>JAPDVU010000009.1:5337329-8162329 GCA_026230045.1 Corynorhinus townsendii
TGACTATATTTATTGGACACTGTAGTTTTGGGGGAGTTGAGAGCAATTCAGATCTTCCAGGCCAGGGGCCAGGAAAGTAAGGCCACGGGCTCAAATACTTGCCACCTCATTTTATAAATAAAGTTTTATCAGAACACAGCCATGCGTACTTGTTGGCATATTGTCTATGGCTGCTTTTGCTGGCAACGGCAGGGTTGAGTAGTTACTACAGAGACCATATGGCCCGCAAAGCCTAGTGTGTGTGTACTGTCTGGCTCTTTCCAGAAATGCTCTCCGATCCCTGATAGTCCATTGTGTAGATTTGGACAATGTGCTATGGCAGGTCAGACCATGCTGAACTACTCAGACACACCTATGTGGCCTCTTAAGCAACTTTTTATTATAAAATTATACAGAAGAAAATAAAAAGTCACCCATAATTCTATCACCTAATAAGAGCTGTTACTAGTTTGCATCTAGTCTTTTTTTTATGCACATATAAAAATATAAGTATACGTAATTATGTGATGAAAATCCTACAGGGTTTAGTTTTGTATCTGTTATATGTCCTTGCATTTTGCATTTTATGGTGACGGCTTTGCATGTCCTTGAATATTCCTTGCTAATAATATGTCCTTGCTAATCATGGCTTTCAATAACTTTTCATATGTGTCACAACGTCACTGAACTTCTATGTAGTGTTCAGTTATGCGTAACTCAGAATATTGTGTGCTTTGATAACTCCCACGGAGCAGGAATCTTTGTCCGATTCTCTGATTATTTCCTTCAGATGGATTCCCAGAAGTGGAATTACGGGATGGAAGGGTAAGGGCGATTTTCAGGCTCCTGATAGCATACTGCCAAATTGCCTTCCAGAAAGATTGTACCCATTCGTGCTCCTCCCAGCAGCGCACGAAATTGCCTCCTTACCCTATTCTCACCAGCATGGAGTACTATCATTAAAAAACGTTACCAAAATGATAGGCAAAGATTGCATTTTGTTGTTGTGATTTGGATTTCTTTGATTACGGATGAGGTTAAACATTTTTTTTTCATATGTTAAACACTTCTTCATATGTTTATGGCCATGAAGAATCTTAATAATGGTCTTCGAGTGTGCAAAGGGGTTATTTGGTAGATTGGGACCAGCTGTGTTCAAGAAGCAATGAAATGTTGAAACTTCAGCAAGAAAGCCATGGGGTGAAGGTCCTTCGATGGATGATGATCTTAGAGCGATCAAAGGCTGATGAAGATGGCGCTGCTTGGAGCCTCTCTCAAGGCGCACTGAGGCCGAAGCAAAATACTAGTAGCTACAAATTGTTGGGTACTTACAAGTACTAGGAACACCGCTAACGTTTGCATATGTTCACATTTAAATGCTCACAAGAGCCCTATGAAAAACATGGGGCTTAGACATAATTTATTATTAACTAGAGGCCCAGCACGCAAAATCGCGTGAGACCCAGACTCCCTGCACCATGGGACCCAGACTCCGCCGTGCCGCCGCGGGTGGGACCCATCAATGCACCTCCTGGTGACCGGTTGTTTGGTCGTTCTGGCGTTCTGGGGTTACGGCCACTGGCTTTCTATATATAGAGATTACTACTCTGCTATACTGCTTCTGAGAAAATGGGTTCAATGAATGCGCCTGGCTTCAATGTTTTGCAAATTCTTTTTTAAAAAACATATGTTTTTATTGATTTCAGAGAGAGGAAGGGAGAGGGAGAGAGGGAGAGAGACATCAATAATGAGAGAGAATTATTGATTGGCTGCTTTCTGCATGCTCCCTACTAGGGATTGAGCCTACAACCCGGGCATGTGCCCTGACCAGGGATCGAATCGTGACCTCCTGGTTCATGGGTTGATGTCAACCACCGAGCCACACCGGCTGGGCAGGTTTTGCAAATTCTCTATCGACCAAATGAAGGCAGTGTGAACCTAGACTCCCATGATCCCTCCGCAAGACCTCTTCTCTCCAGGACAAACCCTGGCATCATTGTTTGCTACAAGCGCTCCCTCTCTGCTCTGTCGTTCATGCTTTTGCATGTTTTCTGAATGCATGCACATGCCTAGCTGGGTTAGCTTCCTCTTTTCCTCCTCTCTGTCTTATGTCCCCCATCCTGCTGCAGAGGAGCCACAAATGCCAGGTGTGCGCTTCCTCCCCAACCATCCTTCTCAGCAGCACACCGGCCAGGCCGGGCTGCACTGTCTTCCTTCTCTGTCCTCCAGGCCGAGGGGACGGTGATCAGAGACAGGAGAAACCTCTGTGGGCTCTCCCAGGATCTCCTCCCCAACCCTCCACGGAAGCTTTGTCTTTGCAAAGGACAAACCCAAGGCCCATCCAGCCATGGCAGTTGTCTGCCGGCTTCTGCACCAGTTGGATAGGGACTCTGTTAGAGGTCTTGTCATTTAAACGTCAACCCGCTTGTTAGAAACTCAAGGAAACTGTCTAATACTATTCACAGGCACAGCCTCTCGCCCTGGACCTCCCTTTCTTTGCCAGCCTCATGCCTCTCTGTGTAGGTTGCTCTGAGAGCCAGGTTCCAAACATTGTGTTGGGAGTTGGTTCATCTTAAACGAACAGGATGACTTTGCTCAGGTGAGCAGTTGCCAGGGTTAGGTAAGGACGAGGCGGCTGAAGTCCTTTTATTTGGGGGGCAGGAACTGAAGGCACAGACTCTGTGTGCTTCTGCCCCTGTGGGTTTTCAGCTGAGAACCTGAGCAGTCTCATCTTCTAGGTGCGTTCTTTATCCTGTGTGGTCAAACCACAATTATTACTCTCGCTGGTGTTGTGGTTGAAACGGTGATTTTTCATCTCCACTGGCCATTTCTCACCCTCTGGAGTGCTGGCCCGCAGTGTGTGTGTGTGTGTGTGTGTGTGTGTGTGTGTGTGTGTGTGCAGCAGGTGGGTGGAGGGAGCAGCTGTGCTTTATTCATTTCCCTTTGAGAAGACAATTCCAATATTCTGCCTGCCTGGTTCCACCCGCCTTCCCTCAGCACAGAAGGCCTGCGTGCCGCCTTGAGCAGGAAAGGGAGCCCTGGTCTGCCGTGTGAGGATTGGTTCCACCCACCGGGTTCACTTCCTTCCCTTTTACCATGAAGGGGTTTTGGCCATCACAGCCCATTTCATCTCCAAAACCCTGTGTTCCCACAGTGGCGAGCCATTTTCAGAGTGGCAGGCGACTTGTGTGGCCAGTGTTGTCCACGCATTGAGACTCCTCGGCCTTCCTGCCCCAGCCCTCAGCTCCACCATGACAGCAGGTTTGATGCATGGAAGATAGTCCTCTAGGATGTTGGTTCTCCAAGGGTGGTCCAGGACCACCAACATCCCATCATCTACCTGAGACCGTGCTAGAAGTTCAGGTTCTTGGATGCCACCCAGACCTGTTCAATAAGACCCTGGGGGATGGGCCCCAGCAGTCTGAGGTAAAAAATATATCTATAATAATAAAAGTATTATATGCTAATTAGACCCGACAGCCGAATGACCTTGTGGATGTCATTCCAGACATCCTTCCGGACGAAGCTGTGGAGGCGGGGGCCTAGGCAGAGGCGGTTAGGGGTGATCAGGCAGGCAGACAGAGTGGTTGGGCAATCAGGCAGGCAGGCAGAGGCGGTTAGGGGCAATCAGGCAGGCAGGTGAGTGTTTAGGGGCAATCAAGCAGGCAGATATCCCCTGAGGGGTCCTGGATTGCAAGAGGGTATAGGCCGGACTGAGGGACCAAGCCCCTTCCCCCCGCCCCCCGCAATGCACAAATTTTGTGCACTGGTCCTCCAGTATACATATAATATAGTTTTATTGATTTCAGAGAAAGGAAGGGAGAGGCACAGTGGAATAGAAACATCAGTGATGGGAGGGAATCATTGATTGGCCACCTCCTGCTTGTCCCTTCCCGCCACCCCCACCCCCCCCCCCATTGGGGATTGAGCCCACAACCCAGGCATGTGCCCTGACTAGGAATCAAACTGTGACCTTCTGCTTCAAAGGTTGATGCTCAACCACTGAGCCACACTGCCTTCTAGGTGATTCAAATATACACTTGACTTCCATGCCCACTGCTCTGGGCTAAATCTGCAGAGGTCACCCAGAGAACACAGACACCCCTACGTCCCCTTTGGTCCTGTTACACACTGGAAAAGAGGAGGGATGGCTCTTTTGTCCTCCTGTGGGTGGGATGGGGAGCCCGTCCTGCTGGAGAGGTCTGACATCTTCCAAATGAGCCCAGGTTCTTGGGCAATAGTTTTTCTCCTGGAGAATGGGCTTCTCTCCCCTCTGGGGATGGCAGCAAGGGTGTTTGGATTTATGAACATGGCTGCATGAGAGTGAGAATGCAATCATCAAATAAAGAGAATGTGGTTTTTCAGTTGGGCCACCCAATTAAACATTAAGTGATGGCCTAGCAGTTAATAGTCATTATTATTCCTCTAACACGTATTATCTCAGAAACCACAAAGCATGGCTGAGTTGAAAGGAATTTAGGAGCAGAAGGAGGCATGGATTGTGACCCCCACGGTCAAGTTCAATGTTGAGGCCTCCTATCTGCTCTTTCTGGCAATGCACGGAGATCTGCAGGGTTGTTCCTCCCTTCATACAGAGGTAGGGGACCCTCTCACAGGGACGGACTCTGAGCAGCTGAATGTTCGATCCTTAATAGATCAAAACCTGTTTCCCAGATGTCTGCCTGCAGAGGCCTTCGTTCTGAGCATTGCTAAAAACAGCAAGACGAAAACAGCAAACAAACAGAGAAAGTCTTACCAAGCTAAACAGAGTCTTAACGTTCAATCCAGCAATTGTGCTCCTAGATATTTACCCAACTGGACTTAAAAACGAATGCCCGGCTCACGCACGTTTATAGCAGCTTTATTCATCACTCAAACTGGAAGCGACTACGGTGTCTTTGTCTAGGTGAGTGGATCAGGAAACTCATGCATGCAGACAACGGGATGAGCAAGAAATGAGCTCTTGAGCTGCACAAAAGCACGGCGCATCTTCAGTGCACACTGCTGAGTGGAGGGAGCCGGTCTGAAAAGGCTATGTGCTGTGTGATTCCATGTTTACGATATTCTGGAAGAGGCAGAAATATGGACAGCAAAACACACACACACAAACGAGTGCCTTCCAAGGGTTCAGGAGGGACAGAGAGATACATAGGTGATGCACGCAATTTTTTTTATGGCAACAGAACAATTCTGTTTGATACTGTAATGGTGTATACACGGCACTATACGTTTGTCAAAAGCCATCAAATTTGACAGCCAAAAGAGCAAAGCTTAATGTATACAATTAAAAAAAAATATTTAGAAGGTTGGGGGAATCCCAGGTTGAACGCAGAATGTGCTGGGAGAAAAAATCTAACTGTATTGCAAAGATATAAACCACGTCGGTGAAGGGGTGGGGAGGAAAAGGGGTAGATCTAAGTAGCAATGGAAATGAGGCTGTAAGATTACAGGCAAGAGCAGCTGTGCCTCCTTGTACTCGGTTCATCGCGTTGGTTCCTGGGGCCGGGGTTCGCAGTTCTGACCCTGCTCTCCACGTGTCCTGGAACCAAATGATTAAGTGCATGGATGGGGGATGCTGGGAGCCTGGCTCCTCACTCTTGGAATGAACCTGACAGATAAACAGTGGGAGGAGGCTCGAACCAGCCATGGGGTAAGGGATCAGAGTTAGAAATATCAAGATGAACTCATGTTGAGCTTAATTGAGACTCAAATGATGGCATATAGAAACATGAAATATGCATGTGTGTGTGTGTGTGTGTGTGTGTGTGTGTGTGTGTGAAAACGTGGACTGGTAGACACCTATATATTTCCTTGCTCTGCCAGCTGAGAGGGTTTAGAATTAACAATACCCCAGTTTCCATGAACATGCTTAATGCCCAGATCTTTTTTAAAAAAAAAAAAATGTTTTAATGGGTTTTGGAAAGAGAGGAAGGTAGAGGAGAGAGAGAAACAAACATCGATTGGTTGCCTCCTGAACATGCCCCGACTGGGGATTGAACCGGAATCTTGGGTATGTGCCCTGACCGGGAATCGAACCTACAACCTTTTGGTGCATGAGACCATGCTCCAAACCACTGAGCCACCCGGCCAGGCAAGTTCTTCGTTATTAGTACCTACTCTCCAGTAAAAAGAAGCAGGGCTCCTCGGAGAAAAGGTTGCTTCTGGGGCCGAGGCAGGTGATAGCCAAGATGAGCCTGGAGCATCCGAAGTGCCAGGAAGGAAGGAAATGCTTAAAACACAAACAGATAGAATGAAACAAAACAACACAGGCACAGGGTTGGGGTTCTGAGAAAGAAGCGCAGGAACCAAATGAAAGAGCTCTCGGTGGCCAACGCTGAAACAATTTGAGCAAAAACAATAAATAACGTAGTGTTGGATGATAACCCAAAGGATAAAATATTCACAAGTCCCCACTGGTGTAAATAAATGATGGAATAAATAAATGAGGGAGAATACAGCTCTCTGTGCAGAGGAATTTCAGATAATTTATGTAGACACTCTACTCTCAAGGAGGTTAGACCTAGCAACTTTCTTCCAAAGAGCACAGTATGGAAAGGAGGGGTAGGGCCAGCTTTGTAGTGGAGCGACCTTGCCAATAACTACCCAGGCCAAGGTCAAGGTCAACATCGACAGTGCCATCATATTAAGGGACGTTTCCTTAATATGATGTGATGAGGATAGCACTTTAAAACTCACAACCCAATCTAATCATTACATAAAAAGCATCCGGCAAAATGAAATTGAGGGACATTCTACAACATAGCTGACCAGTATGCCTCAAAACGGCCAAGGTCATGAAAAAAAACATGGAAAGTCTGAAAACTGTCTCAGTAAAAAAAAAAAAAACACGTAAGGAGAAGAGTCAACTCGATGTGATGTGGCATCCCGGCAGGGATCCTGGCACAGAAGGAGGACATCAGGGAAAAACAGGAAATCTGAGAAGTGGATGGGCTTTTATTTCTGGTACTACATCAAGATCGGTTCATTAGTCGTGACAAGGGCGTCATCGTGATGTGAGATGTCAGTTACAGGGACAACTGGGCGTGGGGTATGTGGAACCTCCCTTACCAACCTCACAGCTGGTCTGTACATTGGAAAGGATTTTCAAATGAAAAGGTTACCAACAAGGCCCAGCGAAGCTCATTGACCCTTGAGATTAAAGTCCAGATCAAGGACATGGGCAGGAAGTCATAATACAATACCGAAGACAGAGTCGCAAATGATGTAAGTAATGAAGTGAATCTGATATAGTTTATGCCCAAATCAGTAGGTCAGCTCACAGCGGGTCCGGGGAAGCCGCATCTCGTCAGTCTGTTTCCCGCCATGTTCCCAGCAGGAGAGCGGGCTGGGGTACTGTGGGAGGGAGGGTTGTCGGGGAACAAGTTGCGATTTTAAGTAGGACAGTCTGAGAAGCTTGCACTAAGAAGGCAACGTCTAGACAAGAATCTGAAGGAGGGTGGAAATACGCCAGGTATTTTTGTTGCGGGTGCAGTGAGCTAAGCACCATGGAAATAAAAAATCTTTGTTCATCTAACGATGCCAGGAAAATAAAAGGCAGTACCGGATTGAGCAGTTCATAAGAAAGTGCTGTGTCCTGGCGGGCTTGGCTCAGCGGATAGAGCGTCGGCCTGTGGACAGAAGGGTCCCAGGTTTGATTCCGGTCAAGGGCACGTCCCTAGGTTGCAGGCTCGATCCCCGGCCCTGGGCAGGGTGTGTGTGGGAGGCAACCAATCGATGTGTCTCTCTCACATCAATGTCTCTCTCTCTGTGTGTCCCTTCTCCCCCTCCCTTCCACTCTCTCTCTCTCTCTCTCTCTCTCTCTCTCTCTCTCTCAAAATCCATAGAAAAATATCCTCGGGTGGATTAACAACAAGGACACGAAGATAAGTAAGGGTGCTCTTGTATGGAGATGACCACACCCGCAATAAAGTGAGTGAAGGAGACACTCATCAGGGACCGGAGACGTTAGACGAGGCTTTGGGGAGGGTGCAGCTGGCACAGGTCTGGAAGCAAGGGGCGGTGGGGCGGGCGGGGGGGGGGGGTGGTCAGTACCTGAGCACGGGATGCGAATGCAATGAGACAGCTGCTGCAACTAACCACCACCAAGGCCCGCAACAGGGTGGACTGTCTCTCAGTCCTCGGGGCTGGAGACCCAGAATCGAGCCCTGGGCAGGTCTGGTTCCTTCTGAGGGTGAACGGGCACCTTCTGCCAGAAACCACTGCCCTCCTAGCATACCGGTTCCTCCTTCTCCCCGGGTGAGACACACCCAAGGCCCAGAGGTGAGGAGAGCATGCCCCAGCCCAGAGTCTGCCCTTCGCGGCCAAGCACGTGGCCCTGGGCAAAGCGCTGCTGCTGCCTTAACCCGGGGAGGGGGACCTCTTCCACCAGACCCGCCTCGCCGTGCGGACCCCCTTACTGCCACCCCGAGCCTCACGCTGGGGGGCTCGGGCAGGAGGCCGGGGCAGCGGGTGTTGGTGCCTCTGAGCGAGGTGCCCGGCAGCGCTAGCCTCTGGGCCGAGGCCTGGGCAGGGGCACCATGCAAATAGTTTTGCATCGTGTGTGCCTCAGCAGGAACGGCGAAAAGCACATTTGGTTAAGTCGCCTCGGCGCCCCGACGAACTCCCGCTGCCTTTCTGCTTTCCTGCATTCCCCTCGGCCCCTTATCTTTTCCTGCCTCGGGACGCCCCAGCGGGCACACCTGGTGGTTTCGGTTGTGCTGTGGCGAAGCTGTTATCTCATGCAAATACCCAGGGAAGGGGCCAGGAGGGAGGTGGTGGCACCGCAGCAAATGTCCCGAGTGAGTCTGCAGGTTTAAAAAACAAACAAACAAAAAACCCACCAGAATACATAGAGAGGGTGAAGGCCCCGGGGTTGGGGGGAGCCACGGTTCGCTCCCTGCGCTATTTCTGTGACCCCTGGAAATCAGGAGCTGCTGAGAGGCACTCCGCTCCTAGAGCCTAGTGCTGCTTTGGGGAGCTGCCACAGCGGGTCCTCTCCCGTGTCGCTGGGCCCCGGCCGTGACCTGGCTGCTTCAGGGCCGCTCCCCTGTCGCCGGCGGGGTCTGGGCTCTCGCTGCCTCCCCACCTCACACGTGGGGCGTTGGCCTCCTTGCTCCTTTCAGTCTGTGCATCTGCCTCTGCCATTCGCACGCAGGTGCTGTTCCTGCTGCCAGGGATGCTGTTCCCCACAGAGGCCCAGAGCTGTCCCGTCTTCATCCAGGGGCCTGTGTGCACGTCCTCTCCCCAGAGAGCTCATCCCATTCAGGAAAGCATCCCTCCAGCTCGCCTGCCTGTCTCCCCTGCTCTGCTTTTTCTCCCAGGGCATAGTGCCACCACAGTTCTCTCTCTCTCTCTCTCTCTCTCTCTCTCTCTCTCTCTCTCTCTCCAACATTCCCTGCCAGCAACGAGCCTTGTAGGTCACGGCCTTTGCTATCTGGTCTCACGTGAGTTCATTAGCAGAGCGGGGTTGGGCCCAGAGGAGGCCGCCGTGCAAGTTCGAGTAAAGGGACGACTGGCGCCTGCTTTCCCATCGGAAGCCGTTTTCACACAGAGCATGCCAGTGTGCCTGGGAGGCGCGCAGGGCAGGAAACCGGCCATTCTGTAGGTGAGAGTCTCTTGGTTCTTGAGGGTCAGACAACCCCAGGCTTGGATCTGAGAGCTGGGTGAGTGTGAACCCTCGCACACAGGCACACTCACATGTTCTCACCCACCCTCTGGCCGCAAGAGCTGTGCAACCTTAGAGGAAGGCTCTGCCCCACCCGAAAGGCAGGGCCCATCCTGGTTCCGGCGAGTCACCTGGGATCTTGAACGTGAGCTGCCGGCACCTCAGAGTTGAGATCCACGTGGGAATAACCTCTCTCTGGTCTATTTCCTCTTGGCCCGAGCCTGAGGAGGGGTGGGGCCGCTGCCGTCAGCAGAAGAATCCAGAATGTCATGGGGGTGCAGCTGGTGTGGCTGAATCTCATCTCATTTCTGCCCATTCCACCCCTGTCCTTGCCTTATCACTCTGGCAATAAATGCATGTGACCCTCGGAGTACTTTCAACATGCCAGGTGTCCCGGGGTGGGTGTGACTGTGGGGCCTCGGGGAGTTTTGTAAACATACAGCAGTTTTTAGAGGACTCTTTTACCGACATTGTCTAATCCAGTGGTTCTCAACCTTCCTCATGCCCGCCACCCTTTAATACAGCTCCTCAGGTGGTGGCGACCCCCAACCATAGAATTATTTTCGTTGCTACTTCATAACTGTAATTTTGCTACTGTTATGAATCATAATGTAAATAACTGTGTTTTCCGATGGTCTTAGGCTCTACAGCCAGCGGTTCTCAACCTGTAGGTCGTGACCCACAGGTTGAGAACCGCTAGCAGGGTCGCCTAAGACCATCGGAAAACACAGTTATTTACATTATGATTCATAACAGTAGCAAAATTACAGTTATGAAGTAGCAACGAAAATAACTTTATGGTTGGGGGTCGCCACCACATGAGGAACTGTATTAAAGGGTCACGGCATCAGGAAGGTGGAGAACCACCGGTCTAATCGGATCCCGACACTGTGTGTGTGTGTGTGTGTGTGTGTGTGTGTGTGTGTGTGTTGGTAAAGGGCTGAGTGAAACTGAAATACAGGAACAAAATTTGCACAAGAGCTGTGGCTGGCACACTTCACCCCGAACGATGGCTGAGCAACCGCAGTCCGCATGAAGCATTCCCCTTCTCGAGGCCTTGAAGGCCCTTTGAAAGGCAGGTGGATGGAGCCGGGAAGGGAACGGTCATTTCCCAGGGGCACGGGGTGGCGACGGGATGCAGCAGGGAGAGATGGGGATCTCTCTCTCCTGAGTGACTCCCGCCGCAGCGGGGCTCAGCCTCTGACCAGAAACAGATTTATTTCTCGCTGGCTGGAAGAGGCAGTGATTTCAAAACCTCCCTCCATTACAAAACTCCCCTCTGGGAGTGTGGTTGGCTAAAGCTGCCGCAATCTTGGTTTCTCTGTCTTTTATGCCTCTAGGGTTTCATCCTAAAATTGAGCGTTGGGGTTCTGCAGGGGCAGGCTCGGGGTTCCTGCCATGCCCAGGGCTGACAGCCGGCCGCCCGGGACAGGGGCCCTGCTTCGGCTGCGTTCCGCACACCCCACCTTCTTCCTGTGCCTGTGTCTCAATATGCGCTCTCAGCAGAGCGGCCAGGAAAGGCAAACGTGTGGGTTTGTTTGTTTGTTTTTCGTCTTTTTATGTTTTTGTTTTTGTTGTGTTTTGCATAGCTTCCTTGATAGGCTGCTCCATTTTTAACCACAAGCAGCTATCTTTGAGGTCTGAGAACTTAGGGAGCCTTGGAGTAAAGGAGCCAAACCACGCACATGGGGGGCACTGCCACCGACTGCACACAGCCTTCTGTGAACTGATGACCAGTGTTCGTGTCCCCAGTAGCGTGAGGCCTGGGCCTGCCCACCGTGCTTTGTAGCTTGTATTGCCGCCATCGAAAGGCATTACGTTTACTGGGTTGTTTATTTTTGCCCGTTAGAGTGTCCATTCCAGAATGACAGGGAGGTGTGTTGGTTTTTTTAAAAAAAATCTGTTTACTGCTTTGTGTCCAGTAACCTAGACCAGAACCTGCCCAAAGCAAGTTCTCACTAAAGCTTCCATGAAAGGACAGACAGTAACCAGTTGCCGCAGCTGGACACTGATCTGTGCACTTACAGGACTTGCCGGGTGTTTTCCTCTCTAAACGCTATCACGCAGGCCTGGTGACCACCCCGCTTTGTGGGTGAGGAAACTGAGGCGCAGGCAGGAAGACGTGGAGGCAGTTCGAAGGCTGGCAGCAGAATGTGGATCCGGCTGGGGCATGTGACACTGACAGTGGCACCTTGGAAGTCCCACTCGCCTCACCTGGGCCAGCCTGCCTGGCTGACCCCCTGCAGGACCGGAGCTCATCACAGAACCACACTCTCCTCTGTCATGATTATGCACTCACCCGCTCACATAGGCACACTCCCATGTTCGCACTCACCCATCCCTGCACCCACACATCACACATGATTATGCACTCACCCGCTCACATAGGCACACTCCCATGTTCGCACTCACCCATCCCTGCACCCACACATCACACATGATTATGCACTCACCCGCTCACATAGGCACACTCCCATGTTCGCACTCACCCATCCCTGCACCCACACATCACACATGATTATGCACTCACCCGCTCACATAGGCACACTCCCATGTTCGCACTCACCCATCCCTGCACCCACACATCACACATGATTATGCACTCACCCACTCACATAGGCACACTCCCATGTTCGCACTCACCCATCCCTGCACCCACACATCACACATGATTATGCACTCACCCGCTCACATAGGCACACTCCCATGTTCGCACTCACCCATCCCTGCACCCACACATCACACATGATTATGCACTCACCCGCTCACATAGGCACACTCCCATGTTCGCACTCACCCATCCCTGCACCCACACATCACACATGATTATGCACTCACCCGCTCACATAGGCACACTCCCATGTTCGCACTCACCCATCCCTGCACCCACACATCACACATGATTATGCACTCACCCACTCACATAGGCACACTCCCATGTTCGCACTCACCCATCCCTGTACCCACACATCACACATGATTATGCACTCACCCACTCACATAGGCACACTCACATGTTCACACTCACCCATCCCTGCACCCACACATCACACATGATTATGCACTCACCTGCTCACATAGGCACACTCACATGTTCGCACTCACCCATCCCTGTACCCACACATCACACATGATTATGCACCTACACACTCACATAGGCACACTCCCATGTTCACACTCACCCCCATCCCTGCACCCACACATCACACATGATTATGCACTCACCCACTCACATAGGCACACTCACATGTTCACACTCACCCATCCCTGCACCCACACATCACACATGATTATGCACTCACCCTCTCATACATGCACACTCCCATGTTCACACTCACCCATCCCTGCACCCACACATCACACATGATTATGCACTCACCCACTCACATAGGCACACTCCCATGTTCACACTCACCCATCCCTGCACCCACACACTCAGACACGATTATGCTTTCACCCTCTCATACATGCACACTCACATGTTCACACTCATGCATCCCTGCAGCCACATGCTCACACACACACCCGTGCACACGCTCACTCACACACAAACACGCTCTCACTCATAACACACGTAAACACATCCACACACATACGCACGTGCACACCAACTTCAGCTGCCACCACGGCTTTCTGCTCTGCTCTCTCCTTCCCGGGAGCCAAGAAATGGACTTGGATGCGCTCCCTGCCAAATTCCCGTCGTCCGCAGGAAAAACGACTCTTTTGGGTCTGGCTGGCTTTAGGCTGAGGAAACCCGGCCACCTGGTTGACAGGCGTCTGCAGCTAAGCCTCCGAGAGCCCCCTCCAGGGGCTGCCCGCGTCCGGATGCCTCAGCGGCCACCCAGAGGGCTCGATTACAAAACCCATTCCCAGGCCCCCGCCCAGGGGAGCCGGCTTCATGGTGTGGGGGATGGGACCTGGAGGTTGGATTTCTGATAGGCTCCCCCACGCGATTGTGATGCAACCCGCCGCCCACGGGCCAGCCAGCGCTGGGAAGCCGCGGAAGCCAGCGGAGGAAAGGTGTGTCCCCAAGGAGGGAGCGGGCCTTTGGCACCCGAGGGGGAAATCATGCTGAGCTTCACCTATTGCAAAACGGACAGCGCGCCCCTGAGAGGCACGGCCGTCATGAAAGGTGTGGTGAACTCAGCTTTGAGCGCTGGAGTCTTATTCACACCGGAAGGGCCTCCATCAGTATTTGGGGGAGTAGCTCACCATCAGGGGCGTGGGCAGCGGAAAATTCTGAATTATTGCAGCCCTATAATTGCACAGTGTGTCTCCAAACTTTGTCTAGACCTTAGGAGCCTAAACAGCTCTCCATGCATAAGCGCACCCCTACCCCCATTCTGACTTAACAGCTTTGGGCTGGGCCCACATCAGTCAAGTCTGAGGTGCCCCGGTGATTCTAGCATACTGCTCCGGCGGAAGCTCACTCTGCTAGGGGAGGGCAGACGTTTCTGTCGCCGTTACTCAACTTCTGTATCATATGGCAAAAGCAGCGGTAGGTAGGTGCTCTGTACACAAGTGGGCGTGGCTGTGTGCCAATAAATCTTTATTTGTAAAAACAAGCCAAGCCGTGGGCCAGATTTGGCCCATGGGCGGTCGTTTGCCAATCCCTGTTCCAGACTATCCCAGACTTCTAAAATGTGTGGTCAAAAAAAATCTCCCCCGGGATGTGTTAAAATGTGAATTTCCTGGCCCCCTCAGGCAGTCTTGTCCTAAGTCTGGGTGATGGCGTCGGGATACATATTGATCAGGAGCACCTGGAACCGGGGGCTATTCTGATCTGGGGAGCCGGCGAACTGCACTTGGAGATGCCCAGCAATCAATCATCTAGCCAGTCCCTCTCCATGCCCTACCCTGCCCAGGTGCCAGAGATTGGTCAGATGCCCTGGGCTGGGCTGCTTCCTTCCTTCTTTCTGGTTTTCAAAGATGTTTTATTGATTGTTAGAGAGATAGGAAGAGAGAGGGGGAGAGAGAGAGAGAAACATCAACACGAGAACACCCACACCCTCCCCACTGGGGATCGAGCCTGAAATCGGGCATGCACCCTGAGCAGGAAGTGAACCGGCGACTGTTCGGCACACGGGATGATGCCCATCCAACTGAGCCACACCGGCCAGGGCCCTCCTTTCCATTCTTTGTCTTTTTGTCTCCCCAAGTCCTTCTCGGGCATCGGTTATGAATTCACACCAGTTTGAGGGAAGAGTTGGTGCCCGGCCTTGGCCGGGGAGGGCGGGAGGTTGGTGGAGAGGCTGCTTGTGGGGTAGTGGCGATGTAGCTCTCGTTGAGAATATTCTGGGGTACTTTCCATGACTCCCCTCACCCCACCATCCACAGGCACAGCCCTGACTCCTGCTAAGCCCCAAATCTCCGTGCCTCTGCACCCCAGCTTATCTAAGCTGGCTTGTGTTCGCAGGTGACCGTGCTGGGGACGCCTCCAGCTTTCTGTGTCATGAGGAGACGCTTATCTCCTTGGCGCTCTCCTGCTCCGGAGGGGTGGGGGGCTGTGCAGGCCTCGGCTTCTGCTCGGTGGTTCTTAATTGAATTTGAATTTGACGTGAACAGAGGGCCTTGGGAACTCGGTGAGCTGTGGGCCAAGGGCCTGAGGAACTGCCACGGAATAGCACCGCCTCCCACAGTCCTGAGCCCTGGGACATGAGGATCGAAGACGGAGAAATCCCTCTGCCACGAGATTAGGTTAACTCTTGAGCCCGGGCGCTGGGTTTCAGAAGCGCCCACCAATCGGGGCGGTGGACCCTGCTGGGGTTAGGTGTCCCCTGGGGCAGTAGGAATCGGGGCCCCCAGGACTCTCAAGTTCTGAGGCATGATTTCTCCCCACCAGCTGTGTCCCCACAATCTCTATTAGAGGGTTTCCCTTTCAGGGGTCTGACGTGATTGAGATATCAGAATAGGAAATGTTAGGGGCTGGAGGGAAGAATATGGGGTACAGAGGTGGAGAGGGTGCCTGGCTTCAGCAGTTCGGGGCTGATTCTAGGTCCCCCCCCCCGCCCCCACACACCCTCCTCCCTCGACATATAGCTCAGTAGGAGAGCATCCTTTGGTATCTGTGTGGTTAGTACAACAGGTCCTGGGGAGCCTTCGACCTGCTGTGCGCACAGAAAGCTGTCGGAGTTACATACGTGCAGCGGTCGGGAATACCCTGCACCAATTAAGCACGCACATGTTTTACGAACGCGCTCCTGTGTAATCACTGCAATAACACGGAGACTCGCCATTATCTCCCCCGCGAGATGAGGAAACTGAGGCACAGCGAGGTTAGGTAATCTGCTCGAGGTCCTACAGGTGGTAAGTGGTGGAACAAGGGTTCCATCCCAATTGGCCTGATGTCGAAAGAACTTAAAAGTGTGGTATGGGGAGCCGTGGCCGGTGTGACTCGGGGGCAGAGCATCCTCCCCCGCACCTAAGGGTCTCGGGTTCAACTCCCAGGGCAGGGCACGTACCGGGGTTGCAGGTTCGTTCCCCGGCCCTGGTCGGAGTGCATGCGGGAGGCAACCCACTGATGTCATCTCTCTCCCATGGATGTTTCTCTTTCTCTTTCCCTCCCTGCCTTTGGCGCTCTCTAAAAATCAATAGAAAAACGATCCTCGGGTGAGGAGTAACAACAAGAAGGAAGGGTAGTGAGGGGACAGGATACACCCCCTGGTCAGGACTGGAAGTATTTCCCAAGTAACCCAAGAGCAAAAGCAGCACTGCCTGGTCGGCTGTGGAGGGGTTCCATGTGGGAGCAGGTTTTTAGGGCGACTGAGGACTTTGAGAAACGGGGTGTGTGACCAGATCTCCGAATTCTACACAGTCCACTCTCTGCGGGGGCCAAGGGCCAGCTTGCCCGCGTCACCTGAGGGTCAGATGCCACGGGAAGAACAGTCATCTGCAAGTGCAGGGTCACGCGGAGACAGTTAAAGGGCCTCGAGGCTCTGTGACCAACTCTAAGCAGCATTGGGCTTCCTGGTCCCGCCTCCCCCAGGGACACTGGTCCTTCAGTCGGGGCCTCGTCTGACCTTCAGCACCCTTTTCCCTTCAAGTCTCTCTCTGTCCTGCTTCTGCCCCTAAGGAAGGAGAGTGGGTGTCCTGGGTTGAATTGTGCCCCCAAATTCACATGTTGAAGTGCCAACCCCAGTGTCTCAGAGTGTGACCTGCGTGGAGAGGAGTCTTGACAGAGGTGAACAAGTTACAGTGAGGCCATTAGGGTGGCCCCTAATCCAGCACCACCGGTGTCCTTGTCAAAAGGGGAGACGTGGACAGAGGCACACGTAGAGGGAAGACAATGTGAAGGGACACAGGGAGAAGACAGCCACCTCCAAGCCAAGGAGCGGGGCCGGGACAGATCACAGCCTCAGGGGGAACCTACCCTGTGGGCACCTGGAGTTAGGGCTTCCCGCCTCCGGGACTGTGAGCTGGTACATTCCTGTTGGTTAAGCCCCCGCGTCTGAGAACCTTTGTCAGGCAAAGCCCAGCAAATTGATGTAGAAGTAATGCCTCTCCCAGCAAGAATCAGGGTTACCCCAGTTCCAGGAGCATTTAAAACAGTTTTTAAAAGGATGGCATTTAGGGCACTTAAACTCTGGGCAAATGTTGGGGGCCAGCCGACCTCTGTGGGCCCCACACACCATTTCATGGACTCCATCCAGATGGCCAAGGAGGTCCGTGTTGTATCCCAGCCTCGCTAGGCTCAGCCCCCACCAGGCACGCTCTCCTCTGCGTGCCCCCCCCCCCCGCCACCCTGCTGCCCCTCCACTTTGAGACCTCAGTGTCTGTTTAGCCGCTGAGTTTGGTTTCCTGGAAACGGAGCGATGCTAGCACCACCACCCCAAGCAGGCAGGGCTCCCTGGAGCTGTGATTTCTGGAAACAGAATGTTCCTGGTTTCCAGAACAGTTCCCCGGGGTCACTCTCTCCTAAGCAGCCAGTGAGCGGTGTCCTGGCTTCGTTTCGGTTTCCCCTGCAATCCCACAGCCTGGGGCGCCCTGCTCCGGCCTGCGAATATTCGCTGCCCGTTCACACGCAGGGGATGGATGTGTAACCTGGGCTCTTGCTGTGTCACCGCTTGTGGCTTCTCTGGGACAAGCCTCCTGCTTCCGCTCGGCACTCATCGATGGAGCCTCTTCCCTGGGCCCGGGGCTGGGGATGGTCCCAAATGCATCTGACCGTCTGTCGCCCGGCGCTCATGGGCTCGGAGGGGAAGCCAGCGTGACCGTGCATTTTGAGATCTGATGGTTGTTCAGAAAGGAGACGTGTCAGCGCCAGCCTTCCACCTCCCAGCTCTGAGCCTGTTGCCTTGGTCCTTTATATGTTTATCCTCATCCGTCTTCAATGCCAAACGTTGAGGGCGCAGGGGTCCTGCTGGCGTACTTCTTTCCAGAGGCCTTTTCTGGGTGTCAAGGCAGTTTTTATCAAATTCTCGTGTGCGTCCTGATCACGCGGGGAAGCAGTGAAAATGCAGGTCCCTGGGCCCCGCCCTTCTTGGGTCTGGGTCAGGGGGCCGGGGTCAGGCCCCAGAGCGTGCATTTTTTAACAAGAACGCCCTCCACCTCCCCACCCTCGTGATGGTGGTGGTGGACATGTGGGCACCACGATTGGAGGATACAAATCCTAGCATCAGGGGTCCCTGGCTATCTTTCTGGGAAACCCCATAGCATAAAACAGAAAGCAGAGAATCAGAACCGTGACAAGTATGTCAGGGAGAGAAGAACATTGTTTGGGTGAAATCAGCAAGTCAATGAAAGGTGGGTTGAATTGAACTGGATTCCTGCTACCAGGGTTTTTTTTGTTTGTTTTGTGTGAAGAATTTATTTTTGAGATGAGTGTTCACGGCAAAATGGAAAGAAAGGTACAGGGGTTTCCCATGTACCCTCTGCCCCCACATGCACTGCCTCCCTTACTGTCGACAGCCCCCACCAGAGCGGGCCATTGGTTGTAACTGGTGAACCTACATGTACACATCATGTCACCCAAAGTCCATATGTGCATTAGGTTCCCTCTCGGTGTGGAACATCATACGTTTGGACAAGCATATGATGGCATGCGTCCTCCATTAAGTACCACACAGAGCATTTTCCTTGCCCTAGACACCCTCTGTTCAATCTAGTCACCCCCACCCCCTGGTATCCCCTGGTATTTCACTGTCTCCATAGTTTTGCCTTTTCCAGAATGTCATGTGGTGGGAACCACACAGCACGTGGCCTCTTCGGAACTGCTTCCTTCACTTACTAACATGCATTTCCCTTCCTCTGTGGCTCGTCATGGCTAGATGGCTCATTTCTTTTAGTGCCCAGTTATAATGTCTGGATGGACCATAGATTATTTATCCCATTGCTTGCCTTTCCAAGGCGCTCAGGTAGATGGTACAGTGTTTATATCAGCTGTGGGTCTCTTTCTCTTTCAATAAATAATAATAATAATAATAATAATAATAATAATAATAATAATAAATAGCCCAAACATTCACCAGCCTCGTGGTATGTGATTTACAAACTTTTCATCCCAGATATGTATTCGGACACTAACTTGGTTTTCTTTGATTTTCTTAGGAGTCGGGGCTCGTTAACCACAGATCCTGGACTCTACCCTGGAAACAAGACCCCCAGGTGGGTGGATGGTCACGGTGGTCATCCGTGTGTCCATCACACAGCCCACAAGTGACAAAGTGATGAGACCAGCAAGAAGGTGAGTGTCCCCACTCGGGAGCTGGTTTCTGTAGGGTTCATGCGCCAGATCTTCAGCTCTGTCCTCACTGTCCTGGGGGCCAACGCCCCATCTCACCAGCACTGGGCCGCTGTGTGTCTTACCAATGCCTCGCCCTCTTTGAGTCTTGCTTTGCTTCTTGGCAAATCTTGGTGGCACCTAAGATCTGCTCTCACCTGGACAGTGTATGGCATGGCCGCATCGAAACCAGGTTCTCACCTTTGCTTCCTGCCCCCACCCCCCCCCAACCCACCCTGGCCCTCAGGTCAGCCCGGCAGCGAGCACAGCAGGAGACGCAGCACGGGCACTCGGCATGTGTCTGGAGATGGCTCTCTGGTTCCCAGACGTGACCTCTCTGTGTCTGGCATGTTTCTGAAATATCTGAGTGGGTTAGAAAGAAGGCAGCTGGAGACGGTGATATGCTTCCCCTTAGGGACACCCCCCCCCCCCCGCCCCACTCTTCCGTCAGCCCCAGCCAGCTGCTGGCACAGTGGTCCCCAGACCCGGAGCCAATTTCCCTCCCACTTCTTCTGACTCATATCTTTCCTCACGTCTCAGGAGAGCGGCATCTGTCACTCCCTTCTCCTGGCGAGCAGCAGGGCCTTGGGCAGAATCTGAGCTATAACTCCGTGCAGCCCGCACCGGGCAGCATCCTCGCGCAATGAGCCGCGCTGGGAGGTCTGCTGCGGAAAGGGGGGTGGGGGTGGGGGTCCTGCGCTCATGTGGGTGAAGGGAGTTTCCAGCTTCTTTAGCCATGCTCCTCCCTTCCCCCTGAAGCACTGACAAGAGGAAAGTGTTCTTGAGTCATGACTCTGAAGGACACTCAAGGCGATTTGCTTTGCCGTGAAGAATCCGCCTTGTTTGCCGGGAACCTATGGCAGCGGTGGGCCCACACTGGGCCAGTGGTGACGGGTAGACCATGGGGATCTCACCTTCTCTCACGATGCCAACCTTTCCCGTGAGATTTCCAGAGGGGATCTCGGCGGAAAAGCCGACCAGAACCCTCGCCAGTGTGTCTGAAAGGGGGAGGCTTACATAGCACGGGCCTCCCAGCGCATTCCTGGAATCGCAGCTCGACTTGACGGCACTAGGTGGTTATTAGCGCGAAGCCAGGGTTCTCACTGCCAAGGCGATAGGAAAGGCAATGCAAAAAACACCCCAACATGAGATTGAGGGAAATCAAGGGTGTTTCCTGGATTTGAGACTTAAGGCATGGTGGCGAGAACAAAAAACTAGGGATTTTTGAGCCATGTAGGCAAACTCACCGAGTCTTCAGGAGAAAGAGAAGGAAATAAAATGAAGGGGAGAGAATAAAAATGGTAATAGTGAAATAATAATAATAATTAGAAAAGAAATGAAGGGAAGAGAAGGCCTCAGGACTGGCGGCAGGGAGAACAGGGCCCCAGAAGGCAGGCCCAAGGTCCGATCGCCCCATGCAAGGATTCCGGAGTGCATTTAACACTGTGTTAAATGACATGTACATTTCCCCAGACTCTTACTCATTTCAAAGTGTTCATGCAGCTCGCCATGTCCCAGGCATTGTCCCAAAGCCCTCTCTCCGTGCATTAACTCATTTAATTAAATTTCCATGGACTTCTACCGTTTCTAGATTTATGGACTTTTCACCCTGGAGACCTTCGGTGAGGTCTGCGATCACTCCTCACCCAAAGACGCTCTTGGAATGGTGACAGGTCATTCTAGATTCCAGCCCACACGTTCCCTGTTCGCACCTGCATGCATCCCTGGGACCTGGCCTCTCCCCGGTCCTGGGCGTGTTTAACCCATTGTCTGCTGACAGGACAAGAGCTAGTGAATGGGGAAGGGAGAGGGAGGTCTGGCTGGAGAAGGGGGAAGGGAAGGGAAGGGGGGGTGGGGGGATGGAGAAAGGACCGGAATCTGAAAGCAAGCTCAGAGGGAAGCTGTAGACCAATTCAGTGAGATGATGTCTCCTAAAATCTACCGTCTACACAGCAGGCGTGAGATCTGTTCTAACCGGTGTGATGGCCGTGAGATTCTGAGTCACCCACTCCGCCCCCCTGAGCTCATTCCAGGCCCTTCCACCTCATGGCGGTGAGCAAGGCGGTGCTGGTGAGCTCATGCTCTCAGGAACTCGGGAGGAGGGACCTTCTTTCTTGCCCAGGCATCATCCCACTCTCTGAAGGGTCTCTTTCGAAGAAGGACCAAACTCAGGGTGGATGCAATCCCCCATACACAGGTTGCGCTGTGGCTTCACTTGAACCCTATGGGGTGTCTTGGTCCATCTCGAGGTGTCCTGTCTGCCTGTCCTTCTCCACTTGGCTCTGTTCCCGTGTTTGAGGTGCTGACTGTAGGGAGGTGACAGTGACATTTCTGATATGTTGCAGTTCCTCCCCGGAGCCCTGTGCTGTTGTGGCCAAATCCGTCCTCTGCCTGGGTGAGGAGTCAGTTATGAGGGGCTTCGCTGGGAAAAGCTCAAAGAGAAAGCCCATCAGATGCCTGTGAAGATGACTCAGGGGTCAAGTTCTGGGAGGGGATGTCCAAAGAGCCAGAGGTCAGCTGCTTCAGAGAAGTCGGAAGCCTGGTAATGACCGAAACTTCGCCCAGTTGAGGAGGAAGCGGAGAGCAACAAAGGCAGCTGTGGGAGAAGGCGTTAGGAGGCCGTGCACGGGTGGGGCTGGGTGAGGGGTCCCAGGCAGGGCAGGCAAATGTCCTCTTCTCCCTTAGTTGTGAGGGTTAAACGACACAATTCAGGTAAAGTGCCAATATAGTGCCGGATGTAAGCATTCAATAAATTAGCCTTTAGGGATTGTACTCTGTTAAACAAAGTCTTCTGAGATCATAAGACAACTCACGACTCTTGTTAAAAAATCGAATTTATTTCATGTAAGTGAGGAAAAAATAGCTCCCTACAATAATTGGGTAAGAGTTGAAGGAAGAAGAGAGAGAGAGAGAGAGAGAGAGAGAGAGAGAGAAAGGGGGTAAAAACAATAAGTACGGGCTTACGAGATGATGATGTGTGAGGGTGACATTGGTTCGCAAAACCGTACAGGTTTCCCGTGTACAAGCCAGTAAAAGCTCATCTGCACACTGCCTCGTGTGCCCCTCGCCCCGAGCCAAACTCACGACTCTGTGGCCCACTTACCAACAGCGCGTGGTGACGCTGGTGTGAGCCAGCAGGAAGCAGGCTCTGTGCTGCTTTGCCAGGCACATAAGCACGTACCGTTGACGTTGGGGGTCTAATTAAAATCTAGTGTCGGGTTTGGTAATTTGAAGGAGAATTCACCAAGAAGGTGGCACTTGCCCTTGGCTGTTCTCAAAGGATGGTTTAGCAATGACTTGGAGAGGGAATGAAAGAAGCCTGATTTGTATATTTTTGAATTTTAGGATTGTTTGGTGAGTGTGGGGTGTGGAGGGTGGAGGGGGAGGAGAAGGGGAGGGAAGTGTTGGGAGGTAGGCAGTGGGAGGATCCTGGCTATGAAGTCACCCACCCCGTGTTCCTGGGCCCCAAGCCCACCCTACATTCTGCTCAATGGTGCTGAACATTTCCGGATTCCTTGCACTGTAAGTGGTGACATGATAAGATCCTTTTTCTTTTCTTGAAGCCATTTCTCTCTTCCTCTCCTCTTCAGCCTGGCTTGGCTCCCAGGAGCCCTGTATGTCTGTAGACTTGAAGAAAATTAAA
Organism: Corynorhinus townsendii; assembly: GCA_026230045.1. Taxonomy (NCBI): domain Eukaryota; kingdom Metazoa; phylum Chordata; class Mammalia; order Chiroptera; family Vespertilionidae; genus Corynorhinus; species Corynorhinus townsendii. The sequence goes on from JAPDVU010000009.1 coordinate 5,360,334, forward strand.
TATCTTAGGAGCTGGAAACCCAGGCTGGAACCAGGGAGTCCCCCTTCCTGCCAGCACTCTGAAGCAGTCCTGCTCTCCCAGCTAGGCCTGGCCCCTTGCTCAGTCATACACCCAAGAAACTGTGGGCAGGAGGGGCCGAACTGGCCATCCAGGCCCCACCCTCCACCTCCACTGGACTGAGGCAACTGCTGATTCCTGCCAAGACCAACAGGAAGAATCAGTTTCGGGAAATTGAAAGTCATAGGGGAAAGGGTCTGCAAAAGCAACAACGCGAGGCACAGGGGGCCTGTCCGCTCTCTGGGGTGCAGACCTCTCTGCTCCAGGAGCCGCAGTGTGATGGCCAGATGCTCAAAGGCAGGGCTGTCATTCCAGGGATGGTGGGAACACAAGGTCAAGGAGGATCCAGGAAGCTGAGCAGGCAGCGAACACGCCGTGGGTTTGGCAGATGATTTGATATTGACCATCCCGTACTTCAAATAACATGAACTCATGCGTTAGCAGAGTCTTCCCGAAGCAGACATCCCATGTTACCGACAGAATCCAATTTGCAAAACAATTTTTCTCGCTAAAGCCCTTCGTGTACGGACCTGGCGGTGTCTATTGATGCCACCCCCTTTTCCTTATCTTCTATTGGCACATTTGTTTTCAGTTGTGCACATATAAGATAAAAGACCGGGAGTGGGGTTTCGTCTTTTATTTCATTTATTCATTTTGTTTCATTTGCTCAATGCAGTTTTATGAGGATTCGCCATATCTGAGTGCAGGCTCTTGGAAAGGTGAAAGGAAGTGACTCCTCCCTTGGAGAAAAGAAAGGCACAGAGAAATGACCCTCATAGAATGCGATGGAGCACCAGGGCCTTCCAGTGTGGGCATGGGAGACCTCTCAGGAAAGGAGCAGGTGCTTCAGCCAAGCCTCCCGAGACCAGCAAGGGGCGGGGGGAGACAGGGATAGGAGATAAGCTGTCTCAGACCGAGGAGAAGCCAGGTGGCCAGGCGGTGAGGTGGTCAGAGCGCAGACTATTCTGGGATGGTGAGTAAGCAGAGATGCCCGAAGTATCACATGAAGGGATCCGTGATGAGCGGTGAGGCTAGGCAGGAGTGAAGGAGCCAAGATCACAGAAAGTCTTACCTGCCTGGAAAAGAAGGGAACATTTTATCATCTCATCAGGAAGGAGCCAGTGGAGAACGTAAAGCACATGGAGATGAGAGCATCCTTTTTGCAGGTTAGAGGATGACTCTGGTATCATGTGAAGGGTGTATAATAGGGGGGTTAGGATGGAGGCAGGAAGGCCAGCTAAGGGTATTTTCGAATTTGAAAGCCAGGGAAGCTGAGACCAGTGGCATGCGAGTGGTGATGGAAAGGGGGCAGAGATCTGGGGGAGGAGAGAGCAACTGGACTTCATTGTTAATCACGTGTGAGTGTGAGAGAAAGGGGAGCATGCGCTTGGATCTTGGTTTTCTGACTTGGGCCGACTGTGGCTGGTGGTTCTGGTCTCAGGGATCAGGAGATCAGGAAAGTGAGCGGTTGGGCGGGGCGGGATGGGATGGTGAAAGGAGTTATTGACGTGCTGAGTCTGAGATGCTCAGGGGAGGTCTAGGTTGAGATGGCCGGCAGGCAGCTGGCTCTGGAGTATGGAACCCAGTCTGGGTTGGGACTGTCATTTAGAAGTCACTAGTAGGTGGGTGGTGGTTTAAGTCTTGGCATGGTTAAGTTACCCATGGGCTAGGATGTCGAGGGATAAGAGAACCGAGTCTTGGGAAACACCGATATTCAACAAGGGGGAAGAGAAAGAGAAGTTGATGTGAGGAGTAAGGAGGAGCAGTAAGAGAAAAAGGGGGAGGGTGGGAAGATAGGGGAGAGTGTCGCAAATGGAAATGGGACAACCTTTAGAGAAGAATGTCATGGATGATATTGTAAACAAAACAGAAAGGACAAAGAAGACGGCTGAAAAACACTCCTATTGGGGAGGCCACGTATGATCTTAAAGAGAGCTGTTTTAGTACAGAGATGAAGAGAAACAAAGCCAATGAGCTAAGGGGCATTGAGAGGTGAGAAAGTACATATTCTAAATGCAGGCTACCCTTAAGAAAAACTGGGTAGCCCTAACCAGTTTGGCTCAGTGCTTAGAGCGTCGGCCTGCAGACTGAAGGGTCCCAGATTCGATTCCAGTCAAGGGCATATACCTTGGTTGCGGGCACATCCCCAGTAGGGGGTGTGCAGGAGGCAGCTAATCGATGTTTCTCTCTCATCGATGCTTCTAACTATCCCTCTCCCCTTCCTCTCTGTAAAAGAATCAATAAAATACATTTTAAAAAAAAGAAAAACTGGATAACGTTAATGAAGAGAGATCGGTAAGTGATAGATAAATGGAAAGATAAGAGAGATAGATGGATAGATAGATGATGGATAGATACAATAGTGTCTAGAGGGGATGAACAGGTTGCTAGACTCTTTCTTAAGAGAGAAAACACGAGTATGTTAAAGACTGAGAGGAAAACGTCAATGGTGAAAAACAGAAATTCAGGACGTGCTGGGGCCCATGTTTTGAGGGAGGTTATGGAAGAAATGGGCACAGCACATGGATTCACCTTGGTTAGAAGGGAAGGGACCATTGCTATTAGATACCTGGGGAGGGAGGAGGAATGCAGGGAGGACTGGGAATTGAGTGAGGAAGTTTACATCTGAATGCCTCTTTTTATTTGGTGAAACAAGGAGCAAGATCATCTCTATGAGGAAAGATGGCAGAGGGGACTTAAATTTTGGCTAAGGAAAATGCGGGATGGAGCTGATGATAAGAAGATTTTAGGAGCACCAAGGGATCCACCCAGGACGGTCTGTTGGCACTTTGTGAGGGTCTGTGAGCAATGCCCCTGTTAGTGCATGGCCATCTGGATGTGGGAGCATTTAGCAAGCCTTTGGTTGGGCTGGTCCATGGTGGGGTTGGAAGTGGAAAGACAAGCAGTGTTGCTTTATTTCTTGACACGAGAGGGACCATGGGCCTAACTGAGAAGAAAATGACACTGGGAGGAAGGTGACAAACTGAGGAAAAAGGGAGGAGCTCAGAGTCTGGAGATCATGATGAGGTGAGAGATTGGGCAGAGGGAACTCTGGAAGGATAGGACATTGGGTCAGAGATCTCAGGTTTTAAATGTCAGAGGTGGGACTGTTTGCGGTGATGGCCAGGCCAAGATGCGTCCATCAGAGTGTGTTGGCCAAGAGCCAAGACAGTGAGAAAGGCATTGAAATGGACGTCAAGGAACCAGAAAGCTATAGTATCTACTGGTCATTGACCACATCTGGGACAGTCACAGGGTTGTCATGAGAAGAGGCCGTAAGGCAGCAGGCAAGAGACTGAAGGACCCGAAGAGCTCAGATAGATCAGGCTCCTTGTAGCTATGGGGACGTCCCCAAATCTAATGGCAAATTCTTGATAAACATGGTGTTTTGTGCAAAACAGATGAGGGACGGGGAGGGTTCATCCGTTCTGTGTCACGGCCTGGCTCTGCTTGTTTTCATAGCGAAGGGGGCAAAGCTAGTTATTTCCAGCACATGGAGAAGTGGAAACTTCGACAAGAGTGTCAAGGACTTGCCCAAAATGACACCACCAAAGTGCTGACCTCAGCCTGTCACTTCATCCCCTTCTTCCTCTCTACTGGGCTCCTCCTGTCACGCGTACCTACTTCAGCAGAACCGGGTCAGCGCGGGCCTCCTCCACGCACACCCTCTGCAGAGTTGGCATTGCGATGTAATAGAGGGCTGCGGAGGGGAATTTTCCCACTTGGCAGAGTGGCATGAAAGTCAGGAGGGAATGTTTTTCCTGCACGGCAACAAGAGGTATCAAATCCTGACTTCTGCTCCATCCATTCCAGCTCTGTTGCTATTTATGTAGATGCAAGCATTCCACAACAATACCTTTCACTTGGAAAGGGCCTTCTCTCACCATAACTCATATATATATATATATATATATATATATATATATATATCCCTGTCTTTTTCACTGCAGAAGTAAACATGCTTGATTTTCCTTCCACTTCCACTTTTTAAAAACTAATGATCGGCATATGTGTCTACTTCCTTCCATCCTGACCCCTGCCTCGGTGGGAGGTCCCTGTAGGTCGGGACTCGCCTGCGTCTTATTGATTTTAGAATCCACTAACCTCCTCTAGTCCTTAGCACATGGCCAGTGTGTTTGCTGAACGAATGGATGACACTCTTTTGCAGGCCACTCCAAAGCAGGCACTGAGTCTTAAATAACCGGGACAGGAATACCTTGCACTGATCCCTTTTCTCTCACCCACTGTCCCCTATGATAAAGGCGACCCAGATGGTAAAAAGAAAAAGGATCAGGTCTCAAGACACCTGGGTTTAAGTTTGGCTTTACCACTAGTTGTGTAGCCCCAGGTAAGTCATTGACCCTCTCTGAATCCAAGTTGGTTTTTAAAAAACTACTCATTTCAGAGAGGAAAGCAGAGGGAGAGAGAGATGGAAGCATCAATGAGGGCATGTGCCCTGACCAGGAATGGAACCATGACCTCTTGGTTCATAGGTCAATGCTCAACCACTGAGCCATGCTGGCCGGGCTGAATCCAAGTTTCTCCATGGGAAAAATCAAAAGAAATTAATACCCCCTTTGTTCAATTACTAGGAAGATTGACTTTCACTACATGTGGCCAGGTAACTGAAATCTAGAAATTGATCAATTAAGAAAAGATTGTTTTTTTCTTGACTTCCACTCATATGGACATCCATCTACGCATCTTGTGGTCTCGGGACATGTATCTCTGAGATGGTGCACTCATTAAGATGTGGCTCCTGAAGCTAGGGACCAGCTTTTTCCTCGGTTAGGGTTAATCTGGAATTGACTGCATGACCAGGAGATAATACAAACCATGCTCTGAGAACTCTAATGACCTCAGAGGCCCACGTAGGAACGGACGCTGGGGAGAGCAGGCTCTCCATAAAGCCTCGTCCATCCCATCACCGGGCATCAGGACAAAAAGAGCCTCTTTCCTGAAAGGGGGGAGGGGAGAACACAGTGACAGTGGTTAGGAGCTCACATATGAAGAAAAGAACACGGGAGCTGCTTGGGAGTATTCTCCATGTTCCAGGCACCGGCTAGATGCTTTCTGTTTGCACCATCTTTTCATCATTTAACAACACCCCTTGGAGGAGCTGTGAAAGCTGGAGTCCTGAGGCAAAGGAGTTCGCGATGTGTCAGCTTTGAAACCACCTCTGAGTCTTCAATGACAGGAGGACAGGTTGATTTGTTCCGAGTTGCTTGATGGAGACAGAACGGAAAGGCGCTGCAATCACTGTGAGTGACAGGTGCCTGGACAGTCTCTGCATGAACCATAGACCGTGAGACAGAAGAAGCCAAGGGTCCCCCCGTCCGTCTCATCCTTGCCCGGTGCGTGACCGGTGAGGGGTGCGCAACACGGGACTGGATGTTTGGAGCTGCGATGGCCACTTTGTGACCGTGAGGCAAAGTGAAGAAAATGTGAGGGAGGGTCACTCAGAGCCCTGACACATCGGAGAGGCCAAATGAACTCTCCCCGGGTGTACCTTCGGGCCGCTTGCTCTGTGGCACAAATGTCCTTATTTTTGAAGTGATTCTTCCTTGGCTTTCCTTTTCTTTTCATGGCCAGAGGCATCTTAGCTGACCCAGCCTCTATATACAAGCTTGGTCCGGTCAGCACCACTTTTACGGAAGTTTGGCAGGCATCTGTTTCTCAGGGCTACATTATAAGGTATGCTGGGACCCTTGGCCTGCTTGCCCCGACTTTTATTTATTTACTGATTTTATTATTTGTAATCCTTACCCACAGATATTTTTCCCTTTGGGTTTTAGACAGAGTAAAAGGAAGGCGGTGAGACGGGAAAGAGAGAGAAACTTCCATGTGAGAGAAACACATCAGTTGGTTGCCTCCCGCACCTGCCCTGATCAGGGATGGGGATCGAGCCTGTAACCGAGGTCCATGCCCTTGGTGGGATTTGAACCTGGGACCCTTCAGTCCAAGGGCCGATGCTCCAACCACTGAGCCTAATGGGCTAGGATGGATCTCCCCCACTTTTAAACAAGCTCTTATTTCCCAAGAGAGCTGGATTCCCGGCAGCGCGGGTGGTGGAGAACTGGCAGTTTCGTGTTTGGCTTGTCAGGGTGCCAGGGGGAACTGGGTGCCAGGGCCATGTTATGTGATAGGGGCCATCTCGCTGACCTGCCCGTTGCCATGGCACAGCCGACATTCTTCGCCCTCCTGAAGAATTCTATGAAGAAGGACACCTGGACTGGCCTATGGGCACCTCCCCCCCTCTTTGCTGTCGGATCTGCCTTCTCTCAAACCTAAACTAGGGTAGGAGGGGCGCGCCGGCATATTCCGAGGCGCCATTAACCATCCATCAGAGAAGACTGTGGTTCGAACGAGCGCTTCGGTGAGATACTCAGGAGTGTGTGCAACTTGGGCGTGCGTGCCTCTGTATTTCCTGTTGGGGAGGCAGTCTGATCTCTATTTCTCAGATACCCTCGCCTGACATGGGGCTGGCTGCCTGGGAGGAGCCGTTCCATCCCGGAACCCGGGTGTCCTGGTACCTGTGCTGAGCCAAAGAGCAAGAAGAGGGGTTAGACAAGGCCCGAGGTGCATCTGAGCCGCGGCTGCTAGAAGGTGTATCAATATTGGGCAAATGGGGGTCGCACCTTCTGCTCATTCTCTTGGGAGAAAGGAAGGCTTCCTGCTCCATTTCCACATGTCAGTGAAATCAGACGGTACTTGTCTTTCTCTGACTGGCTTATTGCACTTAGCACAATACTCTCAGGTCCATCCATGCTGTCACAGAAGGTAAGATTTCCTTCTTTTTCCAGGCCATGTAGTATTCCATTGTGTAAATGTTTTTATCCACAGCGTTTTTATCCACTCACCTACTGATAGACACCTGGGCTGCTTCCAAATCTTGGCTGTTGCACATAATGCTGCAATGAACATAGGGGTGCATATAGTCTTTTGAATTAGAGTTTCGGGTTTCTTAGAATATACTCCCAGAAGTGGAATCCTGGGTCCTGAGGCAGTTCCATCATGCCATTGGCCCAGGAATTCCTAGCCTGTTGCTCAGTTTAGGTTTGGCTGACGGTTCTCAGTGGTTACCGTCAGGTGGTGTGTATTTGGTAAGCACATCCCATGTTCTTCTCATAACATCCTGACATGGGATACACAGCTCCGAGCTCTTCCTTAAGGTGGCCGGCCAGACGTCGCCATTGGAAAGCTACCCCTTTTCCTGTGGAATTCATAGTTTTCTTGTGTGGGAAGCATGGGGAGACCATGCAAACACTCTGTTTCCCGTCACGTTCTCCATGTATATATTTATCTCCGTGTGCACTCATGGGCTCTTCTTTTCATTAGTCATCAGCCATGACTTCACTAATTCTATTGCTCAGATGGTCCCAGGCCTGGCAAGGGGGACTGGGAGGCCTCGGACACGTCTTCATCGTTCCGTGAGCACTTCCTTAAGGTATGGAACAATGTCATGGTTCAGGCTCCTCGCGTACTTTCCATGGCCAGCCCTGCACTCAGCTCTTTCTCCAGGGATCCCTGCTTGCCTTTGGTAGAGATCATTGTGTGGAAGCCAGATCTGGGAACCGAGTGTGCTCCTCACTACTGGACGATTTGCTTCCCCCAGGCCCTCGGGGTGGAACATGTGTGTGTATGTACATAGGTGGCGTGTATACAACACACCCATACATATGTGCTCGTAGGACATCCATATTTATTTCCTGTAGCTATCCATAGCTATCGAAAACCATGCGTTTACATCATCTCCAGTTTCGCCCACCATCACAGGGCCCATTCTCGTTTGTCCCTCTCTGTGGTGGTGATGTTCTCATAGCGAGAAATGTGGCTTCCATTGTCCTTAGTATACAGGGTTAGGCAAAAGTAGGTTTACAGTTGTGAGTACATGAAACATAGTGTTTATTCTTGCATTATTATTTACTAATTCTTGTGTTATTTATGTTTTTTTTTTTAATTTTATGTTTTTATTTTTTTAGAGAGAAGAAGGGAGAGGGAGATATAGAAACACTGATGAGAGAGAAACATCGATAGGCTGCCTCCTGCACTCCCCCAACTGGGGATTGAGCCCACAACCTGGGCATGTGCCCAGACGTGGAATCGAACTGGTGGCCTCTTGGTGCATGAGACTTAGTGCATGGGATGAGCTTAACCACTGAGCCACGCCAGCTGGGCTGTGTTACAACCGTAAACCTACGTTGGCCACCCCCCACCCCGCCTGTGTTTGCTAATCCCTTTGTAGCCGAAATCTCAGCACCTTGCCATCCACACCTCTTCGTTCTGTACGGGCTCCACACCCACGCTGGCCTTCTCCCCCTGTGTGGACACCCTCATCACGCTGAAGGCCTGACCCTTGACCTTGGGTCCCCCTGGCTCATCTTTTGGTGATAGGAGGGGAAGACTAGGGTAGTACCTTCTACCAGCTTCCTCCGCCTGGCCAGTCCCTTTGCATTTTCCCCTCTTCTATGGCCGCTTCTACGGGCAAAGCCCTTTTCCCCCAGAGATCCCCCTGCTCCCGGGACAACACGCCTGGGAGGCCTGGGGCTCAGGATCCTTGGTAGGGAAGCTGAGGCTGCCTCTGTCCCTGGCCTGGCTTGTCTCATGGGGCCACATCCTCACGACCAATCTCATCGTCCTGAGCTTTGGCAAAGAGGAGGCCCACTGCTCACTGTGGACAGGCCCTGTCCCACCACCAGGGGTTTGAGATTAGCCTAGAAAGCAAAGGGCCATGGGACTTGGTCGCCACTGCTATTTCTGCTTTGCGACACCACACATCACAGCCTCCCGGTCCCTCCCAGACACTGCCACCATCTCTCCGCTGTCTCAGGGCCTATTGCTTATACCTGTTTGATGCAATTGGGAAAGGGGACAGGGGCGGTGTTGCTAGGGGGTGATGAGCACGCAGGAGGGTCCCAGAGGGAAGAAGTCAGGGTGCCACAGAAAGTCCAGTGATTTCACCCCAAGGCATGGGGGGCAATGGCGGCTGGGAACGTCAGGTCTGGGGTTTGGTGCCTCCCCAGGTCTGGTTTGGCTAGAAGTTGACACAGGAGGTAAGGACAGATGGTTTCTTCCCTGAGTCATGGGAGGGGAGGAACATGGCTCCATGGGGGCTCCTAAAAGCCAGAGCCAGAGGTCTCCTGGGCCCTGGAGAGAGCCTTGACCCGCGGACCAAAGGGTCATGGGTTCGATTCTCTGTCAGGGGCACTCACCTGGGTTGCAGGCTTAATCCCTGGCCCCGATATGCAGGAGGCAACCAATCATTGTGTCTCTGTCTCTCCTGATCCCTTCCATTCTCTCTGAAAATCATTGGAAAAAATATCCCCCGCTGAGGACTAACAGCCACAACAGATGGCTTCAGAGAGGCCCAGGACAGTGCTGCCCCCATCACATCCCTTCCCTGCCCCGGGATTCTTCCCCAGAGAGCACAGCAGCCCGGTCATAACTTGTTAAATGCTGTAATTAAAATAGTTCTCTTATTAACTTCGTGATAATGCTTCCCCCCCTCCTCAAAATAACATGTTAGCATTTTGATAATTAAATTTCCAGTTCCAACAGAACTTCTGACTGCTGCCATGAGGTTCATGGGGTGGTAGTGGGGGGCACCGCTGGGGGGGAGGTCCTCTGGGGGGTGGGAAGGTGGCCCGGCTGGTCAGACAGGTTCTCGTCCTGCCTGCTGGAAGGCTGAGAAAGAGACACAGCAGAGATCCTCAACAGTCTGTGCGCCCGGAAGGGGCCGGATTTTACACATGGAAATACCGGCCACTAAGTTCAATGTGAACTTCAGCGATGCAACCCATAATTTTTTCAGTGTAAGTATGTCCCAAACATTGCAAGGTGCCTACTCACACTAAAACGTACACTGAGTGGCCAGATTATTATGATCTCTGAACGCATACTAATCTGGCCACTCAGTGTATATCCTATATAATAAAAGGCTAATATGCAAATTGTCCCCTCGACCAGGATTTCGACCAGCAGGCAGGCCAGCCAACCGCCCATGTCCCCTCCCCCTGGCCAGGCTGGCTGGACCCCACCCATGCACGAATTCATGCACCGGGCCTCTAAAATACACACACACACACACACACACACACACACACACACACTCACACACTGAGTGGCCAGATTATTATGCGTTCAGAGATCATAATAATCTGGCCACTCAGTGTATTTGTTGCGTATCCGGATTCCCGACTCAGTGGGGCCTCGGGTGCTTTCCCTGGCAGCCCCACACCTGCCTCTGAACCTTGGCTCCCAGCTTCAGAGGAGAGAGGTTTCCCACTCTTCTTTCAACACAGGCGGGCTCTTTAATTACGGAATTAGCACTGGAGGTTATTTGTATTGTTTTGGTCAGCTCCTTAGATCACGCGATCTCAAAAGACTCAACAGGTACCTGTTTTATTCGTGCTGCGTGATGACTGGTAAGGAGGCATTGATCTCTTCATCATTTGGATAGAATCCACGAGGTACAGACAGCACACTGCCAGCTGTCAGAAGGGAGGGGGCCGGGGGCTGGGTGAAAAGGGTGAAGGAATTAAGCAAAAACAAAACAGAACAATAAACGCACCCCAAAACTCCTAGACACAGACAGCAGTATGGTGATGACTAGGAGAAAAGGGGGATGGGGAAGGGAGAAGAGGGTAAATGGGGGGTAAATGGTGATGGAAGGAGACTTGACTTGGGGTGGTGAGCACACAGTGCAATATACAGATGATGTGTTATGGCATTGTACCCTTGAAACCTATAAAATGTTATGAGCCAGTGTCACCCCAATAAATTCAATAAAAATAAAAAGCCAGTAAGACGCTGGTCTTGACCTCTAGCTGCTCACTGCTCAGAGCAGGGGTCCTGGGTCTGCCCAAATCCCGCCCACCATCCTGTTTCACAAATACAACGTAATATTGGGGGACAGCCACCCCATTTGCTTACAATTGTGTACGGCTGCCTTCACCTGCAGTGGCTGAGTGGAGTAGATATAAGAGAGACTACGTGGCCCCAATGCCTAAAATATTGACTCGTGGCCCTTTAGAGAAAGGGTGCTGAGCCCTGACCTCGAGGGAGAACCAGTCAGTAATGGGATGTAACGAGGTAAGGAGGAGAACAGAGGACTGAATTCTGTGCTGCTGACGTCTGCACCAGAGCTGAGCTTGAAAGGATTCATCTGAGGTGGGAAGGGTGGGGTGAGACTCTGCTTGGAAGAAGCAACATCAGCAGAGGCACAAAGGATGCTTCCAGGCTGTGTCGTGGGGCTGTGGAAGGGGTAGGGTGAAGGTCGGAAAAACAGCACCTTCTATTTTTACTGGAGACCCTTTCCAGTAATCTGTAAGGGTCCCCGTATGTCAAGAATGCACACGTGTTGTGTTCACTAATGCAATGCACAGGATAAGCTTGGGAAGTTGACCTTAGGACCCATATTTCACACATGAGGAATGGAAGGCTCCGAGAGGCTCACGCCATTCTCTGAAGTCCCACGAGAATAGATGGTAGAGCAGAATGGTAAGTCAGAGGGAGCCTGTGGAAAAGCGCATCCCGGCTGCATCATATGATGCACGGACCGGGGGCTCCCGGAGGGCGCAATGCAGATCTTATTCCAGAGCAGTGGCTCCCTGCCGGGGATGCTGCTGCCTTCCGAGGGACACGGGCGCCTCCGGGGCATTTATAGTTGTCGCAGGTGTTACTGGTATCGGGTAGGTGGAGGCCAGAGATGTCGCTAACTATCCTATAGGACATAGGACAGGCCCCACGGCAAAGAATGATCTTTCTAAAATGTCAGTAGTGCTACGAATGAGAAACTGTGCCCCGCAACCCCTCTTCCTAACACAGGGCTTGGCACGTGAAGGGCTACTTGGTCATGTGTGTTGAACTGGAAACACCAATGGATATGTTTAGGAAACAGGGAGAGGCTCGGCGTCACCGGTGGGAGATGGGACAAGAAGGTATATGAGAATGGGACCGCAGGCAGGCCAGGACTGGCCTGAAGGAGGTCCATGGATTCTAAAGGCATGGCAAATGCCAGCGAGGCCTTTTAGTTCAGGAGAGTGACACGGGGGGTGGGGCTATTGGAGACTTACACTGATCACAGCCTGACAATGAGATTCGAGCAGGGAGACCTGTCCTGTGGCCCCGCTAAGCCGACAGCAGAGGGAGGGGAGAGAGGCGGGAACTGCGAGAAGGAAGACCCAGCAGGATCTGGGTGTGTGGGGCAGGAGGAAGGGTCATGAGGATACTTGTTTGAGCGATTGCAACATGGGCTGAGGTAAGGAGTGTCGGCAGCCCAGGTGTGTGTGCAGAGGAGGTGCGTGGAGGTGGGAAGGGTGATGATGTTGGATGTGGCTCCAGGATGCCACGTTCCCACGAGATGATTTCCAGTAATCCGATGGAGATCTGGATCTGGAACTTGGACAGTAACACCAGGAAGAAAAGGATTGATCTATGCGTGAGGATCTCCCCACAGGCACGTACATCCTTGCTGCCCCATCTCCCACCGGACCGTAGTCCCCAAGGTGGAGGAGTATGCTGGGTCACCAGCACAGATGGGACTGTTTGCATTCTGCTCCGCAGTGCACCAGCTGAGTGGTATTGGGGTGCTGTTTTGCTTCTCTGAGCCGTAAAGTGTCCTCATCTGTAAAGTGGGGACAATATTAGCCGCCTGTGCAGTTGTGGGGTAACACATATAGGGTGGCTTCAGGAAATGTAGCAATTGAATATCTTATTCTTCAATTAAATGTAGTAAATCTGATGGAAAAAACACACTGAGAAACAAAAACCACTTAAAAGAACTTTAAAAGGCACTGTGTTATAGATTTCAAAGTCAATCCAAAGTGTTTTTTTTTAATTCACCATTACCACTGTTTGTTTCTTCTTTAATAGGATGACAGTATACACCAGAAAGAGGCCAGAAGCAGATTGTTTTGGTTAAAATCCATGAATATTATTGGAGTTTTGCTCCGTGCGCTTGCTTTTCTCTAGGGATTCCCATCAAGAGGCAGCACCTTCTGTCTTATGCTTGGGCCTTAAATAGGACATTTCCTGCTGCCCTGGGGTAGCCAGGCCATGGGGGTACTTAGGTATGCTCTGCACTCGGCCCCCGGAGCTCCGGAGTGTGGAGTTCCGCCTCTCCCAGCCTTTCAGGGGACCTGGGTCAGGAGGCAGAGTCCTGCAGAGGTTCGGGGCTTCCTACCTCGGCGTCCTGCGGTGTCTCAGGGAGCAAGGAGGCTCCCCTCTAAGCCTGCAGGCTCCTTGCTGTCTGACCCCAGCCATCTACCCTCGCTTCAAATTACAAGCAGGACTGGGAGCCAAGAGCCAGCCAACTGCATCATGGCTCCCGCTAAGGAGGCACACGGAGCTGCCAGCGGCAGGGCTTGGCCACAGAAGCCCACGAAGCAGCAGGCTCCTCCTGGGAAGGTGACGGGTGTGTTTGCTGCGACACGCAGGGCCTCTCCCTGCAGACGCTGCACATTTCTTCAGCTGCTTTTTTTTTTTTTTTAATATTTTTAAAATTTATTTCAGAGAGGAAGGGAGAGGGAGAGAGAGAAAGAGAGAGATCAATGATGAGAGAGAATCATGGATCAGCTGCCTCCTGCACGCCCCACACTGGGGATCAAGCCTGCAACCCAGGTAAGTGCTCTGACCGGGAACAGAACCATGACCTCCTGGTTCAGAGGTCGACACTCAACTACTGAGCCACGCCAGCTGGGCTTCAGTTTTTATACTGACAGGGGAGCAGCCCTGATGGGGTGCCACGGGGAAGGGGTATAATGTGGCTGGCAACTGGCTAGTTCAGCTGGCTTCATTTAAGGTAAAGGCTCAGCCCCCTTTAATTCTAATTCTCCCGGCTCTGTTCTGGCGATCCGAGATGGCACATTCCTAAATGCATAACCTCGGTCCCAAATGGGACCAGGAGGAAGGATCCGAAGCATTACTTTCTGCATCCACTCACAGCCCACAGCAACCGCTTCCCTCCTCAGCACCACCCTCCTCGCTCTCCAAGACACACACTTGACCTACAATTTGGTCCGTCAGTGACTCGATATTCCCACGCCGGGCGGGGGAGTGATTCATTGCCGAGAACCCTGCCAGTTCCTCCTCTTGGCAGAATCAGCTCCATGGAGGGTCCTGGGACAGGATCGGTTCTGGGCCGGGGACTGGGCCCTCAGAGACGCAGACTCTGCTATTGGTGACTGAAGATTTGGGTTTACTTTGGAAGCCAGAAGCCCTGAAAAGTGAGAGTTGCCTATTTTCTGATGTTGCAGTAGCTCCTTCATTCATGGATTCGTTTCTTCCTCACACGTCGGTCGCAGCCCTCTGTAGGGGGACAGGCAGAGTGCTTCCTTTGGGCCATGTATCGCTTTCTTAGGCAATCCCGGGTGAGCTCGCGGCCATTTCTGTAGAAAAGCCCTGGATGGGAGGCAGGAGATTGAATCTCTTCCCTGGGTGACCTTGAGCAAGTCACTTTCCATCTTAGGGATTCACTGAGGTTCTCCCCCGAGGTTCCCTGCGGCTCCGATGCTCTCTCTTTCTGTCCATAAAGCTGGGGGGATCTGGACTCATGGGCCAGGACCAGCCTCCCTCTTCCTTCTGTTCCCAGCAGAGACTGAGGCCTGACCAGGTGGGGCCAGCCCTCAGTCCCCCTTTAGGGGTACTCCTAAGGTGTTTCCTCCTCCTCCGTATCCGTGTCCTCTCTCCCTGCAAAGGTGAGGGACAGATGACAAGAGGAAGAGGGATCCAGAGACAAACAGACGCAGAACCCCTCCCGACTTCCTGTGGCGAGTGAGCTTGATCAGGTTTCAACCTGAACAAAAACACACCTTGTGCTCCCTGCCTATCACCTGACTCGTGAGCCCGAATGGGTGTTCTCTGTCAAGGCAGAGATTGTGGTTCAGAGTGGAGCCTGACTTATATACACATCACCGTGGCAACGCTTAGGTAAACCCGCTCCCAGGCCTGAGGATGGATATTATGGGATAGCTTCTTTTCTTCTTCTTCTTATTTTTTTCCTTTCGTCTCTTAACACTCGCCTGAGGTAAAGAAAAGCCGAGCTGGATTCATTGCCACCTCTTTAGAGCTTTCTTACCTTTGGTTTTATTTGGCTCTGAAATTGTCAGTGGAAATTTAGCTAAGGGGTTGGCCCAAGGTATTCTGGGTATTCTGGGGTCCTTGTGTCTTATTGATAACTGGAGGGTGTGATTGATGGTTCCTGTTGGACATGGCTGATTATGATGTAGAGGGAGAGAGGGCTGCATGTGCATCAGTGTGCCTGTGTGCAGTGGATGTGTGTGTGTGTGTGCGTGTGTGTACATGCATGCATATGTGTGTGAGTGTGTGTGTGTCCTGGTGTGGGGATGATGGCGGTGACTTTCATTTGGGTGTCCACATTCTTTGTTCAGATGCCACCTGCCTGTCCTAGAGTCCCTCTGTAACACTTATAGCCAGTGACACCCAAGTTGTCTTTGGTCTTCCCACCTGGAATTTGAGCCCTCATCTGGCCAGTGCCCATGACCACACATCAGTAGGACCCTGGGAGCCTCCTCCAGAGCAGATGCAGAAGAGGTTATCCCCATCCCATCTAGGCATTGGCACTAGAGACCTCCAGAAGCCTAACACACTGAGTCTACTTTACTTCGTTGGTTTTCTGACCCACACCCAAAAAGATTGATCCAATGAAGACTGACATAGGGGTTATGGAGCTCATCTTCTAGAGATGGGTGGGTAGCCTGTAAACAAGATTAGGAACCTTGTTTTCTGGGGTTCCAGGAGCCCCACGAAGGTGGACATGGGGGGAGGGGACCCATGGTTGCTATCAGTAGAATTTGGTGGGGCCAGTTCTGCACTTCCTGTTACAGATATGTGAAATAGAATTGTAATTCTTTATCTGAAGAACTGAAGACAAAGCATCTGAAACCGTATAGCTTCTACAGAAGTGTGCCTCACATTTACAACAGACAGGCAGGTGCCTAGAAATCCACTTGCTTGTGGACGGTGTGAAGCGGGCGAATTGTAAATGCATTGGGGAGATCATTCGCGGACACCCTTGGTGATTCCTTTGTAAAGTCCATTGTTTCTTTTCATATTCTTTTTTTTAAAAAATATGTTTTTATTGATTTCAGAGAGAGGAGGGGGGAGGGAGAGAGAGATAGAAACATCAATGATGAGAGAGAATCATTGATTGTCTGCCTCCTGCACATCCCCACCCAGGGGATTGAGCCCACAACCCGGGCATGTGCCCTTGACCGGAATCGAACCTGGGACCCTTCAGTCTGCAGGCCGACACTCTATCCACTGAGCCAAACCAGCCAGGGCATCTTTTCATTTTCTTGTTCCCCAGGTTTTCCTGCCTCCCGTTGGCTTAGAATAGAGTGTCCCACAGCTCAGGACAAACAAAACATGGGCCTGGCCTGGATTTCCTTTGGAGTAAGCAAAAAGGTCTTTGGCACCTTCATCGCTCTCCCTTGGAGATCCACTTAGCATTTGGGGGAATCTGTGGACACCTTCTCTCTTGGTCTTTCAGGTTGCTTAGGTCCTATTTCTTCTTGACAAATGAAATGCACTTGTCAGAAATCCGTGTACAGTTTTGTTCTTTAGAAGCTTCTATGGCATGGGGACTCCTAAGAAACCAAGTTTCTACCTTTAATGTATTTGGACCCCTACTTCTCTGAGAAGCTTGACCTTTTTTATTTTTATTTTTTTGTCATCTCTGATGACAAACCCCATTTTGATATTCAGAGTATTTAAGTCAGCAACTTGCACAGGAAGCAGTAACAGGAGCCACCAGAAGAAGACCGCAGGGATACTGGATGGAGAGGGAATAAATTATGTGAGACAGCTGCCTTCCAACCCCAAGTTCGCGTCCATACGGGAGTCCCAGGACGCTCCCGGCTTCAGGAACTGGTGGCATCTCCCAGGTCTCCTGGGCTCTGCTCGATTTCACTCTAACCCTGCTCTTGGCCACAGAGGCTCGCAAGCCAGAAGTGGTCTCTCTCTCTTCTGCGATCCTTGAGGGAACCGCAGCAAATCCAGTTGCTTATTAAAAAACAGAGCGCCAAGGGCGAGGCTCCCCGGGGTGTGGTGAGCGGGCTGAGCTGGAAAAGGAAGGGCAGGTCCAAGTAAACACGCCGAGGCCACCCTCCAGCTGGACCGGGTTCCCACGTTTCTCCAGGCAGCGGGGAGATGCGCTCTCTGATAAAAAGTGGCCCATCGCCCCCGGAGCAGCCGCTGGGCAGGCAGCCAGGCTGGGGAGAACAATGATTTCCTCGCTTTTCGATGTGATGATTAGTTCCTATTTATTGGAAGCCTGTGATGCATGTAGCCCTGTGGCCAACACGCGAGAGGAGGCAGCCTCATTTTTTCCAACATTTTTTCATCAACTGAGTCAGCATCGCACTGGTTAAGGGACGTTGAGCTGACCGGATGGCCAGATAGCTGCTAAAATGGTTCTTCGCCTCGCCTCTTGTCCCAGCCCCCTGGTCACATTGGCCGGGGCATGCACCCCGACCCCCCATGCCTCTTTCTACATCGATATCAAGAAGGCGAAACGGCCTGGCTCACTTAAGATGCCGCTAGGATAGAGGGTGTCCTATTATTAGCTGGAAACGGTCCGTTCCAGTGTTTGCTACGATGCTTTAACTGGCTTTAGGGATAAAAGGAAGAGGCGATGGACATTTTTTTCCTGTGTGTTTCTGGTATTTATTGCGTGGTACTGTCGGTTAGACCCCGTGTTTTATGGATCATCTCGCTCAGTCCTCATAGCCTCCTTAGGAGACAGGCCGTGCCATTGGCCCCATTTTACAAATGTGGAAACAGAGGCCGAGAAAGGCCCGGGAAATTGCAAGGTCTGACTCCCCCCCGCAACTCCTTGGGACATGAGCCCCTCGGCACGCCGCCTCCCGTGGCGTGATTGCTGGTCAGAGCCCGGGGTCCTAAATCGTCAAAGGCCAGTGGCGAAGGACAGAGCGGCAGCTCCATTGTTCCTCCAGGAGGAGAATTAGGAGCTGAACAGAAAGCTCGGGTTCCCAGACGTGCCTGTAATTAGAGGTCTGCCATGCGGGGCATCTTGAAGCTTGATGCATCCACTTCGGAGTGCATGCTTCTGCTTGAATTTGCTCCGGAGACCCGACCGGCGCGCTCTTATTTTCACAAATTGCACTTTTCAGCAGTGCATGGGAACACCAGGTCGCCATGGGACAGACCCCGCCTAGATGCTCCCGGGGCTAGAGCTGTTTGCCCACTTGTCGAACAAGCTGGTGGCTGTCGGCAGGTTGGGCAATCTCGCCCAGGGAGTCCACACGGAGCTCACCTTGGCAGCCCTCCCTGGGGATTACTGGTTCTCGTGCTACCTGAGGTTGACCTAATGAGGAATTGTTCCGACTCCTCTATTTGCCCATTCGATGAGCTTGGGATGAAACAATTTGGATCTGAGTAAGCGCTAGAGGGGTTTGCAAAGGAGGCCAAGATTTTTGCAATAGGTTGATGTTTTTTTTTTCTTCTGGGGATACGGGAGTGTGGTTTACAGCCAGGTGCAGAGTAGTTTATGGGCTGCCAGGAGTAGGGGAAGCCAAGAGAAGGAGGGGGGGGGGGGGCAGATGGCAAAACCAGCATTCTCCAGGGCGGCTCAGGGATGGCCCTGAGGAGGTCGGAGGGAAATAAAGTCACGCTTCCCGTGTAAATCACTCTTTGTCCAGAAGAGGTGTATCATCACAGGAGATTAATGACACCTGAGGTGTTGGGGTAACACTGGGGGGTTAGTGGGATCCTCACGCAGGAGCAAGTTGGTATGGGGTGATTTCTTGTTTTCGGAAGGGGTAGTAGATGACTGTGTGACCTGGCAGCAGTTGGGGCGCTCAGAGGTCATTTCCGGGCGATTGTTTCCAAAACAACAACACTTGGGTGCAAGATGCAAGTATCATTGGATTGGGAGTTCACGCCAGGCAGACCCCAGATGCTCTGAGATTCCATCGGGCTAGCCAAACAAGCTTTCCTTCTGAGCAGGCAGGGCTCCAACGCCATACTCAGAAGGATGCCCTCGAGTGGGACAGACAGATGGCATGGTTTATGCCAATAGTCACTGATGGTTGAGTTCCAGTCTGTTGTTCTGGGGTAATCCTGTCAACGCCTCCCAGGCCGGCCAGTGTTGGGCTCGTGGGTACACAGAGGTGTTGGTTCTGATGAACTAATCTTAGCTCTTGATCTGCTTAAATTTAATGTCAAGACATACCTGCAACTTGCAAATATTCCTATAGCATAAATACTTTAGGTGGTGATGTTCTCTGTTAATTTTCCCCATAGAATCTAAAATGAGAAGCTACAAAGAGTGGATATGTGGCCAAGCTCCTTGGTAGCCTGAGATGGTTCTTCTAGAAGTTCTCTCACTACTGCCACGGTACCCATCCCTGGGAAGAGGCATTCTGGGAGTTTTGAACTGAGAATCCAAAATAGTCTCGGTTCTATATACCTTAAGGAAAGGGGTTGAAACTTTTAAACTCGCAGTTTTTTCCACTGGTGAAAGAAAAGGGTCATTGTTACCGTTAACACTTATTATGTGCTCCATTATTATGTACCAACACTTATTATACACCCGAGCGCTGTAGGAGTATAATCTTGTTTAATTCCCATGATGACCCTATGAGGTTGTGCTGGGGATTTCCGGATCCACTCTCCACTCTTTTCTGCCCTGCTCGGTGCCCCAAGAGGCTGAGCTGTAGAAACACCGCCGTCAACAGGCTTTCCTGCCCTTGGCCTTTGGGATGGGGTCAGCCACGGAGAGGAGGCGAGGTCAGGGCCGAGCCGTGCATTGCAGGGTTGCGTTGCTGGCCGCATCCCTCCGTTAAAGTTGAAGCTACAGTTAAGGTGCATCACTCTTCCGAGCTCTTGGGTGGTGGTTCCCGCTGTTTCTAGTCCTGGAGTTACTGCTCTACCCCTCTGTTTCCCTACACCAGGGGTGGGGAACCTTTTTTCTGCCAAAGGCCATTTGGATATTTATACCATCATTCACAGGTGAATACAAATTTATCAACGTAAAAATCAGTCTGTTGTCCAGCGGTGTGACTCAGTGGTTGAATGTCAGCCCATGAACCAGGAGGTCACGGTTCGATTCCCAGTCGAGGCACATGCCCGGGTTGCGGGCTTGGTCTCCAGTGTGGGGCCTGCAGGAGGCAACCAATTGATGTTTATCTCTGAGAGATTGAAGTTTCTATCTCTATCTCTCCCTCTCCCTTCCTCTCTCTAATATATATATATATATAATTTTTTTTTTCTTGTAAAAATCAGCCTGATATATTTGGTCAAACATTTAATTAAGTCACCCCTGATGCCTTGGCAGGGGTGATTCCTCAGGCCTTATATGGCCCGCAGACGGAGCTCCCTCACCCCTGCCATATACCCTGACTGAGGTAGAAGTGGTTTCTAAGACAATGCTCATTTCACCGGCAAGGACGCCGAAGCTTAGAGAGAGGTAAGCAACTAAGGCCAAGGGGCCATGCCCGCTCAGAGGAGAGGGATTCCGACCCAGGCGTGCCTCTCTCAGAGCCCATGGTTGATGACTGCCCCTCAGCACTTCTGTAAGCCTCCTGCCGGGTTGGCAGCCCCTGGTGAAGGCACCGGCACTCCTCAGCCGGTGAGCATGCCACACTCTGCCTCCTGGGACTGGGCAGACCCACCCGTCTTCCCATGCCAACATCCTTGGGACAAAAAGACCCGAGTCTGGCTGGCAGATGACCTGGTCTGGGATGCAGACTGTGTCACGGTGCTAAGAAGCCACTGGAGGCGTGGCTGAGCCTGGCTTCCTTGGCACTGTGTCCCCTCACGTGAGGGACACGGTGTGGAGGGAACGCTCCGTGCGCCGCAGGGAGTCCGAGTTGCTCGCCCCGAACTGGAGTCATTCCCGAGAGCGTGGGTTTCTGTCCAGGGGGCCCAGGACGTTGGCTCACACCCTCCCACACATCTTCAGAGCCGCACCGTGGAGGATGCAGGTGCCTGTGATGGAGAGGGCGCTGGGCTCCTCCCAGTTTGTCATTGCCACTGGGCTCTCCTTCCCATTGGTGCTTGGAGCCCAGTGGGTGTGGTTTAATGGATGAACTTGCCTGACATGCATACGCTCTCGATATTGTTGAAATCAGCAATGAGCTGGGTACATGATCACACCTTGAGAGCAGGAGGTGAGCAGAGGACAGTGTTCATGGAAGTGTCTGAATCATTCCTGTCCGCCTCTCCGCACACAGGTTAAGGTCAGGGCCAGCGGAAGACGTTTGCTGGGAAATTAATAATGCGGGGAACCCTTGCTGGGAGAGCAGTAAATGATAACAGCCATCATTTCTGAGAGTGGCATACTTACCAGGCATTGTGTTGAGGTTCAATCTTTACAACTCTATTGATAGAATTACCCCCATTTTACAGACAAGAAGGTTGAGGCTCCGTGAGAACATTGCCATGACCTCCAGACCGACATTTCTAATCAGTGACAGCATTGGAATTAAAAGCCAAATCTGTCCTCACCCCTCCGAACCCTAGCTAATTATTGAAAACTCTGGGTTGGATGCCTGGCATTTGTGGTCTGTGAATCCGACCTTGTGGGCATGGTCTAGGTGCCGCCCTCACGTCCCGCCACGCCTAGAACCTCGCCACCCAAGAAATTCCTCTCCTGATATGATCCCCGCTCACCCCGTGCCCCCCTCTCCTGAGGTTTCTTTCTTGCCAGTTTCCTCTTCTCCTCATTGTGAAACGCTTGCTCTCTGTTGCTGCCTGCCCTAGCCCTCGGGCGAAGAGGCACTGAAATTGATTCGCCAGCGTTTGCCCTGACCTGTCTGTCGCATCTCGCACCACCGGGGGTGCTTTGCCGCCCAGCTTTATTAATCATTTCAATTTGACGTTGTATGTGTTTTATGGTCTTCCCTTCTGCCCCCACTTTGCTCCCATTCAATGATGTTTACCTTTTAACGCAACACTGGAAGGGAAAATCTATTTCTCCTGCCAGATGTTAAGTCGAAAAGAAAAACACTCCCTACCACATACACACACACACTCACACATATACACTCACACACAGTCACATATTCACACTCACACACACACACACACACATACTCACACAGTCACATATTCACACTCATTCACACTCACACACTCACATACACTCACACACACACATACATACTCACACACAGTCACATATTCACACTCACACACACACTCACACACACATACACACACATATACATACTCACACACAGTCACATATTCACACTCACACACACACATACATACACATATACATACTCACACAGTCACATATTCACACTCATTCACACTCACACACACATTCACACTCTGTCACACACACACGCATACTCACACACACACACTTATACTCACATAGTGACATACCCGCACTCATTCACACATATACATGCTCACACAAGTCACATATTCACACTCATTCACACACACACATACACACACATTCACACTCTCTCACACATACACACATGCATATGCATACTCACACACATTACACTCACAGTCACATACCCACACTCATTCACACATTCACACACATACTGGCACTCATACACACATTTTTGCCTCCAGTTTCCTCTTTAATATACACACCTGGGAGAGCGCAGCAAATCCCCGAAGCTTGTTTTTCTGTATTTTTATCGTTGGCATCATTACAGATGTCTCCATTGTCTCCCCTTTGCCCACCTCTATCCAGCAGCCAGTACCCCTTCCCTCTGACCCTGCCACACTGTTGTTTGTGTCTGTGGTATGCATCTATGGTCTTTGGTTAATCCCTTCACCTTCTTTCATCCAGTCCCCCCTTTACCCTCCCCTATGAGCAGCAGGGGCATTGTTGGGGGTATGAGGACCTCACCGTCCATGTGTGTCACACGCTCATGTGCATCTAAACCACCTGGGGCCCTGCGCAAATGCAGATTCTGGCTCGGTTGGGCTTGTATGGAACCTGGGGTTCTGCATTTCCTGCCAGGGAGTAGCAAGGTGACCCTTTACGTGTGGCTCCAAAGCGTCCCTCCCCCACCCACCCCCTCTCCATTTCTCTGTCTCTGAGGGTTCTCCATTCTCCATCCTGCAGGGCAGCGTGCCCCAGCTCCAGAGCATGCTGGGCTTCCCCGCCACGCCGCATCTCTCATGAACTGCTGTGCCCAATGCAGTGGCCTCGCTCTTTACAGCTGAGGGACTTTTCTGGTTTAGGCTGGTGTCTCCCTGCTAAGCCCTCCCAAGGATAACAGTTAGTTGTCAACTGGCTGGGAGACAAAAGAAATGCATTTTGCTGGAGCCAGTTTTCCTCAAAACGCTAATGGCACCTTTATCTCCTGGTAATTAAAGCCCTGACTGATGAATGCGTAATTATGCATAAGCCGGACTAAAGCGATCGTCTTGGTCTTTCATCTTTTCGGCTTACTTCATTTAACAGGTAACAGTCTTGGGCGTGCTTCAGAGAATAGCTGTTCCGAGGTGTCTGCCTTGGGTGGAGTCACCTGGGGGAGGAGGGGTTGGTCACCACCACAATTACCGTGGGGTGTGAAGGCCAGAGCCGCCTCTGTCTCCATGAAGTAGTGGCTTTGGGTGGCGGAAAGGACATCGGGGAAGCCGTAAAATGTGTCAGGATCTGCCAGACTGTTTGGAGGTTCCGGCTGGGGCCCGTGGCCCGGGTCCAGTTCTGCCTCTGGGTAAATGGGGTGACGAGACTCTGCTCCACCTCTGGTCCTTGGGCCACTGACTTCCATGGTCCCCTCCCTGTCTGGGAACAGGTTCGTTCTTCCTTCTGGCGGCCCTTGACCGTGCCCGTGCTGGTATCGCTATCATCCTGTACCCGTCCCACCCCAGGTCTGGGCCAGGGCTGACTCCAGGCTTCTCTCCTCCTGGGCAGGTGCTCATGGAAGCAGGGAGAATGTCGGGGTCTCAATGTACCTAAAAGCAGAAAGAGGCCCCTCGAGTGATGATAGAACTCACGGGTCCTAGACAAGACTAGAGTCAAACCCCTCTGCCCCTCACATGAGCTAACAGACGACACTTTGTTCAACTCTTGAGTCTCAGCATTCCCATCTGTGAAATGGGAAACATTATTGTACCAACGTCATGGGGTGAAATACAGTACATTTTGGCTTAGTCAATGATCCGGCTGTTACTCCTGGCGTTTTTATTATATGGGAAGACCACGGCCTGCTCTTTGGTTGCTGTAAACCCATAGGGATTAAGTCACACCTTTGAGGGTTCTCTTCCTCCCTGACAGGTCCCCAAAGCTGCTTGGAAATCTGAGACCAGCTGGGATCCACGGCACAGGTGCCGTTGGGCTCTCATGTGATCTCCACAAGCACAGGGGCATTCACGCGAAGGGAGATGAGCTAGGTCTAAACATCCATGACACATCTACAGCCATACCACCCTGAACGCACCCGATCTCATCTAAAAATACATGATACAGTGGAAGGAATAACCTGAAGACATTGAGGAGTCAGTAGGCATCTGATGGGTATCCGCCACCGGACGTGCTCTGTGCTGTGTATTTTCACACGTATTCACTTATCTTCACCACGATCCCACAGGATGTTAATACTGTCCTCTGACACATGAAGAGACCAAGGCTTAACGGATGGCTCCTCCCACTTTATATCACTGCTAACTAATCCATACAGGCTCCCTATCCCAATAAGGCCTTTGACATCACTGTCCTCTTAGGCTGACTTTCCGGTTCCTTTTCTTTTTTTTTTTTTCCTTCAATGCCTACATGTTTCTCAAATGTACCTCCCTTCCCCTCTAAGGTATTCATTCATTCCATCCCCTAAAACTAGGCTTCCACCCTCAGCCCTCTAGTGACACTATCACTCAAAGGTCAACGATAACCTACTTCTTCATGGTCAGATTCTTTTCCTTTGTCTGTTGGTCTT
This sequence comes from Corynorhinus townsendii, assembly GCA_026230045.1. Lineage (NCBI taxonomy): Eukaryota > Metazoa > Chordata > Mammalia > Chiroptera > Vespertilionidae > Corynorhinus > Corynorhinus townsendii. The sequence continues at coordinate 5,385,290 of JAPDVU010000009.1, forward strand.
CTTCTTGCCTGGTATGTTCTCCTGTTGACGGAAGCCCTTTCCTTAGACAACATGTCTAAAACAACATAGCATACGTTTTTCTTCTCCCTCTTGACTCATTACTTCTCCCTCTCTGCTGTCTCTTTTTCCCTCCTCATACTTACTATTTTTGCATTCTATTGCTTGGAAAACTTATCTAACATCGCAATTTCAGCTTGATCCTTTAGGCTTTCTCTTGTTTAAATTCATATTTTTTAAAAAATATGTTTTTATTGATTTCAGAGAGAGGAAGGGAGAGGGAGAGGGATAGAAACATCAATGATGAGAGACAATCATGGATCAGCTGCCTCCTGCATGCCCCCTACTGGGGACTGAACAATCAACCTGGGCATGTACCCTGACCAGGAATCGAACATGACCTCCTGGTTCACAGGTTGACACTCAATCACTGAGCCACACTGGCTGCGCTTAATTTGTATTTTTAGACTTTTCATCTAATTAGCTATAGGCACATGTACCCCAGCTGTATTTCTCAAGATGTTTCTCCATGATCTCCAGCTCCGCAGTCTAAAAGAGAAGTCTGTGTTCCGCTTTGATTTTTCTTTCACTTCCTGATTTCTCTGTTTTGTCAACATACCATGGCCCTTCAAGGAGAAATCTCAGTCACCTTTGATTACTCTATATTCTGACCCTTGGTTTCAACTGAGAATCTAAATCCTACAGCTTCAGTTCCTGAGTCCCGACCCCTTTGTGAGGCCCTGAACACCTCAGACCTGGCTTATTTATGTGATTCCCCACAGGCTTTCACTTCTTCCATTCATTCTCCAGACTGGGATGCTCTACACCACACAGAGGATTCTGGAAATGCCAGGTTTATTATATTTGTCTGCCCAGAAAGCCTGCTGAGTAAATGACACATGCCTTAACTTGAGAAGTTCTCCATTTATTTCCAACCGGTTTGCCCACCACCAATCACCTCAGAAACGCTTGGCTCAAGTCAAATTTGACTATGTTCTAATTAGGATTAAGTTCAATTGCCAGTAACAGTATAACTCAACCTAACAGTGACTTAAACTACACAGAGGCTGATTTCTCTTTCATTTCAAAGACCAAGTACGGGCAGCCCAAGACAGGAACGTTGGCTCTGGTCCATTATGAGCCCAGAGACCCAGGCACCCCCTCTCTTGTTGCTCTGCTATGTGTGACTTCCATTCCCAAGATCACCACTCCAGATCCAGCCATTGAATCCACAGTTCAGCCAGAAAAAAACGGAGGAAAGAGTGAAGGACACAGTTATTCCCTTTAAGGACATTTTCTGGAAGTTATACGAATGGCTTCTACTTAAATCTCATTGGTCAAAATGTAGTCACATGACCATACCCAGCTGCAAAGGAGGCTGGGAATTTATTTTATTTTATTTATTTATTTATTTTACTGTGGGGATCATATTCATGCCTGGCTAAGATATGAGGTTTTATTAATAAAGCAAGAAGGTGAGAAAAGCTATTGGGGACAACTAGTGATCCTTGTTACAGCCAAACCTTACTTTTTTCTCATATGCCAGAGATATTTTCATCCACTTGTTATGGTGCGTACTGGCGTCCTGACATATTTTCCTTCTTATCTAAGTCTGGCTTGTCAGGGAAACATTCTGACAGTGAGTAATGAACACTGACCTTGGGGTTGCACAGAACCAGGTTCAAATCCTGGTTTTACCACCTTCTCTTGCTTTGTAAGACCTTGAACTCAGTGTCTCTGGACCTCCCTTCTCTCCTCTGTCAAAGAGACAACATAACTCATATTGGTTATTAATAGCACAGTGTCAGGCAGAACTTACTTGCTGGAGAGGTATAGGGTTCTTATCTTCTCAGCAATCATGAAAATGACTCCATTATCTGTAAAGGCTCAACTCAAGTCCTTTTCCCTTCACAGAGAATTTCCTCTCCATTTCAGATTAGGGCAGCCATTCCAGGCTTTGAACTCTTACAATAATACAAATACGTTTGAGACACCGATGTGAAAATTAATACAGGATGCTTGCAACATCTTTTTCTCTTTTTAATTTTGAACCCTCAGAAAAGTTGAAAGAAAGAGTGATGTAGCTTTTCTTAAATTGTTGCCTTAAGTGGTTATGTCTTCATGTACACATGCCAGGTTTTCTGAACTAGAGAAAATCTCTCTCGAAGGTAACGACCGTGTATTAAACCGGAAGTTTTCTTTGTTTTTGATTCTTTGTGGGGTTTTTTTTTAATCCTCAGAGTGCCTCCAATGCTGCTTAATAAAAGTGTGCATTTCACTTCTTCCTGTCTTCTCCTGCCTTGATGACTTCCACGGATGTCCAAACAGCTGCAGGCAAGGAGCTATGTGCAGGATCAGATTTTTAGCACCTGTCAGGCTTGTCCATTATTGTGTTGAGGTGCGGTCTCCGGGTGGCTGTGGCTTTCTCTCACTTCTTCTTTGCACATATCACAACTCCCAGTAGTATTCCTAAATCAAAAACACAGTTGCTACGTGAGCGAATGGGTGAATGACAGGATGACTGGATGACTATAGACATCCAACTTGGAGGACTGGGGAGTGACTCGGATGGTCCGCAAAAGAGCACACACAGGCTTGGTCTGACATGAACCAAGGGCCCTAAATGACCTCCCGCAAATAGCAAGCTCACCCAGAGGCAACGATTGGTCCTGAAGGTATGTTCTCGGTGTCTCTCCACTATCCTTAGGGAAGCATAAATGAACTCATTTCAGTGCCAATCCCACCTCCCTTTTGAAAAGAAAGAGTTGTGTTCCTGAGCTATATAATACATACTCCCAGGCTCAGTGGAAGGCTGATGGGCTGTATTGGTTGTCTTTCTCTCATGGACACTGCAGGGGGCTGGGATGGCCTCCCAAAGGCAGTCAGAAGGAGCCGATCTCCTTCAGCATCGGGCCCCCGTGACATGACTGTGGTCCCACCTACTCTGCAGTAGGATCAGAAGGACTATCTTAGAATCTGGAGGAAAACCACTCCCAGTTGCATGCTTGTGAAGGCCAGAGGATGAAGCTGTGCATGTTGGGTGCATAAATGATCTTCCCTCTTCAAGACACTTCCAAGGCTGGTATTGTTATTCCATTTGACAAAGGAATTCACCCATAGTCAGTGAGGATCTCACAGGATCACACACGTGGCTCCCGAGGGGTGAAGGTGAGGTTTAGACCCAGGTTTGTTTAGCCCAAAACTATTGCATATGTTTTAAATTCCACCATGGAAGGCTCTGCATGAATATTTCATTAATAAAGAGTATATTTCAGAAAACATAAAAATAAGCAAGTTTGCTCTAGTAGGTCTGCAAGCAGGACTTTCTCAGCCCATTTCTCCTTCTTCCTCCTCCCACCACACACCTAGAAAAATCAACTCGACGCTAGATGTCAAGGTCAACTCTTATTGCTTGTTCTTCATCCAGACTCTTGAAGGCAAGAATTCACATAGTCACTTTTTATTTTATTTTATTAATTTATTTTTTGGTTGTTAATCCTCACCCAAGGATATTTTTTCCACTGATTTTTAGAGAGAGTGGAGATGAAGAGACAGAGAAAAACATCCATGTGAGAGAGACACATCGATTGGTTGCCTCCTGCACGCATCTCAGCCTGAGCCAGGGAACCTGTAACCAAGGTCCGTGCCCTTGACCAGAATCAAACCTGGGACCCTGCAGTCCGAGGGCCGATGCTCTATCCACTGAGCCAAACCGGCTAGGGCACATTTTATTTATTTTAAAATTATTTATACTTTATGAAATGGCTTCTTCTCAGAATCACCACTTGGCCTGAGATGATGGTCCCAAGGACAGTGCCAGAGCCCAGCTGGCCCACGAGAAAGCTGCTTCTCACCTGGCCCGAAGCACCTGCATGCTCTCCCCTCTCCCCCCGGCACCTCCTCTACAGCCAGGAATAGGCATGTGCACCTATGACACACACGCGTCATGAACCGAACAGATAACGCGCATTATTTCGCCTTTGTCTCAGTCACCAAAGTAACGTGGCGTCTGAACAAAGGCTTTGAGCAGAGAGATTGCAGAGCGTGTTGCCTTCCTCTCTCTTTCCCTCCCCCCCATCCACCGCCCTCCCCCTGTCCCTCCTTCCCTGGCTCACTGCACTCCAAGTCCCAGCCACAAAGCGTCACATTCCTCCCCAGGTTTAATCTCTGCAACATTCCGGCCTGCGGGTTATTAAGAGGAGATTGTGAAGGGCAGGGATGAGGACTAGCTGGAGACTTTTCCCGGATAAAAGGTCCTTGCCCAGGATTATCTTTATTTCATTGGCAGCAATCCCACCGCCCCCTCTGCCGGTTTCGCCTTTCCTGGGGTGAAGGCAGGTGCAGAGGGTGGGCTCGGCTGTGATTGACAGTGCTGCCTAGGGCTGACCTGAAGGTGCACAGGCACGACTGGAGTCTGGGGTGGGGTCCCGGAGCTCTGTGGGTGGTGGAATTTGAAGTAATCTTTGATGAGACAGCCTGGCTTCGTAGAAAGGTCTCTAAGGCTTTTCAAAATGGCAAATGAGGCCCAACCCCTTGGTTGACTTTGCGTTTGACCTTCACAACAGTCCCCATGCACTCATGGCCGTGCCCCTTGGGTCCAGCCCTTTGCATTGTGTTCTGCACTCGCCACCTCCGATTCTGCCTCAAAGACACATGCATTTCTTTCACTTCTCACTTCCCTCTCCCAGTTATTTCATCCTTTCCACGGATGCTCCAATTGGTAAAGGTAGTAGCACATTTGCAAATTTAGCTTTTAAAGGGCTCCAGTGTCATTTGTCCTTTTTGCTGATGGGAAAGATGGAAGGCCGTTCTTCAGTAAGGATTTTAGATGCTGATGGCAGGAGATTTCTCGCCCATGGACAGGGGATAGTGGTAGCTGCTTCGTAGTACTGGCATTGGTCGGTGAGCACATGTGAGCAGGCAACAGATGGGACTGCTGGTGGCTGATGGGGAGGGTGAGGATGTGTCCGGGGGCCGGGATCACAAAGACCACCTTGCTTTGAATGGCCCCTACGAGCAAATAGGGTAATAGTTTCTGGCAGGATGACCTGGGAACTTATGAAGTCAGCATTCCGAGCACCTGCTTGTTTTAGTTCAGTTTTGTTCTGTTTAGAACAAACGGTGGTGGCCTCGTTTGAGAAATCCCTGGGTAGATTACAGAAGGGAGTGGACAGTGGCTGGGTGATTCGACCACAAGGGGTAAGGCCTCCTCTGTATTGGTAGCCAACAGAAAGGGAGAGGGAAGGATAGACTGAAGAGACATTTCAAAGAAGGAAGGACACATCTTAGTTCTGAACTGAGCCTGGGAAATGGAAATGGGAGGGGGAAGTTCCATGTTCCCAAAACTGAGGGCCCGAGAGAATGAAAATGAGGGGGAGGGCAAGCGTAGACAATGTTTTTATTGATTGAAATAGAGATATAGGGAGGGGGAAGGGTGTGAGAGAAGATACTCTGGATATATTACGATTCAGAGGAAATTTTAGAGACGAATGAGAATACCCAGCAGGAATCTGGGGTAGGAGGGATGAAACTTGGATAGAAATGTAGAACTCGACTTGTCAACATGGCAACCATCTGTCCGCAGGTCGCAATTAAAGCTCTGCGAATGAATGAGCTCTCGCAGGGCTGGGGAGAAGAGAAATCACGTTACTGAACTAATACTCTGCGCCTAAGACACAAGCAATGCACCTCCAAGAGCAACTGAGAAGACACAAACAAATAAACCTCGACGTGCTCCCGTGGATAATCTGTACAGTGAGGCTCGTGGGAGAGAACAGGGTAGGGTCTCCCATCAACTCCAGGGCATTCCCGTGGCCACAGAGGTCAAACGGCACCAAGTGGCCTTGAATGAGGCCACCAGGGGCCTGTTTTCTCTTGAGGCAGAGACCAGAATTGCATGTCCAATTTCCTCCTCCATGCAGGCCATCTGGTCGATCAGATTTCCTCTATGATGTCTTTCCCAGAAATACGCCATCCTTCCTGCCCCTTCTCTGAGACTCCTGGGGTCTGCAACCTTCACTTTGAGCGTGTTTTCGGGTGCCTTTAACTCCTGGCGGGTGTACGTAGAACCGTTTTTCCTCCTCTAAGCTAAATGCTTATTCCAGCCCGTGTTTCTATTCCCATGGAAGGGGCTCCACAGCGGACGTCCGAAGGCGTTCCAGGTCCAGAGACTCATGATTTCATTTCTCTTCTACGTGTAAAGGAGATGGGACTAGATCTCCCGAGTCTGTCTGTCACGTTCCCTTTCACGGTGCTGCTCTCTTCTTCATTTTTCCCCACCCAATTTCTCTTTGCAGCTCCCACGCCCATTATCCATATGGAGTGCTCAATACATGTTTGTTGAATGAATAACCGGGGGGTTGGGGTGCAAAGGACAGATTAAAGTAGAATATGGTTTACTCCTGCATCCTGACTACCTCCTCCCTTCTCTTTTACCTCGGGGTTTCTCAAAATAGGTTCCTCAAAATTCTGTGGGATCAAATGTCACTGTTAAGTTAAAAAAGCGGTCGACTGTATCTGTGTGTGTATTGATTTCCCATCGGGAAAGCCTGTGTTCCGCTTGGGAAAATGCTGTGATCAGAACAGTAATGGGCAAAGCTCTCTTCCTGCGGTTCTCCTCAGAGCCTTTGCTGCACGGGCGTACTCTGCGAATTGCTAAAACCGGTATTGACGAGGCAGGGTTTCCAGAAACACTCCTCACTCCTTTTCAAAGAAAAATTTGAGGAACGAATTTTCTGCGGATTCCACTTTGGAAATCACACCCACTGCTTACTATGATATCCAACTATAAGGAACATTTTTTTGTCTGTCTGATACAGCAACGGTTACAGTTGTTCTGTAAGCTCTTTCTGGATCCCAACTTGCAGATATTTTTCACCAAAAGTGGCGTTTGAGAGAAGAAACGAGCAGTAAGCGCCTACAGGGGCAGGTGGTCAGGCTCTGTCCACCGAAGCCTTGACAGCACCCATGGAGAGGGTGGACGTATGTCTCACTCCATTCGAAACCGGGTTTGCCCTGCGAGTTGAAGCCTCCTGGAAAGGGAAGTTAAATCAAACCCCGGCACACCCCGAGCGCTCTGAAATTACTCATGAGAAACTTGGTGTCAATTACCAGAGTCAAATAATAGGGCGTGTGTGTTTTTTCTCCCTCTCTCTCTTTCTTTATAACACCACTCTCAGCCAGGCAGTCCTGAGCGCCGTCAGCGGCCGGATGTGCTGCTTCCAGTGGGGCTGGACAGGTTGCTGGCTCACCCGGTGGGTGGATATATGGCATCGCTGGCATTCTGGACAACACAGGCGGTCTCGTGAGGAGCCCAGGAGGAGGGTGTGGGTCCTGGGCCTGGTCACAGTTTCTTTCCCAGCCTCAGGGTAGTTGTCTGCACCCAGAAGGGTTCTGTGCTGCCCTGGATGGGCTTTCTGGGAGCATGCTGGTGCCCCCCTCTCTCTCTGTGCTGCCGATCGCTGCCTCTCCCTGTGTGGGTGCACGGAGAGCTCCCTGGGCCGCTGGGAAGCTGCCATATGGATCTTTGGGGCGTGCACTCCTTTTCTGCATCCTCAGGGTGAATGGGAAGGAAACAAACCCTTGCCAATGGCCTTGGGGGTTGTTCACAGCTCAATCTATGGCAAAAGGGAGCACCTCCCTAAATTGCTGCATTGTCACATTTATAAACACCCCTGAATCACGGTGGTGTTAACCAGCAAGAAGCATTAGCTAAGAGACCCAAGTTCTGGTCTTGACTGTTTTACTAACTAGACATCCCCATGTCATTTCGCCTCCTGGGCCTCAGCATTCTCAACTAAATACTATTTATTTTATTCTTTTGTAATCTTTATGGTTGAAAGTATTACATACGACCCCCTTTCCCGCCAATGACCTCCTACAACCCACCCCCATCCCCCACCCCAGGCCTTCACCATCCATTGTCTGTGTCCATGGGTTACGCATATATATGCATACAAGTTCTTTGGTTGATTTCTTCCCTCTCACCCACCCAACCTCACCTTCCTTCTGTGGTTCCCCAGTCTGTTCCCTGCTTCTATGTCTCTGGATCTATTTTGTTCGTCAATTTATTTTGTTCATTAGATTCCACATATGAGTGAGATCATGTGACACTTACCCTTCTCTGACTGGCTTAGTTTGCTTAGCACAATACTCTCCAGGTCCCTCCACACTGTTGCAAATGGTAAGAGTCCTTTTTTTTTTTTTTTTTATAGCTGCGTAGTACTCCATTGTGTAAATGTCCCACTGCCCTTTTACCCACTCATCTGCCGATGGGCACTTGGGCTGTCACTAAACACTATTGACACGCACACCGGCACTGAGCACTGCTGCTCTTGTTCTGTAAGTGTGACACTTGCAGCAGCATTGTGCTTTGAGGATTGTCACCTCCATCACACACAATGGAGACCAAGGGTTCAGGGAGTTCTAGTGATCTGTCCAAGGTCACGCAGTGAGTGACAGACGGACACGGAGAGGAAGAACCCAAGGCTCTGTGCCCTTCCTCCTCATTTACTGAGGAAATTGAGCTTGACAATCAGCAGGTCCTTTCAGCTTTTAGCATCATCTTACTGGGGGATTCAGTGCCTGCTTAGAGGCACTCTCCTACACATGGCAGTTGTGTAGGAATCTAGAATTCTCCAGGGCCATTGGAGGTCATCTCGGCCTTTCATCCAAATAATAAAGGGAGTCAGAATCCCCTCTGTCAATGCACCGCTGAGTCACTAGGTCTCGTATTTTTTGTTTGTTTGTTTGTGGTTTCTCTTTAAAAAAACAAACAAACAAACAACAACTGGGTGCTGGAAGGTAGGATCCAGTATTCATGTTCACCACAGTCTGCTTTTTATATATGTTTTTATTGATTTTAGAAAGAGAGGATAAGAGAGTGAGAGATAGAAACATTGATAAGAGAGAATCATTGATCGGCTGCCTCCTGCACACCCCCTACTGGAGATCGAGCCCACAACTGGGACATGACCAGGAATCGAACCAGAGACCTCCTGGTGCATGGGATGATGCTCAATCCACTGAGCCACACCAGCCGGGCACTCAGTCTCGTTTTTAACCAGCCTCACTACTCTACTAAGGAGACATCCCTGCTGGAACCTTTCCTCTACTCTCTCCGGCTACTACTCAAGAAAAATTTATTTCTATCTTTTACTTTTTAAAAAATTCATTGGAGATTAATTATACAGTTTATTAACTCAGCAAGTGTTACCGGTTTTTCCTCAAGAACTGGGATGCATAAAGTTCAACAGCTAGTATTGATTCTTCACCTTTGATAAGACTTACTTTTCTGTTACTCTTCTCATGTGTGGTTTCTATCAGAATCCCCCATCCCCTCCCTCCTTTTTAAGGCTTCAGATATCTCCAGGTCAAACATTGCCATGGTTACAACATGGACATCGTAGAATTTGCTTAGCTGCGTCAGATCCCTCGCAGTCTCTATCTTCATAATTTCCAACTCTCTCACTAGTCCATCAACTTTTAATCTTCCATTTTGCCTCTACACTTTGCCCCTCCTATCTCGGTGTCAGTTCTCAAACCTACATGCTGAGTAGAAAGTGAAAAGTTGAACGTCTGAAATCTGATGCCCAAAGAACCTGTCTAATCTTGTTCCCGGGCAGAGCAGGGACTGAAATACCTACCCCCAGAGTAATACCCACAGGACAGGAAAAGGGAAGAGGGGGAGATGGGCACCCTTGTTTTCATTTGACAAATGCCTGTCAACACCTAGAAGGGCAGTGTAGGGTTAAGAGGTCAAGGCAGTTACAACAGATTGTTATCTCCCTTAGTAGAGCTTGGGAAGGGCACTCATCTTCCATGGAAAAGGAAGGCCACCATGGCATGAACCCAAGAGAACCTGATGTTCTGGGGGAGAGAGGATGAACTCAAGTTTCAGTGACATGGATTCCAGTCCTGGACATACTCTCTCAGTGGGTCTGTGATTATGGAAAAATCACTTACCCTTGATCTTCATTGTATCACTTGAAATCTACAGATAATAATGTCCCCACAATAGGCCTCGCAGACTATGAAGTGAAAAAGTCAGCGATGTAAAGGTGCATTGAAATACTGCGTACCTCGTATAAAAGTGTGGGATGGTGTTTGTCTTGCAAGCATCACTGTTGGTGGTGGAGTCCTTGGAAAGGACGCATCAAATCCCATGGGCTTTCCCCATGGGTTGTATTCTTCTGTGATTGAAACAGGACAACCAATTTTACTTGTGCCAGTTATGTGTAATCTATTCGTATCTGTGTATAGATGTGAGAATGACCTGTCACCCACTGAGCACAGGGTTTATTTGAATGATTTGGATAACTAAGTCAGCTTCCTTTTCTAAAATTATTTTTATTTATTTTCAAGAGAAAGGGAGAAGGAGATAGAAACATCAATGATGAGAATCATTGATCGGCTGCCTCCTGCACACCCCGCACTGGGGATCAAGACTGCAACCCAGGCATGTGCCTTGACCGGGAATCAAACCATGACCTCCTAGTTTATAGGTTGACACTCAACCACTGAGCAACACTGGTCAGGTCCCTGTGCGCGCCCCCCCCCCCCTTTTATTTAATTGCACCTCCCTCCCCAGTCTGTGAGCTCAGTTGAGAAGAACATTCTTCCACCACGGAGAAGGCCAACTTTTCCATTAGGTTATGTGAGTAGCTGACCTTCCCTGTTCAAACCCTCACCTTTTGCTTGCTGTCATTTTGCAGCAATGTAATACTTAGCACACAATAGGGGAAGCTTCCGGGGCTCCTTTCATTATTAACTTGACTTAGATTTCATGTTATCATGAGGAGGAGGTCAAGGCAAGCTTTGTTCATAAAAAGAAGACTCTGTAAAATCACCTCTCAATTATCAGTTTGCAGTGAGATAAACTGAAGAAAGATTAGGTTACCAGCATTACTTAATTGTACCTGTCATTACTCACCCCTGATGGGTAAGTTTCATCCACTCATCATATACTCTTATTATATAATAAAGTCTCTAGAATCAAATAATTCTAGGATTGTTGTGTTCATAAGAACACAATCCAAGCCATGTGAATAGGAGAAATGTGTTTTCATCATCTAAGACCAACTGAGACCTCTGTAAGAAAAAATTTAACCAATGATGCCGGCTTTGGTTGAGGAGGTCTTGCTTCTTGGATGCCTTGTAAATCTATCAGCTGCAGCTTTCTATTAAAGAAGGCATAATGCAGCCCAGCCAGTGTGGCTCAGTGGTTGGGCATTGACCTATGAACCAGGAAGTCATGGTTCAATTCCCGGTCAGGGCACATGCCCAGGTTGCGGGCTCAATCCCTAGTGTGGGACGTGCAGGAGGCAGATGATCAATGATTCTCTCTTATCATTGATGTTTCTCTCTCTCTCTCTCCCTCCCTTTTTCCCTCCCTCTCCCTTCCTCTCTGAAATCAATAAGAATGTTGTTGTTTTTTTAAAAAAAAGAAGGTATAATGTAAACTTGAGGTCCTACTTTCTTCCCACCTCTTGGAACTCATTTCCTTCAGAGTTTCCCAGCACGTGTAGATGAGATTCTCCATTCCCATCTAGCAGAAGGCTAAGCTTTCAAGACATAAATAGGGAGGAAGGGGGAGGGGGAATTTCTTGAGAAAAACGTGTGGGATGCATCCTGGAGGGGACTCTGGGTGGATAAGGAAATGAGGAAAGGGACAGGTCAAGAGAGGGGGCCATCCTCATGGGGCCCCTGCTTTACTGATCTCTATAGTACCTCTTCATCTTGGTGGTACAAGGAAATCAGTAAGGTGAAGTCCTTGGTGTTGCTCTTTGAGACTTTCCTTGCCCTTCAATGGAATGATATGGATGTCCAGGTAGATGGTTTGGGGAAGATGGGAAAGGTAGAGGGTCCCAAGGTAAGGAGGGATGTCTGCTTCCTGTCACCTTGTGGCTGACTCCCACTGTTATGGAGCTGGGAGAGCACTGGTCCTCATCCCTGTGGGTCACCAGGCAAGTCACCTCAGGGTGCCAGTAGTTGTGGATCAGCAGTGGCTGAGACAATTCCCCGAACATAGGAGACAATAAAACGAATTCCAGGATCGCTTCCACCTCTCACTGGTCAGCAAGGAAAACCCCTGTGAGAAAGCACCAAGGGCCCCACAACATGCACGCTCTCCACCTGTGGAAATTCCATGCTGCAGCCTTCATCCTCAGGCCACGTACTCTTCTCCTCACCTCTCTTTTCCATTTCACAGCTAATGTGTGTGATCAAGCGATGACCAGCAAATGAACACCAGCAAGCAACTCTCAGAAAGGTAGGGAAGCCATCTCCAACTAAAGCATATTTAGTTCCTTTCTAAATTAAATAGAAGTACCTCTTTATCCACTCTGTGTTAGTGAAATTCGGTTCAAGTGGATAATTAAAAGTAGCCTTTAACTTTCCAAGCATGAAAATGAGGTGTCTCTCTTGGTCTCGGGTTTCTACACGGTTCAGCCAAGATTTGCTAAGAAATCAGACGCAGCGGGGACCAACGCCCTTCCCCTTTTCCACGGGTCTCCGTCTGAGCTCTGCTGGATTCATTAGTTGGGCTTCAGCGGCCTCTCCAAGGGTTTCTCAGAGGATAGGACAGGTCGAGCTGGTTGTTGCCAGCTTCTTGAAAGCATTCCCAGATAGGAGCAAATATTCCTGCCAGGTGCTTGGAACAGGAAGAATTTCTAGGGAGGAATTCATGTTGGGTCTAGTTTCCATCGCTAATTAAAATCAGTAGGTAATGGGTTAGTAATTTGTTGTTTCCCTTTATCATGTTATTGCCTTTTGAGGACCTGGGGGACGAGGAGGTTATGTCTTTGTGGCTCCTGTCTGATTGGGGTGGAGGGGCCTGACAATGGTCTTCAGAGCCATCTGCCCCCGGAGTTCAGAGGACCTCTCATCATGGGCCCCCCAGCCATGCTAAAGCAAGCTTCTCTTGAGTTGAAGTAGAAGAGGAATTGCAGCTCATTGAGCAGTACCCCTCTTCCCAAGGGAAAAGTCATAATTTGTTACCATCAACCCTCTTGCCAGTCAGTTTGCAGGAAGTGGGACCAGGTGGGAGGAAAATGCTGACCCTTCATTTTTAAGAACATGCCAGGTGGAAAGTCTGAGCGCTGGGCTTGGCATCAGGAGACCTGAGCTTGCATCTGGGCACTGCCATGCGAATCTGGGAAAGTCATTCCAAGTTCTGAAACTCAATTTCTTTATCTGCAAAATCGGAGCAGTTATAGCTCCTGTTGCCTACTTCAGAGAGAGGGCTGATGGAGGGAGGGAAATTAAAAGGAAGTATCGTTGGTGAGCCCAGTCGGCGTGGCTCAGTGGTTGAGTGTCGACCTATGAACCAGGAGATTATGTTTTGATTCCCAGTCAGGGCATGTGCCTGGGCTGTGGGCTCAATCCCCGGTGTGGGGCGTGCAGGAGGCAGTCGATTAATGGTTCTCTCTCATCATTGATGTTTCTCTCTCTCTCTCTTTCTCTTCCTTCCTCTCTGAAATCAATAAAACATATTTTTATTTTATTTTTTTTAAAGTATCATTGGTGAAAGGACAATAGAAATCATAAAGTGCAAAACACAATGGGATGTGATCATTGCTCAAGGATCGAGAAGGCAAAGCATGTTATAACTCATAAACTTGGTCCAAGTGAAAGACACAACCTCCCCAACTCACTCCCTGATATACCCTCCCATCGGAAGGCCTTACAGTCCTAGCAGGCTTTTTCTAGCAATGCTGAGCATTGAGTCATGAGAATCATAGATCGGCTCTTGATGGAACCCTTCTGTCCCTACCTGCTGAGGGAAGACAGCCTTGTCCACTTCATGGACGATCTCCTGGTGGCTTGTGGGGTGACTTCCTGTGGACCTGGCCATTTCTAGAGCATGACCATCTCACTCTTTAGTGTTCTGCTTTAAGGGCTTCAAATACACCAGTGTCACGGCATGCATGGCTTCCCATGGCCAGTTTGCCAGAAGCCTGTGGCCCCAGCAATGCTGTTGGGGAAGTGGAGGCAGATCCCGACAGGCCGGCGTGCGGGCAGGTCCGGCACCAGCCACAGGGAAGAACCTCGGGCCGGCTGCCAAGTTTCATCCAGGAGGGAACATCTCCCCTGGAGTTTATAACCCTGAAGGAGGGAGTCAGTAATGAAAAGCTGCACCACGCCCTTAACACCACAACATTACTCATGAGCACCTTGCTGCTAATTAACAGCGGTAAATGCCACAGTTATTTCATGCCGCTCACTACTCGCAGGCAGCAACCTGAGACACCCCGGGTGGGACGGAGCGGGGAGTTTGCCCCCGCAGGTTTCGGAGGTCCCGCAGAGACCCAGACTCCAGCCTTCCCATGGGTCTCTCATGGAGGAGCCGAACGAAGCCTGGTTTTGCTGCCCACTCCCTTGCGAGAGGCGTAGGGTACATGGCCTTGACTTCTCTGGAAAGTTCAGGTTGGGACCTGCTGATTTCTGAACACTCACTCCAGCAAGTGCTTATTTGATATAAACAAGTCTCCAATCGCCTGTGAGCCTCCCAGCTTCCTGAGAGGCCTCCGGAATGATGGGGTAGCTCGCGCCCAGTGTTGACATGTGGTCTCCCTCATTGCCCAGAACTCGGAAGGTCTGACTCAGGGAGCATTTTCCGACTCTGCCACAACTCGGTTTTCCCCTGTAGACACGTCCCCATTGGGTGCTCCAATTTGACATGGCCGGTGGCAGCCTTCCTTACAATTTTTTAAAGACGAAAAACAACATCTATGGAGGACTTCCTCATGCCAGATCTGGAAGAGACGAAGATGAACAGGACAGGGTCCTGGCCTTCAGGAACTCACAGTCAAGCAGGTTAGATAGAGGGCACACGTTCACCTGCCGTGTTGAATGGGACATGCAGTGATGATAGAGGCTGAGGGAGCTGTGGTAATCTATGGGAAAAGCAGTCATTTGGAGGAGGGTGCGGGAGATGAAATAAAAATAAGTTTTGAAGACTGAATAGGAGTTTTCAGGAAGGGAAGTCATGCCACTCCAGGGAGAGAGGCCTCCGAGGGCGAAGGTATCAGAGAGCACAGCATGTTCCGTTCAGTGGGAGCAAGTAGAGGCTACTTGCTTTTCCCACATGGGACTTTGCTCGTGGGCTTGTCTGGTTGTCTGAGTCTCGCTTCCCTGTGGAACGTGTACGCGGTTTGCTCTGTATACATGCTAGCGTGTTCATGCTGACATGCTATGCATCCTTGAAACATTCTTGTATCACAGTGCGACGGTACTGAGCTTCTTTCCTCTTGTTTCTTCCTTCTCTCCACCCCCAAATATGGGGCTCCATCTTCGCCCGGCCCTTACAATCCCCATTCAGCTCGGAGCCATTGCCTCTGGGGGTAATGAGTTCGAATTCACCTGACGCCCTCCTTTTTAGCTGGTGTGTGGGAGGGGGTTGCAGAGCCAAGAGTGTGAGGCTCATTGCTTTTACTCCAGCGCCCACTTCCCTCCCCGGACAATTGGCTAGGTCTTCCAAGGTGTCTTTCTTCTATACCATGGGTCTC
Organism: Corynorhinus townsendii; assembly: GCA_026230045.1. NCBI lineage: Eukaryota > Metazoa > Chordata > Mammalia > Chiroptera > Vespertilionidae > Corynorhinus > Corynorhinus townsendii. The sequence goes on from JAPDVU010000009.1 coordinate 5,400,793, forward strand.
CAAATACAGCCACGACTTCCTGTCTCATCTCCATCCTCTGGGCGTGTGTCCTCGGTGAGGGCTACCTGACAAGCTTGATGGTGGGGAGGGCTCCCGGCATGAGTCTACGGGACTCCAAGTTCCTTGAAGTTTCCTGATGCGTTCGCTCACTCATTCATGCCCCCGCCCACCCATCTGGCTGCAGGTGAAGTGCTAGGTGCTGGGGTTGCCACCCTGGATGAGGCAAATGGCACCTGCCTCCATGACCCTTTCACTCCTGTGGTGGCCACCAGTCAGGCGCAGAGGTGGGGACCGAGGCTCCCTAGTATTCAGCCACCTTCCCAGAAGGGCACCGCACACACTGGGAAAACCACGTGTCTCTCTTGTGGGGTTGAGCAGCCCCCTTTGACCTGGAGCAGCCCCCGGTTCCAGGGAGGGTCAAGGCCGCCTCCGCACTGACCCATAGATTGTGAGGAGCGGAGCTGTAGAGAAGGTGCCCGAAGGGTGTCTGATGCCTTGGCTCCCATTGGCTTTCAAGTGACTATTTTATGTAGGCAAGACATCTGGAAACCCAGCCAGCATCGGGTTTGTCCTTGGAGAACATGCGTTTCATGGGTCTGACCTTGAACCCCTTCGCCCACTGGCCTGGAACTTGCGGGTGCCTTCGTTCTATAGTCGTTTTTGGAAAGGGGCACAGGAAGTGGACAGCCACTCTTCTGGCAGCCTGGCTGGCTCAGGCATGGGCTTGGGGTTCAGCCTGCATAGAATCTGCCACCAGCCTCTGTCCCTAAGGTTCTCAGAGCCTGCGGCCTCTCCCCTCCCTTTGGGGCCAGGGCTTCTGTCTGGGTTGCACAGGGCCACACCCCCAGTGCCTGGAAGAGGGCCTGCGACATAGTGAGTGCTCCATAAATTTTTGTGGGATGAGTGGTTGAATGTTCATTTCGACGCAGACACAACCACCGAGCTGCCAACACCTTGTGAAAAGGGAGGCGGGAGCTTGTTCTCTGTTGGCTTAATAACAGTCTGCAGGGACTGCTGTCTTTTATATGCCTGCTTAGCTCACTGTGAAGACCCAATAAATATTAATTGATGGCCACGAAGTTCTGGGGTTTGGCTCCAGCCGGATCCAAGTTCTGTTTGGGGTGGGGGCGTGGGGTGGGGGACAGTTTACAAAAGCAGGGGGAATGTAGGGTGTTACGTTGTGAGTCCGGAGATTCTCGGGGACGCCGCCCCCCTCCATACCCAAAGCCTGGGAGAAGTGGGTGGGGACAGAAGGGAAGCGCTTAATTATATTCATGGGTTGTATAATTACACTGTCAGGTTCCCACTGGTGGTGGGTTTTAAAGGAGCTTTGAGTAATTTCAAATTTTGAAAGGCTTTTGTTTTCCTGGGCTTTGTTTTATTCGCCCTTTATTCATCATCCTTGATCTTTTCCTGGTGCCTTCCAGGGGGAATTATCTAAGGCCCGCCTACGGTACCGAGTTGGGCTCCCCCAGTGGACTTGGTGCGTGCACATGACAGACGGAGATTTGGGGAGATTATGGAACTTGCCGATGGTTGGTGGTTTAGCAACAGGACCCAGATACCCCGAATCAAGTGCCTTTCCTGGTAGGACCTCACGATGCACTAAAATAGTGGTTCTCACAGTCGTGTCCCCAGACCGGCAGCCTTAGCAACACCTGGGAACTTGCTGGAAGGGCAGATTTGTGGGTCCCACCCCAGGCTTCCCAGAAACTCTAGGGTGGGGCCCAGCAACCCTGAGTTTTAACAAGCCCTCCAGGGGATTCGGCTGCATGGTCACATGTGGAAATCACTGCTCTAGATCTGAGAGTCTAGAACAGCGATTCCCAGGCATAGGGGAGCGTGTGGAATGAGCCGCGGCCTGGCTGCCACCCCAGACCCACTAGCCGAGAATCCCCGAGAGTGTGGTCCACGCGTCCCATTAGCAGGTTGCTCTTTGAAGCTCCACTGAGTTTCTCATGATGCAAGGTCATGGCCGAGAACCACCGCACCGGAGGAATGCCCTTTGCACTGGGCATACGTTGGGGCTGTTCCCATGAGCAGAGGAGGCAGCGGCGGGGACAAAGGCGTGGGCCTCGCAGACCCTGCTCAGGCACGTACCCAGCCCCTGCACGTTGACCACGTTCTCCCCAGTGCCCGGCTCCAGCCCGCTATGCTGCTCTGAACAGACAGAGGCTGTGACTCGGGGACCCGGGTGGGCGGGCATTAGGCCATGATTTCACAAGCAACTATGGTCACTGTTGCAACCACTCAAAAATGCCATTATAACAAATAAGCTGCCATCGGCAAATATACACATGAGTGAGGGTTAGCGCTGTCTCCATAAAACTTTATTTATAAAATCAGGTGGCGGGCCGTGGTTGGCCAGCCTCTGCTCCGGATGAGAGACGAAGATTCCGTTGTTGGAGGTGGAGGGCCAGCTTTTCTTCTTCTAACTCTCCTCTGCTTCCAGGGTGCAGTGGGATTGAGAACCACTGCTCTCCGTATTCGTTTAGGTGACTTTTCACCGGCCAGGTGCTTGGAGCTCTGACACATGAGTCAGATCATATCACTCCTTCACACCCGACTCCCCAGCATTTTCCACGTCAGTCGTGATAAAATCGATGTCCTTGGCATGTCCTGCAGTGTCCATCACAATCTCGGGGTGTCCACCACGGACTTGCCCCCAGCTTCCCCTTTGACCTTGTCTCCTACTGCTCTGTCGCTTCTGTCCTCAGTCGCCCGGGCCTCCTTGCTGGACGCAGAGCATGCCCAACACTCTGCTTGTCTTTTCCTCCCAGCCTTCCAGCGGAAAACTCCTGTTGCCGCCGTTCAGTATTGCCGTGTGACCAACCCCAACCATCCAGCACTTCAAACAGGAGCAGCATTGATTCTGTGCACGCTCAGCAAGCTGTGCAGGGCTTGGCAGGGATGGCTCCTCTGGGCTCCACAGGAAGTCAGCTGGGAGCCGCGTGCCTCCCTCCCCCCAGGCGCTGGAGTGTGCATTCAGCGCTCCTGGGCCCCATGGGGCGACTGTCCGCGTCTAAGGCCCCGCTTCCCAGCCAGGGCCCTTCCTTCAGCGGGGAGGACGTGGTCACATTCCACCCGGCAGCAAGTGTCCTGCCTGTGGGGAGGAGTTCCTTCCGCGGCCCCCTCGGCGGGCCATCCATCCACGTTAATAAACGTCTCACCTACCAGACAGCTTCAATAAGGTGAACCGTCAAGGGGAGGTCATGCTTGTCAGTTTCGTTTTACGGAGACATGGAGGGCCCGTCGGATGAGGCCCTGGAATTTAGCTATTGTCCCAGAGGAGAGGCAGCCCGGACGGCAGCAGATTCCCAAAGAGCCGGCTCCCTTCCCTGCCACACGCACTCTGGTCGGGTTTCCACGCTGGAAGTCCAGAGCCTGCTGGAGCCACGGGTGCATCGTCAGAATCATTTGGGTCGGGCCCTGATGTGACACATGAGCAAACAGATGTGGACAAAGTGAGGGGTGGGAGTCGGGCAGGAGCAAGCCGGGACCTTGGGCCTGACTCCCAGCTGCGGCCCTCAGACCGGCTTTCTGATCGCTAACAGAGAGGGCCCGGTCCCGATGGCCTGAGGCACCTGTGCCTCTGTGCTGGTGTCCGATCACTTTCTGCTGCTTATTCTCTCGCCTGTGTGGGTCCCCCTTACACTCCAATAAGCCCGATTTCTGGCACTTGGCTCCTGGTCAACCGCACCCTTGCTCTGGGCCGTGGGATCGCCCCTCCCCGCCCCTGCTCCCTCTCCTTCACCCCTGGCTTCCAGAGGCTCCACCTGCCACGCTGGATCTCTCTTCCTCCGCCCGGGCCCCTCCTCCCCGCCTTTCACTCTGTCAGGCCGTGAGTAATGGTCCTTCTCCTTCAAAGAGGAAGCAAGATGGATGATGGAGAGAGGGGTTAGTGAGGATCCCCCCCCCGCCCCCCCCCCCCCCCACTCCTCTGGCTTCAGCACAAAACGGGCCTGTGCCACGTGGATTTATGAAGTGGTCACGTCTCCCTGCCACAGGACGCCTGGGGGTGACTTGCCCACCCACGGTCACAGTTCCTATCTGCAGCCCGGCCCAGGGAAAGGTGCTCCGGGCGGGCGTGCAAACCGGACCACCCGGGGGGCGCAGGGGCTGCTGTTGGGCTGCAGAGAAATGCAGGCAGCCACTCGGACATTCTCCAGTCCTTCGGTCCAGCCTGAGCCTCCAGTCGGCAGTGGGATTGAGGCGAGGTTTGCCTTCTGATTGTTTTGCTTTGGATCCCGGGTCAAACCCTGCTCCAAGGAAATGGACTGTGTCTGCCCACGAGGACATGCTCCCTCCCTGGGTGTTTCCCTGGGTGACCGCCTCCACCCGAAGGCGGTGCTGATTGGATTCCAGACGCACAACCAGGACTCCTTTAGTGTAAGTCTGTCCCCGGTTCAACCCGGGACCTCCTTACCGTAAGACATGCACGCCTGTGTTCTCAGTGCTGCACCGGCAGCCTTCTGAGGAGCCGCTGGGCTCGTAGCCCTTTGGTCTCCGTTTCAGGGACGAGTTTAGAACTTGGCGGAATAAAGTCTCCGAGGTCAGAAACTGGGCTCCCTTCTTGGTATTTCCTGTCTCCTGCACCCGGGGGCCTGCCCCTCGCCTCCTGTCTTCCACTTCCCCTTATGCCCCCTCCCCAAGGCCCTGGCCAGGAGGCCAAGCGGGAGGCAGGGCCTTGAGGAGGTGAAAGGGAGGAGTCTGGGAGGGCTGTGGTTCTCCACGGAGGAGTGGGAGACAATTTTGCCCCCAGGGGACCCTGGGCAGCGTCCTGAGACATTTCTCGGGTGTCACATTGGGGGGGGGTGCTATTGATGTCCTGGGGGTAAAGGCCGGGGATGCTGCTGAGTGCCCCGCAGTGTGCGCGCACATACATAGCGACAGCACACACACACATAAGTCTCACACACACAACACACAAGTCACACACACGTAAGTCACACACACATAATACACAAGTCACACATACAAGTCACACACACGTAAGTCACACACAACACACAAGTCACACACACAACACACAAGTCACACACGTAAGTCACACACACAACACACAAGTCACACACACATAAGTCACACAACGTAAGTCATACACACAACACACAAGTCACACACATGTAAGTCACACACACGATACACAGGAGAATTACCCAGTCCCAATGTCAATAGTGCCACAGATGAGAGCCTCAGGAGCACAAAAAGAAACTAATTTTTTACCTTAAATAAAAGGCTCACACGCAAACCTCAGCCACGAAGTGCCCTGAGGCCCCCAGGCACCGTCAGGAAGCCTGGAGGGCCGCCTGGACTTGCAGGCCCGCCCCCTCGCTCACCCAGTGTCCGGAGACCCCGCCTCTGATGTCTCCATCACGTTGCCCGGGTCCATGCTGGCCATCTTCCATGCACAGGACCGGGCTGGGAGAGGGGCGGCCACACCATGCAGGGCCAGGCCCTCCCCCTCCTCCAGCCTCCGCCCTTCCAGCCTCTGTCCCCGCTGACACGGGCCGTCCAGGCCCCACGATGACGGCTACGCCTTTCCAGCGGGCCTGTAGGCTCTTTCTCCCCAGATGGAGGCCCATGGAAAGGGGTCCCCGTGCTTGCTGCCAATGGGACATCTGGAAGCACAGAGGCAGCAGCAGGTATGGGCCCTGCCCCTTCCCAGAGCCCACCTCTCTCCTCACCACCTCAGCACCAGACTCCCTGGGCGGGAGACCCCCAGAGTCAGGGTTTACTCCTGAATTCTCAACAAAGGAGAAAGGGACCCAAGGTCGCCTCGGACAAGGAGGGCCTCTCCCCTTTCCCCCTTCAGCACACTAAATCTGTTCTCAGAAACTTCTGGTTCAGGGAACTTTTCAAGGACAGCTGCCTGCACGCCTAGTCCTCCTGCGTTGTGTTGTTTGTGTGTTTGTTTTTATGTCCTCAGCAAAAATGGCAAAAGACGGAGCCTCCCCCCACCCCCTCCACTGCCTGCCAAGGAGGGAGATATTGACAAGGTCCCAGCAGCATCTCGGAGAGCCTCCTTCCCCTGTGGCGTGGATGAGCTAGCTCCAGTCCTCTGTTTAAAATGCAAACAAACAACCCTAAAAAGCACCCCCCGCCCCCCGCAAAAAAAAAAAAAAAATAGCAATAACAACAATAAGCAACAAGGACAGTAAGGACATTGCTTCTTAAGTAAAATCAAAGGACAGATAAGGTTGACCTTGGTTTTTTTGTTTTGAACTGGAAAACTTTTTTTAAAAGTTCTCATCTCACGAATTCGATTTTGTTCCCCACAGCCTCCTCGTTCAGCCCTCCCCGGAGAAGCAAAATCATTTCTTTACTGTGACTTGTGACTTTCCCCTCCACCAAGGGCCAGGAGCCAGTGGCCGCCCCTTGGGCTTCAGCAGGGAGACTGCAGGCCGCCCTCGCCCCTCCCTCTCCTGACCCCTTTTCTCCGTCTGCCTCTCACTTGGGCTGCCCCCTCCCCACGCCGCCCTGGCCTGGCCGGGAGATTTATAGAGCAGAGTGGCCGAGAACAATGAGCAGACATTAGGCTGCTGTGTTCTGCATACTAATGACAAGATACTGCTTCTGTACAAGGGGCAAAGCCAGGTCAGGCCAGTTTAACCATAAACTTTATTTATGGGCTTATAACTTTGCAGCTGCAGGAGCTCTGCCCAACCTCGGGACTGAGATCCCTCTCTCTCTCTCTCTCTTTCTCTCTCTCTCTCTCTCGATTTGGACACATTTCTTTAAACAAATTTGGGGGGCAGGGGAGAGAGTGCTGGCAGCTCTTTCTTTATGATCTACTGAGTAGATCCCGGGGAGACATTTAAGCAGATGGGAAAAGTGAGTCAGAGAAGGAAATAGCAGCGTTAGCTGTAATAACAACAAAGCACAGAGATGATGGTGATGATGATGATGATGGTGATAAGAATAATACTTGATCTCTAGAGTTTCTGGAGCAGGAATCTACTCTATCCGTTGCTTCTGAGTGTTCTACAAGTTGATGTTTAGAGCCACCCATCTTGCATCTTGAATCACAGAATGAAATGCCTGCTTTGAAATGGCTCCAGACCCTTCCTCCCCACCGAGGATCTTCTAAGCGTGACCATCTGTAATGCATCAGCAGGCGGGTCCTCTCCGGCGCAGGTGGCGTGGCGCTGTGAGCTCTGGCTGTGCCCCTCCTTCCTTCAGTCCTCACCACGCCCCTCCTGCATTCTGATTGTGTCTTAGGACAGTGGTGTTGGCCTGCGTTAATGCAGCGTCAGGAAGTGGCCAGGGTCATGGGTTCAGTGCCCACTGAAATGGATTGATCTTGCCTGGTGTCAATGTCATGGACTTGCTAGTGGCTCCAAGATAGGGTGAGTGTAGATCAGGCAAGGCATTTTCCAAGTGGAAGGAAGCAGGTCAGCTCAGCTGGGGCAGCCACAGAATTTGCAGACCCCCCACAACCGGGAGATGGCTGGGTCAGCTCTGATCCTGGGAACGGAAGCCACCTCACCAGTGGCACCCCGGGAGTTGGCATCCGTACATGCCATTCCAACGGGGTGAAATCAGGGAGCTATGCAGGGTATTGGGCCACTTGCTGGTGCCTATACTGAGTGTGGCAACAGGTAGGACATGGATCAAAATTCCTTTAACCCACCACGGTTGGGGCTCTGCTACTCCAAGTTAGGAGCTTGCGAAGGAGTCACTGTGCTCTCTGACTCTTCGTTTGCTGACCTATAAGATTGGAATGGAAAGGCTATCGTGTGGGTTAGAGGTGGTACAGAGCCTAGCACAGTGCCTGGGATATAGTGCTGTTAAGTAGTATTCTTTTCCACATTGCTTTGGTATTGGTACAGACCCAATGCAAGGCGACATTGCTCAGTGTAGAAACCAGTGTGTGTGTGATCTGACTGTGCGTCCCTGGCAGACAAAGAGCCGCCCTTTCTGTATACCTGCTGCTGACTATGCAACCCATGCATCTGTTCTGTTTGTCCAGTGCCACGGCTCCCTGGGGGTGTTTCTGCTGCACTTCAGAGGACCCCAGAGTTACCATTGGAGGAGCCTTCTGTCACATATCCATCAGTCAAACAGGTTTTCACCCCTGTGTTGCATGGGCTGTGATGGGCACTGAGATACCTCTGGGCCAATCACGCTGAGCTCAGAACGTGAACAAACCGAATCAGAGCCTGCTTCCAAACGCAGCCCGCAAGATCTTAACAATAAAGAAGGCTCCTCTGGATCTGGTGTGCAGTGCCTGAGAAGAAAAAATGTGAACTCATCGCTGAAGCCATGGGGCTCTCATGCTTCTTAGCTGATGTCTTCCCTCCTCAAGCCAGCAAAGAGAAAGAGGGCATTGAAAATAAGGCTGAAGAAAAGACTGCAATTTAAGCTATATATTGGGGGGAGGGGGACAGCCAAGGACTAGATAGTATTTTAGGATTTGTGAGTCAGACAGTTTTTTGTTGCAGTTACTCACCTATGACATCATAGCGTGAAAGCAACCACGGACGATACATAAATGAATGAGCGCGCCTATGAGCCACTAGAATTTTACTCATAAAAACAGGCAGGAAGACGACAAAACGCTGATGAAAAATGTCAGAGATCTCTAGAAATGGATAGATATTCCATGTGCAATGGTTGGGAGGCTTCCTGTTAAGATGTCCATTTTTCCTAACTTGAGCTGTAGATTCACCCCCGTCCCACTTAAAATCTCAGCAAGCTATGGTATAGATATTGATAAACTAATTCCAAATTTCATATAAAAAAGGAAAGCATCTCAATTAGGCAGCAGAATACGGAAGAAGGCCACAGCGGAAGGACCTGTACGCGCACCTTTCAAAACTGCCCACGAGGATCCAGTCATAAGACAGCGTGGTGTCGGTGGGAGAAAAGAGAACAGTGGAACAGGAAAAGACACACACATGGAGTCAGCTCATTTTTGACAAAGAAACGGAGGAGAAAGGCTAGCCTTTTCAGCAACTGGTGCTGGTGCAATTAGACGTCCATATGCAACACACAAGCTGGACACAGACCTTCCACCGCCCACGAAAATTAACTCTGGAAGAAAACCTACATTACTTTGGGTTTGGTGATGAAGCCTTAGGTACAATCACCAATGTCACAACCCACTGAAAGAAAAAAATTTGATAAGCCAGACTTTATTAAAATTGAAAACTTCTGTGCAAATGACACTGTTAAGAGAATGCAAATGTCCAGCTACTGATTGGAAGAAAAAGCTTGCAAAACACATACCTAGTAAAAGACTTGTATCAAAAAAATACCCAAAGAATTTAAAACACAATAAGAAAACAAACTACCCAATTAAAAACGTGAGTAAAAGATAGGGACAGAACTTCCAAAGAAAGTATAAAGTTGACAGTTAAGCACCAAGAAAGATACTCCATATTATTTGTCCTTAGGGGACTGAAAATTAAAACAAGGAGATTTCACTTCATAAAATAAACTGACTAAAGTCCAAAAACCGACAATAGCAACTTTTAGCAAAGATGCAGATCAACATGCAGCCACTTTGGGGAAAAAAAATTGACAATTTCTTATCAAACTAAACATCATCTTACCCTACAATCCAGCAATCACACTCCTAGGTAGTTACCCAGCTGCTTTGGAAAGTTATGCTCATGCAAAATTCTGTCAGTGAATAGCAGTTTTATTCATAACTAGAGGCCCGATGCGCGAAATTCATGCAAGGGACTCAGTCTCTGCCGCAGCGGGGTGCCTCTGCCTCGGCCCCCACAGCCACAGCTTCCTCCAGAAGGCCATTCAGTCTAATTAGCATGTTACGCTTTTATTATCATAGATTGCCCCAAACTGGAACTAACCAAGACAAATTTCGATAAGCAAATGGATAAATAAATGATGGTACATCTATGCAATGGAATATTATTCAGCAATAGAAAGAAATGAGTCAGCAAGCCATCAAAAGACACACATCCAGCTTCAATACATACTGTTAAGTGAAAGAAGCCAGCCTAGAAAAGCTACACAGCATATGATTCCAGCTAGAGAATCATATGGTAAAAGCAAAACTATGGAGATGGCTAACAGGTGGGTGCTTGCCAGGAGTTCAGAGAGGAGGGCGAGCTGAAGAAGTGAGAAACTCAGGGAAATTTTTAGGGCAGCGAAAGTGTTCTGTCGGATACTGCAGTGATGAGGACAAGACATGAAGCAGTTCACAGAACCCAGGTAACTTCACAGCACAAGGAGTAAACTTCCTACACATTTTTAAAAAGTCATTGAAGGGCTTGGGGAATTCCTGGATGGAATGCGGAATGCAACAAAGAATTCCAATGTATTGCACATGTAAGGGCATCGGTGAATGGAGTTTGAGCACCAAGTACTGGCCTAGGTAACTCTGGAAATGAGTGGAGTTTGTAAGACGAAAGGCATATGAGTTAGCAATTCTGAAACCATTATACATGTATACTGGAATTGGACCAGCTGGCCGATGGGTGGAGGTTTTGCAGTGTTGTAGCAGGGGATTGCAGATACGCAAGGAGGGGAAGCTAGAAGGATCCACGTGAGAACGGGTTAGGGTGGGAGACATCAGTATGAACTCATGCTTAACATAGACCCAGATGTTTACATATAGAAATATTAATAGGTACATATATGTACCCAGGTGAGTATGCATACAGTGTCAGGGAGCACACGAGACTTGGTTGGAAAGTTTGTAAGGAGGACATTCGGAGAAAAGGGAAGTGTGCGGAAGGCCGCCTGCCCCGTTTATCAAAATTCTGACTTAGGGGAGTGCCGAAGGCGGTGCCCCTAATTATTCCTTGACCTTCCCAAACAAGTCTGTGCACCTGCAGATCCCTGGGTGTTCACTGGAATCCTTATACTTAATCTTTGGGTGTCCTTGCTTAAAGGACCCTGCAGACACATGAGTCCTCCCAATATGTCTTACCCTACTGATTGTATCTAAACGATAAACTTTATCTCAAACTGCTGTTACAATAGAAGCCTAATGAGGCAGGCAATCGAGGCTGTCTGATTCCTTTAGCCAGGCAGCCCCTTAGCCTTCTCTTTCACAACAAATGTTGTGTCAGAGTAATCCATTCATCCATCGCTCAGGGTCTGCTGGCCAGCCCTGGCAATACAGATTTCTCCTTGCTCTTCCATCTGAGAGAACCTAGAAACCATGATACCCTAGGAGCAATGAACACCCCTAGTACCCAGACCTTGGTTTCTAATACCAAGATGTTCTCCAGAAAAAAAGAAAAAGAAAAAAAAAGAATCAGGGCTCCTTGGAGAAATGGCTGATTCCATTGCAGCAGGAAATAAACAAAATGAGCCAGAAAGCAAGAAAATGCTCAGAAAACAAAACAACACCAAAAAGCCAATAAAGCAAAACCTCACACAGGGATGGGGGTCTGTTAAAGGCATGCAGGAACCAAGGAAAGAGCTCCCAATGGTCAAAGCTGGTTGAGCAGGAAAACGAAGTAATAGTACGTATAGCCCAAAGTTTAAAATAAATGCCCATGAGTTCATAACGATACGAAGAAATGACTAAATAAATAAATGAGGGACAGACACATCCTTGTGCAGAAGAATCTCAAATCATCCATGTAGCTACTCCACCCTTCAGTGCAGGCTGTGCACTGTAACTTTCTTCCAAAGAGGACACCTGGCTGGGGGGGATACAGTGGAGAAACCTGAGCCCCACCTCAGCCAGGCGACACGGATTAATATCAAAAATACATATTGCTGCTAGTACTCCCCCTTAAAACGATGGGATGAGAATAGCACTTTACAGTGCACTCCCCAAAACACATTATCCCAGTCTAAACACGAGGAAAAAAAAATCAGGCAAATCCCCACTTGGGGACAGTCAACCAAATGCCTGGCCAAGTGTCCTTCAAAGGCATCTAAAATGAGAAAATAAGTCCGAGAAATGATCAGAGCCAGGGGACGGCTAAGGAGACATGATGGCAACGTACGCTATTGAGATGGCAGGTGGGAACCTGGAGCAGAAAAATGACAATCGGGAAAACAGAGGAAATCTGAAGTATGGCCTTTTGTTAATAACAACTTACCAATATCTATTCATTAATTGCAATGTGCCCTACACTAATGCAAGATGTTCATAGTAGGGGAAACTGGGTTTGGGGTATAGAGGAAGCTTCTGAACTACAGTCTCAATAAGTTTGAAAATCTAACGTTGTTCTAGAAGAAAAGGTTCGTTTTTGAGGAAAAATACAGGGGCAGGCTGACTTGGTGCACATGTGGTGGTTTGCTGACTCCTGCCCTGGATCAGTGATTCAAACCGGGCTGCTCCCTACAATCAGCTAAGGGATTTCACCTGGTTCAGAAATCAAGACACTCTACAAGGCCCTTGCCCCCCCCCATGTCCCCAAACACTCACCCCTGCAACCTCTGGTCCTCGCTTTGTTCCCCTGTGTACCCTTCCAGAGTTGCTTTATGCAAGAACAAGCAATATGACAATATATGATTTCCTCTTTTTCTTCTTATGCAAGCAATAGGACCCTATGAATACTGTTCTGCCCGTTGCTTTGTGTGTGTGTGTGTGTGTGTGTTCTGTATATCCCAGAGATCTTGCAACATTGGTGCAATCAAACTCTTTCTCATTCCTTCTTGCAAATGCCTGGTATTTCAAGGTTGAGGTTGGACCAGAGTTTAACTGATGAATCTTCTCTAGATAAACATTTGGGTTGTCTCCAATCTTTGCTGTTATAGACTGTGCTGTAGTGAATAATCTTGTACGTGTGGAATTTTAAGTTTGTGGTGATGCCTGCACCTCCACTTCAAGCCAATTAAATCAGAAATTTGAGGGGGCAGGTAGGTCCTCCTAGACCTCCTCATTTTTAAAAAGTCCTAAATGTCCCCTTTAAAGTAAGAAAGGAGTGGGGATTCTGTTGGTGGGTATTCCAAGTAGGTAAGTGGCTCCCCAGCCAGGCTACGCCTCAGAATCACTGAAGAGCTATTTTATTTCATTTTTAAATTTATCTTTATTGTTGAAGGTATTACAGATGTCTCCCTTTTCCCTCCAGTGACCCCCCCACCACTCCACTCCTGACCCCTCCCCAGGCCTTCACCCCACTATTGTCTGTGTCCATGGGTTATGCATACATGCATACAAATTTTTCGGTTAATCTCTTCCGGCCCCTGTCTTCCCTCCGAGAATCATTTGTCTATTGTCTTATTGATAATAGCCATTTTAACAGGTTGAAGTGGTATCTCGGAATCTCCTTGTGGTTTTAATGTGTTTTTCCATTATAGCTAGTGAGGCTGAGCGTCTTTTCATACAGCTGTTGGCCATCTGTGTGTCTGCTTGGCACGAGCGCTATTTTAAAATACCCACGTACCAGGCTCATCCCAGGAAAGCTGAGTCATAATGAATGGGGGTAGCGCCCAGGATAATTGGTTAAAGTTCCCCCTGTGATTCTGATGCGCGGTCAGGGTTAAAAACTACCATTGTGGGGGCGCACCTTGTTAGAGAAACGGTTGTTTTTGGAGTGAGAGCTCTCTTTCCTCTCCTTCCCCCCAGGTCTAGTCCACTGCCGTCTCCCTGCCCCCTCCGTTGCCCTGCCCTGGAAAGCGATCTGGAAATAGATTCTGAACCGAGGATGGGTGGCGGTCATGCAGGGTGCCCACGGGGCCAGGCTGGGCTGCTGGGCTGGTCCCGACCCACAGGTAGCTGGGACGTGAAGGGAACGCCTGCCGTCGGCCAGCGTGCATCACTGCCCTTCCGTGAGCGGCCGGATTAATATTTGGCCAGGCCTCGGTGAACTCGGGTTTCCTTCCGGCAGCCTCTTTCCCATCCGCAGAACCACGGTGAGGGAGGAGGACCCTGGTGTACAAACAGAAACTTCTCTTCCCTCATCTTGACCTGATTTCAGTGAGTTGGCTCAGCCTGGCGTACTTGGGCACAGCTTGCTCCCTGCGTCACGGGGAAGGCGAGGGGAGAGATATTTGGAAAAGAGGAACAAAGATAGGGCCTCCGTAACTGACATGTGTTGAGTGCTTACTCATGGAACTCTGGCCCCGAATGCATGACATGGGATCATCCATGTTTTCTCATGGGACCCCGGGGCACCGGGAGGTGAAGAACTGTGTTCCAAGTGCCCTGGCCGGTGTGGCTCAGTGGATAGAGCGTCGGCTTGCAGACTGAAGGGTCCCCGGTTCGGTTCGATTCCGATCAAGGGCACGTATCTCGGTTGCAGGCTCCTCCCCGGGGCCAGGCCATGGTTGAGGATCCTGCAGGAAAAAAAAACACCAATCAATGTGTTTCTCTCACATCGATATTTGTCTCATCTTTCCCTCTTCCACTCTCTCTAAAAATAAATGGAAAAATATCCTCGGTTGAGGATTTAAAAAAAAGAAGAAGAAGAAATTTGTTTACAGTAACTCAGCCAGGTCATTTCAAAGCAAGAGGATCTCGGAACCAAGGCCTACCTCGCTCCCAAATCCAAGTTCTGTTCTATCCAGTCTTCCGGTCGGAGTTTGGAATTTTCTCCTGGTTTCTGTGGGCTGCGTCCAGCCCAAGGTATATTCTTGAGCATGGCCTCCTTTGACGGGACCCAAGTCCTAGGTGGCCTCCACGTTCGGGGGAAATAAAAGGAGTCTTTATACATACCTGCCCTTGTTCCAAGAGTAACTTTCTGCACGAGGCCCCAGGGCTGCTTTGCATCTCCAATAAAACCAGGGGGCATTTCTTAAGGCATTGCGCCCCCAAAGTTCTTTGTAAAATCCCCCCCTGAGACCCTGCAGGTGCCACCTGCTCCCACACGGTGCCCATAACCGTGACAGGTACCAGGTACAGAGAGGGGCTACTGTCCTTGCCTCATCTAATAACCCTCACTCTACCCTGTGCTGGGAACAAACGGGGCTCCGAGCGTCGGCGTCACTTACAGCCACATTCAAATTCAAGTCTCACTTGATGGTAGTGCCTGTGTCCAGCCCATTCCAAAGTATTTTCTAGAAGAAGAAGAAGAAAAAAATTGTTCCTTTTCACCCTGACACGTATCTCTCCACCCTCCTCTCTCTGCCCCCTCAAGACATTCCGAACTTGCAAGTCTCTTTCTCTTTCTCGCTCCTACCCAAGCCGGAGAGAATGAGGCCGCAGAGGGTGGGTGGGTCCGCACAGTTAACCCGTGTCTTCCCCACGGGGGGGCCAGACGAGTTCCAGCCCTGAGACTGGGGGCCCGGAGTGGCAGCGAGAACCCAGGGGTTAACGTCGCCCGTCGCCCAAGTGGCAAAGCTATCTGCTTTGTTGTGAAACACAGCTTCCCAGCTCCGCAGCAGGGGCGATTAGCATGCAAATGGACTTTGCCTCCTGCTTTTTAATGTTTTACTTCTCCTAATGGCTGAAACCGGTTGTAATTTCTGAGCTCTGCTGGCTTCAGGAAGCAAGTTTCCTCCCAGCGACCTGTCCTTGCACCTGGGGAGATTTTTGAACTCGAATGTTATTAACCCGAGGGGCCAGGCGTTGGCTTTCAAAGGAAGGAAACCCGCGCTGGTGGAAGTTAGCAACCTCCTTATTTGCCCCTCCCCCCGCCTCCCCCCCCCCCCTTCCTCTCCAGTGTCCTCCGAATTCTTTGGTTGGGAGCTTGACATTCCTACTGAGGGATCAAAAATCACAGGTGATAGTTGACAAAGATAAGAGGGAGCTTATTAAAGATGCTAGATAGCAGAGCCCTAGGTATGCATTTGCAATGAAGACTTTCTCTGAGCGCTCCCTGCATGGACGTCTAATCCGTCCTCTCATCCCAGAGACATTCTAGATGAGTACGTTTTTTCCTAAAGTGCTCCCCCCACTTCTAACGCGGCTTCCCAATGCTAGCACCAGGCAACGCACCCCCGGTCATTGTAAGGGCTAGCTGCCCCTTCCGCCCCGTCCGCACCTCCATCCCACCTGGGTTTCTTTTTCCCATGACTCAGTATTGAATGCAGAGGCTCTGAAACCAGGCTGGGCCCCAGCCAACAGGCCATTCCTCTAGCGTAGACCCTTCCCTGATGCACCTCTGGTCAAACGGTGGCTCTCTCCGGAAGTATTTTATTAGCGGCTCTTGGACACAGTCAGCCTGACCCGGCACTTCTGTCTGGTTGGAGGGCAGCCTTTGGAGTTGAAACCTCTTCAGAGGCAGCCATTCCCCGGAGGCCTGGGGATTGAGGACTGCGGCGCGCAGAGGGTCCGTCCTGGAGAGAGAGAGGGGGGCCGTGGCAGTGACGTCATTAGGTGTGAAAGCACGCAGTTCCCATCCTGACACCGCCCCCCCCCCGGGCCGCCCCCCCTTCGCTGCAGAATGTCTACGTAAATACAGATTCAGCCTGCGCTGACTTCACGCTGGGGCTGCTTCCCTTGCCTTGCCATTTACTCTGGAGAACACTTCACCAGTATCTTTTCTGTGGTCGTTCTTACCTACCACGTGGTGATTAGCAACAGATTCAGCGTTCAACTGAATTCTGGGTTCTGGGGATCCCGAGGGCGATGGGAAATGACGAGAACCGCCATGTCCTGCCTTGATGAATACCCCGGCGGCTGGGGTGAGCCTGCCCTCCCCTCGTGGGTTGGTAGCTTGTCTCCCATGCACCCCGCGCGGTCCTCCCGCGCAGTCTCTGTCCCCAGTGCCGTCCTCACAGCCACGCGCTCATCAAAGCCCAGAGAGCAACGCGAAACAGAGCAGAAACCCAGAGCTCACCCGTGGAGCGATCCGTGCCCAAGGCGCCAGGGGCCGCAGACTGGAACGTCTGAAGGGACTGTGGCCACACAGTTAGCGCGTCAGGGCTGAGCTCTGGACGAGGCTGCGAAGGAAACCAAGGCCGGGAGGCCAGAGGGGGTGGCTCCCGGTCGAGGAGGCTGGAACCCTGGACGGAGGGAGGGCAGCGCGTGGCCTTGGCCCAGGGCAGCAAAGCCTGCCTTTTCCCGTTCGCCTTGCTCACCTTCCTCGTTTCTCTGTAGGTGTAGTCGGGGGTGGGGGGAGGGGGGTACCTTCTCTGGGGACTCTAAGAAACACCTGGTAGTTTTATCTCCATTTGCATGAAAAAGAAATGGAGGGTCAGAGAGTCACCCCAATGCTCCAGGCCACCGGCCAGTGAGAGTGTCAGGACCAGGGCTGTAGCCTAACTTCTCCTGAGGCCAACCCTTCCCCTCCCTCACTCCGGGTCTGGGAGGCACCGGAATCTCCCCTGGACCTGGGCAGAGCCTCAGACTAGAACAGGTGATGGGCAGGACCCCCTCGCAGGTGGCCTTGGTCCCAAGTGGACTAGCTCTGTCCCCAGCCCGCCCCCCCATCCTTCCCCTCCCGGACAAGTCCAACTGGTTTCCTTCAGAGAAAACATGACTTTTCCAGGGATGGATCTCCCCGGCCAACAACACAGCCAGAGCATGCCCCCCACTCCTCTCCCCTGGACCTGGCTTTAACCCTGCTGCTCCCCTACACCCTCCCCACCTGCCCTGCCCTTCCTTGTGTGTAGGGGGGGAGGGCTTTCTGCATAACAATGTCTGGTCCCTGTTGCCCGGAGCTGCCCTTTTGCTATTGGCACCTAATGAAAATGTAACCACATTTAACCCCCCACTGTCCTACATCAGCTTGGAGAGCCCAAGTGGGTTTAATTCCTTTGTATGATAAGCATCCCGCTCTCCGTGGGGATGGTCCAGCCCCCTTCTCCCAGGAGAGGACTCAGGCTCACTAGCAGGGACCTCTCAGCTGTCCCGGGCACAATGGGGAAAGTATCTTTTGTGGCATTAACGGCTTTGGGGAGGGGAGAGGGGAGGGTCCGGGCCGGTGGGGAGGGGGTGCCGTTGAAGAGGAGGCGAACAATGTGTGAGAAGCTGAGGCTGTGGGTTTCCCACACGGACCAGCGTGTCCCCCCCACCCCCCTCTGGGAGAGACCGATCCGCAGCGACCAGCCCACAGCTGATCCCGCCTTGATTGGCTTTTTTTTTTTTTTTCATTGTGCTCTCAAGGGACGAAAATCCTTTTGTGGCGTGAAAGGAGAGGCGTTCCTGCCGTCCCCTCCCTCGAACTGATTGGCTATGTCACAGGATGGCCAAATCCACCCGGATTAATGTGCTGTGCTAATGTGCTGTGTGGCAGACCTGGTGCCTTGGGGCCAGGGCGGCTGAGTCCGCCCCTCTGGGCCAGCGTGTCTGCTGCGGCCCTGGGAGCAGGGGAGGGAGCCACGGAGGGGCAGCCCACCACTCTCTTCATATTTATCCCCCTCCCCCCGGCCCCGCGGGGATGTTTATTCATGGGCCACATCTGCTGGCTGGCAGGCGACATGTCTCTTGTTTGAATGCCTGGAGTCCCCAAGGAGCCAGGAAAATGGGGCACATTCCTTAGGACCCGCCTTTGCCTTTTCCCTGTGCTCACGTGGTGAGTTTTGGCAGCTCACCTGTCATCCTATCCATCCCCCCCACCACCCAGCCCTTTACCTGCGCCAAACTCTCACCTGGAACTTCTGGGTCCTTCCCTCCCTCCTTTGCCCTTCTGCCTGTCACTTCCACCACATCACTCTTCCCCGTGTCACTCTGTGTGTCCATAAACCTCAGACCTTCAAGAACCGGCTCGGGTTCTGGGCCTCCAGCTCTCCTCAAGGGCAAAATCTTTCCTTTCTCTGCCCTCTCTCTCATAGCCTGACATACCTCTTTCTTTGCACTTAACACTTTTACCTTCAGTAATCACAACACAGGGACTGTCTCTTGCTCACCTGTGTCAGCCCACCGGCCCCCGACCAGTGGCGGCTGGGGAGGCAGCCCTTGGGAGCTGCTGAGTAACGGAGTGACCCAGTGCAGCTGGACCCACAAGCCTTGCGTCCTCCTGTCGGATCTACCGTGGGTGCGGGGACTGGTCTCCGTTTGCTCCAGCGTGGCTTCCCATTCGTCTGTCCCTGGTGTGGCGGGAGTAGCAGCATGCATTGGAACTTGACATTGCAAAAGGATAAGATGCTGAGGGAATAGGGGGGAGAAGGGTCCCAGCACAAAGAGGATGGAGAGGCTGATCCCCAGATTTGGGGGGGACGGGACACTCCGTTGAGCCATTCGTAGGTCAGTCTGTCTGTAGGCCCAGAGACGCGGCAGTCAGGCCAATAATGACTTTTGCATTGGGAGCTGGCCATGTCTTTGCTCTTTTTAAATATTGCTGTTGTGTGTGTTTTTTTTTGTTTGTTTGTTTTTGGAAAGGGGACAGCCTCCAATGTTCTTAGGAATATGGCAAAGAGAAAAATACAATAAAAAGAGAGACACTGTAGTGTTTGGAGAGAAAAGCCAGGTTAAATTTTTACAGGTTTTGGGGAAGAAATAACAGTCCCTGGACCAAGTTGGGTTGGAGTCATACCATGTTAGCGGTGCTCTCAAAAACTCAAATGAATTAGTTGTGCGTGGGGAGTGCATCCGTGGGACTGGGGCAAGGCTAACTTTCAGGGCGGGGATGGCCAACTTTAAGATGGTAAGTAGGACATCTTTCAGGCACGCAGTCGAGGGTCTGGAAGGCTCCTTCTTCCAGGAGAAACCAGAGAACTAGAGTGTGACTGGCCCAGAGACACTTTCACCTGTAAGTGCTACTTATGTATTGCTGCATGGTATCAGTCATTCACACACTAGCATGAACTAATCCAATCAGATTGTCACTCTCTTACATCTTAGCTGATATTAGCTGCCCTAAGTTATGGGAACCCGATGACTGGGAGTAGACCTGGGAAAGGTTGAATGAAGGCTGAGACAACCCTAACCACGCAGAGAAAGGACCCCAGGAGAGAGAAAAATGCAGAAAGGGAAGGGCGTGGTTGTCAAACAAACTCTCCCCTGCCCCCACCACCACCAATTTTTTTTTTTCTTTTGCTGAAGAGCATTCCTGTCTGGGAAACGTGACAATGACTTTTCACCTTTATACCCCTCTGTTCCCAGAGCCCTGCATATAATAGTTATTGCTGCAACATTGCTCTCTTATAGGTTCAATCAGGGGGCCTACGGACCCAAAGCGCCATTCAAAAGGCAAGAACAAAAAACCACAGGGGTGCTTAGTTCCAGCTAAGCTTGACAAAATACCCTCTGGAATACAATCCATCCCCAAATTGGGATCAGTGTGCACACTGGACACGGGAGCTGAAGTGAAGCAGGACCTGGAGGAAGGGCTGGACCTCTAAGGGCATCTGGTCAACCTTGGTTGCTCAGTGCAGAATCGAGGGGTTGTATATACAGCAAGCACCCCAACGTCTCTGCCAAGGGGACCCCCAGCAGTCACCCCGGGGACCTGAAATAAAAATGCAACCCTGGGTTCCAAGCTGAGACCTGTCTTTTCAGAATCTCTGGGAGGGAGGGCCCTGGGAACCTGCATTTTAACAAGCTCCCAAGTGAACCTGATGCACACTGGGGTAGAGAAGCTAAACCCAAGCCCTCCACGCCGCCCCCAGAGCCGCTGCGTGCGCCCTGCCCTCCCAAGGAGGTGCTGAGCTGCCAGTGATTCCTGGGTTAAGCAGCGCTAGAGGGATTAACATTTAAAATGAAAAAAAGTCACGTTTGATTCAACTAATTAACTCTAAGAGCCCATCTTTTTTTTAAGGAGGATTGGTTATAATAGAAAAAAGTTAATGTTCAAATGTAATGGTTCCTCTTCTTTAAAGGGTAGATTTTCAAACGTGATAGGATAATGGAAATCCTGAGAAACTTTTTCTTTTAAAGATAAAGTGTTCATTTCTGAGAGAAGGTTTCTCATCGCCATTAAAGAACGGAGTGCTGCTCTCTAAACAGGCTTACGCAAGCTTCTATGAGCTTGTTATCTGCTTATCTGCATCTATGCATAAATAATACACTTATTCGTTCTCAGCCTCCTAAGGGCTCTCTGCCTTTCCGACATAGCTTTTCCTGAGAGGGAATCTTGCATGAATAGGTTATCACTTTGGAGGTTTATCCCTCCATTTATAACCATCATGGGGGGAAAGTTAGGGAGAAGATAGTCCAGGAAACATATTAGGAAGAAAAAAATATCAAACAGGTTCTTATACACTGAGTGGCCAGATTATTATGATCTCTAAATACATATATATTAGAGGCCCAGTGCATGAATTCATGCACGGGTGGTGTCTGGCCAGCCTGGCCAGGGGGAGGGGAACATGGGCGGTTGGCCGGCCTGCCTGCTGGTCGAACTCCTGGTCGAGGGGACAATTTGCATATTAGCCCTTTATTATATAGGATACACACTGAGTGGCTAGATTATTATGCGTTCAGAGATCATAGTAATCGGGCCACTCAGTGTATATCGAAAGGAAGCACTGACATTGGAATCATTCTCCTGAAGTTTATCAGTGAGTCATTTTATCCTGAAAAAGACATCCTTTTAAACGGGCAGAATCCCTCTTCAGCTCTGTTCTAGTTCTGAGAAAGTCTGCGCGCTGTTTGTGGAGGTCCAGTGCATTAGAGCCTCGGTCGTGACAGAATGAATTCATTCTCACCCAGGGGGCTGCATCAAGAACAGCCTCCGGGGGCCGAGCTCACCACCTGGAATCAAAAAGCGGGCCATTTCCTAAAGCCAGTGGCCTAACAAAATAGTCTCCTATAGCCGTGGTCGGCAAACTGCAGCTCGCGAGCCACATGCGGCTCTTTGGCCCCTTGAATGTGGCTCTTCCACAAAATACCACGGTCTGGGCGAGTCTATTTTGAAGAAGTGGCATTAGAAGAAGTTTAAGTTTAAAAAAATTTGGCTCTCAAAAGAAATTTCAATTGTTGTACTGTTGATATTTGGCTCTGTGGACTAATGAGTTTGCCGACCACTGGCCTATAGCATGCTTTGCCTCGACGTTTCAGAATAACAGCACGCAGTCCAGATGGCACCAACCTCAAAGCTGCTTTGCAAAATCTAGACACTGTCCTACGTATGATTTTCTCTTCACCATAGTTAAACATATAGATAGCTCTTTGCTTTTCTGTTGAAAGGTGGCATTATTCCTACAGAAAAGCGCACCAATCGCAAAGGTGAGCAGCTTGATCCATTTCAGGAACTGTTCCTGCCTTCGTGTAACCCGCACCTGGATGGAGAGACGGAACCTCGGGAGCTCCGCCCTTTCACGCTTCCTCCCACCCCTCCTCCCTCCCCGCCAAGGGAAGCCCCCCGTTTGACTGTTCCTGCCACCCCTGGGCGTCGCTTGCTTCTGAGCCCTATGTAAATGAAAACACACACGCGTGTGGTTTTCTGTCGGGCTTCTTTGACGCGACATTCAGCCCGATGGTTGCATAAAGTCGTAGCGTGTTTATTCTCACTGTGGTAAGATACGCCATTGTGTGGAAATACCACCATTTGTCTTTCCGTTCTGCTGCGGGTGGACATTTGGCACGTTTCCAGTTTGGGCTCCTCTGACTGTAGGACGCGCATAGAGTTTAAAGAGTCAAAACTTGGGAGGGGAGAACATTTTTTTCCCCCCAATCCTATCTAAATTTTATCTTAACATGTATGCTTACTTTTTACATTTTATTTTTTTCAATTACAGTTGACATGCGACACGGTTCTGTATGAGTTTCAGGTGTACAACATGGTGGTTAGACAATCATATACTTTACACGGTGATCCCCCCGATATTTCAGGTACCCACCCAGCACCACGCATAGTTATTACAATATTATTAACGATACACCCTCTGCTGTACTGTACATCCCTGTGACTATTTTGTAACTAATAGTCAGTACTTCTCAATCCTTTTCACCCGCCCCCTCCCCTTCTATCTAATTTTTGAAGTATGATGCTTAAAATCAACCTCCCAAGCCGCAAACATATCATTGTGTTTTTGTCCCTCGCTTCCAGAGGTTATCATCTAAAATAGGGCGGAGCATTGACTGGTGTGGCTCGGTGGTTGCGTATCAACCTGTGAACCAGGAGGTCAAGGTTTGATTCCTAGTCAGGGCACATGCCCCAGGTTGCTGGAGGGCAGGCTCGATCCCCAGTAGGGGGCGTGCAGGAGGCAGCAGATCAATGATTCTCATCATCCGATGTTTCTATGTCTCTCTCCCTCTCCCTTTCTCTCTGAAATCAATAAAAATATATTTAGAATAGGCCAGAGCAGGCGCATGAGAAAATGCACGGGTGGTATGGAAGTACTGAGTAAGCACAGGATGGTGATTGAAATGGACACTGCGGGTGCTTCTGAATGTGTATGTAGGAGGGACGTGTGCCACCAGTGCCCTGCAGGGTCTGAGTTGCCCTTGACCTTGTTTTGCACAGGCTGCGCCGTGCTGCTGGGTCTCCGGGGAACTGAGGACTGAGCCTGGAAGGGCTGTAGGCTGGGCCCTCTCCCTCTCCTCCCATCTCTCAGGAGCCAACCTGTCTCTCATCCTGCTTTGCTGATACTTGGCGCTTCACGGGTCCTTTTTCAAGTTGTTTTGCTGTGTGTTCCCATAGTTTCTGCTGCTCCATAACTTGGTGGGCTCCACACTGATCCAGCCTCCACTCTACTTTCTCACCTCTACTCAACTCCTCCAGCTAATATATATAGGAATATATAATCTATTATATCACATTAATATACAATGTATTAACAATATACCGATTCATTCTATGGATTGACATTCATTACATTAATATGTAATTTGTGAAAAAGCAAAGCAGTCCTCTGTGTTAATATGGTTTGCATCCCACTTAATTCCTAGAATGGTGGCGCCGGGAGAATCTCTTGGCTTTTACCGAGAGAAACTGAGGTAGAGAGAGTGAAGGGGACCTGAATAAGCCAGCGAGAGCAACAGGGCTAGGCGTGGGGTTGCTGGCTTCCCTGTCCATCCCTCTGGCCTCAGGCGTGTTCTGTGCTGGCTTCCCCTGCACCGTGGGCAGGGCAGAAAGAATGGCTGTCCTGCTCCCGGGAGGGTCCCTCATAGGGGGCTGCGGACAAGGAGCAGGTGACTCCAGGTGATGGAATGTCCAGCCTCTGGGGGGCCGACCAGCCCGCACGCCCTGGTTCCCACGATGGGCACCTGCATGTTAAAGCCAGAAGCAGCCGTTCTCTGCACCCCATGCCCTCAGTGCCCATCCGTGCTTGGAACAGACCAGAGTTCCAAAAATGTTTGCTAGATCAACGTTCTTGTTTAATGAGCTTTTGAATGTAAATAACGGTGGGGTGGGTTTATGTTTTGAATTGTCTCCTGTCACATCGAATGTTTGCTGAACAGGGTTCGTACCAGGGAGGGGGGGCAGCGTGAAATCCCTGGGTTCTGGGAATAAGGGTAAGATCGGGAATCAGAACAAGCACAGACAAGGAAGACTGTAACTTCAGGACAGATAGAGGATGTTGCACAATTTGTACCTGGACTGTCCTGGCCCCGGGGCCACGCGGCCCTCAGAGCGCCTCTCCCCGCGGCTCCGCCAGCGCCTGGAGGAAATCCAGGCTTCACTCGGCCCTTCCTGGGAACCTGCCCGCTTCCTACTTCCCTGGAGTTAATAGATGGCTCTCCTCTTCCCTTTATTGGCTTTAACGTCATCATTAATCACCCGAGATGAACTCTGCAGCCCAGTTTCTACAGTTGCTGCCACAGATCTTATCCCCTCTCACCGGCCTTGACCGCTGGCCCACTGCTTCCTCCACCTGCTTATTTTCCTTTTCTTTTTTTTAAAATATATTTTTATTGGTTTCAGAGAGGAAGGGAGAGGGAGAGAGAGATAGAAACACCAATGATGAGAGAGAATCACTGACCGGCTGCCTCCTGCACGTCCCACACTGGGGATCCAGCCCGCAACTCAGGCATGTGCCCTGACCGGGAATCGAACCGTGACCTCCAGGTTCATGGGGCGATGCTCAACCACTGAGCCACGCCAGCTGGGCCCTCAACTTGTTTCTTAGTCTTCACTTCTGTCCACCCCAGAGTCTCCCCCTTTGTTGAATGTCTCCTTGTGCCAGGCTTCCTACGCATGTCTTATTTCATCCCATTCACACCACAGCCTTGCGGAAACATAGGTCCTGGTTGCCACATTTCAGAGGTGAGGGAACTGAGTTTTCCTATTCAGTAAGGGGCCAAGTTGGAGCTCAGATCCCGAGCTGTCGGACTTGACCTCACGCACTGTCTTGCCTCTTGAGTGAGTAAGTTCTTCAACTCCACGCCCTTCATTCACGCCACACAACGATCGCTGGTGGGTCTGCATAACCCATTCCCGCCCGGATCTGGTACTCATTCTTCTCTCCAGCCTGGACACGGCCTCACTCCCCTGGTCCTGTCCCAGCCCCAGCGTCTGGTCAATCAAGTCACACCTCCGCCCTCCTGCCCGTCATTAAGGTGCATCAATAATGTCTGATGTCTTTCCTTGGCGTCTGCCAATGTCCATCTGAAAGTTTCATTAGTTCCCCTAGCCGAGCTGACATTTTAAAATGAATGAAATGTGGGAAAAGGGATTGGATAGCACTTTGATGTCACCGGGCAAGAGTGAGTTGGGGGTACAGCAAATCTAGATTTGGGATGAACATGTCATTCTTTTATTTATTCTTTACTCATTCGTTCCACCCACCAGCCATAGTGGGCATCCCCTGAACGGTGGGGGTGGGGTGGGGTGGCGGGGAGGACAGGGAGAGACCTAAACAGAAGCTAAAGAGACCCATATCTTCGGAGCATGGTGGCTTCTCTCCAGCGGGCGAGGCCCCGGTGCCCAGCCCCACAACCTGTGCATGATGTCCCAAAAGGAAGCAGCTTCAAAGGACTTTGGAGAAAGGTGTGAGGCCATTACCATCGTGGCATCTTGCATCCCCACAGGCCATTCATGTTAGATGAACCTCCTGCATTTAACACGTACCCCCTCATCCCTCATCCAGTGTCCCCGCCCTTTCTCAGAGACATACACTGTGGTGACAAAGCGTGGAGGCATTTCTGCTAAAATCGAGGACAGACTTACACTCCAGATTATTAAAGCAACACAGTAATGTGGCCCCAGGGTCCAGGGCCCCATCTGCCCCCCCCCCCCCCCGCACTTTCCTTATTTATTTTCAAGTCAAAGTGACTCCATTATATGGCCACATCATAATTCTTCCCTTTCCTTTCCATTCCTTCCCTTCCCTTTCCTTTTTCTCTCTCCACCTCTCTCTCTCTTCCTTTCTTTCCTCCTCTTTAGGCAGAATTTCTTATCAGTCATTCTTGCCAGGATTCAGAAAGGTTAAGAGATAATGAAGTGAATGGAAAGTTGAAAGCAGAGCTGAGTATTTCCCCTGGAGCAGGGCTGGAGGACAGGTTAGCAGCTGCCTTTCTCCTGCGAGGGGAATAGATAAGGAACTGGCCTCCCCAGCTATGAACAATGGGTCAGGCCTTCCTGCTCAGGTTTCTCCTTCTCTTCCCCACAGTATGCCCCAACCTGAGATGGTGCTATCTGTAGATTTTCACACAGGAAGAGACCGAGGCTCAGAGAGGGTAGGCCAGAGGCCCCGGGTGCTCAGCGTTCAGGCAGCAGAATTAACCTTGGACCTGACTGGACCGGCTCCTGGCGCCCATGTGCTTTGCTCCACCCGCGTGAGGGCCGTCCTCTGGTGCAGAGAGGTCCGTCTTGCTCCATCCCCCTGAGCACGAGAGAACAGAAGAAAGGGTAAGTGAGGCACCCTGAAGACTCCTGTGCAGATTGGGAATTCAGTGGAGGGATGGGGTACAGGGGACTTGGTGATCCAGAGCTATGGGGGGAGTGGGGGGCAGGCAGACCTGGGCGGAAACCTTGACTTCTGGCGGAGTGTTTTCCTCCGTGTGATTCCTGTGTGGCCTTAGGATAACGGGGGCCTCATTTTTCTCCTCCGGAAACCAGGGCTGTGAGAAGTAAATCTCACCCCCTCCCTTGCAAGCGGCACTTAACACGTGAGAGTCCCATCCGTCGCTGGCAGGTGTGGTTAGTAGAGGCGCTTGGCGGAGTGGGACTCCGGGTGGATCTTGCCGAGTCTGGACTCTGGCCCATCTGAGGCACATACTTTTGGGAAAACCCGAGCGCTCTGAAGCCTCTGGCCTGCTCCCCTGCGGAGCGAGCTGGGCTTCCTTAAAGAGCCCCTGCAGGTGCAGCCAGCGGGCGTTGAAATTGTCCTGCCCTCCCAGGTGGGCGCCATACATGCTGCTGCCTCTCATTGAACCAAGCCACGCACGACCAGGCTGCCCCAGACACAGGCAGAGGAGGGAAGAGCCAGAACCCCTGAGCTAGGGCTTCTCCCTCAGAGCTCAACGCCCCAAAGTGTCCCTGATAGGGACCCCATGACGCCTAGAGCTGAAAGACAGCTCCGGGCAATGGCTTTGGCTCTTGGTAGAAAAAAAAAGAAAAAGAAAAAGTGTTCAAGTTGGAATGAAAACCAAGTGCCCTCAGAATGGGAGGCCTTCAACCCACCTTTGAGGATCCCAGAATTTTAAAGGACCTGAAGGAAGTGGGAACAATCTGCTGTTTGTTTACTCACTGACACTGAAGGAAGGGAGTTTCAACCTCGCCGGGGGCAGTCAAAACGGACTGGAGCCCCTTTGAAAACCCAGTGCCCATCTTGCCGTAGGCTCTGCCAGGAATAAGGAATCTTCTGGGCCCACCGGTCTTTCTGACCCCACGGGACTCCTGGCCACAGCCCACCTGCTAAGAGGGCTCCAGGCGTGGGCCGAGTGATCAAGGTAGACCTCTCTAGCCCACTTGCCCCCAAATTGCATCACCTGGACTTGGATGGATTGAAGCAGAAACGGCAACACCTGAGCCCCCAAGTCCCTCACGGAACCTCTGTTGGGCCTGCCGGGCCCCCATATGTTCTCCCAAACACACACCTGAGTGAGGCCTCGGGCCCCTCACTCTGATAGCAACTGGGGCCCTGCCCAACAGGTTCCCCTACTGCTCCCCATGTGCCCCCTCCCACCCTCCCAGGCTGGCCCAGCCCCGCTGGGCGCTCTCATGTGACTTCAGGTTCCTTGGAGGTGAAGTGGCCTCTGAGGCCCTGTGGGAGGGGCGGTGGCCAGGGGGCAGCCAGGGCCTGGACTGTGTGAATGTGGCAGGCGCATTGTCCCTCCGCTTTATTCTGGGGCCTCGATCGGGCTGATTTAGAAACCCTAATCGGGAGCTCTCGGGACTTCCTGGAGTGACCCACCTTGAGCGAGCCAGCGAGCGGCTCTGGGAGCCTTTGTTCCCCGATGACAGCTGACTCGGTCTCCAGTGGGAACACTGCGCATAACTCCACACTCAGGGCTGGCAGCTGGGCCTTAACTCTTTCTTACCCTCCCCCGGGTCCCTGCTCAAAATTACCTTCTGCAGCGGGAGAAGGGGGCAGATGCTGAGTGGGGGAGGGGTGCGTCAGGGCCCACACCTGGGACACCCTTGGAAAGTCAAGTGTCTCTCCCTCCTCCCCCGCCCCCACAGTCCCACTTCGCTGGCAGTGAAGGCTGTCTGGTTGGATTCCGTCTGGCTCGGGTTGTGGCCATTCACCTCTACACAGGTGCCTGGGCGGATTGGTTTCCATCCTGGCAGGAGGGATTGGAGGCAGAAAAACAGAGATCTTAAATTTATGCTCACATTCTGGGGTCAGTGAAACGCCCAGGAACTCATATACAGATATAGTTTTCTTATCTGTCTCTCTGTCTTCTATCATCTTCTATCAATGAATAGGCCCTGAGGATGGCAGAGATGACTAGACCATAGCCGAGATGTAAGGGGATCCATAGTTAGGACTCCTGTTTGCACATACAGAAGCCCAACCCCAATTAGCATCCATAAAAAAGAACTTGAGAGCGAGAATAGGGGGTAGCTCATGGAACAGCGGTGTACCTGTAAAGTTAAGAATAGGGCTGGGACTCTGAGCAACCAGGACAGAGATTCAAGGGTGATTGGGCCCCTCTCTAGCACCCCTTCCCACTTCGCTCTGTCCGCTGGCTCCATCGTTCTGTCTCACAGCAGGTTTGTATAAAGCACGGTGCACAGCACAGGGCAGAACCATTCCTGTGTCTGACATTGCACAGCATTCCTGGGGTGGAAACTCGTTGACCCAACAATGGTCAAAGGCCCGTTAAGGACAGAGCCGTCTGGCCATGGGACAGACTCATGTTCTAATGTGGCCATCTTCTCTGAACACCTGTGAATAGGGAGGAGGGGGGCTGGCCAACTCTCAAAAGAGTCACTGGGGAGACAATTGTATAGAAAACTACTTCATAAGTAAGGACCACATCATAAATGGATTTTGGATTTTTTTTATCTCTAAGCCAAAGGGAACCATTAAAAAAATGTAAGCTGAGGAATGAAATGGCTGTTTCTATTTTTCAGCTAAAAAGTGAAGAGCAAATGGATAGGAGGGGTATGATTTTGGAGGTAGACCTCTCAGAAGGCTATTGCAACAATCCAGGCATTAAATGATGAAGGCCTAAAGAGGGTGATGAACAATGGGAATGGCCAGATAATGACAGGAATGATAGCTATTTAGGAGGTGGAATCAACAGAACCAGTTAACTAGATACTGGAAGAGAAGTGAAGTGTCGAGGATGCCCCCACTCCAAAATTTGGAAACCAAATTTATAGACATGGGCTATCGCAGTAGTCCTGTATTGGTTTTGGCTGATAAATTAGTGCCTCAGTGAAATTCCCGTTTGTATATAAACTAGAGGCCCAATGCACAAAATTCGTGCAAAAGTAGGCCTTCCTTTCCCCAACTGCTGGCACCAGCTTCCCTCTGGCGCCCGGGACCCGGGCTTCCCTCCGGCCACTGGCAGGCACCTGTGCCCTAGGCTTCCCTCGCAGCCCCAGCTTCTTCTGGAAGGACATCAGTCTAATTAGCATATTATGCTTTTATTATTATAGATTACATATCATTTCCTTCCTATCTATCTATCTATCATCTATCTTTCTGGAAGGGTATGGTAGGATTGTTTTGGTCCAAGGGACAGAGATGAGACAAGGATAGGGAGCCAACAGAATGGTGACCATTCCCTAGCCTGGCCCCACACAAGACTGATTCCCTACAAAAAAAAAGCAGCTGCAAACAAAAGCTCAAATTCAGATATGGGGTGTATGATGTAGGTGACAGTATGAGGTCCAGAGATGAGGAAAGGGGAGTATATCTCTTTGCTTCAAGGCTGTGGAAATGATTACAGCCCCGTGAGGATGAAGGGACACCATGTTCTGTGGCATCTCAAAGTTGGGTGCTCTCTGTGTCCATTCAGCAGCCAGCTTCCTTCAGGGTGGCCAAATGTCCAAAGCTCTAGGACCGTCATCTCCCAACCATGCTGTCTATGAGGGAGAGGTTGGCTATGGTGGCTCTCTCTGACGAAGTTAAGAAATTTTCCCAGGAGTTTTAGCAAACTTTCCCTCAGGACTCCAATGGGAAAATGCCATGTGTTGATTGGCATAGACTTCATTTATCTGAACCAATCACTATGGCACGAGGATGGAATCTAATCTATGATTGGGCCAACCTTGCAGCTGGGTGGGGTCAATCTCCATTTAAATCCTGTGACTGCTACACAGTGGAGGAAAGAAGAGTTGATGGGGATTCAGCTATAATTTCTATCACAGTAAAGCTTTTTAATATTTTATAGTATTCAATCAACCAGCATGTTTTGAGTGCCTTCTACAAAGCAATGAACTGCTAGATTTTTGGCAATTGCATTTAAAATTCTGGTCTTGACCTTTAGGACTACTACAATGACAAAGCAATGACCTGAAAGCTTAGAGCAATAGGCTGTATCTATCCTCCAGCTAGTGTGAGGTCAGTGTGGAGAGGAGATTTTATAAGAATTATGGTGAGTACCCAGAATTTGAACGACTCAAATGACTGAGTTTCAAAGCACCTAAGTAGGAACACGTAATTTGTATTTTTTTTTTTAAACAAGGACTAACTTAGAAGTTTCTTTCCTCCCTTCCTCCCATGTTTATGTTTGATGACAGTTGTTTGGGGGAAATTATGCCCACTAGACCTATTGAGCAGTGGTTGCAACTCCAATTAATATTAGACTATTGACTTCCTGTTACACAGAAAACAAATAGTGAAGACTAAACCACAACATAAGTTGAGTCTCTTCACTCTTGACCTGTGGCGTCTCTACCCTTGTGAAGAGATACCTTTCTGTTTTGAGGCCACGTTCACTGCTTTTCCCAACTGGAGAGAGTGGGGAGAACCTTTTGATATTTGGGCTTTCTTGTCTACTTTCCCAATCAGTTGAAGGAGGTTCCAGTGACCAAGTCTTCCAAACATTCTGCCTCATTTCATGGCTTCTTGAGTACATACTCAGCTGCCCATCCTAGAGGTTATCCAGATCTATCCATGAAGGAGAAGCGAGGGTAAGAAATGGACATTGAAAAGAAAACAGATTTGGTGTGTGGTGTCAATGTGGACCAGAATGACACAGGTCCTAGTGGAGAGAAAAGAGGCTTCTAGTCTCAAGGACGAAGCTCACCTGTTTGTACCTTAGTCACCAGTTTCCCATCTCACCACTTTCCCTCTCTAAACCTGAACAGATTGATGGACCTTGGCTCATATCGATCTCCCCAGCACCTGTGTCCATCAGATTGTCCTTCATGGATATTTCTTGATCTCTTAGCTTCCGCTGGCTGGTGTCTCCATAGTAACGAGGTGTGGGGAGGGAGCTGTGGGGACAAGCTCAGTCCATTTGTCATCAATTGCCACTGTTTGGTTCTGCCTGGTGTGTGCTCTCCATTGAGTCCTGGAGGAGGCAAAGCAGGGCAGAAAGATTCAGCTTCAGGGCTGCCCCCAGCCTCTGAAACTGGGTGGGGGGACTATAACCAAGAAAATTGCCTCCAGAGAGAGCCAAGGCGTGGAGATGTATAACCGAACACGCACCTTCTGTGGAAGAATTCTTCCATCACTTAGTCTTTATGTGTTAGGAGGGAGGGTAGCATTTATTTCAGCCCCAAAATTTGTGTGTGTGTGTGTGTGCTGAATTAAGAGAAAGGAAGTGTTGCAACCTCCCCACGGCACGGAACACAATGTTATCTTTCTTATTCTGGACTGGAATTGTACTATTTGTAAAAAGAAGCGATTGGGTCACCAGCGTGCCACAGCCCCAGCAGAGCACGAGCCGTAGCATCTTGTCTCATTTTGGGCTTTCTCTGTGTGCTGTGCATTTATTTAGGGGATTCACCAAATCTGTCTCCCAACCCTCGTCCCCCAAATCAGGCTTAAAAAAGTCCAGCCAGGTCAGCTGGGTGGAGCATTCCTGGTTGGACCCTGCCTGTGAATGCCGTTCTTACCACGGTCCGAGGCCCAGTGGATTCTTTTTTGTTCCACTCCCATCTTTGTCCTCATCAAAGGCTCAGACCAAGGAACTCACCAGTGTGGTCAACGGCAATGGCTTCTTCTGTGTGGTTTTTCTCATTGGCCTCTCTGTGTCACTTATAGCATCGTGTCCCTACTGCCACCGTCACGTGGAATGCTCCGTGTTCGCTTTCTTTTTCTCCATTGGCTCTTCTTGATCATCCTTTTTGGCTCTTTTGTCTCCTCCCACTATTGTCTGAGGAGCTGTCCTTGGACCTTTTTTTATGCTTCATTCCTTGCAATGTCATCAGCCTCGATGGCCTTTACTCCCAGCTCTGGGGTTGATTCTCAGACCCGCGTGGAAACCACAGGACTCTCCCAGTTCTGCATAGATGCATACAAACTCTTGAAAACAAACTTGACCTTCTCTTTAAGTTCCCCTCCATTTTCCCGGCATGGCTAGCATCTCCATTCTCCCATTTGCTCAAATTGGAAAGCGTTGTGCCATCTTTAATGATCCCCACGTAGGCTGCGACCCACTTGTCTTATCTTTCTCCTCCTCCTCTTTCACCTCCTTCTTCTTCCTGCCCACTGATTCCGCCCATTTCAAAAATCCATGTCACTCACCTGGACTGGGGGCCTAGGTCCTTCTGGGGTCTCTCTCTCTTCCAACTGGTCCTTCCTTCTGCTTTTGCTACCTCTGGCCAAATCAATCTCTACCCAAACATGTTAGCACCTCTCTCAGCCCTAGAAATTAAAGTCCAGTCTTCACTTAATGTCACCCAAGGACTCCCCAAAGATGGCTTGCCCTCTGACCCCCCAGCTATATTCTGTGGCTAGTGTCTTCATCGTTGATGAGTCTTCTGACTGCCCAGGCCCTGCTGCTAGGACTCTGGAAAGGGTCACCCTTTGGGAAATATATTGAATGCACTACAGATGTGTTTTGACCAAATTATCCCACTTTCCGGAATGTAGCTTAAGGAACTGATAAGAGAGCTGCACAAAGATCCGTGCATAAGAAGCTTCATTATAGCATAATTTACAACTATAAAAAATGGGAGCAGTATCAGTGTCCAGTAATATCAATCCAGTGGTGCCCTAGGCAATCATTATAAAAAAACAGACCCATTTATTGACATGGAAGGGTAGTTCCAGCATTTTTCTCAGTTTCTAAGTAAAAGAGGAGTTCAAGACTAAAGTGAATTATATAACTAATATAATTAATGTAGCCTTTATGTACATTACATATGCAAAAAGAAATAGAACAACTTTCAAAATACATGTATGTATATATCAGTGTTTAAAAATTGTATCATTATTTGCGAAACTGTTCTTATCAGTATTTAAAATTTTTTTCTCTACAATAATCATGGGCTAACTGCATAAAGTCATAAGTAGCTAAATGGATTACATGCTGAGGTAAAGCCATTTCTTACAAGTTTATAAAAGAAAAAAAATATCCTCCCCTCTTTTGTGCCTTGCCTTTGTTAATCTCATCTTTGCATCTGTGCATCTTCACCTCTCCATGTTGCAGTACAGCATTCTTCATTTCCAAGTGCAATGCAATTCCTTCTGCAAGGGAGGAGCAAAGGATCTGGGGTGAGAGGGCCCAGGTGTGTGTCCGTACTAAGCCAAGTGTCTGGGTGATGACACCCCATTCACAGATTGGCACAGGGCCGGCAGATGTATACGGAAAGCATTTAGAAAATTGCACAGTATCGCGCAGCGGTCAGGGGGCCTGGTGTATTATTACCGAGGCCCCAGGGTCTACCCCATGGACTGAATTGCCACACGGGGATTGGATCCTTTTCAGCCTCTGCCTTGAGCCCAGTATGGACACGGCCCAAGCTGCACATCAGTTTGAGCTCTGGCCCCTGAGAATTGGCTGTAAGGGTGAAGGGAGGGCCTGACTCCTCCCCCCCTCCTCCCCCTCCCCCCCCAGCACTTCCTGTCCCTTCCAACGTTCCCAAAGTGATGCTTAACTCTAGAAGTCACGGAGAAAACACAGTGTCCTGGGCCCTCCGTCTGGTACTCACACGGAGCCTTCAGAGCTGCCGGGCGCTCTCTCTGACCTCTCCCGCCCTGTACTCGGGATCTGAGGAGTTGAGTAGACTGAACCCAGGACCTGGGGGACCCCAGTGCTGCTGGCTGTGTGAATGCTAAGGAACCCCCTCCTCCATTTCCCAAGGGAGCCCTGGCTGGAAGCAAGCAGGCTGCTGGTGTGTGTGTGTGTGTGTGTGTGTGTGTGTGTTGCCTAGTTTAAAATCTCCTCTTGTACACAAGAGGATTGGGCCTACCGCATGCTTTTATTTATTTAAAAAAACTTTTTTAAGCAGTTAAGTGTATATTTTATTTCTCTTTGGCATTGTTTCTTTTTCTTTTTTTTTAAAATTTTCAACCACAGTTTACATTCAAAACCATTCCGCACCAGTTTCAGATGCACAGCAAAGTGGCTGGGAAGCCAGGCACTCTGCAGAGTGGTCCCCACGCCGCCCCAAGCACCCGTCTGGCCCCAGACCCCGTTATCGTGACATCAAGGCATCATTGCTGTGTGTGTGTGTGCGTGTGTGTGTGTGTGTGTGTGTGTGTGTGTGTATTGCCCAAAGTCTCCTCTGTATACAAGAGGATTGGCCTACCACACGCTTTTCAAAGTGGCTCAAGACTCAGAACCACCTATTTAGGTCCCAAATGGTTCGAGCGGGAAGGAGAGAGTCTGGGAAGGAGGACAGAGGGCCCGAGAGGACCCCTGCTAAGCTCTAGGAGATAGCCAGCGATGCGAGCTGGAGAACAGAATCAGCCTGATCTCTCTCCGTCTGCTCATGTGCCCGAGGCAGCAGGGGCAGCCCGGGGGTGCTCCACGGGGCGCCCTGGGGGTGGGCGGCAATCCAGAGGAAGGACTTGGAGGCCGAGGGGTGCAGAGCTGCAGATGATTTGTCTTGGCTTGGTCGGGATGCTGCTTGGCCAGTCTGACTGAACCTGTCAACAGCCAGCAAGTGAGGTCAGCTGGGGGCTGGAGGCCTCTTTAGCTATCACCAGAGCTTGCATCTCAACCTCTTGAATCATCCATGATGAAACCCTTTATCAGCCTGGGAGGAGGCGGCCCCGGGGACTCAGACTCCTGCATAAGGTTTGGTTGGGAGCGAGGCTGCATCCGGAAGGCCCGGCCAGGATGCCTTAGTCCCAATGCACACTCCAAGATAACCAAACAAGCCGGCTTGCTGAAGGGAGGGACTCAGGCTGCTCCATCTGGGATCGGGGGGTGGGGGTGGGGGGGGGGCGGGGTGCCTGTTCTTCCTCCTCCAAAGCCAGGCTAGCTTAACCCTCCAGCTACCGGGCTGCAGCTTTCCCAGGCTTCCTCCTCTCCCCACCGTCACTCTCAGCAGAGATTCGGGGGAACCATATTCTTTTTTTTAAAATATATTTTATTGATTTTTTACAGAGAAGAAGGGAGAGGAATAGAAGGTTAGAAACATCGATCAGCTGCCTCCTGCACACCTCCTACTGGGGATGTGCCCGCAACCCAGGTACATGCCCTTGACCGGAATTGAACCTGGGACCCTTCAGTCCGCGGGCCGATGCTCTGTCCACTGAGCCACACTGGTTAGGGCCGGAGGAACCATTTTCCTTCTGCAGAAAGATCAGCCAGGGCGGCAGGCGTGACAGCACGGGGGAGCGGAGCGTCGGAAGGAAGCTTTGTCAGAGATGTTGTGCGCCAAAGAAACGATTGCTGTCCTCCAGCCACTCCCCCGAGAGATAGCGGAGCGGAGGATGGCTGGCCCCGTCTGTGCGTCTGTGTCTCTAAAGGCGTCAAGGCCACCGCCAGTAGCCCCGGGGGAGCGGCTGGCCTGGGAGCCTGTCTTGTGAGTGACAAGGAGGTACTGGGCGCCTGCGGTGGGAATCCTGGGGTTTCGCCTGGCGAGGGAGGCTGGCATTTTTAGTGCAGCCTTGAAAGCAGCAGCAGCCCACCCCACCCTTGGCATGGAGGAGGGTAGGAGGCTGGCACCATGAAGTCCGCTATCCGGACTGACCAGGCGTCCGTTGTTACCTGAACAGCAAAAGAGGGGGGAAATGGGCCAGAGGGTCTTCCCAGGCTTGTTTTCTAGCTCCGCATCCTCGTGTCCTTATCAAAGAGTTTCTAGAAGATTCCCAACGGGAGAGATTGTGTGCGAGCTGCAAGAGGACCCAGCTTGGAAAGTAATTGTGTAAAGCTTAGGGGGCCCAGCTGAGGACGCTGGGGGTCCTCTACACCCCCAGGCAGGCATTCCCACCCTGGCAGGCCCTCCCTGGGGTGTTGGCAGACACCCTCAGAGCGAGAACTGGGCCACGATTTCCCCCAAACCGCCCCAAAACACGTCACTGACCCAAGGAAGCGAGCAGCTCCCTGCACACGCGTCTTGTTTTAACCCTCAAAGGGCATTCCGTTGTCGTTGCCGTAGCCCAGTGTGCAGCCGTGGGAGCGCTGGGCGGTTCCCCCTCGTGCCTTAAGCTGGCTGTTCTTTTCCATTTGCCCCCGTGTTGCTTCCCCAGGGAGCAAGGGCTCAGATGGTCCCCAGCCCAAGCTTTTCAGGCCTGCTCCGGCCATGGGCCTCCCGTGGCTCTGTCGGTGAACTTGGCTTCATCAGAACGTGATTATGTGCTTAGGAGGCCTGTCGGGTCGATCGTGAGAGCCACGCTAGCCACCTGACAGGCAGAGTTCTTTCCTTCCAGTGGTTGCCATAGTGTGGCCGGCCATCTGGGCAGATGGGGCCACGCGGGAGCACCCTGGGCGGGTGGCGGAGCTGGGCGACCTTTGCTGGGGTTCCCAGAGCAGAGTGACTGGAGGAACATGGAAGGGGAAGCGCTATGACCCTTTCCACACGAAGACACGCCAGGAGCCCCAGGGAGCGTGGGCCCTGGAAGGTGTCTCCTAACTCGTCCCAGTGCTTTGAGCTGATCAGATGAGAGAGACGGGGCTGCGGCACGGCCAGGGGCCTGGGGATGAGTCCGCTGGAAAGGCTCAGAAAAGTAAGCTTTGTGATCTGGATGCTCTCTGCACCTCCTGTGCTTTGTTTGTTGTTTTTTTCTTTTCTCAGCCTCTCTCTGTCTCTCTGTCCCTCTCTGTCTTTGCCTCTGTCTTGTTGACATGTCAGTCTCAGAGCTGGGCTGAGGGCCCCGGGGAGAGCAGAGGGCTGACCACATGGGGCGGGGCTCTGAGGGACGGGCAGGAGTTCGCCGCTGGTGACATGGTCGTGGGTGTGAGAGGCCGAGGGAGAGAGGGCGAGGGGGAGAGGAAACCCCGGAGGGGTGGCGGCACTGCTTGGTCAGCACCTCTCCCCACCTGGGGAGCTGACTTCCAGTTTGAAAGCCTTGGGGACTCTGTGTTTTGATTAAAGAAGGGAAGCGATTTCCCTTACATCCTTTTACAAATAAATAAACATAAGGCCATCATATCATCTTACAGATGAGGCTACCACCAAACAAAGGTTCAGAATTCTGGACATTTTATTACAAAATTGAAAGGCCAGAAGGTGGAGAGTGGGATGCAAGGGTGGGGTTTAGAGACAGAGAAAGCCAAGTGGCTGGTGTAATCTATGTCTTGAATTATTCCCACCACTGCCATTTGTAGTATCAAGAACACGTCACCACCACCTTCACCATCACCACCACCACCACTACCACCACCACCACTACCACCACAACCACCACCACCACCACCACCACCTTCACCATCACCACCACCTTCACCATCACCACCACCTTCACCATCACCATCACCACCACCACCACCACCTTCACCATCACCACCACCTTCACCATCACCACCACCACCACTACCACCACCACCACCACCATCACCACAACCTTTATTATCACTACCACCATCACCACTACCATCATCATCACTACCGCCATCGCCACCACCATCATTACCATTGCCACCACCGCCACAACTACCACAACCATTACTGGCACACCACACCTTCCCATTACCACCATTGTTACCACCAATTAACTC
The DNA here is from genome assembly GCA_026230045.1 of Corynorhinus townsendii. Lineage (NCBI taxonomy): Eukaryota > Metazoa > Chordata > Mammalia > Chiroptera > Vespertilionidae > Corynorhinus > Corynorhinus townsendii. Next base: position 5,438,900 of record JAPDVU010000009.1, read on the forward strand.
CTAGGAATACCAAATTTAGGAACTTTTCATCTTACCCAAAATGATTGCTGAAGCTGATAAGGGACAATGAGCCTATAGATGCATTATTCCAGAGTATGGGACTGAGCCTATAGATGCATTATTCCAGAGTATGGGACTGAGCCTATAGGTGCATTATTCCAGAGTATGGGACTGAGCCTATAGGTGCAGCATTCCAGAGTATGGGACTGAGCCTATAGGTGCATTATTCCAGAGTATGGGACTGAGCCTATAGGTGCAGTATTCCAGAGTATGGGACTGAGCCTATAGATGCATTATTCCAGAGTATGGGACTGAGCCTATAGGTACAGTATTCCAGAGTATGGGACTGAGCCTATAGATGCATTATTCCAGAGTATGGGACTGAGCCTATAGGTGCAGTATTCCAGAGTATGGGACTGAGCCTATAGGTGCAGTATTCCAGAGTATGGGACTGAAAAAGTAAATTACATAAGAAATCCCAAAGATACTGGGCAACAGCAGCAACTTGAAGCAGAGTTTCTGGCCTTGGAGCCAAAAGACTCACGTTCTTGTCTTGGCTCCACCATTTACCAACTGAGTGACCTTAAGCAAGTCACCTCCTTTGGGGCCTCAATGTCTTAGACATAAAACGGGGTTAATCAATACCTACGGCCTTATAGAGTTTAAAGGGGAAAACACAGGTAAAACACTTATCATCTAACCTATAGACGATGCTTAAAACCCTTCCTTCTTTCCTCCCTCCCTCCCCCTTTCTCCCCTTCTCTTTATTCGTCCCTTTGCTTAGATCTGGAACCCTCGGCCATCCTCAAACCTCACATGCGGACAGGGAACCCTCCATGTGAGTTAATAATAAACTTTCCTTTATTGAGCCTCATGACCACTCCTTTAGCTCCTCACATCCTATGTTCATGGCACACGCTCCCTTTTCTCAAAGAGGACAGACGTTCCTCTCCATCCTCGGGCACCCCATGCGTGGGAGCTGGATGAGGGCAGTGGCGTGGGGAGGTCCAATTCCTCTGGAGAATAAGGTCAGGCTCTGTGCGAGGGCTAACGAAAAGGTCAGGCCTCCTTTCTGTGTCTTCCAGAAGAGCTCTCCCATGAGCAGGCGGGGGGAGGCCTGGGCTTCCTGACACGGCCTGCCAGCTCTGGGTCGCAGCTGCTCGCTGCAGAGCTGGCTCCACAGGCCTGTTTGCTTTGGCCAGATGCGCTACACGGAAACAGTAGTAGGACAATGTCAGGGGAGTGTCAGGGACGGGGCACAGGGGGCCCTGTGCATTTTCAGCAGAGAGCAAAGTTTTCTTTACAGGTGGTGTCAGGCCTCGGGCTGCCTGAGGGAGCCAGCTGTGACTTGGGCTCAAGATGTTGGCCCGCAGGGACACACAGGATGCTGGGAGGAGCATGGCGGCTGGAGCAGCTGTGCAACTTAGTGCGAAAGTGGGCGGTGAGCAGGATTAAGCAACGGTCCAACGACCGCCAGATTTTACTCTTCCCCCCCGTCTCCATTTGTGTTGAGTTTTCTTGAGATGGCAAAGAGTTTGTGGCTAATGGGTATGTGCACGCTCTCAGTCCAAAGAGGAGATGACCTTGAACTGAAGGACAGGAGATTGCATTGGGAAATGTGGCCGGTCTAACATGAGCTTCCGGAGTTGAATCTTGCCATTTTAACTCTGTTTGCAATAATAAAGAGTCAGATGTTTTGAGCACCACGTGTCCTCCAAGTGTTGAGTGCTTTACATACCTAAACTCGTTCCGTGTTTTAAAAATAAACTTAAAGATGATGACCCTACACCTCAAAGATATTCAGATGTGAGGGGTCACAGGGCTAATAAGAGAGTAGGAGAGAGAAGGTGGACCACGTCCTGTCTGTCTCTAAGCCTGGCTTCTTAGTAGCCCAGTTAGGCTGCAACAGGGGGTGATAGCTACATTCCAGCAAATTCTGCAACTTATCCAAAGACCACGCAGGGATGAGAGCAAGGGAGGGCTGAGGCCATCGTGTATGACCCTACAGAGGGCAGAGGCCGTGGGGAAACCGAAGGGAGCTGGATACCTCCCTCTTCTGACCCTGGGAAAGGGAGATCCTTCAGGATTTGGAAGAAGCAGCACCTCCGACAGGCAACTGGATCATGAGAATCATTTGGTTTCTTTCCACACCGCTGAGCCAGGTGACATGAGACAACCTCACGCCTGCGGTTCCTTGAGGAGAACTGATGAGGCCGGCTTCACTCAAGAATCTTCCACGTGAGCCAAAGCCACCCCGGGAACCCAGTGGGGGTTCCAGAGCCCCCAGTTGTGACGGCTCCTTCCTGATAAAAAAATAAGAGCTTGTTCCTGGTCCCTTGGCTCCCTCGGGCATGTTCCTTTTTGCCCTCTGGGGGAAATAAACATCCCGGAAGGGTTTTCCTACTCACTCTGCTCTCTGGGAAGAAGTTGAAGCAGCTGGTAGGGGTTGTCTGGTGGTGGGAGGGGGAGGGTGGCGCTCAGAACGAGTGAAGAGAGAGAGAAAAGATCAGGTGTCCATCATTGAAGGGCAACCCCGTGGGGTCCCTTCGGCCTGTCCGGCCACCAGCTGGTCACTGCAGTAGAGCTGACTGTCCCCACCCTTTGTCCAGGGAAGAAATGGGGACTTGCAGGTTCCAAACCAGAGTCTGTATCTCCTCCTCCTCCTCCTCCTCCTCCTCCTCCTCTTCCTCCTCCTCCTCTTCCTCCTCCTCCTCCTCCTCCTCCTCCTCCTCCTCCTCCTCCTCCTCTTCCTCCTCCTCCTCCTCCTCCTCCTCCTCCTCCTCCTCCTCCTCCTCCTCCTCCTCTTCCCCCTCCTCCTCCTCCTCCTCCTCCTCCTCCTCCTCCTCCTCTTCCTCCTTCTCCTTCTTTTTTAAACAGCAGATTTTCAGCAGAAGGCATTTTAAAAAATATATGTTTTCATTGATTTTTCATTGGTCACTGTAGAAGAGCTGACTGTCCTCACCCTTTGTCCAGGGAGGAAATGGGGACTTGACTTTTAATTGATTTAAGAGAGGAAAAGAGTGAGAGAAACACCAACATCAACCAGCGCCCCCCAGCAAGGATGGAGCCCAAAACCTGAACCGGGAACTGAACCGGCGACCTCCTGGTGCGTGGATTGACATTCCACCACTGAGCCACACAGGCCGGGCATGCACGGCTACATCGTCTGCTCCCTCTCCTTCCTCTGGTTGGACTTTATTAGTGTCTCAAAGAGGGGGTTCAAAACCACGAGGCCAACACACCCTTGGCCAGAGCTGCCGAGAGGAGAGGGGAGGGGAATGTGTTTGACACACGCTCACCCGGACCGAGCGCAGTGCCTGTGCGGGGCGGGCTCCCGGCAGGAGGCAATTACTGGCCCAGGAGGAAGCGGGGATTGCAACAATATGGGGGATTGCAACAATATGGGTTAGGCTTTTCCCTTCCCATCTCCCTAGCTCCGGGACTTTGGCAACAATTCATGGTGGAGCGAAGCGCCTCCCCAGGACCTACAGATAAAAGGCGGGGCCGTGGGTCTGAGAGGGAAACTTGAGGTCTTATGCCGCTCATCCTGCGGTGGAAATCCAAGGGTTTCGGGGGGCGGGGGGCGGGGGGCGGGGTTTTAAACTTGAAACCAGCCAGAGCGCATTAGGACATTTTCCTCAGGTTTAATCTTTTGAGCCTCCGGGTTAATTTTGAAGAAAAAAAGTAATAACAGTAAAAAGACACAGACGTAAATCAGGAGAAAGTTATGAAACACTGACCCGAGTTGGGCTCGGTAATCCTCGGGCACCCACCCTGGAGAGGGGGACTGGCTGTTCCATGCTTTGAAAGGCCGAGTTTGGCTCCTAGGCATCAGAGGACCAGAGACAGCCAACAGCCTCCTTCCTTGGAGAAAATCCTCTTTCGTTCAGAGTCACCGAAGGGCAAAGCGTTTTCTTAAGCCGTAAGGTAACCCTGGGCTGGAGGGAGGTAACCCTGGGCTGGAGGGAGGTAACGACACGGTGGCTCCCACACAGGCCACGCGTGTGTAGCCCACCGGCTGCTGAAGAAGCTGCGTGTGGTGGCACCCCAGGACCCCTCAGTTCCTTTCCTCCCACATCCTCTAGGAGAGAAAGAGAGGACATAAAAGAAGAACATGAAGTAGGCCAGGACGTGTGTAGGAGAAATCTTATTTAGGATGACCGGAATAACTCTTATCTGCGGACAAGTTGGAAAAATATTGTGGGAACGTCTGTTTTTTTTTCTGGGGAAATAACAGTTTTGGACGCCCGTCTGTCCCAATCAGCACCCAGTGACGCAGGCAGGCTTGTGTCCCCCAGCCCATTGGACTCAATAACGCCCGATTCCCTCTGCTTCCCCTCGTTAATATCTAGCTAACTATGCTGACTCTGAGATGAGGCCGAGCCAGGAAGGTTTTAGGATGTGAATTCTGTCCCTTTCTCTGCCCTCCTCCCTCCTTTTCTCAGGACCCGGCTCTCCTGGGAGCTGGTCTGCCGGGTGCTCAGTTGCAGGGGTCACAGTCAGCACCTGGTGCTTTTGGCACATGTCAAGGAAGTTGGGGAGAAAGAGACAGGGACCTTGGCCATCTCCCCTGCCATCCAGCCCCCTTCCATGAGCATCCTGCAGGTTTGCCTGACCTGCTCTTGGAAGTTCATTCACCACTTGCTGTTCATTCCATCTGAGGTAGCCGTAGGCTCCAGGTTCTTGCTCCGCCATCTTTCTTGGCACAATGCAAAGGCTACGGGTGGTGGACTCAAGAGAACTTGGGCCCAGGCAACTTTCTCCAAGCCGAAAATACAAAATACGCGGGAGCCTTCAAAGCCCAGCACTGGGAAGAACCTGCTGTAAGTGGAAGGGCCCCTGTGGAAGGGCCCTGGGATGACCTTGACATTGGGAGTTAGAAGATGACCCTTGAGCTGTGCCAACAAGTGTGTCTGTGCCCTTGTGTCTTCTTCAAGGACCAGGTGTGACTTGATGGCCGGAGGTTGAGAGAGGTTTGTAAGCCTAAGCTTTTGAAAGGACCCACCACTGCCGGGTGGCCAGCAGGGCGATGGCGGTGGGGCGGATGGAAGAATGCCACATTCCTTTGTGCCCATCCCTTCCCTCGTCCAATCCAGTCCAATCCCCTCCCTTTCCCCATGTGACATGGGCTGTCACAGAAAAGCCTTCCACAAATATTAGCTCAACGTGGATCTGGCTTCGGTACAGCTTGTTCTCAGTATCATCCCAGGGTTTGGCGGGGCCAGCCCTCGGTGCCTGGCACCCTGCAGGGATTTAGAGAAGTCCAGAACTGGAAGCGACCTTAAAATTCTTTTCCTTTTGTTTTTCAACCACAGTTGACGTTCAATGTTATTTTGTATTCGTTTCAGGTGGACAACATAGTGGTGAGACAATCGTATACTTTGCCAAAGTGGTCCCCCCAATATTTCCAGTCCCCACCTGGCATCGTCTCTACCGAATTATCACAATATTATTGACTATATTCCCTGGGTTGTACTTACGGTTCAACCTCCCCTTGGAGACAGGACAGAGCACCGCACCCCCTCTCCCTCCCACTTCTAACCCCCCCGCACCCCCCTGCCCCAGGCCCCTGGCTTCTCCAGCGTCATTGTCCTTTTCACCTTGGCCAGTATATAAAGAGCTATTTTGGGTGTCCCCCAGCTTCTAAAACCGTGCAAGTTGAACAGAACTACTGTGGGTGGGACAAATCCTCAACCTTAATCTTGGCCCTCGAAGTGAGGGCTGCTCGAATACAATGTGCTGTTTATGCAAATCCCATGCAAATCAGGGCATCTGGATTAAGAGGGGAGGAAAAAAACCCCATGGTCTTTCTGAGCCTTGGCCTCAGAAAGGATGATTTTTATTTTTTTATTTTTTAAGTGTGGTTTTCTGTTAGAAACTTCTCTTCTGCCTGGTAGCCTCAGCCAGTACGAGTGGATCTCCCAGTTCGGCGGTTTCTATGGACCAGGCGGTATGTGGACAGGGAGGTTTGTTTTAAGCTCTGTCAACGGGGCCCTGTTGGAAGCTGCCACACCTTGGATAGGCTTGCCAAGGTCCCTGTGGAGGGTGGAGGGTGAGTGCGGGGAAGGGGCTGGCAGTGGTCAGGACATAGGGAGGGTCCAGTCCAGGGACATGCGCTCAGCCAGGGTCAGGGTGTTTCACCATAACCGGGGCAGATGAAGAGTCTTCTTTTGGGTGGGAATCTTCTGTTTGTAAGATCCTACATATCCTATTTGAAAACACAGTCAGTTGCCATTTGACATGCTTAGAGACACCAGCTCAGCCACTCAGCTTGCATATTTATGCAAAACAAAATGCAAATGAGCCCATTGAATCCTTTGTGTGGGCCCTGCCCCGCTGGGAACTGGGGTCTCCTGACTAACTCCTCCCCCAGCCTTTATCCTCTCCAGAGGAGCCTTTCTAATTAGGACATGGAGCCCCGGAAACCTTGCTTGTTCAGTGAAATGCAACTCAATAAATAGGTCTACTGAGCTCCTACTAAGTGCAGAGCACTGTGAGGCTTTTAGCGAGTTGCACAAAAGAAAAAAAAAATCTAGTTCTTCCCTTTGAACAGGTCACAATCTCTTAATGAGATTTCTAGTCCTGGTTAGTTTCTCCTTTAATCATTCACCCAACAGGTATTGAATACCTACTACGTGCCACGCCAAGAGCTCAGCACTGGGGACACAGCACTGAGCACGTATTGAGAAGGTTCCTGCCCTCATGCATTCACATCTTGACGTGGAGGAGATAGACAAAAAGAGGGTGATACCAAATGGAACAGTAAGAGCAGGACGGATTTGATAAGGGCAGGAAGGAAGTGAGATGCTTTATGACAACAGAAATGCGCGATGATGGACCAGTTTGGTATCACAGTTCAGTCTTGCTTTTTGTTGTTGTTGTTTTACTTTCTTTTAATCCTCACCCAAGGATATGTTTTTATTTCTTTCTTTTTTTTTTTTATTTTTAGGGAGGGACACATTGATTGGTTGCCTCCTGTACATGCCACAGGAATTGAATCTAGATATGTGCCCCGACCAGGAATCGAACCCACAACCTTTTGGTGTATAGGACGATGCTCCAAACCAACCAAGCCACCTGGCCAGGGCTCAATCTTGTTTTTAAGTGAATGGAAAGCAGTTACAGAAATGGCCAAGCGCAGCAGGCATGTTTGCCTGTCACCTACCTCCTCATTGGCCTTCATTGAAATAATGATGTTCCGTTGACTAATAAGCTCAGTCAAGATTTGTTGAGTGCCAACATGGGTCTGGGCACCTGGATTCATTGTTGAACAACACAAGTCACGTGCCTTGCCAGTCACTGGCCTCAGAAAGCAGATTTGGGATCTGCTTGGATTTGGGATAGGAGGGCTGAGGGAGGTAAGAGGGGCAGTGAGGGCGGGCATGGAGTGGCAGGTCCATGGCAAAGGTGGCATTTAAATGAAGCACAGCTCAGAGGACAAGAACAACAGGAGTAAAGGGTCTAATGCACCTGGCATGCTTGAGGGATAGTGGCTGGTAGGCCATCAGGCCGTGGCATGAGGGGAGGCGGTCAGGTAAGTAAGTAACGGAAGAGGAGATGGTGAGATGAGGTGCTGAGAACTTATAAATGCTGTGGGAATCTCCTGGCAGATTTCCACTAGGAGCATGATCTGGTCTGGTCCATTGTTTTAAAGGGAGTATTCCGGGGGTGCTGGGGGCTGATTAGACAGTAGGAGGGCAAATATGAAAGCTGAAGTACAGAATATGTTTGCAGGGGCTCAGGTAAGAGGAAGGGCGGGTTTCACTGGAGAGGCTACAGTGGAGCTGCTGTGAAAGGTCAAGCTCACCTGCCTCATGAATGGACTGGATTTGGGGTGTGGCCAACATAGAAGAATCGAGGATGACTCCTAGGCTTCTGTCTTAAGCAACTGGGTGCGCTTTATCTTTGGGGGAAGGCTAGGGGAGAAATGGTTTGCAGGGTGCCAAGAGTTGTAATGAAGACATAACAAAAGCTGATATACCTCTTGGACATCCCATTGGAGATACTGAGAAAGCAGCTGATCCGTAAGGTCTAGAGCGCAGAGCACACAGCTAATTTGGAGCCAGCAGCTTAACTCTTACTCCAACGTATTTCCCACCATTTCATGAAGAGACTGGATGAAGCAAAGTGAGGTCTTCCCAGTCCATGGGAGGGGCAGGAGGGCCTGAAAGCGTGGACTCAGTGGGGCTGTGCCTGAGAGCGAGGGGCCGTGGGTATCATTTGCACTTGTTGTGGGGGCAGGAAGAGGGCATCGCTGACTCTTGAGGCCTGCTCATTGCCAGTATCCTGACCTTCCTTCCACTGCCTTACCAGGCTGGTGTTGAAAAGGTGACTTCCTGTAGAGGCAGTGAGGAAACTCTAATTATAATCTGAGGGGGTGTCTGAAATGAGGCCAGCCAAAAGGAGGACAGCTTTACCTTTTCACCCATATCAGCGGCTGGCTACATGGATGCCCCCTTGTTCTCTTCTCTCAAGTGTCTTAAGTTTGAAAACGTTTATACCAAAAAGTAGAAGAGATGCTTTTGAGTGGAAAGGCCACTGCCACGTCCTTTCGAAGGAGGCAGTGTCTTTTATAAGTTGAGATTTTGTCACTCAGATCTTTGCCACCATTCAGACGTCAAGACTGCCTTGTGCCTGGAGAAGGCACATGGCCCAGTTTTAGTTAAGCAAAGGCCTGTGAACTTACCCGTCAGAAGTGGGGGAACTTGAGAGGAACCTCCACCCAGCGAAGACCATGAAAGGAGGGGCTAGGTGCTGGGGGGGTGACTTCTGAAAGGAAGACCATCTTTCAGGACCCGGGCAGTCGGCAAGGAGAGTCCACACGAGGATTTCTCTTCACGCTCCTTCCACGTGAAGGAAGACAGGAGCTTGTTGTCATGTTTTCCTGAGACCACATGCTCTCACTTAGAAGGACTTGAAAACGCCCACGGTCTTGGAATTCGGGGTTACGTCCTGGGAACGAGGGGGCATGAGACAGCGGGACGGAACAGAGGAAAGCAGAGAAGTCTGATTCGGCCCCGGCTGGGGAATGAATACCTGGCCCTCAGCGCTCACCAGGAAGGGCAGGTGAGCGGCAAGGGCGCTGGGACCCTTTATGGTGCATAATAACGGCTGCAGCTGTGCAAGCAGAGATCAAAGATCACATCACATTTCAAGCTGCAGGGCCCTCGGTCCGATCACCTGCAGAGGTCAGGGAAAGGAATTTCTCTTCCCCGAAGAGCCCCGAGATTGGATGAGTTCCCAACCGGGGGGCGGGGGGGAGGGAGAGGGCGGTTGGCGCTGCCTTGAAGGATCGCATTACTGGCTACTGCCCAGCAGCAAGGGGACACTGGGGGTTGACGGGACTGGTGAGGCCATTCCATTGTTCCCCGGCAGAGCATCTGCCAAGCAGAAAGGAGCAACCCCGAGGAAGCCCAGGGCCTCCGCTTTTGGGGGTTCCCGTGTGGTCAGTGCCCAAAGCCTCCCTTTGAGTGTCCCCCCTCCAGGTAGGTACCCAGCCTGCGAGGTGTTGACAGTCCTGTGGGTGCTGTGTTGGCCTCCAAACCCATCCTCCTTTGAAAGAAAGCACATAGCCGAGGAGCCCAGGGTGCGGCGGGGCTTCGCTGGGAGGAGGATGGGCCGTGGACTGCGGGACCATCTGCACGCTTTGCATGTCCCACTGCCCGCCCTTCCCTACCCCCAACACACACACACACAAAGCAAAGTAGCTGGGGCCGGGCAGCTCAGGCCTGTGCCCAGCTTCGTGGATACATGCTCAGTGGGCTCTGTCGGACACAATGCCATCTGGCCGATGGGACACCCTGGCATCTCTGTCCAGTTGAGAAGCAGGTGGCCCCGGTGTTTGCTCTGAAAGGCTCCCTGGAGCTATCTGGACTTGGACCTTCACCTTCAACCTACTCTCCTTGCCTGGCCTCTCCCCCTCCCTCTTGAAGGCATTCCACACTGGGGGAGAAATTAGGAGGCTGCATTGCCATGGTGGGGAAGGATTTTGTTCGATGAGAGAGAGAGAACAAAATTTAGCTCTCGAGAGATTGAGTAGATGGTTTTGTAAATATCTGCCCTCCCCTCTCCCCCTCTCCCCCCCCCCCCCGCCGTCCCCCAATGGTATTTCAAAGGTCTTTTCGCACAGGGTCCTTCGGGGTGACCGGGAGGCACGAGTAAGGCATGGAGGTGGGGTGGAGCATGAAACGTACCACCCAGCGAACATGGAGAGAACCAAGTGAGGGTGAACTGGGCCGCTTGGACTATGGCTGTCAATCAAACTAATGTGCTTGGGAGCGGGGGGTGGGGGGGGCGGGAACGGGGGGGGGGGGAGGAAGTTTGTCACCGGTTTTAATATCAGAAATTCCTTTACGTGGGTGGTAACTGGGGAACAGCTGCAGGTAGCTGAATCACAGCCCAAATCCTTGCAGAAACGCGGACGGGACCCCTGCCAGCAGCGGGGCGATGGCTTTGCGAGCTGGAAGGGAGCAAGGCAGACTAGGAAGGGGGGTGCAGGCTGGGGAGGCAAGTTTTGAAAAAGCTGAGTTTGGAAGCCGGTGCATGTTTAATAGGATTAGGACACATGAGTTAGAGGCGGAACATTCGCAGCCCGCCTGCCTCGTTAACCAGCCAGCCGCGCGAAGGCCGGACCCGCTGCAGCCAAAGCAGGACAGCAGGGTGGTGGCCGAGCACCTGGGGTCCCTCCAGGGGCGCCCAGGCTGGTGGGGAGACTATGGAAGTTCTTTTCGCTCCGACACGCTCTTCTGTGGCCTCGGAGCTTCCACCTGCCCCACTCCCGGGTCCACTAACACACCCAGTTTGTCAGCAGTGCCTGCGGATGCTCCATCCGTCCCTGGGCGGCGTGGCCCAGGCCCGTCCACCCGCTGCCTCGGCCAGTCCTGGGGAGGGAAGCGGGACTTCGGCCCCCTCTGTGGGCAGGGGCCCAGCCGGCCTCAAAGGGCTGCTGGGATGGGACTCTGAGTCTGGGGGTTTGAGTGACAGGTTGTGGGAAAGGGTTAGGTGAGCCGGACCACTTTTCTTCTCCAAACACGGGTCCTGATTTGCTTGCCCGGTGACGTTAGCCGCAGGTGAGAAGGCCGTCGCAGACCCTGGGTTCCCGGGCCTGGTGGCCCCCGGCGCCGGGAGCTGGCGGGGTTCTCTCTGGCTCCCAGCTCTTGCCCTGACTCGGTGAGTGACTCTCCTTACTTAGACACAGAGGCCACAGGTCACAGGTCAGCCAAACCTGTCCTGGGGTGGCTTTCAGTGCCATGGAATGAGAAACAAGTCCCCCCGTGCCCCCCCCGCCCTCGCATTGCTGCAAATATTTTACCTGAGACACTGTGCGGATCACACGTTGAGGGGCGGGGGTCACGGATGGGACCGTGTTTACAAGACTGAGGGCCATGGGCATTTCCTGTGATGGCACCTGTACTGGCTACACTCTCTAAGCCACAGCAGGGTCTCGGCCTGCTGGGGACCATGCCCAGTGGCTGACAGAGTCCAGCGTCTTTGCAAAGCATCACCGGAGGTTGGCGGGCTTAGCTGCATGGGTGTTGCCTCCTTGACTTCTCACTAAGCTGTCCTCTTCCCAGTTCTGAACGGGGTGAAGAGTCAGACTTACAAGACCCACAGAGGTTCTTCAGTGTCGGTAGAGGGTAGCGCAGAGCGATCAACAGCCCACGTATTAGGACTGAATAGGCTTGGGTTCAAATCCTGGCTGCCACTTAACTGTGCGACTTGTAAGCAATACTGAACCTCTCTAAGCCGGTGTCTCTGCTGTAAAATAGGAAAAAGAGCGCAGCTGGCATGGCTCAGTGGTTGAGCATCGATCTATGAACCAGGAGGTCCTGGTTAGATTCCTGGTCAGGACACATGCCCAGGTCGAAGACTCGATCCCCAGCATAGGGCGTGCAGCAGGCAGCCAATCAATGATCCTCTCTCATCACTGATGTTTCGATCTCTCTCTCCCTCTCCCTTCCTCTCTGAAGTCAATAAAAATATACTTCGGTAAAAGAGATCAGGTAAAAAACAAAACCTGCACCTAACATTCTTGGTATGCACTTCATGTACCCAGTACAGAGCCTCAGCCACGGTGACTATTACTAACAGCTGCCATTCAGAGAGCTTTCCCGCGGTCAGCCGCTGTCTTAGCGAGTTACATGATTCATTTATTTGTGCCCTCAGCCCAGTGGCCTGCTCGGCTGATGCATCTGCCTCTTAGTTGAGGCAATGACTTCCCAAGAAGTTCTTTCTCAACCTGACACCCAGGCCTAGGACTTGGTCTAGCTTATGATCTGAACCCAGCCCAGGGAGGCCCCGGAGGCCCCAGTCCTTGGACAGCCCAAAGGGATGCTTGGAGCTCAGTGATGGGTGGACTCCTGCCCGGATGCGGGGGCCTCAGGAATCCAGGGAAGCAGGGACTATTCCCAGGGCTCTGGGGAGCCCTGAGTGAGCCATGTGTGTCCTGCCGGCTGTGTAAACACAGTAACCAAATATGCTGATGAGTTCCAGGGCCCACCAGATGGCAATGAGTACAGGGGGTGATGTGGTTCCCGCTCCTTCTTTTCTTTTTATTTGCTCCGTGTGCCTCGGGGAGAGACAGAATGTGAGACGCCCAGGAAGCTGTTATAACCTTAGATTTCCCTTCATGGATCTACAGCCTCCCTCACCTGGTCCTTCGGGGCTTTGATGAAACGTCACCTCCTCAGGGCAACCTTCTTGGACCAAATCCGTCAACCTCCCAGCATTTCATATACCCACCCTCTGTTGTCCCTTCCTCCTTAGCATTTACTATGTGACCTCCCATATAGCTTAATCATTCCTTTGGTTTAATTTTGTTATTCCCTCCCCTCCAGCAGAAAATAAGTTCCCAGAGGGCAAGCGTTTTTTTAAATATATTTCTAAATTGATTTCTGAGAGGAAGGGAGAGATAGAAACATCAATGATGAGAGAGAATCATTGATCGGCTGCCTCCTGCACGCCCCACACTGGGGATCGAGCCCGAAACCCAGGCATGTGCCCTGATCAGGAATCGAACCGTGACCTCCTGCTTCATAGGTTGATGCTCAAACACACCAGCTAGGCCACTTTTTTTGTTTGTGTGTGGGGGGGGGGGTGCGGGGAGGGGGCTTGTATATTACCATATGTCAGGTCTATAGTAGTGACTACATGTTTTGAGTGAAAGAATTGATATGTGTCCTCCTGGGCTAGCTGGGCATGGAGCTGAGTTCTGCAGACATATTTTCTGGAGTCTTAGGAACATCCCACTTTTCCAGACTTTTGTAGGAGCCTGGGCCGTAGGGTCTACGTGAAGGTCTTTATACTCAAGTTCCTAAGACAGAGAAGAGTTCCTTGCTCAAATGCAAGGAATAGTGAAAATACTAGAATTAGATAGCGTGATTACCCCCAGTGTCCCTCTTGGTGGGGGGGGTGTCTCAGCCCCAAGCATCCTCCCCCACATATCTCCTCCTGCCCTTACCGGAGACTGGAGCTTGTGCGTGGCCCTCAAGCCTCATCCTCCTTCAGTGACCAGCTCAGGGCTGCTGGATGCTCCCATGCAGGCGAGCTCCCCTCGGAAGCCTGACCTCTTTCCCTTTCACCGAAGGGAAATATGTTTTTCTGTTGTATTTTGTGTGTATTGTTTTTATTGCGTTGGGTGGCGAATGCAAAGGTAACAATAGTAGCCAGTGTCCCTGGACATGAACCAACAGTCAGTACTCCTTGCTCTGGCTCGCTCCCTCTGCACTCAGCGTGAGCTCATCAAGAAAACAGAGCAAAGAAAAGGAAACTGGTCTTGGGACAGATGGAGTCATTTAATGGGAAAGCTGGGAACTGGGGAGGAGAGGAGAGGGGAGGAGTGGGGAGATGAGGGGAGGGCAGGGAGGGGAGGAATGGAGAGGAGAGGAGAGGAGAAGAAAAGAGAGGACAGGAGAGGAGAGGGGAGGACAGGGGAGGGGAGGGGAAGGGAGGAGAGGAGAGGAGAGGAGAGGAGAGGAGAGGAGAGGAGAGGAGAGGAGGAGAAGAAAGAGGACAGGAGAGGAGAGGGGAGGAGAGGGGAGGAGAGGAGAGGAGAGGAGAGGAGAGGAGAGGAGAGGAGAGGAGAGGAGAGGAGAGGAGAGGAGTGGGGAGATGAGGGGAGGGCAGGGAGGGGAGGAATGGAGAGGAGAGGAGAGGAGAAGAAAAGAGAGGACAGGAGAGGAGAGGGGAGGACAGGGGAGGGGAGGGGAAGGGAGGAGAGGAGAGGAGAGGAGAGGAGAGGAGAGGAGAGGAGAGGAGAGAGTGGAGGGGAGGGGAGGGGAGGAGAGGAGAGGGGAGGAGTGGGGAGATGAGGGGAGGGCAGGGAGGGGAGGAATGGAGAGGAGAGGAGAGGAGAAGAAAAAAGAGGACAGGAGAGGAGAGGGGAGGAGAGGGGAGGAGAGGAGAGGAGAGGAGAGGAGAGGAGAGGAGAGGGGTGAGAGCAGACAAGCTGCAATAGGGTTTGTAAGGGGCTTGCCGCCATTGGTTTGGTAGGGGGGGTGGGGGTGGTAGAGCCAGCATGAGATGTGAAGCATCCTAATCTCCCAGCCAAGTCTCCCTGTCACTCCAGAGAAATAAAAATCAAAGCCTGTCGTGAGTTTCCGTCCATTTTTGGCCTCTCGCCTTTGTGTTCCTTGGACATGCCCAGTAGCTCTTCATGGTGGGTGCAGTCACTGTGCCAAGTTCTCTGTCACCCGAGTTCAGGCTTCAGTTATGCGATGGATGCAATGAGTAAGCAAAAGCCAGTGGTTTGGTTTGGTTTTCTTCTCACTTGGCTGAAAATTCCATCTATCGCCATTCTCTTCATGTCCCCTTTGTGATATACATATATATATATTTCTGAATGAAGAAGAGATTGCAGGAGCAGGGTTGAGAGAGGTAACGGTTTTTTCCTACATCTCTTTCACAAGCTTTATTTTTATAAGAAACGCTCACATGAAAGAAGAATTTCCCAAAGCTAAAAAAAGGTTGCGTGTCTACCAAAACATGATGGTGATGTGGTCCTTGCTCCTAGACCAAGGAAGGACACAAAGACACACACTCACACTCGGCACTCAGCAAGGGTCTGGAACATGTAACATAAGTTGTGCAAGGTACAGTAGGGGACGAGGGAGGCTGGTGGGTGGAGAAGGGATGGCTCTTCAGCATTTGCCCAGCAATCAAATGAGGGGGCCCATTGTAGGGTTAGAGAACAACCCCCGTGAAAGAGTTAAGGGCAGAAAGAGCATGGCATGTTGAGGGAGCCCATAGGCATCGCACACGGCTGCCATGTCGGATGGGTGAGGACTGGGGAGTTGGAAGTGGGCAGGGGAGAGAAGATCTCAGAGTGACGCGGCCTGGACATGGCACGCTATGGACACCACGTAGCATGTTGGACTTTTTCTGTGGGTGCTGGGAAGGCATGGAAGCATATGGAGCAATGAAATAATGTGATCCAATCTGTGTTTTAGAAATCATCAATTCAGAAGATGGACTGGGGGACACATGAAAGTGGAAGGAGGGAGACCTGTTCATTCATTTATTAAGCAAATATTTATAGAGCACCTTCTGTATACCAGGCATCACTCCAGGCCCTGAAATATAACAATGAACAAAACAAGAATATTTTCAGGAAGGGAAAGCCAAACATATATATATATATGATAGATCACTATATGCTATATATGTATATATGTATATGTGTGTAATAGGATGAGAGGTGTGAATGGGTTCTATTAAAAAAATGAAGTGGGCCCAGATATAGAGTGATGGGGGGGTCACAGTTCAGACTGAAGGGCCAGAGAAGGGCTCTCGGCGCAGCTGGAACTGGAGCAGAGAGCTGGATGGAATAAGAGGCCCAGCCATGCCAATATTTGGGGGAAACTGTAATAATATGTTGGCAAGAGCAAGCATGGCCCAAATTGGATGGTGATGACAGGGAGAGGCGACCGAACATGTTAGGAGTTGGAATTGAGAGGACTTCTCGCTGTGGAGAGCGAGAGAAGGGAAAAGGCCCCTGATGGGGCTGGTTTTCTGTCCTGGTCACCACGTGGGTGGCAGTGTTATTAAGGGAGGGGGACACGTATTTTTTTTCAGAGGAAATGTAACCAATACATTAACTCTCAGTGGCTGGTGGCACACAGCAGACACTTCCATCTTCCTCTGCATCGTTCTCACCCTGGGAAGGTTTTGCATAACATCCATTCTCCTTTAAGAACAGAATGGGAGACCTCAGCCCCAATGGTCAGGACTTCGGGGACGGATCTAAGTTGACTGAGCTTGTACCCTGTTTTCCTTCCTCCTCCCTTTTTCTGTTTGATCCCGCTCATGAGACCCCTGACTAGACAAAGTCAGTACTTCGTATACCTTCGAGGAATGTAACTCAGACAAGGTGTGAGAATAAGCCCACCTACCTCTACTCAGAGAGCAGAGTCTGCAGACCCACCATCCAGCCGCCGCCTGGCTTTCACCCATTTCTGAGCAGATCCCACACGCCGAATACCAGCAGGAAAAGGCAAACTTGGAGACTAGGGGAAGTAGGTGACCGTGGATGTTCTGAGCTGGGGTCCTGAAGAAGTTTTCCAGCGGAAGGATGGCCACAGTCTAGTCTAGAGATTTCTGAAAGACGTTTGCAAAATGACCGGCCAGTGCAGCTCAGTGGTTGAACATTGACCTATGAACCAGGAGGTCACAGTTCAATTCCCGGTCAGGACATGTGCCCAGGTTGCAGGCTCGATCCCCAGTGGGGGCCGTGCAGGAGGCAGCCGATCAATGATTCTCTCTCATCATTGATGCTTCTGACCTCTCTATCACCCTCTTCCTTCCTCTTTGAAATCAATAGAAATATATTTTTTTTAAAAAAAGACATTTACAAAATTGCCCAGTGGGGTCAGCGACTGGCTTATTCCCCTTCACCCCCACACTGAATGCTGTTTGTGTGTGCATTTAAGGGAACTCTGATGGTACTTGAATTGCTTACATATTTTCCCATCATTTTGCTAATTACACCGTGGTTTACTTCGCCTCTCGTGCAATTGGTGAAGCTAGAACGGGTGGCGGTGAGCAAAGCCACTTTTCCGTGGCACAGTGACTGCTGGCTGCCTGTGTCGAGACCTGCAGGGAGTGGCCGGGTACCCACGGCCTTGCCCTGGTGAGCCTGTGTGAGCTCCGGGATGGGATGGTCAGTGACCCACCTGCGTCTAAATGCTAACATTGCGCCCTCTCGGCACGTTTCCAAACAGAGCAGGGGAGGCTGGCCGGCTTGCCGTTGGACCACCTTTACGCTTGTTTTCCAGCCGGGCTAAAATTCCAGTTCAGACTGGGAGCCTGCGCTCCTTCGAACCTTCTCACGGCTGATCGGCAGACTCGAAACTCCTACTCTGTCTTCAGGAGGTGTCAGGGCCGGGTGTGGGTGGCATGACACGGAGGAGGCTCTGGTTTGGGGGAAAGAGTTTTTCATACCATCTTTAAAAAATATATATTGATTGATTTGAGAAAGAGAGAGAGATTTATTGCTGCATTCCTTGGTTGCTTCTTGTATGTGCCCTGACCAGGGATCAAACCTGTAACCTTGGTGGATGGGATGACACTAACCAACTGAGCTACCCGGCCAGTGCTTGGGACAAAGACTTTTAATGGGGATGGAGGTAAAACTTGAACTCAGTCCAGAAGGGTGTGTCCCCTTTGGACCAGCATGAGAGCAGGAAAAAAGAGGGGTCCCACTGTTCCTAGGCTGAACACCAACACCCTCATGATGACCTTGGGGCCTCCTGTCTCCATGGAATGGACCCCCACTGCCCCTCAGATGCATCTTGTGCCCTTTCTTGCCTTGGCACTGAGCTCCATCAAGTTTGGCCTTTGGCTATGGTCTGTGTCCCTAGAGTTGTGAGCTCCAGGAGGTCAGGGGTCATGTTTATCTGCTCACCATATTTGTTGATTGAATGAAGGAAGGAATGAATGGATGGATGGATGACCTGGAGAGCTTCAAGTTGAAAAACTACTCTGACGCTTATCTCAGGGATAAGTCCTTTTCTAGTAAATGACCCAGGACTGAAAAAGTTAAACATTCCTTCCTGACAGAAGATGTTGCCTGAGAAACCTAAGTGACTTCATCTGGTGGAACCTGCGGGGCTTGCCCTCTGGGGATGGGCTTACTCTGAGCCCCTCCTGAACATGGGTCTGAGCCTCAGGCTATGACTAAATGGTGCCTCCATTTAGTCAACATGGATCAGGGGTCCACATTCCAACGCCAGGCGTGCGCTCCAAAGAGCATTTAGGCTAAACACCACGCCGGTCATGGAAAAGGAACCCGGAAACCTCATGTGACGTGGGCTCCACTTGGAAGCTTTAAAATCAGTAAACTAATAAATAAATAAATAAATAAATAAAATCAAACACACACTTTTGCAAAACAAAAAAAGCAGAATGGAATCAGGTTAAAAGTCAAGCCCCCATGGCCTGGATGGAGTGTTTAATATGCATGGGAACTGGGGGTTGGGCTGGGAGGCATCCCTCAGGGAGGGGGCTGGGCCGGGACTGGATAGAAAAGGCCCTGGGGAGAGAGGGAGGAGCCAGGTTCACAGGCCGGTAAAGGAGGGCTTATCAACAGCAGACATCCTCCCAGCAACTTCCATCTTTTTATACTATTTGTCTTGCACCTCCTTAAATCTCAAAGGACGTTGCAGTAGAAAAGCGCATTTTCCAGGGGCTAGGATGTGTGTGAATTTGGATTGGAGAGCCCGGGGGAGGGGCGGTGCCGGCTATGGGAAGAACCTGGATCAGACCTGGTCTCCTGGCCAGCGTGGAGGTCCAGCCAGGATCTAAGTCACTTTCATAGCTGCTCCAGCGACTGTTAGAGCAGACACAGCGTGGGTGGCTGCCAGGCCCGCACATCTCACCCCTGCTTCCTCCTCGGATCTTCCTGCAGGTCGTCATTGCTCTTTCTTCAGGACCCACCTGTGAGCATCCTGTGTAGGAGAGAGAGGGGCTCTGATGGGAGGGCTGGGGAAGCAATGGCTGGAGGTACTGGACACGGGCCAGCACCTGGGAATATGTGTGGTGGGAGCAGCTGCCGGAATTCCTGTCCTGCTGTCCCCAGGACCCAGCGGTGCGACTAACTCTGAGCAGGACACTTCTTTCTGGGCCTGGGGTCTGCGATCTGTAAAAGGAGGCAATGAGATGGGAGGAGTGATCCATTTCAGAGTCCATGGGCTGTCACCGGGGAGGTAGCTCCATGCATGAGGCTGCAGAGAGCTTTGCCTCTTCCATGTCGATAGTTGAATATAAGATCCAATTTGAACATCCTGGTGTACAGGGATGTTCTGACTTTGCTATTGGCAGGTGTGTGTGTGTGCGCTGTGAATATGTGATACATTTGTGCTATTATATCACCAGGTAATTGCAAGAATGGCTTCTACACCCCAGTCTCAGAGAAGGCAGGGCTACTATGACAGCTGTCCAGGTGCTCCTAGTGGGTTTGCATCCAATGACTGATCCGAGCTCAGGGGGCGCATAAATGTGGATAGAAGGGTGCACAGGAGCCAAAGGGAGTGTCGCTGGCTAAGCGGGCAGTGCATCTCCCCTCTGTTCCCACACTGCTCCTTCCTGTAGTGTTTCGCTCCATCCCAGCAGCCTGAGTTGTCCCCAGCGTGGAGAGCGCACAGAACTGCTGAGCTCAGCCTTGTTTCCTGCTGCACCTCTGGGGCCGCCCCAGCCTCGGCCAACCAGCAGGCCTGAATTACAGGCTGTTACGGAAGCCAGAAGGTTGCAATCAGGAGCTGGCTGGCAACGCTATGGGTCAGCAGAGGGGTCACCCCTGACTTATTTCCGTGTCCCCCCGTCCTGGCAGGAGGTCCATCGGGGCACAGAAAGCAAACACAGTGGAGGGCTCCAATCAGAAACAGCCCGTGACCTCCTCTGGCCCGGAGCAGCCGTGACATTAGACTCTCCAGCAGCTCCCTGGGGTCCTAGGTGGAGGCCAGGAGAGTTTCTCTTCGCGTCTGTGGCCAGGCTTTGCAGGGACTTCTGCAGATGACACGAATCCATGCCCAACATGCCTGCATTGCGTGTGAGCCTATGGCACGCACGGGAGAGAGCTCTCAGGGGCTCCAAACGCATGCAGAAGGCTTGTGTGTGGTGCAGCCAGCTAGAAGTGACCAGTATCAAGGGCTGTCTACATATCCCTTGCTCTTTTGTTAGAAGGCTTGAAGGAGTCATCCTGAATGGCGTGCCTAATGAGCAATCGGATCAGGCTGCCTCCCTGTCACTCAGTGGATTTGACCAATCAATCAGCATCAGGGTGGATCAACCCAGAAAGGCCCGGAAGGAGAGCTCACTTTGAATGCAGTGTTGACAGGGATGGGGGTGCAGACCGGGCAGCAGGCCCCATCCAGGTTCTCTCTCCATTTAGGGCCTCACTGTCCCTGCTTCATGCTTGGGGATGCTCTTGGGGACCTCTCTCTGATCATGGGGTTCCTTTTGGAATGGAGGGTCCCCTGCTAGTCTGATGGGTCCTCCCCCAGGAGCCCTTGTCCTGTACTTGTAATATGAATACTACCTCACCTATTGACTTCAGATAATGGTTCTAATTTACATGTTGCTTTGCATGCAATTTGCATCACATTAGGTCCATTCCCCCTCCTATGAATATTTATCAATAGTCACATAGCATGGAAGAGGCTATATAAAGAGGAGGACTCCACCCTCCACCCCCTCCCGCCTCAGCCTCCTCTGAATCTTGGTTGCTTTTCATTGGCAGCCTCCAGCCCTTTCCAGTTCCTAATCCACCTCCCCACCCACTTCTCTGTAACAGCGTCTTCCTAAAAGTGATCTGGGGATGATCACCACTGTGGCTTCCGGGAGCTTCACCCAGTCTGGAAAGTGTTCCCGAGGAGTCAGAGCACACGGAAATTATACATTTAGACCAATTAGATCTTTAGATCATTTCTACCCACTCTGCCCCCCGGCCCTGGCTCCTTGCCTTTGAAGGCATCCGAGTGTCTGCTCCTGCAGCTCTCACATTCCTAAGCTCAAGTCAGGAGGAGAGCCATGGGCTTTAGGCCACTTACACTGAGATGGGACCCTCAAGAGGAATGTAGCACCAGCTGTCACACCAGGGGCAAGCCAGCCTGGGGCTAGACTAGATTAGAATCATGTGTATTTTCCGGTTTCTATTCTGTGAGTAATATCCTAGAGCATTCATCAGCCTGTCCATCTAGTACACTCTTTTAAAAAATATATATATTTTTTTATTGATTTCAGAGAAGGAGAGAGAGATAGAAACATCAGTGATGAAGGAGAATCATGGATCCGTTGCCTCCTGCACACCCCACTGTGGGGATTGAGCCCACAACCGTGGCATGTGTCCTGACCGGGAATCGAAAAGTGACCTCTTGGTTCATAGGTAGATAGATGCTCAACCACTGAGCCATGCTGGCCAGGCTCTAGTACACTCCTGAACTCATTCTGGGGTGGTTCTACTTGCTTGGTTGGCATACTGGATGAGATGGACCTGTGCCATATTTGGGTCCAGTTGCTTCAAAGACTTCTTCATAGTGTCGTGCAGCGTAGACCCTCTTTGAAATGAGACCTGTGTATGAGGCAGAGCAGTATAGATGACGCTGACTGGGAATCGAACTAGAGACTGCTGGTGCATGGGTCCATGCTTAATCACTGAGCCACACTGGCCGGGCCCCTTCTCTTTCCAATCTCACCCCTTCTCCCTATCAATTCTTTCTGCCAGCTTATAGGCAGAGAGGTGTCAGGATAGCCTACCTATGCCTTTAACTGGAGACACCAGGATGTGAAGAGATGCGTTCTTTGCCGGGCATCTTGAGGCAAATGCATCAGACCTAGCTGTTTGGGGAAAAGAAGTCTTCTTGGCCCACGTGAAGCCCTTCCTGGCCGCTCGGGGGGTCATGTCTCCGGGCTCTGTTGGGAAGGGTGTGATACAGGATGACACGGCCCAGGACAAGGGCCCTGAATTAATGCTGCTGCAGTCTGCTGGGCTGCCCTTGTGAGCTGAACACAGGGCAAGGCAGGCTGCGTGCTCGCCGCGTTTTCACACGGGTGCCGGGCTGACTCAGGCCCGTCTGCTGCCTGGAGAAGCTGGAGGTGGGTGGAGGTTGTGTGTACAGATGGTTGTGTGTTCTGACTCAGGTCTCTAAGGTGTCGACACGGAGGGCACCTTGGGAAATGCTCTATGTAGAAAGGGCTGATGGATGGCCTGGGCTGCCTTCTGATCCCTTAGACACGTTAGGGAAGTCCGGCCAACAGAAATGGTGCCCGTCCTCTCCTTATGCCCAGTCCCACATGTGTGCTAGCTGGCATGACACACTTTTTTTTTCCTGTGACCTCTTGTCAATTTAGATTTATATTTTTAACATTCTTTTAAAAATATATTTGTATTGATTCCAGAGAGGAAGGGAGAGGGAGAGAGAGATAGAAACATCAGTGATGAAGGAGAATCATGGCTCGGTTGCCTCCTGCACGCCCCCTACTGGGGATCCAGCCCTGGGCATGTGCCCTTGACCAGAATCTAACCTTGGACCCCTCAGTCCAAAGGCCAGTGCTCTATCCACTGAGCCAAACCGGATAGGCCTCTTTTTTCTTTTAAAGACCAAGGTAAGCCAGTTGTGGACATCGGTATAGGGCGCCTAGAGAGCATCAAATTATAGTAGTAATAGAATTAGCTGTATAGGAATACTTCCAGCCGCAAATCATAAAACTTTAATAACGGTGGTTTTAACATGAAAGGCATTTATTTGCCTTACAAGGAAGCCAGGAAAATGTAGTTCAAGGCTAGTTCATCACTCAGTGATGACTCCCAAATCCATGCTTTCCTCTACCTTTCTCTATTTTTCTTCCTCAGCTTAACCTATTGGCCTTTCACCCTCATGGATGTTGCCTCATAGTCACAAAACAGCTTCTGTAGTTCCAGGCATCGCATTTGCATCCAAGGCAAGAAGAGGGAAGAAATTAATAGTATTAGCAACCTGTCCCTTTTATCAGAGAGCAAAAGTCAATCTTACAGTCGAACTTTCGTTCCATATGTTGTGTTTATTCATGTTTCTGGAATCTGTCGCTTTTCCTGTACTTCCTTGTAGAGGGAACAGCAGGCTATAGTTCAGAGTTATGTTCTTCTCTTTTACTCTGACAAAGATGAAGAAGGAGATTTCCAAAGATATGAGAAAGAGGTGGGGAAACAGAGAGATAAAGATAGAGATAGCGATAGAGAGAGGGATAGAGATAGAGATAGATAGAGAGATAGAAGTAGAGAAAAAGAGAGAGAGAATAAATTACCCAAGACATGGAGAGATGTACTTTGGTCTATTTCAGTTAATGCAAACTAGCATTATGTTTTCCCCAGCCATAACTGTAACATCACCTGCTATGAATGTACCTGCTTGCCCAGTGAGTCCTCCTGCACCTCATTCGTTATTACTAAGATTTCAAATTGAAGTGGCGATATAAGAAGGCCCATGAATAAGTAGTTGGCTGGATAGTCAATCTTACTGATAAATTATTTTGGGGGAGCAAAAAAGAAAGCCTGTTACAGATGTGGAAATTAGCTTCCACTAAACGGTCCAGGACTGGACCTGGCATTTGGATAGAAGGCTTTTCATACCTGCTTTAACATGTATAAGAAACCTAACTTCAGCCCTGGCTGGTGTGACTCAGTTGGTTGAGAGTCATCCTAAATACACCGAAAGGTCACCGGTTGGATTCCTGGTCAGGGTACATGCCAGGCTGCGGGTTCAGCCTGGATGGAGTAGGTGGGGGGGAGGGAGGGACGGGAGCAAATAATCCTGCTTGGTGTTTCTCTCTCTCTCTCTCCCTCCCACCACTTCTGAAATCCTATACAATAAAAGCCTAATATGCAAATTGACCGAATGGCAGAACGACCAGTAGCTATGATGCACACTGACCACCAGGGGGCAGACGCTCAACTCAGGAGCTTCCCCCTGGTGGTCAGTGTGCGCCCACAGGGGGAGCGCCACTCAGCCAGAAGCTGGGGTCATGTCTGGCGAGCACAGCAGTGGTGGTGGAAGCCTCTCTGCCTCCACTACAGGTGAGCGGTAAGGAGCAAGGGGTCCTGGACTACGAGAGATGTCTGCCTGCTGGCTTAGGCCCGATCCACACCCCCCAAGGGGTCCCAGACTGGGCTGAGGGACCCACCTCCCCTCCAGTGCATGAATTTCATGCACCAGGCCTCTAGTCAATAATAAAACAAAATATTTAAAAACTGAATCCAGATTCCAGTTCATTCAAACATTTAAAAAATAATAATAATTCTTTATCCTCTCCTTTTTATAGTCTAAGACAGTGGTCAGAAAACTGCGGCTCATGAGCCACACATGGCTCATGAGCTGCAGTTTGCCGTTCTGTTGACTAATGAGTTTGCCGACTACTGGGATAGGGGCTTAATCACAAGGAACAACAACAGCCTGTAATTATTAGAATTGAGAGTCTAGGCCAGTGGTCGGCAAACTCATTAGTCAACAGAGTGGCAAACCACGGCTCACGAGCCACATGTGGCTCGAGAGCTGCAGTTTGCCGACCACCGGTCTAAGAGAATGAAAATGAAGGCCCAGGAATTTAAAAAAACTGTCCAAAAATTTCTTGGAATGAGCCTATTAAAAAAGAAGGAATTTTATTTTGTATTATCCAAGGCAGGTATCCAAGGCCACCACTTGGGGCAGACATTGCTAGCCAATCACAGTCCACTTCCTTCCACACACCTGGCAGACATTGCTAATCAATCACAGCCAACGTAATGCTGACTTATGGTTTCATAACCTACTGGCCACATCCGTCACAGGCATCTTCCATTGCCTTCTTTGAATAGATCTAAAAACCAGAACACTGTTTCATTCAGTCAATTAAATTTTGTTTAATCTCTTTTTAAAAGGAGAAATGTCCTTTTAAACATGTTCGACCCCCACCTTCCCCATGATAAAGATCTCTATTCAGTCATGGAGTGTGCCCCAGACTCTGCCATGCTTGCGTTGGGTTGCACACAGCTGGCCTTGGAGATGATCCCACGGAGAGGTATCAACTTCTCTGCAGGAAGCTCCTCAGAGACGCATGGCCAGTGGGTGACCTGGAAGGGCCCCCACCTCTGCTTCCCACAGCTGGAAACATGTGTTGGTGGGTGGGATGTCTTGGGTAGAGAGTCTTTGCCCCAGAATTAGTGGTGCTAGCATATCCCCTTTCCCAGCATAATTGAGCAGGCCACCTGGGGAATTATTCACATGGAACTGGGCTGAAAGGACCTAAGAATTCTATGTCTTTGGATTATGTGAGGTTAGAGAGGAGCGGATTGGGGGAAGGGGGCTTATTCCACTGATAGCCACATAAGTAAATGGTGGTTGGTATTTCTAACCACTTTCACTGACTAAAGAGCCAGTTAGAACATGACCACATCAGAAAAGTCCTAGCACATGTGTTAACCCTTTTTGAGGCAAGCTTGTCTTCTTCAGGCCATGGATTTTGTTATTTCGGTTGCCTTCAGCCTTCTTGGACGGCTTGCTGAGCCTGGCTTTCGATGTGAAGAATAAGGAATTTGAAATTCACTTGTGTTTGTACAGCACAATTTTCATTTGCAAATTACTGTCCCATGACAGAGACTGGGATTCTAGAAGTGTACTCCAGGCCTTGTCTACCCTACCAGATACCCATTCATTCTTACAAATTAATAGCAAAATCACCCAGCCAACGTGACTCAGTGGTTGAGTGTCGACCTATGAACCAGAAGGTCACTGTTCAATTTCTGGCCAGGGCACATGCCGGGGTTGTGGGCTTGACCCCAGTAGGGGGTGGGCAGAAGGCAGCTGATCAATGATTCTCTCTCATCATTGATATCTCTCTCTCTCTCTCTCTCTCCTTTCATCCCTGAAATCAACAAAAAATATATTTTAAAAATTAATAGCAAAATAGCTAACATTTATTGAAATTTTCCTCTTGCAAGGCACTATTTTAAGCACATTTATGTGCACCTTTAATCCTTGCATCCCTTTACATCAGGGGCTATTAGTAATCCTATTTATAAATGAGAAAATGAAACCCAGAGAAGGTAAGGGACTTTCCCAGGGTCACACAGCCATGAAGTGGCAGAACCTGGGTTGGAACTCAACTAACATGACCTCACAGCCAGTAACCTGAAACCCAATTCACATTGCCATCCCTTGCACCTTGGAGATGAACTAATTATTGCTCAACATCTGTTTTCCTTGAACGAAGATGAAGAGATTTCCTCTCTAAGCAGCAGTACCGGTTCTAGGCCTCCCTTTGCACCCTGGTTCGTGTTTCCTGCAAATGGAGAAAACCTGAATCCTCAGGGCACCAGACCGATTCCTGGATCTTTATTATTTTTTCCTAACTCATGTTAACGTTGCCCTTCCTAGTCTCCCTTCTGCTTCCTCATCCGCTCCCCTGGGCCAGCATTCCAGGGGCAGCAGAAGCCATTAGCTGGGGAGCCCCAGTTGTTGCTTTCCAGCTTCCTTTGATCCTGTTTTGTGGTTGACTTGGCGAAAGTCCACATCTGTCACCAACGGGCTTTCAAGAAGCTGCGACTCATATCGGATTTGACCTCCACACACACCCCATTCTGAGGCTTCCACTTCCTTTCAGGGCTGGGCGTGTGAACGGGGTTGCTCTCATCCCACATCTCTCTGTCTTGCTCTCCGTCTCTTCCCTCTCCTCCCCCTCAGTAATCCTTGGGGCTCAGGAAGGACCTTAGCATGTTTCTGTTGCTGTGTGGCATATGTTGTGTCCTAATCCTTCCTGTGTTTGCTGTAGGTATGGCGGTTCTCCAAGACAAATTACCCATGTTGTTGAGGAGGTCACGGGGCTGGCGTGGCGCGGATGGGGAGGGGAGGGAAGATGTTTGTGGTGATGCACTCCCGGGGCCGCCTCCGCCTCCCGGCCTGTTCAGTGCTTGTCTGCCTGTGAGAGTGCTGGACCCTGAGACCCCAAGCTGCGAGCTGGCAGGAGGGGAAGGAAGAAGAGAGCTCTGCCTACCGGCCCTGTCATCTGATGAAGGGGAAGCTTGTGTGGGCCAGACCTCGGGCAGCAGATGTTGGTGGAGGACCTGCCAAGACCGTGTTGAGGGGAAGGCAGCGATGCATATGTTACTTGACACGGGGGGATTAGGGAAACCATGAGGAAGCATGCCTTGTCCCTTCACACCGTGACACCTCGGGGATGTGAATGATGAGAACAGAGAGGCACCGTCCACGCACACACACGGAGTGATGGGCCTGAGGGCAGGCAGCGTGAATGATGCCTTTGCTTGCCCCCCGCCCCCACCCACTACCCCACACTCCCCCGCTGGGCCGATTGGCAGGCGTGGTGAGAGGCATTGTGCGAGCTGCAGAATCCAAAGCAGGAGTCATTTGATGGAAGAGCTGTCTTCAGTGTTGTCCTCCCTCGTTCTGCCCAGTTAGCCTTCCCCGCCCATCCCCACAGTGATAAGGGATGCGATGCGATGCCCGGTCGGTCCTTTTCCCTGCACTTTGCAAATGAAGTCATATGGAAGGCGGCCAGAGAGGCCAAGCATCTGTCTTTGTGGATGGCACCAGGAAGCACCAATGAAAATGAACGCTATTCAGCGGGCTCCGGTCCTCGGGGAAAGCGGGCAATGGGACCTTTGGAAATCGGAGACTGGGCTAAAGAGAACCAGGCATCAAGTGGGCAGAAACGGGCCAGATTCCACGGTTCCTTTCTTTCCCTTTGTGTTAGCTTTTCATGGGACTCTACTTGCTCCCGGGGAGTAGGAGCGGGATAGAGGCAGGCAAGAGATGCAAGCTCTCATCTGCATTCCCTACCTGTGAAATGAGGGTGGGAAAGAGGGAGACTGTGGAAGACTGGCCTTGGAGAAGCATATTTTGGTAATGAAATGGCTTTGGCAATGACTCCAGGGTCTACATTTCTTTCCGCGGCTATTGCACTCCCGGAGGAGGGGAGAGGGCCATCCAGTTGCCCTTCTGGATCCAGTGAGGCCGTGGGAATTCTCTAAGCTGGAAGAGCCCTGCAAAGAGAGGTCAAGGTTGTGTAGTATTCCCAGCAAATGAAGCACACCTGGAGACCAAGTTTTGGTTGCCTTCCGTAATTTCAACCTGTTTCCACCAGAGATTCCAGGAGGGAGAGAGAGAGGAAGGGGAAGGGGAAGGGAAAGGGTCCTAGAAAAAGAACTGCTGGGAGGGAACCATGAAACGTGGTGAGGGATGGAGAATGAGCGAGGGAGCCTGTGAGAGAGAACGAGGAGGATGAGGAGAGACAAGAGGGAAAGGCTGCAGCCTTCGACATGAGAGAATATATGTTCAAGTAGGTGAGGCCTAGCGGCTGTGTTCATCGTCACCCACTCCTGGAAATTTCTCCGCAGGCTGGTGGGACCATTTATGGAGGCACTGAATGGAGCCAGAACTCCGACAAGAGGAACTGTAAGAGTGTGCACACTGTGGCTGAGATATCTCCCCTTTTCTTGACTGAGGGTTGCCACTGAGAAGTCTTTAGACTGCACAGCTGTTTTCAGACCCTAAGAAACAGTGTAAAGAAATAGTGCCAGGATGGGGGCAGCTTGATGGACAGCAGGAAGAGCCAGGGGTATTTCTTCTCCTGATCTCATTATGGTGAGATCTTCTATCAGAGATGCATTCTGGGAGATGGGTCTTGAAGGGATTCTGCAGTCATATGATTTCCTCCCAGCCGGGCCAACGTGAGACCTAGAGCAAGGTGTGCTCTGGGACCCCAAGTCCTCTCAGGTGTAAACCACCCACCAC
Source organism: Corynorhinus townsendii (assembly GCA_026230045.1). Classification (NCBI taxonomy): domain Eukaryota; kingdom Metazoa; phylum Chordata; class Mammalia; order Chiroptera; family Vespertilionidae; genus Corynorhinus; species Corynorhinus townsendii. The sequence continues at coordinate 5,467,654 of JAPDVU010000009.1, forward strand.
GCTGAGGTCCAGAAGCTGAGGGAAAATCTCTGCATAGGGCTGGGGCCCTGGCCGATGCCCAGTGCAGACCTGGTAACATTTTGTAGAATGAATGAATGAATGAAGTAGTTATGTTTTGTCTTTTCCCCTTCCCACATCTTATCTCCACCCCCAACTGGCTTAGTTTAGGTTTTCTTTCAAATCTGATGAAAGAAGTTAAGAGGAGATCTTAGGCAAGGGGTGATTTGGGTGCCCCAGGCCCAGGAAGCAGCCGTCCCCAGCCCAGTTTAAGGGCCCTGAGACATTTGTAGTTGTGTTGGTTCTTGACTTTGTCCAGAGCTATCGATGGGGACTCTCCCGACTCAGGGTGAGAGTGGGCAGAGAACTCCCTTCTGATCAGAGAGGTCTGCAGGAGTGGCTGCAGCCCGAGGTGTCTCCAGCCTCTGACAAGCAGATGACATGACCCCTTTGAGGAATTCTGAGCATCTTTGCATCTTCCTAATGAATTCCAAACTAACCAATCAGAGAACAAAATACAGCCTGGGAAGTAAGGGAGAAGGGAGTGAGAATGTCTCCTCAAGGATTTTCTCCCAGGGACCAAAGTATTTACATTCAGATTTGCATATGATTTGCATATAATTTGTGTCTGGCTACAAAGCCTGTCTGTTGTTCAGATAATGTTTAAGCTAAAGTTGATTTTCAGAATGTCCACCCCTCCCCCTTTCCTTACTCTACCTACTCAGACGTAGGGTGGAGGTGTCAGGGTGTCAGGACTGTCAGGGGACAAGGTTAGTCCTGCCCCACCCCCGCCCCCCAGCCTGGTCACATGCTCTCTGTCAGCAATGCTGCCAGCTAGTATGCATTTTATTGTCACCGCAGTTGAAACCAGGACAGGGCTGCTTGGAAAGCTGGGAGCTATAAAGGGGAGAGTTATCCAGATAAGTTAAAAAAAAAAAAAGGTAAAGTCTGGGAAAATTATTAATGATATGAAGCTAACATTTATAAAAGTGCCTGCAATGTGCCAGACATTGTTTTCGGTGCTTTCTATGTATTATGTATCTAATCATCCTAAGTCCCCTCTGAGGCGACGCTGTCACTTCCATTTTATCGATGAATAAATTGCGGCACACAGAGGGTCAGTAGCTTGCCTAAGATCATGCAGTTTGAAAAGAGAGGGAGCCAGGGCTTGAATGGGTCCTCAGACCCCAGCACGGTGGTTTCACTAGCCTGCTAGGCTGCAGATCGAACAGGGGTGGCCGCTCTGGCCACGAGAGGGTTGGGGACCAGATGTGTGGACATCCAGGGGTCTAGGACATGGAAAGAGATTGTAGGGCCCCCAGCCCTCAGCACCAACGAGCTGTAGTAACCCTTCTGGGATTTTCTGAAGCCACCCATGTTCACTCTTACTTTTGACAGAGTAACTCCCTTCGGGGCAAGAACTGGTCTGAGCCTGAGACAGTGAGAAATCCCTGGTCAGTGGCCCGGAGTGAGAGGGTGGCTGGCCAGACGATGGCAGGGATGAGTCACCCTCCCTACAGTCAACAACTCCAGGAATCCCTGTTATCAGGCTTTGAATGACCAGAGGGAGAGCGTTACCACAAAGGGAAAGGAAAGCCAGGAGCCACTGCTGTGTGGCTGTGTGGCAATAACTCCACCACTCTGTTCAGTCCTGCTCTTCCTTTTCAGTCTGGATCTGAATTTCACGCGTTCCTCTGGTGTTCCTTCCTTGCTTGCTTACTTTTTATGTTGTTTATCGGGGTGTTGTCAACGTCTGCCACATGAGAAGTGGCCGGCAGCAGCTGGGAAGTGCAGGGGATTGAAGCTGAAAACAAACCTCGCCAGAGCAGAGCGGGGAAACATAATTAATGAAAGATGGTGGCGCAGCCCGTTAGCATTGGCTGAGACCCTGTGAGAAACTTCCCGGAGCTGGGCTTGTTGTCGAGGAGAGGGTGTTGTCATCTGAATTGATTTGCATGACAATGGGCCGGCCCCTCATTATGCACAGGGATGCTAATGGGCACCAGCCAGAGTGCATTTCCATGGGAAAAGGATCTTCCTTTGAGGAGGCAACCTCTTCCTCCTCCCCCTCGCGCCCTCCCCTCCTCCTCTCCTCCTTCCCATCCTCTACCTCCCCTCTCTCCAGCCCCCTCCCCCCTTCCCTCGTGTCCTTCCTCCCTTCTCCCTTTCCCCTCCTCCTGCTGCCTCCATGCCTCTTCCTCTGCCCTCCTCCTACCCCTGCTCCCACCCTCTTTTCCTCCTGCCCTCTGCCTCCTTGTCACAGTGGAGAGCGCCTGTCCCTCACCTTGGGGAGGAAAGGGGGTTTGCGTGGGGGAAGGAGGTGTGATGTGTTGTGTATAATTGAAAACAAATGGACCCCCAGTCCTGCCAGCCTCGTGGTAATGGGGTGTTGACACTGGGGGAGAAGCCCGGTGGGAGCAGGTGGGACCGCAGACCCCGAGGTGCAGGGGTGCAGGGTGGGAGTGGGGACGGGACGTTGGCATGGACATTACCTCTGGGAGCGAGCTGTTCTCTTGTAGCTTTGCCACCCGAGCTCCCTGGAAGAAGGGCTTCACACTGGGCACTGCACCACGTAGCCCCGCTCAGCCTTGCCGCCCTCACTCACTCCGGGAGGCTGCAGCATTCGAGGGGCGGGTTTGGAGCCAGATCATCTGGGTTCAAATGCCATCTCCACTGTGCACCAGCCACACCAGCTGTCAGACTTTGGCTCTCTGACTTAACTCTGTGTTGCCCAGTGTCCTCCGGGGTAAAGCTGGGAGCCCAGTGCCTCCCAGGAGGCTCAGTGCTTAGAAGCCACCTGGCAGCTGCTAAATGTTAGGTCCTCACCCTTCCACGCAGGGCCTCCATGGTCTCCGTGTCCCTTTATAACATAAGCTAGGGGGTCTTTTAGACGGTTAGGTGATCGACTGTCCTGACAGTCCCACCCCCACCCCCCTGGGCTGTCCCCCACACTACCTCCCTGGAGGGCGCGGGCTCGGTGGGATGGGCTGGCTCGCCATCAGAGTGCCCTTGGGAAGGAACTGTCCCTGATTTGTCACTTTGTATCCCATAGGTCAGCTGAGGACCCGACTCATCGGACTGTGGTTGCTGCAAGTTCCGGAAAGCTTATCTCAGCGTACCTCCCGGGATGGAGTGCTGGCCTGCCCCCGGAACGAGATTCCATTACCAGAGTGAAATGACTGCGCCTAGAGCTAATGCGGAGCTGCTTCGCTCTGCACCACAGTGCCCCCGAGGAGGAGACACAGGCTATTTCGCTAATGGAGCACCCCACCCACCCACTGGCTTGGAGAATGAGTCGTGGGCCCTTCGGCTGCATTTCTCACCCCATTCTGATGGGAAGACACAGAGAGAAGACCGCCTTCTACAGACCAGGCATTGGCTGTCACTACACCACATGCAGAACCTGCAGGAGCCTTGGTTTTGGACATCCCAGCCCCTAGAACTATGAGAAATGAACTCTTCTCTTTCTGAGCCACTCAATGCATGGTATTTTGTTATATTAGCCCACACAGAGTAAGACAATGTCCATCAGCAGTCCCAGTCCTGGCAGGGCGAATCAGATCCAAACTTAGGGACCAGGAGGGCAAGAACCCTGAAGTGTCACATTGCCCCAATTACAGTCACAGCTGTGACCACACACACACACACACAACCGGTAGGCATTGAGTTACAAATTTGAATGAAATATCTTCTTAGAAGGCTCCCTCTCAGGTAAGAAAACAGATTATCTGATTGTTGCAATAAATGCTAGAAAAAGAGGTGATTCAAGGTGCCCTGGGCATAGAGAAGGTTGACCCAGCTAAGCGGGGAAGGCTTCCAGAGGAGATGACTCACAGAGCATGGAGGATGAGGAGGAGTTACCCGGGTGAAAGGTCAAGAGATCTCGGCAAGGAGAGCCCATTCAGGTACAGCCACAGCTGTGAGAAGCAGCAAGGAGTGACAATTAGTACGGTCTTGCTTTCACCTAAGGCAGTGGTCGGTAAACTCATTAGTCAACAGGACGGCAAACCGTGGCTCGCGAGCCGCATGTGGCTTGTGAGCCGTGGTTTGCCGACCACTGTCTAAGGAAGCAGAGCAAGGCAAGGTGAGAGGGGAGGCTTCTCAGAGTGGGGAGAGACCGGTACAAAGAGCTCTCCAGTTGGTCGAAGAGATTAGGCCAGTGGTCAGCAAACTCATTAGTCAACAGAGCCAAATATCAACAGTACGACGATTGAAATTTCTTTTGAGAGCCGAAAACCGACTTCTGCAATGGGCCACAAAGTTTTAATCACACTGTACGTGTGCGCCCGCACGTGGTATTTTGTGTAAGAGCCACAATCAAGGGGCCAAGGAGCCGCATGTGGCTCGCAAGCCGCAGCTTGCCGACCACTGGATTAGGCTTTCCCCCGTAAACACGGGTGCTTTCGAAATGCTGTCCCACAGAAGATGGGTACCGTCAGGATCGTCCCTATATGATCAGTCCTTAGGCAAGAGTACCACTCCAAGTTCTAATTGTCATACACGGGGATGGCTTCATGAAAGAGGTAACATTTGGGATGAGCATTGAAATCCAGGTAGAATTTGGACATGCAGAGATGGAGGAAAGATATTCCAGATGGAGGGAGGAATATAAGCAAAAAAACAAATAAACAAACCCAAGAGATTTGGGTAAACGACGGAGGAGGAGGAGAAAGGAAGAGGTGGGGGAGGAGGAGGAGCGAGGATAGGTCATTCAACGTGAATGATGCATAGAGTGGTTAAAGGGGGGAAATAATGTGAAAATCAAGTCAACAGTGTAAATGTTGTTAAGATCATGGAAGGCTGACTTGGTTGTCTTTTACTTGCATCAGTTCCCTGCCATTTGGCTCCTGAAGTCTTCTGAGCAATAATCAGTGCTGCCCCGTCCATTCCTTGGGACACACAGCCTTTGCCCTTGGCATCATTCTTCGTAGTGGTTGGAGATGGTGCCTCTCTTCTGAGTTGGCAGCCAGGCTCCCAGCGCCAAGGGTGTGAGACTCGCTCTGTGCACCAATCCTTCCTTCTGCTTCGCTACAAGAAGGGTCTGTAGACTGTGACCTGATGGCGTCCCCAGCCACGGACAGGCATGCCCACTTGCTCATTCTGCCGTTTGCCCAGGTCAGTAGTCGCCTGCATGTAAAGTTAGTTCTGGGGATGGAGAGAGCACACGGGTTAACAAATGTATGGGTTGGTATGTTGTAGGAGTTACTTGCATAACTACTCCAATAAAACAATTTGGGTAAAAAGCAACTGGGCGGCTGCAGTGACTGACGTGTAGGGTCTTTTCACAATACTTCCCTCTCATGGCTGGCGCGTCGCCTCCATTTTGGACTTGTTCCCGGCTTTATAGCTTTAGTGAGATTCCAGTTCTGAGACTCAAGGAAACGTCGTAAGCCTTCCTTAAGGTAAAGGAGTTTGGACATGAACTTGAATGGCTATTGAGCTGATTTTTCCAACTGACAGGAGATGGTTAATTGCACGCTGTCTGCAAGAGTCTTAAAAATCCGTCTGGCCACGTTAATAGTGGCTTGACATTTACAACTTGAGACCACTGGGGGTGATAAAGAATCCAGGGTCTCCACAACTCAGGGTAATAACCCCTTTGGTGAAAACGAAAGCCCAGTGGGCAGGTCTCGCAGCCCTATAAACAGAGATGATCAAAGGCACACATGGTCCCACGTCAGCGTCTCTGATAGGACTCTGTTCTCTCCTTCTGGGATGGCGTCTGCTTGTTCCAGAGCAAATGCGGTCCGTGGAGAGCAGGACTCACATCTGGGGGTCGGGAGGGGCCTGCTGGCACGCTACAGGGAAGGAAACGCTGCATCATTTTTAGAGACCAACTTTTCCCCGATATGGGATTTTATTCTAACACCTGAAAAGGAAGACAGGTAACTTACCCCAGGTGGATGATCTTTCCTCTCCCTTGACTCCTGTGTCGAAAATGCAAGGGTGACGCTTACGGATGCAAGACACCCAATCTGTCTCCCAGAAAGAGTGTGGGAACGTTTTCCAGAGTTCACGTGGGATATCCTGTCGAGGGATACAGTCTAGCGAAACCGTTGGGAGGGAGGACAGGGTCAGCAGTGGTGTGAGCGGCTCCCTCTCTGTCCAGAAGCTTGGAGCCCTCAGTGGTCCTCCGCTGCCTCTTGCCCTCTGGCCCCGGTTCAGCGCTCAGCTGGCCTGATTCTCAGTGTCTTATTGGTTCTTCTCACTGTTGCCCTTTCACCCGAATCCCTGGAAAGTGGGGCTAACGGGCCCTACCCACCTCACCGGCTTATCAGGAGGACCCAGTAAGACAGGTGCCCAGCATGAGGTGCTAAATAGAAGTTCCACAAACCACAGCACCCTACTCCTCATTCTCACCCGTACAGGACACACACGCAAGGGGTGATGGAGATTTCCTTGGAGAGTTGGAGTTCATGGGTTCTTCCGTCTCTTAGTCCACATATCTGCAACTTGTTCGCGGTTCACACCATGCATGGTATTTTCCCAGTTAAAAAGAAAAGCCTAAGTACCATAGTAGTAAAGAAAAGCCTAAGTACCAAAGTAGTAAAGTAGTGATTACCTGGACTCAGCGGATGAGGGAAATGCATTGGCTGTGTCCATGCTTTGTGGGCTGAGCCAGTCCCATCCCATTGTTCACCAATCATGCCATCTTCTCAACAAACAGGCATACCATCTACTTGAATTCAGTTGAGCAACCCCCTTCCCTGCCTCCCTTGAGAATACACCTCTCCCTGCAGGGAGCCGAGTTACCCAAAGTCATCAGCAGTGGCCCTGTGAGACCCAAGGTCATGGTGGTGCAGAAGTCACGCCTTCCAGAGGCTGCTGCTGGTCAGGGGCTGAGCACAGCAAGGGTGCCTGGCTCAGGGAGCCGTGCTCTCGGGAGACCTGGCATTCCTGGGAAGGCTGACTTTGGCTGGAGAATTCCCATGTGGTCTTGCCTAGCACTCTACGATGCTTTTCTCTCTCCTCCATCAGGGTCAGACTTGTCTTGTGGTCTGACAGGGCTCCCAGCTTTTCCAGCTCCCTCCCTGTTTTCCCTCACACAGGCATTTCCTCTCATAAAGCCCTTGCAATTTCATCCCATCCCAGCATCTGCCTCTCTGAAGACACGGGCTAATACATTGTGGGGTTTTGCTTGTTGTTTTGCATTTGTTTTTGTTAGTTTGTTTTTGTGTTCCTATCTGCAACCTCCAGGGTGCCAAGCCAGAAAGATCCTTGCTGGACTCTCCCTCCGAGGAGGGAGGGAAATTCCAGGATTCCCTGCATGGCCTCCCTTGGAACCAAACCCTGAGGTGCCCTGATTTCTTCCTCGAATGGCGGGCAGCAGAGCAGCTACAGGCTTGGCAGTGAGCTGTGCTGGTTTCTAGGAGAGTAAATACATTTTGCTTCTTTGATGACAGACCTAGACTAGACATTGTCTGGAAATGGGGTTGCAACCCTGCCTCAGCTACTTCGGAGCTGGGACCTGAGGCTTGGCAGGTGAACATAAGGGAGCTCGTCTATGAAGTGGAGATCATAGTACCCATCTCCTTCTATGAGAAGCTATTCAATATCTTCCCTCCCTTTCTCCTTCCCTCTATTCCTCCTTTCTTCTCGACCTTCCTTCCATTTTTCCTTCCTTCCTCCCTCCCTTCCTCCTTCCTTTCTTCCTTCCCTCCTTCCCTCTATTCTTTTTTCCTTTCACTGATATTTATTGAGGGCTTACTATAAGAGTGGAACACTGTGTTACCTGCTAAGTGTGATGGATGACACCTAATAAAAGAATAAGGCCCAACGCTAGCCACCTAGAAGCTTGAGAACTATGGCTGTAGAAGAGACAACTCCCCCCCCCCCCTTTAAAACAGCTGTGAAACGTCAAAGTTAAATGCAAGTAAATACCTGGGAGTTATCTAGGTAGCACGGGGAACAGGCCTGGGCGACACCAGCTCGAGTGACTCCCTTCAGGTCTTAGGAGGAGAGGATTTAAGTCTTCAGCGTTTAATTAGGAGAGAGAATAAGAGTATGTCCCAGGCCAAGACTCATGTGAACACAGACCCAGGGCACTGGTTCCCCACCAGGGCCGTTTTAGAGAGGCTTTGGGGTTGTCACAGCTGGAGAGAGTGCTATTGCCATGGAGTGCTCAGAGGCCAGGGTGGCTGCTGAACCCTTCTATGTAATACATACACAGGACAGCCCCCTTCCAGGAGCACATCAACCGTGCTGAGGTGAGAAACCCTTGTCTCCCAGGGTGATGTGCAATGGGTGTGGGATGGATTACCCAGGGAGGAGGTTGGAGATGGGCCCGTTGGGGAGCAGTGAAGAGTGGGGCTGGAAAAAGAACCGCAGGTGTTGCTTGGCTCAGAGCGGTGTTTAGGATCTGGCGCTGTAGGTTCTTGGACAATCTAGAAACGCAAGCAAATTGCGGCTCCTGGAAACGCTGGTGGCAGGAGAAGGAGGGCGAGAGCTGCACCCACATCAGCTCTTTCTGGGCAGCGGCGACGGAGACCCAGGCTGGACAGAGCCCCCGGGGCCTGAAGACTCACCCATGACACATTCTGAAGACGACAAAGTCATCAGAAGCCCGGGTGGGGACCTCGGTGTGCTGGCGTTCTTGGAGACCGAGCTTCGTCCTCGGGGCCTCAGGGATGTTGCCTGGCTTGTAGAATGCCATTCTTGTTAGGAGAGACACTAGTCTGCGCCATCTTAAGGGGAAACATGTTCTTTTAATAAGTTTCTAACTTTTCTTAAGCGTGATGGGACCACCTCTCTTAGGTGCTCTAGACTCGAGTGAGTTAGCCCTGTGGGCTTCGACCACTAAGCCGGATCTATCTATCTATCTATCTATCTATCTATCTATCTATCTATCTATCTATCCATCCATCCATCTATTTCTTTTAATGGAAAATATTCTTTTTTTTTTAATCTTTATTGTTGAAAGTACTACAGATGTTCCCTTTTTTCTCCCATTGACCCCTTCTGGACCACCGCACCCCCCACCCCAGGCCTGTGTCCATGGGTCATGCATATATGCATACAAGTTCTTTGGTTGATCTCTTCCCACCCACCTCCACCTTCCTTCTGAGTGTTTTATTTATTTTTTAAATAGGAAAGTTTAAGTAAAAACAAAAACAAGACAGAAGTTCTCCTGGGAAGAAAGCCTGTTGTTCCATCAAGAGGGTTTGGTTCCTGTGTGGATGCTCCTCTCACCACGATGTTCGAGGAGAGCCCCATCCTGAGGACCCCACCTCCGCCCGGCCCCCAGGCTGCCTCTCCTTTCAGGTCCCGGGGTGCGGAGGGGCGGGCCACGGTCACTCGCGTTCCGGTCTCCACTGTCCTCCAGGACTCTGGTGTGGCGTGTGTGTGCACGCGTGCATGTGTGAGCTGGGCTTCTGGGAACAGGGAAAAGGGCAGAGAGAAACAGATGGGTCCCCCGAGACTGCCCTTGGCCTGCAAACTGAAAGGCGGAGAAAATCGTAATAAAACACGGAAACAGCTGTGGCAGGACAGCAGCAGCGTGTGGGGCGGGTCCCGGCCCCAGGGGGCTTGCAGTCTGTCAAGATGCTGCTCCGAGGAGGCGGGTGGGTATCACCAAAAACAGCGTCCGCAGCCTGGGGGGTGCCCACTCCCTGGGTCACCAGATCCACCCTCCGCCCTGCAGCCCCTCCTCACTCGCCACACCAGACTGTAAAATGGAGACTGGATTTATCTCTGACTACGTTAGAGAAGATTTGCAAACAGGAGCCCTCCCTGCGGCTGGTCATTCACTGTGTGTTGTGGTTGCTCTTTCTTCAACCTCATGTAAATCCCCCACCTTCGTTTAAACCTGGGTTTCGGCACAAAAGTCAACAGCAGGTTCACACGACGTATGTTTTTTGTCGACGATGGGTCAGGATGATGCCCTGACTAGGCAGAAAAGACATGTCCTTAGTCATAATCATTGGCTTCATTTCAAAAGCGATGGGACTCTGTCTCCAGGGACTTTTGGGCTGGGCAGCTCTGAGAAATTCAGAGTGGAAATGTGGCAACTTGGGGGAAGAGCACAGATTTCATATCAGCATGGACAGAAATTTGCCACCCCTCGTCACACCATCCAAAGTGAATGCTAATTACAGTTTCAGTTACATCACTGAAGCTGTAATAGGGTACCACCTTGCCATGTCAGGTAACCTAAATGCTATTCAAATGGAAGATGGCTCTATGAATCAAGGATGTTGATGTTTTTGTTTTATTTGTGTGTGTGTGTGTTTTTTTTGGGGGGGTAATCAATTTATTTATTAAGTAATCTTGTTTTTCATGAGACATTTAAAAGCATTACACATTCAGATGATGCATTTTAGAAGCTAGTAAACTCCTGACTACCGTATCAACTCTTCAGTCGCTTAATTCTTTTGACTGTATTGAATCCAGAAACATAGCTCTCCATGATTTATTAAGATTACTTGTTTAATGTGGGTCTCTCCTTACCAGATGTGCGGCCCCACCGTACCACTAGCTTCTAGCATTGAGCCTGTCAGCTGGTAGACCAGAAAGACACAGTTGTCGACTTGATGATTCTGACCTCTTGAGTGACATAACTGAATGGACTAGAGCAAGCCAGTTCTTTCCCCACTCTGTGCCCATGGGGACCGTTTTGATGAATAGCTATGGGTGCTGGCCTCTGGCTGGACCCCTGAGTTTCATTTGGTCTCATGTCCATTGATTGGCTACTTTCTCCTGGCTGATTTCTGATACTCTGTTGGCTCACATGACTCTCCTGCCATCTTAATGTTGCCATCTGGCATGAGGTGCAGGCCTGGTTAGCTCAATAGTAAACCACTTGCATTATGGCTGAATCGAAATGAGCAGAGGACACAGGTAAAATCTGGATGAAGAAGAGTCTTGGTGAGAATAGGGGGTCAAGGGCATCGGGGAGACTTAAAAATGCCATATTATGATTTTTTCAGATCCCAGGAAACAGCTGCAGGTGGAGAATAGGATGGATTTCAAGAATTCTCCATAGAGGCAGGGGTTCAGACAGGGGCCAGCTGGATGATGAAATCCACTCAGAGGTCAGATGTGTGCTCATGTTCACCGAAGGCTTCAGAAATTTCAGGGACTTTCAAAACTGGCTCCAGAGAGAGGCAGATCTGTTGACTGAGGAGCGGGGCTAATTGATGCATGGCCATTCTGAGATGCAGCGGCCCCAAGAGTGAGGGGAAATGGGGCTCCAGACTCCTTCCTTTACCACTGTTTTGGGGAACACTACAAGAGAAGTGCCTCTCCCCCAGCCCCTCAGGATGTAGAGAAATGAAGGACACTCAGAATGGGACAAATCTTACCCCACTGAGGGGCTTTAAGCTATCAAGTGCGGAAGCCCCACAGATGGATCTGCATGGATTTGGGTCGGCTCTCCACAGGTCAGAGAATGTCGGGTAATTTGAATAAGCACCACCTAGAAGCTCAGATGTTTATTTGGGCTCTAACATTTCCCTCCACGATCCTGCCTTCCTCCACCTCCCAGGCTGCCTGGAAGGCGCTGAGAGCTCACATTAGACACTCCTGCCTCCCCAGCCCTCTCTGTCTCCAGCTGGACCTGGGGGACCAGTCCAATCGGCTTCCTCGCGGCGCTTGGCACGCCCTACACGGGCCTCGCTGTATTCATACAGCGCCGAGACAGCTGCAAAAATGAAAAGTCATAAGAAAAATGGATATCCAAGCTCTTCCCATCCCAAGAAAGGAAATAAACATCTGGGCTCCAGAGGAGTGCAGGGGGCCGTCAGATCTGATGTCACATTAATTCGATAATGCAAACCACTCTGCAAGGGAATTACCCAGGGCGTGGAGGAAGAGGGGTCATTGGAAATGCAAATTAAAAGCATGAGATAGCATTTCACACCCGCAAAAATAGTGTCAAATTTTGAAAACCTGACAACAAATGTTGGTATCGATGGAGAGAAGCCGGAACTCGCCTACATGGCTGGCTTGTGGGAGTGCGATGTGATTTATGCACTTAAATGGTTTGGGAGTTTCTTACAAGGTCGAGCATTGATCTATCCTATGGCCCGGCAGTAACGTTTCTAGGCCTTGACCCAGGAGAGATTTATATCAGCTTTATTCACGATAGTCCCATACTAGGAAAAAACATCCAAATGTCCATCAGCAGGGACATGAAGGGACACACTGTTGGATGTTTATCCAAGGAGATAATACTCAGCAGGAGCAAATGATGAACTACCGATGCGTCACCGCAACGCTGATGATTTTGTCGAAATGACGCTGAGAAAAGGGGTCAGATATAAATGGTGCATCGTTCCACTTGCATGAAATGGAAGAGCAAGCAGATCTAACGTGTGGCGATGGAAATCAGGCCGGTGGTTGTCTCGGGGGAGATGCGGACTGCGTGAAAGGGAACGAGGCCACTTTCTCGGGTGATGGTTATGTTCTCTGCTTTGATTGGCGTGGTGGGCACTCAGACGTACACATTTATTAAAAACTGTGTTAACTGGGGGGTGAGGGCATGTATGGGAGTGGGGTGGGGGGGCAATGGTAAGATATGTACACATATAATACCTTAATTTAAAAAAATGAAAAAAAAATTGTGGGGTTAGCCTGGCTGGCGCGGCTCTGCTGTTGAGCATGAACCTATGAACCAGGAGGTCACAGTTCAGTTCCTGGTCACGGCACAGGCCTGGTTTGCCGGCTCGATCCCCAGTAGGGGGCGTGCAGGAGGCAGCCGATCAGTGATTCTCTGTCATCATGTTTCTTTCGCTCTCTCCCTCTCCCTTCCTCTCTGAAATCAAGAAGAATATATTTTTTTGAACGTTGCAGGGTTATATACTTAAGGTCTGTGCATTCCACTGAAGAGTTTTACATTTAATTTTTACCTCAATAACATAAAGGAGGGGCAGGGTCAGAAATGGAAAGCCATGGGGAAAGGATGCTTCTTGGAGAGCCGCCGCCATCCTCTCTCCCTCCCCGGGCAGGTGTGGGGTGTTACCCACCAACCCCGGCCGCAGCCCAGGCGGCTTGAGCAGATGTTGTTCCCAGAGCTCTGACAGGTGTTGAGAAACACAGATAATTGGCGCCTGACTCAGGAGTCCAGATGTGAGGAGTGGTGACTTGGGTAAGCGATGTGTTTCCACTAAGCCCGTGGTCGGCGGCTCTTTGGCCCCTTGAGTGTGGCTCTTCCACAAAATACCACGGCCTGGGTGAGTCTATTTTGAAGAAGTTGCGTTAGAAGAAGTTTAAGTTTAAAAAGTTTGGAAATCTCCAAGGAAATTTCAATCGTTGTTCTGTTGATATTTGGCTCTGTTGACTAATGAGTTTGCCGACCCCGCCAACGTGGTTCCCCCGGGGCGGGGGAGGGGGGAGGTGAGCGAGCATGGGATCATTCTGTTTAGCAGACTCACCTGCAGCAGCAGGGAGACCTCACAGGGAGAGGCTGAGGTGCTGTGCGCATGCTCAGCAGTGGCGTAGGTGTTGGAAACTACCCGTGGGAGGAGGGCTGTGTCTGCCTGAGTCAAGACAGCTGCACAGGTGAGGAGTCCTGGCAGCACTTCGGGAAAAAGGGGTCCCTGGGCTCTGACCCGTGCCTGGCCCACCAGGGACACCGGTTTTAACCGCCCAGCAGGGCCCAGTCGTGAGACCCAGCCATGGAGATCATGTCCCTTTCCCTGGCCGCTGCTCTCCCCTCCTCTCCCCCGCTGCTTGGCCTGTTTCTTCCAGGCTCTCTGCTGGGCAGGCAGGAGAGAGGCCCACCAAGTGTGGGAATGAGAAAGATGCCACAGGGGTGGGGCATAGGAAATAAGGTGGGTAATGGCAAGAGACCGAAATAGGCAAGATTGCGGAGGGAAGAGGGTCAGCAAACCTTTTCGGTGAAGGCCAGTGAGTTAACACTTCAGGCTTTGCAGGCCACGGCCTCTGTTCCACCCACACAATTAAACGTTTATTTGCAACAATGGGCCGGAATTGGTCCGTGGGTGCGTGGGTGATGGTTTGAAAACCCTGGGAGTAGGGCATAGGGTCCTATGGTAAAGAATTTGGATGTTATTCCAAGTGACTAGGTAGGACTTCCAAAGGTTTTGAATGGGGTGGGGGTAGGAGGGAGTCCTGCGGTTAGATTTTTTTAAAAATGTATTTTTTATTGATTTCAGGGAGAGAGAATCTTTGACCGGCTGCCTCCTACATCCCCCATCCCCACCACCACTGGGGATCATGCCCACAATCCAGGCATGTGCCCCAATTGGGCATCAAACCAGGACCTCCTGGTCCATAGGTCAACACTCAACCACTGAGCCACACCAGCTGGGCAGATTTTGCTTTAAAAAGATTCCTTGCATCGTAAGATCTTATTCTCCCATCCTCACGATGAACTCCATTTCATATTCTCTTTGGAAAACTGAGGAATCGTTTGGGATGGGGTGTTGGGGGGTGGCAGACAGCAGGGTGGGGGAGTCACTAGAAGTTGTTATGCTGTGTGCTAGTTTACTTGACCTCAGGTTGATTGCTTAATCTCTCTGAGCCTCAGTTTCCTTCTTAATAAAACTGTAATAGTAACACCTGACTCTAAGGGTTATTAAGTGGATTAAATGAGATCACGTGTATAAAACACCTGTCACAGGGCCTGGCCAAGTGAGGGCTCGATGATGTAAATCCCTTTTCCTCTCTCTCTTTTCATGAGCTTGTGTATGTCACACTCCAGTCAAGACAGAGGTAAATGTAAAACTCAGTAATTAAGTTCAAAAAAGTCTATTGCACAATGACCTGCTAGGCGAGGAATTTCTCACCAGAACCTAACCGGGTGATTTGGTTACTGCAATAATTGGATACAATTTAAATGTAAATTTATAGAAGCACAACTTCTGATTACACAGAGGTGAATCTACTTGTATTCCATGTTAGTCAAACAGAGCTTGGAGCTGTGGTCCTAATTCGGGACATGCTAATTGGAGAGGAAGGCTCATAAGTGAAGTGCACTAGAAAAAGAATGGCAAGTTGTAGAAGAGCTTGGGAATCACATCGGATGTAAAAATGTACTGGGAATGTTTAGCATGGGGGAAGAAAAAACTGAAAGAAAATGTGAAACGTGTACAGTTAGTTGAAGGGCTACCATCTGGAAGAAAGACAAGAGTCACATCATATTGGCGTAGAGGCAGGTGTCCCCCACCATGGGATGGGGACAGCAGAGAAAAGATTTCTCCACACTTGAAGATCTCCATGACAGGAGGAGGGAGCTCCCCATCAAGGCAAGTGTTCTAGAAGAGATTAAGGGGCATTCAATGGCCGAGAGGTTGTTCAAAAGATTTTTGCAATGAGTACACAAGCAAACTCAAAGACCTCCCATGAGACCTCCCAAATTTCTGATTCCATAAATTTATGGGGTTTGTTAACCAAATCTTTGGAGGTCCAGAGACCCTCTTGGGTACCAGGGACTAGAACCTTCTTTTCAGGCATCTGGCAAAAGGGATTGTGAGATACACGAATTTGTGCTTAATCAAGAGGTACAGGGACTTACAGAGTTTTATTGAGGCGGGCAGGAGGGCGTGACTAAGGTACAAGAGACTGGGTCACTTCTATGTCGATTGGGTCAGAGTCAATTTCATGTCACTGAAAAATGGATGAGATTAGAAGAGGAAAAAAAGTCAGGGAGGTCTCACCTGAATCATCCCCCCATCCATGAACTACCTTATCTCTGCCTTCCTCGACGAGGCCACCATCATCTCTCTCTGGGTGGCTGCTATAGCCTCCCAGCTGGCCTTAATCATGTGCTCAGAGTACACAAACAAGAAAATAGCAGGAGGACTCTGTGTTTTTCCTGCCTTCTTTAAAATGTAAGCCCTGTGCCTGGCCGGTGTGGTTCACTGGTTGAGCATCGATCCATGAACCAGGAGGTCACAGTTTGATACCCAGTGTGGGGCATCATGCAGGAGGCAGCCGATCAATGATTCTCTCTCATCATTGATGTTTCCATCTCTCTCTCTCCCTCTCCCTTCCTCTCTGAAATCAATAAAAACACATTAAAAAACAATAATAACTTAGAAAAAAATAAAATAAAGGGAAGGCCTGTGAGGGCACGGGCACTACGTTCACTGCTGAATCCTGACCCACAGGGGATGCTCTCCAAAGGCTCGTGGGGAGAAGGAAGAGTAGAAACCACCCAGGAGTGGAATATGGCACCTTGAAATCATGGCAACTGGACAAAGTTCGATAGACAATTTTGGCATTTCAAAGGACGTGTCCAGCCAAAGCGTCAAGGTAATGTACATATTACCCGAATTTTGTCTGGTTGTCTTGAGTGAATGCAAATCTGACATTGCCTGACCCGAGTTGTCTTTGGTCCACGAACAATTCTTCAGCTGTCCAGCGTGAACGAGTTCTAGACTATGAATGGTGGAAAAGCAGCAGCCCCTTGGGAGCCCAGCAAACTCTTTTCAGCTTCCAGAGTTAATAGGCGACTCTAGGAAAATGCAGGGCAGAGATGGCCTAAGAAAGGAAAAAAAGGAATGAGTAGGAAGAGGAAGTGAGGTAGAAGAAATAACATTTCTCGCGGGCTTTAGTGCGTCGCGCACCTCTGCTATGCTCATGAGATAATATCTTCTGAGAAATGAAAAGCATTTGGGTCTCAGAGGAGTAAGAAAAGTATGTAAGGACAGGCGGTAGAATGTTATGGTAGAGATTCCTGATACTGCGTCGGTGACCTCGCCATGAAAGGTTGGAACTTATTAAGCACCTACTAAGTGTCAGGACTGTTGAAGAAAAGGGAAAGCATCTTGCTGGCAGCCTCTGATGTCATAGTTTGCTATCCAACAGCCATGGTCATGGGCAGACCCAGGTTTTGTGAGGCCCGAGTTGTATCAGTTGTTTTTTTTTTTTTCAGGGAGAAGGGGCGTCTTCAAAAACAAGGCTATACATTTTTAAAAATATGAGGTTACGTCCAAGGCCTTAATAGAAGCTAGTGAGGAGACCTGAAGCTTAAGCATCTTTAGCGACCTCGTAAGTGACTCTAGCAATGGACAAAGTGTCAGAGTGGTGCCTCAAACATGTTCCTGTTGGAAATGAAGGGGGAGGTGGCGGCAAGAAACAGGATGGAGCTGGCTGGGAAAGTCAAACACACTTCTCACACGAACCCTTAAGCACCATGTTCGTTACAGCCGGAAAGACTGCTTCTCAGCGATTTGTTCATATTCCCTTCGGTTAAAAATTCCTTCTATTTTTTGGTTAAAATGGTTTTACAGAAAGTTTTATTTCAAGTCTAAAATACAAGCCCTTTCTGGTCGGGAGGACTCGCTGCTAGGAACCCAAGAAATGTCTTGTTGTCAGGGTGATAAGCCCTGCATTTCTGGATTTAGACTGAAAATGCCTCTAAAATATGTAATAATCTGGTGATGTGGGCTTTGACTGGATCTGGCCGGTGGGGGTGAGGGGATTCAGAGGTGCTCGCTCTCTGCACTTGGGTGTCTCCTGTGTATCAATGCCGTGTGGGGAGCCCGTGAAAACCCCAAACGTTTTCCTTTACCTTCCAAAGGAGTCCTGTACCGACCAGGAGATTCAGAGCGAGTGAACTCTCAGCCTGCCCTTCGCCCCAAACTGCCCTAATGCAACCCTGTTCTACCAGGGAGGGATTATAAGCATGCTTAACAAAAGGGAAACCAAGGCACGGGGCAGTAAGCAGCCCGTCCTAGGTCACCCAGCAAGTTTATGTCTCAATGGCATCTTCTGGCTCTCGGAAGGTCTGCCCAAGGTCATGCACTGAGGGAAACTGAGGAAAAGAGCATGTTCCTAGGAGTGGCGAGAAGAATCTCAAAAACCTAGGTGGGGACAGGACTGAGTGTGATTGGACGATATGTCGATTTTCATGGACAGAGGGATTTGGGCAAATACGAATTTAACAGAGATGGTTATAAAGGACTTTGGGAGTGTTGGCAAGGGGGAAAAAATAGAGATTTTTGTGAAAATGGAGGATGGGCTCTGGGGGGTGCGGTGGGACTTTATGGCACTAACAAGCAACAGAACCTGCCATCTGGAACGGGGTTGGGGGTGGGGGCAGGGAGGTGTTTGTGCAGCACCCCGCAGATCACAGGCCCTCAATCCATGTTTGCCAAAGGAATTTGCCAAGGAGGCCGAGCGCTAACGTTGCCTCGATTTGATAACTACCATTTTCCTGGTTGCCATGATCCTGGCGTGGGACGCAGGCCAGGAATCCAATCGGCAAAAGCAGACAATGGGAGGTGACACGGGAGAGTGGGGTGCTGGTGAAGGCCACGGGGGCCCAGGCCCGGCCGCAAACCCAGCCCAGGTTGCAGAGGAGACCTGCCTCCTTACAGACACTTCCCCACCAGGATCAGCTGGGGTGGGGGCGGGGTGTCTCAGTGTGGGGGTGGGAGGGAAGGAGTGATTTCATCTGTGTAATGAAAAATGACCTGAACGGTTCTCTGATCCTGGAAACTCCCATCTAACTGGGGCCAAGGAAAACAGGATTAGGTCTTATTACTTCTGCGATGGCTTTGCATCTGCTCAGAAGGAGTTAAACCGGAGGGAACAGAAAAACCCTCTGCCTCTATGGCCCCTGCAGATAAACTCTGAATGATTTCCCGGGGTTAATAGGACAGGGCTCCCCGTGGCACCCCCATCCCCCAGATACTGATGGACTCTAGCTTCCTTCGCTTTTGAAGTGGACACCCCATTTTGGGGGGTGCGTTCATCATCCCAGAAAGCTGGCTCTCGTGAAGTCGGACAAGTCACCCCCTCTGGCCTCTACCACCTTCTGACAAGCCACTGACTTCCGGGCTAACGTGCCCTCCCGACTTCCACAGGGTTGCCCCAAACCACAACACACACTTGCCTGCGTGGGCAACCACCGACACGTGGTTCTCTTTGTGCCCGAACGGGGTGGCATCGACAAGATCTTTGTGCGTCCATGTTTGAGGGCACAGTCTCCCCAGGGCCGGATTTGGGATTGCCAAGAGTGCACTTAAAAACCAAAACCTCGCAGGCAACAAGCTTCAAACCATGCTTTTCCCAAGAGAAAGGGGTGAGTAAGTCCACAGGGCAGTGTTCTTTTTATTGCAATGTATATTTATTGTAAACAATAATATACAAAAAAAGAGAGAAAAGGTAAGTTTCACAGAGAGAACAAAAGTTTCGGGGTGTCTGGGGAGGGGGACAAGGAAACAAACAAAACACAAACACGAACCAAACCTTAACCTAAAGACAAAATATGATTTAAATGCCAGGTTTTTTTAAGTTACAGAAATATTTTTTTAAAAAAAGATCTGCTTTTATACAGAAATGGAAAGATGCCATATTATAAGAGTGCTTTAAGATTTTATTCTACTGACTTCTAAAACTGTTAATATATCTTTTTTTTTTAAATAAAAAAAAAGTTTGCTGTCTTTTTTAAAAAGCAATCCTCAAACGCTCCAGCCACAGAAATAATTAAGAATTAAGGTCTGTCAGCGGGCTCGCCCCTCCCCCTTTCCTCCCTCTCTCCAAGAGAACATGCAGAGGAATAGGATGACACGGGCTGCCACTGTCCCGTGTCACACCACACGCACACCGTGTAGGCAGCCCGAGAATCTGTGGCAGAAAACACTGCAAAGGACTCAGTGATACACTACATTTGAAACCTTTCATTTGTACAAAAAAAAAAAAAAAGAGAGAAACAAGTTTCCAGTTTTTCAACAAAAAACAACAAAGAAAAAAAAATAAAAGGACGGACAAAAAGGCGTATTTATACAAATCTAGGACAAGGAATCCAAAGAAACTTGCTTTTAATAATACAAAAAAAGGATTAAAGAGATAAATAAAAAAAAAAACCAACTGGTTACAGTTAAGAACATAATTTAACAAGATGACCATACTCTTTGAGGAAGGCTCCAACAACCTATTTTAAAGGTAAATTTTAAAAATAAAAAAAAGGATGTTTTTTTTTTTTTTTAATTAAAACCTCTCCTTACAAAATAAATAATTTGAGCACGTGGAATGTCTGGAAGGTTAACTGCTGGTGTTGAGAGAGGCACAGGTGACTGGGAGGAGGCTGGCATCTGTGTTCCACATGGGGCCAGGCGACCAGGGGGCAGGGGGCAGGGGCTGGGGGAGGCACTGACTGGCTGCTGAAACATCCCCCAATCGCATTTCCTCTCTTTGCCTTTTGCTTCTTGCTTAAGATCTCCTTGAACAGGCAAACGCGGGAGGAAACAGATGCACTAAAAGCGCAAGTATTTGTCAGCAGCATGTTTTTAAGGCTCAAGGTGTGTGTTTTCTTCTCTCGTTTAAAAAATATATATGTGATAACGCTTCCCATATGCTTCTCTAGACTAACGTGTGTAGGTCCGTACTTGCAAAATAAGGCCTTTATTTGTCTAAGGCAGTTCCTCCTCCAATCAGAAAGCCCGAGGCGTTAAGCAAAGCTAACACCTCTCCCCACCCCCCTCAGCTCATCTCATAACACAAACCTGTGGGGGGTTTTTCAATGTTAATACAACAACACTTTTTTTCTTCTTTTTTTTTGTAAGAGAAAGCAAATCTGTACAAAAATACTCTGGTTGCAAGAAAAGCTAGGGCACGCTGTTCAACTAAGTAGTTTAGCTGTTGGAAAAATAAGAGCATTTAATTTTTTTTTTTTAAATCTAAAAATATGTATAAATCCCCTCAAAACGGTAATGAATCATACACAGTACATACTAAAAATATTTAAAATAGAGAATATTCCTCACAGAGGACTTTCTTCTTTAATTACTGCTAAAAAATAATTACAAAGTCCAAACAGGCAGAGAGATTGAGCACACGCGGTCCCACGGGTCTCCATCCTCCTGGAGCTCGCTCTGAAGAAGGCTACCGAGTCCGGCCTCTGGTGGCCATGCCGCGGGAGTGGCCTGGCCACTGCCTGCCTCCAGCAAGGTGGGCATGCGTTTTGGATAGCGAATGTGTTTCTGTCTTGGAATCTGGGTCCGAGTTGCCTTTTAGCTTAAAACGTCTTTCTGGAATGAGAAGAAGAAGAAGAAAAATAATAATGTCCAAATGAACAAGAAATCGTGGTGGGCTGCTTTTCTTTCTTTCTTCGGTTAGGTTGACGAACATGACGCCAATCATCCATCACCCTTTGTCTCCGGTCTCCTTCAAGGTCTGGTGAGCTGTGTGTAGACGGGCTGTTCCCAGTGCTGGGGGCTGTGGGTCTGCGGGATGGAAGGGACCCCGGAGGTGTCGGCGATGGGGGTGTACATGGGCCGCTGCGCCGGGTTCATGTAGGTGAAGGTGGAGTAGAGGCCGGAGCCCTGGCCGGCCGCGTGGCTGTAGTAGGAGCCGGAGTTCTGGTGGTCGGTGTAGTCGTACTGCGAGCGGGTGATGGGCGGGTAGGAGGGGCTGTAGTGCGGGAGGTTGAAGGGGCTGTAGGCGATCTGCTGCGCCGGCGAGTGCTGCTGCTGCTCGCTGTAGTGGCTGGGGCTCAGCTGCTCCGTCTTGATGTGCGTGCGCTGGGCCTGGCCCGCCTCGCTGCTCAGCGGGGTCAGCGTGTGCGCCTGCGGCTGCGGGGGCGCGGGCGGCTGCTGCGGGGGCGCGGGCGGCGGCGGCTGCTGCGGGGGCGCCGGCGGAGCCTGCGGGGCCTGCGGGGGCTGCTGCGGGGGCGGCGGCGCCTGCTGCTTGGACATCCACACGTGGCCCGCGCCCGCGGGGGTTGCCGCCGCGGTGCTGCTGATGCCGTAGCTGCCGGTGTAGGTGACCTGGCCGTGAGTGGCCGGCACCCCCGGGTGGCCGTTGGGGGGCAGGTACTGGTCAAACTCATTGACGTCGAAGGTCTCGATGTTGGAGATGACGTCGCTGCTCAGCTCGCCGATGTCCACATCGCGGAAGTCGATGGGGGGCTGTCGGCCCCCCTCTGGCAGGGGGCGCCCCTCTCGCTTCAGGTCAGCCTTGCCCGGCTGCACGTCGGTTTTGGGGGTGGTTGGTGGCGTCGGTGGGCCCTGGGATTGCCCTGCAGGCAAGAAAAGAGAAAGAAGCGCAGGAAAATCAGCAAGGGGTGTGCAAAGACCCTGGTCTTAGGCACCCTCCGGAGACCCTCCCTGATAAAGGGTCCAAGGGCCCCGCATCCCCCAGGGAGGCGCGCTGCCCTGGAGATGTGACTCTCAATAATTAACCTGCCAGCACACACTGGGCCACCTCCTTTCATCAGGGGCACCTGAGGACCCTCCGCCAAATTGCTACTTGTAGGAGTCCTGGGTGTGTTTGCCGTGGGGGAGCAAAGCAAAGAAGGGTGACGTCTCGTAAAGCTGTAAAGGCATTTACCTCGTGCAATAAAAATCAATCTGCTAGGACGCAGGACGTGTGTGTGTGTGTGTGTGTGTGTGTGTGTGTGTGTGTGTGTGTGTGTGTGTTTAGGGGCTTCCTGGGACCCTGGGCAGGGAGGGGAGGGGCTAGGGGTGGGGGATGGTGGTTCCCTCTCCCGGGTGGCGCAAAGTCCCAAAGCAGAGCCTATTAGGTGGAGGCCTAGGGATGCGCCAGGCGGGTCGTGGCTGGGCTCAGGGGGCCCCGGGGGACTCACCGGAGTGCTCGCCGGGGGAGTGCACCTCGCTCATGCCCGACGAGGAGTGTGGCGAGTCGGCCTGCAGCGCCTTGAAGATGGCGTTGGGGGAGATGTGCGTCTGTTCGGCTGCCTCCTCGGCCTCCGCCTGGCCGTTCTTCACCGACTTCCTGCGCCGGGGCTGGTACTTGTAGTCCGGGTGGTCCTTCTTGTGCTGCACGCGCAGCCGCTCCGCCTCCTCCACGAAGGGCCGCTTCTCGCTCTCGTTCAGCAGTCTGCGTGCGCGAAAGGGGGCGCAGAGGAAAAGGGGGGGGGGAGTTCTGTGAAATCTGCGGCGCTGTCACGGCGGCGGGAGCGGGAGGTGACCCCCGACCTCTCCGTTGCTGCTTTTGCGCACAACCCCGTCTCCCTCCCCCTGCTTTCCAGCCAGTGCCACAGCTCATAACTTTTCTTAACAACAAAAAAGTAAAAAAAAACAAAAAAAAAATCTCCCCTATTCTTTCAGTGGGACGTGAGCGGTCACTCCGCGCCCCGCCCTCTCCCCTTCTCTTCTATTTTGGAAACCTTGCAGACGGAAATCGCTCTCCGCTGCCCGGTTCTTAATGCCTCTGCTACTGGAGTTATCCCTCTCCCACCCCACCCTCCTCCTCCTCCTCCCTTCAAACAAAAATTTTTCCAAAAATCCCACTCAATTAGCAAGGAGCCCCTCCTGCCCACCCCCACCCCCCAACACTGCTCCCACCTACTTCCAGTAGCCTCCCTCCTCCGCCCCCTTCCGGCTAAGGGGGGTCCTCTAGCCTGGGTTTCTCTCCCCGCCCTCCATCCCAACTCCGTGAGTGCAGGGCTACAGGAAAGCGCGAAAGCGCGCAGTTCCTGGGAGAGAGAAGCAAACTTCACTTCCCACTCCAGCACCCATTTGGGATTGCAGTTCATCAGGCTGGCCCCCTCCCACCGTGCGTGCGTCCTACTAGCCTTCTTCCACCCGCTGGCCGTCCATCCCTCTCCCCCCCCCCCCCCCGCTACCCACCCACCCACCTCCCTTCCCTGGAGCCATCCAAGAACTTTGTCAAACTCCGAGCCAAGTTACACCACGTCCCCACCCCGCTCCGGCCCCACCCCGCCCGCTGCGGGAGGCGGGGCACGGAGAGCGGGTCTTGGCCAGCACCCCGCCCCCCCTTGCTCCCCCCCACCGCCGTGGAGCCCACCCGGCCGCCGCCCTACCTCCAGAGCTTGCCCAGCGTCTTGCTGAGCTCGGCGTTGTGCAGGTGCGGGTACTGGTCTGCAAGCTTCCTGCGCGCCGCCTGCGCCCACACCATGAAGGCGTTCATGGGCCGCTTGACGTGCGGCTTGTTCTTGCTGGAGCCGTTGACGCGCACGGGCATGGGCACCAGCGTCCAGTCGTAGCCCTTGAGCACCTGGCTGACGGCCTCGCGGATGCACACGGGGAATTTGTCTTCCTCGCTCTCCTTCTTCAGGTCCGGCTCGCCCTTGGGGAATGTGTTCTCCTGGGGCCTCGTGTTTTCGGTATCGGAGCCGGAGCCCGAAGGGCAGGGCGAGCCCGCCGAGTCCTCGGACATGGTGGGGCTGGGGGCGCCGGACAGGCCCTTCTCCTGCTCTTCGGTCATCTTCATGAAGGGGTCCAGGAGATTCATGCGCAGGCCCGGGGGAGGGAGCGGGTGGCCGGGAAAGGCGAGAAGCCGCGGCGGCTCGGGGACTCGAGGCGCGGGCTCCTCTCCCCTCGGCTGCCCGGACGCGGAGCGAGCGGCTCCCGGGGAGCCTGGCGCGTCACTCAGAGGCAGCAGCGGCGAGCACTTGGGAAGGCGCGGGGTGGCCAGCCCGCAGCTGCCCGCTTCAAGTGGGGGAAGGCGAATTGGAGAGGAGGAGGAGGAGGGGAAGAAGGAGCTAAAGCGGGGGCGATTGCACCCCTTTCCCTCTCCTCCTGCAAAGAAAAGTTCCTGGCGCCACTGACGTTCCCAGTCAGTTTCAAGCTCTGCTCTCCGCTCTCCGACTTCCAGCCCGGCTGCTCTTTAATAAATACTCCCCCCTCACCTTAGAGACGTCCAGCCAATCAAGGGCTGGCAGGCAGCTGATTGGATCGGATTGGGGGGGGGGGAGGAGGATTGTGGCGCTTGGGCTGGGTGACGAGAGGGGCGGGGAGGAGCTGGGCGGGGAGGGCTGCCGCTGGCCGGGCGGTTAAGGGGGTGTGTGTGGGGGGGTGCTGCTGGAAAGGCGGGGGACCCAGGACATCCAAGTGTGTAAGTTTGCCGTACTCTCTCGCAATGTCAGAAATTTGGTGCGTCTCTGCGCGAATCTCCGTGTGTGTTTGCGTGTGTGTGAGTGTGTGTGTGCGCGCGCGCGCGCGCACGCATGTCTAGCCTAGGATCTACCCCCATCCCCAAAGCATTTCTTCTCCGAGCTTTCTCCGCGGTCCCGGGGACTGAGCCGGAGTTTACAGTACTTGAGAGGCAGTCCCTCCATAATGCGCAGCCCGGTTGACGCGCCCGGAGCCTGCCTGTGCCGAAAGTCCTTAGGAATGGTCTTTTGCAACAAATGTTTTGGTGACTCAGCGCCCGCTGTTCCTCCGTAATAACCCATATAAATAGGTGAACATGCTCTGGTTCGCTGGGGCTGGCGAGGCTGGTCGGGATTCGGCTGCGCTTTTGCAAAGGGAATCAATGAAACCCAAAGCTAACTCCCCGCGAAGGCTAGGCTGGCTGCAGGGGGCTGGGTAGCCCCGCGCTCGCTCGCTCGCTCGCTCGTTCGCTCGCAGAGCCGTACTCAGTCCACGCCGACCTTGAACTCCGACAATTCCTTCTCCAGCCCCCCAGCCTCCCCTCCTCCGAGCCCCTACCCCGCCAAAGCGCTTCAGTGACAGGGCAGCTGCTTTGATGGTCTGCTCTTCACCTCCCTGCCGAGTCAAAACGCCAGCCGAGTGGCCTGGAAAGAGTGTGCAAACTGGCTCTGAGCGATTATCGAACTGTGCGAATGTGGCCGCCCCGGGCCGCGAGGCGGAGGCCAGGCACTGGGTTTGTAAAAGGCTAAACAAACGGGTCCCGCTGCAGGCGAAACAGGCTACTCCGCGGGTCGAGCCGCCTGCCCGCTTTCGCCCTCCTTCACAGTCACCTGGAGGGGGGAAGCGCCTGTGGCCCTCACTTCATAGTCGGGTCCTTTTGTGACTCGCAGACAGTAGGGAGTTCTGTGGAGGATGTGGGGGTGTCGGATGAATTTCCAGTGTGATGTGAGCACAATCTTTTGTGTTTACACGCATGCTTAGAGTCTGGTTGCGTATCTTTTCGGGGGGAGAAGAAAAACTTTAGTCGCCGAGGGTTACTTCTCTTCAGAATCATAACTAAACGCCCAACTGAGCAAAACTCTTAATTTTCAACCCCCCCCCCCCCTCTCCTGGCTCGGCAAATATTCACCTCGATTTAAATCATGGTTCTTGTGACTCGGGCCGGAATCATACCAAAGACTTGTTTATTTCTAATTTGCAAATTGCGGGGAACTCTTGATTTTAAAGACGGTTTTTCCAAAATTTTCAAAAATTTTGTTTTCTTCCAAAGAACTCGACATTTCTTATAGGAAATGGAACTCTTCAGAAAGTAGTAAGTTGCAACCCTGTTAAATGGTATTTTACTTTTTAATCGAAGGTAACTCACAGTTGGTGTCTCGGTTATCTTAGAGTTTAACAGGAGGTTAAGAGATCTCCACACAGTAGTCTTGCATTCATGGCTTCCTAACATGCCGGGAAAGAATAAGAACAACTTTGTCCTTACTTTTGGGAGAAAAAGTCCCGCGTAGTATGGACTGAATCCTGGGTCCTGGGGAGGGGACATTGGTGAGTATGACTAACTGTGATTCGTAGGCAACTGGCCCAGAAGGAGGCTCAGACACCAGAACTTGGGGCAGAAGTTTTGGTTGTATTTTATTGTAATTCTCCTGTTTACTGGCATAAAAGGCACTGAAGACGACCTTGACTTGGAGGTAGTTTGGAACATTTCACAGAATATTGGTCAAGAAAAATACGTACATATGTAAGCCTATTTTAATACATTTTTATGATAGGACATAACTATGCAGCGCTTTAAATAGTAAGTTATAGTACTGTATACATTTTCTGCTCGTTTGATACAAGCAATTTTGTATTCTTGTATCTTTTTGGAAAACATGATAAACAATCAGTTGACTGCAAAACTGGACTGCAATTTTCAGCTGCATCCAGAGGGGGCGCCAAAAGCCCAGAAACTGTCTCAGCTCGCAGAAACCGCAGGGAAACTGATAGCTGTGGCGGAGGGTGTGTGTCCCTCTCCATCAGGACTGCTCGGCTGCTGAGATTTATCTGCAGAAATTCCGACACTGTATGCCCTCCCGTGAGGATCCACCTCTGGGCAGCCCAGTTAGGGGAGCTGGGAGGTGCGTGTCTAGAGAGGACCCGGCCGGTAACAAGCGCGCTCTCCGTGCCTGACAATTCTGTTCTGCACAGAACGTGGAGACCGAGACCACAGGAAGGGTCCCCCCACCCCCACCCCGCCTCCCAGGTGCCAGGCGTTGTCCCCTGCTGGGCGAGCTAGGGCCAGGCCGAGTCTGACGCGTGGAGACCATTGATTAGCCAGTGAGGCAGTCCTGAATTTCTTCTGGGGCCTGGGTGCCAACTCCCCCACCCCCATTCAGGGGCTCGGTTCCCTGCGGTGTGACTTTCCCCCTGTCAGTCGCCCCTGACTTTTCTTTCCGACCCCGGAAGACAGCAGGGGCGGGGGTGGGGACAGGAACCCTTTCCCCAGAGTTGAGGTTACAGATGGGGAAACTGAGGCCCTTGGCCCAGGGTTAGCCAGCAGAGCCTTCTGCCAAAGAGCTAAACGCTGTGGGGACCCACGGTCTGGTGGGGCCCAGGAAGGGAAAGGGCGCTGGTCAGGAAAGGGAAAAGCAACCAGCTGCACTTCGCACGTAGCAACGGCGCGCATTCGGCCCAGGCACCTGGGCCAGCGCCACGAGGTCTGCCGCGGGGAGCGGAGACCTGGAGGTGCGAGCGGAACCCCAGGGGGACCTCAGGAAGCCAAGATCTGGGACCCTCCTCCCCCTTCTCTCTCTTTAGGCGTCTGGGGGGCCGGCGCCAGGCTCAATTTCTCCAGCCGGGCCGCCAGCCTCCCTCCGAGTCTACGCGGGCTCCCAGACCGGAGCCCGGAGTTGTTGGCACAGAGCGAGTTTCGCCGGCTCTGCGGGGCGGTGCTGACCCGGGGTGCCAGGGGGTGGGGTTGCGTCCCGGGATGGGGGTGAGAGGTGTGGGGTCAGGATGGGGTTCCCCATACCTGAGGAATGAAGGAGCATAACTCCCTTCCCCAAATTCCTTAGGAAAAGTGGAGACCATGCCTAAATCCGTGTTCAGCAGGGATGCGTGCGTCCTGAAGAATCTGGTTGGGGTGAGCAGCGGAGTCTCCCCAAGAGCTCAGCCCCGGGCCACCTTTTCTATAGAGGTGCCCAGAGACGGGGCACCCCTTCTCCTGTCAGGTCCCCAGGGCTCGTTTCTCTGCAGGTGAAAGACCCCAATCCCTGGTGGGCCCTCAGTCCCGGCGCCCTGCGCTCCCAGGCGCTCCTCGGCCATTGGTACATTTCACGGGGCGCGGAGCCTGTGGCCGCTGGCTTTTCACGCCGGGCTCCGCTTCTCTTTGGAAGGAGCGGCAGGTAAGGCGAGGCTCGGACCGGCGCCAGGCTGGACGGCTGCAGCCAAAAGGGAAAGGAAAGTTGCAGATGACTCCATAGGGGCGCAGTGAATACCTGTGTCTGGCCGAGTACAGGTGAGCCCCGGACACGTTGCCCTGGGGTGTGCCTGTGTCACCCGTGTACTCCTGCTCCCCCCCCACCCCCCCCTCG
Source organism: Corynorhinus townsendii (assembly GCA_026230045.1). Taxonomy (NCBI): domain Eukaryota; kingdom Metazoa; phylum Chordata; class Mammalia; order Chiroptera; family Vespertilionidae; genus Corynorhinus; species Corynorhinus townsendii. Next base: position 5,495,993 of record JAPDVU010000009.1, read on the forward strand.
TGGCTGTAACCCATGTCGAGGGCCTGAGAGGGGTGGGGTTCAAACCGGCACCTGAGCCAGAACTGCTGGCTTCTCTGGGCTGGCTGGCTTTCCCCAGGGGGCGGGGGAGGGGGGAGAAGCACGTGGGAAGTGGGAAGTTTCTGTCCCAAAGGGACTGTGTGCCTTTTCCCCCTTTCTCCCACATTTAAAAATCCCAACGTTCCCCCAAAACATCTGTCGTTAGTCAAGGCATAAGGGAGCCGCGAGTCAATGCCTCAGCGCACCCCTGGAACAGCCTGCAGGGAAAGTTCCCAGGCAAGTCTCCCCCAGGCCCCCTTTCTCAATGCTCCTCTTTTAAAAATCTCTCTGACATCCGGGCTGAGGCTGCCCTCGCCTTGCGGACTTAAACATACAAATAGAGTCAGCGGGGACTCCAGGGCCCAGGGGCTCACTCCCCTCCCCCCCCCCCAGCCTCCATAGGGCGAGGATTCGCACCTGCACCCCCTTCCTCCCCTCAGGTCACCTCTCCAGCGGGGGCGCCCGGGGGTGGGGGGTGGGGTGGGAGGTGTAGGACCAGGGAGCAGGGAGCACAGCAGCAGAAAGGAGCTGGATGCCCGGACTCTTTTTCAGGGTTCTCCCAGGGGACGGCTTCAGCTCCAGCTGAAGGGACTCTGATTATTTCGGATCTTTATTAACAGGGGGAAATGCCTCCATCAAAGCACCGAGAGGGAGAAATGCTATTAATAGCCAATTTCGTAGGTAACTGAGTGAAAGACAAGTATCCTGTGTCTTTCTCAGCAGGTCCGGGAGGTACCTTGGGCGGAGAGAGCGTCTCCCTTATGTCTGGAACATATGGATTTGGGGCCCAACCCGCCGTCCTCCCTGCTGGGAGGTGGGTTCCCCTCTGGGGCGGCTGAGCCAGGCTCGGGGCAGAAGCACGCAGCTGCGCAGCCGGGTTGCCTGCCCTCTGCGCTTTGGCCCCAGGGCCCCAGGAGGGCCAAGGTCGTGAGGTCAGCCCCCAACTTTGGAGTTTCCGAGGGAGTGACGCATTTAGGGTGGGGGCGCAGGCCTGGGAGGGTGTTTGGAGCTGTAAGGTCACAAAAACTGGGGAGGGGGGGGAGGTGGGGCGGCCTCAGAGCCTGGAAACCGCCCTGGGCCTTTGAGAAGTCTGAGTGTGTGTGAGTGGGGGGTGGGGCAGGGGGTTGTGGGGGGGGACAGGGAGGGGCAGACAACCCAGGATCGCTGTTCATTTCAAATTAAGGTGCCCGTCCTCGCTGTCTGCCAGCCTGCCCCAGGTCCCACTCCATCCTGGGCCTGTTTGCAGAGAGAAGCAAAGGTGTGCCTGCTACTCTCCCAGCCTCCAGGGGACTCATCTGGGATTTTGAGAAAGCAGGGTCCCCTCCCCCTTTTCTTTCCTTCTGCCCACCTGTCATTCATTCATTCATTCATTCATTCATTTTGATGAGTGTGAATTTTGGTCTGGTGCAGGAGAGAGGGTCAGGCCCTTTTTTTTGGTGTGTGTGTCCCCCTCCCTAGAAAATCTCGCCGTGTCCTTGTCTCTATCTTCAGGACAAAGTGTGAGGAAGGACAGACTGTTCTGCTTCCCACGGAGTCCCGGGAGTGCACCGCACCCCCCCATCCCCTCACCCCCCTTCCCAGGTTGGCTGAAACCTGAGGGAAAGCCCGCAGCCTGGACCAGGCAGGGACCGATGGCAAAAGTGTGTCCCGTTGGGGTGCCTGGAAGCTCACAGACCTCAGCTCTGGTTGGCGGAAGTCTTTTCAGTCTCATCTGCCTTAACATCCATGTGGAGCACAGAGACAGGTCAGCAGTTCCTGGTGTCATCTCGGGCTAGGGTCATGTCAGATGCAAACATCAGGGCGTCTATTCTTCTTCAAAACCAAGATGGAGTTCGGGAGGGCCCTACGTGTAGGCATCTTCCCCCTCAAACGCTCACCTTCTTGGAACCATGGAGACACCTCGGAGGTGGAGACGTTTCTCTCAGCAACCAGGAGGAAAGGTGGTGTCGGAAAGGTGGTGTCGGACTGAGGTTGATACCTCTGGTAGGACAGGCAGGCAGGGTGGATGGTCTTGGCTCAGACCCATATGCTCAGCATCCACCCCACCCCCTCCCGTCTCCCCCTGGGACCTGGCTCCAGCATCTCCTTAAAAGAGCCACATCCAGTTTTCATTTGAGCCATAGATGCATGAGGCATCATGGACAGCAAACCAGGTGCTTGCAAATGTGCGCGGTGTGGCAGATGGAGGCTGTGCAGGAAGCGGGGGAGCGGGATCGGGGTGTAGATCTGAGGTTGGGCCCTAGGTAGGACACAAGGTGACCAAGTAGAGTTCTGGTTGCAATGCGGTGGAGACATCTTGTCCTCTCCATCCTCTCTCACTCCCTGTCATTCTTTTCCTTGTCTCCCTGTCCCAGTTAGCCCAACAGTCATCAGATATCGCTTGAGGCTTACTATGTGCCTGACATCCACAGGGGACGAGCTCGGGGTCCCTGCTGTGATTGTCTCCGTGTGTCGATGTTAAATCAGAATTCAGCCTCCGCCATCCACACTCTGCCCCGCCCTCTGGGCTCCCTGTTCTGAGACCCTCTTTCTCTGCCTCTTCCATGGATCCCCCTTTTCTTGCTCTGAGGGAATGCATGGGTCACAGCGAGCTGCCTCCCAGCTTGTGGCTCCATCAGAGGGGAAGACCCAGCCTGGGGAGGAGTGGTCCAGGGACCCTGGCTCAGGGTCAGAGTCCTTTCCATCCTCTGCCTCCCCACCGGGGTGCCCTCTCTGCTCTCCCTGGCGAGGCTGTGCTGCCCTTCGCCTGAGCCATCGCCTCCCACCCACCTCTCCCCCTTTCTTGGTCTGAGCCCAGAAATGCCTTGTAGTGTGTGGTACATTTCACTCTCTCTTTGGGGGACATCTGCCAACCAGCACAGTGGTGATGACAGTTTCCAGATGATTTTCCAGGAGCAAAGAAATCTTCTGGGGGAGGAGAGAGTGGCATTGGCCCAGCGCTGAGTGGGCCGAACACTGTGGTTCCGGAAGAGGCCCAGGGAGGCAGAGTTTTGCGGGGCGCCAAGATTTCTTTTTCCCCCTTTAGATTCTGCCTGAAGCAAAAGTCACTAATTGCTCTTTATTTTCCTGGCGCTTAGGAGGTTCTCTGGATACGGACCCTCCTCCAGGAACTCAGGTCTGAGGAAAGCAGGGCTTCAGCGTGGCATGGGGGGCGGCATTTGCCCCCACGCCCGCCTTCCTGAGCCCAGCTAGGCCTGAGACTGGCTTCAGCAACTCTTGGGTTAGTATCATTGGACCAAGATGCTAACCTGTGCAGGGGCGGCAGAGGAGGGATGGAATGAATTCTCACCTACCTCCTCTTCAGCCCCCGGGCTTCCCGTAGTCAAGCAGACCAGGAGTGTGAGCGAGGTCGCCCTTGAGACTTAAGGATGGGTTCGATGGGTGAAAAGGGGGAGGGATTACGCCATACAAGTTGGTAGTTACAGAAGAGTCAGGGAGATGAATATAATCAATACTATGGTGATAACTATGTATGGGGCCAGGTGGGTACCTCAAGCAGCGGGGGGAGCACTCTGTAAAGTACATGCACTTTGCTGTGCATCTGAAACCAACACAGAATAATACTGAGTTCACACTGTAATCAGAAAACACACACACACACACACACACACACACACACAAGAATGGGTTCAAAGAAAACACTAGTAGCTTCTTTGATTCTGAAAAATCCCAGGCCGTGCTTCCTCAGGAGGGAAAGACTTAAGGATGGGCCCCCCTTTGCACATTCCTAAGAGCAGCCCTGACTCCTCGGGTCTCTTCCACGTCCTTCGCAAATGACCCATGGGAGGAACTGGCCCCATCCTCCTGTATGTACGTATATGCCGACTTGCTCCCCATCTTTAAGACTTTCCTTTCTCGTGTGCGGGGGACACTTCCTTCCTCAAAAAGCTTTGTTTGCAGGGTCTTCTCCTTCTTCAGGGAAGGGTGTCTTTCCCAGGTCAAAGGAAAACGGTGTTTTCCTTGAAAGGATGTGAGCCTCATTCAGACTATGGAGTACATGACTGTTAAGGCCCAGTGTATTCTCAGTCTAGGAGGCAGCTTGACTTCAACGGGGGATAGAGATCCAATTCAAATGCTGACCCCTCTGTGAAGACTGGACGTCTCCCCAGGAATAGACGCTCGCTTCCTTCTCTGGGTTCTTACGTGTTTGTGCGTGCCTCCCTGTGCTGTCATTGGTCTTTGCGCCTATATGCTCGTCACTGAACTATGATGTTACCCCTAATCTCCGTGCCTCATAGACCTTGCTAAGTAAATATGTTCATCGAGGGAATAAATGAGCAAAATGTAGCCAAAGCAATGAGCATCTAAGGGTAGATTACAGCTATCAGGCACAGAGTGGGACCCCTGGGCGGTTAGAGGGGAAGTCTTTATGGCTGCCCTCCACGAGTGCCCTGGAGATGGTTGCTTGTGCCGCTTAGGGGGGATTCCTGCCCTGGAACCCACTTCTAAATTTCCTACCCTTTGACCTTTCTCTGTAAGGAAAGGGCGTCGGAGCTGGGCCTTTGGAGAGTATTTGGAGTGTTGGATAGAAAGCTTTCAGATTGCCATCTTTTATACACGTCTGGCCTGGATTTACAGGTTTTGAGAAAACAATCAAACCACAAACTGAAATCATTATTAACATATCAGAACCTCTAAAAACCCTGGGACCGTGCTACCCAAATATACAATGATGATAAATATTTTTTTCTTCCCGGTTTTCTTGCTTGCTTTTCTAAGCATAAGGCACAGGCCTTCCACGGAGGGGCCGCGGTGTGGCTGCCTGTTGAATGAATGGTGGTCGGGGGGCGGTGGGACGGAGGTGGGGGGTGGGGATGTGTGTGTGTGGGGGGGTGGGGATGGGGGTGGGCCGCGGAGGAGCCGGTTATGACCTGGCTGCTCTAAGGAAGGCGTTTTCTTTTCTCTGCAAACGGAGCTGCTGTTTGTTTGGAGAAGGAGAGCTGTGGGTACGGAATTAGGGGGTGTCATGTGGGCTGCACGTGTGGTGGGAGCTACCTGAAATCTGCCGGCTAATCACTCCCAGATGGACTCCCTCCCCCCAGGGACTGCGGTCCCAGGAGCCCCAGGAGCCTGAGTCTCCCCCAAGCCGCTTCTGGGGGGTGGGGATTTAAAGGGAAAGAGAGCAAGAACGTGTGTGCACGTGGACACGACTATGTGATCTCTGGGGACTCTGAGGACTCTTGCAATGCAGTGTGGACCCAGCTCCCTACCCCTTCTTCCACCAGAAGCATTCGGCAAACGAAGTCAGCCACTGCCACCCGGTCCCTAATGCCACACTGCGATCTATCTGGAAGCAGGGGAGGAGAAGGCGAGGCGGGGGAGATGAGAAATAAGACAGGAGAAACACTGGCTCCAGGAACAATGGAATGGGCTTGTGGGTGGGGTGAGCAGAGTTCACTGCTACAGGTCTTTTTTTTTTTTACCTTTATTGTTGAAAGTATTACATAGGTCTTCCTTTCCCCCCATTCACCTCTTTAGCCCGCTCCCACCCCACTGTCTGTGTCCTTGGGTTATGCATATACACATACAAGTTCATTGGCTGATCTCTTCCCACCCACCTTCTCCTGCCTTCCCTCTGAGGTTCATCAGTCTGTTCATGCTTCTGTGTCTCTGGGTCTATTTTTGATCAGCAGGTCTTCATTCGTGATGAGCTGTCTTCATTCGTGATGAGCTGTCTTCATTCGTGATGAGCTGTCTAGGTGCCACGGCTTTTTGCTGCTCATGGGTGAGCCTTGCTGCTCAGAAGGGTGGGGCGAAGCAGTGAGGGTCAAGGATGGGCGTGTGCTCCAGCCAATAGGCAGCCACCATGGGAGGAATGGGGGTGTCCCCTTGGGGAGGAGAAGTCTCCGGATCGGCCTCTGTCTGTTCCGAGCCTGTATTCCCCCTGCATGTCCAAGGCCCTGTGTCCACTGCCATCACACACGTGGTCCCCGTCCCTCTGCCCCCATAACCCGTGAGCGCCTGGACTCCCTCATCGCGGTGCCATACTGAACACGAGGGGGTCAGGCGAGGGGATCTGGGGTACACACCCTATCCTCTGTCTCCCGCATACGCACATCACTCCAAAGCACACACTCTTGTGCTTTCTCGCCCACTGCTGGAAACACAGTCCTCTTGCAAATGAATATTGCTTGCTGCTGCTTCCTGCTCCTGCTCCCCCAGTGCCCTCACATCTAGGTGTCCCCTCTATCCCCTAGGCATCCCTAGCAGGAAGTGCGGGAAGAAATCACTCTCTTTGCTTTTCATATGCAGACACAGGAGCCCTGCAAGTGGCGTGGAGCTAGCTCAAGGCCACACCGTTGATGGGAAAGACAGGCCCCGCCCGGAGCTGGGGTGCGCGCCTGCCTGCCTCCCCCATGTGCCCCTGGAGCACAGCCTTCCTCGAGCTGCTGTCCCCACGGAGCTCTGGCTCCAGCGAGCCCACTCCCCCACGTTCCCATTGTTCTCCCTGCGCTCAGGCCGGGCTCCGGCTCCTTTGTGGGTCACGGGGAGAAACTGGGGCTCCGCGCTTTTGTGAAGCGTGTCTCTGATCTTATCGCCTCCCTCCTCTCCTAATCAGCACTTGGTTGCCCGTGTCTCGGAGGAGCCGAGGACAGAGCGTGACTTGAACCAGGCATGGCCAACGTGTCTCCCCTGCCTTTGGTTTCCCCTCCGTCTGCCCCGCTGGGCTTGGCGCTGGGCTTGGCGCTGGGCTTGGCGCTGGACTTGTGGTCCTGGTGCCTTGACTGACTTGGGTTCCCGGGACGCACTGCGCTCCAGTGTGTGTGGCGGCTTCTGTCTTCTCTGGGTCATGCGGCAGCCTTTCCACATCTGGATGGAGGATTGTCTGGATTTTCAAAATCACTGTGTTCCACCAAGCAGAACTGGGATGTCACCACCCCGCAGCCTGGAGAAGTCCTTGGGGCCCTCCACTAATGGGGTGTCCCTCCTCTTTTCTGCTTCGTGGGGGCGTTTATTCATAAGAAGAAATGTTTGCAGAGCCCTGCCTAGGCGCTTGGAAATTTGCAGAGGGCTCTTAACCTCTATGTATCACCCGTCTCTCCCCCAGAAAAACGCTTGTGGCTGTGCTTATCCTTCCCCCCATTTAACAGATGAGAAAGCTGAGGTTTCGATGGGTTAATTCACTTGTCCGAACTCTCAGTGTTAAGGGGTAAAAACTGACACTGACAACAACAGCAGGGAGACAAGGAGACAATGGCTGCCAACTCTTGGGTGCTTGATGCTTAGAAGACTGAATGGGCTATGCCAGGACCATGCTTATTCCCCCGTGAGGGACGCTGTTTATCTGTGGCCTTCCTTCTTTTTGGCCTTGCCTTATGTCCTTTGGACTCTGTGTTTTATGGGCAATGATAACGCACATTTGGGAGTTAACAAGATTGTCAAGGGAGGATGCTGAGTTGGGGAGGAGAGGGGGCTGTTGAGAGTCATCAGACCCAGTGGCTGTCTTGCATGTGGCATAGGCTGTGGCTGAAGGGCTGGCCTGGTGACCTCAGGGACTGTCTGCCCCTCCCATGGGGGGGCTGGCTGGGGGCCCTTAGAGACATTCCCTACTCTGCCCAGACCCCCAATGGGTCACCTGACACTCCCTGCCATGGAGGGGAAAGACACGCTCTCTTGGGGAGGAATCAAGATGAGAACCCTCCCTCTGGTTGCGATCTGGTCTGAAAGGTGACAACTCGATGGTGTTCAGCACGTGGGGAGAGGGCTTGGGATGCTGCTTGAAGGAAGGAGGAAGCTGACAGGGTGGGCAGGGAGGTGGCTGACGAGGCCCATGTCCTGTCTACTGTGTTTGAGCCAGATTAGAACTCGGCTGGACTCAGTCTTGTTTGCCCATTATCCTTGTATACGAGGTTGGGGAAAAAATGACAAGGAGGGTGGGGGAGGGTAAAGGCAATTGCTAGGGAGAGAAGATTTCAAAAGAGAAAGGTTAGGTTAGTAGCGTGTTTTAGGGCCGCTCCCCGAGCCCGGATGCTCTCAGGGGAGCCGGGGAGCCCCCTGGAAGGAGAATGATGGCAGGTTCACACGCCAGGTCTCCTGCCTCTGGGGAGCATGCAGTGCATCCTAAGGATGACACGGAGCCCTTTAAAAACGCCTCCTGCACATTCACCCCACAAGCATCTCACAGATGCTCTGAGAGGCCTGGCCGCGCGCTGGGCGACTCCCCCAGGTGTCCGGCTCAAGGGCACCTTCATTCCTGAATCCGTCAATGCCACGCCCTGCGCAGGCCCCTGTCAGTCTGCCCTTCCGCAAAGAAACGCCACTTTGGGGACCTGATTAGAAAAGGGAGAGCCACGCGTCTGTGCCACAGAACCAGACGCTCGCCCGGGCCGTCCAGGGCCTGCCTGCCACTGGTCACAGCTGGTCTCTAACTCTGTGGCTGCGGAGGTTTCCATGGCCATTCTGAAGTGCTCTGTGTATTGGAAACTGTGAATAAAAAGGTAAGGGGAGGGGGAGAAAGGCTGCCCATCACGCTCACCCAAACCCCAAACCTCAGACTCTTGGAAGGAAGCAGCTGCCCGAAACGGTCCCAGACGGCAAACAGACGGCCTGCAGGGCGGGCAGGGACGGTCCCGGAGGCTCCGCTGGCTGCCACCGTGGAGGCCTTGGCTGCCCGGCACAGGGAGGAGCATGCAGATCCTTTTTAAGTTTCTGAACGCAAGACGCTTCCTGCCTGCCACCCCCTCACCTTGCTTCCTAGGCAGAGGCTGGCCCTGGTGGGGCTCCCGGCTGACCCCGGGGAGCCAACCCCAGCCTCCCTCTCGCCAGCCATCACCTCTCCTGCCAGTGCTTATCTGGGGGAGCAGGAGTCCTACCTTTCAGATCCTCCCCCTCCGCCCCCCCACCCCCATTCCTGAAAGAAGGTATTGTTATTGTCTCACAACTGCCCGGGTCAGGAACAAAGGCGGGCTCTGGGTCTTCTTGAAGCGGGATGCGATGGAATTGGCATTCCTCTGAAATGGCTGGTTATTACGGCCCGTTTCTGCTAACAATTACCTGCCAACACCGAAAGGCATCGGGCTCCTCCGGGCTCTTGTTCGGTTTTCCTCTCCTCTTTTCCTTTCTTTGTGGAACCTTCAAAAAAAAAAAAACCCAAAAAAACAACAACAAAAAACAGTGCACACTGGAGTTCAAATTTAGACAAGTCTGGTGTATTCCATCTCCACGACGTGTGTGTAAATCTGACCGGACAAACGATTATTTGCTATGGGTGGGTTGTGTGTGTGTGTCCGTTCTTGGAGTAAAGAAGATAATTTATTTCCTTGTACTGCCCAGTTGTCTCTTGAAAACGGGATTGTAGGAAACAGTATGATATGGTTTGTTTCGCAGGTAGATTCAGTGTTTTCTCTCTCTAATTATCTGATTGGAGCAAATGCCTTGCACACAATTGACCCTCAGCAAGCATCTGTTGAAAGAAATGGCACCTGCCCGGCTTGATCTGCTCAAGTGGAGGAAGTTGGACGATACCCTGGAGTGGCTTAGGGGGCAGGGAAGGTCTCAGTTGGTTCAGGAGATGGAAGAATTTTGAAACGAATGCAATGACTAAGCAGACGGTCCAGGTGTTCGGTTAAAACGAAAAGCCAATCTTTGTCTCTTTATATCTTTCGGGTGATCATTCCAACTCCGGAGTTCCTTAGCCTGAGAACGTGACCCCTGTGTTCCTGGAAATAGTCGTGTGACCTTCTGGACAACACTTCTCAGCAAGCCCCCTTTCTCACATTAAAAACGAGAAGTCGCCTTGTCTGAATGTCTGCAGACGTGTGAGGTGCACTGACTCGGGCTCGCGAGGGATGCTGACCTCGAGACAGGTGCTGGATGGAAGAAGCCAATCCAACCCATAGCTGGAGGGATCAGCCCTGTTGATCCTGAGATCTGTATGCTGATAGAGAAGCTGGGGGTGGCACTGGTGGGGCCCCACAGCCACCGCCTGGTGAGAGGGAAGATACCCCGGGAACATCCCCTGTGGGCTGACCTGCCTCAGGAGCCCAGTAGACAGCTGGACCAAAAACTCCCTGGACACCAGGAGATTTGGTTGTTTGGGGGTGGACGGAAGGGCCCCTGAGACCTCAGACACGTGCCAGCCCCTTGAGAAGCAGCAGGTGTCAGAGGGGGTCGAGCCCAGGTGACACTCTTTGTAATGTGAGCCTCTAGCCAAAGGGCGCGATTCCTTTGGGTGAGGATGGATTTGACAGCAGATACATAGGCCTTCGTTTGTTTCAACCAACACTGAGGTGTCATCTTCCCCTTTCACCCCTCAGTTCTCGCCTCCTCGGATCCTCTTCCAGGCCCCACACACGGATTTTCATTTTCAACACTTAGCACCCGACGTAGGGATCTGAGATCACCGACTCAGAAAACGGGAAAGGTCAGTCTGACTAACACCCTCGCCTGGCGTCCTGGGATTAGCATCCAAGAGCAACAGATCCAGATCCGAGATGGGCTGCAGGCTCCCGGGAGACAGACGATTCCCACGTGTGAGAAAGCCCGGGGGCAAGGCTCCCTGACATCACCCAAGTTCAGGATCAGGGCTTTACCTGACGGGGGTGGGGGCTGGAATTCTCCCGGAAGAACACCAGAGCCAGGCTGGTGGGTTCAGAGGGAAATAGGGGGGGTGGGGGGGAGCTCTTTTCTGCTAATCAAAGGAGAAACCAAATGAAACGGAGGGAGTCCAAGAAAAATACAGCTCTATTGTTCTGGGGCAGAAGATGCTGGCTGGGAGGCTTCCTTGAGTAATGCAAGTCACACCCTTTCTCTGTGGGACTGCAGGAATGTTGGCTGTTTCCCTGGAGGCCAGGTGGGAGGTGGGCAGACAGGTCCATGGAGATGAGTTCTTGGAGCTGGAACTCTGAACATCCCCATGGCCTTGCAGCTGGGAGGCGGACACAGGGAGCAGCAGGAATGTGGATTGAATGGAGGCCAGGAAGCAGCAATCACGGTAAGGGATTGGGGAGATGGGGGGGCGGAAGGGGTGGGGAGAAAGGTGCAAGAAAACTCGGAAACAGGGAGGGAAATGACCCCGTTCCTTTTGTCCTCATCCCAACAGGGGCTTCTGTGTCCTCAAGGGCCCCCTTGGCTCCTGTTCACGAAGCCGGAGGGCGGAGACTGGGGAGAGGTGGCGTGTCTGGGGTGCTACGGGAAGCAGGAAGTGCCAGTCATTTCACAAGAAGGCTCCACAGTGGGGAGGGAGCCCGCGAAAGCTGGCAGACCCCCAAGGTGGGGTGGGGGAGTCTGGCCAGGTGCGCAGAACCTGAGGCTTCCCAGAGTCCTGTGGGTTTGCCACAGGCCAGGGCTACGCGCGCACCCCCGCCCCCCAACACAGCCCTTTCTCTTTCCCGCCTGTGACTGTGTCTCTGTGGTGACATGTCAGCGGCTGGCCGCGAACGTCCATGGTCCAAGGAAGGATGAATGTGACTGACGTCTTGGCATGTTAGCTTTTCCCAAGAGCGAGCTCTTAAATAGAACTCTCGTGAGTGCATGTGGGCTGAGAGAGACCCCCGCCGCCTTATTTTCCCTGTCTCTGTCTCTTGCTCCTTCTCCTTCAATTTCAGCAAGAACCCCGTTTGTGCAGGTACCGCTCTGGGACCCCCTGGAACCCCACATTCGGGAGAGAGACGCTGTTGGGTCGGCCACGGTTCATTTCCTTCTGAACATGCCCATCATTTTATTTGGATCTTTGTCTCTTACCAAAACTCTAGCTCCAACTCCTCACACGCAAACTTCTCTTCCTCCACTATGAGCGGCAGAGACTCAGTTGGGAAGTCTTGGATGCCGAATGGCTCGCAGTCATCCACAGTGTCCTGTCTTGGTGTCGTGGAAGCTGCATCCCTCTGAGAGACAATGTCATGAGGGCGCTTTCGGTGTTTTCCAAAGTGCTCGTCCTGCGGTTGGGGTTGTTTGTTCCAGGGTCTCGTAGGCCAAGGAACGTTATTACGGATCGAAGCCACAGCGACGGCCTGGGTTCAGAACCTCTGGTTTTCTCTCTCCCTCTCTGTCTGGATGCACTTGCTCTGTGACTTCAGGAAAGCTACATCGCTTCTCTGGGCTTCAGTGACATCTCCTACTCCAAGGCTGGTCTTCATCAGAATTCAGCTCATACTCAGTCTTTCTTTTCTCTTTCCCAAGGCCGGGGGGCTTCCCTTAGGGACCTCCCAACGTGCTCTCCTATGGAGGAGTCTGCTAGGAATGAGTCCACAGGAGCTTAGAGTGAGGGAAGGGTTGGAAGTGGCCAAGAGCTTTTTGGGCTGAAAGGCGACAGCCCTTTTGCCTTTAAGGAACCCCATGCCTTACCCTAGCCGCAGAGAAGCACTCCTCCTCTGTGGGGCACCCACCCTGGCACTTTCGGGGTGTAGGGTTTGTATGGCAGCCACCACGGAAAATCTCTCTGAGCTGGAGGCGCAGGGATGAGCCAGCCTGGAATGCTCCCACAGTCATAGCCGTGTTTACGGGAGAGCATATGGATGGAGTTTAGCTTTGATACATTCCCATCGCTTTTTACAGAAAGATTTTCCAGCCAGTAAAAGGCATACCTTAACCGCTGCTGGCGTCCGAGTTCTGTCTGTCTGTCTGTCTGTCTGTCTGCTATGGCGCGGGGGTTCCCAGAGGACACTCTGACCTCTCCCAGCTCTTTATCAAAGCCATCCCACCCAGGATTCAGAATTTAAAACCTGAGCACTCAAAGCAGCGGCCTTTGCCAGCTCTACGGAGACAGCACTTCCAGGAGCCCTCGGTTTGGGGCTGCCACCCTTAGTGCTGGGGCCCTAAGTAGTGGCCTCAGCTGTAAATAAGTGACGGGCAGGAAGCCAGGGCAGTGAGAAGGACTTACTGTTGGCTGTGTTCTCGGCTAAAATTGGGTGGGTGCTCATGGGTGCCCTCTCTAAAAATGCTATTGCTGCAGCTACTGCTAATAATAATAATAATATTCCTTGAGTTATGCATTGGAAAGCCTCTGTTCACCACTGCTTAGTCTACAGGCTACCACCAAGCAGCAGGCCTGGGTTTCCAGCCTACTCTTCTCCAACGGGTGACAACACGAGGGCCCCTCGCCTGCGGCTGAGCTGGTGGGACAGTTCCTGGCATTTGATAAGTGCTTGGCATAGGTTCATCGGGTCAGCTCCATGCCCGTCAGAGATCAGAAGGCAACAGAGGCTCAGGGCAAGGAGATACCACGTCCAGGTCCCCACAGCTGGTAATGGGAGGGTTGGGGTCAAGACCCAGGCCTGTGTGTAGCCCTCACCTGGGCTCTGCCCACTCCTGGAAGGGGATGGCGGGAAGCCCCAGAAGCCACCAGGACCACCACTGTCCATGCCGCCAGTTCCCTGGGACAGGTGTCCTGAAACGTGGGGCTTGGAGGAGAAGGTGTGAATCTAAGAGCCACGAGAGAGGGTCAGCACTTAAACATATGTCTCAGGGCTTGTTACCGTGTGACCCTTTCAGATGTTCTGGATATTTGAAATGTTCTTAAATAAAATGATGGGAAACACACAGCGCAGTGGAAGCAAGAGGAGCCTTCGCAGAAGGCAAGAGGGCCTTTGCCCAGTGACCCCAAACGTAACTGCAGCATTTTCTAGAGGCAGGAGGGAGTCGCTGGGGCCGGACGCTCTGAGTCCCATTTCCGGGGGCTTGGCCCCTGGGAGTCGACGGGCTGGATCCAGAGGGCATCTGCCCCGGGATGGAAAGATGGGTTATAAGAAACAAAAAGCCCCTTTTCCCTAAATGTCGCTGGTCCCCGTGTTCCTTACTGCAGAGCTATGTGTCTGATGCGAGGTCGGCGGGAGCTGGAACGTGGTATGTTGATGATACCTTGGGTCTCGCATGTAACCTTTATACGCTGGGCTTTCCCTGCCAGCCCAGGGCAGGTAGGCGCTGCTGAGCCTCTGCTGGAGCCTGGGAGTGTCAGCACATTATGGACACATGTGTTGAGGTTGCTGTCTGTGTGAGCCATGGCGGGTTTGGTTAAAGCAAAGTGCTGAGAGATGGAGGAAGTACCCTTTCACATGGAGGCGGCTATATCTCCACGTGCTACTTCCTTGTCAGGGGGTGTCCTGGTCCAGGGAGGAGGGGTCACCACAGTCACCGGGACACGAGAGCGCCCTGCTTTGATGTTTAACCAAAGTGCCTGAAAATTGTGTTTTTATGTGGATGTCCCTTTTTGGGGTGGTGGTTAATCCTCACCTGAAGGTATTTTTCCATTGACGTGTAGGGAGAGTGGAAGACAGAGGGAGAGACAGAGAGAGACATTGATGTCAGAGAAACACATCAACTGGTTGCCTCCTGCATGAGCCCTGACCAGGGCCTGGGCCGGGGAGGAGCCTGCAACCAAGGTATGTGCCCTTGACCGGAATCGAACCCAGGACCCTTAGGTCCGCAGGCTGACGCTCTATCCACTGAGCCAAGCTGGCGAGGGCTGGATGCCCATTTGAACAGTTAGCCACGCTTTACGTCCAAGTGGGCTGTCGGCTTTTGGGAACTGACACTTCATCTTGGAAGGGAGAGCAAGAAAGACACCTTGCCGTGTGTCACCTCCGAGCCATCAGGCCTGAGTGGGAGGAGAGACCAGCCCTTCTCAGGAAGCGGCTGCCGTCCAAGCCAAGAGGGTGCTGGGGCCTCAGGTTGAGGCAGGTTCTCACCGAGCAGCCTAATGTTTGCAAAAGAAGCACCGCCGGGATGAAGAGGCTCGGTGTGCGGAGCCGTCCTGTCCCGGGATTGCGACAGTCTTGGAAGGTGCGAGCTGGTGGGAGAGCCCGGGGAGGGGAGGCTGGGAGGCAGGCCTGCCCGGGGAATGCCGGCCCCCTCTGTTCAGGGCCCGGGATGCAGGGTGCTGAGCGAGGAAGGGCTAACGGGCAGGGCTAATTGTCCAGTGTTTATATTTGAAAAGGGATACTACACTTCCAGGATAATTCCCTCCAGCCTCCTCTGGGGCTAAGATTTCCAGCGGGTCCAGAATCCCGAGGAGAAATCAGGGCCTGATTACCTGGCCGGCCGGGCTGCAATCACACCTTTCAATACTAATTATCTGCTCCTTGAGTTCAATGACATCGAGCGTCCCGGCGCTGGCTGGGGCGGACCTGGCTCAGTGGTTTGCATCACTGGCCGGAGACAATGATTCGAATGGACAAAGTACCCGCACTGGGCCTTGATAAGCAGGAAATGAACGCTTGTTTGCAAATAAGATTGGGAAATGCGATCAGTTTCTTGTTCGGCATTTGTCTTTGGGTTACTGGCCTGATAATACTAACGCAGAAATAATATGTTAGAAGTCACCAGTGAGGGAGCCTTTTTGTAATGACCTCCGCACGCTCCAACTTTCTGAAGCAACGGCAGAGGCAAACGAGGTGTGTGTGTGTGTGTGTGTGTTTCTCTGTATTCTAGCTTGAATTTTTCTTTTCGGGGATTTGGGGAGATGGGTAATGACTTGATAGGATACTTTTTCAGGGTCCAGATTTGGTCATAAGCATGGCCTTTCCCTTCACGGAAGAGAAATTTTACTTTTACTTAGATGGGGTTCACTAGTTTCATAAACAGCTTTGTTGCAGACTCCTGCCCGGGGCGGATTGCTTGGGGCCTGGGACTCTCCGAGGTGGAGCAGCTGGGGGTGGGGTGGGGAGGTGGGGAGGATGGAGGAGGGGCGGATCCAGGCCAGAGATCTGCCCAGCTGCCTGCACTGGGGTCCGTGTGAATGTATCATTTCTGGTGAAGGAGTGCCGCGGACAAGGAGTAAATGTTCCTGGTCTGTAATCTTTTGGGGAATGTTGCTTTCATATCCTGACTCCCTGATCATCAACTAGAGATGGCTACTCTCATGAGTTGAATTGTGTCCCCACCAAACAAGATGGTGAAGTCCTACCCCCCAGGACCTCAGAATGTGACCTTAATTGGAAATAAGATCATTACAGATATACTTAGTTAATGAGGTCACATTCGAGTAGGGGGTTGGGACCCATCTAATAGGTTTGATATCCTTCTAAAAAGGGGAAGTGTGGACACAGACACACAACAGAGGAAGATGCAGGGGGGATACCACGAGAGGGTAGGATTGGATTGGAGCATCTACAAGACCGGGAATACCTGAGGCCACAAGGAGAATGACATGCCCAGGTCTGCAGAGGGAGCATGACCCCGCCGATACCCTGATTTCAGTCTTCTGGCCTCCGGGAAAGCGAGACAATCCATTTCTGTTGTCTTAACCCACCAGGTGTGCGGCGCGGTGTGATGGCGGCCCCGGGCAGTAACGCGAGTTGCTGCCACAGAGCCCAACAGTTGGGACGGGAAGAGCAGTGTCAGCCCACCCACTCCAGGGAACACACACGACCTTTGCTTTCCCAGCCCGGGCAGCGGGAAGTTCTCCTGGGCCTGTTCCCACTGAAGTCCCTGCGGCCTCTGGCTTCTCCTGGAGGTGTTTCAGTTTCAGGGGACGAAACCAACCACAAGCACGCCCCGGGCCACATTCCCAACAGGCCAGGATGTAACTGAGACAGCTGTTTGGGATGGTGGACTTCCACTCTGAATTCCGACGGCATGCTCTTAGCTTCCCTGCCTTCACCCTCGAAGGGCAGCCAAGAGAAAAACACTAAGGACGGGAATTGACTGGAGAGCCAAACACGGTGAAAACCACATGCAGGTGTGCCTTGGCCGGTGTGGCTCAGTTGGTTGGGTGTTGTCCTGTGCACCAAGAGGTTGCTGGTTCTATTCTTAGTCAGGCACATACCTAAACTGCTGGTTGGATCCCCAGGAGGGGGAATGCAGGAGGCAGCCAATGGATGTTTTACTCTCACATTGATATTTCTCTCTCTTTCCCTCTCCCTTCTCTCTCTCTCTTTAAAAAAAATCAATAAAAAAAATCTAAAAACAACAACAAACAAACCCCAAAACGAGCACATGCAGTTTCAATGAATTTCCTTACCTACTTGGTCAATCTCGGGCCCTTTGCAGTAGGGTGTTACCTTTAACGCTCCTCCTATGCACCTTTCCCACCTGTAAGTGGGACCCCGAAGGAAGTGGAGGCCCTCTGGTGTATGAACTTCACCGTTCTCTCCCTGTTACTGTCCTGAGAGTCACCTGGTCCACAGGGTCGTGACGAGTTTCTCTCTCCACTTGGCTCCTACTCTACAATGGGACACACAACAGGGAGGCGATTTCTCTCACCCCCTGGCCCTCACTTTTTGCCAGGATAGTACTTCACACCATTGAACCCGAGAGCTGTAGGACCTTCAGAGATCAATAGTAAAGCTTTCCGGTGTTGGCTTGAGAATGCTGAGGTTCAAACTTGCCCAAGACACTCTTGCCTTAAAGCAATGGTCAGCAAACTGCGGCTCGCGAGCCCTGGTTTGCCACTCTGCTGACTAATGAGTTTGCCGACCACTGGACTATATAGTTGGAAGCTGTGAGGATTAGGCAATTGTGGAATATTGTGTGCAAAGAGGTAAAGGGTAGTATATGACAGTGGTCAGCAAGCTCATTAGTCAACAGAGCGGCAAACCGCGGCTCGTGAGCCGCATGTGGCTCGCCAGCCGCAGTTTGCCAAGCACTGCCTTAAAGCAGACTGAAGTATTCTAAACCTTGTTCTCTGTGTCCTGCCATGGCCCATCTCTTCCTTTCTCTGGAAGCCTCCAGGCTTGGCCCAGGATTGGACAACTCCTCACTGGATCACCGAGGGTGGCTCTCGCTCTCTGCATGCAGCCTGCCCTCCCTCCTTGGGCTCCTTCCATCGGGAAGAAAAGAACTATTTGCTGGAAACCTGCTCTTGGCCATGCATCATGCCGAGAGCTTTAAGAGTTTTAGCAGATGAGAGGACGGTGGCTCGGGGCAGAACAAGTCCTGGCCTAGATCATACAGCTGTTAAAAGTAGGCTGGAACCCACACTTCTCTGGGGAGGCCCTTTCTCCAGCGAGAGAAAGGGGCCATGCCCCAGTGCCGGGTATGGGCGTGGCTGTCGTCAGCGACATGAGGGTGAAAGCGCTACCCCGCGCTACATTTCACTCTCTGCTGCTCTTCCTGCTCCGCTGTGTCTTGTTTCCATGTCAACAAGAGCCTTTTGGTCCAGCGGGAGCCGGGCCTGCTATCTGTAAACGAGGTGATTTATTTTTCCTGCTCCGTGCCTTCCCGATATAAATAGCAAGCCACGGTAGGGGCACACACAGCCTCCCCCTGCATGTTCCTAGGTCCAGCATCAGAGGCAAAGCAACGCGGCAAATATTTGGTGGCTCCCGCGATGACCAGGGGGAGAGGGTGATGAGTGAGCGCCTCTATTCGAGTTGCTTTCTCGCCTCAACAGGGATGACTCAGGCGCCGCTAGGCCAGTCAACAAGCCAAATATGAAGGATGTTCTATGAGGAGCACAGAACACGGGCCACCCTTCAGCCCCACCTCCCCCACCCCCCCAACCCGCCCATCCCCAAGCCTCTCCTGTCATGTCTCTCCTCTCCTGTTGCTACAGCCACCACCACATCCTGCTCACTCGTTTTGGTGCTGTAGCCAAGGTTTTGCTCCACCTGCTCCTAAAATGGCCCAGATGATGTACTGGAAAGACTGGGTGCCTGCCTGGGCTCCTGACCACCTGGCCTCCACTGTTACAGGAACCCCATGGGGGAAAACCCTACTGGACCTCCTTCCCTGCACCTGCAATGAAAGGAGTTCTCCCAAATTGCACGAAAACACGACAAAGTAGGAATGTCTGCACCCCCATGCTTACCGCAGTGTTATTCACAAGAGCCAAGATGGGAACCACCTAAGTGCCTGTCAGCAGGTGAGTGGACCACGAAGATGATGCATACAGGGTGGGGCCAACGTAGGGTTACAGTGACGAGTGCGCATAACACAGAATTTATTTCGTATTAGTATTTATTAATGATTGCATTATTTTTTATGCAAGCTGTAAGCCTACTTTTGCTCCTCCCCTGGGATCTCTTGTGCGCGCGCGCACACACACACACACACATACACACAGGGATATTATTCGGCCAGAAGAAAGAACAAAATCTTGCCATTTGTGACAACCTGGATGGACCTTGAATACATTAGACTAAGTGAGATAGATGGAGACAGACAAATGTTGCACACGATCACTTGTATGCGAAATCTTAAAGAGCACAACTCGCCCTAACTGGTTTGGCTCAGTGGATAGAGCATTGGCCTGCAGACTGAAAGGTCCTGGGTTCGACTCCAGTCAAGGGCATGTACCTTGGTTGCGGGCACATCCCCCCCCAGTGGGAGGTGTGCAGGAGGCAGCTGATTGATGTTTCTAACTCTCTGTCCCTCTCTGTAAAAAATCAATTATGTGTGTGTGTGTATGTATACACACACACACACACACACACACACACACACACACATAATACCAGGAAACTGAGGCGCTTAAAGGGCACCTGGGGGTGGGGGTGGGAATAAGAGAGAGGCTGCCTAAGGATACAGACTGGCAATGGGCCGATGAAGCAGCCCTGGAGACCAGTGTAGGGCATAGCGAATACAGACAACAATATTGTGTTATGATCACCAAACGTGCTAATAGACTAGATCTTAATTATTCAAAATTACCTCCCAAAAAAAAGAGTGGATAATTATGTGACTTGATAGAGGAGCTATTACATTATATACATGCATCAGATCAAAATGCTGTACATCTTGCTTAGACACTTCATGTGCCAAATCTTTTTTTTTTTCTTAATTAAATCTTTATTGTTCAGATTATTACAGGTGTTCCACTTTTTTTCCCCCCATAGCTCCCCTCCACCTGATTCCCCACCCCACCCCATGCCCTTACCCCCCGCCACTGTCTTCATCCATAGGAGTAAGATTTTTGTCCAATCTCTTCCCGCACCCCTCACACTTGCTTCCCCTGAGAATCGTCAGTCCACTCCCTTTCTATGTCCCTGATTCTATTATATTCACCAGTCCATTCTGTTCTTCAGATTTTTTATTCACTTGATTTTTAGATTCACTTGTTGGTAGGTATGTATTTGATGTCATTTTGTTGTTCATAATTTTTATCTTTACCTTTTTCTTCTTCTTCTTCTTCTTCTTCTTAAAGAATGCCCTTCAGCATTTCATGTAATCCTGGTTTGGTGGCGATGAACTCCTTTAGCTTTTTCTTGTCTGTGAAGCTCTTTATCTGACCTTCAACTCTGAATGATAGCTTTGCTGGGTAGAGTAATCTTGGTTGTAGGTTCTTGCTGTTCATCACTTTGAATATTCCTTGCCACTCCCTTCTGGCCTGCATAGTTTCTGCCGAGAAATCAGCTGACAGTCGTATGGGTACTCCCTTGTAGGTAATTAACTGTTTTTCTCTTGCTGCTTTTAATATTCTCTCTTTGTCTTTTGCCCTTGGCATTTTAATTATGATGTGTCTTGGTGTGGTCCTCTTTGGGTTCCTCTTGTATGGGGTTCTGTGTGCTTCCTGAACTTGTAAGTCTATTTCTTTCACCAGGTAGGGAAAGTTTTCTGTCATTATTTCTTCTAATAGGTTTTCAATATTTTGCTCTCTCCCTTCTCTGGCACCCCAAAAATTCGGATGTTGTTTCGCTTAAAGTTGTCCCAGAGGCTCCTTACATTATCTTCATATTTTTGGATTCTTTTTTCTTTTTGTTTTTCTGGTTGGATGTTTTTTGTTTCCACATATTTCAGATCTTTGGTTTGATTCTTGGGGTATGTTGATCTACAGTTGAGTTTCTGTATATTCTTTATTTCAGACAGTGTATGCTTCATTTCTGACTGATCCTTTTCCATTTTTTTGGCATTCTCATTAAGGTCCTTGAAGGTCTCACTAAGCTCCTCAGAAGTGTCATCAAGTTTCTCGGCAGTTTTTAGAAGATTCTTGAGTAACCTTATAAATGTGATTCTGAACTCTATGTCATCCAGTAGTTTGCTTTCCTCCGTTTCTTTCATTCGTGACATGTTCCTTTGTTTCTGCATTTTGGCTTCTTCCCTGTGTTGATGGAGTGGCTTTGTGTGGTAGGTGACCTATAGGGGGCAGTAGCTCAGCCTCCCCAATTACCTGATGTGGATGCTCTTGGTACACCCCTTTGTGGGCTGAGTGCAAAGTCTTGGTGTAGTTAAGCCTGAATTGCTGTTGGTATGCTGGGAGGAATTGACCTCCAGGCCAATTAGCTGTGAGCACTCCCTGTGTCTATAATGGAAGAAGTGCTGCGCTGAAGACACGCTTATGGGGCAGGACTTGTTTCAGTGGGGCTTTGGTACTCACTGAGTCTGCCTCTTGAATGTGTCACTTATGGATGTGAGGAGTTGAAATCTGGTGTCTCACACTGACCACTAGGTACACTGGCTTCTGGATCTCCAATGGGGTGCAGGTCAGCTACTGTCTGAGGCCACTCAGCAGGAGCTACAGTGAGAGCTGCAGTTTTCTCCTCTTTGCTTGGGGTTTGGAGGTTTTGGAGCTGTCTGACCCGGGCTGCAAGTTTTCTAGGTTAAGCTGCGATAGGGCAGGCTTTCTTATGCTAATTGAGCTGCTTGGAGCTTGGGTGGGTTTGTAGGTTGTGTGGGGCGGGGTCTCAGGGCGTCACTAGGTTAGGGCGTGGCAAACAGCAACGGCTGCTAGTAAGCTGGCTCTGTGTCCCGACCGTGTCCTGGAATCCTGTGCCCCAGTGCCGTAAACAATTATTCCTGCGTGCAGCTCTGCAAGCAAGCCACCCTCGCTGGCAGACAGTCCAGCTTCTCCCCGTAGGAGTTTGGGTCCCCCGCGTCTCCCCAGAGACTGGATTTCAGAGTAATCGGGGGCTTGTCTCCGTTGGGGTTGAAAAAAGCAACGCACCCAGTCGCCCGCCGCCAGCCCGGATCGCGCGCCTCCGTACCTCAGCTTTTCAGCGCTTGTGCACGTCTCAATGCTCTTTTCTCTTTCCTTCTAGTTGTAGAACTTCCACTCAGCCAGCTTTCCCGTGGTTCTGGGTGATAGACGTTTTATCTTTTAGTTGCAGTTTAAATTGTTGTGGGAGGCAGCAGTTTAGGTGTTTACCTATGCCGCCATCTTGGATTCCTCTCTCCAGACTTCCATGTGCCAAATCTTTTCCATGTAAAGAACACTTGGAATAAAGGATTCATAGTAAAATGAATCCTTCCAATACTAAAACCTGGAAGTTTTCTATGCCAATCTCCCTTCTTCAACTGAGCGCATGTGAACAACAAGTATCATTGGTCAAAAGGATTGTTGGCTACTGAGTGTAAAAAATCACATCATTCATTTATTTACAATCTTAGGCATTCAGCAAATCTGCATTGTAGGAATAGAACTTCATTGTGAATTTATGTATTAACTTGTCACTCATATATTTTTTTCAGTCTGCTGTTAAATTCTCCCATGAC
This sequence comes from Corynorhinus townsendii, assembly GCA_026230045.1. Taxonomy (NCBI): domain Eukaryota; kingdom Metazoa; phylum Chordata; class Mammalia; order Chiroptera; family Vespertilionidae; genus Corynorhinus; species Corynorhinus townsendii. The sequence goes on from JAPDVU010000009.1 coordinate 5,518,355, forward strand.
TTAGATATTTTTATAAACACACTTATGCTGATAGAGCAGATTCCCAGGCAGATGTGGGGAAAGTGTTACACAATTCCTGTAGAGCACTGGCCCCAAATTACAGAACACACAATAGTTTGTAGCTGTCCTCTCTAGCAACAAGGTCATAGTTTCCTTGGCCTTCTGGGCTACACATCTTTCTGCCGCTGATATTTACCATTCACATGAGCTCTCAACTGAAGATAAAATTGCCCAGGGATCCAGATTGATCTCTCCCTCAAACTAATTAAGCCTGGACAAAAGAAAGACATCGATTCATGAGTTAAACAGATATTGATTAAATCCCAAATTCCAGGCATTGTGCTGACACGACAGAGGGCAGCCCTCCAAAAGGGAAGACAAAGCAAATAGAAATTATTACGAATTGTGACAAATACAGCGTGTCCCCCCCCAAAAGTATATACACTTAAATAGCTGATAGCTCAATTTTGAAAATGAAATGTATTTTAATAAACACTGCATTTAAAATTATTCAAAGTGTGTGTCTACATTTTTGGGGGACATCCTATATTGAAAGAAAGTAAATGAATGGCCAAATAGAGAAAAAGTGGGGTGGGTGGGTGGGTGGAGCATGACCTTCCTCACCTGCTTGGGAAAAGGCTCTTTGGGTGGATGGCATGTAAGCTGAACCCGGAAAGAGGAGGGGCGCCAGACACGAGAAGGAGGGCGTGAAAGCAGGGGAGAGGGAAAGAGCATCTCAGGCAGAGACAAGAGCACATGCAAAGGCCCTGGGGTGGGAAAGACTTCGGTACGTTGGAAGAACCAAACTAATGCTCACAAGTTCTCAAAGGTAGAGTCTGTGGCACCTTTCCAAGCCCACCTGGCTAGAAAGTGGAGAATGGAGGCCTGTCCTCTATGCCACCCGCCAGGCCTCACGGCTTGCAGTCCGCTGGGTGTGTGTCTGTGTAAGGAAGTCAGAATGGATCACCTGTCAGGACTGGGGAGGCTGGGCTCAGCCTGCAGGATGTGGCGTGTGTGTATTTAATGCTTGCGCCTGTGTGTATTTAATGCTTACTTCCCTGCAAATACACACCTAACTGCCCTGTGCCTTCCATGGGGAAGCCAACGCTGCCGCTCCATCCCTCATGAGCAATCCTGCAAAAACAAATCCGTATCCTTCATGCCACCCTAGGTGCCAGCCGGGCAGGCCTGCGCTGGCCGGGCAGCTCAGAACTTGGGAACAATCTGGTGCTCAGGAAGGGCGAGAAGAAAAACAATTTCAAATTCCAGGTGCCCGGGGCCTCTTACAGACAGCCATTGTTGGGAGGAGGAGAAACTAAACTGTGCGGAAGAGCCAGGGGCCGCCTCTGGGAAGGGAGAGGATATTGAGGTTAGGGGCTGACGCTCGGGGCCTGAGCAGTAGGGATGGGGTTAGGCAGCCCGAGGATAGAGCAGACATTTATGCTGGTGTGAGCTCGAGCAGGTGCCCTTTAAGCGCCTCAGTTTCCTGGTATTCACAATTATGCAAGAGTTCCCTCTGCTTGCCTCCCTCGGTTGAACGTAGGCGTGAGGATGCCCTTCGAAAAGAATGTGCTCGTTAAGTGTCAGGGATGGCAAAAGCGGGCTGCCTCCCCCTGAAATATGTCGTTGGTCAGACCCCGGAGTGTCTTAGTGACTGTCACCCTCCTGGGCATAACCAGGGGAGAATGTCTTGTAGTTTTCATTTTATGGGGTACCACAAAGAGAGGTGCTCCGTTTCGGGGTTTTCAGCCTGTTGACTGTTAGCCTTTACGCCACGTTCTGAAGAATGTCTGGCTGAAGCCACGTGGGTGTGGGCACTAGTGTGAGGCTCTGAGTGACTGTCACCGTAGCTGTAAGTCATCCTGTGCGTGAGGAGGAGGATGGTTGCAAGAAGTCGTGGCATCTCTGTCCTCCATGACAACACAGAAGTGCTGTTTCTTCATCTGCTGGCGCTTAGATCTCTAAAGGTGGTCTGCATCACCACCTCGGGAGGACATGCGGTAAACCGGCAGATGAATGGGCATTTCAAAAATCGAGCCCGTGGGACTTGAAATGTGTCAAGTCTGCGGAAGTCTCTTCTTGACTTTGCTCTTCCCTGAAGCCCACGACACCAGCTCCTCCTGGCCTGGGCCACTCCAGAGAGTGCAGGTCAGTGTAGGAGGCGGGAAGGGAGGTTCCCAGACCTGGACTTGTTTTAATATTGCGAGCACTTGTTGCCTGTTCTGATTCAATTGTCCAATTCATTCAGATCACTGAAGACAGATTTCTTGAGCTCAGGTGCGAAGGCCAACCTATTGGCATGGATGATCCTGGGTAATGACGGCGCCAGGAAATTCCTTCCTTGCTGCTTCATAGCTGCCGGGTCTTCGGAAGGGAAGGGCTGCTGTTTGCAGGGTGGACCTTCGCACCTGAATGGAGCTTGGGAAACTTCGCAGCTCCACTTCGAACTCCCTTGTAAGAAGTCAGAGCAAACATTGGAAGTCAGTGACTAACCCATGTCTTAAATCCTTTCCACGAGAGTCACATTCCACTCCCAGCTGGTTAAGCAGGACATCTGGAGCCTGGATGTGAACATTGTGATGTCCATTTTTAAATGGGCGGCCCATTGGCTGGTGACCACCTACCACCTTTGGGCCAAAGGAAGAGGTGGAAGGAATAAAAATGGGAGAACAGGTTGTATGGCCTTAGGTTTAGTTGGATGGCTCGGCAGCGCCAGTGGCATCTTTGAGTGTTGGTCACTAAAAGCGACTGGTTAGATTACAGGCGGCTTTTCCATTTTATGAAGTCATTAGTAACGTAGGCTGAGAGCAATCTGCGACTGAGCGAACCTCTGGAGCTGCCCTTTTCTAAAGCAACAGGTTCCCTGTGTAGCTCTCTGTGTCAGTTCTCTTGCAAGCACAACGGAGAAATGATTAACAACCTGAGCTACCACCAAGCCTCACTGTGGGTCTCTCCACTAACCCCTTCAAAATCTGAATTGTATTGAAGAACATAATGACAGACACATGTGTTCTTGGGATTTCAGCCTTTCCCCCCCACTTTTAGTTTGGGAGTTACGGCATTACTAAAATAGGTTAACACAGTTGGGGTTGGGCATGAGACTCGGTCTCAGGCTCTGGGAAGACTCCCGCACAGGCTGCCTTCAGTAATGGGGATGTATCTCAAAGGTTGGGGTGAGTTCGGGGGAGAAAGGAATCCATCTCTCCCATCTGGTGTTTCCTCGGACCGTAAGACTCCAGGACTGGGAGGTGTATGATCCCTCATGGGGAACTTGGCTTCAGAGACCCATCTTCTCATTTGCCTAAGAGGCATGCTCCCTGTAAGGTGTTGGTTGGGCTTACATTACACCAATTGGGCAGAGTTATTGGGCAGAATTGAGAAACAACATGCCCGGAGACACTCAGCCTTCATGCCTGGTCTGTGTGTAGCTGCCTTTGACTTACTGACCATCCCCTGGACCAGTGAGAAAGCAAGGCTGGTTTATCCAAACACATGGCAGGAACCATATCATGATGTATAAGGATGAACCATTTAGCCACTTTCCTTCAATGTATGTGGGTACCGTGGGCATCTGATGATTTGGGGGCTCCTCCTTCATTTTTTCCCCTCCCATAAATCCCTTTGAAGTAGGTCTGAGTCTTATCATCCCTGTTTTACAGACAAGGGAACTAAAACACCGAAATGTTAAAAACAAAAAACAAAAAAAAACACCCCAAGGCTACTCATTTAGGAAGTGCAGGATCCAGGGGTTGGATTTGGGTAATCTGACTTTCAACTCTTGATCTCAATATTCCTACTACTCATACTCTTCAAAGGTATCTCTGTCCATGAGACAGACAGAAAATTCCACAGTTGGCTTTCTGACCAGACAAGACAGTGACTCCCTAGCACCAGTCTAATCCAACCACATGGGATTTGAAACTGAATCGCTGAAGGTCAAGGATGTTTAGGGGAGCTCCCCAGTAAGAGAAATTTCATGTATCAAACACCCAAGGCTGCTCTTCCTCAGCATGGTCTTTTCAATGACTGACCCTTGGACCAATTCATTGATTCATTCAGTCAACAAATATCAAACCCCTCCTCTGTTCTGAAGACTGTTCTAGTGGCTGGGAACATAGTTCTGATTGAATTAATGTCTCTGCCCTCATAGAGCTCCCATTCTAACAGGAGAGATAGTTCCTAAGTAAATAGGCAGACAAAGATCCGATATGATGCCACAAATAAAAATAAAGCAAATCCAGAGGGTAGCGAGTGTTGTGGAGGGTACCATTTTGGAATGGGTGGTCAGGCATTAACTCTCTGAGAAGGTGCCATTTGAATAGGATCTTGAGTGACATGAAGGAGATGGGTAACAGGCAAGCCTCACATGGAAGTACTGTCGTTATTTTGTGAAAGAAATTCTTTGTACCATGCATATGACTTTATATCCAGAACGTACCAGGTCAGCGTGGACAGCAAGGCCACCATGAGAATGTCACTCACCAAGACAAGGCTTTAGGAGCTATTTTAATCCACGTGCTGTTGCCGGAGGGCGTGGGTGGGGCGGGTGGCCCATGAAGCTCTTGGCTCCAAGGGGATACTCTGCTGACTGGGGACTTGGGCGCTGCTGAGTGATTCCGTTTGTTCTCCTGAATTGAATTAGAATTGGGCAGCCTCCTTGCTGCGGTTTTCTTCCTCAGGCCGGCGGACCAGAGCTTCGGCCAGTTTTCGTTTGTGTTGGTTTACTTGGAGGGAAACGTTGTGACGTTGGATGAATGATGTGTGTGAAATGCAGCCATCCCTGGCTGATGGCAGCCCACGCTCCTTCCAATGGCCCGTGTGCGGATCAGCGTTTTCAGGTCCCCCATGTTGAATGTTGCCCAAGGCAGTCATGCTCATGCAGTGGATCTGAAGGAGGTCCTGCCTCAGGCCAGGTGAGGTCAAAACCCACAAAGACAATGTGATGTGTAACTGACCAGGCAGGCGAGTATGTCGGGTGAGGCTGGACTCTACCTCTGTGAAGAGTCTGGACAGGGATGGCCTTGGGCAGGATCCCTCTTTCCAGCCTGAGACTTGGAGAACGCTGACATTAGAAACGTGACCTGGGGGAGCACGCCTGTGAGTGAAGGTGGATGCTCTGGGGGCATCTTTGGCCAGAGGGAACATTTCACCTCTGCTCAGAGCCAACTTTTGCGTTTTGGCAAAAACACATTTTGCAACTCAAAACTTTTCTTGCTTTTCCCTGATTAGTTGTTAGTTGAAAGCTCTCAACACCTCAGCTCTGCCCGCCCCTCCCTGTTATTCCCCTTATCCCTACAACTGCCAGCGTCCAAGCTCAGGGCTGTGGCCAGCACAGCCAATTATAGTAAGGTAAGTGGGAAGAAAGCAGGGGAGAAGAGAGGGCAGAAGGGAAGAAAGAAGACATTCGGAATCCATTCAGGTCTGGCCTTGGGGCTGCTTCTCTCCTGGAATGGGGCCAGCCTCAGAGGTTAGGACAGTCAGGTTCACATCTGATCCTCCACCGCAAGCACTGTGTGCCCTTGGACAAGTGACTTAACCTTTCTGAACCTTGGATTTTGCTAATCTGGAAATAAATAATGTGAGGATTCATCTCAGTGAAATAGCTTCAGTAAAATGATGCTGCCCAGGACATTGTCAGCATACAAGTTGAGAGTTGTCCCATTATTACTTTGTTTAGATACCAAGACCCCCATTTCAGGACCTCCAGTTCACTGCTTGGCCTGGGGTGAAATTGTAGCCACATAGCCAAGGTCTACATAGTTTGTGGCTTGATGTCGCTAAGAGGTCTGAACAAGCTCAAAGCTTGTGATGACATGAGACCTTCATAGAGGTCTAGCTACCAGCAAAGCCACTGGAAGCTGTGAGGGTTTGTTTATGGGTCACCTTGGCCAGGCTGTAGGACCTAGCTATTTCGGAGAGGGAGGAAGAGGGAGAGAGGGAGAGAAACATCAATGATGAGAGAGAATCATTGATCCACTGCCTCCTACACACCTCACGCTGGGGATCCAGCCCACACCCTGGGCATGTGCCCTGACTGGGGATCGAACCGTGACCTCCTGGTTCATAGGTCAACACCCAACCACTGAGCCATGCTGAGCCCATCTAGCTATTTCACCAAACATTCATCTAAATGTTGCTGAGAAAGTATCTTGTAGGTGGGGTTCACGTTTACAACCCGTTGGCTATACATACAGGAGATTACCTTGATAGTGTGAGTAGGGCTCGTCCAATCAGCTGAATGGCTTGGGGGCAAAAACGAAGGTTTCCCAGGAACGAAGAAATTCTGCTTCCAAAGTACAGATTCAACCCAGAGCTGAGCTTCTGTGTGTCCTAGACTTTCTAGTCTCTATAACCACAAGCCAATTCCTGAAAACAAATTTTTATATACAGGATGTTCCTCCATTTCTATACAAAATGTACACCCACTTTGACAGCTGATGTTAGCTCAACTGATGTGTCTTTCTTTACAGATTTAACTCATTGGAATATATAATTATTCAAAGTGTGTATGCATTTTGGGGGGACATCCTACATATATCAAATTACATATATTTATACTTTTATATATCATTCACAAATGTATTGTAAATGATATAAAATACATAGAAGTGTATTAAAGCATACTTCTATTTCTATATAAACTGTTCCCTTTCTGTTTCTCTGGAGAACCGGGCTGACATAGAAGCTCATGACTTCGACACGCACACGGACAATTTTTAGCAGGAATCTTTTTTCAGTTCATCTATTATAGGAATCCAGACTTGAGTTCTTAATGAAAACAAACACATGAAAAAAGAGGATGAGGGCCGGAGCTTCTGGTTAGGAGGGACCAGAGCGGGGAAGGATTTCCTAATCTTAACCTGGAGAGGGAATCGCAGGGTGGCGTGGCCGGCGGCCCAAACCCCAGCCCAGCCCGTCCTGCGCTGCTCGGAGCAGTAAACAGGCTGGGCGGGGTGCGCAGTGCTGCCGGCTCCATTGCTCAGTGTTCCGGGCCTTCCCCCCGGGCTTGGTCACGGTGGTTTGTTTAAAATTAGTTCTTGTTTGGCCTGTGGGGGAGAGTGAATTGCAGAGTGTGGGATTTACTCTGGGCCTTTTGCATTTCAGGTTCTGAGGGCTGGATTCCTTGTCTATTTTAAAAGCAGAGAGACGCAGGCCCAAGACTGTCATGCCACCAACCCTCTGTCCTCATGGTCAGAGGCTGTCACCTGGCCTGATCGGGGAAGGGGCTCCCCATCCCAAAACGGAGCTCCAGACACCCATGCTGAGATGCCTCCGGTCCTCCCTTCCAGGTGGACCTGCAGCTGCCCCAGGGCAAAAGTGGCCTCTCAGAGCTGTCACAGACCATTTAGTTTCATCTTGAGGACTCACCGGCACCTCCTCAAGCAGGGTCACCTTGGGACAAGACACAGGCTAGGCAAGCCTTGAGCGGGGAAGGGAAGGAAGATTGAGATACTCAGTGCATTTCTGGGCAAGAAGTTTGGCTCTCTGGGAGTCAACATGCCACCATCGGGGACTGGGGAGTGGATGAAGCCCATAGGGGGACGTCTCAAAGGGGACAAAGGAACCCCAAACCTGGTATTCATTCACTTCCCAAGAGTGACTTCAGCTGGTGTGAAACCGTTGACTTTGAAGTTATTTTCACTAAATATATTTGCTTTTCCCCTTTGTGTGAAGTTGGTGTAGACCCAGTGTCAGAGCAAGGCTACACGTGGCCGACTACACACATTGCCTGGTCCCTGGGAACATAGCTAACCTACTCTTGAGTTCAGGGGTACTCACGACGACTGTCCTTCGTGGACTTTAATCACGCAGCCTTGTCTAAATTAAGAACCACATCGCCAAGCCATATTGCAAACCCATTGTAGGCATGGGGGTTTAGGACAGACACCACACACACACACACACACACACACACACGCTCGCTCTCATCACAGACACACACGCTCATAAAACACGGTGCTACGTTAGAAGTGTAGTTATGGTCTTTCAATTTAAAAGCAGAAGGGCTGATGAGTGATTAGGTTGTTAGTGACCTGAGGTGATACGTTGAAATCCTTGGTTGGCAGTTCAATCTCATGGCCACCAAAAAGGAGTGATCCTTGGGATGAAAATTAGCTTGGCAAGAATGTTAGGATTTTAATACTCCAGATAGAGTAAAACAAAAAAAGTTACAGAAATAATTGGGAAATTGCTGTGAATTCATATTAAGTTATGATAAAAGACATCCACATACCTGTCCTATAGTCAAATTTTTTGTTCCAATTAGGGGCAACTACATAATTAGTTCTTCAGTTCAGAAAATTTGTATAGTTTATATTCAAACAGATCCATTTGAGCAATGAAAAAAAAATGTAACTATGCAAATGTTGGTTACCTGCCCAGTGGCTAGTCCCTGCTATGTCTTCCTCACAGAACCCTGTTTTGGTTGAGGTTTAAGGAAGCAACATGTCAGGGAAGGTGGACTAGGAGTTGCTTAGAGAGGGAAGTTGATTGATCTAAGCCAATCATGAGACCCTTGAATTTCTTTATGTCCATGATTGGCTTAGAGGTTGGCATCCTAAATTCGGCTTAAGAAAGATGAATCTTCTGGAGGCTCTTGGAAAATATTGCTTGAAAATATTCATTGAAATAGGCCCTTCTTTTTTGCCTTGAGTGTTGCCATGGAGAACATATGCTCGAAGCTGCTACAGACCAATTGTAACCATTAGGAAAAAACCAAGAGACTGAGAGACACCAACTACTGAGCTGCTACATTAACCCTTCCTGGAGCCACCAACCTCATGACTTACTGATCTGTCCTTACTGTTTAAACTATTTTTAACTGGGTGTTTTGTTACTTGCAGCCAAAAAAGTTCCATTGATACACTGCAATATTAATTAAGAAGAAAAATAAACATGTCTGAGACTTAGTTTTTATATCTTTTTTGGTCCCGAGTAAAAGGTAATGTAGTGGACAAAAAGCTGATTGTACTTTTTGTAACTCCAGGAGCGATGACCTAAGAAGAAAGCAATTTGGAAAGCATTCGCGCGCTCATGTGCCCTCACGCACACACTTATACACAGTCCATTCTTGAAATTGATATGTTGGGGATTCTAGACATTGCCATACCTAAAGAATTGATGAAGGACCTGAGGTTACTCAGATCTGGATACTCAAGTGTGATATGTTGGCACTACATCAAGAGGTAGAGAAGGGAAACCAGAATACCAGGAGCATAGGAGGAGATCACCAAGGAGACAGCAACCTCAGCTTTGGTTGGGGTTCTCCTCCAGTCACATCGCTTCCCAAGCTCCGAAGTCCTGTCTGCTAAGTGTGCTTTACAGATCGAAAATCCAAGGTGCAGGCAAGTCAGGACCTGCTCTTAGGAGCCGAATGATACACGTTCCCAGAGGATTTGCCTTCCTGCACATTACCTCTGGCTTGTCTCCTGTGACTAAGGAAACGCACACGTGCTCAGCACTCTGAAGATCTTTTTATGAGCTTGAGTAGAAAAGAGGAGTGGCTGGGGCCACTCGACTTGAAACTATAAGTTGATCACAAAGAAAATGGTTTTCATTTCAATTAACCCAGCCATCTGGACTGCTCAGGCCCTAATAGCCAAATGGAAGGTGCCACATTTGGAAGAGATTAATTTACCTTTGTAGCTTAGCAAGCAGGTCACAGGGGTCACTCGCAGGACCTTAGGAACACCAGACCGGCCACTGATGGAGATCCTAACTGGGGGTGACAGGTCTGGACGCCATGCTTCCAGGTTGCTCCAGGGACATCCTTCCTGAAAATCACCTCCGATTTAAAACTTGGTCCTGACAGTCCAGCCTCGAAGGCACGGTGTCTATAACCTCCACCAAAGGAGCTAAGGAAAACATCCATGGGTCATCATGAACATTTCTAGTTCAATTATCATCAAGTGATTCCTCAGAGACAAGGGAGTATAGGAAACATGGTGTCCATGAGGGACCAAGAGGGCTCAGAGACCACTGCTGCTTTGAGGTTGGTCATTTCTGTAGGTTGAGAACTCCACAGGGCTAGGAACCATCACAAACCAAGCCCCTCTCCACTGACTATGGATAAGAAATAAGACGCTTTTGAAAGATACAAGTCTAGTGGGGAGGAGACAGCAAAGTCAGGGGCCTCCAACTTTCTACCCCTTGCATTCTGCCTCCCTCAGGGTGACACTCTGAGGTGGTCACACTTTGCTGAGGTGGTGATGCTGGCATGTGAGGAGACAGAGGAGAGTGTTTTTAAACATCTTTTTTTTTTTTTAAACCAAGACAGTTGAAAATGTTTCAAAGATATCACTTTTTTTAAAATATATTTTTTTATCTGAAGAAAAAGAAAGTGCTTATGAACACCATGAAATGGCCGAGTTGCCAAAAATTGTTCTTAGAAAACTAAGTATCACCACTGATCGGCTGATAGGACCGACAGGTGTTTCTCCTTATTTATTTCCTGTTCCTGAACCATCTGGTCTAGGACTTTTTCACTCCTTAGAAACTGGTTGGCCTAAGCTTCCTGCTCTGATTAAAGTTATGTGTAGCTGGCCTTTTCTTGTTTTAAATATATGTATTCCTCAGTGTGAATTCTCTAAGGACAGGATTATGATTTAGAGAGAGAATCTTGTTCTTTAAGTATTTATGCAGCATATATGATTAAGAAGGGCCCAAACTCTACTTTTGCTTCTGCTTTCACTGTTACATGGATCATCCTTCAGATAAGGCTGTCCCCTCCTTCTGGGAATTTTCTATCAAGAGTCTAAGGAATTTGACACCTGCTGCAATGGAGTAGAGAAAGTATCATTGCATCTCATGTTCCATCTACTAACACCAACCAGGACTCATGCTCTCTTTGGAGATTTCTGAGAGGAGGTGATATTTGATTTTGATCTTGAAGGCTTAGTAAGAACTCAACCAGGAACTCAACTAGAGAAAGAGATTAATGGCATGCTAGTCTAGACTATGTTAAAGAATAAACAACTAAAAAAATACTTGGCAAGTTTGGAAAGCTTTGGAATGTCCCCTGTGGAGGGTAGCTGTGAGTGAGGGGTGGGAGAGAGAGGGAGGAGGAGTTTGGACCAGAACTTGAAGTGTCTGCAATACTATGCTGGATTTCTTCTTTTTGTCCCTGCAGGTCACTCCCCCCCCCCCCCCCCCAACTTGTACATCTTATTCATAGAAGGCTATCGATGGGTCCCTTGCCTTCCAGTTTCTAATTGGACTCACCTAGTGGAGATCCCTGGCAGGAGACTGGAAGAAGAAGAGTGAGGTCAGAGTATTTGCTCCATTGGTTCTTTCCATAAGAAGTCATCTTGAGTTAGCTGCTCCCTCAAGTGAAGGTCATAGGCCCTCTAAAGATGGCCAACTCCAATTGTCCTTTAAGGATCTGTTAACTTCGGCCTCTCCTCATCCCTTTGGGTCTAGAAATGGCAAGCCCAAGGTTACTGCACTGTCTCTTGTGATGCCCCCAAAACCCACACTTTTGTGGATAGTCCCTTTGTAGATAAACCCTTCTCAAAGTCTCCCCCCGCCCAGCCAAGTAGGCACAACTTCCTGTTGTGGCTCTGACTTACATAAATTATGTTAAGAACTTAGAACATAATGTAGACAAAAGAGAACCAGTGAGAATTTTTAGGAAGGGTGTGGTATTACCTGATTTACCTGAGCAAGAAACAGTTTGCTTCCATAGATAGAGGAAATCCTTTGGGTAAATAGGAAAAATAATTATTCAGAAATCATATTAAACAGCTGTCTAAGATTTGGCCACAGATCCTTAGTTCAGTGTCCAAAGACCCCTGCACATGAACTGCAGATAGAATTCAGGGAGTTCTTTAAGTAGGATGGGAAATTTACATGTTTGTTTTTTCTAACCTCTAGGTGAAATTTATATTCTTTTGTAATTATGAATAGATGCAATATTATTGGCCATACCTGAGAATTTGTCACCAATAGAAACAGCGTATATTTTCATATCATACTGCAGTGTTGTAAATATTCCTCAAGTAATATCTGTAATAATCACTACTTCAAAATTATAGTAGTTAATAGACCCACAGTCAGGTCTTATTATCTGATTTGTTAATAAAGAAGCATATCTATCATATAGAACATGCTTGTTTTCTAAATATTTGGATAACTGCATTTTAATGTAGTTTTTTAATAATACTACATATTTTAAGTTCTGCATTTAAACACACAATTCTGAGGAGTTCATAGGCTTCAACCATTTATCCAAAGGATTCTTGTTAAGAACCTCTGTTCATTCAGATACTCATTCAAGAAAAGAATATCCATGGCTGGGTCTCAGAAACATCTCTTTCCAGAAAAAAATAATAATAACTCCAGTTACTAGAAGGCCTGGATAGTATGAGTATATGGAATTTCTGGACTACATTTTTCAAGTTCAATGTATTGACATATATAAACCATCTTAAAATTTGACCTGATTCTGTTGTTTTTTCTCTCCAATTCTTTGTGTGTCTCATATATGAGTTTCCTATTTACGTGTCTGACTCTCAAATATTAAGCACAAACCTTGTCATCATTGTCCTAATTTTCATGTTCATTGTGTAAACTTATAAGCAGTAATTCCCAGCGTGGTATCTCATAACTCACTCCTGAAGTATCCAATGAGAAACTGCCAAGTTTTCACTGTTGTTTATTTTGGTTCCCATACACTATGCATATCCAGGTTGTATATCTCGCCAAATGTCCTCCAATTTATTTCAAAACCAATTGGCAGAACAATGAGGAAACCTGTTACGGGCCAATTTTAGGCAATTGATGGTGCCGCCTCTTTTCCCCACCCCCACTTTCCAGTAATCCCTCGAGTTTCTTTCAGATCCAGCCATTCTCCATGGGAACATGACAACTTGGCATGACTCCTAATGTGAAAGAAATACCCTCTTCCTATCCTGACCCCCCTCCCTACCCCCCTCCCTACCTCTCTTTTCCTCAAGACTGACCATCCCCCAACACTTACTCCTCTCAGTAGGGATGATGGCCAACCTGGCATTGCAACATCCAGAATAAATCTTATTTTGGAAAAGGGTGATTGTGCTCTTATCGGTAAAGGAAATGGGAGATTTCGACCTCTTCCTGTGGAGGTGTGAATGTTTCCCCGAGTGGCTGACAGGGTGGGAGGAGCTGCCCTGCAGAGCTCACTGAGATCAAAACTGGCCAGTATCTTCACAGCCCGTTGATGTTCAGAATAGTTTTGTGCAGATGGTGGTGCCTCGCGAACACGGGTCTCCGCATTCTGCCATGTGACTCTGTACAATCCCGCCGCATTCTTAGGACCAAGGGACTGAGATGATCTGCTCTCATTGATGGTCTGAAGACTAGAGACTCAAGAAGGTGACTTATTTTAAGGTTATTCGGTCAACTAGTATCAAACCCATGGTGAGATGATTTCCTCGCCTAGACTCTGCCTCCATGTCGAGCTAAGAATATGTTGGATTGATCCCCAGAGTTCCTCCCATGCCATATGCAGAAAGCATCTTTGCTGTATCCATTAGGGGTAGAGGCAGGAACATAGGGACCACATTAGAATTTCAACAGAGGGAACTTAATATTGGGGATTGGTTACACAGGTGTTGGAGGACTGAGAAAGTGGAGGGGCACAATGGGATAAGATAGAGGTGGTAGCTGGGGAAGACACCACCCCACGAAGGCAGAGGGAACAGGGGTGGAGGTAAAGGCCATGGGACCTAAGAGATCAGAGGAGGGGTCCTGAGGAGCTGGGGTCCAAACCTCTGAGGAGGAGGAGGTTGTGTGTGACTGTGATGGCAGCTGAGGAGCTCGGAGGAAGGGCCTTTGGAGCTGGAATGCGGATGTCTGAGGAAGCCGGATGCTGCCTTGCTGGGGCTGGTACCTCTGAGAAAGCTCTTTGACGCTAGCTGGGGGCGGTGGAGGCTGCATCCACCTGCTGCTGTGGGATGGATGAGGGCTGCCGTGAGGTGGCTTTGGCAAGACCCGCATGTTCAGAGGAAGAGGGGAATGCATTCTCCCCTCTCTAGCCTTCAACCTCTCTCTAGGGCCCCCCAAGGCCAGAACCTATTGAAGAAGCAGCTCGCAAAGACGGAATCTGATCTACAGAGTATCCTTGAGCATCACACGCGGAGGATGGCAGGTTGCAGAGCTGGAGACCATAGCTTACTAATGCACACAGGTAGGTAGGACACTTCCAGGTGGCCAGAGGAGGCACCCGTCACAGGCAGGGGACATTAGGTATCAGGAAGAAGCTGATTGAATCTGAAGTCTTCAGGTCACACCGGTGTGGCCTGGAGCCCCTGTGTGAGTCACTAGGACTGTGGATTTCCTAGGTCCTCTTCCCTGTTTGTACAGTCCTGTTGCTTGGGGCGGAGAGAGTGGGGCTGGTGTGGGAAGGAGGTTGCGACAATCAGAGCTGTGGGAGGTGGTGCCAGTGCTGGTGCCCCAGGTCCAGCCAAGTAGCTACCAGAAACTCCACGGCAGTCAGGACTGGGCGGACTGGGCCGAGCTGCGGTCAGGGGTCAGACAGAGGGGAAACTGACAGGGTATCTGAAGGCCCACACGGACAGCCTTTTCAGATGGAGCGATCGGCACGTTGACCTAGAGCAGTGGTCAGCAAACTCATTAGTCAACAGAGCGGCAAACCGCGGCTCGCGAACCGCAGTTTGCCGACCACTGACCTAGAGCAACATCACACCCATTTGCGGCTCAGGGTTCTGGAATCATGTGGAGCAGAGAGGATCTTAATAATATAAACCTACAGATGCACATGCTCCTCCAGTAGTCATGGAAGGTCTATGTGTGCTATGCGATGAGCAGTAGAGTCACGTCTCTTGGCAGAGTGGGAGCGGAGCTGAGGGAGAGGAAACTTAACTAGGGCACATTGGGGACAGCTTCAGAGAGGAGACATGCAAGGATGGGCACTCAGTAGGTGGCAAGGTGGGAAGGAGGAAGTGACACGAATAGAGGCCCAGCGGAGTAAGCAGCCTGGTGCACAGGAGAAGTGGGAAAGAGGGCGTGAGAAGCGTAGGGTCTTCATTAGGCAGCTGCCTCAGCCTCCTCCTCTGCTCAAACATGCTCCCAGGCAGCAGCCGGACCGGTTTGGGTTTCACCTCCTGCTCACCCCCGAGGAGAGCAATCATCGTCACTATCCCAGAGAGCAACCAGGGCGAGAGAAAATGCAGAGGCTCTGGACCACACCCCATTGGGAGGATCAGCTGCTGGATAATTGAGAGAAGGTGGCCACACGAACAGTCTCATGAAGGCAGGCCTGCTGCCCTTAGCATCTGCCTTTTTCTAGAACCGATGCATCTTTCACGTGGCTTTGCAAGGCACACAGAGGGCATTTTAGAGAGACGGAGGGATAGGCACAGTGTGACACGCCAGTCTGAATGAGCTGGCCCTTAGTCAGCCACTTCTAGGAAGCTGTCCCGTGCTCTGCGCCATGGCTGCAGCCTTCTGTCAGCCCCCTCCCTCGCTCACAGAACCTTTGGCTTCCAGCTGACCAGCCTTGACACCCAGTCTCCAAACACTGATGAAAATTGATTCCCCTGAGTGTGGGAAAGTCCGGGAGCATCGATTGGTTCCTCCTCTTCACCCCCCTGGGCCCTGGTATTGGTGCTCTCCCAGATTGTACCTTGCTTGTTTGGTTGGAGGAGGTCAAAGCCCTGATGAAGAATGAATGGAATTCCACAGGATCAGGCCAGTCTTGATAAATGACAGCAGGGGACCGTGTGGGGAGGGAGAAAGATGGGGAAGTTGGGACAACCCGTTGGCCTCCCCTTGTTCCACTGGTCTGATTAGTGCTTTTACTGTGACCAAAGGCTTGTCATGCTAAATATTTGGAGGCTCAAAAATGACCTATGGAATAGGTTTCTTTTTTTTAGGTTAAAATATTTTTAAAATATTGTTATTGTTATACCTGAGAGAGCTAGAAGCTCTGAAGCAGGATTGGCTCGTCTTACTGGTTTGAATCTTCTGTTTGTTTTGAGACTTTTCCCCCTTAGTGCTGTGAATCCGATCAGTGCATTTAGAGCCATGAATTGCCCGTTATCTCCTGTTCTGGGTGCTATTCTTATTCTGTTGTTAAAGAGCTCCATGGCCTTCCCCACTCACTGTGAAAATACGGGGTTGGCTGGGTGGTCTTTATGTTTTTCCCAGTTTTGACTTTTCTGATCGCTAACTACAAGGTGCCTCATCGAGTCTGCAGAATAGACACAGGCAGGTTCTAACACCAGAGGAGCCGTCGGCAAGGTGAGACCAGGATGGGGCAGAGATTCCTTGGGCTGTCCTTCACATCATCTCCAACACTGCCAGGGGTCACCATGGCAACACACCACGAGGAACCATGGAGGTGTTTTTGGTTATTCCACCACAGGTAGGCTGAGATGTCCCCTCTGAAGAAGGTAACTGCCCACACTATCAGATATGTAGACAAGGATATAGATGCCTTGATTACAAATCTACTCAGATCTCTTACTTAGGATCAAAGGCCCAGAGAGCCCCCCGGCTCTTGTACAGATGGCCAACAGTCTTTTGGGGAGGCCTCTCCCAGTAGTGGGAAATGTCTTTTTATTTCAGCTTCTGCACAGACCAGGAAAGGATATCCATGTCTGTCACCCCCTGCGTTTAAATCGTGCTGTAAGTTCAATAAGGGACTTGGGCATATATGATTGAATAGGATGGGGTTGTACTTATGTACATTCCGTGGGGATGAAGATTTCTGTCTATTTAGATATCAAGTTATACTACAAAGCCACCATAATCAAAACAGCCTGGTACTGGCACAAGAACAGGCATATAGATCACTGGAATAGAACAAAGATCCCAGAAAGCCATTATGCTCATTTGACAAAGGAGGTGAGTTCATACAATGGAGTCAAGATAGTCTCTTCGATAAGTGGTGTTGGGAACATTGGACAGATACATGCAAAAAAAAAAAAAAAATGAAACAAGACCACCAACTTACACCATACACAGGGATAAACTCAAAATGGATGAAAGACTGAAATGGAAGTTGGGAAACCATACAAATCCTAGAGGAAACCATAGGCAGCCAAATCTCAGGCATCTCTTGTAGCAATATATTTATGGATACATCTCCTAGGGCCGTGATCGGCAAACTGCAGCTCGCGAGCCACATGCGGCTCTTTGGCCCCTTGTGTGTGGCTCTTCCACTAAATACCACGGCCTGGGCGAGTCTATTTTGAAGAAGTGGCATTAGAAAAAGTTTAAGTTTAAAAAATTTGGCTCCCAAAAGAAATTTCAATCGTTGTACTGTTGATATTTGGCTCTGTTGACTAATGAGTTTGCCGACCACTGTCCTAGGGCAAAGGAAACTAAGGATAAACACATGGGACTACATCAAAATAAAAAGCTTCTGCACAGCAAAAGCAACCATCAACAAAACGAAAAGGGAGCCCACTGTATGGGAGATCATATTTGGCAATGATATATCTGATTAAAGATTAATATCCAAAATATATCAGAAACTCATACAACTTAACAAAAGGAAGACAAACAATCCAATCAAAAAATGGGCAAAGGATCTAAATAGACACTTCTCCAAAGTGGACATACAGATAGATGGTTAAGAATCATTTTTTAATGCTCAAAGTCACTGATCATCAGAGATGCAAATTAAAATGACAATGAGATATCACCTCACACCTGTCAGAATGGCTACCATAAAAAAAATTAAATATGGAATTGCCATTTGACGCAGTGATCCCACTTCTAGAAATATATCCTAAGCAACCCGAATCACCAATCAGAAAAAATGTAAGCACTCCTATGTTCATAGTGGCACAATTTACAATAGCTAAGATCTGGAAATAGCCCAAGTGCCCACCAGTAGATGATGGATAAAAAAGCTGGAAGGAATAGAGGGAGGGAGGGAGAGAAGGAGGGAGGGAGGGAGGGAGGGAGGGAGGGAGGAAGGGAGGAAGGAAGGGAGGGAGGGAGGGAGGGAGGGAGGGCAAGGAAAGAAAGCTCAGAGAAAGGAAATCCAATGAAGCTCAAGAGCATGCTCCCTCCCCACCTCTTCCCCCAATTCTCCAAGAAAAAGGCTGAGGATGGGAGAGGGGGTGGGTCTCAGTCATGAACCACTGGGTCCTAGCCCAGTGGTCGGCAAACTGCGGCTCGCCAGCCACATGCGGCTTGCGAGCCGCGGTTTGCCACTCTGTTGACTAATGAGTTTGCCGACCACTGTCCTGGCCAGTCTGTTTTCATCTCCTGAGGCCTCCCCACACCTTTTATGACTCTGTTTTGGAGAAAGAAAACCACCCTTCAAAGGCTTGGCTCTATCACTTCCCCACACCATCTGCTCTTATGAAAATGTTTATGACACTCTTTATCTCGGGACTATGATGTCAGGACTGCCATCAATTGATACACCCTGCTGTAAACTACCACTTACCATTTAGATTTTTTAAAAAATATGAGAATAACACATATATCATTTTAAGCATTTTCTAAGCCAGTCCCAAATAGTCTGACTACCCATAAAGAATGTGAGCAGGTCCTATTTCTCTCAGACTAGAGAGACTTGGAATATGTACTGCTGATGTTTGGGTCACACTCCCTGTGATGCTGTTTGCCAAGAGAACGTATAAAGAATAGTTCAAGGCTGATGGCAACGGAGCGGTCACTTCAATATGTTAGATGTTTTCTAATTTGTCACTGCTCGACGACTATGGCCACTTTAATTTTTTTGATGATGGTATTTGAGCAAAGTCCTAATGTGTGTTCAGATATTAGTATTAATAAGCTATTTCCGTGAAATATTTTGACTGATTACTAGAGTAACTATGCTCCCTGTATTTTAGAATTGAAAAATGGAAAATGAATTTCATTCATGATCCCACTATCCATGTATAAACGCTGTTAACTTGTTGATATTCATGTGGGTACATTAATTCATAGACAACTATATCGCCTACAGGCACACATATACACAAGCAGAAAGTATTTTGGTCAACTTGTTGCATACACAATTTCCATTAACGTTATGCTGGGAGCATCCACCCCTGCGGCTCAGAATTATTTATAAACAGTGTGGAAGGATCTGGGGGTAAAACATTCTGTGGGCACTCTTACCCACCACTCTCAGCAGTGATACAAGAAGGCTGCTTTTGATTCCTCACTATTATAAACAAGACTACAGTGAGCATCGTTGGCCAATCCTGGAGATTTTATGAGAATGAAATGAGATGCTCCATGTATACAATTCCTAATCTATACTAATAAAAGGGTAATATGCTAATTAGACCAGATAGACCAGACGTCTTCTGGACGTCATTCCGGACCTCCTTCCTGACAAAGCCGGAGCCCAGGCGAAGCTGCAGGGGTCCCGGATGCCTGTGGCCAGCCAGAGGGAGGGAAGCCCAGGTCCTGGTTACCTGTGGTTACCTGGAGGAGGAAAGCCTGGGTCCTGGGTGCGGGGGCCAAGGCAGAGGAGGTTAGGGGCAATCAGGCAGACAGGTGAGCAGTTAGGGGTGATCAGGCAGGCAGGCAGGTGAGTGGTTAGGAGCCAGTGGTCCTAGATTGTGAGAGGGATGTCCGACTGCCATTTAGGCCCCATCCTGTGGGTCCCCAAGGGGTCCCAGATTGCAAGAGCATGCAGGCCAGGCTGAGGGACACCCCCCACCCCCCGCTGTGCACAGATTTTGTGCACCAGGCCTCTAGTCCTATATAATAAAAGAGTAATATACAAATTGACTGTCACTCCAACACACAAGATGGCTGCTCCTATGTGGTCAAAGATCTTGCCCCCATGTGGACACAATGGCCAGCAGGGGAGGGCAGTTGGGAGGGATTAGGCCTATAAGGAAGGGCAGTTGTGGGTGATCAGGTTGCAGGGGAGGGCAGTTGGGAGGGACCAGGCCTGCAAGGGAGGGCAGTTGGGGGCGATCAGGCCTGCAGGAAAGGGCAGTTGGCGGGGGGGACCTAGGCCTGCAGGGGAGAGCAGTTGGGGGGGGGGGGCAGGCCTGCAGGGGAGGGCAGTTAGGGGCAAACAGGCTGGCAGGGGAGCAGTTAGGCATCAATCAGGCTGACAGGGGAGTGGTTAGGAGGTGGGCAGGCTGGCAGGCAGAAGCGGGTAGGGGCAATCAGGAAGGCAGGCAGGCGAGCAGTTGGAAGCCAGCAGTCCTGGATTGTGAGAGGGATGTCCGGCTGCCTGTTTAGGCCCGATCTTACTGGGATCGGGCCTAAACGAGCAGTCGGACATCCCTTGAGGGGTCCCAGATTGGAGAGGGTGCAGTCTGGGCTGGCCCCCCCCAAGCATGAATTTTATGCACTGGCCCTCTAGTATAATATAATAGTAATAAACATTCACAATGTCCTTCCCAACTCTCTCCCTTCCTTCCTTTCCCCCTCCACCTACTATTCTCTGTCTTTTAAAAATAACTATTTTTTTTATTGATTTCAGAGAGGAAGGGAGAGGGAGAGAGAGATAGAAACATCAATGATGAATCACTGATCGGCTGCCTCCAGCACCAGGGATGGAACCCACAACCAGGGCATGTGCCCTGATTGGGAATTGAACTGGGTGTGACCTCCTGGTTCCCTGAGCCATGCCTGCTGGGCTCTCTATTTTTAATGCATTTTTTCCCCTTTTTTTGCTCTTAAGAATAAGATCCTAGAAGTATAGTCACTTAGTTAAAGCCTATACACATTTTTTGAGCTCTCGATATGGGTCACTAGGTTACGTTAGGTTGCTTCTCAGAGTTTGTACCCACGCTTCCTCTGCACTGTGTGCCCATACTGGAATCTAGTGCTTGGTTGGTTTGGGAAGCTGCATTGTTCTTGGTGCCAGTGTCCGTTCATTAAAATACAGGAGAGTGGGGAGGGGAGTGTTGCTTTGGAGGCAGTTACCATCGAGCGGAAGGCCTGTGAGCAGGCTGCCACGTCAAATCCTCGCCCCCTGCCTGTATTTATCCAGTCGCAACCAGGGGAGGGTCAGCCCCGCTGGTTCCTGAACCGATGCTGACTAGACGGGAGGTGTGTTAGGCGCCGTATCTGCTCTCGGGCTCCAGAATTAGTTTCGTGGTGGGTGGTGAGACCCAAATACCTTCCTGTCCACCAAACCCCCTTTATTCCACTATGCTCATTCAGTCCAGAAGACGGAACCTTTGCTCCCCGGGTTCCTGGCTTACACCTGACCTCCTCCTTGCAATGGAAACCTGTCCCCACCCTGTCTGTTCCCTGCTGATCCCTTAACCCTGGGGAGAGGCAGTCTGTCCCCCACTCCCTGGGCCACAAGGAGGAACAGTGCTGTCATTCCGTCACACTGACAGAGAAATATTTGCTCCTCCCTCCCACCCCCAAGAGCCAACCCTCTTGAGCATTTACAGCATCCCAGGTCAAGGTCAAAGTTCCCCTTGCTCTTTGGAGTTTTGGCTACCTCTTGTCCCCAAGTACTGGCCCTGGGGCTGATCGGACCCACCTGTTTGGAGTCCATCCTACCCAGCATCCCTCCTTCATCATTGTTCAATGCCACCAAGCTCTTAGCCTGCTCACGGCCACGCCACCTCCCGGCAACAACCCTGTGATGTGCTTCTGGCCACTTGGTGGCTACCTGGAGAGGCAGCAGCTGGCAAGACATGTGCTAGGTACACCTGGCCCCTATGGGAATCGCGGAGTTAAGCATTCCCACCCCTTTGGGCCACCTTTCGAATTTGATTGATTTTTTTCGATTGGTTGTTTGCCTGACCTGATCAGAGAGCTGGGGCAACAGTTTCTGTTGACACTTTATTTCACTTTGGGTAAAGTTTAAACATGACTTATCACGGCCCTGACACATCTGGAAGGCCATGCGCTGCCCCTCCCGTTCCCTGCTCTTTCGATTATGAGAACACAAGCTATAAAGGCTCTTTCCCTCCCCCACCCCCACCCCCCCCCCCTTTTTTTTTTTTTTTTACATAGGAAGCAAGTTTATGGCTTTAATCTTTTGGGAGAAAAGTCTTAACATTCCGGGTTATAATCGCTGCTAGATTATCTTTCTCTTTTGCTCGAGGGTTAAAAACCTTCCTGTTTATTTCCTGTCCCACAGGCTCAGCCCACCCATTTCTTGGAGAAAGGCCACTGGGGGACTGCAGGTCTCAGAACCAAGGCTCCTATGTGCCTCTGTCCCCAGGGGAGTGGCTGCCGGTCGGGGCTGAAGTCCGAAGGCCATGGTCCTCCGAATCTCAGGTCTACACTGAAGATGGCTCTTAAAGGTCACCTGGGTTGACCTCCTACTGGGAGTGGCAACCCTCTGTACAACATCCCTGCATGGGAATCACACACACCTGCCTAGCACTGTCCGATTTGGGATGTGTTCTCATAATTAAAACCCCTTTCTTTCTCTGATTAAATGGGGAACTACCTCCATTTTCTGTTCACTCCATATTTGTCAATACCTACTATGTGCCAGCATGCTGCTGGGCCCCTGGGATATAAAGTTGGAAAAATCCCAGGGTGTGCCTTGATGGGGTTCAGAGCAGAGCGATAGCAATGGTGACAGAGGCTGATGCACAGAGTTCCTGGGGGACAGAGGTGGGAGAGGACTCAGTTCCTCGGGGGCAGGTGGGAGAAGGCTTCGCAGGAGAGGTGGCCTCAGATCTGAGCCTTGAGAGGTAGGGTTGGGTTTCACTAGGCCATGAAGGTGGCAGACGAGAACAGTGACTGGCAAACCCCCACAGTCCTCCATCCCCAAACTAGAAGCATCGTTCCCTAGCACACCTGGGAAAATGGGCTGCAGCGAGGTCAATGTACCTTGAATGCCACACTGAGGGCCTTGACCTTCATTCTGCCAAGAGACCAGTCACTAAAGTAAACAACAGATGGCGTAGCACTGTGACTCTCCACTGAACCAGGAGAACCAGGACTCTGGGGGCTGAGGCAGCGTCGAATTAAACAAATATTGGGCCCAGCAGTCATGGCTCAGTAGTTGAGCATCAGCCTATGAACCAGGAGGTCGAGGTTCGATTCCCAGTCAGGGCACATGCCTGGGTTGCGGGCTGGATCCCCAGTGTGGGGTGTGCAGGAGGCAGCTGATCAATGATTCTCTCTCATCATTGATGTTTCTATTTCTCTCTCCCTTCCTCTCTGAAATCAATAAAAATATATTTTAAAAAAATACTGGGAGGCAGGACCGCAGAACCTAGAGATCATTGGGTCTGGAGGGTCACGGGAACACTGTTTAAACCCGACGGGGCCCTGAACACGGCTTTACTGCTTCCCGAGGAACCTGCTCTGCTCCAGCACGCAGTCCATCGACCACATACCACGTGTTCTCAGGAGCCTTCAGCAATCTCATCCCCTCTCTGAAAACACAGCGATGAGTTGGGGCCCCTCGTAAGTGTGGTTCCTGTCATCAGAACCCAAAAGATACACAACCAGGACAGAACACAGCATCTTCCTAAGTGAACAGGGCGCGTCTTCCCCACGCCATCCCATGTCCTGTCCTGACCTCCGCTCGGTCCAGGGGAGGATGCCTCCCCTCCCTGAGTCTCGGTCTACTCGTCAGCTCCATCTGTTAAACACAGCCCGTGACCACTGACAGGAAGAGTGAAACAACATCCTTTTCGAGTTTTCACTTGTTGCTTCTGCAAGAACTTGGGTTATTTACAATGTGCAAGGCACCATAAGCATTGTAATGAAATACCCACTATGTACCAGACACACCGCTGGGCCCATGGGATGAAATGAGGGGTAAATTCTAGGATTTGCCTTCAACAAGTGCAGGCTAAACATTTAAATATGTGAAAAGAGTTTTCTACTGGCAAGTGACTTAGAGTGCAGAGGGCAAGGAAGGGCAGCCACCCACACCTTCATGCATGTCGTAATCCATGTGACCGAGCAGGTGTCCTTGCCATGCGTTAACTCACTTAGCCCTCCTCAGAACACAGCGAGGCAGCTAGAGACTCTCACTCACTCCCATTTCACAGAGGAGGAAACTGAGGCTCAGTGGCTCAAGGTCCCACAACTAAGAATAAAAGAACCAGAATTCACATGCAAGATTGTTGCCTCCCAGGTCTGCATCCTTCCCCAGTGTGTTGCATAATCTCTCCCAAACAGCAAAGAAGATGGATGGTAGAAAGAGAGAAATGCCATGGGAGAGAAAGTGCAGACTCCTGGGCCTGGCAAAGGCGGCCCGTCAATGATTCACGTCTGTGTGGGCTCCTCTGGGCACGGCTCTGGGTTTGGGGGAGGGTGGGGGTTTGTGCATGTCTGTGTCTCGCTGCTGCCACCTGTACTTTACTGGGGGTGGGGCTCACAGCCAACTGGACCTTGGTGTGAAAGTGATAATGTTTTATGCTTTTTGCTTTTAGCAGGTGACGATAAAAAAAAAAAAAATCGATGGGTTACAATGACAGGGCCTTGAAGTTCAGGGTTGCTCCAGACTGCAATGAAATTCCGTTTATGGTCGGCCGCAGATGAGCAATTTCTCTCTCCCCAGATTGCAGGGCGGTTTCCCATGTGGCTGGCCTGCCACCTCCTATGGAAGGGATCAGGTCCTGTGCCGGGTCACCCAATGAGTAAGAGCCTGGGCTTATCGCACGGGATCCATCAGTCACACACCCTTCTTGCATCGCCGGCTTACTGAGGTTAGATCAGCAGGCGCGGGGCTTAGGAAACAGTTGTTGGTCAACAGCCTCTGAGTGCTGACAGGGCCCTCGCAGCGCTGAGATCGGAGCGACTCCTCAGCAGCGGGCCTGCAGGTGGGTGGTGAGAACCTGGGGTTTGGTGTGGGAACTGGTTTTCAAGAGGACAGAAGCCCTAAAATAGAGCAAGCTTTGGCCAATTAGTAGATCAAGAACTAGATCAACAAAACCAAACAACAGAGTCTCTCTTTCTCTCTTTTTTTTTAATTCATAGTCCTTGTCATTTCCCCATGCAGCGACGGCTACATTGGAGGTGGGCGGAGGTTGGGGGGGGGGGGATGAGGGTGGCATATAGACCGGGGGCAGCCCACAGGAGGACACAGTGGCTGCCAGGGGACAGCATCCTGCCTCTCCCTGGCTCACAGCCGTTGGGGGTTGGAGTGTGGGGAGCTGCTTTGGCACCACTGTTTGTGCCTCCGTATCTTGCCAGCTCCCAGTGTGGCAGGAGCCGGCCTTCGCTGCCTGCGCTGGCTCAGGGCGGGGAAAGGCAGGGCAGGTTTCTCCTGCCAACGGGGAGACGTTAAAGACCATCAGGGCCTTCTTCTGCTCTGGGCTGACACTCCTGCCTAAACGTCCCCTGAGGCTGTTCCCTTTGTCGCCCTCGTTCTTATTGTACCACTCAGAACACCCTGCAGCAGAGACTGGAGTCACCACGAGAGGCCCTGCCCAGAGTGCGGGGGTAGAGGTAGAGTCAGAGAGAAGGTTCCGGTGATGTCCCCTAGTTGGAGTCTCTATTCGAGAGTCAGTCATGTCTTGCCTATTGGGAGGCACCCCCATCCCTAAGGAAATGCTGGATGGGAGGAGCCTTTGAAGCCTTGGTGCCCCAGCTAATGCATCTCCTGGTTCAGTTCATGTTTCTACCGTGTCCTTTTCATTACGAGACTGAGACTCCCCAGAAACAACAACAACAAAGGGTTCAGCCCTCATCTCAGAAATGTGTTGACCTCTAAGCAGAAGGAGTATCACTAACACATAACACTTCACAGCAGGAGCCGTGAAGATGTATCAGTCAGGGCTATTATGGTGTGGTAACAAACAGCCCCCAATATTTTTTGATCTCTTAGTATATAATAAAACACAGATACAGAAACCCACATGAAACCAGTATTTGCCATATTATAATCAAGTTAATATCCTGTAAGCGGCACTCGAGTTAGAAATGGAGCTTCCGCAGGTACCCCGGAAGTCCCTCACATGTCCTGGGAGGGTGGCACAGGGAACCTGCATTCTGGGAGGATGCACACTGGCTCCGTTTGGACGCTATACACATTACTTTTGCTCACAACTCATTGGCCATGCTGGTCACCAGGCCCCTCCCACCATCGGAGCCCAGGAAATGAAATCCCACCATGTGCCCAGAAGGGAAAGCTGAGAAGGGGGAGGGCGTCTTTGGCAAACAGCACAAGAGTCCACCCCGGTTCCAGAGGTGGATTCTAGGTCCAAATGTTAGTTCTACCAGTGGGTCCCGCCGTGTGCTTTGGACAAGTAACTTTTTAAAGCTACCTCCTTGATAAAATTCCTAAAGTTCTTCTGAGAATTCAAGTCATGCTTCAATGCCCTAGGACAGTGCCTGCCAATCCTTACACAGAGCTTATGATGAACACTGCTTACCCACCCCCAGTTCAGAGAGGGCACTCAGGATGCAAAGAGCTTCCTGCAAACACTGGAAGGCGGGTGGGGCGGGGAGCGGATGGCCTCGGTGGTCGGCGTGTCCAGCCCATGTGTGAACATGAGGTCACACAGCCCTGGGCCACCTTTGGAATGAGGTCACACGGCCCTGGGCCACCTTTCCCTGCAGTCTCTGTTTTCCACTCCACGACCTGTTAGTTCGGGGTAGGGGATGGAGGGCGGGCAGGAAAGGAAAGACGAGACACCCTCACTGCAGATCCTTTTGGGATTTCCATTTTGTTGTTGCTCTTGCTTCAGGGTGTTGCTCTTTCCCTGTTTTTGGATGACAAGAAAGTGATTCACGCTCAGGGGAGGGATCGCATCCCCTCTCTCACTGACAGCGCGACGGTCAAAAAGCCCATCCCTGTAAACACTGACCTGGCAGGGGAGACCGAGCCTCCATATGGAAAATCAAAGTAAGCGATCTGGCAACGCCGTGCAAAGATGGTTTGAATCAGAGGCAGAGACAGCTCGTGGATATGGGGGCGGGGGCTCAGGGGGCTGTCTGCACCCTCGTGCCAAGAAGGCCGGGAAGCCGGGCCAGCCAGTTTCCACTCGCCTGGGGAAGGCAGGGCGCGTCTGCCTTGGAAGCCAGACCATGGTAGGTCTCTGGCTTAAATTCGGCTCATCGGAGGGTCCTTGGAGCTAATTGGGAAGGAGCCGGGCTGTGTTTTCTTTCCTGCTTAATAGCAAGGGGGGATTGCTCACAGCTCTGGACTGTATTAGGGGGGAATTTGACATTGTTTCCTTGGACAGAGTCTCCGTCCAGGGAGCTAATCTCTCACACCTGTTTGGCTTTGTTAAGGAGCCAGGGGGCCCCCGGCAGGTTTGCTATTGATTTCTGCACAGAGTGATACAAGGGGGAAGGAAGGGACAAGAGGGAGGAGGGGGAGAGTCCGCCTCACGCCTAAGTCCAAAAACCTACAGATGCTGCACATGCCAGCCACAGGGCGAACAGCTAGGACAACTCATCTGACGGCACCAAATCCCCAGGTGTGTATTAAGCATCTACTATCCGCCAAGCATGTCCTGTGCTGGGAGCCAGCAAGACAAGCAGAGCTCCTGCCCTTGGGGGATTCAGATGTTGGTCGTCCCCAGAAAAAGACAATAGCATCTCTCTCGGTTCTGGGAAGCTGGTCACTACGGGAAGGCCGCCTCTAGGAACTGCGGCTGGCTCCTTGCCTAGGCTTTTTGTTGTTTTGTTTTTTTTTGTCACTGGAGTGACTTCCAACGTTATGGTCCACTCCACATGCCCGGGGACCTTGCCCTTGATCCTTTGTGGGAACTTGACCGTCATGAGTGCACTGCGAACAATGGTCAATGGAACCTGAAGAGAGTACAGGTGGGCAGGTAACCACCAGGTGTGGGATGAGCATAGGACACACCGGGGCCTGTTGGTTGTTGGTCACATGTGTCCCCTCTTCTTATGACATGGCGGCTGGCAGAGGAGAGGTCCATCCCTGCTGGGGAGAGCAGAAGGACCCTGGACGGTGAAAGAGAAAGTCATCCCACACAGTAGCTCCGTTACCTCCATCGGGTGACTTGGGGCAAACGATATAAGCCTTTTGAGCCTTCCTGTGCTCATCCATGAAGTGGGGATGCTCTCCGTCTTGCCTTTATCATTAGGCCCTTCTGAGGCCCCCAGGATATGGTTTGCGCACAAGTCCTTTTGGAAAGGAAAATGCTGTCCAGACACAGAAACAATGGAAGGGCGGGCTCCTGCCTCCTTTGCCTCCCCTGGGATGAGCCGTGTGCCTGGTGGATCTGAGGAAAAGTAGGGGAGACGGGCATAGCTCTCAGTGTTGTTGTCCCACCACAGCCTCCCTCAGCGCTCTGTGACCTGCCTCTATTGACCCAGCGCTGGGTGATGGACCAAACACACGCACGTGCACGCATATGCACACACATGTATGCATATGCCCGCATTTCAGCTTATCATTCTAGAAATCATCCCAATGACCCCCTTTCTCTACGTGAAGTTGTGCCATTGGACGGTGGCACGCTGACCAATGTTTAGCAACCAGCCCTCTGAGAAAAACATGTTCATGTTTGCACATGCATGGAGGGTGATAAGCCCTGAGGTCAAAGACGTGGAGCATCTCATTTGCAGACCGCTATGAAACAGGCCGCGCCCTTCACGGTCCATTCCAAACGGCTCACTGGTTCTGGGAAAACAATCCCCCGACTTGTGACTTGCAGTGCAGGAAAGAGGGCGGTTCTAGCAGGAACGCTGGTTGGTCATTTCATTCCAGTTAAGGAAGACGATGAGACAATGAAGACGTGCGTTGGAACCTCGCTTCTGCGTCAATGATGTAATTTCTTCGCTGACGAAGAAAAGGTTTTGAATACTTGAAGCAGGTTGCATATATATTGGCTACTCACAATGCAACAACTATAGATACACGTAATCTGCGTCATTGGTGTTTGCTTCATCATTCGATCTTAAGTCTAGACAACTCCAGAGCCATCCATCAAACCCTGATCTGTAGCATTTTTGGATTTTTGTGACGTGAATGTTCCCGCCATGGCCAGTGTGCAGCTAGAACGGTGACACGCTGGGACACAGCGTGGGGAGAGGTGGGTAGTGGTCACCATCACATAGGAGTTCCATTATATTGGCAGGACAGACGTGAACAACCTCCAGAGCATAGATCAGTGGTCGGCAAACCGCGGCTCGCGAGCCACATGCGGCTCTTTGGGCCCTTGAGTGTGGCTCTTCCACAAAATACCATGGCCTGGGCGAAGAAGTGGCGTTAGAATAAGTTTAAGTTTAAAAAATTTGGCTCTCAAAAGACATTTCCATCGTTGCACTGTTGATATTTGGCTCTGTTGAACTAATGAGTTTGCCGACCCCTGGCATAGCTGATAGTGAAAACGCTATGAAACAGTAAGGAGGTGATCAGCTTATTTACCTCTGTTCTTCATAGAACTTATTTCATTGGAAGTTTATAGAATTAAACTTTTAATAGTGGCTGTGTTTAACAACTGGCTCGCAAGACCCTTGTAAATGTAACAATCAGCCCCTGTGAGTGAGAGGGTCTGGGCCTGGCCTACCACTGCGGCTGGCTTTTCTCTTCCCGGGGAATCGGAAGATTTTCTGCACCCAGAGTGATTTAGCACTTATATGCCAGATACCGGGGATTCATGATACAGTCCCTGTTCTCATGGCACTTCCAGTCTTTTGGAAAAACACACACACAAAAAAGTAGTGATTCAAAGCAGTTTTCTAGTGCTTTTTTTTTTTTAATTACAAGGCAAAAAAAAAAAAATCCTATTTGGTATTCAAGTGCACCTTTGTTTCTTTCTTATTTCTCAGGGACCTTCTAGACCTGGCTCTTTCTGTCTCTGGTCACCAGTTTCCTGGCGAATTGGTCTTT
Organism: Corynorhinus townsendii; assembly: GCA_026230045.1. Classification (NCBI taxonomy): domain Eukaryota; kingdom Metazoa; phylum Chordata; class Mammalia; order Chiroptera; family Vespertilionidae; genus Corynorhinus; species Corynorhinus townsendii. The sequence continues at coordinate 5,548,032 of JAPDVU010000009.1, forward strand.
CTCTTAATGAAGACTGTGGCTAAGGACCGTGGATCTCAGGACGGTGGCGTGTTGTGTCCAACCTGGCCTTTGTACTCTGACAGTGGTGCCTGCGGCGCCCGCCCCGTGAAGAAGAGAAGTGCTCCGGCCCCCTGGTGCGGCGCTGTTTAGACCGCAGGCTTGCCCTCAACTTAACTTTGAGGCCCCCACCCACTTCCATGGGCAAGTGCGATTCCTGGATCCCAAGCGGAAATAAAGGCATGAAGGAAAAACTGTTAACTCCCCACCTACCCTCTGCTAAGAATAAGGTAGAGGTCATGGTGGGAGGGCTTCCTCGTTATGCAGGTTCCCTTTAAACCAGGGACTCTGAGAGGAATGGCCACCCCTCTGCGTGTGTGAAAAGGAGTAGGGCTCAAAGTGTATGGGTCATTTGGTCCAGAAATGAGGGGATAGATGTGTATCCACGCATGTGCACGTGCACACGCACACACATGCACGCCAAGAGAGAAAGACTCTTCACGCATGAGCAGAGCTTGTGCATCAGCAAGCGCTAGCGTGAGTTCTCTGTCATCATTGGTAACAGCTCCCGAAATGCCTTAGAAAAGTTTAATTACATTAGAGCCTCATTTTCAGCTCCTGTTGTCTTTTGAACTCCCGGGGGGCGGGGGGATGGGGAGAATGGGCAGCCTGGACTCTGTCTAAAGAGCCTTTGTCTCCCCGGCCAGGTATTAAGTTGGTGGCGCAACAATCATAGGTACGCTTGGTTCACTTTTCTCTCCACCCGCCTCCCCGCCCGCAGCGCCGTCCCGGGCCTGAATGTGGGCCTGTGTTCTCCTGGCCCACCGGCCTCAGCCCTGCACGGGGGACTGAGAGAGAATGGGCCACAGGAATGCACCCAGAACAGAGCCAAATTGTTCAAGCTGCGTGAAGAAGAAAGAAAAAACGGGAGGGGGGTGGGGCAGGGAGAAGAAGAAAAGCTTTCCTTGTAGGTTCGATTTCTCCGGAGATATTTGGAGGATCACACAGCCATTTTTTTTTTTTTTTTTTTAGTTGGGGGGTTGGGGCGGGGAGGTGGGAAGGGGGAGCAAGAACGAGAGAGCCGAGTTTGATGGGCACAGTGGCCCATACAGAAAGGTGACATTTGAGAGAACAATGGCTGGGTTGTTTGGCCACGTTCGCTGCTATGAAAGAAGCTAAAGAAACGCTGTCTTTGGATTGCTAGTCATAGTCATCTTCATCATTCCTGCTCTCTCTCTCTCTCTCTCTCTCTCTCTCTTTCTCAGCTCCCTTATGAAATAAGGGCACACAGGTAATAAACAAAGCACTATAAAAGATCAGATCGAGGGCTTCTGTGGGCTCATTCAATGTCGGAAGCAAGCATTCTGCACACGGCCGCCTGTGCCTTCAGCTTCCAGGGCTGGTTCCAGACCCAGGAGTAGCGGCGGGATCGGGCTAGACCCCTCTGTCCCTTTTGGCAGCCTCTCGGAATGTATCAGGGCCACGTCCTTGGTCTGCTGCCCCACACCCGATGGCCCAGGGACCGAGGCCAAGGTGGCAGGGGAGAGAGAGAGAGACCCTTGGATTTGCTCACTCGGATTTTGGATTGTGACGCAACCTCCTTGGTCAGTCCTCAGGCCCGATCAGGTGAGTGAGGCGCTCGCTGCCCGGCTTAGGGAGTGTTGTTTGTCACTGGAATCTGACTTTGTGGTCCCTTCAACTTTGACAGATGTTTGAGTTCCGATTTGCATTTTTTCTCGGTTGCCATGGCGTAGGCAGTGGCACTGGCCTGCAGGACCCTGCGGAGTCCTGTCTGGCTGCCTGTGCTGAGAGGCAGGCCAACCTCGGCACAGGAGTTGTGTGGCCTGATGGGCTCGAGGTGGGTGGGCTTGCTTAGTTTTGGGGGAGACTCAGTGATGGGTGGGTGGACAGAGTGGGAACGGGTCTTCTCCCAACAGGCAGGCTTTCTCGTCACGCATCTTCCTGTTCTTGGCCGGGCCTCTGTCTTCTCCTCTTGTCTCTTTCTAATTCTCTTTTGCTTCCAAGTTTCAAGATTCACCATACGTGGTGTTGGCTGTGTCTGATTCCAGAGAGAAGCAGCATAGGTGCGTGAGCCGCGGGCACCAGCTGTGGATCTGATTTCTCCCCGAGTCAGTACCCAGCGCCCTAGTCTCGAAAGTTCACCCACCTGCCTGTGCTGGCCAGCTGGGCTCCCAGAGGCCTGGCCTCTGCATTGACAAGTCACTACAGCTGAAAGGGGGCTCTAGGCCTGTGGGCTCTCTGCTCTTCATTCCTGAGGGTCTGTAATCATCGGCCCTGGCGATACAACCCAGGAATAAGCTGGAACAAAATCCCACAAGCCTTGCAGAGAGAAGGAGAAGGTCTGAGGTTTGGGCCTGTGCATGCGTGTGGACAGGCCCCGCTAAGTGTGAAATGCCAACTCCAGAGGTTTGCTTGGCAAAGCCCGAGGACGGCAGCGTCGCCCGTGGACGGGAATTCCACCAGGTGCCTAGTTCTGGGCATCAAGGGAGAGAGGGGTCTGGCAGCGGTGGGTTTGCGTCCACGTCTTCCTTAGTGAACAGCTCCAGTAGTGGCCCCGGGCACACGGCTGTGGGGGGCTCTCTGTGTTTAGATAATACTGAAGGCACTGGCCAAACCCCAGGATTTCAGGCGCTTTCCAAATGACCCGTTTCTTGGGACTTATTTTAACCCCCATTTTGTGACTAGAGAAACCGATGCATCGGGGTTTCATTTTCATTATCTCCAGGTGCTGCAAAGGAAGTCTTTCAGGAGTTTAACTAAAACCTTACACGTCCCCGATGAGCAAGACTGTGTGTGTATGTGCATTGTGTGTGTTGTATGCGCATGTATGTTGCATGTATGTATTGTATGTGTTGTGTGTTCGTGTTGTGTGTGTTGTACATGTGTATCCGTGTGTGTGTTAGCACATGCACTATGAAAGCGTATGCAGTGGGACGCACACTGAATGTTGTATGAAACGGCGGATACTGCTTGTCCTGCTCAGGGGTGTGTGTGTGAGAATATAACCAATCACACTGGAGACCCTGAGTCACTGCCGCCTGGTCGCTCAGACCCTCACCTCCTGCCAGAGGCTTTTCTAGCAGCTTTCAGCAGGATGAGGAAGCTGAACACTGCAAAGGCGAAGGCGAATGCTTGTTTGTAGGAACGGGGTTCTGGTTACTCCTCAGAGATGCACTTCGCAGGCGTGCGTGAAGTTCAGCATTCTTAGTGCCTCTCAGTCATGAGCTGCTAGGAAGCGTCCCCACTGTGTCATTACACAGCACGTTCCGTCTATTTGCCTAGCTTTGAGGCTGTGTTTTTTGTGTGTTTTTTTCTGTGTCTGTGTCCTCCTAGCAGCAGCGATTTCTCTGGAAGCAACAGGGTTTTACTATGGCTACTGCAGGGAACGCAGGCAATGCCTGGCTTTACCCCGTGCCGGGAACACAGTAGGGATTCAGCAACTGGTTGAAGGTGAAGGAATGATTACAGTGCCCTGACCTGTAGGTCAACTTTGCCTCTGTATTTATTTGCACACATAGGGGCCCTCTGAGTAGAATATTCACAGAGTTATTGGACCGGCTGTCTGCTGGCTCAGTTGACAAATGCGTTCAATGTTTCATTTAATTTATCAGTAACTTAAATTCAGTCAATCCACCGGATTGCTTTGGTGTGATGTAAATATATCACCCACCTTACAATCCTTTAACTTTCCTTCTTTGCTTATCTCCCATCATCCTCTCATTTTGATTGACGTGTAGGATTGGTTTTATGTATATTGAGCAGGCTAACCTAAGGCTCCCTTTCCTCTGAGACCAGGGTTTGAGACATGCATGCAGTATAGGAACCTGTGTAGCCATTCCTGGAACGGGATTTCACTTCCTCCCGCAATACATACTCCTAACTCTGATGGGGAACCACAGCGGCAGCAGAGGAGTAGCTCAGGGGTCATAGGTGACTCTTCACAAATAGTGAGAGTGGGGAGGCTCACCATTGCTGGATGGCCCGACCATGACCACTGACCATGAGTCACAGCCCACAACTCTGTTCTCATACGCATTTTGCCCCAACAAGGTTGGGGGAAGCAGTTTACAATGATTTCTGGCCCGGACCTCTGCCTTGTACAGACTTAGGGGGCAGTGGGGACCCTGGGCTCAGACACGCACGGGTGTTATGCACTGATCCTGTCTCTGCCTGTTAGCTTTGTGGGTAAGAGCAGCATTCAGCACGGCATGGCAGTCTTCTAGAAGAACACGGCACAATGCGGGGGGCACGCAGTCTGTGTCTGGGGCTTGGAAAGACTCCGGGGTGACTTGGTGTTCAGGAGGATTTGAGAGCAGGCTGGCTTATGGCCATTACTGTTGGCTAATAATTGCGCTAATCTTTTCTAGGGAGGTTTTGTGTGCATGCTCTCCCTTCCCCCTCCCCAGGTTGGAGAACAATAAGAGAACTGTGTTTCGGCACCGGTCCATGAGACAGGCAGGGACTGCGCCGGGGTGGGTGAGGTCGGCCGGCGATGGCAACCCACCGGGCATTAGCCCCAAGCCCCCAGGAAGGAGCCCAGACCGGAGCACGCCGGCTTTGGCTGAGTCAGAGGGGCATGTGGGGCTGGTGGAGCCATTGGTGCATCAGCTGCTTTGGGGTTATCAGGTTCAGTGCCCTTTGGAGGACCGCAAAGCAAGTGCCACGCTCGCTGGAAAAGGAGTGTGTGTGCGTGTTCATTCCTGTTCACGTGTGTACTGCCTTTTATCCATTTTTCCCCTGCTTAAAATCCAGGCATCGAAACCGTGCTGTTTTGTTCAGAATGTATGCTATTTAGCCTGAACCTGGAGTCCAGCTGCCCAGCGGGGATGTTCCTACAGACCAGTGATTTTCCACCTTTCTCATCTGCTGGCACATAAACTAATCACGAAAATTCTGCAGCACGCCCCAAACACAGCTTCCTTTTTGGCTGACCTGACCAAAAAATAGTTATAACTGAGTCATTCACCCTGGATGACTATTGTGTGGCCATTTTTTAAATTTGACAATCTAAGGGAGAGAGGTCAGTGGCCCTGACTAAATAGTCAGGTACTGCATGTTTTAAACATTTCTTGCAAGAACACCAGTTGGAAATCTCTGCTGTAAAGCAGTGTGTGTGTGTGTGTGTGTGTGTGTGTGTGTGTGTGTGTGTGTGTGTGTAAGGGGGGTGGCAAACATGTTTAAACGTGTTCATCTTTAATGTTAAAATAGAACCATCAGCTCTCCGGGGAGGTGGGCTAACCTACAAGGCGAGTCTTGGATGGGCACTTAGCCCCAACGTGGGCGAGTTCTTTGCCTGCTCCGCTGTGATGAGGACGCTCCCACCATCTAGGAGGCGAGCGCTCAGTGGACACGGATGCCCAGAGGCTCCGAACAGCGAGCTCCGTGGCTGTGAGACCCCAGGAGCAGGCGGCAGCCCCGTCCACTTGTTGCCGTGGTGGGTGCTAATTGCCCGCCTTCCCCTCTGAAATGGGCCGCACAGTCACGCTCCACACCCCCGCCGGCTAGCTCCTGGCAGTGAGTTTCCAGGGGGGCGGCCGTGTACGTGGCAGGGATGGTGCAAGCGGGTCCTTGCCAGCATATCGATGGGGAGAAGGGCAGGCATTTGCTTCCCCTCCGCCTCCTGGCCCAGGTTCCCCGTGGGGGTGCCCAGGCCGGGCGGGGGTGGCGCCTGGCATGTCCCGCTCCCCGTTAAGCAGCTGTGCGCTTGGAAACAAGGCGGCCGTGCGGCGGCTGGACGGAGCGCGTGTGAGTGCAACTTGGCAGGAGGCCGCACGTTGGCACCCAGGGCGGTGCCAACGAGAGACGGTGAGGGTGCTTCCGCGGGTCCGAGGCTGGAGAGGGTGGCTGACACCCTCGGGGAGCCGCTGAAAGGAACGAGACTGAGGTCCAAGCAGCGAGACACGGCTCCTCCCCCTGGAGCACGGAGAGTTCTCCGGCCTCGGCTTTCCAGCGCCCCGCGAACCCTTCCAAATTTAAAATAAATAAATAAATACAAATACGGGTGGAAAAATACAGTGAAGGTGACAGCGCCTTCCCAGTTTCCGACGGCTCTGTTTGGACTCCGGCTCTGCTGGACTTCGCCATCAGCCAGACTGGAGCCGCCGAGGAGGAGCTGGCTTAACCCGTCACCTTGGATTATTAACTGTTCCCCTGTCTTGCTCGGTGGGGGTCCCTGTGGCCCCTCGCCCATGCCCGGCGCGGGGACCCGCTAATCCTGCGCCCCTCTTCTCGGGCTTGTGGCTCTGATGGGCCTTGGAGTCCGATTGGAATTCACTTCACCGTCACCTCCCTGCTGGCTTCTGCCAAGAAATGGAGGGTGGTGGTGGGTAAGGGCGGGAGAGAGTGACCGTGAGGCAGGTCCGATGTGGTCCAGACTGCCCTTCAGAAGTCCGAGCGGGCAGCTCATTTCTCCTGGTGAAGGGCCAGGGGCAGAGGAGGGCTTCTTGCAGAACTGGGAGGACACAGGACACAGCCTTCTGGGAGGCAGAGGGAGAGTGAGTGTCTTTATCTCCTCTGTGAGCACAGAGTGTCTCTGTGGCATGCAGTGGCCGCCTCTGGCGTCTCTCCTCTCCTTTTCCCATCGTCGCTCTGGTCCCCGGACCTTCCTTTGGTCACTTGTGTGCCGAGCATCTTCCTGGGAAATGCTACCCATTCAGACCATTTCCCAATGCTCCTCTCTCCCTCACAACTTCCATGTCCCCAATGCTATTCTCCTAGAAGCCTTGCACTCTGGGGACACACAACTTACTAAAGAGAGACATTAATCCAAGTGAATGAATGAATTCCTTTGGAGACATGTCTTTTTTTTTTTTTTTTAAAGAACACTTTATTGATTTTGAGAGAGAGAGAAAGGGAGAGAGAGGGAGAGAAACACTGATGTGAGAGCGGAACATTGATCGCCTGCCTTCTGTATGCCCCCTGCTGGGGAATCGAGGCCCCTTTAATTTTTAACAATATGGCAACCTATTTTATAGCCTCTACTGTGCCTTGCCTTTCAAACAAAATAGTTTTAGAGAATTAAAGAAACTTCCATATTCATTATTGACCTGCATTTGTTCTATGCATATATTAACACCCAAACTGCTGGGCCCGTAGGCTGCTTCAAAGTTTTCGTCTTGTAAACGAAGCTGACACAAATAGCCTGGCCCACGTTCCAGCACTCCTCAGGATCAGCTCCCGAAAGTCCGGTTTTTACTTAAACGGAATGATTTGTAATTCCCCGAACTATTGCCAAATTCCTCCCATGGACAGTGCACCAATGTACACTCTCTGAGTAAGACATTCAAAACGATTCAGGCCCTGGCCGGGTGGCTCAGTTGGAATGGCATCCTAAACACCAAACGGTTGTGGGTTTGATTCCTGGTCAGGGTGGGTACCGGAGGCAATGGATCCATGTTTCCCTCTCACACTGATGTTTCTCGGTGTTGCTGAGAGCGAACCTGTATTGAGTACTTTCCATGAGCCAATGGCACAGCGAATGCTTTGCCTATAGCTTCCCTTATAAGAATTCTCGAAGGCAGGTGACTACCCTTCTCCCCATGTAGCCAGATGAGAGAACTGAGGAAATGGATTCAGTTAGTTGCCCAAGGTCACGTGGCTAATGACAGGTGAAACCGGGGCAGCCAGATGGCAGAGCACGCACACTCATCCCGTTATTACGCCTTTCTGTGCCACATTACGTGGCAAAGGGGCCTGTGGGGTGGACATTAGTATCTCCAGAAAGAATATGGAAGAACGACGTTTGCCCTCGAGAATCGGCATGCTAGCTGAAGGGGACAGGTCATGGCAATAAACTCATGGCTAAAACACACGACAGCCATTTACATTGGATTCCAAGTAATCACCGAATTGTTTTCAATATTATTAGGTCTCAAATATTGCCTGGGACAGAGACTAAATGAGTGTTTGTTGCTCATTAAAACTTAAATGGGATGGAACATTACATTTCCGATAAAAGTGTATTTAAAAATATATATAGTATATCCAAATCATGCATCGATCCTAAACATTTGTCGGAGACCTGAAGTTCCAGTTTAACTGACGCTCTTGCATGTTTATTTGCAAAATCTGGCAACTTTGCACGGGGCGCAGTTAGAAACCATGGAAAAGCTGACGCTGGCGCAGTATTTTCTAGACACTCCTCATCCTCACCCCAGGCGTCTTCTCCCTTCTTTCCTTCTCTTCCTCTCTACCTCTTCCCATTGGGCCCCCTCCCCATGGCCGGCACACAACCCTGTGACACAGCCTTGGGACACAGCAGCATGTCCTACAGCAACGCTGCAGGCTGGCGGCCGTCAGTGTGGACACATTCTCTTTTCCGCCTGGTGCCCAGCCCTGGGGTGTGTTCTGCTACCCCCATGGCCTCCACTCTCCTTTAGGGACACTCTTCCTCTTGGGGATCCCCGATTGCTCTGCCCACCCCTCCACCCACCCCAGGTGCCCATAGTTTGCATCACGGTGTCCCTGGTTTGCATCACGTTGCTTTGTGTCCGTCAGTATCCACCTAAGTCATAGGGGTGGTGGGGGGCAAAGGGAGCGAGGCAGCAGAATCTGCTTTGTCCCGATTCTGAGATGGGCTTTCACAGGAACCAGGGTGAGCTGGTGGGGTGGGGTTGGCGGGCGCCGGCTAACAGTCACCTCCAGTGTGTGCTCTCTGGGAAGGGGGCGTGCCACCGGCTATTTTAAGGCCAGACTGGTGAATGCTGGGTTCCCCTTCGTTTACCTAGGCTCTCGGTGTTTTCCCTGGCACACTGTGAGGCAAGGGAAAAAATTAATGCTCTGCGATGCTGCCCCTGGTAGCTGCTGCGAAATTCCATGGAAAAGCCTGGGCCGGGGGCGTGGGGGGCTCCCTATCTGTGTCTACGGGTGTCTCCCAAAGCTATTGGCATCGACTCAACTCCAGAGATGGTGGAAAATGAACGTTGGCTGCCAAGTCAGTCCGATGTCTGCCGGTAGCCCCGACTCCACCCTCTCCCGTGGAGGGCCGTTGCCCACACTGAATGCCCCTTTATCGTCAGCAGGCGATACTGGCTTTTCAAAAACACTGTGTGGGCCTTGTGTCCAGATGCCTGTGGCCTGCAGCCTCTGCTGCCCTTCCAAGGGTGTTGGCTTCAAAACCCACCCAGAGACCTGAGAAAAACGTCTCCACGTGGCATCCCAGGAGGCTGGCTCCACTGCCTTCTGTAGCCACTGGCTACAGGCTCCCCAGGGGACGGTTATTACAGGGGAGGAAACAGCTTCAGTACCGGGAACTGTGCAGGAAGCAACCCGCAGTTACTTCAAAGTTTCCCAGGGATGTTCTTTGGGTCACCTAGACTCACATGGTAACGATTTAGGCCATTGCCTTCGCAAGCTGCATGTAGATTGGCTTCCAGGAACCTTCCTGTTGGCCTTCTGCAGGTGTGGTTAGCGCTGCTCCACCAGAGCCGACAGTGGAAACTGAGTCAAGGTGTAGGGGTGAAGTTGGGTGTGGGTGGGTATTGGTCTCTCCCATGGGTCAAGCCTGTGTTAAATGCTGACTGTGTACCAGGCACTTGCCCATTACTCCACCACCATGTGGTAGATGTCACTGGGCCTACTTTACAGATGCCAGGTTAAGTGCCAGTCTGACTATGGCCACCAGATAAGCTCAGCCTGGATGGGTTCTGTTGACAGAAAGACCACTAGCATCTATAACTGGTCAGAAGATAGAGACTGTTCAATGTGGTCTCCAGGTGACTCACATTGGATTTCATGACATACTAATCACTTGAGACTATTAACTGTGAGTGCAGGGTCCCTGAAACAATGCTCTTGGGAACTTGTGTTCCAGTAAAGGTAATGTCTAGCGGACAAGCTCGGAGGGTTGCTTTCTAACTTCCTGGTAGAAAAAAAGTGCTCAAAGTCCCTGGTGTTTGACTAAGTGTAGGCAAAGTCATAATTCCAATTTCTATTGATGACTAAATTCCCATCATGATCCCAGTTCCTACTATTTCTTCTGTCAATCAACACATTCTGCCCTCTGTTGATGTTATTGCTCCTAATTGTGACTGCTGGCTTGCCTTCATTTTGAAGAGTCCCGATAGCATCTATGAGTGAAAAAAATCCACAGGCATTGGCCGGTGGCCACACTCATTATTAGCACAAACTATGATTTTTAATTAAGTCCTTGAAAACCAAGAAGATCACAGCCTCCTCATTATATGAAGGCCTTCCTCTGCCTGGGAGACATGAGTTAATGAAGCACACATACCTAGAAAAAACACCACACCCCAGTTCTTACTCCAGAAGACATTAACCCAGCACCGGTAAGAAGAGGCAGTATTTTCAGAGCCTGTCTAGGTCTAGGTACCCTAACTCCCATATTTGCCCACCATTCTTCATTAGGAAATTTCATCTAACCTTAAACATATTTTGGGGACAAGTTGCTGTCATTCGCTTTTTGACTGACTACCTTTTCTACAAAATCTTTTGCTTATGCTCTTTATGTTATGCAGCAAATGACATTCATTCCAAAAATCTCCAGAGCACCTGGGTAATACCTTATGCTTGGTGCTCTGAAGGTCATGGATGAGGTTAAGTATAAACAAGGAAGACTTGATAACCATGCCTAGAACTAGCCAACAACTGCAAGTCAACAGATTGTACAAGGACAATGTTGATAATGTATTATATACGTGCTTTTGCCAACATATTCAGATCAACTAAAGCTCATAGAAATGAATTAGAAAACCATAATCATTCATTCATGCTTGATTCACTCACCATATACTTTTTGAAGGTCTTAAATGTCCAAACCTCTGAGTTAAATACTAAGAGGAAATACTGTAAGCTCCTGCCCTTAAGGAGCTTACAATTAGGCCACTAGGAGAGATTAGAAGTAGCTTTTGTTGATATTTTTATTATAAAATATAAAGATGGAGCCTGTAATTTACTAGAAAATTTGTGATCAGTGAAATGCAACCATACCAATGTCAGGTTCAAACAGACATCACTATTTCAGCCATTGGAGAACCTGAAGGTCACAGAGACTGGCCTCTGGGAAGGGAAAGTTTGGAGCAGAATGTAATGGAGGGAGTGAGGAAGTTGGCATGGTGGTGGGAATGGAGGATAGAAAAAGATTCACTTAACATGATGGGAAAAGCAAAGCTGTGTAGTGAGAAAGAGAATAAAGGAGGGATAAATGTAGAATTTGAGTGCTTGCTGGAATGAGAATTTTTTAAATTAAAACAAATTTTCATGTAGGTCCGTTAGGTTCCAGGAAAGTCGAAAAAGCTACCACACAAATAGGGTCAACATTGGAGAGCCCACATTTTACCTTAGAAGCAATGGAAACAATATCCTAGCAGAGAAAATAAAATGTGCACGCATGCTCAAGATAAGAGTAGGAGGGGGGAAATGTCATACTTTCAGCTGCCCATACTCAGACCCCAGAAATCTTTTCCCCACCTTCCCGTTTTTAGCATTTATTTGGTTAAAAGCTTTGGGGAATCCTGCCCTCCATTCCAGTCACCAGCATTCACCTCTCAGTTTGTCCACTTCACACAAGACATGCCATGGAAAACTTTTATCCTTTCAAAACAGTGTGGTATCAAAACACCTAAAGCAAACACTGCTAGAATATGCAAGAACAATTTGGGCAAAAAACAACAACACAAAAAAACCACACTGGTAAACCCAAACAAGCGTGAAAACAGAGAAAAACAGCAAAGGGAGTGACTTCTGTTAAGGGTTCTTCTTGAACATGTCTTTCATCCCCTTTTCAGGGAAGGGTGGTGGTACCCTTGGGCATCTCCAGGAGCAGCGCCAAGAGTCAACTACATCAGCCGTGCCTACAGCTGGAAAACTATGCCAATGCAAGAATCTGTAGCGTCTCCCATACTATGCAGCTAAGGAATGTGCTCACTTCCTGGAGCAGAACAAAATGGCAGCCCTATTTCCTTCCACGAAAGAAGACTTTGCAGGAGAGCGTAGGCTTCCTATTGGGTTGTCATCAAATTTATGACGTTGCCCCTTGTTAATCCTTTCTTTTGGAAGGATATAGAAATAGAGCTACTACGGGTATTCAAGGAGAGATAGACCCTGCCGCCACAGAAAGGTAAGGATGCTGTTAGTAATAATTTTAAGGGCATTAAAAATATCATCTGATATTTATGGAACAATAACTATATGCTAAGTACTAGAATAGTGGTTCTCCACCAGGGGTGATTTTGTCCCACTGGGGACATTTGGAAATGCCCGGAGGCGTTTTTGATTGTCATGGTGAAGAGGTGGTGGCATGTGGGTGGGAGGCTACCAGCATCCAGTGAGTAGAAGCTAGAGATGCTGCTAACCTTCCTCAATGCAAAGAATTATCCCACCTGAAATGTCAAATGCTAAAGTTGAGTAACCTTGCAATAGACTGAGGTTCTTATCCATATTTAACCTCCAAAATAACCCTGGGAGGCGCATATTATTATTGTCCCCACTTTACAGATGAGAACATTTAGTCTTAAAGCAATTAGTTCAAATTGTTTCGACCTTTGAACACTCTCAGGTTTCTTTCCTGAGATCTATTTGGTTCCATGATAATTGTGGGGAATTTTCGGTTGTTCAATGGCTGCGAATCCGTTCCCTCAAATGTCAGCATGAAAGTCTTTTGGCTAAAGTGGACCCAGCCCCCACCCCATTCTTAGATGAGGCTGGCTAACTAACAGCTGGTAACTGGGGCAGGGAGAAGAAGATATTATATAACGTCTACAAAAGCAATGAAAAGTTGACTTAACTGCTACGATAAGCAAACAGCAAGATAGCAAATGAGAATCCACAGTGGTTTAAAAATATGTTTTCTAAAGCATAGTGTCCAGACGGTTCACTCACATCCTCTGTCCTTTATTCCCAACCTCTGATAGCGGGGTGGCATGTGCTGTTGAGAAAACAGAGGACCCAATGCCATGAGATTCAGACAAGAGTGGCAATCTCTCCTCTGCGACCTCACACAGAATTAGGTCATCGGATTCCAAGGGTGTTGGGTCCTCGGGAAGACAACTTCTGTTTTTCTTTTTTTCCTTTTTGATAAATGCCAAGCCCCTTGACAAAACATTTATGACTAGACAGAGGGAAATCAGACATTTTCTTTTGAATCATTCCTCTGCATCTGGCTTGGGTGTTTTGACCAGTTTTCTTTCCTCTACTTTTTTCTTTCCTCTTCTTCATTTCCTCCCAACGTTCTCACAGTTCTATTTCCATCTTTCCCCCTCTCTTCTTACAGTGTTTCTCATTGCCCATATACAGTGCACAGGACGGGCCCCCACAACCAAGACTTATCCCACCTGAAATGTCAAATGTACAATGTGAAGGAAGGGAAGGAAGGAGAATTGCTAAAACAGCAAGAGTGATCATCCACGGGTCAAGTTGGTGTGGTCGAGTCAATGACGGCAAAGATCTCTTTAGCGTAGTTAGGCGGTACCAACACTGAAGTCTTTTGAAGACAGATGAGACCCCTGTGAAAGTCTTTGAAACATAAGCTGGACACCACCGGTACAAATTCAGATAACTTTCGCTCACAATTTTCAAAACCTTTTTGTACTTACTAGCTGTTTGCTTTAACCCACCACTCATGCATATATATGTTATTACTCTCATTTCAATTAATGGAATTCAATGAACCTCAAAATGCAAGTCAATTTAACAAACATTTGTTAAACATCTATTATGGAACAAGATGAGTCTGATGTCACTAACCCCCACGCAAGAGAAACGTAACATTTTGATGGGGAAATGGATAAATATACATCCAGCTTTCATGTAAATAGATGTATTAGTGATCTATTTCTGCTTAACAAATTGCCCTCAACCTTAGCAGGGTAAGATAATTCACATGTATCATTGCACAGTTGCTGGGTCCTCTGCCTTAAATTTCCTCCCAAGACTAATCAAAGTGTTGGTCTAGACTCTGGTGGGTCATCTGGAGCCTCAACTAGAGAAAGATTCAGTTCTAAGTTCACCCATGTGGTTGCTGGAAGGATTCATTTCTTGGATGGTGATTGGACTGAGAGTCTCAGTTCCTTACCAGTTGTTGGCTGAAGGCCACCCTCAGTTCCCTGCCACACGGGCTTCTCTAACAGGGCAGCTTGAGTGTGCAAGCTGAGAAGGCACTGGTCTGTTGACAAAAACCAAAGTCACCATCTCACATAAACTGCTTTTGGATAAATTAATATCCCTTCTGCATATTCCATTGATTAGAATTGAATCACTGGGTCCAGTCCAAACTCAGAAAGAATATACAAGCTGCCCTGTTGGAGAAGCCCGTGGCTGGAATACCAAGAGGGGGACCACTATGTCAGATGCTGAGTACCACATAGAGGTTAAGGGATTGTTACAGGGAGCGTCATGATTCTGTCAAAGCAGGGAGTGGTGTAAGAAATCTTTATCTTTAAAAGGAGGTATTTTCTGACTACATGGACATTGAATTACTCTACGAGATTTTGGTATCTACCAGTGATTGGTAGAATAATCCTAGACTTGCAGGATTTATGGCTGGAGCCGTGGGAGCTCACTGAAGATAAGATATCCCTCATCATAAAGAAACGTGGACCCTTGGCAGGGTCCCCAAAAATCACATTTATAGTTCTATTCAGTATCTATCTCAAGGAAATCATTGTAGTCAACTGGTTCTGTAGTTGTTTATTTGCTCATTCATTTTATGCATCAGTTAAAACTAGCTAGCGAAACCCAAAGAGGAATTACTTTAGAGAAACTAGATTAACGAAACTAAAAAATGAATGAGATTGACCTTGGGGCCTCTCCTCTGTCTAGGTCTAGACCAAGGGTTAGCAAGCTATGTCCTGGGGGTTAAATCTGCCGCTCCTTGGTCTGTTTTGTTTTGTTTTGTTTTTGTAGAACTTGTGAGCTAAGAATGGGTTTCACATTGTTTAATGTTTGAAACCAACAAACAAAAAGAAGACTCGTTTGTGACACAGGAATATGATATGAAATCCAAATCGCAGTGCCTATAAAACGTGGGCACACCGAACAACATAGAGCTCCCCCAGTTCTGAGAGAAAGAGCTCCTCGGGCTGACGGGGGTGGAGGATCTGGACAGGAGGTGTGTGGGGAGGAGGTAATGGTTTTCACTGAATTCCTCTTCATATTTTATTTAGATTAAGTTCTGCTCAGCGGGGTGATTTCTTAATTAGAGCTGCCCAGCCAGGCAGACCTCCAGCTCAGCCCCCTGTGCTGCCGGCTAAGGTTTCATGAGGGACCTTGTCCTGCCTTATTTCCTGAGTTCTAATATTTGAATAGTAGGCAGTGGATTTCAATGGGAGGAAAAGACGTAATTTAATCATCTTTATTAGATTTTGGCTGTGGATGGGGAGAGGGGAAGGAAGGAGGGGGGACATGTGTCCTCTCTTTGTTCATCTCCCCCCCCACCCCTTTTCTCTACCTTTCTCCCAGTGGTCAAAGAAGGAAGACCCTCAATGGCCTTTTCTTTCTCCTTCTTTTCTCAAAGAAGCTAAAAGAGATCATTAAGCCCGAAAGAGAATGTGTTCCTGGCAGGACATCTCTAGGCTTGGTGGGGAGATTTGTAGAAACCAAGCGGTCAGTCCCTGCTTTGCTAACCTTGACCCCGAGGGTGGGTGTGGTGATGTCCTCTCCATCACTCCAGAAGTTGCGACTATGCTCAGCAAGACCTCACAAAATGGAGGGGAATTAAAGAGAGAAGCACTCTTACCTGCCATAGCTTGGCGTCCTTTGGGGCCCTCATCCGGGGAAGAAAGAGCAGCCTGTGGAAACAGAGGAAGACGATTAGGGAGGGAGGTTTGTCATGCTACTGGCCTCAGGACGGGATAGGAGAACTGTAGGGTTCAGAGGAGCCACAGACACCACGGGCTCCTTCAGAGGAAATCCGTCTATTGGAGTTTTCCAACAAAGAGGAGAATTCGGCATGGTACATTAAAAAACCGGAAGGGAAAAAAAGTGTCTGGAACTCGCCCAATTGTTCTTCTAAATACAAAGATCTCTCCTCCCTTGCTTTTAGCTTCCTACACCAGTGTGCACATTGGATGAGGTTTTGTCTTCTTTCATTTATGTTCTATTACCTCCACCACCCCAACCCCATCTCTCTCTCCCTCCCTCTCTCTCCCTCTCTCCCTCTCTCTCTCTCTCTCTCTCTCTCTCTCTCTCACACACACACACACACACACCCTGCAGCCTCTAATCCTGCCCACAGCCCCTATCCTGTTGATCTTTCTTCACTTAAAAATTATCAGCAAAGAGTTTATTCATTTGGGAGAATTCCAGGCACTACATTTATGTTCAGTTCAGATGAAATGGGATCCAGACTTTTCAAACCGTGTTGTGCAGATAAAACCCAAAGGCGGGCCTGGTACCTGGAGGCGTCCTTTCTCTTTCCTCTGCCCTTCGTTTCTAAGCAAATTTGAGCTCATTTGGGAAGTCTCACAATGGGGTGAGGTGGGGGGCTCTTTTTCACCACCTCTATTTCAGGAGGTTTTTCAGTTAAGAATAATGAATTTATCTCCAGACAGATGGAAGAGTTTTACAAAAGCCAGAAAAGACACTTTTACAAATATACCCCATAGGCTGATCTTAATCCTCTCATTGTTAAAAATGCTCTACGAGAGTCTTATTTATGTGCCAAATAGCTTTATTAAATCATTATATTAACACAAAAAAATCCTATTACAATGAGTTTCTCTGTATGATCTAAAGTTCTCCACCTTCCTGCTGATAACCTATTTATTCCAACATTACAAAAGGTGAAATTCCAGTAGAGCCCAATGTTTGGCCAAGTTTTTCCAAATTTACTCTACTACGGCCAGAGGGATCACTGGGTGGGTCCTAGCAAGAAACAGGTCTACGTTTTAGCAAAGCAGCATCCCTAACAGGAAGAAAAGTGTGCAAAATAGAAATACGTCCTTGGCAACATCGTCATGTGATGTGTCTTGTAGAAACACAATGGCTCTCTGATACCCACTTTGATTTCAAAAACCCAAGTGGCAAATTCAAAGACACACTGCCCCGGTGACTCTAAGGGCTGTGGGCTGAGAAAGGAGGTTCAAAGTGGAGAGAGGCGAAGTCTGGGGTGTTTGTAGACTGGATTTTGAGAGAGAGCTAAAAAAGAAAAGATTGTTGAGTGCAAAATCCACACATGTTGGTTACAGGGGGACAGTTCACTCATAAGTGCATGCGTTCTTGATCTCGGACGTGATTTCTGCTTCAGGGGGAAGTGGGTGGTGGAAGCTCAGAAGAGACCCAACTTGGAAACTCTTAAGAACTATGTCCTATGAAGGGGATTCGGAGGTCAAGTTTTTCAAAATTTACTATGGGAAGGTCAACAGGAGGGTCCACATGAAGCCGTAGACACAGGGAGGCCGTGCATGATTGAAGAGCTTAGGTAGCACTGAGAGGGAGCGACAGACGAGGAAAGGAGGTGGCTGAGGTCAGAGAGATGGGGGAGCATGCACAGGGCTTGCCCTGGAGAGGTATTTAAAATCCTTTAGCCGCTCCAAGATTATTAACCCAAATTACCATTCTTGTTTATTCCAGATGCCTTAGCATCTCCCATTATCACTAAGGACCGTCCATGATAAAAATAAACATTTGGGAAGCAAGGGTGATTTTTCTCTTTCCTTTTAAATTGCAATTGGGAGGGACTCACGGCCTGACATGACATGAGGTCTGGCTTAGATTAGCCCCTGGCTGGGCGACCCATGCTCATTTAGTGACTGCAATTATGCTGGCCTCTCACCACGGCCTGCTCTTTGTGGGACGTTCCCTTTGAGTTGTTTTTCCCCAACAGAAGTAGTGGGTATGTTGGGCCATTTATACCCAGGCACCTTATGACACGCGTGGGTGAGACAACTGGCCAGGATGAGGGGTACGATCTATGACCTTGAAAGGAAGTGAAATTCAATGGCAATGAGGGGGTTGACTCCATGACAACCATGAGCACTGTGACTACTCTAATAAAAGACCCCAAATGCCACAGGTAGGCACCTGCCTCCCAGACATAAAGATTCTTCCAATAAAAGAAGCAAAAAGGAACAAATGTACAACTAACAGGCTTTTTCTAAATACCCACACCCTTGTGGGGGGTCTCACCCAGCCACAGACTGCAGGTAGGGGGTGCATGCCAGCTGAGAATCAAGAAGGATCCTCAGCCTTTGGTTTCAGCCTGCAGAGGTCAGAGGAGAGACAGGAGCTGGGTGACCTACTGCTGGCAAACTGGTGAGTGGCCGAGTAGGGGGTCCCCCTCCTGTTGTATGAAAAAGCTGCAGAACCCCAAGTTTGGGCTTTACATGAGAGCCCAGGGATAGGTAGAGACACTACATTAAAAGCAATTCTAAGTTAGTTGAAAAATACACATTAAGTCCGGCTGGGGTGGCTCAGTGGTTGAGCGTCGATCTATGAACCAGGAGGTCAAGGTATCATTCCTAGTCAGGGCACATGCCTGGGTTGTGGGCTCGATCCCCAGTGTGGGGCATGCAGGAGGCAGTCGATCAATGATTCTCTCTCATCATTGATGTTTCTCTCTCTCTCCCCCCTCTCCCTTCCTAACATCAACAAAAATCTATTTAAATATATATATTAAAAAGCCTTTCCCCCAGCACACCTGATTTATTAGCAACTATTATCATTATTAACAGGAACAAGAATAAGCTACATGCTAGCTTTGCACCCACTCTCATGCTTCTCCATTCACAAATGAAAGGGGAGGGGGAGGGAGAGGGGGCAGAGTGGAGCATTGAAAACTCGCTGTTCTGAGCTCAGGCTCACTCTTCCCGAGATGATGAACTTGGCCGGGGAGCCGCTGGAGGCTGCATGGGTAGAGGCTGGGGGCAGGAAAAGGAGGAAGTGAACAGGGGCATGCCTGGGAGGGCTCTGGGAGGGTAACCAATCCCTTCACTGGGGGCAGGTGGCCGTCTCCAGGGCCATTACCAGACAACCTGGGAAGCCCGGGCCGAAAGAAATTTCCGGAAGTCTCCGCTCCCCCCCTGCCTGCTTCCCGCCTTCCCCAGAGGTGCACTGCGAGGAGCGGCAGGAAGGAAGGATGTATCAAACTGGAGAAGAAAGAACCCCTGCCACTCGCCCCCGCCTCCAGATTGTGGCAGCGGCTGGTAGCAAATTAACAGCCGCTGGGGCAGGAGGCGAGTGGGACTCCGAAAGGCCTGGCTGTTTCCTTTCGCGCCCCGAGAGCCCACTGTGGGCGCAGGTTCCATATCAAAGGAAAGGGATCCAGGCTGTGCACTCACGTGGGGCCCTGGGCTGGGGGTGGGGGCGGGATCACGTCCCCGAAGCTGTCAAACACCAGCTGGGTTTCTGGACCTCATTTCTGCTGAGCGTGTGTGCAGATGACAATACAGTCAGAATCCCTCTGCCACCACCAGTCCTGGTGAGGGCTGAGCCATGGGGTCACCTTCCCGGACGGGAGGGGTGACTTTCCTTTCATTCTGCTTGCATCTCGCCCTGGGGAGGGTGCGTCTTGACTAGCGTCACAATGAGTTTCCACCCCCTGGACACAGGATACACAAACGTGGGAGAAAAATCCCAGGAATAAACTCCAGAACTTTCTTGGGGAAAAGCTATCAACCCAATTCGCCCATCATCCACGGAAGGCTGTCAATACAAGTGGCTGTGTGCTTGTAGCTCCTCCATCTACCTGAGCAGCCCTCACAGCCCCGTCTGGCATCTTGATCCTGGATTCTCTGGGGAACCAGAGAGGCCAGCCAGGGAAGCAATGCTCGCTCACAGTGCAGGATAAGCAGGGATCCCCTGGTGGGTACGAATCTCTCTATCTCCGCACGCCCTTGTCCCTGAAGTTTGCCTGAGAGAGGAGTGGGAGAGACAGAGGCTGTGAGCGTGGGAAAGGATAGCTTATGTGGAGAGAGCTCCTTGTTGGCCACAGAGGGCTCTCGCGGGCTTGGTGGAATGAGAGTTGACTTGGGGATTAATGAGGCGTGCGCTCCCATCCATGATCCCTCCTTGCTGGGTCCTGTGACTAGTGCTGGGGGGGGTCAAGATTCCTCCTGAGCACTGGACACATGACAAGTTTCACCAAAAAGTTAGCCGTCACTCCCTGATGTCCAGCCTGGAAGGATCAGATCACCTACAGGGCGCGTGAGGACAGAAGCAGAATCTTGTTCACCTGCCCCCTCACCTGGGTGGTCGTCCATTCACATGACAAATCCAGCAGAGATGAAAAATGAATGGAATCGACCAGAAGAACAACGGATCAATAAGGTTTCAAAATGTTTGGTTATCTATGTTTCTTTTTAAAAAAAATATATTTTATTGATTTTTTTTACAGAGAGGAAGGGAGAGAGAGAGAGTTAGAAACATCGATGAGAGAAAATCAGACCGGAATTGAACCTGGGACCTTTCAGTCTACAGTCCGACACTATCCACTGAGCCAAACCGGGGAAGGCTGGTTATCTCTGTTTCTACAGGAGTTTTCTTGGAGTCAGAATCAGCATTAGAACACACACACACACACTCCACCAGAACTATGCTGCTCTCAGGTTTTGACCCCTGTGCTGTTTATCCTCAGGAATCATGGGATCCAGGATTCGGGATTCGGGTCCCAGGGCTGAGTTGTCTTTGAGGGACCAATGTGGCACATCCTGTTTTTTATGGCTCCTTCAAATCTAAATATCTCTGTCAGTGATTTATGATTTTCTGCGATTGTTTATTTAGTTTCCGACATCTTAAAGAGAAGGCTCTTAGGGGCAGCCCTCATGCACAGCGGCGCGGGACATCTCCACCGTGTCAGCTGGCCTTTGGCTTCTGCTGGTGACCCAGGCATGCTGACCAGCAATGGGACACAGCCCAGCCAGCCATGCTCAGGTCCCCGTCTCCCCTTCGGCATATGCTCCTCCCTTTGTTATTATAACTAGAGTTCTGAGTATGAGGGTGGTGGTGAGGAATCAGGGAATCAGCAAGCCTGGCTGATGCAAATGGATTTCCACTCTCTCTTCACATTCAAGTGTTTTGGGTTTGAGAAAAACCCCAAACACTGTGAGCCCTGAACACTTTTTCCATTAATGTTTTAGACTGATGCGTATGTCAAGGGAAATTTAAGACATTAGGTTTCTGATTCATTTACACATAACTCATCAAAATATTGTTCTGTAAGAGGCATTTGGTGCCCAAGAAGTCTTAAGAGCCTTTTTAAATAAGCTTTTAAACTTGTTGAAAACATTGAGAAACAGAAGTTGCAGTCTCCCCAACATAAACAGGGGCGAATCCTTGGGAGGGGGGCGGGGGGGCGGGGCAGCAGGGAGGAGAAAGTGTGAGAGGGAGACGGAGGGAAGGAAGCAGGACACATTGACCTCAGTCCCCAAGGGACGGACTGGAACATGGAGCCCAACACTTTCCAGGCCCCTCCTGGCACTCAGCGTCTCCCCTGCGATCTGGGGAACGACGGTGGTTCCACCTCTTTCAGGGGTCTTGTCTTCGACAGAGAAATCTCCTGTGTTCTAAGAGAAGACGAACATAAACTCCAAAAATTTTACTTCCAGGCAAGACCCCCTTGCCCCCCACTTCAAAGAAAGTGCTCATAACGTGTCCTTTCATTTATCATTTCATGAAGGTCTCAATTGAACATGTAAAGAAAGTGGAAACCTTCTAAGTTGCCATGAATGTTTGGCATGTTTCCCACGCGACTAAAATCTGCTTTCTCCCCAGAGTGCCCTGGTTTCAGACTCCAATGACAGGGGGAAGCGGACCGCGAGGGCACACGAAACACATTTGTATTCTAATCACTGGAGTCCGACCTGCTTGGGTGTTCACCCTATTTCACTGGTGTCTGCTGTTCAAAGGAAACTCCCTGATATTTCAGAAGGCCTAGTGATGGGTGCTCCTGTGTATTATCTTGTTTTACTGACGGATCTGCAACCTGGTGAATGTCTTGGAATCTAGACATCTGTTATTTAGGTTTGCATGTTTGTTGTGTATTGTTTTCATTCTTCCAGTTTTCTGAAAAGAGGGGGAGGCCCGGCCAACGTGGCTCAGGGGTTGAGCATCAACCTATGAACCAGGAGGTTGCAATTCAATTTCTGGTCAGGCCATATGCCCAAATTGCAGGCTTGATCCCCAGTGCAGGGGGTGTAAGAGGCAGCTGATCAATGATTCTCTCTTATCTTTGATGTTTCTCTCTCCTTTCCTCTCTGAAGTCAATAAAAATATTAAAAAACACAAAGAGGGGGGAAATCAAGGATAAATCATCAGTGATAAAAATTTTTGTTCTGTTTTTGGTTTTTGTTTCTTCACTCTCATCATTTCAAGCAAATGTGGAAGGCATTTATATTCAGGAAAAATGTTAGAATGCATCTGTTCAGATTGATTGCAGACTATTCAGCAGGGCTTAGTGTTACGTGATTGGTGTTAGCCCTATTCTGGTTTTCTCCCGCCTCATTTTAAACAGATTCAGGCCTTCTGAAAACTGCATCTGTTTCTCAGGGTGAGAAATGTTTTCTTCTGTTCTCTTACATGATTTCAGACACTGTGCAAGTTGATAGTAGTAGAATTGATCAAGAAATAAGAGGATCCCTAGCTGGTTTGGCTCAGTGGATAGAGAGTCCGCCCACGGACTGATGGATCTTGGATTCAATTCCGGAAAAGGGCACGCACCTTGGTTGCTGGCTTGGCGGGAGGCAACCAATCGATGTGTCTCTCCTGCCTTCCACTTTCTCTAAAAAATCAATGGGAAATATCCTTCGATGAGGATTAACAACATCAAACTAAAAAAAAAGAAATGAGAGGAGCTGAGCTAAGCTAGGCAGCACCCTTGTCACAGGAGTGAAGGGAGAAGGGGTTTGGCGAATCCCGTGCCTACCTGTGGGCCCAATGCTGAGATGGATCCTGTGTGCCCACCATCCTTTGCAAGGTCCTTCCTGGAGGCCTTCTTGAGACACTCGCTTTATAATCTGGTCACATGCATGTCGCTGTGTTGCCAGCCCATTGGGTAGGGAATGCCTGATGCTCTGTGCTATCTCATGTAGATGTGGGACTTTTCAGGAGCCTGGATGCAGAAATTCCTTCAGGAGTTCTGAAGGAACATAAAACAGCCTTCTGAAGACCAGGGTTGGCTTCTAACAACTGTAAGATTCCCGTCTCTCACTATTATTGAAATGTCCCCCTTTTTTGAGTAAAATTTCAAGTAGCATTATTATCATACTCCCTCCAACTAGACCATAGTTTATTTTTACTGTTAAATTCTTTGTACATTTAAAATGTTTCTTTTTTTGAGAAAAAGCTGACATGACTTCTATATCTTTATACTGCTTTCGCTTTTATCAAAATACTTTTTTTGGGAATGTTTAATGTCACAGCATTCTCCCCAAGCCTAGCTGTGGGGTATGCCTCTTATTATCATGAAAGAGTGGTACTATGATCTCCAATATTGCTTTTGCTACTGGAATGACCACTCAGGGAAGAAATCTCTTGCTTGTGGAGGTGAAGGCTACACGTATTTTCAGCAAATTTTATTTTTTCCTTTCGTGAATCAAAGCTCCTATAAAAAGACAAATCAACTGATGCTAATATAGCTGACACTGAATAGTTCTGTTAGATGTGGGATCACCCTACTTAAGTGTCATGACTGCCCCATTTCACCACTGATTAAACGGTGACTTAATGAAGTCACCTAATGCAAATATTGATTAGATGGATCAACAGAGCTGCTTGCCAGATTACTTGAGAATGTTGTCTGGACAGTCTCCTTGTGATGGAATCTTTGTTGACCCAGCACCAGGACAGACACTTCTGGGTTTAGAAGGTGTGACATAGCCATTCACAATTTCTTTGACATGGATTTTTTTTTTCCATTCATGGGACTAATTCTTATACCCAGAGGCATATTTGCTCATCTTAGTTCTATATGTGTATTTTAAATTATTATTTACTCATTGATTCTCTCACTTAATAAATGATAACTGTTGGCTGCATAAGGCTAGAAATGGATTTTTTAAAAAAGATAAGGTACTCAGCTTTGGGTATATAATCTACTAGGGGAATAGACAGAGAAGCAACTAGAAAGCCGTGTGAGAAGGTATAATACAGATGTTTTGCAAAACACTGAGCTTCATCGGAGGACTTTCAACTTAGACATGACCTCCCAGTTAGAAAACTGGTATCCGATTTGACTGAGAAGACAGAAGACCCTTCCTAACATGTACCAACACCCCAGAGTTAACATCTTTTCTGCTCTGTAACCGTCACCTCAGGTAGGTCTTTGGTTTTGCCAGAGAACTTCGGCTTAGCCCAATTCAAACTATGCTTCCTATTTCTAGAAATACGCAAACACCGCCAGAAGGTATGCTTCATTTTCCATTCCCTTGTGGCTTTTAGTGACTGGGAGAGGAGAGGGTGGTTTCCAACTTAGTTTACAACCTTTCTCTGAACTCTGAAGACTGTTTTCTCATGCTAGTTAGATCTACCACTGTAAACCTCTCTATGATAATGGCGGGAGCCCCTTCCCTAGACGCCCTCCTCTTTATGGACCATTACACAAGAAGAAAACCTAATTAAATGATCATTAGCTTGAGGATGAATAATTATACTTGGCCTTTTATGTTCAAAGAACTGCCTGGGCATCAGCTAATTAATCTACAAATGAAGCTACTTCCAGCATTACCTTGTAATTAGACCATCTCGGGAGGAAGCAAGTTGTGCTGGCCTCCCTGTCATTCATTCCTTCATTGCTCAGGTAGAATGGCCAGATCTGAAGCCTACTGCCAACTCACCACTCTTATTTACTAATAAATTCTTTTTTTAAAAGTTATAGAACTAATGAGGAGTTGGAAATAAACACGAAATTAATAACCTTAAGTATTGCCATTATCTGAGCCTTTTGGGTTATTTTTAAAGACTTTATTCACCATGAACAGTGAATGTAAGGAATCTGTTCCTTGACATGTTGTAGATTTTGCTTTCTCTTTTTTCTTTATGTGTGCGCTCATTTGCAAAATTATTGTTCTGTGTGTGTGTTTAGTGGGGGTTAGAACATTAATACTTCTTTTACGCCTTGGTTTTCTGAGTGTTAAGGATTTGTGATAGGACAAATTCTAAATAAATATTGAGACATTGACAGCACTTTGCAAGTGTTCTGGACAGCAAATATTTGTGACCATAAACATTATTTATTTTTTGTTTGTCTTACATTTATTTATTGAAAGTTGGAAGTCTCTTTGGTCGAATGATGGCTACAATGAAGTGAAATAGCATCTTTATAAATCCCTGACCAAATTGTTAAAAAAACAAAACACAAGGACCATGAGTAGTAACACAAGAAGGTCCTCAATGTTCTCATCTGTATGTTGGGTTGGTGGGAATGTGATATTCAAATGTTTGGTCTGTGGTCAAATGGTTGTTTATCAAACTTTCCCTGAAGAAGCATCAGCCTTTTCAGCTTCAAGAAATAGAAAGAAGTAACAATATATAAATTCAGTTCAAGTTTCTGGTGTTTTTGTTTTTTTTCTTTTTTGGTTGTTTTCAAATGAGCTTATATTGAATGCTAACTTTTCTCCAATTCTGCAACTAGCTTGTACATGAAAATTTGTTTTGTGGGAAACTTTCTCCATTAATTTTTAAACTTGTAGCTCAGGGCTTATTTGTATTAATGTTTCTTTTTCCCTTCACTTACTTGCAGTAAATTAAAGTGACGACCTGTTTTAAAATTACGGTTTGGTAAGTGGCTGTGTTTGGGACTAGTAACTTAATTTTCTCCCCGTGAATATGCAATTTCCAACCTGTCAAGACAAGCAGAGATTTTCTATGCCACACGGCACTCTGATAAAACATGTGGAAAGATGGGATGGTTAGAAGAGCTAGAAGGCACACAGATTATACTCAGTTTTGGACAAAGATAAACAAAAAAACATGCTTTTTAAAAATGAAATCGAAGATTAAATGAGTAGATGGAATCACGCCGAGACATCCACATAAGCCAGAGGAGAAAATTACAGACGAAAATACATCTGATATCAAAGAGAATGACTCTCTCCAAAAACTCTCGCTTTCTATTTGAGTCAAGGATTCTTTATAAGCCCAGCAACCCCTAGGATTGTTAAAAGGAAAATAAAATCCTCCCCACAGCATGGCTGTCATCCAACACTTTTGTGATTTTTCTAATGAGCAGATTTGAAACTTTCATCATCTTACACCTAGAGATTTTTAAATGTGTGCTTTAATTTGTGGGGCATGTCCACAGACAAAATGGCTCATGAAAAACAGAATCTGTCTCAACTCCCAGTTGGCCCTGTTCCTCTACCAAATCAAGAAAGTCAACTTTGCTTTGGGAGTCCAGCGTGTCCCCAAGTGGTCTTTAAATTCATGCAGTGTTCGTTTTGCAGCTAAGATCCCTGGTGTCTGTTGAGATGTACTTAAGCTCTTGCTTAAATAAATCCATTCATGAACAATTATTTGGGAAAGGGGGAAGTCCTTTATTCCATGTAAACCCTTCTTTCCTGGGCCTCATTTTAACTAGAGGGGGTGGCTTACACAACCATGGATTCCACTCTATAAGCCTGTTTTATAGATGCAGTTGAGTAGGGGATGTGAAGGCTTGAAATACATTTGGAAAGTATTTAGGAGCTAAGATAAAGCCTTTTGAGATTCAGTGTAATTCACAGAAAATCACTGCTAGCTAAGATTTCTTTTGAGGGGGGAGATAGAGAAACAATCTCATAGAACTCATCTCTTAGAGAATCAAGTCTTAATTCTCTTAGAGTTGCTAATATTAATGTCAATGTTATTTTTTTTCCTCGAAGACAAAATGACAAAAAAAAAAAAAAAAAAAGAAACCCTAAAAGTCTGTGAATTAACCAGAGAACTAAAACAAGTAATCCTAAAATTTATATGGAACCACAAAGACCCCGAGTAGCAAAGTAATCTCGACCAAAAAAGAACAAAACTGGAAGTATCATGCTCCCTGATTTCAAACACTACTACAAGGCGACTGTAATGAAACAGCATGGTACGGGCACCAAAACAGACACATATATCAATGGAGCAAAACAGAAAATGCAGACGTTAGTCCTCATGTACGTGGTCAACTAATCTACAACAATGGAGGGAGAAATAGACAGTGGGAAGAGACAGTCTCTTCAATTAGTGGTGTTGGGAAAACTGGACAGATACATGCAAAAAATAACATTGGATCACTTTTTAAAAAATATTTTTTTATTGATTTCAGAGAGGAAGGGAGAGGGAGAGAGAAATAGAAAAACATAAATGATGAAAGAGAGTCATTGATTGGCTGCTCCTGCATGCGCCCCCCTCACCACCCCCCCTCCAACACTGTGGATTGAGCCAGCAACCCAGGCAAGTACCCTGACCCCAAATCAAACCATGATCTCCTGGTTCATAGGTCAACGCTCGACCACTGAGCCATGCCAGCCCGGCTGGGCCATTTTCTTATACCATACACAAAAACAAACTCAAAATGGATGAAAGATTTAAGTGTAAGACCTGAAACCATAAACTCCTAGAAGAAAATATAGGCAGTGAAATCTTTAACATTGGTTTTAGCAATATCTTTTTGGATATGTCTCCCCAGGACAAGGGCAACAAAGAAAAAATAAAGAAGTGCGACTACAACACACTAAACAGTTTTTGCACAGCAAAGGAAACCACCAACAAAGTGAAAGACAACCTATTGAATGGGAGAGGATATTTTGCAAACGATATATTCAATAAAGGGTTAATATCCAAAAAATATAAAGACCTCTTGTAACTCAACATAAAAACCCCCCACAAACAATCCAATTAAAACATGGGCAGGGGACCTAAACAGACATTTCTCCAAAGAAGACATACATATGGCCAATGTTACTAATCATTAAGAAAATGCAAATCCAAACCACAATATCACCTCACACCTGTCAGAAAGGCTATGACAAAAAAAAAAGTCAACAAATAACAAATGTTGGTGAAGATGTGGAAAAAAGGGAACCCTTGTTCACTGTTGGTGGAAATGTAAATTGGTGCAGCCACTATGGAAATAGTATGGAGGTTCCTCAAAAAACTTAAAAATAGAACTACCACATGACCCAGCAATTCCACTTCTGGGTACTTATTTGAAGAAAATAAAAGCACTCACTCAAAAAGAAATACACACCCCTATGTTCACTGCAGCATTATTTACAATAGTCAAGATATGTAATCAGTCTAGGTGTCCATGAATGGATGGGTGAAAAAATAAAGAAGCTGTGAAATACACACACACACACACATACAGTGAACACATTATGCGTTCAGAGATCATAATAATCTGGCCACTCAGTGTATATCCTATATAATAAAAGGCTAATAGGCCAATTGTCCCCTTGACCAGGGAGTTTGACCAGCAGGCAGGCTGGCCAATGGCCCATGTCCCCTTCCCCTGGCTAGGCTGGCCGGACCCCACTCATATGTATATTAGAGGCCCGGTGCACAAAATTCATGCATGGGGGTGCGTGTCCCTCAGCCCAGCCTGCACCCTCTCCAATCTGGGACCCCTCAAGGGATGTCCGACTGCTGGCTCCCAACTGCTTGCCTGCCTGCCTGATTGCCTCTAACCACTTCTGCCTGCCAGCCTGATCACCCCCTAACCACTCCCCTATCAGCCTGATTAATGCCTAACTGCTCCCCTGCCAGCCTGTTTGCCCCTAACTGCCCTCCCCTGCAGGCCTGGTCACCCCTAACTGCTTTCCCCTGCAGGCCTGGGTCCCCCCAACTGCACTCCCCTGCTGGCCTGGGTCCCCCACAACTGCCCTCCCTTGCAGGCCTGGCCCCTCCCAACTTCCCTCCCCTGCTGGCCATCTTGTGGCAGCCATCTTGTGTCCACATGGGGGCAGCCATCTTTCACCATATGGGGGCAGCCCTCTTGTGTGTTGGAGTGATGGTCAATTTGCATATTACTCTTTTATTAGATAGGATAGAGGCCTGGTGCACAAGTGGGGGCCAGCTGGTTTGCCCTGAAGGGTGTCCTGGATCAGGGTGAGGGTTCCCTTGGGGCATGGGGTGGCCTGGGCGAGTGGCCTGTGGTGGTTTGAAGGCCAGCCATGCCTCCCAGCAACCCAAGCGGAGGCCCTGGTATCTGGGATTTATTTATCTTCTACAATTGAAACTTTGTAGCCTTGAGTGGAGCCAAGCCTCCTGCTTGCTCCGTGGCCGCAGCCATTTTTGTTGGGATTTATTTATCTTCTATAATTGAAATTTTGTAGCCTTGCGTGGAGGAGGCTAAGGCAGGCCAGGGCTGCAGAAGCTTGGCTTTCTCCATTGCTGGGGGCAATTCAAGCCACCTGCTCTCTCCAGCTCCGTGGCTGCCGCCATTTTTGTTGGGATTTATTTATCTTCTATAATTGAAACTTTGTAGCCTTGAGTGGAGTCCTGGGCCTGCCAGGGTGTGCAGAAAGCTTGGCTTCCTCCATTGCCAGGGAAACCCAAGCCTCCTGTTTGCTCCGTGGCTGCAGCCATCTTGGTTGGGTTAATTTACATACTCGCTCCTGATTGGCTGGTGGGCATGGCTTGTGGGTGTAGCAGAGTGATGGTTAATTTGCATATTACTCTTTTATTAGATAGGATATATATATACTGAGTGGCCAGATTATTATGTGTTGAGAGATCATAATAATCTGGCCACTCAGTGTGTGAGTGTGTGTGTGTGTGTGTGTGTGTGTGTGTGTGTATCAAGAGAGGGGTAAAGATTATATAAATATACACAATGAAATATTACACAGCAATAAAACAGAATGGAATCTTGCCACTTGGAGCAACATGGATGGACCTAGAGGGTATTAGGTTAACTGAGATAAGTCAGACAGAGAAAGACAATAAATATCATAGGATTTCACGTACATGTGGAATGTAAGAAAAAAAAAATCACCACACACAAATAAAAATAAAAAAGAACCTGACTCATAGAGAATAAACTGATGATTTCAATAGGGTGTGGGTAGGGAAATGGGTGCAAAAGGAGGAAGGGAATAAAAGGTATAAACCTTCAGTTATAAAAAAGTCATGGAGATAGAATGTAAGTACAGGGAAATAGTCAATAATAAAGTAATAACTTTGTGTGGTGACAGATGGCTCCTAGACTTATTGTGATCACATCATAAGGATTATAAATGTCAAGTCACTATGTTGTACACCTGAAAGTAATATAATATTGTATGTTGACTATATTTTTTAAAAATAAAAATTTTCTTTCAGAACCTATAGCTCATATTTTTCTTGTCTTACAGCATTAAACATGACTTCACTAAAATGTTAGAGCTGTAGTGACAGTGGTTATCTTGTCTTGTTCTTAACCTTAATAGACATGGAGCTGAACTTTTCTCCAGCATGTATAATACGTTTTTAAGTTGTTCAGTGTTATTTCCTTTATCAAAATAAATCCCTTTCTAAGAGGCTGTGAATTAACATTTCAGATTATGCCTCAGATTACTTGGAAGGATAACAATAGTAGAACAGAAAAAGAACAGCATCGACAACAGAGAAACACTATCCGGGAGAGTACTGAACCTTTTCTCAGACAGAACAGCAGCCACCTTCCCCCACTTGCTGATATGCTATGACTTTGCCCCCTAGGGAGAAGCTCTTTGTAGGGAGTATCTTATAATGGATTAAAAGCACAGGTTAAGACAACGGAAGCCTCCTTCGATAGATGACTGGGTAAAGAAGACATGGTACGTATATACAATGAAATACTACTCAGCCATAATACTACACTGCCATTTGTGACAACATGAATGGACCTTGAGAATATCATGCTAAGCAAAATAAATCAGATGGGAAAAGTCAAGAAACATATGGTTTCACTCATTCGTGGGATATAAGACTGAAAGCCACCAAGAAACAAATAAGACATACAAACAAATAAAACCTCACTGGAAGAGATAACAGTGTGGTGGTACCAGAGGGAAAGGGGGTGAGGGGGAGGTAGCAAAGGTTAAAGAGGCTCAAATTTATGGTATGAAAGGAGACCTGACTTGGGGTGGTGAACACACAATACAATATACAGATGATGTATTATAGAATTATACAGTTGAAACCTACATAATTTTGTTAACCAATGTCACCCCAATCTTCATATATATATATGGCTAATATGCAAAGTGTCCCTTCAGGAGTTCGACCGGGAGACTGGAGTTTGATTGCTTGCTATGACGTGCGCTGACCACCAAGGGATGGCACGGAATGAAGGGAAGCCCTGGCCAGCAGCTGGCAGCCGGGGAAGGAAGGCCTGGGCTGGCAGCTGTAAGGCCCCAATTGGCCCTGATTGCTGGCCAGGCCTAGGGACCTTAACTGTGCATGCATTTTGTGCACCGGGCCTCTAGTAAATTTAATAAAATTAAAACAACAACAACACAATAAAAGCATAAATAAAAAAAATCTCAACAAGCCTGGATAGCTGTGTAAACTTGTAACTCCTCGGGCTTCAGTTCTTTCATTTGCGAAATGGAATAGATTGAGTACCTATGGAGCATAGGGCGACCAGCTGTCCCAGCTTGCTTGGGTCTTGTAGGATTTTTACACTGGAAACCCAAGTTTTCAGGTAGCTTTCAATTCAGCCCAAGTTGTCTCCCCATGGATATTCTCAGCCCTAAGGCTCTTGGGTCCCACATTTTCAACTTTCTACCTTCCTTCGCAATCATGATAGCCAACGTATATTGAACACTTTCTTTGTCACACATGGCCTTTAAGAACTTGTAGACTTTTACATATATTAACTCAGTAAACCTAACAACAACTCATGAAATAACAACTGTTGCCTCCCCCCAACCCCCACCATTTTACAGGCGAGGACACGTGAACACAGTGATGGAGAAACTAGCTCAGGGTTTAAGAGAATTAGTCAGGGAAGCTATGAGACACAGCTGACCTTCTTCAGTCTTTCTTTCCTCTCCTGTAAAATGGGTTAACAGTAACTGCTCACCTGACTCGTAAGGCTGCTGAAAGAAACCAGTGATCTGGACTATGTGAAAACACCGTTATCAGCTCCAAGGATTAGGCAAATGTGCCCTCATTAAGCTTTCATCACAGTTTTATTTGCTCACCTTACTGCACAGTCTGAAGCCGCAAACATTTTGAGAGATAACAGGATGGGGCCGACTAAGTAGGTCCCCTCTGTAATCAGGGACACAGAGCCTCATTTACTTGGACTCATCCCTCTGGGGATGAAATTTAGAGCAAAGAGTTTGTCCCGAACTTCTCAGGCCGGGGACCCCCGCCTTTCACCCCTTTCAAACAGCACTTGTTGCTATGAGACAGCAAACACCAATGAGGTCCCTGGCCTACTGTTGTGCAGCACAAAAGTGGACTGTGCAGCTTTGAAGATGGGAAACAGATGATAAAGGTTAGGCAAGGGTTGAGTTACCATTATGCAGCCTCTAACTGCAAACTAATTAGAATTCAGGCCTGTTTCTGAGAAGCCAACCGAACACTGATGTCCCCAGCACTCAAATTAAAGGGAGCAGAGCATTGGAGCTGGGGTTGGCTTTGGATTAGAAAGCTCAGCAGAGCCGGGGTGTGCACACTGCAGGTTCTTCGCTGTTTCCCAGTTGAGCACGCACTGCGCAATGCTCACTCTGATTAATGGAGGCTGTGTATGCACACTGACATCTCGTCAGAGCTCCAGAGCGCCGGGAATCTCACAGGTGTGGCTAGTTTATTTTCAGGTGTGGACAGGATGGTCATTAAAAACAGAGCCAGATCTGGTCTCCTACCTAAACTCAACACCTCTGTGGCCCCGCCCCTGGCAGCGTTTCCATGCCTGCACGTCCTGCCTTTCCCTTGTTGGGCATGCAAACCTTTCACTCGTCGGAGGCCCCGAGTGCTGTGGAAGCCTCGGATGTGTCAGTATCAGTCAGCTAATGGAAGCCATGTGTTTGCAGGATGGAAAAAAACCAACCCTGGCATCCGAAGGAGCCAGACATGTCTTGCCATAAATGGGTCTAGAGCAAACTTTTTTTTTTTTTTGAGTCCTTTTCTCTTAGTACCTTGTTGGCCACCTTGCTGATTAACTATTGATAATGCTATTCTGGGTGACCTCACTCCTAAACACCAAGGGCCCTCCTTCTACCAAGTGCAAGGGAAGCAGCTAACGTTTACTGAATGCTTACTGGGTCCTATGCAATTTATTAATTATACAGGGTGGGGCAAGAGTAGATTGACAGTTGTTTGTATGGAAAATAATACAATAATAAATAAGGTACAAGAATAAACTCTTATGTTTCATGTACTCTACTCGGAACTCTCCTTTTGCCCCACCCTGTATTCATTCATAATTATATTAATTAATATAAGGATGATCACAATGATTACATCAATGGCTATGTATTTAGTGCAGTTACCTGCTAGGAGCTTATAGGGCTGATTTGTTTCATCCTGACCCCAGACGGAAAGGTGGGCACTCTCATCCCCATTTTATGGAAGGGGTGCACCTCCTCAGAAAGGTCAGGAAACATGCCTGCTGGTGGAGAGTTGGGGGGGGGGGAGGGGCGGGCCGTCACTGCCATTTGTACACTTCCCCTCCACGGCAATGAGAAAGTTTGGAATTACGATGCTAAGTCCATAGCTAAGATATCTGAGGTTTAGAGGGATCCAGTATATTTTCCAAGGACATCTGGCCGACAAATGATAGCTAAGGGATCCTAGGACAGTAGTTAGAAGTCCTGCATTTACCATCTCTTGTCACAGCAGCATCTGAATACTGGAGAACGCAGTGAGGATGGTAACCGTGGGGGCCAAGGGGTTCTGAAGGCTCTCAATGAAGAGGGAGCCATCTGTTGGTTCCATCCTCACTAGCCTGTGGGACGTCTCCCCATCCTTCAAATGTGGAATTATAAGAACAGACTGATTTCCCAAGTCTTCACCTTGACCCACCCAGTCTCCTCACACTGTAGCCTGGCCACCAGGCTCCAGGAGCCCCTCCCTTCGCCCTATGTCACTGGTTCTTAGGGGCTTCATCCTTTCTGGAGATGAAAGGATGCACCAGAAAGGTCAGCCCTGATGAGTCAGGCCCTTTAATTAAAGTCACCTGAACTGCCCACTTCTTGACTACAGGCCTCCTAAGGCCTGGTTCAGCTCCGACATAGCTCTCCAAGGAATAACTTTGACATTCCTTCAAAAATTAGCTGCAAACTGAGCTGTTTTCAAAAGTAAGGGCTCATTTAAAAATATATACGTCCTTCTTTTCCTTTTGTGGTTCATTAGCATTTTCTAAAATTCTCTCTCTCTCTCTATCTTGCGTGAGCACACAAAGTAGAAGTATTTCACCCTGGCTTGCCAAATGATTTTTATCTCAGTAGAAAAAGAACTTGCTATTTCCTGAAAATCTACTGCCATCACCCCCTCCCCTTTTTTAAATACATTTTGTGCCGGGAATCAAAGTCAGGTAACTTGATAAGGAGTTAATGAAAACACATTAATTCTGTCTGCATTTAAAAGAGACAGCTTGGCCTCACAAAGTTATCTTATTTGCTTCCCCAGACTTGGCACTTTTTTGATATAACACTGTTGGAAAGTCTAGGTCGGCAAACTCGTTAGTCAACGGAGCGGCAAACTGTGGCTCGCAAGCCGCGGTTTGCCGACCACTGGTCTAGGTGTTTGGGTGAAATCAACAAGAGCATACATACTGTTTCCCACTGGAGTAAGGTGATTATGTATGTGTAAATTATTCAGATAATTTGGGGTGGGGTGGGAGACATTTCATTCCGACACATCTGGCTAATTGCACCTAAATTATCATTTTGACCCTCCGTGATGTGGACGATTTGCATTAAATCCTGGGCTACGGAAGAGGAATTTTGAATAGCATTCGTGTGACAGCTGCAAAAACAGTATTTTAACCATCCTGGGTCTCTCCTGGAATGGGGTTGTACAGCAGTAGGAGAGGGGCTCTGACCTTCACTCCCTTCTTTCCTTTCTAAGCCCTTGTGCCCCCAAGGACAGAACATGCTCACTCTGTAATCTTTCAAACTTCTAGGAAGACTTCCCAGATTGAGGAAATGACTATCTTTTGAAGCTGGCCACTTTCTATACTCTTGTGGAGCCACTGAAAAATGTCATGCTGGAAGTGACTTAGAAAGGAGTTCGGCCAGGGGACAAGAGCTACCTTTAGATAGCTGGTCATGAGAACTCATGTAGCTCTGTCTCTGACACAGAAAGAGCGATGGCAAGGTGTTGGAGGTTATTTTTGTGAGGTATATTGTGTATTGGGGCTAGAGAGCTGCCTAGCCTGCCAATGCCAGTACTTGAGGGTTTGTTCTTATTCTTAGCTCCCAAAGAACATTGAATCATAACGTAGAGAGGACCAGAGGCCAATCAATGGTGGCATCCCAGGAGCCTTGTGTGGCCTCCTGTGGC
Organism: Corynorhinus townsendii; assembly: GCA_026230045.1. Taxonomy (NCBI): domain Eukaryota; kingdom Metazoa; phylum Chordata; class Mammalia; order Chiroptera; family Vespertilionidae; genus Corynorhinus; species Corynorhinus townsendii. The sequence goes on from JAPDVU010000009.1 coordinate 5,583,378, forward strand.
CAAAGCTAAGTGGATAAATATGAAGATATTCTTCTTTTTCTTCCCCCTCCTCCCCTTCTCCCTCCTGCTTCTCCTCTAACTCCCCATCTTGTTCCTTCTCCTCCTCTTCCTCCATCTCTGCCTTCTTCTCCATGACCAGGTCTTTCTAACTGATAGAGTAGGTGATGTCAGAATTGGACAGGGTAGGGGGAAGCAAGGTGGAGATGTGTCTGCTGCCACTGCATCTCTTTGTCCAAGTGCATTCATTCTTCTCTAGGAATCTCCAAGGAGGCTCTACCTTTTCCTTTAGCCATTGAAGTATTTACCTTAAACTCAGCTAGAGATGTAAGGGCTATCAGACTGAGATGCAATTCTCAGACTGAAGCTTAAATTATTTACAGAAATGCCTAACATGGACATTTCACACTCCTTGTATTTGAAGGACGCTTTCCAGATCTTGTCGCTTCTTTATGGATCTCATTCCAAAAAGTGGAGGGAGGGGCCTTCCATTTCTTTAAGATCTCAGCCAAGCTGTTGCAAAAACCATCCCACCTCTTTTCAGGGTTCCCTCCAAGTGCTGGGAGCTTTCAGCCAGGATGGAGGAAACCTACTGAAACTTTCTTCTGGATGTTCTGATGAGGTGACTTGGACTAGGGCTGGTTCTCAAACCCAGCAGATGGCAACAGTTATTTGCCTCAGGATTTGGGAGTCTGGTTGGGTTGAGAATGACAGAAAGGGAGAAACCCTGTAGACCAAAGGGAGGATGCTGGCAATGCCAATGGAATTCAGATGGGTGGGGAGGGGGCCAGGATGTGAACAGCTTCCAAATAAGGCTTCCTCCAGCTATTTGGGCAGTTGCACCTTGAGTTTCTAGATTCCATTCTCAACATGCATGCTGACTCATTCTATTTTCTTCCTAGCTTTCTGGTTTGCCTTCCAGGATTAAAAATTGATATTATCTGTGAAGGCGGACTCAGGCTTGTTAATACCAGGGCTATTTAATGTTGAGAAGTGGGCATGAAATCTTGGGAAAAGTGCAATAGAGAATGATGGGAGCATCCAGTTAGTTAAATCTAAACCAAAATCTTCCTTGTCTCTAGTATCTGGATATCGTTGTTTTTTGTTAGCATTTATTTATTTATTTATTTATGGTTTGAGAAGTTATCAGTGAGTCACACAACCAGCATTGCTTTTTGATGATGTAACTTGGGCTACAAATGATCCCAGTAAATACCTATATTCCTTTTCCATGGACTACCATAGCATATGGTCTTATGGCATATTTAATAAGTGTGCTTTCTTTATTTCAGCTAGTTTCCATCATAAGTAGGAGTTCAGAGAAATAATATGGGGAACTTAGGAGAAGACATTAGAGGACTTGACCAGTGTCTAATTTACTATTGACTGGCTATATGACCTTAGCAAAGCCATTTAATGCCTCTGAGGGCCAGAGATCTTCAGTGGAAGTTGGAATGGCTAAGATGCTATGACAATATATAGAAAAGCTAATGGGAGGTGCCCCTTAATCTATTACCTCCAAGTCACCCTTGCAAAGTTCTTTTTTTGCCAACATTTTGTTATAGAAGTATTAACCACACTGTAGCCAGGCTGTTGAGGGGAGGAGTTATGATTTCCTAAAGGCAACTGTAAATTTAGGGAGACTGGAGATGAGATTTGGGATGCCCTATCTGCAGCCATCTTTTTCTCCCCCCCCCCCCCGCCCACCCCCCCCCACCCCCACTTTCCCAGGCTATTCTGGGGCTCACTTGAGATTTATTCATTGGGATTAATAACATTTTCTCTTAGGACCTTGGTGGTTATCTGCTTTAGTTTTCCAGTGCTGCCACATAACAGGTTACCATAAACATAGTGGTTTAAAATAACACAAAGGAATACAGGTCACAAGTCCACTGTGGGTCTCACCGGACTGAAGTCAAGGTGTTGGCAGGGCCGTGCTGCTTACCGGAGGCTCGGGGTAGAATCCCTTTCAAGTCCAAGCAACTGTCGAAATCAGTTCCTGGCGGCTGTAATAGGATGGGGGCCTGTTTCCTTGCTGGCTGTCAGCAGGGGGTTGCCGGCATTCCTTGGCTCACGGCTCCCTTCCTCCTTCAAAGCCAGCAACAGCAAATCAGGACAAAATTCAAGTTCTGGGCGCCCCTCCGCCCCCGCTTTGGCCTCCTCTCTTGTGTTCACTTCTGCCACCCTCTCGTGTTTGCTCTGCCTGCCTCCTCTTTTAAGGGCTCATCAGATTACATTGCACCCACCTGGTTAATCCAGAGGCTTCTCTCTACTTTCAGGTGAGCTGAGTAGTAACCTTAATTTTCTCTACAAAGGCCCTGTATAACAGCACCTGGGTTAGTGTTTGACTGAAACACCAAGGGCTGGGATCAAGGGTTAAACATTTTTGGCAGAGGACACATGAGGGCAGTGGGGATCTAAGCTAGTGGGGGAGAGAGAGGGAGGGAGGGAGAGAGAGAGAGAGCGAGAGAGAGAGAGAGAGAGAGAGAGAGAGAGAGAGAGAGAGAGAGAGAGAGGGAGAGAGAGGTGTCACCTATTGGAAAACATAAAATCAGAGCGATCACCAAGGAGGAACATCACTTACTTCAAACTCCTCTGATAAGTCTGAGGTTGAGAAGTACCAGTGACCTATAAATAATACAACACACAGAAATAAATACTGCTCTCGTCTGAATATAGCTTTGAAAATAAAGAAGGGATCTGCATGCGTTGGGTATGGAAGAACTCTTTCCCTTCCCCTTTTCATCCTCCTTCATTTTTTAAATTGAGCCCAATTGCCACGTAAGCCTTAACTCCACAATATATGCTCTGTGTGGTACTATGTGAGTAGTTTTATTTTATTTTTTAAATACGTTTTTATTAATTTTTAGAGATAGAGGAAGGGAGAGGGATAGAGTTAGAAACATCTCTGAGAAACATCATTGATCAGCTGCCTCCTGCATGCCCCCTACTGGTGATCGAGCCTGCAACCCCGGGCATGTGCCCTGACCAGGATCAAACCAGTGACCTATTAGTTCATGGGTTGATACTAAACCACTGAGTCACACCAGCTGGACTGTAAGTAGTTTTATTGATATAAATATATAAGGTTTAAATATAATATATGCTGTTTTAAAGTATCTTCAGGAAATAAGGACACACTGCCTTCTTTGGTGACATAACATATACATACACACATATACATACACACATACATATACATATACTACATATTCTATATGTTCATATATAGTTATGGATATATAGAAAAATACAGATATATAGATATGGATAAATGTAGAAAATGATATAAATATGTTATCATTATATGGACATAAATCCAAGACTTCATTCCCGAACAAAAGCACTCCCAATATTGCATAAGATAAAAAGAACTACTACAGATCTTGTTTTCACGCAGATTCCATTATTATACTACCCATTTTCTTTGTTTATTCCCCCTTGAGGTAGATGCAGGTCTCATCCAAATAGCCAAACAGAATCATTCCCCAATCGCGAGTCCTCTCCAGGGTGATGGGAAATGTGCTCCTTCCACATGTTCACTTGGTGGTCATCCAGGCTTCCTGTCCACGTTCCTTCTGTGAATTCCCGTTGGCTCAGCTTGGCCCATGTTGGCGGGGGGCCTGGAAGCCAGCCTTGCTTTGGATATGGGCATATCATTTCATCGCGTCCCCCACGTTCGAGTGTGACCCACCCAAGCTACCTGGGGTTTTTCAAGTCATACATTAGTCTGGGTCAAGTTGACCATTGTCTGGTGTTTAGGTCCTCACTGAGAAGTAACAGGGTTGAGGCCGAAAAGAAATCATATCCTGTCAATAAGCGCCAAAAATATTTAGTGTGGCAAGGTCTGTGTTTTCTTTCTTAGGAAAAGCTGATTAATATTCAGTGGTTGAAGGTTAATACCCCATTCATTTTATTCACTTTACATCCTGCACACAGCAGTGACTGTTCCAATTTCAACTCCTAATTCATACAAATCTGGTTCCAATCAGGAGATTAGTAACTCACTGCCTAAGCAGAAACAAATCACACAATTGCTAAGCTTATCTTTCTACTCATGCACAGACATGTCTATGCACTTGGAGTGGACTCATTCATGGACAGATGCACATGCGTACAGACCAGCAAAGTCCGATCGCCAATGCATGCATCTAGGAAATTTTATTTGCTTCCGTGAGCACGTGATAGGAACAGAGAGATGAATCTGACACCGTGAAAGCACTGTCTACTTGTGTTCCCATGTGCAAAGGTCTTTAACCTGACTCCCTAATTGTGTCTCAGGAGTTTTCTAGATGGCAAAATATTCCTATACTGAATCATATTTTAAATATGTTAGGATGAGTCATCATTAAAGACTATGTTCTTTTGTAGAATATGCTTATTCTTTTGTAACAAGTTCAGTTGTATGTTTGAGAGGTTTTTGTAAAGCTGGACACGAGAGTTTTTAAGAGGGTGAGACTGCAGCCAGGTGAACCTGAGAGCAATGGTAATGAAGGTTTTGCTGATCCTGTGAGCAGAGCTTCAAAACCAGTCACCACGGTAGGAAGGGACTTGCGTTTCCTGAAGATCTTTTGAAATCGTATCTCATTTGTCTGGAAGGGATTAAGGACAGAGCTGCAGGGGTCTGCGTCTGGGCTTCTTCCGGCTTAGAGGGCCTGTGATTTGGGGAGCTCTGCCAGTAGCCACTCTGTAGGAAAGGTAAGTTTGGAGGGACACCCGCATTCAGGAAAGAAGGGAGAGAAGGGGAGGATACGTCGAGTTTGCGTTTTCACATGATGGTACAACAGCTGACCTAAAGAATGAACCCTCTCAGTGACTGGCCATCCATGATTAGGGGAGGAAACTAGTGCACGGTTTTTTATTGTGTGTGTTTTTTTCTTTTTTTTAATTGTATTTATTTCTGCTCCACATGTAGGTTGTTCTGCTAAAAACATGGTTCAATGGCACAAAGAAGAAAGTCAGTATTATATACATGAGCGTTTAGTTGAGGGTCTTTTTAAAAATATATATTTTTATTGACTTCAGAGAGAAAAGGAGGGGGAGAGAGAGATAGAAATATCAATGATGAGAGAGAATCATCGATCAGCTGTCTCCTGCATCTCCCCTACTGGGGACTGAGCCTGCAACCCAGGGATGTGCCCTGACCTGGAATTGAACCATGGCCTCATGGTTCATAAGTTGATGCTCAACCACTGAGCCACGCTGGTTGGGCTTAGTTGAAGGTCTTGATTTTGGTTGTGATTTTTTACCAAAAGGATATTTCCCAGCCCTAACCTGTTTGGCTCAGTAGCTAGAGCATTGGCCTGTGGACTCAAGGGTCCTAGGTTCGATTCCGGTCAAGGGCATGTACCTTGGTTGGGGGCATATCCCCAATAGGGGTTGTGCAGGAGGCAGCTGATTGATGTTTCTCTCTCATCGATGTTTGTAACTCTCCCTCTCCCTTCCTCTCTGTAAAAAATCAATTCCTCTCTGTAAAAAATCAATTTTATATATATATATATATATATATATATATATATATATATATATATATGATATTTCCCAAAGCCCAGGAGAGATGGGAATCAATGAGATGCTATTTCAACTTATTGGGAGGCCTTAAATCCATACGTCACCCAGAAACTCTTAAGATTCTGTCCTTCTTTTCTTTCCCCTTTGATTATATTAGGGAAAACGGCAAAGTACAGAATTTGGGGCTAAAAGACACTGGTACCACAAACAAGCACACCAACAAATAAACAATCCTGTCTTCGAATTGTGTCTCCTCTACTTAGAAGCCCAGATGGTCTTGGCTTCTCTAAATCTCCAGAGATAAAATAACGCACTAGACAAAGATGACAACTGGCCCATCACAGACCTTCACAGGGCTGTTAGTCACGGGGTTGCTGGGAGGACTGTGTGGTTTCTATTTGTGAAACTATTTGACAATCTGTACATTGGCAAACAAATGTGCATCATTAATAATTCTTGGAGCAATTCTATTTCAAATGGCCTGGGTGGTTTTTATCTGCCCATGTCTGCCGACTTCCCAGCCAAACTCCAGCCTGGCTGCGTTCTCCTTAAATTGCAGGAAACACAACAGCCTTAACCTGTCGGCTAAGTCTTACACTTATCTTCCAGTCTCATGCTAAAGGCGTGGGTTGGCAACAGCCTGGGGAACAGGGGAAGTTTCTGTCTGTGAGGATGGCACTTCTGAAACAATTTATAACACACCTGTCCAAAACTGCTTGGGGGTATGGAGGCCAGAGTCTCGGATGGACATCCCTGAAAACCATAGTTCACTGGTGGATGCTAATTCACACTTAACCTGGGGAGGACCTTGGGGTCTTAAAGGGAACCCCCTAACCACTTTCTGACCTGCATCAGCCTTGCATATTGCAGTAAAATACACGTCCCATGAAATATACCATAGGGACCATTTGCAGGTGTACAGTTTAGCGGTATGAAGTACATTCACATTATCGTGCAACCATCCCTGCCAGCCTTCTCCCGAATTCTTTGCATCTTGCAAAACAGATTTTCTGTCCTCATGAAACTAGCTCTGAGTTCCATTTCCCAATGCCCCCGGCCCCTGGCTACCACCACTCTACCTTCCTTCTCTGTGGATCTGCCTTCTCTAGTGCCCTCCAATGAATGGAATCACACAGTAATTGTTCTTTTGTGTCTGGCGTATGTCACTGAGCATCACCGTCTTCAAGGTTAGTCCATGTGATATGCATGAAGAGGGAGCGGTAAAAACGACACCCTTCAGCGGCACTTGAGGGGCACCCAGGAACCCACACGTGTGGCGTCTCCATGAGGTCACCGGGCATTGGCAGGAATCCAGGCTGTGGTAGCAATGGTAGCCTTGCTCCTAACTGGTGATGATAAACCAAGATCAGCAGCTCCAGCGTTTCCGAGGGCTCTACAAAGGATTCTGGGAGAAGAGGATTCCTGTAGCAAGGTGCAGCCTGGAGGTCCTTGGAGGAGGCGACCTTCCCCGTGACCTGCAGGCTGTGCTGTGCGGGGCCTGCTCGCTGCAGTAGCATCCTCTTACCCCCAGATGCCATCGGGAGGGACTCTGGCTGTGGAAATACTCTGTTCTCTTCCTGCCTGTGGGTGACTGTACAAACTCAAAAAAAAAAAAAGAAAAAGAAAGAAAGAAAGCCCGCGCTCCAGCGTAGTTGCACACGGGGTGTCTAGCCAAAATGCAAAGTTTCACCACAGCGCCCAGGCAGACAGTGTTGCTCAAGGAGGGAACGGAGCGAGGTGCCTTTCAGCGCCTTTCCCGGCACGTCTTTAAAAGTGATTTAAATCGGAGGCAATAGCGTCCAGTGCCGAACGTCTGACACCCAGACAAGACTTAATGACTCACACGCTCTAACAGCATGGCCCTCCCCAGCCACTTCACTTGGCATCCCCGGCGGTGGCTGAGTCCCTGCCCCCTCCCAGCCCCCGAGCGGGCGCCTGCCTCACAAAAACATTTGTTCCGCAGACCACGTGCTTGGTAGAGTGTCTTCATTTGTGGGGCGAGAACTGGCCCGGGACAGGCTGCAAACCCGCGTTCCTCTTGCGTGCAGTGCAGTCTCTCTGGGTCTGAATTTCAGTCACAAGGCAACAGTGTTTGCTCCTAAGGAACCCGGCTTACAACTGCCCGTGGTCTATCCGCGACTCAAAGTCTTGCAGAATACTGAAGCTACACAACTAAACATGCTTGCCAAGCCCACAGCAGCCAGTGTTGTCCCTGGACTCATTCGAGTCAAAATAACAAAAAGGCGAATGGTTCGGCGGGTAGGGGAACACCAGGCGAGGAAAAAGACGCTGATTCTGAGCACTGGAGCTGGGGCACATGGTTCTCCTCGCTGTCACACACTCTACCCCTCGGGGTGGCCTGCGCCGGTGCAGCTCAGTCTCGCCAGGAGGTGGTGAAGGGCACAGGCGAGTGGACCGAGGCTGCCCAGCTGCAGGAGGGCCACGCATCAGGGTCTCACCCACCCTCCTGGAGGTCACGGTCTGGTGCAGTGCCATCGGCAGGGACAGCAGTGGGGCCCTCCCTTCTGCAGCTGCGATGTGTGCAAACCACTTAATCTTCCAATCCGATACTTACCGTACATGCTTAATACGAACCTGATGTGAACACGACGTACATGGATTTACTGGCAGGGCAAGCTGGAATTTGCATCGTTCTGAAAATCAGATGTTCTCTGCAGCCGGAGTTGGGAGAACCTTTAAAGATGATGAGGGTTTCCTTCTGAACGGCAGGTGCATCCCTAAAGCGCGCATGCCCAGTGCCCACAGGGGGGGCCAATGACGCACAGATGCCAGACTCCAGGGCAATTTAAAAGATGCTCAATCGTTTCTCTGCACACTGCTCCGTGCATGGCAAGGTGCACCCGGGGCCAGCCGCTGGCCAACTAAGGTCTCTGGGCCAAGTGAGGCCCACTGTTGGTTTGTCCGTTTTCGAACAGCCTTGGTGAGGTGTAATTGATGGACAAAATAACACATACTCAATGTATACGATTTGATGAGTATGGACCTATGCAAACACCTGTGAAGCCATCACCACCATCGAGGTAACAGATACATTCGTCACCTCTCAAAGTCTCCTCGTGTCCCTTTTCGCTGTTATCTGTTTTTGTATGTGGGCAGTAAGAACACGTAACCGGAGATCCACCCTATTAACAAATTTGTAAGTGAAGTTGTGGTTCGATGGATGTAACATTTCGGGTACACAAGATGAATAGGATCGGGACAGCTGCCCTACCACAGGGCCGGCAGTGAACGGCTCTGTCTTGTCCACTGCCTGTTGGAGGGTGGCCCACAAGCTAAGGATGGTTTTGATGTTTTCCAAATGCTTGAAAGCAAAAGGCTGTATCCTGCTGGCCCCTCCGGCACTTGGCAGGTGGTATGTTAATCTTAACTTTTCAGGAAACTGTATTTGCTACCTGTGTATGGGACTCTCCCCTGCATGGGCCCTCCCTTTGCCTGCTCCTCTATTGGGCTTTTCTACATGTTTATGACTGTCTGGAAGGACTTTTTTTTTTTAAATCCTCGAACTCTTCCCATACCCCCAGATGTCTGATGGTTTACACGTATTTCATGGAACTGGCTGCTCAGGAGTATTATGGGGGGACCTGAGAGATGCCCGAGACTCATGCAGCAGGGAGGGCCCAGGGAGGGGACCCAGGACCTTCGTTTGATTGGTTTTCATGTCTTAATTCTACCACGGCTGCTAATTATCAGCCTGGTTGGGAACAAGAGACCAAGGCCATTGTGTTGTCTTACACCTTGGAAGGATTTGACCTGGGTTGTACATACCGTCTGACTTGGGACCCGGTGAGAAGAAAAGTGACTGCCCTATTTCTGTGTACTCTATTTTATTTTTCACCTTCCAACCCCCAACGCTCCCCTCCCGCAGCAGGGTAATGAGGCAGGACTCTGCAGACAGGAGCGCACACACCAAGTTACTTGAATAACTAGACGGTATAGTTCCTGATAACATGGACTGACTTCCTTCCTCTCCTCAGGACAGAATTTCCCTGTGAAGATAAAGTTGCACCCACAGAACACTGAATTCTTACATGAAAATAGCTAGGGCAGCCTGAGACTGACCCAGGTGGGAGCAATCTTTTTGTTCCTGGCCAAATTTTTACAAAAAAAGTCAGACCAACCTTCACTGGGACTGAGAATTCCTTCCTGGCCCTACAGTAACCTCCTAGCTAGAAAGACCATAGAGGAGAAATGAGCATCAGCATTAATATTGACATTCTTATCATGGGAACCTATTATTTCTCCCTCCAAGCTGGTAGGATTAATCTCCCTAGTTTATAGGCTACATGGGAACGTCCCACCGTCCCTCTGGCCCCTCTGGATGCGATAATTAGCTGCACATGCTACCCAACACTCTTCTATGCTCCGGTCCCTCATTAGTTTCAAATCTCAGTTTAATTTCCAGGAGAAGGAGCTCAGGGTTTCCTGAGACTTAGCAACCGAATCTGACCAACGGCAGGGGGTCTCATACCCAGACTGCCTTTTCCTGGTCTCCTGCCCCCTCCCTCCCCCCCCCCCCCATCAGATCTCTGTGAGGCTCAGTTCTGCGGCCTCTGTGTTTGCAAATGGGACAGACCGGAAACTGTTTCCTGAGAACCAAATGCTTCCATTTGCTCTCTTCCTAGTGGCTCTGAGTTTGATGGGAAAGCAGTAGCTTTCTGGGATAGCTTTTCTGTGGTCAGTGGAGGCAGCCGTGGAATGGAGCACCTGAGCTTAACGCAGAAAGAATGGTGCGAATTTGTGCCATCCGTGCATTGGATGGTAACTGCGTGCAAACGCCAGTTTTGTCCCCATTGCAGGATCTCTGCTCCTTATTCCTCATAACCTGAAGCCCGTGGTTAGTTCTTTTTTGGCTTTAAGCTTCTCATGTACGCTGTGGGGTGGACCAGCCTGGAGAGTATGACTGGTTAGGTCTCATCAGGCTGCACTGTGTCCCATTTTTGCACCAAGTAAGTAGTAAATTTTTAAATATGAAAATGTTTGAAGATAATCCTCTGTGACAGTGATAAAGTATCAGGGTTTAAGGGCTAATTTGGTAGATTCAGGTGTTATTCTTACATAACCTTCTTTTCCTCTTGGCCTAAAGAAAACATTGAAGAATCAAGTGGGTGTTCGTTTGTTTTTTCAGATGCTAAGGAGCCACGAGAAAGAAACAGAACATAAGGAGAAAAAGATACAAGGAAGGGTCTTGAAAAATGACGACAGGACACCGGACTCCACTGTGCCCCAGAATCTCATTGGTAAGACTGGGTCACATGTCCTTTATTTTTTTTTTAAACCAATTATCCTCAAGGAGAAAAGGATTGTCTGACTGACTGGGGCTAATCTGTATTCATCCCCCTGAGCCACATGTTAGGAGAATGAATAGTTGAGCAGACTAAGGGCAGGCTGGCACGGAAAGGTGGCAGGTGAGTGGGTAAGCGGGTGAGGTAATCAATAGAAAAGAGCCTGTCCGACCTACCAGTGCACCACAGAAGGGGCTCAAGGAATATTTTCACTGAGAGGAGGACAAATAGTTCTGCCGAAAGATGGCTAAGGTTAGTTGACCTCTTAACCATCAGCCAGGCACCCTTCCGGAAATACTCAGAGCTCTGTGCTCACATGAGCAGATCCCAAACTCCCTGTTATTTGGTGGCCCCTGCCTTTCCCTTCTCAGACTGTGGTTCCTGGTGTTACAGGAAGGGACACTGAATTCTTGCAATCTGGCCATTGCCAAAGCCACAGCACGATTTGGTGCTCTTTCAAGTTTGTGCAGGAGCCCCACCTCTCACATGAACAGCAGCAGCAATCCTGTGTGAGACCTGCAGTGAGTCTCAGGTTTGACATAATGCCAAATTAAAACACACACACACACACACACACACACACACACACACACACACACACAACACAATGCGACAACACCCCAAAAAACTAGAGTTGAGGGAAATGGAGATAATCAGAAGTTTAGACCTCAGATTGAGTTGTTTTTATTGGCCGGAATAATGCATGGATTCTTTTCCTCCTTGTGGGACAAAACATGATACCGCATTTCTTCACAATTAAATTAAGGCCAACAAAGACGTTACCATTCATCTGCTGCCTTTGAAAGGTATTGTTTGCGCTCTACTGGAATTGAGGATAGCATGCCTTTACTTCGGTGCTTTGTGAAATGCCAAGTTTTCAGGGCAAATCCTATTAAGGGGGTCTCAGTTCCTGTATGATATTTTGCTTCCTTCTCTGCCAGCCGCCACTGCATGGAGATGTTTCAGGACTGCTCAGGCTGGGGGTAGACTTAATTGAGAAATAAAAATCACTAAGTCAAGGAAGTCTGCCCATTCATTCATTTTCTCCTCTAATTAGCTATCAAATATGTATCATGTATGTAATAAGTGCATTACAATTGTCTGCTGCTTGTATTTCCCTCCACTGGTCAGCAAGCATCTGGTGAAACTTTTCCAATGCCTGAAAACAGGTACCAGACATACTTTGTCCCATTTTATCATTGCTTACAGACAAGGGAAGCTCTACTACCAGCTATGCCATCAGGGCTTGAAGTCAAAGCCTCCTCTTATTGTTTAAAAGGAAAAGTGAATGGCTATGTTGTGTAAGAAGCTGGGAAGACTAATCCCATCAAATGGCATTTTCAATGGTTACAGTGGGGAGGGCTCAGAGGCAGCAGAGCTGGGCGTGGCCCCCTTGCTCACATGCTGCAGTGATTACTGGAGCCTCTACACAAGCCCAGCCTGCAACACATGCTCTTACAGGAGCCGTGATCTCTTTGGCATTTGAATATTGGCTCCTAGTCAGAGCCAATATGCCAACAAGAAATTCCAAAGGCTTATGATTGATTAAAACTCACCACAAAATGTATCTCCCACATATTTATTGGCATCACTCTACCTATTAATTGGACAAGAATAGAATATTCGAAGTGCTAGGCCCTTTGAGACAACATGGTGGGACCTGGAGAGTATCATGCTAAGTGAAAGAAGCCAGTCAGAGAAAGACAAGCATTACATGATCTCACTCATATGTGGAATCTAATAAACAAAAGAAACAGATGAACAAAATAGATCCAGAGACAAAGAAGCATGGAACAAACTGCAGAACCTCAGAGGAAAGGTGGGGGAGGGTGGATGGGTGGAAAGAGATCAAAGACCTTGTATGCATATATGCATAACCTATGGACACAGACAATAGGGTGGTGAAGGCCTGGGGCAGGAGGGGTGGGGGCAGGCTAGTAGGGGTAAATGGGGGGAAAAAGGGACATATGTAAAACTTTCAACAATAAATATTTAATTACACAAACAAACAAACAAAAACCAAAGTGCTAGGCCCTGTGCTAGGTGCTAAGGACAGAAAGGTGAAGGTCAGACAGTCCCTCTGAGGCCCTATAGCCAAAGAGAAGACAACAGACATGTAAAAAGATTATCATCAGAGTGTGAAAAGTCCTGGAAGAAGGTGAAACCAGATGAGGTGCACCTACTGTATCCAGGCAAGTTGGACAATGCTCAGGCGAGGCTGTTACCAGTTATTGGCAATTTATCACACAGCAGGCGCATGCATGTGCAATGGACGTGTGAGGTCAAGTGGAGCATCTGAGCCCAGCCATCAGGTAGTGAAGGGAGAGTGTGTGCTCTGTGCTTGAACTTAATAAGCAAGAGATGGTGGGAGAAGAGGCTTCTTGGCTTGCCCAAGTGATGATAGATCTGACAGCGGAAGCTGTTTTGTGTGGTAAGTTGCTGCCAGCTATGGTCTTACACCTGCTGGACACCTCAGCTGAGCATTGGTTCTTAACTCCTAGGGGCTGAGAGTTTAGGATCGATTCCAAGGACCTTGCTTGTGTGTGTGTGTGTGTGTGTGTGTGTGTGTTTTATTGATTTCCGAGAAGAAGGGAGAGAGAGAGTGTGTGAAACATCAATGATGAGAGAGAATCATTGATCAGCTGCCTCCTGCACACCCCACAGTGGGGATCGAGCCCACAACCCAGGTATGTGCCCTGACCCGGAATCGAACCATGACCTCCTGGTTCATAGGTTGACACTCAACCACTGAACCATGCTGGCTGGGCTCTCTCTTGTCTTTTAAGACTTTAGCCAAAGTGCTTAAGTTCTGTAAAGCTTTCTTTTCTTTATCTTCACTGTCTCATCTCTCCGGAGCAATAAGCACCTGTTGGTATCACTTAAAGCCTCTCTTTCCTGGGATGTTTGTATACAAATGATCAGAATCCTCCCAAGTTGAGATTATTAAGAAACAATTGCAGATCATTTTAAAAGTTCTGTTTCATGTTTCCCTCTTTTTAACATCTTTCTGCCAACATAGCAGAGATTTACTCTAAACCAAACAATAAGGCCACTCTGTGACTCCACCATCTTGGAAGGACCTGGAAGGCAATCTGGTTTCTCCATCAATTTTCTGACTGACTTGTTTCTGTAACTCAATCCACCTCAGGAACATGTTTCTCCTCCATTAAATTGATGCCACACACCAAATAAAATCAAGCTTTTCTGTCTTCAAACTTGCCGAGGATGCTGCGATGGCGGTATTTTGGGTTTCCATGTACTTTCTTGAAGACTGACTGTCAAGTAAAAGTAAACTAAGAAAGTAGGGTGTCAGCAAATACGAACCCTCACTCTGGAGGACAGATTATCTGAGTGAATCTTTTAACCCCTGTTGTGGGCTACAGACATGGATTCCTCAACCTTACCAAAAAGTCAGAGCAATCATGTAAGCACATTGCCATCCTGGGTGGCAGATGTGGGCTAATTGCAGATAGGGCATGTCTGGGGTCCCTTTGTGACACCCACAGCATCCTTTGGCTAGAGCAGCTCATTTCACAGCAGGAAGAGGGAGCAGGCTGGAGGAAATCAGGAGCCCTCCATTGGGAGCTCTGTTATTATTGATTCTGGCCTCTAGGCAAATTCCAGTGGTATCTCAGGGTCCCCAGGGCTGAACAGGATTCCGGCAAGGACGCTGCCTGCCTTTGGCTATCACACACCCTTCGGCAAACTCTCTCAGCAGCTGTCACTTACAGTTTCAGTGTGGAAATCAGTGATATAGCATCCCCTGAAAATTGGTGATGAGAGAAACTGATGGGACCACTCCCTGCAACTGGAAGGATCTAGAGTGGGTGAGAGGGTGAGAAAGGCTGAGGAAGCCTTTAGCTTGCTTTTGGTTGTTTTCATGTTTCCTTTCAGAATGGTGAATTTTTGAAGTCAGACAGAAATAGATGGAATATTAAACTACTGTGGGAGAAATAGACAAAGCATCATTTTTCTTTGCGTACAATAGGTGACCAGTGTTTGCTGTTTGTAACATGGGGATTTGAATATAAGTGAGCATAACCCTCTATACGTCAAAGACGGCTTTTCTCTCTGCAAATATGCACCTCATCTGAGACAACTCAATGTAGCTAAAAGCTTCTTTCCATAGACATGCCTTCTCTTACTGCGAATCACAAGGCGCTGTGCATAAGGGGGGCTCCATCCGTAACATCGACGGGCCGAGAGTTCAGGAGAGAAATATCCTTGAACTCCTTACAGATTACTGAACAACAGAGGCAACCTGTGGAAAGGCCATATTGGGTTAATGGAGGTTGGCTACCTGGAACTTTTTAAATGACTTCTATGAATTATAGAAATCCATTTCAGGAATTTAACCCTCAATAAACAGTATACACAAGGAAGAATCACGTTCTTTACATCTTTGAGACTTGCTATTGGGAAGTCAGTGAGAAAGGTCAAATGACTAGTTTGTGAACTATAGACTGAAAGGACTTTACTATCATTGAAATCCAGGGTTAGGGAGCCTTAGATTTAGAAAAGAAATTGGCGCCTATTGATTACTCTTCTTTGTTATAGCATCTTGGAGGCATTATGCGTGAGGTAAGAAAATAAGGATTCTGAAGTGAAACAAAAGTGGATCTTTCTTATTCCACGTCCTCAGGATGTTTCTAGACTTTCTCAAGAGGCTCATGGATACAGTCTATAAAGTAGAAACTAGGGTTAGCTGTGTCTTTTCTGACATCCCTAAATTAATGTAGTATGAATCTACCTTCTTCCAGTGGAGGAAGAAAACACTGAGAGGCCATCAAGAAACACACAAGTACCCAACGAGTCTTCCTAATGAGATTTTCCAACTTGGTCCATACTGCTGACAAAAGTCACCATTCTCTTTCCTTAACAAATGAGACAGGAGTGCAAGGACACATACCCAGAAGAAGCAGAGTATAGATGGATGGTAGTAGAGGGGACTGGGTCTTTATATTATCCTCCAACACCATCCTATCTAATCAAGAGGGAATATGCTAATTGACCATCACTCTATTACAAAGATGGCTGCACCCACAGCTGAGGCCAAGTTCCCATAAGGAGCCTTAACAAGCAATCAGCAGGGACCTGAGGCTATGCCCTCCCCCACCCCCATGGGGCTTGACAGGGGACCTCAGGCCTCACCCCCCACCTGGCAGGGCTTGACAGGGGACCTCAAGGTATGCTTCCTGTCCTGGTGCTGGGCTACAGGACCTCAAGCTGCTCCCCATGCCCCAGCACCAGGCTGGGGGACTTCAGGCTGCACACTCCACCAGGTGAGGCTTGACAGGAGACTTCAGGCTGTGGCCCCCACCCCAGCACCAGGCCACGGGACCTCAGACCACATCCCCCTGCCCAGCAGGGCTTGACAGGGGACCTCAGGCCACACCCCCTGCCCCAGCACCGGACCAGGGGACCTGAGGCTGCACCCCCCTGCCTGGCTGGGCTTCACAGGGGACCTCAGGCTGTCCCCCACACCCAGCGGGGCTTGATGGGGGACCTCAAGGTACACACCCAGTGCTGAGTTGGGGGAACTCAGGCCGCACCCCCACCCAGTGGGGCTTGAAGGAGGACCTGAGGCTGCGTCCCCCTCCCAGTGCTGGGCAGGGGGACCTGAGGCTGCGCACCGCCCCTGCCTGGCAGGGCTTGATGGGGGACCTCAGGCCATGCCCCCCACCCAGTGGGACTTGACAAGGGATCTCAGGCTGTGTCCCCCACCTGGCGGGGCTTGACAGAGGACCTCAAGGCATGCCCCCCGCCCTAGTCTGGGCTGGGGGACCTCAGGCCACATCCCCCCCTCACCTCTCCCCCTTTCCCCCTGCACCCCCCCCCCCCCCCCGTCCTGGTGCCAGGCCAGGGGACCTGAGGCTACGCCCCCTGCCTGGCAGGGCTTGACAAGGGTGGGACTTGCTGGGTCTGGATCTAGCCCAATGAGGGGGGGCCAGCCAGGTCTGGGTCTCACATGAATTTGAGGTGCATGTGGGTGGGCGGAGACTTGACTCGGGGTCCCGTGGTGAGCCCCAGACTCTGACAAGAGGAAGATTTTCATATACATTTTACTAATTTTCTTTCATTTCTGACACTTCCATTATAGAGAAAGGGCAAATAGCAATATTAAATTATTTCCTCTAATTAATCCCCTTTTAACGTGTACGAATTTTGTGCACCAGGTCACTAGTATTTATATAATCAGGACAATAGGATCACGTTTTCCTGTGTGTTTTTTTATTGTTGTTGTTGTTTGGTGTGTGTGTGTGTGTGTGTGTGTGTGAAACCTAAAAACATGTTGCTTCTTTGAAGTAAGGTTGAAAGAAACTCTGCCCAGGGTCCAACCATTCCATTTTTGACTCTGCCATTTTGAAAGATCACTAAGGATAGGCTTTGCGCGTGCGCGCACGCGCACACACACGCACACACACACAATCCGTTACCGATGTTCAATGTGTCCATCAACGTAATATATATCAGGCTTTGGTTCCAGCTTCACAGGTGGCTCTGTCTTCTTTGATCCTTGAAGTGAGTCTTCTTTGGATGTTCCCTTGCCAGAAAAAAATTTCAGGATCGTGTTCATTGAGAATAGACTGGTATAGGGGAGGGTGTTGACAACACAACCTGGAGGTTCATGCATTTTTCTGGAGGGTTGGATGTGTGTTTGGAGAGAGCTGGTCTTTGCAATTTCATTCCCAACAGAGAAGGGCTTAGATTTTGAGCTCGACTATAATTCCTACCTTCAAAGGAATGCATAATTGTCCTGGGATATTGGTGACTGTGTGACTATATTTGGGAGATGCCTGAATAGCACCTGTTGGGAAGCTGGTTCTCCTGGTGTGATGCTAGGGAAGCATCCTCCAGCCTCAGTGTGAGGCCTTCCCTAGCTTTGTGCCCCTTTGCCACCACATTTGGGCTGGGATGGTGTCAGGCCCCAGGCGAGAGGCCTGCTTCAGCCATGGGTATACCTCAGTAGACGTCCAAGGCATTGCTTAGCGAAAGGTGATTTAATTGAAGGTACATTATTCTTGGCAGACACATCCAATAGTCTACTTGGGGAGACGATGGAGGATTCTAAATATATCGCCATCATTCCTTCTACCACACAGTCTTGTTTATGAGAGTTTGGGTCATAGGAGGCTTGGCCAAGAAGACACCTCATGGGTGGAGTGATACTACCTAACCACACCTCGGGTATGCTGAGACACTGCAAGGAGAATGTGTGTGGAGAAGGCAGGCAGGGGAACCACACCCTGAGTCAGCCTCCCTCCCTGCTGAGAGAAAATAAGGAGGGGCCTCTAGAAATCAATCCTGCTTTCCCAGAGCCTACCGCTACCATCTTGGAACATAATACAAAGGGTGAGGAATGCACGTGGGAATGTGGTTCTGGGAGTTGGAACCTTTATTCTCCTCAGATACTTCTCTGAAAATAGCTCAGGTAACTCACAGCTCGTGGAACCTTGAACACAGTGGCATGTGCGACTCGGGCAAGAAAGTGTTGGCTGTTTCTGTGAGGATCCCATTAATTGCTCTTTAAAAAAGAGGTGTTTCCCAAGGATTCTCTCTGCCTCTCTCTTTGACTCTCTTTTCAGATCGGAGTTGAGATAATCTGACAGAAGAGCACTCGTTTTACTCTCTAACTCATGGAGGTCAGCCTGAGATGTCACATTTTCAGCACATGCATAGGTGATGGCTACATTGGTTCAGACTTCACAAGCAATTTATTTTTTATCATTTTTATTTTCTCCATGTGGCAGATGAGGGCATTGATACTTGGAGGGATTGGGAGAGTTGACCAAGATCACGCAGTTAATGAGAGACTGTGTTTTGTCAAAATAATCTAGTTTATGCCTTGATAATCAGGAACCCTCAAAGCCTAACAAGTAGCCCTCAAATTCCATGGCTTAAAAACACACACAGAAGTTCATTCCTCATATACATTACAGGCCCATGCAGTCACATAGAGATCCAGTCAGGGGAAGGCTTCGCCAACTTAAAACCTCATGGTCTGGGAACATGACAGTGAAGAGTCTGTGGGAGCAGTTATATTCTGGAAATGACATCCATCACTTTTGCTCATAGCTCATTGGCCAAAACAAGTCACATGGCCCTGCGATGAGCTGGTACTCCACCCCATGCCTTGAATGAAGGGGTGCACCAAAATGGTTGACTAGCAGAAGTTATGAACAGAAGGTAGACTTTGAGCTCTTAACCACAATGTGCCTTTCAGAAGAATGATTCAGTGCTGGACAAGAGGATTGAAGTGGCACTGTGTGGACCTTCGTTATTCATTCCTCTCCCATCCATCTTAATCTTACCATGCCTGTCGCTGGATCCCAAAGAGGCTCACTCAGTTAGGATCTCCTCTCAGAGGTCCTTCTGGCCTCTACCAGGCTCCTGTCCTGTTCAAGACCAATACTCCATGCTCTGTGGCCCATGTTTAACCTTTGGGACTCATGTGATCAGCACCCACACAGCTGGGAATCACTGACTCACTGGCTGAGTCACTGCTTGCATCTTTTGTGCCTGGAAACGAGATTTGTAGGACAGAGTGTATCTGCCTCCTACACTCCTGGCAGGCTCCCGTGGCTCTGTGCATTCCTGTTGCAGAGCTCGTACGGAGTGTATCTGGGACATCTAAGAGCAGCGCTGAACAAATGTCACTATCAATAGCTGGCAGAGCACAGCCGTCTCAGGCCTGAAAGTCTCAGATATGGACATCTTGGCAGAAATCTCCATCAGGTTTCTGGATATGCGGCTTGGAAATGTGTTCATTACCCCGCTCCTTTACAGTTCATGGGCTAATGGACTCATGTATTTTGTCAACTTATCCTCCAGGTAAGATACAGTTTCAATCAGCCCAGGAGTGACCAGCAAGAGAGGATAAGAAGAGGCCACATATAGAAGCTGTTCGCAAACACTGCTTTTGGACAGAACTCTCTTCCTTACAGGGCAAGTAGAGGGGGAAAAAAAACCACATCACACCCATGGGAGACAAATAGTCAAACTCAAAGAAAACAATGTTATCCTGAAAAAAAAAAAAAAAAAAAGAAGCATGCTTCTGAAATTTATCTTCTCTAGGAAGTAGCAGAATTAAAACAAACAAAACCAACTCTTTATTCATCGATCTTTTCATTTTAATGTGTCTCCTCTTTGTTGTTGTTGTTTTTTAATTCTCACCCATGGACATACCTAGAGAGAAGAAGGGGGTGGAAAAGAGACAGAGAGAGACAGAGACTGGGGATCGAACCCACAACCTAGGTACAAGCTCTGACCAGGAATCAAACCGGCAGTCCTTTGGTGCATGGGATGATGCTTCAACCAACTGAGCCACTCCTGCTGGGCAACTTGTCTCCTCTTGACTTTCTCCTTTGTCTCATAGATGCCAAGTCATTTTTGCAACCTTTGAGTAGGACAGAGTCAATGAACACAGAATATAAAAGATACTGAAGAGAAATAGGACAACTGAAATGACAGACCTGGTCAGAAATAATGTCTTTTTTGGAGATGGTAAAAAATAAACTTGACACTGTGGAACAGACTTAAATGCCAGTGTGCACAAAGAAAGTTAAAGAGTGAGAAAAGCCAAGAGGGAAAGAGAGAACAAAGACCCAATAAAAGAATGAGGGGTGGCCCTAACCGGTTTGGCTCAGTGGATAGAGTGTCAGCCTGCGGACTGAAGGGTCCTAGGTTTGATTCTGGTCAAGGGCACGTACCTGGGTTGCAGGCACATCCCCAGTAGGGGGCGTGCAGGAGGCAGCTGATCGATGTCTCTCTCTCATAGATGTTTCTAGCTTTCTATCCCTCTCTCTTCCTCTCTGTAAAAAATCAATAAAATATATTTAAAAAAAAAGAATGATGGGTGCTCTTTATAGAAGGAAATCAAAAGATCTGTTCATTAATGATTATTGATGTAAAAATCCCACTTGGAAATGCTAGTGAATTGTGCTCTTATAGCATCAATCCTCAGTTAATAAATTTCAAAATTCTCAATTCAAAGAAGAAGTTTTTTAAAAAATTGAGACCAGTTATGATAAATACTAAAAAAATTTTATTAAAAATATATAAAATAAGATTTGGATATTCTCTGTCAGAAGATCAGATGATATAGAGTTATAAATTCTTCCTATATTATGATTTAAATACTTTCAATAAAAATCCTAATAGCATGGATTCAAGGGGCCCTTGAAAATGTAAATCTAACATTTGTCTGGAAGCAGAAATGGTGCAAGTAGCCAAGGCATTTTTTAAAGAGCTATTATAATAGATTGTAATCAAAACAGCATGGCAGTGGTAGAACTGATAGGCAGAGAATATACAGAGAAGATATCTCAGCATGATTTAATGATTCTTTCTTGTCTCATTTTAAATGCCAAATTTAATCACAAACTTGCTTTTCTATATATACCCAAGTCTATTTTTGGGATAAGTGGTTAACTATTTGAAATAAAATTGGCATCCTTCCCCCAAGCATACACCACAATATAAAGACCAAGAAAGGACTAAATAGTCAAATGCGCAAAAAGAAGCCAAAATAAAATATAGATGGATCTATCTCTGATGTCCAGCTTGGTTTACTTTGTCTATGTGTAATGAGATGGGGGAAATTTTATTCACCACAATTCCACTTATGAATGGAACTCATTTGTTGGAGAATGCTCATGAGGTAGAAAGGGAGGCAATACACGGGGCTGAGCGATGAACGTTGCTCTGTGGGAGACAAGAATAATTTCGTTGACGTTCCCACAAGTAAGGGAGAGGGTGACAAAGAGAGAAGCAAAAGGAAGACATCATGGCATGTGTGGAGGGAAGTGGAAGGAGCATCTAGAGGAATAAGATGTTGAACTGTTACTATACCAGACTGGAGTTTGGGCATGTTCCCAGTGTCCCCATAGGTCAGGAGGTGACTATTAGATGTGTGGGTCCCATGAATAGGAAAGCCATAAGAAAATCTCAAAGAGGAGTGATTGGTGGATTTCCTAATTTAAGATTAAACATTTTTTTTTAACATCAGGAGTCTGCAAACTACAACCTATGGGCTACATCCGGCCACACCCATTAGCTGATGTATTACTTATTATTGCTCTCCGGCTACCACATCGCGCTTAGTTGTTGCGATACAGAACATATGGCCCACCAAGTCTAAAATATTTACTATCTGGCCCTCTATGGAAAACTCTGCTAATCTCAGCTACACATAAAACAAATCATAATTAAAAGGTAAACAGCAAACTCGGAACAAAATAAAACACTTGCCACACATATACCAAAGCGAAGAATAATACCCTAAGTATACGAAGGGACTTCCAAATCTATTGAGAAACTCGCAGTTGGCCGTAGGCAGAGGGTATGAATAGACAATTCATTGAAGAAAAATACAAATGGATCAATGCAGGAACAAATGGAAGTTCAGACTCACGAGTGAACAACAACAAAATGAACCCCAATCCTGGAAAGTGTCTGGAGAAAGGATGTCAGGATATGGACAGCTTAAGACCGTGTTGGCCGGCGGGTGGGGGGTTTGCTCTAAAGCAGTTTGGCAATATACATGAGCACCTTCAAGAACACACTGAGGTTATACTCTTGGAACCAGAAATTCCATTTCTGAGAAGCTGTCTTGAGAAACTATTTGCAGATATAATTATGGAATGATAAGAATACCCTGAAGTAATAATATCTCTGGCTCCACTTCTTACTGGCTGGGATGACTTTGTGTGAGTCACTAAACCTCATTAAGCCTCAGTTTCCACATCTATAAAATGGGAATTAAAAAAGGTACCCAACCACAAGGTTGTTGTGAATGGAACAGTACATGTAAATTTTTATGTAGAAGACCTGTTACATGTATCAAATCCCAACTAGTTTTTAAAAGTGAAATAATAGGGAAATAGTTAAATAAATACAGGTATATCCTTATAAAGGGTATCAGTCATTAAATTAATGAGTTTATAGCATATCAATGATATAGAAAAATTCATTGTCAAAATAAGAGCACAAAATTAAATATGCAATGTTATTTCAATGACATTGAAATATAGAAAATCCATAAGCACATATACGAAAGGACTAAAAATAAATATATCATATTAAGAATAGACTCAGTGGCAGGAATAGGGTTAATGTTATTACTTGCTTTTTCTTTAAAAAACTTATTCTAAGTATTATTTTTTTTTCCTAATTAACCAACAAACCTTTTCTAATGTAAGTTAGAATAGGTAGGGAATAAATAGAAAATTACATATGTTGAGGCAAGAAAAGAATCCAAGCGCATATTGACCCTTTTCACTAGGAAAGAGTTGGTGGAAGAAGCGAAGTCAGGGGAAATTAGTCTCTTGTCTAATTTCAGGCCAGTCTCCCCGGTTTAAGGCTTACCTTGAGTGGAAAACATGGGTAGTGAGGGTCTGTGTTGGTCATAATTCTCTCAGGTTACAAACTTCTCTTCCTGTATCTCAGACGCCAGGGATCCCTAGCCTACTTCTACTTTATCTCTACCAAAGTCTGATTATTCCTCCAGGGTCATCCCAGGCACGTTCTCCTGTCTCCTCTTGTGTTTCCTCACCCTGCTGCTTCGCCCATGCACACCTTGAGCCTCATGTGTTCTCCACTTGGACTCACCAACCTCCTCCTCATCCATCATTAGGACACAATTTGCCAAATCAACTTAGAATGAGGCTTCAGTTGGCTAAATAGCCCGCTATATTCTCCCCATGGATTCCCATTGGAATGTGATTATAAATTATTTTACTTACACTTGGAATTACAGGGAATCTTCTGAATTTAGTAGCTCAGTTCGCAACCACAGAAGTCGGATCATAAACCACCCCCCCCCGCCCCCCGCCTCCAACTTAAAATTAGCCTCCTATGCCTGGCCCAGGAGGCCTCTGATCTGGCCCTTGCTGATCTCCTGGGGCTTCTCCTGGCCTCCAAGCTCACCAGGCCCTTGCACTTTTGTTGCTTCTACTTGAAATGCTCATTCCCTTCCCTCTAATTTCATACGACACCTCCTTAGAGGCCTGTTCTGCCCCAACTGATCAAAATAGCTTCCCAATTATCCTCTATCACATCACCCAATTTTCCCACGAACACTCCCAATATTAGTATTATTGTTATTTCCATGTTTGTTTCCTGTCTTCTCCCATCAGAATATTAAGTACTCGAGGAAGAGGCTCTGGCTGTCATTTGTCTTGTGCCCAAGGAGCCAGCCCAGTGCAGCACTTACATGTTCACAGACAGACTGTCTAATAATAGTCATTAGACAGTTGTCTAATAGACATGGTAATTAATTGTCCACAGAGACATGTTAACAGATAGCACTGAAAAATAAGACACATTTAATAATACATCAAAAAATATCGTTCTAGGTACTGCTGCAATGGCACTCATGGCCTGGGATAAAAAGACATCACCCATATTGAAAATGGGAAGAATGGGACCTAGAGGCACCTGAGAACTCCAAGAGGCCATAGAGATCATTTGAACCTGCCCTTGCCATTTCGCAGGGGTAAAACCACCTGAGAAGGGTGCACAGGTGGCTGAGCAGAGCCAGACCATGACCCAAGATCGTGGCAGGTCTCGTCTGAAGAACCCACACCAGCTCCAGGGCCTTCAGGAAGTCCTCCCCAGTACCCTGTTTGCTGCTTCTGGTGGTTCTGAGAGAGCTGAGTCCATCATCTGCTGGGTGGAAAGAATGCGCTACAGGTGGTTCGCCTGCTCCGCAGATAGGTGTAGGCACCAAGGAGAGTCCTCTCTGGCTGGTAAGGAGGTTTACTGGGTGGGTGAGCACAGCAGCAGGGAATGCCTGCTCGGGGCCCAGCCTGAGGATTTGGCTTTCTGCCTCCTAGGTTGGTTTCACCTCAGCCAAGAAACCAGTTACCAGATGGGAGCAGCATTCTGTCATCCCAGCCTTGTGTCACCAAAGGCCTAGAGGTAAAAGTCTTTGGGACATGTTTCCCTGATTAAACCATCCTGGCCTCCTTCTGACATACAAATGTGGAGGGAAGGAATGCGTTATGGGAACCCAGTACACCAACCTTTCCAGAACATGACGTTGGGCCTGAACACTAATGACAGCTCGGCAAACAAATATTCTCAATGAAGAGCTTCCCAAATGCCATCCCTGTGACATAGAGGGTCACAGAAGCTGCAAAGAGCTGTAGTATTTGTAAGCCAAAGATCAGACCCGGGCTGTGTCACTGCTGCTGGGGATGGAGTAAAAGCAAGTGGGCTTGAGATCAGAAGGAAATATGGGTCAATGGAGACTGTAGAATCTCTAGTCCCCACTGGAGATTTAAAAACCATAATAGTTTCTGCCATTTTGAGAACTATGTAATTATGGTCACGTTTGAAGGCAGAAGGCTAGGCCCTGATTAGAACAATATGGACACTATAGTTTAATCTGATGTAGACAAGAAGGGCTGAGACAAGGAAAGTAATATTTACTGATTGGCTATGATGCCTAGTTTTTACTCATTGACCCACTTAATCTTCCAAACCATACAATGATGTTGCTATTACTCTCTCCCCTTTCCAATGGAGGAAGATGGGGCTCAGGGGGCCTAAAGGAACCTACAGCCAGGAAGAGGTAGAGAAGGGAAGTGGATCGGGGCATTGAACTCCTTTCTTATGTTATGCTGAGAATGAGGACAATGCTAATCAGTTTAATTATGTTATAAAATTGAATATTTTTTCAAAAGGATTGAAAGCAAGAGGGCATTCTCTGCTTTACAGCTTATCTGCCAAGCACCAGTGCCCTTCCATGGTTCTGACTCCTAGACTGCTGGTACGGCCTTCCAAAGAAAGACCCTGGAATCTCCATGGCCGCCTTTGCTGGCCTTTTCCTGTGAGTCTCACAGGTGGGACCATGATCGCTGGCGGCCTCTCTGTACTATCAAAATCAGCATCACATCAGGATGACCTGTGCCCACAGGGCGGTGGAGGTATCTTGGCATGAAGAGTTGGTGCAGGTCCAACCCAACTGTCCTGTTTGACATCTAGGGTCCCAACCCCCTT
The DNA here is from genome assembly GCA_026230045.1 of Corynorhinus townsendii. Taxonomy (NCBI): domain Eukaryota; kingdom Metazoa; phylum Chordata; class Mammalia; order Chiroptera; family Vespertilionidae; genus Corynorhinus; species Corynorhinus townsendii. Next base: position 5,609,192 of record JAPDVU010000009.1, read on the forward strand.
CGGAGCCCTGGGCTTTGTGGTTTCTCTTATTAGTGGTGACTTGTTGAAGCTGCATTTTGCCAATAAATGTGAGTCACGAGGCCACTTGCAATACACAGCCCTTACCCTGTCTGTGTGCTCCACAGCTGAGCCCTGGAACCTGGAGCTGGCCTCAGTGGGCAGTCACCATTAAAGAAGACGGAGAGAAGCAGACAGGGCCCACTCACTTCTTTAGCAAGACAATGGGCTGCTCTCTTGTTGCAGTTTTTCTTTTTCATTACATTTAATCTATGGCTATTTAATGAATAGTAAAGGGAGAGAGAGGGGGAGAGGCAGAGAGAGAGAGAGAGAGAGAGAGAGAGAGAGAGAGAGAGAGAGAGAGAGAAAGCGAGAGAGAATGTAAGAATGTCTGGCAAGTGGTAGAGTCCCTCTTCCCTGCCTTGAGTGGAGGAAACTCTATTTCCACTTTCTTGGGGAGATTTCTTTTCTTTCTTTCTTTCTTTTTTTTTTTTTTTTTTAATTGTTTGAAGTATTACAAATAGTAGTACATATGTCTCCTTTTCTTTCCCCCCATTGACCTCCCCCCGGCCTCCCCTACCCCCCAGTACATGCCTTCACCTGCCTGCGCCTCCCCCGCCCCCCCCCCCCCCCGCCCCAGTGTCTTGTATCCATTGGTTATGCTTATATGCATGCGTACAAGTCCTTCGGTTGATCTCTTACAGCGCCCGCCCCCCCCAACCTCCCCTGCCTTCCGCTGTAGTTTGACAGTCTGTTCAATGCTTCTTTGCCTCTGTATCTATTTTTCCCCCATTTCTTTCCTTTAAAAAATTTTGCCTCTGCAGACTAGAAATAAACATATAATAACAAAAAAAATGTTTGAGTCCAATTTCAATGTCCAACAGTTCTGAGTCCCCGTTTCAATGTCTAACAGTTCCTTATGTGTACATGTCAGCAATGATATCTGGATGGTGGGCACATGGTGGCAATGCAGGTCCTACCCTCTCTGGTTTGGTCCTAGGCAATCTGCAGTGGTGCACAGCTGCTGACTGCTAGCGTGGCAAGGGTTCTTTAAGTTGATCTCCAGTATGGGCCCTTCATGTCAGAGAGAAGGAGGCAGTCTTGGAACCACGTGCACCCTCACATACAGTCCATGAGGATCTGAGGGCCATCGCCATGCCTAGCCTCACATGGCACAGAGAACACCATACCCCATATACCCATTGTCTCCAGGGCAGCTTTGTTGAAAGAGCCCTGATCTCTGAGGAATTTGCTAACCAGGGAAGCTGCATGTATTCCAAGCTCTCCCCTGAAGGCCTGCTGGCATGTAGTGCTGTCTAGCACAGAGCAGGCCCTGAAAATAGCATGTGACAACTGAATGAACGAGTCCAGGAATAATGCGGCGCTGGACATCGCCCACACAGAAAAGCCAGGACAAGGTGGAAACAGAGTTGAGGTGTACGGCGTGGTGATTCTGGATGGAGACGGATGGTCTTAGCCCTTCCAGCCACCAGGCAGTTTCTCGCGGGGTTGTGTTACAGCCCTGCTCGCCTGGCCTGGCTGCCGGGGCTCCGAGGGGGAATTGGTCCGTCTCCATGGGAAGGAGCTGATCACACAGGTTGGACCCACATGGGACCTGCGGCTGCCAGAGCCTCTCCCCTTCTGCAACCTTTGGAGACTCATTAAACATGCACTCAGCACCCCTCACAACCGCCCTGCCCTTCCCTCCTCGGGCCTCTCTGTGGGTCAGCCCTGCTCCTGGCGGCGAGGAAGGGACCTCCTGAGTCAGGCCCGAGGAGTAGCTGTTGCTTCACCCCGGCCCCCAAGGGCTTGGAGAGCCGACCTGCTTTGTCCACAGGAAACTGTCCGGCTCGGGCCAGAGCATGGAGTAGTTTGATGTGAATAAGCAGGGGGAAAAAGTGTCTTCATTTTTTTCTTCTTCAGATTGGATTTAATTGAAAACAACCACTCAACTCAACACTCTTTCCTTTCGGGCAGCACGATGATCCAGCGCCAGCCTCTGAGTCAGAGGAGGGGCCCAAGGCTGGCACCCCAAGTCCAGAGGGGGTGGCCGTGGCCCAAGGGCTTGGGAACACGGGTCTGTGAAAGGATGTGGGGCTCAGAGCAGCCAACTGCTCAGGCTTCCTGCATCCACCATGGAACTGAAAGGGGACAGAGTGGGGTCAACCTGGGCTGGGCTTGCGTGGGGAGAGTGGGGTTCAGAGGAGGGAGGCCCCAGGCTCTCCTGCCCCAGCAGAAACCCACCAGTTGAGTGAGGGTGCATCCCTTCCAAGCTTTGCAGAGTCTCTGAGGAGGAGCAGGCTATTGCAGATGTGCCAGGAAGGCAGCATTGGAAGCGACTGCTGGCACCGGATGGGGCGCGGGCTGGGGCTCCCTCCCTCTGGCTCACTGGGAAGCCCATGCCACTCTGACATCATGGATGAAAGTCAGGTCTGGCTTTCAAACATTGGGGCTGCTCCTCCCAACTCAGCCTGGCCAGCTGGACCCTCCCAAAACGGGATCTCTTTTGTCAGCTGCCTTTTATAGAACTATAAAACCAGAAGTTCAAGTAAGAAGCCTTAGACCAGTCACCAGAAGAGTCAGGCTTTACCTCTCCTGCTCTCCTCCCTTCTCCTCAGGGCAGTGGCTTCCACCACTGGCAAAGCCCAGCTACTGCCTTCCATCTCAGCCCTTTGAAGACCCTACAACCCCCAGAGGCACACGAACCTGCCCAGGAGGGGGATCTGGACAGGGGAATTAGGAGAAAGGAAAGGGAAGAGGGACAGTTAGGCTGCCATTACTTGGGAGAAAGAACGATACTTCTGGAAGGCAGTAAAAGAGCACATAGAGAATTGGAAAACATAAAAGAAGCAACCTGGGACCACAGTCCACGAGGACGAGACCTTTGTCAAATAACTGTGACCTTTGCTGCTTCAAATTCCTTTTTCAAGCATTGGAATCCTTTGGCCAAAGAATAAACAAATAGGGTGGTGGGCCACCAGATGACCTATGGTTAGCTGAGTTTGGAAGGGAGGAGATATTAGACATTTGGAGCCTGAGAAAGGGGTTGCATTTCCTTCTCCTTATGTCAAGAATGGGCCATAGCAGTTTCCAAATTAATTACAGTGGCAGAAAGAAGCAAATGGATGAAATCAGTTATTTTTGACTTAAAGAAACTGGATCAAGATCAACTGTGATCCCGGGAGAATGAGACGACTTCTACAGTTTAGGAAGTGCCATCTGAACTCCAAGCACATGAGGAATAAACCAAAACCAAAGGAACTCACCCCATGGTCCAAGATGGTGGCTAAGTTAGTACAGCCGCACCTGTAGTACCCTCTTGTCTACCTTCAGCTTAGAGGATTACCATGAAGTGGAAGCAAAGGTGTTAATAAAACCATTCTTTGCTCTAATTAAATCACTTATCTTGATTTGATAAGAGATTTTTTTTCAAGGTGTAACACATGGGACCTTGCTTCTCTTGGCCTTGAGTTATTTTCATGTACCTTGAGCATTAACATTCCTGTGGGTCTCACAGATCATATCTGGCTGTTATATAACTGGCATTATAAGATTGGGAAGGATCTTGATAATACCTAGGTCAAAGTCTTTAATTTATGAATGAGGGAGGTTAAACGACATGCTTTGTATACGCCTACATTTATTCATCCAAGATTATTATTACTATTGCTCTTTTTGTTCTTGCTGTTATTATTTAGCAACTACACATGGTAAACATTGTTCTGCACACTGGTGAGTCATTGGTGAACAAAAGGGGGAAATAATCTTGTTTTGTGAGGCTTATAGACCAGTTGCAGAAACTGACATTAAACAACATGAACAAATGTGAAAATGGTACCTTTTCAGGAAAAATGATGAAGAAAACAGTGAAAAAGGAGACGGTGCTTGAGATGCAATGGCCAGGGAAGGCCTCTCTACACAGGTGAGCTCTCTGTGATGGGCCAGAGCCAGACACGAGAAGCTTGGAGACAAGCGTTTTTGAGGCCATGGGATGGCAAGGGCCTAGGCCCCAAGGCTGGAACGATCCAGGTGTTCTTTTGAGGCAGAGATAGAACAGTATAGCTGAAGTATCATGAGTAGAATGATCAGGGAGCAGAGCAGGATCAGATGCACTGCCCACCACCCTACTCACAGCTGTCCCTATGGAAGACCCATAAAGCTTTGTGTGGTCCAGGAATGAATGTGTTCTTTGTGAGACCATCCCTCTCCTGTTGTAACTAATCTTGTTCTACAAACTCAAGCGCGGAACAAGCCCAAGGAGAAAGCTGGTTCCCCACCCAGGATGCCATCAAGACTCCTTCCCTCATGCACGCCATTGCGGTTTACCACCAAAGGTTTACCAGCCTCCAAGAACATCAATGGCCATGCAGACCATTACATCTTGTTACGGGCTGGGTTAACCCCCCTCATCGCCTCCCCTCCCCCCCAAAAAAAACATTCGGTGAAGTCCTAACTTTCAGTAGCTCAGAATGTGGCCTTATTTGGAAATAGGGTATTTGAAGCTTTAATCAAGCTAAGATGAGATCATTAAGGTGGGCAGTAATCCAATATGACTAGCATCCTAATTAAAAGGAGAAATTAAAACACAGGGAAAGCCCCTTAAAATCCTTCCACTGGGATCTATAACTCAGTCTCTAGTTATCAAAATGCCCCATATCCTTACGCTTTTCTATGGATGTCTCTTCGAATGCCTGCCACAGCTGAATCCAGCCTTCCCTCCAGGTCATGGTTTCCCTTTCAGCTTTCTAGCAGTGGCTCCTTTTTCTTCCCAGGGACAACAGGTCTAGAGAAGAGTTGTGTGTCTTACTTGCTCCACATTCTGTCATCCATACCCCCGTCTCCATCCTCTGGCGTCTCCACCCCCAGCTTCTTTGATGCTCATAGCATTAGACTTCCTTCCAAATCTCATTTTTAAGGAACCTACTCTCCAACCACTACCTGCCATCTTCCAGATAATTCAGACTCTTCCATTGGCACCATTCCTTAAACCATTTCATGCCCTTCATTCTCTTCTTTCCATCGTCATAATCACTGCCTTAAATAAACTCCCAGCTTCCATCTCTTCCTCTAGCCTACTGACTTGGAAATCTCTTACCCTGCTTCAACCCAGCTCTCCACCGACTCTGAACCTACACCAGAAGATCTGAATACAACTGGAGGAAAACATAAAGTGGAGCTGTCTGGTCACATGTTAATTTTTGACCACAAATCTCACTAGGGACCTCAGTATTGCCTGGCAATCCTACTACCTTCCTCTGGCCAATTCACCATCCCGTTCTCTAAGGCCATTATTTCATAGCTTTTCTCTCCTTACAGCCACCCCCTCACTTTCAGCGGATGACCTCATATTTATTCACTGAGAAAACAGAAGTAGGCAGGAGAGAACGCCCTCATCCACCTAAAATGAGTCACCTGTCACCTCCTTCAGTACCCATATATCCTGCCTTCCCTGCAGACTGTAGCCTGCTCCCATCGGGGACCTACCCTGTTGCTGGTGCACCATATCTCATACTGACTTGCCTACTTAAAGACTGCTCCACAATCATGTCTCCTTCCCTCAATATCATCTCTTCTCTCTGCGTCTCATTCTCATCAGTCTCTAAGTGCACTGGAATATCTCCTTTTTCCTGATGGCTTCTTCTAGCCATCAATTTAAAAATATGTATATTTTTATTGATTTCAGAGAGGAAGGGAGAAGGAGAGAGAGATAGAAACACAAATGATGAGAGAAAATCATCTATCCACTGCCTCCTACTGGGGATGGAGCCTGCAACTCAGACATGTGTCCTGACCAGAATCAAACCATGACCACCTGGTTCATAGGTCGATGCTCAACCACTGAGCCATGCCAGCCGGGCCTACCTATCAGTTGACTTTCTTTTTGCCATAGACCAAAACTCCTTGAAATTGTGACCTATATTCGGCCTCCACTTCTTCACCTTCTGAGCTCTTCTCAATCCTTCCTTACCAGGCTTTTGTCTACCATTTCCTGTTCTGGTCTCAGCCCTTGGCCATATTTAAAGACGAATTCTCAATCCTCACCTGGAGATCATAGCAACATGTAGAATAGCAATCTCTCTTAACGTGGCTTCTGGTATGTTATCCTTTCCTGGTTTTCCTGCTACTCTTTTCCTATCTCCTTTCCTTCATTCCTCCACTTCCCCCTATCCTCTAAATATTCTTTTGCACCAGAGATTAGCTCTTTCCCCTCTTCTTTTCTGAATCTACACAATCTAGCAGAGATCAACCAGAAGCATGGTTTTAAATATCTATATGTTCACGACTCATTTATCTTTAGACCTAATCTCTCCCCCTGAATTCCAGGCATGTATATCCAACTACCTACCAGACCTCTCCACCCCGATATCTAATAGATATGTTAAATATATTAGTAATGTGCCCAAAATGGAAACCTTGACTTTTCCCTATCCTCTCCTCCCCAAATATGCTCCTCCCATAGGTTTCCCCATCTCAGTGAATGGTGTCACCATTCTCCAGCTTTTCAAGTCCCAAGTAGAGCATTCATCCTTGTACCCTTTCTTCCCCTTTTATTGCACAGACAAATTCATCAGCCAACCCATCTGACTGCAGTACATGCCAATGCTACAAAGAAGAATAAACAGGGTGTGGGGATAGAATGTACCAGAAGGCAGGGAAGGTTAGAGGCATTATTTATTAATCATGGTCAAGGATAGACTCTGAGAAAGTGACATTAAAATAAAGATTTTCCTGAAACAGAGAGGCACAAGCTCCTGCAGGATCTGAGGAGAAAGCACTCGAGCCAAGGGCAGAGCAAGTGTGCAGGTCATGAGGTCAGGAACATGGCACAACTGAGGAGGACAGCAGGTTTTGAGTGCCTGAGCAGACGGAGGAGTGACGACCATCGACAGGGGCCAGACTACAAAGGATCTTGTCAGCCGGGGTCAGCCTGATGCTTGTGTTTCATTCTAATTGTTATGGGAAAGTAATGGACAGTTTTCAACAGGAGTCTATCATGATCTGATATATGTTTTATAGGTAATGCTGGCTCCCTGGTGGAAATGAATTGTAAGAGACCAAGAGAAGAACAATGGGTCCGCCTAGGAGCTTACTGCAATATTATAACTTTTTCTATAAAGGGCTGTGCTATGGGCTGAATGTTTGTGGTCCCCTAATATCCATACATTGAAACCCTCATCTCCAATGGGATGGTATTGGGAGACGGGGCCTTTGGGAGGTGATTATGTCATGAGGGTGGAGCCCTCATGATGGGATTGATGCCCTTATAAGAAGAGAGACAGAATCAATCTCTCTCTCTCTCTCTCTCTCTCTCTCTCTCTCTCTCTCTCTCTCTGCCATGTGGAAATATAACACAAAAATGGCCATCAGCAAACTAAGAAGGGGACCTTCACCAAGCACCCATCCATGCTGCCATCCTAATCTTGACCTTCCCCGCATCCAGAACTGTGAGAAGTACATGTCCACGGCATTTTTGTTATAGCAGCCCGAGCTCACTAAGACAGGCTAGGGAGTAAATCTTTTAGGCTTTGCTGCCGTAGGGTCTCTGTCACAACCACTGAATTTGGCTGCTGCGGTGCTAATGCAGTCACAGCCAATCTGTAAATTAGTGCATGTGTCTATGTGCCAAGAACACTTATTAACAGGCCCTGGGCTGGATTTGGCTTGTGGGTCATAGTTTGCAGACTTCTGTTCTAAACCCGAAATGCTGACAGATTGGCCCAGGCCTATCATATGGGCATAGTTTTAGAGGTTACTCTGGACCCGTGGTCGGCAAACTGCGGCTCGTGAGCCACATGCGGCTCTTTGGCCCCTTGAGTGTGGCTCTTCCACTAAATACCATGGTCTGGGTGAGTCTATTTTGAAGAAGTGGCATTAGAAGAAGTTTAAGTTTAAAAAATTTGGCTCTCAAAAGCAATTTCAATCGTTGTACTGTTGATATTTGGCTCTGTTGACTAATGAGTTTGCCGACCACTGCTCTGGACAGTCTCACTGTTGATGGATTAAATGTGGGAGCAAAGGGCTGGTGAAGATTCAAAGACACCCTTTTGAGATTCACTTGTTAATTTTTCCAGTCATTCCTCAGACGATACTAACATTTATATTTCTATGAGAGTAAAATAAGGTAGCTATTCATGGAAAAAGAAATACTGATCTCACTTAGTGGGAAATAAGCTAAACTCTACCCAGAGGGCACTGATTTTATGTGGAAGCAAAATATTCTCCTCCAAACTAACCTCCTAACCCTATGACAGTGGTTGACAAACTCATTAGTCAACAGAGCGGCAAACTGCAGCTCGTGAGCTGCATGTGGCTCGTGAGCCGCAGTTTGCCCACCACTGCCCTATGATACTCAGCTCACCAAAGTGTGTGTGTGTGTGTGTGTGTGTGTGGTGATGAGTGTGTCTTTTGGGGAAGAGTCTTTTACCACTGACGTTGTTTAGAACTGCCAGTACAAGATGCCAATAAAAAGACCAACTGTTCACTGCTTTAAAATTTTCTACCTTCAGTTTACCATGTTATTGCCAGGGCACACACCCCCACTGCCCCCACTCCTGTGTCACATATTGTCCTATCAGTCCCAATGAAACAGTGAAGGCCCTGGGCTAATACCTCTGCATGAAAACGGTGAGACACAGATACTTTAGTCCTAACTCAATCGTACATTTTATGTGTGATACTAAGAACAACTTCCCATGAAGAAAAAGAAAAAGGAGCCCTGACCGTTTTGGCTCAGTGGATAAAGCATCAGCCTGTGGACTGAAGGGTCCCACGTTCGATTCCAGTTAAGGGCATGTACCTCGGTTGCAAGCACATTCCCAGTAGGGGGTGTTCAGGAGGCAGTTGATCGATGTTTCTCTCTCATCGATGTTTCAACTCTCTATCCTTTTCCCTTCCTCTCTGTAAAAAATCAATAAAATATATCTAAAAAAAAAAAAAAGAAAAGAAAAAGGAGGAGAAAAAGCGAGTGAAAAAAAAAGTCATTTAAGAAATGAATTAGATGTCACTATATACCTTCAATTTTCCCAAGGACAGCATCTGGTGGATACAGAGTATTAAATAGCAATGGAGACCCTTCATACCCTGCTGAGCATAAACTCAATGCACGAGGGAGAGCTGGAGAGGTAACCTGTGTGCCCAGCAACTTTCCACTCCCCCTTCCCTGCACCCGTCCAGGCTGCCATCCCCTGGCTGGGAACACACTGTGCCGGGTCGGGCTGCAGAGCCTTCTTGGTGTAGTAATAAAGTGCACACTTATAATGTTGGGCCGAGTGACAAGAACAACATGGAATAACACTCTACCCACCCACTGAGAAAACCAAGTGTGTCACACTCCTCTGTGTCATGGTTTTAAAAATATCTCCATGGACGGTCCAAGTCTCAGGTTGGGCTGGAGGGGTGTTTAATGCCTGCCTCTGCCAGGTGGAAAATGTTTTCATCAGCGTCCTGAGGCCCCGAGTGATGGACGGCGGCTGGGTTGCGTGTGAGCGCTCAGCAGCACGTGTCTAAGAAAAATGGGGGTGGGTGGCTATTTCTTTGCTCATTTTTCCCCCTTTTTCTTTCTTTTTTAATTACATGTTCCTGACAAAGAGGTGTGGTCCTTGGCACTGCCACCCAGGCTCCCCTCCACCTCGAACCACACGGAGAGGAGAATTCAGAGGACTTCTCAGCACTTGGCTCCATTCTTGGCATCAACGGAAACATAAACCCAGGGGCCAGCACAGAGGGGTTTAAAAGCCCAGTGAGTGACTGGAGAGACCGGCTCTTCCCAAGGTTTTATCTCTTGCTCTCTCCTGCCTTGCTCCCTTGCTTAAGAAGAGCACAGCCCGCCTGGCCAGTGTGGCTTATTGGTTGAGCACTGACCTATGAACCAGGAGGTTACGGTTCGTTTCCTAGACAGGACACATGCCTGGGTTGAAACCTCAATCCCCAATGGGGGGCATACAGGAGGCAGCTGCTCAATGATTCTCTCTCATCATTGATGTTTCTCTCTCTCTCCCACTCCCTTCCTCTCTGAAGTCAATAATATTAAATCAATCCTATATAATAAAAGCTTAATATGCTAAGTGTCTGACTGTTCAGTTGACCATTCGGTCGACCGCTCAACCAGTTGCTGTGACACGCACTGACCACCAGGGGGCAGATGCTCCAACTGGTAGGTAAGCTTGCTGCTGGGGCCCGGCTGATCAGGGCTGGGTGAGAGGGCCAGACATGCCCTGGAGCCCTCCAGAAGTCCCTCCCTGGCTGGCTGGCCCTTATCACCCCAATCAGGACTGGGTGAGATGGCCCTGATTGGCCCCTGATTGCTGGCCAGGCCAAGGGACCCCACCCATGCACAAATTCATGCACCGGGCCTCTAGCATATATATAAAAAAGACAAAGAGCACAGTCCAGGCTAAGTCTATTAGAGTTTTGTCACCAAGTGGGGGTTTCAAACAACACGGTGGCCTTTTAACCCCTGGGGCTTTGTTCTTGTTTCCTTTGGAATCCCCAGTGGCTATTAGCAGGCAAGTTGTTGAACCTTGAAGCCTAGGTTCCTGACTTGTAAAAGGGGATAAGGATAGAACCTACATCTGGAAGGTTGGAGTGATGAGAAAATGATGTGACACAGGCGAGCACTTAGACAGGACCCGGCGCACAGCAAGCACTCAAGAAATTCTGGCTGTGTTTGCAGTGTCAGAGTCTCACGGGTGACAAACATGTGGGAAAAAAATCTTTCACTTGAAATCACAGAGGAAAAATTGTGTGAGAGCCCACGTGCTCTGGGCCCTACCTGTACTCTGCCCCATCTTCATTCGCTTGGACATGGGCTGGGTCTGAGCCCCTGGAATTTCTTTATCTGCATCAGGCATGCAGGCCTTACATTTGCTATGGCCTCTGCCTGGAACATCCTACTCCCAAATAAGCCCAGGACTCGCTGCTTCACGCCATTCTGATATTTACTCAAATTTAATTTATTAGAGATCTTGCTCTCTGAACAAGCTACAGGGGCACCCCTACTACCCCAGTCAGGTTCTGTCCCTCTTCCCTCTGTCATTTGCCTTCTTCCAGGTACCTGCATGTTATATGTTCATGTACTAGTATAGTTATTTTCTATCTCCCCTGCTAACATGTAAGATCCTAGAAAGTAGGGGTTTTGTCTTTTGTTGTTGTTCATTGCAACATTTCTAACACTTAAAATGGTGCCCAAAGTACAGAAGGCATACACTAGCAATTAAACAAACACATAAAACATATTCATACGTCATAATTCACAAACAAATAAAACATATACATATGTCATTATCCCCTTAATGAAGAATAATGAAAGCACTCAGACAGTTAAGAATATTCTGGGCCTTAACCTGACACTTTGTAAATTTGACAGGAGTTAACTTTAAACTTAAATCCAAGAAGTTCATTCACATCAGAATCACTGTGATCTTTCCTCTCCTTGGTATTCTCAGCCCTTGTAATATTATATTCTATATACATGTAGGGGAAACATCAAGATTTTTTCTTAACTGACCAGATCCTTCTTGTGATTTATTTATGTCCCAAGAGTCTCATGACTCCCAGTACTGAGGAAAATGTGACCTGCTCCCTGAGACTTCCTCAATATCACCTTGTCTGACACAGAAGGAGGCCTCCTCTCTATAATGAGATCTTTGTACAATGTGCTTTGTGCTAGGGGGAAGAGACAGCTCCCATCCAGGCATTTCTAAATCACATTCTTCCTGGCTTTTTAGGATTTCGCCATAATGGATCAAATCATGCCAATTCAGAAGTCTTGAAAACTGTATCAGCGTGAACCTTGACCTATGCAAGTTGTCAAGCAATTCACTGAGGGACCAGACAAGTGAATGAAGGTAACTGCTTACAGTTCTGAAGACATATATAACTATTGTCATGCTGCCCTTTGTTTCTACTCAGTTTGAAGAGAGCTGAGTGGGCTAAGAGTGATTCCCATTACCATCACATCCTGAAAAAAGTGAACTTCAGGGCCATCATTGGGAAAATCCAACAGATAGTTGGCTAAATGCTCACATGACCACAAATTACTGTGGATAGTACAGCTTAGCTCTGGTACTCACTGAAAATTAACCTCCCTTTGAAGGCACGAACATCCTATCTCAGGGTCAGGTACCACAGGGATTATTTTACTTTGCTTTATTTTATTTTATATAACAAAGCTTGCCTCACTCTGGCCCAAGTTTTTCCCAAGACTTTTAGGATCTGGTGAATTGAAGACATGGTTTTGCTGGCTGTTGTGTTCCACGTTGGAGACAGTATGTCTCTTCTTTTTATATCCGAAACAGAAGACTGATTTTTTTTTTTTTTTAATATCAGGGCAATAGAACTTGTGATCCTTCAGCAGCTTGGTTCTTTGTAATAACCTATGGGCACTTTCCTCTGACATGTAGCTCACATGTAGTAAGAAACACATCTAAACCTTCACTCCCTAGTTCATACCTCTTTCCACTGTTGAAAGCATTCAGCATGTGTTGAGTTCAAGAAGAATACGCCTCAACGGTGGCTCCCAAACCCAAAGGTCCAGTAGGGAACTCTCCTGACAGCACGTTTCTTCCACACATTTTCTCCACCCTCATCCATCTCCCACATTTCCCCAGCCTGTTTGCGCCATCCCATCTCTGCTGAGACTCGCTCCAAAGTGGGGCCTCCCTCTGATGATGATGGTAGACCAGGAGGCTGCCATCAGTGACATCAGACCTATTGGCAGTAACCACAGTGGCACTTCTGACAATATGCCAAGAGTTCTGGGAGCCAGGCATGAGGTGGGTAGTCCAAATAATGATCCCTGCCCAAGCTGCCCTCTGCTGGGACAACCCACCACTAATTAAAGGCCATCTGTTTAGCCCATCCAGGCTACACTGCCAGGAGGAGCCAGATGTCAGCACATTACTCCAGTCCGTGACCTCTCTTAGGATATTAACATGGGTTATTTATGGGTGGGCTGAGGTGGTTACCCTATATGAGCCTCCTTCCTGGTGCATGGCTTAAGAAGTTATATATATATGTTATATATAAACTTTATGACGATACCATTAATTTTGGGTACTGCCAAGTTCCAGACCTATAGGCTCTGTAGTTGGGTTCTGGGCCTGGTTCAACAATAATAATTTTTAAAAACACTCCAATGTCTCATTTCTCTGTGTTTTCCATGGACTCTACCTAAGTATAGATATGAGTACTCTCTTCTTGAGAATTCACTGGCATTTAGTTCTTGCCAACTGCCTGTGAACTACTCTGTCTCTCTCCTTCAATCAGAGAGGGTGCCAAGGGAGTGCCTTTTTAAGACCAGAAGAGAATTGGGTGGCACCATGCTTGATGATGTTCTTATTCTTCTAAGTTATGAGTTGAAATGCCTTCTATCCACAGCAGGTTCTGGGTGAATTAGTCTACCCCCATGAGGGGAAGAAAGTTGGATGAATACAGAACTAAGGATCATAAAAGCTGAATTCTAATCATGGCTCTACCATCTCTATGTCACGGAAACTTGAGAAAGTTGCTTGCCTTTTCTAGGTCTCAGACTGTTCTTCTCAATACTCCCAAACTCTGTGTCTTATATATAATGAGTCTTAATAATTAACTCTGACACGAATACACATTGTTAATAAAAATATTTAAATGGATTAACGTGTATCCTCCATGCTGCATTCTGTAAAATGTAATATAAAAAGTGCTGAAAAGAGTTAACTCTACATTGGCTTAAGTTGCCGATATTATTAATATTTGTCTTACCCACTAAAAGGTATGTCACAAAAGAGAGAGATAATCTAAGCAATTCTGATTTGATAGATCTAAAATGGCTGTACCAACCAATAAGCAAGGACCAAAATCTCCATTTCTACAATATCTCACCCTCACCACCCAATATCTAATTGTTATAAGACCCTCCAGACTAATGGTTCTCAGCTCAGGTAGTACCACCTCCAAAAGGATGGTTTAAAAATGGCCGTGGGCATTTTTTAGTGTTATAATACGAGGGGTGGTGGAGGCAGTGGCATTGAGTGCATAGGGGTCAGTGATGTTGCTCATTCTGCAATGTGTCGGCCCGTGACTCACAGTGAAGAATTATCCCCTGTGCCCACCAACCTTCACACAGTTCACTGAACATTCATGTAAAACCTGCTAATAATTATCTCAGCCTAGAAGCTAATGCCATCTCACACATAAAAACAGTTCTTTCTCTGTTAGCATCCACGAATATTGCAAGTTTAGGGGGTGTTTGAGTAGCTCTTTAGCAAAGTTAATAAAGTGTTACATAGGACACACTGTGTGCCAAGGATTATTCTAAACACTTGATACAAATCCACTTAATCCTCACAACACCCTTATTAACACATACCCCCTTAATCCTCATAACACCCCTATTAAGGAAGAATAATTACTCCCATTTCATAGAAGACAAGACAGAGGCATTGAGTGGTTAATTGTCTCCTGAGACCATACATTGAGTAAGTCGATGAGCTGGTCTCTGAACCTGGGCCATCTGATTCCACAGTCTAAATTCTCAGATAATTGAATACACTTTCTCTTGGCAGTTTCTTTAGGGATGAAGGACTCTATGGTATTAATCTTCTAAAGAGTGACAACGAGAAAGCGGATGCTACCTGAGGCAAAGGAAATCTCCGTATCCAAAAAGGTGGGTATCTCATCATCTCACCCACGTGACTTAGAAATATTTTTAAAGAGATAAGAAGTAAACCAAGAGCTATATTTAAAAAGAGGTGACATCTACCTCACCTAGGTATTTCTTTCCTGTATTGTGCAATCAAGATAATTTCCGAGAGCGATGGTCTGCGAAGGACCAGCTCACTGGTGAGAAAGCAGAGGAGAGAGAATGGGGACTTCTACTACAGAGGGTTCGCCTGAGGGGCCTGGGCATCCACACATTGTTCTAGGGAAGAATCTCCGCAGGATTTCGTCTTCCCTCAGGTCCTGCCAACATTGCAATGGTTTGATACAGCAAAAGCCAGTTTACTGTGGGTCTGGCTGCCGTACAGGACAGCTATCTTCCATCGGAAGCTCAGCATTCCAGGTGGTTTCAGTGTCCTAACACCTCCATATCCACCCATTTGCTGTTTTCCTTAGTAGCACAGAAGAGAACGTAGAGAGTCTCTTACCACTCAAAGTCATACAGGTAACGTCTCTTCCTGGTTCACAGGACAGAGCTAGTCGCATGGCCCTTCTTCTCCTTCATGTACCCAAAACAGAAGAGAAAGAGGGGTTGGTGAATAATACTGATGTTCAATATCTGTCAACTTAAAAGTGACCTCAAAGGGTAAATGACATATTCCCTCCACTTAAGATCAACAATGTGTTTAGTCTATCCTGTAAAGTCTAGAGGGCTAACACATGAGGCATTTTAAAACCTCCCTTAGTAGCCACTTAAACGTTAAAACATAACTTATTGAGGTTAAATTCACATAGCATTAAATTACCATGTTGCAGCAGCATTGATGACATTCACAGTGTTGTGCAGCCACCACCTCTATCTAGTTCCAAGAGACTTCCATCGACCCACTGACCAGCCATTCTGTGTCCCCTCCTCTCAACCCCTGGAACCATCAATCTATGTTGTGTCTCAGGGGATTTATCTATTCTGGGTGTTTAATATACATACAGAATTGTGCAATATGTGACCTTTTGTGGCTGGCTTCTTTCACTTAGGGTGTTTTTTTTGTTTGTATCACTACATCCTTTTCTATGACAGAGTAATATCCCATTGTATGGATACACCGCAATTTGTTTTCCATTTGTTCACTCTTTATTGTTTTTGGTTATTGCGAATAATGCTGCTATGGATAGTGTGTACATGAGTTTGAGTTTCTGGTTTCAGTTCTTTTGGGTATATACCTGGGAGAAAATTATGGGGTCATGTAGAAATTCTATCTTTGACGTTTTGGGAATTGCCAAACTGTTTTCCACAGTGACGGAACCATTTTTCATTCCCATAAGAAGTGTGTGAGGGTTTCAGTGTCTCCACATCTTTGCCAATGCATGTTATCATTATTATTTTTTAACCACAGCCATGCCAGCGGGCGTAGGGTAGTATCTCACTGCATTTTTGATGTGCATTTCCCCAATGACAGATTATGTTGAGCAGTGTTTCCTTTTACTTTTTGGCTATTGTATATTTCTTTTGGGAAAATATTTAATCAAGTCTTTGCCTGTTTTAAAATTAGGTTGTTAGTCTTTTTGTTGTTCAGTTGTAGGATTCTTAACCCTTATCGGATATAGGACTTGCAAATATTTTCTCCCAATGTGTAGGCTATCTTGCTACTTTTTTGATAGTGTCCTTGGATACGCAGAAGTTTTTAATGTGATGAAATCTGGCTTATCCAGTTTTTCTTCTGTTGCTCATGCTTTTAGTGTCCTGTCTCAGAATCCACTGCCAAAGCTAAGGTTAGAAAGATTTAATCCTGTTTTCTTCTTAGAATTTTACAGGTTTAGCTCTTATATTTCCATCATTAATCCAGTTTGAGTTAAGTTTTGAATATGGTCTGAGGCAGGAGTCCAATCATCTGTGAATATCCAGTTGTCCTTGTGTTTGTTGAAGAGCCTAGTCTTGTCTCATTGAGTGATCTTAGCACTCTTCTCAGGAAGCAACTGGCCAGAAGTATATGGGTATTAGTAGCCATTTTTAATATGCAACGAACTTCTCAATTCTAAAAACTTTTTTTCATATCACATCTAAATCTCACTGACTTCTGTTCAAAAGACTTTTTTTCTCTTTTCTCTAGTCTTCAGGAAAAAAAAAAGGAGAAAAATTGGTCCTATGAACACATACAAATGACAACAACTATAACTACCATATTGACATTCAGCCAGTATCTGTGGATGGTTCAGTAAGTGAAAGGCAATGTCGTTGATACTGGGAGGGTAGAATATGAATAATATACAGTTCCTGCCTTCCAGGACCATACAATCCAGTAGGAAAGAAAAGCATATCTATGAAAAACTGTGCCAAATGTTTACAAAATGACACTGAGCAGGAAAGAGTGAGTCATTCTGACTGTGGGGTTTGGAGGACCCATGTGAAGTGGAAGTGGGTAGCATGAGGTATCTTGGATAATGTGAATGAAACTCTTCTGATGACATTATTTTAACATTCTAAAAGCTGGTCATGTTATGTGAATGCTGATCTTGGATCCCACTGAAGTGGCCACAATATTAAATCTGCCAGTGGTTATTGTGAATAATGCTGCTATGGGTATGTGGTGTCCAGATTACAGTTATTTCATTGGCAGGTAAGGAGCCTTACAAAGTTTTCTCTGAGTTAATCTATTTTATAACAAAATGTTTCAGTATCAAAATGCACTAGAAATATTTTTCATAGTATGTTTGGCTTGATGTTTGTGGGACTGGCATGAAGAAACTAAACTCTTACGTGTACCATGGACCTAGGTGACTCCCAGGTACCTCTGAGGTGGAGATCTGCTTACACGTGATAAAGTGAGGGGTGCTCTTGAAGACGTCATTTATAAAGAGGTGGGGAAATCAGGATTGGACAGAGAGAAATTGAAGTGGAACATAGTTACAACAGAGGCACTAGCTGACCCTTCAGAGATGCCCTAAATTGAGACCAGGATATTGACCTTTGGATATCACATACACCAGTCATTGGGTATGGGCTGCTTTGGGGAAGGGTGCATAACCCTAAGCAAGGTGACTCCTTTAGGCTGAAGGTAATTCCTGGAGACAGATTGGTCTATGAGCTGTCAACAGGCACCACTTTCTACACCTGGGGAAATAATTTTCTTGGTCTCAAAGGGGGATTCTGGGTCATATACTACAGCATCCACTACACTAGATAAGGATGGTATTACCATGGTTACCATTTTCAGAGGAGAATGAGACTCAATAGTTTAACTGCTTGCCCAAAGTCCCACAGCTATGAATGGCAGAGTTGGTACCAAAACCCAAGTCTTCTGATTCCAAGCCAAGTTGAATTAAGCAACATTATTGTCCCTCAAAATGTGCAGTACTGTTTCATCTAAAAAAAAAAAAGTATTTAAAGCCAGTTGAACTTCAATCATTTAGATTTCACAACTCTCACCTGGGAATCCCCCTTTTTCTTCCAAAACACAAAATTCAGTTCTCAACTTGCCCATGTCAAGGAATTTCTCTGAATGTGCAGTCCTAAAAACAAGGCGGAGTTCTTTCACACACAAACACATGCCTTTCTGTACTTTAAAAGCAGCACATAGGATAGAAGCAGAATATTACTGGAATTATTATTAAATTAACGGAATAACTCAGCATCCAGACCTCTGTGCTATTTTCAGACTAGCATCTATGCTATGGTATTTTCAGGAATAACACAGAGTCCAGACATCTAGGCTATTTTCAGACTACAGTATAGGAAAAAAACATGTATTAACAAAGGAAGATATGTGTGAAGATTAAGGAAGGGAGATTTACAAAGTGGTAAAAAATGTCAGCTTGAGGCAAAAAATAATGAACTTGAAAGCCAGAGAAAAGGAAGCATTTTCAGGCATCATTCCCTTTATTTCCAACACGCTGCCCTGAGAACTAAGAAGTGAGGCAAATCTCTGCCCCCAAGAGCCTGGAAGCCACTTACCAGCTGCTAAGAACCCGCCATGTTGGAATTCAGATGATGATCACATAATTGATGTCAACATCAAAGGTCATTGGAAGAAAGTAGGGTTTAAGGATGAGAACTCAAGAAGAGCTTGGATCTTCACCACTTACTGTATAACTGGGGTAAGGATCTCAATCACTTTAAGAACCTATATAGATTCCCTATCTATGAATAATATCATCATCATAACAACTTTATAGGAGTATTCTATGATGAAATTGAGACAGTAGAAATCTCCTGACTTTATGAGTAACTGAATTAGTACTTTGTCAGCTATTTAAATGTACATGTTATTTATATGGGTGTGCATGTACTAGTATGTGCATGTTGGACCTGAAAAGACTGCAATATCATAACTGGATCTGGATAGATTGAAATACAATAGAGCAGTACTGTCTATGGAGCTTTCTGTGACTATGGAGATGTTCTTTGTGGTAACATGGCAGCCACTGGCCACATCTGACTACTGTACATGTGAAATGCGGCTGGTGCAATGAGGAATTGAACTTGTAATTTTATTTACTTTTAATTAATTTAACTGTGTGTGCAAATAACCATGTGGTCAGTAGCCATCACCACAGATTGCCTGGATGTGAAGTACTCAAGATGGAAGGTATTTTAGATATGATCTAATCCAAAGTGATCTTTATAGGGGGTAATGTACATACTCCAGAGAGATATGCAACAACATGCTCAGGGTTTCACAACCACTAAGCGGGGTTGCGGCAACATTTGATTATGCTCCAATATTCCAAATCACGGCATCGCATTGCCACATGGAATGACAAGAGTAAATGATTTAAATACATGGGCAGGTTGACATGTTTGGGCCAGGTCTTCCAAACTCCAAAAGTTATGATTATCATCAGTACCATAACCACATTAATTCCCAATATCTGAACACCTACTCTTTGCGTGGCAGAGAAGATCTGAGGACTGTTCTCTTGACCTCCAGACGGACATGCCTCCCTGCTAGGAACTTCAACTCATACTGGCCTACTCCTGCACCTTTGGAGGATACATTACCCATGTTTTGGAGCATACATATCTCACCAAGGCCTCCGATATGCTGGCTATTTCTTGCTCGTCTGGTCTGATGAACACAATGCCATCCATACAGTGGCCTGGGGCGGGGGGGGGGGGGGGGGCGTTGTTCTATGGGATATCTAGATAGCCCAGGTGTCTTCGGGTTGTATTATGTCTTCATTGCCAGCTGGATGGCAGGAGATTAAGTTCCAAAATCCCCATCTTAGTGTCGGCTTTCTCAGCCCATTCCTGGCACCAGCCATTGCAGGCTGAGTGCCCTGGGAAGCTGACTCTAAGACAGAGAGGAGTGTGCAGGAGATGGCTGTTCCAGAGAGTTCCTGGGATTAGCATCATCTGGCAGAGAGGGGCAGGGAGGAGGACTGGGCAGAGGGACGAGCGGGTCTGCAATGTAGAGCCAACATCACAGGTTGCTGTGGAGCGGGAATCACCTTCCGAGTTGTCCAGACATAGGATGAACAGGTTGGGCTTCCATACCTCACATCAATCAGTCATCGGGTGTGAGTTACCCTGGATGGAGGCATAGTTTTGAGTGAGACATCTTTCTTCAGTGGAAGCAATTCTTAAAGGAGGCTGGGCACTGATGTCTTTCTCAGCATGGCCAGCAACTAGAGAAATCTGAAGAAAATCGTCTAGCGAGCAGGCCACAGGCTCCGCTTCCCGTGATTATGAGGCGTTGCCAGCACATGCTACTTTCTAATAGAAGCCTCACATAGAGCCTGAATGAGCTTATAATTTGAACTCTGAGAAGCTCAATCAGCAGTGAACACACTGTGAGAGAAAAGACACACTTTGAGCCCCAAAATTCAGTGGACAGTACTAGCACGGGACCTGGAAAAACTTTTGTGAACCAAACAAAGAGAGGGGGTGTGTGGTGAGGAGGTGGGAATATGGGGTATGTGTGAGGGTGAGTGGGGGGTCTGGCCTAGCAAACCATTCAAAAAGAAATCTTTTTTTTTTTTTTTTTTTACAGCAGCCCCAGGAACTTATTGAGACCTCATAAAATAACGAGAACCAAGGAAACAACACTCTACGCTAAGTGTCTCTTTCACCGTTTTACAGACTGGGGTAAGATTTTATGAGCTATTTGGCTTTCCCTCTAGATGCCTCTTTGGGAGAAGTTCCTGGTTCTTCAGCCAGTTATTTTAACTTTGGGCCAGAGCGTGAGAAGATTCCAAAATAGGATAACAGCCACTAAGGCTTTCTGGCAATGTTCTCCAGATGGTGACCACCACAGGCGTTTAGCCAACTCACAGAGATTGGGTGGATTGGCCAATGTGATATCTCTATACCTGGGTCCCCCTGGACAGGAAGGTCAAGTCTGGTGGCTATGGGAATATGACACTGAGGGGGTCCCCTGATTCCTTCAGTGAGTTTCTGGCACCAAAGAGCTTTGTTTGGGAATAAAGTCATCAGATAATATTTATAAGTTTCCTGGATGCTGAGCCAGCCTCAGAATGAGAAGTGAAGTCATAAGTTCTAAAAGCCTAATATCCCTTCTCCTCTCAAGATGGTTTGGCCATCAAAACTGGCTCAGTCTAATCAGTGAGGCAAGAAGCAAGACACCAAGACTCCTTCTACCTGCACAGGACAAGGATGCAATGACCTCTTCATGGTTCTCTGGTGTGCTCTAGGGCTGACACTGATCCTGCGAACACAGGCCATTAGCTTAAAAAATTAGGACTCATCATGATCTTCTGTGTGCTTCTCCAGTCATGTAAAGGCCCCTGAAGCTAATGAGTCACTGATACTCTTTGATGATTGCCTTGCGTGGAAACATCAAGCCAGAGTTGCGCATCAGCTTTCCTAGAAGCAAATGGGTCCTCGATCCAATCTGGGGCCCTCTCGTGAAGTCAATTCCACATGTAGGCAGAATTTTCTGCTTAAAGTCACCTCTTGTTCATTAAGATATCACATAATCAACTAGGTTGAAGAGACATGAATGGTACAAAACTGACCTCAATCCTCTTCCTACCCAGAGACACTCCGAGTTTATTCCTGAGCCCAGGAATAGAATATTTCTTTGACCTTGGTCAAACAGGACTTGGCAGTAGCAAAATGGCCAGGGAATTTTCAGTCCTATCTACAGGGCTCCCGCATAACCTGTCTGAAGGGTCCATGAGCAGACTCTGTTTCCATGAATTAACTTTTCCAAGACGCTCTTCTTTAGATGACTTCCTCACTTGGACCAATGCCTTCTTTACTCTCAAGATCTGGAGACATTTCTGGTGGCTTCACCTGGGGATGGAGAGTAAAAGTGCTAGCGGCATCTGGAAGCCAGGGATGCTGCTAACTATGCTCTAATGCACAAGACAGCCTCAAGAGCAAAGAATTATTTGGCCCCAATATCAATGGTTCAGAAGCTGACAGCCTGCCCTGTAGAGGAAAACCAAACTCGCTGTGTGCACACAACCTAACTCCCAGAGTCTGAAAGGCCGGTATGAGCTGGCATATGCATTCTCAACAGACATACTGTCACTACCAAGGGGTTCTTTCTGGGCAAAGGGGGGAAAAACCTCAGCCTTTCTTTTTTTATGTATAAAGCATAGATATAGATACAGTATGTAACTGGATTTATAGTGTATCCGTAACACTAAGATTTCGTGGAGGGAGTTTGATTGGGAAAATAAAAGTCTAAACAGTTTTCTTGGGCAGGGGGAGTGATAATCATTTTTAAAAGGCTGGGAAAAGCTGAAATAGGGTGACTGCAAGTCCTCTACTCTGCCCCTCTGCATGGCAGCTGCCTGTCCCACTGCCGTGCCTGACTGCCCTCCAACCAGGTTCTGCTCTGAGTTTTTCTCTACCGACCATTTTGCATGCTGGGAAGCAGAGAACAGGCTTCTGGCCACTCTCTGAAATAAGTAGCATAAATCTGTGGCTTCCAGAAGAAAGTTCTAGGCTTCCAGTAAGTACGTCTGGGCTTTTCTGATGCCATTGTGTCTTGAGGTATCTCTCTTAAATCTCAGGAGTATCCCAATGCCAGTGACCTGAGACATCACAGAAAATATGTTTGACCCCAGCGAAGTTTCACAAACTTGTGTAGAGAAAATTGGTCTTGGAACTGAAAGATAGCAAGGGGATGCGGAGCGGGTATTCATTCCCTGACGTGCCCTCTCCCTCCATGGAACCCACAACGACTTTATACACCACGGTCCCTACGAAGCCACAAAACCTCCAGAAACAGGGCAGTAAAAAGTAATGAAATGCAATATTCAGAAGACATGGAAAAGCCATGATTTACTTTAATCCTGGGGACCAGGAATAATACACCTGCCTGGGAACAGGGGATGGCATAATGTTGGCATAACATTGGGGGTTTAATGATTTTTGACCACATTTTATAGACCCTTTCCTGCAATTAATGCTAAATAAAGTCAACATCTTCTCCACCTGCTGCCGCACTTGGGGCTGTCATCGCGTGGGAGCTGCCCTCCCTCATTCCCTGGAGTTCACAGATCTTGTTTCGCGTGCTCTTCTCCCATTCCTCTCCCCTCGAAAATCCCCAGGACTCTCACTTGAACTGTTTGTGGTAACAACGGGTTTCCATTCTTTTTTTTTTTTTTTTTTTTTTTTTTAGGTAAGCTAATTGAGTTCAGTTGTACTTGTCCCATTGTTGTTGGTGCCTCAGTACATTTTCTCTCTTAATTATAGGGCATAATACTTTTCCTCCCATCCTATTTTTATTCTTAAAAGATATATTTTATGGATTTCAGA
This sequence comes from Corynorhinus townsendii, assembly GCA_026230045.1. Taxonomy (NCBI): domain Eukaryota; kingdom Metazoa; phylum Chordata; class Mammalia; order Chiroptera; family Vespertilionidae; genus Corynorhinus; species Corynorhinus townsendii. The sequence goes on from JAPDVU010000009.1 coordinate 5,632,554, forward strand.
GAGGAAGGGAGGGAGAGATAGAAACATCAATGATGTGAGAGAATCATTGATTGGCTGCCTCCTGCATGCCCTGCACTGGGAATTGAGCCCGAAACCCGGGCATATGCCCTGATGGGGAATTGAACTGTGACTTCCTGGTTCGTAAGTCGAGGCTCAACCACTGAGCAACATGGGCCAGGCTCCCATCCAATTTGTAAGTAAGATTAATGTTAATGGCTATTCCCCCTCATCACACACATTGCTTATTCTTTAAATCTGTCTTTTCTCTTTCTGAAGTAGACTCTTGAAGTCCTTAGAGGTTTTCTTTTCTTTTTTTAATTGTTATTTTATTTTATTTTTATTTTAGAGAGAGAAAGGGAGAGGGAGAGAGAGAAACATTGAGGTGTGAGAGAAATACCAACTGGTTGCCTCCCGCATGCATCCCAACAGGGGATGGAACCCACAACCTGGGCATGTTCCCGGTCCAGAATCAGACCGGCGACCTTTTGGTGCATGGGATGGTGCTCAACTAAGCGAGCCGCACCAGGCAGGCCTAGAGTTCCTTTCTATGGCCATACTGGTGTAAATTTTAACCAATTTAGGCACACGAATGACTTTTTTTGGTTTTTGTTTTGTTTTGTATTTTTGTTAATCTTCACCTGAGGATATTTTTTTCCATTGCTTTTCAGAGAGAGTGGAAGGGAATGAGGGAGAGGGAAAAGAGAGAGAGAAACATCAATGTGAGAGAGACACATGGATTGGATGCCTCCAGCACACACCCAACCGGCAACCAAACCCGGGCTTCCAGGCTGATACTCTAACCATGGTGCCACACCAGCCAGGGGGCCACATTCATGTCTCGGTTCAAGGATTCCTGGACAACCACCTGGGGGCCCTGGTCCAAGATCTCATGATGAAATAAACCTAAAACATATGCTCACACTTTGGGAAAGGGACTGTCTCCTGCATTCCTGTCTCTGTGTTCTGAGCCATGTGGAGAAGTTGAGAAGGAAAGAGTGACAGGAACCCTCATTTTGCAAGATCAAGGTGACTCAATGGTAATCCTGAGTTTTCGGGATGTGTGTGTGTGTGTAGTTGCTTTTGGGGGAGTTGAAAGTGTTAGCTAGAAACACCACTAGCAATTTCTAGTTGATTCAAATCAGTCTCCACATTTTTTAAATATCTTGCGTAGATTCCTGCCCTGTTATAAGGCTGCATCGAGGTGATGAATTCACATGGGGGCCATTTATGTAACTGTAGTAACAGTATATAAAGCCAATCTCTCTAATCTCCCATTTTTTTTAGTTTTTAAATCCCAAGTGGTGAGTGGCAGCAAGGTTACCAATTTTATAGCTCCATGCATTGGGTCCCAGTGGGGAGTCAGTGGGGGCAGGAAGGTGGGGGTGGGTTTTGCTCCCAGCCTGAAAGGTCCTTGGCCTCAGGCAATTCTCTGTGGCAGGATAAAGGGAAGATCATTATTCCCTTCATCACAGCACCAATGGCCGCATTTAGAATCCTCTCCAAGGCTGAGCAGATTCCCCAGAGGATATTCTCAACTCTCCCCTGATCTGATTTTAAGTAAATTAATGTTCTGAAAATATCAGCTGGCAGGGTTGGGACAGGAAAGCTGCAGTGGCTTGGATGGGTGACCTTTCTCCAATCTGTCACCAGGCTGTTAATGAGGGTGATGTTTGCATCTTTGGGATGGGGTCTCGTGGGAGGGGTTACAGAGGAATGGCCCCTGGAGGCCAGCTGCCTAGACATCCTTTTCTCCCTCTCACTCCCAGCTTCCTGCCCTTCCCTGCAGGGTCACTCTCATCTGAACTGTGGATTTGTGATGTCAGGAATGGACGAATGAGAAGACAGATGGAGGAGAGAAAGAAGCAACATGGAGGCGACAAGGGCTACCATCGTCCTAAAGACCTCTTATTTTTACTAAAAAGAAAACTGAGCCCTAAAAAAAAAGAGAGTTTTCCATTTATTTGGGCCTGAGAATAAACTCAGAACTAGAACTAGGTTCTCTAACACTGATTTCAAAATGTCCCTTTAACTTAGGTCTATGATAGCATTTCTAGCAGGCTCCTTGGGGGTGGGGCTGAAGTTTCTTATTTTCCGACAATATTTCTTTCCAGTTTCTTACATAAATACCAGAGCCACCATAGCTGCACATGCAGAATGTGCATCACCTATCCATCCATGAGAGTGGGAAATCAGAAACAATTTAAATATCCACCGAGAAGGTCGTACTAAAATAGGCTCACCCATAAATGCAAGGGGATATTTGCTGCCGTTAGAGAGGAAGACACAAATCTGTATTTACTGATGCTAAGGCAAGAGCTACTGTTTACTGAGCATTTGTTAAATTCAGGTACTAAAAGCGTCACAGAGTAGTTCAGTCAAGTCTGAGAACAGCATCATAGATTGGTTGTATTTTCACTTTTCACTGGGGCTTTACAAAAGTCCCCTCCTCTCCCCCCCCAATCCATGCACATCACCCTCTTATTCTCCCAACTTACGTGGAACTAAGCCTTGATACATTGTTGTGAAAAACAAATCTAACCTGGTTGCATAACCATTTGTGTGTGGGCTTAATTATGTGAAGTGTATGTGTGTTGTGTGTGTGTGCATGTATGTGCATGTATGTGTATCTGTGCTTAAAAAGTTTTTGGAAGTATACACACCCAGATCATCGACCTATCATATGAGCAGTGGGCTTATGGATGATTTTCACTTTCTTTATATTTTTCTACATCACTGCAATCGTCTCAGAGGTATTATGTATACACATGTGTGTCTAACTTCTGGAGTTAAAATTTTGAAGTTAAATAAAGTAATAATATTAAAAGCAGCAATAAGCCTGCATTAGAAAGGGAACGCCCCTTCAAATGAATTATTGAGACCTTCCCCTAAAAAAAGCATCCAGAAAACTTGACTTCCTGAATTCAATTTGCATTTTCTTGTCTGTTTTTCTTGTCTGGGATAAATACAGGCTCAGGTCACTTTCAGATAGCATCCAGCCCTTCGGATGCTGGGTGGAGGGAGGTGGGGGGTTGGGGGATCAAGGCTGGGGGATGCAGGACCCCATCTGAATACCCAGCGCCTGAGGTTCTCCTTCTCACCCTGGCTCAACCTGTCTGGCTGTTCGGCAGGGAAGCCCAAGTGGAAATGAGTCTTTTGGAAAGGGCTTTTCAAAGTAGATGTCCCTCCAACTCGGCCAATAATTAACTTTTCATCCTCTCATAAAACTGACTGTGGCTGGTTCAAAGCCTAGGACCCCGGGCCTTAATTGAATTAACTCAGTTTTCCATCCTTGGGAAGGATCACTCCAAACCATAACATTTAGCGAGGGCTGCCCTTCCTGGCGAGAACATAGCGCCCATTGACAGGAGGACGGCCGAGTCAGGACTGTGGCACGCACACGGGGCCTGACTGGAAAACGGGACACTCTCCGATGGGGACAAAACACTTTCTGTTCCCGCACTTGAAAGTCAATCGGAATGCATCTCCACACAGCGCTGTCTCGGCCAAAGCAAAGAGAGCAGCGAGTCCGCTCGGCCGACCGGCCACTGCACGCCCGCACCCGGCTCCCTGACTTCGTGACTTTTCCTCCATTACCTTCTCCACTTGGAAGGAATGTTCTTTCCTCTCGTCTCCCCACCAACGCCTGCCCATGGCCTCCTTTCAGACCTAACTTGCCCCTGGTCTGTGATCTTCGTCTCCTTAGCTCGTGCTCCCTGAATCTGGCTCCCACTCATGTCCCCCTGACTGCGTTTGGGGCCCTGGCTTTCTGAAATGCACAGGCTTCGCCGACTTCCGATTAAAAAGTTGCGCTGCAACAGCATGGAGGGACCCGGAGAGCATGGCGCTAAGGGAAATAAGCCAGTCAGAGAAAGATAAGCATCACATGATCTCACTCATCTGTGCAGGCTAAATGAACCAAACAGATCTGATGAACAAAAATAGATCCACATACATAGAAGCATGAACAGATTGCTGAGCTTCATAGGGAAGGCAGGAGAGGGTGGGTGGGTACAAGGAGATCAACCAATGAAGTTGTATACCTATATGCATAACCCCTGGACACAGACAATGGGGCGGCAGGGTTTTGGGGGAGGATGGGAGTGGGCTGGAAGAGGTGAATGGAGGAAAATGGGGGGACCTATGCAATCCTTTCCACAATAAAGATTGTTTCTTAAAAGTTGCAATGCAAAGAGGAAGCCCTATTGCTCAGTGGTCTCAGTCATTCCATGAACCTGAATGAGTCGACACAAGTCATTCTCTGTTACTTGGTTGTAGGTCAAACAATTGCAAGGCGCGGAGGAGCTCAAGTCACAGCGACAACAGACCCGTGAAACAACAGGCCTCCCCATTAAACTGCAAGTCCCCTGCAGGCAGAGAGCGATTCTTCTGTCACCTTGCTCGGCAAGACTGGTGTGCTCAATAAATACCTGGCGGATGACCTGTCTGTCTGTAAATCAGGAATAAGGCATCTCCCGTGCCTGGAGCCTGGCACAATTTAGATATGAAAACACGGCTTTCAGTAACTCTAAATTCTCGGAAGCTAAATTTCAGAGCACTTGGGAGGGTTTAGTCTTCTTGCAAAATCTTTCTGGTCTTGCAGGGAGAGGCATTGCCTTTGAGGTAACCTCTCAAGAACCACGGACATTCACTCAAGCACAGGGCACGAAGGCTCCATCTCTGGGGCCTGCAGGGAAGAGTCTCTCTGTGGGATATGAGATGTAGTCTGCGATTCAATGTCAGCAGAGGGAACCCCCTGGGATGATTTTATTTAGATTATGTTGCCATAAAGCCATTGCCGCTACAACCACGCGATTTCCCATCCGAGAGGCGCCTCTGAGGGACCTGCCCAGCTGCCTTGCCGTCAGCAAGCCTGGCTTTCTGTGATAAATGCATTTTTTAGACCAATAGTACACGAGCAGATCCTTTCCCCAAACCCTGATTCCGGGTCAGTAAAATAACTGCAGCTCTGCCCTTGACCCTCTCATTAATCCTTGGCGTGTACCCACTTTTAACTTTTCCTAGGACTTTTATTTTCCGAGATTGATTATTTTCAGCAGATGGATGGGGTGTCTGCGGCAAGGCATAGCTGGTTGTACCCGCAGCTCATATTTCATTAGATAAATACACTGCATGGTGTAATCCAGGATTCTGCTGGGCACCCGGTCCTGGAAGAGGCTTTGAGGATAGAAGTCAATCAAGTCTGAGAGAGGAGAGTTATAGACACTGGATTTAGCGCTGTGAATGGAGACATTGGTGGGCGACGTCTCTGTTTATTTACTCAGATAGTAGACATGTGGAGAGTCAGACGACCCACTCAGCTGCGTGTCTGCTCTAAGATGTCATTGACTCTGCACGGAATAATCTTTGGAGAGAAATAAAGCATGGCACCTATTTTTTAAACAGTCAAGGATGGATCGTGGAAAGAGGGTGAATAATGGAGGCAAATATTTTTGTATCTTGAAAATTTTCTTCAAATGGGCACGAATTTTTTTTTTTTTATGTAGTACTGATGTCTTTTTTTAGGCAACTATGAGTTTTTTCATAAAAGAAAGCCACGTGACCCAGATGTCACCTCTGAAGTTTGTGATGTAGCTAATGTAGGGTCCCAAGGAGTATGAGTGTTTCTTTAGATCCAGCTGCCGCATCTTCTTAGTTATCACTGTGGAGAGAGAATGAATGCTAATGACAACAAGCAAATGTGTCTGCTGAAGTGCACGTGCATGGTGTCGAGGCTGTAGGTAGCTGTAGTAGAAATGAAAATGAATGCATGGTTCATTTGCAAGAAATAAATGCTACCAAATTTAATGTTCTTGATACATAAGATCTTAAAGAACTCCATGAATAAGCCCCTCAAATAATATAAATATAGGTAAAGAAAATGAACAGTTCACCAAAAGAAACATACAAATGGCCTATAAGTGTATGAAAAATGTTTAATCTTGAGAGCAATTAAAGAATGGAAATTAACATGGCATTCCGTCTTCACCAATTCCTGGAGATTTTAAATGATTTCTTAACTTTCACGTTGAGTGCAGGCTGACTATAAGGAGATGGCTGGTTGTCCATTCTCATACCAACATCACTATATATATATATATATATATATATATATATATATATATATATATATATAGAGAGAGAGAGAGAGAGAGAGAGAGAGAGAGAGGCAGTCATCTGACTTATAAAAAGATGTAACAAAATTTTAAATGATACAAAATTTCATTTTCAAAACAACAATATCATTTTCAAAATAACACCAAAAAGTGAGTGTAGTGAACCATTCTCAGCTCATAACAGCGAAGTGTGAGTGGAGCAGTAACGCATGCTGTAGCATGTTTAATAACTCTGCACTAGAAAAAGTCAGTTGAGGGAAAGCAGAGAAACTTTGTCTTTTAAATATTAGAACTGAGAGGCGCCATAATCCTCTGGCATCCGCTCAGTGTCCCACCTATGGTTAGAGATGTACATGATGGGAACTCCAGGGATTTTCTCGATTCTTTGTTTAAGGTCCCGGTCAACTGTGGCCACAATTAACAGTTGTGCTGAGTTACTCTCTGTACTAAGCAGTCATCTGCATAGGTTCCTTTGTGGGGGCATGGTAATCATTCAAATCTTGGATCCTTGGCAATCCTTAGAGGCGCTCAATACTTCTGCCCCAATTTCTCAATTTCAGCCATTACATAGTCATACACTTGGCATAGAGACAGTCCATCATTGACTGCACTAAGTCCAGTTTGGCCTTACTGGAAAAGTTGATGAAGTTGGTATCAACCAGGATGTGGTAAGGTGGGCCCCGCTGTGTGTTACATTGGAAGAATAAGCAGGAGGGGTGTTGGGGGACTTCTCTTTCTTTGAGTGCACTGGGATCTACTTTTTCTTTCTTTTTAGGTTTTAATCTATCCTTTTCTTTAAGCCTCTGATCTCTGAGACTAAGCATTCCCTTCATGGTCGCATACTTCCTTGTTTTCTTTTGCCTCCCCATGTTCACGCTGTACTCTTGTTTCTTCCAGCTTTTATTGATTTTTTTAGAGAGAGGAAGGGAGAGGGATAGAGAGATGGAAACATCGATGAGAGAGAAACATTGATCGGCCGCCTCCTACATGGCCCCTACTGGGGATTGAGCCTGCAACCCGGGAATGGAACCAGGGACCTCTTGGTTCATGGGTTGGAATTCAACCACTGAGCCACACCAGCTAGGCAACACCACTTTTTAAAGTTATTACACTTCACGATGCATTTTATTACCTGGTTGTTCTCTAACTCCAAGTGCTTGTATTTTTCCCCAGAGATTAGTTGGTTATCTTTTACACATCCACCCCACCCCCTGACCCCCAGATAAACTCTAGAATCACTCTTGCAAGTTTCAAAGTGTAACTCTGGTGTTTTGATTGGACGAGCATGATTCCTATGTATTGATTCTAGATTAATTTAGAAAGCAATGGCGCATGCTCAGTGTTGCCTCCCATCTCTAAAACATTTATGAGCACTGCTTGGTCCTCCCTTTCCTCACCTGTCCAGAATGAGGAGCACCTGAGTGTGAGGGGTATTACAGATCAAACTCCTGGTGGAGTGACTGACACATCACAGCACATAAACCATGGTTGAATAAATCAATTAACTCATCAAGGAAGGAATGATCCAGGCAACACCAACAATGACAACTAAATGAGTTCATCTCAGTTTTGTCGCAATCTGCCTATCAGGGGTCTACGTACACTGTGGTCCTTCTGTTTCTGGAACATGCCACGCTCTGCTCTTACTCCTCTGGGTCTGGGTACCTGCTGGTGGAATCACATCCCTTGGTGGAATCACATCCCTTGACTCCGTCCACCTGCAGTAAACTTCATCCATCTACTTCCTATTTGACTGACAGGCCTCTGCTTAGGGTTACCTCCTCCAGGAAGCAGTTACAAGTCCTCCCCATAGCTTCAGTATTCCCCTAGGATGAAACAAGCAACCCTCCCCTTGCCCAAAGATGCACACTTTTTCTAAAGGACGCCCAGGTATAATGGCTTTGGAGCCAGGCTACCTGGCGCACGCCAGCTCCATCTCACACTAGGTACATAACTTAGGAGGAAAAGCCTTAGTCTTCCCAGATGTAGAATTGTAACAGGGGTAAGAAAAGTAGCTTGTACATTGGGTCGTGTTGGGACCAAATATATTAATGTACATAAGATGTTTAGAACCAAACCTGGCACATAACAGAAGTGCTATCATTATTACATACAGATTCTTATACGAGATGGTCTTGTATAAGCTGCCAGAACATAGTCTAGTTTATTCATTGCTTTATCCAATGCCTAGAGCAGTGCTAGGCATATAAGAAGTACTCAGTGAATATTTGTTAAACTAATGACTTGCTATATTAGATCTATGTTGGCTCTGCTCCTCTTTAAGGCAATGTTTTATTTATTGAACAGATGATAATTTCTTTATTTGAGTAGTCTGGTAAAATGCTATATTGCACTCTTGGTAACTTGGTCTATTCTTTACATTGAGGGCGGTTGGATTTCTCTTTCTCTCTCTCTCTCTCTCTCTCTCTCTTTCTGTTCTTTCTTTCTTCATGTCCTTCTGAATTGCAGATTAAAAAGTTTAAAGCTGTAATAGGCTGTTAGGTGGTAGTGAAACCCCTCCCACTGGAGGCACATAAGCATCTGATGAGGGGTCAGCCTGGATGACTTTTCCAAGTCTGTGATTTTATACCCTTTGTTCTCACTGCACTTAATAAGGGCAGTTAAGTGGACCGTTTAACTAAATGCTTTTCCACCTACAGCTTATATTAGGTTAAATGCATTTTGCATGTGTTTAAGATGCCTCTTAGAATGGTAAATACCATCTCACCATTTTTTTCTGACTCTCCTGGGGCATTCTGTGACATCAGGTACTGGAAATGCATTTAATCCTCTTCCCCCTGCCCCTTCCTAGCAATTAGTTGGTGCCATTCCACATATTTTACAAGTCATTTAACTTGGCCAATTTTTAATAATACAAATATATTGTATAATGTGACACTGCAATTTAAATAAGGGCATACAGTATTTTATAAACCTCAAATGTGGAGAAGAGCAAGTGCATTTTTCCCTCTCTTGCTACCCACAGATATAAAAATAAAGAACCCTTGGGAAGGATTCTGGGCAAGATATCAGGAAGACAGGTCTAGTCTTGGCTTTCCCACTGATGAGATGGGACAAGGGCTTAATGTTTCTTCTGCATTTGGAGAGTCGAAGTGCACAGCAGCCTTTGTGAACTATTAGGATCTATCAGACCCCCGCAGCTGGACTCCTCTTGCATAATGTAAACCTCTGATGCACCCAGGAGCTACCCAAACATTCCCCAGCTCGCACAGACAGCAGAGCTGGAAGGAACATTCTGACTTGGTCTGGCCACACCAATTAGTTAAGAGCCTAGGAGAAAACAGGATGTGGGCTCCTGAGAATTGCAATAAAGACCAAAAGCACTGGCCTCAGCATCGGGGCTTCTGAGTGAGATTTTGCCTCTGTCTCCCCTTGTCCCTTCCCCACGACATACACAGAGGGACTTCTTCTCACCGACAGACATTCACGGACTCACTTCATAGCTTTGCAGTACATACCTTGTTTTGATGGCCAGCAGCCTCTCTTTGCTTGCTCTCTCCTATTGTTGATGTTTTCTCCAAAGGATGTTGCATCCTATCCACCTAGAGGGGGAAAAATTCTTTCAAAACAAGACAAAAATGAAAAATCAAAGGAATCAATCAACCTCCTCTCTCCTGTTCACTCAGATTGTCAATTTGATGCAATTTGGAGTCTGCAATGGAAACTAAGATTATTGCAACAGCATATTCAGCCCTTTGCTGATAACTTTGCCCTTCCCCCTATTGTTAAGAGTACCTGACACCATTTGGGTGATTATTTCTAAGTCGTTCTCTCTCTTTTTAGATGTAAAATCCACAAAACTACTGAGCACGCCTGTCTTGTTTCTGAGCTTTTCCCCCAGCATCCCATGTAATGCTTGGGACAGTAGGCACCCAGGAAGTGCCCTGTTCCTACATTTAGTCTGTTTTTTGTTTTAGTTTAGCAAATAGCAGTATTAAATTAGGTGGGGGTGGTGTGTACATAAGACTTCACACTTTTCTCACTGACTTATGGATACCAAGGAGGTGCCAATACTTTTGGAATTCCTGTTTTGCATGTTTTCTGCCAATGTGAAGACAGGCAGAGAACATTTTTAAAAACATTCTACAGTTCAATGCATTGAAGAAGAAAATGTACAGTGCCTAGCACTTACATCCTCTTGACGTGCGGCAGGTTTCAGAGAGTAACTGTCAAGCCAGTTCTTTAGGATTTTTCTAAGAAAATAAAAAGCATTGGGGGTTCAGCTCGAACCAAGTAGAAGGGAGCATAGAGTGAGTTCTTGAGAGTGAGCCCCTCTCAAGTTCAACCCCTGTTCTACAGGAAGGTTGGCCTTGATCCGGGGTAGAGTCATTCATTGGGCAAGGGAGCAGAGGGGCTCATTTAAGTCACACACATTATACTATGGCTAGAGAAGGGATCAGGTTGGGGATTTCTTGAGTAATTGATGGAAATATATCACTTCTTTTTTGTATCAGAATGTATTTTTTTCTCTCTCCTTCCTCTACTCCTCCTCCCTCTACATTGTCATTTTCTGGCTCTTTAGGACAAAAATAGAAAATACCCGAACATTTACTGAAATGTTTCACAATGGAGAGACTTGACCAAATCGATTTTGGTCCCTCCCCCCCCCCCCTTTTTTTTTGTAAATCATAATGCAAGGCGTTCAATTTTCAAAAGCAGAAGGCGTTCCTTGGCCAGACCTATGTGGAGCCCTTTCAATTTATGGTTCAATAGCCAGAAACAGGCAACAGCAGCAGTTAGATCTCTCTTTCTTTGTTCCCTTTTTTCCTTTTTGTTCAAGTGACTGCAATCGCCATGTTAAACTCATTATATCATTTCCTAATTTACGTGGAATGTATATTTGTAGAGCTCTACATGCATACATATCTATCTATACTTTTAAGGAAAATGAAGTCAATATTTACCAATTCTTTTTGTAAGTCAAATAATCCCAAATGCAGGAGACCTTTTGCAAGTAAGAACTCAGAGCAGCATGGAGGGTCTGCGTGCTCCGAGGAGCTGATTTTGTAGCTCGCTTACTGCACTCACTCTGCCTGCATCTCTGGCCTGGGATCATTCCTGATAAGGCACTTGGGCAATTGGTTCTGATTTCAACTGAAGTCTTGCAGTCCGACTTTATTTATTTAGATTTTGTTGTTGTAGTTGTGAAATATTACATTCGTTGCTAATGCCAAGCTTCCAAGAAGAGATTGTGTCTTCCAGGTTTGCTGTCTTTCTTTTTCTGTGGCTTGCAGAGTGATAGGGAAGAATGATCCTGAATTAGGAATTGTTTGTCCCCCTGGCAAAGACGCTGATACATGGAAAACAGGGCTTGTCATGAATCATTGGATCGCAGGATCAGAAGGCACCTCACAAGCGTAACTACTGTCTCCAATTGGTCTGGCCTCGAGCATTCGGTTAGCATTCTTTTCAAGGTTCAAGACATTAAGAAGTCTGATGGATACAAATCAGCTTCCTCTGGCATTTTATAAATAAGGGTTTGTTTTTTGGATAGGCACCAAGATAGGCCTGCTTCATGTAAGTTTTCAAAATTAAAAAAAAAAAAGCTAAGCAATATTGGGTCCTTATTTTCTCTCATCTTCGAAACCACAGGTAAGATAGGAAGCAGTTTAATCCAAATTCTAATTCTTTGTATACATGTAGGAAATAGCCCACTTCCAAAGGGGGTTGGGCAGAATCTAGTGACCCTTCAAGACTGTGTTCTCATATTCATTCTCATTCTTCTCTTCTCTCCTCTTCTTTCTTCCTCCTCCTTCTATCTCTAGCTCTTTCCTCTCATTCTTTTCTGTCCCTACAAAAATAAGGAAGAAGGATAAAGAAGTTATTTAGCTGGAACAGATTGGAACTGAGCAGAGTTGAACAGCCATGAATCTTCCACAATGAAATGCAAATCTGTCTAAGCAATGATGCCAAATATTTTTTGTCTTCCCTTTTCAATGGTAGCAATAGCAGAGAAGCAGATTGGCCCAGTGATCAGGAGGGAATCTTGCCCAACTCCTGGTCTTAATGAAACGGGGCCTTAAAAAATCAAGAGCAGCTTCTTGGCAGAGGTTCAGGGGCTCCATCAGAGCGAGGCTTTGGTTAAGCTCTCCCCACCCTCCTCTTGCCTCTATTTCTGTTCTTAATCCTATTCCCCTTCTTTCTCTTCTTCCCTCTTTTCTATCCTAGCCGCCCTCCCCCTCCCTCTACTGCCCCATTAGTGTTTTCTGGGTACAAGTTTTGATATTTCTTAATGAGGTGATCTTTTTGACTTTAGAGCACATCAGACTCAAAGTATAAAGAATGGTCCCTTCTAGTGGAATCCATCTCGATAAGGTTACCAGTTTCCTTACATCAGAGGGGGTAGGTAAGGCACAGAGATTCTGCTTTGTGATTATTTGACCTACATCTGTACTCCCCCCCCCCCCAGCCTTTCACCTCCACCTATGAGACAAACTGAGACTTCTACTTGGAGTGAAATGAGATTTTGCATCCTGATGAGCTGCAGTTGATCAACACACGTGGTCGTCTCCATATCCCACTGTGGCCATGTGTTGGTTTGATTGTATCCTCTGGGCCTGGCTATGCAAAGACCCAATGGCCTGGAGAGGGGAGGGTGGTGGTAAAACAGAGCAGGTAGTTTGCTTATTCCTCACAGTAATTAGAATGTCAGGTGCCATGGGTTGGAGGCCCCCGGAGATTTGATTAAGGAACACAGGGCAATGATATCCAAAGGCAGGGACGCTGGCTGTCAATGTTTCTGAAGTGATAGATCCCCCTGCTGTGTTTCCTAAGCCCCAGAACACCAAAGTCCAGTGGGCTAGCATAGGTTCCTGTGGGTAGAGAATGGAACCAAACTCAATACATTCATGTAAACTGGACTGAAAACCCTCTGATCTGAAATTTGAGGAATATTAGGAAATTAAGATATCGTTCCTGCTATCCTTATCTGCCTAATGAGAACTTTACCCCGTCATTTCAGTCCTTACAGGTGAACAACTATTGAATTTTCTTTAAAAGCAGTTCTGGAAATAAAAAAAAAAAGTCTGGAAACATCGTTTGAACACACTTGTTTGGAAATCTCTCTTGATACTGGCCTTTTGTAGTATTTTTTTGAACTGAAGCATCCCATGCTTTTTACACATGATTTCTCCCCTGGAAACTGGCTTATTATAGCTGATGAATTGGCCTTCCAAAATGTTAATTCAGCCTCACCCCTGTTCCTTCCAGCCATCAGTCAAGCTGAATTACATTTTCCAAGTTGATAATTTCCAGTTCCAGTTTTGTGGATCCCGTCTTCTCAACTTGTCATCACCTAAAATATTAGTTTTAAATTGGATAATAAAGATGCATTACATCTCTATCAAGTGCAGATAAAACAGCATGACACCTAATATGTTTGTAGTCCTCTACATGAAATAACTTAAGGAACTTTTCAAGAATATCTTTCCTCCCACCCCCAAACATAGATGCTATGAGTCAGTGGAGCTCACTTGAGTCATCTTTAATAAAGCAAATTATGTCTGGTTTCCTGGGTCTCTGTTTATCTACTGAATATGAATCTCTAGTCTGAAAGAAGTCTGCACCCCAATCCCTCCCCTCCCACTTAACAAGCAAAGTTTCAAAATAGAAGCTTTCTTATACTGTATTAATTGCTCCTTTTTGTCTACCCTGTCTTAGGAGGATTTACTTGATAAGCTTGAAAAAAATTGGTGCATAATTCCACTGGGAATTTTCTCTTGTGTGTTGTTGCCACCATTTTGCAAAGCCATTTCCAATGCTGGCTTAAAGCTATATGGGGCAGAGGGGAGAGAAAGCTGTAGAAGCAGAGAATCCCGGGAGGGTCTGCTCAAGAACAGATTTGGCTTGCAGAAGAACAGAGCTGGGGCAGAGCTGATCAGGAAGAATTTATTTACTTTCTGAAGCCAAAGCTACAGAGTCAGCATCATTGAATACATAGCATTATTCTTTTGAGTAGTTGGGAGACCAGCTTTGAAGCCAGACTGGGTCCAAATTCCAATAGTACTTACCTTGTAGAGTTTTGGGAGCATCAAGTGTTAATATAAATATACTGTATATCATCCCATAGTGAGCATTTGCTAAATATTAGCTACCCACGGTTGAATGGAACTTAATTTCCCCTGCAGGAGAATAATTCACCCCAAGTCACGCACCAACCTGCCAAATGTGGGAACTAACTATTGTATTAAATAGGCTGGTCTGAAGTCATACAACTAAAAGATCTCCATGGCATTTATTTCTTCAATTAACTTCAATTTGAACACTTAATGTTAGATAATGGACCTTATAAGAATTAATGATTCAGCCCGGCCTGCATGGCTCACTGGTTGAGTGTCAACTTATGAACCAGGAGGTCAAGGTTCGATTCGCAGTCAGGGCACATGCCCAGGTTGCTGGCTCCATCCCCAGTGGGGGGCGTGCAGGAGGCAGCTGATGAATTCTCTCTCCTCATTGATGTTTCTTTCTCTCTCTCCCCTCCCTTCCTCTCTGAAATCAATGAAAACCTATTTTTAAAAAAGAATTAATGATTCAAGGTTATATTAGTAACCCATCTATCCATTCATCCAATGAAATTTGTAGTTTCTTTACTCTGTTCCCAGGCCCCATGGGGAAATAAAGATAAAAATGACAATAGTACTCATGCAGAAGTCAAGGCATAAAGATGAGTGATGAAGGGGTTGCCAGATAAAATTCAGGAAAGCCAGTTAAATTTTAATTTTAGAAAAAGAATGAGTAATTTTTTAGTATAGGTATGTCCCAGATATTGCATTTACTTTTGGGTGAGTTGATAAATCCTAATGTTCACTCCCTCTCCTCTTTTACCTCTAAAGCCACAGTGGGCACTCATCAGACCAGGATGGACTTAATAACCGAAGCCTAGGTAAGTTCTGCTCTTCATGATGGGAGATAATGAGTGAGTCAAGAACACCTCAGACAAGTTCTCCAAATTATAGACCAAAACTCTGTCTGTGACAGATGTTTTTTTTCCTGTCTACAAATTCTGCTGTATATTACTCCCTTCACTTTCAAAAATTTTCCAACCAGCAGCACCTTCAATAAAAATAAAATACCTTCTAAGATAAATTGATGTCTAAGCTCTCCACAAGTTCCCTATGGAAAACCATGGGGGAGCTATGTGGAGAGGAGCAGCAGAATTTGTAAAACATCTTTTTGATCCACTTATCATATATTTACATACATCTACATATACACACACATATACATCTATGATATATACATGTGCTGAGTATCTGCGTGCGTGTGGATATATATACACACACAGTGGTGTGTGTCCCTTGGAATAGCAGTGGCTAGTTGTTCACTTCTTGCCATGCACGGTGATTAACTGGAACATCCCTTGCTGCCTTGATGGTCTTGCACCTGAGAGTATGTGCTCTTTCGGGATTTAACCGAATCCTCCCAGACTGGGTGGTTTCCTGTCTGGCCTGAACTCGCAAAACAAGGGAGCTGCTGGAGCTGAAAATAGCACTTGGCCTGATGGCTTGGGCATTGACCGAACCTGGAAAAGTCCTGGATTTGTGGGGGGAGAACAAGGACACCCCAACATCAACAAAGTATTGAATGGATTGGCTGATGATGTCATAATTCTAGGGCCCGGGAGTTAGAATTTCTCAGTTCAGCTGCTTCTCTTAATTTACAAAGGTTCCATGATTTAATTTCTTGTTTTATCTTACGGTTCTTCCACTTCCCACACCCAGCCCTGTCAACACCCGTTGCCGGCAACTTGAGTGCTGTGACACTGTTATTAAAAAATACTTGAGTTGACAGTCTCAGGAAATGTGATGACTGACATACTAGTACACTTGATGTTCAGTAAATGTTTGCTGGGTGAACTATAAACTAAAGAGTTTACCATGATGGCCGCTCTATGTTGGGTGAAATTGGGTATGATGAGTGACAAGATTACCATGAAATGTCCTAAACCATGACCTCCAAAGAGGATGAACTTTTGATAACAGATGGCAAATCCATTAGGTTGATTCTGCCACTTCTCAACCACCTTCAACAAAGGAAAGGTCTTTCCCAACATAGCGCCTGAGTGGCCTTTATCTGCTGTAAAAATTCTTATGAAATTCCCATGTCCCAATACTCTCCCCCAAAATATTACATCCTAAGAACTTGGTTTAGCAAGGCTTTGCTACAATATGGGATGAAACTACCTTCCTTATGTGTGTGTTGTGGGTCTTAATTAATTGTCACTTATAAAATAATTTGCGGTCTGGACAAGAGATTCCATGAGTATATATATATTTTTTCCCTTCCACAAAATTTTCCACTGAGTAATGACTAACCTTTTTATTTCGGTGGAGCCACTGGTGACTGGTGAAAGAAGAAGCCAAGCTCAGCAGCCTAGATTCTGCTGCCATGGGCTTGAGCTGTTTCCACTTCCTTTTTTAGAAAATCAGGGTACATAATTTTTCATGTGTGTGTCTGCTGAAAAATTTTGGTTTGTCACTTTTTTTCCTTCACCACTTTTGGGTTATTTTTTTCTTGTATGCAATTGAAACTTTTTCGTATGAGGCTACACTGGAGGAGATGAAGAGGGAGAGAGAAGACCAACAGCTTATTGTCAAATAGTAAAGCAAATGATAGGTTGGGGGCTTCTGATTAACAGGAAATGAATACTGAATATCAAGCCATCTTTAAGACTTCACACACTCATGACAACTTACCAATAAGATGTTTTTCTGTGTATTTATTTACACGGACAATAGCCAGATGTCAGTGGACCCAGAAATAAACTGAGTTTCAAAACTCTTGCTAGTAGAATAAAGACTGTTAATAGCAATGATTGGCAAGAGTGTAGAGAAATGGGATGCCTTCTACATTATTGGTGGGCATGTACAATGGTGCCACCATTTTGGAAAATAATTTGACATTTTCTAATGGATAAATTTACCATATGGCTCAATAATTCCACTTGTATTTACCCAATGTTCAAAAAAAGCATTATTCATAGTGGCCAAAAAATAAAAACAATCCAAATGCCCATCAATTGATTAATAGACAAAGTGTCAATAATAAAATACTATTAAAAAGAAACAAATTACAGATACATGTTACAACATGGGTATGTTTTTATTATGGTAAATGAAAGAAGTTACATGCAAAAGATATGTGTAGAATTATAAATACTGCATCATTCTATTCATATAAAATTATGAAAGAAGGCCAGTGTAGAAAGACCGAAAGCAGATTATTGGTTGCCCGCTGTTGTGCCTGGTTACTATTATTTCTATAACCCTGGGCACCATTCTCCATTGGAGTTTACCAGCCAGTGGAAGTCAATTAGAAGATCTTGAAATTAATGAGATGCTTTGGTTTCCATGTGTTTGAACGCTTTAGTGGGGAAACTCTTAATAACCCAATGAGCTCTGTATATCCAGATCTTGATAAGATTTTCCAAGTTGAATGAAAAAAAGAAAATGCCACTCATATACAATTTCATAAACTAACAGACCTTCTTAGGATCTGACTGTCTTTTGGTCTTTTCCTGATAGACAGGTTGCTTAGGTGATGTCTACAGCCAATGGATACTCAACTTATGAGGAATGACAATTGGCAGGTTTCTCTAGGGACTATTGGGCAATGCCGCAGCAGCAGCTCCTGGAATTTGCCATGGGAGGAACTCAGGAGATTCCTTTCTTGGGAATAAATCTGTAGAAAATTAGGTTTATTAAAACAAGACTGCATTAAAAATGCAGGACAAATGCCGCATTTATCTAGGAATTTGTGAAAAGTCGTCAACTTCCCTCTTTGCTTCAGTTGTACTGTGTGAACTTGATCTATGCTCTCAGCATCTTCCTGGTCATTGTATTGTATACATTATGCCTTATAAGATAGTTGGGGAATGACATAGTGTGACCCAAGGGGATCCCGTGTGTTTTGCTGACATGCTTTCACCCTCACAATGTCTCCTGGTTGTTTACTGTTGCCATCCTGGGAGCTCTTGGTGAAAGGGCTGAGTGTCTCTGCTCCAACAGGTGGGAGACACGGGGAGGAGGAGAGAACCCGTGTTCACAGACAAGGCTCTGGAGAGAAACCATGCAATCTGGAGACCTCTTCTTCTGATCCTTGCACAGTGCTGGGCGTTCCTGGCTTGTGTTCTCTTTGAAACCCAAGTACTCCTTGAAATAGTAGCTCAATGGAGGGGCCATACCAGAGGCATAAGCTACAAGCCGTGTTAGGAGAGGGAAAGGGTATGTCCCTATATAAAAATCAGGAAGGGGCTCATAGAGGAAAAGCATTTGTATGTGAAAGATAAATAGGATTTTACATGAGAACTTTTGGAGAGGGAGCATGCTAAACAAAAGAAACAGGGTAAAGATAGTTGATACCATTCTGTAGGGTGTTTGGGGCCACTGAGAAAAATCCTGATTAGCTCAAATGTGTTTATGAATGAGGGAAACAAATAAACAGACAAACAAAAAGTGAAGAAGAAGATGATATGGAAAGGTAGATCAGACTAGTTGTGTTTGGCCTTGGACTCTAGGCTGAGGAATGCGGAGATATGCAGCTGGCATGCCGTGGCTATCCACCGGGTTATTTTTAATTAATTACCCAATTTAACAAATATTTTTAAAATGTCTACTTTGTGCCAGGCACTGTCCTCAACAAGCTTGGGCTATTTTAATAAGCAAAATACACAGACAGCTCTGCCCTCATGAAAGAGTCAGGCAATTGATCATAAACATAATAAAAGACATTTATTATGACAATTTAATATATTACTTCAAGAATAATTATATTTAATTATAATAGACTCAATAGTAGAGATAAATTTTATAGAAGAGTGTGCAGCAGCCATGGAGTGTCCTAAATGTTGGGGGTAAAGGGTGGGTTGTAATGTGAGTAGAATAGTCAGAGCTGCCTCACTGAGAAGATACCATTTGGACACATCTTGAGGGAGGGCAGGAAGTCTGCAATGAACATTCCAGGCAGAGGGAGCAGTCAAAACAAAGGTGGGAGCATATCTGTTGCATCATGGGACAGGGTGTGCTTGGGGGGGTAATTATACAACTGTCCATTGATAAAGTACATGGATGTGGCTACTGCTATCAGAATGATGACAATTATGATATTACTGCCTAGGCCAGTGGTCGGCAAACTGCGGCTCGCGAGCCACATGCGGCTCTTTGGCTACTTGAGTGTGGCTCTTCCACTAAATACCATGGCTTGGATGAGTCTATTTTGAAGAAGTGGTGTTAGAAGAAGTTTAAGTTTAAAAAATTTGGCTCTCAAAAGAAATTTCAATTGTTGTACTGTTGATATTTGGCTCTGTTGACTAATGAGTTTGCCGACCACTGGCCTAGGCTGCATTAATTTTTATGTTTAAATGCTTTTAAGTGGATAATTTCAACATTTTGCCCTTAAAGCAACCTTGTGAATGTGGGAGGAGTAGGTAGAATAATTCCCATTTTATAGGTGGTGAAACAGAGTCCCAAGACTTTATGTAATTTGCCCAAGGTCAAACACAAGGTTTAGGAGTCTCTGTACTCAGGCTAGAACAACACCTCGTTGTGGGTCTGTGGGCTGTCATCAGCAGGGGGCATAGTAAAGTTCTCAGATAAAGAGTGGGAGGAGTCCTATACAAAATAGTCTTGTGATGTCAGGATTGTGGGAAATGCCACCCTCACCCCATTCCATGGGCTGCCCGAGGCTCATGGACCTGCCACGTCTCCCCTTAGGAACGTTAAGTCCCAATGTTGCCACCTCCAATGAGATCCTAAAGTCTTGGTCTGCTTGTCTTGGCGGGTGGAGGAAGGAACGAATGTGATTCTCTCATCCTACAACACTGGTGTTTTCTTGGGCTTGGGGCAAAAAGTTGTTTAGATACCAAAGATGGTGCATCCAGTTCTTACTGGAGGAAGGACCTTGCTCTTATGGGATCATCTTCCTGCTGACCCTAAGGAGAAAGCAGGAAACCTGCAGGAATGTGTCACTCAGGAACACCACCTGAAAACACGGAGTGACAGATACAGGTTCCGCGGAGGGAAGTGCGACTCTGGTTTTCACCCTGGGAATGGTCACAACTGCCTAATCAGGTTCCGGAGTGAAGTCCTCCAAACACTGGCCAATGGCATGCTGTTGGCATTGCCTTCCAGAGAGTGGTCAGCATGCGCTGTTTTTACCACTCAACGAAGTAAAAACTGAATGAGATCCCTTGGACTTGCAAATGAATCACAGGGCATACACTCTTTTCTTGTAGCGCATCCCTAAAGTTGTATCTATTGCCCCCTTTCCATAATTTAGTTGTTACTTCTCAGGACGCTTTGGTTAAAAGAAAGAAAATAGTTCCATTTCACTGTTTTCCAGAACTCTTTTCACCAAGTTGGCTAGTGACAAAGACAGAAAATGCATTGTATACTAACTAACAATTTTGATGAGAAAGGAACTTTTCTTGCCTCCTTTTCTTTTCCTTCTTTTTTATTTTTCCATGCCCAGCCTGGCTACTGGGGCCGAGTGCATTGCCAAGGGTCTACAGTACAATTTTCTTCCAAGGGATGTGTCAAAGGAGAAACAAAGCAAATTTCTCCCACATTTTATTTTTAATCTTCTTCACAAAGACAGGCCCAAATCCCTTAGTTCCGCTTTAATCATGTGTCTCATGACAAGTCCGAGGATGCCCCAAATAACTGTGTCAAATCAGATTAAAATTTTAAGTCCTCCGTGGAAGCGCGGAGCCGGAATGCCTCTGGTGATCTGAGTCCCTTCTCGCTCTACCCTGAAGACAGCTCCTGTGACCCTAATTCAAGGATCAGTGGCTGGATTAGAGGAAAGAGATGGAAAACGGTTGTGAAGGTGTCAACTGCTGGCAATGCTGGCGGCAACAGCCCACTGGAAGGAATGGTGCTCCTGAGGAACAGACTTCCTTCTGGAAGAATGGGCTCCTCGGCCAGCTTCCTCTGTGGGGTTCCCTCAATAGATCAGAGCGTGGATGGTACTGGTGGGGTCCAGGGCCACACGACTCCTTTAGGGCAACACTGTTGAGCTCCTGCCAACAGGTTGTTGACACTTTGTTGACCATTTTTTCCTCTCTACCTACCTACTCTCGCCCACTCAGCCTCCAAACTCGCAGGGTTCCCTGCCCAACCACCCCACTCCTCAACCTGCTCTCCGAATGCCTGGGAGGCTGGCCTAAGGGGCGAGTGTAGGATGCTAAGAAGGGGTGATATCAGAGGGTGGAAAAGGAGTCATAGACGAAACAGGAAGAGATTTATGGGCTACAAGGAGTTACTGTTATGCACCAGGACTCCTTGAGGCTTTCTGAAAGCAGTGGGGTATCTGTCTAATGGCAAGCCACGTGATGGAAACAGGATTGTATGGGGAGGGAGAATGTTCTCAAGGACGCAGGCTAGGGCTGTCCCCTTTAGCAAACAGAAACACTTGATATCCAGTTGATTCTGAATTGCAGATAAGACACAACATTTTCTTTTTTAGTGTGTGTCCCACGCGATATGGGGGACATACTTATATTTTATGATTTATTTACTTATTTTTAAATATGTTTTTATTGACTTTAGAGAGGAAGGGAGAGGGAAAGAGAAAGATAGAAACATCAATGATGAGTGAGAATCATTGATTGGCTGCTAGGGATTGAGCCTGAAACCCAGGCATGTGCTCTGACCGGGATTGAACTGTGAGCTCCTGGTTCATGGTCTGATGCTCAACCATTGAGCCACACTGGCTGGGGCCATACTTATATTTTAAATAATTATTCGTTGCTTATTTCCAATTCAAATTTAATTAGACATATTTTATTTGGCAACCCTGATCCAGACCCTGTATTAAAAATATAATTAATTTAGCCCAGTGGGCAAACAACAAATACAGGAGCCCATGCAAATATACTCAGCAGGTGAGGATAAATGCCCATAAAGAAATGTAACGCAGGGTAAGGGTAAGGTAGCTGGAAGGAGAGGGTGCTGTTTGGGGACAAAAACAGTGTCTGGTTAAGTGCCTAGGTGTGAAGCCTATCTTAATAGCCACAAATAGGTGAGCTTAGTGAACTACTTAGCTGGCCGGTGCCTTTGTCACCTTATCTGTAACAATGCAGCTAGAAATAATGCTGCCTCATTGCCTTCTTGATTTAAATGAGTAAATATGTGTTAAGAGGTCAGAATCTAGCCTGGCCCTGTGAGTGCTGGCTTTCTTGGGTCCCCCTGTCCCGATCCCAGCCCTCTGCCTGACTGGCTGCCACGTCCCAGCCCCACTTCCCAAGGGATCCTAACTCACCCAGAAATCACTGGTTCTTGTTTGATATGAAATTAATTTTACATGCCTAGTGAGGGAGGATTTATTTCTAACATGGTAGGGGGAGACAAAATTTAACTTTGGAAATTCTCTTTCGCAGATAATTTGGGAAGTAAGGGGAGATATTTAACATTTTCTGTTGAGTTTTTAAAAATTTTATATGATGCTCTTATACTAAACCATGTAAAATTGTTGATATTTATTGTTGACCTATAAATTCAGCCATTTTATATAGTTAAATTTATTAAACAAATAGATATTAGGCTGGATTTTTTAAAATTTTGTAGCCAACTTAATCTCACAGCGTAAACCTGACTTATTCATTTACTCATTTTTAATAAAATAGTGTCCACTGAGACCCCCTCAGTGCTCCATGCCACGGCTCCTGAGTGAAGTTAAGTTCAGTTGTTTTTTTGTGTAATCACGTCTTAAAAATTCTCTAAATTTGTAAGATGCATTTTTCTCAATCGAGTTATTTTTTATCTTGAAGTTACACTTAAGTTTCATCAGGCAGCCATTAATTTATTTCCTAGTACAGGTAAGGCTGTCAAAAATAAACCATAATTAAAAGCACTGACCACAGGAAGAAATGTTAGTATAACCTTTTTACCGCATAGATAAAAAATATGTGTATACACACACATACTGTACACACACACACACACACACACACACACACACACACACGGAGAGGAGTTTTGTTTTGTCAGATCTTTAATTTCTATTCCTGTCCTTATTATCCTAATATTTAACTCTTCTTTTATTTCTTATAATCTTTTAAAATCCTTAATAATAAAGGAAAGTTATGTTAGTCTAGACTCAATCACTTAAACAAGATGACTAAGAGAGTGTGAAATATGGTTTCTACATATGCTTATACACATCCAGAGAGACTCAGACTCAGTATTCCTTTGTTTAACAACATTTCACTCTTTGTGTTTATGTGAGACACTTCAGTGAAAGTCTAGAAACTTCCAGCCCAGATAACTCTCCTTAGCTCCTGGTCTCTCTGGTTCTGGTTCCCTTGGGATCCCTTCCCCTTGGTCACTGTTTCTCTGCTTTCCCTGCCCTCCTCAAAATTCTTGACCAGTACCCTCCCTCCCCCCTCGAAGGTTAGAGCCCGTGGATGGTGGGCAGCTGGTGTGAGCCATCTTGGAGTCAGAGTGGCAGGATGTGTGACCAAACAATTTATTAACCATGTGTTTCCCATCTTGGGGGTTAGATGGGTTACCTGCCAGCCCCTAATTAGCGGGTGTGAAACATCTTTGTTACCTCAGGCTAGTGAGTGAGCTCAAGTTGAGACCATAGTCTTACAGTGATTGACGGGAAAACAGGGTCCCCAGGAGCAGCCCAGCTGGGGCTGAGGCTGCAGCAGGATGTGCCTCTGAAAGTCACACAAATACTTCTGTGTCTGGAAATAGTCGGTGTATCTCCCTAAATGAAGCTGGGTCTGAGACTGAAACTGCCCCCAAACTACCTCCCATTTCATCCAAGCCCACACCCTGAAAGCCACTTTTTCTTTAACTTTATTTAAATTAGGAAAATGTAAGAATTTAGTTTCTTTTTTGTTGTTGTTTTGAGAATTTAGTTTCTTTAGGAAGGACTTTTTAAAATCTTGTTGGGCATCTTATTAGAAAAGAAATGATTAAATTCTTAAGAAGACTTAGCCTTATCTGTTTTTAAATTACTAATTGATTGAAGAAATAACATTCGGTAGATATTTAGTGAGTTCTTGTGTGCAGAGCCGGCTAGGCTGGAGAAGGTGCTTCCTCTCTACATGGTGTCACCATGGGCTTTCTTTCCGTTGTTTCTTTGCCTTAAATCTGTGCACTACAGCTCATTTTCAACAATAAATGTGCTCGTGAAAAAGAATGCGTACACAGAATTTTTATAAATTGGATCTATTCAGAGTAATAGTTCGTGATCTCCTCAATTTGTGTTATGAGTCCACAGATTTTAATTTTCCAAGTTACTGGTGTATATACTTCACAGTTACAGATCTCTCTTGAGTAGGGTTCTTAACCTTGGCACTATTGTGGATTGATTAACTTGGGATCTTTTGGACTGATTCATTGTTTACATGGGGCCTGTTCTGTTCCTTTTATTATATTTAGCAGCATTGTTGGCCTTCAACCACTACACCCTGGTAGCAGTCTCCTGCCCCAGTGTGACAACCAAAATTGTCTCCAAACTTTGTGAAATGGTCCCCTGCAGAGCAAAAATCATCCCCAGATGAGAACCACCACTACAAATGAAGTGTCTGAATTTACAACATGAGAGTAGGTAGGGGAAATGTTCTTTTAGTGCTTCGATGAGAAAAATAACCCTCAAGGGACAAAATAGCCCTTCATTGTATTTAAATCAGTCTACAAACCTATATCCTCAGTAACCGTGTTCAATGACTATAAAAGTGGCTTTTATTATGATGAGACAGCATCACCGTCAATGTCAGAAATTTTCAGTAGTTGTTCTAAATTACAGCAATCTTTCGGGAATGTTGGATTGACCAATAAAAATAAAGTATCTCCACACATGTCATCCATTTGATCACTCCTCTAGTAACAGCCCGACTTTAAGAAATCATTGATTTTTGAGTCCTTTACCCAGCAGCTTTCTGAGCTGCTTGGAGAGTGGATTTGCACAGGAAGGAGAACTGGTGGTGAGGGCACCTCGCATGGCTTCATGCCCTCCCAGGTTTCCCAGCATTTGACCTTTCACACTCAGAACTTCCTGTTTCTGTACTCCTTGGAAAATAAAATTCCTTCCAGGAATTTATTGGAAGTTCATTTGATGAATCAGAAAACTCATCAAAACATTCTTTTATGACTATGGAGAACATAGAAGGGGATATCTGTGTAGCTTACCAAAACCTAGTCATTGCCAGCATTTTAAATAGTCTTTAATGAGTAGAGAACTACCACACGTGTGTCCCCTGTACTAATAATCCATTATTATGAGACAACCGGTCAGAGAAGTTTAAATGTTTCCTACAGTCAGTCAGTCAACAGAGAAAATGAATTCCGTTGTGCCCAGCTTGATGGAAGGAATGGCAGAAGACCAGTTAATAAAACCAACACATTCCAACTGTTTGATATAACAGGTTGGTGGGAGCGTGCCTTTTTTTTTTTCCTTTAAGGCCATTTAATTACATACCCCGATGTCTTCACTCAGCCATTCTCTAAAATATATTTTCCCAATTTCAGCATCCACCCTTTCTCCACTCTCAATTAGCTATTGCATCGGGCCTTCGCTTCCAAGCCCCATAAGTAATAGTAACTTAATTTTCCAAGCCATAAATCAGGCAGACTTATGCTCCACAGCACATGTTCCATTTGTTTTTAATCAGGGGCAGCCTGGTACTCAGAGGTCGGAAGCTTTAATTCAGAGGGCTCCCATGCCTTTTGGAGGGAGAAATCTTTTAGCCTTCCAGAGTTCCCTTTGTGAATGTTTACCAATTCTTTTGGCAAAAGTTGGAATCTATGTAGTGTCTCATGTAGAATCCTTCTTTAATGCACTGACCTACACCATCCTCTTCGAGTTCAGCTTGAAGATGGAAAGAAACAACATTCCTATACTTAGGTATTCTCCTGACTTTTCATGCCTTATTTTCTAACGAAATGCAATTGCTAGGAAAAGGGACACACAGAAGGGAGTTAAGAGATGTTAGATTTCTAGAAACTGTTTCAGTGAGATAGGTCTGCTAGGAGTACTATCTCTGGGATAGTTTATATTCGATATTCTCTTAAGGAAGAAAGAAGCACAAAAGATTTTGCTTAAAGTTTATGAAAATTCATTGCTCTTAGCACACTGTGTTTTGTTTTTTTGTCTTTTTGTAACTGCAAAGGATCTTATAACTTCCTCATTTCTTGTCAGAGGAAAGAAGAAACTGCTGTCCAGAGAAACTTTAAACCCAGACAACAGTCACACACCTATTCGCGCAGAGCTAGAGGCAGAACTCAGTTACTCTAGGTCAGTGGTCGGCAAACCCATTAGGCAACAGAGCCAAATATCAACAGTACAATGATTGAAATTTCTTTAGAGAGCCGAATTTTTTAAACTTAAACTTCTTCTAACGCCACTTTTTCAAAATAGACTTACCCAGGCCGTGGTATTTTGTGGAAGAGCCACACTCAAGGGGCCAAAGAGCCGCATGTGGCTCGCGAGCCGCGGTCTGCCAACCACTGCTCTAGGTCCTTTGATGTTGGATCTAAAATTAAAGCCCGACAGGTATCTAGTCATTCAGATGCCTTATCCACCAAACATAAAACAGCCCAATATCTAGAAGTTTCCTAATTCTTTACCAAACTTTACTGCATCATCTAAACATAATCTTAAAATTTTACAACGTCAAGAATCAAGAGTAAAATTCCAAAAGCTATCAGAGTAGAAAAATAAAAAGATGATCTACAATACATGGAGGCTTGTAGTGACAAAAGCGTGTGTTTTTTTTTTAATTTAAATTTAATTTTTTAAAATCAGTATTGAGTGTAAGAATACAGAGAGCTTTTTAAATGCTGGAGGAAATTTAAAATTTTAAATGCTGAGGGGAAGTTTCTTTTAGCCTAATTCTTAGTGCTATTATTCAAGCATGAATTTGAAAGAAAGTTTTCTACAAATGAGTAATAAGATAAACTCCTGTAAACATTTTGAAAGAATTGTAAGAAAATATATACCAGCAATAAGAAAGATGAAGCCAAGGGGAAAGAATGAGATAGAAAAACCAATGGTGAGTTAGGAAAACTTAACACTAGGTTTAATAAACATTAATTGTAAAAAACATGTATCTGGAACTAAATTTACAGAATATAGTAATAAGGAATGTAGTGGGGGTGGAATGAGAAGGTAGAAGAATAGAAAGAGACATTCAGTGTATCTAGTGTTAGTGAAGTTGTACAGATTTGTACAAATTTGTAAACCAATTTGTAGGGCAATTTTTAAGAATATATTAACATGCAAAATATGCATTTCATATGACATGCAATTCTTCTCAGGTGTAACCCCTAAGGAAAACATGCATATCTGCCCAAGGACTTCATCACGGCAATTGCGTCTAATAGTAAAGAAAAAAATTAGAATCCACCTAAATATCTTTCAGCCAGGGAGGATACTTAAAACATCTGGGATATAACTGGCCTATGGAATCCAAAGTAGTACTTAGAAAAGCTGAAAGAAAAACAAAAGATGAAAACAAACAAACACAGACAGGCCTGACTCAGAAAGACCTTCAGGGCATATGTTTCAGTAAAAAAGGAAAAACAAAAGCAAGTTGCATTCCCAAAGAACATATAAAGTATTGGGCTGTTTGTGTATTTATTTGTACATTAGGTTTCACATAAATTGTGTCATTCTACATATGTGAGCAAATATGTGTGGGTTAGCCGCTGCTTTGCATCACCCATACCAAACACGTTCTCCGTTAGGGTCACTGAATGAGTCTTATGCTTATTTACTTATTCTTCTTTTTCATCGAACACTTATCACATATTTGTTGAAGACCTTTTATATATCATGTCTTATACTAAGACCTAAAAATGTGGTCTCTGATCTCCTTGTGTTTGTTTTATGTCACAGGAGTCAAACCACTACCTTAGGATGGCAATAGTTTACAATCAGGATGGGTATTATAAAAGAGGGAAGCAGAAAGGAAGAGAAAACCAGACCGCAGGGAGAAGTGGCCTGCTCGGGAGGCCTTCAGAAGACTTTACAGAGTAGATGACTGAATGCCTGGGAATAGCTCTTTGCCAACACAAGAAGTGCAGGAAGAACGTTCACAAGGAGGAATAGAGGACTCAGTGGAACACTGGCATGGATGGAACCCAGCACGGGTGGGGAAATGTAAATATCCCAAAGTGTGTGATGGGCATACATTTAAACATTTCCATTTTACACTCTAGAGAAGAGAAAGCTAGGAAGACAAGAAACATCATGAGATGCTTGTTTTTAGAAAGATAACTAGATAACTGGGAAGGCAGAGATGTCAGAGGAAAGTAGGATACCGGCAAAGACTTTGGAAGAATCCCAGTGAAAGAGAATGAAAGTGAAAGAGAATGAAGAGGACACTGATGTGATAGTTTTCAGAACGAACTTGAAAAAATGTTGGCATCTAATTTGAGGGCAGGTCTCAAGTTATTGCTCCATCATTATTTTGTGTGTGTGAGTCCATTCAATCACTTTCTTTTTTTTATCCCAAGTTTCTCTGGAGGCGGTGGTATCCAATAGATAAAGACTGGGTCACGGGGGGCCAGAAATCTCTTCTTGGTGACTAATGGTTTCGCAGACCTTCATCTGAAAAGCACAGCTGTAGATACTGGCAGTTAGTGGAGGATGATGCACATGGGTAAATGCCAGCTTGACCAAGACTCCCTTCCAGACGCCCTGGGGAGCCCAGGGGTCTCTAATCCCCACGCTGATGACATCCAGGGAATACACTCCCACAAAGAGATGCCTTCAGCCACAGGATGGGGACTCCTGTAATTGGTTACTTTTGGCATCCAAGGTCTCACCACAAGTTGGCAGAGGCCAGTCACACACAGAGAAAGACGTGTCTGTAGGCATGACCCTCTCCAAAGCCATGGTCTCCAAGTGGGTGGTGGTGACGCAGGGTCGGGGAGCTGTGTGGGCTTTGCAGTCCCCAGGAGTGAGCCTGGACAGGGGCTGAGGTTTGGTTTGTATTAACACCCGCCTTTGGCTACCGTGGCTACTTTGCTAAACCTCAGCAGCATGAATTATAAGGCTGGACATGTTACCAGGAAAGACCTCCTGGGGACTGAGCTTTCCATTCCTTGCCTGGCCGCATGGACCTTGCGTGTTACACTCTGGCTCTCCTGTGTATGTGCAGTCCCAGCTTCTGGCCTACAGTAAGCCCCGGTGACAGGCACACTGTCAAAAAGACATTCTTTATTAATGCCTGGAGAATCAGTTACATTTTTTTTATAGCTTCTTAATAAAGTTAAACATTTGTATTAAAAAGTCAGTTATTGGTGTTGTCTGCATTGGTTTTTTTAATCCCAATCACCTTACTCTCTCTCCAGCTATCATTCTTGCGGGGGGGGGGGGGGGGCGGGGAGCTCTTACACAAAAAGCAGACCCATCTGTGAGTCTGTGTGGTGTCTCTACACAGACAGGGTGCACTGTGCACACCAGCACGTGACCGGCTCACTCAGGGTGGTTCCACCTACAGCTGAGGAGCAGGGAGACACGCCCACGGAGAACTCACCACGCCTGCCCCACCGCACCTCCTTCATCTTTTGCAGTCAAACACCCTGACACAAGGCTGACTTCACTTCTTCTTTTCTTTCTCCTCCTTACTCCTTTCCACTCTTTGCCCTCCTGGGTCTTGCTTTTCTTTGACTTCCCTCTTTTTCTTCTTTCCTGGTTCCACACCCCCGCCCTGTATCAGACTGATGATGGATACTGAAAGATGAAGGCTTGATTGACTAGTTCACTGATTTCCAGTTTACCAGTGTGTGGAATCTGTGAATGAAACAGAATGTGTATGTGTGTATGTATATAAGAGGGTGAATGCTTGTGAGAGCGATGCTCGGCATCTTGTTCTTCACTTACGGAGACTGGTGGGGAAGCTTGGGATGCTTCAGAATTTGATGGTGGGAGAAAGAGAACACATCTTGGTTTCCTAGGGCACTGCTGCTGAGTTCGGGGTAGGGCTAACCCAGGCCAGAGCCTTTGACCAAGGGAGTGAGTGCAGGGCTGTCCTGTTGTATGTTAAGAAACAACTGAACATGTGCAGGAAGAAAGGGTGGCTGGCCACGTGAAGAAGAAGGGAGTCCATCATGGGACAGTGGACTGAGGTATGAGACAAAGAGACAGCCAGTGAGCAATTTCCTGATCCGGGACCAGCTGATGGAATTAATGGAGGGACCTGCTCAATTGGTTCCTGGGATGCCTCGCCATGAAGCTACCTTGTTTCTTGCTTAACTTCAAACTCCCCTGTGCACTGAGTATGCAAAACTGGCTGAGCACAGTGGTATGTGGGGAAAGTCAAGGCAATGGGATGCGTTTTCAAGTCTTATATTGGGCAGGGGAAAGAGAACACTCACGTGAGACCTAAATAAAATGAAGTGCAGCAAGAGCAGGGATTTGGAGAAAGAAGTGACTACGAGAAGCATACCTTCCTTTAGAAAACCCAACTGTATGAGGAGAGAGGTCCTCGCCTCTCTTGTAAGATAGGGGAGGGAGAAAATTTATGTGGATATTCGTCAAAAATGTGTCCTCGCGAGGCTGAAGGACACGGTACGGCAAAGGTGTTCTGTTTGTCATGCGTGACCCACTAGGATATGGGGGTGAGCTGAGCTTTCCACAAGGTCCTGACTAGTTGAAAAGGACCCCCAAAACATATGGAAAATATGGAGAATAGGGTATAAGTAATAAAAATAAAAATAAAATAAATAAAATAAATTGGGAATGCCAGTTTCTGGTAATGATTTGTTTTCACAGTAACTGAGAACTCCCTTAACCCTGCGATTAATCACACATTTATGGCGAGGGTAAGCTGGGAGAATTACGGGGCTCCTTGGGACTTGGGTTATTAGTGCAGCTGCTTTTCATTGATGAGATCTGAGTTCAAATCTCCACCAACGTTACAAATGAAAATGTCATTCTGAAAGTTAATTAGCTCCATGCAATAAATACTGGCTAGTTGATTGATGTACCCAAAAAATCACTACCCAGAAAAAAAAATTATATATATGACCCGTTAGGAGAGTCAAGCCAGTCAAAAAGTCAGACGTTATTTAAACAATTTGCTTTTCTTAATAGTCCAACCACCTGCAGGTAAATAGAACTTATTAAAAGAAGGTGGAGTTTGCAGGAGTCGGAGCATGTGAAAGAATGTCTGAATGTATTAACTGTAGAATTTAAGAACTAGAAAAAAAAATCTTTAAAGCCATCTAATCTAATCCATGCCTTTTTATAAATAGAAGAGGGAATAGAAACGTGGGAAGTTAAGCTAAATGACTAGCTGAAGTCACACAGTCAACTAGCAGGGGAGCAGGGTTGGCTTCCAGGTGTCCTGGCCGTTACAGGTTCCCTGGGTCATTCCCATGGACGCAGCTTGGTTGCCCCCTCGGGGCCCTCATGCTTCTCCTCTCCCCATGGCTCATCCATTCATTCAGAGGACCTTTTCTTTGGTGTGTTCTGTGCCTCAGAAGGTTTTGCCTTTTTCTTTTAAGAAAACTCAAAACTTGTTTTTGCATTTTTTAAAAATGAAAATGCTTCCATCATGCTCACGCGGGTAGAAGAAAATCATCAATACACAAAACTGTGATCCCTTTACAGTAGATGTCCTAAAAATTACATTTAGAGTGAATTTAGCCAAAATTAGAGAACTATGAGGTATTACGTTGAGTAAGAGAGCCGACAGCTACTCTGCCTAAACCATTTTTCTATAAAGAAATCTGTCTGGCCTGGCTGATGTGGCTCAGAGGTTGAGCATGTCAATCTATGAACCAGGAGGTTACAGTTTGATTCCCAGTCAGGGCATATTCTGGGTTGCGGCCTCAATCCCCAGTGGGGAGCATGCAGGATGTAAAAGAGTAATATCATTTTAGTTTTTGTAACTAAAATTTAAAATATTGCAACTACTTAAAGTTAAGAATAAATGATCTTATATAATAAAAGGGTAATACGCAATCAACCAAACAGCAGAATGACCGGTTGCTATGATATGCACTGACCACCAGGGGGCAGACATTTAATACAGGAGCTGCCCCCTAGTGGTCAGTGTGCTCTCACAGGGGGAGCGCAGCTCAGCCAGAAGCCAGGCTGATGGCTGGCGAGAGGAGCAGCAGTGGCAGGAGCCTCTCCCACCTCTGCAGCAGTGCTAAGGATGTCTGACTCCAGGGAGTGAGCCTAAGCCATCAGTCGGACATCCCCCGAGGGCTCCTGGACTGCAAAAAGGCACAGGCCTGGCTGAGGGACGTCCTCCTACCCCCCCCTCCCCAGTGCATGAATGTCGTGTACTGGGCCTCTAGTGTTAGCATAAAAGTATCTGTAAATTTAGAAAACATTTTTTATTGGTAAATGAAACAAAAATTGCAAAATTACTATTTTGGAGTATATATGTCACCTTTTACTTTCACTAAAACTTAATACATTTTAATTAAAACTTGAAAACTTAAGATTTTTGTCAGTCTAATGGGTAAATAATGTTATGTAATGTTACTTTAATTTATACTTCTTCTTTTGTTAATTGCCTGACCATAGACCTTATATCTCCTTTTCAATAAGCTTGTTTGGCTCTTACTTGTTTAATTATAAATACTCTTTCTATATTCCTTTTCATGTACATGTTATATTTTCAAAATGTGTCCTTGTTTTAAAATTCTATTTGCTTTTTAACTTTTAGATTTAAAAATTTTTAATATATTCAAATTCATCTATATTTTCTTCAATAGCTTTTGCTTCTAGTTTGTAAAGATTGTTCTTAAAGTAACATTTCAACACTTCCCCTTTTAACATTTAAACATTTAATCCTTCTACATTTATATGGTCAGATTGTGAGGAAGATCTAACTTTAGTTTCTATCCCTAATGACCAGTTAATTACCACAGCTATAGGTTCAGTGATCAGTCTTTCCCCACTGTTTCAAATAACACATATGTGCTAATTCCCAAATGTACTTCTGGTCCAAGTCTCTTTCCAGAGGCCCAGACCTTTACAGCCAAATATCGTTTAAGTGGCCCCTCCTGCAGGTTTCCAGACACTTTGGAATAAATGTGTCCACACACAACTGATTACAATGTTAAAGAATACCCACTAAGTGGGAGTCACATGAACAGACACTCTGCTAATCATTGGAGGGATAATTTCAGATAACCCTCATGAGGCGGGTCCTGTTACCATTATCTCTATTTTATAAATTAAATAAACTGAGTCATGAAAGTCAAAATATTCATCCAAAGGGATCAGATGGGTGTGAACTTGGCAGCAGAGCCAAGGGCGCATTCTCCCGACTACTGTGCTGTATCCGGAGTTTCCCTGGCTCTGCTCCTCCTCCAGGGCTCATCCCTGTGCCCATCATCTCAGACAATGCCGGTAAGATCCAGTCACCCCAGGCAACTGCCAAGCATTACAGATCCTACCTCCCCAATACCTCACCATCTCTTCTGCTCAAGGTCCTCATGACACAACTCTAATCCCTACAGGAATTTACTCAGCTCTGTGGATATAGCCTTTTCTTGTCTCTGTTAGGGCACTTTCTAAACTCTAACCCTTTTTCTTTTATATAGAATAGTCATGCTCCCTTATAGGTTTAAATAATCCACACACATCCTTTAGATCAATTGACCCTGAACTATCAGATTAGTCTACCCCTCTGACCCGCGGCCATAGCACCCAGTCCTAGAATGAGAGGGACGTGTCATGGTTTCCCCGTGTGCTGATCATAGTAGCTAAACAGCAGTCACACTCAGCAATATTTGTTATATAAATTAATGACTACATTAAATGAATGCCTCCTAAAGTCAACAGGACAAATCTTTGATATATCAGTATATTGATTCAGAAGAGAGAAAACTAGGTCAATAAAATATAGATTGCCAGTGATGTTACTTCCCCCCCTCAATCATTACTGTCAATATATATAGAATGATTATTAATTCTGTATATCTATTTATAAAACTCTATTTCCTTCAAGTCTTTTATTATTTTAATTTCTTAATTGTGAGTCATTTTTGTGTAATCATGTCATCTGCAAATAATCATACTTCTGCATCCTCCTTTTACATATTTGTACCTTTTGGTTAGTTATTTACTAGTAACATCAAGAGGGTGTTAAATAATCATAACACGCTTTCTTGTCCCCAACTTTCACGGACATTTCTCTAGCCAATCTGGACCATGTTAGTTACTTTGGGGGGAGAGATATAATTCTTCAGGTTTAGTAACTATCCATGCTTACATTTTAAAAAATAAATATATCATGTGGAATGTCTTCAAAAATTTTTAGGTCTATTTCAAGATTACATTTTAGTTTTTTTTTAACCTATGCCTTTGAACACCTTAACAAACAACCTAACCTTAAAACCATCTTTACGTTTGGGGAATAAACCCTTACTGCTGTATACACGTTTTAAAGCAGTTATAGTCACATCTGCTCTATGCATTTTTATAACCTAAATTTTCATTTGGGAGTGATTCTATGGCCCTATGAAAGTCTTGGAAGGAAAATACTGCCTTTCTATAAGGGCAAACCTTTACTATTGTATCTTTTAAATTCAGTCCCCATTCACAAAACACATTCTAATCCCTCCCCCGCTCCCATTTACTTCCCTGTAGATCATATTCTATTTTAGTAAACTTTGGGAGATTGCTCAAATTTTATATTTGTTAACATCAATTCTTTAAATGGTAATTTTAAAAATGCTTTTTTTTTTTTAAGTAGTTTCAGAGCCAACGGACACTTACTGAGAAAGACTTCTCCAGGTTGTGTTAGGCATTTTCACTCATAATTTAAGTTACTGGACAATTCAGTTTTTGTGTGAAGTGTTTTCTTTCACTGGGAAGATGTCCCTTCTGGAGAATAATTGCCGCCCTCAAATTCTGCATGTTACAAACGACATGTGACAGGAAGATTTTTTTTATTATTATTCTTGAGGTGTTACTGACAACAGTACTCCTTTGAAAAATGCACTAAGTTGTTTCAAGATCAGCTATTATCATTGGACAATCCTAGAAGTCTGTACCCTGAAAGAAATAAGACTATGCTTAAAAGAAAGTAGTCTGATAATTCCCAGTACTTGAAACTGTATATTTCTACACTATGGATGCTGTCTAATATCAGGCAAATGGTCTAGATCGCTTGTCTCTCTTACTCTAATTCCTGATCAAGACACATTTCCTGAGCAATTTCTTTCTGCTCAGTTGACCCCCGTGGCAGTACATATCATCAGGCCCACTAACTGAGAAACTATTCCGTCCGATCTTAAATACGCCTCCAATCTATGGGGTCCTCCCCAGGCCCAGTGCTGCTGCATGGGTTCAGGCCTGCCTCAGCTTCCCCGCAGGTTACTGTAATTGCCTCTATTCTGCCTTAACTGCCTCAAGTCTTGTCCTTTTCCCTCTACCCCTTACAATTTATTTTCTACACTGCCTGAATAATCTTTCTTAAATGCATGCCTGAGCATGTTATCCCCTGCTTAAAATCCTTCAATTACACTCAATTGCATTCATAATACAACCCAAACTCTTTAGCAACAGTCGCTATAAATCCTTTCTGGAATATGGTGGTGGTGGGGGCTGGTTGTTGATGTGGGGGTGTGTGTGGATGCAAACATGGGTACATGCTTGAAGGTATTCCTTAGCAGGCCACTTATGGAAGACCTTTTGTAGCCTGGCCTCTGACCTCTCACCCCTTCACCTCTCACCCTTGACCTACTCCTGGCACCCTCCTCTGTCCCTATGCCTATGCCTTTGGATACACTGTCCTACTGTTCCTTCTGTGCGTAATCCATTCTCCTCTGGATCTGCCTAATCCTTCATCTTTCGAGCCTCAGCCCAGAACTTACCTGCATGAGAGCTTCCCCAGGAATGGGATTGTGACCCTCTTCTAAATTCATCTAGCATTCTGAGCACTTCCCTGTCAAACACTTCTCCCATGTGTTCTTCTTTCCTTTTTAAAAAATTTATTTTTATTGGTTTCAGAGAGGAAGGGAGAGGGAGAGAAACATCAATGATGAGAGAGAATCATTGATCAGCTGCCCCCTGCATGTCCCCCACTGGGGATCAAGCCCCTAACCCGGGCATGTGCCCTGACCGGGAATCAAAGTGGAACCTCCTGGTTCACAGGTCGTTGTTCAACCTCTGAGCCATGCTGGCCGGGCTTCCGTGTTGTTCTTATTGGTCTGTTTGTCCACCGCCAGACTGTGAGTTTACTCAGAATAGGAACTAGCACCACGTTTGGCATTTGGTAGGCACCCAATTCAGACAGACAGTTGTCTTACTGATTTGTTTTGTCATGCCACATCCCTTTTCTCACTCTGAGTCTCTTCTACAATACAGCACACATTCTTCGTCACAGGCTCCTCAATGAAACTGGGGAGACAGTCTGATCCAATCCAGATTCCCAATAGAAACTCTTTCTCTAGCACTTGGGCTTCTGGTCACCCAGCATCCCTCTGACACCGTGGCCTAAAGTGACTGCCTTTTACTATTCCCAGAGAGACTGCAGGGACTTCTCATGGACTTCATTCAGTCACTTCCTGGATGTGCTTGGAGGAGGGAAATCTCTGACTTTTGTTTCTTCAGAAGTATTGGTCATAGACCTTTCTCTGTGTGGGGTAATTTACATAATTGTGAAATAGGTAAAATATGTCGGGCAATTGCTTATTTCCCCTTTTAGTTTTCTGGATATGCTTCTTCGCTCAAGATTCTCAGTGCCCTGACCTGCCCCAATTTCTCTATTCCCACCTGGCTTCCTTCCACTTGGTGGGTGCATGGGGTTTATAATAGACCTTCTTATGTATAAGCCTTTAGGACACTGGTTGCCTTGGAGCCATTTAAAAGAGGAAAACTCGTAGTGAATGGTTGATAACTAAGAATGACTTTATTCTCTGTCTACATGCTCTTTGTATTTTAGGTTTTTCCACTTTAGCCCAATAGCAACAACAAAACTTGCCGTGATGAAGTTTTATACATCAGAAGTGGGCTCGGGGTTTTGTAGGTGGTGGGATGTGGTTACTCTCCTCAGCATCCTTGCTAAACATATCATCTGGGTTCCCGTCTATTCTGTTTATGCATTGATTTGTGACACAGCATTGATTTGTTGGTGATACAATAGAAACAAGCTCAGGCCCGATTTAAACTGCTGGTCATGTGTAAGGGATCTAATCTGATGGGACAAAAAAGTGTTGGGGAGGCAGGGAGGGACACTCTGGCATTTGGGTGGGTGCTTCCTGGTTGTTAGAGGATCCTCCCAACATCCAGTTTGAAGGCCCACTGGTGATATGGACTTATGGGGAGAAAAAGAGCCACATGCCATCAAGAGACCAATCAATAACCCAGAGGAGTTTCTGCAGTGTAGAAATCCATGGGTTCAGGCAGTAAACCTCATCCTCAGGACAATGTCTACCTTTTGCACTTATCAGATGTTTCGCAGCCTTCCCCTCCGTTCTCAAGGATGCTTCCCCGTCGTAGCTGCGATGTGATTTTCCACACTGATATTGACTCTGGCACACATCCCTTCCATTTCCTTTGGCTGCCAAGACCCCGAGGGCTCAGCTCCATCCTATTGTGCTTCTTCCCTGGAATAACTGAGGGAGAGGCTTCGCAGAATCCCCTGGCTGGGTTGGGACAGCAAGACTCACGGCGGGGCCTTTGTTTCAGCTTGAAATCCACCACAAATTAATTGGGCTGATGGAGATCATAAAGACAGGCACTTGGATTATGGGCCTTTCCTCTGAAAAATGTCTTGCAGTTGCCAGGTCTAAGCTTGGGATATTGACATGTGAATGACCTATGGCCTTTAAAAAAAATCTTTCATTTGAATGGAATTCAGAGCTGAATAAAATGATTAGACTGATTAGCATTCACACTGTAGTCTGGCCTACTACTCTCAATAATAATAGTTCATCACACCCTAGCCGATTTGGCTCAGAAGATAGAGCATCAGCCTGCGGACTGCAGAGTCATGGATTTGATTTCAGTCAAGAGCACATACCCGGGTTTCGGGCTCAATCCCCAGTGTGGGGGTGTGCAGGAGGCAGCCAATCAATGATTCTCTTTCAATGATGTGTCTATCTCTCTCTCCCTCTTCCTTCTTCTCTGAAATCAATAAAAATATATTAAAAAAAAATAATAGCACGTCAGTTAGCATCACATAAAGTGGTGGGCAAAAATAGGTTTACAGTTGTAATACAAATAAATAGTCATTAAATAAATAAGGATACAAGAATAAACTCCCTGTATGTCTCAATGCCCAACTTTCTGTAGACTTCTGGTATACTGACAACAATTTCTGGTCTCTAAAATGACCTGTAGCACAGAGTCAAGTACTCTGGGGTGTTGTCTAGATCTGCAATTAGAGAAGGCTGAACTTGGAGTAGAAGCAAATGCTTCGAGCAAACAGGACTGACTTGCACTCAGAGTCTGTCAGAAAAGCAGGCAAACAGAGTAGAGTAACCAGAGCGCTTGGGCATTCTCTGTGGTGGCTCA
Source organism: Corynorhinus townsendii (assembly GCA_026230045.1). Classification (NCBI taxonomy): domain Eukaryota; kingdom Metazoa; phylum Chordata; class Mammalia; order Chiroptera; family Vespertilionidae; genus Corynorhinus; species Corynorhinus townsendii. The sequence continues at coordinate 5,671,130 of JAPDVU010000009.1, forward strand.
GATTTTTTAGAATTCCCATGTTTGTGCAAATTATGCGATCATCCCTTCTTCTACTAAGAAGGGCCAATGGTATTTCTTTATGAGACACAGATTTACTGTGTTTCTCACCTGAATTCCTTTTTGATGCATATGCTTTATTTCTGATCCTAACTTTGATTCTTCTGATCACGACCTGGTTGCCTGATCCTCACTCCTCACTGATCCCTTAGATTTAGACATCAACATAAGACTGTAGCCTATCTGACTTTGCTCGTTTCCACCACAGCAGCTCTGGAGAGGACCCTAGTCTTCTGACAGGTGAGTATTCTTTAATCACACATCAAAGCTTTTCTGTTCTCCTTTAAAATTCAAATCACTCTAAGTTGGCTAAGAGTATTAATGTGAACATTTAAACTATCCATTGTTGAGTTATAGATGAATAAAGTACATTTATTTTTTCCCCACTAAATTTTTAAAATTTCCCTAAAAAAATGTTTGCTTTTAAATCAGGGATTGAAACTGTTAACTGTTTGCAATTAAACATTTAAAAAATTTGTTTGAGCTAAGCAGGGAAGACCAGTGTTATCTAAAGGCAACATTAATGTTTGATGAGGTGTGATAAATTTTTATATTCATGTAAACATCACCCAAGTACATATATATACATACTTATACACACATATATATACATATATATAATTTTCATCTACCACAGAAAGCTTCATTAAACCCCATCCCAGCCAACCTTGCTCCAAGCAATTGATGGTCTGATTTCTATATTATAGGTTAGTTTTGCTTATTGTAGAATTTCATATAAATAGACTCATATAGTATGAACTCGTTTGTGTCTTATTTTTCACTTAGTGTAGTGCATGCTATTCCATCACGTGTCTATCTTTTCCACTTCCCTACTGACCTACCTATGCTGTATTCAGAAACTGGAGGACCAATAAGGACCAGATGTTTAATCACGAAAACCAATTTTTTAAAACCCAATTATGATAAGACAATAACTATGCTAAGTAATTTATCATATTTAATACTCATAAAAACTCTGAGATGTAAATATGATTTTTCGACCTTGAACCACTTATTTAATCATTTTAAGTCTCAGCTTTGTCATCAGTAGAATGAGATAATAAACAGATAAGCAGGGGTGTGAGGCTAGGCCATCAAATTGCAGAATGGGTACTGCCTATTAGAGGTTTAGGAAGCATTCTCTTAAAACTGGCTGAACATTGAATTTGTGTTTGAATATGTGCAATACAACCTATATTCATTTCTTTTACACCCCTATTCACAGAGCAGTAATTTCAAAGAAAGTTTGATGTTAAAAAAAATAAATAAAGGGAGGAAAAGAGAACAAAATGGACTTGAAATTTCTTCAAAAGCCAGATACTAGTAATGAGAAATGGATGATTACTTTGGTAAATGACTCAACAGATGAACCAAATGATAGGGCGCTGAAAACTGTATGCCTGTCGATGAAAAATCCATTAAAAATAAACTGATTGGTGCTAAGAAAACAGTAAATTTCAGGTGCTTGGCACCAAGGAAGGCACTGGGAAGACAGGAGTGAAGAGTAAGGTGTAAAAAATGAAAATAGGGCTCCCAACCTTCTCTCACTATATTTCTCCCCATCCCGCAACAGGAGGTGGTGGTGACAGTTGAGGGGGTGTGGGGAGTTACTTTCTGGAGAATACCAATCAGAATTGGGAGTGAATATGTGATGCTTTTAGGTTAGGCCCTTAACCTTCCCTATCCTTGGTTACTTTCTCTGTAGAATGAAGCTAATTCTATAGACATTGCTCAGTCACGATGAGGATTAACTAGGATATTTATAAGAAAACTAGCCCAGAGCATCTTAGCTGCAGGCCGGGGCTGGGAAGCAGACTGCTTCCTGCATTGCTCAGGCTGGGGGCCGCTGGTGGGAGACGCGCATCCATTGCAGAAGATCAGCTGCTTTAGCAGCTAATTAATGAGTGAGCCTGTGCCTGCCATGTGGAAAGTTCCCCAGCGAGCAAGGCCGCGGTGCAAAGCTGAATAACATCCTTACGTTATCTGTCACATCGTTTATGTTCACGTCTCTTGGCCTGGCCTCAGCACACTGCATAAATCTCCCGCTGCAGAAATCGAAATCTCATATAAAATTGAAGGATTTATTTTGAGGTATTGAAAGGTTTATAGCCGAAAAAAAGTTGAAATTTGCCGAATCGGCATTTGGAAGACTCCCCTGTACGCCTCACCCCTCGGTTCTATGCTCTGAATTCCTGTCTCCACGGGGACGGGGGCGGGGGGGGGGGAGGAGGAGGAGGAAAGGGGAAGGTGGAACAGTGACGTGGGTGGAATTGTGCAGACTTTACCTACTCGTGGCCTCTGTGGCTTCATATTTCAGCCTAAGTAGCCCTTGAAAGCTGTCATTACGACGCTAAGACCCATACACAAGAAAAATAAAACAATAGTTCCATTCTGCTCCAGGGCCCGATTGCATTTGGGGCTCTAGAAACTTCCGTCAGTTTTCAAGACGTGTTTTAGCACAGCGTTAAGGTTTCAATGCCCACTCCCCTACGTCTTTACTGCTTTGGTAGGAATCGCTTAGGTCTTCAGTTATCGCCTAGAGTAAGAATCAGAGTTGTTATTCCTGCATTTAACCCAGTGTTCATCCTCCTCCCCAGTGACCTCCTAGATGTCTGGCGTATGGTTGGGTGCATTTCTTGAGCTCAGAGGAATAACTTCAAATCTCAGAATGCTTGCAGATCGATTGGGTAGGGATATTTAAAAAAAAAAAAAAAGATAAAATGGCTAAATGTATATGTGAGATGCCACTCCGACAGGGGTTTAGAAGGCAGTGTGGCTCATTGGCAGGACTGATAGAAACCAAAAGCCTTCAGATTTGTTACCGGATCACTGAATTTTTCTACTGTTTGGTGGGGGAGGGGGATTACCGGTCTTAATCATTTTATCTATAAGGGGTGAAATATCCAAGCTGCAAATTCATAATGATACATGCCCTCTCTATCCTCCAGGGATTTGTAAAAAACATCAGTGAGATGATACATGTAGCCCTGCCCAGCCAGTGTGGCTCAGGGGTTGAGCACTGACCTATGAACCAGGAGGTCACAGTTTGATTCCTGGTCAGGGCACATGTCTGGGTTGCGGGCTGGATCCCCAGTGTGGGATTCTCTCTCGTCACTGATGTCTCTATCCCTCTCTCCCTTTCCCTTGCTCTCTGAAGTCAATAAAAATAGAATAAAAAAAAAATACATGTAGCCTTAAAGCTGTAAAGACTTAAAAAATACCAGGCACAATGACTCTGCAATAGTCTAATTGGTTGGCTGCTGCTTTTTAAAAAAATATATTTTTATTGATTTCAGAGAGGAAGGGAGAGGGGGAGAGAGAGAAACATCAATGATCAGAGAGAATCATTGATCGACTGCCTCCTGCACACTCCCTACTGGGGATGGAGCCTGCAACCCGGGCATGTGCCCTTGACTGGAATCAAACCCAAGACCCTTCATTCCACAGGCCAAACCAGCCAGGATGGTTGGCCGTAGCTTTTGTCACTACCTCTACTTCCTCCCGGATCATTAGCTGTCTCTCTTTGTTTCTCCAGCCCCTCCAATCCAGGACATAAGGAAGTGTCCCCTTAGCTGGTACTATTCTGTCCTGTATGTTTCTGCTGCCTTCCCAGCACATCTCAGGGTCCCATCTTTGCAGAAATCATTTCTGAGGTGTGTTTGTGTTGGAGCACCCCGAGCCCGAGTGTACAGGTAGCAGGATGTGCACGTGAAAAAGGCCTTTAATCTGCAAATGAAAACTCTAAAACTGGCCCCCGGCTGTGACTCTGGTAGTCTCTTCTAAGAATAGGCTCACTTTTTAGTTGAAGTACAACTATTTGGGTTCCTCTGCAGGATAAGCGGCCGCTGAACTGTACAGTCCCCCAAGAAGTCGGGGGTCACACATACTGTTTCGTAGGTGTGCAAGTCTGAACAGGGCAAGGGCCTGGCGTGTCTGAAATCTCCCTCATCCTATGAGCAGAGAACCCTTTTTTACCTCTCTCTGCCCACTGCCAGTTCCAACAGCTGTAACTGTTTCATTTTTAATTTGCTCCTTGCAGCCTTGTCTCTGCTTAATCCATTAAGACAACTTTGAATGTTCCCGGCTCATATATTTATAAAGGGGGGAGGGGGAGAAGGAGGAATGAAGGGAAAAGACTTTGAAAAATGGTATCTAAATTGTAGCCAAATGTACTCAGAACTCTCCTAGGTTAAATTGCAAATAATTTTCTTTCAAACATCACAAACACTCTCTCTAACTTAACTCAACAAATTGGACCGAGGGGTTTCATTGCTCGAGGAAGCATGAGTCATTCTCCTTTTCTCTCTCTGTCGGTGCCTCTCTCTCCTCCTTCTCCCTTTCTTTCTAGAAATGTGATTCTGGTTGTGTTCTAGCCACATTGCATCACCCCTACGTTTCCTTCCTGGGGCTTCCATGAAAAAATTCGCCTTTTTGGTTGAGCCTTCTTGGAGACCAGTCCCATGCCTAGTGCTGGGAGAAGGGAGGATTGGAAACTAAGGACGGCTGCTTTAAATCAATCGGTTGACACTAATCTAATGTCTAATTAGCTCTGGGTGGGCGTGTGCTTTGATTATAGGAAGTGCCTCAGGCAGTGACTGGCATTTGAAGGGCTGCTCCACACATATCAATCATCCTTTGACAAGGAGATCTGGAAGAAAAAAAAAAGGGGGGGGGCGTGTTTCTTTCCATCATCTGTTGATTATCAGTTTCCAGTGGTCCAAACCGGTGCTTTGAAGCTCATCCGTTTGCTCTCAGCAACGAGCGACTGACCACAGAGATAGATGGATTTTTGAAGTCAGCTAAAACTGGGAGTGTGTCAAATAATTACTTCTCAGGCCACAAAATACGGAATCATATCTAATAACAGTTAAGTGCTTAAAAAAAAAAATCTAAAATGAGTGCACAAGCCTTACTTTTCCACATTCAGCTAAACCCTAAAAAGGAACCATTCATTATGATGGAATTGTTCCTGTTTATCATTCCCATAAAATGAGGGATGCTTGAACAAAAGAGGCAACATCTTTCATTAAACTGAGAAATTGCTTTTATCGAAAATGGCATGCCTGTAATTATTTTCTGATTGTCTTATTTTCTTTTGTTCCCTACATAAATTTACTCTTTTTGAAAGTTTTCCTAGACGTGGCGCTGGCTTATTTAAATGCTGCTGCTATTTCTAGTGGAACTCTTTTCTGTGACCCAATGTTACAGGGTGACGAACAGACCAGAACTAGTGAGGCCGTTTGGGCATCTTCCAATCTTTAAACAAAGAAAAACACATTTAACTAAAGGGTTAATTTCACTCTCATTCTTACTGATCAGGGGGCTGAAAGAGGTGTTTTCAAATACCGTTTTTATTTCAGCTCTATTTGGTTTGCTTTTCCTGTGTGCACTTATTTTTCTAATGATTCCAAGCTGTTGAATCTGTCGGACACAAGGAAGTGGAGTGATAGTAAAAGCGATCCTTCGAGAGATTCATGTGCAGAGCCTGCTGCGGAGTACAGTCAGAGGCTCTGCAGATGAACTGTTAGGTCGCCGTCCTGGCCATGCTCCTTGCCAGCTGTGTGACCTTGGGCAAGATACTTAACCTTGGTGAACCTCACCTGCAAAATGGAAATCACTATAGTGCCTACTTCATAGGGTGATTATAAAAATCAAATAATAGGATGCATGGGGAGTGTTTAGCACATGGTAAGCACTCTATAAAATGTTAACTGTTATTGTTGGTGTAGATAAGTATTTTCCCAAAAACCCTGGCTGACTTTAGAAATCCACCAAAGGTATGTCTTTCTTAGGGGACAGGGACTCAAAAAGGGAGGTCTCCTAAAATGTTATGTGAGGATCAAGAAAATAGTTAACATAATTGACCCACTTTGATTTACGATAATTATTTTCTTAAGAATTTTCATAAGGACTAGCCTTCTTATCATACTATGTGAATAAATTCTGGTTTGACAACTTTACTAGAAAATTCACATGGGAATGTTTATTGGAATACCCTCACCTTGCTAACTTGAAGAAAACAGCCTCGATCCCTCTCTGTCTCGCTAACGTGAGGCAGAGTAAGGAAAACAATGATGTGTGTTTTGTACAAGACATCAGCTCAGTCTTTTACACTCTAAAAATTAATGCTTTCTTATTCTGTCAAAAACTTGAAATGAACATAAAATGCATATGACCAAATTGTAAACTTTCCTTTAACCCTGTTTTATTTCTATCAATATGATGCATTTTAGAAGCATGTTAATGTGAAAAAATGTTTTTGTTTTTTTCAAAAAAAGAGAAAATAAGACTATCATGAAAGTAATCACATTTGATTTCCTTCCTCAAAGCACCTTGTTAGTGAGCATGTTCTTACCAGTTTGTCCAAAGTCAGGAAAGGCAACTGAAGCATAAACTCAGGCTGTATAATTTCAGGTTCCTCACGGGAAGACTGCTGAAGTTTTATACTATGAACAAATTTTGAAAAGAGCAGTTAAAGGGCCTTGACCAATGTGGCTCAATTGGTTGAGTGGTGTCCTGTGGACTGAAAGATTGCTGGTTTGATTCCTGGTCAGGGCACATACCCAGGTTGTGGGTTCAATCCCTGGTTGGGTGTGTATGGAAGGCAACTGATGGATGTTTCTCTCACATCAATGTTTCTCTCTCTCCCTCCTTCTCTCTCTAAAATCAATAAAAACATTTAAAAAAAGAGCAGTTAAAGGTAATAAACATAAAGTGTAATGCTATTTCATTACTTTCAATTACTTATAGGAACTTAAAACAGGATAATAAGAGATTGCAAATAAGAGGTTCTGTCCTCTGATCTATTTTAAGTCATAGAAGAATATATATATAAAAGCCAAGCAACTGGAATGACCGGAGCGACTGGTTGCTGTGACACAACTGTGGCGGCCAACCAGCCCGATTGGGGCCCCCCAACCTCCTGCAGCCCCTCCCCATGGCCGGCCCAGTCCCCGATTGGCCTCCCCTCCCCCAATCGAGGGCGGGGCCAGCCGGCCAACCTCCCACAGCCTGTCCCCCCAGCTGGCCCACCCCGATCCAGCCCCCCAACCCTGATCAGGAGCGGGGCCAGCCAGCCAACCACTCATGGCCCCTTCCCCATTAGGGTGGGCCAGACCTCACCTGTGCATGAATTTGTGCACCAGACCTCTAGTAAATAACAATGATGTACAACTGGCAGAGTATATGATAAATATTTTCATATTTTAAGGCTGTACATTCCAGATTTCACATGTTAAATGATTTTATAAATTTTAGTGATTCTCTCAATATAATGAAAATGAAATAGGAAATGAAGAATTAAATGGATTTGTGTCACACTTACCAAAATCTGACCTGTCTCCGTCAGAAGAGCGCTTTTCTGTTTTCAATGTTATCTTTACAAAATCTCTCCTACCCCAAAAGAGAAAAAAGGAATATAACACCTGCCTTCCAAAAGCCCATATTTAGCCTCTTGCTTTGATGAACTGTGATATGAAAATCCTCCTTAAAATCAAGACTATGCTACACAAAGCACTATAGGATGAGCTCTCTGAAATTACCCCCTAAGGTGCTCCGGTGCATGGAGGGCGATAAACAGGTCTCCACTACTGTGGGAAGGTGTTTTTAAGTGGCGCTGGGAGGGATTTGGTCGAGACTGTAGAGAACACTTTCTCCATGAGGGTTCTATGTCATGGGAAAGCACTAGTACAACAGGGGCTATCAGACTTCCTGCCTTGGGAATTGTATAATAAGAGCCAGGCTGGTGCCATTTCACACGAGACCTGCCCAGAGGTAGAGGAATGGAGAAAATGACCTTTCCTGCCTCCTCCACGGGCGATGGCGGGTCCTTAATGAAAACCTGGTCCCTGGGACTAGGTTGGTACGGAACAATGCTTTTAAGGCCAAAGTTTAATTTCATAACAGCAATCGGATACTATAGATCGATGGATTGTGCTCTTTGGAGATGGATAAAATGACTCGGTCTTTGGAGAGCATCCCAAGGGGCGCTTTACGGAACAGTCTCAGGGAACAGCATCCTGTGCTGGCAAAGGCACGGTGTGATGATTTAATGGGTCTTTTCCATTTCCAGGTCTGAGGATGTATTATTCCCACTCCTGAGTGGTTATGGTCTAAGACAGTGGTCGGCAAACGGGGGCTCGCGAGCCACATGTGGCTCGTGAGCCGCGGTTTGCCGCTCCGTTGACTAATGCGTTTGCCAACCACTGGTCTAAGATGTTCGGCTCCATAGGGTAATGGACACCAACTTCACAGCTCGGCCATCAAACTGGAGAATCGCTGCATGGTTGCTCAGGACAGCAGTAGCCGCTGTGCCTCTCTCCCCCTCTCCTTTGAACCTGCGTGTGCTCTCCAAGGCTGTCATTACGATCTGCATGTAGAGTTATTCAATTTCAGTCTACCTTCCAAGGAGGTGGCCGTGCAAGTTTATTGGTGCTGCAGTCTATTCTCTTAAAACTTAAACGTCTCGGTGCCTTTGATCTCAAATCTAGGTACTTTCGCGAAAGTAATCGATATGATCTACTTGGGGATGCCAGACAGGAAGAGTTTTAAATGAGGGAGAGAGTGTGTGTGAGTGAGTGAATGTGTGTGCGTACGTGCATGCAGCTGATTCACACTAGCAGTGCTGAATGAACTATCCACATAAATGCTTACGCTCTTTCGTTTTACTGGTTCCTACTTGCTGCAGCTCTGCAAAGAGGTAGGATTGCTACTGACATAGGCCACTGGGCAGGCTTTGTGGAGAAAAGAGATACAAGGACATTTTCTGGCCTCCTTTTTGTATGTGTTAATGTTGAATGGTGGCGACTTAGACTTCTTTTCTGCTGCTACTGAAACAGAATAAGGTTGCACACAATGGGGACAGGATGGAGGGAGGGGCAGTGGGCAGCTCCTGCAACAGGTGCAAGTCACATGGCCGCACTTTCCCATGCAGAAGGGGCAGTCTCTGGTGGCCTTGTGAGCTCCGAAATGAAATAAGTGAAATGACAGGTGCGGATCAAGTGTCTGCCAATTAGAAGCTGGAAGCAAAAAGAGCAACGAGGCGGTGGATGCAGGGGGCGAGGAGGGGCGGGGTGCAGTGAGAGGGGTGGCTGGTACCCTTGCACCTTTGTTATTCTTCCATCTAAAGCTTGGATGTGAAATCCTATCCGTGTCATTTTGCTTCCAATAATCATGCTCCACTGAGGTGCTGAGATGGTATCTGGGTGATGAACAGAGAGCGGTTCCATTGTTCCTCCCTTCATCTGGGCCGAGGGGCTGGCGCTAAGTGTCTTCAGGTGGGACCGGAGCGTTCCAGGGGAAGGCAGACGCTCCACAGAACCCAGAGTGGGGCTCCCAGCGGCAATCTTCCTCCTGCGCCAACACCTCCGCCCTCTACCTCATAGATCATTCATATGTAATGGACTGATAGTGCCTGTCATATCCTTAAACCTGACCTGAAATTGGGATACTCACTTGGAATAATTTGAGATCAGACAAGTAGAAGACATGTTTGTGGTTAAGGAATTATTTTCAGGGGCGTCCAAGTGTTTCCATATGAGGCTAATGCCATTTTCGTAAGGATCAAATGCAGGAGACACAATAAATATGATTTCGTTTCCTTTGGTCCATTAAAAAAAAAAAAGATTTGATCGTGGAGAGAGGCATTCATAGGGAGATTTTTCCAAGAACAAGTCAAATGTATAGTTATTTAAGCGAGTCTTTTTCTTTCACCATTTATTTGGTCTTTTTTTTTTTTCAAAGTTGATGTTTGTGGGGGCCTCACTAAACAATCTATATTTTAATTCACTTTCATTTTCTACATAATGGGTGGGGGCGAGAGACATATTCTCATAATTCCTTCTCGAAATGTACTTGTTTGATCCCTGTAATATATCTCTTCCTCCAGCCACATCTAATGACTTTCTCTTTACATGTCAAGAGCTTTCATAACCTTTAGTATCTGCTACTCTCTATGTGGAGTCCTTTCTTCCTTTTCACAATTTGGTGACTCCTTATCTCCCAAGACGGGGACCCCATGTCCCTTCTGGTTAAGTCAGGCCTTCACCATGCCCCTCGGGCACAATGGAAGTGCCTCCTCTCTGTGGCCCTGCCGCTGTCTTTGAGCTAATGCGCTGCACTACTGCACGGTAATTATTTGTGAATATGGCTGTCTCCTCTGTGGCTGATGACTCTGTCTGGAGTGGGAGACTCTTCTCCTTCTTTAATCCCATCACTGTCTGATGGGACGCTCCATAAATACTGATTGATGAGGCCAGGGATGAATGGGGCTTTCAGAGGTTAGGATGAGCCCAACTAAAGGATGGGATTCTCCATCCCCTTTAATGATTTGCCACGGATGAGCATAGGAGCCCAAAGTTATGAAGGCCATTCTCCCTCTCAGGAATTCTCCAAGGAGGAACTCTCGAAGAATTCCTTTCTTTATAATAATAAACATTTGATGGGATAAAGTTGATATCAGGTTTATGGTAAGACTTCTTTATATGTGTTTGGTTGCATATAACTGAAAATGATGATGATATTATATAACGACAATAGCAATAGCTAACACCTATTGAGTGTTTAACATGTGCCAGACACTGTGTCAATCAGCTTTCCATGTATAGTCTTTTCTCCAGGTAACGAGAGCACTGTGTTACTCAGGATCTCACTAGTAATGAAGAGTCAAGTCTGAATGTGACTCAGGGAGCCACATCAGGATGGTGGTTACCAAAGGGAAGGGGGTTGAGGGATAGATAAAGGTAAAGGGGGCCAAATATATGGTGACAGAAGATTTGACTTTGGGTTGTGGGCACACAATGCAAGATACAGACGATGTATCATACAACTGTACACTTGAAACCTATATAATCTTATTAAGCAATGTCACCCCAATACATTTAATTAAAAGTATAGATGGAAAAAGAAGACATTATTGATAAACTTTTTTTTTGTGTGTGTAGAAAAGGTAATTGAGACTCAAAAAGATTAAACGATCTACAAAGAATAGTGGGCCGGGGATTATCATCTCAACATTTCCCCTATCTCCAGAATTCAACAGTGACTCTAATATTTTAGATTCCAGGCTGTGCAAGGATCATATCTGCTTTATCTGTATAATAACTAGATTAGGACCAATTTCAGGTTTAATATGTATATGTCTTTAATCATTATGAAGGCGTCTTCCTCATTAACCCCAAGTTAGGTAGAGAGTAAATAATAAAGTTGGGATTAATTACCTGCCATTATGGTTTGGCCAAATATGATTCTAAATAAAAAGGTAAGTGGAGGGGATCACATAGGGAAAAAACCCCAAAACAATGTAAGATGATGCCTGTGGGGAATATATAACACTACGAAGAGACGCATTATTTCTTTAACCACCAGAAAATACAGATGGCACTCTCAGCCACGCCATCATCTAAGCAGAGTGTGGCACATCCTTAGCTCCCTAAACCCACACCCTTTGCAATGGGACTTTTCAGCTTATTCTATCAAGAGCTCTCTATTTCCCCATCCCTTGAATCTGGACTCATCTAGCAACTTGCTTTCTGCAGTCGAATGTACAGAAAGTGACAATGTGCCAGTTCTGAGCATGCAATTTAAGGTGCCTTGTTTGTGTCTCTTCTCTCTCTCTCTCTCAGAACCCTTTCACCTGTCATGAGAACAAGTACATGCTGTTCTCCTAGATGATGAGAGGTTTTTGACTATGTGACCTCTATTACCCCAGTCGTCATGAGACATGTAAGTGAGGCCATTCTAGATGGGCCTTCTCCCAGCTGGTCCACCAGCTGATTGCAGATGCATAAGCAAACCCAGCAAAAAGCAGCCAGAATACCCAGGTGATCTATACCACCTTGAGCAATGATAGATGCTTATTATTTTAAGACACTAAGTTTTGGAGTGGTTTAGTAGACAGCATTATTGTGGCACTAAATAATTGATATAGTCAAACAGTAAAGGGATGACTAAAGCAATGGTAAACTCAGAAACTGTACCAACCACATACAATATCCAACCTGACTCATATAGAGTCAAAGCAATTCCTGTTTTCCATTGTTACTTGGTTCACTGCTCACTGATTTGGCTATCCAGGGAACTGTCCTTTTTTAAGACTCCTCTAGAATAGTAGTTAAAATGGATCTTAGAAGTCACTTAGTCCAACTGTTCATTTTATAGAAAATGAACCGAGGCCAGTTGAGTTAAAGGACAATTCCACATTGGCTCCTCCATTTATTGATAGAGCTGGAGCTTAACATTGTGGCTATTTAAGACTGGATGCCTTGATTCTGCTCATAATGTGTCATGATAAACAGACAGATATTTTGTAAACACTATATTTTGCGGAGGTCATCACTACTGCCACCATATCTTTCTAAAACACAATTCAATGTTCCGTATGCTGACAACCACATTCAGTCCCCACTAACAGCAAGATGCCTACAGTTTTGGTGCGGGCACTGCACTATCCATGTGTATGTCTCAAGTTGGGTGTGGGATCCAATGGTAATGATGGAATTGATGTAGCTTAACGCTTTGGGTAGGGAAGCTAAGCTTTCCCTTGGCGATCAGGGCCTCGCTGACCTTGCTGCTTGCTAGTACCTTGCCCCATCCCACCTCAGAGTGCCACCTCTCGCTGTGAGCAAGGGCCGCGGCGTGCCAAGCCGTCTCCACATTGTGCCCACGAAACATGGCTCTGAGCAGTTTCCTACGGGGAGTAAACTGTCATTTTTCACCACATTAAATTTTATAAGTTTCAAGCAAATGGAAAATGGATTTTATTATTCTCTCTCTCTCTCTTTCTTTTTGCCATGAATGTTTTATAGCTGCAAAAACAGAATTTGTGGTTTCAACTGCTCAAGTTTGATGCAGAAAGCTATGGAACCTCTTATGTAACCTGATGGCCTGAATAATTATCAAAATATTTTGCTTTCCACCCTTTCTAAGCTTTAGCAGCAGAAAAAAAAAAATAGTGTATGCAACCTTTTGACCACAAAATAATAATAATGAGAAAGCCCTTTTACCAGGTCTGCTCCCGCACCTACACTCAAGGTGCTGACCCTGGGGAGGCCAGCACTCAAGCGGCCTGGGCCAGGGTCCCAGCTCTCATCAGCGACGGCCTTTGGCAAAGAAGGAAACTGCCTCTGAGAAGACAAGCCAGGGAGATAAGAGAGAAAAATCACTTAGTAGAGATTCAAAGCCTTATGGCATCTTCTCCCTTCGGAATCCAGAAACCACATTATGTTGATCTAAAAAAAAATGATGGGGTACAAAGTGAGTGTGTGTGTGTGTGTGTGTGTGTGTGTGTGTGTGTGTGTGTGTGTTTCTTTTGGCTTACACAACACATTGTTTTTCAGCGTCTACTGAGCACAGGATGTCCTCCTAGTGTATTCAGTATGGTGTCACCTCAGACATCGCTCAGAGGCGAACCTCACTTTACGAACTCTGGGATCTGGAACATATGCGGGCGAGTCAAATACTAATGAAGTCTATTATATATGACATATAATCTAAAATATTATAGATTTTTTTCTTTTTTAACGTTAGTTTTTAAGCTCCATTTATTTAAAATTGGTTTCAAATTAACATTGTAGTTACATTTCTTCACAAAGATCCACATACACTGACATGTACATGAACTTATAAAGGGTCCTCCTTACTGCAAATACCATTTCCCACTTCCTGTTACCCAAAATGAAAAAATAAAATGATATTCCCTTTTTAAAAATATTAATTTGGATTATTTTCCCCTTAGTCACATTCATAATAAATGCCTTTATTAACATGGTTTATACTCTTTAGTAAAAGCTAGCTTATTTTATTTCTAACAAGAAAATAGGAACTTATCTGCCATTCATTTCCCCGGCATGTTCCATAACATAGCAAGGGTGCAAGTAGTGAGGAAGTCATTTGCGAACACTCTTGCTGCATTTATCAGTAGAACATAAAGAGAACAGGTACCTTGTCCATCCTGTTCTGAGACTTCAAGCCTGGTCTACTACATGCCATCGTGCTGGTTGGTATACAAGAGAAACTCAGTAACTGTTTGCTGAATTACTGAATGAACCCACTAAGCTCTACTTTGAATACATAGCATACAAGTAGCAGGTACTGGCTCATTTTTCTCAATCGGAGACTGAGCGGCAACAATAGAGTACCTGCCTTTAAATTGGCCAGATATTGTGGGGAAGCTGGATTTCAGGGGTAGAAATAGCATCGGACTTTAATTCAAAATATCTTATGACACATTATTCAAAGTCTGTTTCCTGTTGAGGTGCGTATGGGACTCAGGGAGCCACATCAGAATGGTACCCTACATGCAGAGCTTAATGACAGCCTCGGAGAACACACGCAGGTTCGAAGAAGAGGGGGAGAGAGTCACAGCGGCTACTGCCATCCTGAGCAACCATGTAGCGATTCTCCAGTTTGATGGCCGAGCTGTGAAGTTGGTGTCCATACTTCATGGAGTGACTTCTTAAAACAGATTGTGAAAGGGACAGCTACATAGATTTCAGAATACAATATAAATATACAATAATATCATAGGACTCCTATAAACCCACCAAATTTGATTTAGCCATACTCCTAAAGAGGACTAATGGAAAATGTAAATGCTATAGAACTGAATATCACTACCACTGAATTTAGCTCACCATTACCAAGACCTTGCAAAAGTGGCTCACTAGGGTTTTGATGGACATGCTCAGTCTTTTGAGTCTGACAGATGTGGGGTGAAATAGCAGCTTCATTCATTCATGAGCTATATCTAAACTTGAGCAAGTTAATTACCATCTGCATGCTTCCCATCCCCCACCTACATAGTGATGACAGTATCTCCCTTTTGGAATTCAGAAACAAATGGGATGGTGAGGCTCACGTGGTGGAGTGATTTCAAATGCTAGGCTCTGGATTCAGATCTCCTGGGTTCATATTCTGGCTCGGTTACTTAACAGTCAGATACACATAAACAAGTTACCTAACTTCTTAGTACCTTCGTGTAAGGCAGTTTTGAGAGAATTGAGTTAATAACATTCAGCATTTCCTGAAACATGGTCAAGTTTGAATAAGTTTGTCACCATTACACTAATAATTATTATTATTATCACTATTAAATGGAAACTATTTGGACACTTCTGCTAGGTCTTTCATAAACATCCATTGCATTTGGATAAAATGAATAATGGTTGCTTATTTTTTTTAAAAGAAATACTTTGTCATATTTAGAAAATAATTTTAATGAGGGAACTGGTTTATTTCCACAGTCATTTCCAAAAGGGCAGGCTTCTGCGACGGTAGAGCCAGGGGAACTGCAAGAAGGGAATGTACCAGCAGATTCCATTCCTTCTTATTGGATTAACCCCATGCCCATCAAATGCAAAGTCTAGTGATTAGCCATCCATGCTGCTTGGTTAATCACAGCCCTTCTATTCAGCGCTTATTGAGTTTGGGGGCTAATGGAGTTTCCTTTTCAAATCAACTCTTCAGAAATCCTTCCGAACGGGACTTTGTTCATGTGGCCAGAGAACAATGCACACGAAGGAGCCACCAGCTGGAGGGAAAGAGATGGCAGAGCTCGATGGCATATCTCATTCTGGGGGAAATTAACCTCCCAATTTTGCCCAGTAATTGATTCCATCTGACTGAGGAGTTTCAGTCTCGATTGTGACTGTCATTTGGATAGCTGGGAAGCGAAAGCCTATAATTACAGTCAGGCAACCCTGTTATCAGAGCCGGGGAGGGCTTTGCTTCTCTTTCTACCCTGGCTGATCACAGGTGAGGCTGGCCAGGGAGCGAGCAAGGAGAGAGAGGAAAGTCGGATCTTTCTCCATGGGAAAGGCCCCCACAGGCAACCTCAACCATGGAGAAAAGGTCAGAGGTCTTAGGGAGTCCTCTTGAGTTTTCATGATATGAACATGAAGAGGCCAGAGCTTCCTGTTTGTTGCAAATTCTTTTCTCTGGGGACAGGATCTGCCTGGAGATAGCCAATGAAGTCCTGGGGCTGTTATGATTGACAGGTAGCTGGGACAACCATTACAATGTCATCTGCAATATGCTATGAGCAGTTATGTAAGTGATTCTTAGGATGTTCTGATAGGATCTGTGAACTGGCCAAATGAGCACTATATTTTATGAAACACAATAAATGAGGTCAATTTAAAAACTGGATTTGTCCTCACCTTCCATATGTGTGTAAAGCAGACATTATTGAAATTTCTAACTATTAACTATCATGGTTAGACTACGTGCTTTATCACTGCTGTTGGTCGGTAGGCATTACTGCTTGTCTTATGAAAGGTTAAGGCAAGAATTATGTGCTTGAAAAATTCATTTAGTGGGGTGAAGAGGCATACTTCTCAGCCCCTTTGCTACAGCCAGATACCCCTTAGGAACAGAAATAAAGTCTTGGGACTGTTAGTTCTATTCTTTTAAAATATATTTGTATCAATTTTAGAGAGGGAGAGGGAGAGAGAGATAGAAACATCAATGATGAGAGAGAATTGTTAATCGGCTGTCTCCTGCACGCCCCACACTGGGCATGTGCCCTGACCGGGAATCAAACTTTAAACAACAATGAAGCCATAAGAAAATAGGTTTCATTGGAGCCATGTTTATTGTATTGGAAAGATTGGCTACCTTGGTAACCTAGTGGCTAGAGGAAAATAACTCTTATTATACTATTAAATTAACTGCAAATACAGACATATAATTGCAATTATTATGAACAATGTTTGTGTACTATTTTACAGTTGATGAAATACACATGTTGCTATTATTTAAATATACTTAGTTATGGGTTTGAAATTGCAGGGTATAATCAGATCAGTTTAATTAAGATTAATTTCTTCATTACCTACCAGGTGATAAGAATGCCTCTGGTAGTGATGTAGAGTTTTCTCAAAGGGCAAAAGTTTGCAAGAAGATATACATGTATAGTGTGAGTGCACTCAGAGAGGGCAACGCGTGATGAAGATAAATCTTGTTGATGGTCAATTTCATGGAGGAAATAGAACTTTAAGTCCTATCTTAAGGGATGCTCAAACATTGGCTGGTTTTCTGAGTATCAATTATGTAAGAAATTATCTTCCATTTAAATAATTATAGCTCCATATCTTTTTGAAAAATTGTGTGGTCTTTAGTGTAGTGGATTAACTGATGTGAAAGATATAGTGAAATTCTTTTTATTAATTTTACTCAGGTAAAATCTTAAGAAAAAATAACATACCTAGGCTCCTCCATAACATCTCTTGAAGCAAGTATAAGACTCATGCCATGATTTAAAAATGAACTAGGAAAACATAGGCCTTCACCTCCTTTCATTACAGAAACACAATGATTGGTATTAATCTTATAATGAGATGAGTACACAAAATATATTTTATAAGAAAATTAAAATATAGAAGTAGTGGATGTGTGTTAGCTACTACGAGTCAACACAGATACCTCTGGTATTAACTTCTCTTCATGCTCAATATATTCATTCATTTAAAAACAGAGACATAATGCTACTTATCCTACAGGTTTGCTGTGTGTGTGTTAGATGAGAAAATACATGTGTTGACCTGGAGAACATTCCATAGCTGCACATAAAATCTCCTCATTTCTTTTTCAGCCACACTGTTGCACGTTGTATGAATAAATCATGCCAATCAGGGCTGCCGTTACGTTGAAACCACCTTTTGCTGTTACAAACCATGTGACTATATTAACCTGCCACAGTGTCAAGAATTCCTCCCAAATGATGGTTTATCTTCTGACAATAAAGCCCACTGGAGAGGGTCTAAGTTAACAGCTTCTATGGCTATTTTCCATTTTCCTACAGGGAATCAGAAAGGGAAGCAGGGCAGAAAGCCACCGAGTGGACACTCAGGC
The DNA here is from genome assembly GCA_026230045.1 of Corynorhinus townsendii. Taxonomy (NCBI): domain Eukaryota; kingdom Metazoa; phylum Chordata; class Mammalia; order Chiroptera; family Vespertilionidae; genus Corynorhinus; species Corynorhinus townsendii. The sequence continues at coordinate 5,689,034 of JAPDVU010000009.1, forward strand.
TATCTAATTATCGAGGTCAGGCAGCACATTGCGGGGACCCCTGGAAGGCTGCATGGCTGGGGTATGGAAAAATCCCAATTAGATGATTAATTTAGGTTCTGGGTGTGCTTTTAGCCTATGGCCATGGAGTCGGGGAAAAGAAACAATTACCTCTCAAATTGCCATGCTGGACCGATTAATTTTTAATTGAGTCTTGTTAAAGGCATGGAAAACGGTGACATATATAACCTGGAGAAACAGTCCTGAGCCAGGGGGAGCCACTCTTCTCCCCGCAGGAACCCACAGATGGAAGCGAGAGGAAAGTGATTCAGATGCAGCCCAGAGGCAGGGCTCGGCAGGGAGGTGGCCAGGGCTTAGCTAACTTGGAGAGAAAGCTGGACTTCAAAGTAATGTCAGAGGGACAACTGGCTTTCCTTTTGGCCTTGCTGTGCAGTGAGCTCTTCTTCATATCCCTCATTGTCTAAAATGACAGCGTTCCTTAAACCTCATCGCTATCTAGGAAATTCAGATTAGACCGGACCCCTAAGCCTTTACTTTCCTTTGGCTCTGCAACATAGGGTGAGAAAGACAGCTTGACAGGAAGGTCTCCTCCTTGGTGAATATTCAAGCTGGAAGTTTTGGTCTAGGCCAGTGGTCGGCAAACTCATTAGTCAACAGAGCCAAATATCAACAGGACAACGATTGAAATTTCTTTTGAGAGCCAAATTTTTTAAACTTAAACTTCTAACGCCACTTCTTCAAAATAGACTCGTCCAGGCTGTGGTATTTTGTGGAAGAGCCACACTCAAGGGGCCAAAGAGCCGCATGTGACTCGCGAGCCGCAGTTTGCCGACCACGGGTCTAGGCTGAGAAACAAATCGGGTATCGGAGGAGAGGTGTAGCGGAGGCATGGATGACCATATGGGGAATATAGATTTATACAGGGCGCTACACACCAGAGAGAATCCTCACCTGTCATGCTGGGGTTTTTGAGTTGTCTAAGGTTTGGTGGAAGTAGAAGCATGAGTTAATGGGGTTTCATCTTCAATGAGCATCACTATGCTAAGGATAATCCACTGAGCCTTTTATATATGTTAAGCATTCCTGGTTCATTGGGAATTTCAGGGCCTGAAAAGAGTGTCTGGGAATAGACTCATAAGCTCAAATTATTTACATTGATCCACCATATACAATTTTATCTAAACCAATCAGCATTATTTTCTTATTAGGCAATTTCCTCTTCAATCTCTGAATAGTATCTTTAACTTGATATCAAGGAGACTAATAAGTGATAAGAGATATTTGTTTTGCTGTCTTATTTAAGTTTCATCCTTTTAGCCCAGCTGGTGTGGATCAGTGGTTAAGAGTCAACCTATGAACCAGAAGATCACAGTTTGATTCCAGGTCAGGGCACATACTCAGGTTGTGGGCTCAATACCCAATGTGGGGCATGCAGGAGGCAGCCGATCAATGATTCTCTCTCATCATTGATGTTTCTATCTTTCTCTCCGTCGCCCTTTCTCTCTGAAATCAATAAAAGATATATTTAAAACAATCAAATAAAAATAAATTTTATCCTTTTAATAAAAGCCAGGATCAAGGCCAGTGGTCTAGCAGAAGTTTCAGGATTGTGTGAAATAGCCACCGTTTCAAAGATGAGCACATACAAAAATGACTGAAATATGAATAAGGAGGAAGTGCTGACTGTGGTAGATTAGATTACTGTTTAAGAGTGCTCACCCTTCTCTAACTTTCATGGTGGTTGAGTCGTGGAGGAGGGTGGGTGTGCACATCTAAGGAAACTGACTTGGACATGGCCCTGTGACTTTCCAGCTTCACGGTGGGGAGAGTGGGCTTCTCCAATATTAGGCCAATAAGATTAGTAGATATGACATGATTCTCTTGCATAGCTGGGGTTTGCTCTCTGGCTCCCCTGCCATTTCCATGAGAGACTCATGCCCTGGCTGGACCCCTGCTCCATGGAGGGTGAGAAAAGCAGGGAGAAGATTCAGCCTTAGTTTTGCCTTTACTGCCCAGTCGCTCTTAGCCTTAAGATCAGCCCAGACATCCAACTCCCAGCCCACCTGCAGACGTACAAGCAAGGCTAACACCTAACCACTACACACCATTGAACTCTTACAGTAGTATGGTTTGCAGGAGTAGGCAACTGGTATACCAATGATACTAGTGCTAGGTGTATGGCAGTTGTGCAGCCCGTTTGAGCGCTCCTCCTAGGATTTATAGGCAATAATACATGTTTTCATCATTTAAAGGGAAGATCTCAATGTTCTCTTGTCTCTGCTTGCAGCTGGGGCTTACCTTGAGTCCTTGGACAAGTCACCCAGGCCTCTTTATGTCTGTTTCTCCATTTAAGGAAGAAAGATATTACTTGCCACCTACCTCACCCCAGGGGTCGTAAATTAACAGTTGAAAAACTCTTTGAGATCTCCCGTGAAAGGTGCAATTTAAGCAGAAGCATGCCTATTATTTATTTTTATTATCCATTTTAAAATTGAATACTTAGCGCAAATAGATTTTCCAGCCACCAGAAAGGAAGTCTCTTCTATGCCACAACATATTATGTATTGGGCACTCTCCAACTATAGACTATATTTCCCATTTATAGCACTAATTTAGATGTTTATGGGTCTGTAAATGTATTCCATTTCTCCCGGGGCTTCTGAATACCTATAAGCGTCTCATATTTTGGAACACTAAATGATGCCTTGGGCAAAGTATAATATAAGGGAACAAGAAAGGCAAGGAAAGAATTGGGTAACAAGGGAGACACTTTTTAAAAAATAAAATAATTTTTAAACTCCCAGAATTACTCTGCAATGTAGCCCAATTTGTGATTATTGTTTCTCCCTCATTTTACAAATTATCACTTTTATATTGAGCTTCTCCTGAGCACTCAGCACTAACTATTTGTGGAAGAGGATACAATCATGCAAATGGCTCACATTTGCAAGCCTTCACTGTGTGCTAGGTACTGTGCTGGGTGCTTTTTGTTTTTTATTTATTCATTTTTGAAATTTTGTTTTTATTGATTTCAGAAACATCAATATTTCTCTCTCTCTCTCTCTTTCTCCCTTTCTGCATGCCTCCTATTGGCGATTGAGTCCCTAACCTGGGATTGTGCCCCGACTAGGAATTTAACCTGTGACCTCATGGTGCATGGGATGACCCTCAACCAATGGAGCTACACTGGCTGGATGCTGTACCTTTTAATAAGTATCACATTTATTTCTCTCACTAACCTAGTAGGTTATGAACTATTATTAACCTAATTTTAGACGTGCGGAGAGGTTAGATACCTTGCTCAAGATCACAAAGAGGTGGAGTCAGGGTTTGAATGCAGATTCTTCGTTGAGGGGAGAAAGCTCATGGTTATGCTATGCTTCGTAGTGGCTGGTGTGGTCCTAGCTTACAGCTTTCAGGGGTCGACGAGACCAGTGTAAAAAGAGCGTAAGATATTTTAGCATCTGTAATGAAAATCATGGCGATGCTCTCTAAGAGACGGCAGGGAGGGCGTTAGCTTGGAAGGAAATGGGGATCGCAGCCCAATGAGACAGTTCCAGCTTATCTTTGGCATTTGTTTAATTCTGTAATTCCTGTTCCAACACTGATGTCGATAATCAAGTTGTTAGTCTAAACACTAGCAAAAACAGCCCTTTTTTGGTGAGCTTATGCAATTTTCTAGGCAGTGATGCACAATAGGATGATTACTTAATTATTGTTCTCAGTCATGAAAACTTGCTGCTTGTAAATTACCAGGGAGCCTTGTGAAGACGGGTCGGAGGAACACACACACAAACATAATCAGAGGAAAAGCCAGGCATGAAGGACTCTTTCTAACTTGAGTTCCTAGAGGGGGCCCTAGTCTGTGTCAAGCTGTAGAAGCTGGCTTTCTTTTTAGGAACTGGAAAGTTCAAGTGACAATTTCTAAACCAACTCCATGATGCTGGAATCCCCAAGTGGAGGAGGATTATCTTCATCTCTCTCATCTCTCTTCTAACATGTTACTTGGAGGGGAGAAGAGGCTTCCTCTCAGTGTTGAGGGGCCAACACACAGGAATAATTCTGAGCGTGACTCCCTAACCACATCCTAGAGGTTCATACCATTGTTAGAGACTCTTTCAGGGGCTGGACTGAAGCCAACTGCTTAGGCTTTCTATTGGGGTGATAATTCCAACTTCGGTACTACATTACATTGGTATGTACCATTTCAAGTTAAAAAAGAAAAAAATCCATCTGAGGAGAAATTTTGAAGTCTGCTCTCAATCTGCCATTTATGAGTTACCATCTCTACACAATGGTGTACAAAGAAATGGGGCTTCTACTCTTCCTTGACCTTGGGCTTAACATTCAAGTCTTTCAAAGCAGGTGATCCAAGCCGGGTAAGCCACTGCCCTGCCGTGGGCTCCCAGCGGCATGGGAGAGAGTGGATGAAGCTGGTGAAGTCTGTTCCTTCTCGATCTTAATCCTGTTTCTGTCACTCTCTAGCTGTGTGATTTTGGTCAAGTTACTCAACTTTTCTGTGACTCAGTTTCCTTAGAAATATAACCTAGATATAATACATGTTTTTGTTTGTTTTTCTTAAATCCTCACCTGAGGACATGCTTTTATTCATTTTAGAAAGGAAGGGAGAGGGAGAGATGGATGAAGAGAGGGAAGGAGGAAGGAAGGGTGAAACATTGATTGGTTGCCTGCCACATGTGCCCTGACCAGGGATGGAACCTGCAACCTAGGTAGGTGTCCTGACCTAGAATCAAACCCACGGCCTTTCCATGTACAGGTGACGCTCCAAACAACTGAGCCACACCAGCCAGGGCTTATGTGTGGTTTTCTTGAGGGATATAGGTCACCGACCACATGGGAAATGGACAATACCTTCTTTCTTTCCTTCCTTCCCCGTTTCCTACATTCTTTCCCTCCCTCCCTTCCTTCCTTTTATCCATCCATTCTTCTGCATGCTGTGCTCACCAATCTTTCATAAAAATAAGTGTTTGGCCCTAACTGGTTTGGCTCAGTGGATAGAGCGTCGGCCTGCGGACTGAAGGGCCCCAGGTTCGATTCCAGTCAAGGGCATGTACCTTGGTTGCAGGAACATCCTCTGTAGGGGGTGTGCAGGAGGCAGCTGATTGATGTTTCTTTCTTATCGATGTTTATAGCTCTCTATCCCTCTCCCTTCCTCTCTGTAAAAAATCAATAAAATATATTTTAAAAAAAGTGTTTGAAGAGGTTGTGGCTAAGCTAGGAGAGAAAAATACACTACTGAGAAAGTAGTTCAAGCCATCACAGAGTGCTTCGGTTTTTATCAGTCCTCCCAAACATGGTAGAGCACATAATACGTTCATGTAGCTCTCTATCTGAGACGCCATTTTTTGAGGATCTAGAGGGGGTTTTATGACTCTGTAAGGAAGAAGAGAGGCAGGGACTGTGTGGACTATGGCAGAAAAAGAAACCTATATATTTTCTTCTCTCAACTTCTACCCACTGGATCGGAAGTTGAGAGAGAGATTTCAGATTGTGCAATGGCCCACACCTAGGGCAAGACTCCTCCCTGTACAATCTGCCCCGGCAGGTGTGCACTGGCCTTCACTGAACACCCAACGAGGAGCTTAACATCTACTTCCCATGGGAGAGCATGGCCAGCCTCAAGCATCGCAAATGTTCTCTATGCTGAGCCCGAATCTCTTCTATAGTCTCTTACTCTTAGACGTCGCAAAGAACTACTTACTTCCCTAAGGAAAACCCAACATCTCATAACCAATGGCAAATGTGGCTCTTACAAAAGAGGACTTACTTATGTCTCTGTAGAAAATAATAGTGGGACCGATCCAGATTTCTTTACAGACACCTTAGCGAACTGGGCCTTCCCAGGGCAGACAGCGAAATCTCCTGGTGGTGCCAGGTTGCGTGGGTGCCACACTGAAAACCGCCACACGCTTCACGGAAGGGAGTGATCTAATGAGTTTCTTTCCCTGCCCGGCCCCCGCGGCGGGGCTACGAGTGACTTCATGGCCATCAGTATTGCTGACTAATGCCTGTATCAACACCTACTGGCGCTTCAGCAATTTTACGTTCGGTTTGATTTCTCCAGACAGAACTTTTCCACATCATTGGAACTAATTGAGGTAATGGAGAAACGATTCTGGTGCCAGAACACTCTTACTTTCTTTCGCCCACTTCCCCCCGTGGTATTGAAAGACAACAATGCGCACAGTCTCTCAGTGTTTCTTTACAGCAGGAAGGGGGGCTGGAGTGGGTCACCTTTGCACCAGCCTGCTCTGACAATGAGGGCTGGGAAACAGAGCCTGACCCCCTCTTTCTCTGCTTCCCCATGCTGCAGGCTCCAGCACCGGCCCCCGGGCCTTCTCCTAGGCCACTTCTAGGTGGGGATGAGAGGATCTCTCCTGTTGTTCTCCAGACTGACCACAAAAACTCTTCTACTATTCGCTAAAACAACTAGCAGATGGAAACAAACATTTATGAGAACGTATTCCACCTTAATTATATGCATTGTCTGCCAATGTTTATAGCGTCTCAGAGGGAGTTTGGAGGTAAGGCGGAGCTGACCCAATGTGGTTTTGATTACAGGGATTTGTATCAAAGGTGGAATGGTGCCTTTTACCAACTCCCTGCCCGCCCTCCCTACTCAAGCCCCGCCCCGCCCCCTCGTCCCCCTCCCACACACGCACTTCAAGTCCCTTACTCAAGAAGGCTGGACAGACTGTTCCCTACAGAGTGTGGCATACAGCAAAGTCCCTAGTTTTGCCCATATCAAAAGTGAGGAGCTCAGTAAGCATTTGGGGGTTTAATTCAGAGCCTTTCACGGATGAGCCCTGTCTGGTTTGGATTTAGGGGCCAACTCTGCAGTGTGGGAGGGTGGGGTGCCCTTTCAACCGTTCTCAGAGTCCTCTTGGTATATGAGATGTTGGTTCATCAGCACGGTCTGGAAGGCAATGCAAGTTGGAAATGAGGATGTTTGCTTGGGATTGGAGGAAAGAGTTGAATAAATTCTAAACAATAATTACTTTAATAATAACAATTACCTTGCATATTATGCTCCATCCCTTTCTCTGTATCTTCATTCTTTCTCGTTGTCAGTCTTGCTCCTTTTTCCTTACTGATCTGTTCATGTGAGGCGAGTAGCAGAAATGATGGGACGTGAGCAACAGACTGCACATTTATCTCCCATCGGCTCATAGCTCTCGTCAGCATTTGGGAAGCAGTGCCGCTTACAACATAGAGCTGAGATGGGTGTTTTGCATTACTCGTTGATTTTATTTCTCCATATCACCTATGACCCCTTTTGGGAAGTTAATTGCAAGCTGGCCTTTTCCAGATTGAGTGCAGGAAATTGACCTTTGTGTTCACGCTATGTTAGGGAAGGCCTGGATGAAGAGCAAACCAGAAGGCGAATGGGAATGACCCGGCCCTTATGGCCAGGCTGGGGCACCATGGGAGACAATCACAGATTCCTGGGTGCAGTCACAGGGGCAATGGGACCTGTGGAACTGTCTCCCTACAGAATCAAACCATAAGCCAGAAAATCCTATTTTAATTTGCAATACACTCAAATGGCTCAAGAATTTTTCAATCTGAAAGTACCTTTTAAATTACTGTCTACTATGTCCATTCTGCTTTAGATGAAGCCTGTTTCTGCATTTGTAGTTACTGGTAGAGAGAGTTATTTGAGGCCACGTACACAGAAATCTAACCCTAGAGGTGGTGAGGCAGGCAACCATATCTGTCACTTTGGGAAGAGGGAAGGGCAATTTGAAAAATGTGCATTTTGACCTCAACAATCCTGGGTTCAAAATTGGACTCTGCCACTTGTTTTCTGAGTTTACTTTAGGAAAAGTTTATAAAATCCTGAATCTGTTGTTGTTTTAATTCCCCCCTGAGGATATGTTTTTATTGATTTGAAAGAGAGAGGAAGGGAGAGAGAAGGAGAAACAGTGATGTGGGAGAAAACATTGATCAGTTGCCTCCTGTAAGCATCCCAACTGGGGATGGAACTCACACTCTAGGTTTGTACCCTGACCAGGAATCGAATCTGCAAGTTTTTGGTATATAGGAATGATGCTGAACCAACTGAGCTACCTGGCCAGGGCAACCCTGAATCTTAATGCATTTCTATAAAATGGGGCATATTTGCAAGAAATAAGATTATGTGAGGATTAAGTGAATATTTTTATGAACTTAGCACCTAGATGCATAGTACCTGTACTTACTCATTCCCTCTTTCTCTTCCAGTGACAAAGGGGACAGCCAAAAGGCCTGCTCTCCCGAAAGTCATGCTCTCTGGGAGCTGACAGTTTCCTTACACCTTCTGGTGACAAAGAAGAATCTTGATCAACCCAGCCGTATTTGAAACGCAACAGCAAATGAATCGTTAGTTTTGACTAGGAATGGGGCATGTGGCTTAGCTTCCTAAGTCTCCCAGCTGTGTTAAATAATTCTGGGTCCAAATCTAGATTTCATGGTCCGGCTGTGAGGTCAGGCAAAGCTTCCCCACAGGGTGTCTGGTTCCCTGCTTGATCCCAGACATGGACTCTACATCTATCTCAGTCTTAATTTTTGTCTGTTTTAGCTATAAAATTTGTATCACAATACATTTTTTATCCTCAATAATCTATCTATATAAAACCCTAAATATACAAATCGACCGAACTGTGGACCAACCGGCAGAATGACTGGTCCTATGATGTGCACTGACCACCAGGGGTCAGACGCTCAACATAGGAGCTGCCCCCAGCCCAGGCCCCAGCTGTTGGTGGCAGGGGGTGGTGCTGGTGAGCGGGCGGTGCCAGGCCAACCAAGGTGGGTGTGAGCAGGGGCCCCGATCACCCCACCAGTCGCCCCACAGATTGGCCCTGATCATCGGCCAGGCCTAGGGACCCTACCTGTGCACGAATTTCATGCACCGAGCTTCTAGTATAAATATAAAATCAGATAAAATATGTGAAGGTGACATGCAAAGGAATACCTATATGCATGTTTATTCTAATTTTATTATTGAAACCAGGTGTAGAAACTCTCTGTAAGCAAATTATATTGACAAATTATTCAAAGCTAAACGAAACAACACTAGGCAGTCCTGGAGGCATCTTCAAATTCAGCTAGAGTGATCCAAGCTACATGCTGAGTGGCAATACAACAAGTTCTTTCCTATTGAAAGTACTTGGAAAATTTGGAGGAAAGTGAGGTCCCTTATGAGATCACCAACTGCATGATGGAGACAAAGGAAGTTCTGAAGGAGACATGTGGCGGAGCCTAGACCTGGGTTCAAATGTTGTTACTTCCACTTCCTGTTGTATCCATTAGCTACTGATGTGGGGGCTGTTATTTCATACATCATTTGAGGGTGTAAACTGGGGCACTTTGGCAATGGGTACTAGTATCCTTAAGTGTTACATAACTCAGCAATATACATCCAGAGTCCTATAATAAAGAATCCATAAAGAATGCAAACAGCAATGTTTGTTTAAATTGCTCATTTATGTAAGATTATACAACAAATTTTAGTTTAGTCAAGAAAATGGAATAAAACCCAGGACATTTTAAGGGGAAAAAATTATATATATATACTAGAGGCCCCTTGCAGGAAGATTCCTGCAAGAATAGGGCTTCCTGCTGCGGTCTCTGCCCCCTACCTGCTTCCCTCCCTTCTCCGCTGCTCCGCTTGCTTGCTTCTGCACAGCTTCACTCCCTTCTACATCACTTGGCTTCCTTCTACGCTGTCTTCAATCTTTGCTCTGTGCCTGGATATGCAAATTAGCCACCATCTTGGGTTAATTTGCATACCTGCTCCTGATTGGCTGATGGACGTGGCTTGTGGGTGTAGTGGAGGTATGGCCAATTTGCATATTTCTCTTTTATTAGATAGGATATATATTTCCATATATATATATTTCTAGATATAGTTATATATCTATATATATTGACATTAATACCAATATCTATATCTAGATACCTATTTACCATCTAGAAGGAAATAGATGAAAAGGGGGAAAATAAATCACTTTCTTAGTAGTGCTTATATAAAACATTTTTTGTATTTTTTTTTTGCATTTTCTAAATGTCTTGCATAGAGGACATATTATTTTAATGCTAGAAAATAGCTAGTAAAAGATATTGAAGAAAACTATTACATGTAAGCTAATATTAGTTTTCAAACTATTATATACAAACTAGTACATTCTATTTTTAATGCTTAGGTGTAGAGCTACATTTATGTATTTATTAATGTGGCTACATTTTTGCATAGTAAGCTGCCAAATGGCCTTTTGGATGCTATTTATTTCAGAAAAATAATATTGCTACTGCCGCCTTCCATGGAGAAAACTCCAGACAAGCATTTAAGAAAGAGCAAGTATTAGAAACAAACAATGTAGTTTTCTTTTAGAAACAAAACCTGTGTTTAGAATCCAAAAGTAATGTAATCGCTCTGGAAACTATTATGGTAATTCCATGTCGATTAGTTCACACTCCCGTCTCCAGGACCTGGGAAAGTCTAGCAGAGACAAAGGTTTGGACAGGAGTGAAAATAGTCTCAGATTCTCAATTATCCATGTCTCTGGGTAAGCTGTAAGTGAGCAGCAACAGAAAACTCTTCATCGCCTCGAACTCCTCTTACATTTAGACTTTTTCCATGAGCTCTGGGTCCACCCGCCTTATTGTTCCTATTTTGGAACATACTACCTTTGGAGGAGTTGCCTTTTGCTCAGAATCCCTTTTTACTCTGTTCCCCATTGTCTAAATAATACTCCTTCCTTTTATAGCTCATAAGAAACCCCCAGATTCCACTGAATCTGAGGAAGGAACTGGGGTGCCCTTGGGGTGACTGGAGGGGGAGAAAGCAAAGTGCAAGCTGTCCACATGCATCTCATCCTCCTGGGAAATTCCAACCACGAAGGCCATCCAGATAGAGCCTCCTTTGGGGACCCCCTCACCCCCCCCCACTTCTCTGGGATGAGATGAAGAAGGACGGGATGCATGGCTGATATGTCACGGCAGCTTCTTGGGCTGTTCCTTCATAGGAACACCTCCCTGATGGGGGGGTTCCTTCATAGCCTTACTACGTATGTACAAATAATAACAATGAGAGTATTCAATGCATTGCCTGGGATGCCTTGCAGTTCCTAGTTCTGCTTCTGGCCCACTCTTCCTCTATCTTGTCAGCTACTGCAGGAAGGTTGAATTAGGTTACCCCTATTGTCACTGCCAAATAACCAAGGCCAGTTTTTAATTATCCTCCAAACATACTTCAGACGTCTCCTGCTGGGACCTCCCTCAAACCTTACCTGATTCCCAAATCCCCGCACACCCCTCCTTCTTCATGATGTTCCAGATTTGAGGAAACATCATACAGTCCTGGAGCCTATCAGTCATGGGATTGCTCTCCAAAGACTTGATTCCTGGGTCAAGATGAAAATTCAGAGAGTCCTAGTACCGTCTGCATTTTCACTCTTATTATAGTCTCTATATTTGCAATTCATAACAAAGTCAGGTATTATTCAAACTCTTAGAGGTTTCTCTGTCTTGAGGCAATTGTCCGTAACCACATGCATGGTGGACAAGGACCTCAGGTGGGGATGGGATAGATTTTAGGAAGCGAAGGCACTGAGTGAAGGTGTGCCTTCTTTTATTCTTTCCCTTTCAGTAGAAACTACAGGTCCATGGTGACATCTGATAACATTTTTTTAAACCTTACTGATGTCACCAAGTAGCAAGTTATGATTCCTTACATTTTCATCCTTCTAGGGGTATGGCCTGCAGGCTAAACAGTCCTATTGCCTGTTTTTGTACAACTTGTGAGTTAAGAATTATTTTTACATTTTAAAATAGTTGAAAAAAATCAAAAGATGAATGATATTCTTGACATGTAAAAATTATCAGAAATTCAAATTTCAGTGTCCACAAATAAAGCCCTACTTGTGTGTTTACATATTATCTATGTCAGGCTTGACTAGTGATGACAGAGACCATATAGTCCACAAAACCAAAAATATGTGCTGTCTCTTTAAAGTTTGCTGACTCTTGCCCTAAATAGTGAGTGCATTTCACAAGGTCAAGTTTGTGTTGTGCTTACTTTTATGTATCCAGAGCTTGGTACATGCTTGGCTCATAGTAGGAACTCAATAAACCCTGGCTAAACAAATGAGTGAATGAATACATGGATGAGAGGTGGTTGAATTATTGTGTGTTCTAATGTCCATCCCAATTTTAATCTTCCATAACTCCAAAGTACACTGAAGGCCACTAGTGTGTGGACTTTTTTTGCATATAATTTTATATGTAGATACTGATTTCCATGAACATTATTTTGGAAAGGAGAGTTATAAAATACAGTGAATGCCTCTTTACTAATTAATCAATTGTTTTAGTTGCTATTTTTTAACTAGCATATTCACTTTTTGATAAGCAAGGTAAATAAGCCAAAGGAAACCAGTTTTTATCTATTAGCAAATGAAAGAAGCTAAGTTATTCAAGATGGTAAGAAATGGGTTGGGAGAGAGGAACGAAAGGAGATGGAGTAGCAGGTATTTTTAAGATCTGTCACCGTTTTAATAGCTCTGCTGTTATCACTTCAGAAAGGTCCACATTTGGGACCATTTATGGCTAATGGACATGTGCTGAGAGGTGTATGGAGGATGATACGTCACGCAAAAGTGAAAGTTAAATGTTTGATTTTGCCTGACCAGACTGTGGACCAAAACTCTAAGTGCCTCTACTCATAGCTAACAGGTGTCCCGAGCTCATTTGGGGTGTTTCTAGGAATGCTGAAAATTTTTCCTTTGAAAAGAAGTTTGCCAGGAATATGAGGTCAAGATGATACTTTAAATCACTCAGTTTTCCAGGGCCCCAGGCTTTCCTCAAAGGAAGCCACCGCCCTTTCAGCTTGGACACCTAGACAGACTCTCTCCACATCCCCAGACTCAGCGTCTAGACTTAATCACGTTCTTGCGAGTAAATCCTCATGTCTCTAACACTCCTTGAAATCTAAGGATTTCTTATTCCGGCTTCTGCTTTCCAGTGAAATAATTTCTCTGGATATCCTTGGGATTTGATCACTTATGATGAAAAAAAAAAGTGTCATATCCTGAACTCAGACTAGAGGGACTACTATGAGATGTCTATAATATCTTTTAAAGCAGCAGTCACCAACCGGTGGTCTGCGGACCACTGGTGGTCCGTGAGGTCCAAAAGTGGGCGACTGCTGCTTTAAAGTATTTCAGCATAGGTTTTAATACTGTGCGTGCACACATGTACTGGACTTATATCCTATATACCATTGTCATTTTAATCAGAGATCCATACCCAACGGGTGGTTGCTGGGAATATATTGAAAACACCCAATTCCAGATGTGGATACTTTAAGCATGCCTGCCACATAAATCTCTGCTCATCACCAGACTTTAGCTAATTTCCAGTCTGTCTGTAAATTAGTATTCTGTTAATTAGCATAAGGGATGTCTGGAAGGGACACTGACTTAGAGCATTTGGGAGATGTGACTTGGCGGAAATACTTTAAAGATCTCTGCACCCTTGTGGGAGAGGGAATGAGAATCTAGCAAGGGCTGTAACTTGTACAACATGGTTGGCAACCAAGGGTTAACATCCAAATGCCCATGTCCAGTCACTGGCTTTGAGTAGGGTTTTCTCAACTAAGGCTGACGTTTGGGGCTGGATACATTTTTAAAAAAAATGCATTTTATTGATTTTTTACAGAGAGGAAGGAAAAGAGATAGTTAGAAACATCAATGAGAGAGAAATATCGATCAGCTGCCTCCTGCACACCTTCTGCTGGGGATGTGCCCACAACCAAGGTACATGCCCTTGACCAGAATCGAACCTGGGACCTTTCAATCCGCAGGCTGACGCTCTATCCACTGAGCCAAACCGGTTAGGGCAGGGCTGGATACATTTTGTCTTGGGGCTGTCCTGTGTTTTGGAGGATGTTTAGTAACATCTTTGGTCTCTACTTATTAGATACCAGCTGACACTCTTCTTCCTCCCATTCTGTGTGTCAACCCATGTCTTCTGGTGTTAACAAAGGCCCTGGGGGCGGGGGGGGACTGACCCATTTGAGAAAGATTTGCTTAGAGGTTGTAGAGACTTGAGACCAGCTACTACAAGGATACCCGAGTTCTGACAAAGTATCATTATTATGTCTATCTTGAATAAACCTTTCATAGAAGGTACATTAGGATCCCCTCAAACAGAGCACTGGGTGTCTTTGGGCTCACAGGACAGGTCCGCTGAGCTACATTATACCTACTTGCTAGTCAATGTTTGCATTAGTATCTGTGTGTGTATGTGTGTGTGTGTGTGTGTTGGGGGAGACAGGTATGACCTGACACTTGCTCTGATTAGAACTGGTTAGTGAGTTTGTGGGGGGAAATAATTAAACCTCACCCACTTAGAAGTCCCTGCTGCCTATCAATGTCTACCACAAAGACTCTAAGAGGGGCAACCAGTCACTCAGCAGAGGTGGACAGTGGGCAAATAACTGATTTGGTTGGTGCATTGGAGCTGGTCAGAATTCATCAGGGTCAAGTTCTGGACTCCCAGTGGTAGGGAAGCAGGACAGTGTATGCATGAAAGTGGAGGAAGACTTCTCGTCCCTCCTGCCTACCTCCCAGCACAAACTTAAGATGGGGATAATTTTATCACTGATTGGCCTAGAGACGGATGCCCTGAACCACCCTGCCATGGTTCTTTCTGTACGAGCTACTTGTTACTGCCTGAGACTCAACAGAAGAAACACAACTTTTCATGTTCCTATAGAAGCACAAATTTTTTTTTTTTGCATTAAAAAGACTGTAACTATTATCTCACTGTTGGTCTTAAGCAGATACTGGGCTGAGGCTTTGCTGACCACCACCCCAGACTCCCACCTGAATCTCTCTGGCAGACAGAGATCTGGGATTCATTCACAGCTCCCTACCTAACAGAACCAAATGCAGGCTCGTCATAAAAACAGAGCGTCTGACTGCATCTTGAAGCATCTCAAGGTGTTGACACAGACCCCTACCCTAAACTCCAAAGGACCAGTACTTCCCTCAAATCCCCCTCCCTGGCACCACCATGGGAGTCGCCTCTGCAGTCAAATAACTTGGCAGGGAGGTGGGGGTCTGATTTCCAGAGCAGAGAGGCCCCCAGCCCAGCGCCTCTTTGCAAAAACCATTCCCGTTGCCATCAGCTTCTCCGGCCTCTCTAGGCCAGGAGGAACTCTTTGGTCCTGCAGTCCCTGGGGCTCAGCTGCTCTCTTGAGGGGAATGTAATGATTTAATTGCGTCTATGTGGGATACATAATGAATGAGCCTGAATAATTCAAGACAGGATGTCAGAGAAGAGGACACAGCCAACACCTGGGCTGGACAAAGATTTCTTTGGCTGGGTCAGGGGGGCCGGGTGGGGGTGTGCTGTCTTCTTTTTACCATATTGTTCTCCCAGCTGCAAACAGTCTTCACTCCGGGGACTGGCTCCTTTGCCTTTGAGAAGACAATTGTGGCTGTCTGGATGTGTGTGTGTGTGCGCGCGCGCGCGTGGGTGCATGCACTTGTGTGTTCGTGCATGTGTGTGTATGTGTTTCCCTGCCAAGACAAATTCTGATGATCCATCTGGCACCTTTAAAAAGACACTCTCTTGGACCCTCTTCCTCAACCTCAGATGTGGGCCTGAGAAGAATACTGAGTGAGCCACATTCTTCTCTAACGTTTTATAATAATGATAATAAAGTGGACCCCTACCAAGTTCAAAGAGGCCTTTCAACTGGATACTGTGTCCAGGATCTTTGCTGAGGGGAGAATGGGATCCACCGGAATTCTGCTGCTCTGGGAGAAGATGGGGATCGGCAAGTCAAGGTCCTTCTGGGCTCACCTGAAATAACCCCGTAACTGAAACCGTTTGGTGCTGGTGCCCTGGATTTTGCAGCCAGAGCGTTACATGTTAGTTAAGGAGCTGTAGATCTTATAGCTTCTGAGAGTTAATGATTTCATTATTTTTCTGTTAAATCTCAGAAATAAGATGAAGACTTGAACTCCATTCTGCAGACAATATGCAGGAATTTTAGAGGATTATTTTGAGAGACAACAGAAGGTTCATTTCAATGGCTGAAGGAAGAGATAGCCACCTCCACACACCGAGGGTTTCTCTATCTTTGATATCCATGTGTATTATGTGCCCTCGAGCAAGCTCTGACTCCTGGCGACCCTGTGAGTGAGTGATGTCCCTATCTCCTGTCCTCCATGGCCCTGCCCAGCTCCTGGACACTCATGCCTTTCATGGAGTCAACCCATCTCCCATTTGGTTTTTCTCTTTTCCTGCTGCCTTCTCTTCTCCCAAAGAAACCTGCATGCCCCTTCCTAAGTTCTACCTTCAACCTTCAGATTATTTATCTAAGATGATGATTGTTACCAACTTACTAACCGGAAGAGAGTCCTGGACACTCTCCCCACTGAAATGCGCACATGTACATACTCAAAGTGTACACAATTTCAAGGGGGCTGGGAGCCACCTGAGTCCTCCAAACCTACTGATGACTCTACAAAATTAATCCTGGGGGAAAGATGGTGGCATATGGTCAACTAGAGGCCCAGTGCACAAAATTCATGCATGGGTAGGGTCCCTAGGCCTGGCTGGTGATCAGGGTCAATTGGGGCCTTCCGGCTGCTGGCCGGGGCCTTCTTTCATTCCGCACCATCCCCTGGCGGTCAGTGCACATCACAGCAAGCGATTGAACTCCTGGTTTCCCGATTGTACTCCTGTGGGGATAATTAGCATATTAGCCTTTTATATATATATATAAACTAGAGGCTTGGTGCATGAAAATTCGTGTACTCAGTGGTATCCCTCAGCTCAGCCTGCACCCTCTCACAGTTTGGAAGCCCTTGAGGGATGTCCGACTGACACCTTAAGCTGCAGTCAGATATCCTTAGTGCTGCTACAGAGGTGGGAGAGGCTCCCGCCACTGCCGCTGCGCTCGCCAGCCTTCAGCCCAGCTTATGGCTGAGCGGCACACCCCCTGTGGGAACGCACTGACCACCAGGGGGCAGCTCCGCTGCTGCCACTGGTCAACACTGCCCCCCTGATGGCCGTCCCCTCAGTCTGCCCCCTAGCACATGCCTTGGCTGGCCTGGCGCTGCCCACTCACTGGCCCCACCCCCTGCCAAACTGTCATTTCGCTGTTTGGTCAATTTGCATATTAGCCTTTTATTAAATAGGATAATCAACAATCCCCATAACCAGATGAAAGTAGTAAGAAAGCAGTAGGAATGACAGATAATGATTCCAAGAATAAATCTAGACCACTAGACCACTTAGAGAAGTTATGTGACTTTAGGAAACACTTAGCAAACCTTTCAAGTCTCTCCAGGGGTCCTGAAAATGCTGGACAAGGCAAGCAATGAGGCAGAAGAGGAGATGGAGGCCAGGAAGCAGACACACCCCTTCCCAGGATTCCATAAGCTCTGGAAAGTGAACATTCTCCCAAATGCCCTCATTTCTCTTCCTCAGCTGCCAACCTCTCAGGTGAGCCAGCATCAGCACATGGTATCCTTTGTGGATGGCATCCTTTGGAAATACCATCCAGAATAATGAAGAATGTTCATTTGAAAACTCTAGATGGAATATGTCATCTTACTCTTTTGGAGAGCGGACACACTGAACATTTTCTGGTGTATAAGTTTCTGGACTGTGTCAATGAACGATATGTGACAATCAGTCATAAAGCACCCAGCTCAGGAGGGGCCTTCGCTGCCATGGAGTTGCTCCCTCCCCTTGGACAGATAAGCAAATGGAGATCCAAGGCAGGAGAAGAGGACAGTGTCCCACCCAGGTCACTTCCTGAGCTGGTGGCAAAGCCAGAGGACATGCTCTGCCAGGCTGTCCACTGGCACTTTCCCCAGTGCCTACATTTTGACCATGACCCTGTCAGCGTAAATGATTCAATTGCTCCAGCTTTAAATAGGTTCTTGTGATTAAAAAAAAAATACCAAATCAGACTAACTTTCCATGACTCACTTTTCCAAAATGTTTCATATCAATGTATCATGTATGAGGCAAACGTATGACTTGTCGCAGGACCGCAGCCAAGATTCTCGAAGGCCGAGGAGCACGTCAGGGAAACCCTGATACACAAGAATCGGTTGCAGAGTCTCTTTTAGTAAATTGTTGCTTATAAGTTCCATGTTTAAGAGAAAGAAAAATGAAAACGATGTAAACCACGAAACAGGAGTGGAGATTTCCAGCGAAGCAAGAAAGAAGGGACTTTTTTTTTTTTTAAAAGGGAATGTGGGGAGGGGTGGGGTGAGTAGGAAAAAGGAAAGGGATTCTTAATGGTATATTGTTTCCTGAGCTCTACCAATTAGCAAACATTTCTTATAAAAGGAATAAAGACAGAGAGAAGGAATTCCATGCACTGAAATCGCCCCAGTCAGCTGCAAACGCTCCAGGCTGCCCCTACAAGCCTTTCATCCCCACCGCCCCCTCTCCATCGTTGGCCATTACATCAGTCCAAGTGCATCCTGGGGGCTATTGTCATGCTGATGAGACTGGATTCTCCCACTGCCCAGGGAGACATTCCCACCAGGGACTGGCTCTGGGGCTCATTCAAGCTGGGCTGAATTGCCCAGGGAGAATAAAAGATGCAGCCTTAATTAACTACTGCGCTCAGCTCCCCATCACTGCCTGATTGTTGTGCTGGCTGCAGTCTCCCTAAAGAGGAAATGCCAGGGCTCTGGGGCAGACCCAGCTCTGGGAAGTAGGGCTCTCTGAGGAGAGCAGCAGTTGGATTCTCTCCTTTTGAAAAGAGAGGATGGGAGGGTCCTGTATCTCTGGTGTCCAGGTTTTTTGGAAAGAGAGCAAGTCCATGCCTGTTATCATTTCCCTGCCCTGTTCCTGGGAGCCACACACTGCCCGCATCTCCCTGTGAGGGTCTTGCCATGCATTTTATAGCTCCGGCAGAGAACTCAACGTGTCTTTATTTCGTTTTAATAGTTCTTGGTACAGCTGGGTAACATAAAAGATCCTGATTTTTTAAAAAAAAAATCTGTTAGATTTGGGTTTAGGTCTGTTTCTTTGCAACTTCTTCACCAAGAAGTTGAGTGGAAAGTCAATGGTCAGATCCTTTGACTCTGTGGCATCTGACCTTTAATACTCCTTAAAATTGTGCCCATTGGAGACTGGCTTGATCTTTTAATGGTTCAGGTTCTTTTTTTCTTTATAATAGAAGAAAGGGGTGTTCTTAGGTGTATGGTGTATCAGAAAAAATTGAGTTCAGAAGTTTTTTTAAAAATATATTCTTATTGATTTCAGAGAGGAAAGGAGAGGGAGAGAGAGAGAGAGAAACATCAATGATGAGAGAGATTCATTGATTGGTCTCCTGCACACCCCCCCCCCCCCACTGGGGATGGAGCCCACAACTTGGACATGTGCCCTGACCAGGAATCAAACGTGACCTCCTGGTTCATAGGTTGATGCTCAACCACCGAGCCATGGAGCAAGTTCAGAAGTTTTAAAGATGCTGCAGTTGGACTCGGCACTCTCTGAGCTCTGTGGAAGAGGGTGACCGAAGAGGTCAGTGGGTGCAGGAGAGGCCTTCCCCTCCCTCAGGGACTATGAAGTATGGGGTTGAGGCAGGGCAGCCGCTGTGGGGAGTCAGCCAGGCCTGGTGGGTCTGACTCAGGTCTCTGACTTCCTTCCTGATAGCATCTCAAATGCAGCCTGTTAAATCCTTCCCTCCAACCTCGCCTCCATTATTCTCACTCCCCAATAAAATCACAGTGCTTTGAATTCTGGGAATAAGAGACAGTTTATCTGGAAATAATCTCTTTTTAGCAAAATTTTAGTAGTCAAGTCACATACTGAGGGAGATCATGATGAGTTTTTGCCACTTACCATCATTCTAGGGGGGTCCATGTGTAAGGCGAGTGTCAAGGGGCTATTTGTTCATGTTGAGTTTAGGATCTCCCACTGTAGGATATGCTGCTATTCATTATGTGGTCCCACCTTCTCATTCAGTCTGCAAGACTCCCTGTAGTTATGCTCAAATAAGAGAAACCCTAGTACATTCCCAGATCAGGGCTGACTTTTAAATAAAATAAAACATTTAACAGACAGCCCAGCATTTTCAGTGTAATGGATTGCTAAGACAGTAATAACAAGTGTTGGAGAGGATATGGAGAAAAAAGAACCCTCCTTCACTGCTGGTGGGAATGTAAACTGGTATAACCACTATGGAAAATAGTATGGAGGTTCCTGAAAAATTAAGAATAGAGTTACCATATGACCCAGCAACCTCTCTTCTTGGGGTCTACCTGAAAATTTTGAAAACATTTATTTGCAAATATATATGCAGCCCTATGTTCATTGCAGCATTATCCACAGTGGCCAAGACATGAAAACAACTGATGTGTGTCCTTGATAGATGATTGGATAAAGAAGATGTCATACATATATACTATGGAATACTCCTCTGCCATAACAAAGGATGAAACACTGCCATTTGCAACAACATGGATGGACCTTGAGAATATCATGCTAGTGACATAAGTCAGTAAGGAAGAGTTAAGAACCATATGATTTCACTCATATGTGGGATATAAAACTGAAAGCAACAAATGAACCAATAAGAAAAAACAACAAAATTTCATAGACACACAACAGTATGGTGGGTACAAGAGAGAAGGGAGGTAGGGAGGAGGAACTAGAAGGCAAAGGAGGTCAAACAGGTTGATGGAAAATGCTTTTACTTTGGAAGGTGGGCACACAATGCCATATGCAGATCATGTATCATAGAAATGTACATTTGAAACCTACATAATCTTATTAACCAATGACACCTCAATAAATTTAATAAAAATATTATGGCTCTAAAAATGATATAAAATTAGACCAAAACTTTAAAGTCCGAAGTACAATTAAGTTCCTCAGTGACTAATCCTTTACAAATTAGGCTCCAGTTTCTATAAAGATTTTACTCCCCTTGTCAAGAATCTTTGTAACCCAAGTCAAAAGTTATTTTCCCCCTGAGCTTTAGTACTATAACAGTTTAACCAGGAATCAACACCTGCAGAATTTCCATCCCCATCTCTAATGACAGAAACGTACCCACCTGTTCACATTTAATAAAAAGTAAGCCTAGCATATCCAGCCAGGTGCTCTGAAATCACGCATACCTCTCTAGTTAGGGCTCAGTCTCTTATAAGCCCTATAGCCTTAGGCAAGCTCATTATTGTCTCAGGTCCCAGAGTTCCTCATTTTTAAATTGGGTATAAGAATAGCTACTTTGGGACGTTGTTATGAGGAATGAACAGGATAAAATCTGAGAATGTATCCTTCTCAGTGTGGACTGGGCATCACATAGGAGACTTGGAGGTGCCGCGTTTTTTCTCTGCCTGCTCCCAGGTTCCCATGTGCTGAATTTTCTAGAGCTCTGATTCCTTCCCCTCTTCTTTCCATGGACAGAAGCAGAGGGAAACAATTCAGGAAGCATGTTTTTATTCTTCCTAGTATGTGAGGCTCTACTGGTATCATGCTGATGGCTTCCCAATCATCCAGGTAAAAAGGGAGTGATGTTTGCAGCCCAACCTGCTCTCAGAATTTACAGCGCAAACAGAACTGTAGGGATGGAGGGGAAATGAGGAGAGTCGGCCAGGCTCTTTAATTCATAACCTTGCTCAGTTATTCTGAGGCAGAGGCAAAACGTTGATGCTCAGCCCAGAGTTTAGGCTGCTGCTCCAGGTTCCCTTAACATTTTCCTCCTTAAATTAATAGTTCCTCTGCTCAGGAGTATTTCTCTGCAACCTTTAAACATAACACACCAGATACAAAATGTATTGGAGTAAAAATAGTCAAGTCCATCAGAGACAGACTCAAGACACAAACACACCAACTTACAATGGCACCCTAACATGATGTCACTACCAGGAAAAATCGAAGTACAGAATAGATCTAATGGCAGAAGCAGGCATGTTGACGTGGGGGGAAACATGGCTAGGATCATGGTATGTGTGTGTGTTTTTTTTTTTTTTTAATGTTTTTTATTGACTTTGGAGAGAGAGGAAGGTAGAAAGAGAAACATCAATCAACTGCCTCCTGCACACCCCCCTCTGGGGATCCAGGCCCGCAACCTGGGCATGTACCCTGACTGGGAATTGAACCTGGAACCCCCTGGATGCACAGGCTGCTCAACCAACTGAGCCATGCTGGCCAGGGCAAACGCACCTTTCTTAATGCTGGAATAACCACAAATTTACCCTGCAGATGGGATATTTCTGAGTGCAAGTTGGCACTATCTGTAATTACAACAGAAGATATTGACCTGTGCTCTCCCTGCGGATCCCGCATGTATGGTCCCGACTCCGTGCCCTGAGCTTACATGGCAGGACTGTTATTACAGTGCTCAGGTTGTGTGTGCCCTGGCAGTCAGAATGGCACTGCATTTATACTCCCTGGCCTGCCTTTCTTGTGCGTGGATTGTGTTTCACGTGTGTCAACTGAATACACTCTCTAAAGCCCCAGTGGTCGGCAAACTCATTAGTCAACAGAGCCAAATATCAACAGTACAACGATTGAAATTTTTTTTGAGAGCCGAATTTTTTAAACTTAAACTTCTTCTAACGCCACTTCTTCAAAATAGACTCGCCCAGGCCGTGGTATTTTGTGGAAGAGCCACACTCAAGGGGCCAAAGAGCCGCATATGGCTCGCGAGCCACAGTTTGCCGACCACTACTATAGCCTCATCTTCTTTACCAAAGTACCCAGTGAGGGTGCCTGGCTTTGTATTGTCCATCACTCTGCTAGCCAGTAAATGGAAAGAATGTCAGACTCTGAAGGGCAAGAAAAAAATGTTTATCAGCACAGGTCAAACAGCCCCCAAGACCCTCCCAGGTAACAAAGAGAGTTTTACAGTAAAACTCTCAAGTCTACATGTTGGAAGCCGCCCATTGCCTTCAGTAACAGAGAGGTGTGGACAAGGAATCCGGAAGGCTGGTTAACCTTGAAGGCTCTGAAAGGTCAGAGCCAAGCACCCACTGTCTAGTTGAGACAAAGGGAGCTAGCTGAAGCAACTTCCACCTTTTAATTTTATGTAAATCCTTGCTGATTGGCTATTATTGGAATTGCCTGCCCAAAACCTGAATAAAAGGGATTGCTGGAGCAAAGAGGAGTCCTTCCTCTTGAGCTGGGCTCCCGCCTGGTCCCCAATTCCCAAATTTGTATTTTCTTGTCTAGCCTCTTTCATTTGTGTGCAGCCTCCTCCAGAGCCCAAACCCTGAACCTGAATGCTGAACCACTCAGGATGTGGGGGGCACACTTGCATCTACATAATGGAGCATTTGGATCATGGCTGTGACTGTGACTTCAGCTTCATCCAGGGACAACCTTGGTTACATTAAATGACTCTTATAATGTATTTGTTCAGTCTTCTCTTGAGACAGTAGGGCATGGAAATTATGATTTGCACAAAGTCCACCTCCACCCATAGAATTTTGATCCTTCTAATTACAAATGGTGTGTGCTTGTGCCTACTCCTTTACCTCTCTGTGCCTCAGTTCTGTCATCTGTAAAATGGGGAAAATAGTATCTCTCTTCTTCTCCTGCTTAACTTCCTCCCCCCCTCCTTATGGTTATTACAATTGTAGGGCATTTGGATTGTGCTCAAGGGCCTAGGTTGTCTTCATCTTGTATCATGAGCATTTGGAGTAGTGAGGAGACGATGTAGTTGGCGCTCAGGAGATGTTTGGTGGATAAGTGAATAAATAAATAAGTGAATGTTATCCCCCAGGCACAAGGTACTGGTGTCACTGTGGTCTCCTCTGATTACACATTGTAAAAAAAGCCGTGGTCATTCGGTTTTTTTCAGGTGTCTCACTGTGTACACACACTTTTAAGAGCAGCCAGGATCCAATGAGGAGGCAAGGAGGAGCGATGGGGAGGGTTTTCAGGCTGAGAGTTGAAGATGAGAATTGCTTTTTAATCTCCCCCATTGATGATCCCAGAATCAAACAAAGTCTTTCCAAATTTTCAGAGAACAGAACAGAGTTTCCAACATCCCACCCAATCAATCAGTGCCGAGTTAATGCTCTTTTCAAGGTAAAGATTCTTGCAGTGTTTGGCTTAGAGTGACTCAGACATTTTTAACCAAGGAAATAAAAGAGGCAACTGAATTCATTGGGGGACACAGCTTCATGGTCTACATCTCAGGTTAGAAGTGGGGAGGCTCCCTGGAACTGTACAGTTCAAATTACAGCCTCATTGAGTCACCCTTTTGTCTTTTTTTTTTTTTTAGATAAACCGAGTTGCACTTGGTTTATGGAGGAAGAGCCTTTTAAATAGGAACACTAAACGCTCAAGGCTGCTTTTTATTTTGTTTTTGCTTTGTTTAGGACATTATAGAACTCTCGAGGCATTATATTTTTTTCCTATTAGAAAATGGTTTGCTGTAATTTGTTTGGCCCCAAATTCTGGTACTCGGCTGAAATGTTAGGAAAACAGAGAATTGGCTTTCTCCTATAGTCTATTAGACACTTAATGAAACCCAGATGATTAGGAGACCTCTTTCTGCTTCCCAGAGGAGTGCTTGAGACTGGGGGAGAAACAGAAGTAAAGGAATGGGGTGACCAATTTCAAGATGATGCTTTAAAAGCAGGACTTAGGCCAGCACAACAGCTCTTAGGACTTTCAAACGGACACTGAAAAGCCGAAGAATAATTATTTCCAGTATGTTTTCAGATAAAAAGTAATCGCACCCTACTTTTGCATGTAGGCAAAGGAACAGAATAACGGGTATAGAAGTGGTTATTGGATTATTAAACGTATAAAAGAAATAATTCCTGCTTTGAAAAGGAGGTCCAACCCTATAAATAAGGAGGCCCTTAAATTTCCAGGCAACACTTGAAAAACACACGGAAAAGAGTAGTGCTTTACCCATAAATGTACATTGAAAAAACGTTTGCATTTCAGGGATTTGAAAACATGATCTACATATTCAAGCAGAAATGTAGATTATGTACAAAGGGAGAGAAGTAAGCCCTTTCATCTTAATAATACCTAACACTCAGATAATGTTGGAATTCTGACGGAGCTTGGAGTAGTAAGGTTCAAATATTCCACAATATGAAACATGATGAGTAAAAACAACAGGTTTTCCCAGAGGTGAAACTATAGAAAGTTTATAAGCTATTTGTATGCTTTGGATAAAATGACCCAGATTTACTCTAGAAATATTAGAGGTAAATAAAACTGAGAGAGAAAAAATTATAGCATCAAGGCTGGAAATGGGAATTGAAACCAGATTATTTCTATCATCGAATACAGATGAGAGGAGAAACTCAGTAAATACTTATGGAATGAGTTATATGTAAATATATGTGTACACTAGTACGTGGGTGTGTATGTACATCGGAAATGAGGCAAAGCCACACTGAAGACTATTAAAATGCAAAGTAAATATATTGTGTCAAACAAAATTTGGGAAGTGTCACATGTGCATGTGTGTGCCTCTGCCATGTTCTTCCTGGACTGCATCCAGCCAATGACTGAGCACAGCATGGGGACTATACTTGGGCCCTTTCTGTCGGATTCCCTTTGCTCTGTGGTTCTCCATTGGCTGGTCCAGATGTCTCAGAGCTGCAACGCTCCTCTTCCTGTTTCAGACCTGTATTAGAATGCTTTTCCCTTCTTCATCGCCCCGCTGTCTTTCATTCCATTGCCCCGCTGTCTTTCATTCAATACATCTCTTCTGGTTTCATCTTGGTCTCTCCTTCCCGGAGGACTAGTTGACACAGAGTGTTTGCATGTGTGCTTGCTTGAGGTGCATTGGTAGAGAAAGTCAAGGTATACTTTAAATTCACATTTTTGGAGCATGGGCTCAGAGGCTGGAGAGACAAACACAAAATTTTTAAAAGGGCTAAAATTGAAAGCATGGGACTAAACGGAAGAGGTAAGAACAAATATATTATAAATGTAAGGTGCCAATCCTCCCACCCAACCACATTATCGTCAGTTTGCTTCTTTGGATCAGGGGGATCAACTGAGATGGAAATCAGGAGTCCTACGTTCTAGATTTGGAGCTGTGTGCCTTTGGAAGTTTTGGTAAACCCTTCCACAAAGGCTTCAGAATGTTTTTCTTTCCCTCGGGGCACATAATTTCACTCCAGCTCTGGGGAGGAGGCTTAAAAAATTCTATTAGGCTCTGAATATCAGCTTGCGTGGCCAACTTCTGACCATAGGGTTACTTAAAAGAAAAAGAAAAAAAAAGAACTATCTTTTTGAATATCTTGTCAGGTTTCTGCCTGGACAAACAGTACTTATTCTTGGCACCACGGGCACAAGAGGTGTCCCCAAAGAGGGTGCAAAAGGTACTACCCTCCCCCAAACCAGAGCCACTCCCAGAGATAGCCAAAATAAAGAAAGCCCTTAGACACTTCCTGAGAGCTGGCAATCATTGGTAGAAACCCCAGCTGCAAATGGAGCGCAACCCACATTTCTGTCCAGTCATAGTTTTGCTCATATTGTTTGTAGATGAAATACTAAGGCAAGGCTCAGAGGTCATGCCCCCTGGCAAACCGTGTTCCTCAGGACACAAACCGAGATAAACAAGAGGCAATGGCTGTCCCTGGCAGAGAAAACATCAACAACCCACAATGGCTACCCCAAAGCAAATCCGTAAGTCACAGTTCAGAGACCGAATCCTTACAGATGATTTTCCCTGCCCATCTGCATGGGAGAAACAGGAGGGACAGCACGGCATTTTACCTTTTTCTCTGGACCAGGCGCCGCAGGTCGAGATGTCAGGAAAGAGGCCTGCGATCACCCTCATCCCTGGCCGGCTTGGGTCGGTCTGTTTTCCCAGGATTCTGTGGGTAGGTTCTGGGGTGAGTAGGATGTCCCAGCAGGTGTCCTCCTGGTCCCCAGGAACTGCAGAGGAGGAATAAGGGTTTCCCCCCTTAGAGCCCGTGCTGGGCTGAGACCCCTTTTTCTCTGGGGCACCTCGGGACGGGGACACGCTCTTCTGAGATGGTGAACTGGTGTCCGCGGTGGGCCGTCACTCAAACTCAGGTTATTGTGGGGAAGGTGAGCCTCCTTGTTCAGGCCCCCTCCCCCTTTTTGGGTTTTAATGCCTTTTCTTTTCTCGTTCAGCTTTAAAACAAAACTGTATTCATCTGAAGCCTCACGCTGGCTCCAGTCTGGACCCAGCCCAACTTCCATCCAGTCTCCTTTCCCGGTCTCGCAGGAGGACGTCGCCCCACCCTGGCTGATGACGTTGCGTCTGACGTAGTGCCCCCCGGCCAACGTCACGCCCTGACGTAGGAGCCCGGATGTAGTCAGCGCGGAGAGCGTCTGACGTAAGGCCCAGTTGTTTCGTCAGTCAGACCCAGTTGTGCTTCCACTGACTCCAGGCTCAGGCTGAGGGAAGAAATGCTCCAAAGGCAACCGAGACCGCGAGCTGGGCCTCTGCAGTCATTGACCAGCGCCCCGAGGCGGCAGGAACCCGCTCCCTCAGGGGCTCCCCAGGTACCCAGGCCTTGCTGCTTGTTATCCGGGGGACGGTGTTGGGGGGCTCTCAAGTATCATAAGGTAAACGAAGGCACCTGTGAAGAAAATGTTAAGCGTTTAAAAAAAAATGGGCCAAGTATTGATTCCTACCGGGCACATCCATTCTGGCAGATAGATGTACAAAATGCAGGACTTTTTTAGGCGGAAGGACAGGGCGCAGGGGCGTTGCATTAGGCAACGCCGCGGGTGGGTCATGGCGGTTACTCACCTTCGGGGCGGCAGGGGTCTCTCAGGCCGCCGACTGAACCTGCCCGTTAGGCAATTCCTGGCCGACCGGTTTAGGTTTCCATTTTCTGGCTCACCGTTTCAGGGAGAGCCGAAACCATAATTCAGTTTCGGTTTCGTGACGGCGGACTTAGCACAGAGAGAATTCATTTGGGGCCTGTTGTCTTGTTTTTCACCAACCCCATCACTGAATGATATCACAAGGGTCATTTAGAAACCATGCCTGTTCGTTTTTATCGTGAAGTCCCGGGAGAGTGGGGAGGAGACATTTAAAGAGAGAGTGGTTGGTCATTCATCCTGAATGTGATTGTTGCTTTTCCCTAGAGATGATGTATACAAACGCTTTACCAATAAATCGGTGTTTGGCAGTTGTGCTCTGGTTTGTTCACTTGTCTGATTCTTTACCCTTGAAGAGGAATGTGTGTGATTTATAAAACCCAGCCATCATGTACCAGGCTGTTTGCAGATAAAACACTAAAGCCAGAGCTAACTGGTGTGGCGCAGTGGATAGAGTGTTGGTCTGCGGACTGAAGGGTCCCAGGTTCGATTCCGGTCAAGGGCATGTACCTTGGTTGCAGGCATATTCCCAGTAGGGGGTGTGCAAGAGGCAGCTGGTCGATGTTTCTAACTCTCTATCCCACTCCCTCTTTGTAAAAAAAATAAAAATAAAAAAATTAATAAAATAAAATTTTAAAAAAGCAACACTAAAGCCAGTAAGGCTCAGAGGTCACGTCCACTAGCAAGTCAGGTAGCATTTAAACCAATGCAAATGTCTGTTACCTTCTTCCTTTCTGTCTCTGTCTCTCTCTCCCCCACCAAGCATAGGGCTGGCAGACCCTCAGGACAGAGGGCATGTAAAGCAAGGACCTATGTGAGGGAGACCGCCCAGGGCCACCTTCAGCACCCTTTGCATGTGTGAGAAATAAATTATTGTTGGGCTAAGCCACTAATACTCAGAGGTTCCATCAGAAGCTGGTGTTAGTTATTCTAACACAAGTCTCAAAGTTGCCACTTAATCTTTCTGTTGGTGCAAAGAAAGAAATACAAATTTTAAATAGTATTCATTTTCATTATTTAAACTTTACTCTCTATAGGCATATGGTATGAGATCCGATCACTCTGCCCTCTCCTTAAGAGATATTATTTGGTTCTTTGGAGGGATCAAGTCTAATTGGACACCAGTTTTTGTTAACTACAGTTCTCAACAGAAAACCAAAGACTGGGGGATAGAAAAGTTAAGTTTGTTTTACAACAAGAAGTTAGCAATGAAGATCAGCTCAATCTCCACCCCCCCTCCCCCCGTATATGTTTTAAATGAATATATTTTCATGGATAGTCTTAGACAAATAGAGAAATTCAGTTTGTGATCTAGTGAGATTTTTTCCCAAGTTGTGTAATTTTGTATAAAGAGAAATATTTGGAATATTTAGTACATTTTTCAGTTTTCTATCAAAGCTTTTGGGATAATATAGATAATGCTTTTGCTGGTCTCTCAAGTAAAGGCTGAAAAAAGAAAATTAGGCCACAGAAGTAATTTAGTTTTCTTTTTCCCTTTCCCCAGCAAAATAACATTACTGCAGAAAACATACCAGTCAGCGTTTGTTATTGTTGTTTGCAAGAAATGATCATTCTTCCCTCTGCGAAAGTTGGCCCAGAACTTGATAACCCCCAAGGAATGCCCCCAAATAAGAATAAAATGCTCAAGAATGAGGACACCCTGTAAGTCATGGGATTCCAGCCTCTTCTTCTGATGGGAACCATGTGTGAAGAGCTCAGGTGTCCTAGTTTTAAGTGGGATTGCTCCTCATGGGGCTGCTTCCCCAGGTTGTCTCTTTTTGTCTTCTCAAGGTTTTACGTAGACACACTTCAGCTGCCGCGTTCTCTCTCCATGCGGATTGTACGGCAGCTGCTCACTGAACGTAAAGGTCATCGCCCCTCTGGCCATAATATTATGATCAAAAACACGAACCCATGCTTTCAAAAATAACTCCTTTGGCACTGAGAGGGACAGAAGGGAGAAAAAAGAATAAGAAAGTAGAGTCATAAGTTT
Source organism: Corynorhinus townsendii (assembly GCA_026230045.1). NCBI lineage: Eukaryota > Metazoa > Chordata > Mammalia > Chiroptera > Vespertilionidae > Corynorhinus > Corynorhinus townsendii. The sequence goes on from JAPDVU010000009.1 coordinate 5,718,864, forward strand.
CACTGCTCTTCCTGCCAATATATCCAAACCCACATCCAAAACACATCTGATTTACATGCCTGTTTATTTTGTTTTCATGGCTGTCTGGAAGTTGGGACCTTTCTTTTTCTCTAAATGGAGACAAAGAGATAGAAAGATAAACTCTGACCCTGCGTACTTCCCCATAATGTCTTGGGCTTCCCATCTCCACATGGGCAGATGTCCTCACCCCAGAGGGACTTGGTGTATGTGTAGGTATATCACTGAAAAATTGGAAAGAATATTGTGCATTATTTTGTTTACAAATTTTGATTTGGTATTTTTTTTGCCGTGAGTTACTCATTTCACTTGGTTTTTAGGAAGATTCAAAGTAGGTGGAAGGAACATAGTAGAAGACAAAATCATTTCATAGACACAGAAACTTTGAATTTACAGAGATTTCAGAGTAGATTCCATAAATCTTGAGTAGCACTTAATGATAGATTTTTTAGTTATTGTAAACAAGCACTTTCTCTGTGTTAGGGATTGCTCTAAGTACTTTATAAATATTAACACAATATAGTAACAACACAATGGGGTCGGTACCATCATTATTCCCATTTTACAGATGTGGAAACTGAGGCTCCAAGAACTTAAGACTCTGTCCAAGGCCACGCTGTGAACATGGAGAAGCCAGATTTGGTCCCAGACCGTACTCCTCTTGCTTACTTTCTCATTTCCCATATTCCTTTCCTTAGGAAATCTCTTTTTAAACTAGCCACCATTTTCCTCCTTGGCTATTCAATACCTCCTTGATCTAAGTCTTTCCCTAAGAAGGTTTCTTTCCCAACATTGAGTAACTGTCATGCCCGTAGACATTTGCCCATTGCTTAGACCCTACTCCACATCAGGCTGGGTCTCAGACATAGGGGATTTTAAGAAATGGAATCCTCCCCACATCAGCTCCCTATTTTACAGCCCACAGCTTTGTCTCCTTGAGTTACTGGTTTCTCTCTCACTTTCTCCTGCTTTCAAAGGGCTCCGTTCCATTTCGCTGCCATCTTTTAGAGCCCAGCAGAGGCTGTTTTTTTCTGTTCTCAACTACTCCCTTCTTCTCTTAACTAGAAATGATAGAGATGTGAGTGGAGGTAAAAAGGCCTCATGGGGAGTAACAACAAAGAGGCCCAGCATTGCCTCACTGAGTGAGAAAAATGCTGCGGTGAAAGATTTTATATTTTTCAAAGAGGATAAGAACTCTCCACATAAATCTGTGCAAACTCAGCCTTGAACGTGCAGTAGGAAAGAGCTTCGAGAATGAGATTTTAGCTGGGCATACCCAACAACCTGTGCACGCAATGATTCATTCTGGAATTGTTCTGCTGAAATATAAACTCACTTGGCGAAATGGATGCTGCGTGCGTTGGGATTCTCGGCCAGATCAAATCTGTGGTCTGGAAGAAGGACGCCTGAGCGAAGAAGTGATATTGTAAAACAACAGTTCCCCTAGGGGCGTCCAAATAAAACAGGCCATTTATTCTGTCGGTATGCAGCTCCCCATTGCATACCCTCCCATAAATAGGGCACCTTCCTTGGCTTTTTACTGCTTTTAACATAGATTGGTCTATCAGTTTGTTCTCTGTGAGTCTGTTTCGATTTTGTTTATTCGTTCATAATTCTGTTCTTGATATTCCACATATAAGTGAAATCATATGGTATTTGTTTCTCTCTGATAGATGGATGGTTTTATAATTCTCGTAGATGAGGATGCTGAGCATAAGGAAGTTCAGTGAAGAGCTGAGATTCAGCCTCCAGTCAGTTTGACGCTAAAGCATGAGTATCAGCTGTGTTGTTCTGCATTAGCTGGACTCCCTGGTAGCTTCTAAGAGTTATCTTAACAGGGTCCCTTTGATGTGTCCTTTCAATTGTCCATTGGCCCAGGAGCCAGTGCAGATCATTATTTAGATTATGTATAATTACTCCAAATAGGAAAGACCCCGAGGAGAGTAAAAAAAAACCAACAAAAAGCAAAACAAACAAAAAACATTTTTTTGGTATAGGTTAAGGAAACATGTTGAAAAAGTGTGTGTGGGAGGGGGTGGTGAACTTTTCTTAGACTAGATGTGTTTGCATGAAGAGTCTTTCTGACCAGGAATTGGCGATCAGGGTCTAGCTGTTGGAAATGCTTCATGGAGTTTGAGCAAACACACATGGAGCGCTAGCAGGAAACATCAGTATGGCTTTTATTTGCTTCCAGCCAGAAGAATCATTACTGTCATGGGCTGAACAGTTCTACCCCCCAGCTGATATTTCTCCTCTTCCTCGGCCTCCAAGGTAAGGAAAGTTCACACAGAACTTTAAGAAATTGAAATGGCTGCATTTGTGTCCAATAACTTTTACCTTTGTAGCTTCTAACGTGAGCTGCTCCCAATAGGAGGGATTGCATTCTGCCTGTCTCTTTCTGGTTTGTGTGGAATAGTATTGATGCTCTGACCCTTAAAATACACATCTGGTGCGTCTCTTACTTCCTTTGTCACTATAAGAGTTACATTGCATCAGAACTTATTACATTGCATTAGTCTGTGCATTAGAACTTGTTATTTTTATTATATTATTGTTTTGGTTTTCCACTTAAACATATCATGTGTTCTCATTGGAGTATGTCAAAACCTGATTGGTAGAAATGATGAGTGTCTGGTGCTAGGAATAACCAAACATGGCTCAGAATATCAATCTGATATGATCCCAGTGCAAGCCAAGTTGGAAATGGAATACAACTGAAGTCATTGTCCTTTTAAAAAGTCTCAGGGGCCCTAACTGGTTTGGCTCAGTGGACAGAGCGTCAGCCTGCGGACTCAAGGGTCCCAGGTTCAATTTTGGTCAAGGGCATGTACCTTGGTTGCGGGCACATACCCAATAGGGAGTGTGCAGGAGGCAGCTGATCGATGTTTCTTTCTCATTGATGTTTGTAACTCTCTATCCCTCTCCCTTCCTCTCTGTAAAAAAATCAATAAAATATATTTAAAAAATAAAAAAGTCCCAGGGGAATATGGGGAGGGTTGTGGTCGATGGGTGGACTGACTCTGCACAGTGTCCCATAAGAAAGAATTTGCCTGTGGTGATAGTGTTTGGAAGGCAGCTATTTGGTCATTCAGCGTTATTGGTGTTTCGCTGCTTCTAAGTCACTTCTTAGGATTGTGAATACGCATCTATTTCTGCTGAAGAACTGAATGAAATAGAGAATATTGCAGAGTAACTATCAGGATTGAGAAATATATTATATCTTCCATTATATCTCCCAAGAACAGGAACGTAGTTTATAGTTCAGATGATTTTTTAAAGAATTCTACTACGAGAGCTATTGAGGTATTTTAAATTATATTTGGAGACGTAATCACTATTTTGGGCTAAAAGACCTAATTTTAAGTCATTGGAGGGTTGGGTATTAGAATTATTATTCAGCTTTCCGGAACAGTAAATTTTTATGTTGCTACAATTTAAGTTTAATGTTTTTGATATTAAAACATTGGTGTGTATGTCATTAAAGTGGGTTTTTTTTTGTTTTGTTTTTTGATCAGAGGTGAGGAATTCTGGAATTTTAATGATTAACAAAGTAAGCTACCTTCAAGAATAAAGGTGAACTCCATAGATACTCTCTTTGGTGGTCTGATTTTACGACATTTCCCCCATTCTCTTTGCACAAAGTTGCTCAACCATTCAGGCAAAGTTTTCCAATTATTATTAGTAGTAATACCTCCAGTTCCTAGATTCCCAAGGTATCCCCAGCAGTGCAGACATAGTGCGATATTGAATCAAATAGGTAAACTCAATATAAGTGCATTATTATATAATCAATGCAACTTAATCATTATTTGCAAACAAAACAAAATAAAATTAAAACAATGGGTATGTATCAGAAATGCTTTGAAGAGCTGTTGGATACACGGATGCATATAATATAATTCCTAATATTGAACAGTTCATAGTCTAATGGGGAGACATAAACAAAGAGCTCTAACTCAATGCACTGCATTCTGTAAATGAGACACACACCGTTCTGAGAGAGCACAGGATTGAGAGAGAAGAAAAGGTGAACTTTGAGCTAGACAGTAGGTGATGAGTTGATTTCTCAGGTAAAGAGGTGAGGCATGTCGTTCGGTGGTGTGGGGAGTGTCCCCTGGGCATATTGGGAGGAGTGGAACATAGTCCATAAACTGGGCAGGGACAGCGGAAGATCTTGGCCAAAGCCCACATGCTGAGGGACTTCCACATGATGTGGATGGAGGTGTTTACACTTGGAATGACCGGCCAGATCAGGTATCATGGAGTAGCACAGAGACCCCTACCTGAGATCCAGGTCACTTGTGTGCAAGCCCTGACCCTGCCATAAGCAAGAAAGCATCACTTGAAGCAAGTTCTTTGTCTTTTTGCCTCCAAAATGAGGTAGCTTGTGCAGCACTAAAACACTAATTTATAGATGGAGGATAATGCTTCATCTAAAGAGATACTGAGTTAGAAAACAATGAGTTTTGTTTGCCTCCGAGACTAGATAGGTATTTAATTCTTATTCTAGTTGTAGTTGCTTCAGCTTATAAATAGAACTGAATTTATACGGTGCAGCCCAACAGGAGCCTTGACGGATAGGCTGATGATCTGCAAATAAGCTCAGCAAGAGGTTATAAATGAAGACTGGAAAATCGCATCCTCCAGAATTGGTAAGAGGAGAAATAATGGCCTGAGACAGAGGACAGGACTGTTTGTAGAGGAGAATTAAAAAGCCTTTCTAATCTTGGAGAGCATATGGGCCCTATTGCAGACTCCCTAGAGGGGTCAAGAAGGGCTTCCCTGAGACGTTCAAGGGCAGGCAAGCGAGCCCTGGGGTCCTGGGAGAGGCAGGTAGTTGAAGGAATAAGCAGGCCCTGGCAGTGATTTGCAGGCTGAAGTGGAGGAGCAATGGGCTTCGAGAAGCTCAGACCTGAGGCTGTCTTACTGGTTTCTAGCTACCCACTGGCCCTCGGCCCCAGAGTACCATTCCCAGGTAGGTCAGGGCTCAGGAGTCCTCACTACCTTTAGGGAAGTAACATTTAGTGGTCGCCTCCTGTATACTCGGCAAGCTTGTACTCACGCTGTCCACATGGGAAGCTCTGGAAAGGAAGAAGGAGCTAACACATTGGCATATATTGAATACTTACTAAGTAATGCAGGCTGGGCTGTGCACTTTAGCAAGCAAGAGCTTATTCAAATCTCAGAGCAGCCTGCCCAGGGTAGGGTTATGTAATTATTCTAACCCTCCTCCCCCTTTATGTAAAACAGGAGTGGGGAATATCCCGCCCACAAAATCATTTGGTTTGGCCCTGCCAGGGCACTGGGGAGTGAGTCAATTAAATGTTTGACCAAATATACCAAGCTAATTTTTAAGTTGAGAATTTTGTATGGCCTGTGAATGATGTTATAAATATCCAAATGGCCCTTGGTAGAAGAAAGGTTTCCCACCCCTGATGTAAAATGACACACCTGAAGCTCAAAGAGGATACATAAAGCTGCCCTAAGCAAGAGGCGGAATCAAGCTTTGGGCCTAGAACCTGCCAACTCCAGGGGCCACACCTTTGCAGCATTCCAGGAGTGTGTTGTCAACCAGTTGCTGATGGGCTTGATTTCTCAGGGGGTCATTGCTCAGAATCTTCTGGAAGATTTTCCTTAAAAAGGCTCTAGTTGGACCCGTTCCTGCAGGTGGTAGAGACTGCCTGTAATGGCTGACACATGACCAGTGGAAGGGTGTCCATTTTTCTTTCTTTCTTCAGTTAAGGCTCTGAATTGGATCCAGCTGTTCTTTGATGCAGAGGCCAAAAGACCTCAATATCCTGCTCTTTGTTTTCCTGGACATTATTGGCTATTGTTAGCCACAAAGGCCAGGCTGGAACCCCTTAAAGAACTAAAACGTTGGTCAGTGGGTCCTGGGGCAGCAAGGTTGTGGGACAGGGGAGATGATGGTATTTCAAGATGAAGCCCCTGTTTCAGGTCTGGCTAAAACCATGTGTTGTTGACCCTTAATGGGGAATCATCTGTAAATAGACCTTAACAAAGAAGCCAACCAAATTAGTCTCACCCTTTACTTAGAACAAATAATAACATAAATAATTCACATCACTTACCAAGTCATTATTACATGCTCAGTACTGTATAACATGCTTATAAATGCCAGCACCACACCACCACCATCATCATAATTTTTATCTCTAACATATAGTGAGGACTTGTTATGCACTGTGCTCTTGTACTCAGCACTTTTGTCTTCACTATCCTGTAAGGTAATTGCTAATATTCTCCTCATTTTGGAGGTAAATAAATTGAACCTTAAGTTAGTGAACCTTAGGTTATTTTCCATGGTACCCTCATTAATTAGTGACAGAAGTAGGGAAATAGAGTAGGAATCTTTGTGGAGATTCTGCAAGGGCTAGCTATCAGTTGCAACAGGATTAAAAGGAAGGACAAGAAAAGGGCAACGTTATTGAGAGGACTGAGAAACTTGCCAGATCTTCGTGCCTTGCCAGCGTTATCCCACTGCCTGTGGTAGCAGTTCTTCTCTTTTCCTTTATCTTCAGCTTTCGCAGAGGGGGCTGACCATTTGGATTGGCACAATCCTAGGCATGTTTAGAAATGGGATTCCCAACTTTCCTACTAAATAGCAACTCCAGTGAGATAACCATGCATGAGCTTGGATATGCAGGACCTTTGTGGATCAGCTTGGTCAGAATAAGAAACTCACAGTTAAACTTGGAACTCTGAAGGGGTTTTCATCTTCCAAATGTCAGATGTGATAGAGGGCAGTTGGTGAGTCACTCCCTTTTTTAAGAAATAGAGGCACGATTCCCAGCGGAATAATGAGCTTCAGCCTACTGGCGCCCAAGGAGCGAACACAATGGGCAGATGTCCGAACTCCACTGGCTACATCCCAGATGCAAACAATAGAACCCTGGCCAACTTCTAAAGAGAATTTCTGAAGCCATGGTATTGCCTTGGCCAGCCAAAAATGCATTACGAGACCACAGTTATCCACAACAGTCTCACTTCATAAAGAAGGCAAGGATTGGGGAGGGGAAGTAACGTGAGCTTACAGTCACTGATGGAGCTTGAGGAAAAGGGCTCAGAAATTTTGCCTCTTTGCCCTTTGGGATGATGGATTGCTTCAGTTTTATGAAAGGCTGAGGCTAAATCCCGTCAAGGCTGGGTCCGCATGAATATTCATTGGTCCCAAACAAGAAGAGGGAGGCCTTGCTCATTGCCAGTCTGGGGCAGTCATCCTCACTGGCCTTTGTTTGAAGGCAGATCTTTTTAGTGGGGGCAGCTCGGAGTTGGACTTGGGAAAGGAGACTTGTTTTCCAGCTTTCCACAGTCATCGTTTATTTTGTCCCCCCCACCCCCCAAATTGCATCACATTAAAGGACTATTACGACATTGGATCATCCAAGCAGATCCTGTTTCATACTCATTTAAAATGGATGCACATTACAGAATTTAGGATAAGCGCTCTTTACAGTTCCTAGAATTTTGTCTATTTGTGTGTTTACTTTATGTAGTACTTTCCTATATATCATCTTCCCTCAAGGTTCATAAAGCATATATTGTTTCTCCTCTTTTACAGGCAGGATCAGCGCTTAAGTAACTTGCAAATGGTAGGTCACAGTGAGTGAGAGGCAGAACTGGACTTTTTTCTGGGTGTCCCCATCCCAGGCCCCCTCTCTTGTCTATGTAGGTCCTATCCAGTCCCATATGGGCCACTCCTTGCTTTCTGCCACTCATTCCATTAATAGGTTCAGACAAAATTATGTTTGTATAATTCACCTGGAGCCAAGGAACAACTTTTGTTTTCTTGGACGTGTTAACTTTAGGCACAAACCCTTTAACGTTAGTGGTGGTTAGTGGGGCGGGGGAGAAGAAATAATTTCCTACGGCATGTTTAGAGTTGGTTTTTCTTCAATGAATAGAATTCTGTCAATCATGCTCAGACAATGAAATGCAAGGAATCCAGATAGACTTGCCTATGTAGGATCAAAACCATGAAAATTAAACAGCACATTTAGTCACTTAAAGGAGGTTTTTCTCAGAGCCACTGAATATCTACACACAGTTCCCTCGGGCCAGAATTCTGAAAGCTAAGAAGGCTTTTTGCTAAATTAGAGGAAAATAACACAGAACAACTCCCCTCAACTTCCAGAAGGTTCCAGCCAAGCCTGAGTCCTAACCCCCTTGGATTTGGAATGGGTTCTAAACTTGGCAAAAAAAAAAAAAAAAGTCCGAGCCCATCCCTCCTGGAAAGGTCTCAGGAGAGTCCGTTCCAGCTTTCCAAAAACTCGCAGCCCAAATATGTTTGGCTCCACATCTGAACCTTTGTAAAATTTGACATCCATTAGAAATTACCAAGTCAACTTCAGAAACCTAAAATCAAGCCGAGAACTCCAATGGGCGTAGGAAGTCCAACTGATAAAATTGCCATCTAACTTAAGCAAACATTGAACCTGACTTGCAAACCCATGCGAAGGCTTACTCACATGTTTTGGCAAGGGCTCCGAGATCTTTGGGAGATGTTAATGAGGAGGAAGAGGAGGGAGAGCTCATTTTTCTCTTCTAATCCATTACTTCCACCACAGAGCTACTGTATGCCATGACCTCACAGGCAAGAGCTCCTGAAGCCTGCATAACAATGGCCCCTGTGAAATCAGAGTCCTTTTCAAACAAGGTGATAATTTTTCCTAATCTGAGTTAAACCAGTAGAGCTCCTGGTAGAATAGGAGAATGACTACTTGAACTTCACAAAGAGATTGGCAGAGCTTTAAGCTGGGGAAACCCGGATACTTTTGCTCACAAAGATGGAAAAGGCGCTTACAGATCAGATAAGATATTAATCCAATTTGGAGCTCTCTGGAGAACGGAGAGGAAGTGGCCAATTAGAGGAGTCTGACCTGGCTTAAAAGAGAAGACCCTCAAAGTGGCTGCTGGACTTTTTCATTTGGTTGGTTGGTTGCTTGTGTCTTTAATGGATGCTGTAATGTAGGAAAACTGCCTATATATTTTGTTCCTTGGAAGCTTTGGGGGTTTGGTAACCTTGTAATTTGTGTGTGAACGTCTAAGGCTCATGGATGTACTGTGTAAGAAATCACATATGCTATATGCATTTGAGGCAGTAGGAAGTAGCAGGGAAAGGCCCGGGCCTGATCAAAACATTCAGCCACTTAAAGAGCGGTGTGACCTTGGAGTAAATCACTGAATTCCTCCAAGCCTCAGTTTCTTCAATAGTAAAGGATTATTATAATTCTTTTTTAGAGTGTTATGAAAATTGAACGACATATATGCAATCACCTTGCATTGTATTCACCATAGAATACGATGTTCTAGAAAAGTTATTGACCTCTACAAGGAAATTGACAATCTATTCCTCTTTCTACTCATTCATCTCTTCCACCTCCTTACATTATTTCTAGGATAAGAAAACCTAAGCTTCTCTATGGAGCATGATCCCAGCGTCTAGTTACCTTCCACCTCTAAATCAAAGCAAAGAAGGACTTAGGACAGAATGTATATTCATCATAATTCCTCCCCTTTTCTTTCCATTCTCATTATTTCATTAGCCCCCCTGCGTGCTGTCCCTAAATTCATGGTGATTACCTTCCTTTATTTTAAACAAAGTGGCCAGTATATTTTACCACAGTCAGAATCAATGATCAGAGTTTTTGATTGAATAGAAATGGTGTGAGGTCCCAGCAGTAGTTTTTTTAAAGATATATTTTTATTGATTTCAGAGAGGAAGGGAGAGAGAGATAAAAACATCAATGATGAGAATCATTGACTGGCCACCTCCTGCATGCCCCACACTGGGGATCCAGCCTGCAACCCGGGTGTGTGTCCTGACCAGGAATTGAACCGTGACCTGCTGGTTCATAGGTCGATGCTCAACCACTGAGCCACGCCAGCCAGGCTATGTAGACATTTGACTATGCTGCCTTAAACGCTCCCCCCAACACATGCACACACAGGCATATACACATACACACATGTACACACACACATATACACTCGCAATGCAGTAATACAGTAGCAGCAAAATACAAATACAACAGAGATAAAAATAATCAAGCAAATCTATTTCAGGAAGACTATTCTCCTGAATGAGAAAGGAGCTCACCAGCAACATTGAATCCAAACATACAACTTGACTGACATCATTTGTCACAGGTGAGCATTCACCTGAATCTCCTGACCACACATTAGATACAGACACAGGCCTTAAAATTTTTGGAAATGAAAATCCCAAGAAAGATAGCTTGTGCTTTTTCATACGTCTAGCACATGAATCAATACCTTAGTATGGTGGTTGGCAAACTCATTAGTCAACAGAGCCACAGTTTGCCGAATACTGCCTTAGTAAGTTCCTGATTCATTGCATACGGTGGAGTGACCTGGGCCTTTTCAGCACTCTAAGTGGCATCCGGCTTGCTTGCCTTGGCCTGGCTGAGCAAACCACAGCTCCCTGCCTTGCTCAAGGCACTCAGCGAGAAGACGGAAGGAGATCGGGTAAGGGAAAACATGCCCGGCAGCACTGACTCCATTTAGAAAGCCCAGGACAAGGCAGCAGCGAGCAAGGCGCCTCGACTTCTGACACTATTACATACCCACGTCTACTTTTCTTTCCATTTCTCACCTTCCTGAAGTTGGAGGGAAGGGAGGGGGACTAGGAAAGCTAGAAAGAAAATCTTGTTTGAATAGAACCCCTCCCTCCCCCCATGGAGGAGCCCTCGTTGTATTTGCTTTGATAACTGTTAACTCTTTATTAACTTGCCCACAAAAACTTTGCCAAAGTTGGATGGGAGGGGAGACTGGCAATGCTTAGTTTGCAGGAAGAGTGTAAGAGGGGAAACAGAAATGAAAAATCAGTGGGTGTACGTGACACAGGAGAAAAGCCAGTACTCAGCATTGATAGAGGTCAGTGATCCTAGGCAGCTGCTTAACCAACTGCGAAGTGAACCTGAGGTCCAACCTGGGCATCGATGCCCTTCTCCCTCGAGGTCTTTTGAGTCCTCAGATGTTTTGGGCTCCCACCAGACTTGGACACCTTTTATCTTCTCCTTACCTTCTTGGTTAAGAACACAGGGCTGTGGAGATGTCTGAAGCTAAGTTGAAAACAAAAGGCTTGGACATGGAGTTAGGGAACGGGAGGTAAACCTGCTTGGAAGCTGGTGTCAGCACAGGTAACTGTGCCTGGCACTCAGAGGGTACATGTGAGTAGCTGAAATGGGTGGAATCTTTACTGGTCCAGTCATCCAGGGAGATTGGAACCATCGTAAAATGAGCTGTACAGTTCTGGGATTTTTCCATGCAGTGGAAACTCCCATGAGCTGTAAGCACATACCTAAAATACCCGGTTCTGTCCAGTTACAAAGCCTTCCCTTCTGATGTTACTCCTCACATACGTTTTTCTTATTAGGAGACACATTATCTGGCACAAGGTTTACTTATTATGACAAGGCATTGCCACAAAATAAACCTTCCCCACAGGACAACTCTTATTCTCTTTTGAGGATTTTTTAAAATATTGGAATGATACTTCTATATAAAGGTCAAAATATGGGTTCTTCTTGACCTGCTGAGAAGAGTAGGAGTTTACTAGAATAAATGTGTGTGTATGTGTGTGCGTGCGTACGTGTGTGTGTGTGTGTGTGTGTTACATAGGAAGATCACTTGCAATAGATGTTACTAAGGAAGTCCACAGAAGCAATTCTAGTTAGGGTTGGCAGGAGAAGAGAAGAACCAACTTTGCAGTGTGAGTTATTTAAAAAGAAGCCAATTCAGAAAACCATCTATACAAACGTACTAGAGCAGTGAAAAGAAGACAAGCAACAAGCACGTGGGGTGTGTGTGTGTGTGTGCGCGAGTGTGTGTTTGTGTGTGTATAGAGCATGTGTGTGTTTTTGTGTGTATATGTGTGTGCTTGTGTGTTTGTGAGTGTGTTTTTGTGTGTGTGAGAGAGTGTGTGTGTGTGTGTGGGGGGTATGGTGGGACTGGAGTCAGGAGTGATCCTAGGAATTGGGGGCAATGCAGCCTGTCTGAATTATTTTTATTTCATGTTCCAGAGACAAAGTCTAGTGCATCTGACAGTATTCTGCATATGTGTCTGCTGGGGGTGCAGAGAAAAACAAGACTTAAGCCACATTGAGAGATAAGTCCCAATGCCATGTTTCAAGACTTGGTGTTTCCAGTTTCAGAATCTCTGGGGCCACTGTAGAGATGTGTGTCTTCCTTGGTTTTTATCCAGTGACTCACATCTGTGATTCATTCCTTGAACGATTGCAAACTGGGGGTCTGGCTGGCAGATCGTTTTATTGTTTATGCCCAGTGATGGGTGTATTTGTTTCTAACCCTGCCAGCAGTATGATTTTAAATTTGCGCTTTGTCCCCTTCCAAACGAGTTGCTTCTTCTAAATGGCATCATAGCAACAGCAACGACCATAATAAAAACAAGAACGTCAACAGCAGTAACATCTGCTGCCATTTATTGAGCTTTAATTCTGTGCCAGCCACAGCCTGAGAGGATTTAGAATATGGTAACCCAGACTATCTTCAGACTGGTGTTCAAATCCTGACTCCACAATTTTAGTTTTGGATGCATGGGCACTTTCTTTAGATCTCAGTCTCTTCATCTGTAAAATGGGTATAGTGATAAGACTTTCTAGTCTTAAGGAAATGGAGTGGAATGGTGCAGGAAACAGGTTGGCACAGTGTCAGGCACATGGCGAGCAATTAATGCGTGTTAGCTATTATTACTGTTTTTCTTTATTCTCTGTTTTATTTAACGCTCACAGCAATACTGAAGGATAGATACCATTGTCTGCATTTTACAGACTTAGAAATGTTGAGTCACATATCCAAGTTATGTGCATCTTGTCAGTAATGGAATTGGGGTTCGAATTTGAATTTGCTTTTTGTCACAAGGCTAGACTATCCCATGTAGCCCATTCTCCTGTGATCTGAATGTACAAGGTGCGTTCATCTCCTGGCAAATCAGCACGATGGTAAGAGGAATGTCATTTCCTTACTCATGTTAATTACTTGCTAAAAAAGCAAAGCCCTTTTCATACATTATTTCTAATTATTGCACAACAGTTCTATGCAGTTGACATTCTTACCCCATTTTAGAATCCATGAAAGAAATAAACCTTTGAAAACAGAAAGGGCTCTATAAAGTGTAGGTTCCATGAGAATGCCTGTTCAGCTCTTGCCTCAGGGTCTTTGCACTTACTGCCAGAAATCTTTTCCCTCAAGATATGCACATGGCTGATACCCTCAACTTCTCCCAATTATTGTGGTTTTCCTTGACAGTCCTAAATGACAAGCACCATCCCTACCTTTTTTAGTTCTCAAACTTATTTGTTACTTTACTACATTTTTATATCACTGACCCCAAATGATGTTCTGTACATTTTACTTCTGTGTTTATGGATGGCCTGTCTTTCCCCACTAGAAATTTAGCTCCATGATGAAGGGACTTGGGCCCTTTTGCTCACTGCTTTAGAAGAGGGCCAGACAACTGGAGAGCACAGGGCATCTATTTCTTTAGTGAATGAATCAATGGGTATTTTCTCACACTCCCCAGCAGTTTTAAACTCTGGGACTTGAGTTTCCAAATTACTGTACCAGCATTTTTTTCTAGTATGTGATCCTTGGGATTTAAATTTAGTTGATAGCGGAGTCTTTACATAATCCACTTTTAATCATCTTCACAGTAAGTTTATTTTTTCCCTCTCCAGAGGGTGTCCTGGAGAGTAAGAGGGCCACGCATCAGCTGAGCCATCGTTTGAAGTAGATCATCAGATATCTGTAACCCACACAGATTTGGCCTCCTGTGCTGCTTTCACGCAAGGCCACATTCAAATAAACACCAGCCCAGACGGAATTCATTGGAAAAACATTTTTTATCTCTGCTGATAGCTATCAAAAATTGGTCTATTTTCAGTTCACTTCCTACACACTCCAGGAGTTCCTAAAATCCTCCACTCTCACCTCATGCAGACACTCTGCCCACACACCCACCAAATTCCCTTTTATATTTCACCCAAAATGATCTCTAAAGCTCTTCTTTCCCCTCTGCCTTCCAGATGGAGTCTGCTTTTTTTTTTTTTTCCCCCCTGAGTGATTCTTTTCTGTTCCCACGTGAATTAATCAGCTCCTCTGAGAATTAACTGGGCTCCTCTCAGTGATCTCCTGATCCATCATCCTGATTCTCCACAACAATAGATCAGGACATCTGGGAACCAGAATGTGTCAGAGGGCTCAAGGGAGTAATTAGTGATCATTATTCAAATTAACTTATTTTTTTTTCTTATCAGCCCAGCAAAGCTTATTAGATTGCCTTGAGCACTTCCTCTTCTTGAATTTGGAAGAATGCAGTAATTTGTTAGGTCTCACCATGACTCAGGCCCACCAGGTTGGTAACAACCCTGGTAAAGACCCAAATGCTTTGTGGACATATTCCCCTCCAAGGATGGGTGTGGCAGGTGGGAAGAAGGTTGGACAGCAGAAGGATGGAGAGAAGATTGTATGTTTGCTTTATAACATTCTCCTACCCTAGAAAACTTACACTGGTTTATGTGAGCTCAGACTAATCTAAACATGTTCACCTGCCAATCATAGCCTGTTTGTTGACCTAAGATGGACAGATAGTAAGATAATTAATAGAGGGAAAGGCTCTTTTCCCATCCCTGTTATCCTGGCATTAATTTGGGGAGCTTTGTTTTCCATTCTGGCTAAATAACATTGAGAAAATAAATGCACGCTGATCATTTTTGCTCTTCAAAGGGCCTCTGTGTGTTTAATGTTCTTTGATTTGTTTATGGCAGGGAATCTGGACTTCTCCTATCTCCTTTCACAGCCTGTTTCCCTCTCCCATCTCACAGTGTGGTTTTTATGTCTATGCTTTCTGCCTATCAGCCCTTAGCTAGGAAGTCCTCTTTGTGTGACTATTGGTTTTCTGATGCCTTGGCCTGGCCCTGCCAATGTATTAGGGGTGAGTTAATGAAACGTTTGACCAAATATAGCAGGCTAATTTTTAAGTTGATCATTTTGGATGGCCTGTGAATGATGTCATAAACATCCAAATGGCCCTTGGCAGGAAACAGGTTCCCCACCCCTGCTCTAAGACTCTAGGTTCCAGGAGAGCCCAAAGAAAGTGTCACTTCAGGAAAGAAGGAAAAGGCGCCTTCTGGGGTGATGCTAGGCTCTCCTTGAGGGGTGTGACACTCTGTCTTTTCTATTTTTAATTCCAGCTGTAACCAAATCACCCCACACAGGGGGATTGGCAACCCTCAGCGAAGGATGTTCACAGAGGGGGGCGTGCACTTGACCATGATGGTGAACGATGGATCCTAATTCCAGATCTGTCTCTTTCTGCCCGTGTGACTTGAGTGAATCATTTCCTCTTCCTGTCCACTGAAGCAGCTGGAGGACAGAAGCCAGGGACTCGATGTAGGACTCACTCTACGAAATATGAACTATAGATCTTTTCTTGTTCCACCTCGAAGGACAGTCTTTGCAGGGAGAACACTGTTGCACACAGAGGGAGAAAGCTGGATGCAGTAATGATTTCAGGCTGTATTCTAATAGGTTCTCATTATGACTTTGTGCAGGTTTCAAGGATGGGACCCGATGCAGTACTGTCCTGTACGGGACTCCCAGGGAAGCACTTGAGACAGAGAAGGTGTCTGGACTCAGTTCTGAATACGTCACTATTAGCTTGGTGACCAAGAGCCAGCCCTTGAATTTCTTTGTGCATCTGTTTTCTCAGTCATAGAGTTCATAAACATAGTTGGGAGATTAAGTTAATCATATAAAGAACTTCTGGTTTATAATAAGCACTCAATCATTATTCCTTGTCATTTACTGATTACTGAAAGTCTAAATGAAGACTAACAAAAGGACCAAAGAAGGAACAAGAGGGAAATGTACATCCATTTTTTGATTCGTTTGATGCCCAATGAGTACTTCTGATGAATCACGTGACTTCTGGATGCTGTCAGAGATGCAGACAAAAGCATTGCATGTCTTCCAGCTTCAAGGAGCCATGCAGAAAGTGGGGGTGACAGGCAAAGAGCTATAGTAACATAGTGGTAAAGGTGTTAGCAGAGAGATGCCCAACGTGCCAGAGTGTAAGAGGTGTGTGATTAGACACATCAAAACCAAAACTTAACACCAGCCAGAGGCACAGTGCCGCAGTCCACAGTTGTATAACTCATAACAGTTATGTTTAAGGTTAGTGTTATGAGGAATTTTCTGTAGCAACCTGGTGTGAACCATTAAGGTTCCACCATTTATTCACTTTTAGTTGTTCCTCTAAGGCAGGGATTCTTAAAATGCACACTGAGACAGCATGTAGTTTTATTTTGTTTGTTTGTTTGTTTGCAGGGGGGCACAGATTTTATTCTTAACCCTGAGGATTCTCATTCAGTAGGTTTGGAGATCAGGCCCAGACATCTGTATTTTTGAAAATACTCTGTTGGTAATTGTGGTATGTTCTCTGGGTGAGCCCCAGTCTTTCTAGGGGAAGCCTTTCTGAAATAATGGGACTCTTTACTGAGCATGTGACTCATGGTCACTGTGACTGTGTACCCACCTCTCCTTTGAGGGGAGACTTCCTATCAATAACTCCTTCTGAAGGGGCAGGCATATTCTGTTGTTTTCGGACTTATATCCTTGGCAGAAGTCAGTGGTCCAGAGTTCATAGCTCTGACAAGTAGGTAAACGCAGTCCCCTGAAGCAAAGCAATCGTTCTCATCAGGACCTCAGAAAGAAGTCCAGGTCATGGATTTTGTGGAATGTTCTTGGCCATTGCCTACTTCACCTCTATACACCTAGCCTTGATATCCAGGAATGAGTCTTCTTCATTAGCAGTCATCATGCTAAAATGCCAAGAGGAGGATTGCTACCCCGAGGTATCAAGCATTTCTGAGGGTATGGCAATTTTTGTTAGGAAAAGGGAGCTAGAGCAGACTGAGCACGTCACAGTTCCATCTTCTGCTGTTGAACCACATGCATTGGCAAGCCAGCTTCGTCAAGTCTGTCTGCCCTTCTCATTTTCATCAGATAAATGAGGAGGTCATTCTTTTATTTGGTGGGGTTATCACAAAGAAACCATAAAGAAACTGGGAAACAAATACACTAGCTTGCACTTACCTTGCCACTCATAGAGGTTCATGGCTAGTGTTCCAGGCGAGTCCTTTTTTAAACACAGCAACATGTGGTCCCTGTATCATTTCAGGTCACATCACCCATGTGGGGTACTGAACCTGGGGGTTTTGTATATATGCCTTATGACACATTTATATGTTCAGGTACAAAGTTTGTGCCTGGTGTCCAGAGAAATGAATACTCGAACACAAAAGGCATAGCTCCAACATATTAAAAGGAGACTTAGCTTTTAAACACATGCACTCTGTGGCCACTAATATGCTGCTGCCAATGCCACATCTCCACTCCTTCCCTTCCACGTGAAAGTGATGGTATGTGTTAGCCATTAACCCTTTATTCTTGGTTAGTTGCTGAGTTACATTTACAGTAGTCTTCTTTCACATAATATTTTAAGTGTCTCCCAAAGTCTGGGCCAAGTCCACACAATGACTCCAGAAAAAAAGAAAAGATATACAAAGTGAGGAAAATGAACCCACAAAGCCACCTTGAATTCCAGAGCAATCAAAACCTATCCCTGTTCCATCGGACTAGCTGTACACCCCAGGAGCCGCAGTTACCCTGCAGACCTGTACGTCATTTGCTGGACCACAATGTTTTTCTTTCATACTGAACCCTCTTTCTTCAAGACAAATTTTTTTCTGTCGATGAAGACATGAGTTATTCACCCAAAGTCTTTCCAGAAAAACACTTTATTTTTAGGAATTAGGGAAAATCTTAGGGGATTCTGCAGTAACATACTTTTTGGGGGAGTCTTTCTCCCTCTCTTTATAAAGATGGTGTCAGCTTACATTTACCTTGACTAAAGTTGGGACACCATGCCAACCTCAAGGGGGCCAATGATGGCTCTCAAATATAAACAAAGTAAAACCCAAGAAGTGAGTTTGCAAGTTTTCAGCTTTCCTTGTTCAGATAGTTGCTAGTTTGGTTTTACTTGGTGCATTCTTTCTGGTTCTGTGCGTAGCATCAACCTTGGTTTGGAGAGAATCCTTGGTTTTTAAATCCCCAGAGTCAAGTAACACACATACATCACAACAAGACTGGATTTCTCAACCTTGATTACATCACTATTGATGTATTTTAATTAATAGGTTTTAAAATGGCCAACACGGGCAATGGAAAGCATTGCGTTCCCCTTAGTTTGCTTATGCAAGGAGGAAACGTGAGTGTTATTTCTGAAAGGTGAATCCTGTTGTTTTCATTAGACACAGTGTTGTACAATCTGTCAGAGTTGCAGTCCCCCTCCCCCATCTGATTGACTACCAAGAGTACAAAAGAAGTAGCAGAACAAAACCACACCCTGAAATGGGTAGCGATATATTATGAGTACAGAAATGTAATAAATTAATAGAAAGTACTTTTGAAGTCTGACAAAGAGATAATTGCAAGTCTCCACTGCATTGGTTTGCCAGGGCTTAGCATTCATGCCTCTTTGTGGTTTCACATTGACACAGGATACTGCTGGGCACTGCCTATCTCTGCCCTTCTGTCTTGAGGTCTTCCCTGAATGTCTCCTTCCTTCTCCCTCCTTTATCACTTGGAATCAGGAGACCCATCCGGTCATAAAAATGACAAGTGTCTTCAGAATCCACCTGAACTTTCTCCACCAATTTTCATGTTCTTATCTTATGAACCCCATTGTCTCATATCACCAGGCAGCCTTCACTGTGCACTGTCTCCTCTACCTTTTGTGGTTTGCCATGGGGAGATGTCAGCAAATCATGTCAACGTGACCCAAGGAAGATTATTCATATACAGTTTCAGTTAAGTCATAATTGCTCACTATTCATCTCTAGTTGACTACTTATTCTGTGATTTTTTAAACCTTTTCCATATCTTTAAGTTGCTTTCTAACCCATGACTCTTTGATTTCAACATATGGATCAATACTCATAAAAGGCAAAATGTCTGTGACCAGTGTATGAATTCTTCCTCAACTCTTCCATTCTCAACATTTCCTGTGTCTTTGTCCATTTTTCTCTTCCATGGTCCCTATCTCTCCCCTACCCCCTTTGCCCCTATCTTATACGAACTCATTTTCTTATTTTTTTGCTAAGGCATGTCCCTTGGATTATTCTTTGGATCAAGATCCATATCTTTACTAATTACATGTGTCTGGTTTCATTCACATTCAGACTCTTTTAGTTATTTATACTTTGTCTTTCCGTAGACTGCTCTCCCTGTGCACATGCTCCGTGTTTGATTAGTCCTGATTGTTTTCTTTACTTTTTACTCTGGACTCTCTTTAGATTATTGCCCTATCTCTCACTCATTTATTAGTGTCAATCTTTATAAAGGAGAATTCTGTACCTGGTACTTTTGCAAAATAGCTTTACCTTCAATTGCCAACACCTCCTCTGTGTGAAAACCATACCTTTAGATGGTTGTTAGTGGCTTCCTAATCACCAGATCCCACAGTGTTTCATCATTTTTTATGTAATTCAAACTTCATTGAAGTTTAATATTTTTGATTAAGCTGTGATTCCCTCTTTCCCCAGCTTTTGTCACACAACGTGTACCTATCTCTCTTTCTCCTTCAGTAATGGATTCTATTTATAGGTTTGTGTGTTTTTTGGGATGATCTAATTGCCTCCTTCTTTTCTCCTAATAAAACAATGCAAATATCTCTGAATTCTGCTTCTCACAGATAAAATAAAACTTGAGAGTCATCATCCATACTGGGCTGTGTTTCAACCTCAATCTCTTAAAAAGGATACTACATAAAGTATCCAGTGCTCTACTGCCTGAAGCTAAACAGAAATTCCTGCCCTTTCTGGTTTTTATTTCCCTGCAACATGTGGTCTCTGGCTAATTCATAACAGTCCGAGGAAAATCCCACCATTGCATCCTGGATCTGGTGACCTATGATCCACAAGGGAAACTTTGGATCCACGATGTTTTGATGTATGAAAACAAAATCCAAATAAAATAAAATTCAAGTGAAGAGCTATTATCTGGAGGTTAGCCGTCAGTTAAGTCGAATGGTTTATCAGCTCAAAATTGTTGGGGAGAGATTTGTAATGGACCCAATGTCAAGGCTACAGAGTTGAAAGTTCATAGAGAATTGGCTGTTCCGCTGGAACACGGTAACTGATCTGTATAATCCAAGAAGAACAAGTGGAAATGTTGGTCCTCTGCGACACTGCACAGCTTCTCATCAGATAGTTTGGCAGCACCTATTTTCCTGAGGATTTTTAAATTGTTTTCCAGGCATCTTATCTGAGATGTTGGTTGCTATCAGCAGGATCTTTTGTGAAATTGCATATTTCTCCATGATTCAAAAATGTTATTGGAATTTATCCACCTGAGGATTTGTTTCTATGAATATTGGTTATAAGCCAGTTGAATCTATTTACTTTTCATTTTAAGGTGTTTAGCTTTGAGTTTGAGAAAAAATTTCCTTAATTATGGATTTGATCACTGCTTCTCTTTCTAGAACTGCAATTGTGCATTTTTTTTTTTCTATCCTTGGGAGAGACTCTAATTTATAGCTTCTGTATTTATCACCTGTCCTCTTACCAGTTTGGGTCCTTAGTCCTTAACTCTGTTGTGGGAGAGCTTATCAAGTTTGTTTGAAATCACTGCTTGAAAATTTCCATGCCATTACTGCTTTTAAATATCTACCCTGAAGACTGTAATTTCGCCATTGTCATCTCTGTGTCTCCCATTTTTGTGTGCCTGTGTTTGTGTGTTTTGTTTGTATTATTTTACTTCCACTTACTGCCTTTGTTGCTAATTCATTTTTTGTTTTTTTTGTTTCATCTCATCCGTTCATATGCATCTGCTTGTTAGTTTTATTTAACCTTTGCTTTATGGGATATAATTCTTGTATACAATTGATGATTATTTTCTGGTTCCTGGATTGTTTCATTTTTAGAAGTATATTCTTCTCCCAAGTTTTTATGACCTTTTCTTTCCTTAAAAATTTAATTTGAGGATATGTTTTTTATTGATTTTAGAGAGAGAGGAAAGGGGAGGGGGAGAGAGAGAGAGAGAAATATGGGGAACATGAATTGGTTGCTTCTCATACCTACCCCAACTGGGGATTGAACCTGCAACCTTTTGGTGCTCCAACCAACTGAGCTACCAGGTCAAGGCTAACCTTTTCTTTTTTCTTACTCCATAGTCCCCCTGTCCTTCTGTCCCATTTAGTTTTCTTTTTTATCCTTTTCCTATCCTTAAATGAGGAGGATCCATTCCCACTTGCGGTTTGTAAAGACACAGGTGTGTGTGTAGCATCCTTGGTTCTGTTATCCCTGATAGTCCATTCAAAACAATTTTGCCAGTTCACTTTCCCAGAGGGAAATTATTTAGGCTGGATTCGTAGCATAACACTTGATTTCCTTGTGTTGGTGTGAACTTCCTGGAGTTGTAGGAATTTTGATAGTGGTAATATTGAAATGGCCCATAAAAGCTTTTCTGTAGGCTAGTCAAACTGGGATAATTTCTGAGACCAGATATAGAGCACCAAGTATCAACCTTTTTTAAGGAGGAATTTGAGGCATTACCTACATTCTTCAGGTAAGGTGAAGGTAAGGGGAGGAATGGCCTGTGGAGATCCATCACTGGGTCAAGAAAAATCAGCACCTAGTAAATCACCAGTGAGGCAGCTCATTTGCAGACAAGAGCAGCTCATGTGTAATCCATGGAATTGGGCTGATTATGCGCAGGGATCTGCTTCTTGGGAAAAGAAGGATATCTCTCAGACTCCGGGCCAGCACTGGCAGGGACTTCTAGCATCTTATAAACGAGTCTGCTGGCAAAACTGGTCTTCAATTCATTTTTCTGTGACATGAGTACATGGGGCTGGATGCGGAATGGGCTTTTGCCCTGAGTCAGTCTGGCCATGATCAATCTCCCCTTTTTGTTTGTAGAGGCCAGCTCTTTACTATCTCTTTCCCCATTGGCCATCCTTTAATGCATGTGATTTTGAGGTCAGCTCCCAAGGTCTTCTTGTGTCTGGAATTAATATAATGAAGACTGGTAAAGAAAACATAATGGAGAGATATAACAGCACACCTGGATAGCAAAATACTATTTTCTATGTTCCTGGGTCTTTGAAAGTTCTAGTTAGTGAAGAACTCAAGTAATCATATAGAAGATGGCCCAAATATAAGACAAAAACACAAAACAACGACAGCAAAAATCCTCAACAACAAGTGAAAAAACAAAGCAAAAGCACAGTAAGTTATGACTATTTTTACTACTACTGTTGTTATTAGTATCACCAAGATATTTGGGTTTCAGACATGACACATAACATTTCCCTACTGCGAGAGCAACAGAGATATATAGGAAGTAATTATCCCCCTTCTCTCATTTCTCCTACACACTGTACTTCCATTTCCCTCTACACAAGAAACCCCCTCGGCCATTTCCGTTCAATGTGCATGTCATACCTATCGAGGATCCCGTGATAAGTGAGGTTTAGAGCAATCAGTACAGCTTTACCAGGTAGTGAAACCACAGCCTCATTTCAGTGGGCATCATTTGTCAAATAATTGGCCTTCATAACCATTGGTAACTTAATCTTGAATTCTACCAGATGTCCTATGTGAGGGATAGAACATTTTCATTTTCCTTCAAAAGCAGGGCTAGCCCATGTACTTGGGACACACTGGGTTCCCTCTGCCCTCCCTAATCACAACAAGCCTATGCGACATGCAATCAAAGCAGGGTCAGGATCACCCAGATGTTCCGAAATCTGTTACTCAGCATGCCCGGTGGCGGGAAAAATAAGGCTATTGACTTTCAAAAAAAAGAAAAATGCAAACTCCTTTCCCAAAGCTAAGCAAAAGAAGGGGAGTAAACCATTTCCTAGTTAAAGGAGAGAAGAGCGGAATGTGGCTCACTGCATTTAGGAAACGGAAGGAGAAGTGCTGCCGTGCAAAGATACGTCTCACTTTCCTACTCTGAGAGTTACCCTTTGAGGACATTCCTGCACAGGGTGCCTTAGAAGTTATGCATGGGTTTTGGGTTTGCTCCACACCCTTTCTCTTTCGCATTCCTTTTGGTGCATCTGACTTACAGATCTGCCATGCATTTTGTCAATTTCTAATTCTTGGGGTATCCTCAACACAGCAGTCACTGTGATCCTGCTAAAACTTCAATCGTGCAGGATGGGGCAAACGCAGGTTTACAGTTGGAAAATAATACGATAATTAATACACAATAATACATGAATAATTTCTCAGACTCATGACTGTAAACCTGCATTTGCCCCACCCTATGTTATGCCAGCGCTCTGCTCAAACCTGGTGAAGTGTTCCCTTCTCCTTCTGTAAAAAAGGTCAGTGTCAGAAGACAGCCTCATAATCTCTTCTGGTACCTGCTAAACCCCTCTGCAGCCTCTCTCTCACTTGACTCCAGCTGCCCTTTGGTTCCTTGAGCCTGGTGGGCATCCTCCTGCTTTTTACCTTTGCTTCTCTGTCTTCTTCTTGGAATTTTCTTCTCAAGATACTTGCTTTGCCCTGACTGGTTTGGCTCAGTGGATAGAGCACTGGCCTGTGGACTGAAGGGTCCTGGGTTCGATTCCAATCAAGGGCATGTACCTTGGTTGTGGGCACATCCCCAGTAGGGGGTGTGCAGGAGGCAGCTGATTGATGTTTCTCATTGATGTTTCTAACTCTCTATCCATCTCCCTTCTTCTCTGTAAAAAAATCAATAAAATATACTTACAAACAAAAAAAGATACTTGCTTTGTTCAACCATTGACTCCTTTACCTTCCCAGTGAGGACTGCTTGGAACACCCCATATAAAAATGCACCCCCTTCCTTCAACACCCCCTACCCTCTAGCCTGCTTTATTTTTGTATGGATCACTTGTTACTGTTTAACCCACTCAATATTTTATGTTTTCTTTGTGTCTGTCTTACCCTCTAAAGTGTAAGTGCCAAGATGGCCAGGATTTTTATGTTTTGTTTTCCACTGTGTTCTTACCACCTAGAATAGCTCCTAGTAGGCACTCAATAAATATTTGCAGGCTTAATTGATTTAGGAATTGCTTGCTCAGCCAAGAGGTTTTGGGGAGAAGTGTTTTTCTCCCAAATTACCTTCTGAACAGGGAGTGGACTATGGGAGGGATCCTCCAGGCCTGTGGTGGGTAGAAGTAGCTGTCTCTTCCCAGTGCTTCAGTGCTGTTGGGTTCGTATCCCCCTGCAATTTGAACTACTTTGATGTGAAGGGTAGGCATGAAATGGCCTTTCAGCTTTGTGACTGCTCATTGCTGCTGAGAAAGCAAATGAAACTCACTTCATTTTACTGCATTTCCTCTCCGCATTTCATTTTTTCCCTCCCCCATGCTGTTCTTTCTTTATTTTGCACAGCATGTTGGTCTTGAATTACTCTTAGAAGAGGCGGGCTAGAGATGCCCTTAGATTGTATTGCAATGGGATTCTTCTCCTTTCCCACCCTTGAGATGCACTCCTCTCTTTGAAGAGAGGGCCTGGATGTTGATGAGATCTTGCAGGAACCAGCTGGAAGGTGGACAAGAACAACACTGCAAGGCTCAGACCCCGGTCACCGTTGGGCCCACACGGAGACAGACGAGGGAGAGTGGGAGGTGTCTTTGGAGACACCTTGTCCACGGTTGGAAGATTGTCGAGAAGCTCCTGATGGATGAGATGCTAGGCTTCTGCTGCGGCCTTGCATCCCTGGGCCACGCTGCAGACCAGCCACATCTGTGGCTGATGGGAAGCAGATGTTCCACTTTGCAGGGAGAAAGCATCCAGAAATAGGGAACCGAGGACTCAGACGCCCTTTCTCTTTTGTTCCCCCTCAAACACCAATCGAGGAGGGAAAATTACACCTGAGTAATGACCCTGCAAGAGGGCTTAACTACAACAGGTTGAAACCAATCCCATGTTTTAAGGATTTGTGTAATTTAAAAAGAAAAAAATAACGTTATGCGCTTTAAAGTTAGGTTCAGCCAATTGGATGGTTTCAGGAATTTTTTTTTTACGTCAAGTTCTATTACTGCTGTTTCTGTAATATTTCTTTGCCTCTGTCTCCTCATGTTAATTCTTGTTGTCACTCAGATGCTCTTGCCTCTTTTTCTGCCAACTTGCTTTCTCACCTCCTCTTCTCCTCTACAAGTCATCCTATATGCTGCTGCTAGATTAATTACAGAAATCTAAGGCCTGAACATGTCATGCTATTCCTCCAAAACCTTCAGTGGCTCCCATGTTGTCTACAGGGAGTCCATGTCCCTCAATCTTAAATTTATATCCTTTGAATTGTAGACCCAAGCAGTATCACTTTAGTCCGTCTCCCACTATATTTGTTCCACTCAAGTTAACTATTTATACCACAAAGAACTGTTTTCCTTCCTCCCTCCCTCCCTCCTTTCTTTCCTACTTCCTTCCTTCTTTCATTTTTTCCTTCTTTCTTCCCATCCCTCCTCCCTCCCTCGGTCCCTCCTTCCCTCCTTTCTTCCCTCCCTCCCTTCCTGTGTTTTTTTAAACTACCTTGGGTTTCTTTCCTGTGCGTTTGGAAACTTCATCACATCAACTCTATTAGTTTGCCGGGACTGCCATAATAAAATATCACAAGCTGGATGGCTTAAACAACAGGAGTGTATTTTCTCATAGCCCTGGAGGTGGGAAGTCTAGGATTGCACACTCACACACATTATGGAATGATTACCACCATCAAGCTTATTAACATTCACATAGTTACCTTTTGTAGCTGTGCAGTGAAAATGCTTGAGCTCTCTTCTTCTAGAAAATTTCAAGTACACAATTCATTATCAATTGTAGTCACCATATTGTTTTTACATTAGGCCTCCAGAATGTATTCATCTTATTACTTAACATTTGCAACCTTTGACTGTCTTCCCTTTTCCCCCATCCCTCAGCCCCTGGTGAGCACCATTCTAATCTGTTGCTATGAATTCTACTTTTTAAAATTCCATATATAAGTGAAATCATTCAGTATTTTTCCTTCTATTTGTCATATATTTCACTTAGCATAATGTCATTTAGGTTCTTTACCCATTCATCTGTGCACAGACACTCAGGTTATTTCCATATCCTGGCCACTGTGAATAAGGCTGCAGTACACATGGGTTGCACATATCTCTTTGAGATAGTGATTTTATTCCTTTTGAGGTGGAATTGCTGGGTCACATGGTAGTTCTGTTTTTAATTTTTTGAGGAATTTCCATACCATTTCCTATAATGACTATACCAATTTATAATCCCACCAACAGTGTATAAGGGTTCCCTTTTCACTATACCCCCACCAACATTTATCTTTTGACTTTTTGGCAGTAACTATCCTAACAGGTTTAAGGCGATTACTCATTTGGTTTTGATTTTCGTTTCTTCAGGATTAGTGATGTTGAGCCTGTTTTTATATATCTGTTGGCTATTTGTATGTCTCTTTTGGAAAAGAAGCTTTAGCAAATATTGCTTCCTGAAAATATATGGAATATGCTGATAAATACTATTTTTGGTCATCAGTATTATTTTGGAATAGCAAAATACCAGTATCTGGTTTTATGTGCCCCTTTTCCTTAAATCTATTTATGGCGTGTAATTTATCAAATCACTTTAAATTACTTTTCACATATGAATGTGTAGTTGGTGAAATCTCTTTTTTTCCCCCATTGGAAAATTGCTGAGGTATCAAACCACAAAGTGTTTCTATTAAAGCAGTATTCTCAATGCTAGGTTTAGGTTTGGCTCAAAATATTTAAGGTGCATTGATAAGGATATTTACAGAAATAAAATTCAGTCTAAGTTCTTACCCACAAACATTCTTGTCTTGTAAACATTTTTCTATCACATAGATTTGAAAAACAGAGTACTTCTCATGGTCTCACCATAAAAAAATTTAGGAAGTATATTTGAATTTTCTACATTTATGTCCCAGTTGAATTTAAAAGGAAGTTACGGAATATCTGCTGCATACAGAACAGTGCAGAAAGTCCAAGGGATATTGGAGTAAGATAGGATCACGGATTTCAGAACTTCACAGTCTAGTAGCCTGATATCTCTGTACAAATAAATTTCCTGTAAGAGATATCAGATGGGAGCATGTTAAATAAAACAAAGACGAGGAAAGGACCTCTCATCTCCTTGGTAATAAATATTCAACAGCCTAGCTCCCCCTGACAGAGGTGGTCTACCACACCACCTAGGAAAGCCCTGGGCATGTTTCTTGCCAAGAAAAGTCTCTGAGGACAATGAAGTCCTGAACCAGCATCTCCAAACGAATGAACCTTTCAAGACATGCTGAAATTGGCGAAGGGTATGGTCGGCCATGGTACTGGTATGTATATTGCATGGCACATAGCTGGCTCAGTTCTACATGACTTAAAATCTTAAACTGTTATGAGGTAAAAAACATTTTCAACATGCTTTTTCCAAGTCCCACACATTAAAAAAAAGCACAAATCCAAGATACATGCATCCTGCTGGGCATCCATTCCCAATGTGTGGGCACTGACTCCTCTGTCTGGAATTTGCTTGTGTGTAGGAAGCATGAAGTATGTTAGCTTTTGGAAATTTGATAAGTGAAAGAAGTACAGAATTCTAACCTCCTCTGTGAATGTCAAGAAAGGAGAAAATTGTGATGTGTGTTTCAACTTTATTGTGAGAATAGGGAGCGTCATCTGCTATCAGGCTATCTGCATTTGAATTACTGAATTACTGTGCATGTATTTTAAGAAAAACAATGTAGATGGTGTGAAATAATCAGTATTTAGTAGAACAAAGATAAATAGTGGAGGGAGCCCAATAAGAAGTTAAATATGCTAGCACAACTGGCGTGGCACAGTGGTTGAGCATCAACCTATGAACCAGGAGGTCACGGTTCAATTCCTGGTCAGGGCACATGCCCGGGTTATGGGCTTGATCCTCAGGGTGGGGCTTGCAGGAGGCAGCCAATCAGTGAGTCTCTCATCACTGATGTTTCTATCTTTCTCTCCCTCTCTGAAATCAATAACATATATTTGAAAAAGAAGTTAGATATGCTAGATGTTCATGGCATTAAGAACAAGAAAGGGCTCTAGGGATATAGCCCACATGACCTTGAGAATGGAAAGAAAGCAGAAAATCTGCTGGGATTTAAATGAGGGATATGTGTACATAAAGGTGGCCTTCTAAAAGTCAAATGTCACCCTCATGCCTTTCCCTTTTCCCCTCTCTCTTTCATTCCACTTCATCTTTATAGACACCTAGTCCTTTCCATTCAAACTCCCACAACGTCGTGTGACCTGGTAAGTGTTTTGAGATTATAGACAGATGATCTGTTCTTCTCAATAATAAACAGAGAGGAGAGAATGAGTTTACCTAAGCTAATGGAGAAGACTTGAAGATGTAGAAGCAAAACCAACTGACTCAAAAGGGAACATGCATCATTAAAGCTTTGAGGAATCGAAGTGTTCTCTAGTAGATGAACTCCCTGCGGACCTCCGTATGGAACTTGAGGATCTTTAAGTAAGTTGTTCCTAGGTCATTCCCCAATAACTTGCTGAGTGTTTTGCATATTTCATAGTGAAAGACCACATCCAAAAACAAGGGGGAGAGTAAAAGTGGAGGATGAAAACATTGGGGGTAAAAAACTTGGCAAAAAGGGACTTAAAAAAAGAATAATAAAATAAAACTAGATTAATTCAAGGTCTGCTTTAGCAGATTGGCTCAAAGAACCATGGGGCAGCATTGAGAGGGCTCAGCCATCTGCATCCTAAAGGCAGAGAGCGGATATCTTTCTGTGTGTTACCAGAGAATTGAGCTGCGTAGTTCTAACCCATGCTGTCTGATTTTAGAGTATAAATCAAGCTTTCTTCCCCCATGCTTCTTTGCGCAAGTTTTGTTAAAAGGATGCAGCTTTATTTGGGATTGAGGCTTTTCCTCTTTGGGGAACAGCAGCAAATGCGTCTGCTACGTGGCCATTGTTTCTGACAGTTCATTTATGCAGATGAAACAATCCATTCTTTTGGTGAATCAGTGGACTCAGTGGCTTCCACTTTGTACTTCTTGAAAAATATACAGCATTTCAGGCCTCTGGATTTACATTCCACAGGCTTTCGGTATAATGGAATAGTTTCGGGTCCCCTGAGAGCAGGCATATGGCTCTGTGAGAGTGTTGATGGCTTTCTGTGACACGGGCCTGTGCATTTCTACATGCTCGCACTTGGAGCAGCGCTTTAAAAAGCTCTTTGACATATAATGTGTGAAGAAAGGCTTCTCAATGACCATTTATGAGAGGAGTTGCTTCTGGACTTAGGTCTGAGGGCTAAAATGTGGCCAGCTCATCTCCTCCTCCAGACAAGGGTGCTTCTAAATTGAGGAGACATATTTTTATTTTTATCTATTTTTAAATTTATCTTTATTGTTGAAAGTATTACAGATGCCTCCTTTGTTTGTTTGTCTTTTCCCCCTCACCCACCTCTCCCAAGCCTTTACCACACTATTGTCTGTGTACATGAACTATGCACATATGCATATACTAGTCCAGTCGCTGGTTAGAGAATGAATATTTTTAAAAGCAATTTGATGGCCCTAGCTGGTTTGGCTCAGTGGATAGAGCATCAGCCCACAGAACGAAGGATCTCAGGTTTGATTCTGGTCAAAGGCTTGGACCTTGGTTGCAGGCTCGATCCCCAGTAGGGGGCCTGCAGGAGGCAGCTGATTGGTGTTTCTTATTGATGATGTTTCTAACTCTCTATCCCTCTCTCTTCCTCTCTGTAAAAAAATCAATAAAAATATACATAAAAACACACACAATTTGATGTAAACCTTACTTTGGAATAAACATTTCTAAAGCTCAAGTTTTTCCCCTTCTGTGTCCAGTTAGGTGTTGGTAAAAATGAATATTTAGTACACAGAAAATAATTATATGTGAGGTGGGAGAGAGTTTATCAATTAGCCATTGCCTCACATGGCCCCACAAAAAATATCATTCCCTATTATATTTAACTAGAGGCCTGGTGCATGCACTCCAGGGGTCCCTCAGCCCGGCCTGTGCCCCCTCGCAGTCCGGGAGCCCTTGGGGGATGTCCGACTGCCGGACATAGGGGAGTGGGCTTCAGCCGGCAGTTGGACATCCTTAGCGCTGCCGCAGAGGCGGGAGAGGCTCCTGCCACGGCAGCTGTGCTCCCCAGCTGTGACCCTGGCTTCTGGCTGAGCAGTGCTCCACCTGTGGGAGCGCACTGACCACCAGGGGGCAGTTCCTGCATTGAGCGTCTGCCCCCTGGTGGTCAGTGCACATCATAGCGACCGGTCATTCCGCCCTTGGGTCGATTTGCAAATTAGCCTTTTATTATATAGGATAATGATGTTATGGTGGGGTCCTTCTTATATAACTCTATCAGGGAGTTAACCACATTGTTGCCACCATGCTCCTGCCAGGTCTCTCCTATCCAATAGCTTGAAGCAGACTGGCTCCTTGGGGAAGAGAAGCACTGTGAATAAACAATTAGTGACAAATCTATGCATTTTTATTTATTTAAGTACTTTTTTATTGCTGAAAGTATTATGTATGCATTTATCTAAAAATCTATGCATTTTTAGATAAAAATTCAATATCAGCTTCATGACCTTGAAAGATATTTGCATGTACGTAGAGGAAGAGCTTGAAACCAGCATAAAGACTTTGTTTAAATGGTTGATTAATAAATGAGGTTAAAGATTTTGCTTTTAGTTCCAGTCTGCTTATAGTTAGTCTCACAGACAGCGATATGAGACAAGCCCATCAGGTGATTGAAGGAGACGAACTCCATTCCTTCTCCAGGAGCCTTGGCAAGATAGCCTGCATCCTTGGCGAGCACTGACTTGAACCAGGCTCAGGGGAAGAAATAAAAGATCGGAATGCTTAATTGCATTTGGGATCAAGTGACACAGATGGGTGGCACAGCGAGAGATTCTTGACTAGCCTGATTCATGAATGGGGAAAATGGACGCAGAGATTCATCCCCTGTTAGAATTAATTACTCTTTGCTATGTCCCTAAAGGAAAGTAATTTTGTAGCCATTATCTTATAATGCCTTTTTTTTCCATAGTTAGTTCTTGGCATGTCTGTGTGCTTTGCTGTGAAGCAGGGAGCTGTGAGCCTGTGGGAAAGTGCCTGATGGGGTCAATGACCGAGCACTGAGTTGAATTATTGAAACAATTGTGTAGGGCTCGCAAGAAAGCACCAAACGTTTTAATCACCCGAGAGCCTCAAGGGCTCTGAGTGCTCCAGCATCTCCCGATATTGCTCCAATTGACCCCAGGAACCAGCCGCGGGCAGCTGTTTTCTTTGACATATTGTTCTCTAATACGATTAGAGCAGAGCATGTAGGTTTGAGTATGTGATTGGAAATCTGACTGCTTAGTTCAAAGCACTGCTTCATAAGTTACTAACTTGGGAGGCCATTGAAACTCAGCTTTCCTTTATGAGCCTCAATTTCTTCAATGTTAGAATGGGGACAACAGCATTATTTAGCTCACTGTGTATCAGTTGGAATACCTTCTGCTGAAAGTACTAGGAAACCCCAATTCAAACTGGCCTACCCAGGAATGACATTTATTACCTCACACAGGTGGAGTCAGGGAAGTAGTTTGGTTCAAGGTGAAGTATCATCAATAACTCAACAGTGCCACCCAGGAGTCAATTTAAAAAAAATTTCAATTAACCATTGAAATTCAATAGTATTTTGTATTAATTTTAGGTGTACAGCACAGTCATCTACTTTAAAAAGTGTTACTCCAATATTTCCAGTACCCACCTGGCACCTTATAGTTATTACAGTATTATTGACTATACTAGAGGTCTGGTGCACAAATTCATGCACGGGTGGGGTCCCTTGGCGTGGCCTGCG
Organism: Corynorhinus townsendii; assembly: GCA_026230045.1. Taxonomy (NCBI): domain Eukaryota; kingdom Metazoa; phylum Chordata; class Mammalia; order Chiroptera; family Vespertilionidae; genus Corynorhinus; species Corynorhinus townsendii. The sequence continues at coordinate 5,750,854 of JAPDVU010000009.1, forward strand.
GGTATTGGGCTGAAACCAGCAGTCCAGTGACACCTGCTGCTCCTGCCTGCTGCTCCTGCTTATCCCGGCCCTGCTGAGCCTGCTGCAGGCTTGTGCTCAGTCATTCTTGGTTGGGAGAGCCTTGCGCCACCGTAGTGGCATGCTCCAGTTGTGAGCCCCATATCTGGCACCTGTCCGGAGAGGATATGGGGGGTGTGGGACGCAACCGGCCCTCCGGGCAGGGCAGGCAGTGGGATCCAGATCAGTCCCGCTGACATTTGCGCCGGTTGTCGGGAGCCACCTGGCGGCATCTTTATATCATTTTTTCCTTACAGAGTGTCTAGAGAGGGGAAGCAGCTGCAATGCCTGAAGCTGACTTCCAGGAGGATGGCAGTGCTGTCAGGATCACGCTGGCGATGCCAGTCTGTTGGTGCCTGGTCCATTCTCCAGAGATTGGACCTGCAGGATTACTGAGGGAGTGAGTGGCTGCTGCTGGGCTGGTGGGCTGCGGGGAGGGGTGGGTCAGCATTGCAGCACTCCCACTGTGGGAGCGTACTGACCACCAGGGGGCAGGCAGCTCCTGCATTGAGCATCTGCCTCTTCTTGATCAGTGCACATCATAGTGACTGGTCAACCGGCCGTTTGGTCATTTGATCTCTTAGGCTTTTATATATATAGACTCCCTATGCTGTAGTTAGCATTCCCGGGACTATTTGTAACGACCAATCTGTAGTTCTCAATTGTTTCACCTTTTTCAGCCAGTCATTTTTAATTCCTATCTCTCTGCTGGGCCATTTTCCTGGTGGCAGTGTGGTTGCATTAACTGCAGACTTCACACCCAGGAATATTGGTGTGATGTGAGAAGAAAGATGGTCTGGTTCTTGTACATCCTTTTTAGGAGTAAGGAAGTTGTTATTGAAAGCCACTCGGCAAACTTCCTTTCTATCTTATTGGATAGGATTTGGTCACATGCCCATACTCAAATCAATACCGAAAAGAGAAATAAGGTTACAATGCTTATCTTAACATACTGCGCGCCAGTAGTATTATTGCTAGCTTTACCCAGTGGCCAGGTAAGTTTCTATTCAATGAGTACAAAAAACGTTTTACAAAGTATTATACTTTAAGAAGATATTAGTTGTAAGGACATGTGATAAATAACTTCAAAATGCAATGGGTATTTAATTTTAAGGGGTGCCTCTAACATTTGAGTAAAACACTGTATCGTATGAAAACACGAGAATGCTCGTGATCTTCCTGCAATGTGTTAAGGTAATCACTTAGAAAAGGTTTCAGAAAGCAACCAACAGGGCTACCATACTTGAGATTTTGTTAAGTATTTAACTGAATACTGCACATAAAGCACTTCAAACAATCTAAGGGACAATATAAACTCTTGGTGAATTGTTATCTATCACTAGCCAGTGATCGGTTTACTGATTTATATTAATGTGAAATTATAGATATTACTTGATAGGTTTCGCTAAACATTTTTGTTCCAAGGAATCATGAGACGTTAACTCAAAATAATAAATGACTTAATGGTAGATTTGCAAACATCAATGAGCTGAGTATGGAATCTATTTTGTGGGCTTGGGGTACTTTCATAGAAATCCATGCATTTTTTTAGTGAGAGGAGTTAGAATTTCTACTACTGTGAACTTAATGAAAGTAACAGGAGGAAGAAAAAGAAGAACAGGACAAAATTTAGCACCACATGGCCATAGCCCCTTCCCTTTCTCTAGCCTAGTGAATTACCTGATCGTTATGGCTTCTGCAGCCCACGCCAGTGACCGTAGAGTCTGTCCTTTCTCCTAGCAACCCTCACGCTACCCCCCCGAGTTCCTGATGTAATGGGCAGCTTCAGGACAACATCAGGTACAGCCCATTTAGCTCCAGCCACTGGGGAAGGCACTCCTGCAAGTAATCAATGTGGTTCTTGTATTGTCTCCAAGATCCTTCAGAGTCCTAACCACATAGTGGAGAAGGAGAAGGAATAGGCCCAAGGGCTTAGGATTGCTTGGTGCAGAGGGAAGCAGGAATGTGCGTGAGCTGCCTCACCAATCATCTGCGAGGAGCTCCGAGGTGAATAAAGGATCTGCCCATAGTGACTAATGAGGTGTCATGCCACGAGTTTCCCCCCTCCTACTGTACATTTCATTTGTCAAGAGGGTAAATTCCAAATAGAGAACAGGTTGTAGCTTGACCTCAGGGTTCAAGGAAGGGTCCTAATGTGACCGCAGACTTTTAAGATATGGCATAGGCATTTTCTACATATTCTTGTACAATCAGTGTACGAGATCACCTGGGGCAAGACTTGTAGTTTTTTTGCATAACCCCCTTTTCCACCCCCCACCCCCAACTCAGGCTCATGACTAATAAACAACAGGGGAATTTCTGGGACTTAGTGATGGGAAGTTTGGTTGAAAGGGGCAGTGCAGGTGCCTCTAAAACCCATACCTCAAATGTGCCAAGACTGTGGCGCCTACAAGATTGGTTTGGGAGTCTTACAAGACCAGCCATTCCCTGGGAAGTTTCCAAGAACTTCCTGTTACTAGTCAGGCAAAAGGAGCAAGATGAAGAAAAAGTAAAAACAACTTCATTTCTTTTGGGGAGTTCAGCATAATTTTTGTGGTCCAAGGCAGAGTTTTGAAAATGCCAAGCTTGCAAGAAATGTCACCTTTTTGGTAGTGCTGTGGGCAGACAGATGGTTCCTGGTATTGCTGATGGTGGTGGTGGTCTTGTGGGCGTAGTAGGGAGAAAATCCTTCATCACACTGTTTCAGAATACTTGCAATACATTAGCAAACTCATATCAATTCTGAATTTAACCAGTGGCTTCTCTTTATGGCTTTGAGCTTAGTTGCAGGATCATACACTGATATTCTCTCTAATAGTAAATGCATATTAATGAAGGAAATATATCTCATGCATACTCATGGAATTACCCCTTTCAGTACTTACTTTGGGACTTTTAAAGAAAAGAAATAAAGATAGAGAAAAAGCAGCTCTTTTTGTTATTGCAAAATCTCCTGAAAGCCTTATCTTTTTTTTCTCCCAGAAAGGAAAAGAATATTGTTAAATGTTTAGTTACCACCGGTTGAGCTCCAGCTCAGAAAACACTCACCTATGCTTCTTGACAAAGTTATTCAAGAAATGTTCTCTCTTAGAAATGAATGTTTTGCTTCCTTTGCTAATTGCAAGTACTGCATTTCAAAACTCACAGGAGTACCTAATGTACAGGAGACTTAATGTATTTTAACATAAAAATAGCAGAATAGAACACCAGTTCTAAAAACCTGTTCAATACAACCTTGTATAATCATTTTTAAACAAAGTCCTCTTGCTAGCTTGGCTCCCGATCAGGGAGAAAGAAAACAAATATTGTTGACCTTGGTAACCGGAAGTTTACCGGCACCCTTCTGTCTATTTCACAGCCTCCTCCCTTGCTCTCCTCCTCCTATTCCCCCCAAATACACACACCGTAATACACATTTCCTAATTGTAACTGAGTGGCCAGTTTATTTGGAGGTTTGCTATGGTCAAGCCAGAGGCATAGAACATAGAGCAACATTGAAAAGGGAATGATCCTCCCAAGAGCATACATATAACAGTCTCTGGCAAGGACCCTCCGTATGAGTGTGGCTGCAATCCAAGCAGCTCCTCTATCCCCAGGTAATGAAGGAACGCCAATTAGTAAATGAGAAAGTATGAGTTTCAGTTGCACTATTATTTTGAATGTTATACATCGTTATAGTCACATCCCACATTCATTTATTCACTTAATTTATTCATGTGCTTATACATACAGTAAACATACATTGAATTTAAAATATCTGTAAGTTACTGGTCAAGAACTGGGGGTTTAAAGGGAAGGTGGGAGAGGGTGGGTGGGTGGGAAGTCATAAACCAAAGAACTTGTATGAATATATGCATAATCCCCTGGACACAGGTAATAGGGTGGTGAAGGCCTGGAGTGGGTTGGGGGTGAGGGCGGGCTAGAAGGAGTTAGTGGGGGGAAAACGGGACATATGTAATACTTTCAACGATAAAGATAAAAAAAAATAAAAACAGAAAACAAAGAACTAGGGGTTTAAAGATGAATATATTAGTACCTGCTTCCTGCTCTCAAGTCCCTCCCAGTTTGTAGGGGCTATGGGAGGGGAGACTCAGACTGACAGTTATAATAGAAAATGCTACAGTAAGTGCAGATATAGAAATAGGAAGAGGGGAAGCCCTTGGTGCCTAGAAGAGGGCGATTGGTTATCATAGCTTAGTGTGTGATCAGAAAAGCATTTCTGCAGAAAATAAGGTCTCACTGTACATTAAACTATGAGTAAAGAGATATTCATACGGAGGGGGTCATCAAAGGGAAGACACTCCAAGCTTCTGGGACAGTTCATGCCAAATCACGGAGACAAGCATATCCTGATAAATAGGAGATTGCAAGCAGTTCCGTTTTGCCATAGGCACCTCAAGGAGCGAGGATATTGGCAGATTAGGTTTTAGGAGGGGATGGGAGCATACCTCGGAGGGCTTTCCTAAGACATTTTAAGAGCTTGGATTAACTTTATGGAAAACCAAGAGCCAAAGAGTGTTTTAAAGAACTGTGTGACATGGCTAAATTTTTGTTTTCAATAAAGTATTCTCTGGAGAGGATAGAGTTGAGCAGTTGATATGCTGGTCCATGTTGAACAACTCCCTGTCTGAAAACATAAAGTCTTGCTTGTAGTGTTTGCCAATTTCCATGATGTAAATACTCCCGCCACGGCTGATTTCCAACTGCCGATGGGAGGGATGCCACTGAGCCCAGAGTTGGGGAGAGAAGAGCACAGTTGACCCTCCTGAGCCCGTACCGCTGATTCCAGGCCATCTCTGAATCGGTGGGAATAGATTGGAAAAACGAAGTCACATTCGGAGGCTTGTGTAGTTCATGCAAAAGGTAACATGGGCTTGAACTAAAAAAGAGGCAGATACTACGGAGGAGAGAAGATGGCCAGGCTGGCCAAGGGGAGTGCCTGGATATGGGAGGTTGAAACATGAATAGAGAGAGAGCTGGAAGAAAGCACATGCTAAATAGAGGAGTAGTGAGATGCGAAACATCCTGACAGCACGTTCAATCGGTGATGCATGGGACCCTGAATCCTGGGAGCCAAGCAAGGGGTGGATATTGGACAGAGGTATAGATGTGGGAGTCATCAGTCTCTTGGTCAAGGGTGGGGAACCTTTTTTCTGCCAATGACCATTTGGATATTTTTAACATCATTCTCAGGCCATACAAAATTATCAGCTTAAATATTAGCCTGTTATATTTGGTCAAACATTTAATTAACTCACCCCTACCTAATACCTTGGCAGGGCCAGACCAAATGATTTCTCAGGCCTAATATGACCCTCAGGCCGGACATTCCCCACCCCTGCTCTAGGCAGTGATTGTAAAGGTGAGTGGATAGTATTGGTCAGAGGCTGGAAGAGACTGCCCAGATGTTGAGCTACAGAATCCTGGTGTGCCTTGGATGGGTTACAAGTATACAGACATGATACCTTTAACTTTGGGGCTGGTACTGGACATACTGGAGGCACAGAACTGGACTTGGGGTAGTAGAACCCCAGGACCAAGCGCCTGGGGCCACCAGCAGCTTTCTCCTTCCCCTCCTCAGGTACTGACCAAGTGTTCTCACCTTCTGAGTATTTTCGATATGGAGAAATATGTGAAGTGCTGGCATATTTTACAACCACTGAATACATTCTCACTTAAGGGGAAAGTAAAGGAAAATAATCTTTAGAAGGAGAGAAAAAGAAAAGACCAGCAAAGGTGAACCTGGAAATAGTAATATCAAGTAAACTAAATATTTAAATTTGCAGAACCAACCTTCTTGCTGGTGATCAATTACCAATGCATGTCAGTTCATTTGCTTACGATCTCTTTCAGTCATTTATCTGTTCAGTAGATGCATGCATCAAGCCCCTGGGAAGTGTGAGGTGCTGGACTTTTCGAGCATTACTTACTCATTTTGCTCTGGCTGACCACATCAAGCAAACAGTGCAGCAAGGGAGAGGGCAGATCAGTCTTTCTGGGTTTAAAGATTTACAGATGACCGTAGGATTCCTATTATTTGGAGGAAGGTACAGATCCACTCATGAGGGAGTTCTTCAAGGTCAAGGGGGTTCTTCTGACATTTTGAGGAAAAACCCCCTTTTAGTTGTTTTATTCCTTCAGGAATACATGAGGGCATACTGTGAGCCAGACCCTGGGCTGAGAATTCAGCAGACAGACGAAATCCTGCTCTTATGGACCTACAATCTATAGATGGGAGATAGACTTTACGCAAGCATTTGGGATATCAGATGAGTGCAGTGGGGAAAAACATAACAGCTGTGATTCTGGCTATAGAATAATAAGATATAATATCATTATAATATTTTATATTATATATTTATGGTTATATAAAATGGATTGCTTTTTGTTAACAATGTAACAAAAATAGAATAAACCTCAAATATATTACGTTTGTTATGTTCAATGTGTGTGTGTGTATATATATATATATATATATATACACACATACATATATATATATATATATATACTAGTGTGTGTGTGTGTGTGTGTATATGTATAATAAAATATGTATTATATAGACTAGACAGTAAAGCTAATACCAAGGGGTAACGTGAAATATTAAGTGTAGGTTCCTCATTGTCCAGGGTTGTGGGGCAATAAAGATGAGTGAGGAGGTGGTACCGGGGATGTTGGTTTATGGCCACCAACAAGGAATTGCTTTCCTTTAACATTCCTTCCAAGTTTGATCACTTCTTCTTTGCTGTAGAAATGATTTTAGAGTTGATTCCTGCCCACTGACAGCTGGATTACAGTGAAGAATTATTTTCACCAAGCCTCTAAAAGCCTGAACCTCTTCTCAGACCCTGGAAGGCAATTTCAAGTTTAGCTAGGAGGTTAGATTCCCAAGTGTCCTTTCTTTTTTACCTCCTAGGTCAACCCGGGAAGGGAGAATCAACTGAGAAATCCTATCTAGTTAGCACTGGGAAAAGGGCTCTCAAACATAAAAAATGATGAAGTTGTTGGCAGTTAGCAGACTACTAGGCAACAGATTGATGTTCTGATAAAAGGAAAATGGTCCAGAAGATAATACTTGCTGATGAGGATGTGGAGCAGTAGGAACCCTTGTGCACTGCACTGCAGGTGGGAATGGAAAATGGTGCAGCTGCTATGGAAAACAGGATGGCAGCTCCTCAGACAGTTATGCTTAGAATTATCACATGACCCAGTGATTCCACTTCTGGGATTATATCCAGAAGAGTTGATAGCAGGGACTTGAACAGATACTTGTACAGCCAGGCTCATAGCAACATCATTCACAATAGCCAAATGGTGGAAGAAACCCAGTGCCCATCAGTGGATAAATGCATAAGCAAAATGTGGTACATGTACATACACTATGGACTGTCACTCAGTGTGAACAAGGAAGGAAATTCTGACAAGTGCTACATGGATGACACTTGAAGCTATTATGTGAAGTGAAATAAGCCAGGAATAAAAGGACAAAATATTTTATGATTCCATTTATACAGGGTACCAAGAATATGGAGTAAAATTCATAGAGACATAAAGTAGAATGGTGGTTGCCAGGGATGGAGGGGAAAAGGGATGGGTACATTGTTTCAGCTTAAGAAGATGGAAAAAGATCTGAAGATGAATGATGGTGAAGATTGCACAGCAATGGGAATATACTTCATGCCAATGAAGTGTATGCTTAGAAATGGGTAAAATGGTAAATTTTATGTTATGTGTATTTTACCACAGTGAAAACCAATGAGAGAGAGAGGGGAGAGGAGAGAGAAGAAGATGAGGGGGAGGAGAGAGGAGAGAGAGGGAAGAGGAGAAGGGAAAGAGGAGAGGAAAGAAAAGAAATTTCCCAAACCAATAACCATAGAGACAATGAAATAGGACCATGAGGTTCAGAACCAGGCTAAAGACACATTCCTCAGAGGAGACTTCTTTTTGATTAGTGCTTCTGCAAACTGGGGATTAAGTATTTCACCCCGTCTCCTGACCTTGGGTAGACAGCTGGGTTATTTAGGCAGGGGCAAACAAAATCACTGTGCTACCATCCATTGTTAGAATCATGTTTTGTTTCTTGTTGTTCAGGACATAGCCTGTAAAATTGCTGGAGATACTGTAATATTGAATGCCACGGTGCATGATGCAGATGAACCAGGAAATTCTGTCCTAGAGTAGGTTGGTGTGCTAAATGATGAAGGACTTTCTAGCAGAAAAAAGCCTTCTATGCAAACATAGTCTCTGCAGTTATCAGTCGTTTCTCTACTGCATACAGCCCTCTCGCTTCCTCCCACGCATCAAACTGCATGCGTCATACTCCCAGGGGCACCCAGTTATCACCTGTCTTCTTTAAGAACATTGTTTTTAGCCTAGGGATGGTGTGAAGTATCTGATGGGAGGTTTTAGGTCTTCATTTGCAGTCAGAATATAGTATTCTAAAGTTCCAACAGTCTTTGATTATGCCCAACGGTTTGGACCGGTTGGCGTAGCCCTGAAGTGCAGCCTCACAACCAGCTTTGAAAGCAAAGGCAGGAGGAGGAAGCCAGCGCGCCTGCATCTTGTGATTTCTTTCATTGCTTCTCTCTCTTTCTCTCTTGCTTTTAAAGGAAAGATTGGCTTAAATGAAGAATAAATAAGGGAAAGGAATGGTGGTGAAGAGAAGGGTGAGGGTGGGGAAAAACACCAGGGTGTTTTTATTTTATTTTATTTTTCTATATAGCACTCTGGGAAGTTTTGAAGGGAAAAAAAAAAAGATTTAAGAAGTGATACTTTTGAACTTCAGCCAAAAGCAAGCCATCAAAATGGGACACTGTCTCTTTAAGTGCAAGCCTGCACAAACGAAAGGAAATTAATTAAGTATCCGACGCTGGTGTGGCGCCATGGAAAGAATACACAATCTGGGTCCAGCATGCCAAATCTGAAATGAAAATGAAGGTGATCCGTCATATTTGGCTGTTTTTTTAAGACAGAATATATATTTTTGAAAGTTTACTAAGCAATTACCCAAATTAAAGAAACTGGAAAAGCAAACAGTGGTAAAAATGTTTTAATTTTTTAGAGGGTAAATTAGTTTTAAAATGTGTGCCTTTTATTATCTTAATACCAAAGAGAAAGGGAAAATGCCAGGGTGTTCCTTTAACTCCTTAATGGGGCACCTAGGAGAATTTATTTACTACTTCTGCCGATGATAAAGTTTCCAAACTTAAGGGAAAACTTTAAGAAGCCTCGGGCTGCTTCTGAGCTCTAAGGATGGGAAACTTAGTATATATTTCTGAATCTGAGATTTTGGAAAGCCTTTCTCCTCTCATACGTGAGTCTCCAGGCTCCCCTCGCCCGCCTTACAAGATGTCGGCATCCAGATGGGTTCTGTACCCTACCACCACCCCTACCCTTTGGGCCACTAAACTTTTGGCAGGTAAGATTCTGTGTAAGTTTCTGCTAAAGGCTACGGGAAAAGATGAAAGGGCTTTAGCTAGAATTGGATTCATCTAGCCTGGCAGCCTGGCTCAGTGGTTGAGCGTCAACCTACGAACCAGAAGGTCACTGTTCGATTCCCTTGTCAGGGCACATGCCCAGGTTGCGGGCTCAATCCCCTGTGTGGCTGGGGGCAGCCAGTCAGTGATTCTTTCTCATCATTGATGTTTCTCTCTCTCTCCCTTCCTTTCTGAAATCAATAAAAATATATTTTAAAAAAGAAATGGATTCATCTAGAAGATAATAGGACAAGTAGATGGTATGGTCACGTGCACTTTTATTGTCCTTCTTCAGCTCAGATGAGAATATCAGAGACAGAGTTCCTGGGATTTCCATCTTACATCTCCACATCACAGAGTTTTCCCTGATACCATAGGAGGAAGTAACTGTCAGAAGGAGATATCTTCTAAAATAAATATAGTATTTAAGGAGCTTATTGAAGAGGCTGTGTTAGGTTTGATTCTCTTGGTTGCAACAGACAGAAAATCCATGACAAAAGGTCTTGGGATAAAAGGTGGTTTGTTGTTACACCTTGAAAGCTCTACCAAAGGCCTGGCCTCAACCATGATTAAATTTGGTGCTTAGCTGTACATGTGCTGACTAGAGTCCTCACTTCCTAATTTTGGCAGTTCTTTCTCACTCTAGAATTTCATCCAGGTGACTTTGCCACTTAAATGTGCACATATTTCTATGTATTTGAATCTTCTCATATATTACTCAAGGAGTCGCACAATTATTAACTCAGGGAAGAGTGTTTTTATTTGATGTGCTGGAGTAATGTAAGCTGGTAGTTTAGAATATAAGCTGCTATATTCATATTTTATTATACAGCATCACTGCCATTCTCTTCAGCATCTTCACTCGACATCCTACTGATGTCGTCTAGGTTTTCTTCCAGAGTCTGATTGTGTTAATCCTCTCCTCACAACTCCAAAGCCCTATAAGGGAGAGGATTATTGTCATTTATCTTTTCCAGAAAGCATAGGACTTGGAAGAAAATCATAGTCCCCAAATAGAACTTTAACCATAGAAAGAACCATACAAAGAAGGGACTGATTTAAGATGGGCACAAGGGCAGACTTCTAAGGCATGATTCTTAGAAGCCCAGTGTATGAAGAGGATACCTATAGGATTATTTAATAGAAATAACAAAAACTTTGAAATCAGTACAGGTGAGTTCAAATACAGGCTTTGCACCTTGAACTTTTCCACATCCTCAGTTTTGCCATCTTTACAATGGTGACAGTGTTTCAGGATTTAGAGACTGAGTGTAAATAAAGCACCTCACCTGATATCTTAGAATGAGTGGAACACATTGAGGGTTAGCCCTCATTATTAGTACTGTTAATAATCTTTATTATTATCAAAGTGAGATATATTGCTAATGCGTCAATGTTGTTTATGTTAGTAGAATAATATGCTTATGAGGCTGAGTAGGAACTTTCTGAAACAAATTAAACCAGAAGCATCAACAGCCTTTTCCCTAAATGCCTAAGACTTCGTGCAATATTGGCACAGACGTTAAAAGAACCACAATCTGTTTGTAAGTGCCCTTTCACAGCTGCTGACTGCTAGTAGGGCAAGGTGTCATCAGCGTCTTCCATCTCTGGACTGTTTCTCTTCTGTCTTCATGGCTGGAGCAGTCCTGTCAATTCCTCTCTGTTGCAGGGATCCACATGGTCTTGGAGTTGTTTTCTGAAAATATACAAACATATTCTCGACAAAAAGTTAATAAAGGAATCTTTTCTATAAATTTGACTTGGGATCCTTTTTCATATTTTGCCCAAACGATTTTCCTTTGGCTTGTTTTGACACCATGTGTTTTTCATGGGTGTCTTGCTGTTAGCATTACAAATGAAAGTTAATTTTCTAAAGTAAAAATTTTCTAGATGTAATTTACTTACAGGATATTTTTCCTTACATGATATTCTTCTACTCTCCCCCCTTTTTTGATTAAAATATTAGGAGGCTTTTGGAAATTTTATAATGTAGTCTTGATAGCTTTTAAATTTTAATCATTACCACCATTTGTCCACCATCCAGAACTGAAATATCATTGCTGACATGTACACATAAGGAACTGTTTGACATTGAAATTGGGACTCAAAAGAACTGTTGGCCCAGAAAGAAACTCACTACAGACTGATTCATTTGCCTCGCAGCATAACCATTATTGCTTGTCTCATTTTTGGTTCTTATAAGTGTATTTCTAGTATCACATGATCTCACTCATCTAGGGGAAATAATGAACAACATAAACTGATGAACAAAAACAGACCTGGAGACAGGGAAGCATCGATCAGACTGTCAAACCTCAGAGGGAAGGTAGGGGAGGGTGGGGGTAATGGGGAGAGATCAACCAAACGACTTGTATGCATGCCTATAAGCCTAACCGGTGGTCACGGACAACAGGGGGGTGGGGGCATGCATGGGGAGGGGTTTGGGATGGGAATGGGGGGATGAGGACAAATATGTGATACCTTAATCAACAAAGAAATTAATAAAATAAAAGCCCTTTCAAACAGAATGTGCCAAGACAGTGGTTCTCAAGCCCAGGTGAGCATGAGTAGCCTCTAGGACTTTTAAAAACATACAACCTTCTGGGCACCTTCCCTGAAATATTGATGGATGTGCCAGCTTGGTGCCCAGCTCTGGAGCCAGACTGCCTTGGTGTGGGTTCCAACTCTTCCATTACTCGCAAGGGAACTTTATGGAGTTATTTAGTTTCCCCTGCTTGAGTGTTGCCATCTGTAACATAGAAATAACACTTAATACTTGCCTGGTACATAGAAAGAACTCAAAAAATGCTTGCTTTCATTAGGAGGTGGGAGTGTGCATTAAAACCAAAACAACCTCCCTGACAAATCTGGGATTCAGCCATTCTTGAGAATCATTGACCCTGAGACAGAATGTAATACGTTTTTCTGGATAAAAACATTATACCTCCCATTATACCTTCTTACATTCTTGACACTTTTTGAGATGTAAAAATACTTCAGTGTTTGAAATTAAGGAAGTGAGAGATCCCTTTGTCTTGAAGAAAATTAAATTAGATATAGTTTGAGATGTATATAAAACTGTATTTGCAAATACTTATGCATAATGCAGTTCTGTCTTTTATCTAATTATATTGAAATAACCTCCTTAAAGGGAAGGAGATAGACTTTAGGTTACAAGTTCAGCATTATATACTTCTCAGCACTGACTTTTTCTAGTGGTACTTGTCAGGTGCAGAAGTTTTCAGGACAAGTCATCACTTTGCATTAGGGATTAAAGAAACTCCACCTTGCCCAGCCAGCATGTCTCAGTGGTTGAGTGTCGACCTATGGACTGGGAGGTCAGGGCACATGACTGGGTTGTAGGCTTGCTCCTCAGTGTGGGGCGTGCAGGAGGCAGCTGATCAATGATTCTCTCTCTCCCTCTCCCTTCCTCTCTGAAATCAATAAAAATATATTAAAAAGAAACTCCATCTTAGTATTTGAAGTATTAGCATTGTATCCTCTTTGTGGCCTGTCCGGCTCCAAATTTGTGAGTTGTTTCTGATTAGTAGGTTCTACCTTTACTCTTCCTTTTGGTGCAAGATCTGGGAGAGGGGTTCCTGCCTCAGTTCCCAGGTTTCTATTCTTGTCTTGGTTTCTCACCCCAGAAACTATAGAATTGTCACAAGCTGGTTTTCTAATTGCCAGTGCTCTTTCCTGCAAACCCACCATCATGAGTGGGGTCCTCAACCAAATTTCCCTGTCGGCCTGGATCTTTGAACATTACATGCCCTCACATCCATGGGATCCATGTTTTGATTACATTTCATGAGTTTAGTATTTTGATTTTCTCTCTTTTTTTACTTTGGCCTGTCTAGCTAAAATTTTGACAATCTTGTTGATAGTAAAGAACCAATTTTTAGCTTTATTGTTTCTCTTTACTGCTTTTCTATTTTTATTTCACTTATTCCTGTACTAATCTTTATTATTTCCTTTGTTCTGATTACCTGGCGTTTAGTTTGCTCTTCTTTTTCCAGATACTTAATGTGGGAGATTCAGTTATTGATTGTAGATTGTTCTTCCTTTTTAGTTACAAGCATAGACAGCTATAAATTCCCTTCTATGCAATATTTTAAATATCCTTTATAAATTATAGTATGTTGCATTTTTTTTCACTCATCTCAAAAGCATTTTCTGATTTCTCTTGTGACTCTTGATATATTGCTGATGTATGAGTTTAATTTCTACAATTTGTGAATTTCCTCATTTTCATCTTTACTGATTTCTTATTTAATTCTATGTGGTCCAAGAACATACTTTGTATGTTTTCTATTCATATACATTCAATGTGGCTTGTTTTATGACCTCACATATATCTCTCCAGGAGAAGATACCCTGTGTGATTGTAAAGAATGTGTGTTTTGCTGTTGTTAAGTGTTCTACTGAAGTCTGTTAGGTTTATTTGCTTTATGTTGTTCTTCTATTCAGTGTTAATCTTCTGCCTAATTATGATATCCATTATTTAAAGATTACTGTTGTTTAATTGTCTATTTTTCTTTCAGTTTTATACATTTTTTTGCTTCATGCATTTTGAGGCTCTGTTGTTAGGTGCATATATATTTATAATTATTATATCTTCCTGATAGATTGACCATTTTCATGAGAAAATGTTCTTTTTTGTATCTAGTAATATTTTTACTTTCAAATTAAATTTTGTCTGTTATGTCTATACCAGTACGTATTATCATACCACTTCAGCACACTTATGGTGTTGCTTGCCTGATATATCTTTTTTCCATTTTATTTACTTATATCATTAAATCTAAAGTGTATCTCCTTTAAATAGCATATAGTTGAATGTTGTTAGGATTTTTTTTCAACGTGATAATCTTTGTATTTTAACTGGATTATTAGTCCATTTATACTAGTGGTATTGATATGATTAATTCACTCAATTCCTCTGCTTTTTGTTTTCTATATGTATCAAGAAATTTCTTGTTCCTCTGTTGTCCTACTTTTTCATTAACTGGGTATTTCCTAGTAAAATTTTTAATTCCTATGATAATTTTTAAACTATTCCAAAATTTATTTTCATTGTGGTTCTTCTGGGGCTAATATGTATCAGTTAACTTATCAGAATTCACTTCAGATTTATAATCATTTAATTCCAGTGAGACATGGAAATTTTACTCCTATGTAGCTCTATTCTTCTATATAACTTCTCCTTTTTGTGTGACATGCTCACACATTGCATGTTTACATCTACATTGCAAAGTTAGCTATATGTTGTTATAATCACATATATTGAGCAGAACAAGACACCCGTCACACAGTCCATGTAAATTTGGCAGCTTGCTGACAATGGTGTAGAATTAAATGACCAGTTGGCGTGATCTGCACAGGAGAACATGAAATTCCCAGAAATGTCTAGGAAATTTCTAGACAGTAGTGCACTAAGGTGTTCCTGAACTAATTAGTGTCATATTCAGTGTCACAGAAAATTTTTCTATGAATCCTGCCAATCATGCAAAAAAAAAAATCTATGTGTTTTGACACGTGTCACTTATGGAAAAAGTTATTATAGGAAGTGAGCGGCCTTCCTCATACTCTCCCCAGACGACTAGAGCGCAGTGATGGCTGCTGTCGCTGAGCAGCAGGAACAACATCAGGTTTCACGGAGTGCTTTTCTGCTGTCTGTGTTTTGACTGTCATCCTTGCAGAAGGAATGGGTTGGAACAAAAGGAATGGGCTTTCCTGTGGCTCGATGGGCCTGGGAGGTTTGCAGAGTAAATCATTAAAGGGTTTTATGATGAGATTGAAATATATTATTGATACGCTGAAGATCTCAGGGGTATAAAACAAAAGCAAAGCAAACAGAGAATGTCTCCCCACTGACCCAAGTGAGGAATTTCCAGATGCTGTCACAGCAGGCTCCGTGGATGGAACCTTTGCTGCCTCTAGGAGTTCAACTTTGTGACCTTTCCTGGACACACACACACACACACACACACACATCCTGAACACATGCGTGCATACACAATACAACACTGAACACACATATGCATGCACACCCACTCGCTCCCTTTTAATTTTGGGATTTTAAGCTTCTGATAACATCTGCTTGACTCTTGGACAGTTAAATTAAAGTTTAAGATACATCTGTGATTTGAAGAGAAAGAGAGAAGAATTGCCCTTCTGCCAAAGGAAGAGTAAGTTTTGTATTAAGATTAGATGGACAGCATTGGGGTGTTCTCTGTAGTTTACAGTGTAAAAGAATGTCGGAGTTGGAAGGGAAATCTGAGACCAAACCCTTAATATTATAGATGTAAAGTAACAGAAAGTTTAAGTGACTTATAACCTGGCTCAGGCAGCTGGTTGGTGGCAGAGCATAGGTAAAAAAGTCTTTCCATTTCCTTCCTATACTAATTTTATCATCGTAATTCCTGTCCAGTGTTTCTCAGTGCCAGTCTGAAAGACAGCGAGAATCACCCCAAACAAAATAATATGGGAATCAGTTGCTTATTCCCTTTATTTCCCTATAAAAGTCTTAGTCCAGGTTCTGCTTTCTTTAGATTATGTTAATTTCAGGGTAACCCATCCTTATTGAGTTCTGTGTTCCACAGACGTACCATGTGGCAGAAGCAAAGCAATCTGAGATTCTGAGACATGAATTTCTGCCTGTAGGTTCCATGGCTGAGTTATCTGGGATTGCACACAATTGCCTTTCTGTCTTACTTGTTGGAGTCTGCAAGCTTCGGTGCCTGTACCTCAGAACTCTGTGTTCCTTCCAGCACACAACATTCTTTAAGCCTATTTATTTTCTAAAATGCCTTACATGTATTTCTTCTCTAAAACCTAGTTTATGGCAAAGTATATAACTTGTACATCAAAATAAAATAACTACACACGAGATAGAAGCAAGAATATGGATTTTTTGAGTCAGGATAAACCTGGTTTCAAATCCTGGCTTCTGGACTTGGCAACATTGAGAAACGGAACCAGCAAATCTACAGCTTTGTTTTCTAGTGATGCCACTTATAAGGTGTGGACTCCATAGCTTGGGTGTGAAGATAAAATAGAATAATACATTTAAGGGCCTCACACATTGTTGGTAAGAGGAATAATAATTTAAGCAGTTCTTTCCAGTTTTCTTGATTTAATGTTTCATCGCAAGTCCATATTTGGGCTAAGCCATCCTGTTAGAGAAATTAATAGTAAAAGTGCTTTGAAGAAAGATACAATGGAATATTATTCAGAAATAAAAAATAATGAAATGGATGGACCTAGAGGGTATTACGCTAAGTGAAATAAGTCAGACAGAGAAAGACAAATACTGCAGGAGTTCACTTATTTGTGGAATCTAAAAAAAGCAAAACAAACAGATAAAACAACAGAAATAGACCCACATTGACCCCTAGTTACAGAGAACAAACTGATGGCTGCCAGAGGGGAGGGAAGTGCAAGGATGGGTGAAAAACATGTAATTACAAAAAAAACTGTTTGAAAGGAAAAGTACTAATACAGAATCAAATTAAAGGGGATAGTGATTGTCATCCTTTTGGCATTCATGGAATGATTAGATTATTTTCAGCGTTATTCCAGTCTTGATTGAATTTAGATGCAAAGGGAACTTCTAAAGGAATAGTGCAGTTTCCCTTTTTAGCTTTACAGTCCCTAAACCTCAAGGCTTTAAGTGGGCTGGTCCGTTCTGATGCTGTGTCACCACACATGTTGACCATGCAAAGGACCGTGATTGCCTTTCAGAGTGTAAGACTTGTGCATTCCCCATCTGGGAGGGAATGGCTTTTTACGGTAAAATCTGGACAGCCCTCCCGATGATCCATCTAAATCTCTCATTTTATGGATTTGGACACAGTATACAAGGTCCACTTGAAACACCAGGGAATAGATTTGGCACCTAGCAGACAGATGTTGAATAAATATTTGTCTAATTAAAGTGTGTATCTTTTGAACCGAAGTAGATTGTTTTGCGGGAAAGCAGGTTAAGAAAATTATCAAACAATGTGAAATGACAGTATGTGAGGCTTTTAAAAATTGTTATCTTAAGTTTTAATTTCTCTGGACATTTATTTTCCTTGACTTTAATTTTCTTTCAGCATATAGATGATAGATAGATCATTAATTCCAAAGCAATGGCAGACGTTTTTTTAAAAGGTCCTTACTAAGACAACTGTTCTAGATGAACGCCTTCCTGTTTCTTTCTTTTCTTTTTCTTTTTTTTTTCCCTTTTTGCTCAGGGATGAATGATTGTTTCCTTCCACAGATCATAATGAATCTCAAGGCCAGAACATGCATTTTAGCTCTTAAGTCCCATTGATTTAGCTCTTTTTTCTCTCTAACACAATACACTTCAATACTATTTGCATTTTTTGGAGGGAATGACTTTTCTTTGATTATTGATTTATGCGTTTTTGGATATTGGTTTGGGTGCTTCCTTGCATCTGGTTTTTACAGCGATCTGAGTGGGAACATAAAGAGGCTATTTGAGAGGTAGTTTCATCTTAGCCCAAAGCTTCGGGAACCTTCTGAGTGAATACATTCCCACAAGTATCATAATCTTTCTGTAACCATTTAAATGGAAAAAAAAAATTGTAAAGACCAGCCATGGGATACCTACACACCTAGACCTGGGCTGTCTGTGCAAGAGAGGAAAGGAAGGATGTTTCTGCATGGCTTCCCTGGAGCTGCTTGGTCACCAGGGTGCTAAGTTCTATCCTGCACAGGGAAAGCACGGCCTGATCCCAGGGCCCGATGTAGACACGGACCTCGTCAGAGACTTAGAACCTGTACTGCAGGAGGCGCTGGAGTTGGTTCCTATTTTCTCCCAATATGCTTTAACAAGAAAAATGTATCTTCGTTGAGTTTGTGAACCAAATTCAGTCAATGTCTTTAGACTTGCAGCTACTTACGAGGGTTACATTTTAGAGATATAAATGTTTGGGTTTTAATGTTCCAAGGTCACAATTCACAATGCAGAGGCACCCTCACAGTGATTACTGACTTAGGTGAATATTGCCAAATATTAGTAGGTGGGAAGGAGAGGAGTAGGATATCTACTGTCAAGAGTGACTCTTTCATGTGTTTTTATGTCTTATTTGTGTGTGTGTGTGTTCTGGATATTAGGACTTATATATGCCCAACTTACACCGTCAGAGATTTATTTGTGTCTTGGGTAAATAATAAAAACCCTCAGAAGATTCATGGACACTGTATTCCTCTTCCTTTCTTTTTCTTTTTCCTTATTTAAATTGTAAACAGTATATCCTGCGAGGAACTGGAGAAGCAATGGGTAGTCCAAAGCAAATAATTACCTTTGCTCTTTGTTTACAGCGAGGTTCAGAGAGCACTTCTTTTCCCTTTTCATTAAAAAAAAAAAAAAATCTCCTTTCCTTCTCTAGAAAAAGTTAAGAGTAAAAAATGATCTGTAGTCCCACTGACATTATTAATCAGGATGGAAGGGGTTGGGCATCTGACTCACTGCCCCGTGCCCTCTGCCCGTCCCGAGTGAGGAATGTTAACTGCATTGTGCTGTAATGAGCCATACCCAAACTACTGTTTTCTGGTCCACTGTTTATTTGATGTCTTTATTGTAATGAAACTCAGATGGTGGGTGTTAACACTAGCAGTGTGCTGGGAGATCACGCTGGGAACCATTCTAATTAGCTGCAAGTGGGTCTCAGAATTAGAATGGAGGAAAGAACAAATTTTTAGTAACGACGTTAAATTGAAGCCCTCATTTATTTTCATTATGGCTAGACCAGAAGCGAGCTAATGTTTCCCAGGTCTTTCCAGGCGAGGCCTGTAGCTCAGCTCAGCTCAGCTCAGCTCCATGGTAGCGTTCAGCTGTTTCCCATGCACTTCGGCCTGCCTTGCTCCAGGAAAGGGAATTCTAAGCTGAGGTTGGAGCAAGACACCCGGCTAGAATCCTCAGAGTGGAAGATGAAGCGCGCAGGAGTCGCGAGGAACTTCTGTTCAACTTTGACCGCTCCATCACAGAAAGAGTTATGTTCTTCTGAGTTCTGTGATCTAAAAACACCTTTTCCTGCCCGGCATATTCTAGGAAATGAAGTCCTTTGGTTTTCGTTGCAAAGTGGCCAGTGGATTACATCTTACCGTTCAGCACAGAACAGAGACCCCGGCCTAACAGGGAAATTGCTCGCTTTACTGAGCCGGTGTTTACACATCTCCTGGATTTGTGGGATTCATATTTGGGAAGCAACTAATTGGTCAATCAGAGGAGACTTGAACTATCGAGGCATACTTGGTGTAGAGGGTATCTCTAAATCATATTTTCTGTAGCACAGAACATCGTTTTAATGGTTACAGCATGTAGCCAGATGCCTCCCAAGGCTTCTTTGGGGATGTAATTCTAGGACGTGAATTTGTAAGGCATGATTTATAGAAGCTGCTGACGTCTTACGGAGGGAATCACAAGTTCTTCTCTGTAGAGGCACCTCCACGCACCTATTTTCTTACCACTCAAAGTCGGGGATGACTTTAGTGAGAGTTTAATAAAAACAGAGCTTAAAAATATTTGATGATCGCTGTATAAAACCTAAAATATGTTTTGCAGAAAGTAGAGTGCAGTATTTATTATCCTGTACAGGAAGGCTTTTTGTTTCTGTTTTTTAAAATGTAACAATATGAATAATCAGACTTTTCCTTCCGAATGGGAGTGAATTATATATCTGACAAGGCACTTGTACCTAAAACATTAAAAACTCTTAAAAGTTAATAATAAATATATAACCCAACTAAAACTGTAGAAAAAAACATTTCCTTAAAGAAATGATGCAAACACCTACTCAGCACAGGAAAAGATGCTCGACATCGTTAGTCACCAGGGAAAAACAGAGCCACAGTGAAACACTTCCTGCTCACTGGGATTGCCACAGTCAAAAGACAGTAACAGTTATGTCTGGGGAGGCAGAGAGATGGGAACTCATACTCTGCTGGTGGGCATCGAAAATGCTACAGCTGCTTTGGAAAACAGTCTGGCAGTTTCTCAAAAAGTCAAACGTAGAATTGCCATATAACCCAGAAATCCTACCTGGAGGCATATACCCAAGGAAAATCAAAATGTACCTGTACTCAAAAACTTGTACATGGATGTGTAACAATAGCATTATTACAATAGCCGAAGGATGGAAATAGTGCAGATGTCCATCAGCTGATCCATAATAGTGTCAATAATAAAAGAAATACAAATAGAACAGGAAAAAAAACAGCAACAAAAAGCCCCACGAAAAACAAATGTTCATCAACTGAAGAATGGTTAAACAACATATGCTATATTCCTACAATGGAATATTATTCAGCCATAAAGGAATGAAGCACTGATACATGATACAACATACATGAACTGTGAAAATATGCTAAGTGAAATAAATCAGTCATAACCCATGTTGTATGGTCCCATCCATGTTACCAATCAAAAACTTGCTTGCAGGACATTAGTGTATAGAGTTTGAGAGGAATTGATGGGTAGGACATGGATCAGAGAAGATACAACTCCAAGAGAAATAGTTTTGTTTTTTTTAATTGATTTTTTACAGAGAGGAAGAGAGAGGGATGGAGAGTTAGAAACATCGATGAGAGAGAAACATCGATCAGCTGCCTCCTGCACACCCCCTACTGGGGATGTGCCCGCAACCCAGGTACATGCCCTTGACCGGAATCGAACCTGGGATGCTTCAGTCCGCAGGCCGACGCTCTATCTACTGAGCCAAACTGGTTTCGGTGAGAAATAGTTTTGATAGGAAAGACCTCACAATTAACTATGGTAAGTGGTATTTATGGGATGTCTTCTATGGTTATGTAGCAAAAATTTAAAAATTGAATTAACATATTTTAATAGTTGTAACAAATAGACTTTACTTAAGTGTAGGACTATTTTTCTTCAGTAAAGTGACTACAGTGGGGAAAAGTGAGGACCCGAGAATATGATGTGTTCAGAGAGTAAAAAAAAAAATTCTTAAGAAATAAAATATTTGTATCCTCCCAAAATTCATATGTTGAAATCAGAAGCCCCAATGTGATTATTTTAGGAGACGGGATCTTTGGGAGGAGATCAGGTCACGAGGGCGGAGCCTTCACCCAGGGGATTAGTGCCCTTATAAAAGAGACTCCAGGCGCTCCCTTGCCCCTTCTGCCATGTGAGATCACAGCAAGAAGATGGCCACCTGGGAATGAGGAAGTTGGATCTTATCAGGCACCAAATGGGCTGACACCTTGATCTTGGACTTGCTAGTCTCCAGAACTATGAGAAGTAAGTATCTATTGTTTAAGCCATCTGGTCTATGGCATGTTTTGCTATAGCAGCCTGAACAGACTAAGACAAAATATAAGACAAAATAAATTTGCATGACAATAAACTTGAGGATGGAGATGGAAGGGAGCTGAGATGAAAAGGGTTAAGGATAGGTCAGGACAGGAGGCAAAGGAGAAAGGTGACCAGTGAGAAATGTCAAATGTCGTGGTGTCTGGGTAAAGTTATAGAATAAGGATGATTGGCATTCAGGGATATTGCCATAACCTTCCTCACAGTCAAAACCTTCATGAGATCTACATATAAATACCTTTTTATTTTGTTGGTTGGGAGAAAAGACAAACAGCTAAGTTCCATGCCTGAAGCAGAGGGGAGAAAATGCTTGCATGAAATGAGTTACAAGCAAAATGAACTGAGACCGAAAGTTCAACAAGAGGAAAGAATTTGAAGCAAGATATGACCATGAGAACATGAGAGTCTGGTATTTTGCAGAAGTCTTGGGGGAAGCTAGGCATATCCCACAGGATGTGGACAAGGGGCTCAAGCCAATTTTATTTAAATCTCAAAGGATCGGGTGACCTTAGGCGACATGGCCTTGCTGCTTTCCTTTGCCCGATGCAGACGACCTGATGCTCATTGAGTTTTCTTTCCTTTTAATAAGCTTCCTGCTGATCCAGTAATATGCTGGCTGAGTGCAGTGCTGAGACCACCATGGAACACCACCTCCTGGTGTGCATGTGGGAAGAGGCACTCGAAGGGGCTGCTGATTCTGGACCGAGGGCTTTCCACTTGGAATCCTGGTCCCAAGCTACAGTCCCGTTGGAAGGACCCCCGAGGAGTAGACCAATGCACACCAGTATCCAGTCACCTGTTGGCAGACGCCAACGAACAGTGAAACAAGGAACTCTCAGAATAACTGAGTTTATGGTAGTTGGCTGGGACAGGGTTTGAATAAATAAATATCACCTTCTTCCTCAGAATGCACAATCCCTGTGTATCTGTGGATTAGACAGAAGAAATGATTTTATGGGAAACAATCCTGGTAATTACCACGGAAATCTCAGTGGTAGATGAAAAGGATGCGTGTGTGCAGAGACTATCATCTGCATTTGTTGTACAAGGACAAAAGACACGGGGATGGATAAGTCGTGTAGAACACATGACTAAAATGTTGGAGAGGTCTTTGGGGAGATACTGGGAAGTATGTGGGATTGATTTCTTGAGGAGTTTACTTTATATAACCTTAAAAAATTATATAGTTCATTCCACTTAGCAACAAAGGGTCCCTCCAAAGTAAAAGGGGTTTAGATGAAGTAACACTTAGCTTAGGTTGATAAGTCTTTCTTTAGGAGTTTGGAATTATCTGTGACCTTTTCTATTTCTTAACTGCCTAGAATGGCATAAATCGTATCTCTTATGGTAGTTACTTGGATGTTGTTTGATAGTAGTACAATTAATTTATGCTAAAAAAAGATAAAGTCCCCGAATATCGAGTGAGCCGAGCTGGATGTACTTTTAAATGTGGCTCAAAGCACGGCCAAGAAGATTTTAAAATTCAGCAGTGGTTGCTATTCAGATGGTTGTTCTAGTACCATTGCCAGTAAAAACTCAGTGAGAGGTCTCATGTATCACACATTGGGTTTGAAAAACTATGTTGAGGGTAACAAGGCAATCACTTCTTGGTCTCTCTCTGTCTCTCTCTTTTACACACACACACACACCCAACTACCTACCTGGAGGCATCACATATTTCAAAAGTATCTCCAATTGCTATTGACCTTTCTGATGTTCTGAGTAGACAGGGTCAGCACAGGCAGGAATTGTTCTACCCCCTCATCTTCTCATTTGCAGACACACATGATAAAAATTAAAAATTATTTTTAAAATGAGTAATTCATGCCTGAGCTCTTATGACCCTTTCTTTTCTCATAAGCAAATTATAATCCATTTTTGGGAGGTATAGTTCAAGCTGTGACATGCAGAAGGACAGGGTAGAGGGCTTGAGAGTTGGATTCAGAAACAATTGTGATGAAGCTTCCACCTAGTCATTGAACTCAAAGAATTCTCCATAAAGGAGCTGAAATAGACATTGGAGGAAATGGGACTAGCAGATAATCCACTGCGATTATTACCTTGGCGGTTTCTTCCTCATTGACTCCTCAAAGGTCTGTCGTGTTGATGGCTCCGTGACACACTGAGCAGTAAAAGTGGCATTAGTGATAGCTCCCATAACCTGAGTACCAGGCTCATGCAAAGAACTTATGAAAATTTGTGTGACTGAATTCTTACCAGCCTATAGAGCACATGTCATTATTCCTGTTTCATAGATAGATAAATGATGTCTTAAATGAAATGACTACTTCCTTTCCACATAGTGTCATTGAAAGAAAATGGGTTTGGAATAAGACTTTTCTTACCTGACCCAGGATGGAGGAGAAGTCACACCTTGTAAATGTATGGAAGGAGAATCTTTGTCGAGTGGGAACGTAGGCATGACTGCTCCGACGTGAAAATGAAGACAAATTAGAGTCAGTTGGGTTTATGTGCCACGTGCAAGGGACAGGGCAGGCCCTCTCTGCTCTACAAGTAAAATCAGACTTTGTTTTCTCAGCTTGCAAAGATGGGGGAAATCATGAGACTGGAAAGAGCCTGGGATTTTTTTTTACTGAAACAGACCTGAGATTTAAGCCCTGCTCTAATATTTACTTTCTGTAAAGACTTCAATGGTTACAAACTCATAGGTAAATTGGAGTCTTTATTTTAGATTAGAGATAATGTTTACAAAGTGCTTATTATATATTGTATGTATACATTATATAGTTGCAAGTGCTCTAGACATGGAAGCTGTTTTTAGTTTTATTTTATCCCTGCACTTAGGAAAGTTTTCCAAAGGTATTTATTGTCCATTGTGGTAGATTTTGAATGCATTTATTTGAGCCATCCTGTGGATCAATAACCTGTAAATGTGTCCATAAATTTCTTGACTCTACTTCCGTTTATCCTTCTGCCAGTATCTGCACCTGGGATAACCTGTTCCTTATATTTTTACCTAATCTGTTAGATGTGCTTCCTGTCACTGCTCCAGAACTACACACCTAAAGGCTAGCTTTTCAGGGTTTGATGCCAAATCTGTGTTGGATGCCAGTCTGGCTTGGGTTTTTAACTTCTCCCCTTTTGACGTTCATCTCCCCCAATCCCCATCATCTAGTCTGTTCTCAAGAACACTTCTCAGGATGCCTTCTCCTCTCCTGATAGTAGATCTTTATTTATGAGACCAAGGATGACAAGGGGATTGATCATTAATATCCATGCCAACTTTAGCTTCTCCATCACTTGAAGTTTGTTTTACTAGATCTATTAAAACGATCTTGTTACTATTTGATTTGGTTTATTATCTAAATGGGCTATGGTAGCCAAATGGCTTTCCAGATTTCTACTTAAACAGGACAGTTTTTATTGGAAAAGGGCTTTTGGATTTCCAGTTATGATCCAGGTTTCAGGAGCCTTTTCCGTTGTACCCATATAAAAGTGGAGTTCTAGTACACAGACTTTTATAGAGTGAATGTGAAATTGGGCATTTAGTACTTGACGTCAACCCAGCATATGGGAACACCTTCCTTTATCTGCCATAGTCAATAGTTAATCCGTTTCACATGGTATAAGTGCCAGTATTTGAAATGTTAACTCTTAAATGGAAATAGAACAGAAGTGCATCATGCTTCCCATATTTTTAAATAGCTGTTTTTCTGATCATAAACTCGTAGATATACATTAGAAGCAATTTAAAGTAAAAAGAAGCATGTGAAAAAAAGCAAAAATCACTCACAATCTTACCTCTTGGACTTTGCTGTCCATCATTCCATACTTTCCTCTAAGCATTCAAATATTGAGTAAAGAGCATCCTCTTGAATATACATTTTGTTATAAAATCTATGTTTTCAGCTTTTTGGTGTATAATTTACAGCCCCCAAATTGATAAATCTTGAGAAGTATTACCTCATTGAGTTATGTCCAATGCACATTCTTATAATTACCACCACAGCCATGACCTAGAACAGTGGTCGGCAGACTCATTAGTCAACAGAGCCAAATATCAACAATACAACGATTGAAATTTCTTTTGAGAGCCAAATTTTTTAAACTTAAACTTCTTCAAATGCCACATCTTCAAAATATACTCGCCCAGGCCATGGTATTTTGTGGAAGAACCACACTCAAGGGGCCAAAGAGCCGCATGTGGCTCGCGAGCCGCCGTTTGCCGACCACTGCCCTAGAACAATTTCATTATCCCCAAATAGTTGTCAGCTCCATTTACAGTATATTCCCTCCCCATCCCTGGCAACAGCAGTCAATAACTGTTACCATTTTGTAGTTTGCTTTTTGGATGGCTCACTGCTGGTGTACAGATACACAACTGATGTTTGCATGTTGCTCTTGTGCTCTGCAGTTTTGCTCAATTCCTTTGTTAATTCCAGTATTTTCTTTTGATGGGTTCTTTGAGGTTTTCCCAATATAGGATTGCATCATCTATAGATAGAGATACTTTTACTTCTTCTTTTATGTTTGGATGCTTTTTTCCCTTCCTAATTACTCCTACTAAAACTTCCAGCACACCGTTGAAAAGCAGTGGTGAAAGCAGGCATCTGTGTCTTGTTCCTGATCTTAGGGAAAACCTTTCAGTCTTTCACCACTGAGTATGCTATTACCTGTGGATTTTTAAAAATAAATGCCATTTGTCACGGTGATGCATTTTTTTCGTCTAGTCCTAGTTTTCTAATTTTTTAAAAAATCCTGAACTGGTAATGGATTTTATCAAAGGACTTTTCTTCATCAGTTGAGATGATCATGTGTTTTGATCTGTTACATTGATTGATTTTTCTTATGTTGAACTACGCTTGAATTGTTGGGATTAAGCCCACTTGGTAATGGTGTATACTTTTTTCCAGTACGATTTTGGGTTTAGATTGCTAGTGTTTTGTTGAGGATTTCTACACTGAAAGTCACAAGGGATATTGACCTGTAGTTTTCTTGTGGCTTCCTTGTCTGGCTTTGGTATCAGTGTAGTGCTGGCCTTAAGGAGTGACTTAGAGACTGTTCTGTGCTCTCTCCCTGATTGGAAGAGTTTGTGAACAGTTGCTAATTCTTCTTTAAATTTTATAATTACCAGAGAAGCTATCTTCTTTATTTTGGGAGGTTACTGATTCAGTCTTTTTACTTGGTATAGATCTGTTCAGATGTGTGATTTCTTCTTGAGTCTTTATTGGTAATTGATGTGTTTCTGGAAAATGTTCTGTTTCACCTGGGTTCTCTAACTGGTTGGCATACTATTATTCATAGGATTCTGTTATAGCTCTGTTTATTTCTGTAATGTTGGCTATAATGTTTCCACGTTCATTTCTGATTTTAATTAGTGGTATCTTTTCTCTCCTTTTTTCTTGTTCTAGGTAAAGGTTTGTTGATTCTATTGATCTTTTCAAAGAACGAATTTTTGTTTTTGTGATTTTCTCTGTTGTTTGCTATTCTCTTTTGCATTGATCTCTGTTTCATTGTTTATTATTTCCTCCCTTCTGCTACCTTTTGGTTAGCTTTTCTTTTTCTAGTTCCTTAAGGCTTAAAGCTCTGATCAGTTGACCGAGGAAGAAAAAACTCAAGCCTGGTTTATAGATGGTTCTTTGTGACATGCAGGCCCCGCCCAAAAGTAAATAGCTGTAGTACTCTCTGGGACACCCCTGAACGACAGTGGTGAAGGGAAATCTTCCCAGTGTGCAGCATTCTGAACACTGCTTCTCAGAGGAGAAATAGCCAGGTGTGTTATTATAGCCTGATTCATGGGTTTTGGCCAATAGTTTGGCTGCATTCAGAGGGGTTTGGAAGGAACATGCTTGGAAAACTGGCAACCAGGAAATGTGGGGAAGAAGTATGTGGATGGATCTCTCTGGGCAGGCAAAAAATGTGAAGGTATTGGTGTTCCATGTGAATGCTCAGGAAAGGATGACCTTGGCAGAGAAGGATTTTCATAATCAAGTATATAGGGTGATGCTTTCTGTGGATACCACTCAGCCTCTTTCCCCTGGCACTGCTCTCATTGTCCAGTGGGCTTTTGAACAAAGTGGCCAAGATCATAATTCCTTCTGTGAGGATGAATTATGATCTCATATATATATATATATGCCTAAGTGACTGTTACAGCAGAATGACCAGAACGACTGGTTGTTATGATGCGCACTGGCCACCAGGGGCCACGCGCTAAATGCAGGAACTGCCCCCTGGTGGTCAGTGCACTCCCATAGGGGGAGCGCCGTTCAGCACTGCTACATCCCCTGAAGGGTCCCGGACTGTGAGAGGGATGTCCAACTGCCGGCTTAGACCTGATCCCATTGCTGTTCTCTGTAGAAGGCAGTCAGTCTGAACAACTCAGTGACTCAGAGAAGTGCAGGGAACTCAGGGTGAGCCTTCCTCTGCTCTTGACTCACACACTCAATGGTGTTCACAGGACAGACCATAGTGGCCCAACCCATGCATGTGCAGTAGCTGCTGAAGCTCAAGCAGCAAGCCATGCAGCAGCAGAAGGCCATCCAGCCATAAGCCAGCAGTCAGACATCCCCTGAGAGGTCCCAGACTGCGAGAGGGTGCAGGCCAGACTGAGGGACGCCCTCCTACCGCCCCCAGGGCACAAATTTTGTTCACCAAGCCTCTAGTTAATTATAATTTAAGGAGATGTGCATAGATGGCAAGTTGACAAGTGGTGGACTGGGGCTGGTTAATTTTATGTTTCAACTAGATGGTTAGATATTTGGTTAAACATTATTTCTGGGTATGCCTGTGAGGATGTTTCTGGATGAGGTTAACGTTTTCTGTCCCATGATCCCATCTGAAAAACTACATTGCATTTACTTGTCATGTGTCCTTAGGCTCCTCCTAGCTTTGACAATTTCTCAGACGTGGCTTGTTTTTGACGACCTTGATGGTTTTAAGGAATATTTTATTGGTCAGGTATTTTATAGGGTTTCCTTTGTTTGGTATTTTACTGATGATTATTACACTGGGGTTCTGGGGTTTGTGGAGGAAGCCTGCAGAGGTAAAGTATCATTTTTATAACATCAGATCAAGAGTACATCCTGTAACATGTATCACTGTTCATGTTGACCTTGTCCAACTTACTGACATGGTATTTGTCAGGTTTTTTTACTATAAAGTTGCTCTGTATTTCCATACTGTGTTTTGTTCGAATGATGTCACCATGTACAGCCCACACGTAAGCAGTGGGGAATTCTACTCTCTCCATCCCCCTTGTGGTGGATAATCCACATCGATTATTTGGAAATTTTGTGCATATAGGAGATTTGTCTATTTCCTTCCCATCTTATTTATTCATTCAATCATTTCTTTATATCAGTATGGAATCATGGATATTAATTTTAATCTATGTATTATAATCAATACTACTTAACTTATTTTCTTGTTCACATTATTCCTGTTTTAGCCACTGGGAACTCTTTTTGTTGGTTCCCGTGTCCCTTTGACACCCCTCCCCCCAACCCCCATCAATGTGGTTGTTTTTCTTTGCACTTCCTTACTTCTGGCACTCAGAAAGTATGTTTCCTACCCCAGCCATGGCATCAGCCATTTTCCCAAGGAAGCCTTCCCTCCTTTTGTGAAGAAAATGAGATCTGCATGCTTTGGATCAATAATATTCAAAATGGTTTTAATTTAGATATAGTATTTTTCATTTCTAGTAGGACCCTTTGGGTTTTTGTTGTATTTCACTTTTTTTTTTAATAAGGATCATATTTTTCTCTACATTCTTGGACAGATAAAGTATCTTTGTAACAGCTGTTTTATCCCATGTATTATGAAATCTTCCTTCTACTCTGGCTTGTGAGAATAGGCACCATTCTCCGTCATGAGTGGACTCTGGGAATTTTTCTGTCTACTTGGTTCCAACATTTCCTCTCCGTGCCTGTGGTAGTTTTCACTCACATATGCACAGGTTAGTAACCAGTCAGTGCCCCGAGGGGGCCACTCTGCAGAATTTCAGTGCCTTCGCAGCACAGCTCTCTCCTTTCTTTCTTTGCCACCTTGAATTTTGTTCTGTTCCCTCCACTCAGTGAGATCATGGGCTGTCTTTGGGTTCCCTGTCCCCTCCCAGTGCAGTTGGATAAGTACCCTCAGGAGTAAACGGGGCTTCTCAGGACTGCCTGTGTTCATTCCCACTCGCTCAAGGGTTAGGGCACTAGGATGCCCCTTGTCAGATGTTGGAAAGCCTTGTCTCGTGTTTGTCTGCTGTTCTTGTTGTGAAAAAGCACATCCAGCCTTTGTTACTTCATGGTCACTGGGAGGGAAAGTCAACAAGCTATTTCAAATATAAGTACAAATCCTGAGCACTTTCCATGTCATTAAATATTCCTGTGAAATATGATTTTAATTACTGCATATGTTTCCATCATACACCTGGTTCAACTATTTTCTCATCTGGTCCTTAGCCTTTGAACTTTGGTTATGGTGTTTTTCATGAGCAGAAATTCATATGTAGACAAATATAACAGCCTTTACTTCATGGTTTCAGATTTTGTGTTTGCGATTAGAAAGGCAAGATAAATATTTGCCTGTGACTTTTATTCTGGCTAGTATGAGATTTTATTTTTTTACATTAAATTCATAAATCCAGCTGGGATTTATTTTCATACATGATGTGAGGTAATGATTTACATTAATTTTTCCAAAGTAATAAAAACATGAGAATATAGAAAAAATGCAGTAAGAAGATAAAGACCACACCCAATTCCCATTTCTCTATCCTCTGCTTCTGAGGCTTTAGTAAAATGCATTTTAAATAATTTTTTCTTATTCCCCAAATATTTTATTTATATATGTGTATGTGTGTGTATGTATGTATGTGTATATATATGTATATGTATATGTATGTGTGTGTGTGTATTTGCAGTGTTCTTTGATCTATTTATTTTGCTGATCTATTTTCCACTTTACTTATCTCTACTTCAGCTCTATCTCATCAGCTCTTGAATCCATTTATTGAATTATATATATATTGTAGCCTCCCCCCTCTGAAATTCTAGAAAATTTTAGTTCATTTTTATATATTTCAGTTCTCTCACAATCTATTTTCTTGGACGTACTAACCATAGTTATAAATCAGGGATTTGAACTAAAAACTCTGGATCATTAAAAATGCCTTTTTTTCTTCCCCTTATCTTATGGTCATTTCATCTTATTTACTACCATTCTTGATGA
Source organism: Corynorhinus townsendii (assembly GCA_026230045.1). Classification (NCBI taxonomy): domain Eukaryota; kingdom Metazoa; phylum Chordata; class Mammalia; order Chiroptera; family Vespertilionidae; genus Corynorhinus; species Corynorhinus townsendii. The sequence continues at coordinate 5,781,907 of JAPDVU010000009.1, forward strand.
CTAAATGCTGGAAATTTTGCATTAAAATGTGGAAAGGCCTTAGATTCATCTCCCAAAGTGGACTTGATTTTCTAATCGTAGGAGAACTGATCTGGAGAGATCACCTTTATCCAATTAGGTCCTGAACGCCACGCAGGCTTTGTTTCAGGTTTTGTGAAGACTGTTTCCTGTTGCCCTCGCTCCCAGGGCACAGCCCTGCAGGGTCTGTAACTGAAGGCTTATAGTGTTTCCAGGATCCCACCTCCCCGGGATACCCCCAAGCTCTTTCTCCTGGTCTCCAAAGTCCTACAGTGTGGTTCTGCCCACCTCTCTAACCGTATTCTGTACTAACCCTCACCATAACCATAACCCTTCGCTCCAATCTCACCATTCTGTTGTTGCTTCCACACTTAGGCTTCTTTGTGCCCGGGATTTGTTGTGAAAGCGCTCAGGTCCGCCCAGCAGCTTTTCATCATAGCCTGCCTGCTTCCCACTCCGCCAGGGCGCAGGTTAAATGTCACATCTGCAGAGCACTCCTGCCCCTCAGCCTTTTCCAGCTCATCAACCTTTTTGGTTTGCTTCAAGGCATTTAAACTGGTTCCCCCTCCTCCCCTTGTTTATTATTTCTTTAGTTTTCTGTATCTTCCCTGACGGAGAAGGTAAACTCCACAAAAACAAGGACCTCGAATACATTGTTGGCTGCTTTATTCCAGGAGCGAGAGCTGTTCTGTGCAATGCAGAAACTACTAGCTGCACATGGCCATCCAGCACTTAAAATGTGTCTATTCCAAATTGAGATAAAATACATCCCAAGTTTTGGAGACAAAAAATAATATAAAGTATGTTAATAATTTTTATATTGGTTATGTTGAAATCATACCATTTTGGACATATTAGGTTAAACAGAATATATTGTTGAAGTTAATTATACCTATTTCGCTTTTTACTATTTTTAATGAGGCTAATACACATTTGAAAATACATATGTAGCTGACCTTAGTGACTGGCATTGGTTTCCAGCAGACAAAGTTGACCTATGATAATTACTGGCCAGGGAAGAGTCACCCTTTTGATTTTGCCTTTCCCTATTTTCTTAATACAACAAGTGGGGGAAAGCAGTGTTTTCTGTGGGTCCAAATTTCTGAACTCGTACAGGAAAGAAAAAAGAGGAAAAGAAAAGGAAAAGGCGACTATTGAGGAAATAAGTTTCCTTTTCCTACTTTAAATAGTCTTAGACTTCATTGATTCTTAATTTGCTAATCTGTTAAGTGTTTTTCAATAATTGTTTGGTTTTTCTGTATTTTTCCTATTTTAAGGTATTAACCCTTGCTTTTTTTAAATGTAAACTTTTCTTGAAACTACCCTCTTTCTTACTGTTACCATTAACCTACCATGTGTATATAAGCAGAAGCAAAGGTGTTGGACATTTATATCTGAATAGTAACAGCTAAGCATTGAATAAAACCTAAACTCTACTAAGAAGAAAGCATTGCACACTTGTGACATCTATTTTGGATGGCCATAGGGCACTTGATTTTTTTTTTTGGAAACTTTTGGCCTTTGTTTTCTAGAAAACGTATTAGTAGGTTAAGTCCCCTAAAATATTTCTTGGTCAGAGAGGTGTAGCTTTTTCAAAAAATAAGAATGATAATAATGGTGAGGAACCTCTTAGATAAGATACAATGTAACATTGATTTCTCATGAGACTGTTCCCTTGAAGGTTTGAAACCATTTTTGGATTTTCTTTAGCTGAAACTTTTTTGATTGGGGTTTGATCAACTATTGTAAAATTATTGATTAAACCAAGCAACTTCCAGTCCTGGAGATATGATTCCTTGAGGAGACATATACAGAGGCAGTTATGCTTGCACAACAGCCACGTAAATGACAGACATATACATGAAAATGAAGGTATGTTTTTAGAAGGCAGCTGAAACACCTAACGGTTTAGGGGAAACTAGTGGAACATATGAGCTGTGATTTTATTATTTAAAGATTTTTCAGGAAACGGAAAATAATGGCAAATCACACCCATCAAGTTCCAGTAACTGAAAACACTTATTCTCAGTCTATAAGGAGCTGAAACAGGACCTTTTATTCTTGGACAGACATTTTGCGGCTCTGGTCTTGTAAGAAAAGCTGAATTTTTTTCTTCTTCTTTTCTCTCTAATGAGAAAGTAGTATCTGGGGGCAGACTAACCTGATTTTGAAGGCTGCTTGGTAATATGCAGCATGGCAGAAATAGGACTTTTTTGACCTGGGGAAAGGATGCAGTTGCAAAAAGTCTTAGTTATCATAAAATTCACTTGTTGGCTCATAGATAATTATCATAACAGCTGCTAAGCATTAAAAAGCTGTAAATATTGTCCAACGTGTTTATTTATGAGGACTTTATGTAAGTAACAATGAGGATTGGGTAAGAAAATATTTTCTGGCTATTTTAAGGTTCTAGTTTGTCCCACAAAGGTAAATAAGGAAGATTGTAAAAACAACACCTATTTTAAAAAAATTGTAGAATTTTAATCTTTAAAAAAAAGTGGGGGAGAGGGCTCACATTTTGATTAAGGCAAAAGCTGGGCCAGTTCTAATTTGGGAAAATACAACTCAGTTAGAAAAAGTCTCAAAAGAAGGTGTAAAATAATTGGAACTTTGAAATAACAAATCAAGACAGGGAAAATGTGCAAAGAGTTAGTCTTTAGCAAGACCACAAATTATCAGGGTATCAAAATATCTGCTCAGGGTCCCAAAACTATTTAAGATGAAAATAACTTGAAGGCAAAGCAAGGAAAAAAACAGTTTGAAACTTGAAAACTAATTGCCTTCAATTCATGGATTAGAAGGCTGGCTGACCAAACACATTTACCAGCCAAAAGCTCTACTTTTCTAATGAGAAACAAAACCTTGTCTTCTTAAGATGACCTCCTTTAGCTGCATAGATTCAGCATGGCTGTGCATTGCTACTTTCATGTTAAATAGATAGATTTTAGTGTTTCTGAGCAAAGGCATGGGACCTTAAAACCAGACTCAGTTTCAAGTATCTGGGACTTTTTAAAATTTACAGAGAAAATGGAAGGAATTTGCTGTTGTTATTGTCTTGAATTTACCATGAATAACTCCTCTCACTTTCTTTTTAGTGTATGATGTCCTGTCTTTCATGTAGGGCACCTTACTCCTGTTCACCTGTTTGAAAATCAGTAAGCTCTTGTTTATAAGTCTCCTTCATAGAATTTCTCAAGGGTTGGCAGAGAGAGAAGACTCATACGAAAGACTTCTTCTCACCTGCCTCGCACACTGTGCCTGTGGGAATGGGTCTGGCTGTAAATAGCCTCACATCCCACCAAGAGTGGCTCTGTTCTCCCCACATAACAAGAAGTTAGGGCTGATTCACTGGTTCAACAAAAATCACAAAAAATGTTCATGCTTTTTCTCTTTCTGCTCCACTCGATCAAACAACTTTCATTTTGTCCCTTGGTCATAATGGCTTCTGAAGAGATGGGTGAAGCGAGAGAGGGCAAGTTGGTGATCCCTACTGATTGGTTCATCAGGAGCTGTCCCATGAGTCCCCATCCAGTAATCCCATAATCCAGTAATCATTGAACACACTGGGTCACATGGCCACTGCAGCTGCAAGGGAGGTAGTCAGTTAGGAACAAGGTTAAAGAACTGGCTTACTCCAGAGTGCCTGGGTTTGGGCACCTGCCATCCAGACCAAGATTGGGATGTGTTATCAACAAAGGAGGCGTCATTGAACACGTGGTAGGAAATGTTCTCCCACACATCACTTGCAATAGGATTCGAGGCTTTGTAAAGTTTTCCTACCAGTGGTGGGCTGTATGTTGAATTTAAGGAAAGATGGCCCATTGATGGATTTGATGGGAGGTCACAGAGTAGGAGAGGAATGGAGGTCAAGGTGTAGATCTTTGATGATCACCTTGGGTTGATGATTGGGGAAATAAAAGATTTGGAGAAAAAACATCCTAATCTTTGTCCACGTTCAAGTAAGATGCTTGCTCGATGCATATTTCACATCCAACTCTTGATTAGCAGAAGAAAGCAGCTCAGCCCTAGTCCCTGAAATGTGGAGTCATAAGCATATAAAAGGTAATTAAACCACAGTCAGTAGCACTTCACCCCATGAGGGAAGTTATAGAGAAAATAAAAGAGCTGAGGACATTTGGGTTGAGAAAAAATGTATAGGAGAATGTCAACGAAGCAGCAAGAAAACCCACTGTCACAGAATTAAAAGGACAGTCAATTCAGCTGTACCAAGTCCTTTGGCGAGGCGGAGCAAAAATGATTACCGACAGTTGGCTGCTGTATTTGCAACATGAAGCTCATTCTTGATGATAGCAAGAGCTGTTTTATGGAACTTAAATCAACAGTTGATTTAAGTTCCATAGCAGTCAACTGAGGGAAAAACACAAGGTGAAGAGTGTAGCGAGCACAACTATACAGGCACTTAGTGAGTCGCCTTCTGAGAGTGAGCAGAGAAACAGAACTGTGTCTTGAACAATACAACCTGTGTTATGAAGTCCCAAGATCTTTGTGAAAACACCTTGCAAAAGATGGAGTCAGTAGATGAAAAAATAATTATATATCTGCTCCCTTGCAATATGAGTGTAGGCAAGATACTCATGCATGTGTATGGATGCTCTGTTCATGTGTATTTCTGAGGAAGAATAAGAAGGTGCATCTGTGATTCATTCTGATGGGGGGACTACCTGGGTGCTCCCATGTCCTCATGGATGGCTACACTAGATTCGGAATCCCAGCCTCCTCTGCACACCTCCGCTGTTTTTAAGATCTTAGAAAATCAGAGGCCAACACATCATCTTCCTTCTCTGCTTTGACCTTCCTCCCCGATCCCATTTCTAACACAAAAATTATTCTTGGATTTTGTTCCAGTCAAATAGTTCAACCTTAGTAAAACTAATCCCATGGGGCAAACACTGGATCCTGGGAGAAAACCAATTCCTGTGGGTAGGGGGTACATTTTTTGAAAGGTGGTTGCAAGGACCCACAGCAGAATTTAGAAATAATATTTTATTTTCCACAGGAATGCTCAGACTCTATGAATAGGCATGCAAGACTTGGAAATAGGGCTAACTCCCCTTCCCCCTGTAAAATGTGTGACTTTTTGGTTGCATTTTACTTATAGAAAAAAGTGTATTTCTAAGATAGCAGGGAGGAAATGAATGCTAAATTGTAATTCCTGTTTAGAGCAACCATTCACTGAATTTGGTCATGCTTCCTGTGATTTGTGTCATTATAGGAGCAGTGAAGAGAATGCAGCTCAGGGTCCCCGTCTCCCCTTGCCTCATCTTTCCATTAATCTCCAGATCGAGTGAGAATAGTCCTTGGAAAGGCTAGTGTCAGGAGCAAATGTGTGAGCATGCAGGAAAGAGGAATGGCAAGATGAGCACCCTGTCTTGAGAAGCTAATTCTACCAGGAGGGCAGAGACTGGTTCTGAGATAGTCCCTGCTTTCCAAAATAGAATAAGGGGAAGGAAGGTGGTCCTTCTCCATTGAGCAAACATGGACATCGGGGCTCATCATCAAGACCTAGAATCATATTGGTGATGAGTAAGAGTTACTTAGCAGCGAGGCCAAGTGCCCTTTGTGCTCTTTGGGGGCACATCGACTTAGATTTGGGTTCTAGGATTTTCTGGCTCAAGCATCGGCCATTTCTCAAAACAGTGATGCTTCATGTTCACAGTTCAGTGTGTGGCCGGCTCTCACATGGGACCTGCGAGCATGTGAGATTTCATGCCACTCCCCACCCAAGACTGCCAGTTTATCTCCAAAGGTCTTCCACTTGGGTAAGGACAGCGGAAAACCTAGCCTCAGAGAACGCCGGGATCTTATAGGAAATGCCGGAGCCCAGATTGCACTGTCTGGCTTTCTGTGGTTAAATAAGACCTCTGCTGACACTTGACTTAAGTGTGATTATCATCAGTTGAAAATCTGAGACCCAGACCATTTAGCAGTGGATTGGTGCCGCATGTGGCTGGGGTACCCCATGAAAGTGTTGACTGTGAGAGGCTAGCACACTGCACCTGAAATTCATAACTCCAGAAGCGAGCTTGGATGCACTCCTCGGTTGTAGGGCTGTCTGGCCACTGAATGATGGATGAGAGGCCTGAGTGGATGAGAATGTCGATTCCCTGAAATGTGTAAAATGTACATTTCCTTTTTTTTTTTTTTCTCCAATTTAAACTACCAATGTATATGGTCAGTGTATTTAAAAGGCTGGTAACGTGAGTCTTTGTTAGTATTTCTCTGTGTGTTATTTCCCTTTGCTTTCCTGGAACAACTAACTCTAATGAAACCTGACGTCTTCGTGCTAAAATATGTTGACGCTCCCACTCTGTCCTTACTGTACACTGAAAATGTGCATAAACTCTCTGCTAAAACCGCCGGTCGTACCGTGTTTAGAACTTCTTGGGTTTCTCAAAGGTGATCATGGGCCCAGCCTATTTGTTTTCTTATCAAAATGGGGAGCAGCCAGGCATGAATGAAGGTGAGCAAGATTGGAACTGATATCTGTTCCTTGTAGTGGACACTGTGGTGTGTCTCCCTCATCTCACCTTCCTGACCCGCTCATTTCCCCAGGTGGTGATGACTGCTGATGGATCCTAAGACAATTGCTCTGAGGAGATAACTGCCTTGTCTAAGGTCCCAACCCAAGGGTAGCCCATATTCAATAAAACATCAACAGGGCAGCAGAAAGGCTTGTCCATCTTGCCTTAGTTGGGAACAACTCTGAAGGGCCTTCCTAACTCTAGCGCTGTCTTCGGGGAACTGATGCCTTTGTTACAATGCATTTTTGTTCAACATTTCCCTCTGCCCTCCTGCTTTCCCCCACCTCCTTCACAGGTGATGGTTCCCCAGAGCACCCCTAAATTATGTACTGCAAATCTCCAGAGTCTGGTTCTGGACAACCTAGACCACGCCCATTTTACAGGTTTTAGAAGATGAGCAAGCCACGGGGAATCCAACACTAAATATGAAACCCAGCTTCAACAGACCAATGTGCCCCTTTCCCCTGCCTCCTTTTGTAAACAGCCAGATGGACAACCATTTACACACATCTCTAGGACCATGAGGCTTGCGAAGAAGCTGAGAGGAACTGGTTGTCACCAGGGTTTGATGAACTTGCTTACACCCCAGGGGTGTTATTGGGTACCAGTCTTTACTTTCTGATAGTTGGTGGCAGCAGGATGACAACCTAGGGAAGTAGTCCTCAAACAGGAGACACTTGTTAGAAATGTGCATTTCCAGACCCTCCTCACGGGATCAGGATCCCTAGGTGAGTGTCTGGTCGTCTGTGTTTAAAATTCCTTCCAGCCTGGCTGGCGTGGCTCAGTGGTTGAGTGTCAACTTGTGAATCAGGAGATCATGGGTTTGATTCTCGGTCAGGGCACATGCCTGGATTGTGGGCTTGATTCCCCATAGGGGGTGTGCAGGAGGCAGCCAATCAATGATTCTTTCTCAGAGAGAGATTGATGTTTCTGTCTCTCCATCTCCCTTCCTCTCTGAAATCAATAAAAATGTATTAAAAATAATCATTCCAGAGGACTCTTATATTCAGGCAAGTTTGGAAAAACTTGACATCCCCCAAACAAAATCTATCAGAGGCTACTACTGAGAGAAACTATATTTATAGAAATAACAAGAAATCATCTGCATAAAGTTACCTTTTGTTATCAGCCGCCTCCCTGACAAGCTCTTTGGCCCAAACAACTACCTTGTCTGGTCCCATATATTGGTTACTGAGAAAACCACACGGATGAAAATAACGAATACATTGCATGTACAGTTTTTCAAAGCACTGTTTGTTCAGGATGGAAATTAAGGCACCCTGGTGAGACAGCAATCGAGTCCCTCTGAGGCTGGCAAGGCAGGTGACCCAGTGCCTCCCCTCTGAGCTCAGGATGTGGAATAGATGACGATCAAGTAACTAGGATGCCTGTCTGTGTAGATTGAAGCTGAGGCTCGATGTCTGCCGATAGGCTCACGAGCTCTTCCTTCTCCCTGTTTCCAGAACTTCCCATATTCCTTCCAAGATGACTGGAGTTCTTCCTTAGTTTGTTCCCTGTGTTACTAAAAGCACAGCCAAATGCTGGTTAATGTATTGTACATGTAGCCATATGGCAAGCTAATTCACTTAATTCACAGCAGTGGAACATTGTGCAGCTTTTAAAAAACAAAAAGTTGTTATTGATTTTTAGAGAGACAGGAAGGGAGAGGGAGAGAGAGGTAGAAACATCAATGAGAGAGAAACATTGATCGGCTGCCTCCTGCACACCTCTTCCTGGGGATTGAGCCCATAACCTGGGCATGGGTCTTGACCGGGAATCGAACCGGCGACCTCTTGGTTCATGGGTCATCACTCAACCACTGAGACACATCAGCCAGGTGGTGTTTTTTTGGCAACTCATTTGGATAAACTATGTTTACATACACACATATATCCCGTTCCTTTACATTGTAACAAGTTCTTTATATAACAAGTTCGTTTTCATGACAAGTGTAAAAATTAAGTCACTTGTGCCATTCTTGCTGGCTCTGCTAGGAAGTTAGCAGTTGTAGACTCCAAAATTAGATTTAATTACTCTGTCTTTCATGAGGGTCCTGGGAATAGCAACGTTTCACCTGCTTTACATAGTGATAACCAAGAAGCCTCTGGAAAATCACCTTCATTGCATCTGTGGTACCGAAGTCTGCTGCTCCAGGCTCTAATAGTTCCTTTAGGTGTCCCAGGGAGGCAGAGCCCAGGCATGCCTCTGACAGTCTCAAGACGTCCCAGACGCTGATTTCCTATCCTTTTGACACTTGTATGGGGTTGGCGTTTCCTTCATAAACATACTTGGTTTTCCTCAGGATCATTCACTGGTTTTTCTCTGACAAATTTACAGTCCTGGGTGGACTTAAAATCGAAAGATAAAATCTTGGACAAGTTTCTTTTTCCTCCTACTCTTGACTTGAAGCTGCTTTGCTAATTAAACGTTTCAATCTGATCGTGAAGGCTATGAGGAACATTTTTACTGAGAAACGGTTCAGGAGCTAAGCTGTGTGTTTTGCAGCAGGGGGAGGGGGATGCACAAGTCCATATGTGATTGCCCAGAGCAGTGGTTCTCAACTTCTCTAATGCTGCGACCCTTTAATACAGTTCCTCATGTTGTGGTAACCCCCAACCATTCGTTGCTACTTCATAACCGTAATTTTGCTACTGTTATGAATCGTAATGTAAATATCTGTGTTTTCCGATGGTCTTAGGCGACCCTGCTAGCGGTTCTCAACCTGTGGGTCGCGACATTAGAAACTGAGGAACTGTATTAAAGGGTAGCAGCATTAGAAAGGTTGAGAACCACTGGCCTAGAGCTTCAGATCGAATGGACAGTTTTACCGAGTGTTAAAATAGTTGGGCCACTTCAGTTTGTTTTTCTCTCTCTGTGAGGTGTCTTTGGAACCTGGATAAAATTACTTGTGTTGATATAGATCATGGAAATACATAGAACAACAATATAGACACAGATAAGCAATATATAGACATATGGTACATAGACATTCATCAGCGTGAACAGTAAGATGTATAGATCAAAATTTGCTGTGTATTTTAACCAGAGTTTACTGTCAGCACACCTTTGGCAATGAAAAAAAAAACAATGCCATAGATCATATGAAACAGTGCCTTGAGCAGTTCATAATTCTAGTAGATAAACCAATAGCCCTAATGTTTTAGTTTCAGAGCATCTAACCTGACACCAACATAACATTGTAAAGCAACTTTTATTTCCTTCGCATGGTATCAAAGACAGCAAAAAACAAAAACGGAATCAGCATGTTTAGATCATTTCATCTGGATGAATTGAAGGATCTTGAGACGGTATTAAAACTACTAGGGAGGAAGTGGGAAAAGCTGGGTGAAGTTTCAGTTGAGCCTATATTTTGGATTTGGTGATCAGTGGGACTGAATGGATATTAAATTCCATGAGGGCAGGGACCTTGATTGTGGTTAATGGTGGCATTTCAACAATAAACAAAGGAGAGCAGGTATTCCATTCATATTTGTTCAATAAATAAGTGGAAGGAAAATGAAAGAGATACATTTATCTGAACTTCCTGGGATGGGCAGTGGTTCTGTAAACCTATACCGTTCAGTGTGGTAGCCACACGTGGCTATTGGAATGCTAACTGCTTCGTTAAACAAGGTCAGTTGATTTACTAGCCCACCACGTTTCCAGTACTCCATAGCCATGTGTCACTAGCAACGGCCACAATATAGATATAAAATCTTCCCAGCATCACAGAGCATTCTGTTGGGGAGCACTGCCCTAAGTATAATAGAAACTTTACATGGAGGACAGCACTGGGGATAACTGGCCCCTACTAATGTTCTCTGTTGCCAGCTACTCTTGGACAAGTTGTGCTGACTCTGCCAATGTGACATGTTTCAAATCCCACCTCAACTTTCTTTCACATCGAGCTGCCCTCCAAGGTCCGTACTTCCATTCTTAGCATCGCCTTTCTCCCCTAACCGAATCTGAAAACATTAATTTTCTCTCCTTCTACTCATGTAGTCATGTTAAAGCCCTGTAGGTTTTTTAAAAGTCCTTTGCAGTGTCTGTTGAATGGATTCCTTCCTCCTCATTCCTGCCGTAGAGTGACTTACATAATTTGGAATATACACTGACATTTATAATAAGGGGACATAGTTTGTCAAAAGAGCAAGCCTTCTGATTTCAGGGGGGAAGAAGATGTACAAAAAAGGCAAATTGTCACCAACTCCGTCCCTGAGCTTTGTACCTTCTGGACATTAGCTGGCTGTCAGATGTGTGTTTTGCAATTATTCTCTCCTAGCTTGTGGCTTGCTCTTTTGTTTTTATAATAGTATCTTTTAAAGTGCAGAAGATTTCAATTTTGATGAAGTCCAGCTTAACATTTAAAAGTTTTTTAAAGTTTGTGCTTTTTGTGTCCTATTTAAGAAATTTTAACCAAATTCCTGTCATGAATGTTTGCTCCTCTATGTCTTCTAAAGCAGCGGTCACCAACCTTTTGGACCTCACGGACCACCAGTTGGTGACCTCTGTTCTAAAGTTATTGTAAGTTGAACTTGCATTTACATCTAATATCTAATTTAACTTAAGTTTTTCATGTAGTGTAGTTTTGTATGTAGGCTCATTGTTTTATTTATGACTAATTGTTTTGGTAAAATTTGTTGAAAAGATTATCTTTTACCCATTAATTGTCTGGTGTTTTTTGGTGTGTTTTTTTTTTTTCCTTGAACATTGATTTCTAACTTATGTATGGCTCTCTTTCTGGACCCTCATTTCTTTTTCATTAGTTATAAGTTCATCTTTATGCCCATATCAGACAGTCTGAGTTACCGTAACTTTATTATTAACTTTGAAATCAGCTAGTGTACATTTTTCGACTTTGTTCTTGTCTTTCATGGAGGGAGGGTTTTCTAGGTCTTTTGCATTTCCACACGCATTTTAGAATCACATTGTGGGTTTCTACGTACGTGAAAAGCCTGCTTGGATTTTGACTGAAATTGCATTGAATTTGGGAGAGTTTGTTAAAATTGTGGCTACCAGGACTCAGTTCCTATAAATTCTGTTCCAATAACCCTGGAAAGAAACCCTGGGATCTTGTGTATGGATTAAGTACCACGAACATGAAACTATGCTTTGTGTTCTAAAGATAACACTTTGGAGGCAGCAGGATTGGTTTTGGAAAAACAAATTATCCCAGAATTTATATTAGGGTGAAGGCTGATCCCGGATGGCCTCTGTGCGTCTGTGTATCTGTGTGTCTGTCTGTGAGAGTTGACATGTGTAGGTAAAGATGGTGGGCAAGGAATCCCTTGACCTCTAGGTACAGCAAGATCCCCAGTATTTTCCTTTGAGTGTGCTGAAACTTTGGGGAAATAGAGAAGGCTTGTGTAATAGTTCTCCAAACCCAGTACTCATATGGGAAAGTTAGATTTACTTTAATAAAAAGAGAGATTTATGAAAGTTGGGGAAAATATATGGAATGTGTGAGTGAGGGCAATTTTGAAATTCGAGACCCTGGAGATTTCCTTAAAACAAAGAAGAGACCTATTTATCTAGAATTGTTTGGATTAAGGCTCCCTGGCAGGGTGGGAGAGGGAGGGATGGATGCAGACATCCTCAGGGATCCTTTCAGCTTTGTCTCCATAATTCTACATGAATAATTAAGCCTTTGAGGCAGTTAACCCTTAGCCGGGTTTCTTTCCACAAACTCACCCCAGTACTCCTCTCCCCAGGACAGTCACCTTCCCTACTGCTAAATGTGTTTAGAAGATACTTGGTATTCACTTCTCCGGGGATCTTTTTTAGAGCATTTTAAAAAATTCCTTGACTGGAAACGAATAATGTAGGAAGTGTTGGTTATGTGAAATTATGGCATATTAACTCAAGAAATAGCCAAGAAAAGGATATTTTGTGTGTGTGTGTAATTATAAACCTCTGAGCTTCTTATCTGGAAACCCTTTTCAGGTTCAGGTTAAAAGATTGTTCCAGTCTAACGATTTTCTATGTGACTATATCAATGAAATTGTGTAACTTGCACATGTCTTAGAATTTGGCTCTTGCCCAGCAGATTTCAATTTATAAAAGAGAAGAGGCCCACTTCTTCTCAATTCCAAATTGCTACCGTGCCTTCCTATAAGTTTATTTTGTGCACAGGGCTTTCAGGGTTGGGGCAGAGCTACACATCATTTAGCATCTTTTTGATATTTTCACATTTCCCCTTGTGAAACAGAATACTACAGTGCCTAGGAGCTTAGTCATGAGTCTGACACACTCTTTTACAAGTTTCAACCCTGACAGATGTGAAACCCAGCCACTCTGTCCACCAGCCATGCAACCTTGGCAACAGCTTACACGCACTGGATCTTGCTGATCTTGCCTCCAAAATGGGCGCAAATAATAATATTAATAACACATTCTTCTTGAGGTTGTTAGGATTGAGGCATTGTAGCATAGTATGTATGCATAGCAAATATTTAATAAGCGTGTTGACTATTATTTTTAATATTAGTAACTTTGATCTCAGGAGGATCATTAACCATGGCTACGCGAAGTTTAAGAGAAAATAGAACTTTGGGTTTGTAATAATTTTATATGATTTTAATAATTTATTCAGCTGTGATCATTCTTAACTTGGTGATAAAGTTTGTGTACATGTTTGTCGCACTGTTTACTTAGGGAACAGGTTAAAAATAATTCCTGCTGCTACATTCCCCGGAGCATACGGGGTGAAGTTGTGGGAGAAGCAGCCCTATCACAAACCTAGGCCTTAAATGTGAAACATCTGCCTTTGACTCATTAATGGTTAAGATGAAACTAACAATCTCGTCCCTTTCCAGTGTCTTGTGTTTGGGAGAGAGAACCACAGGGAGTAAGCCTTGAGGAAAAATATTGATTCCCCTTTAGCAAGCTCTGTTGAAATGCACAGTTGTAGGCCTTGTTATTTTTAAGTGTCTGGATTTTCTTTATGAATTCATTAAAAATATTTTAGCGGCTCTGGTGGCCCAGTATCTCATTCCAACATAAACTTACCACTGGAAAGCACATACCATTTGGCTCACCTTTTCAATTCATGGCTTAATAATAATGACAAATTACAGGTGCTGAAATGATGTTAGAGCCATTAGCATAACTGATTCAGGGCTCATATTATTATTCTTTTCTCCAGACCTTCTTAATATATGCCCATCTCTCTCCCAATTGGCAGTTAATGTCTCACGTGCCGGAATTCACTTTCAATAACCTGAAAATGATATTACCTTTCCTAATTGGTAGTAAGATGGACCTGTCATTCTATCTCATTTTCAACTTCTCTATAAGAGTAATGTCTATATTATTGGGATTTCAAGTGGTACTCATGGTGGAGCAGGCTCCATCAGCCTTAACAGAGAATGTCTCTCCTTAATCTATGTCTCTAGATCTCTTGATTCTCTCCTGAAAGATCATATGCAATATGTGATAGCTGTATAAAATAGTCATCCATTTTTTTTTAGTTTATTTTCCAATGTTCTTTGACATTCATTATAGAAACTATAGCCTGCTTTAGGAATCTCATATATTAACCTTATAAAACGTGAACCTGGTAAATTCACTATTCAAGTTCTCATACCTTTCTTATAGATTTTCTTTGGAAGTTCTATGTATATGATCATGTCATCAATGAGTAAAGAGTGCTACATCTTCCTTTCCAATCTGCATGCCTTCCCCTTCCCCCCCCCCGCCCCCTTGTCATATTGCATTGGCTAGGAATGCCAATACAGTGTTGAGCAGAAATGGTCAGAACTGACACCTTTGCATTGTTTCTGTATTAGGTAGAAAACATTTAGTCTTTTATTATTAAAAGACTATTTACTATTAAATTTTATTATATATATGTATGTATGCATATATATATTTCTTATAAAGTTGAGGAAGCTTCCATTTCTATTTTACTGAGATTATTGATAACAAATGGATATTTAATTTTGTAAAATGTATTTTCTGCATCTATTAAGATGGTCATGATTTTAATCTTTTGTTCTGTTAACATTGTAAATTATATCAATTGAGTTTTGAAAATGAATCCATTTTTACATCGTTGGGATAAAACCCATTGGATGATGATGCACCATCAAGTTTACATATTTCTGAATTCGATTTGCTGAAATTTTGTTTGGAAATGTTGCTTCCTTGTTTGTGACAAAAGTTGATCGAAGTTTTGTTTCTCCAGTGTTCTTGTATGGTTTTGTTGACAGTGCAGTGCCTGCCTTATAGAATGTTTTGGAAAATGCTGTTTAGTTATTTTCTTTCTGAAATATTTTGCATGAAATTAGTTATATGTCTTCCTTAAATCTCTGATAGAAGTCACCAGTAAAAGCAAATTTCTTTTAAGATATGAAATTACAAATTCAATTCGCTTAATCACTAGTGGGCTATTTAGGTGGTCTCTTTCTTCTAATGTTAGTTTTGGCTAATTTGTTTTTCAAAGTATTGGCCCATTACACCTAAATTTTCAAATTCATCAGAGAGGTCCCTTATGATTCTTTAATTTCTAAAAATGGCATAGTGGTATATCTCCTTTATTCCTGATTTTAGTAATGTTTAGTGATCTGGGTAGAGGCTTATCAATTTTATTCATTTAAAAGGAACTAACTGTGGTAGTGTTGATTTTCCTTTATTGTTTCTGCATTTTCTCTTTCATTGCTTTCTACTGTCATCTTCATTATTTCCTTACTTTTACTTACGTTGGATTTAATTTGGTCTCTTCCCCTCCTGCTCCTTCTTTCTCCTCCACTTCTTCCAACTCTCCTCTTCCTCCTTTTCTTTCAATTCGTAAAGGGGAAGCAAGCTTGTATTGTTGATTTTGGACTTTTTAAAAACTATGAGCACTTAAAACTACCTTTTGTATTCTAGGCATTCCTTTAACTGTATCTTACAGATTTTGATGTTTTATTTTCATGTTTATACAATTAGAAATATTTACTATAGCCTGTGATGTATTTCTCCATGAATTATTTAGAAGTATGTTCTTTAATTTCCAAATATTTGATTTTATGACAGAAGTATTTATTATTGTTTCCAAATTTTGCTCATTTTTGTCAGTGAACATATGCGGTTTGATTTCAATCCTTGTTAACTTACTTTAGAGCCAAGCATGCAGTTTTTCTTGGTGAAGAGTCCATGTGCCTTTGTAAAGAGTTTGCACTCTCTGGATTTGCGTTGTATTTTTCTATAAACTAAATCAGTTGATAGTTATGTCAACCAACTGAATTTCTATCTATATATCCTGCCAAGTATTGAGATGGAACTACTGAACTATTTAACTATAACGATGCACTTGTCTTTTTTCCCCCATTCACTTATGTTAGATTTTGCTTGAAATTATTTTGGTATTTGAAAATCTGATAGAAGGTCTGATAGACCATCATCTACACTGCAGGGGATGGGGAACCTTTTTTCCTGTCAAGGGCCATTGGGATATTTATAACATCATACAAAAGGTCCAAACAGAATTATCAACTTAAAAAGTAACCTACTATAGTTGGTCAAACATTTAATTAACTCACCCCGAGTGCCTTGGCAGGGCCAGACCAAATGATTTTTCAGGCCTTTTATGGCCCTCAGACTGGACATTACCCACCCTGACAGATACCAAGTGCTTCTGAATGAAAATAAAGTCTTTCTAATTGGGGATGTGTGCAGAGGGAGCAGTGTGTGGAATAAAGCACTCCATGGAAAAGTCAGGCAGGAGGCAGTCGTCAGGAATGTTTGCCTATACTTTGAGAAGCCACTAATGTAGAGGGAAGACTGACTGATGTTAGAAAGAAGTTGTGTTGTGTGCAAGCAGGTTTTCAGTCAGATGGAGCAGGGAATCCACGGAGGACTTGGACTGGAGGCACCGAAGCAGGAGGGCTTACTAGCTGAGTAGCTGACTGGATAAGGAATAGGTATTAAGGCAAAGGGCTCACTTTGGATTGACACTGTGTCAAATGCAATGAGAAAGGCTGAGCGCGCTAAGCCACAAATGCCTGGTGGTGTTTATTGATAATACCACATACCAGGTCACACTGTGAGATTAATCTGGGTAGAAAATGTAATATAATTAGTCAAGCAATTTGGAGTTCACAATCTGCTTCTGTGGCATATTACCACACAGGCACATATTTCTTGCATTCTGATCTTAGATGAGATACTTGACCTTTTTATGTCTGTTTCCTAATTTTTTAAAAAAATGGGATATCTCTTTCACAAGGTGGTTAGATGCAAGATATCATGAAATTGGACATATAAAACATACAGCCCAGCATATAGTAGTGCAGTAGGTGGGCTTTCTTTCTTCTTCTCTTTTTTACAATTATTAGATTTCTTCCTTCCTGTGTAAAGATAGACGGACTTAGGATGACTAAAGAAAAGGAGAATATGCAACTCCGAGGCATTTATGCTAAGTTGAAATAAAGAATTAAAAAACAGCGCTATTTTTCTCTCAAGAAGTCTCTAATCTTGGCCCAAACTCTTCTCCCTGCTAGAAAAGTAAAATCCCACCGAGAGAGAGGGTAGTGTGTGCCCCTTTCCGGCAAATGCCACTGCCGCCCAGGATTGCTTTCTTGGTTGAAGGAAGCCAATGCCTGCTGAGATTTCTGCCTTGTGGGGTCCATCCTTTGCCCATCACACCACAGTTTTTTTCTGGGGGTAAAAACTGAGGTAAAGTATTCTTAGATCCTCAGAGAGACTTCAGAGTAGTCCCCCCCCTCCATTTTCTTACTTCACCCATTTTAGTAGAAATTCTTATTTAGCCATGTGCAACGATTTTTAAGAGATCTGTTTATAACCATTTAATCCTGATTATCTTATAAGCTACAATTATCCCCATGTATGCCATTACATACACCAAACACGCATCACCTTGCAACTCTATAGTCTTCGTCTCCTTCCTTATCCTCCTCTGTGGCCCCCTTTGGGCAGCCATCTGCTCTTAGCAAATCAAGAATGACAGCACATCACTTGTAGCGGTACTTCCACACCCTTCCCTGTCCCTGCACAACTGTGGTTAAATCATCTTTATTTCACCATTTTACCAGCTGCCAAAGACCATAGCAATCAAAACTGATAAATCCCAAAGTGCTTCCATTAACCAATCAGGGGCTGTCACTGTTGTCAAGTCTGCCCTGAGAGAGGCCATTTTTGGTAGCTTAGAATTCCTGTGTATATGTCCACTGGGGATAGATATGTTTAGCCAGTTAAAAAAAAAGGGGGGGGGGTTTGACTCTATAGTTAGTTGCAGAAACTAGTTCTAGGAGTCCCCAGAAAACTACTTTCTACTTCTTTCAAAATTTAAACCAGGTTTGGTAATCTTCTTGTTGCTCCTTGCTTGTTCCAGGAGGTGATTACACTTACTTGTCTTAAACACAGTGAAGAAGAAACAAGCTTTGAAATTCCACACTTGGAGACAATCAGGGAAGCCAGGAGAGAATTTGTAGCAATCTGAACGCGCATCAAGACACAGTAACTATCAACAGGGCAGCAATGAGTGACACATGTTGCTGCATGCGATCCTCTGCTGCTCAACAGCACCGAGTTTGACATTTAAATTGCAGGCAGCCCTGGGTCCATTCCAGGAGCTGCCCGTGGTTGAATGCTGTTCTGATCACTTGCTTGAGGGGCGCCGTGGGGGGAAAGAGAGAGAAAGAGAGAGAGAGAAAAGAAAAATCAAATTGTTCTCGGAAATCATGTTTAATGTAGAAATCTGGTTAATATTAAAATGCAATCTGCAGTTTTCAAGTATTCTATTCCTCAAGGAAAATATTTCCTGTGCAAGGGGCAGGAGCAGTAAGCAGTCTCTTATTACATCACTTCCTATGTCAGGCCCAACTAGCATTCAAAATGTATTACTGTATTGATAATGCTAATTTCAAAATGATGCTGCTTTTTTTTTTTTTTCTTATCCTCTTTGGTTAAAGGGTCTGGGCAAAATTCCAATCATATGGATCAATTTAGCTTTAGATGGTGCTAGCCAAACTGATATTTCATGCACGGGTAGAATGTGGTTCCTCCGCTTGCTGCGTGCTCAGGAATAGCAAGCCATGTGTCTTCTCTACTCCTAGCGTAGCATTCTGTTTCCAAACGTTTCCCAAGAGGCCAGCTATCTCAGAGGTTTTAGGAAAGCAGCAGCAGCAGCAGCAGGAGGGAGAGGCATCCCATCTTTCCCTACACACATGCCGTCTTCCATCTTTGACTTAATGGAGAGTCAGGGATTGATTTCTGGAGCTCAACCTTGTGCCATGCTCAAATCAATGTGGTATTTTTCCCTGTCGGCTTGGCTGGCTTTACGGCATCAGCTCTCATCACCAGGAGGACATGTGGATGTAACCACTGGTATTTATTCTTTCTTCATCCAAATTTTTTTTCCTCCTGAAATGACTTAAAACATGAAAGCTGATGACTTATGAGAATGGAGTCTTTTCAGATAGCTGTCTCCTGCATAGTTACTCAACGTTCTTACTTTTTCATTAAAAAAACTAAAGAGTCAGCCCTGCTGCAGGCTCAGTGGTTGAGTGTGTCGACTCATGAACCAGGAGGTCAAGGTTCGATGCCTGGGTCAGGGCAAATGCCCAGGATGCAGGCTCAATACCAGGTAGGGCAAATGCAGGAGGCAGCCTATCAATGATTCTCTCGTTATTGATGTTTCTATCCCTCTCTCCTTTTTCCTTTCTCTCTCTGAAATCAATAAAAACATATATTTCTTTAAAAAGTCACTCACAGAAAATCAGTATGGAACACCCAAAGTTCTACACCAGAAGGCAACCAATTCCTTTGTCTTAAACCCGTCTAGACCTTGGAGTCAGTGGGTGGCCTGCTAGGCAAAGAGGTCATACTCAGGATGGCGTACACAGTTCTTTGAAAGGCTCCAGAGAGAACGCTTAGTTGCAGCTAGGTACTACTCATTCAACCTTTAGTTATTTGAGGATTTCCTCCAGACAGGAAATATTTTATGCTAAATCCATAGTGTAGACCTGCCCATGTTTGCTATTTTTTTTTCTACTCGTAAATTCTGTGCTATGCAATGAACATTTTCTTTTAATGCTAACAATGGTAAGTTTAGGGCTCATACTTTGCCATACAATGTTGGGTGCTACTCAACTATGATTAAAAATTGAGACTTTATTCATACCTATTTGTAATCCCTCTTAAAGGGAAGGAGAAGGAGGAAAAGAGGGAGGAAGGGTGGAAAAGAAAAGATATGTCTGAGTGTGTTTGGTTGGGGGTGGTATTCTAAGTTTTTGAGGAGAGGTATAATAGGGTATGAACCACATGTTAGACAGATGACTCTAAAAACAGTGATGATGATGTCCTGGGAAAGCAAGACCATGAATTTAGGAGACCAGTGAGAAATCTCTTGAAAAAAAAAAAGATAAGAAAAGAATATGATATGGTTTAGGCCGGGGTACAAGGAACAGGGGGTGCATACATTGCACAGAC
Organism: Corynorhinus townsendii; assembly: GCA_026230045.1. NCBI lineage: Eukaryota > Metazoa > Chordata > Mammalia > Chiroptera > Vespertilionidae > Corynorhinus > Corynorhinus townsendii. Next base: position 5,801,898 of record JAPDVU010000009.1, read on the forward strand.
AACATGGGGAAGACCTGTTGATTGATTTTGTCCTGGGAAAAGAGATTAAAAGCTGGTCTGAAGTGAGGAGGTATGGAGGAAGTTGGGGAGAATCAGGTTAGTTAATTTTAAGAGAATATTGAGTCAGTATGTCAGCACACTCTACACTTGGAAATATTCTGTGGAATCAGACATTTAGATGTGGACTTTGGAAAAACATGGGGATGGGGCACAGATTTGGGGATCACCAGATTATAGCCCATACTGAACACTGTGCGAGAGAAGATGGGCCAACAGAGACCCAAGAAGCAGAATTTAGCAGATTGGAGGAGGAGATTAAGAAAGGAGACAGAAGATACAGACTTCACAACTGTTTTGAATTTCTGAATAAAGGAGACTTTAACATGCTATTGTGGGTTAAGGGAAAGAAGGCGGGGGGCGGGGGGGGGGACGAACTTGAATATATAAAGAGACACAAAGAATCATTGACTTGTCAAGATCTATGTCAGAGGAGACTAGAGAGCATGAAATTAAGAATGCTGGGAAAAAGTTGAATGGTAAAGGAATGGGATACACATTTTTTAAAGACAGGAGATAATGCAGAGAGAATATTGGAGACATTTGAAAGTGGTATGAAGGAGGATTGTGACATGTTTAATTTTTTTCAGTGTTGTGAGGGGCAGGCAGAGGAGATAATCCACAGTAGCCAGTGTTTGCAAAAGGACTGGAGGTGAGACAAGAAGAAAAAGATTACAAAAGAGAAACCTAAGGAAACCTCTATATGATGATTTTTTTCTATACCGGCAATGCTATTGGAATGGAAGGACGTAATGGGAAAATGAAGATGATGAAGGCAGATGAGACCAACAGAGAATAAAGGAGAGAAAAAGAACAGGAAGAGGAGTCTATGGAGACTAATGGTTGAGGCCAATCAACTATCTCCATTGCGTTCACTGGTGTTTCCATTTTTGATTGTATGTTGCTTAGCACGGCCTAACCCAGAAACCACTATATCCTTTTAAGATGCTCTAGTGTGAAGACCTATGAGTATTGAGTACAATTTTACAACAGTTATTTACCTAGCCTAGATAGTAGCTTGTTATCAACTGCCTCAGTGGAATCTGGTAAGAATGAAAGTATGATGGCATTCTACACTAGACCCATTGTGATAGTAACTGGCACCGGTTTTATTCCTTATCAACCGAGCTTTTACTAAGTGCTTACTAGAGGCCAGGCGGTGTTCTAGGCCAGACGTTAGCAGACTTTCTCAGTAATAAACACAGAGCTGAGTAGCTTCATCAGGACCATATGGTCTCCAGAGCCCAACATATGTATTAAGCTTCCCTATACAGAAAAACGTTTGCTGAATCCCGTGAAACATGCTGGAGGTCCATCAGGAAACATGTTAACACAGCTTTATATACTCATGGGAGCTTTGGCTAGGGAGGCATCCATTTTCAAATCGCGATGAAAATTTGTGTATTTTAGTACTGAGCGATTGCTCATAAAATGTGATGCATTGAAAGGCAATATCGATCTAATTCCAAACCATCAGAATGTCATGGCCAACGCCAGAGAAAGAAACCCTGTTTGAAGACTCGTGGTTTAACGTCTCCCCACGGAGTGATGGGCATGTTGGTTTCCAGATGGTTTCCGTGTCCCGAGACAGCATCCTTCCCGCCGTGTGCAGCTGAGCCTGCTGAAAGGGGTGTTTGGGTGAGCATGTACCTTTCCAAGGCTGCTGGATAGCAGATGATAGGATACAAGGCGTTCTTGGTCCGCTCCCAGATTCTCAACAAGTTTCCATGTGGGTGGATGTGCACTGTTGATTTCTAAATTATACCTTAGCAGAAAGAGTGTAAAAATAACTGAGTGATGGTAAGTTTTAAAGAGGCAGCTAGCTGCCTCATTCCATTGAATGCTTCCTCCTCAGAGAGAGAGGGAGACCGAGAAATCCCGGCTCAGCCTATCCAGCGCTGCCTCGTTTTAATGAAGAACCTGCTCTTCTATTTGGCACTTTTCTTTTTTGAAAAACTTAACCAGACTGTTTTTAACTTGTACTCCTTTGGAATGCAACACAGACAGGCTGCTCAGCCCTGCTTGTCTAGCCCGAAGGAAGAAGATGGTTATTATATTCCAATGCTTAGATACTGTCCCCGTGTATCAAAATTGGAGAACTAATTCGTAGCTGAGGGAGTAATCAGTGGGTGACAGCCAGCTTGTGACAAAATAGAGAAACACGTCTGCATCAAAGCAGAGTAATTAGTATTTTTTTTCCTACTGTGACAGACTCTCTTTGACTCCAGTTTCCAAATTAATAGTTTGCCTAAGTAAATAAAATATGACAACTGTCATTAGTGGCCAAACACACATTTTGTCACAATGTCTTTTACGTCTCCTTGGATTTCTGCATTCTTAGTCCAGAGGGATGGGCTCTGGGGTGAAAAGGAGCAGACAGACTTTGCAGAAGAGGGAGGGCGTGACACCAAAGACAGGCAGAATATTCGAGATATGCCCGCCCCCGGTTATTTTGAGTCAAGTCAGACTTTTGGGCTCAGTGGATTTACTTCCTGCCACGAATGGGCAGGGCAGCATATTGACAAGCCGGTATCTGTAAAAGCCATGGTAAGTGGAAGAATGCCTGACGACTGAGAGTGGGCGGGCGTTTGGATGTCCAGCGTGGATCCTTCAAGCTTGCCTTCAAAGGAGAAACTCTGGAACTGGGATGACAGAAAGGAATGGCTTCCAAGGCCTAAGAAGAATCCATGCACTGGTACCCAGCCTGGCTGTCTGAGCATGAGCAGCTCACACCGAAAAAATTGCTGGGTTTTCATAACAAGACACTGTGGCAGGGATTGGCCTGTATCAGGACATTGAGTGTTGCTCAGGTGATGTCCCAGGTAAAGAGCCCTCAGGTGATAGGTACCCACCGCCTGTGCATATGCCCAGTGGAAAGGTACCTGAAGAATATAAGGTGTAAGTTATTTATGGGGCCGTGTAGTATTTCAGTCAAAGAATATGTGCACGGAGAGTTCCTAGCTTTCCCTTTTTCTGTTTTGACTCTTTCACAGGTATTAGTGTGTGTGTTCCTTGCCTTTCCTTACCTCACATAAAGCACAGCTTTTATAAAGCTCAGGGGAAGCCAGGAGAAACTTTGTAAATGTCTTGGCTTATGGTATTGAAAGGGGAGCTCAGGACCCAACCTTAGCCCATTTCTTATGGAAGCGAACAGCAGGGGAAGTTGAAAATGCGATCATACTTCACATTTGATCAATTCATAAAATCCTTATTGTCTTGTTTACAACGTATAAATTGACAAGGGTCAAGAAGAATGAGAAAATGGCAGGATTTATTGTGGAATCTCTTAACTCTCACTAGATTCTGAACTTAAAGATGTGTATCTATGTTAGATCGACATTTGGGACTTTAGCTGCACAATACAACTCAGGGACTGCTTCTAGTAATGCCACACAAAATGTACATAAGATTTCAGCACATTACATGGTGTTACTAATCGTCTTGTAGCACAAGTATGTAAAGTTGTGGTATGAAATATAAATATTATGGTATTATTATCTAAACTCAGAAAGCTTCATTTTCTGATTGGAAGATTTTAGGACTGAATAGTAAAAGAGCTATGTTCCAAAATCATTTTATCATCTCTAACCCAACTTGACTGCCACAAGTCATCTTTTATATGCAGGGAGAATGACAATAACTCTATTTTGTCCAGGTCTGCTTAACAAAAAAAATTAGCAAAAAAAAAAAAAAAAATCTTCAAGAAAGAACAGCATTGTAGAAAGAACAACATTGGTTAAATTATTATGATGTATTATGCCATCGAACCCACTTTATAACCAGTCTAGAACGTACTTAGAGTCTTTCTGTTATTACTGCACATGCATTAATTTTATTCAACATAAAACAAATGGGGGAAGACAACTAGATTTTCTTTCCAGATGGTGTGAAAACAGCAAGGTCAAACTTGAAGAAAGGCTGGGCCTTTTTTTGCAGAGAACTCAAAATTTATCACCTCTCATTTAAGTTACAAAACTTGTTTTTCCTGGATTTTTTCTGGCTTTGGATCCATTGGAAGAGAAAAGTATAGATTTTAGAAGCGAATCTGTCTGCTCAGTATTGATGGCTGCCTCTTCCTCCTACTCTTCTCCTGGAGTTGATTTCTTTCTTTGGGGTTTCAGATCAGCATCACAATAGGCTGGAATGCCTGGATTTAGTGGCAGATGTGGAGGGCGAACAGCTCATTTTTCAAGGACTTTGCAGTCTGTTCTCTGCCTTAACCTGCTCCAACAGTTCCTTCTCTTGCAACTTCTCAATACGTTCATAATTAGGTCCCCAGAATTTTCATAATTTGTAAACACGGTAGAATGGCTGTCAGGCATTCAGTAGGGTGAAAGCGGACAGAAAAAAAAAAAAAAAAAGACCAGCTTCCTCCAACCATTTCCATTTGACGTGGGGAAAAAGCTGGGCCCATGCCCACGCCAGTTAAATGGTCAGGCGCACGCCTCAGAGTGATTTTTCTTCAGGTGTCACTGCCACACACAAGTACCATGTGTTCTGCCGTGGCTCCGGCGGGCCGGGCTGGTCCTCCAGGGCTCTGAAGGCTGTACCCCCAGCCCCAGATTTACATCCATTTCTCTCTGCCAAGGTGAAGGCGGGAAAAACCACACATGTTTTCCTTTCTCCCTTTTCTCAGCCGAGCTGATTGCCTCCGGATGAACCGTCTTCCACCTCGGCGCACGCTGGTATTTCACCTGGCACCATGGCCAGGGGTGGCTACGGCCCACGGAGGGGAGCACGCAATGGAAAACCAGTCTTCGTGGTAACGCAAGCTGAAACCGCCAGACAGCCATCCCTTTCGTGTGTGCAGTCCCAGCTGCCAGCTGGAGGACTGGGATCTGGAGAGAGAAGATGTTGGGAAAAGCTAAGAGCAAGAGCAAGGAAGGGTAGGAAGAATGCTGGAGGACTAGAGGATGCTCTGGCCTGAGACACCTTTCCTAACTGTTGATACACTTTCTCTAACACACAACTAAGTAGTAGCAATAACAGTAATGTCAACAATGCGATAACACTAATAACAACTAAATGCCTGTCATTTCCTATGAATTAGGCAGTATTTTAAGGGTTTTGGTAATACTCTAAATAACAGTATTACCCAAATTTTTAGTTTACAGATGAGGAAGCTGAGGTATAAAAATAGAACCTTAGCTTCCTCTTCAGTGTAATAACAGTAACGTTACTGTAAGACCTTTCTAATTGTCCCCACCTATGGTCTGGACTAGTCTATTGGCACAAGACATTTCAAGATGCCACTTGTTTGGTCAGTGATTTGCCATGGAAGTCTGTTAGGCAAATGTTATATTCCCGTGTCTGGAGTGAAGCAGATAAAACAATTCTTTTTCCATTTTTTTTCAAATTTACAAAATAATCAACGTTCTCAAAAAGGATGAGAGCATGTATATGTTTGTGTGAGTAGAAAGGGTTTGAGACTTGTCTAGATTCAAGAAATTGCTACCCAGTTTTTTGGATGAGACTACAAGATCACTGAGGCTTAAGGACACCCTCCTGCTCATCTCTCCTGCTTCTTATTTTGCTTGGTCAGCTAGGATGCTTTCATCGGCAAGTGGCACAAGTAAGGGAATCAGTTGGATATTGGTGCATAACACACCAACCAGAAGCTCAGCAGCTTAAAACAGCGAACACTTACTAGTATTATTGCTCATGACACCATGGGTCAGCTGGGCAGATTTTCTGGTCTTGGTGAGGCTCACTTAAGTCTGTGGTTAGCTGGAAGTTGGGTAGTTCTGCTGATCTTGGCTTGGCTCTCTCATGTTTGGGTGTTGGCTCCCAGTAGACTAGGATGGCCTTCACTGAGACAACTAGGCTCTCTTCCATGTGAATCTCTCATTCTCTACAGGTTGGTAGTCATGACAATGGAAGAATTCTAAGAGAGAGCAGAGACACTCAAGGTCTCCTGTAGTCTAGGCTCAGAATCAGCACACCACCACTTTTGTCACTTTCTATTGAATAAAGCTGTTCTCACAGTCAGAGTGGACAGATCCTACAGTCACAAGGCAAAGAGCATGGATCTGTGGGTGTCATTCATGGAGTCCATCAGTGCAGTCGACCTGCAACAGTACACCAAATAAAATTTGCTTAAACCTTACACAGATTAATTATCTCACATGATAGAAAGCCAAGATTCAATGTTAACGACAGAGTCTGTTAGCTGAATGATCAATAATAACATCAAGGACACAGACACTTTCCATCTCTCTTCTCAGCCATTCTCAGTCTATTGCCTCATCCCCAGGCTGGCTCATTTCAAGGTCTCATATGGTCATCAGCAATAATGAAAGACATGTGCTTCAGTGTTCTCATTTGATAGATTCCTTTACTCAGGAGCCCAGAGAAATTCTCTTTCTGTGTTGTGCTGGTTCAAATTGACTTATGCCTCCTCTTTTCTAAACGAAACACTTGTTTTGTGCTGCAAGTAAAAGACATAGAAGATAAAGGGTAGGAGAAGCTAAAGCGGGAATAAATGGTGACGAAAGGAGACCTGACTTGGAGGGTAAACACACAATGCGGTATACAGAGGATGTATTTTAAAATTGTATACCTGAAATCTGTGTAATTTTATTAACCAGTGTCACCCCAATAAATTCAATTTTTAAAAGTGGCTTAAATAACAGAGGCCATCCATCTCTCTTTTAGAAAGAAGTCTAGAGTTCTCACATGTACAAAGAATAATAGAGTTATGGCAGTCTTGGGATAGATTCATCAGGTTAATAATGTCATTAGAAAGTCAAGCTCATCCCATTTTTCTCTTTCACCTTAAGTGCTAACATTTTCTCCCTTCATACTACAGCTCCAGCAGTTGTGTTCTTAGTCAACACCCAAATATTAGAAGAAGGAATATGGGGAAGAGAGCCTCATGTTTTCTCTCTGTATATTAGGTGTAAAATTATATCTCAAAAGTCCCTGAGCAGATGTCCCCTTATGTCAAATTGATCACATTGCTACTTGTAGCTGCAAGGGAAGCTGGGTAAATGAATACCTGCATCTGCGCGCGCGCTCTCTCTCTCTCTCTCTCTCTCTCTCTCTCTCTCTCTTTTGGGAGGGAGACTATTTCTGCATGAATGAAAGGATGAAACATTTAAATATTTTTTCTGTTCTGTATGCAAAGCTTTGTGTGTCTCACAAATGTCAACACACTAAAATGCTGTCTCTCTAAATAAAGGTCTGCTATACCCTGAGTGCCTGATTGAATCAACTAGGCAGTGAAAGGTATGGATATTTCTTGTTCTTTGACCAGAGGACAAAGAGATATTTCTGAAAAGCAGGAAGGATCAGTACATTCAGACATTACTGATAGATTGAGACATATATTTCGTTGGTGGAAAGTTTTTAGACCAAAAAATTTATTCATTGTCTGGGACTAAGTCATGTAGTCATGTGTAAATGAGACTAAACACTTATCCTCTGTGGAGTCAAGTATTCAGTGTGAAATTAGCCTTAGTTGCCATCCTCTTGCAGAGAGGCCTTCCATTCATAAAACGTGTATTAGAAGGGTCTAGCTTTGTGGTCTCTGTGCATCATGTATTGACTTTGCTTTGCTCTGTCCTTTCATCTGTTGTTCATCACATTTTATTGAGTGAGTGTGTGTGTGTGTGTGTGTGTGTTTTCCATAGAATCCTGTTCTTGGGCTGGCTGTCACTTAGCCTAGAAAGAATCATAAATTTTATTAAAATCGCACAAACGAGTTGTTGAATGAGTATGCTATTATTTCCAAGTTTTCCCTTGCATCTAAACAGGTGTATACTCAACCTAAAAGGCCAAATAGTTGAAGAAATGATTTAGGGACACAGGTCTTCTAATCACTTAGCATAGATGAAGTATGAGCAAAATAGAGTCTCATGTCTCAATGATTTCCGATTACCTTGGGATTATAACAGATAGATTCACCACCTCCTAAACAGGGTTCTTCCTACCTACTGATTAGTGTCTTTAAAAGCCACAGGTAAGGGGAAATATGGAAAACTATCTGGCTAAGAGCACGTTCCCAGACTTTATACTTCACTTGTTTTCCCCTAATGGAATATGAATGATGGGTTATGAGTCACCCATCATCAACCACCATCCTAAGCTCAGCTATCAAATGCTGGCGTGGAGGAATGAGAGGCATGCACTGTAGAAGAAGAGTGTATGTCAGAGAAGCTCAGAAACAAAGGGTACCTGAAGGTCAGTAAATACTTTCCTCTTGTTAGCTAAGACCGGGCTTCCTTTTTGAGGGGGCTGTGATTCAGCCTCTTCAGTTAGAAGCTTAGTGGAACAACAGAAATGATTAGTTCTTCCCCCGGTTGGAGGTTATTGTTGCGGGAATGGTTTTAATATACCCAGGGATTTGGCTTCCATTCTTGCTTTCAAACTCTAGCAAGTCTTGAATTGTTTATTGAATCTATGTTGAGAAATAGAACCCAGAGATGAAGCTAATAATTGGCAAGAATCCCAATCCTTTGTGTCATTATGGTCATTAATTAGGGTAAGGGTTATATAGGGAAAGGTTGCTGATTTGAATCACCTGTTTCCAGATTTTTTGGGGTTGGGGTTATAATTGGGAGTTCTGTTTTTCTATAGATAAACAGACATCGCATTGGAAGCCTAAATGATGCAAACTTAGTAATTTGTTTCACTGGCACTTTAGTCAAAGGAAAATAAATCATATTTTCCTGATGGTTATTTTCAACCTAACGCTTTATTTTATCAGCAGAATACTTAGTAAAAGGAAAACTTTATGGAAAATTCACAATAAAATGAATTTCTACCCTGTATGTACCATTCACCTTCTTTCTAGGTAACTAGAGGCTGATGTAACATCTTATGTGTAGGTTGGGTGGATTTCATTAGAGAATAAACAGTTTCCCAGTGTCCTGTAGATATCCTTGGCTCATTCATAAGAAGGGAGAGGGTCCTGACCCTGTGACCTCCTAAGAGCTCTGCATCTTAGAAATTTAGGCATGCACTGACAGGTTTTAAACTTATCTTTTATATGTTTTAATTAATACAAAATTCTGACTTCTCTTAATTCAGGTGGTATAGTAAATATGAGCAGAATGTTAGTTCAAAAATGTCATCTGTATTTCTTATTTTCCTTCTAGTTGTGCCCATGGTGATGTGGTAACACAGTAAATGGGGAAGCCTTGTGTTCTAACCTGATAGTTGTTCTGAATGAGCAAATTTATATATATGTATATATTAGATTAGTTACATTTGGGGTTAGATAGAACAATGGGAAAGAGTTTCAATAGTTTTTTTTTTTTTTCATTTACCAAAATGTACAGCAATATAGCATGGTCAAAAAAAAAAGTTCTGAAGATCTCTTATTTGTAAGATGGACGCAATTTTTTGGTCTCCCCCAATGTCTACATGGTTTATTTTTTCACTTTGTATTGGAAATGAAACCATGTCCGATAGCACGAGGTCTCAGGAGTTATAAGCAATGGCCTCCATGTTACCCTTTTTGAGATATTTACATGGAAAGCTCAGGAGGTTTTGTAAATTGAAAATCCCAGTGCATGGCAGGGTGGGGTGGTGTTGTCTGATGTGTACTAATGACAATAGAGTGTGTGGGTGTGATGTATGGCAAGATCCCACAGGGCATCTATCCTCAGCACTTGACGTGCCAGGATTGCTCACCACACCCTGTCTTCATTTGGAAACTTCACAGAATGGGGTACTCTCAGGCCAAAGCCTACATGAGTCTCCTTCTCTGAGTAGAAAAAGCACACGTGAAACCAAATCTATGTGTATTTGTAGTCTGGCCTGTTAGGGAGATCAACTAGGAGTCTAGATTCCAGCATGGCGGCCGTTTCTTTGGAGGCTGGATTGATGAGAGATGGGCAGGGAAAGATTGCTGAGACATGTGTCTGGAAGAGCATCCAGAGGCATTTCATTTCACAGGTCTTGCCTTGGGAATTAATTCCCTATTTAGATTAGCATTATTGCATCTTTCCATGTACATGTAATAGATGGGATTTAAAAACCACCAGTTCATAGTAATTTCTGAGCAAATCAGCTCTACTCATGGCATTTTCCTGTTAGTTGTAAAAGAAAAAAAAAAAAGGTGTGTAAGGAGTGTGTGTGTGTGTGATCTGTGTGATGTATGAGATTACTTGGCCTTGATAAAATCCTCAGAAAAATAAGCGAGTAATTCTCAAAAGTTAGGGTATCCCATTAACCTCATTCTCCCCTTCTTTTACCCTCCTCCGTTAATTAGGAGATATTTAAGATCTGGATCTTCATAGATGTCTCTTTTCAATTATATTTATTTCATCTCTGTCAAGAATGTTTTGGGGGAAAAAATAAAGGTAATGGGATTCAAAATTAGTCAACTAAAAGTAAGATTGAGAGGTTTTCTGGCCCATGATAGTAACAAGATTTTCCCAGAGCTGGATTTCTTGGGTAAACCTGATCGGCTGATTTAATTACAGTGATGATGGTATGAATATGAAAATAACATTGTGTGTGGCAGAAGGGTGTGATTTTCTGCTTACATTTTTACCTTGTTGCCGAAAACAGCGATCACCGTTAATTCTTTTAGCAGATTTTTCAATATGTATCTACATGTCTTTAATTAATGTTTGATAATATCACTGTTTCTTGATTATCTAATTTTAATAATTATTTCTTGAACTCTCAGTGTGGAAAATGGGGATGTGACTATTGCTTATCCATTGCTTATAAGAATCCTATTGCCCCTTCTTTCCAATATTACTTACTATCGGTTACTTACTATTAGATCAATATCTGTTCCTACATATTATTATACCTATGAAAATAGTAGTCCCAGCTGAGCCATAGTATACTATAATATAATTTCCTTTGTAATAGTTGTCTTTTTTTTAAAGTTATCATTAATCTATGCCCCATGTTTGCCTCAGCTCTGTATACATTTCTCAATATGATAATAGACATTCGGTAGTCTGTCAGTTTCATTTTCTGACATGATCTTCCAGAACATTCTGACACACTGTCCTCCAGATTGATTGCTCTCTACATTGGATGAGCAGCTCCTGTACTGGGATCTCTCTTGACCATCATTCAGATTTCCCTCACCTCCTCCAAGTCAGTTTCCTGTCTTCCAGAACTCTTGTCCCCTTTTCCATCCAGGAATAAAACATTGGTAGTCTCCATAGGAGAGTAAAATTTTGCCTCCTCATACATCTGAAGATACCCTGAATTGAGAATTTAGTAGGATGTGTAATTTTTGTGTTGGAAATGACTTTTCCTAAAACTTTTGAAGACTTTTTTCCCCAGAGCCTTTGTTCATTTAGAGGTACTGTTGAAAAATCTATTATCATAGACTCCAGAACTTTTTTCTTACTACAAAATTATAGGCTTCTTTGTTGCTAGAGTTGCCATTTCATGATGGTGTGTTCAGGGGTTCATTGATCAATCACTGTTGTAGGGACTCTTCTAACCTGGAAACATATCCCCTGTTTTGGATTGTTGTTGGAATATTTATCTGATTATCTCCCAAAGGATCCACTTTCAAATACTATCACATTGGAGGTTAGATTTTAACATACAATACACATTCATTCCATAAGAGTTCCTATTCATTAGTGGTACGAGAAAGCAATGACATTGTTTTCCTTGAGAAATGTACAGTGTGGCTTAGGGGAATGACATGGAGCCTAGAATTACTTTCCAACGCAAGATTACATTTGAATGCCCCTGTAATTCCACAGCAGAAGGAGCACATCTCTGGCCTACTGCCTAAATCCTGACAATAAAACACGTTCCCCTGCTCCCTCTCCATGGCCAACATTACCTGCTTCCTGCACTATCTGCAATAATCTTCCAACAGGTCTTTCTTGTTCTTCTCCCGCCTGACTACCATTCATTGACCTGGCACAGCCGCTGAGTGTGCACTTGCACAAATATCCATCGGAGAATGAGAATTCTTCAAATACTTCTGGTCATTTCAAATTGCTCTTTAGTGGTCTCTAAGCTCTTCCCATGGCCTGCAAGCTGCCATGTGATGTGATCTTACATGCCTACCTCACGCTTCAGCGCTCTCTCTCTCTTCCTTTCCCCACTGCTCACTGGCCAGGCAGGCCCTTCTTCCTCCCTGATCCCCAGGCTGGCCCAGCCTTCTGCCTCCAGAGCTTTGCACTTGCGTTTCATCTGTCTGGTATGCCCTTTGCCTGCTCTTTCCACCGTTGTCTCCTCCATCTTTATACATTCAGATACCTTACAAGTCAGACTCACTTGGTTCAGGCAGCTTGCAACCCGAAGCAGAACCAAGGCCCTGACTTCTGTAATTGGCTCCGGAGACTCGCAGCACTTATAGTTAGATGTCCGTCAACAGTTCCCTGAACTAAGCAGGTGACTGTTGTTTGCTTTTTGGGGATGACTGAGAGAACAGTAGCAAGATGAAAGAAACACACATCCATCTTGGCTCTCTTCTGCCAGCGGGTTACTTAGATATCACCTTTGTACATGCAAATTATCATGCAAACTGGGAGAGTGTTACATATGAGAAGACATGGGTGTCTGAAGGAAAGCCAACATCAAATGGATCATTTGCAGTGTGGCTATATGTTTAAATATGTTATGTAACTAAATTTGTGTCCAGCCTACCTTCAGACTAATATGATGGTGCCTAGGTTATAGCAAATTCTCAATAAATTATCTTGAACTGAACATGTAAATACCAGAAGCATATGATTTCTGTATCGATAATACTATTTCAATTTTGAGGTGCCCTGCCTGGCACAAACAGCAAGAAACATTTATTTGCATATCCTGTTTTAAAGATCTAGAATGTTCCCATATTTGAGGGTTGCCTGCGTAGTGGTAACCAAAGTGATAGACATAAAGAAGGAAATTCCCCAAATCCTTCAGTCTCTGTTTTTAAGTTAATCATCTCACCTACAAAAAAGAGGGCAATTGAGAGGAAGATAGTTCTGAAGAGGGAGAAGACAAGTAGATTTTTATTAAACTTGTTGCTTTTTTTTAATGCACTTGTTTCTTTATTTTTAAAGGAATATATAGAAAGATAATAGCATTATCTGAAAACAAGGTAAGGGAGGTAGAAATGCAACCATAATTTATAGTTAGAACCATACAAATAACTCAGGAAGTTAACCCAAGTTAGATTACATATTATTGTTTAGAAATGCTTGCCATTTTAAATCCCCAAGAATACACATGTAACAAATTTGCCATTTTGGGCAAAAGTTGAGGAGCAAGACCCAGTGGCTTCTTATCAAGTGAACCACACCTTTATCGTGTGACCCATCAAATCCATTTCTAGGATGTCCCCAAGAGAAATGAACAGCTGTGCACAAGGCCTTGCACAAGAATGTTTATAACAGCTTAATTCAGAACAGTCCCAACTAGAAACAACCCACATGCTGTTTCAGCCTGTGCATAAGCAGGCAATCTGTGGTATATTCACACTGTAGAATACTACTCAGCAGTATAAAGGCTGGATTCTGTCCCATGTAACAGCATAATGGGTTTCAAAACCTTACCCTGAGCAAAGAAGCCAGATTCAGAACCCTTCATGCTGTATGATTCCATGTTCTGTGGAAGACCAAACCATAAATATTTCAGCCCCTGTGGTCCATGGGGCCTTAGTTGCAATTATTAAATTCTACCATTGTAGTACAAAATCAGCCATAGACAACATGCGAACAAATGAGCAGGACTGAATCACAGTAAAACTTTGGGGCATTGAAATTTTAATATCAAACATTAAATGTCTATTAAAATAATATCGTTATTCCTTTGTTTTTGCTTTTCCCAACCATTTAAATATGAAAAGAAAGAAAGAAAGAAAGAAAGAAAGAAAGAAAGAAAGAAAGAAAGAAGGAAGAAAGAAAAGAGAACATTTATAGCTCGTGGACATTACAAAAAAGAAAAGAGAGTAGTGGGCTAGGTGTGGCCTGTGGGCCATAGTTTGCAAACACTTAGTTCCAAACTGAATTGTGCTCCTGTAAAAGTCAGGAAGCAGGTGAGTGGTTGTCAGGGCCCAGGGATGGGATAGGGTCGGTTGCACAGGGACACCAAGGTAAGTCTTGGGGGTGATGGGAATGTAATGGAAATAGCTTGTATTTTTTATCAGAATGGTTGCTATGTAAGAGTATATTTATATTTGTTAAAACTCACCCATTGTATGGAGATTTTAAAATATATATTTATTTTTATTGATTATAGAGAGGAAGGGAGAGGGAGAGAGAGAGAGAAACATCTATGACAAGAGAGAATCATTGATTGGTTGTCTCCTGCATGACTCCTACTGGGGATCGAGCTCACAACCTGGGCATCTGCCCTGACTGGGGATCGAACCGTGACCTCCTGGTTCATAGGTCAATGCTCAACCACTGAGCCTCACCAGCTGGGCTGAATGGACATTTTATAACATATAAATTATAGCTTAATAAAGTTGATTTTCCAAAAAAGTGAAAGAAAAATATAAACTGCAGCTAGAGATAGATGTATTTATTTTACCTTATCCTTCCCCAAAATACTGACTAACTTGAAAGCTATTTCACACGACATTGAGCCTAACTTAGGAACCTTCTCACATCACTAGATAACGGCCAGTTTCTACTTGGGAAAAACTTGAAGGCAAAGGAAAGAGTTAGCTCTTTAGTCAGTTGAATCTATAGTTCCAGGGTCCAAATTTAGAGCCTTTTCTAAATTAATGTGATTCAGAACTGCTGCTTTTATCATTTGTAAAATGTATTGCACAACCATGGGAATGTGCTAAGAAATGAAGGAATCCAAAGTATATTTTAAAACGTCATATGGACCTGAAGGTTGACAGTCACATTACAATCCAATTCAAGCCTGACATCAGTTTAATTGTAACACTAGGACTATGCTAAAGGCGTTACCTGCATTTCCTACTAAGACTACCAAAATACCTGTATGAAGTGCATACCTTCATCATGCTCATTTTCACATGGGGCTTAGCTGAAATAGCTTGGTTAGAGTCACACGGCTAGAAAGGGTCCCAGCCTGCGTTGAATCTGGCTCACTAACCCTGGAGCCTTCCGCTTGATAAGACAGAAAATGTTTTCTCTCCCAGAAGACTCGATTACAAAAAAATAATCTGGCCCTATATCCTTTGGGAATTTAAGGATATGAGAATATAAGTGCCCTAATTTTCTAAGCCAAAGACCAAAAAATGCCTTGGCCCTTACTAAGTGTGTGAAAAATGGGGAGGGAACAAATGAATGAAAAATGGTTCCCAGAATGTCTTGCCATACTTCCTCAGCTGCTCTCTTTTTTTTTCAAAATGTTAAATTATTTTTTTTATTGAGCTGAACTTCACGTGACAGAAAAACCATTTTAAACTGCCTTTAATTCAGTGGCATTTAATATATTTACCATGTTGTTCAGCCATCACCTCTGTCTAGTTCTTACCTAACTTAAAAAAAAATAATTAAGTTTTAGTTTCTCTGCATTATTTTTCTGTCTTCAAACCCAGGCCAAAAATATAGGCCCAGCAAGGAGTGTTTTGGGTCATAACCGCTACCTTATCTGTAGTGTAAAAGGCCCTGAGACATTTGCGGCTTACCGATCTGGGTACCACCAACAAAGACTTTCCTGGCGGCCGAATGAAGAACACATTCGCAAGTCAAGACAATCTTTGTCAAGATCAGGTCCTTGCTGGTATGCAAGCTGCCTTGCTGATATCTGTCCAGTTGCCTTTACCCTCCTTGCATATGTCATTCCACTTCGATCACTTACAGGATTTGCTGACTTTCTGGGAAATGAGTAAGAGTGTTTCATTCAACCCTGGGCATGCCCGCAGTCTGGGCTGCAACGCTTAGGGTTCTCTTCACTGTCTTCACCTAGCGATATAGGGAAACCTTGACTTGAAAGTGGTTGCACGCTGTCAGGTGGTGTGGAAGTTGGAAATTGTAGCCATCTGGGCTGTGGTATTACTCATCGGCTTGTTTTATGGCCAGGATGGATGCCAGATAAAAGCTGCTTGGGCAGGCGGAGCGCTGGCCCGGGTGAGAGTTTATAATGGCATTCTGATAAGAAAAGAGCCATTGGGCAAACCACCACTGGGCTCTGAACGTTCACCAGAGATTGTTATCAGCAGCCGACATCTGTTTACTTCCTTAACCTTACGACAACTGAGCAAGTTCCCAGATGTGTGCGCACCAGGGAGGAGGGGGAAGATCGTGCGGGATGCCGTCTTTTATCAGTGGTGCCTATCATTCTGTTTCTTCCTAATTGCTGCTTTTTTTATTTTCCTGGAGTAAGATACATCTGTTTGTATGAAACTGCTTTCTCATTATATGTTTTTGGAACCTGCTATGGGAGAAAAGAAAAGGAAATAAAAATGAGGAAGGGAAAAAATTCAAAGTCTTTTACTAATCAGTTCTATCAACTCAGTCTTCCTCCCAGACTGTGCACCTGTTTCTTTCAAGTTCCCTTCAGGAGTGACTAAGAAAATGACTTTATTATATTGTGACCTTCAGTCTAAATCCCCCTTTATGAAGCAGTGGCATTAGTGAGACTCCAAGGATTTTGAATACTATTCATCGGTACAGTGAAAGCATCTGGGGACAATGCCTATTTTTATGAGGGAGGAAATAACACCCAAGAAAAGAGATTAATCTCTAACTTGTTAGAAATGTCTAGAAAAGTTAGTTGCATAAGATACATCAAGGAAACATCATTGAAATGTGATGTCTGCTATACTCTCTGATTACTTCACCCCACTTCCACCCCCTGGGTGTCACCCTGTTCCAGCTTTACAAATTAGATTTCCAATTTAAACAAGAATTATTCATTATGTGAGCAGTTTCATTTGTACAGTGTAGCTCAGCAGCTACACACTGTTTAAGGCAGGTTAGACATTCTAATAATTCGCTCTAATGAACCATTCCTTTCTGATAATGGGTCATCTTAGGGAAGCTTTGAAGTGGGTTCAAGTTACCAACTGGAATCAGGGTAACTTATTTAGATGCTGCTTAGAAGTTTCTGTCCCTGGAGCCCCCAGAATAGTCATCGTTCCTGTTCATATCTTTCTTATCCATATACTTAACTGTCCCTTTTGACATTTTTCTTAAAAACATTTCATCTCAGATGGTTTCCCTATGTAGCTAACGTTTTTTTAAAAAATATATTTTTATTGATTTCAGAGAGGAAGGGGGGAGAGAGAGATAGAGAGAGAGAGAGAGAGAGAGAGAGAGAGAGAGAGAGAGAGAGAGAGAAAGAGAGAAAGAGAAACATCAGTGATGATGAGAGAGAGTCATTGATTGGCTTCCTCCTGCATGCCCTGCACTGGCGCACTGGGGATCAAGCCCGCAACCTCTGCATGTGCCCTGACTGGGAATCCAGAGATGACCTCCTGGTTCATAGGTTGACACTCAACCACTGATGCTTACCAACTGATGGCCAGGCTACTTAATGTTTTCTTGTGCTACCCAGAGAGCATCATTTCATAAAGTGGCCCCAGAACGGGGACAGACACACACACACACACACACACACACACACACACACACACACACACACACAGGCATTTCAAGCTAAGATAGAAATGATGTTTCTCATGCTCTACTATTTTTTGAATATCCATGTGACTTTCCTCACTTCATCCAAATAATCAAGCAGTGTATACATTAGCTGGGAAAAAAAGATTGTTTTTGTTGACCTGCTACTTGCCTGTTGCTTCCACTCCAACTTTTCTTGGCCTAATTAGAGGTGAGTCAGAGAAATGTTTCTCTGAAAAATCGTGAAGATCTGGAACGTCCAAATAGTGTTCAGATTGTGGATGCTCTAACTCGACCTGACTTCAGACATCCTGGCCATTTATTTTGTCAAGGATCTGGCTGTCATTGCGTAGTGAACTCTCAGCAGTGCCACCTCCTTTCAGAGCTTGTTAAGTCCTGAAGATACACATTTGAACCCTGGAAACCACAAGCTCTAATAATATTTCATTGTTATCCCCGGTTGTAATTCTATACCACTGAGGGGGTGGAGGAGCGGGAACTGTTATCACCCAGGGTAGCATTTCATAACATCTTTGCGCAGACAGAAATAACCTCCTTCAAAAGCATGCGGGGACACTTTGATGTGGCAACATATTGGTCTCTGGAAGTCACTCATCACTTTCCCCAGGCATTTGTTTCTTCCTGTTTCTGTCATTCTTGAAATACCAACCTTTTGTCACCAGCTTTTAGTCCTTATTCAGCAGGGTGGTGGGGGACCCGCTGGCCATGCAAGTGTCGCCAGAGGCCCTCTGCAGGGTCCAAATCTGTAGCGGGACCTGAAACATGCCCATTACCAAGGCTTTTTTGAAAGGATGATTTTAAAAAGTTTCCTCTGTCCCAGCTGGTGTGGTTCAGTGGTTGGGCGTTGACCTAGGAACCAGGAGTTCACAGTTCCATTCCTGGTCAGGGCACATGGCCCGGTTGCAGGCTTGATCCCCAGTGTGGGGCATGCAGGAGGTGGCCAATCAGTTATTCTCTCTCATCATTGATGTTTCTATTCCTCCCTCCCTCTCTGAAATATCTGTGTCTATATTTATCTATCTGTCTGTCTATCTATCTATCTATCTATCTATCTATCTATCTATCTATCGATGGATATATCTATATATCTATATCTATATCTATATCTATATCTTTATCTATATCTGTATATATAAAGTTTTTCTCTGTATTAGTGTTCTATTGCTGTTATAACAAATGATCATAAGCTTAGTCAGAGGTCCTGAAATCATGGTGTCAGCAAGACTGCATTCTTTGTGGAGGTCGTAGGGAGAATTCATGTCAAAATCTTTTTCACCTTCCAGAGGCCTCCTGCATCCCTTGCCTGTGGGGAATTAGCATTTGAAAGATAGGCCTGCCCTTGGGTGATTACATCATCCAAGGCTCTTCTGTGGCACAAGATGGTGGGTATCAGCCTGGGCCTCAGTGCAGCGAGGAAGTTGGTCTTTACAAGTTGTATCTTAGGTAACATGGAGGAGGTCTTTTTGCCTGGTGAAACACTTCCATCTTGTATGAATATATCCTAGTGTAAGCCATGGCATTGCAGGCACATAAGATTTAATGACAGCATTCCCACCCACAATACAACTCTCTCCTAGAACATCTAGGAAGGGCTTCATCACTCCGCCCCTGATGCTTACCAATTAGAAGAGGAGGCTATGGTTACTGAGTGAAAAGTCTTCTATTTTCCTCTGTGTTGGGAGTAGATCATGGGGCGTGTGAGGCGCCTGGTTTTAATGATTATTTTTTATGGTATTTTAAGCCACAGGCTTAGAGTGCTTCTCACTCCTGCCAGTTTTTGCTTGTCTTTTATATCTTACGAGCCTTGTTCTTCAAACCCCACTGGGCAGAGTCAGAGCGTTCCCCTGTGAGCTGAGCGGTGCCAAGCCAACCATTGGCCTTCAGGAAATAAGAATAGCATTTGGGTCTGTGACAGGAGACGGAAACTGGACCCTTTCAGACCCTCAGTTCTCCATACCTCTGAGCCCACTCGTTTTGGCATAAACTTTGGAAACTGAAAGACCTCTGGGGGGATATTAATCACTTTTATAATGACATCAATAACTTGTGCATATGTGGGTACACATACCCACTCTGGTTACAGCTCAGGTTCATAAAAAAGAAGGACATTTTGAACCTCTGCTAGGTGTAAATCACGTGTTGGAGCATCCTGGGGTAGAAGATGATGATAGATATTGTCCCGATCCCCAAGAAACATACTATATGTATAGGACAGAGTGATGAAATTCTTCCTAGATGTTCTTGGAGAGAGTTGTATTGTGGTTGGGAATGTTGTTACAGGCCTATTTCCTAAATAGAAGTGTACATATGTAATTACAGCAACGTTTAAAATTAAGTTGATAATTTGATTCCTTCTTATTTGGAAGAATACTTTGGAGACACAATTTTAGCCAAAGATCTTTTCTTTTAATATTCGTAATGCTTCTTGAAATCAACTTAGTGGCCACTAAAGATTTTGCAAACCACTTGTCCCTCCGTTATATTTTCACTCTTGAGTTTCTATACCATGAAAATGGCAATGATGTTTATATCAGAATCATTGACACTGATAATATTTGTTTGTCAACAGATTTGGGGATGTAGAGCGACTATAGGGGAAATTTTCATTGTGTGTGTGTGTATGTGTGTGTGTGTATGTGTGTATAAGTGCTGTTCAGAACCTTCTAAACAATAAGAATGCTCTTCACAGATGGTGACAAATAATGAGCAAAGGAGTGGCTATTTATGAAGGATTGATACTGACTTTTTTCCCCAGATTTACTTGGTTTTTAGCAAAAGGGGACCTGATATCTAAAGGGGCACTAATGTTGGCCCACATTTCACTAAGTTTCACTTTCAAGATTACTTAAGAGGTTAAAAGAGAATACCACTGTCTTTCCTCTCCACCCTTCCTTGGGGTCAGAACCCTGAACCACACTCCCACACATACACACCCCAAAATCCCCTTAATAATCCAGGTAACAGTTTGTTTGTGAGACCTCATTTATTTTCAGTGGCTTTGATGTAGGTATCACAATTGATTCAGCAACTGTTTTAATTCATGAAATTTGACTCCCTGGAAAGCCCCAGTTCTCCCTTCCTCCTTAAAACATGCTCATAATGATGTTGACAATATAATGTGACAATTTAAAAAAATCACCTGATGTCAAGCTTCTTCAAGTTCCTGCCATTTTTAGGATACTTAATGTCTTAGAGATGCTTCTTTGACGATTTGCCTTTACTGCAGGCATCCCACCCAATGAAGTACACCATAAGAGTAATATTAAATGGTATTTTTACTTATAGTTAAAATATTTGAAAAGAGAGAAAAATTCTCACACGTATATTGGTTAATGTAACTTCTTTTCCTTTTAAATTCCCATTCAGTCTTTATCTTTTGAATATCCCTGTTAGTTGAAAAGGTACAAGAATGGATGATTGGACTCAACAGGGATATAACAACTTCCTTTTATCATCACTATTTCTTCTTCCTTACCACACAACCCAATAAGGCCTTCTAATCAAGAATTACCATTTGATTGGTTGAATTTTGTTTACTTTGTCCTTGCTTTTCTATTTACTTTAGGTGTATTTATCATTCTTCTTCAATTTCTTGCTTTTCTTTTATTCCTCATTTTCCTCCTCCCTTCTCTGCTTCTCCATCTTTTCTGCTTCATCCCTTCCCCCCCCCTCCTCTCCTTCATTCTCTCCTTTCACTTTTTCTGCATCTTCCAAACACTTGCATTTGTTTCCATGAATGGCTTCATATAACCTTTATCACAACCCTATTATGAAAGTACTACTATGAGTCTATTTTAGGGATGGAAAAATTAAAGCTTTAGAAAGGCAATAAACTTGCCCAAAATCATAATCTAGAACTGGTTAAAACAGGATCCAAACTCTGGTTAATCTTTTGTCAATCTCTAAACTGCTACTTATTCTGTTCCTTCCTTCCTTCCTTCATTCATTCGTTACTCTTTCATTCCACAAATATATATTATATGTGTTTAATGTGTAATTATTTTACAGGTACTATGCTGCTGCGTAGACATAGGAGTAAGGTATAATATCTGTGCTCAGGAAAGTATGTATGGTGTGAGTGTAATGGCATGCTAGATACACAGATAACCACAATATTTCATTTATGGTATGATCAATGATGTGCTAGAGATAATTATAAAGAGTCACTTAACATACTAATGAAGCTTCCTTGGGGAATCAAATAAGGATGCACAGAGGACATAAATGTTTCCCTATATCTTGAACAATAAATCGAAGTTCACAAGTGGAAAAGAAAGGAAAAACTTTGAAAGTTATAAAAGAGCATCTTCCCTTTGGGAAATAGGAAGACATTCAGGTTGGCTGAAACACAAGGGACATTGGGTTGATGAGATATCTTAGTCTTTTTGGGTTTCTGTAACAAAATACTATAGACTGAGTGGCTCACACAACGGAAATTCATCTCTAACAGTTTGCATGGCTGGGAAGTCGAAGGTCAACTTCTTCACACAATAAGGACTCATTTAAAAAGACTCAACACAGATTTATCTTGCCCATTTCCAGTCCTTAGACAACACTCAGAGACCAGTAGGGATCCCATAAATGATGACGAGAAAGATAGAATAAGCCAGGGTCAGTGACGTGACTTGTACCAGGCATCTCAGGTCAGGTGTGAACAGGTGAGCATATGGAAAGAAAGCAGTTATACACACTTAATATCTTGCTTTCCTATTATGCATATAGAATATCTATATTTTAATGAAGGGCAACTTAAAGGATGGGCAGTTCCATTATGGAAAGGTGACAGAAACACAGAGCCTTTTCCTCTCATTTCTGCTTCTGTTCATAAGAGAAAAGTTAAAAGTTCCGGAAAGTAATAGTGAATGACCTGGGTGTAGACTGGCATCTCCTTAGGAAGTGAAGCATTTTGCAAGCAAGGCGAAAACCAGTTCCCAGGGGTGGGTGTGTCTGTGTGGGAGCAGACAGGTGAAGCTGGTAATCTCAGGAAACTCCATCACAGAGTAAGCACTAGCAGTTATTTGTCCCGGTCTGCTTCATACATGGGACTCGCTGTCAGCCTTGGTCAGGGTAGGACAACCTTACAGGCTTGCTTACTAGCCCACTGCTGACTGTGCTGCCATAGCATTTTAATCACTAAATGTATATTTAAGAGTGATGGTATCATGGAAATATTACCCATTTGGAATGAAATCAAATAACCTAGAAAGAACCAGAATGGAAATACTTCTGTTTTTAGTATTTATATATATCTATTTCTTACTTCCAAAAGAAATGGTACCTCCCTAACTTTAAAAGAACAAAACAGAGATACTCACTAATGTATCTCACATTTCACTTTGGATCATTAAACATTTTTTTTCTATTACAGCTGACCCGCAATATTCAGGCTTAACATGGCTTCTTTCTATCCTGGTTGTAGGAATCCTGTGCAGCTAGTCTTCAGATGGTTCTCAATGGTGGTGGTTCTGTAATTTATTGTAATTCTGATGTCTTCATGGGAGAGGGGTACCAGTGGTTACCTGCTCCATCCTCTTGACCAGAAGTCAGTCATTTTGGATCTTTTTTCTTGTTGTTGCTAATCCTCACCTGAGGATATTTTTCCATTGATGTTTAAAGAGAGAGGAAGGGAGGGTAGAGGGAGAGAGAGAAACACCCATGTGAGAAAGACATATTGATTGGTTACCTCTTGCACACATCCCAGCCAGGGCTGGGGATTGAGCCTGTAACCAAGGTATGTGCCCTTGACCAGAATCGAACCTGGGAACCTTCAGTCCACAGGCTCTGTCCACTGAGACAAACTGGCTAGGGCATTTTGGATAGTACTGAAAGCACATCGAGTCAGGTTCCCTTGCAGTATAGTGTTCCTTCCGTCCACCTCTGTGATGGGCGGTGTGGCATACCACTCTAACCTGTGGAAACTCACAGGCCTCTGTTCACATACTCAGTAGATAAGCAGAGTAATAGAGTGAACCTTGACCTGGAGGGCCTTGCTGAGCGGCCCCATGAAGTATATAGTTTCTCTCTGCTTCTAATTCTACCATTGGGGCATCATGATCTCTGAACTCTCCTTCCAGGGAAGCATGCTCTGAAGAAGCGAACTAATTCTCCACATGCGGATGAGATGATGACTAGATGATGACTTACATGAGCTGGTATCAGCTTCCTCCAAGGGTTCTTGGGAAATTGTGTGGAACCGAAGCTTCAGGTTTTTCATAGCCACTGACAAATGCCAGAGAGATCTACTGGACGATTCCCTCAGTTACTCTGACAGCCTCTCATGCTCATGTCAGAATAAAAAGAAAAATATTGTTATTGCAGAAAATTCATTTTTTCTGGAAGCAGCCAAATCACATGGTCCTCTGAGTCTTTGGTAAAGCAATAATAACAGGCCAGGCAGCCAGTCACTGCAGGGGACTCCGGACAGTGGATGAAAAATTTCAAAAAATTATGCAGACACACACACACACACACACACACACACACACACACACACGATTTTGGAACATGATTTAGGTAAAGGGCTGAAGGTAATAATGTGTAGATATATAAGGGAAAAAAAAAGAAAGCATAGGTCCATGTATTTCAGTATATACACGGAAGAGTGGGACAGGACACTTCTGATTAATTTAGCATATTTAACTTGATTCCTTACTTATCTGTGATAATTAGGTAAAAACTAAGCAAACCAAAAACTAAGCTCATTTTGTTTCTCTGTAGATTAATGAATAAAACATCATTTTTTCTCTGCCTCTGAGCAAAGTATTTATTTCCCTACCTCTGAATTCTTCTTCACTCTTCATTTGGTGACATAATTAAACTGATACATTCTTCAGGAGCTAAATATAGGCAACAAGCTGTGAAGACCTCCTTTTGTCACCTCTTATGGCCCTATGTCTGTTCATCTATCATCAGTCAGGGTTTAAGAATATGCCAGTAGTTAATATTAGTAATAGGGACTTGAAACAATATTATGTTGAACTTTTTTCCTTATTATTTTTTTCTTCTTCTGTTGGTTCATTGTTTATATGCTATTTCTCTAGGAGGAGTTGTAATACTATAAAAGTAGGAATGAAAATCTTTATTTTCTAATATATAGTCAGGGCTCAAAACTGATAAGTTCTGAAATGATTTCGAGTAGAAAAAAATTAATGAATTACTGTCATTAAGGTTTTTAAAGCTTTGAAAATATCACCAGGGGATTTTACTGAATATATCTCTTTGTTCCAAAAAATTCATATGGTAACAGTAGGAGATTGAAAGTGAAATATTTTTAAAATATGAGTAAGAAAACATCAAGAGTATAGACCAGGAAGAGGTTTGTTGGTTGATTGAAAAGGAAGGAAGAAAGAAAGTCCAAGCAAAAGACTAATAAAACAGAATTGGATATCACCCATGTTTCCATTTCCTGCCTTTCTTTAGGTTTAGGAGATACTTTTGCGGTATGGAATATTTACACCCATCTTCTTTTCTGTCTGTTCTCTCTAGAATGGCCTCCATACACAGCCAGTATTTGTATTTTGGGTGAGGATAATAGTAAAGGATATGACTTAGACAATTTTTATGGACTGGAATGAGGTCATTAAGGTTGCTTACATTGATTCCAGTTCCTCTCCTTTCTTGGCACATGGTACGAGTGCACATTCTTACTCCTTCCGAATTTAAGCCATAAAAGAAGAATAAATATGATGTGGATCACTTCCAGGAAGGAGCCTTAAGAGCTAGGGCATGCATGGTGCGCCATTTTTCCTTTCCCTGCCACCTGGGTGGTGCTACAAGCACATGTTGAGGTGGAGTGTCCTTCAACCTATGTCTCCGTTTAACTTTGGGATGCAAATTCCCCATCCGCCATTTCTTTACACAACATGCAGGATGAGCAAAAAATACATTTTCATGGCATTCACCCACTGAGTATTGGGGTTGTTGATGATTGCAGAAGAACCTGACTTATGCTGACTGAATGGCATATATGATTCCCTGAACTGCTGCTTCACTACCATGTAAGAAGTTGGTCCACATACGCACATCTGGGATGGTTCTGAATTTCTGCTGCTGCTGAAGAAAAAAGTACAATTTACACATCTGGCTGAGGAGCTGAGGGCAGTGTAGGCATCTTTCATTGACACAGTAGGAAAGGACATAAGCAATTTCTTTAAATAGAACAAACCTGCTTGCTTTGCAGCTTCATTCATCTATTGCTTCAATCATCTATTGCTTTTGTCTCTGTCTCATTCACTTCCTCCACCCCCCACCCCCCATTAGAGTTGGCGTGGAGAACAGAAACACCAAGATGTAGCAAGGGTTTAAAGTTAGATGAGGTGCCCGGGATCATTGGCTCACCTTAGTAGGTTCTCAGCTATTGTTTTTACTATTCTAAGATGAGATGCCAGGGACCATTGGCTCACCTTAGTAGGTTCTCATCTATTGTTTTTACTATTCTAAGAGCTTGGGTATCGAGATTATCCTCTGAGATCTTGAACTGGAGTCCAGGTATGAAAAAAAAATTATGCTCTTCGAGCTTTTCATATGATTTCATGTCTCCAAAAATGATTTAAAAATTTTTATTTTTCTTTTGTTTGTTTGTTTGCGTTTCTAGTGTAGCTCTGTCCTGAGATACTCTTACTCCTTTCTCTCCGTGATCAGAACGTGATATATGAGCAGCTGGGGTGGGGGTGGAACAAAAAGCAGAGCACATTTCCATCTGATGTCATGTTGCTTATGGACATACGCAGTACTAGGCTTTAATCCCTGTAATTGCTCAGGGGAAAATGATTAATATTTGTAATATTGGGAGTGGGTAGAAAAGGAGTGTAAAGAACACTATATAAATCATAGAACCAATTAAGTATATATGTGGGGAGGGGGAGTGAGGGTAAATTCACCAAGAGTAGTAGGTGTTTTCATTATTTTTCTTTCATCTATTTTCAGAGTTAAACAGGAGGAGTAGACACAATTGAATCTCTTTATTTTCTATTTATCTTTCTATTCAAATTGTTGGTGCTAAAGTTTCTTCCAAGTTAACCCTATGCTAACTTTTAACACATATTTTTCATGACGAATAGGTGAGAAATAGCTTATTCAGGATGTGGTTTCCTTGTCAGTGAGATAATACAACAGGGGTACCCCAACATGCTTCCCAAATCAAGAATACATCACTGCTGTGTTCCTGTAACTATCAATAATATCTGAGCATTTTTAAAGGCAAATTTTACCATATTTTAGGGAAATGGCTATCTGTAACTAATGTTCCTTTTCCATGGACAATGGAAACAAAAGAAAAGCCATGCATTTCAGAAATATAACACAAAGGGAAATCTGTTTATTTTATGTCAGGAACATAACAGGGATCCCTATTAGCACCCTTTCTGTGCAATATTGAACCATGGTCTAAAATAAAGCAGTGCATTTGAAAAAAAGCATAAAGATTGTAATAGTTCTTATCCAATATGATAAGAACTACTAGAAAACAATTTGGCCATGGCCGGTATAGCTCAGTTAGTTGAGCGTGTCCCATGCATTGAAAGGTCACAAGTTTGATTCCTGGTCAGGGCACATATCCAGGTTGTGGGTTCTATCACCAGTTAGGGTGTGTATGGGAGGCAGTCAATAGATATTTCTCTCTCACATTGATGTTTCTCTCTCTCTCTCTCTCTCTCTTCCCCTCTCTCTCCCTCTCTCTCCTTCTCTCTCCCTCTCTCCCTCTTACCCTTCCTCTCTCTCAAAAAAAAAAAATTCAGAGACTAATTAAACTGTTGAAATTTATAAAAATTCAGACAGGTTTCTAGGAGAATGCTCAGCAGCAACAAAAAGCCATTAGCATTTTTATACTACTACAGTAAAAAGTAGAAAACAGGTGTATAATGTTTTTGGGAATAAATATAGGAAAATAAGTACTAATTAACAAAATATACCATGTTCATGGATAGGATATACTCAACTATGTACTAAAAGTCAAACTCACTGGCTCAGAAATAGAACAGTGCCTACCAGGGACTTTGGGCAGGGGGAAATTGGGGAGAAGTTGATCAAAGCATACAAACTTTTATTTATAAGATGAATAAGTTCTGGGAATCTAATATATAGCATAGTGACTATAGTTAGTGCTATATTTTGTACTTGAAATGCGCTAAGAGAGATCTTAAGTGTCCTTACTACAAAAATAAAAATAGTAACTATGTGAGGTGATGGATGTGTTAATTAAGTTGGTGGTGGTAATCATTTCACAGTATATATGTATATTAAATCATAATGTTATACACCTTAGAAATCACTTTGTGCAATCCAGGTATATGTGATTATTCTTTGTCAGTCATACTTCGAGAAAACTAGAGGGAAAAAGTTTAAAAAAGTATTAATGGTAAAAAATAAAAAAACACTCTTAAATATCAATAAAGAGAATAATGAATAAGTTGTGGAATATTTATAGAATATCATAGACCACACAGTGAATGAACTAGATCTATGTATAGATCAATATGGGTTAATCTCCCAAACATAATATGCTTAAAAAAGAGAGCAGAAGTTTGCATACTTTTTTATAGCATTAGAACACAAAGCAATATTATATGTATTCATTTTCTGTACTATCATCAAAGGGGTAATAGAACAAAATCCTACAGCACGGATGGACCTGGGGATTATTATGCTAAGTGAAATAACCCAATCAGAGAAAGATAGATACTATATGACCTCACTTATATGTGTGGTCTAATGAACAAAATAAACTAATGGACAAAATAGAAACATAGGCTTGGATACATGGAACAGACTGACAGCTGTCAGAGGGAAGTGGGTTGGGGGACTAGGTGAAAGAAGGCAAAGGGATCAGCATACACGCAAACACACACACACAC
The DNA here is from genome assembly GCA_026230045.1 of Corynorhinus townsendii. NCBI lineage: Eukaryota > Metazoa > Chordata > Mammalia > Chiroptera > Vespertilionidae > Corynorhinus > Corynorhinus townsendii. The sequence continues at coordinate 5,830,297 of JAPDVU010000009.1, forward strand.
TAGAGGCCCGATGCACAAAATTCATGCACTTGCGGGGGTCCCTCAACCCAGCCTGCGTCCTTTTGCAGTCTGGAAGCCCTCGGGGGATGTCTGACTGACAGCTTAGGCCCTAAGCCGGCAGGTGGACATCCTTAGCGATGCCATGGAGGTGGGAGAGGCTCCTGCCACCTCTGCTGTGCCTGGCTTCTGGATGAGCAGCGCTCCCCCGGTGGGAGTGCACTGACCACCAGGGGGCAGCCCCTGCATTGAGCGTCTGCCTGTTGGTGGTCATTGCGCATCATAGTGACTGGTCATTCCACCATTTGGTCGATTTGCATTTTTATTATATAGGATGTATATCAGACACAGACAACAGTGTGGTGATAGCCAGATGGAAGGGGGGAGTGGGGTAGGTGGAGGTGGGCAAAAGAGGGGAAAAGGGGGATGGAAAGAGACTTTGCTTGGGGCAGTGGGCGCACGATACAATGTGCAGATGATGTTTTATTTACGCTTAAAACCTGTATGGTTTTGCGAACTAATGTCACCCCAATAAATGCAATTAATAATAATTTTTTAAAAAAGGGGGCAATGAATTCGAAAATTGCCCAAAAGATTGCATCAAAAGATATGACTATGGGTCTAGGCAGGGAGTTAAAAAAAAAAAAAAAAAAAAGCTAGTATCTGAGGAAGAGACATTGGTGTGGGAAAAATGAGATGATCCAGGACTTAAGGTTACAACACAAGCAGGCTGCAGGTTAAGCAGTTTTATCAGGTTTGGAGATTAGACTAGTGAAAGGGCTGGGGGGTGGGTGGGGGGGCGGGCAGCTACATTGTCATCTGAAAAGAAATCTGTGATCTAACATAGATGTAAAGATAACTTTTGACAAAATGCCTCTTAAAGGTGAGGTGAGTAATATTGTGTGGGCATTAGCAAAGCATTGTAGGGGTGCCTTTAAGGACCTTTTGCACATTTCTTCCATGTTTCTTACTGCATACCCACTAAAATTTTATCCATCCTCTCAAACTCTTCTTTGGCTGCTGTCTTTTCACTTTCCATCTGTCTTCACTATAGTTTATTTTGAAGAGATGCCCTCTTATAACCTACTAGAGGCTCAGTGCATGAAATTCGTGCATGGGGGTGTGTCCCTCAGCCCAGCCTGCACCCTCTCCAATCTGGCACCCACTAAACAGGCAGTCGGACATCCCTCTCACAATCTAGGACTGCTGGCTCCCAACTGCTCGCCTGTCTGCCTTCCTGATTGCCCCTAACTGCTTCTGCCTGCCAGCCTAATCACCCCCTAACCACTCCCCTGCCAGCCTGATTGCCCCTAACTGTCCTCCTCTGGAGGCCTGGTCACCCCTAACTGCCCTCCCCTGCAGGCCTGGTCACCCCTGACTGCCCTCCACTGCAGGCCTGGTGTTCCCCCTCCCCCCAACTGCTGTCCCCTGCAGGCCTGGGTTCCCCCCAACTGCCCTTCCCTGCAGGCCCAGTCGCCCCCAACTTCCCTCCTCTGCCGGCCTGACCATCCCTAACTGCCCTCCCCTGCAGGCTTGATCACCCCCAACAGCCCTTCCTTGCAGGCCTGGTCCCTCTCAACTGCTCTCTCCTGCTGGCCTGATCCCTCACAATGGCCCTCCCCTGCTGGCCATCTTGTGGCGGCCATCTTGTGTCCACATGGGGCAGCCATCTTTGACCACATGGGGGCAGCCATCTAGTGTGTTGGAGTGACAGTCAATTTGAATATTACTCTTTTATTAGATAGGATGGCAGTGGTTGGCAAACTGCGGCTCATGAGCCACATGCGGCTTGCAAGCGACGGTTTGCCGCTTTGTGGACTAATGAGTTTGCCGACCAATGTCATATACTACCCTTTACCTCTTTGCACACAATATGCCACAATTGCCTAATCCTCACAGCTTCCAAATACATGGTAACATTTAGTCTAGTCCAGTGGTTGGCAAACTCATTAGTCAACAGAGTGGCAAACCGCAGCTCACGAGCTGCATGTGGCTTGCGAGCCGCGGTTTGCCGACCACTGACCTATGGCAAAGCCTTTTTTAAGTGGGCAAGTTATAAAGAATGTGTACAGAATTCACCTCTCAGAATTTTACCCATAAGTTTGAAGTGGCTTGTGTAATATCACACAGAGGCAGAAACTGGACTAGAATCAAGGTCTTACAAATTCTAGACAGGGTGTTTTCTAGTGGTTCCTATTGTCTTTTTAAAGTAAGGAGCCAGCTGTCTGATCCTGTAACAATGGAGTAAAAGAGAGGAATCAGGGAAGACACTAAGCCTGTAATTCACTGAAAGTTTCCTTGGATGGAGCTAGAAGTCCTGTTGTGGTCCTTTTTTAGATAGCGCTTGAAATGAATTCTCCTACACATGGCCAGCAAATGAAGGTACATTTCCTGTTGGTCCAGGAGGGCATTCTGGGTGGAAAGGACACCATTAACTGATGGTTTATTGCTTTGGGGAAATATTTGGACATCCTGTTTGCTTGATCAGCAGTTAAACCCCAGGTTGCTGTCTTGACCTCGGTTCACCCAGAAGATTATTTCTATAAACTTGAAAACTGAAACCAAGTAAGATCACATACACAAAAGAAGTTCAAGGGGAAAAAGTCGAAGCTTTTGTTTGTCTCTAGGGTGCGAAATGCTGGCCAAAGACTAGACTACTGTTCCCTGGCTGGAAACAAGGTGATTTGCATTTCTCCTGGGTTTTAAGCTCCTGATTAACTATGTAAATAATGTTACTCAACAAAGCCTCCTTTTCCCCCTTGGATTTTGACCTTCCGAGCTCCATACTAGTGTTTGTGGGGATTAAATTATGCATGTTAAATATCAGAAGTTTGGAAACGATGTCAAGTCCTAGTGGAATAGGTCAAGTTTTCAAGTATAAGTCATCGAAAGTAAACATAGCTTTATTAACAATGATGTCTCCCAATTGCTGCTCATAATTATCCTCCTGCTTGATAAATAACATTATGAAAACTTCAGAGGCTAACTCCCCGCAGCTCACCCAGCACATAAATATGAATGATAAGAGCTGTGAGTAGCACATTCGCCCGCCTCGCGTGGTACAGTCGGGTTGGTCTCCAGCCCCCCTACCTGAGGGCCTTATGTGAAATAAGGATCACTTTTCTTGGTGGAAAGCTTTATAGCCTCGAACAAGTTCTCTTTTTTGTTTGTTATGTTTTGTTTTTTCAAACACCACTGCAAGTCAGTTAGTGATAGTATTAATTCTTCTTATTTCTCCAATAAAGAAAATAAGTCTTAGAAATTTGGCCAAAAATGACCACTACTCTGATTTTTATAGCAAGCACTGCCTTGTATCTTGATTGCACAGAATTGTGGTTATATATGGAGATGGTGAAGCTGTGATTGGGATAAGGGGCCTACTGAAGCGTCCTGGGGTGGCTGTTTGCAAGGATGTTCAATAGATGATAACTCCTTCAGCTCTGTGCCTTTCATGTGATTTTCCATATTTGCCTTTCACTATAAAATGAAAAGGTATAATCAAACTGAAAAGGGAAGAGGAAGAAACTGGGCCATGGTCGTTCAAAGCTAATCAGTGCAGGTCTGGTGTTGGACCCAAGTGGTTGGACTCCAAAGTTAGTGCTTTTCCTCATGAAAGCGGAACAGGGGCTGAGTCTGATGACCACGACCAGTTTTCCTCCCTGTTGTGTTCTCACCTGGCCCAGCCAAAGCCAAAACTCCATTCCATGCCTGGACCTACCATTCCCTGATAGACAGAATTTGGGGACACTGTGCTCCCAGGGATTTGTGACTTACAACAAAAGAACATTATCATTTTCAGGGCTATTCAGGGAAGGTTCTAAAAAAGGAAGATGTTTAAAAATTTTTTTTAATCACTCATGTCTAAACAAACACCAAAAAGCAGAATTTTATAAAGGAACCATAAATGCATTGTTAGTGAACATCTGCCAAAATTTCCATGGGTGTCAAAGAAAACAAAATAAGACAAAAATAATAACAACAATGTAATAGTGAAGCAAAAACCCCTCCAAACCCAACAACACTATTAATATATCAGAGTTGGCCCACCAAAAAAGAAAATAAGAAAGCAGCAAAGAAACTGCTGAGCTTTAGGGTCCCTAGGTTTCTTTTACTCCAGTAAAGCTTGGCTAAAATAACACAAATCCTATAGCTTACTAATTTTTCAGGCCAATATTTGGGTATAATTTGTGTGCTTTATAGGCCTGGAAAACCCACGAGAGGCCACAACTTGCTGACGTAACTGTCTTTGAATTTAACAAAGCCCATTACCATGTCAGTGAGGAGGATGGGGGAAGCTCAAGGGGGCAGGTTTTCCCAGCACCCAGAGGGGTTTTTCACTGCAGCTACTGAAATAATAAACTCCCTTGACTTTTGGCTCTGACCAGAGGAGTTTTAACAGTTCACTTCTAATCGCAGATAATTCTTTTTTGTATTATTATGTCATTTTAGGTGCTGTCATTACAGACATAGCAAATGTTGCTATGTTACCGAAAACCATAAACTGTACACATGATATCAGAACTCGTGTGTGTGTGTGTGTGTGTGTGTGTTTTAGTCTGCCTTCTATTCATTCTTGAAGAGGCTGTGTGGTGTCTGGAATCGGAACTGAACTTTTTGTCCTCTCTTGTTTCGATGGAAAGAAATTAAGAGCTTGCTCATTATCTTTCCACTAAACTTTAGTATAAATCCTGGAGTACGAAATTCTTCAGCAACCACATTTCATACAGATCCCAGCAATAGAGATGAAGGACTATGTAGTATGTCAAGACAGGGAAGTGAAAAATGCTGTGTAATGTTTTGTCTTAGACAAGGCAATTGCTTTTGATTTTATTCTTAAAGTGAGATAAACTTCACTTAGTGATTTCCGGGGGATTTTTATCCTAAGATAATATGCTTTAGTTTCAATAGGCAAAAGTGGATTATTACCATTAGACAAAAGTCTCTCTCTCTCTCTCTCTCTCTCTCTCTCTCCTTCCCTCCCTTCCTCCCTCCCTTCCTCCCTCTCTCTCTCTGCTTGATTTATTAGTTTGTTTTGACTACATTTTTTAGGGAGTTCTCATCTAATTTTCAATGCTATTTGAAATAATTTAAACTCCTAGAAAATTTTTAAGGAAATCAATTCCTGTATACCATTTTTTACTCAAAGACATCTGTTGTTGACATTTTGCCACATACACTTTATTTCTATCATCTAATTCTATTTTTTAAAATATTTGAAAGTGAGATAATAAATTCTCCTTTACCTCTAAATTTTTAAGAATAAGGACAATTTCATACATTTAAGAATGCAAAACAAACTGAGATTAAAAAAATAAAATCAGTGACACTTATGTCCATAGCCACTTATGTCCATAGCCGTACACATGTCCTCTGCTATCCCTGTAAAATCCTATGGTATCATGTGCTTGTCCTGGATCCAATCCAGGACCATCCATTTCAACCTGTTCTTACAAATTCCTTCTTTCTGTTTCTGCCACATAAACCTCAAATGCCCCAGCTCTTCAGTGGTTCTCATCCTTTGCACTGTCTTGCTTTCTCAGGCAGATGGAATAGATGCTGGAGCTCCTTAATTTTCCTTGAGTATCTCCCCTTTGCCCCAATCAATACATCTGCTTGTCTGTCTCTTTCTTCTACATGTAGATAACCTAACCTATACCAATGTAAGAGTGAGCTTATGTTTTATAGCCTTCATTCTACATAGATAAGATATCCATATAACTGAAAGTTTCCATGGTGATACAAATCTAAATTCCACGGGATGATTCCAGTGGTGGGCATTTGAGACCCCATAGCAGGCTGTGGGACTACACTGGAGTCTGTGGACATTGGTGCCCTCTGAATCCATCCTACATAATTGGCAGGTTTGACCCCTTCACCCCCACCATTGCCATTGTCAACAGTTTCTATTAAGTTCTCATACATACAGGTGGGAGCTGACTCCATTTCTACAGACAGGCAATAATACTTTTCCAATCAGCTAACTTTTTTCTGAGCCTATCATCGATCCACCACAGATAGCTAATTTCACTTTACCTTAGCAACCTCATCTGTAAAATGAGAGATTGAGAACAGATAATACCAGAGGTCCCTTCCCAGTATTTTCTTCAGGCCAGTCTAGTCAGCCCATTCTACATGAATTTTAGGTTAGCTCATCCAAATGTTTTGTAGGAAGCCCTTTGATACCATTGGGGTCCTATGAGTACTTTGCAAAACCATTTCTTGGTCTCCTACATCAGGGAATGGCGTTCTGCCCAGTGTCAAAGGCACCTGAACCTCTGAAAGGGGCTGAGAATGTGGCGTCTCAAAGCTCTGAGGGATGTGAACGTGGCCAAAAGTGTTATCTCCTCTTTTCTGTTCTGTCGCCAGCTGCTGGGGTTAGTTCAATTTTACCATTTAAAGGTTTTTGGGGGAGGCTAGTGAATATTTCTAAAAGATTGCATTGCTTGAGAGCTCATGCTATTGCACGCAGTATAAACCAATTCCCACCTCTATTATATAAGTATGTGATTTTTACCCCTACAAAAATTCTATATTGGCTCATAATAGGCAGTGGTGGTGGTCTGCTGGAAAATGCTCTGGGTGGAATTTGGGGGAGAGAAATTGTCATCCCTTGGGCTGTGGAATTCATAGAGGAGGGGCAAGCTGCTGCCCAGCCCCCCTCCCCCCCCCCCCCCCCGGCTGGGGATGGGCCATCTTCTTGCCCATTTATTGTACAGCGTCATAGGGTAGAGTCGTGATTCTTTCTTCTTTCTCTGAGAGGATAATACAGCCTCTCTTGGGGATGGAAAGGCAGGGAAGTGCAAATGACCAGAAGCTTATCCATAAAAATAGCCTGCAAAGGTCAGAAGTGGTTGGGACAAGGCTTAAGGAAGTAAAGAACTGTGGTCTTCAGCTCCGATGATAGTTAAGAATTTACCGTCCCTGAGGGCATACTGTGTGCCCTTATAAGCAGTTAAAAATGTGCCTGTCTGCAAGAATCATTTTATAAATATGATTGCAGCTCGAAAAATGGGGATCGATTTTAAGGTTGACCTTTTATTTGTAAGTGCATAGTTTAACTACAGCCCTAAAGTATTGATTAGTTAAAACTCTCTGCTTGGGAGTTCCCAGACTTGGGAACCAGACGGTTTGTAATGAGAAGCAGCATCTGACGTGGCCGTTGTTAAGCCCGAGAAACAGGCTGGGGGCCGGTCAGCTGAAGGAGCGTCTGAGTGTTTAGCAGAATACCGTTAAATGTGGTTTGTCCCTGCAGCCAGGTAGCACTGGGTCCAAAATCTTGACCTGCTTTGGGAGTGACATTGCCATCATTTTGGGAGTATGAGAGAAGAATTTGAAATAGTCAAGGTATTGATGAAATCCATCCTGTATTTGAAGGAAATTTTGTGGACTGAATTGTGTCCCCATGAATCCATATGTTGAAGTCGATGTGACTAAATTTGTTTTTTTTTTTATGAGGTACTTAAGGTTAAATGGGATCATAAGTGTGGGTCCTAACCCAATGGGATTAGTGGCCTTATAAAGAGGAGGAGAGTTCTCTTTCCCATGTGCATATCAAGGAAGGGCCCTGAGAGGCAACCCAAAGAGAGAAGTCTCAGCAGATGCCAACCCTGCCGACACCTTGACCTCAGACCTCTCAGTCTCAGAACTGGGAGAGAAGACATTACTATTGTGTAAGCCACCCAGTGTATGGTCACTTATTATAGAAACTCCAGCTGACCAAGACAAAGCAGCTCAGGGGGCTAAGCATGGCATAATTAGAGCTAAAGAAAAGTTATGTGATTGTAGCGACCTCTTAATTCTTTAAAAAGCATGTGTTTGCCGAAACCGGTTTGGCTTAGTGGATAAAGCTTCGGCCTGCAGACTGAAGGGTCCCGGGTTTGATTCTGGTCAAGGGCATGTACCTTGGTTGCGGGCACATCCCCAGTGGGGGGTGTGCAGGAGGCAGCTGGTAGATGTTTCTCTCTCATCGATGTTTCTAGCTCTCTGTCCCTCTTCCTTCCTCTCTGTAAAATAATCAATAAAATATATTTTTAAAAAAGCATGTGTTTGCTTGAGTCAAGCTCCAGGACAGGACCAGAAGAATTAGGGTGTCACTTTGGAAGCACTTAATTAAAATTATACTGAGTTTTATCGCATTTATTATGGTCATCCATTTAAGAGAAAAAATACTTCCTTCAGTCAAGATTAGAAGAAATTACAAATATCTGCTTTCAACCAGAAGGTGAAAGTCCCTACCATCACAAGTCCGGGGTTGAAAGATACACCCTCTCCTAGGCATAGACATCCTGAATTTCCAAGAAAATGATTGAACATCTAGCCTCTGGAGATGTTCAGCTTCATAAATGTAACATGTAACATGTTTGGGGAGGTTGTATGTTTGTGGAAACGACAAAAAGCAAAGGTGAGCCCTCATTTAAAGAGTTTTACAGGATGGGCCAATTAAAATGACAAGCAAAGATAGGAGAAATCCTGACTGCCCAATTTCGAAAATCTACAATAAAAAATGCACACATACTCAGGATATCAGGGTTCGAGATTTACTTTGCTAAATCATCTTTTTTTCCTCCCTTGAATGGCTTCAGAAAAATTTTTTTTTTAATTTAGTGCAGGGACTATATATACAGTAACACCAAGCTTTTAACAGCTGTATTTTCCCCCTTTTGCTGTCGTAATTATGGTCTCATTAGGATTCCAATAAAAAGTCAAGAAAAACCTCTTTTTTTTTTTTCTAAGGAAAACAGAAGTACCCACAGTGTCTTTCTCCACCAACATGCTATGCTTTTAAAATATTTGCATTTGAAATTCCTCACTGCAAATATTCTCAAACCAAAGGTAAATATAACACTTAGATTACTCCCAGAAGAACATTCCTTCTGCTATTAATACCCTGAATTCAAATCAGAATTTTTGCAAGTCTGTATAATTTTACTGTATGTACTTTATCCTGCAGTTTGGCAGGCCGAACTGTGAGGAAACTCAAAGCATCAGCGATGAATAAAAGGTGGCATCTCTTGCCTGGTGAATACGTGTTTTTTTTTTTTTTGGTGGTGGTGGTGGTGGTGGTGGGGATTTCCATTTCATAAAATCCTCTGTTTGTGATAGCGGGTTCACAAGCGTGGAATTCTGTTTGTCAAGAACAAAGACGGGCAGGTCTCCCCGCCAAGAAACCAGAAAGCCCATTCATATCCCACCTTTCAGTAGACCATTAGACTAAATTAGGAAAAACAAGAGTCTGTTGTCCGCTTCCCTCTATTTTTTATGCCCTTTCTCCACTCATTAGTGTAGCCCCGTCCCTTTGTTGAAAGCTCCACTGCCAGGTAATATATCCTGGAGGTTTCCGCCCTTCCCTCTCCGGAATCTGCGCCTTGCACCCTGAAGGTTTCCTTTTCCAATCATAGGTTGTTTGCTTGTTGACACATTCCCTGGACGCCAGTGTGTTTTTCTAGGAATTACACACGGAATTCATCCAAGCGAAGACATCGCAGGTGTTATTTTGAAAGAGGCCCATAATACCACCACCAAAAATAGTAGAGAAGAGGGTCATTTCAGGCCTCATCGCAACGAGGAAAGTGGAGCACTGGCTGCTTCCTTGGTGGCGCTATGGGCTCTCTGCGAACAAGGCTACCCTTGAGACATACCCACAGCAAAAGGCCAGCTCTTCAAGAGGATGGAGGAGCAATGAGCACACTGGGAGCATCTCCAGGGCAGTATCCAGCGGGAACATGGGAACAGGAGTGAGGTGATGGAACCTATTGGCGTGAGTGGAAGTGAAGAAGGGCAGTCAGTACAAGGAACTCATTGTTTTTGAGAAAAGTTGGCTAAGAGGGATGAGAGTAAGAAGGGGAGGGGGAGGTTTTTTCTATTGTTTCTTCAACGATGGATGCTTTTTGAGTGGGTTGAACTGTCCAAGGGAAGGAGAAATGGAAGATTATACTTGAAGAGAAATAATGGGATGGGATTCCGGTGGAGAAAGGAAGAGGCAAGAGTGTGAGATCACTGGAGAGTGACTTCCCTCAGCAAGAGGGCACCTTCCCCAGAGAGGGAGAGGCAGGAGGCCCAGATGGGTATAAACATAAGATGCTGAGTCAACATGTAGACCTTAAAGAGATTTTACCTAACAGGTTGGTTTTTCTGAATATGGGTTAGTTTAGCCTGGAGCAGGAGGAAGGAATTTGAAAGAACTACCCTTTTATAAAATAACTAGGGGACCAGTGCACAAATTTGTGCACCTTGAAAGGAACCGTGGGCCATGAGGCTGTGGTGGGCACAGGGGTGGGTCTTAGCCCATTCTCCAAGCCCCCGCCTGGCCCCTCCTGCCAAGGCCCCCATTCCCTGTCAGCTGGCAGCCCCGCTCCCACCACCACCGCTCACACCTGCTGATGGTGCTGAGCGATTGGGGCCGGTGCTGGGTGCCGGCAGTGATTATGAGCAGGGCTGGTGCTGGTAGCAGGTGCAAGCACTGGGCGGGACTGCGGCACGTGCCAGCAAAGAATTTTCAGTAACCACCAGAGGTTCACCCTAATGACACCTACCAGCACCCTGCCTTGGTCTGGTGTCCCAGCTCACCTGCTCCACCATCCCGCCGCGGCAGATACCCGCCATGCTCTGCACTCTTATCATCTGCTGCCAACACCTGCCATGTTCCGTGCACGCCTTCTTGTGGTCAGCATGCCTCATAGCGGCCGGTTGTTCTGACATTCGGTCTATTTGATAGTAGGGTTTTATATATATAGATTTTTGGAAACTGGAAATGTTTGAAATAATCATTGGAGGACCTGGAGAAGAATAAGTTTCCTGGAATATATTTCCATGAATGGGATTCTTGAGTTAAATATAAGGTGTTTTATGTTCTTTAAAAAAAATAAGTATGGCCAATGTTGCTTCCCAAAAAGGTTCACCATTTGTGCTGACTCCAGCATCAGAGTGAGATGGAATTATCTGAGCCAGTCCAGCATGACTTACCTGTCTCTTCTTTCTCTCCAATGTCCTTTCTATCATTCCTGCTCATTGGCAGCCCTCCAAGAACCAGCAGTGAATTAGGGTTCCTTTTTCTCCCCATCCTCTTTAACGGTTATTTCTTGTCTTATTGTTACAGCCATTCTGACAGGTGTGACTTTAATTTTTCTTATACTCTTTAACACTTATGAAACTCATTGAAATTTTTGTTTAAAATACTTTAAAACCAGCAGTTATGTTGTTTTTAATATGACTACCTTTACCATTCATCAATTTGATGTCTCATTATATAATACATTTATTTTCAGAACTATATTATAATTGCTGACATAAAATTATAGCTGGATATCTATGGTTAATATTGTTTCTAGGTACTTTCGGGTGGTTCTTTTAGTACTGTTATGAATGAAATATTTTATCCATTCTACTTACTGCTTGTTGACCAGGATTTACATAAGATACTCATCTGAGTTACTGAATCCATTAATGATTCTAATATGTTTTCATTAGATCCTCTTGGAATTTCTAATACATCCAATATATCATCTGAAAATGACACATTTTTTTCTTTACCATATGTATGACTTACATTTATATTTTACATGGTATGTATTGCTCAGGACTTCCAAAATAAGTATTATATAATAGTGGTTGGATTTTGGGAAATTACTTGTCCTACTGAATTGATATACTTATATGCATTGTGACGCTATTTATTGGCTTTGATAGAAATTCTCTATCTTATTAAATGGTATCCTTGCATTTTCCTTTTTCAGAGTTTCCACCAAGAATACATATAAAATATGATCCAATAGCTTTTTGTCTTCTATTTGGATAATTATGGGTTTGTGGTTGTTGATATTTGACCAATTAATGGGGTGTGTTATATTAGGAAGTTTCATAATGTTCAACAATCTTGTCATCCCTTAGTTATGTTTTTCACTCTTGAACTAGTTATTTTGGCATGATTTCTAAACAGATTGAGTGTAAACATAGATGTAGAGAGAGTGGAATATTTAGCAATGTTTCTTCTTTTGACTGCCCAGAGCTGTGAGTATATGCAAAGGTGGACAAGAACAGGGGTTAAAGAACTAGCTAGTAAATTGGATCGGTATTTAGCCTGTATTTCTTAAGAGCATGTTTGGCCTAAATTCTTAGGCTAATTATTTTAACTTACCTTGTCTTGATATAGCCTTAGGGTTGACATTAATAAGATAAGGAAACTAGTGAGACCTGGAAGGCAATTTTTATTCACTATGTTGTTTACTAAACAAAAGTGAGATTTGGCATGTTTAACAGAATAAAAATGTCTAAAATCACAATATAATACAAAGAAAGACACAGCCCATTGAGAAATGGACCATTGATCTACCCTGCAAGAGGTGTTATAAACATTCTGTATGTGACTGAGTTTGCAAGTGTGTTATAATGTGAATAATATCAACTTTTTATTTATAATCTTGAATAATTATTTTGACTAATAAGTGTAAATTATCTTTAAACTAATTAAAATTAAATTGAAATATATAAAAGAAAAAAAAACAACTCACCTCTAATCCCCAAACCCAAAGATAACTTCTCTTTGTATAATTTTGTTTCTCTTTTTCCCTATTGAGATCACACTATACGTAAAGTTCTGGTACTTTTAGACTTTTCACATCATAATTGCTAAAATGGCCAGTCATATAACAATTCTAAAAGTGTCAAGTCAACATGCTGTATGCCTTAAATTTATGTAATGTTACATGTTAGATATATTTTTAAAATTGGTTTTTATTGATTTTAGAGAGAGAAGAAGGGAGAGGGAAAGAGAGATAGAAACACCCAGGAAGAAAATTATTGATCAGCTGCCTTCTCCACACCCTGCACCAGGGATTGAGTCCTAAACCAGGGCATGTACCCTGACTGGGAATTGAACTGGTGACCTTCTGGTTCGTAGGTCAACACTCAACCACTGAGCCATGCCAGCCAGTTTAGAAGCAGCAGCTTTTAAACTGAATCTGGAAGGACACCTATGCTTTTTCCAGATGAAGGAAAGAGGAACATTCCTTCTAAGGAAAATCGTATCAACAGATAATAAAAGGTATAGGAATTCTGGACATATAAGAGAATCTATGCTGACTATTCAGTCAAGATAAGATTCATAGTATCCGTCCAGAGGCAGAAAACTTGAAGGTAGTTTGGATAAAGAGTCCATCAAGTCCTGGTTTGTAACCATAGAGAATTGGTCAGAAACTGCAAGGGGGAGAAAGAGAGAGAGAACCATTGATTTGTTCCACTTACTGATGCATTCATTGATCGCTTCTTGTATGTGCCCTGCCAAAGATGGAACCCACAACCTTGGTGTATCAGGATAATGCTTTAACCAGCTGAGCTAGCTGGCCAGGGCCAGGACAGTCTATATTAAATTTTTTTAAGAATTTGGAAATCTCCTCTAAGTCAAGACATTTGGACCAGAATTAGCAAAATGGAATGATTAGATATACATATCTGGGTTTTTAAAACATGAAATTAATGTGATGATAATTGACAGAATAAAATTATTTATTTGGCCCCCATTGTTGAGCCTCATGTTTTCATCTGGAAAATTCTATTTTAAGTGACATTGAATTTTATGTACATGTCAGATTATTCATGAGAAATGCCTATTCCAGAGCCTCATGAAACAGAGAGACCTGAAGAAACTTCTGATTTCTAACATTGAACTCTTCCTCACGTGAAACATTCTAGAAAATAACATATTTATAGCACTTTTATAAAGTATAGTATGTTTTCTTGAGCAATGAGATTTTCTGTAAAAGCAATTTATGTGGAAGATACGCATTTAGGGAAAGTTAAATCATGTTTCTAAGGAGTGGGTTGCATGTAGATCTCCATATATATATATATATATATATATATATATATATATATATATATATATATATATATGTGATTTAATAATAATACTGCAGACAATGGGATCTCCAGGTGTCAGTTGCTCTAGTTGAGACCGTTTGGTGTCTCTGAGATTTGTGCACAAAACCAGGGGTTCATGGTCTTGATTGCACATTAGAATTTCCTGGGAGAATTAATAAACCACAAAACCCCAAATTACATTCCTGAGGTCTGACCCTCGGAGATAGCACTGATCTCGGGGCAGCACAGGGATGGGGAATCTTAGCTCCCCAGGTGATCCTCATGGGTAGTGAGGGTCTGGAGTCACTGCACTAATCCACATGATAAAGATTAGCTTCAGGGAGGGGATCTGAAAGAGCCAACTCAGCTTTTCCAAAGTGATTGACCCAAGAACTCTCGGAGTTATGGCCTCTACAGTTCTTTTTAGTGAGACCTATCTACCTGCAGCTTACATTTGGCACTTGGTACTGGCTTACAAGGGGCAAATCAGATGAGGATGAAGGGGAACAGGCTGTTGGGACTTGCCCCTCCTCTCTTCCTTCTCTTTCTTTCTATAATGAAGCCCAGAGGTGGAGACTCTTAAGCATTCCTCTCCCCTGTTATAACTTGAGCAAATTCCTTCAGGAACAATGGCTTGGTAAATGCTCTTTCCTGGAGGTGTCACAGGTAGTATCCTAGTTCTCAGCAGTGGTAGGTTGTACAGAAAAGCTTCAGAGCCACTGGGTCAGTTATGGGTCACAGGAACTGTGAACAATGGCAGCCTAGGCTCAGGAGACAAAAGCTGTCCCTTCACACAGAGGGCTGACCTGAGACCTGGGCATCTGCTCCAGGTACTGGGCGTGTGGGATTATGGTGTCGTTATAGGAAGGGCTCAGTGTCTCTCCAGTGCCGCCTGTGACCAGTTGTTGGTCTCATTCTTAATGAAACAAATGGGTCAAGCTCATATGGAGATGAACTGGGAAGTTGTGAAATGCAAGAGATGCGAATTAACAACCAGGCTCAGCGTCCGGGGGTTACCACCGCTCCTGTTGACCCTGATGAGATCCCTGTTTGGGGGACAGTTGTCATGGTTTTCCAAGGAGACCAGCACAAAGGCCTCCGCATGGTTCATTTTGTTTCGGAGGCAGCTCAGATTTAATGCTAAGCAAAAGACGACTGTCGGGGCCAAGCTCATGGATAACAAAGCTTGAGTTGCCCCTAGGAAGTCTACAGAATGATCTGAGGTTTTAGGGCTTTAAATCTGACTTTAATTAGATTATAAGGCCTTCTTGTCTGCCGTTGTTCAGCGCAAAGGCCCACTGATTTTCCCCTTTGATTTGGGCAGTGGAAGATTGGCCCAAGTCAAATACTTTCCATGGGAATATAATCGTGTCTTGCAAATGGTTTTTCAAAAATCATCGGGCCCAAAGATTCCATTTGTCTTGCAAAGTTCCCATGGAATAAAACCATATTCATGAATGCCTTTAAGCTATCTTCTCTTCCTCAGTTGCTTTTAAATCCTGTGATCCTTCTTCCATCTCACCATGTCACTTTGCTATAAAATAACATACACACAATGCAGACACGATGTTTTAACATGGCTTGATTAGCCCCAGAAAGCAACCATCACAACAACAGATCCTTAGGGGGCATGGAAAAGGAAATGTTGAATTCATTTAGTTTGGTCAGCCTCCTCATTCCCATGAAGCCTATCTGATTGTTTAGTAGTCAAGATTTTATGACGTGGCTTATACGCTTTGCTTACATAACAAATATCAGTCACTCATATTGTTATAGTTATTTTATCTTATGTCAATGAAAATTTTAAAGTTTGAAAAAAACTAACATTGAAAACAGGACTGAGTGTTTGGGATTTTGGAGTTGGGGAATAGCATTGGGATTTCCTATTGAAGACTTCCTGGGAAGTGGTATGCAGCTGACATGGCCATGACCCTGGCACATTAGAACTGAGGCCTCCTGACTCACAGAAGCCTGAGGACACCGCCTGGGGGTTCAGACATAACCCTTCTGAACCCCAATGTGCAACATTGGGCAATAACGTCAACTTCCTGAATCCAGTGCCTTTTTTATTGTCTAAGGCAGTAATGCCTACTCAACAGTATTGTTGAGGAACTTCTTTATAAGTTACTGCAGCCAACTTTTATCACGCATTTCTATTGTTCAGCACTAGACTATGTGCCTTATACCAGTCAACTCATTAATCCTCAAAGAACCCTAAGAGAGAGGTTAATCTTAGGAAGCCTATTTTACAGAGGAGGAGGCTGGGGTACAGGGAAGTTAAACGAAATAAAATGACCCAGCATTTTGTGTGAGACAGGATTCAAATCTAGGGCTCACACCTCAGTACTTAAAAAGAGGGGTAGACGGTATTATCAATACGCAGTCAGACTCCCACACTCATTCTGTTTTACCTGCACACTTAAATAAGTATTTGCCCCTCTTGTGTCACACACACACACACACACACACACACACACACACACACACTTTTTGCTGATAAAAAAAAGAAAAGTTGAATTCAAAGTCTATTTGCTTTAAGCAAGATGAATCAGAAAAACACAATCTGGCAACTTGCCTTTCCTTTTATATTGCAAATTGACAAAATAAAATGAATCCAACTCCACTGCCTGGTTTCCCCACTGTGTACCGATCGGCAGGTCCTGGCTGGTAGACGTTTCCTGAATGACTGTTTCCATTCAATGTGGTTGGACAGCATGCAGAAGAATCTCAGAGATTCACGGTTGGAATGGTGGTGGCGGGCAACCGCACATTCTTAAAGTATGGAGAGTGAACTTTTGTCCCCTTCATCACGGGGCAAACACAGAGGTCCTGATGGACTTCCCTCCTGGGCCCTCTGCTGGGCCACGCCCGGCTTTGTTGCTGTGCTGGTTCTCTGTAGACATTTCCCATCATGGTGTGACCTCTGAGACCTCTAGAGACTCATGTGTCTTCAAGAATGTGCCACATAGATCTAGAGCAATGGTTCTCAGCCAAGGAAGATTTCCCACGCCGCGCCCCTCTGACCACAGACAATGCCTGGAGACACTCTGGGTTGTCACAGCTGTGGGTTGTGCCGCTAAAGACATTACCGTGCACCCCGTCCCTGACAAGACAGGAAGAAAGGATCATCCAGCCCATATCATGCGTCCTCCTATTGAGGAATCCTGACCTAGGGAATTACTACAATCCCCTCTTTGAAAGTGGCATCTTGAGACAGGATCACTGAATTAGGGTGCATACCTCTACAAGTATGTCTTGCAAGTAAAAACCACAGTGTGATACCAGAGCAAAAGGGATATAATGAAAAGGAAGATAAATACTAGGACTTAGCAAGCTCCATAGCCAACTGAATGTTCATAATCATTGGGGGCGGGGGGGGGTGAGTGAGAGTAAATCCAAAAAAGCACTTTGAAAAACGGCTTGGTGGTATCTAGTGAAGCTGGACATGTGCATACCCTTGACCCAGCAATTCCATTCCTACGTGTAGACCCATTCGAAATGTGTACATACATTCACCAGAAGCGTGTACTAGACTGTTCACAACAGCACTATTGGAAGTTGCCAAAGTTGAAAAAAACCCACATGACCTTCAGTTGCAGAATGGGTAAATACATTGTTATATATTCACACAATTGCACACCATAGAACAAGTGTGTGTGTGTGTGTGGGGGGTGGGGGGAGACCTACAGCTTTACACAATGACTTGAATGAATCTCACAAAAACTGTGCTGAGTGAGGAAAGGCAGACAGAAAAAATAAGGTACCACATGGGAAAAACTGATTTCAGCTGCTAGAGGTCAGGCCAGTGGGCATCCTTGCTGAGAGCGTGGGGAGAGCGTTTTGAGGGCTTGTCACCTTCTCCTTTGGTCCGGGTGCTGGTTTCACGTGGGTTCATTTTGTGAAGTCACAGCGTGGTGTACTTTTTATGCTTGCGCTCTTCGGCACGTGTGATATTCTTCAATAAAAATTTTAAAGTGTGCGGCTGGTGCTTTGGAAAGAGGGGCAGGCCCTGGGTATTTCTACTAATTCTTTCCCTTACATTTTATGTGGATCAGTCCAAAGGCACCTTGAGAAGTGCAGGGGTGAGCAATGGGGAGAGCGAAGGAGGGTGGCAGTGGGAGGGCACTTTCCGGGGAGCCCGGTGGGGCAGGAGGCAGCCTGGGGCACTGGTGGAGGACTCCACTTGAGAGGAATGTCCCTGAGCAGATGGACAGCGCAGTGTCAGTTGCAGAGTCTGTGCTAAAGAAAGACACGCTCATTGGTCAGTACTGAGTCCAAGGGACCAAGATGCCTGGTATCGAGAGTAGCTTTGCTGGGTAGGAGTGAGGAAGTTTTAGGCAGAGAATTGCTAAGAAGTGTAAAATCTGGTTTGCAAAGACACTTTGCTCAGACCATGATTTTTTACCATGATTTTTTTTGATGCCTGACTTTATCATCCCTGTCTGTCTTTCTCTCTCTTTCTTTCTTTCTTTCTTTCTTTCTTTCTTTCTTTCTTTCTTTCTTTCTTTCTTTCTTTCTTTCTTTCTTTCTTTCTTTCTTTCTCTCTTTCTTTCTCTTTCTTTCTCTCTCTCTCTTTCTTTCTCTCTCTCTCTTTCTTTCTCTCTCTCTCTCTCTCTTTCTCTCTCTCTCTCTCTCTCTCTCTCTCTCTCTCTCTCTCTCTCTCTCTCTCTCTCTCTCTCGCTAGGGAGGTGATGTCCATGCTTTGGATGCAGGTTTAATTCTTACTCATTTGTTTTGTTACTTCTTAGCAGTCAAATGGCATCGAGGATCTGTTCTTTGTGTTTTTGGTTTGTGTGGTTCGCTATGTGGTGCTAGGAAATTCCTTTGTTTTCTTTCTGCTTCCTTTTTCTTATTCATAAAAGAAGGATGAGCCTAGTGTCATCAAAGGAAGGCTGCTGTATTTATGCTTGATATTATTATCCTCATTGACATTGAATTCTGCACCACTAATAAATAATAACTCTATAAAACTGATTTACTGTAAAATCATGGGGATCCCACACAAATTTTCCAAAGCCCTCTCTGTATAGCTGTCCACTGAAAAATCATTTTCTTTCGATCCCTTATGCTCCATCTCCTTCATGGACCCCCTCTTCTGGGAGGGCTGCATGGGGTGTTGGTAGGCGCTGGGTAGCTCAGGAGGGAGGCACCTTGCTTGGAAGCCACACCGGGCACACAGCGTACAGTTTGTAACATCAGTGTTAGTACTGGCGGCCAGAGGGAGGTTGTCATTTCAGCCCTAGAGAAAGGTCCCGCTGTTGAAGGCCAGTGTAGGCAAATAACATATTTTAAATGTTGTACAGCATATGGAAATTTCT
Source organism: Corynorhinus townsendii (assembly GCA_026230045.1). Classification (NCBI taxonomy): domain Eukaryota; kingdom Metazoa; phylum Chordata; class Mammalia; order Chiroptera; family Vespertilionidae; genus Corynorhinus; species Corynorhinus townsendii. The sequence goes on from JAPDVU010000009.1 coordinate 5,849,466, forward strand.
ATTACTGCAAACATTTGGTTTGGTTCTGTGCCTGTTCAACATATTGCTCATTTCTAAATTAACTGTCTTCTAAATGGGGCACAGTCATGATTCATGTCCCCGTTTTCCCTGTAGGCGGAGGACTCCAAGTAGGTGCTGCATACTGGCTTTTCCACAGCCGCACGCATGGATCCAGCTCCCCGAGGTCCGTTTCTTATGCGGAGCCAAGAGGCAAACCGCTGATGGGGGGAGTGGGGGACGCTAGCTGTTCGGTGAGCGGAGTGAGCTTGCCAACCTCTCGGGCCCTTCCAGAACCACACGGAGGGCCTAGAACTGCAACTCACAGATTTTCCTCCCCCGCCAAAGCTCATTTCCTTCATGTGTGAGACGAATCTGGTGGAAAGGACTGGGGATGGGGCATTCAGATAACCACAGCATTGGTGTTTTCATACAAAGGATAGTCTTCTGATAATAACAATACAAAAATAACATTGTTTATTGCTACCCACTTTTTGGAACCATGTATTATTTTTATTTTCCGATTGTTAAAAAAGTAATGTTTGTTGAGACAATTTGAAAGACAAAGTGTAAGTCAGAACCTAAAGTATTTCATAAGACAATGAAGATATAGGAGCCCTCTATACTATTCTGTCTACTTATGGGACAAATGACTGGAAACATGACTCAGACATTCATTATCCAGATCTCATCTCTATCAGTATTTTTGTGTGATTTCATTACAACTTTTCCACATCAGTGTCTAATTCGCTAAATGCTGGTACATTTCCCTGATGCCTCCTCTCAGCTCCCTGACAAAATTGGCAGTGCTTGCCTCTGACCCGCTGGCCTTTATAAACAAGGGAATAATCTCACCTTTTGTGAAGAGCAGGGTTTAAATCCCAAGATGAAGAGAATGAAAAATGCCCAAGATAATTCAGTGTTCCAGTGTGTTTAATCTCCTGAGGCCCTAGTCCAGGGCCTGGTACTCGGGGGTCACAGTCAGTGAGCACCATTCGGAAATGACATGCCGCCGTAAAGTCCTTCGATCTCGCGTCTTAGGAGTCGCACAGTGAAGTCACCAGGGCCTCAGCCGAGGCCTCAGTTTGCTTGTCTTCCTGAGCAGCTTTTCCACCTTGAGTATACTCACATATTTAGCCGCTCACTTTCCCACTGCCCCTCCCATGAGCGGAAGGCCGACCATTCCTTGAGGGTGTCCATGTCCTTGTCAGGCCGCCCGCCATTTTCATGTTTTTTTTCCTTAACCTGTTTTCAGCTTCATTCTTTTGGCACTGCGCTCCTTATCCCCCCAAGGAACTCAGATGCCAGGATTTGAGACACTGAAGCGAGCCATCGAGAGAGCATTTGGGATCCTTTGGAGACTTCTTAGCACACACTGTGGAGGCAGCAGTCATTCTGCTTCTGTGAGGTTAGAAGGAAGCACGCAGAAGTGCATTCTGTGCTTGCTTAAGCTGTTGATTTCCCAGTTGACAGCTTGAACTCTCTCTTTTAGCCCAAGTGCTAGCCACCTAGAGAAAAGTTAGGGGTCATAAAAAAGAAAGCTCAATGCCATAGAAATTGGAAAATATCCATCTCTCTGCCCCCCCCCCCCCCCTCACACACACACACACACACACACACACACACACACACACACACACGGGTGGTTGTGAATCCCTGTGACTTCTTCCCCCTGAGGCAGCTTCCCGGTGGTCTGCCTTCATGTGATGCCCCCTGCACATCTCTCCTTAGATCGACCCACCCCTGGAATGCCGAGAAAATAATAAAAGCCCCCAATTCCTGGACAAGATTTCCCGAAGCGTAAAGGAAGGAAAGTCACAGTCACTTCCCCTTATTTAAAATCTGTGCTGACAATACCCTCCAGCTTTTTCCAGGCAGGTCCTGGGGCGAGGAGAAGGATTGGGTATGTACATCCCCTATGAACATTGTGCCAGTGAGTGGCGTGTTGAGCCGAGTTCAGAGGAGGAGAGGTGCTCAAAGATTTCCCCAGAGCGCTCACTCCCAGGTGCCCACGGAGCTTGGAGGTGGCCACCGGCAGGCTCTTGGCACCCACAAGGCTTCCTCTGGTCTGAGGGCCCATTCATTCCCGCCGGGCGCTGCCCCACACCCACTTCCCTCTCCCCTTCCAGCGCCCTTTAGGAAGATGTTTTATGAACTGTGTGCATGAATATTTGGTGCCTACAGCAAGAATGTTGTTTTCGTAAAATAAAATCAAGAGTGAGAGCAGAACTTCAGGAACCTGGATTCTCAGCCCCAGAAACGCAGCTGCTCAGACACCTGGGAGGGGATGTGGCTGATCCGGTGTCACACTGGAGACAGGCTCCTTTACCACGCTCACACCCTTCCGAGTCTCCTTCCTGCCACTCTCTTTCTGAATCTGCCTTCCCCATACAGCCGGCGAATCCTAGTGCACCTATAAGTGCGGACATCTCATTGTTGTCCCTCATGCTACATATGACCTCCGTCAGATTATGAGTGCCTCTTCTTCTCTGTTTCTAAGTCTAGCCTGAACATGTCTAGTTTCCACAAAAATGGATAGGCCAGTGCTATGTGAGTAATATAAACAGGTATCAATGTACACATTTATAGCTTATAGACTGAAATGAGTCCATTTCAAAACAGTGTTACGATTGGCTCTTAGGCCAAGCTGACGAGCACACACAACCAGGATAATTTGCTCTGATTTCAGATAAAATCCTCGTTACTTCTGCTATTTTTCTAAAGGTTAAAAATAAATGTCTTACAGTCTTAGAAGTAAATAGATGTCATGGTATGACTGATGCTGCTAATTTGCAGGAGATGAATTCAAATGGGTTTATTTTTTAAAGCTGTAGGCGACTTCATTTTTGTTTTGAGGGTCCTGTTCTACCATCTTGGCTTTTTCATCCATTTAAAAATAGATATTCCTTTAGCCAAGAAGCCATATCCTTTCTATGTTTTTATACAAAGGATATAACATGTTCATATATGTTTATTAGTATTTAGGGACATCCAATATCATGCACAGAGGATCTATATACATCTATGCATATATAACCTAAAATGCATGTGACATACAATACCGGGGTATTATATGTGTGTTCGAATATATACATACTTCCTGGTTGATGCTAATAGAATTGATTTATATGTTTCTTCCTGGTTACAATTAAACATATAAACTTATAAAATACATTCTTTATGATTGCAATTAGGTTCTTTATCCTTTTTCAGACCTTCAGATATTGAAGTAATTGCTTTAAAATTGTAAGATGTAGGATTCATTGGGTTCTTAGCAAGTTTTATGTGTCCATTTCTGTTGAGGTTCTAATTTCTTTCATATAAAATCTTTTGGCATATAGTAAATGCAAGAAGTATGCTGGCATCGGAAACGTGTGTCCTAAATTTTTTTTTTTTTTTACATAATTCTTTCATCAAAGAAAATCTCACGTAGAAGCTTATACCCTTTTTGATCGAATGGAAGAAGGGATAGGAAACCTGTAGCCTTGCCCACCCCTCTCACTCCCACCACGGAAGTCCATAAATGGGCTTGGCAGACCTCAACTTTTGTGGACTGGGGTTTGTAACTAAGGCAAAGGAGACCACCGCATGGTACACCCCGGTGATTGGCTACTGCTGGTCTACATGTTGCATGTGAGGCAGAAACTTAAAGCCAACTTAAGCTTTAGTGCCACCTGTAGGACCTGTAGGCATCATCAGTAAGAAATTGGTCAGATAGTAAACAAGCAAACATGGCCAAAGGAGGGTGGAACTACTGTCAGCTCAAAAACGGTAGAAGGGCACAGAATGAGAAAGACAGGTTCCCGACCCACCATCCCCAGAAGCACTAGGGTTCAGGAGACACCTGTGGCATCCTTTATAGAAGACCTGGGCCTCTAGGACCTGCTGAGTCAGGGAAGGAAAGGCTGCAGATCTACTGAGGGTCTGGCATTTACTCAATAGTGCAAACAGAAATAAACCAGTGTCAGCGTGTGTGGCTCAAGAACACCTACAAAGGCGATGGATCCAGTCATCCCTTGTGACTGTTAATTAAGTGCATCCTCTGACAGCCTGGACTCAAGGCTGTTAATCTTCACACCTTCCTTTGGGGCCCCGGGCTGCTGCTTTGGAGGTCTTCCTGCATCTTTGAGCAATCGGGTCCGCGGTCAAGTTGCAAAAACAACAAACATCAAAGATATTCTGTGAAGAATGCATCTTCAGATTGGCTCTGCTATGGGGCAGCTGACATTGTGGTTCATACAAAGGCGACAAATCTGCAAGTGGCATCCCAGTGCGCCTACAGAAGGAGGCGTCAGCTGTTAGTTAGCTGGACGGGGTACCTTTACCTGGGTCAGACTGTAAAGAAGTCACTGAAATCGGGGCAGAAGTAAAAACTGTCTTCCTGTGATTCCAGTTGAACTTGGATCCCTTTATAAAAAAAATAGATTTTTTAAAAATGATTTCAGAGAAGAAGAGAGAGAAACATCAGTGATGAGAGAGAAACATTGATTGGCTGCCTCCTGCACATCCCACACTGCGGATCGAGCCCCTAACCCAAGCACATGCCTGACCAGGAGTCGAACTGTGATGTCCTGTCCTGGTTCATAGGTTGATGCTCAACCATTGAGCCATGCCAGCCAGGCTGGATCACTTTTATTTTTAAAGCTCCGATTTGGTGACTACGTTAGTTATTCTATAACCAGCCACATGCTTTTCAGGTGGGAAAGGGTTTATCTGGATGCAGTCAGCATCCTTCCCACACAGCAGAGGCCTCCACAAGAGACAGAGGACCAGGAGAGGGGGAAAGTGAGGGATGCCATGAAATCTTCCAGGATGGGACTCCTAGAAATAATCAGGAGAATGTCATAGGGACAGTGTGGGGGCGAGGGAAAATCAGTAAAACATGAGTCTGTCGTGTCCATATGATCCATTTCAAGGCCAAGACTTTTATGTCCTTAGAAATGACAGATTCCCATACTATTCAGAAAATAAAAACATTTAACCTCAGTGTTTTAGGAAGCAGTCAAGGACCAGAGGACAGGAGCGGGACATTAGAACTTTCCGAAGGGGAAAATGATGCTTCTAATATCTGGGAGCACCCCTTTTTCAAGGAATCCAAATTTCTGTCACCTACCTGTGTGACTAACAAAAGGAGAGCTATAACCACAGCTCTTTATCCTGTCTCACAGTTGGCGGTCAGAGAGGAAAGGTTTTACACGTTCAGGTAACAGAGTGGCTCCCCTGTCCCTGTAGCACGTTTACTGATAGGTTACTGGATGATAAAAAAAGAAAAAGCAAATATACTAGTATGTGTTTCTATTTCATAGATGGGAAACCTGAGTTCCAAAGAGGAAAAGGAAACCCCACTAGGATTTCCGAGTGAATCAAGTGGACCAAGCTCTCCTCTTGGCTCTGATTTTTCTATGAGATCACATTGTATTCTCCCCCAACACCCTCCCTTACGAAACATGGACAGAGGACGTCACAGTTCCTAAAGAATCCATGCCCTTAATACTTGATGTTTCAGTTTCTCCCACAAAAAGGATGGTGGAGTGCATATCTACATTGCTTGATTTGAGATTCAGTCTTGTACCTTGCCTTGACCAGTAGATTGAGGTGAGTTGGACTGGGCACCTCATCAAAGCCAAGCCCCTAAAGTACCTGACCTGTTTACACCCGTTCTCCTTCACCTCTACCACTGACCAGGTCAGAATGGCCTTGGCTACCACCTGGGGCACATGTACTCCAGCTGAGCACAGCTATGTTCACTGGTCTGAAATAGTCCACAGATGCAGGAGAAATGGCCTTAGCAATCCAATATACCCTCTCCTGGGTCATTACTTACACAGACAAAAGGAACAATGTGTATCGTCCTAGAGACTAGGATATTTTAAAATGTTCTTAAAATAGACTGTGTAATTAGTCAATAAGGAAAAAATAAAGTTTGTGTTTTGGGAAGGGAGAGCAAAGGTTCAAATCTATTCTTTTAGCCTTTTCTATTTTTTAACAGCTTCGAGATATAATTTTTTACTTTTTATTTTTTAACTAGAGGCCCGGTGCATGAAATTTGTGCATGGGTAGGGTCTCTAGTCCTGGCCAGCAATCAGGGACAATCGGGGCCTTCCGGCTGCCAGCCAGGGCCTTCCTTTTTTCTGTACTGCCCCCTGGTGGTCAGTGCACATCATAGCGAGTAATAGAACTCCCGGTCTCCTGGTTGAACTCCCAAAGGGACAATTTGCATATTAGGCTTTTATATATATAGATTACAGTTGATACTCAATAGTGTATTAGTTATAGGTGTATACCAGAGTGGTTAGACATTTATATAATTTGCAAAGCAATTCTCCCAATGAGTCTAGTAACCACCTGACACCAAACACAGTTATTACAGAATTATTGAGTGCATTCCTTAGGCTGTACTTTATATCCCTGCAACTATTTTGTAACTGCCAATTTGAACACCTTAATCCCTCACCTTTTTCACCCAGCCTCCCAATGTCTCTCCCATCTGGCAATCATCAGTTTGTTCTCTGCATCGATGCATCTGTTTCAATTTTATTTGTTTATTTATTTCATTTTTTTAGGCTTCATAAGTGAAACCAGATGGTATTATTGAGATATGACTTAGAGTCTCTAATTCACCTGTTTTATGTGTACAGTTCAATACATTTTAGTGAATTCACAGAGTTGTACAACCATCACCACAATTTAATTTTAGTACATGTTTAGACCCCTAGAAAGACTCTTGTGCCGATTTAGAGAGTCTCTATTTGTAGTTGTCCGGGCCTAGGCAGCTATAAACCTACTCTCTGTCTCTATATGCTTGCTTTTGGGGCATTTCGTACCACTGGGGTCATATAATATGTTTTCCTTTGTGTCTAGTCTTAGAATGTGTAAATGGGTGAAGAATGATGTCACCATGATACAAAGACATTTGGTTTTTTGAAGTTTAACAAAAGTGGTTTAGGCTGATGCATAGGAATTATTTTCAAAATAAGGTAAACTCAATGTTGCTAGAAAAAATTAACATGGGTAAAGGTTCGGTTGCCCTATTTATGATGCACTGAACCATTTTACATCAAAGAAGATGAAACAGGATATGTATAAAAGCATATCGTATAAAAGTTGCATTGAGATGCATTTCATCAGATTGCAAAACATATAGCCAATGATCATTTTATGGAGAGCCAGTCTATGAGCCTGATATTTTTAAGGGAACAGAGTCTTTGGGACACAAAATAGCTGAGAAAGAAAGTAGTGGTATTTGCACAGACACCCTGGTCATTTCTTCCAAACTCATTCTGAGTTCAGCCTTTGCATTTCCTACAGCTTCTGTCCAGAGAAAGGGCCCATGGCGTTCCCTGCCATAAACAGGTTAGGGAAACCCACGGAAACAGAATCTAGGCAAGGAGTCAATACAGATGTGTTTAAACTGCTTCACCTTCACTTAAAAGACACCGTTCACATCATTTGGGACAATCAGCCACCTCTGTGTTTATGTAACATGAATCTGACTTGATCATCAAACCCTAAATAGCATATGGCAGGCTATAGCAGTTTGACTACCTCGAGATGTACCTTCAGCTTTCTAGAGATGCCTTGAGTGTGTTCTCAAATGTAAGTTGTTATTTCCTAAGCTTACAGAGTACCAAGCATTGGAAAAAGAACCAAGCACATAAAGGCATTTTTTATAAACTAGACCAGTGGTCGGCAAACAGCGGCTCATGAGCCGCGGTTTGCTGCTCTGTTGACTAATGAGTTTGCCGACCACTGAACTAGATCTTCCATTAAACAAAGTGGTCCATTGAAGTGAGAACAAAGGCTCAAGAGTAGCAACAGAAGAATTTATCATACCACATTAACTTCTTGAATGCATTTAGAAATGGAAGCCCAAGCCCATATGAAATTAAAGGGCAGAAGAATAACTTGTGACATTTACCAGCACATTCCAACTCTGCTCATTCCGCAGCCCTGTTCCCTAGTAGCTGGGAGTGGCTCCAGATGGTATCAGGTATCTGAGGTCCTGGTAGATATGACCCCTGTAATGACAGACCGAGAGTGTTCCCTTCGTTGCTGTGCATTAGTGGAACACATGGACGATGCACCTGGGCTCTCTGACCCATCTGCTGTAATTTTCACCCCTCACTTCCCTGGTCCAAACTCAGGAGATCCATCCCTGACCTGCTCAGGGCCGAGTCCCAGTGCTCAAGTGCCACATTCGTTAGAGGGTGTTCATCCACGTGTTAATATAATACCTAATCTATGAAGGAACCATGGGCAGAGATTCTACATTTCTACTTACAGTGGGATAGTGAGGAAAATAATTTTTTTTTCTTGCTACCACACATATGGTTCCACTTTCATGGTTCTGTCGGTCTCCCGGTTAATGACATCCCACCATATGCCCAAGGGCAAAGAGTGATGGGACTGCCAGGCTGCTCAAACGGACTGAAACAAGCTGAATCGTGTGTCCTCGGCCATAAAGTGCCACTCAAGTGACCCCATAAGCTGACATCGGCCCACATGCTGTAGACATTTGGGTCCAGGTTGCCCATTTGTTTCTTTCTGAGCTCAATGTAAATATTATACATGAAAACATTTACAAGTACAGTCTTTTTTTTTTTTTTCCAGAGGCTAAGGAAAGGCCACGTCAATTGGATACCAGTTAGAGCCCGAGTCTTACTTTTAAGGTTAACTTTGTGATACTTTTAGTGTTTCTCGATAAATTATATGCTTTGCTTCAAGACAGTTAACTCCTTGTAATTGACATACAAGCTAATACGCACTTTTTCCCCTCAAAGTTTAAAACAAATCTTTGAAAATATAATGTAATTCTTGCATGTCAATAGACCATTAAGTCAGCAACTTTGGATCCTGGTTGAACCCTGGTTTTATCTGATTAAGTCTCTCTACCTTGATAGTCTCTCTACCTTGTTATTCCACAGGCCACCAGGGCTATGATGAGGGTGGGGAGAAGTTCAGAAGTTCTTAGTTTTTTCTTCCAATTTTAAAAGTTGTTTACAAAAAAAAGTATGTCAAAGTAATGTCACTGATGTCTTCTTTATGTTTATTCAAAGGTAGCTATTTCCTCATTCCTAAGTAGCAAATTTGGGGATTTCAAACATTCCTATGAATCATGACTTTTTTTGTTGTTGTTCACAAGGGGGATCCTGCAGTTGAGATTCTCAATTTCTATATTGAGCTTAATTTTCCTTTTTTTCATTGTTATGCATAAAACATTCATTGTATATGTGCTTATATATATACACACACACATATATATGCACATATATTTATTTACGTACTGTTTTCCCATAAGAACTCTGACAGTTGAATTATAATTGCCAAGGTCATTGGTATCAGAGTTCAGCCTTTTTTGTTTTTATAATTCACGTATTTATTTATTTACCTATCTTTTTTATTTATTTTAAATCTTTATTGTTGAAAGTATTACATATGTCCTCTTTTTTCTCCCATTGACTCCTTATAGCCCATCCCCGCCCCCACCCCAGGCCTTCACCACCCTATTGTCTATACCCATGGGTTATGCATATATGCATACAGGTTCCTTGGTTGATCTCTTCCCATCTATCCCCGCCTTCCCTCTGAGAGTCCAGTCTGTAATTTGCCTTTCTTAATACCTTTATTGGTCATCTCATTAGCATCCTATACTCAAAGAAGAAAATGTGGTACTAAGTGACACAAAGTAAGGTCACTGAGGACAAAATAAATTTGTGAGAAAGATGTGAATCCTCCCCTCGCCTCTACCTTCTGCCTGGAGTGCTCTGTGGGCTCCCGCCTTTGCTCTGTGTTGTCCAATACGGTGTCTACTGGCCTTGTGCGACTTGACCATTTGAGATGTGCCTAGTGAGACTGAGGAACTGAATTCTTCATTCTATTGATTTTGAGCTAACTTAAAGCCAAATAGGTGCCCATGGTGGGTGGCTACCCTCTTGGACAGTGTAAGGCTAGAGATTCTGATGAAGGCAGAGAACTAGTGTATCGGCATAAATTAATGGAGAGGTGGGGGAATGGGAAGCTGTGTTTCCAAAGTGATGCATAGCACTGTTGTCACCTGCCCAACATCCATTAAGTGCCTCAGCTTTGATTTTGGTATCTCCACTAATCAGCACTTGGTAATCCAGTCATAAGCCCATATTTTTGGTTTCAGCGTCAACATGGGACCCACTGTGCATCAGTGAAAGTGAAGAAGACATTTTTCTGGAAGTTTCTAGGAAGGGATTTGCTCTTTCCTCCTCGATGATGTGGCACACGGTATGAAACCCAGAAATATACATAATTGGGCACTGAGTTAGCCAGGGAAGAAGGCAGGGGATGGATCTGGAGGGGAACAGGGTCCAATGAGACCATATCAAGTCACAAAAACAATCTAGCCAGGAAGTCTGTGCTCTAGATGGGCCTTCCATTTCGTAAACCGATCAATCCTCTTTACAATTTAAACAGGCTTTGGTTACCTGCCACATAAAGGTGAAGTGGTAGAAGTGATGTGTCTGAATCTACCATTTCAGAGATGGAGAAAGTCCAGGGGTTGAAATCTAGAGTGTGGTGTGGAGTGATGGTGACTTTACATAGAGTTGAAGGTCAATGGAAATTCAGAGGCCGTGACATTGAAGGCTGTCCTTGTCACCCGTGGGACTAGCAGGATTGGGGTGAAGGAGCACTATAAGTGAGGCGACAAGTATTCAGAGAAGGAAGCACTGGCCGAGGTTTCATCGAGCACAGCAGTGAAGCGAGGCTGGGTATTGCTGAGAGCCCTCCAGTCTCTTCCCCTGCTCCCTTCCTAAACCCTCCCTTATTGCGTGTTTTAAAATGATTTAGGGTGGCTTTAAATATATACGTAATGTAGCAATATAAATGAAGTAAAAAGAATCCTATTGGAAATGGAAGCAAAGGGACTATGAAACTGGGGAGATCCGAGGAAGCCAGGGGTGAGGTCAGTGCACAAAACACACGGGAGAGCATGCAGTCCATTTGCAAGGGGTAAGCCGTAAATCTGGCTTTTCCTTGTTGTAGTCACTCGTGGCGTGGCCTCAGCTTCTCTGTTTTCATTGGACACGAAGTTTTCTCAGAGCTGGGCAGCTGCCTCAGTTAAGTCTGATTTTTGAACAACAACAACAGAGGGCTCCATCCCTCTGCAGCCCTGCCGGCTTCCCACTAGATCGCGTTGCATCTCAAACACAGACTCGTTTTACGGTAGACATCCTTTTTCCTGGATGGCAGGGTCACGGCAAAACCAAAGCGCTACTGTGGTGTTTTCATCTGAGGAGGGAAGGGAGTCTGACAGACAGACCGGGGCCCTGATGAACCATGTCTGGACGGCCTGACCCGGGAAAGGAAGCATTCCTGCTCGGCTGCCCATCTCCAGGGAGGCCCAGAGCTCAGGCAGAGAATGTTCTCCATGTCGGGACGGAGGTGGTTTGGCACCGCCGGGAGGAGGGAAATGCAGTGTGCCAGTCCCCGCCAAGCCTGGCCAGTCTGTGTCCTTGGTGGCTTGAAAGATAAACATCTGGCCACATCCTGCCAGGGAACAATCTCCTTGATCACTGCCTCAGTTCACCTTCTTCCCCCCTGCCAAGCCTGTCTCACACTCTGTAATCCCTGTGCAGTCCGACCCTCACTTGGTCCAAGGACTCAATGTGTGAGGGAGGAAACCATCTCATTGCAGGCTTAATAGGTCAGGAATGGAAGCCAACCTTTTGCTTTCCGGTTTGTTCAGGAATGTGTTCTTCCACTCAAGGAAGAGGGGCTGGGGCAAGAAGGGGCCTTTGGTGTAGCGCCCGAGTTTTGCTAAGGTATGTCTCAGCAGGTAGACAGCAAAACCCAAGAGCTGTACTGTTTCCTCCCGGCCATAGCAGTCCTCTGCAGGGACTCTTAGATAGAAACATTAGGATGAATCAGTGCAGGGACAACCTCACGCATTTTATTGTTGGGATTCCAGTTCATTGGGTGAAAGAGAAGGATGGGTCCCACCAATAAATGGAGATGTGATCATCCCACACTGTTAATGTGACCTGGCAGAGGGGAGCCATGGGCCTCTTGCCATGTCCATGCTTGGATCAAAAGGAAGGACTCCAGTTCTTCATGGCTATTTTGGACAGCTTGGCAGTATCTACTAGAAGGTTCCAAAGGCTGATTGTTGAGAAAGGCACTAGTCTCCTCTGTGTATGGAGTCTTGGGTTCATGACCAGCTCCCCGACGTACACATGTGCTGTGTGACCTTGGGCTCTAGATCCATCTCCTTGGTATACAATCAGGATGATTATGTCTGACCATCTAACAGAATGTGAAGATCAAATAAGAAATAGGTGAGGTTAGCATTTAGAGAGAGCAAGATGTGGACGGTAGGAAACAGGATCTGAACTCATTGGTTTGTGAAGTTCATCAATGTCATACGTTTCTTGCCCTCGAACATGCCGGCCTCCTCAGTGCCAGTGCCCAGTGCTGACCTCCTGCTTCCCTCTAACTGGTGAGCACCCAGGGTCTGTGCCAAGCTCTGGACCTTCCTTGCTAATCTCTACCATCTTTATTGCATGTTTCCTGACTCTGCTCCTTTTAGAGACTGGCTCTAAAAGGGACTGTTTGGCCATAATAATCAGAAATGTTTTCGTAATGGCTAGATAATGAGCTAGGTTCAACATTAACAACTGATTAGAAAGGGTATAGATCAGTGCTAAGTGCAACAATTGTGAGTTCTCTATCCCTTCCTTCCCAATATACACAAATATGCACAACAAAATAAAATAGATCTTCTTAAATGTTCGAGGCCAGGCAGCATATACTTTTTACCCCTTTCTTTTTTTTAACTTTATTGATTTCAGAGAGAGAGAAACATCAACTTGTTCCACTTATTTATGTGTTCTTTGGTTGATTCTTGTATGTGCTTTGACCAGAGACTGAACTCACAACCTTGGCATATGGGACGATGCTCTAACCAACTGAGCTACCCAGCCAGGACCCTTTTTATCCATCTTTTAAATCATTGCACAAAGACATGGGCCTGGGTCACAGACACACACCTGCTCTGCCTCATTATCATTAACATACATTGTTCTACAACTTTCTACAGAAGAATCTCATCCCATCCTCTCATTAGGACTATATTTAAAAATTGGGGAAGGGAGGGTTCCATGATATATTAAAAAAAAATAAAAGAATATAAAAAAAGAAAGAACAAAGTAAATAAAAAAAACAAAAATATTTTTAAAATGAAAAAAATAAAATCATATAATAATATTATTATTATTAAACAGGAATGTAATGCTTTGTTCATACCATGCTCAGAAAGCGCCGTACATCTCCTGTTCTGTCGCTTGCCATGTCAGATGTGCAGGGCGCATCTGCAGGCCTGGTGGCCTTCCGCTGAGTGAGCGGGGCGAGAGGAAGCCCAAGGCCCCTTCACTCCTGTGAGATCTGAGGTGCTAAGAACCACACTGGCCTATGGGCCAAGGCCCCTTCACCTCCGTGATGAGGGCTGCCTCCACGGGGAGCCAGTGATTTATGGGATCTATGAGGCAGGGATGAAAAGTGAGAGGAGCGGCCCTGGGATTCCACGTCTAGACTGGGCAGTGTCCAAGGAAGCCATGCTCGCCTCCAGTGAATCTGAGCGTGCCCTGGCAGAGTTCCCTCTCACTTTGACCCTGCATGGAGATGCAGCCTTCGCCAATCTGTAACGTTTTGGGTGGTGTGGAACTCGCAGGTCTAGGCTATTTTTAGTCCCAGCTCCAGGCCCCATGGCTCATTTCCGATTGCCACTCTCCTGGGGAAGAGCCGAAGGGGCCAAAGGAAGGGAAAGGGGCCCAAATGGGAACACATTGGATGCGCTTCACTACATAATTCCGCCTGGAAGCTCACCAGAGATGTATGTCCTTGAATGCCCTGCAGACTTCAGGTCCTTGCCTGCAGCAAACAGAGACGGGAGGGCAAAGGAAACTTGGCCTCCTGGCTTGTCTTTCCAGGCTTGCCTGATGCCCCGGTCAGACACTCACTCCTATTGGTCACTTTAGGAAGTTCATTAAATCTTTATTAAGTCTTTAGCAGTCCTTCCTGGAGAGGAGAATCCAGGTCCTGAGAGCATAATGTTGTTATTTTTTCCTATGCAAAAAGGGAGGGGGAAAAATTTGTCTCATGCAGTGAAAGTGGATGAATTGGAGGAGCTGCGTGGAAGTGTTTTCCTCTCATCCTCCAGAGCCCCGTCTGCCTCCGTGGGCAGCCGTGACACCAGGACGGTGGGGCCCAAAACATTTGAAAACATTTTGAAGTTACCACTGAAGAGAGAAAACGGTACATTTACACTCGTCTCTCTCCACTTAATGGCCTTACCAGAGATGCCTTGTCCCCCTTGGGCCATAAATTGAGACATCACTCAACAGTTGTCCTGGCAAATTTCCCCCAAAAAAGGCCACTTATGAAGTGACTAATCGCTTTGGACGCTAATTTACTGAACATTGGAAGCCATTGGGGTGGGGGTGAGGCAGTGAGGAGACTGTAGCCTGGCATTGGATCCATTACATCCCAGACCCAGAACCGAGCGAGGGCTGGCTCACCCCTGCGTCCTGCCCAAGGAGGCGAGGCCGGCTTGTCTTTCCCACGTCACTGCGTACATCGCTGCGTGGTTGGGCAGAGCCACCGTATTCGGAGCTTTACACTGAGACACTCCCAGGCCTGGTCTTCCTGGCCTGGAATGGACATTAACTCCTCCCTGAGCAGCCTTAGTGAGAGCATCGGGCTGTGCTCGAGGTCAGGAAGGAAGGGGAGATTATAAGTGTCATGCAATATCCATTTCCCCGAATTTGTATAACCCAATGACTTCAGTCATAGAGGCCTTGCTTCTAACCCCTCCGAGGGGCCTCCTTGTATTTCAGAGCTCACCTCCCGAGCCACGTCCTTCCTTCCCCTGAGCATGCCTGCACCTGGAGGAGAGGAGCTTGGTTAGAGGAAATGCTGTTAACATCCGGGTGCCTCTGGAAGGTTATGTCAGAAAGCAGTGAGCCTGGCCCTCCTTGGAAGACGGGAGCAGATGGTGGACTTCCAAGAGAGGTGTGGACATCCCCCGCATCCTCTCAGGTACTGAGTGGTCATGTCCGCCTGGTGTCCTGCCATAGGCTTGCTCCCCATCTTCATAGGCCAGAACATCATCTTTTCTGGTCCTGTTTCAATCACCCAAATGTGATTTTGGAAAGCTGGGTATGCTTATTCGATGGGGATGTCCATAGAAGCTTTCCCCTCCCCCTCTTGTAAATCTCTTGGAAATGCTCTAGGATGGAGGGATATCCATGAACAACTCCAGACTTCACGTGACAGAAAAGAAAAGGAACTGCATCAGCTGTAGGCATGCCTTTCACCGGAGCTGGGCTCAAGCATCTGCGAGTGAGTGCCCATCACAGGATGACTCAGCAGATCTTTGACACCATCCCTTTGGCAGTGGACCGCTCTGTCACTTCTTGCCCCTGAAGGTTCTGTTTGGGTTGAGGGAGAGTGCAGTATGTTCTGTGAGTGGATTCCAGCCATAGAGACTGGGAGCAACGAAGCGGGGTGTGTGGAGGGGGAGGTGGGAACAGCTAACGTGCCAGCCCGTCTATGAGTGTGAAGTCACGTACCTGAGTGTTTTGCTGCCAAGAAGAATTAAAACATTCAGATCCTTTATGCAGAAGTGACCGCGTTATGCAAGACAACATAACAAAGCTCTGTGCTGGTGTTAAAAGGCTCTTTGAATCTGAAGTTCCTATAAATGACTAATCCCAAAAGAGAAAAATAAAATCCGTAAGTGTGTCTGAAGACTTCAATTGATTGTTGGAGCATCACGACCTCTGCTCGCCTCCAGGGATTGAAATTCTCATCCTGGTTTTCCCGAAGGCGTTCCCTGAGGCCAAGGAAGCTAGAAGTAAGGGAGGTTTATAGTAACAAAAATTAGTGACTGTGATATCCCTGACTATGGGAGTCAGTAGAATTAGACAAATCCACCTGTGAATTCATAGTGCCAGGTATGGTGGGCAGTGGGAAGGGGGGATGTGTTTACTGTATTTTAAACAATATTATTTTATTCAGCAAAAGCAGCTGTGAAAGATGAGGCAATAAGTACATTGCTATGGGGCTCAGAGTGTAGAAAATGGCACAGATGTCCACTGAGCATGACAAAGTGAGAGACCAGTTGGTCTACTGCAAGAGAGCAGAAAAGGAGGGCTTGGAGCATGGCTTATGGACATCCTATTTCAGTTTAAACCGTAACCATGAGTGGGACCCGGTATTGACTTATCACATGTCAATACATAAAACTACTTATTGGTTGGCTATAGGAAAGCTACTTCTAACAGTCACGTGACTGATCCTATGCTGTTCAGACCATGGGATCTGCTGGGTGTGAATCTGCCTTCTGCCACTTCTTAACTGTGAGCACAGGCCATTCATTCGACCTCTTTTGGCTCCGTTTCCCCATCTCCAAAGTGGAGATGATAACCACCCCTCTCCCGCAGGGTTGTTCTGAGGACTAGGAAGGTTTACACAGGAAAGTGGGACAAGCGCATGTGCAGTGAGTTAGTTACTATTGCAATATATCACCTCAGCATAGGTACAGTGAATACCGTACTTTTCTGCTTTGGATATACAGGAAAGCAGCAACAACAACCACCCCCAATGCAACGCTGTTGAGACTCTAGATGTTGATTCTGAATATTTTCAAATCTGAATAGGGTCTCATGACTACACGTGGATGAAATAGAAATCTTCTGTATAAAGACAAGTATAGGAGAAGTGATGTGTGAGTCCCACGAAGCAGGGAGATGTCAGTGGTGAATTTATTTTAGTCTCAAGGATACACCAGTAGCTGACTTACTATTTTTTTTAAAGGTGCTTTCTCTCTTTTCTCTCTTTCCATCCCTCTCCTCTCTTTGCTCAACTTCCTGCCCTTTCATTTTGTTGTTCTTTACATGAGCATTTGAGGACATACTTTCACGGGGCTGTCGTTATCTAAATGATATGCAAACAAGAAATTGCCGTGTGGCGTGAGAAAGACTAAATATGATATGTTCTTCTGGGCTGTCTGTGGTGGTGAGAGCAGAGTGGCAGGCAGGGTGGGGTTCCCAGTGGAGGTGATGTTTGGGCTACATCTCAAATGATTTGAGAATTGAAGCTTCCCTGAAAATGTCTCAGGAAAGAAAGATCAATTAGATACTCATACCGGTGGGGTACATTGATACCAATTCCAACATCAAGCTCTGTTCTTACATGAGCATGTGACTATATCCTATCACTCTTGACAAGACAACACACACACACACACACACACACACACACACACACACACACACACACACACACCAGACTTCACGCATCCTAGATAACTAGGATTGGAGTGGCAATTACACAGTATCATTCTCAAATTTTAATTCAAAGAGAAATGATGTGAGAACAGAGTCCCTGGGAATCTCCAGGCCAACTGGAATGCAACGGATTCCTATTTCATCTACCATCAATTTCCTCACTTCGCCTTCCCATTTTATCTGCATAGAGGCGTTTGTTAAAGGGTAACACTTCCCGTTGGAGATTTATAAGCTGGAGAGACGTAGGTCTTCTCCGAAGCAGACACGAGGAGTTGAAGTATGGAGGGCGGATTGAGTTTAAGTGCTTTTAGTGTTTATTTGAGTAAAACAGGTCCACTTTTTGTGCGTTTACCTAATGGCATTTCAGAGAAAGAGGAGAAAGTTTATAGCAGAGAGAAATCTTACTTACTGAGGGATTCGTGTGACAGGCAGTCACCAAATCAGACAAAATAAATTAACAAAAATTTAATTAGCTTGTATCATTCTTGTCAAAACTGACAACTGAAACATGGAGAAAAGATCATGTTTTCTCCAGAGGCTGTTTTACTGTTTTGGGTGTTTTGTGTTTTTTTATTCCTTGCCTGAAAAAGAAAATGTTGGCTTATACAACTATTTATAGATTTTACATGCACTGCTATTTCCTGCGTTTCAGATGCAAGAGGTAGGTCACAAATGATTGTGGGACTTTTTGTTTCCCTCCTTCCCCGCCTCCCCCCCCCCCCCCCCCCACGCCAAGGTTTGTAGAGCCACTTGTCTAGGCTGTGCATTCCAGATGCAGAGTTTGCTGTTTGACTCAGTTTCTCTTTACGGGGTCTCTGAATAAAAGCAGAAGGACTTTCACCTAAATAACTCACTACCTGCCAACTCAGCAGTTACCGACAACTTCCACCTTCTTGTTGGTGCGATGAGTCCATGGGAGAGTACTGGCAAGATGATGCAAAAGCGAGTCGTTACAATGTATCCACCTCCTGACTTAGGACTTGGTTGTCACAAGTGCACCAGGGGTGCTACTGACATCTCCTGGGTAGAGGCCACCGATGCTGTCACACATTCTGTGACACAGCCTTCCACGATGAGAAAGATCCAGTCCAGGTGACAGTAGTGGGGAGATTTTGAAACCATAGGATATACGTGAAAGTATCACCTAGCATTCAAGACATAAAGCCTAGAGAAAACATCAGATTTTAAGTGAATTGTTTATTATTATATCCTTGCATTTGCTCTTTATTATACTAAATCCAACATGAATATACAACTTAGTATATGTCTTTTCTTAAATATATATACTTTGTATTGATTTCAGAGAGGAAGGGGGAGGGAGTGAGAGGTAGAAACATCAATGATGGGAGAGAATCAGTGATCAGCTGCCTCCTGCACACTCCACACTAGGGATCGAGTGCACAACCCAGGCATGTACCCTCAGTGGGAATTGAACTGTGACCTCCTGGTTCATAGGTTGACGCCCAGCCACTGAGCCACACTGGCCGGGCTGTATTTTCTTCATGTATATAACGTTTGGCCCCAACATACCTGTTAGCTAGATCTGCCTTCCAAGAGAGACCACATACTCCAGTTTTCTGTTGCTGGTGCCCATCTGAAAGTCTGAGAGTCTCAGAAGATCTATAATTGACATGTCGGGCTAGAAACAAACGTTCTTCCAAGAGGTAAGACAGTCCTGATTTGTAAAATGTCAGGAGAATTTTGGAAACCATGCCTGTGGGTCAGTATTACTGGGTAGAAAGGCTTTCCCTTTATGTAGTAGGAGTGGGCTCAAAGGAGGGAAGCCTGGGCCTGCGAAGGGGATGGCATTTTTATAAAAACTCCTAGGTACACAAAGTATTAATCTTTAATAAAGACATTGTCCATTTCATAGGCAGGAGTAATCCTTTTCAGCCTAGGAATGCACCTTGATTATATATTTTCTCTAAAAATGACATGTGCTCTCTCCCACATTCTCCTCTCTTTTCTCCCCGCCTCTTCCTCCTCTTTATGGAGTAAAACTGAGCGCGCATTTACTTAGCAATTAGAAGTTCGTGGCCACACTTTCAAAGCTGTGCTGGGCAGAGAGTCAAAACCTACATTTGGTGGTGAGGGCTGAAGTGCCCACAATGAACAGGAGTCTGTATGGTTCCCCTGTCCCTCGCTGGGTGGCTGGAAGGCCGTGTCTAGGAACAAAAGGATGACTATGGGGAATCAGCTGGGAGAAATGTGCTCTCAGATTTTATTAGGATTTCCATTATTTTTGGTCGGTCAGCATTTCCATCACTTAAAGACGCCCCCACTTGGGTGGTGATTATATGGAAAACAGTAGCAAGTGCCAAATAAACTCCAAACCCTGGGTATACTGGTATTTCTAGACAGCCACCATGGTTCCAGGGTTCTCTCACTCCACGTTAATCTTCATTTTCACCCTGAGCAAGAGGTAAACGAGAATGACCCAGGTGTTTTTGTTTTTATTTTTATCAACAGATTAAGTCTGTTGCTAACTTGCCTGTGTTTTAGCTACTTTCTGATTAGGGATTAATCACAGAGGATATTTAATCCTAGGTAGTTCTTTTTTCATATATATATGATTCTGTTTTTCATATATATATGAAAAAAGAATACACACACACACACATATATATATGCCTAATCATGATATGTTCTACAAATGCATATTAATTTTTGAAGCAGGCCTAGGTAGCCAGTCCTCAGACAAAACTTTGAAATGTGTTAAGTATCATTTAATATTCCTTTTTTTCCACGATTGACTCTTCACCTTAGGGATCTTTGAGGCTGATGAGATCGTGAGCAACAAATCATCACATATCCAGACTTCTCAGTTAGTAGGTGAGGAAACGGAGGTCTAGACCTGTCCAAAGATGCCAGAAATTGGCTCTAGGGACTAAAGCGAGTCAGTACCCAGTTCCCTGACCTTTTCTCAGGGAGGCATTTGATCAGATGCATTCCTGAAGGAGAAGATTCTTCTAAGTCTAATGAATGATGACTGGCACACCGCTTCTGACCCCTCTTTCCTCTCCGCAAAGCTCACACCCCTTGGCTGCTTGCTTGTTGAAAAACCGCAGCTTACAGGGATCCACTTGTTATGACATATGCTTGAAACCATCTCATGGATTCCCTCATATTGACTCTTATTTGTGTCATTGAGCAATCTGCAGGAAGCCCACACTTAGTAGGCCACATAGTATCGCACAAACTAGCTGTTGTCCATCATCTATTTGGTGTGGAGAACAGAGAAGGAGGGGAGGAAGAGGGGGAGAGGTAGGAGTCCAGTCCACCCACATCCTCTACACTGTGGAAGCACACATCCCACTGGGAAACTCAGCGGAATGTTACGCTCTCTCTGATAAGGTGGTTATAAATTATACAGTGAACAAAAGTATCTCATAGTGCCTGCAATACCATGTATCTGAGTCTGTTTCCAGCTGCTTATTGTTCTGAGTGTAACATAGTTGCCATCAGGAGCCCCTGTCTGCCCAAGGCTGTTTCTGCAGGGACACAAATGCTTACAAGTAACCCATCTCCAGGGGTTCCAGACCTGCAGGCAGGGGTTGCTTTTACCTAATGCACTTTCAAATAAGTCGAAAGAATAGCCTATTATATGTGACTAGATATTGACCAGTTTTGCTGTGCTTTATTCCTGAGGTATCAAGCTTCCCCTCTGAGTTTTCTAGCTGCCTTTTTGGTCGCTTCTGCTCTCAGGGAGTGTAAATACTGGATATAATTTGATATAATTTGTTCACAAAGGACGTTTGAAGATGTGCCTTTATAAAAACAAGGATGCCGGAGAACCAGGTCTACTTCACGTGGTAGAAATGCAACCTCTGACTAGTTCTGTAATCATTTTCATTGTGTTCCTACAAATCTTGTTTGCTTATTTTGCTTTAATAAAATCAAGAGAAGGATCTCATTGCTTCCCAAACTTTTGGCTAAGATCGAGTGTAAAGAGAAGGATCTTTCTATTTCCAGTGCCAGGAACCCCTATCTGGCATTTAATAAATATTTGCTAAACAAAGGACGAGGTAGAATGACGCTGACTTGTGGTAACAGCAGGTGATTTGCCCACAGTTTATAGTTATTGTCCCAGTCACTTCTTATTTTGGGCAATAGTGTCTGCAGTAACTAGAAAAATTGGAAAGAGTCTTTTTTTTTTTTTTTACTATATTTTTATTGATTTCAGAGAGAAAGGAAGAGAGAGAAACATCAATGATGAGAGAGAATCATTGATAGGCTGCCTTCTGCATGCCCCCTGTTGGGATCTAGATCGCAACCTGGCATGTGCCCTTTACCAGAATCGAACCTGGGACCCTTCATTCTGCAGGCTGACACTCTATCCACTGAGCCAAACCAGCTAGGGCTGGAAAGAATCTTTATCCCACCATTTCCCCTCAATTACTAGATAATAAACAACAAGTTTTAAGACCTAATGCTCAAGTCAAAGGAAATTTTATTAATGGTTTGGACAGATTGACAGATAGCTTGAGCTATTCTTTCCTCCTTTTATAAAAATATGTATATAATATTTAGTTGACATCTTCAACCATTGTAGGCAATTGCGAATTTAGAAAATATTAAATATCAATTTAAATATTTGAAAATTTAATAATTCAAAATACACCTTACAGAGTTCAGAATATAATCAAATAACATTTTGAGGGGCAAAAGCCATATTTTAAGTTTAATTATAGAACTGGTTTATTTATATGCACTTTTCAAATAGATAGGTTTCTCCACTAAGATTAGAACAAAACATCTGCTTTGATTTTCACAGGAAAGAGTCACTAGAATGTTATTTCATTTCCTTTTAAAATTTTTATAAACCACATTTCCCTTTTTTATTTAAATGATCTGTGGTCAGTATACACATCAAGTTTGAATGACATGAAGTGATGGTCAGTTTTGCATACTCTTCTGTTATTCAGTCACATATATTAGTGACTAGGTGTGTCTGTGGTGGCATTTTGTGGATGTGAATAACGTCCATAAGCAGCTGACTTTAAGTGAGAAAGATTCTCTGAGATAATCTTGGTGGGCTTGATTGTACCTGTGGATGGCAGCTTCCATCTGTCCCTGAGCAGCCAGCCTGCCCTTTTTGGGACTTCTCCTACAGAGTTCAGACTCGCCTAGCCAGCCCTTGTAATCATGTAAGCTAATTCATTTCAGGGAGTCCCTTAATATATGCTCCTATTGGTTCCTTTTTTCTCATGAATTCTGACTGATAGATCTGAAGCTTACAAAGATGCTTTGTACCTTTCTGTTAATATTTAACAAATAATGAATTTTGTCTTTGAACTCTTAATAGTTCTACTTCTCACAATTAAAGATACATAGTATTTAGTTTCTTACAAGGCACTTATTTTAAGAGGACCCCTGGAGATGATTCTGTAGCCACATAAATAAGTTCCACCTAAATTCTCTGTATCCTAGGCTCAGATTCTTATCTACTACTAGAGGCCTGATGCACGAAGATTCGTGCAAGAATGGGCCTTCCTTCCCCTGGCTGCTGGCACTGCCTTAGCTCTGGCTGGAGCCGCCTTTTCACCTTCCCACACTGCCCAGAGGCCCAGAGTGGTTGGGGAGGTGCGGAATGCCCTGCCCCCAGCTGCTTGGCACCTGCATATGTAAACTAACCTTCCATCTTAGTTGGGTTAATTTGCATACTCACTCCTGATTGGCTAGTGGGCGTTGTGAAGGTATGGTCAATTTGCATCTTATTCTTTCATTAGTGTAGACTAGAGGCCCAATGTACAAAATTCATGCATGGGTAGGGTCCCTAGCAGCTACTGGCCGGGCCTCCCTTCCCCCAGCTGTCTGCTGGCACCACTGCCGGCCAGGGCGGGCCAGCTGGGGGGGAGGTTGCAGGCAGTTGGTCGGCTGGTCCCGCCCCCCTGTCGAACTTTCGGTTGAGGGGAGAATTTGCATATTAGGCTTTTATTATATAGGATAACAAGCGTATCAGTTATCTATTTCTGCATGGCTTATTAGCCCCAAACTTAGCCACTTCAAACCACACACTTAGTATCTCATGGTTTCTATGGGTGAGGAAGCCAGGCATGCCCAGTAGGGTGCTGCGCTACAGGGTAGTTCATGGGCTGCAAAGTGTTGGCAGCTGCTCGGTCTCATCTGAAAGGGAAATGGCAGAAGGATCCACTTCCAAGTTCACAGTTGGTTGGCAATGTTCAGTTCTTCATTGGTTGTTGGATGGAAGGTCTCAGTCCCTTGCTGGCTTTTCAGGTAGAGCCTGGCCTCATTGCTGTACTATGTGGGCTGTCTGCTTGCTTCATCAAAATCAGAGAGAGAAAGAGGGAAACTTTTCTAACAATCCCAGGAGTGACTTCTCATCGCTGCTGTCCTATTCTGTACATCAGAAGCCAGTCACTAGGCCTGACCACGCTAAAGGGGAGAGGGGTCTACAAAGTGTGACTGTCAGGAAATGGAGATTGTTGGGAGCCCTCGAAGGCACCTCGAGTTTTCTCAAAAGAAGGCACATCTGAATGCATCGTATAATTAGAAGCTCCAAGATGTGCATTGATGGTAAAGAGAAGAGGGAGCTTTTATCTCTAGCTGTGGTAAAACCAACCAGCAAACAAACAAAACACGGAGATCTCAAAATGTGTGTTTACCTGCCCAATTTGCTCAGCCCTGGCCACATTCCTCTGTCATTCTTAACAACACGACAATAAAAAAAATAACCCAACGTCTGTGGTTGAATCCAGAGCCAAAAGCTATATGTAAGTAATTGTGCCCACACTGGGTAAGCACTTCAGTGCTTTAAAGTTGGAGATGGGAGTAGGAGGATCAGGGAGTTGAAAATCTGGATAAACATACCGCAACTCTAACTAAGGAATAAAGCCAAGCAGTGCGCACTGGCTAGAGGAAAAGTATGAGGAGGACCCACCAAAGGACTTGTATGCATGCATATAAGCCTAACCAATGGACACAGACACCAGGGGGTGAGGACAGGAATGAGGGAGGTGGGGGCAGTGCGGGAGATAAGGACACACACATAATTCCTTAATCAATAAAGAAAAAATACATAAATGAAAAAGAAAAGAAAAAAGAACCAGATGGGGTCTGGATACCTCTGCTCCAGGCCCGTGGATGTTGCCAAAGCACAAACTCCAAAGGTGCCAGCATCAGAGCGTTACTCGGGGGAATTCTTGTGCTGGGGAGGAGGCTGCCTTGTTGTTTGTGCAGAACGCCTTTATGGTTCAGGTCACAACATAGCAGATCTGATGAAACTGGTTTGCAGAAGGTAATCCTTGTCAACCCACTTCCTTCTTGGAATTAGAGCCTCATCGTTACGAGGAAGTCTAAATACCATGACGTTCAGCCTCTAACCCAGGGTAAATTTTTTCTCCTGCCATGTTGATTAAAGGGCAGGTATAACTTCTTGAGATCTGTGGTGGCAGGGGAGTCACTGAGCCACAGGGCAGCCCTCCCAATAGTAGGTCTACCCAGTGGATGCAATGTTTATTCTGTATGAAGTGGAAAGCCAGCCGCCTCCCCAACCCCCGCCAGCTATTACTGGGTTCTAGTTTGGCTTTCAAAGGCAGCACGGAGCCAGACTGTTTCCTACTCAGTGTCATGGGCTATCAACGATTGAAAAAGAATTCTGTAAAATGTGTCCATCCTCCTCTGCAACTGTGTGCCTCTCCATGGGACAACGCATTTTCTTCAGTGATTCTTTGTGTCTGTACTTTCCACAGCTCTCCCTTCTCTCCATAGGATGGATGCTCCTTTTGCTAACGCACTAATTTGTTAAGGTTCATCTTAAAATATGAGCACCTGGTTGACATGAAAATCAGCAGAGAACTCTTCTTGTGAGCTGCAAACAATAATTAATGTTAGGATTTGGGCCAATGGATATTGTTAGCTCATTTAAATTCCTGAACAATGAAAATTCTCCCTAACCCTCTTTGTCTTTCTTTCCTTCCTTCCTTCCTTCTTTTCTTTAACAAGACTACAAAGTAGGAAAATGAGACAAGAGAATGAACATATGATGTATTTTGTACTATATGTGTCAAGCTCCCATCTGGGCCTTCATATGCATTCCCTTATTTTATACTAACTCAGACTCTGTAAAATATTTATGATTGCCATGCTACAGGTAAGGAAACTGAGGCTCAGAGGGTTGAGTAGCTTTCACATTTATGTTGCTACATTCGTCCTAAGATTGACATTGGTTTAATCCATACCCTGTGCCTTTCCCCCCCAGACAAGCTTCACACTCACGATGCAGTCTTAAGGGGTTGAAAAGATGACCAGCTGAAAGCCAGGTCATAGGACAGATAAGGGATTTACAGTATCACTCAGGATCTCATTGGTCTGAATGGACCTGACTTAATGGCATGGCAAGGGCTGGGACAGGTTCCAGCCACAGTAGTACTCTTCCCTCCACATCATGATTGGGTAATCCATCAAAGAAAAAAAAACGACTTGTACTTATCTCCATGAGATTTCCTCTTTTTTTGGTTTTGTTTTGTTTCTTAATATATTTTATTGATTTTTTTACAGAGAGGAAGGGAAAGGGATAGAGAGTTAGAAACATCATAAGAGACAAACATCGATCAGCTGCCTCCTGCACACTCCCTACTGGAGATATGCCTGCAACCAAGGTACATGCCCTTGACCAGAATCAAACCTGGGACACTTCAGTCCGCAGGCCTACGCTCTATCCACTGCGCCAAACCAATTAGGGCTGATTTCCTCTTTAAGTGTCGATTCAATGTTCTAAGTTAGTGAGCTTATATGAAATCTTTGGGTCAGTTATGGGATAAAATGCCCCTTCCAGATTTGTGTCATTAGCAAAATAGATAATTATGCTGCTAGAGTAAATACACACACACACACACATCCACACAAATGTACACAATGCATGCATTTAGTCCAGATCAATAATAAAGCTGTTGAAAAGCCAGAACCAGAGGAGCATCCTGGGATGAATTCTTAGAGAATCCCTGACAGAGGGGTAAAAAGTTGTTAATCAGCCCTCTTCAGACACAATTTTCCAACTTGGTGTGACTACACATAACATTCACAGGCTCCTGCTGCCCTATGTATGGCTGTCTGCAAAAAACAATCGCTAAGATTTTGCCAGAGTCAGTACAAACTATGCAACCATTGTTTCTTCAGACCACACCAGCCTAAGGACATGACTAGGGGCACATTTACATAAAAACCATGTATGCCCTCCTACATGCAATGTGACCTGTGGTTCCCTGCAAAGCCCTGTCAAAACATTCAGCAAATTCTCTCCCGTTCTTTCCAGGAATCCTTAGGGGATGCTCTCCCTGGCGTTTAGGCATGAACTATCTTAGCTAGTTCAAGTTCTGTAACTCTGTCTCTCCCTGTCTGACCCAGACCCTTGGAGGTGTGTGCGTGTGTGTGTATGTGTGTGTGTGTGTTGCCCAGACCTCTGGGACTTGCTAAATTATACCATCGCTCAATCGATCAGCGATCAGCGTGGCACTCATGCCTACAGACACTTCCACACTTTGTCCTCAAGTTGGGTTAATGTTCAGAAGCCAACTCAGCCTGGCCAGAATGGCTCAGTGGTTGAGCATCAACCTATGAACCAGGAGGTCACGGTTCGATGCCAAATCAGGGAACATGCCCAGGTTGTGGGCTCAATCCCCAGTAGGGGGCATGCAGGAGGCAGTCTCTCAATGATTCTCTCTCATCATTGGTTTTTTTTCTCTCTCTCTCTGTCTCTTCCTCTCTGAAATCAATACACACACACACACACACACACACACACACACGCACACACACACTGAAGTATGGAGAGCAGCCAAAGAGAGTGGCAGTTGCATGAGAGTGTTGAGAGGACTACTGGCTGGGAAGTCCAGAACAAAGTCTGGAGTCAGAGGTGGAAAACAACCTTCAGGGCATTGAAGTATTTTTTAGGGACTCTCTCCCATTATTTCAGAGGCCCTGGACACACTGAGGTCATAGAGCATGCCGTCTCAGAGTTCTGCTCTTTATTTGTTAAAGGAAAGTCAGACTCTGGAAGACAGAGCACTTAGTAAAAGTTGAGTTATACACATTTTCCATTATTTATGAGTTTCAAGATTCTATCGAAGTAGCAGTTCATGTTAGCCTGGCATGCAATGACTGAACTGGAATTCGGTCCCAGCATTTCTCTCACACTGGCTGATTCACTTCTACCCACATGTATGCATTTATAATCAACACCGCATCTGTTTCCAAAGAAGATGTAAATGGTGTATCATTAAAAGCATGTATACAATAGAATCATAAAATTAAAGAGCCAATTAATAAATAGAGTGGGAAATATAGCCATCCCCCAAATAAAGAAATGATTGCTCATGAGCTTAAATTTCATTACTTCACATCACATGTTCTAGTTACATATCAGCTAACTCTCCAGGAGAGAGAGAT
The DNA here is from genome assembly GCA_026230045.1 of Corynorhinus townsendii. Lineage (NCBI taxonomy): Eukaryota > Metazoa > Chordata > Mammalia > Chiroptera > Vespertilionidae > Corynorhinus > Corynorhinus townsendii. The sequence continues at coordinate 5,877,185 of JAPDVU010000009.1, forward strand.
ACTGCTTTGTGGCACTAAACCATTGCATAACTTGTCATAGTGGAAATTATATGGTATTTAATAATGAGGTGGGCAGATATATAGAGAACTATTCTATTCATCTCTGCAAAGATATATGTATGCAAATATATGTGCAAATGCATATAGGCAGTAATATATATATGCTAATTAACATATTAACTTAAGATGGTACTTTTGTAATATCAAAATAATAGAGAACAGCACATTTTTTAAAAATCTGATTTGATATAGAGGCTTATGGGTTCTAGAATATGGAAGAATAGACATACCCCTTACATTAGGTTTCCAAGAGGGTTTTGACATGGAGGTTTCTGAACTTCACTCCAGATATACGGAATCTGGTGTCTGGGGGCAGAGGATTTAAGAACGAGTCCTCTGCAGAGTCCCTAGATGATTCTGACGGCCTGTGAGCAGGCACGGGCTGGAGATCACCACCCTGGATTCTTACTCTCATCAATTGCCTCTACCTAAATTTTGATCAGATAGCAGCAGAGAACTACCAAACACTGAGCTCAAGAGACTGTGGTCGTGCTTAATAATTTTGTTATAAATTAGCCTTTCCTATTGTACTTTCCCCTGGGAGGTACCCAACAGATATGAGCTAATTGATTAAATAGCTCATTAACATATGAGTTAAGGTCAATTTGAGAGGGACTGAGCCCATTGTATTCTTCCTCCCCCACCAGAAACAACAAACAAACAAACAAAAGGAAGAAAATGCCTTGAGTGTATCTTCAGAACCAAATCTGCTTGTTATGCCCTATTCACTCAGGCAGGCAGCTTTGAACTCCTTGGTGGTAGCAGTGGATGTGAGATGTTCAGGCTGCTAGCTGGCCCTGTGCTCGCCCCATCTTCAAGGTGATTCATGGCCATTCTTTGAGTTGGTTTCAGATTATGGGTATCGTTCCTTTCTTACCTCTCCAGCGCTTCTGCATTCATCATTCTGAATGCAACCAGGTGCCAGCAAGATCAGACAATGTTTGTGGCTTCAGTGAAGGTTAAAGAGAGGCAAAGATTCTTACAGATGGTGATGCCAGAGAATGAATCAATAGTCAAACATAGCCCAAGTTCCAGCTTGTTCAGGCAGCACATGGTTGGGCTGTCCTGTGTTCCCCCGCGACTTTGCAGGGTAGGCTCATTCGTCCAGGTGCCCAGGATTGCCACGGCCTCACGTCAATATGCATTTCTCTCAGAAGCTAGGGTTTGCTCTTTCAAGAGGTCTCCCGGGATTTGTCCTTGTCTTTGCACCTCTGCATAAAGCCAGAGCATAAGTGAGAGGGGTCAGCGCAGGTGCCTTCAAAACAAACTTAAGGGCACACTTGGCAGTTAGAACATCACCCCTTCCGCAGCCTTATCCTCAGACTTTTAGATCAGACATTGGTTCTGAAATAGAGACCAATACCGTCAGTCCGTTGTTTGGGAGATTTTCCTATGAATCAGCCTCATACCTGGAAAGGGTTTGTTTTGATAAACAGAACTATGTCATAGGGATATTCACATCTGAAGCTTACAAGGGCCGAAGAAACAGGTCTCTGATTCAGTTCAATTTAATGTGCCCAACAGTAAAGAATTCACTAACATGGAGTTTGGTTTCCAACTGGAAAGGGGCTTAGAAATTATTTTGTATAAAGACAAATTAGGAAAATGCTTTGCACATTAAAAATATGACTCTAGGTTTGGGTATAATAACTAAATGGTAAAAAAGAAAAACAACAAAACAGTAAAAACAAACCAAATAACATCCTTTCATTCAAGTATTATTTATTGCAGGTCTGTGCTGACCCAGACATAATGCTAGGGACTCAGGATACCTGTGAGGACAAAATCAATATAACCCTGTTCTTCCTGGAGATTTCTTCTAGTAAAGGAGCACATAAGCAAAACAAGGTCATTATAATATAGTATGAAAATATTACCATAAAAGGAGTTTAAGATGCCACATTAAGATCACCTAAGAGGGTCATTCAAATCAGACTTAGAAGTTTATGGGAGGTTTAGGATGAACCCCAGAGTTTGGAGTTGGAGTTACTCTGTTAAACATAAGGTTGGGCAAGAATTGGGCGAGGATGGAAAGGACAAGAGTGAACAGAGTTACAGATGCTGGAAGGCAAGAGAAAGCATGGGGTCCAAGAACCCATAGAAACCCTAAAGGATCAACAAGTGATTGGAGATAAGTGTGAAAATGAGGTAAAGTTTATTCATTGATGATGCTTTGTTTTTTGGCTTAGAAAAATGGTGAAGGTTTGATGATAAAGATGACAGATTTTATTTTAAATACATTGAATTTGAGGTAATATCCAACTGGAGATATCCAATAACATTGTGCCTGATGGGTCTTAATCGTAGGGAAAAGATAAAGGTTAAATATAATCTAGGGATATGGAAATATGATAAACATGAAGATGATATTCAGAATATGTGGTGGTATGATAATGGGTAGAGCAAGAAGAGAAGGAAATAGGCAGGAACTCGGTAACAACATCCTGAAAAGAAAAGGCAGAAGTAGAGGAGGTAAGATGGTTTGCTGTTGGCCTGAACTTCAGATTTCTCAACAGATAAGACCTTCTGATCTGGGTAGGGTTAATCAACATTATCTACAATTGCGTAAAATATTTCATTTCTGTTGCTGTCTTTCCCTCTGCATCTCTCTTCCTTTTCTCTGTCTCATTTTGACTGTCTGTCTCATCCTTTCTCTTTTCATACTCTTTTAATGTGTATTTAGTATTTAGTAAATTAAAATTGGAATGAGGATAGAGCTCGAAAACGAGAATAACTGAATGTGGCATGTTCTGTGGAAGTGATTATTTTAGAAATAGAATCCAATCAGCTTTCTTGCTGTCTCTGATTTTGTACATTTGTGGTTACGCCTTGTTTTTGTTGTTGTTGTTTGTGTGTGTGTGTTTTAATAAAAAAGTGCATCGTAGAGGTGGATCAGTTAATTAGTTTATATATATAAGATGTTATATCAGTCTTTTGTTAAAGCCGGTTTGATGACACATTTTCATTGACAGATATGTCTGCTTTCTGGATGTTTTCTGATTGGTCCCTTCACATTCATTCTGTTTTTCTTGTTCTCACCTCTTTGTTTAAGGCGCTCACATATATGACTACATCAACCAAGCTTCCTCACCTCCGGTTTTTCACCAGTGGGAGTCAGTGGCAGGAGATGGCGAGTTGGGATGAAGGTGAGATAGTTCACTTGCCAGTTCCCTTTATGCCAGCCACACGTTGTCAGTGGCTGTGTTTCCCCACCTAAGGAGGTAAGATCCCTCTCTTCCTATAGTACATGTATATCATGTATAGTACATGTACAATCCTACCATACACGTACAGCCCTGTTCCTTCAGGCTTAGCAGTGGGAACAGATCTTTGATCTTCCTCTCTGTGGGGTGCTTATCATGCCTTTGTGGTTTTTATTAATCCTTTGTGAAGAGTGTCCTCATCAAACTCTGCAGTTACCCCATTTAAATGTGCGATCTATCCATATGCTTCTGGTACTCTCGTGGGCAGACTCTACATTGGATTGCAGGTTATTTAAGGATTGGAATCGTGCCTTTATTTCCTTAGTGCCTTAAAAACTGTCTATAGACAATAGTTTAAATGGTTTATTGGAAGAATGAATAAATATATAAAATGAATGCTACTTTGAGGCAAACAGAAACAACACACAGGAAGAGGTAAAACAAATTATAAAATAGACCTCAAAAATGTGCGGTCTGACCCCAATCTTTGTGGCACTATACACAGAAGTATTGAAACTGGTGCTCATTTCTCCTTTTAAAGGAAATTTCAAAATAAAACACCTACATTGTGATAGCACCAAACCTGAAACGCGGGTGGTTCTCCATCAGGAAGCCCACAGAGATGTTAGATGGAAAAATGTGGAGACCTGGGAGGCCATGATTGAAGGAATGTAAGCCTGAGGACTCCTTCCCTGAGAAGTTAGCTTCCCGACTGGAGATTAGCTCCTGTGGTTTGGCTGGTTACAGGGTAGATGTTTAGCAAGCAATAACAGACATTTCCCTTTCCTCCAGGCCAATGCGGTGCCCAAACAAAAAAAAAGCATTGTTCTGTCAGAAAAGCACAACAAAACGGCGCAGGCCCACAAGGGAGCACGTTGCTGCAGTCTTTCCAGTGAGAGTCTTAGGGAGTAAGCAGCAGTATGACCAGGTTAGCGTTTCCTTTCCATGACTGCCTTGCTGTCCACCAAGCTAAACTGTCCACGCACACTGCGCAGGTTTGCAAGAGGAGCTGCACTCATTAGAATAGATTTCCGTGCAGCAGGGGAGGTGGCGTGGAGGGCTACCTGACATGCCAGGGTAGATTGTTTTTATAGCTGCAGCACACCTATAAACATGATAAACCCAATAATCAAGTGTTTACTCTAATTTTTAAAATTAATTTTTGCTTTAGAGAGTCATATGTCTTACAGAGAAATTAAGAGAAACAAAAATTATCATATGCATACACCAATATTTTATATTTACAGATTTATTTACATTTCTTGTGTATCTGGGATGTAAACTAGCATTTCTCTTCCATCTGACAAATTTCCCTTAGTATGTCTCGTGGCACAGAGCTGCTACCAACAAATTCTGTTAATTTCTACTTGGACCTCATTTTTTAAGAATAGTTTTGCTGGATGTGGAATTATTCATCAGCCCTTTGGATTCCATGAGTTTGACTTTTTATTTAGATGCCACATATAGGTGATACCATGCAGTGCTTGTCTTTGTCTTGCTCATTTCACTTAGCAGAATGCCCCCAAGAGCCATCCATATTGTGACAAATGGCAGGGTTTCCATTTTCCTCGTGGCTGAGTAACATTCCATCGTCTATGATAACACATCTTCTTTATCCTCTCGTCCCGAAGAATGCAGGATCAGTGTGATAGATGTGATAGAGGAAAGATGAACTGCAAGATGTGACAATCCGAGCGAAAACTTGGCAACTATGAAATACCCAGGCAGCTTTGTTGCTGGTGAAGAAGCTGTTCTGTTACGTCAGCTGAAGTCCGGGGCTCTGTCACTGACATTTGTACTTAGAGGAACACATTATCTGTTTCCCCAGATCTCTTTAATTTAGATAAGCTTTCCTCTCTTACCAACGTGGTTCTCAAGCCCAGAGCTTTTGCTTATCCCTGGTGCTTTATGTAACATTAGGGAAAGTGAGATATAGACATGTCTGCAAGATGAATCAACAGTTCCCATTTGCAAATCAGCCCTGTTTCATTTCCTGAAGTATTTAATCTTAAAAAGCCGTGGAGTTGGGACTTTTCCCTGTGAACGAGACAATGCTGTCTTGTTATATTCTGCAATAATACTGAGCACGTCGTATATATAGGTTCTCTGATTCTACCCTGGAGCACCTAAAACTCAAAGATCAACATACCCTGATTACCATCTTCTGGGTGTTTTTCTCAAGGAGTACTCCTCACTTTCCCATAGGACAGGTCTGTCAGTGTTCTCACCATTGGGTTTTTCAGCGTGAGTCAACCCTGTGGTGAAATAGGCCCATTGTGAGTGTGGCTTTAGGCTTTGGAGGAAAAGCCCTTCTTTAGGGGTTATTTCCAGGATAACAGATTACTAAGAAGAACTGTCAATCACGTAGATGACTGCACAGTGACTGACATACGGTAGTCACTGAGTAACTATTCAAATATTTGTTAGATAAATAAATAGACTTATTCACATTGTTACTTACAACAGTAAAGAATGGGAAACAACTTGAATCGCTAGTATTAGAATAGTTTAAATTACGTGTATTAATGTAATGAAATAATATTTGAATACAAGACATGGTGATTTACCTATATGTTAATTTCATATGCAGTGCTTCCTTAATTTTCCTTTTGTCTTTCTTAGTTCTCTTTGTTGTCTCTTATACCAATTCCTTTCTATCCCCTATTATTGCCAAAATCCTCTTCTTGGCTCTTTTTTAATCTCAGATTTTATTTCCAGGGCAGTCCCCTCTCCCTGCGTCATTGTAGCTCTCTCCTATAATACAAAGGGTAAGTCTTGAGTAATTGAAAAGGGAGTGAAGGTCTTGAATTATAGGTAAAAGTAAGCATAAGAAAAAGAATAATTGCAAGAAGAAGAAGGACTATTTGAAAAAACAGGCATCACCCTTATGTGTCAGGGTGAGGCATGAAACTAGGTTGATACATTATTTGGCAAGGAAAATGCAGCTCAGTTTTATAGATAATTGAGGCTCACTGAAGGCTTTTTCCATTAGGTAACAAGATGAATGAGTTACACTTAAATAAGATTCATTCCTATGACAACATGGTTAGGGACATGTTGGCTGGGGAGGGACGAAATGAGAGGGGAGCAGAGAGCAGAGTGATATATGTGAGACTTAATGAGAGGTTAGGTAGGTATAACAGCAGGTGTGGGGGGTAAAGTTCAGCAGATGGACCAAATGTGCCTGTTGCCTGTTGCCTGTTTTCATAAATAAAGTTTTATAGGAACACAGTCTCCTCATTCATTTACATATTATCTGTGGTTACTTTTGTGCTATACAACAGCAGAGTTGAGTGTTGTGACCAAGACTATATGGCCCACAAAGACTAAATTATTTACTCTTTGGTGCTTTAGCAAAAAAAAAGTTTTTCAATCCCTGTACTAACTTAGATGCTAGTGTTCATGTACCTAAAAGTTGACAAAATTAGAGGATGGGACAGAGGACGTGTCAAAAATAAGCAGATCTGTGTGAGTAGAAGGACAATGACATCAGAGGACACCATGCAGTTGGGAAAAGTAGACTCTGAAGAGGAAGTAGATATATGTATCTTTGGCTAAATGTTCCAAGAAAATAATGGAGAATTTTAAAATCTTACTATTTTACCTCCAAGAATAAGCAATCATTTACAGTATTTTGAGGATCAAGGTAAATGTAGTATTGAATCAGGTCAAACTGTGTGTCTTTTCTAGGTGATTCCAACATCCTCAAGGTTCTCCTGGTTACCTACCATGCTTTGCTGACAACTTTTCCCTAAACCTTTGTTCTCCAGTCGGGGTAACATAGTTACTGAGCTATGCCTTGCAGGTGATGTAATCTCTTTGAACCACCTGAGTGACTGAATCATGAATCTTTAATCTCTGAAGGCATATTTTATAAGAAGATTTGAAACCACATTATCAACATCAAAACATAGATTATGGCAGGTCATTCTCTTAATTTCATAAAGGTTTTCCTGACACTGTCAATCTGTTAGCATTGTGCTCAAAAGTTTTCATCACATAACAATATTTTCAGCTCAACAATTTTTATTACTTCTATATTCATATTGGGGATAATATCTACAGAGGAAAATTTAATTTCATTCCTTTCCCTATTTTAGCTTTAATAATGCCTAATAAAAGCTAATAGCTTTGCTAATGTTAAATTATATTATTTTCATAATGAGTTATAATTATGTTTTAAAACTATATAAACCTAAGTAATGTGACATTTTTAGAACCCATTTTTGGGTGAAGATGGAAGTGACATAAGCAGAAAACTAAGTGGGCATATAGGTGGTGTAGTCTTTCCAAGGTCATCTTTAATTTTTTTAGCTGAATATTCAAGATACTTGTTTCTATAAAAAGCATTAACATTGGCTTATCTTGTTCTGTGAATTCCATCCCGATGTTCCTCTAATCTCAAATATAAACATATAATTCATTGGAACATTAATTAGACACTAAAAAGAGAAGATTTGTGTGTGGGGGGGGTATGTGTGTGTGGTAGCAATGGAAAGGAAAAAGAAGATATAAATACAAGGAGAAAAAATAATGGTGGAGTCCTTTTTAAGGTTCTTTCTGAGCTAGCATGTCTGACTTATTTCCTTTTTCTTGGGAAAGAAAGAAACAGAGTCAGAAACCCTAAACCTATAGCTCTAAAACATTATATTGAGTTGGGATGATTTAGTAACTTTCTGAATTTGCATTTGTAGCCTTCTGTTATTACAAATATACCCTGTGTATTTTGGTATTATTTAAACTATTGAGGGAAAATGGGCTCTAACCAGCAAGGAAAACACCTCTGACAGAATAATGTTAAATTAAATAAACAGCATCTAATGAGATCTGTTATTACCTGCTCTTTGGTCATGCTTGGACACGCAGTCTGAAGGCTTGTGTTTCTAAGTGCTATCATAAATCTTTCAGCCTATTTTGCTTCTTAAAATTCTAATCTCTCTCCTCTCATGTAGAAGTCTATGTCCTCATTTAAATCGTTACATCTCAATGAAATCTCCAAGGTCTTCATTAAATCTTACCATTGAAAAGATAAGAAAGTTGGCATTATAACAGATCATTTGTGAAAGATAAAATTCACTTGCTTGAAATGGGGGTGTATTAAGAAATATAATTCTGTCACAGGAATGAATACTTGGATCTGGTGAACGCTTCTGTTTTCACTGATTTTTGTGAACCTCATTTTTACTAATATGAGCTTTGGGGGTCTCTGTCAGGAGCTTTTTGTACTCAGCTCCATACCTGTGTAAAGAAAAGAGAATGGAATTCCAACACGTGGCTAGGTAGCACATCGGCCTCGGTTGCAGATTGTTTATAAAGATATTGCCTCGCATGCAATTATTTCTGTAACATCAGAGAAAGTCTCTTAAAAAAGCAAAAATATAAATTGATAGATAATAGCCTGCCTCCACAGATAGCTGGAAGCCACTCGTGCCTCTACGCATATCCCATACCTGTTTATTATAAAGACTTATTACATGGTTTTATTTTCTAGTTGCTTCTGTAGGGAGATGGAGGGCATATAAGTAGACCACAGTCTGGATTCCAATAGAACCAATATCAAATCCTGGCTTTGATATTTATTAGGTGTGTGACACCTGAGCTAAGGTGCCCATAGGAACTTTAAACTTACTAGATTCAATCAAATCTGAACTCAGATCTGTTTTTCCTTAGGATCTATTTGTTTTTTTTCCATATTTTCTTCATCTCCACCAGCCTCTCTGACTCGATTAGAAGCCTAGAAGTCATGGCAGGCTTTTCTTCTCTCTCTCTACCATGGTTGTCCTGCAGTTAGAACCTGCCCGCTTGCCCAGTGCTTTTCCTCTACTTCTCAGTGGAGACCCTGTTCACTGCTGGGTAGACTGACTGCCTTCTCACCACTGGTCTCTGAGAACGCAGATTAAGCACTGACTCGTCCTTTCTAAAGTTGCTTTGTGCCTCGCTAAGGTTCCAGTCTCATCATGTGCTCCTGAGTCAGCTGCTCAGTGCCTCCTTGTGCACACAAGACAGATGCCACATTCTCAGCATGGCCCACATGGCGCTCTGAGTAGGTTCTGACCAGCCCTGGCCTGCACAGTCCACTCCAGCCACGCTCCTCTGTTTTCTGAATGTGCCGAGGTTTTCCATCCCACAGTCTTCCCCTCACTACTTCCTCTACTGAGAATCCCTCCCCTGTGGTTTCTTTTTGGAAATTAGCAACAGAAATGAAGCAAACAACAATAACAACAAAATTGAATATTCAGATTTAGCATTGAGTCTAGGAAAATTTTCTGATCCTCCCTCCACTGATAGATAGATAGATAGATAAATAGATAATGAAAGGAAATACTTACCATAAAAAACAATGCTTTATCACTTTTTTCCTAAAATCCTGCCCTTGGGCTTAAAATAACATTTTTAAAATTTATCTTTGCCCCTTTCTTCTTATTGCCTAACCTTGCTTTTTACATATTGTTCAGTCCTAGATTTCCCTGATGCCTTGATGCTATCTCACCGACTCTGTCACAATGAAGTCAGTAATACAGTTACCATCATTTCAGTTCTGAAAGCTGTCAGACCAATGAATGCCACCTCTTCATGTAAAAAATATGTCAGCTCTTTTATTAAGTATAGCTTATGTCTACATTTGCTCCTTATTTACATATAGCTGACATATAACAATAACTAAACTCTTATATCTCATTTTTTCCTATACTTTAATAGCATTCGCAGGCAATGTTAATTATCTTTTACTGGGGAAAATACACATTGCCCACTTGTTTTGTAGAACCATTTTGCAAAGCAAACTTCATTTATGAATTGTAGTAATCATTTTACAAGGTTTAAGCACCCCAGGGTAATTTCAGTCTCATTCCAGAACTGCCTCAGTGAGAACGATGTTGCTGATTCACAAAGCGTACATGATTTGAGTCGTTTACACATGGGAGGAGATGAATTGCACTAACTCTGCATGCTTACTCACAGAATGCCATGACAACCAAGTGTATGTGACTTGGGTAAAACTAGTGATCATTGAACAGAGCGAATCATGATGCTTTGAAGGGGGTGCAGTCAGGGCCCTTACCCAAATTAGAACCCAATTCTAGTTCATTGTTTCCCAACTGATACATTACCAAGAAATCGTTGGGGTGTAATGCCACCTCTCTTTCACTTGATCGTTTCTGACCATGGACAAAAAGGGGGAACAAATGATAGCCAACATAGTGCAAAAACAGGAGGATGTCTATAGTATAGAATAAGGATGAAGGATTGTCTGGACCAGGGGTCGGCAAACTCATTAGTCCACAGAGCCAAGTATCAACAGTAGAGCGATTGAAATTTCTTTTGAGAGCCACATTTTTTAAACTTAAACTTTTCTAATGCCACGTCTTCAAAATAGACTCGCCCAGGCCGTGATATTTTGTGGAAGAGCCACACTCAAGGGGCCAAAGAGCCGCATGTGGCTCACGAGCCACAGTTTGCCGATCACGGGTCTGGACCACTTTCTTTGGGGATGCTACCTGCTCTTCTCTTCTTTCCCTTGTATTCTGGTGGGTGTCACAAAACGACTCAAATGGCGTCCTAAAGCAGACATTATTTGACAACGGAACTTTAAGCCATTCCCCTGGCAGGCTTTTAAAAGCATGATATTGCAAATGCTCTTTTATGAAGTCAATGTCACCAGATAGATGGGGTGAGTCATGACTGCCTAGAGAGTTCCAGGAGCTTCTGAATGATTTGCATAGAATTGACATGCAACCAGAAAGCACAAGTCTTGCAATAAAAATCTTTTTTAGTACACTGGAGGCCTTGTGATGACTCAATAAACTCTTTCTAGATGAGTCTCCACCACCCCTGAGTGTATCGGTTATTGTTTCTTCATGAGCATCACAAATGCCCAATTATCCCTCAGGTGAGAACTTCAGTGTACTGTTAGCTTTGTCACCATCATTGGTAGAAATAGCAATGGCAAGGACATTGGCAGGTGCTAAATAAGTATTATGTGCTGAGCTAAATAATATGCAGTTCTCACTGGCTCTCAAATATGTCACCAGGTGTCTTACAGTAACCTACCTGACAGGAGTTCCTCTTGGGCTTGTCAAAGTTAAGTTCATGGTGAAGTTTTTATGTTGTTCTTTCCTAGAGAAGCATGTGGTATGCCTGCCATCCATGAAGCTGACGGCTCCCTTGGAGAGCGATTCTATTAGATAGAGGACTCATGTCCCTGGGCCGTGCTGTCACCCTGGGTTTCTGTTTCTCTTTGTGCCTACAAGAGACCCCAGAGTTCTGAGCATCCTTATAGTGTCTCTGGTCTGACCTTGACCTTGAGCAGAAATATCCCCCCTTCCCCCCCGTGGCTTCTGCCCAGTGCCCAACCAGGGAAACCCTCCCTCAGCCTGTGTCTGGGAGGAGGCACACCCACCTCTGGGGCCGACCCAGTGGGGGTCACATAATGTTCTCACCATTTCGTGTAATTAACTCCAACCACCCGTCTGTTGCAAGCCCCATGGCAGCCAACACAAGCAAGCAGAGGCCAGGGAGAAATTTCTCCTCATTATTAAACCTAAATCGAAGCACTTGTCTGTCTGTGAAAACAGAGTGAAGGGAGGAAAACTGAAACCAGCGTGCGAGGTCTGAGGTTTCCATAAATGTCAGGGAGCGTCAAGTCTGTTTGTATTACAAATTAGTGCTGGCTGACGGTCTCACCTTTTTACAGCAATAGATTGCTGTCATGGGTGGGGGGGGGGGGGCGGGGGGAGCGTCTCACGTAGCAGCCAGAGGGGAATGGGAGTTACCAATTACCCCCACAATACTAAAGCCAGCACAAGGGGGCTTGAGTGTTGGCTAAATTTAGTCTCTCCTTAATGCGCATCTCAAGAAGCAACAGCCCAGGACCCTCTCCTCTTCCCATTGGGTTTGATGAAGCTTTGGGTCTGCCGGAAATGGAGACCCCCTTTCTCTGGGTTTCCCATTCTAACTTCACTTCCTCCGTCTCTGCCACCCAGACCCTGTGAACATCTGAGAGTGATAAAGACGCCTAAATGTTTCAAGGTGAATTAATACCCTACTCCATATCCTGGAGAAACACACACCAATAATTGGAGAGGGGGTTAAGCCTGTTTTTCAAATGGATTAAATGAGTGGGCAATTACTGATTCAAATAAACCCGGGGCACGAGCATTCCAGCCCGGTACTCGGATGAGCACGAGGCAGCGCTTACTGTGGGCGGGAAGACTTCACATTGAGCAAAGCGCCTGTGCTTCCCGGTGCGTCTGCTGCAGTTTATGAATCATTTTTATTCATGTTTCTCCTGACCGATATTACTTAGGATATACTATGGGCCAACTACTGAACTGGGTACATTAAAAACCCATTCCGCCTGAGCGCAGAGTCGAGTGCTCTTTCGGTTTAAAGTAACTGAAAAATCTCTTCAGTTAAAATGAGGCCAAAGGGAGGCAATTTTTGTAAGGTGCTGGGTATTTGTAGGTCCAAGGGAATGAAATCGACCAGGACTCCCTAAGAGCCTGGAGGCAGGCCCTGAGGAGCTGTTAAAAATGAGATGACTGTCCCTGAATCTCTACCTGCAGTCACATCTCTCTCTCACAGGTGGACTTTGTACTCCTTGCTCTCAGTGCTCGAGGACAAGCATGTTAAACTTGCGGCCCGCGGGCCACATGCCTCATGTATTTGGCCCATGTTAGCCTTTGAGTTTGACATGCTTGCTCCAGGATTTAGCTTTTCTTTCTTGATGAGGCATAGAATGAAACAGGGTCTTCTCAGGTGAGCTTTCCATTTCTGTTGCCTGGTTGGAGCTTCTGTTTTCAGTTACCAGCTTATGTTTGTCAGTCCCAACTCTGAATGTACACAGCTTGGGTCAGACCGAGACCCCTTTGCCGTTCATGCTCATTACACGATGCAGGATCGGAAATGCATGGCTACCTTTCAAGGAAATGAGATAAGCTGAGCCCATTGGCGTAATTGGTGGGACAGATTCCTGTATCGATACATATTATTATTTAAAGTATCATAAGGATGGCCCAACTGGTGTGGTTCAGTGGACTGAGCGTCGTCCTATGCTCCAAGAGGTCATTGGTTTAACTCCAGGTCAGGGCACGTGCCCAGGCTGCAGGCTCAGTCTCCAGTAGGGGGTGTGCAGGAGGCAGCCAATCAATGATTCTCTCTCTCTCCCTCTCCTTCTCACATTCTCTGTATCTGAAATCAAATAAAGTGTAAGGATGGAGTTACAGGTAGGGGATGTCACACAACGGGTTTGTGAGATCTTGAGGAAGACAGTTAACTAGTCAATGTCTGAAAAAAATGTAGGAAAGGAAAATATTCCTGGTTTCCAGCCACACGCACGGCTATGCAGTTCTCAGTAATGGCATGCCTACTTTCTGTAGCCTGTTATTTCTCCTAAGGATCTAAGTGCTCTGCCGGCCGCAGCCAGCCATGGACGGCAGCAGCCTTGCAGCCCGCTTCGCAGGTGGCCGTGAACGAGAGGAGAGGAGGGAACTCCTGCCAGGGAAATTATGAGCCTTCTGTCTTCCTGTCCATATTTTCTGGGAGGCTTGTTGACCCGAAGTCAAGATCTACTCCATTGCCTGGGCAACGGCCAACAGTATAACCAGATGACAAGTGCCAGACTCCCTTCGTTTGGACAGAGCCGAAGTCAAGGATTTGAGTGAAAGTATTTTATTTGGGGGATGACAGAAAACACCCGTAAGAGGGTGAGGAAGAGAGACAAGGAAGGGGAGGCAGGCTGTAAAGAGCGTGTTGCCGAGCCGGTTATGACTGCGGATAAATGGAGATTAATGCCACGGGGGAAATGAGGCATTGGTGCCCAGCACACAACTCAAGTCACTCCCCAAGAAGAGTGAGGTCACTGGGGAAACTATAAACAGACTCTAATCAGTTATATTGACTGAGGACTGTTCCTAGGTGGTTTTTTTTTTTCATTGAAATATATTTGACATATAACGTTGTGTAATTTAAGGTATAAAACATGTTAATTGGACACATTATATACTGTGTAATATGATTGCCATTATAATGATAAATAGCAACGACACTGCGATACATAATTATCATTTCTTTTTAGTGGTTAGAATTAAGTTCTCGTCTCTTGCAAAAATAATTATTATAATACAATATTGTTGCCTCTACTTACTGTACTGGCTATTAAAGCTATAGGGCTTATTTACTACTCATTGCAAGTGTGTACCTTTAAACTTCTGTTCTGTTCTCCCCACCCCCTCATCCACTGGTAACCACCGTCTTACTCTCCGTTTTTCTGAGTTTGGCTTTTTTTATATTCCACATATAAGTGACAGCATACACTTATGGACATCCTGCCATTTGCAACAACCTGGATGGACCTTTAGGACTTAACTGAGGTAAGTCCCACAGAGAAAGACATGTTTGTATGACATCCCTTATGTGTGGACTCTAATATACCCAGGGTTCTTAATACCCTGACAACTCCAGCTTTCCATGCTGGCAGCACCATGCCTTCCAAAAGTGACAAGAACCCTCAGGCAAAGATGTGCAGGTGTTGGCTGTGTCACTGAAGTGGGAAGGGTGGTGAGATGTCAATGGGCACCAAAATAGTCTACTACATTCCCACCCTGGCACCACTCAGGGTCCCAGAGCCCCATGTTAATTTCATTCTGCCCTGGGCTGACTCTTCAAGGTGGTGGCCAGAGGCGATTTAATAAATAAAACACAACAGGTGGGATAATGGAGTGAGCTACAGTTGGCTCCCACTGGTCTCAAGGCTGCAGGTGGTATTTATTGTCTTTCTTTTCTTCTATACGTGCTAGCTGTCCCTCATCTGCACCTCACATTTCTGCCTGTTGCCTGCCCTACAGAGTGCTCAGACCTCAGTCCCCGGAGACCAGAAACCTTAGGTACTATGCCTTTGTCAGGCTGCCAGCATACATCTCATCTCTTCATGAGCCCCGAGAAGCGTTCAGTGAATTCTCTTAAGTTCTGTGCATACTTTTGGCTGCATTTTCTAATGTTATTTCTTTAGGATAATTGGGGTCAATTACTCCCTACCAGTTGGGTGGCACAACATGCTCCAGCTGCAAGAGAAAGCCCATAAGCAAAAAGGGGGGGGGGATCCTCAGTGCTTGGCAGATGGCAGTTGGCAGCGTGCACTGAAATAATAAGGCCTGCGGGTGTGAGCAGGACATGGACAGCACCTGCCACTGGGGCTTAGAGAGACAATTCATGATATTCTGCAAAAGGAGCAAATAAATAGACCTTAGAGATGGGTGGCAAGGAGTTTTGGGAAAAGGGTCTGTAGAGGGGGTTTCTCAGTAATGGCCTGACATTTAAAATTATCTTGTCTCCTATGAATAGTCACCAGAAGACCCCAGTAGAGGGAACCTTCTTGGAATGCAATGCGCTACTCAGGTTTTGATGGAAAGGGACTGAAGAAGGGGTCACGTTGCTGGCTGAGGTGATGGCTGGCTGTCAAGAAAAAATACAGGTGAAATAACCATGTTGAACTCTGGACACTGTCTGGGGTGAGGCCCTGTACTTTGAGGGAGGTCACCGAGTGTGAGAATTAAGCGCATGGGCTCAGGCACCAGACTGCTCACATTCATGTCCCATCCTTAGTAAGTCAGGGCAAGCTCGGCTCTGCTGCAGTGAGGAATGAACCTCACAGGCTCCGCCTTCAAAACCATATAAGTGTATTCCTCAATGTGCATACGGGCTGTCAGGTTTTAAATTATGCTATTAATTTTGGGGGGAACAGCTGTCACTTTTTCTTTAGTTCTGCTCCTAACCATCAAATTTCTAGTCACCATCCAAATTCCTAGTTAAAATTTATTTCTACATGAATAGTCTTCTTTCTCCCATTTCCCTTATAGAAACTGGTTACTCCCTTCTCTTAACTTTGAAACTTTGTTTTGTATATATTACAATGAACTTTTTTGTGGTTGATTTTAATATGCATCCACTGTAAACTGCTGAAGGCTATGGATGTACCTTAGACATCATCTTGTCAATCAGATATTAAAAAGATACATAACAGATGCCAAAGATTTGTTGTATTGTGAGCACAGTTTTAATAACCATCTGGTATGACTTTTGCCTAAAGAACTCTTAATGTCTGGAGTAGATGATTTTTATACCGTAACAGACTGTATAAATCTCATGCTAAGAATAGTGTAAGGTATAAGGAACGTGTGTGTGTGGAGGGTGTGTGAGTGTGTGTAAAACACTCATTTGTTGCAGAGCAATCTCAACACCTGTTTATTAAAATCAGTGAATTTTCATACCAACTGCTTTATTTGCCAAGAATGCTAAATATCAAAGCTTGTGTCGATCAATACAACTTGTCCCCTAAACCCATGTTTGCATGTGGTTTTTATGCCTGTAGGGTTTGAGAAATGGCCAACCTCAGCTTTCTCTTCTTATTTTGCACGGCACCTTTTTGGTGGTGGTTCAGGAATGCTAGGCCTCTGCATGTGTCGGTATTGGCCACTTTTCTTCAGAGACGTGGGGAACATGGCGAAGACATTTTATAATTTATCAAGATCTCACAATTAGTACCACAAACTATTTTTTTCAACAAAAATACTCGAAAATTAATAATGAGGACATTCAAGAATTTATGTATTTATTCATTCATTAAATTTTTTTTTTTTTTTTGCTTTGGCCAGCCTGGCTCAGTGGTTAGCATGTAGGCCTGCACACCAAAGGGTCATGGTTGGATTCTTAGACAAGGGCAGGTACCTAGGTTGCAGGTTCAATCCCCCTCCACCCTTCCTTCCACTCTCTCTGAAAATCAATGGAAAGAAAATAGCCTCAGGTGAGAATTAACAAATAAACAAACAAACAAATAAATAAATAAATTTATTTTTAGATGTCATGGACAGGTAATTAGTCAATATTGCAATAATACAGTTAAAAAGGAGGCGTCATTATGACCCTTTTTAACCCTTCTACCAGGTAAGACGTCTCTCGGGTGAAGGACACATGTCAACTCAAGCGTTTCTCTGAAAATATGAACCATTCGTGTCTCAGTCTTATTGAAGCCCTTAAGGCAATACTTCTGCACAGGAGTGAGGCTCTCAGGAGAAGGTTCTACATATTCCCTTGAAGTTGGCATCCACCCTCCTGATCAGTTTCTCAGGCT
Organism: Corynorhinus townsendii; assembly: GCA_026230045.1. NCBI lineage: Eukaryota > Metazoa > Chordata > Mammalia > Chiroptera > Vespertilionidae > Corynorhinus > Corynorhinus townsendii. The sequence continues at coordinate 5,894,573 of JAPDVU010000009.1, forward strand.
GCAACCTTAAACCCAGCCAGTCACTCGGGAAATCCAAACCTGGCTCAAATGCCCAGTAAGTAGGAAAAGCATGGGTAAGCAGAGCAAATCCATTCCTGCTACTGGGAAAAACACAGAACAAACAAACAGGAGATTCAAAAACAGAAAGTCTGCAGAGGTGTTTGTAGACCAGTTTTCTGCAAGAGCCATTTACCTACAGTTAATTATCAGAAGAGGAGCATACTGACAAATGATTTTAACAGGCTAGTGTGTGTGAGACATGAGTGATGCGGAAGGCTTAGTGATAATATGTGATGGTTCATTTCTTCCCATGGCTTAGAGTTTGGTTAAATAAAGTCACATACATGGATGAATGCAATAAAAAATTATAGGGACTGCAAGTAATTCTGTATAAATGATCATTGTCCCTTAAGGTGGGGTTTAGTGTTACGTAGAAGTTCCTATCTCATGCTCTTTTTAAGTATATTTTATTGATTTTTTTACAGAGAGGAAGGGAGAAAGATAGAGAGTTAGAAACATCAATGAGAGAGAAACATCGATCAGCTGCCTCCTGCACACTCCCTACTGGGGATGTGCCCGCAAGCAAGGTACATGCCCTTGATCGGAATTGAACCTGGAACCCTTCAGTCTGCAGGCCAACACTCTATCTACTGAGCCAAACCAGTTAGGGCCTATCATGCTCTTAAAAATTTTTTTAAAAAATATATTTATATTGATTTTAGAGAGGAATAGAGAGGGAGAGAGAAAGAGAAAGAGAAACATCAGTGATGAGAGAGAATCATTAATCGGCTGCCTCCTGCAGGCAACCAATCATGTGCCCCAGGCTGGTAATCGAACCATGACCTCCTGTTTCATAGGTCATTCGACGTTCAACCACTGAGCCTTGCTGGCCAGACTCGTGCTGACTCTTGATGTGATGTGTTTAACAAATGAAAGACCGCAGGCTGTGGTTCAAGACAAAGATGGGGTTCGTGTGGCAAACGTTTCTGCAGGAGCCCAGTGAAGGCTGTGGTTGGGATGTTCCAGCTCCCCAGTTTTGTTTTGTGTTGTTTGCAAGTGATTGACATATGTCATCACCACCTTCTGGGCCTTCTAATGTCAGCACTGGTTTTGTCTCTACAATCACATCAGCTCCATTCGACGGCCGCATAGATAGAGCAGTCATTGCAGATTGGTAACTTGTTGGATGATTCCCATTACTTTAGCACAAAGAGGACGTGGAAATGCAAGGAAATTGGTGCAGCACGGTCTCCCCCCCGCCCCACGGTGGTTGGGGGGGGTGTTGCCCATGAGTGGGCTTGCGGGATCGGTCTCTCTCTAAACACATCTTGTTAGAAAGTGCATTCAGTTCTGTAATTCCATCCGGTAGTGTATCAAATGTTTTGGAAGCAAAACTACTTTTGTAGCATGTTCACGGGGGGAAGTGTGTGTCAGAGTGGAAATGTGTGTATATGTTTTAACATGCACATAAAGTGGTAAATTTTAAAGCCGTAACTAACTATTTCACACCAATAATCTTGCAAGAAGGCCCCTCTGTTTCTCCCCTGGCAAGAAAAGCAACAGATTTATCTTGTTCACGATCTCGAAAGGGGCTCAATTCCGATCCCGTGGCACGTAACACAAATGCTTGTGGAATATTGCTCACCTTGCCAAGCAGTCAAGCATAGCGACTTGCTTGCACAGCAAGGGGCAGGCCTTTCTAGAGACCTTTTGTAGGGAGCGTCGCCTCTCTGACTCCTTTTCCTTTTCTTGTAACTTAATGTCTGAATGTCCACCAAGTAGTAAATGCCTCCTGACCAGAACTATTTTTGTATAGATTTTCATTTATTTGAGACAGAGAGAGAGAGAGAGAGAGAGAGAGAGAGAGAGAGAGATACTGATTTTTTGTTCTACGTATTTATGTATAGTTGGTTTATCGGATTGAACCCACAACCTTGGCATATTGGCTCCAACTAATTGAGCTACTTGCCAGGGTTGCACAGATTTTTTTTTTTTTAACCAGGGAATTTTAAAGTAGTAGAAGAAAATCCCTCTGATATTATTTTATTTGAGGAAGTTCAATAAGAAAGAAGATAGGCAAAAGAAAGAAGAAAGAAAATGAGGAGGAGAAGGGGAGAAACCAACATTTATTGAGCAAATACTGTGTCACACACAGTGATAATAAGCACTTTACATGAGTCATATTTTTATACATACAATGTCTCCTTGAAGTTCTTGTCCATTTCAAATGAGTAGAATGGTGAAGCAAATTAATCAAATAGCAAGTTGGAGTTGGCATTGAGTTAGCTGCTTCTCACACTCTGCCACCCCATTCTATAATCCTTATGATTTGTTTCAAACACCATATTTTACCAGCTAAAAAAAATTCCTAGACACATCGATTGGGGAGAAGGAGCTCGCTGGTGGCTTGAATTCTTTACTCTGCAACCAGTGGCTATTGCATTACGTACACACATTCAACGCCTGGCCAGACATTTCCCAGTTATCTTCCTGCTGCTGACTTCTACTCTTCTCTCCTTTAGTGTCTCTCCACTGGCAGTGCCAGCACCGAAGCCAATCAATCACATTTTCCAAGGATGCCCAGACTTTTCATTCATTCAACAGTCTTCCAACGAGTGCCTATTGAGTTCTTTATCAGGCAGAGTCCTGGCAGGAAAGAGAGCCCATAGCCGAGGGCACAAAGAAAAGATTTGAATGAAGGGTCTGCTTAGTGATAGGTGGGCAGGCTTATAATTAAACATCTAGAGAGGATGCAGAACCCAGGACGTAGGGGCTGCAGGAAGTCATTGCACACTCACAGTGGAAGGGATTTGAGCAGACGTGGCTTTTACTAGAGAAACAGTAGCTGGCAGATGCTCCAGCTGTGGAGTGAGGAAGCTCCTGCCGGAGATGAAGGACCAAATGGATGATGAGGTGAGAAGAAATGCCACGACCTCTCTCTCCTCCCTTCTTACACTCTCTTTAGGTACAGTGCCCCCTGTTGGCTGCATATGCCCAGGGACCATCTAAGGATGGATACATCCACAGGAGTCTACCCCCTGGGCATAGAGTAGGGCAGAAAAGGGATGAAAATGGATCTGGGGGGTGAGTTCCTTGCCCAAATGCCAATCAAGTTCTGGCTCTGATCTGAGTCCTGGAGACAGAGCCTTCAACACAGCAGACACACATTCTGCACTCAAGGAGCTTACATTCTGATGCAGGATAGAGACAAAGAGAACAATGATGGAGGGGAGATATATAATAGGACAGGGAATGATACCTGCTAAGGAGAAGAACAAGGATGCTGGGATTTTGAAGTGCCCGGAGGATAGCATTATCTTGGCCACGTTTAGATATCGTGGCCAGAGGGGCCACCCTTCACTGAGAAGGATTTTCTGAAAAGGTGGTGTTGTCAAAAAACACAGAATCAAAAGGAGGGTGAGCCCTAGCCAGTTTTTCTCAGTGGATAGAGCATTGGCCTGCGGACCAACGGGTCCCGGGTTCAATTCCAGTCAAGAGCCCATACCTTGGATGCAGGGTCCTCCCTGGCCTGGGCCCTGGACGGGGCTTGTGCAGGAGGCAGCCAATCCATGCATTTTTCTCACACAGATGTTTCCCTCTATCTTTCCCTCTCTTAGAGAACAATGTAAAAATATCCTCGAGTGAGGGTTAACAACCAAAAAATAAAAATAAAAAAAGGAGGCGATGAGCCACGCTGGAGAAGGAGTGTTGCAGGTGATGGAAGCAGCAGGTGCTGATTCCCGAGGAAGGAAGTGTCTAGCGCGGTGAAGCGTGGCTGGAGAGGAGTGACAGGGCCGAGTTGTGGGAGATGAAGTCAGGGCTTGACTCACCACTTCTGCTTGACTCATGGCTTCTCATTTGTGTTTGTCTGTGACGAGACCCTATCCAGAGGAGGTAAACTGGGGAGAGCAGAGAAAAGGAAGATGAAAGATGCACAGGCATTTACCCATCACCATCTCCCAGGGGCCGATTTTCTTGTGCGGCCACGTAGTAGAATGTCTTCCATTTCATGGTGGGTTGCTGTTGTTGGGTGTGTGTCTGCTGCTACTACAGTTGGCTTTGGCCAGTGTTTTCAGACACAGGATAGAGCGTGGTGGCTGACACAGAAGGAACGCTGGAGAGAGACTGTGGCTCTGTTCAAGGTTCCCCAGATGGAGCCATGAAATCGGATGTCACTTCCCTTCTCCTCAACTCTGGGCCCTTTAGGTCTTCCTGACCCCTAAGTAGTTTATCTGCAAATTACAAATATGAGTTAAATTTCCATTTGAATTACTCATGACAAGCCACCATCACCTCTCACTTAGATTTTATATATCTATATATCTGTATAGATATCTAATACTTATGGATATATTCATCTACATATAACTATATCTAGGTGGCATATGTATATTATAGAAAGATACTTATATCTATATTAAAAGATTCTGAAGGACATTTATGTAGATAATCTTTCTAATATATATATGTGTGTATATATATATATATATATATACACACATATATATATATATAGTATATTCTTTCATACACACACACACACACACACACACAGTATATGAGTTCATGGCTTCTCACAATCTGCCACCCCATCCTACAATCATTATGATCTGCTCCAAACACCATATTTTACCAGCACAAAAAAGTAACCAGACAAACTGATTGACACATGAAGAAAAGTAGCTCTCTGGTGGATTGGATTCTTTACTCAGCAATTCTTTCCCTGACACACTCATGCCCGGCATCCAGACTTCACAACTCGGCCATCACCTCCTCTGTGCACCTTCCCAAATAAATCCAGGACGTCTCAGCCTGACTCTTCTTCCTGACCCAATGGCACGCAGTGCAGACAGTGTTAGAGAACTGTCAATGCTGACTGGGGTTCATCTCTTTATTGGTCAGTCATCCTAACCTAACCATGAGTTCCTTATGGCCAAATATGCAATATACTCTTTGGGTTCTTGCCTTAACAGAGGGTATGGTTCATTGCATTGGCTCAGAGCAGACAATTTTGAAGACAGACAGATTATAGATAAATAGCTAGGAAGGTGTGTGTGTGTGTGTGTGTGTGTGTGTGTGTGTGTGTGTGTGTGCATACACCTCTATCTTATTTCTATATCTATATATCTTACTATATAGGACTTATATTAACATGAATTTATAGGACTGGTATCCTCAACAGCTCAATATTGAGAGGATATGCCAATTAGATGATAGATGTTGGCATAAAACTGGCTGTAGGTTTTAATTTGCTAAAAATTCTGAAGACCTGATACCTTGAACACAAATAGTTTGTGGTTGATTATGAGGCAGTCACTGAAGATCCCACCTCGCCGCTAGCCCAGTGGCCTTGCCGGACCAGTCATCTGGGAGGTCTTTGTGATTTTATCTTATCTGTATGTGAGACTCATAAAGATGAGTAGCTAGTAGTGGTTAATAAGCCCCAGCTGGGCATTTTCTAGGTGAATAAATATACCACTTTTTCTGCTGTTTTTCCATGTGGAAATGATGAATAGGACTCACAACTTTTGTTTTCATTATAAGTAGAAAAGTAGAAATAATATCAAGTTATGATATTTGAGGTTGTTATAAAGTGCTTTAAAGACACCCTGAACGTTTCAAATAATTATAGCTCCAGTAAAATTTTTATGGCTGCCTGTGGATTCTCGTGATCAAAGACAAAGTAAATAGAGAACACTTTTAGGCTTAAAGATAGTTGGACCCTTACGATATGTTTTGTTGGCTCTCCTTCTATTCTTAAAAGTGATTAATAGTTGCACAGTATAAAAGCACCCACATTTGGGATTTAAGTAATTGAATGATATTAATTCCTGAATCCAGTCTTCATGCACCCCAGGCATGTTGCATAATATATTATCTTAGTGATTAAAAATACAATGAGCCAGATACACAAGAAAGTCTTCCAAAACTTCTGGTTTCCAATGTTATTCCAATCCATTTCATATAGTTCAACTGTATGCTTTTGCTAAAAAGTCTTTTATTGGTATCAGTAGTGAAATTGGCAAAGAACTATAGATTACATGTTAGTATTGTAAATATTAACACCCTGATTTTAACAGTTGTGTTGTATTACTGTGAGAGTCTTTGATTTGAGGAAATAACACATTGTGCATATGAGTGAAGGGGCAATGGATCTTTTCAAGTGGTTCAGAAAAATGTGTGTATATACATGCATATGTGTGCATGTACATATGATACATGCATGTTTTGTACACATATATGCGTCCATGGTCACATACACATCTATATGCATGTATGTGCATGTCTTTATGCATGCCTACATATATGCATGAAACAGATGCATATGAATACACATACATATATAAATGAATATATGATTTAGAGGTATCTCCAAATGGTATTTGGCTGTTCTCTCAAAGTTGTGCACCTCATCTTGTTGGCCCATCTCATCTTCCACTCTTGACCTCCAACCAAACAGAGGATGAATATTTTCTCCTTGAAGTTATATTGAAGTAGCCTACCATAGCTGAGCAAGGCCTTCTCCATCTTCAGCCCAGTCTCCTTCACTGCAAATGGCATTTCTCCAGCTGCTAACCGTGACAGTGTCTCAGGATTCCTCTCAGCCTTGTGTCTAGCTATGAATGCTCCCCAGCCTCATTACACTTCACGGCTTTCAGTGCATTTCATGCTCAGACAACTCTCCCCATTTTTTCTCCAGCCAGGGCTTCTGCAAACTCCAGTATCACTGCCTGCATACAAGACTCTTCTACTCGGGTATCCAGTTGACACTTAAAACTTAATATATTCAACACTGTGAACACCTGACTTCCTTCCAAAACCTGCTTCTGCTTCTTTCTTCACTATCTCAGTGGATGGACACTCACCTTTCAGAGTCTAAGCCAAGTACTATGTTTTCTTCTGGCATCCCACACTTAATCTATGAGCAAATCCTATTGGCTCTGTCTTCCAAGTATATTCAGATTCTGACGCTTCTCACTGTCTATACTGTCCCTGCCTTTGTCCAAGCTATCATCATCTCTGACCCACACTCTTGCAATAGCCTTCTAACTGGTCACCCTGCTTGGTTATTATTTTCAGGTTTCTAATCACATATGACCTTATCAGTGAGTTCTTCCCAAATGGCCTTATTTACTTTACAAAAATAAATTGATTGGGTGACATTGGTCAACATGAACACATATGTTTCAGGTGTGGGTTTCTGTGTGACAAGATCTGTGTATTGCACCATGTGCCCACCACCCAAAGTCAAATCTTCTCCTGTCGCCTTATATTAGGACCCCCTTCTCTTCCTTCCCTCTGGCAATCACCACACTGATATTTATGTTCATGAGATTCAGTCTTATATCCCGCCTATGAGTGAAAGCATATGGTTCTTCGTTTTTTCTGACTAATTTCACTTAGCATAATGTTCTCAATGTCCATCCATGTTGTTGCAAGTGGCAGTATTTTATCCTTTCTTATGGTTGAGTAGTATTCTGGAGTGTATATGTATCACATCTTTATCCAGTCCTCTATTGTGGGACACTTTGGTTGTTTCCATGTCTTCTCCACTGGGAATAATGCTGCAGTGAACAAAACTCAAAATCATGTATTCACAAAGATATGTGCACCCAAACGGACTTATTTAAAATAGCATCCCTAATCCCATTCCTCACTTTGTTTTCTTCTATAAACTTTCCATTAGAAAAATACATATTATAGTGTACTTGTTTGTATAGCGCATCTCCTCCTACTTAGGATGTGAGCTTCAAAAGAGCAGAGTGTTTGGACTGTTTTTCCCCTGCTGTTGTACCTACAGAGCTCACAGCAGTGCCCAGCACATAACAGAGGCTTATTTAAAGTATTTTCTATGCAAGAATGAATGGAAGGATGTCTGGAATACTTGCAAATTGTTCTTTGTGATAAACAATATGCCCCAAGGTTAAATTTGTATGGTTACTAAGAAATCAGTAATAGTTTGCATAGTTAAAAAATATTTTAAATCCAGAAGATCACCACAAACCAGGAGACACTTGTCTAGGAAACCTTTTCAGAGCCAAAATATACTTCCCCAAGAGTTCTGGATGGAAGGGTGCCTGCGCAGGTTGCTCTGTAGCCTTCAGGAGTGTGATCACAAAGCACTTCTAACCCTCTAGTGCAAGCATGTCAAACTCAAAGTCTAACCTGGGCCAAATCAAGGAGGCATGAGATCCATGGGCTGCAAGTTTGACATGCTTGCTGTAGTGAATATCCCTGGCCTCAGCATCTGCAGTGCAGGGTAGTACATGTGTATCTGTAACACTCCAGGGATGTGATAACTGGGCAAGTTGCTTAAACCACTGTGAGCTTAAGCTGTAAATTGGTAATGAAATAATAATAAAGACCTCATAAGGTTGTGGTGAGCATCCGCTGAGAATCTGGACATGTTTTGTGAAGTCTTAAACATGCTACAAATATAGGAAACCTGGAAATAAAGGTACACGTATAAGGACAGGGGCCCTATTTTCAAGCTAATAGAAAAGCATATAAAAACTAGAGGCCTGGTGCACGAAATTCATGCACAGGGGTGGAGGGGTGGGGAGTGTCCCTCAGCCCAGCCTGCACCCTCTCCAATCTGGTACCCCTCGAGGGATGTCCGACTGCCTGTTTAGACCCAATGGGATCGGGACTAAACGGGCAGTCGGACATCCCTCTCTCAATCCAGGACTGTTGGCTTCCAGCTGTTTGCCTGCCTGCCTTCCTGATTGCCCCTAACTGCTTCTGCCTGGCAGCCTGATCACCCCCTAACCACTCCCCTGCCAGCCTGATTGATGTCTAACTGCTCCCTGCCAGCCTGTTTGCCTCCAACTACCCTCCCCTGCTGGCCATCTTGTGGCAGCCATCTTGTGTCCACATGGGGGCAGCCATCTTGTGTGTTGGAGTAATGGTCAATCTACATATTATACTTTTGTTAGATAGAGACCTGGTGCATGGGTGGGGGCCAGCTGCTTTGCCCTGAAGGGTGTCCCGGATCAGGGTAGGGGTTCCCTTGGGGCATGGGGCGGCCTGGGCGAGGGGCCTGTGGTGGTTTGCAGGCCGGCCATGCCCCCCGGCGACCCAAGCCGAGGCCCTGGTATCTGGGATTTATTTATCTTCTACAATTGAAACTTTGTAGCCTGGAGTGGAGCCAAACCTTCTGCTTGCTCTGTGGCCGCAGCCATTTCTGTTGGGATTTATGTATCTTCTATAATTGAAACTTTGTAGTCTTAAACAGAGGCCAAAGCAGGCCAGGGTTGCGGAAACTTGGCTTCCTCCATCACCAGGGGCAACCCTAGCCTCCTGCTCTCTCCAGCTCTGTGGCTGCCGCCATTTTTGTTGGGATTAATTTATCTTCTATAATTGCAACTTTGTAGCCTTAAGTGGAGGCCTGGGCCAGCCAGAGTGTGCAGAAAGCTTGGTTTCCTCCATCGCCAGGGAATCCCAAGCCTCCCTCCTGCTCTCTCAGTGGCTGCAGCCATCTTGGTTGGGTTAATTTGCATACTCCTGATTGGCTTGTGGGTGTGGCTTGTTGGTATAGCAGAGTGATGGTTAATTTGCATATTACTGTTTTATTATATAGGATTAGGAAGTTCAATTTCCTGATTCTCTTACTGCATAATTTTGCTTTAGGGGTTATTCAAACCTTGATTGAAGGAATTGTTCCAACCTGTTTGAGAAAACCCTTAGTATCCTGGAAATATTTTGATAATATTTAGGTTCCAAACATTATTCCCAAGTTCTCTAAATTAACTGGGCTTTTCAGCTACAAGTTAAATCAAGGCTTCTTCTCTCTACTTCTGGCCAGGCTTGCTCTTGCACATCTTTAAAAATTAGTCTTGGCCATGGCTGATGTTTCTCAGTGGTTAGAGTTTCTACCCTCAGACCAAAGGGTCTCAGGTTCAATTTCCAGTCAAGGGCACATACCTGGGTTGCTGGTTCAATCCCTGGAGGGGCATGTGTAGAGGGAAACCAATCTATGTATCTCTCTCATCTGGATGTTTCCCTCCCTCCCTCCCTCTCTACCTGCCTCCCTCCTTCCACCTCCTTTTCCCACCTCCCTTCCACTCTAAAAAAAAAAAAAAAAAATCAATGGAAAAATACTCTAGGCTAAGGGTTAACAACAAAAATAAATAAATAAAAATGAGAATTATTCTTGAAGATGCCCAAAGGGTGGCTAAAACAAAAACCATGTAGGATGGAATGGAAGTTTAAGTGCAGCGATATTGACTTAGGCCTCAACTCCATTTTGGGACCTCAGTTAACAAAAACGACTGTCCAACACTGATTGAGTGAGCTTTATCTCCTTCCTTATTAGTTTTGCCATCATCACTTACCCAGTACTGGTTGTCACCTTAGTGCCAAGCATTCTGCTCAGCAATCTATATATGCTCTTCATTCTATACTTTACCAGATCTCCATGAGGTCAGCGTTATTGTCCTCATTTTGCAAAGGAGGAAATTGGAACTCAGGAGGCCATAATTATTGTACAATAAGGAGGTGACTGAACTAGACATTGGATTCAAATCTGACTTCAGAGCTCATGGTTTGGGGATTATGTGAGTCAGACCCCTTCATTTTGTAAGCCGTTGTTGATTTGGAGTTCCCCAAAAGGTAGAAAGGGAGTCTAAAACAAAAAATGTAAGAAAAATACAATAGAAATGAACATAATATAAAGAGTAAAACTTGGAAGACAAACTAGTTCTTCCATTCTAATCCTACAATTTTCCTTGGACATAGGCCTATGCTTACCTGGACTTGACCTAATTTTGTTACAACTTTGGCAGATGAATGCAGTCATTTGCCTGGCCTCCTGTGGGTGTAGAGTTTGGTTTGGAGTATTCCTTATAAGTCCTTGTTACTACTGTTGATGCAAAAGTGTCTACCACATGTATCGTTCAAAAACAAAAAGTGTTCTCAGATCCCTAAGCATTCAATAAATAGCTGTGATGGATATACCCTTGTTTCTTTCAGACTCCTGGTAAAACCCCACTGGGAGGCTTGCTCCTTTGCACATATAATTCAGCACCGAATTAAAAGAATCCAAAGCCTTTATATATCATGGCCCGGCGTCTAGCTTGCCTCGTGCCTTGCTGGTTCTTATTAATGATTCATTTCTTTTGACAGGAGCGACAACATTTCAGGACTTCTTGGGTGGAAGAAAGTTGGCAGAGGGAAAGTCCACAGTGAGTAGTTAAACATTATATGAATTAATACCCCCCATCAATAGTTTAATGGATGAAATGCATTGATTGCTTTGAGAATTATGCTGAGGTCTAAGTAATAAGCAGAAATGTCTGATTTGACATCTTTTTTTTTTTTAAATATGTCTGCAATGTAATCTACTACCAATTACACAACAACCCCACCAAAGGAGTGCTGAGTGGTCCCACTACAGTAGTAACATATTATAAAAGCTCAGGTTTCAGGACAATTAGCTTCTGGCTGCAGTTTATTACCCCATTTGAGATTTAAAACATTTTTTTCCCATTGCATTCCAACAATGCTTATGTGTCTGGGGCTAACACTTTAAAACAATCATGGAATGGCAAATATCTGTCTGGCTGGAGTTTGCCCAAGAAGGGTGTATTAGAGTTAAAAAAAAAAATCAAGCGAGGTGAAGTGAAGGAAACACAAACAATTTCTTTAATTTCTAAGGGTGACAAGGATTATGTTTTATCATGAAAAAAAATGCCTTCATTGGCATTTGGTTGAAAATTTTAGAAATATTTTGGAGACTTTGACTATCTCATTCATTTAAAGACAATTTCCACATCATGAAAAAGCAGTCCAATCGATAATTCATATCCATCTATCTGTTTTGTGACCAAGATTTCTGGTCTGGGATATATGAATCTCTCTTTAAATTGCTTAATACTGCACAGACATGGTAATCGGTGTTTTGTATGGTGATACTGGCAGTGCAATTTATTGATGGTCTATTCTGTGGTTGGTTACTCTGCCAAAGCTTCATGTAGATGATCTTACTAAATATCTCTTAAGTACTATATTTTCCTCATTTTATAGATGAGGAAATTGAGATTTGGAAGGTCTACTAATTAGAGGGTTTTAGGGATAACAGTAGTAATTGTAGACTATTTTCCAAAAAAAACCAGTTGTTTTTTTTGTTGGAAAACTATTTTTGAAGCTTGAAACAATATGTAGTACTACAATATAATGATAACAGTGATGATGATGATGTTAATGATGAAAATGGTGATAATGATGAAGATGATAATGGTGGTGGTGACAACAATGATGGTGATGATAATTATGATGGTCATGGTGATGACGATGAAGATGATGGTGATGACAATCGTGGAGGTGATGAAGAAGACAAAGGTAATAATGCGAAACCTGGGGAATCTTTTGTCACTGTCTCATGTGCTTTGTTAAATAACTCTCTTTCCTCCAAGAATCTGAGCCCTTTTCTTTCCTATCTCAGATGTCTGTTTTCTGTATCCTGATGTCTATTTTGATTTTTAAAAAATCACAATCTATTTTTTTTCTCTCATCTCTCACAAGGTGTGGTTATTAGGAAACTAACTTGGGTGGGATGAATGGGGAGGTGAAGACAGTTCATTTAGAGGCTCTCATATTTGGTGAAAATGAGGACATCACTGAGATTAGATTCGAAGAGCTTGCTAACCTGTGGTCAACACACAACACTGGTTCTCAGAATTTTCCAACTTCTAATGTTGCGTGTGATCCCATCTAGAAAACGACCCATATCCATGTGATGCTTCTCTCAGGCTGTGGTGCGACATGAATTTTATTTTCAGGCATGTGCTGATATCATTGACATCTCCCTTTTTTATCCCTTGGAATAGAGAATGTTTCTGTGAATTAAAATATCAATATCCAGCAATCTCCAAAAAAGAAGCAATGTGAAAATGAACTGAGTAAATAAAATAAGTGAATTAGCAAGTAAGCAATAATAGGGTGTTGACCTAGAACTTACCAAGCGTTACTGACTTTCTCCTCATGTCATCTCAGGTCACAGTGTTTCTAAAGAAGGGGTGTTGGTATGTAATGCTTTAGACTTAGGAAAGAGCATCTCCCCTTCGAACAGGTGGCTTTTCTTTGCTCTCATTCTCCTGAGGCTCTTCATAGCTCCCGGCAGGTTGGCTTCTCGCTCCGCAATGGCTGGAGAAGGAACTAAGTGTTTCTCTCTCCATTTATGCAGTAGTAGTGGTCAGCTTTGGTTCTGCTCTTGAAGCATTTTGTTCTCTGGGTCCATCATTTCAATGACATTAGATGGGCTGGTATTCCTGTCTTCTGCCTGGAATGCTGCTGTTCCCCATCTCATCTACTTGGAAAATGCCTACTTATTCCTCAAGAGGCAGCTCCAGTATCATGCATTTCCTGTAGCTCCCTCTCACACCCCCAGAACCCCTAGGTGGAATTGCTTCCTCGTTTGTGTCTTCCTAATGTATCGTATTGCACTACAAATATTTGTTTTATCATCCTCCCCTATGAGGCTGTACTCATGAGAGGATTCTAATCATGTTGAACATGATCAATATTCATTCCTTCTTTGTATCTATAGCACCTAGCCAATGTGAGGTCCATAGTAGCTTCATGATAAATGTTTATTGTCCTGTACCAAGTTTCTGTGCCCTTGACTATGTGCTCCATCCATCCAATGGCATTACATATTATTATATTTATGACATACGTGCAATACAATAGATACTGATGCAGGAGATATGAAGTTGGATTATTTGTCATTGTTCCACAACTACTTGGATATCAATCTATCTTATCATCTATCATCTCAGAAGAGTGGATTGAACATATTTGCTTTCATTCATTCACAAGTTTCTTTATTAATTCATTTAAGATATATTCATCAAAACTTACTTTACCTCAGACACACAACTAGGTTACTTCTTAAGCATAAAATACCACATTGTTCAGTTAAAATTTTATATATTTTAGTTAAAGAAAAAGCTTATATTTGTGTAGTCAGTAGAGTTAATTTAACATTGTTGCTTTTTTAAGTCATGCAACTAAAAGCACAAATTGATTCAGTTTTAAATACAACTCAAACTAAGGTAATAACCTTTAGTTTCTAAATCACACTTATCCCAGTATTTGTATCAATCTTAAAAAAAAACAAGTTCGCCTAGTGATGAAGGACTAGAATTTCTGGGTTCCATCTTAGCGTTTGATTTATCTTCTTAAATGAGTCAGAATACTGATTTAATGTGTATTTCACATACTTAAGCAGATGCAGAAAGACTTTGGACAGAAGGAAATCTATGCATTTGTTCAGTAGATCTTCAGTGAGTGGCTAAGATGTGCTTAATATTGTAATATATGCTCAGGATAAAAGGGTCTTTGAGAGGCTTATAGATTTATGGGGAGAAACGTGGATATAAACATGTCAGTGTTGGGCAAGTTCTGATGGAAGAATGTCAGGGACAGTAGTTACAGAAGAAATGGGCTCAGGTTCGACTGAGCATGGATGGGGACAGGAGGCTTGTCAGAAGAAGTCTTCATAGACTTTCCTGGGTTCTAGTCCAGGTTCTTCCTATCAGTAGATGGCACTTGAGGTGAGTCTCAAGAAGTCTGTCTGTGCCCTCAGGCAGACAAAACTGAGAGCTGGGGAGAACATTCTGAGAAAAGGAAGCAGGATGAGCACTAGCAGATACATTTGAAACAATACCTCCTATTTAGAAAACTAGAAAAACATCATCAAGATTAGAGCCAAAGAGACAAGCTGGGTCTCGGCGATCCCTGAGGCTGCAGAGTGAACATAGCAGGTGGATGTGGCCTCTTGGCTGCGATTCAGGTGGAAGCAACTCTATGCTGAGCACAAAGGGAGATCCAGGAGGGTTTCATGCAGTAGAGCAGGATAGCACTTTCCAAAAACTACTACAAAGTTAAGAGTGATAAAAGAAAATGCTTGCTAACTCTTAAAATCCAAATTTGGAAATCTAGAAATATCTGTGTGTTTTCTTATAAGCATTATCGCTACATTATTTCTTTCAACAAATGGGAATTTTCCTACTCAAATGAGATCACTCTATGAAATGGAAATGAGATCTTTCATTCTATTAAAATACTAGAGGCCCAGTGCACGAAATTCATGCATGGGGAGGTGGGGTGTGTCCCTCAGCCCAGCCCACACCCTCTCCAATCTGGGATCCCTCTCACAATCCAGGACTGCTGGCCCCCAACTGTTTGCCTGCCTGCCAGCCTGATCACCCCCTAACTACTCCCCTGCCAGCCTGATTGATGCCTAACTCTTCCCCTGCCAGCCTCTTTGACCCTAACTGCCCTCCCCTGCAGGCCTGGGTCCCCCGCAACTGCCCTTTTCTACAGGCCTGGTCGCCCCCAACTTCCCTCCCTTGCAGGATTGGTCCCTTCCAACTGCCCTCCCCTGCTGGCCATCTTGTGGTGGCCATTTTGTGTCCACGTGGGGGCAGCCATCTTGTATGTTGGAGTGATGGCCAATTTGCATATTGCTCTTTTATTAGATAGGATTCTTTTCATACCTAGGATTAGGCCTATATTAACTTACTCAATTCTACTTTTTCCCTCTAGAGAAAAAGCAATCCACTATTTAAAGATGACCCTTTATTGGGACTTGAAACAAAAGAATGGATTTTGCTTCTCAAAGTTAATTTTATGAATCTGAGGAGGAATTCAGGAAAAGAAAGACACGCACACACAAAGAAATGAGCCATGCAGATTAAGACTATGTCAGTCAGGAAAATACAAGTTGATTTGCTATGTTAGCTTCAAGTGAAAATGCATGATTTTTACATGGGAAAACCACAGCACTTGATCTAGCACAATTGGGGTTTTCAAGGTTACTGGTTAATTGACAATAAACGAGAAACATAACACCAAGAGTCCTTTGAAATAACACTGTCATCTCTGTTGACCATTTGTTGAGAGATTGTATCAGGAAACTACATGGGCATTTTCTGAATGATTGTGAAGGAAAAAGAAAGTTTAATGTTAATGCCTTTCTCTGGGACGGTGTAGTGACTCCTAACTGGTTGTGCTGTCTCCAGTCTTGCCCTCTCCTCATCTGTCCATACTGTGTTATCCACAGGGCTCATTGACGGAAAGTCGCACAAACCCACTTTTAATCTTGCCTCTAATTTTTTTTGTATGATTTTCTGTTTTCTAGCTGTAAGATTGAAGTAACAATGCCTTATTTCGGAAGAATGGGAGGTGATTGTAAGGATTAAATGGCAGTTTGGGTATAGGATCTTGTGCTTAGTAGGTCTGCAATATATGTTTATGAAGAAAAAAAATGGCACTCTTTGGTTAATGTTTAACCTTTCAATGAAGCGTATTACTTAGCTAATAGTACACAATAAGATGGATCAGGTATACAGACAGTCTCATTTCTCATAGCTGGATTGTGAAAACCCTCAACTTGTTGTGTGAGGAACACTATGAATAGAAATCATTCCAGGACGTCCTGAAGCTCTCATGCTTAATATTTACCCATGATTGCTTGTGGACAATTCAACTGCTTCCAGAAAGGAAAGCCCAGAGCTATTCATAAGCAGAAAAAAGTACCCCACACAAGTGATCACTTCAGTTCCTGTCAAAACTGGCTTTGTTTTTTGATGAATTGCAATGAATATCCCCTGCCTTTTACAAAACAATATGCAATTGTTATTAAGAAGCCAGATGGGTGAAGAAAAGGGATTATATACCATTGGGAACTGGGAAAATTAGTTAAAACAAGATCTTGGCAATGGATTACCAATACTTGTGATATTTTACTGCTAGGTCCAGCCTGGTTCAGTGATGAACCTGGTGAATCTTCAGCTTCTGCAAAGACTGAGTATAGCCCCCCCGCCTCCCCCCCCCCCTCCCCCCCCCCGCTCATCCACGGGAATACATTTCAAGACTCCCAGTGGATACTTGAAACCCCAGATAGTACTGAACCCGGAATATCCTGTGTTTCTTCCTGGGCACTTATGGTCAAGTTTATTTTATAAATTAGGTCCAATGCAAAGTCAACGACAGTAACTAATAATAAAATAGAACACTTACAATAAAGTACTGAAATAGAAGTGATATGAATGTGGCCTCTCTCTCTCAAAATTTCTTATTGGACTGTACTCACCCTTCTTGTGATGATGTGAGATGATACAGTGCTCACATAGATGAGACGAAGTGAGGTGAATGAAACAGGCATTTTATAATGGATAATACTGCCTGTTCTTTTCCTTGAAGTGACTGGTTTGCTTGCTTGTAAGAACAATATTAAGAACGTGAGTTCTCCTTTCACAGGCTTTTCCACATACAACACGGTATTGATATCTATAGGGACAGTGGTGTACAGTAGCACTTGTTTATCTGGCCTAACTGCAACTTTATAGCATCAATGAGCAACTCCTTCCTTCCCCTCTTCCTAGACCCTGGCAAACACCATTCTGTTTTTTTGCTTCTGTGATTTTGACTGTCATAGAAGGTGGAACCATGCAGTATTTGTTCTCTGTGACTGACTTATTTCACTTAGCATAATGTTCTCCAGGTTCAACAATTCGAAATGGACAGGGACCCCTAGGGGACTGTGCACCCCAGTTTGAAAACCCTATTTTAATTTGCAAAGCCACCTCACAAAAAATGTGTTATTCTGTCTTCCATCTGGTCATTTTAGAAGTGAGGAATAAGTGAGGATGGAATTAAGGTGTAAATGCTTACAATAAATCAGGAACTTGAAAATCTTTGTGATAGGAATGAGTAAACTAGACAACCTAAGTGCAGGTCTTCTGACATGTGGCTCTGTGTTCTTCCTTCTGAAGACTTAGTTTCCTCTAGACTTGGGCGGATACAGGGAAAGGGAAGCTCCCAATGGAGTTAGGAGTGAAGTAAGAACCTGAATCTCTCATCTTCACAATGTACCACAACTCGGAATCAGCTTGTCTGTCATTGATTGGTAATAGTTACCTTGACTTTTACATTACCAAATCCTCCCCCCCCCCCCCCCCCCGCCCCGGGAGACCATGCTCTCTGGGACACCAATTGCTTCACCCAGGCTGGCCTCCCCTTTATCTCCCTGTACAAACACAGGCAGCTCCCCAGAGAAGGGAGCTCCTTTGACTTTAAGTGAAGAATTGTACCTGCTCAAAGAAAGCAGGGGACAAGGAGGAGACTGCAGACCATAGGGCAGACTCAAGTCACATCTATTTAGGACAAATAGTCTGAAGATCAAAGAGGTGTTTTCCTCATTCCCAAGAGGTAGATGTTTGCATGAAAACAAAAACAATGCTTGCCAGGTCTGGTCACCTCCAGAGGGGGCGGGTCCAAAGACCGCAAAGTAATTGGTCTTGCATGGCCCCTTCAGCTAGAACAGAGCCACAGAACCTTAGAGAATTCAGACTGTGGGAGGGCGTGTTAGCATCTCCCTGCTCTATGAACACATGGAAAACTTAAGTTTCCAGGGAGGTGCTATTGGCGCCTTCCAAGCAAGCCAAATTAACTCCCAGAAAAGCTGATAGTGACTAACAATTCCTACAAAAGACTATTTTTAGTTAGCAAACCTGGTGAAATCATAAGGGTCAGTCACGAGAAGGACTGGCCCAATGACCTAATTACCACTCAGCCGAAAACTGAAACCAGCCCTGGAAAAACGCACCAATGTTCAAGGCCTTCAATGGGCACCATTTTTAAAAATCCCCAGAGCTGTCCTAAAAGTTTTCCCTTTCTTTATGAGTGACCACATACTGCACGCCAGTTTCATTTTGGGGGAAAAAAATAAAAAATAAATAAAGTTCTTCAGATTTCATGACACTCGCACTGAAAGCTCTGGGCCACAGAGGATTACTGAGGTAATTAATTACATGGGCAATTGTGCTCCTCCTTGTGATACATCACTTGGGCCAGATGCCCCGAATGTCTCATTAGTTAATTTAATGCCAAATAAGTGGCTCCGTGTTTGAAGGTCAGCATTTTCTCAGAAACGCACTTTTGTGTACTGCTGCATCTAAAGCAGTGGTTCTCAATCTTCCTAATGCCGCAGCCCTTTCATACAGTTCCTCATGTTGTGGTGACCCCCAACCATAACATTATTTTCGTTGCTACTTCATAACTGTAATTTTGCTACTGTTAGTGAATTGTCTGAAGGGTCGCCTAAGACCATCGGAAAACACAGCTATTTACATTACAATTCATAACAGTAGCAAAATTGCTGTTATGAAGTAGCAATGAAAATAATGTTATAGTTGGGGGGTCATCACAACATGAGGGACTGTATTAAAGGGCCGCAGCATTAGGAAGATTGAGAACCACTGCTCTAAGGCTCTCAGAGTTGCTTCTACATTGAGAAATGCCTTCAAATGTCTTTTCTTAGCCGCAGCAAACATGCCACTGAAAAAAAGTGAGGAATGACCAAATGGACTTGTCTCCATGTCAGTGACCATCTGTGGCCATAGTTCCATAGCCTCCAGGGGAAATTCATCTAATTAAAGGAGATGTAAATTTGGGAAACGTGGATTGGTAAGCAAAACTCATTAATCCATTTATTCATTTAATCAATGGCCATGTAGCCAAGGCGTGCTATATGCTCAGTATTGCAAGGGTGCACTGTGAATAAAACCAGAGATGGCCTTGGCTTTCCAGCAGTTTGGGGACTAGAATCATTCAATACATGCTTAACTAACTGATTTAACTAATTAATGTGGTTGACTAATTCAGTATATATTATATAGGAAATATGTGGTTGAAATATACAGATAACAGGGCAAATGCTTTTAGGAATTTTTAAGTGGCTTATAAATTACAATAATATAACTGAAAAATAAAATTTTAAAAATTTGAATGGTGGCCTAAACTCAAGCTAAAAACTGAGTTGTTGGATATGCAATGTTGGTGGGAAATAAAGTACTGAAATTTCAGCTTTGAATCTTCAAACAGTCTGCTTATCTTCCCTTCATCTTTGGCCCAAAGCCCCTCTCCGAGGTAAGCTTTCATCAAAACCTAAGCCTTTCTTCCCATTGAGAAAGGACAGTGTTTCTGCCTCCCTCCCTCCTGGGGCGATTAGAAGACACTGGAGCGTCTCAGACACCCTTCCACTCCCTCCCAGCTGCTTGTTTTCCACGGAGTCCGACAGCTGTTCGCTCGCACACCACCCTGATATGCTGCTCTTTCACTGACTATCTTCCTCTCCCACCAGCCCCAGCGTCCCTTTTGTTGGAAGATACATTTGTCTGGGCAGAAAGGCAGTGTGCCCGATTGCGGAGCATGGAGTTTGAAGTATAAAGGTCCTTTCTGTGTGTTTATCAACGTCCCCATTGTTGTGGTCTGTTCTCACAAGCCAACATGGCCTTCTAATTCCTCAGCTATCTGCCTGCAATTGCAACAAACTTTTCTCTCAGTCTTTCCGAGTTGTGGAGCTAAAGGTTCCGTTTCTATCTCTTTCACTAGTAGCACTTCTGAGGATTTGGCGATAAAGAAGATAATTTCTATGAAACGAAGGACCTTTAGATCAGCTATTTCATATTTAATGTCTAAACTGAAGTGTTTTAATTTTACCACTATTGTTTCCTTCCCTTTCATCTTAGAAATGGGTCAGTCCCCCAGGTGTTGCCTCGCTGTCCTAATGAAAAGGAAGACAAGTTACTTGTTAAATTATGTTTTTGAAGGACAAAGGTAAAGAGGAGAAACCTCTTGATGTAGCTTGCACATTTTCATGATGGTGGGTCCCAGTGACTGGACCTAGGGCCACAAATGCCTCCTTCCTTTATAGAAAATGGGAAACTGTTATTTTAAATTGATGAGAGAGAGAGAGAGAGAGAGAGAGAGAGAGAGAGAGAGAGAGAGAGAGAGAGAATTGTTGTTCCACTTATTTATGCATTAATTGGTTGATTTTTTTATGTGCCCTGAATGGGGATCGAATCCACAACCTCCTTGATGTATCAGGGACAATGCTGTAACTAACTGAGCTACCCTGCCAGGACTTGGAAACTATTCCTACAGTTTATCAAGACCCTGGGCAAAGTTCACATTGCCTTTGGGTGAGACTCATGAGGGACTGAGGCAATCCTATAGCTACCTCTATATGAGTCAGGACTACTATAAATTGAACTTCATATGTGATTTGTTCCCTGTTGCCCCAGATAACAAACATAAGCGGTCTTCACTCCTCTTCACACCAGACCCCATTACATTTCAGCCTTGACTTTCTGAGAGACATGGATTTTAGTTCCTTTTAAGGGTCAAGAATGCATGCATCAGAAACAATTCTGATGGTCAATAAGACTGAATCCTTACTGCCTACAGTTGACCTTCCTGTAGAAGTCAGCAATAAACATGTAATCCAATAAATGTTAATTTCAGATGATGATAATTTTTAGGAGAAGAAATAAAATCATACAGTAGAATTGCAAGTGAGCAATGGGGAATTTGGATGTGGGTGGGAGAAAATTTTGGCTAGAAGGACAAGGCGAGGGAGTTTCTCTGAGAGGGTGGCATTTGAGCTGAAAGAGCATCAGATGCTAAGTGGGCACCAGGTGTGGAAAACTGGAGGGAAGGAGCATTCTAGGGAGAAAGAAGGCAAATGCAAGGTGTTGAAGCCAGAAGAGAAATGGCAAGAATAACAAAGTGAGTGAATAGTAGTGGAAGATGTGGAAAGTCCTTAGGGGAAGAGGTAGGAAGGGATGATGTGTCCCAGACCATACTAAGGATTTGGGGTGTCCTGGCCATCACATTGGGAAACCATTGACCCTTTCAGCACATGCGAAACCCTGTGAAATTTCTCTCTATACAGTCCTCAATGTTGTGCTCATAAATCACCTCTTCTAGTCAACTGACTATCAGAAGTAACTCCAGCTCCATAATGTATCTGCTGGTTGTAAGTCATGCTGTTTCTCCTCAGTTCTCTGGGTCCCTGGTAGCAACTAGACAGGCCCAGAGATGCTACCCGACATCCATGTGTTCCATGTTTTATTTTACAGAAACCAACATCAGCTCCCTGAAACTTTCAGCAAGCTTAGAAACAAACTTATGACACAGCAGACATGGGCTTGCATTTTGTTTCCCATTGTCATAGCACACAAAAAAAGTGAGTGAAGATTTCTCATTTAAGAAATTTGAGTACAATCTCTTGTGATATCCAGTTGCTACAAATTCGATAGTATGTCCTCCCTGAGGACAATTGTGCGGAGAGTCTCACATCTTTTGGAAATGAAGACGTTGCATCCTATCTATGAATATCAGTGGCACATGGCTTGCTTTGGTGAAAAGCTGCTTTCTTGACTATATTGGATCTTGCACTTTCTGCCTAGGACTCTTCAGATGTGAAATCATTTTGTTCCTAGCTAGGTTCTCCTGTTGGCCAGTATCATCAAACATTTATTGATCACTGAGCTTTGGGCCAGAAAGGCGATCTCGTCCATCTGCAACAGCACTGAATTCCTAAAATGTAGTTGAGATGGCAGAAACACAGGGAAGCCCTCACTTCACTTACCTCTGGTGAACAAGTACAAAATGGCAAAACACCTTCTGAGCTGTCTTCTACAACCTTCTACCAAGTTCCGTCTCCCAATAAGCTACCTCTCAGAATCTATGAACAGCCAAGATAGTATCTGTGTTTCTGTTTTGTTCTCTTTTAGTCTCACATGAATTTGTCTCTTTGCTCTTAAAACTTGTTTGGAGAAGAAGGCAGCAGCTTCTCCTTGGGTTCCATGAGGTCTACCATTAAAGCCAGCATTTAGAATGGGCTATTCCCATTTCTTGCTAAATGGGAAGAGACTTGCAACCCAAGCCTTCTAAAAATGTGTCGCGCCTACTTTAAGGAAGTTGTCCTACTTTGCGCCTGCCCTCATCCAGTATTTTCTCTCTTCGTTTGGTTCTAATATCTGAACTTGTATGTGTGTGCGGGGTCAGTGTTGCTTGCTTATCTCTATAATCTTGGAAAGACAGTGACCATACACTTTCTTAGATGCAATGATAAATTCCATCTTTAACGGTTTTGCAACAAAACAATCAAACAAAAACACTTCTATTTTGTCTTACATTAAAACACTCTTATCCATTTACCCCCTCCCTACCCCCCCCCCCCCAGGGAATGTTGCAACTAGAGACATTTTTGGTTGCCACAGCTGGGGGTAAAGTAGGGGAGCATGATGGGCATTGGGTAGATAGAGTGTGTGGTGGCTGCTATAATGGCACATCCATCGCCCAGGACAACCCTCTACAACAAAGAATCATCTGGCTCAGTATGTTATCGGTGCCTTTGTTGAGAAAGTTTGAATGAAACTCATCAGTAGGAATCTCTTAAATCGATTCATCTTTTAATAATAGTCACAAGGTTTTAATGTAGAATATATATTTGTCATTATGCTGAAATACTGACATTTTAAAAACCTATTTGTTAAATACCAGATCAAGATTTGGAGCATAATACCCTTCAATGTTAAAATCGGCCCACAGTATTGCTGGTTGTATTTCCAATGATACAATTGTGTTATGCAATAAAAGCCATGGTGTTTACTCCAGGACTGCTTAAAATCCTTTGCCAAGTTAATAAAGGAGGCTAGTCTGAATATGTTTGAATGGTTTAAAGAGGATACTGGTGTCCTAATTAGAAGTAAGTTGTATGTAAACTCACACTGGCACGTTTCCATCAATCATCTTGCGTTAAGAGACATTTAGAACATTTGATGGCAGGTGGCAGAGGAACCAGATCAACTGCTGAGATCTATAGGATGAATCACAAAACTCTAAATACCTGAGTGCATATATTCTCCTTGTTTTTATTTGCCATTTGAAAACAAAACAGAAAACAAATAAATGATAAAGTTCTTATTGACTTCGGTCCATTTGTAATTGTCATCATGAGAGAGAGAGGGAGAGGAGGGCAGAGTCATCCATTGGAAACATGTTCCATGGCCTGTTTTCAGTAAATAAATCAACTTTGAATGAAGGATTTCAAACATATCATCATATTTATGATATGGATGAGTTTGGGGCTTGGTTCTTCAGAAAGGTTGGTTTACCTTAAATGGTATAATTCCACTTTATATGTAGCCCTACCATAACCAAAGAGACCAAACGACCTTGAACCAGCGTCGTTTTTGAGAAAACACCAGCGTACCACTCATGATACTATTGAGGATGTCTGCCTCTTAGCACAGTGTGACCTGCATCCTATAAACAACCGCTGTCGCCACGATTATTTCAGGATGATGGCGAGGCCACCAGAAAGAGAGCTTGATGATGTAGAAGTGGTGGCATTCAAGGCTTGATCTTTCTAACTGCCAGTTCCCCTGAGGCATCTTCCAACCTCCTATGTGGATCTGTTTTCCCAGTGATTATCTCTCCCTCCCTCCCTCAGTGTAGTCTTTGTACTTGCTGGGCTGGTTTGAGTGCAAAGATTAATTGACTGGCTGTGTATGTGGGAAGAAGTCCACACCACTACCTAGAGATTGTTAATCAACTTGACTATTATTTTAACTTTGAGAATATACTCTAGCTCAGAGACTAGAGCCTGCTCACAGGAAGCAGGCAACCACTGTTTCAAGAACGGGCTACACCGCATTATATTTTATGTAATCATTCAGCCTTTCCCTTGTCTTACAATGAGGCTACAATAGATCAGCTCTTTGAACTCCACTGTACAGCCAATTTCTATACACAACATAGATTTGTATAACAGATCCTTAACAAATTGGTTACCTGAGTTGATTCAGCTAACTTTTAAGATGCATATGTGTTGCCAGTTCTATTTTATGTCATCAGTCAGTCTTTTCCATGTCTTGCAGTGAGACTATAATAGATCAGTTTTTTGAACTCCACTCTACAGCCAATTTCTATGCATAATTTAACAAATCCTTAACAAATTGGTTACCTGAATTGATTCATTTCGTCTCTCCTTGTAAGATGCATATGTATTGTCAGTAGAAACAATTACTTGATCTTCTGGCCTCAGTAATGCTAAAGAGAATGAACATAATCGTGATATTAATGTTATTAGATTTCCCTCATTTTAACTTCAGTGTCTTTCACCAAATAGGTGTATATGTGATTCTGGTGAAATGTCTGAAATCAAAAGTCTTACATGTTTGATACCAAAAGTTATCTTAATATACATGACATAAGTCGGGTCACCTAGTCTTACCTGTTACCCATACAACAGAAGGTTGGGTCTGAATACCAGTTTGGTGCTTGGTTAAATGTTCTTTGTGCATGTGATCTGCATATATTCTTTTCAGAATGAATTTACTTTTATTTCTAATCTGGTTCTTGATCCTTCAGCCCAAATACTTTATCTAAAGTTCTCTTTGATCCCCTTCAAAACTGACAGCTCCCTTGAACCTTATATGGATACCATCAAACATTTAACGGGGGATGATAAATGCTGAGTATTTAATCCCATTCCAAAGGAGGGGAGGGGATAGCTAAAGGAATAGGTGAATGGGAGAGCTTCTTTCCTAATAAAGGGTGGCTTCTTGGCTAAATTATTTTTACTAGAAGCATTAGAGCTTTGCTTCAGTAAAATAGAATTTTTATAACCAAGGAAGCCATTGAAAATGTATAGGTATAAGCAAAATCTAGGCAAATTATAATCAACCTCATACAATAAAGTGTAAACAGAGAATACCTGATAGGATACCAGAAACCCAGAAAAAAAAATAAGCTTTTAGCCCATCTCACAGTGGCATTGGCTAGATTCAGCCAGGGGCGAGACGTTTACTCTGAGATACCCAGCCTGCTGATAGGCACCTGTAGACAGCACATTAGCAATGGATGAGGCTAAAGTATTTGTTATTAAAAATCTGAAAATTTATAGTGGAGTGCTACAACAGTGTTTCTGGGTCTTTCTAAAAGCTTCTTCTGGTAAGGAAAACTTGCTAGGTATGACAAAAAGGAGAATATTGAAGGAAATTCACCATGTATCACTGAGTGTGTGTGTGTGTGTGTGTGTACACTTTTAATCCCTTCTTCTAAAACACATATACCTTGAATTTAACTTGAATTGGGTTTAACAAAATAATTAGGTGGAGGCCTTGCATTTTTCTTTTTACTTACTATGGTTCAAGGAAAGACACTCTCCCGTACATGAACGTAAGGGGTATTTGATGAAATGTACCAAATGCCACAGTCTTTCAGCCGTGGTAGAGTTTGTGAAGGGGTTATTGTAGCTGTGGATAGGCCTTTAAAGAGGCCTTCTGTGTCTGTGGAAAGAGGAATTGATGAGCCCTCTGGTGCTTTTGGGATCTGTGAAGGGAACCTGCCTTCTGACAGTATCACTGGGCCACAGTGGCTAGACACAGTACTTGGGCCCCCTGCTCTTCGTTGGAAGTACATGGTGTCAGAGGCATTTCAGAAAAGTGATCAGAGCTCCAGGAAATTCTCTGCCTATGGTCTGGACGCTTGACCTTCTGTACTGTTCTTTCAAATGCTAGCAATTCAAGTGCAATGACTTACGTGTTCCCTAGCTTGGAATGTGTGTCCTAAAGCCTAACTGGGAAGGTTAATTTTGAGAAAGACTGGGCAGATAGAGGGGAGGCAGTAGAGGGATCATGCATAAAAGCAATGGCCAACCCAGTCTGTTCTGTACCTAACACACATACCCAAGAACAGACACTGGCACTAGACCCATGGGAGCTATATTTCCCAAGTCCTGTGTAGGGCAGAGGCCTCGAGATCACATCTAAGCATCTACTTAATAACAATAGGAGTGTCCAGTTTGGCAAAGCAACCTCAGACATAAAATGTAAGAATGAGTTTTTCTGGAGCGTAAAATTACAATGGTTTTGCTAGTAAAAGGATAAAATACATCTCCATTCAAGCTCATTACTATCCAAATTGTGAATTTTTTTTTGTTATTTAGCATGTAATAAACCCACCTCATTTTCCTGTAATGGCGTATAAAGCAGTCCCTATGTAATATTATAAATCCTGCAAAGAATCAGATGTCAGCACTTGTGTGTTTTTTCCTGGCTGTGTTCATTTTAACTCAAAACGTCTGCAGTCAGTGACCAAACGTTAAACATATTGGGAAAATGAAAGCTGTCTACTTAGTTCAATACAGTTTTACTTTAAGCAGGTTTTAGAATGTGGATTTCCAAGTGCAAAATATAAGGACCAGGAGAAATGGAATCACATAGAAAATCGTTATTGGAAGGACTGAGCCGTCAAGTTAACTCCGGGGAGGTTGTGGGATGGTGGCACCAGATAATTAGAACAACCTTTTGCTGAATTCTTTCTCAGGTTCAGTTTGTTCTGATCGGGCTGTCAGGGCCCTGGAGGGTGAGCCACTCACCCCGGGGTGCCCAGGACTTTCCCAGGTCTAGGACCAAAAGTCCTGTGACTCAAGAACCCCCTCCATCCTGGGGAAACCAGACATCGTTTACTCCGCCCCTGGGGAAACAGCGAGCTCCCTCAGAAGCGGAAAAACCTTAGAGAACCACCTGCATTTCTGTGGAGCAAGACACACTCCTCACTTGCAGGGTACCAGGATGGATTCCTTTGTACCTGGAATTAGTTATCTTGGTGTCGTATTCTCCAGAAAGAGTCCCTTTCGGCTCTGAAATTTTTATTCCTTGGGCCTTAAGGACTATCTACTCATCTTGTCTCAAGCTGAGGTTTTGACCTAGACATTTGCAATACCGTCCGTAAGTCACGTTTCTGGGTTAAGTGTAAGTGGGACGAGGTTATATGTGATCAGCCTTCCCAGTGGACAAAGGGCACTTGTGTACTCGGTGGTTGAAATGGATACTCTGACACCTTTCAAAGCCTGTCTTTGCTTTGATATCCCGGAACCCATGGGAGGGGAGGAGCCTGGCAGAGATAATCTCCAGGATGGTAATTTTTACTTCGGATGCAGCACACAGGCTTTTATTATGTAAGTGTATTACGTTTGCTTGGAACAAAAGCTATTGTCAGGAGCCTGGACAACCCCCCACATCTACACATCTCACCGGGAACGGAAGACTCAGGGAGGTTACGGGAGGCGAGGTGCAACGTGCAGTTCCTAAGTCAGCTCGCTGTTGAGGTATCCATGTTACCTGGGGTGACAGCATGATCCTCCAGGTGCCAATTATGCCGTTAATATGCTTCATTGACCGTGTACACACATCAGAACCAGAGTTTTTTCAAGGGCAAAAGCCAAATCAGGCCGCCGGAGCCACAGATCACGTAAACCTGCACTGAACCCCCATGGAGGACAGTGCCACACACATGCGTGTCTGTGGATAGTATTTGTGCATCAAAAGCTAAACCAAAGGTGTGGCTTGATGATAGGAAAGAGAACCCTGGGCAATTGTCATCCTAGAAGTAAAACTGGACAAACACACTTAGAAACCGGAAATGCAGCTGGATCCCCTCATGCTTGGAATGTTTTGACAAAACATGAAAGATATTGTTCTTATATCCTCATGCTATCAGCTTTAAGTTGCAGGTCTTTTAAAATTTTTTTTCAATTTATGTATATTTTTTATTGTTGATAGTGTTTCAGATGTCTCCTATTTATCCCCCTCTACCCCCATCCTCCCAGCCCCTTTCTATCCCCCCAGGTCTTCACCACCCTATTGCTTGTGTCCATGAGTTATGCATATCCTATATAATAATCCTATGTAATAAAAGGGTAATATGCAAATTGACCCTAATGACAGAACGACCAGAGCTACCCTTTGACCAGTCACTATGAGGCACACTGACCACCTCTTGGTCCCTTTCCCCAGCCTGCAGGCTCCCATCACCTGATGGCGAACGGGGAACTGGGGGTGGGTGGCAGGGAACATGGGCAGCACCATGCCAAGACCCCCACACCACTGGTCGCCCGCACACAGAGGGTGACCTGCGGTGCCAGTGGGGCTAGCGAGCTGGCGGGAACTGCTGACCTCTCGGTCTCTCCCCCCAACTGGCAGGCTCCAATCATCCGATGGTGAATGGAAAACCAGGGGTGGGTGGCAGCAGAGGGCAGGGCCAGCTGCCGGCAGCCGGGGAAGATGGCCCTGATTGCAGGCTAGGCCTAGGGACCACATCTGTGCACGAATTTCGTGCTCCGGGCCTCTAGTAAGTATATAAGTTCTTTGGTTTATCTCTTCTCTTCCCCCAGCCCCACATCAAGGTGTGTAAATCTGTTCCATGCCTCCATGCTTTGGGTCTTATTTTATTGGTCAATTCATTTAGTTCATTAGATTCCACAAATAAGAGAAATTATGTGATACTAGTCTTTCTCAGTTTGGCTTATTTCATTTAGCATAATATTCTCCAGGTCCATCCAT
Source organism: Corynorhinus townsendii (assembly GCA_026230045.1). Lineage (NCBI taxonomy): Eukaryota > Metazoa > Chordata > Mammalia > Chiroptera > Vespertilionidae > Corynorhinus > Corynorhinus townsendii. Next base: position 5,923,780 of record JAPDVU010000009.1, read on the forward strand.
GCTGTCCCAAAGGGTAAGAGATCTCTCTTTTTTACAGCTGCATAGTATTCCACAGAGTAACTGTCCTACAGTGTTGTTGTTTTTTAAACATATCTTCATTGATTTCAGAGAGGAAGGGAGAGGGAGAGATAGAAACATCAACAATGAGAGGGAATCATTGATTGGCTGCTTCCTGCACACCCCCTACTAGGGATCAAGCCGGCAACCCAGGAATGTACCCTGACCAGGAATTGAACCATGGTCTCCTGGTTCATAGGTCGACACTCAACCACTGAGCCATGTCAGCTGGGCATTAATTTTTTTTTTAAATGGGCTGTTTTACTCAAGTTTTCTTATGAGAAGGCCAGTGTTTTCAGTTGCTCTGCCTTACTCTTACTAATACATCACCAAGTTCTTCATTTGCGTTAAGTTTCAAATGACCTAAGACAGTGGTCAGCAAACTCATTAGTCAACAGAGCCAGATATCAACAGTACAACGATTGAAATTTCTTTTGAGAGCCAAATTTTTTAAACTTAAATTTCTTCTAACGCCACTTCTTCAAAATAGACTCGCCCAGGTCGTGGTATTTTGTGGAAGAGCCACACTCAAGGGGCCAAAGAGCCGCATGTGGTTCGCGAGCCGCAGTTTGCCAACCACTGACCTAAGACAGCGGAAAGTGATATTCCTCATACCTATCCCGAACTGCAAGGAAAGGAAAAGAGTTGACCAGGGTGGCGTTTCAAATACCCACTAGGGGAGTAGGCAGGGTTATTGGCCATGCAGCTCTCCAGCACCTAAAATCAAATCCCCGAGGTTCTTGCTAATCCACGCACTGTCACATTCTGAGGCTGAAGTTGCTATATCTAAGGAAACCACGTCCAAGTGTTGGAGAGAGTCTCCCTTTGACCTTGAGTAGGATGCCCTTCATTTCCTAACTGAGCAGAGGAGGTGAGAATCTGGTATTGATTGCAGTTACTTTTATATGAGATTGACAATGTGAGGAGAGAGGACCTGTGGAGGATATAAATCTCATTTACCTCCCAAATCTTTAATGACAAAGATTTGATCTTTCTTTTATGAGTAATGTTGTTACTTAGATTTGATACTAAAATTGCCAAGATAACAATATTTTTTCAAAAATTAAAAAACGTCTATAAGTGAATTGGCACCAGGGTTACTAAAATGCAATTTACAAATGCTGTACAATTGCCCGGTTCAAGTCATTGGCTGATACAATGATGGGCTAGGTGATATTTGTGTGCACTTGGTGTGTGTGTGTGTGTGTGTATGTTTTCCCATTGGCAACCACTCTTATCTCTTTCTCAAATCATTATTTCTGTGTGTACTACACCTATATGTGTTTCTGTAACCAATAAGTGACACCCAAATGATTAGGATAACGAGAATCAGATGTCTCTTTGTGATAAAGCTATGCCTCCTGAAAGGTTTTAGCATAATGTGGCACAAAATTGTGTGTCCTTTCTAATAATAGCTGGTGTTTATTGAATGCTTGCTGTATGGCACGCATTATGCTAAGTGCTTTCCATAGATTGTTTCATTTTGTTCTCAAAACGACCATATGAGAGGTATGCTAAAAATACCCTTTTAAAGAATAAATAATAAAACAAGCTTAGGGAAGACATTTCCTCAATTTAGCTTTCTTTATAACAGTTGTAGGAAGTACATATATTTAATGATGAAAGAAACATCTATGTTTACAGCAGATGTCTTAGTTTAAAATGCAATTCTAACTCTATATATGAAGCAGTTGTATGAAAGATGAATTCATCAAGAAAATTAGGATACTCTGCATTCAAATTAAAACAACAACAACAACAAAACCCTTGTAGTAATAAGGATACATTTTTTAACATTCTTTAGGAATGAGACAGAGAACACATCCTTTAAATTAAATAACAAATCTAAAAATTACCCTTCCAGTTGACCAAAGGTTCTTTTAATGTTCATCATGTCCAACTGCAAAATTGTTCCAACAGAGAAGCACATACACACAGTAGGCACTTAATAAGTATTAGGTGATGAGGTTCATTGTTGACAGTTGGTCTAATTTAGACTCTAAATTATTTGCAACTAAATTTTGAACCACTTGAATCTGGCCTTTGCATAGAATAGATTAACTTTCCCAACTTTACCTCTGTCCCTGGCTAAGAACAGGAGGGAGAGAGTTATTGCGCCCTCTAGGGGTATTTTATAGAAAAACCTCCCAAAGCACAACTACCCCAAAGGAATCACACTGCTCATTCCTAGCCCAGCAGAAGAAGGGGGGAAGGAAATAGCAGAGATGTCCTCCTGTCTCTAGTGTGCGCCTCCACTGGCTCCTGCTTGGAGCTCTTCCATCTGATCTTACAGGGATTCCAACTGTTCCAAACCCTCTATTATTGTACATCCGAAGGGAAAGTCCCCAGCAGGCTGTCACTTTTCAACTGCACCTTTCTTTACCCTTTACTTTCCAAAATAGCTGCTAACCGGTGGATTTCATGGAGGGCAGGCTCCATAGCTTGGCCTCCCCCAATCTGTGCTGAATGCTGTATAATGCCTGAAGCAGCACCCCCAAATAATATCCCAGGTGTTCTCATAAAGACCTTGACCTACTGACAACTAGGCCATCTTTTGAAGAGACGCAAGTCCTTAAGGAGAGACCAAGGGTAAGAGAAATTCATGATTGCAGCAATGTCAATAAACAGGTTATTAATTGCTGAAAATATAGCACAGAGCCAGGACCTGAGAATAAAATGGTGCATAGGGATTGAACACTGCACAGGAAACCTGTCCATCAAACACAAAGCTAATTATATATCATAGCTTATTTAATCACTGTACCAAAATGAGGTGGTTTTTGTTATCCCTATTTTTTTATAGAATATAAAGGCAATTCTGAAAAAATACATTCAGGGGGACATAGTTAGAAAATGGCAGAGAAAAATTTGATTTTGGGTCTTCCCAGCTCCATTTCCTATGCTCTCTCCCATTGCCATAATCTCTGCCTTCTAAGAGTGGGCAACTTAATTTGTTATATTTAGGGAGAGAAGATGGTGTAAAAGAAAAGAGAGCCAGTGATAAAGTTCATGGCACCATCTAATTAAAGACGTGAAAGAATGAAAAGTAGGAGCAAGTGAGAGCTGCCTTTATGCTGTGGGGTCAGAGAAGGATTCCAGGGAAAGAGGTAATTAGAATGAACCTTGAAGAGCTTTGGAGAAACGAAGTGGGAATAGAGGAAGTGGGAAGATGTCAGGAAGAAGGGAGATGAAGCAGCATGAGCTAGCTCCTGAGTTATTCCCTTTCATGTGATACTGCCGAGGTGTTGAATCAGATTGTGGTCTTCCTGTACGTGGTAAGGTAATTCAAAATCCATTTAGAGGGAAGGGGTCAGATGAGCAAAGCAGATAGCAAGGAAGGCTTGTGAGCTTCACTGATATTGAAAGAGAGCAGCTTAGACAAGGCACTGCTATTAAGAGCTCGGACTAATTAAATCAAAGGGCGGGGACTCTGGGAGATGGAAGAAACTAAGTGTCAAAAGAAAGAGTAACTGAAGAAAAAACAATATATTGAATGGGCTTCAGTCAAATTTGGCCCCTTCCCCAGTTTTACTCAATAATATGTTTTCTTGAATGTATAATTTAACCTCTATCCTTACGATCATGTTTTGTCTCTGTGGAACATGGAATCAATTCTAAACAAGGGAAGGCCATTTGACAAGGTGCTGTTGGCATGCTGCGTCATGATGACAAACTTGGGAACCGGAGGCAGACCCCAGACTAGCCCTGCGCACCTACAGAAGGCGCACATCCGGCTGGTTTAGTTCATGTCACGGCCAAGCCTCAGGCTTGCGCGGCTTAAAGGGAACTACACAAGTTGTTCAAAGTTCTCCTCCTCCACATGGAAAAAATAAAAAAGCTCACTTGTAACTTCTTGCCAAATTTTAGCTGTCCTTCAAGCATGCACGTAACACCCATATTGTCAGTTGCTGGATGCAAAGTGCATATGAAATGAAAGGCTTGGAAAAAGTGCCTAAGAATGGACCATGATATTCGCCAGTAGGACCTGTCAGTTTTATCCTTCGGAATGGCAGGGAAACAGTCTTGGATTAATATCTGTGTAAGTCGATGGGCAGAAACTTGGAACTCTAGATAAGCAAATTTCTACCTGTCCCAAAGGAAGGGAAAAAAATGTTCTTTCCAAGCACATAAAAGGAAGCATAAAGTGTCCGGTTGATTCTCGTGAACTGTCAGGAGAGCAGCACTGTGACCTTGAACTTTACGTGTCTAGGTATCTGAAAGCTTGTATGATTAAATTCCCTCTCTGCCTCCTTCAAAACTTAGTTTTCCTTCATTACCAGTTTGGGCACCTCGAGTCCTTCCAATAATTTTATTCTCAATCTTCCCCCTTTGTGTCATCCAAAAAGACATTGCCTAAGAGAAACATGGAACTTCAGGCTGGGAAAATGTTGAAGAAGAATTCACTTTCAACGTCTTGATGTGAGCCAGAGGTCTGCCTAACAGCAATAAAGATGAATGCCCGGGGAAATGTAGGCTGACAAGTCCCAGTCCCACCTGTGTTGGTTAATAAGCAAGACTCCCGCCCTGCCAGTGATCCTCGGGTACCTGTCATTTCCATGTATCCAATCACTTGCCTGGGAATTATCCCAATAAAAAGAAGACAGTGTGTCATTTATCGGGCAGCCAATTAAAGGGCCTCGGTGGGGCTGAGGTAGCTGCGAGCCAGTTCTCACAAAGGAAATGGGATGGGGCCAAGTCAGTCAGTGTGGGGCCTTAAGGGAATTAGAGAAGGGATGTGTGGCTAATTCATAGGTGTACTTGGTCTACAAAATATTAGAAGGAGTTGGTAATATTTCTGTCTTTCAGTTTGACAAGAATTTATTGAGGGCAAGACAGACCCAGCTGATCTTACCAAAATGGGGCTCTTAATGGCTGTGATAGTGGCCATGAGATAGTTTCCAGAATATTTCTCTTGATTGCTGATCCATGAGAAGTCTTGAAAATATGAAATACAAATAAATAGATAAGGGAAAATGAAGTAAGGACAAAAACCTCATGAGTTGAGTGGGCATCTTTGACCTTCTCCTTAATGGAGGCAGTCCACAGAATGAACAAAAGTTGAGAGGGACCTTCAGTGTTGGGAAATGGGAACAATTCTGTGTCCTCAAGATCCTTATAAGTCACAGGTCTCCACCCCCATGATCACCTTGGCCAGTGAAAGTTCTCTCTAAGAATTTCTTTTAGTCTTCACATATCCCCTGCTTCTAGACCCCATTTAGCTAATTCACAATATTGATTCTATTCCGGAACGTGTCATGGGAAAAAAATAACATGTAAATGTATTTCATGGATTCTAGGATGAACTTGTTTTGTACACTTTAACATGCCTGAATTGGGAGCAAGTCTGACAGTTAATGGGGTTATACAACATTGTGCAATACATTCAAGTTTTGGCCTTTGAAAAAATTTAATCCTAAATAAATGAATGGTATGACATCACCAAGTGTGGAGTACCACCGAGCGAAGAGGCGTAGAGCCTCTGATACAGGTAGTCACTGGAAACTTCTTGGAAGAGTGACATTTGAAAATAGTTAAAAAAAAAATGAATCTGTGGAAATGTGTCTTGGTTTTCATGAGATAGACCTCAGAAGCCAATGCATACAAGAATCAAGCTAAAGTGCGTGGTTCAATGAGCCCAGGCATTCCTTTTCTGATTACCTTACGTAAGCCCATCTTAGTACTAAGGGAGCGTTCCTTAAAGCCACTTGAGGTCATCTAATCTGTTGCATGGCATCCATAGCCCGTGTGTGAACTTCTCAATAAATCACACAGCTGCATGTTTTGGTTTAAATATGCAAAACAACTTCAGTCATGGGAAGGATTGTATTTATAACAGAAAATAAATAAATGTCAAATAAATGAACAATTTTTGGTAGATACTGTAAGAGTTACCCTTAAAATAGGGCTGTCTAGCATCACAAGTATTAAGTAAATACTTAATGTGTGCCCTGGGATTTATTAGGGACACATTGAGATGTTAGTAGTAGACCAACTTGAGTTTGAGTTCTAAGTGCAACTTGACCAGCTGTGTGACTTGGGAACTTTACTTCACCTCTCTGAGTTCCGGTTTCTGTGTCTTTAAGGTAATTGCACTGCATCGGGTTTCCTTTCAGACAAATAAGATCCTACCTCGAAATGCTCAGAAATGTGTCTGGTGCACCCACACACCTTCAATACGTGGCAGCTACGATAATACTTTCTGTTCCATTGGGTCCCTGACTGTAGAGCAACACTCACAAGCCCAGTTCAGTTAAAGATGTGGTTTCTCATTCCTTCTGCCCAGAACAGACGCCAGCCGGAGCGTCCCACTCCATCCTGCCCCAGTGTCTAACGTGACTTGGCAAACCACAGATGGGCTCCAGTTTTATTAGCTGAACAGGAAATTTCTGATTGATTTAACCTCCAAGAGACAATACCGTGTAATTAACATGTAACAAATGTCAACTCTTGTTATTGCTGGAACTGACAAGCCCTCCAGATCTGTCCTCCTGGCTCTCCGAGGCAGCCCTGTGGTTTCTTCCTCTTCCTTTCTTTCTGTTCACTTTCCCATAGCGCCGCGTTGCACCCAGTTCCCTCTGAGTGATCTTGGGAACGATTTCAGTGCTAGTTCTTCCTGAAAGTCAGTTATTTGGAAACATAAAGAGACAGAAGGAGATAAACACCACCTACTTGCTCTGTTTGGGGTGGCCCAGAGCCAGATGCAACAGGTGTGACATTTCATCAATCGGGTTTCTTGAGGATTCTGTATATTTGCATATCTTAGTAATTAAGGGAATGCTTTTCCCCCGGAAGCCATTTGCCTGAATCCTTAAAAGACAGCATGGCAGGGAGGAAGAAAACACTGTCCTCATTTAAAACTATGATCAGATGGAGACTCAGGCAGTGTGATACCCAGATATACTGTGTGCATTAGAGAGACCCGAACCTGCCCATGAGATCTTGGGTCAGGAACTTTACCTCTCAACCTTTCAAATTCATCTTTTTCAAAAAGATTCCCTGCTAGTGTTTGGATCCTCTGACTCTACATTAGCTTGACAGAGATAGATCACTGAGGGGCAATGCAAGCTGAACAGCCTCTTCAGCAAGGTTGTCAGTGGGGAACAGTCAAACCACCTACTTCCTGCCTCTGGTCGGTGCACGTCCAGCTTTCCCACCAGGATGGAGAGACCCCTGGCTAGAGTTGTGGCTGGAAATAATTCCCTCTCTCATAAGCAAACTTGCCTGCTTTTGTCAGCACCAAACAGAATTTGGCCACATTCATGCTGAATTCCAGTTGATTGACCCAAACAAGGAGTGGCGATGACAAATAGAACAAAAGGAAGCAGGAAACAATTCCTTTTTAATTATGATTATTCAGTGAGCTGAGTCTGTGTGCTGTCCCCCCTTTTACTGTTTCCCTAGTTCATTGCTCTAGCCCTCCACTAACCACACACACACACACACACACACACACTCACTCTCACACACTCACACACACACAATCCCACACATACTCCTACTCCCCTCACTTTCCCTTTTGAATTTAGAGATTAGCTTTCGTCCCATTGTTTGTGCAATAGATATTTATGGAGGACTTGGCAAAGATTTCAGTAAGGAACCAGAAGAGATACAAATGGTTAAGGCCAAGAGAGAAAAGAGCTGTTCTCAAATTGCTGACACTTGAGAAGGAGAAATAGGCGCCATATAAATAAGAAGGGCCCAGGGTACAGAGGAGAGATTACAAAGTGAAATGAGAAAGATATATTCATATTGAGATAAGAATAAAGGGAAGCGGGACTTATAAATGTGGTTTTAGAGAGGACGTCATGGAGAAGGTGACGTTTACAAAGGCTCTGGGAGGACGGGAGAATTTGAACATGAAAAGTGGGGTGGAGGAAGCAGGCCATCCAATGAGAACTCTGTGAGAAAGGCATAAGGTCATGAACAAAGAACCCTCCTCAGGGTTAGAGCCAAGACTTCTTACAGACGCCTTGTGGGGACTAAGGCTGAAGGGATATGTGATAGTCAAACCGCAAAGGGCTTGACTGACAGCATCCGAGATGGAAGTGTACCTGGTAGGCCCTGGGGACTTTACAATGTGTCAGTCAGACTCTGCAGGTATGAGCTTGGCTGGCTCCATTTGTATTCAGGTGTCAGGGCAAATGCCAGCCCCTCAGCGAGACTTCTCTGGCTACTTAGATGAAAGCAGCCACTTGCATGCCTCTTCAGTTGCCTTCCATTACGTGTCACCTTTCTCTGTGTTTTGTCCTCGTAATAAAGAATTACAGTCTGGAGTAGCCTGATTATATGTTCATGAATTTATTGTCTGCTGACACCTTCTAGGAGGTGAACTGCAGGAGCCGAGGCACCTCCTCCTCCTTGGACACTGCTGTTCCCCAAGACTTCGCACGTAATAGGTGCTTTCATAAATGAACATGTTTACAGGGATCCTCAGCCTACATCTGTACATGCTTTTCTTTCCTTCGCAGGATCTGGTGAAGGGAATAATGTGTTTTTAATAACGAAACGCAGCAGCTGCCAGCGTGAATTAGCGCCGTCCCGACTACCGGGAGGATCTCTGTCCTCACAGCGACGCCTCCTCCAGATGTCGTTGGTGCAGGATTTTTCTTTTTTTTTTCTTTCCAAGTACAACTCAAACTTCTCGTGCGTTCCAAAACCACATGGAAGTGGAACGTTAAATCTGGGGGTGGGCATGTCTGTGTAATTTCCTTCATTTCTATAAGGGTTCGCTGGCTTTTTTCTCCCCTAGGCCACAGATTAGCTTAACAATTGCAAATCAGCTTCAGAGGTTTTGCCTTAAAGAAAAAGAGAAAAAGAGAGAGCCTGTTGGAACAGGCATGGCTGGGTGAAAGTCTCTTTGTTTTACATCCTAAACTCTTTGCTCAGCTTCTAGTTATCCTCTTTGCTTGGGCGCAGTGCAAATATGTATGTATATATGAACCAGCCATCACATCATATTAAATATAAGCAAAATTTGCTTATATTTAATATGATGTGATGGCTGGTTCATATATACATACTTATTTGCATATGCATATATGCTCATCTCCCTCAAATTGTCACAGGAACCAGCACACATGGTAGGTACTTCCTTCCTTTTAACTCCCCACCAAGATAGGCCTGTGTATGTGTGTGTGTTTCAATAGAAACTCCCAAAGGAGGGAGGAAAAGAAGTGTAGTGTAAATAAGCAAACAACCCATGGACTTCGCAAACCCTGACTTGGCTGGCCTCTGGTTTTATTTTTGAGAACTGCTTTCCTTGTTTTGATTTGAAATGATGCCACCAGAACATATTACAGAAACATTGCGCTTTGCAAAACAGAACAAGTCAAATGAGCCTCCCAAGTGTAAACAGAAACCTTGTTTGGATGAACTGTTTTTTTAAGAATCCAAATGAACCCCCCTGGCATCCTCTTAAAGTCTATGCATGTTCACCTCAGGTGCTCAAACTATAGTAGGTGCCTGCAGTTCTTTTTTATCCCACACGTTCCGGCGAGGCTGTGGGTTTGAAGTCCTCACGACTATCAGTGGTTTTTCGTATATTCAGTGCACAGGATTCTGGAGCTCCTGGTGATAACAGAAGGCATCTCTGTGTTCTCCGAGTCCCAGCATCCCCAGGGACCCGATCTGGGGAACACACAGCTTGGGGAAACCAGGTGCGGGCCTCTGTGTGAGTCAAGTGGGCAAGTTCCTAGCATCTGTCTGCCAGTCATTCAGTCAGGCCTCTGTGCTCCCACCCTGAGCACACTTCAGCTGAAGGCCTGCATTGTGCCTTCTATCATGCACTGTGGCTTCTCACTTCTCTGTGAACCATTATTAGTGATGGCAACACATGCTGAGGTTTAGTTCACTGGACTGAGCGCTGTGTTGTCATGAACCTTAGAGAGGTTAAGTGATGAGTCATCAGTTGAGGCATGACCATTGAAAAAAGCCGAATTGGTCTTTTCTGGATTGACCCACCATGGACAAGGGTGTTCTTTTCAGCATACTAGTATTATCAAGTCAGATTGGGTCTTGAGGGTCAAAGAGGGTAGGGCGTTCATCTGTTTTATAGAGGTTCATTGGTATATCTCTGCTTGTTTGCTCCACATCTGGAAAACAAGTTCCCTTCCCTGCTGCACGGGAGATGGACTCTCACAGTGAAGTGATGAGTAGGAAACTATTGCTTTCCTTCCCTAAATGGGCCGACTCTTCCATCCCCTTGTCCCCTGTACAGCAAACTAGATGACTCAGCAGTTTCCTTAAGCCAAGGGTGGTCCATGGAGACCCACAGAGGTGACCAATGGACTGAGATGTTTTTTCTCTGACATAGTCTAGTTCAGATAACCTTGCCCCCAACCCATCAGAAGCTAGTTGAGTATTGAGCAGAGTGGTCAGAACAGCAAGAAACCATTTCTGGCTGCCTGTGGGTGACTGCTGAGTGCGCGGATAGTCTGCCCCCCCCCCCCCCTTACTTGTCTTTCGGGGACCATATGGTATGAAAAGACACACGAGGCAAGACTGAAAGGTGAGCAAATCTAGATATTTAGCAAACACAAGTTCCGCAGCCCCCCGGGTGTCCTCACCTTCAACCCAGCCCCTTTGAAAGCTCATTGCAGTTACTCATAAGCATTCTGGATCTCCTCTTTTCAGAATTGCTCTTAGAGCCTGGAGCACATTCCTTAAATGTTGAAATATTTGAGGGCAGATTCGAGTTAACCGCAGTCAATTATCTCTCCCAGCCATAGCCAGGGAATCCCATTTGGATCCTCAAACTATAGCTGCAACTCTATAGGTATGGGACTGGGATTTTTTTTCATGTATAATAAAAAGTTGCTTAAAATCCCAGAGGATTGTGAACGTGGACATGTGAATGTCTTTGGTTTTTTTCCACAACCCCCCACCAGCGTCACTGACGTAATCACAGAGCTTCTTTGTGATTAATCTGGGAGCTCGCTAAGCATCAGATGGGTATATATCAGAGCAACTCAGATCTGCAAAGATTCCATTCAGATGAGGCGTGGGGATCAGCACTTGCTATAGAATGTCTTCCTGGCACTAAAAAAATGCCTATGGGGATAATGAGAGACAGGAGGAAAGGAAAACAGAACACAAAATAGGTAAGAGGAAAAAAAATAGAAAACTGCGGAAAGAAAAAGGAAGAAGGGTAGGTTTGCTGATGTGGTGGTAGGAAGGGGATCACTTCCAAGCAGTCCTTTCATGATTTGGGGAATGGTTTGTGTGATGCTTAATTTTATGCGTCAACCTGTTAGGACCATGGGGGCCAACATATTTGGTAAAGCATTATTCTGGGGGTAAGTATGTTTTGGATGAGTTTAACATTTAAATTGGTAGACGGGGTAGAGCAGATTGTCTCGCCCTGCCCCCCATTATGATGGGCCTCATCCAATCAATTGAAGCCTAGATAGAACAAAAAGGCTGACCAGACCCTGAATAAGAGGGAACTCCTTCTACCTGACTGTCTTAAGCGGGATCCTCACTTTTTTCCTGCCTTCAGACTCAAACTGAAACGTCACATCTTCCTGGGTTTTGAGCCTGCTGGCCTTCAGACTGGAACTTACACCATGGGCTCTCCCCAATTCTAGGTCTTCATACTGGGGCTGGAACTGCACCATTAGCTGTCCTGGGTCTTAGCTTAAAGATCTTGGAACTTGTCAGCTTCTTAATCATGGGAGCCAATTCTGTATAATAAAACTTTTTATAGAGAGATAGAGATAGATATCCTGTTGGTTCAGTTTCTCCCAAGAACTCTGACTAATACAGTTTGGCTACTTATAATGACCCTGTAGTCTGGTGTTTTGCTGGCCTTGCCCTTCATAAATCTCCATCACCCTATTAATGATTCTTGACAGATGAGAAAATCACATCTCAGTCAGAAGGGGAACATGGAGAGTGGGGGCATAGACCAGGGCTGGCAACGGCTTATCCTGGCTGCTTGTCTGTGCCCACGGCCCCCGGTTTGTGCACCATCAGCAGGTGGCTGGAGAAGGACATCTGAACCGGAAGAGTCCTCTCCTTCCTCACTCTCAGCCCCTGCACCTCCATTCTGCTGGTGATCATCACAGATTTTTAAACACTTAACTGTGGAGATGAACGCAGCTGCTCTTTGTCATTGTTTGTGAAACTGAGTTAAAGGGAGGTTGTTGTAGCACTGCAGGTGCAACCACCAGACGCATCTATGCCATGTAATTAACCTCATTTCCATGTGAATGTCCGTGGTGTACGCGCTGCTGAGGGAACTCACACCATGATCATTACACTTGCAGTCAATCCAATTAGACAAAGGTTCCCACACTTGGGGGAAGGATCAGGACAAACCACAAGGGCAGGCCTCTCTCAAGAAGGTCTCCAGTTCAATGTCTCAAAATAAACAACTGTGGCCTAATTAATTGTGTGGCAGGCCAAGGGAACACACCAACAAGCTCCTTATGTGTCTGGAGCCCAATCCTAGGAAGCAGCTTAATAGAATCTCCCTTTGTCCAGACTTCTGGTGGCTCAGAGATTTGTACAGTTGGGGGAAAGAGGTCTGGTGGCTACACTGCACCCTTTCTCTTATCACAAACTCTGGTTACCCAATAGACTATCCAGTGACTTTATTTTGATTTATTGTATCCCCATTATGTTCTCAGACCAGTAAGAGGGGAAAAAAATCCATGTGTGCTTCCTAAACAAAGTTGGTTGAGTGGGTTTATTTCCACAACATTTTAGCAAAGCTATCCCTAGAGGGCGCCACGAAAAGGTATTTTCCTTGGCTGTCCCTGATTGATTATTGACTTTTCTTCTAAAGCTCTCAAATACCACAGATGGGTCACCTTGTTTAGACATTCTGTTATAACATATGTGCCATGCGTGTCCATCCTTTCTGCTTAAGTTTGTAGTTTGTTCCTTGAAGGCAGAAAATAGATATTAGAATCCCATTACGTCCCCACCAGAGATGGTTAGCACAACACGCTACACAAGCATGTCAAACTCGTGGTCCACAATGAATATTTTTGTGGCCCAGACAATATAACTGTATGTAAGAAACGTTTTAATAAAAATTTTGCAACTTAATTTTTACAATATTCTGTCATGCATAATTATTAATAACAAACTACAATGTTCACTAATGACTGATTACTATAATCATGCTGCATTCATTTCCCTTACACACCTTATGCACCGTTTCTCTCCACTAATACTAGCAGCTAATATTTTAGCAGCCAATTGCCACGGCATTAGTCTTGTACTGACTTGTTTGGTGTGCGCAACAGGAAATATTTTGCTTTCGGAGAATAAGAAAAATAGGTTTACTTGCGTTATGCTTACTTGTGCAGTTATTCAGTGTCTGGTAAGTTAATGTTCAAGAAAAAAATATTAATTTTTTTGAAATGTTCTATTATTTTAATAAATGAGTAAGGTTAGCAATTACTCATTTATTTTAGCCCTTTGTATTCAGCATGTCTCTATCGAAATAAACCTACATTTATATGAAAATTGAAGCTTTTGTTTTTTTGCAGCCCACATACACTTAAGCCTTGTTTATTTGGCTCGTGTTAGCCTTTGAGTTTGACATGCTTATGCTACTAAGTCCAGGGGAGCCGGGTAAATGCTTGCTGGGGGTTGTGATGGGGGTAACTGGTGAGATGGAGAGAACCACTGTTTATCAGGTCATTACAGGAATCTACACAGGCTTTCTATATTGCAGAACACATCAGTGACTGACTGTCTCACATAAACAGGCAGACTGAAAATAAAGGTACTTAGAAAAGACAGCAAAAAGGTATAGAAAAAGCAATAGCCCCTGGAAGAATGAAAACTCATGATATTTTTGTGCTAAACTTTAGAACCTGGATAGGGCAGGTGTGATCCTGGGACCAGCAGCATCTTGGAGTTTGATAGAAATTCAGTATCTCAGGCCCCACTCCAAGCACACTGATGCCAATGTCTGTTTTTACAAAGGTCCCCAGGTGCTCGCTACGCACACTCAAGTTCGCTGTCTCAGATACTGTCTGCTCAGCACTGCATGACTCTCAGAAGCACTAAGGATGCTCTCGGTCCTGCTCTGGACATTGCCCCTCACAGCTCCAGTTCATTGTCCCTTGCATGTCCCCGTCTTTTGCCACTTCTCTGTGACTCAGTTCTTTCTTACCTTATCTTCTTTTAAACCTGTGATCACATTATAGAGTAATAGAGTTGGTATGTCCCCCTCATTCTCTCTATTACGTCCCCGTGTCTGTTCTCTCTTACTTGCCCATCTGAACCAAATCCAGGGGTCCAGAGCCCTTGCCTAGAGAATAACCAAAGAGATACAACAGAAGTTAGCTTATCACTACCCATCCTACTGGTTTCCTTCGCTGCTCTTTAGCTTCCGGGATGTAACGTGTTCTCTATAGAACTGCCTGTCCCATCCCTCAGCTGAACTCAGCAATTCAGAGCTTGTGGGAGGTTTAAGGGCTTTTCTCAACTAATGGTTTGAGGGGAACGAATGGAAAAGACTTGATTGAGTTGATGTCAAACCACCAAAATGGTTCAGTATAAAAGCAGATAGTTAGAAATGAAATAATAACACAAGTTAGTTCATATAGTATTTTATTTTTTTCATCCACAGTAGTTTTTAAGCATCTATTATTTAGAAAATACTAATCTGGATTTAAGCATTTTACAGTCTTATATACAATGCTATATCACTAAAATTGTCTATATAGTTACATGTACATATGCACATCATATATATCATATATGTGCATAGTCTAAGCGCAATTGTCTAGAAATGAGGCTGAGAGGAGGTATTTGCCCGAATCATGCTGCTAGCCCACATTTCTTTAAGACACTTTTTTTTTCATGGAGTGTCTTTGAGATTTTTGAAGCAAATATGGCAGAAAGGTTCACGTTTTAAAAATCTTGGTAGTCCATAAATAGTGATGGTTGCGTGATCTTCTAGATAATGAAACTATTGCAGTCGGTAAAAAGAAATCACAAAATGAGAGAAAACAAAAGAACACCAATCAAGGCAGGTTTATAGCTGCATAACGTTGTTAAGAAGATGAGAGTCGGGCCAGCCGTGTTTTTCCATGTACTCTGCCGGCTGTCAGGTTCCGGCTGGCTTCGAGTCTGTAACCTGCCCTTGAACCTCTCCAGTGGTTCTGTCTGTGGGAATATCCTTCTGAGGGACAAGCCAGGGCACGTCTAGAGCCATTTCTTAGAAGAGTGCAAGGCAGACTGTATTTAAGAAAGTCCGGACTCCCAGCCAGGCCCAGGGTGTATACCCCTCAGGAACAGGAGGCATGGAGTGTGGTGGGTACTCGCTGTCTCCCCTGCCTAGGAACTTGCTCTCCAGCTCCTCCCTACTTTATGCCCCAGCAGGCAACCCTTATAATGACCTTGAACAACTGGAACCCCTTTGTCCTCTGGAAAAATAGATTAAGTCAGAAACTCAAGTATCCTATTAAATTTGATAATTCTTGTCAGGGGACTGTTTCCCCAGGAAGGCCCAAAGATTTTCTGCAGCAATACCTATAACTTGGGACTTGAGCCATGAGAGTGTGAGGTCCAATTACTGAAAGTACTAATTACCTTCATAAAATAGTCAAAGGTTGCAGGGCGGGGGGGAAGCTAAGGGGAGGTGTAATTTAGTTTCTTTCCATTGGCCCCCAAAAGGCCCAAGCTGGGAAAATATCACCCAGGTACCAGGCCTCGGTTGGTCCTGATATTTCTTTCCTGATCCATCATAATTGCTAATTCACTTAAGTAAAAACAATATTTGGTCTCCCAGGTGCCAACCCAAGTAAGCCATTGCTTTGCTTGGAGTGGCTGGAAAAATACAATTACCCTACATTCATGAACATTTCTCCTTCTTGAAAGAATGCAGTTAACATTGGGGAACTCATTTGCTGCTACATAATCTCAGTTCTTAGTTCTAGAAAACAATATGACTAATAAGCCAAACTTTTTTTTAATTTTTAAAAATTGATTTCAGAGAGGGAGAGAAGATAGAAATATCAATGATGAGAGAAAATCATTGATTGGCTGCTTTCTGCACCCCCCACATTGGGGATGGAGCCCGCAGCCCAGGCATATCCACTGACTGGGAATCAAACCGTGACCTCCTGGTTCATAGGTCGACCTTCAACCACTGAGCCATGCTGATTGGGCAGCCATACGTTTCTTAAAGTACAGAACCATATCACAAACAGACCTGGTCTTCATATAAAGAAAATCAATACATAACTTTTGCCTTTTGTAATCGATATATCCTAATGTCTCCTATTGGCATAAGCTGTGAATTCATCATGTCTACCTGTCCAGTTGGTCCAAAGAAACATGTTCTCTTTTTAGGAAAGAAATTTCCTCAATCCCATGCTGTCCCATTAGGGCGCTTATGTAGAAGGTGTTGTGTACCCTTTAGCAGATGTCACTAAAAGTCCACATTTTATAAGTTGCATCAATTCATATGATAATTTTATCTAAAGCAGGGCAGTGCAGTAATGCTGGTAATAGTTACTGGATATTAAAACCTTTTTGGAATTGGCATTCCTGGAGAGAATGCCAATATTTTAAAACCTGACTGTTGAAGCAAGTTATAGGCTCTATTTTTACACTAATATATGTATGTCTGTTTTCAAACTCCGCATCTCTCATTATGAAATACATCGAGTATGAATTATGCATCCTGAAAATCTTTAAAAACAATTAATTAGGAGAAAACAGGCACTGTATTTGAGGAGTGGCTACATGAACATACCAGTGTGTATTTTTCCTAACCACTGCTCTGTTCTTTCTTTGCTGGCTAATCTGTCTATGTCCAAGTTTGTCTACCATATCCCTGTATTTGTATTAATAGGTAAAAGTATGTACTATTTCAAAACAAGCAAACCAAGTTAAACTTCGTGAGTCAGAGGAGGAAAAGTGATGGATTTCTAATTCCTTGAAATCAATTAAATATGATCAGCCGGGCAGTGGGAGCCAGCCTTCTACGGCAAATTCAAGTTCTGAATCAGATCAGCAGAATGTACTGCATTAGGTCACTCTGATTGAAGTCCATTTCATCTCTGGCAAATTTGACACCAGTGCTCAAAGCACGTGGCCAATTTCTTAGCAAAGTTTATTATAGTAATATGTAAATAAGACACTGTGTGGATGGGACAGGCAATCAAGAATAGAAAAGTTTATCACTTTTATTCTGCATTGCGGACCAGGCACAGATCTTTCCATACGTGTTGATGTCTGTGTGTGATTTTTTGTGAATGTGTGAGGGTTCACCTTTGACCATTGGATTGAGAGTAAGTTGAGATGAAAGTGAAAAGTAAGCACATAATCAAACAATATCTGATGACTTATCTAGATATTTACAGCCCTGAATGTAGTATCGGGAGTCTTCTATTTATCTTCTCAAACGTCTCTAAGGAAGACTTGGGCCAAAAAAATTTAAGGATGTTTCTATGATTTTTCATATTTATTTTTAATGCAAGATTTTAAAGCTAATTCCAGTCATACCATGTAATTTGTAAATATTTCAGTATTGTCCACATGCTTTTCAGAGCATTTGTATTTTGGCAAAATGATTATGACATAGATCTAATGGACTCTTCTAACAGAGTATAGATCTTTTTTTTTTTTTAGTTTATTATTTTATTGGTTTTTAGAGAGAGGAAGATGGGGAGAGAGAGAGAAAGGAAGGGAGAGAGAGAAACATCAATTGGTTGCCTACTTCACGTGCCCCAACTGGGATTGAACCAGAAACTGGGGTTTGTGCTCTGACTGGGAATCAATCTTGCCACCTTCTGATGTACCAGTTGATGCACCAACCAACTGAGCCACACCAGCCAGGGCCAAAGTATGGATTCTAATACTTACAAAACATTGATAGCAGGGAGTTGGGAGAATTTTTCATTTGAATGTTATCAGAAGGATCAGTTTCATGTCCGCGGGGGGGAAGACGGAGCTTCATAATGTGAAACAGGAAACATACTTGTATGGGGTCTTAGGTGATATTTGCTATTAAACAGACATCTCCAGGTCAGAAAAAAAGCAAACCGAATATTTTTATATTTGTGAACTTTTGTTGCAAATGTTGACTATGCCTCTCCAGTTCCCAGGAAGCATTCTGAAGAATAGCACAGTATCGCTTGCATGAACGATCAAAATAATCAATTACCTCACTTTTGAATTATCTCCGTTGAGGTATTATGAATTCATTCACTTAACATTTTGAACACTTTTGATGCAGAAAACGGTATTAAGATCTAAGGAAGATAAAAAGGACAGAAGGAGTTTCTGATATAAGGATTTCAGAATATAATGGTTACCAGAAGCATATGAGGAAATTATTATTGTACTGTTAGCTTAAGTCAGTTGTATTAATCATCATAGAGATGAGGTTGGAACATACATGGCAGGGCATTGACTCTTCCTGGGAAAGGGAGTCTAGGAAATTCTTAGTGAGATATTATAGCTGATTTTAAATGCCCAGTGTAGCATCTTTCAGATAGTATTGGGCAACTAAATACAGTCTATGCTGAATTAACTTTTTCCTAGCATACTATAAAATATATAAATTACCAAATCCATATGCAAGATTTGCCTGTTTCAACTTTTTAAAAACGTATTTTAGGATCAAAAGCCTTGCAAAAGGTTCAGTAGGGTTTTCTCAAGGTCTGTGCTTTTATATAAAGAGATAGTCACAGTTTATTGTTAAAATTGTATTGGCGTTGAGGTAACGAGACTGGAGTTGGAAACATAAGGCAGTATGTTATATATCTGACCAAAAGACACGCAGTTATTTGGTCAATGAGATGTTCTCTGTTGATTAATCAGGAGCCCGGCACGTAGGCATTAGGTGTTGTGATTTTGGCATCCTGGGGTCATCCGGGTAGGCTGCTTTTCCTGCGCATGAGTTTTGCAGCAGCCCTGGTCTGTCTCCACAAGAAAGAGCAACAGCTGAATCTCATCATATCCCCGTTTTGTGTGTCGATTCCTGCATTAGCGACATGACATTTATTTGCTTGGTGAGCTTTTACCTGCAAGGTTAACAAGGTCAGTGTGTGTCAAAAGCAGTTATTTTCATTTGAGATTTATTTCCCTATGGAAAGCCTTAAGATATTCAAGTTACTAATGAGGGCATTGAAGTTGGGGCTTAAGTATATTATTAGGAGAAACATAACTACCTGGAGAATCGCCATGATACATATTTTAACCACATCAAATCTCTTTTAGGAAGGCAGGAAGCGTAAGTGTACAGATATGTGTGTGTCTGTGTCTGTGCGTGTGTGTGTGCACGTGCATGAGAGAGAGAGAGAGAGAATGCACATGTGTGTATATGGATTCATGAACACAAAACCAAACATTTATACTTCATTTTTTGATCTGTTGATATTTCCCTAAGACAGAGAAATCTGTTGGGTTTACCCTATTCTAGCAACAACTTTATTCTGTCTAAAATGATGAGATAATTTTATTCTTATTTTATTCTGTCTACTAGATTTGATTTAAAGAGGTCTAAATCACTAGTCAGCAATTTCAACCTTTTTAATCTCATGGAACATATAAACTAATTACTAAAATCTGCAGCACACCTAAAAATACATTATATTTTTTGCCATTCTGACAAAAAAAAGTAGGTATAATTTTCACTGACTTACAGAAAGTATAATAACAGTAATTGCCTCCCTTTTCCCTCCAAAGTGATGTTTAAAAATATTAGGTGCTGCCCTGGCTGGTGTGGCTCAGGTGGTTGGGTGTCATCCCTTGCACTGAAAAGTTGTCAGTTTGATTCCCAGTCACAGCACATGCCAGGGTTGCAGACTAGATCCATGTTTTAGTGTATATGTTTTTTTAAACCAAATAAAAGTCCTTTGGGCTTAAGATTGGTATCGACTCTGGTAATACAGTTTCTGATTGAAAGTAATTGTGGCTGTGAAGTACAAAACTTTTTCTTGAATGTCTTATAACCTGATTCATTGTGCACCTAGAGTTGTGTTAGAAATGACATTTTTGGAATGTGGGTCTGTGCCCCCAAATCACTCTTTAAGGAAATCACTTCATGATGAGCAACATGACTGTGGCCTGGTGAACTCCATTACTTCTTATTGAAATACTAGAGGCTCGTTGCACAGAGATTCGTGCAAAAATAGGCCTTCCTTCACCAGGCTGCTGGCACCAGTTTTCCTCCAGCACCCAGGACCCAGGCCTTTGCACCAGCAGGAGTCTTTGCTCTGGCTGGCTGGGGAACCTGCAGTCTTCACTCCTGGCCAGATGGGAGTTTGCAGTCTTCACTCCTGGCCCGAGTGCTGCTACTGTAGCTCCCTCCGCCCCTCCTCCTTATATCAGGCATCCCACCCCGCCTGGCTGCTCTGCACTTGCATATGCAAATTAACCTTCCATCTTTGTTGGGTTAATTTGCATATTCATTTCTGATTGGCTGGGAGTGTTGCGGAGGTATGGTCAATTTGCATCTTTCTCTTTTATTAGTGTAGATATTTATCTGACAGGCTGTGGATTTGGGTGTGTATGTGTCTTTATATACACACTCACACACACAATGCCAGATTAAAACCAGATTTAATCATTTTAAATGTGTTCAGTGTGTTACTGTTCTATACCAGTAAAAGACCAAACTGTGCATTTTTAACCCACACCTTCATATATAGCTTAATGGTGGACAACTATATAGTTTACTCTCCAATCTGAGACTTTGAGTGGGAAAGGCATCGCTGTTGATAGTGACACCAGGATGACAGGGGGTCTCTTCTGGAGATGGCAGGACACAGGCTCATCTACAAGAAAGGCCATGCTCTGATCTGGTATTTCTTAGAATTAAGTTGGTAAAAAATTATATTTTTTTCTGAATGTATTTGATTAACTTTTATCTCCATTTCAGACAGTGATGCTGGGGGTGGGTGAGAGGTCCTAGATGACCCTACTTCCCCTGGCACCAACCCCAAGGAGTAGATTTTTGTCACAAACAAGGGGAACTGGGGCTTTCTGTGAACAGAATTGCTTTTTGGATCAATAAAAAGGCTTGGTGAGGGGAAAAACATCTACTGCATTTAATAGCTGGTTGTTTTTAATTTAGCAGTCATTTCTTTGGAATATGAGTACTGGCTACTACATGACTCAACAGAGATGTTTAGGGTAAAATCTATTCAGATTTTTAAAGTTGGAGGATGCTTCTTAAGGATATATTTCTACATATTTGATGGCTTAAGCAACTGATCTGGAAGACTCATTTGATCGGTGGTTATATTTTTTGTATTTATGTGCAAATGGTATTATGAATGCAGGGCATTATTTTATAATTTACAGCTGCATTTGGCCAGACATTCTTGAAAAGGGGTGGGGCATGGATTGTACAACTCTTTCATTAAATCTTGAAAAAATTATATTGAAATACATTGAAAGAAATAAAAAAAATGAGAATAACTCACTTGGGCTTAATAGCTTATTTCTATGGGTACAGAAAGAAAAACAAAATGTCGAGGCCCGTTTTCCTAGACTCTGAATACACAACAGAAGGAAACGTATATTTTCTATCAAAATTGAAATGTCAGTTTCAAAGAAAAGGTTGTTTTGCTCTTAACTTTAACTGGCCTTACCTTTCACAACCTTCTATTTGATACTCATTTTTTATAAAATTAGATTTCCTCACCTATTTTAATTTTTCATTTGTCTCTCTGCTGTAATGGGACTGTGACAATTTAACAGGTTATTTTTCACATTTACTTATGAAAAAGTGGTACCTTATGTAGTTCTTTTGTTTAAACAGATTAAATGGTTCAATTAAAAAATAATAATAAAATACCAGTGCATAATTAACAGCAAGAAGACTCTACTGATCGATGTAATCTTTCATTTGTAGGTAAAAGTTTTCAATTCAATCTTTTCTAATATTATGGTAGTGTTTGTTTTTTTCAAATGTAAATGCTAAGTCTGAGTTTAGGGTCCTTGTTATCCTATTATCCTTTTATAGTTCAGATCTTTATCTGTTTTTTTTTTTAAATATAATTTCCTCTAACAAATGCAGATGGTTGATTTTTGTCTCATAGTTTATCCAAAATTTTACTCCTGTTTCAACTTTTCTCTCCTTCAAAATTCTTTATAATTGTTCTTTAACCTCTTAGGTGTATGTGCAGTATACGTTCATATTTGGTACACATAAAGAATTATCCAGACTCTATATAGTGGGTTATTGGAAATTTAGATAGTTCGGAATCTATACCTCCTAGGCTCTGCTAAAATTAGTTGAACATAAGGATACTTAAAAATGTGTGACTAAAGCCATAATTTATTTTAAAATTAAGATAACAGGAAACATGATAGCATTTTGGGATGACTTCTGTCTGTAAACCTGTCATTTTTAATAGGATTTGTGTATCTGGAGACTATAAACATTATAAATCCTCTGAATTAAACTTTGCTCACCTGACCCATTGGCCTCATTTTCACTCTCAGATTTGTGTTTAAACTTTAGATTCTTGCACAGCTCGTCAGGCTGAGGAAATTTGTTTTTGGTCCCCTTGACCCCACCTGGCACCAAGGGTTCTCTCTGGGATTGAACAGATAGACTCAATAAAACTGATCTGTTCCTTCCCTCACGACAGCCTGAAAATATTTCCAAAGGAAAGGGACAGGCAGTGGCACCTAATACTTAAGGTAGCTTCTGTGGCCCCATATCCTTATACAGGACGCTAGGTCCTCAACAAGGAATGAACTTCCATGTTCTCTGAAGACAATCATGCTGGACCTGGGAGGACTTTAGTGCCCTCTATGCACACAGAGCTGGGGGACAGGCTCCTCTGCCCTGAAACAGGTTAGTAACCTGTGCACTCAGAATGGAGGTGCTGTGAGTGAGAGGGCATCTGTCGCCAAGGCCCAGAGGTACTGATCCCTTCAGAGAAGAAAATCCCTCCTGAACCACATAGCCTTCCATTGCTTACCAGTACAGGAAGTTCTGTCACAATCTTTGGGGGCCGTGGTTGTCTACACAGCCTGTCGTTGACCGGAAACATTGTTAACCTCTTAAGCTTCTTTTCCCTTCATTCTAATGTGTGACTGGTTTCCTTAAAATAAGATTGATTAGAGCAGTGACCTTAGGTTCAGGAAGGGATGCACGCATGTTGCATCGTTCTGCAGGTATAGTACCTGCTAATCTTCACGGGTGATGACTGGACCGAGAGGTGTAAGTCCTTAGGGTGCCTCTACCCAGTAACTTGGAGAATGAGGTGCAAGCATAAGAAAAGATAAAATAATGCAAAGAATTCGATAATCAAGTGTTAAAGTATATAACCAGGTGTACAGTCTCAATTATAAGTGTGGTAATTAATTAGGGAAGGAGAAATTTAGGGGCACAAGAGATGGGAGGATTGACTTGAGTCATGACATCAGAATGATTGGAGTTTAGAAACCTAGGAGATTGTAGGGATTAGAGTGTTTAAATCACAAGTAATAGTATGAGTCAACAAGTGGAGCTAAACTGAGATGTTCCTGATATAAAAGGAATCCAGACATATTAGACAATCATGCCCTTCTTTCCCCGGGCGATATACACCTAGAGCTTGCACATCTGTTACCTATACAGAGATACTGCTCTGTGCCTGCACAAAGAACATTTTTTGTGGCAGTTGGGCCTTCCAAGGGATTTTAATATTTCACACCAAGGTCAAGATTCAGCAGGTTTTGTTTCTTTTTTCAGGGTAAGTCAGCACAGAATGATGTGATGGAAATTAACACCTTAAAAATGTGTGAGTGCGTGTGTATGCGCGTGCGTGCGCGTGTGCGTGCCTGTGTGTGCTTGTGTGTAGCACAGCCCCAATTGGACTTTTTAAAACCTCTGCTTCCTGCATCTCATGACTAAGTGTGGTTAATTAAGCCAAGATCACTTTTTCCACTCCACCCATACTTTGTAAAAACCTGTT
This sequence comes from Corynorhinus townsendii, assembly GCA_026230045.1. Classification (NCBI taxonomy): domain Eukaryota; kingdom Metazoa; phylum Chordata; class Mammalia; order Chiroptera; family Vespertilionidae; genus Corynorhinus; species Corynorhinus townsendii. The sequence continues at coordinate 5,947,728 of JAPDVU010000009.1, forward strand.
ATAATTTTTTGCTTGATTTATTTGCCCTTTTGTATTTTTCTTCGGCAATTTGCTAAAACAATAATGATTTCATGCAAATGTAAAGACTTTCATATCAATAGGTGACCCAGTGATTTACTGATCCTTTTAACACTGTGAAAAGAGAAATCCATTACTTGCTGGGGAGAAAAAGGAGGGAGAATGAGGGCGCCAGCAGTGGTGTTCTATATTTATAGCTTTGGGCTCTGGCTCCATAAGGAGTTATGGGGGTGGGAGAAAATGATACTCATTTGTAAGTTTCAGCCATGTTCACCCAAAAAAATGAAAAAAGAATTGATTTGTGGAATCCATTAAGATATAAGCATGAATAATAACCTGAGAGTTAGCAGAGCGTGACTTTAAAAGGTACCTGAGTTTTAAAATACATTATATTTTGCAATTTCACAAGTATGGGTTCCAAATGGTGAAATTCATGCCCATGAAATAAAACATTCAAACCAGAAGCCTTATTGACTTTGGCTTTTGGTCTTGGCCTCTTGCTTTTATCTATCAATGAATCAATCAATTCGCATTTTTAGGGAGTCTGCTATGGACCCAAGAGAGCGATGAGGAACATGGAAGAAGCAAGGAATATGTACATGTTGAAACTAACAAAAATTTTTGGGATTCAGTCCACCTCTTTTGGGGGGGTCAACCCTACTCTTTCCAATTGCTACTCCAAATAGCTCCTAACTACTTACATGTAAGGTTGCCAGATTTAGCAAGTACAAATACAGGACACCTGTATTTATCTGGCAACTCAACCATCCATGTAATCCTCCTCCTCATCACATTCCGTAGCCTTCTACTCCAGAATAGACTTCTATAAATTATTAGCAAACGCCCTGATAACTCCTAAGAATAACATTTTTATTATTTAAAATTCTATAGACTTGGGGAGCTAAAGTAGAAGTTTATTTAATAATTTTAGTGGTAAAGGTCAACAAAATGGGGAGCACATAATTATTTTACCTCATTTTCCCCCTCTTTAACCCTGTTTCTATAAGCTAACAAGATCTCTGCTTTAAGGCTCATGAGAGTAAGGAAGAGATTGTAGACGCTGTTATAGTATAGACTGTTAGGGGCCATTCAAGTTTCTCCAAACCAATTCCGTTCCTTGGCTTATACCACCATGCTGCCCCCACAGAAGTCAGCACTTGAGAGATTAATTGACCCAATAATAAAGAAATGGCAAATAGCCTGCTATTCAGCTCCCTGACACTCTGGCCCAGGCATGGTTATAATCCCAGACTGGCAAAAACAATTGCTTTAAAAAATATATATATATATGAAATTAAACATATATATATATATATATATATATATGTTTAATTTCAGAGAGGAAAGGAGAGGGGGAGAGAGAGATAGAAACATCAATGATGAGAGACAATCATTGATTGGCTGCCTCCTGCACGCCCCACACTGGGGATGGAACCTGCAGCCCAAGCATGTACCTTGACCGAGAATTGAACCGTGACTTCCTGGTTCATAGCTCAATGCTCAACCACTGAACCACACTGGCCGGATTCAACTGCTATTTTTAAAAGGAAGTCTCAGGGCTCTTAGAGTATTGGTTATTTATGTTAGGAGTTCGTCTTAACCCAAACTTTCAGGAATTTGTATTTCTGTCAAGACAAAATATTATTAAGAAAATCAGAATATAATTTTTCTGATCTCACTACAGCTGTCTCTTTCTTTTTCCTGTACCTTTGTTCTCTCCTCCACTTCTGAAAGTGCGGCCTAGGACCTGCTTACAGAGTGAAAATGTTCACACACACACCCAGGTCTGACTACCACATTGGCAAGATGCCTCTGATGCCAGCCCCATGTCAAGGCCAGGGAATTCTAGAGTTTTGCTAAAGCTTATAAACCTTGGAGTACATGTAGGCAAGCTCATGGTTTCCGATGGAAACCATGTAATATGTGGTCATGTGTGCCCTCACACCATGGAAAGCCTGGAAACATGGTAGACGTTTAGCTTTGCATTGAACTTGGAAAGGGCTCTGGAGGATGGCAGTGTCTAAGAGAATTGGACTGACTTTGCAATACCAAGATTTTTGGGGTGTGGTGTTTCTGGTTACATTGAACATACGGAAACTCAGGGACTTGCCAAAGCTATGCTAGAGAAAAAAACCAATCCTTTGTGTTCCTCTAAGTGAGTGAGAATTTAATGGACCACCCCTGTCATCACTCCATCATCGAATCATCAGAGTTGATTTAGCTTTCTTGGATGGTGATATTATAGCAATTGTCTTAAGTGCTAATGAACTTGAAACTGGAGTCCCCATGCCAGATGTGGATTTAGGCCATTTTCTCAGTTGTTTAATGGACCACTCCGTTCCAGGCAATGCCCAATAAGTGGTGTTAGGGTTGTAAAGTAAAGATTTCATTTCAAGCTCAGAAATGCCTTTAGAGTGTGTAGGCCAGGATACTCAGAGGGGTGCTTGAAAGTGTGAACACCGACCAGTACTGTTCCTTCCCTATTGACTTCCAAATGTGAACAGTGAATGGAGGCACCTTCTTCCATGATGACTGGGCTAACAGCTCTTCCAAAGGGAAATGAATTTCCTAAATTAGTAAAACATTTTTTTTGTTGTTGTTTCTTAACTTTCAGCTTATAAATACTTGCAAAATTTCCTTGGATGTTCTGGAGGTGGAGCATCTTGATTCTAAATGTCCCAAATCATTGGGTTGAAAAACCTTTATTATAGAGTATTTTGGTGAATTTGGGGCGTTGTCCTTGATGACTTTCCATGCCAGAGTTTTAAGAAATGCAAAGACTAAGGGGATAGGGAGTGTTATTATAAGAGGTGGTAGTTTGTGATGGAATCCCAGGCCTGGGTGTGGTTTTTCAAGTACTACCTCTAGACAGCACGAAGGTGCCAGGCTGGCACAGTGGTATAAACAAAGCAGAATACATCAGTGTTTGTGTTTGCCATGTGTCTTGGCAACTTCGGTCTCCTTCCCCTCCCCCCTCTCCTCCTGCTGCTCCTCCTTCTTCTTCCCTCTTAATCTACCATGGTCCTCACTTCCTCATCAAAAAGATCTTTATATCCTTCCTGTGAGATATAAACATCCTGTTGGTGGACAAGGACCTAGAAAAAAACCAAAACAAACTCATAACAGGAGGAAGAAAGCCTGTGTGACTGCCATGTTACAGAGTTTTAGCTACTCTACATATGCCAATTAATGCCATTTTTCTAAGACCAGAGAGAGAGGCATTCTAGCAGAAACATGGAGAGGTGAGGTGACTAACCACATAGTGACTGAAAGTGGGATTGGGTTTCAACTGCAGGTCTGTTGATTGTGACTGTCTGCCCTACTACAACATTATACCTACGTGTACTGAAAATGGCATTTTATGAATTCCAACTTAAAGAGACATAGGTACATTTATCATAAACCCCAACTCACTGATTCATTGCCCCCTCTCTTTCTAAAAGAAAGACTTTTGCAGTTGCTAGAGAAACAAGAAGCAGATGACTTCGATATGGTCTTTTTTTTTTTATGCCAGAAGTAAACATTTGTTGTGGGTCAGGGAAGTGGTGGAGGAGAGTTCATAACAAGGGTAAGCCATGGCTGTTTCCTGAATAAGGACAATAAGGATGATGACCAGAAAGACCAATGTTGGAGTGGTCACTGTATGTCAGGCATTGTGCTGTATTCTGCGCATGCATGGTCTCACACTACCCTCACAACAACCTTGTGAGGCATCTACCATTAATTAGTTAATTAATTAAATACGAGTGGTTGGTTAATTTATCTGGGAGACACAGGCTTGTGGGTCTACCTGAATCCACCTTTTTACCCTTCACCACTATGTGCTGGGTTATGCTCTTTACATTTGAATAATAGTAACCAAGTGCTGTTTAATTTATCTATGGCATGTGATTTCAGTGCTAATTTTTTCATCTTGTGGTACTGCAAACAAAATCAGCAGAGGCATTTATATGCTTTGGCCTGTAGAGATGACAGGTCTCACCAAGAAAATATGTGTTACAGGAAAGTCAGCTGTTGGAATTAGAATGAATTGACTCATTTTAGCCTATCTTTTTTATTAAAAAAAATTTATACAATGAAAGCAATCTAAGAAAATTGGGGTGGGGAGGAAGGTTGCTTGTTTCTTGATGGTTATTTTATTTTAATGTGATGATGTATCCATTCAATAGTGATACAGAGAGGAGGACATTGGGAGGGAGATCGGGACATATAACTGGAGAAATAGGGATGAATAAGTACAATAGTGGGTGAAATGTTTACTGGTAGAAGGAATTCTTGTATTTGTTTACAAGGATGAATTAAAAGAACATAGACTAATACACTCAGAGTATAGAATTTCAAACTAAGAAGTGGAAGGCAAAAGAGAATGGCATTTCTTAATGCATCTGCGATGTTACGTCTACTTTAAATATTCTTTGTGATCTTATTAATACTTTTACTGGGTTGATATTGTCTGGCTCATTTTATAGTCACAAATAGTGAGGTTCACAAATATTCAGGGAGGCAGCTCAAATTCAAAGGCACGATCTTTCCAGCTATCAAACCTGTGACCTCCTCAGCCCTCCCTGTTGCCCGTCAAACATTTTAAAGTGCGTCCTAGATGTAAGAGCTTGTATGTAAAGTGCTGCTGTTGGAGGAAGCTGCCTTTCTCCAGAAAAGAATTAAAGCAAGACTGTCCATCTGTTTGAGAGATGTGAGTGCTCACTTGTTGAGAGCAGGGGGCTCCAGAAAAATTCCTCGGGAGCTCTCTAGGCTTTGATTCTGATTACCAACCTAGTGTTGAGACTGGAATGACACTGGCTTACACAACACAAGTTTCTTTTTCTCTCTAAAGAAAGCAGTCGGGAGGTGGGCAATCCAGAGATCAGATTGTCTGATCAAGTCACCAGAGATCCAGGTTCCTCTCCTTTTCTCTTTCTTTTCTTCTTTCTTTCATTCAAATTTATTTTATTTCTTACATTTATTTTTATTTATAGTTGAGATAAACATTCTATTAGTTTCAGGTGTGCAGTATAGTGGTTCCACACTTACATACCTTACAATGTGCTCACCGCGTCAGTCTGGTGCCATCTGTCACTGTGTGTAGTTATGATGATGTTTATTTTTAAGCATATTTGCTGTGCTGTGCGTCCTATCCCCATGGCTTATTTTATAAGGAGTTTGTATTCTGAATGCCCTCCCCTTTCTGCCTGTTCCCCTGCCCCATAAAGCATGAGACTTCCATCCTTACATTGTTCATCTCACTCTCCAAGATGACTACTGGAGGTCTAGCCATTGGATCTTTGCTCTTGGCAAGAAATAGAAGGAAGTTTGAGAAGGGTGGAAAGGCCACTGTCAACTATTTGAGCCCCTCTTAGGGGTCTTTCTCAATACTCTCGCACACAGACCTCACAGGACATCTCATTGACCACCCTTAGCAACAAGGGATTTTGCAAATAAAGTCTTTAGGGTGGGCACATTGCCATGCAGATTAATTATAGGGTTCTATTACTAAGGGGAAAAATGGGATATGGGGATTGGATAAGCTACTTGAAACATTAGTCACAATCAACTAATCAGGTACTCACTCCCAGTGGCAGGACTTCCAATATAAATTCATTGCAACAACATCCTCATTGCCATGTGTGGTCTGGGATCATTAACAAATAATTGGATCAGCTGCCCACTCCAGGGAGAAGCCATGCAACAGTAGGATTTAGAGAGTGTGCGTGTGCTTGAAACCTTGCAGTCTGGGGACTGTCGCCATGGATTGGGAAAAGGAGGAATGACTCACAGATGTTAATAGAGCTTAGTCATCACCCTTTTGGATCCTTGTAAGCCACGTACTAATCAACCAGGAGAGAGACAGCCATGTGAAGCTGCATTCCCTGTTGGCTCCAACCCCAACAGAGAGTCCCCACCCATGTATCCTTCCAGCTCATTTCTGTGTATTGCATTTAAAAATATTTATTTTATTATGAGCAACGAAATAATCATGGAATCATAGGGCCAGAAGGAACCCAGGGTAATTTTCTCATGGAAGCAGGACTCCGTCCATCCTTTCCCCAGCTGGCTGTTCAAAGTAGGTGTTCCATCAGTCACCCTGCAAACTCCAAGCGTTTGGACTTATTAAACGCTTTAAGAGTTTTATCCATCTACCCTTGAGTTAGTTTTAACAACCCTGGAGATTTTTCTGTCTTTCTCCATCCCGACTCCCACTTCCTCCCAAGGTCTGGGACACAGTCTAGCTAGGTGCAGGGGCGTGGCCTGAATTTCCATCCCGCAGCCTCTCCTCCAATCAGCCATGTCATGGTGGAATTTTTATTGGCCATAAATTTTTTTACTGGCTAGATTAATGTGATTGAAAGCATCACACCCAGTAAATACCGTCTGCTATTTGCTTTAGCAATACCTGTGGAAAAGGGCGACTTGGGACCCAGGCACCGTGGAGCTGGTGAAACCATTGGCTGTGCAGACCTCGTTGGGGGCCCCTTTGACGGATGACCAGGAGTCACTCTTGGAGGGCGGTCCGCCCAGCAAGAGGCCCCATCGGTGCATGCCACTGCCTTGTGGAACCATGATTCACTCCACTGACTATCAAAGCTTTCTACAACTTTGTTGCTGACTTTTGACCAGAGGTTCCCTTTCAACGCAAGGAAAATCTGCCTAGAGAGAAAGCCCATTACGGGGAAATAAATGGCAGCCGTGTTCCTGGCGGTCTCGGTTTTATTGCCCGAGGAGCTCCAGCTTGAGCCTGCCCTGCGGAGCTGCCCAGTGGACGTGTACGGGGCCATTTCACGGAGCATGGTTTATATAAGCATGAAGTATAACAACAACAAGGGGGAGATTCAATAAAACCTTGTTTGATGGCGGGCGCTCCCCCACAACACACACTTCCACAGGCCCAAGGAAGGGAGTGTTTATAAAAGCGCTGCCCTCGGAAACCTGCCTTCTCAGAAAAGCGCCTTCTGAAACGGGTTTGGAGAGAAGGTACGGGAGCCGGGAGCCTCGGGTCCCCATCTGTTTTCTCCCCTCTGACCCCTGGGTGTTTGGCTTTGTGGTCATGACCCTGGATTGAGTGAGGTAGATGGTCTGTGAAGATGTTCGGCCGCCTCGCCCTCGTGCCTCCCAGCAGTGCCTGAGCCCTCCTGCTCTGCTCCTTCCTGGAAGAAATACCAGGACTTCACATAAAAAAAAAAAAAAGAAGTTAGAAAATAGAAACACAGTGTATGCGGTAGGTTGCTAAGGGGATCAAAGATTGAAATATAGCCTCAAAAGTTGCATGTCCATAGAGAAACCCCAAACTTTTCCTAAACCCAACCTGGAACTGGATTTCTTTATTCTCAGGGCCAGCTTTTAACCGTTAGATGATCTGCAGTTAGAATGCTGGCAACGGCTAAGTTGGGTGGTAGCTGGAGGGAATTCTCCTTTTATTTTATTTTTAAAAATATATATATTTTTATTGATTTCAGAGAGGGAGAAACATCAATGATGAGAGAGAATCATTGACGGGCTGCCTCCTGCACACCCCCTACTGGGGATCAAGCCCACAACCTGAGCATGTGCCCTGATCTCGAATCCAACTGTGACCTCCTGGTTCATAAATTGACACACAATCACTGAGCCACACCAGCTGGGCGGGAATTTTCTTTTTAAATTGAGTCCCTTGGGTAGATGGTATTGGCAAGGTTGCCATGTCCTTTTGATGCCAACTCCAAAGAACCAGAACGCCTTTCCTGGGCCAAAGTCTGATTGGGGTTTGGATATGCAAGTTGGGAAGACAAAACCTGATGAAAAATGTTATGGAAAGACCAAAAATGTGATGAGGGAAGAAAGAAAGGGAAAAAAAGTCAGGAAAGATATAGGAAAGAGAAAGGGCACGTGATTTACATGTAAAAAGGACAGGAAGGAGGCAATGATAAGGAAGAGATACCTGGAAAATATATCTAAAATTAAAAAAACATATTTTGCTCGCCCTAGCCTGTTTGGTTCAGTGGATACAGTGTCGGCCCATGGACGGAAGGGTCCCAGGTTCATTTCGAGTCAAGGGCACGTACCTGAGTTGCAGACTCAATCCCTGGGCCTGGTCCAGGCATGTGCGGGAAGCAACCAATCAGTGTGTCTCTCACTTCGAAGTTTCTCTCTCTCTCTCTGTCTCTCCCTCTCCCTTCCGCTCTCTCTCAAAATCTAGGGGAAAATATCCTTAGGTGAGGATTAACAAAAAACAAAACAAAAACACATTTTGCTTGAAATCACGAAGTTGACTTCATCAGGGCTGCCGATAGTTGTGAAATTTCTGGCTCACATTTTCCCCTCATGCCCTCTCCTTCTTTCCACCGACATGACTGAGCCCTCCCAGGACCAGAGACAGTGTGGGCGCCCATAGTTGTTATGTGGATTTTTGCTGTATTGATTGGGGAGGGTGGCGGGGGGCAGAGAGGGAGGAGACCTTGATGAATCACAGAAACAGCCTTTTACATGAAACACCATCCCGTTCACCACCAGCCAGTGGCTCTAATCTCGGCCGAATGTGCAGTGTTTATTTTTCCAAGCATGGGGCCTCCTATGACTCATGGTCCTCAGATGCTACTTGCTAATGGACCCTTGTACAAGTCAAGAATGTGACACACGGCGAGACACGCAGCTTAACAATCACAAACAACAGCATGGTTAATGGGGGGTGAAGCTGCGGTGACATGTGTCACACCAAAGAGCCGACGCCTGCTGCTCCCTGAGGCCACAGATGAAGGGTCCCCGGATTGTGCAATACTGATAAAATGTTGCCATCTGTTGGCATCTTGTGTAAGCAGGCTCCGACATACGTGGCATTGATGTTTTTCCAGACGGCCTCTCACATGTCTCCAGGGACAGGATACGTGAAAAGCGCGGGGGGAAGAGCAGAACCTGGCAGCCTGACCACCGAGGAAGGGGAAAAGGACAGCAGTCTCAGGGTTCAGGCATGGAAGGTGGCAGCATGCTGGCCTGATCTCTTCCGTCCACGCCTGGCAGGAGCTACCATTACCAGAGGCTGCTGCCAATCAATGATGGATCCTGGGATTTTGCTTCAGAAATGGTGTCAGATCATCTTGGGGAACATGCGTTCATCCCCACAATGAATTCAGAGGGTTTTCCATCCACGGGACCTTTCGTTACTGCCAGAGATTCAAAGGCAAGGATGTTAAGCTATAAAAATTGTACATATGATGGGCAGGATGGTAAATTATAATCATCCAAAAATACATTCTGAATAAATGTGACAAAATTGCTTTTAACTTTTTTTTTTTTTTGGTGGCGGGGTGGAGGGGTGCCTGAGCTTGCAAAACATAGAAAACTTTGAATACTTAACGAAATATATTGGAAACTGAAAGCCCATGTCACGACCCCATGAGGCCTCAGAAGCCAAGAGAATGGTTTATCAGATCCAGGAACCTTGAACTTGGCTTATGATGTCCAATCCGAGACCGTACAAGGCAGTGTGTTAGAACCGAGACCTCTCCATAACACTGGGGTCCTGAAAGGGCAGCAACCTCAGAAGGTGAGAAAAATAAGCCTTCACAAGGACACTTGTCTGTATTTGCCGGGGCTCTGACAGAAACACAACGACAACAACAAAAAACAAAAAAAAAACAATCACAAAACCAAACAAAACTGCTAAGAATTTCACAGGGTTTGAAGTTTAAATTGGCATTATTTTCATATTTCAGGAACTCCTAAACAAGCAAAAAAAATTATATGGGCAAACTGTTACCAGGGGCAGTGGCCACTGGCAGAGGATCACTATGGTCTGTCCCAGCACTGAGCACAGAATTGGTTCTAGAATGATTTTCCCACAAGTCAGCCCATACGGAAGGGGAGGAATGAAAGCAGGGGGAGAGGAAAAGAGAGAGAGAGAGAGAGAGAAACCTAAGGTCCAATGAAGAACTCTGAATAGCATGCTTCTTTAAGACGCCTCACTTCCTTGCAGCCCCATCGAAGGCAGATAGGGTAAATGGCTTGGATCTGGGGCCAGCGCAGCCTCCGGGAGACCGCCAGTGCCTAGCAGAGCTCCTGAATGTGGGGGTTGAGTTCTAGCTTGATTTTCCCCTCCGAGAATTTTCCTTTTCCATCAAATAATTGTCCCAGGTGTTTTCTCTCTCCATCCCCACCCCCCCCCCCCCGAAATAGAACCCAAAATGTGGATTTTACAAACCTCATATATTCCAGGTCATGTGACTCCAGCAATGTGGGCGTGGCACCAATAAGTATACGATGTTAAGTTCTGATTGCTGTGTGGGCTGGTTCACTGCGCTCTGCCTTGTGGCTCAACATTGGGTTTGAAAACCATTAAAATGCAGTGAGACACGCAACGCGAACGGGCTGTTGAACTGTGTTTCCGAATTCAGAGATGTCTCCACAGAGAGGAGGCTCCTAGCTCTTTGGTGGACAACTGGATGTTACCAAAAGCCCATTGCCCGTTTGATGGGCCATAATTCTAAAGTAAAACAAAAACTTCAGATGATAGCGTTATGTCCCATTAAAAAGGACATTTTTCACACGTGTGCTTTGATACGCAGTGACTGCTTTGTATCATCTTTCAGCAACATCGAGAGAATATTGGGAATTTTAAGCTATACGCATCCGTTGGCCCTTTTGGCCTTGGTTACCACTGAGAGCTATGAAGTGATTTGATTTCATTTCTGAGATGTACCGAGATTTTCACTGAAGGAATGGCTGTGTTTCTACAGCCTATGGTGCCACCAATGTGTATCCATTTGTCACTGGCACACCTAGGATGTTTAACATTTAGTGGATTTCAAAAATAAAAAAGGAGGGGCGGGAGTTCTCTCCGGTGCCAGTAATATTATCATCAGGGCCCACGTTCGGGATCACCTTCCCAAGTGGAGGCCGCGCTCGGAATGTTTGTTCTGCTACAATAATCACATGCTTTTCAAACGTCAACACAATTTCCATGGTCTGCTAAAAAGCAGTATGCATAATAGCGAAAAATAATAGAGTTACCATTAAAAATTGATCTGTCACTGTTCATTTCGAAATGGTTGGTTCTGCCTGAACAAACGGTGCGGAATGTTAAAAGTTTCCATGCAGGGTATCCCCACGTGCCTGCTCGGGAAGCCTACCTGGCTGGAGTCTGCGCTGCTGCACTCAGATGGAACTGTGCAGCAGGAAGCGCGGCGACCTGCTTCTTTCGGAAAGTTGTATCTCCATGTCTGGTGCCTTACACATAGTAGGGGCTCTAACAATATCTGCCACTTGTGGATAGTTTAAGTATGAGTGACTCTCAATGAAAAACAGCAGAATTTTATGAATTCTGTGGTGTTTCTAAACTTCTTAGGAATAAAGATCTCCGATAGAGGGATAATAGCTGCTTATATTAAGACATACTTTCTAAAAGGAGGTACCATGGACTAAGCATGTGGAAGCTATGAGACAGCTATTGGATTTATGAAAATGAACGTACCCATACATAGAAAAATTCCTCCAAAAAAATACATAACACACTTACCTTCTTTCTGGTTACACTATAAACAACCCAAAGGCTAAGCTACCATTTGTCACAGTAACTTGTAGTCAACAAGATTGGATGCTCTGTCAGGTTCCCTTACCAAGAAACCAATGATTTGTGATTATGATGATCAGAGTTCTCTCCTATGCTTGCTTTTATGATTATAGCCATCCCAGCAGGTGTGAAGTGATAGGAACAGGAGAGGTGGGGAAATGGTTTGTTTATCCATGGGTATGACGTTTCCGTTATGTGGAGATTCCCTGTACAGTATTGCGTTGTACACTTAGACTCTGTTAGGAGGGTAGATTTCATGTTACATGTTCTCACCACAATAAAATAAAAATTTACAAATGACATTTTTTTTATTTGCTTCTACTTGTCTGCAAAGAAGTAGAACTATGCACAAAAACTCATAAGGATAGCTACCTGTGGGTGAGAAGATTGAGACATGTGGAACAATGAATGGGGATAGGACAGGAGTGCATCTATAACAAATGTTTTTAAATCATTTAAAAATGCAAAATAAAGGAAATTGCATGTTTTATCTTATTCTTAGAAATTAAATGTTTTATCATTTCAAGATCATGGAAGTGTATAAGCCTAACTTTTTTTCTCTTGACAATACATCTATACAACAAAAAGAAATAATCCTTCTAAGAGACTCTTGGAAAATGACATGAAGTAAACACAACCATTTAGGAGCGCGTGTCAGGCCGGGGGACGTGACTCTCTGCCATCACCGGTGTGAAAGCCAGGTGCTCCCCACACTCCCCGGGATGACTTCCTTTCTTCGCCGGAGGACAGTCGTGGACACTTAATTTCCAGAAGGCTCTCATCTCCCCTTCAGCAATCCTGAGGCGGAACGTGGCAGCCTCTGACAACTACAGTATGTTTCAATGCAAAAAAAAAAAAAATTTTTTTTTTAAATGAGGCAATGGATACATCAATGTGAAATTCAGAATTCTGGGGAAATCCTGCAGGTGGTTGGATGACAGTTACCGACTTTCCCACAGTGCCAGCACACCTGGGATGGCACACCCTGGCTTGTCTTTCCTTAGTCCCCTTGTGTTTGAGGCATATCAAAAGGGTACGGGTATGCCTGTAGTGTGTGTGATGGTATTCAATAAAACTGGCTAATTGCTGGAGTTAGCACCTTTTTCCCATGAAGTTTTGATACAAGAGAGATAGTACAGAGTCTCATAGTAAAACGTTACTTACATGTGACTTCATGCTCGCCTCACATGCCAAAAGAATATTCTGATGTTGGGCATCTGGGGATTCCCAGTTGCCCACCGGACCTTCTCACACAGCACCGGAGCTTGTAGAAGGGGGGGCGGGTATCCTACAGCTTCCGCCTACACCCATGTTTCCCAAATACCACCTGCGCCTCCAGTGAGCAGGGCCCTCTGGCTGCAGGCTTTGGATACTTTGCCCAAAATAAAAGCTACCCAACCCTTCATGGAATTTTCAGTGATTTCATTCCTAAGGAAATGACTCATCAGTATAGAATTAGGTAAACATATAGGAAAAAAACAAACCTGTTGCAGATATAGGAATGTTCACGTGTGTCACTTTGAGAACCACACTGGTACCACACCATTTTTGAAAGGCAGTTGTTCTAACTCCCCCCACTCCTCTCCTGTTGAACGTGTAGCACCTGTTAACCTCATCAGTGTAATTTCCAGGTTCCTGGAGCGATCGATTGAACAAGCGGGGTCAAGGGTGAAGGTGTGGCTCTCTCCCTTTGGCACTAGAACCGGGTTTCAGTCCACATGGCAAAAGGACATGATTTTGTACAGCAGTCATCTCCATCGAAAATCTAGAGCAATGATTTTTTTTTTATTGGCCTCTGAACGGTCTACTACATAACCTCCCTGAGATTCAGTTTCATCTTTTTAAAAAAGATACATTTACATTGATTTCAGAGAGGAATGGCACTAAAGAAGCGACCTACCTCTAACTATGCTGTCTAATGCTTTTAGGCAATCCTTGGGGAGTATCTCAGGTGTGCTAGTCATGGTGTGTCTTTTGGTTTGCCATTCTGGCTTATGATTTCTCACCTTACTAGTCAGTAATCCTGCCACCCAGTGCTTCACAGTGATATGCCATCTGTGCCCCTCTCAGTGAAATGTTGTTAGTACAGTTCTCTACCCAACCACCCTGAATACTTTGAAATCTAAAATAGGGTACATTTGGCTCTGTAATTTTTCATTGTCATTTTATTCAAAATTACTTCCACCAGATACAACTCCATGGAGTCACGACCATCTGTGACATTGCCTCTTCCTTTTGACCCTTAAGATTGACCTTAGCCCTAGCTGGTTTGGCTCAGGGGATAGAGTGTCAGCCTGAAGACTAAAGGGTTCCCAGTTCGATTCCAGTCAAGGGCACATGCTTGGGTTGTGGGCTCGATCCCCAGTGCATGCAGGAGGCAGCCAAGCAATGATTCTCTCTCATCATTGATCTTTCTCTCTCCCTCTCACTTTATCACTGAAATCAATAAAAATATATTTAAGAAAAAAAAAAGATTGACCTTAAACCAAACTTCAGAGACCTCAACTGTCTTTTCCTGTTTTTTTTTGTTTTATTTTGTTTTGTTATTTTTGGTTGTTTTTGTTGTTCTTCAGTCTCTTTTGAGAATTAGCTTATTCTAGCTGCCCTACAGAGGGACCCAAGCGCAAGGCAAGCTGAGATTGCCCACCGGCGTATAGAGTCTGCGCATAGTTCTACCGGATTTCCACTGTAAATTTCCACAGGACCCCACCAAATAGTTTGTCTCCCATCTGCAATAACTCCAAGTTGTTTACCGAGGTGGGCAACCTGCAGTTACTCATGCCCAGAGCCCCTGGAAGAATGGCTAGAGAAGGAGCACCCGGCCCACGTTGCCCAGGGAGAGAACCTAAGATACAAGGCTGGCCCAGCTGCATCTCGGTGCCAGCGGCCTTAGAGACTGTGTCTTTGAAATAGCCCTTCCCAAGCAGTTAAAATAAATTAAGAGGTCTGCCTATTCCAGGAATGGCCCCTAAAATGACGATTTTTTTTCTCTCTTCACATCCAGTGATTATTTTTTCAAAAAGGCGCTTTTAAAAACCACCGTTTTGCTAACGAAATACATAATCTGTCCAAAAACAAGGCTGTGGCTTAGCAGGTTGTTCTTAACCAGCTTTCCAACTGAAAGTAAACAGGATGCTTTGCTTAACTTTCCCTATTTCTCCTCATTTATAGTCATACCATACTGTCTCCGCCCTGCTCGCCCCGGGCAAATGCAGAGGGAGCCACAACCATGTGGTCACACCAAGAAAAACCCATTTCTTCTTAAGTGGGACACAGAATCCAACAGGGGAAAGAGATAAAATAAAGGGGCCCACTTGCGTGTGCTGGGCCTTTACTTGTGCAATAATACCGAGGTGACGCTGAGCACAGATTGTAGGAAAGGGGTTAAGCAGAGACTGTAGGTTATAAACAAAATGCCCAAGTGAAAAAGTTACAATAAAGGCCCGAGGAAGTCTGAGCACCGTTTGAATATTGGTGGTTCTTGCTTAGAAGAAGGAGTGATCAGCACAATCATGAGATAGATTTCAGTTAACTGTTAGAACAATGAAGCAATTTCTGATGTTACTGTAAGTGTGAGTGTAAGGCTTCTCATGGCACCTGATTCTCGGATCTCATTTGCTGCTGCAAATACATGCTGATGGTATACCAATGCTTTGCTAAAGCAACAATCCACTTTCCGTAACTTTCACTATCTTTAAAGCCTTCCGAATAAGTGTACCAGCAAGCGCATACTTCGATATCCTTTAATTAGCTACAACCCTTCGTCAGTTAATATTTTTATGTGTTCTTAAGCTTGTCATGTACACATAAAACTCACAGCAGAAAAACAACTCTAATGTACTGTTTCTTAAACAGGGTGGTGGGAGAATGGAGCATGGTTGTCTCGGTTTCTTTTTGTATCCTGAAAATGTTTTGTAAGCATGCATGTTACGGTATTTAGATATTTTTATCTGCTGTTTGATGTACAGCATGAAAGAAGCCGAGGTGATAGTCCAGGGATGCCACTGCCTCCACGTCTCAAGTTAGAATGGCTTTGTCCTTTGGTTGTGCCCTTCGCTTTAACTCACATTAAGCACCTTTTCTTCTCCAGAGGCAGATGTTAAACCGTCAGTGAGCACGTCATCTTCG
The DNA here is from genome assembly GCA_026230045.1 of Corynorhinus townsendii. Taxonomy (NCBI): domain Eukaryota; kingdom Metazoa; phylum Chordata; class Mammalia; order Chiroptera; family Vespertilionidae; genus Corynorhinus; species Corynorhinus townsendii. The sequence goes on from JAPDVU010000009.1 coordinate 5,963,410, forward strand.
AGTGTGACATTACGGTCCTGGCCACTGCTTGGATATGACCACTCTGATGACTGTTCATCTCACGCTTGCCTGCTTATTTCACCTCTGATGAATGTCTGCAGACTTCTTTATAAACATCTTACAATTGTAAAAATGATTTTGAATGGAGCTGCTTATGAAAAAACCAATAGGATTTAAACATTTTAAATCCCTGTCTTAAACTAAAGCTCTTGTTTATAGGCCTGGGAGCACGGGAAAGGGGAGGATGCAAAGAAAAATAATAGGGAATGTATAGAAGTAGTTGTGCACAAATGCATTTCCGGGGACACGGGACTTACACAATGGCCACCTTTCTGATGTCATTAAGAACATTTGTCATCGCAAATAATCATTTCACTTTTAGAGTTTTGCGCCATGGGCATTCCTCGGTGTATTAAACTCTGGGTGAAAATTGAGTAAGCAAGTGATTTGAACCCATTCAATTGAGGGAAAAAAAAAAGTAAAGAACCTTGATTATTTCAACTCTGATCAGCGCTGGGCTTGGAGATAAAGTCTGCACCCTAACCTTTTTGCACAATGCTCCTATGTGGTTGACTAAATCCCGCAAAGTGTCCAATTTCTCATAATGCTGTAGGCATCCAGGTCTGGGTAGATTAACTTTCCATTCATGACATTTTTCGTTCAGGTGCTCAGGAATAGTGCAGGGAAAATACATGAAAACTTAATATGTATTTGCATGGAGTCACTTTACCATCAAGAAACCTGGGCTTACTGGAAAATTAGAAAGATAAACTATACCATTGTTTATATTCTTTCCCGAAACATGCTTGCAGCCCTGGTCCTGTTGTAAAATGAATGTATACCTTTGTGCTTCTTTTGCCTGAAACTGACTGAAACCTGCTCATCACATTTGGAAACAGAACAGTTTACCTCAAATGTGACCCCCTTTTCAATGGTGACTCTTTGGCTGTAAGTACAAAGAAAAATGTCTCCCGTGACCCTTCACTTACTCCCCTGTAAGGACCCAGGTGGCACTTTCTCTTGTCATGTTTCATATTATTTCCCAGTCAGGTGACTTTCTTGTGATGTTTGTTTTCTGGCTGAACTTTCTTTCAACTAAGAGAAAGGCTTCACGCTTAATATCATAATCCACCTCCAAATCCGTGTTGCCCAGGTAGGTGACTATCTTATTTGTTGCTTTTACTGTTATTTTTTTCTAGCAGGGTAAAACCCAAACTCTCTGTTTTGAGCCAAAGGGAGAATTTATTAGGGGTGATGGTAGTGAGTATGATCAGTTATTTTAATTAGTATTTTTAGTTAGTATTCTTTGTTAGTAGCATTAGCAACTGTGTATTGAGACTTTGCTGTGTATAGAGATCTGAAGGCATTATGCAAGGAGGTGAGAAAAATAGAAAATGCAAGGATTCCCCTTAGAGAAAGGAAACCTTGAGCATGAAACCATGGGGGAAAAATCTGTTACAAAATGGCTCTGTCCACATGTGTTTAGGCTGAGTTATCCATCTCATCTGCTTACCATCATTTCAACTGCATCAGCTTAGTTGATTCCACCAATGCGTGGATGGGTTTTTGCAAAGCTTCGGAGTGCCAGCGTCCTGTGCAGTTGCACATTGGGGTGGGAAAGGGGCCAGGAAACGGGTCTGCTGTCGTGCTGCCAAGAACGGTCCTCAGAAGAGTCCCGGTATCCTCTATGGAGGCAGGAACCTAACCGCAGCCCCAGCCCCAGTATTCCACAGACTAGATGAGGATAGTAAATTCCAGTGAGCGGATTCCACGTCCTGGATGCATCCCCTGCTCCTAGAATAGAGTATGTCTTAGCACACAGTGTTCTTCAAAAACAGTCACAGGCTTTTATGTTTTTAAGATAAAAAATGAGAATTCTTGCCCTAGGTGGTTTGGCTTGATGGATAGAGTGTCAGCCTGCGGAGTGAAGGGTCCTGGGTTTGATTCAGGTTAGGGGCACATGCCTGGGTTGTGGGCTCGGTCCCCAGTGGGGGACGTGCAGGAGGCAACCAATCAATGATTATCTCTCATCATTGATGTTTCTATCTCTCTCTCCCTCTCCCTTACTCATTGAAATCAATTAATAGATAGATAGCTAGATATATTGATATAATGAGAATTCTTAATGATTAGAAATTATTAAGTTCAAAAAAATAGACCACTTATTTATAAGAGAACTGCTTATTTAAAATTTAAGATAGAGTGTATCCACATGCCAGGATGTAGAAGCTGGGAGCTTTATACACCTTCACCCTTCTTCATTAAATAGGACTGTAATTCGAACTCCAGGCACATCACCTCTTACTTCAGGTAGAAAATAATATTTGGCTAAATCAGCATTAATTTATCCATAACCCCTGATTTCATTTTGTTCTCGAAAATATCCAAGAGTATCATACTAATGAGCAGGCTTTTTAAAAGTCCTCCAATAAAAAAAAAAAAATGAGATAGAACCATTGTCACAATCTCTCACGTTGAATTAAACCAGATTGAAAGATTGGCAATCACTTGATCTGAGAGTCACTTACCGAATGAGCCCACAAGTGACTCATCTGTTGCTTACAACCCTCTGGCCTTGGGATTTTCCTGTCTCAGCCTAATGTAAGAGATAAATCGTTGCTGCATGTGACCCACTGGATCAGTCTGGATACAGCAGCTGACCTCCCAGAATCCATCAGAAACCACTGGTGGAGGTTCCAGTGCCTCTGGAGTAGTGATGTCCATGCGCATCCTTTATCTCCTAAGGCTGTAGGTTAAGCATTGCCTGTGAAAAGGGCACTGGGAATGTAAACACAGCAGCTCCTGCAGCAGCCGGGCTCACCCAGGAAACATTTAATTTGCTGACACCAGCCTGTTGGCGGCCGAGCCTGCGTAAAGTGGATATTGTCCTTTAGCAAGTCCCGGTGCAGACCAGCTGACCGTTTTTTGCCAGTCAATCCTATCACCTAAATCACTTCTTTGTATGTGAACCTGGGAGAAAAAATAGCAAGACGGAACGCCAGAGGATGTGGTTATCATGAGATAATCAAACCCCTGAGGAGACAGACACACCTGTGCTCTGCTGTCTTAGGCCCGAGAGAGAGAGATGAAGGCAGAAGAACGGCTCCCTGTTCCCCTGGCCCCTGCCCACACCGATACGGCCTAACCAGCGGCCTGTAAATACATTTCTCCATAACATCAGCTTGTCTCACACACCTAACTGTCACCCACAGGGAGACGTGGCAGAGAGCAACAGGAAGCTCGAGTCTGTGACTATCATTATTCCCCTGCCAAGGATTCACAGATAACAAGTGATTGCAAGAGCCCTGTCTGCTGAGAATGACGGTGTGCCTGGGTCCTGGGGGATTTAGCCTATAAATCACACCTGCTCCACCTGGAGCAGGCCCCCTGGGAAAGCTTTTGGGGACAAATCCTCCTCTCTGGCTCATGCATGTGAAGTCACTCCGTGCCACAGGAAGGACAAGGGGACTCTTTATTTCCTTTGGGCCCAAACCTGTTTTGCCTATAAGCCTTCGGTCACGATCACGTCCCTGCCAGGTGAAATGGAGTGTTTACAGGCATGGAAAAAAAGTTTAAAAAAGAAGACGAGAAATTTTATTTCCCCTCTCCACACTAAATGCATTTCATTACGGCAGGCTTCTCAGGCGATATGCCAGAAATCTCACATATGAAGGAAAGCTAGTTAAAATAAAACAAAACCAATCCCACCCATTTTGATTCCAATGTGGAAAAACTCTTTCCATGGGGGTCAGTTATAAAACACAAGTTCAGAGCCACCCCCAACTGAACCTGATGGATGTATACAGAGGATGTGGGGGGAGGGGGGTAAAGGCAAGGGTGGGTTCACACTCATTCTCTTCTTCCTAGGGAGAAGGTGGCAGTCTACACAGCGGCTTTGTGACCAGCCAAAGTGAGTTTGCCACAGAGGTGGTCTGTATATTCCATGTAATTACTGATCTGTGGTGTATGCTTAAGTCTGAAATGCATTTTCACAAAGTTACAAACCAGTCAGTGCTATAGAAGAGTATAGGGGATTGTGTATTCTTCCATGAATTGTGTGGCTCCATCATAACTTTTTTTTTCATTTTTATTGATTGAGAATCGTTGATCAGCTGCCTCCTGCATACTCCATACTGGGGATGGAGCCACAACCTGGGAATATGCCCTGACAGGGGAATCAAACCGTGACGCCCCTGGTTTATGGGTTGGCGCTCAACCACTGAGCAACACTGGCCGGGCCCATCATAACTTTTAAGTCATTTCGATGCCCCATCTGGCTGGAGATGGGGGGTTGAAATGCAAATAAGTTACAGGTAGACTTTTTAAAATGCAAATATTTTCTGGGAGGAGTGAGGTCTTAGAAGGTGATGCTTGATTAAGTCTGGGGATATCTGTTAAGCCAAGGGACATGATGGGGGAGAGGATTTAGGGTTTGATCTAAGATTTCAAAATTCTCTGAAATGGTCTTGATAAATGTTCTAATGTTTTTAAAGTTTTCTCTTATTTCTCATTTTTGTTCTTTTCATAGCAGATTTTCTTGTATGTTTACCTTTTTCTCCATTCTTTCTAATTATTCTTAAGAAATCTGTCTGTTTTTTAGTACACACTTACTCATACCTGTTAGCTATTTGCTGTGGATTGAGAATTTTCATATTCCCTGTGTAGTCTTCTTTAATGCTTTTCCCACTGAATTCAACTCTGTTTATATTAAGATTAAAATCTCTCTTTCCTTTGATCACTCATTTGCTTATTATTCCTCGGTCCACGTTTTTATTTTTAACCTCCACTCCCCCACCCCTCTGGCGAGTCACTTTGCTTTGGTGTTACTTTTGCATGATATAGAGTTGCAGTCTGCATAGCGTTTTACAGTATAGAGTTGAAATCTAGTCTGGGAGGTGCTTTTTAAAATTTTCTTTTGGCCTTTACAGTTTTATACAATTTACACTAATTGATAAAGTCTAGAGCAGTGGTCAGCAAACTGCTGCTCTGTTGACTAATGAGGTTGCTGACCACTGGGATAGGGGCTTAATCACAAGGAACAACAACAGCCTGTAATTATTGGAATTGAGAGTCTAGGTCAGTGGTCAGCAAACTCATTAGTCAACAGAGTGGCAAACCACCACTCGCGAGCCGCAGTTTGCTGACCACTGGTCTAGAGTATGAGCCATAATTTACATTCTCCTTTCTATATTTATTGCTGCTGCTGCTTTCGCATTTGACTTTCACGACATTATCTGTGTCTCCCCAGCCCTGCTGTGTGCCCTGTGTGTGCCTCCTCATCATTTAAAAGTCTCACTTGCTCTTTCTCATACAAGGGACTTCTTGGCCAGCAGAACTTGTGCATGGCTTTCAACTCCCAGTCCTAGAGAGTGTCTATTGACTGAGCCACTAAAATATGTTTGCTCTTTTAAAATTTTCCCTACTTTTCCAACCTCTGCATTAGTACCAGATTGTTGATTAAGTCATCTCTGTCATTCTTTTAGTATTTACATTTGTACTTCTGAATATTATTTTACACTATCATTTGTTGTATGTATTTTGAATAGCATTCTTTAAACTATGGGTATAAAAGGTTGGCATATTGCAGTATCTCATAACTTCTATCCCTGTTCCTTTCCCACATTTTTGTGTTACTTGACATATTATTTGTTGTGAACATACAAACGTACTTACATTATTATATCATATATGTCATATTAAATATATAGTATATATGTCATATAATACTTTATATACTACTAGAGACCCAGTGCATGAAATTTGTGCCCTGGTAGGGTCCCTAATAGCTGCTGGCTGCTGGCCGGGTACTCTGTCCCTTCCCCCAGCCACCTGCCACCACTGGCCGGGGCCTCCCTCCCTTTCCCTGGCCAGCCCTGCCCCCTGGTCAAACTCCCAGATGAATTCCTGTTGGAGGGGACAACTTGCATACTATGCTTTTATTATATAGGATACCACATATATACAGGGTGTCCCAAGAAAAGGTATATATGTAAGACTCAGTTAACACTCCCCTCCCCCACTCCCTATTGTCTTATACCCAAGCAGCATTTCTTTATGCCTACTACTTGCTTGGCCTCTGTAGGATTTTATATTTTGTGGCCCCTATAATGGAAGAAAATAAATTATAGCAGCTGTTGGCAGGGATAATCACTGTGTGGGGAATGGTCTTGAGGACCGAATAAATCCAATTGTTAAATGTTTGGAAGAAGAATATGTGAGGGACGGCTGGAGGCAGTTGATTAAAAATTTTTGAAGTCAAAACACTTTCCTTTTACTCTCCAGGAGTGCTAGACGTCCTTCCTTATAAATCCTACAGGTTACAAGCTGTGTGTAAAGCAATTGCCTCACACGAATCACACAAACAAGCAATGCTTCCTAACTCTTACCTCATGAGGAGGATGTGTGGGAGCTTTCCCTATTTCTCAGTAGTCCCCTACCTTGTACTTCTCATGTGACATCACACATCGCCTTGCTTTAAAGCACGTATCACATTCACTTAGGAGGTTATTATTCCAACAGTGGAATAGCTTCTGTTGTGTTAGTTGATCTGACCCTCGGACAAAGAACATAATAGGTACTAAAATGTTTGTTGAATGAATCAGTGCCTGTAACAATTTGAACTCTTTAGACCAGAGTTCCCTGAAGTATGTTCTTTGGAAGATTAGTTCCACATAATGTTAATAGTTTCGTATAAAGAGAATAGTTCTGTATCATTACAAATTTGGAAAATTCTTGGTTGAGCAAATCTAAATGGGTTTCTTTACTGCAGGACTTTGCGAGCCTTCAGTACGTTCTTCATTTATCAACACAATGTACCATGTCTCCCATTGGCTCTGCACTGTGCGAGGTGCCTTAATGAGACAGAATATCTACACGGATCCTGCTACTGTGGACCTTACAGTCTAGCCGTAGGCAAAGAAGAGAGAGAACCCATGGACTACCCGCCCCCCCCCCCCCCTCTGATTTATTTAAACAGTAAACCCCTTTCTGAGGAGCATCTCATGGTACTAGTATTTTATGGAACACCCTTTGGGAAACCCGGCTCTGGCCATAAAAATAACGATTTTACCTCAGAAACTAGTTGGGGATTTTTTATGTGCAATGCGTTCCAGGCCCCGTAGTAAAAGGGGGCTAATAGATTATAAATAGTACCAGGTAGGGTACTTCAAACCCAATCAAACTTTCCCAACTCCATTTCAGAAAACGTGGTGGAAACACTAGCTCCCACGGGAGCTGTAAATCACTTCACTCACCACTCGGCTTTCCGAGCCACTCACCAAGGGTGAAGAGCATCCAGATCCATAGCAAACGTTGCCCAATCAGGACTCAGTCACTGAATAGTGTCCCCTAGGAAGTGGCCCATTTCGGAAAGCCATGGTGATGCCGCTGAAAATGCCCTGTGCCTTCCCCGTGAGTGGCGTCTCATGGCAAGACCCATCATGACAAATGTGTTTCACATGCCAACCACCCCGAGTTACCCAATCTCAAATGCCTCAAACTCACCCAGTATATTTTGGAGGCAGGCCAGATTCTATTAATTAACTTTTATCTCTCTCTTGCTCATTTTCTCTCTCTCACACACACTTGCCTTTTTTTTTTAAGAAAAATATGCAATAAACGTTCAGTAAACCTCAGGAATCCAATGTTTATTTTAATTAGCAATAAGCTTTTGAAAAGGGAAACACCCTGAGTAAATTATAGGACCATATTAGACCCATCCCTACAAGATAAATACTAAAATTGTCATCTATGACTTTCATTAATTATATAAATATATATATATTTCAAATTACAGTCCCCATTTGAGGTTAAACTGTAGATACAGGACACTTGAAGAGTTATGGGCCCTATTGGTAATGTGTCTAAAAGATGCCCAATTAAACTGAGTGATATTCCTCCATCAGCTTTTAAGGGTGACCCCAAAATCTATCAGCAAAGCCTCAGAGAGCTTCCCTGAGATGTTCATAGTCCCTAATGCAGAGAAGGGGTGAGGGAGGACACAGAGTGGAAAACACAGAGCTCCTATCCTGGAAGGATTTGCATTTTAATTTAAATAAGGCAGAGTGATAAACAGATACATAACTAACCACAGTACGTCATAGCCCTCAGTTGGCAGGGGTGGGGCAAGGGAAATACTGAACTGGGGTGCTTTGCTTTCATAATTCATTTCTGTATATTCAATGTTGAAGAAGGAAACGGATTATTATCATTTTTCATGGAAACCATGGAGCTGAGAATGAGAGCAATCCTGTGATATTTGTGGGCCTTATGGGAGAATAATAGTGACGCCATTAAGAAACAACGGATGTGGACCGAGGGCCTACTATGTGTCAGACAGTCCCACCTTTTACAGATCCTGACAGTGGTCCTAAAGGTAGCTGTTTTTCTTTCCCTTTTATTAATGAGTAAGATGAGACTCCACGGTACATAGGTAAGATGCTCCATATTTGAGTACAGAGCGGGGATTAAAGATCAGCTCCCTGTAACCCCAAATTCTTAGCTCTGTCTACCATGCCAGTTCCTTCCTAAGAAGGGGCTCTATCCAAATCTTTGCCTTCCTGGTTGAATGGCACTTTTTTGAGACCCCAAAACCCAATTGCAAAGGTTTATGCTGACTGAGGAGGGCCCAGTGTCAGGGTGCTCTCCCTGAGTTAGAACCTTGATCTTAAAATTGTTAGCATGCTGCCAACACTGGCACGGGAGATCTGACTTTTGGCATAAAGAAGAAACTCTTTAAAAATACGAACATTTGATGATAGTCAGAAATCATGTCCGGCCAGTATAGCTCAGTAGTTGAGCATCAGCCTAGGAACCAGGAGGTCAAGGTTGAATTCCCAGTCAGGGCACATGCCAGGGTTGCAGGCTGGATTCCCAGTGGGGAGTGTGCAGAAGGCAGCTGATCAATGATTCTCTCTCATCATTAATGTTTCTATCTCTCTCTTCCTCTTCCTTCATCTCTCAAATCAATACAAACATATTGAAGGAAAAAAAGAAAAGAAAAGAATGAACACCCCAGTCTCTAAAGAGACTGCTGCCAACCTCTACCCCAGAGCCAGGGTCCAGGTGCCAAGAAACCAGAGCCTGGTTATGACAGTGTTCTTTCCCTGCATAGCTGAAGGGATCATTTCATCACGTGACAAGTCACTCGCACAGACTTGCCTAGGAACCGGTCGCTGGGCTGCTAACTTGGCCTGGGCAGGTTGAGCCAGGAAGGTGGGTATACCAGCAATTAAAATGCACATACACTCACACACATGAGCCCTGTGCACGCACAGGCACACACACACCAGCACCACCAACCCACTCAAACACCTGTCGCTTCATTTGCAATGCATAAATTAATTAAAATGTTCTCGTGGGAAAATGCCTTAGGGAAACCGTGGGTTTACTGTAATGAAACCCAGCACAGGAGCTGGGCTGAAATAATACCGATCACACCGGCATTGGTTGGTCTTGCCCTTTTTTTTCCCTCCCTCTTGGTGCTTTTTGGTTGACGAATGTCTGCTGAGGATATGGCCTACACTTAATTAAAGGAGAGGGAAAGAGAGAGGTCCAATAGGAAAAGCCATATTAATTGCAACAGACCCTGTTTGAGAGTTGCTTTCCCCTTAAAGTCAAAGCAGAAGCCAAAGTTTACCCTAAAAATGACATAGGTTTGAAGACATTTTTTAAAAAGAGGAGGAGGAAATAATAGGTATTAAAAACTTTAAATAAGATACATCATTTATATTCTTTTTAATTTAACAATTTATTGTCTGCACAAGCTCTCATGATAGGGTCAGAGAGTGGAAGGTGGGTATATGTTTCTCTTCTGCTTTCATTGAATTAACTGATATGTGATTACATGCATACAATTGTGCATGTTAATTAAGATGTACACACTTATCAATCAAGATATAATGGAAGGCCACTTTTCCAGGTCTTATTGTTGTTACCAGGCATAGTTATTTCATCACCTGCTCATTAGTTGGTGTCTCATTGTTTCAGACATTCATTCATTCACTTATTCATTCATTCACAAATATTTGAGTTCTTTCATTGGCTTATGGTCTTCTCTGTCAAGGAATTACAGCCATGCAGGGTTTCTCTGCACTATTGAAAGGTTAACTGGATCAGTCTTTGTTTTGGGTGAGGGGGTGGGGGCTGGAGATGGGGGCATTCTAGGGCTGACCTGTTCCTTACAGGATGTATAACAGTATCCCTCCCTGGTACCACGCTCTGGATGTCAGTAGCACCCCTGCCTTCATGTGATATTAAAAAAAATATGTCTCTTGAAGTCAAATATTTCCTGAAGGGGCAGAATCACCCATAGTTGAGAATTACTAGTCTTACAGGTTTGGCATGGCTTCACAAATTCTTGAAGGGTCATGTCTATGTCCTGTCTCCACACTCCCAGAAAACCCTGCCTCTGTCCGCAGGAAAGCAAATGAGACCTCTACCCGCACCTGTGCTCCTTCACTTACTTCATGGGCTGTCAGTCCCTCCCTGAGACAATGGACCACTGCTCCTCACAGTGGCCGGGGCACCGACCGCAGACCCTCAATCCAACCCCACCGGGCTGAGGGTTCCAGAAATGTTAGGTGTCACAGGCCAAGGAGATCCTTTCAAGAAAGAAAAGGAAAGAAGTTAGAGTTTAAAGGCAAGGATTGGGAGTATAGAAAGGCTATCGAACCTAAGCTTAAATTGCAACCTGTCCACTTAGTGATGTCAGCTCACTCAGGTTTAGTTCTCTGTTGTATACAAGGAGGAGTATATCTCCCGTGATGCAGGACTGTGGTGAGGGAGGATCATCAACACAGGCCTCGGACAGAAAAGGCGCCCTCAACTAAAGCTCCGTTAACATGAGAAACTGCATCTCACTTAACACGAAAAAACCCAGGCCCTGAATTTTGTTATTTGAAAATTATGTGGATGGTTTTGAGTTTTCCAATCTGGACGTTTTACTATTTGTGAAATGTGGGAGGCACTTCCTCCTGCAGACCCAGGCTCTCCCTGTGGAAATGGTGAATGACGTATCTTGTCCAGGGAGTCAGAGCTGACATGCCCGGCATTTCTCAACCGGGCAGGTGTCTGGTGGCGCCATGGCATCAGGCAGCATTTCACTGTGTGGTCTTTGGGTTTGTGTCTCCTGATTGTCTCATTTAACCAGAATGGAACCCTGTTGGGACTTCGGATCTAAGTATTTGGTACTTTTACTGTCCTGGCAAATAGACTCAGCCCCAAATTCTTTCACTGTGTAACCCTTTCCTTCCCATTAAGGAGTCCCACATGCTTCAAATCAGAGTGGAGGCATTTTGTCAACCAAAGATATCCTCCACATGCCTCTGAAATGCAGTCTCTTTGAAATCATGAATGACTTTTGTGGAAGCGTGAAATCATCTGAGCAAATGACAGAAAAGTCGGAACCTCGCAGCATAAAAGGATGCTTATAAAGAAGAACAAGAGAACTGTCATCTGGTCCCTGAATATCATTCCACCTCTTACAGCAGCAACAGTGCATGCTTTGTTGGGAAAATGTAGTCTTTGTCCCTGTGATACGAACCTCAAAATTTAATAGATGCCCTCTGAACATGCTTAACATTTTACATTGTACTATTTTTGACTTCAGAAATAATTTGGCTTTATGCACTTACATTTCTCCTACTCATTTTCCATCGGGTCTACTCACAGCTTTTACTATTTCTTCCTCGCCTCTTTGCAAATTATTTTTACTGTCATCTGTGTCATGAAATGAAGACAACAGTGTGGGGAGGGGGAAATGGAAGAGTATAAAAAATTAACAGCATTGCTCACCAGCTCCTGGGAACAAGGATTTAAATTTTTTAGAAATATTATCTCATTTAATTTTAATAATAACCTGCGAAGGGAAATATCCCTATTAAAAAAAAGGGGTGGGACGGGATGGGGAAGTTGAGGGTTGGATCTCCAGTAGGGGGTAAGCAGAAGGCAGCCTATCTGTGATTCTCTCTCATCATTGATGTTTCTATCTCTCTCTCTCTCTCCCCCTTCCTCTCTGAAATCAAATACATATTTTTAAAAGAGAAAACTGAAGTTCAGAGAAAATTAAGTCACTTATCAAAAGTAGCAGAAGCATTGAGTGATGGAGCTGGCATTCCAGTTAAATGATAAAACTCATGAACTTCGTATTCCACCGTGTTTCCCTATGAAAGTGTCTGATGCATCTTCTCAAGTGTATCCCCATCAAACCAGGCGCCGAAGGATTTGTGTGGGGCTTCACGCTCCCCTCTTGGACCAGCCTCAGGGAAACCTCTGGGAGTCTGAGACCCAACCGACTTCGAGTCCTCTTGGTGTAAATGGGATTTGGGAATGATCTGACAACCTTTCCCTGCATTCCTCAGCAAGCTGGGGAACAGCTGTCCCCAAAAGAGAGCGCATGAAGAGTGTATGCTGCTCAGGGTTTCCACAACAGCAGTGTTGCCTGCATCTTCCAAATGCACAGAATTCCAGGAGGTTAGGTAGCCTCATTATGCAGATGAGGAAGCTGAGGACTGGACTGGAGACTTGATTTAAGGAACTCCACCAAGTTAGCACAGCAGAGTGGGGAGTCGAATCCCAGATAACCCCTGACAATGCCTGTGGACCAGTGGCTAAGCCACCCTGAGAATTGACTGGAGAGATGCTGACGGGGCTGGGCTGCAGAGGTATTGTTCCCTTCCGTCTGCCCAGCACAAGATTTAATCTGCAGTGAGGTAGAGCCACGCCAAGGAGACACCCTGAGCCCAGCACCAGGGTTGTTTACTCAAACCCAAGCACTCAGGGCAGTCCTTTGCTGGAGGCAGGACTCTCCAGCTCAGATAAGAGAATGGTTGGAGGACAGAAAGAGCTGCCAGTTCTCAGGGAGAGCTGAGCTTTGGCTGGTGCAGCCTTTGCTGTTTATATGAATTTAGAGGTTTTAATTTGACAGGATCTCTGGGAGATCTAATTAGCAAGTCCCAGATAGCAATTGTGTACACCATCAACACAAGCCAGAAGCCTGCAGCAAAGGAGTCTGGGGAGGGTCCAGGCAGGCCCCAGGGCAGCAGTGCTGACTCAGTCCAGGTGAGTCAGGTGTGCAGGTAGAAGATGCACAGGCCTGAGCTTCCTTCTGCTCACAGGCTGGAGGCCCAGGCGCAGGGGAATCCAGCCAGGAAGGAAAACAAGTGGTGTTTGGATATAATTGGAATGTGTGATCCCAGTTGTCACTGTTAATAAGGTCTTCAGGGGCTGAGCTGGAAAGAGAGACTTTCCCCTCTCATAGTGGCTATTGATTCTCATTTACATACTCAGCAGTTATCCTGTGGTGGTTTCAAATATGGCATCCATATAAAATATGTTTTAGATGCATTCATTTAGAATAACGAAGCAGGCTTTGAGTCAGGGAACCCTGGGTAAGTCAGGGAAACCTTAAAGTTAGTATGAAACTTAGTTGTACCCACAAATCTCAGTTTCCTCATGGGAAAATGTGGGATTGGATATTATCTTGCTTACCAAAGGATGCTAACTGTTCAGTAACTCTGTAAGCCAATCATTTAGCACTCAGGAAGTACTTACTGGATGCTGATAACATTAATTATTATATTGTCATTGATACAACAACTGCTAATTGTAAGTTGATAGCTATTGTTTGCTTAGGTCTATATCAGACAGCTTACCCACAATATTTTTATTCTTCACAAAAATCCTTTAAGACATGATTGAAGAAATGGTCAGAATGTAGGGGGTTTTTTGTTTTTGTTTTGTTTAGATTTTATTGATTTTAGAGAGAAACATCATTTGTTGCACTTATTTATATATTCATTGGTTGATTCTTGTATGTGTATTCTTTGATTCCTGATTAGGGATTGAACCTGTGTTATCAAGACAATGAGAGCCACTGGCCATGGCTTTAGTCTGTTTTTTTGTTTTGTTTTTGTTTTTGTTTTTGTTTCTTAACAAAAGGATCCCTGGAGCATTTGAAAGTCTAATGTCCAAAGGGGAATGTAGGATCTAAGAGAGAACCACATAAATATGCCTGAATGTAAGAGTTTTATTGACAAAAACCCTCAGTCCAAATGAGAAAAATAAGACTTGTCTGAAACTTCCAATCTTTATTACAGCGTCTCCTATAATAAGGTACTTTATTAGGTGCTTACTTTGAAATGCAGTTAGTAATTTGGAAAGACATATTAACTTGTAAGCATGTCAATTAATGTTATTGTTCGATGCGTACAGGATTACTTGAGAGAATAAGTTATAACAGAGTTAAAAATGATGTCCTTGTAAATTTGGCCTTACAGGTCACTTAGAAAAGTAAGTCTAGCTCAGCTAGTGTGGCTCAATGGTTGAGCATCAATCTATGAACCAGGATGTCACAGTTCGATTCCTGGTCAGGGCTCATTCCCAGGTTGGGGGTTCAGTCCCCAGTAGGGGGCATGCAGGAGGCAGCCAATCGATGATTCTCCATCATCATTGATGTTTCTATCTCTCTCTCCTTCTCCCTCCCTCTCCAAAATCAATATAAATATATGTTTTTAAAAATTGAAAAATAAGTCTGTTTTGATGATCACAGACATATACCTATAGTTAACCTGAACCAAACAGTTCTCTCTCTATGATCCAAATGGGGACATAAGGCTTGTGATATAACTTCCAGTGACAGCAACACTCATGAATGCATAAAGCCCAGTCACAAAACTCTCAAAGAGGTCAAAATCACATGCTTTCAAAAAAATGTGTTCAATAGCTAAACAAGGCCTTTTATTTTCTCCTTAAGAAATCCTGTTGGAGAGTTTTGAAAGAAAATGGTTTTATGAAATATGACTGGAATATGAATTATTTAAGAGGGGTTATAGATATGTTATTACATGAATAACAGAAAGGATGTTATCTTTCTTCTTCAGATTCTTTTTCACGTAGGCAAAAAAGAAATCCCTTCTCTTTTTAAGAATATTTATTAATATATTTTAGAAGATGTACGATATTGAATATTACTGAAAGTAGGCTACTGTGCTAGTGGTAGTTATGGATTAAAACGTTAATTAGATACCAGTGCTAATGTCAAGGAACATACAGAATGGTAGGGAAGATGTGGCATATGTTACAAATAGCTATTATATATGATAGGAAGTGACAGGGTCATAAGAGAAGTTATAAGTGAACTATTTGAGGAATTCACTGAGATTTCAAGATAAACCGCAAGTGTTTTGCCTTTTTCTGTTTCTTTGGTTGTTGGAAGTGGGAGGTTGAGTGAGGAGCGTACGTAAGGATGACTTGAAACCTATCCATGTCATATTGACTATGTCAGAGATGTTCATTGAATTAGATGCAGGTTTAAATGTGTAACTACAGCCATCCTTGATCCCCCACATCAAGTTACGACAGCCAATTTTTTATCCCTTATCATCCCAAGGGTGTCAAATTCTCTTTAATTATTCTTGAATACTGTAAAAAAACACCAAAAAACATAAAGAGCGTGGTGTCCATCTCCAAGCTAGGGAGTCAATGTGATTCTGAAAGGATGGACTGTAAAAATCATTCTGTATCTTTGTGCATTCAAACACTTAACCATCTCTAAAAAAAATACCAAACCAAAACAAAACAGAACACCTTATCATCTCCATGCAGCTACTTGGCATTTTAGCATCCTGAGAAGTACTGCACAAGTAATAGATCGTCGCCTCTGAATCAGAAAAGATTCTCTTCCTCTGTGGCTTTGGGGAGGCCACCTGTCCCATCTGCGCATCCTCAGGAACCAGACATTTCCATTTAATCATGCTCCGACTTCCGCTTTTGGTCCATTATGGTGGCTGAAGTTTGTTTCCCTTAAACTGAATGACGTTTTATTTCTTTATATGCCCCAGTGGTTCATTCAAATGCTTCCTTCTACGGATTACTGGATAGGTATATACATAGTCATATTTCAAGCATATTATCTAAGAAACCATCAGAAAACATGGAAGTCTTACTAGTTTAGCATATTTTAATGTTATCTTAAGTTTCCTAAAACATCATAGTACCTATGTTAAGAGAATTCATTCTAAAATAATTAAATCTTACTTGAAAAACAACAAAGAGGCAATTTGCATTATTAAGTCCTTTGTACTTCTGATTGTAACCAAAAAAAGTGCCTAATGAATGCATGAGCTAGTACCCAATTCTAAGTCAAAACCCAGGCAATGATTGAAAAAGTCAGTTTATTACTGAAGGCCCACATCCAAATAACTAATGTGAATTTTTTTTTTTTTTTTTAACTACCAGCCAACTGTTCAAGTTAACACGGCTGTCTGGAGTTCTAATGTCTGTATCAAGCTTCTTTGCTCTTCACCGATAGCTAACCTCAGATAGAATTTCATGTCTCTCTTGGCTGTGAATTCTCAAGATGAATCAAGACTATAATGGATTTGCAGTTGCCTTTTTTTTTTTGAGACATTTTATTTTCATTGGATGCAAAGAGATGTATTTTCTTTACTCCCAAACAAATGCATGACATCTGGCCATTTCCCTCCTGTCTAAAAGGCGTTCTGCCCGGCTGGGCCAGGATTGCACAGTTGTGAAACAGCAGGGATTATCAGGCAGGACAGTATTAAGTGGTATTTAACAGCAAGACCAAAGTTCTCTGTCAAATGCCTGACTTAGGGCTCCTTGACTGTTAGCATCGCAGCCCCGAGACCTTTTGCACGGGACCATTTTTCATTCTGACAACAAGCTACTATGCCCATCCAGGGTTGCTTTGCTGGAGCTGACAGCCAAGTATTTCTGTGGCAGAAATATTGCCACCAAGTAGGGGATCTGGGGTGGAGGGGAGACGTTTTTATCCCCTCTCACTTTGAGTGCAGGGCATTCCAAGCAGTAGGTGTCCCAAGTCCTTGACTGGTTAATCTATTCAGCATGATCCCTTGTCTAGTCATAACAATAGGGAGGTGGGGGGCAGGGACCTGGTGGATGTGGGCCTCGCTGTGTGCTTGTCGAAAGTGCACATGACCTTCTCCATCTCTTCTAGGCACATTCTCGTTGATGTTGGCTGGGGAGGGTGACCACTGGGACTGTGGACTTAAGTACTGTTCTCTAAAAGGTTTTTTATTGGGGGGCAGGGGGGCGGGGGAGGTGTTTGACAGGTCCCTGAAGTTCCAGCCCAGCCATTTTATGACCACAGTAAGACATCAGTTATGGAACTTTCGATCTGATGGGTGCAAAGGCAGGAAATAAAAGAAAGAACTTAATGAAAGTTTAATCTTCTGGGGAATTTGTGCCCCTCAGAGGCATAAATTGAGTGACCTGAAACTAAATTTCCCTGTCAAGGGCTGGCATCCAGTTCATGCACGTATTACAGCTCTTCTAGAAAGGAATAGATATATATATATATATGTACTTTTAGAATAACTATTTCTATTCTTAAGTGAGTACCTGCAGTTGCTGATGGCAGCTGAGACGTGCTCATAGGAGATTTATTAGAAATGTTATTGCTTCCCTGTGTAGAGTGTTTTATGGAAGAGTTATGTGGGTATGGTGCCCTGAATCGTTGTCTGGTCCCGATTTAAGCTGTACATGGCTGGCATCTGATTGGCTGAGAAGCTGAAAAAAAATCTTTGGGAACTGTCACATCTGGCTGCCCTCTCCCGAATCTGGGATGCTTAGTCTGTATCATAGCTTTGTATCAAAACTATTAACTCTGGTCCCAGTCCCCGAGGGAGGTGTGGCTCACCATCCATGTTACCGTGAGTTGTAGTAGAGACTGGAGGTCACTGGCCAAGCCTGGACGGACTTGCCCAGGTCTCCAGGAATTAGAATAGTGTTTTGCCTGTCACAAAGACATTCAACTATTTTGAATGAGCCTAAGATAGAAAGACTGTAAAATGATCACATCGATTTATTTCTGGTAAAATACATTTATTACTCCTCCCCCGCCCACATAGATGCACACATTTCACATCTCCACTCAAGATGTCTTGGGGGCACCTGTTTGGCCTGCCTGTGTAGAAGAGATAAAAGATGCAAATCATGAAAGCCTTGCGAGATGGAAAAGGGTGAGAGATTGGCCTGAAAGTCAAACTTACTCAGGAAGTGATTAGCACAGACAGTATCATTTTCTTGGGGAAAGCCATCTGTTTGGCCAGCCCTATAAATCAGTAGTGCAGCCAGAGTTGGGAATTCCATTCGCCATTGGTTTCCAGGAGCTTTCTAGCATTGATTTCTAGCATTTTGGAAAACATCACTAAAATGCATACGAAAAACAATCCTCTCTGGTGTGTGTGTGTGTGTGTGTGTGTGTGTGTGTGTGTGTGCGCGCGCATAAGGCATCAGGCATTAAGAAAATGAACCCTGCTAGGATCCCTGGACAGCACATGTGGCAGAGACATCACCAACGTTGGCTGCTTTTGTTAGTAATAGCAGAGCGCTTGGTTGTACGTGGGACAAGACTCAGCCAGTTCTTTTGTACTAACTTCAACTGTTCCTCCCTCCGCCTGTTAGAGGAAGTCCCGCTCCAAGCCTTCCATACCCTGCCCAGAGGAGGGAATCCCTAAATTAGAGAAATGCGGTTGTTTTTTCCACCTACCTTCCCCCAGGCAAGGTGCTCCATCCAAGACACAAAATACCCTGAAGTTTCCTATCCACGCCACCCTCCTGGATGTGTGTGCCTGAAATCAGGAGTTTTTCAGGCTTTTAATTTGTTGAACAGCCTGATTCTAAAATTAAAAGCATTTGGATACAGTGTATCCTAACTGGCTAACATGGATTCTATCCTTATTTTCTTTTTTCCGGAAGAAGCTCAATATATTGCAGGAGACACAATGTGTAAGACAGGCTATTTCGGGAATTTGTCAGGTATTGAAATGAGTTCCATTTGGTTTGGCCTGACTTTATGAAAATAAGTTGTAATAGTGTCCTCAGAATCCAAAGGGGACCCTGTTCTTTGAAATGTCCTTGGCGCAGAGGTTTTTGGGTATGTGTTTTTTAGGGCACCAAGGTTCAGGATGAAACGGACAGCAAGTGGGGGGATGGCATGAAGCAGCAGAGAAAGGAATGTGAAAGGAGCAAGAGAAAGGGGGAGACATCAGAGCTCAAATAAGGAATGCATGTAATTTCCTTGGAATTCTGAAATTATGGAAATTATTAGCATCATTCTGTTGTGATCACACCTTTACCTTAATGCTGCCTAATGTTCATTCTCTGAGCATTTTGATGAGTTCAAAGGTCATCTCTTAAGTCCTAGTTCTTGAAATTCAGAAAGACGGGGAATTCAGAAAGCAAGAGTAGTGTGACTTGTGGGATTTGGATGAAGTTATGTCGAATTTCCAGAAAATGCTTTTTGGCTGATTTGTTTCAGTTTATTAATAAATAGATCCTAAGATTGGGAATGATGTTCCATTGAATTGTGTACCTCATAACTTCAGATCCTCTGCTTAAAAAGGAAAGAATTGTAACTTCCCTATTTATACAGAGTGATTCTAGTTCTTTAGCTACTTCCAAGTTTCCATTTGATGCTTCAGTTCACATATAGTAGTAATTTGTCAGCTATTGAAACTCATATTGTCAACTCATGGTTGTTGGCACCAGTCAATGCCAACAGGAATCCCCAACTTGGGGTGTGGTGAAGAAGGGAACTTCAGTCAGTGCCAAACAGCTCAATTGTGATAGGGCTCCCTGGGGCCAGGCCCCTCTCCAGCTAGAGAGTTCTGTTCTGCTCCTTGCTAGTCTTCTCTGGCTTGCGTGGGCTGGCTCTATTCTGCTCCTGTGAGGCATCTTTGACGTTTCAGCTTTAGCAGAAAAGGCCGTCCTTGGTGGAAAGGGAAAATGTGCTCTCAGAGCCACAAGGAAGCTGACTTATACAGGCCGAAGTCCCTGCCCCTAGTCCCTGGTTGGTCCATCCTCATGCAAATGAAGACTCCATATCTTCACAGTTTGATTGGTCCAAAAGGCACTGTCCTGATTGGTCAGAATAGAGCCTTTATGATTGGTCAGTGAAGAAGCTGATGGGGATATAGCTGCATAGCTCCCATTGGATGGGGAAATTCTCAGTGCTATTAGTTGAAATAGGATTCCAGAAACTGCTTTCCAAGGGCTGGCTCGGGTGGCAGGAGCACAGTGCAGGCCTCTCCATGAAGTGCAGTTGGTGTGAGAGGTCCCTGTGTAGAAATGACTGCCCTTTTTTTTTTCTCTCTTTAATTTTAAATGCATTAGACACTAGAAGCCTTTCTTAGTAGGTTTCTTTCTTCTCAGGGTCCACAGTATATATATTGAAATTCATATGTATGTTGAAATCAAAACTTCACATGGAATCTTGGGGCACACACACGCACACGGACCACAGTAGAAAAGGACTATAGAGGATGTATATCTCCTATAAGACCGGTTTAATGAGGTAGAGATAAAAGTCTTTAGGTTATATTCCACTCTGCTGCGTGACCGTCAAAGAGATGAGCTATTATTACCACTTTTATAGTCTCCACGCACCAGATTTTCAAATAAAAAATGCAGTGTTCACTGCCTCCCTTGTACTTACTTTACCCACGTACTTCATCTTGCACACTCATAGCAGGGACCTGGGATTGGATTACAGAGCATGGAGATGGGACATCTCTATATTTATTATCACCTGTTGTGGAAGCTGAAAACCCTCTGTGGGTATACAGTTTTATCCTTCTAAAGAAGAAAGGCACTGAATGGGAAGTGGGTTAACTTCTCAAACTTACTACTGGTTTGCTTTAACCTCTAGTTCACCTGGAACTGGAACTCTCTACTCTTGTTGACTTAGCTCCCATATTAGACTGGCCCAATTTGGGATTTTGTTTTCAAATATAATATGATTCAGCACATGTGCCAAAGCCTGAAGACATGAACTTCGGTCTTGGTTCCATCACTTACAGCTGTGCACTTGGCAGGATCATAGAATAAATGAATGCTGTTAGAGCTTATTATTTTTAATATTACCAGTTACATTTTAGTGTTTTAGTATCTCTATTTTTAAGAAATACTAAAATGATTTGATACCAATATTTTAATTTTAGCATGTGTCTATGTGGAAAAATAAATGAACAGTTGTCTAGCTGCGTAGATTAATATAGATTATGATCCATTTTTAATTTTTTATGGAATGTATTGGAGTGACATGGGGTAATAAAATTATATAGGTTTCAGGTGTATAATTCTATAATACATAATTGTATTGTGCGTCCACCACCCCAAGTCAAGTTTCTTTCCATCACTATTTATCCCCCCTATATCCTCATCTACATCCCCCTGCACATCCCCCTTCCCCTCTGGTAATCACCTAACTGTTGTCTGTGTCTATGAAGTTTTTAACCCCTTCACCTTTTGCACCCAGCCCTGCAACCACTTTCCCTTCTGACAGTTGTCAGTCTGTTCTCTGTTTCTATGAGTCTGTTTCTCTTTCCTTTGTTAGTTTATCTTGTTCATTCAATTATACATATGAGTGAAATCATGTGGTGCTTGTCTTTCTCTGACTGGCTTAATTCACGCACCATAATGCTCTCCAGGTCCATCGAAAAGGTGAGGTTTTCTTTTTTTATAGCAGAGTAGTATTCCATTGTGTAGATGTACCACCGCTTTTCTATCCATTCATCCACTGATGGACACTTGGGCTCTTTTTGCACACGGCTATTGTAAATAACACTGCAATGACCTTAGGGCTGCATATATTCTTTCAAATTAGTGTTTTGGGTTTCTTTGGGTATATTCCCAGAGGTGGAGTCACGGGGTCCTAAGGCCATCCATTTATAATTTTTTGAGGTAACTCCATACTTCTTCTCCACAGTGGCTGCACCAGTCTGCATTCTCACCAGCAGTGTACCAGGATTCCCTTTTCTCCACATCCTCGCCAGCGCTTGTTTGTTGATCTGTCACTGATAGACATTCTTAGAGTTGTGAGGCGATATCTCAGTCCAAGTTCAAAATCTCAACTAGCCGTTTTTCCTTTTGAGAGGATGTTGAATTATCAGCCAACAATAAACATTGATTGAGTGTCCGTTCCAAACACCACGCTCTTTAGTACTGTGAGAGAGAAGTAGGAGAAAGAAACCTAGCGATCACCCCACTCTGTCAGGAGTCTCTCTGTGAATAGAATGGCACAAACAAGAGTGGCCAGAACTCATTCACTGTGATCTTTTGCTCGACCTGGGTGAAAATGAAAAGCCTTCTACATCAAAAGCCTTGTGCGACACCGCTAGACTGGCATTCTTGGTGTCCTCTCAGGTTGGTTCAGCCCAGACGTCAAAGCCATCCTGTTAGCAGGGGATGGCTCAGAGTTTTCCAAACGCTGAGCAGAAAAAAAAATTAAGAATAAACTGTGACTAACAAGTTGGATCAGAAGGTGCACAGCTGCTCTGCGGTCCCCGGGATTGTCTGTTTGGGGGGAAGACATTCTGTATTGGGGCTTTTTCCTGATTGTGCTACATCAAAACCCATTCATAAACTGTCACTGCTAGATAGCAGATGCTCGGTAAATGGCCCGATGCTCTGGAGACAGGGCATCTGGGAACGAATTAGACTGTTTTCTGAACTGTGAATACACTCACATTTTGCAACATGTTGCATGCACTGTTTTATACCTAGTTTAAGGCTACGTGGACCCCCATCCCTCCAGGCAGGAAACGCAGACCTAGAAAATGTATTGCTTTCCAACTCCCTTAACAACTTTTCCATCATTGATGCTTAGCGAGCACCTTCCTCAAGGAAAACCTCAGTGTGTTACGGGGATATTTATAACTCATATAGGCTTTGATTGAAAAAATCTGGTTTGCTTATGTTTCTTGAGTGAGTTAGAATCATCTTCAGATACCACATCCACACCCAGCTGTGCAACACGGCTAGCTTTTAAAAGTGACGTGCAGTCTGAGTCCACAGTTCTGACCAAGCTTTCTAAAATTTTTCTCAACATCTTGAGCTTTCACTCCCCCCCCCACCCCCCACACCCCACACCCCCGCCCAAC
The DNA here is from genome assembly GCA_026230045.1 of Corynorhinus townsendii. Taxonomy (NCBI): domain Eukaryota; kingdom Metazoa; phylum Chordata; class Mammalia; order Chiroptera; family Vespertilionidae; genus Corynorhinus; species Corynorhinus townsendii. The sequence goes on from JAPDVU010000009.1 coordinate 5,986,335, forward strand.
TAGGCAGCTGCATGCTTGGAAAGTCCCCAGCATCAGTCGCGCCGGAGTTAAAAATCACCTAACACCCACATAAAGATTTTTTTCCCTTCTTTATGAATTGGGCTTTAAATCTTTATCTTGATTTAGTGAGAAAATAAAATTGGGCAATAGTCAATGTCTCATTTGTATATATTTGTATGAGTTCTGTAACCTGGAGGATATCTCCAATCCAAGGAAATGTAACCATTAACCCACAGCTAAACAGTTTCCAAAGAAGTCTTTTCAAGGACTTGCTTTTAAATGCCCAAGGAGCTCAATCTAACGGCAGAGATATTTGAAATATACACAAACATACAAGCCTTTTAGATAAACACATTTTCAGGGAGCTTTTGATGAAAGTGATAAGTTACATTCTCTACAACTACACACACTGTATTTTATTACCCTTCAGTAGACACTTATCAGCTATAAATGTTGGGTGGTTTAGGCTAGAAATCAACCCTGAGGGAAACAGTGGGAGGACTTGGGGACTCACAGTTCTATAGATCAACATAAACCTGAGACTCAATTTTATTTTCATTTATTAAAAAGGTCTGTGGTCCGCTTCTGCAATTTCAAATCCATTAGCTTCCTGCCCCCTGTAAGAAAAAAAAGAAGGTAACTGCAGATTTTATGGACTGATTGCTGATGGCTATGCTACTGCTCTATTGGTTTTGAGTGGAGAGTCCATTATAGATACATTATCCATATACCATGTTTCCAGTGGAACCCCGAGCTTCCACTGTGACCTGGGAGGGAGTCACGTTGGCTTGGTCCGGGAGAGGCTGGGGAAAGGGTCAGGTCTCTTGGAAGCTGACACGGGGTAGGCCCTGGTATAAATTACACACTTTCTTCCAACTTCCACATAATTACGTCTCAAATGTGCAGCGGTTGGATTTCGTTAACGAGCCGCCAGATGAACTTGGAAATCATATCGACAGTAGATTAGAGGGGGCGTTCTCAACCTTTTCCCCTGCCATGTACGTTCAAACAATAGATTTGTCTGTCTTTGAAGCTCCCTGCTTCTTGCCGCACTTACTCAACAGCTGACTGTGCCCGTATGATGTTTCCTAGTCTCGGCTGACTGTGTTTAAAAGCATTTTCAGCAAACAGGCAAACGCATTTTTAATGGCGATAATAGAAATGAAAATATGGTTTTCTATTCCACCCCCTCGCCCCCGTAACCCTAAATCTTTGATTTCCAAAAATAAAAAAAAGAGTTAAATATGTCCCCTGTGTGATCGCTTGATTTTCCTATTCCATAACTACTCCATTGGTGCAGGGAGACAGAAGGTAATTAGGATAATGCAATTGGCATTTATATAAGAGAAGAGCTTCTTTGAGGTCAAGGCTCATTTATGTTGAATTCCAGTGCCCTGCAGACTTCATTTATGCTTGGCACATGGTGGGTGACCAATGCATTTGTCAAAATGAGCTAGAATTTTTTTTTTTAGTGTAATTCATTGCATGAAACCAATATGATCGTTCTTAAAATGGAAAGAGATTTCCTTTCCATTGTTGCAAAAGCTAGTTCACTTAGGCAAAACACAATGAAGAATTTAGTCCTTCCTTTTTTCTGGCCATTTTAATTAATGTGGTTCTTTTCAACCCACCACCTACACGTTTTCCCCTCTGTGACCTGCTTTCTACTAAGATTTGTCAATGTACAGCCAAGATTTATAAGCAAATATCACAAGATGGGTTTTAAGTCCTCCTCCTAAATATCTCGACTTTGTCTAAAACAGTGGTTCTCAACCTTTCTAATGCTGCCACCCTTTAAATACAGTTCCTCAGTTTCTAATGTTGCGACCCACAGGTTGAGAACCGCTAGCAGGGTCGCCTAAGACCATCGGAAAACACAGATATTTACATTATGATTCATACCAGTAGCAAAATTACAGTTATGAAGTAGCAACAAAAATAATTTTATGGTTGGGGGTCACCACAGCATGAGGAACTGTATTAAAGGGTTGCGGCATTAGAAAGGTTGAGAACCACTGGTCTAAAAGGTGCAGGTAGCCTACTCTGGTTATTTTATTGTTGTTGTTTTTTAATTTTGTTTTCTTTAGAGCAGTTTTAGGTTCCCAGTAAAATCAAGAGGAAAGTATAGAGATTTCCCCTATACACTTTGCTCCCACAATATTAATGTACCCCACCAGAGTGGTACCTGTGTTACAATTGATGAACCTCCATTGACACATCATAGTCACCCCAGTCCATAGTTTACCTAAAATTCACTCTTGGTGGTGTACATTCCATAGGTTTGGACAAATGTGTAATGACGTGTACCCATCAGAATAGTCTCACAGAGTGTTTTTCTGCCCTAAAAGTCGTATGTGTCCTACCTCTGTCTGCCCTGATGGAAAAGCATATCTCATCCACTCATCAGCTCATTCTGCCCGCTGGTCTGTCATTGCTGACAATTATTTTAATAATTTTGCTTTCTGGTGAATGAAGACCTAGATTTAAAGTGTCTTCTTCCATTCATGGCACTTCTTTGACCAACACTTAGCCTTCCCTGCCGTCTCCTACTCTGCCGGTTGCGTTAGAGTTTTGCTATGTATGTTTACATGTATAAAATGTGCCACTCAGACATTAACTTTAAAACTTGGTGGTGACAGCATTGGAACCCAGGTCAGCAGCTAGTAGTTGCAGCTACTCATCTATTTAGAGCTAGAAGGACTTGACATACAGGGCATCACCGCCCTTCCCCCCTCTTCATCCTTCCAGGGTCCCTCCCTGATGGGAGATTCTCCTGTCAGCTTCCATCATCACAGAGCTGTCCATCAGCAGCCACGGTGGCCCCACCAGAAGCACGGGGTCCACGCGGGCAGCTTCGCTAACAGAAGCTGTTAGCAAAGATCTGCTGACCCCGTGCCCTTTCAAGATGCTTTAAATTCCATCCTTTGATGCCCTTTGCCCTCTGACAGGAAGACATCAGCCCCTCATCTCAAGCCACCAGGCTAGAATGACAACCCTAGGACAGTGGAATCCCTCTGCCTCGGTGGAGATACATTTTGAACTCACAATTTTAGTTGATTTTTAATCCATAAAAGCATCCTTCTCTGCACCCACCCGCATTCCCAGAACTCGCTATGTCCCCTGCTCATCTTCCTAAATGGTCAGAAGTCCCTGGGGTGGCCTTCCAGCCAAGATCTGCAGCAAACTCAGAGAGGTTCGAGCAGGTGGGCAGAGCTGCGAGCATGAGGTCTTTGGTCCAGCACCCACAGCTCTAATAGAGTAAGGAGGATGAAGGGAAACCGTAAAAGAATTCTCAAAATGGGAGGCCCCAGGGCCATTATTGTCTGTCGTCACGTTCGCCCTCAATAAGACCACAAAACCAGACAGTAAAACCTGGGAGCCTGTGGTTCTCTCCTAACCAAGGGCGACGCGAAAACAGAGGGGGAGCAGTTGTGTTTTCTTTTTCCTTTTTAAGGGAACTCCTCATGAAGTCAGCCTTTCCCTGCGCGGCCCCGTTCTGACCACGGCACAGTGGTCGTCCTGTCTTCTCTAGGTGCCGTGTGCTTTGTCACGGACACCATGCGCTTACTGTGGTTAACCTTCCCTGCCAGCCACTTCCCGCCCGCCAAGAAGAGTCATTCCAGGATGGGGTGTGTGTGTGTGTGTGTGTGTGTGTGTGTGTGTGTGTGTGTGTGAGAGAGAGAGAGAGAGAGACAGAGACAGAGACAGAGACAGAGACAGACAGAGAGACACACAGAGCGAGGGGCAGGGAGAGGAGGCAGGAGGAGGTGCTTTGGAGTCTTTCCTTTCAACTGATGTCCATGCGGATCCATTGGAACACATGTTGTGTCCAAAGGCAATCCCCATTTCCAAAGCTGTGACTGTCATCACGCACCATCATTTACACATTCATCGTGAGGGAGCACTTGTGGAAATAAATGGCAGAAGAAGATTCGCACAGTATCACCACCACTGCTAACAGCTTTCCCACAAAGGCTCAATCCCCAATTTAAAACATTTGCCTTTAGCCCGGAGCTGGTACTGTCCTGGGCGGACAGAACCAAAGCCTGTCCAAGCAGGCAAGGAATTACAGAGGTAGGAAGGGTCTTCTATGCTTTCTCCCAACCGCTTCATGTTGCGGATACAGGAGCTGTGTCTCAGTGGGGTATTTGTATGTGTTATATATATATTTTTTGTTATTGACTCTATTACAGATGACCCCCATCTTCTCCCTTTGCCTCCCTCCACCCTAACCTCCCCAGGCCTTTACCACACCATTGTCTGTGTCCATGGGCTCTGCATATATGCATACATATTCTTTGGTTGATCTCTTCCTATTCTCCACCCTCTCCTCCCCTCTGAGATCTGTCAGTCTGTTCCATGCATCTATGCCTCTGGTCTTCTTTTGTTCCTTAGATCCCATGTATAAGTGAGATCATTTGATACGTGTCTTTCTCTGACTGACTTCTTTCACTTAGCATAATAATCTCTAGGTCCGTCCATGCTGCCTGTCAAGAGGGTAAGTTTTTCTTCTTTTTGACAGCTGCATGGTATTTCATGGTGTAAATGTACCACAGCTTTTGTATCCACTCATCCGCTGCTAGGCATTTGGGCTGTTGACTTGGTGAGGTTCACACAACTGATGAATAGTTGGACAGCAAACAAACCTAAGTCTACTCACTCATCTGTCAAAGGGCTTCTTCCAACATACATCCTCAGTGATTCTTAGCAAATTGTCCAAAAGGGGAAGAGGTGTGTACTGGACCATTGCTGAACCCCATAGCCTTGAATTCTCATTGATGTTTTACTTTAGTGTAATATTAAAATTAGCTCTGATTGTGTGCCATCCGGTCTCACTGAAGTTTGAGAGAACCTAGAGGAGAGGGCAGCCGTATGGAGATGGAAACACTGCCAGATAAAATTTGCAGGGTGGATCATCTCTGTGTTTTTATTTTACACCTAGAGGCCTGGTGCACGAAATTCGTAGGGGGGGGGGCGTGTTCCTCAGCCCAACCTGCACCCTCTCCAATCTGGGACCCTGCAAGGGATGTCCGACTGCCTGTTTAGGCCCGATCCTGGTATTGGGATCAGGCCTAAACTGGCAGTCAGACATCCCTCTTAAACAATCCAGGACTGCTGGCTCCCAACTGCTCGCCTGCCTGCCTTCCTGATTGCCCCTAACCGCTTCTGCCTGCCAGTCTGATCACCCCCTAACCACTCCCCTGCCAGCCTGATTGATGCCTAACTGCTCCCCTGCCAGCTTGTTTGCCCCTAACTGCCCTCCCCTGCAGGCCTGGTCACCCTTAACTGCCCTCCCCTGCAGGCCTGGTCCCCCCAATTGCTCTCCCCTGCAGGCCTGGGTCCCCCCCGCAACTGCCCTTCCCTGCAGGCCCGGTCACCCCCAACTTCCCTCCTCTGCTGGCCTAGTCACCCCTAACTGCCCTCCCCTGCAGGCTTGATCGCCCTCAACTGCCCTTCCTTGCAGGCCTGGTCCCTCCCAACTGCCCTCCCCTGCTGGCCATCTTGTGGTGGCCATCTTATGGTGGCCACAGGGGGGCAGCTGTCTTTGACCACATGGGGGCAGCCATTTGTGTGTTGGAGTGATGGTCAATTTGCATATTACTCTTTTATTAGATAGGATGTTGTTCTGTGGTTCTACTGGTTTTTCACTGGCCTCTTCTTGTGGGTCGATTGGCTTTCACAAAGGAAATACGGACAAGTGTTCTTTCCAGTCATGAAAAAAAAAAAAAGTGTTGAAGATTACGATGCAAATGAGAAGCAAATGAGAGAAAGAGCTAGGCATCCTCGCTCAGCCTCCTCTGTGGCTCCCTGGCAATAACGCTGCCATCCATAGCTTAGCACATAATTAGCCTTGATATTGGGAGCTCTCACTTACCACATTTCCTGTGTATTACTAAACATTTCAAACCGAGACACAGAGAAAGCAGGAGAAAGTGATCTCCCCTGGCAAAAGGGCTCACATGTCTCCTGTCGTGTAAAACAAAGGAAGAAAAAGAATGGTGAATTACTCTCATGATGACTTCTTTCCTTAAGCGGCCCCCACTCCTCTCTCATCCGATTTTAAATAAAACCTGATGATGCAAAAGACTGTTTGGCTCCAGACTCTGCAAGTCCATCAGCGAGCAATGGAAATGTTTTCTTATTTTTATTTTATTTTTTTTAAATGGCTACATATTAAAAGCAACCCTGTCTTTGCCAGGTTTGGATAAAAGGCTATTTATTTTCAACCAATTTGATAGCTGCAGTTTGCAGTAATTGAATTTTCTGTGGTCAGAAAAGCAGTAATCTTAGAAACCAAATAAATATTTTTTAATAAAATGGAACACTGAGAAACCCTATAATAATGTCAAAAATGTAGCCACTTATGGATGGATAAATATTTTAAGAAATTTACATTTCACCCAAAGCTTTATGCTTCTAGCTTCCCTGGAGACGCGGAAGAGCGTAACATTTTGCTTTGGGAACGGAACAATGCGGGGCTTAGATGAAATATACACGGCCCAGAGGAGCCTTTCTGGTTCCTAGGGTCTTACAAGCTGGCTGCCTCAAACAGTGTACAGCAGATTTCTCTGTCTTGGCAATACTGACAATGGGGGCCTGATGATGCTTGTTGTGGGGGCTGGCCTGTGCACTGTAGGATGTTCAGCAGCATCTCTCTCTCTGCCCTTTCCCCTCTGCATATAGGCAGCCTTCCCCACCCACCCAGTTGTGACAACTACATATGCCCAGATACTGCCGGCCGTCTCCTGGTCTCAGGCACAAAGCACAACCCCAGTTGAGAACCACTAGACTAGTGAAGGGCTTCACTCAGTACATATTTCAGTGAATCTTGTAAGTGTCAGGAATGCCGGTTCTGTTCACTAGGTGATCATTTAATGGCTTGTATTATCTTGAGTGTGAACAGAAGTCCTTCACAGGACCTATAAAGAACGGTGCACAGCCCAGCAGGTGTGGCTCAGTGGTTGACTGTCAACCTATGAACCAGGAGGTCACAGTTCAATTCCTGGTCAGAGCCTATGTCTTGTTGTGGGCTCCATCCCGTGTAGAGAGAATGCAGGAGGCGGCCAACCAATTATTCTCTTTCATCATTGATGTTTCTATCTCTCTTGCCCTCTCCCTTCCTCTCTGAAATCAACATAAATATGTTTTAAAAACAACAACAGAGCACAAGGAAGCATTTACATCAGTTAGAAGCCTGAGTTGATAGAGGAAGTTCAGATAGGGTCCATGTTTTGATGTCCTATTACTTTTACTTTGGAAGCATTCGAGTTCTAATCTGGGCTCCACCATGATGTCTGTGACACAGTTCAGGCAGTTAGTGCTGGTCGACAGCCATCTTTATTGTGCTTCTGATTTTTTTAGCTCTAGAATAGAGATGGCATGATAGGTATGTTCACATTTCTCCCCACATCTGTTCCATTGTATTGAATGGCCAGTGGGCTTCAGTGTTTGCATGTAAACTGAATCATGTCTTACCCTTTTTGTTACGGAAACACAAAACTAGAGAAATTGTGGCATCAAATTTCTTCACCTCCCCAGTTTCTATTTAGGATTTTCCCTAAACCACAAAGAATAGATTGTGTGCAATCTGTCCTTTTTAAAAACTTGATTGGAAGAAATAATGCAGGTCATCATATATGCAAAAATGGAAATGGAAGGTTAAAGAGAGGTTGGTGTACACATTTCTCTCCTGTCTGCTAAGTACAGATGGACGGACATGGCAAATGCCATCATAATACTCTATATCCATTGGGTTCCCTGTTGTGATTGAAATTACGCATAAACAGGAGTCAAAGCCCAAAATATGAAATTATGAGCTTTGGTTCATGGAGAAAGTTGAAAATTCCTCCACAAATACATCATGTGACCCCTAGATAGACCCCTTTCTTTCTTTATTTTTTATTGATTGATTGATTTGTTTTAGAGAAAGAGAGGAATGGGGGTGGGGAGACATCCATTTGTTGTTCATTGGTTGCTTCTTCTGTGTGCCTTGACCAGGTATGGAACCCACAGCGTTGACATTTTGGGATGATGCTCCAGCCAGCTGAGCTACATGGGCAGGGCTAGACCCCTTTCTGATGATGTGAATGAAGGCAGGCATAGCGATTCCCAGCTGCTTTCCAATGCAGTAAGAATAAAGCTGATAAGATCAGGTTTAACAACAAGAAAATCCCAGCACTGGCCAAGGTTTGGATTACACCTCAGTTTCCACTCCCAGGCACATTGAGCCACATTACTGTCTGTCCTACACATCTGGCCAGAGCTACAGGCCAGCCCTAATGATGGCTCACCTTGGCGAATACACTTAATCTGGAATGGCTAATAACAACGCAATATTAATTTACAGTCTAATGAGTTCGTAGACCATGTCACATGTCCCAAATTAAAAAAGTGTTGGTTTTTCCCTAATGGTTGCTTCCTTGGTGTTTTTTGGAGGCAGTGGCCACAGATTCAGAATAATTCCTAATGTGTACATTTGGCGAGAGGAAGGGGAGGGCCAGTCGCGTTTTCATTAGTGGATCCAGACCTATCCGTTGGCCTGTAATTTTTTTTTTTCTCACTTTCTGCATATGCATTTGTTTTCGCTGATTCGATCCCTTATTCAATGAAATCAGTCCCAGTTTCATAATAACAGCCTCCCTCCAGCCTATCCCTGTAATGTCAGTGAAAACGAAAACCCAGGTGGTTTTCAACATGACACTAGGTGGAAATCAGTTATGAAATTACCTGTTTATTAATGATGTGTCAGGAGACTGACATGCTAACGGCGGGCACCGGCTGGAGTAGTGCTAATGTAGAAATAACAAGACCATATTATGGGCAATATGTAGTCTTGAGAACTATAACTTTCCTTCCCCGGGGACCCCATTGAAATCCAGATGTTTTATCTCAAGATTTTAATCCCAGGGAGTGAAGATTTTAAAGTGAAATCAAGCACACTCCACATCGCCGTTTGGCCGCACTTCCTCGCTGGGGAGCCCGTGTGAGCAGGCATTTAGTGCCAGAGGTGCAAAGGATTAGTGTCGAATCAGTTCATTAGCCAGACAGGGGGGGTGAAGAGGGGGGAGTCCTTTTGCAGTTGCAAACGTAGATTTAAAGCAGGACCTGGAAAAGCACATTGCAGACCCGTCTATCGACTGGTGTCAGTGAGGTTTGCAAGGTTTGGCAGTTATGGAGCAAAAAGAGAGCTGATCTAAACAGGAGGAACACAGGATTTTTATTTAAAATCAGGAATTTTTACAGGAAGGTTTTACATTTTTATCATCAAGAGATCTGGCCGCAACACTATTAATAATATACTGGATAGATTCATATAGGCCACATTTTTTTTTTCAAGCAGGCAAAAATGTGCCATAAAGTTGATATTAGTAACAGGGAAAATAAACCAAGGACCCTCACTACTTGGGTGGGGAGACTTTTTTTTCCCCCTTTTTTCCTAAGAGTGTTTTTTGTAAAGTAACTCACTCAGCAGCTGGAGTGGAGAAATGCCGACGATCCGATGATTCTGAAATATTGCAAATAAACCCCACTGTATAACAAACAACTGAATAATTGGAAAAAGAGATGCCTTGAAACACATGTAGCTCAATAGCTCATTTGTCCAGACCAGCGTGTTGCAGCCCATTTCTCTGGCCTCCTGTCTCAATGTGAGTGTGTTCTCTCCCAGGGCCATCCTCCATCCTGGAGGCCCATCCGAGCTGACTGGACCTCACCACCAGCAACTGCAGAGGCTGACGGTGGAGAGTAACCGGAATCCAGCATGTCTTTAAGTCAGATACTTCTGCATGCCGAGTAGCGCGCTCTAACGCAGAATGGCAAGAGAATTAGGAACCCATCAGTGTACTCTAACAAAAGGGAGGGAAAATATGGCCTTTCTGACTCGCTCGGACTTCAGATTGCATTTTGGCAATTTCCCTACACTTCAGGAGCCTTTCCCATTGCACAGAAGGGAGGGCTGAGGGCTTCCCTGCTGGGAGGGGGCGGGGGGAGGTTTGACTGGAATGGTTACTCTGTGGGGATAATTCATGAAGCACCCTGGCTTTTGTGCTGGGAGAATTGGGCAATGGAGTCACCCATTGCTGAATACCAGGACTTTAGTTTCCACGGAGGGAATGCGGTGGTGAGGAGCTTCAGATGTCAGCCCCTACCATCACTTTCTCCGCCTTGCCTTGCCTTGATGTGCTGCTGATAGCTACTTTTGTGCTTTCTGGGAATCCTCTCTCCTTCCCCTCAGCCCCTTTCACGGTATAGGACTCAGCTGTTTCTACCTGGAGACTGCTGTTTGGTCTAGATTTTTTTTTTTTTTTTTGGTTCTACCTTTGAGCCAAGTGCCAGGTTCTTTACCCATGTTTAGTATTTATGAAATAATGAATAAGCAACAAGAGTTTGTCATTTGCAGTGCAATGTCTTGTCCATGTTCTCATCTGATAGTAACAGCCACCTTGTAGGGGTGATGAAGGTCAATCATACCTATTTTACAGTCATTGAGGGTCAGAGAAGTCACACATCTTGCATAGTGCCCCAAGCAGATAGGAAGAGCGGAAGGGTCTGAATTTTAACCCTGGACTTCTGACCTTGACTTCTTTCCACCGCACTACTTGGCCATGCTGCTCCGCGAGCAGGAGAAATCCAAAGCCTATTTCTTGCAAGAAAAGGGCCTCCCTTCATAAACAGAGGCTTTGATCCTTAAAGCTGGCTTCTCATCTCGAAAATAACTTTTTCAGCTGAGGTCTCATGTAATGGGAACCCCAGGGTTGATACATCCTCAAGGAAGAAAACCAAAAAAAATCAAGTTTCCACAGGAGCAGTTTGGGGAGTAGGGGTTGGAATATTCCTTGGAGCCTAAAGGATGTAGAAAATCACCATGGCTATTTACATACATTTCTTATAATTTCTATCACAAATACACCCTTGCTCTTTTCCCAAACCTTTATTTAATTAACGATCATAATAAAATTAAATTTATCTTCTCTGCCTTGCTCTTGGTGCCAAGCAGCCGAAGTCGGCAATCCCATTCTAATTTTCTTTTTTGATAAATGTCCCAGAATAGAAATAACATATGACCACGTGCTGCTTATATTCATGGTGGTTCCAAAGCAGCAACTCCCAAGTGGAAATAAAATGTGGGTAATATCCAACAGGCTTCAGTTATTCTTTCAGTGGGGGTAAGCCATGCCATCCTCTGGTGCCCCCCAGTGAACAGGGATTGGAAACCCCCCAGGAAGAAGGAGGACCCAGGGTGCTGTCCTCTTGCATGGGTCATTTCCAAGGAGAGGTTTGTTCCCGTTAGAAACAGCAGCTTCAGAAACCCCAAGGCCGGATAGGAGAGATTAGAAAACTCACTCAGTCCCAGGAGTGCCCGGTGACATGGTCTTGCTTGGAACCAGCACGAGGATGACCCCAGACAAAACCCAGAAAGTGAGGGCATGCAGTGCCCGGGGTCCCTTCCCTGAAGTGAAACCTCCCGGGGACAGTGCCAGCCTTTATGAGCTAAAGAACGTGCTGTCCTGACGGGATCAATGTTCGCTTGTATTTTCTCTATCTTAGAGGCCCGGGTAGGACACGATTCAAGTAACCTGCTAAAAATAAAACCAAAAATAACAGCAACAAAAATCCCTTAGGGTTACTTTTAATTTTTCCACTCTATCCTCCTCAACGCAGTCAATTTCCAAATCCCATTCGTTGTGAGAAATGAGAAATAGATACATATAGGGTGTCCCGAAAAAAATGTATATACACTTTGAATAATTATAAAGGCTGTGTTTATTCAAATTCATTTCAGCTCCAAAATTGAGATATCGGATGTATACGCCCTGTATATATTTTCTTGGCTAATATTTATTGATTTCTCACCATTTGCCTGGATCTGAGCTAAGAGTTTTAGAGGCATTATATACTCTTCAAAATTCTTGGATTATTGGTCTTTGACGTCACATTCAAGCAAACTCCAGGCCGCTTCCTCTTGGACCTGGACTCTCGTCTCTGTACCCATGCCCTGCTCTCATTAGTGAGAAGGTCTTAACCCTATTTCTGAGTCAGTTACTGAATCGAGGAGGATGGGACACATTCCTTAGCTTAGACCAATCCTGGCCCATCGCTGAAAGTGAGACCAGGATTAATTCCATCCACGTCAGGTGGACTGAGGATTCCAAATGTGGATGGTTTTCTCAAGAAACATTGGAAAGAGGGCATTGGGATGCTGACCTTTAAACTGACCCGTCCATTCATCACTCCCTGCCGTCTACTTTGTTTTATCACAGGCGGTCTACCTTCCTCCCTCTCCCTTTAGACTAAAGCTGTCCCTGATTTGGAACAATGTCCTAGTCATATTTATATCCTAGCACAGCTAGCCTGGAAGTGTTGGCATCGTAAGACATGAGCGAAGTATCTGTCCAACTAAATTACAGATCTTAGAAGAAATGGCCAAAGCAGGGGCCCCATGCACCTTACAGTCTACCTCATGTCTCAGCCTGCCAGCCTGTCTTGGTGAATGATTCTCTCCCTCTGTTGTCCCATCCAGAATGATTCTTGGGATGTCTTCCCACCTTGAAGTTTTCACATGAGGAAACTCACTCACAACCAAGACTGTCTGAGCGAGGACCTTTTGGCGTGCCTACATCAGCAAAGACGAACGACACTAGGCGAGGGAACTTCCAGCTGAATGGGGGTGGTGGGTGGGGAGAGGAGGGGTGCTCCTGCTGAATCAGCCCCTCGCTGTGCAGTGAGGACAGCATTGGTACCAGGACAGTCCACCGAAAACGCCCGGCGTCCAACCAGAAAATATTAGATTCTGGTTGGGAAGACCAAACACCGCTGGTGGGTATTTCCTTGTCAGTGTTTTATCCATCCCAGTTGCTTCCGAAAACAATTTGCAATTCATTTGAGGATTCTTTACATATGCCCTGAAGTATATGTGGCATTTAATGGGAAAACCACCAAATAAAGACTTCCGGGCCCTGTAAAGGGGCTGCCTTTGGCACCAACACTGAGCTACACACCCCCACGGCTTTGCTGTCAGTGGACTTGGAGACGCGGAGACTTCGTTACTGAAAAATCATCCTTGCCCCAATTCCAGTGGTAAGAGTGGGCAGTTCCTGCTCCAGTATTCTCTCCAGGAAGCTCCCAGGTTAGGAGACAAACTCACTCCTGGAATTAGCTATGTAACTGAGCAGGAAGAGCGGGAGTCCAGGGCACAAGCGTGTCTTTCCTTGTTTAGAAGAAGTAATCAAAGGATGAAAGGAAGAAAAGAAAGAAGACTAAACAGAGAAAGGAATGGAGGGATAGAGAGGGGTAAACAGAGAAAAAGGAAGAAAAAGTCCTTGATTCTCTAAAATCTGTTCGCATTTACAAAGGTCCATGATGGGAAAGGCTGTCTCAAAATTGTATTGAGAAGACGATCTAAATATTTAACTCTTTATTCCAACACCTGTAGTGGAAGCCACCCCAACCCCCATCACAGGTCCATCTCCACCAAAATTTTTCAAAAATAAAAATAACAGGCTCCTTCCAAAGCAATGGTCTTCACAGCTACTGGATGGACAGTCCCATGGGACCCTCTTGACTCTGTTAGTCTATAGGCACCTTTGTCACGGAAGCCACTGAGATAGGTGATAAATAGCGGTGGTGTGTGCACATAGAATGACAAAGGACAGTCCTCCGTCCCCCCCCCCCCCCCCCCGCTCCCTGCCCCCCAAATGTAAGGCTTGCTTTTCCATTTCTTCTTATGGACAAAAACTGTCTGTATCACAGTAAGGCGAGTCGGGGAGAGACTGGAAAAAACTAGCAAAGGGGAAAAAAAATTGGAGAGCCAGCCTGGCACCAAAAATATAATTTAGTGTGCAGGTATTTGATTTGATAGAAAACCTGCATTGATTTAAAAAAATAGGTTCCTGACAAGGTCGTAATTCATTGAGAGAGGCCAAGCCCGCAGCTTAAGTTTGACATCCCCCTCCAACCTAAACCATAACTGGTTTTAGGTGATCCCCTGTGAGGGTAGCATGTTGCAGCTGGCAAAAAAATAAACACTCTTGAGCCCTGTGCTAACAGAATTTTTTCTTCTTTTTTTTCCCCCCTCCTTTTTTTTTTTTTTTTTGATTTATGCCATGAGCTAAGGAAAACAGTTACATATTTGTGAGTCCCGGTTTTGTTTGGCCTTCACAAGCTTGCAGGATTGGTGTCCCGCTGAGGGAGAGGGACAGTGCGGGAGCTGTCACGGGCAGGGACGGAGGAGGCAGCCTGGAAAAGGCAGGGTCCAGGAAAGTGGGGGGGGGGGGGGTGTCTGGGGTGTCTGAAGGGAGAGACACAGTAGCTAAAAGGTTCCATTCCCCAGGCATCTCCTCCAGGCAGGATCACCTCCCTTACTTCCTGCCTCAAGGCCGTTCCCTTCTCAGCTCAAAGGCCAGGCCTTCAGAGAGAAGACTTGGGAAAGATTGCTGCCCTGCTTTCCTGGGCACAGCATCCTTTTTCTAGAGCTTGATAGATTGCTGGTGTCTGTCACTCCTTCCCGAATGGCAGAGTCCACGCAAGTTTGGCGAATGCAGACGGAGGCCAGTGAGGAGAGCTCGGGGGGTTACCCTTCTTCACAGTTGTCTGAGTGGCACAAACAAAGACAGGCGGTGTCTTATCCGTGTCCATTTCTGGCCGGTACCCAGCATGCCTGCCCACATTTTGCAGATAAAGCCCTTGGAGGAGGTTTGGAAGCTCTACAAGGTTAAATAGCTCAAGGTCACCCAGGTCTAGCTCTCAGTGCCTCCTTGTCCCAACCTCTGCGCTCTACACAGGCCCAATCCCATGTAAATTAAAGGAAAAGCTACTCAATGCAATGAGGTGTCTTGGGTTGGATCCTTGGACAGAAAGGGGACAGGGGTGGAAAAACTGGTGAAATCCAAAAGAAAGCCGGAGTCTAGTGAACCGTAATGTACCAATGTTAGTTTCTTAGTTTTGACACATTTCATCGTAATCTAAGATGATGGCTATAAAGGAAACTGGGCAAGATCACTCTGTATTATAGTTTCAGGTGTTTTTTTAACATATATGAAATTATTCCAAAATAAAAATTTACGGTCCAAAAGTGAAAAACAAAATCACAGAAAAACAAAGGCATTCTGTGACTTTAATCCAAATTGGTGTGACACTGTGTCCCCAAAATGGACTCTACAGAGGCCAGGCAATGTGCTCCTTACTCCCAGCGCCTGAAATGGTCTTTCTTCTCCCAGGTGTAAAATGGGAGGTCAAAGCGGAGGGTCTAACAGCACAGGAAAGATCGCTCGGTGGGCTGATGGGGAGAGATGCTGCTGCTTCCTCAGCTTCCTCATTTCTGCCTTCAGTGAAGAAACTTGGCATTTTCAGATAAGTGAATCCAAATTTGCAGATGGGGAAACTGAGGACTCGGGTCCACATCTCTGTTTCTGGAGGAGTTAAGCTTGGCAGTTATTACCCTCGAGCTGATCCTATCTTAGCCCCAATGTTTCTTGAAAAAAAAAAAATACCACCATAAACATTTCCCCAGGGGCAGGCAGCTCAACTTAGGAAAGTGACGAGTCATGGCTACCACCCATACCTCGCCAGCACCTCTGACCTACTTCCATTAGTAAGTCACCCTCTGTGAGGGTACTTGTCCCTCTGCTTCTGTAGTAGACCCGCCCCAACCTTGCTGCTTTCATCTGTTCTGTCCACAGTCTATATCACCGAAAACATGACTTCACAGGAGACAGATTATTCCAAAATAACGTGCACAATCACTGGAATCACATTCTGTCTCCATGACAATACAAAAATATAAATGTCTGGTGCACCAAAAAAAAAAAAAAGAAAAGAAAAAAGCCTGTGTCATAAAAAATGAAGTTCATTCAATACTTAAACCAGGGTGGTTGTTTTTTTAATTTTTTACCACTTTGTTATCATAAGTGTATGAGGCAACTGTCCTGCCTGTGAAAATACACACACAGACAGAGAAATGGATATTTTTTCCATTCTATTTGTCTCCGTTTCAGACACAAGCGGTGATTCACCAGTCGCTGGCCAGGCAGCGGCAGCAAAGGCGCCTGCGGACTTGAGTCTAATAAAATTCTAGTATAACAGTGTGTTGAATGTTTACTTTGGCTGTCTGCCTTCTCAAATCCCCCTTTTCAACTAATATTTTAAAATGTGGAAAGACATTAAAATGGAGATAAATTCAAGGCTCCTCCTGAACCTGAGCGTCGCTGGTGCTGAGAATTCTGAATTTAGCCCTTTCTGCTCAATGCCGTCCCCTCCCTTCTAATTACTGTGCCATGAAAGGTCGAGTTGCTGCCTGCCTCTTGGCAACCGGCGATTTTCCTCCGAAGCAAAGGAGAAAGTGGGGGTCAGATAGGCCCTTAGAACTGCTCCTGTGTCATCCCTGTAACCTGGAATTAATGGGGGTTTCTCATTGGCACTTTGTGATCACGAAGAGTTCTTGAGTCAAACCATGACGTGAATGGGTCCCCAGGCTGCCTGGGACTAGCGGTGTATATATATATTGATTTCAGAGAGGAAGGGAGAGGGAAAGAGAGATAGAAACATCAGTGATGAGAATCATTGATCAGCTGCCTCATGCACGCCCCCTACTGGGGACTGAGCCCACAACCTGTGCCCTGACCAGGAATGGAACCAAGACCTCCTGATTCACAGGTCGATGCTTAACCACAGAGCCACACTGGCTGGGACCCTTGACCCTTCTTATTCTCAGCTTCCTTACATATGTAAAGCAGTGTTAGTAGTAACACTCATTCAACAGCAGAATTAAATTAGACATGCATAAGAGGCACCCAACATAGAGGCCCACTGACAATATACGCTCAAATGAGTTTACTACTATGGTGGTTATTAATACTCTCATGATAATGACTCCTTATTTCTGTAAGTCCTGCCAACCCCCCACCATCTGATGCTCTCTTCACGGAGTTTATATTCTAGCGGTAGACATGGACCAATACAAGCCAAAGAGAGAGATGTTTTATAGGTGGTAGGTGCTCCAAGGAAGAATGGCAAGGGTGAGGGACTGTAGGCTACGGGTTCTATTGAGATAATGTGGCCGGGGAAGATCTGTCTGAGGAGATGACACATCAGTAGAAACCTGGCTAAAGGGATGGACACTGAACCAGGGGGAGCATCAGAGGCCCCCCGCCCCCTGCCACCCCGGGGCCAGAGTGCAAGCAGCAGCACAGGAGGAGATGAACATGAGGGAGAAGCCTGCAGACCTGGCAAGCCCTGGCAAGGACTTTGGGCCATAGGTGAGCGGGACAGAGAGACGCCAGCTGAGGGTTTGAGCACTGCAGCGATAGACTGTATTGTTACATTAGGAAATGTAAATGTGTGCAGGGAATGGACTAGGGTGGAGAGAAGCAGGGAGCAGCATTTTCGACATTAGTCTAGGACAGTGGTCGGCAAACTCATTAGTCAACAGAGCCAAATATCAACAGTACAACGATTGAAATTTCTTTGGAGAGCCAAATTTTTTAAAGTTAAACTTCTTCTAACGCCACTTCTTCAAAATAGACTTGCCCAGGCCGTGGTATTTTGTGGAAGAGCCACACTGAATGGGCCAAAGAGCCGCATGTGGCTCATGAGCCGTGGTTTGCCGATCACTGGTCTAGGGAACCTGTGGAGGAGTTGGGAGAAGTGATTTTTTTTTCAGGTAGAAACAACAGGTTTTGTTTGTGACTTGGATGCTTAATCTTCCACTTACATTATTTTTATCCCTAGGTGCAGCCTCACTCAATGAATGTTTTTAGGTGACTCAAGATAATCTTATATTTTCTTGGGACCACCCGAGAGTTAGAAAGCACAGGTATGTCTCTTGAAGGGTGTGGACCCCGCTAGTGGAGGGCAGAGAGATGTTAGGGCTCAGTCGCTGCCCAGTTTGGATGCCTGCTTTGCCTCTCGATAACACAGCAACCTTGGTGAATTACAGAAGGATAATCATAAAAAACATATAAATAGCACTTAGCCTTCACTCGGCACTGTTGAGCCTGTTTCTTTTATTAATTTTCATTATATTTTAGTTTGATCCTCATAGCATGATGAGTTAGGTGCTAAAGGAATTATCCCCACGTTAGAGACAGAGACGCTGAGGTACAGGAGGTTACATGACTGGTCCCCTAGCTCTCGGGTCAAAAGGGGCAGAGCTGTGATGTGTAGGTGATGCCTGGCTCCAGCCTTCACAGTCTTAGTCTCTGCTTTAGCTCCCATGTCCCACACATGTCCCTGCAGAAAGTTTAATAAACACTCCTGCACACAAACAATTGCTCGGTGCGATCAACACTAGGACTAGGAAGTCAAGATAGTAACCTGAGGACAGGGAAGGATGTGAAGAACACGTATGGCTTGACGAGGTCTTGTCCCAGGAGCTGACTCTTACACTCAGAACTACAAGATGAGAACAGAGTGGAGGGATGAATATATAGGACAGGCTCTGGGTCATGAAGAATGTGTGGTGTCTGTAAAGAGGACAGCGTGGCAGGGCCAGAGTCTGCAATAGGAGGATTGCAGGTAAAGAGTCAGAAAAGGCCCTGGCCGGCTGGCTCAGTTGGCTAGATCATCCTCTGCATATGCCCAGCTTGCAGGTTCGATCCCCAGTCAGGGCACATATAAGAATCAGCCAGTTAATGTATGAATAGGTGGAACAACAAATCTCTCTCTCTCTCTCAAAACGGTAATAAAAAAAATTTTAATCATAATTATAATACAAACATTTTATACCCTGGCATGATTTCTCACTCTCGGACCATTGATATCATGCTGGGTAATTTTTTGTTGGTGGTGGTGATGGGGTGGGAGCTGTAGGATATTTAGCAGTATCCCTGGCCTCTACCTCCAGTCCAATCAAATATATCTCCTAATATTGCCAGATGTCCCCTGTGGGGTACAGTCACCCCCAGTCAATAACCACTGAACCATGGTGATAACAATCACTGACGTTTATTTAGTACTTATTACATGCCAGTCTCTCTTTTAGGGTCTTTATATTTACTAACTATTTTTTCTACCAATGGCCGTAAAGAAGACGCTGCCATTTTCTTTGTTTTCCAATGGAGGGAACCAAGCTAAAGATATTTAGGCATCTTCCCTGAGACACTGTGACCAGCTAATGAGACAGTGCTAGCTTCATCCTATGTGTTCTTCCCCACCAGGTTTCTCTCTCCTTGACTCTTCTTCTAGTACATGATTGATGCTGCCTAGGTCATGCTCCGATCGTTGGGGATGTATGCGCTCTGCATTCATGATTTCCATAGTGATGGGTCTCCAGACCCTCCCCTTCTTTCAAGTTCCATAAAGTTAGGATTCATATTCTTAAAAAGTACTATGAGACTCAAGCTTAATAACCAAGTACGAATGTGACTCAGAAGTTACACCTTCATAAAACTTCAAGAGCTCACAGAGACCAATGTGATTATGGGACAAGTTATTTCATTCATTCCAACAGAGGGGGAATATACTTATATTTTACAATGGCCTTGAGTTATATATAAAACTAGCTCCTGGCCCTTTAATTACAGACAAAGGGTGAACACTCTGAGAGTCTCTGGAATAAAGTGCCGTCCACCCCAGGAAAGGCATTTCTGCAGGCTCCAGATTTGGTGTGAAGCTCTTTCTGGGAGCCCGCTTCCTCCCGTTTGTCCTATTTAAGAGAAGCTTTTCTCTCTGCTGATAACTCAATATGATCAATATGATCTAGAGTGCAAAGAAATCAAATATCAAAAAGCTTGCTGCAATAAGAAATATAGATGGAATGCCCACATACTGATGTTGCTGAATTCTTAGATTGGTCACACACTTACTTCTGCTGGTTATTTCACTCACCATGCCTCAGTGGTCCTCCCGTGTGCCCCTGCATGATAGTGTGTCCCCATGACCCAAATTCTAGTTATCTTCCTGTGTGTTGGTTTTCTCTAGACACATAAATTGTGTTTGAGAAGTTGGAAGGTCAGTTGCTTAGAATTGAAATGCATACTCAAATAGAAATGTTACTATAAATGCTGTTTAGATTACCAGGCCAGCCAGCCAGCCAGCCGCAAAAAAATAAAAATCAAAAAACATAGAAAAGCAGAGAAGTAAACATGCCAGGAACAATTGGCATAATTTGTCCTAGTGTGTGTGTGTGTGTGTGTGTGTGTGAGTGTGTGCGCGCGCGCGCGTGTGTGTCTGTCTGTCTCTGTGTGTATCCTTATTGTGATGAGATCCTATAATTTAAAATTCTTGAAAGCTGTGAATGTGGAAATGCCATTTGCCATTTGAAAGCTTTTTGTTCTTGTAGTTTATAATGTGGGTAGCATTTTGGTTTTCCTCCCAGCTATAGAAGTTTACATTTATAATTGCAGAAATATGCATCTTTGTTTGTGGAAAAGACACAAAAATGCAAAGGGCTCCTTTGTATGTGCTTTGGTCGAGCAGTAGTTTGTCACTCCGACGGGAAAAATGGGGAACCATGTGAAGTCCAGCTCTTCCGTGAATAATACAAGGTTCGTCTTTCTTGGGGGTGAACGGAAACATTTTGGCAAGTATTTCATTTTAGGGATGTGTGTTTCTTTCCATGGGACTCAAGGGAATGGAGGTCAGTGTCTTAGGAGAAGAGGCAGGCTCCAGGGTGCCTCCGCCTGGGGTGAGCACAGATCGTGGACCAGGGATGGGAGAGAAGGTGTCCAGATGTGGTCCTCAGACCAGCATCCTCAGCGTCACCCAGGAGCTTGTTAGCACTGTAGAATCTCAGGCCTCATGTTTTCACGGGATATGCAAGGACATGTATGCACCATAGAGTTTAGGAAGGACTGGCACAAAGAATTTTCTAGGGGGTAGAGATGGGCCTAAGGCTGTGGTCAGCAAACTGCTGCTCGCGAGCCACATGCAGCTCTTTGGCCCCTTGAGTGTGGCTCTTCCACAAAATACCACGGCCTGGGCGAGTCTATTTTGAAGAAGTGGCGTTAGAAGAAGTCTAATTTTAAAAAATTTGGCTCTCCAAAGAAATTTCAATCGTTGTGCTGTTGATATTTGGCTCTGTTGACTAATGAGTTTGCCGACCACTGGCCTAAGGCATTCAGCCACAGTCATATGGAAGATGCACTGTTAATATTTCATTGGTCTTTCTTTGTAAATTTTCTGTGTTCTGTTATTTTTTCAGTCTTCTGTTGCATGAGGAGTAAGGGAAGGGCCTTGTCCATGATTGGAGTGGGGGAGGGGGGGGTGGGGAAGTGCCTCTAGTGAACATGGTTGGTTCCACAGTAGCATCCATTTTCACTTTCTAAGAATTACCAGATGTGTCTCTAGTCAGTTCTTCACAACACTGTTAGTACACTTTGGGTGAAGTTGAACCTGCGTTAGTTCAAGAGGTGGATCCTGGTTGGTTCAGCCCATCGGTATATATTATTCCCTGGTCATATTCCCTGGTTCAAGGTTGGATACTGCCTTCGCCTGTTGGGGCTTCTATAGAAGAATGCCATTGACTAGGTGGGTTATAAACAATAGAAATTGGTTTTTCATGGTTCTGGGAAGTCCAAGGTCAGGGGTCTGGCACATTTGGTGTCTAGTGAGAGCCGGCTTCCTGGTTCATTGATGGTCATCCTCTTGCTGTGTCTTCACAGGGACAGAGAGGGGGGGAGCTCTCCAGGGTCTCTTTTATATAGGGACATGAATCTCATTCATGAGGGCTCCATCCTCATGACCTAATCGCCTCCCAAAGGCCCACCTCCCGGTACCATCATAGTGAGGGTAAGGTTCACCATATGAATCTTGGTGGGACACGGACATTCATTCTCTGGAAGGTAAGTAACTTAAGCCAACCTCTCAGGGTGAGTCTTGGTACCGTGCTTTGGAATGCTGGGTCAGACACTCTCTCTTTCCTGTTTGAGAAGAATGAGGAAGTGTGTGGCATTATCACCTACTGGCAGACTTCCATGGCCACAGTGTCACGGGGAGTGGGAATGAAGAGAGTGAGACATAGAATGAAGCTAACACCCTAAAGGCGGAGAAAGACAGTGGAGAAACTATGTACTTGATGACACCTTTGAACAGCTGGTTCATCAATCCTAAAGCCCCACTATGGACGGGCTTCCTGTGATGGAAGCAGATAAATCCCCTTTATTGTGTATGTCAGTTTGAGTTGAGTTTTTTGTGGCCTGCAGCCGGAGAAGTCTTAAGAGATAGATTCAGTTTTACAGAGGGAGTGGCATTAGCATGATTGAAGCCATGCTTGAAATACGAGCATTTTTAGGCAACCGGAAAAGTGCAAATGAGCTGCCTGACTCCAGGAGGCTGGCTGACGGATGGGTGCAATGCAGAAGCATTTCTTAGAAAGATGATCACGAACGTTTGGAGAAGGCAACTTGTTAAAAGACAACTTCCTGCATTTGAGCAGAGAGTATACCCAGCTTTTTAAAACAACCACTCTTGAAGACTGAAGATATAAGGACAAGTTAGGTCACATAATATGTGTATTACCTTGATTATGGAGTACTTGGCATCCATAAGTGAATGAATCAGACTTCAATTCATCTCATCTCCTCAATCCCCATTCCCCATTTCAGCCTCAGCCACGCTGGAAAAAGAAGTGTTAGTGAGATTAACTAGAGTGCCTGCTGCTGCCATTGGTCCCAGGGCAGTAATGGATACTCCTCACCTCTTCCCTCCGCTGCCCTGTCTAGGCTTCTTTTTACCTCCTCTGGCATTTTTGTTGGTCTGGGTGGCTTAGCTGATGGAGTGACCCAGATTCTCATCCTTGAGTTGTCTGAGCCCGTGAGTTTGCTTTTGTCATTGTTGTTGGTTTGGAGTGATGTTGAAGATGCTGATCTGAGGACCACACACATGAGCATACCAAGAGATGTCCCAGTGGCAAACATATTCCTCCCTGACCCTGTTTTGTGTTAATGGTTTTGTCTCCTCACGGTAATGACTTTCATGTTTACTGTCATGAAGATCCAAGAATTATTTGTGACAGGTTTAGCCTTAATTTTAGTGGAGTTCTTACTGTGTTCCCTGCCAACAGATCCCTTCTGAAACCCAGGATGTCCAGACCATACAGCCTAAACGTGTAGGAGAGGAAGTGCACACTTTCCATGTGTGTCACCAGGCATGTAGATGGGGCCACTCCCACTTCTACCCCTGATTCCCAAGCCCATGTATCCTACCAACTGGGAACACAGCACCATAGATGAGGCACTGGTTGAAGATGCACACTACATCCTGAAAGATGGCACCCCATCTTCATAGGGTGTCCTCTCTAACCTGGTGCCTCGGATGGACCTTCAATAGGCCATGCTCTTTGAACTCAGCAGCTTCTGGATGGTGTGGTATGTGGTAAGACCAGTGTACTGGTCTTGCACCCATTGCCACACCTTATTTGCTGTAAAATATGTCCCTTTGTCTGATGTGATGTCATGGGGGATCCTAGGCTAGTAGATTGGACCCTGTAGGAGACCTGGAAGGTTGGTGATGGCTGAGCCACTATATGCAAAAAATGCAAACCATATCCTGACTATGAGTCCATCTAAGCCAAGGTGAAATATTATTGCCCTTTCCAACTTGTCACCATATGGCTGGCTGAGGGGACTCTAATAGGGAAGGTGGGGCATAGCTTTGGTATTTGTTACTAGAAGGTCATCCATTTACCAGCAGTGGCTAAATTAGCATGAGTGAGAGGCATGCTGTGACACGCCTATGCCTAGCCTCATCTCAGCCATCATAGTTACTCTATACACACGCCCACAGCTCAAGCACTGGGATGCCCAAGCATGTCAGAGGCTGGCTGACATCTCCTGGCTCTATCATTTTGCCAACGTGGTTTTTCTTTCACAGGGGCATTGCTCTTTGCCCAACATGAATGTGAGGTACAAAGATTCTCACTCTTTGTGTTCCTTCCATTGGATTATCCACACGCCTTTTCCCCTGTACCACTGTTCTCAGTCTTCCAGTATTTCCAGGTCCCTGTGCAATCCGCCAAGCCATGTACCATTGTCCAGGAGACTGTGTGTTCTCATCTCAGGCCGTTTTCCTGTTCACCCAAAGTGAGTGACAAAGTGCACTGATGCCTGCCCACTAGGACGTCTTTCCTTCCTTTCAGCGTTGTCCTTTAAGACCACCTCTGAGTGAGGCTGTTGCCCACATTTTATTGGCACCGACATCCTTAGCCAATCCTGTTGTGGTTTGTGTCTATGATTGAGATTTGCCTTTTTATGAGCTTGGTGATATTGATGGTGAGCTCACTGGTAGATCTTAATCGGTGTGGTATCTAAAGGCCTAAATTGGATGCATTTGTTCCAGAGAAGGCTTGCTTTTACTGGGGTCCAGGGTCCCTGCTGACCTGCAGAGTCTCAGCCCATCAGCAGAGTTCTAGGTTCAGTTTTTCTCCCTCTGGTAGCTGGCTCCAGCTCTGGGTTGCCATGACAACACTACCCTTAGCTTTTGCCCTGGGGGTCACTCCCCTCTCTCCTTCCAGTCCAGATCCAGTCCACACTTTTTGTATGGCCATCAATTTCTCCAAGAGTGAGTCTGATCAAAAGCAGTGGGAGGACCCTTCCTAGAACTCCAATTAGCATAAAGCATAATTGCCCAGGGAGTGAATTCAGATTTCCAGAGCATAATTTTGACTGTCATTGAAATAAGAGAGATTTCTTCATGAACAGAACTCTCAGGAATTGTAGGTCTGATTTTTCTGCCAGGATGCAATCATAGTTCCCATTGTGTGCCTCGCATACATCTTCTCATTGAATTCTCAGGAGACTCCAATAAGGTAGTTCCTGTGACTGCCCTTGAGTGTAGATGAGGAGCCGGGGCAGAGAGAATGGAAGCAGCTGGCTGACCCGCACACACAGTAAAATGGGAACCTTGACTTTGAACTCAGATCATCTGACTTCAGAGCCCAGGCCATGCTATTAGCTTCCACAGTGCAAGGATATGAATATAAATGTATTGGAAAGGATGGCAAGGCCAAACAGCCTTGACCGAAGGCGATATTCTTACAGATGACACATGTCAGCGATCTGATACCTGAGCTGCTCTAGAAAGTTCGCTCTGACATTCATCCCTCACTCCCGCTCTTCCCCAGGAGGCTTGTTTTAGTATTGGCCTTCCGAGGACATTAAGCAGCACACATAGTATTAATATTAAAAGTACTTAACTATGACCAGTACCTACTCTTTATCTTGTATTCTTACTGTGACCTGTTCAAAAATGGCACTGACTCTTCCTTTAATCTGTATTTCAAACTTTTAAAAAACAGCTACATGGAGAAGAAGCAAGGAAAAGCATGAGGTAAAGAAAACTATTGATTTAACAAGAAATTATTTGCAATCTAGATACTGCAGCACTCAGATAAGGATGATACCAGTTCTGTATTCAGAAAAACAATTTCCCACATGAGGCCTATTCCCGAGAAACGGGACATAGCCTGCTGCTGCCTTGTTCTGAAATAATCAAGAAACCGGTGCTGGGAAATGACTCGAGTCTCTCTCTGCGAGGTTGGTATCTCAGTTTTAATTGGCACCCCGTGCCAAGAAATGTTTTTGGCAATGTTTCACCCTCATTCCACGCCAAGAAACCGCTCCTTGGTGGATAACAATAAAAGGAGCTGGTTTACAATATAAAGTTCAATATGAAAAGAAAGTTAATAAGAAGTCAAATACATTTAGTACCCTTGGCTGAAGGAGCAGCGTGTCAAGCTACAGGAAGTCTTCTGTAGTGATTTTATAACGTCTGTGGCCTGAAATAAAATAGTTCATGAAGTGTCACCTAAAGGCAGCACCTCGCACCCTCAGCCACAGGAGGACACGTGCGTTTGCATTTCTCTGGTGGGAGGCTCTGCCTGACACGTCGGAGTCCTGGGCTGGTGTTTGTATGCTGCACGGCGAGCTTTCAGCATCTTTTATGGGACCCGGGGACAGCTGGGGGCCAGGTGGAGGCACGGCGCAAACAATTGGTGGACCACCGGGACTTCCCAACAGAAAGCGAGCAAAGCATCCCCTCCAAGAAACCCGACCCAGACACGTGGCAAATCACTGCCAGCAATATGAGCCCCCAATGAAAAAATAAACAGCCAGAACTTTCCCAGAAATGAGAAATGTAACGTGTTGTTGCTGCTTTCATTAGGCGTAACTTAGATTTGAGTTGGGAGGCTGATGGGATGTCCAAAAGGATGCAAAATAATGATAACGATAATGATACAAGAGAAAAAGATCACAGCAGGGATCATTGTAAGCATTTCTTTGAAATTGTGTGAATCTGGGAGATCACAAAAAGACACAGGTCTAGAAACTAAAGTGAAGGTGGTTACAGGATTGTGCTCTCATTTTCCATGCTGCATTGACCCATATATACACATTCATGCCACACACATACACACACTCACACATGCATTCACACCACACACATACTCATACCACACACATGTGCTCACACACACACACGCTCACACCATACACACACACATGCACACACACGCTCACATACACTCACATGAAATGGAAAAAACAAACAAACAGAAATACAGAGAACTCCATCAGCTACCCAACTTTATTTTTAGCAGTCAAAGGTGTGATCGAAACAACTTGAAGGAGGATTCCATATCTGACTCTGACTTGTGGTCCTTTAAGCAAATTTTTACAATTTTTAGGGCCAGAGAATTGGCTATAGAGGTAGTAGGGTTTCTCCTTTTATTATTTTGTCTTTTTTTTCTTCTTCTTCAAGAAACCATAACAAGCATGACTGAACAAAGAGTAAACTTCAAAGTCTCGCTCCCTAGTAGGAAGTGCTTTCGAACAAAAATCACAAAACCTCGTCAATGAGACCTTTGTGAGGAATGATGAGCACCTTCCTCCACTGCTTGTCAAGGTCGTTCAACCAGAGGAGGCTCCTCCCCCCCCCACAAAGGAACCCCCCTTCCCAGGAGGAGCCCTGCCCTGACAGACCTGCCCATCGCCCAGAGCACTGGCCTGGCACCTCGCTGAGGAGGGATTTTGTAATAGGAATCTCACAAATAAGGAAACGCGGCCTGCCCCCCTTCTTTCTTTCTTTTACTTATTTGTTCATTTTAATCTGTACCATCCTGCCCTCGAACAGATCTTGGGGCAACTGCTAAGGCCAGGGCAGAACACAGAGCCATTGGGAAATCAAATGCGTTTACGTAAGACAGTCGCTTTTGTCCGGGCTGGCTCGCGATTTCTTCAGCTGTACTTCACTGGAGTGGAGAAGAAACCGTATTTTCTGGAATCAGGGAAAAGCATCTCTCATCCCTCTTTCCACCTTTCAGATCCCCTTTCACATCTCCTCCCTCCGTTCACCCCAAACAAATCCGATTGGTCAGCAAAGGCTCAGACTGCTCCTAGGAACTTAGAAGCATTCTGTTTTGCGGTAGAGGGCAGAGCTATTTTTGTTGTTTCCGAAGTCGGCCTCTCTAGGGCTATATTTGAGGGTTCAAAGGGACCGCCCAGACCAGAAAGGTTTGGCATCCGTCTCTTTGCAAAAAGTATAGAAGAAGGAGAAGGCATTGGGTTAGTTAGGTAGCTTTCATTTGAACTGAAATCGTAACATGATAAATATCTGGAGTGAGGGCAATGAATTAATTTGAAACTGCAGCCTGCACAATTATCACTTCTGTTTTACTTCTCTTTATGATCGTTCACCCCAATCCCTCTCCCTACAATTGAGGGTTGTTTTTGACGCTGCTGATGGAAATGAGGTTCTACATTTCACCCTTGACTTGTCAAAACAAAGGAAGTGATATTTGGCAATGATTAGTCATTTTATACCAACCTTTGAGAAATCTATTATGCAAATAGTGAGCATAGAACACAAGCCCCAGTTTCTAATGCAGGGAGTGGGAGGAGGGTGACCCAGGGCTGTGGTGGGCACAGCAACTTACGATTGGAGTAACTAAAAAAACGAGAAGGAAACATACAAGGTGTGATGTGACAGTCAGCCACAGTGGTGTGGTGCCTTCTTAAAAAACGAGGGACCATCCTTTCCCCCCGCATTCCCACTCATCTGTAGGCAGGTATGGGGATAGAAATTAGACACCTGTAATAACAGGGAACCATAGTAAACCCTTGTGGGAGAATTAGTCCCAGCGGGGACAGTTCTGCGTGTGAATTACTGCCACAGGCTTTTCATTTCCCAAATTATGATGATGCTGCCCTTCAAAGAGACTTCCTTTAAGAACAGGCCATTACTTTGCTTTCCATTGTTTCCCATCAGGCTGTTGCTATCAGGTTCCACTGAGAACATTTCACCAAATAGCAGCCTAAACAGGCAATGATACAATTTGAGAAACTGGCCAACAGCACCTTGACTAACCTGTAATGCTGACTAATACATAACCACAACCTTGTACACAATGAAATCCAAAACCTCAGCGTATACTAGGCTTCTTTTCCCATCATAGCTTTGAAAGGGGACCAGCAATATGCTAGCACTTGGGCAAAGGAAGCTTTCCCCTCCTTGGCATAGATCTTCTAGGAGACAGTCTTAATGTGGGAAATACCTGGTTCTGCTCAGAGCAGCCGTACGGTGCCGTCGTGGCCGTAAGTGAAAGGGCGCAATCGCGCAGTCTGACTGAAGAACGTGTGGTGGTTCAATGACATGAGTTCGTCTTCCTCCAATTGAAAGGATTAAGACATTTCAAATCCTTAATTCTATTATTAGACCATATGTAGGCCGAGAACGAGGAGATTTATGAGGCCCGGTTTTCTTAATCTCTCGTATTTAGTAAAATACTTAAAAATGCCAAGGCATTTAATCATCCTATATTGATTTAAGCCTCAGAGTGTTCTTCTAAAAGGGCTTTGGTTCAAAAGTCTACTGTAAGCACAGGTCTAGACTGAGTAACATGTTTGGCTGAGAAAGTCAAGTTCACGGGTGTCAATCCTTACCTCTGACATTCAAAGCCTATTTCCTATCTCCACCCACAGCTTTCTCAAACCGTGCTGAGCAAGCCGTAGACACATAGGAGAAGTGCGTTTTAATCTATCAGGCATATTCCAAATGTGATTCACCGCCACCCAGAATCTTTTCATTGGATATTTTATTATTGCGTGTCATTTAGTAATGAAATCCGAATACTCCAAAAACGGTTTAAAAATGAAAGTGAATTCTTTTCTTCTGCATGAGTCCGCCTGTAGTTTGGGTCGATGACTTGTTAACAGTGGTTTTTAAAAATGTAAACAAGAATGGAAAGAGTGAGGTGCTATACATTCTGCAACATGTTCAACATATATGGCAACACGTTCAACATATATGGCAACACAGCAAAATGGCTCTGTGGTACTGAAAATACGTAGTATGAAAGATACAGCATTGCGTGTGTGCCTGCCCAGGGTCTGAAGGCTGCCTCTGTTGCCCAAAACCTGTGAGCCCTAAGACAAATTCCTCAACCTCTGAGTGGAAGTCTCTTCCTAAAATCCTGTGCTTCTGCAAAGATCAAATAATGCAATAGATGTGACTCACTCAGTTCAACTTTGGACACACAGTAGGCACTTCATACCTCGAAAGCAGTCTTTCTCCAAAGCACCTGAGACACGGCACTCCCTTTCTACTTTCTGATCCCTGTTCCCTGTGATTTCTTGCCCTTCCTGAATCTATTCAAAAGAATGGAAATCAGGATCTTGAAGAGAGATCAGCACCCCTTTGTTGCAGCACTATTTGCAATACCCCTCTGTGGAAACAGCCCCCAGGTCCATCAGTGAAAGGCTGGAGAAAGAAATGTTGCATATGCATGCAATGCAATATTACTCGGGAAATTCTGCAATATGCGACAACCCAGAGGAAACCTGAGGACATTATGCCAAGTGAAATAAACCAGGCATAGAGGAGCAGGTACTGCGGGATCCCACTTACACAGAGCATCTAACACAGTCAAAGAAGCGAAAACTAGAATGCTGGTTGCCAGGCACTGGGTGGAGGAGAAAGTGCGGACTTGCTTATCAACACGTGAAAGATTTCAGTTAAGCAAGGTGAGGAAGTTTTTGAGATCCCAGGTACAACATCCTGCCTGCAGATCAACACCCCATTGTACACCTAGGCATCTGCAGAGGGCGCATCTCATGTGCAGTGCTCTTACCACAATTAAAAACACAACAGCAAAACCATTTAGTATGTTCTCTTATATGAAAGAAGCGTTTTCTTTAAGAAAAAATAAAATAAAAAGAAGAAGAAGAAAACTACCAAAAAGGTGTGGAACATTTAAAAAGTAATAAACAGTTTCAAAGCCTGTTTTTTTTTTAGCGTTTCATATTCTCAAGTGTTTAGCATTAGCAACTATAATTCTCTTATTTTATACATGAAGCAATAGATGCCCAAGGATATCAGAGGCCTCCTCAGGTCACACATTGGTGAGTGATTTAATGACAAGAAGGAGGTCTCTCCGCTTGGACACCCAGCTAGGAGGATCAGCAGGGAAAGGAAAGACATTTGCATAGCAGGGGATCAAATTCAGCCTTTCCGCCCTAGGAAGGGCCTTGGAACAGCCAGAGATCAGATATGTTTTCAGCCCGTTTTGGCGCCTGTCCATCCTGAAATCCTTACAACTGAATGAATGCATAATGGGTTTTGCATGGCTGGGTCCTGTTCCACTTGCTAATTTTTTCATCTTGGAGGGCAAACAGAATGTAAGAAACCTGGTATAAAAAAAAAACGAAGACTTCACGCAAGGCTTCAAACTCACCCACCAGTCCCGATGCAGGCTGTGATTTTCAGAAGCAGGGTCATGTTTCTCTTGCTCCAGTTCCATGTTTACTAGGATACAACATTGTTACAGTTGGTTGCATCAGAAAATACTGGAAGCATTTGGAGACATTGATGCTCCCACGTGATCTCAGAAGACTGTTCCGTCGCCAAGGAGTTTACCAGCACAAACAAGCACCAGTAAGGAAAGGGCTGCCCCTGACAACTGCAGCAAACCGAGCCCATGGCCAAGTGGGGAAGGGAAGGTTTTGATTGTGTTTCAGGGAGTGCATATATGAATATATATAAATGCATCTCCTGCAACCCCATCTCCTCTTTTCTCTCGTATTCCCACGGAAAGGATTGGTTTCAGACGCTTGGTCTCAGCAGAAGCATCGCTCACTTCCCTGAGTACCTTGGAGACCTTTGGCAGGGAGGTGGGATTTGTCTTGGCACCCTCTTTCCTCATTCGGTACCGCTCCTTCCCCTTCCTGGGCATTTCATTCCGCACCCCATCAGGTTTTAATCTGCCTCTCATTTTTCAAGTACTTCCTTTTAGGTGTTTGTGATAATGGCTTAAAGCACTCTGCCTCCCAGAGGTATTAGTCCAGAGCCTTTGACTGTGGTGCTCAGAAACCTGGAAAGCCTTCAGAAAAGAAATAATTTGATGACCTTGGGACAGCGCAGTGGGAGGGACTCTATAAGTAGGTGGGTTTCGAGGGTTCTGGGTGCCCACCGGTTCCAAAATCGGTGTCCTGCCTTTCTATGTCTGTCTCATAAGGTGATCTCTCAAAACCCGGGGTGCGGGTGGGGACTGTTAAATGAGTCCCCCCACCACCCTAAAGGTATGGAGAAGACACTACTAAGGCAGAAAATAGCTGACAGAGAAGAGCAGAAGTCTGAGGTAGCCTCATCTAGAAAACAAAACTAAAATACACAAAATCAATCCTACGCCTATAAGCTTCTTCCTGTCTTAGCCATTTCTCCTTCCTCCCTCCCTCCCTCCCTCCCTCCCTCCCTCCCTCCCTCCCTCCCTCCCTCCCTCCTTCCCTCCCTCCCTTTTTCCCTTCCTCCCTCCCTCCCTCCCTTCCATCTATCTCTCTGTCTCTGCCTGTTTCTCCTACGTAATATAAACGACTTTTTTTCTCTTTTGTAGAAGTCACTTTAAGAAAGGAACATGGCCCGCGTCATCCAGAGGAACTCACTGGGTGTCCCTAATTTCCCAGAAAGCAGGTTCCCTTTTAATTAGCTCACCTTCTTGCTTCTTCCTTTTTCTTTCTTTCTGGTTGCAAGTCACTTGATTCATTAGACATTCATGAATGCATTCACACTTTCCGTAAATAGCAGTTGCAGAGAATTACTTTCTAACAGAAGAGACATCACTCATTTTCTCAGGGGAAACAATGACAACCACTCATTAAACAGTGACATCACATCTAGACGGTCAGTGGGATTATTAAAAGCCATGTGATGCTTCTTGGGACTCTTATTTCTATTATTACTGCAATTATGTTTCATTCACAACTGAACTGCATTAGCAAAATATGTTCGGAATCCTCTGTGACAAAAAAAAAAATCTTGGTAATAAGCTTTGATGGTATGGACATTGTATGTGAGCTCAGTCTCATAAGTAAACAGGTAAGACACACTAACAACCCATATCAGATGAGGACTGTGTTTCCAAACATGTGTTCTATTAAGGTGCCAAAAATCAGCCTTCCTTAATTTTCTGAATTTGCATTCTTAGGACAGGCTACGGGGTAAAAAGAAAATCCTTCTAAGTAAATATTTCAGCCAAGCATAAATGGTCCAGAAGAGCGGTATACAGTGCTTTGTAAGCCCACTACGGTGAACATCTAAATATTTTTGTTTGTATTCATTCATGTTTGCCTTATCGAAGGATTATCTGAATTTCCTTCTTACAGCAGTATTCTCCTTCCTTTTA
Source organism: Corynorhinus townsendii (assembly GCA_026230045.1). Taxonomy (NCBI): domain Eukaryota; kingdom Metazoa; phylum Chordata; class Mammalia; order Chiroptera; family Vespertilionidae; genus Corynorhinus; species Corynorhinus townsendii. The sequence goes on from JAPDVU010000009.1 coordinate 6,018,940, forward strand.
CATTTACACAAAAGTGTTGGAAGTTTCCTAAGTATTTGATAGTAGGATATATTTAAAATGAATTAAGAATGAAAGCTTCCACTTAAACGACACGTGAAAACTATTTTCGCTCTCTTGTGAGAATTGCACTGGCACTTAATTTATGTGAAAGGATACTAGACAGTGGAATATCTTAACTCCCTCACTGAGGAACTCCCAGTGCCAAGGAGGTGGAGCCTGTGGACACCAGTGGGCGTGTCCAAGGAGGGCTCACCTGCTAACAGCCCCCACATGCATCCCCTTGATGTAACTGGGAGTGTGCCTTTTCCTCTCTCTGTCCTGGAAGCCCGCCTAATGTACCCAGCATTCCTCCCTGGAACTATTCCCTATACATCTTTCCAGAAAGTCCCCTGGGATCACTTCTGCCCAGAGAGCTACTTCCTAGAAATAGAACCTTCTGTATCCAGAACTGAGTGTAAGCAGTGCAATGAGCTGGAGGGAAGAGATACATGTGAACAACCCCAAATCAATTACCACACTCCTGACTCCGGGCTGGGGTGCAGCCTCAGGAGCCTTCTGGAGCACTGCCCTGCAGCAGCCAGCACCATGCATCGCTTAGACCCGTGGTCGGCAAACTGCGGCTCGTGAGCCCCTTCAGTGTGGCTCTTCCACAAAATACCACGACCTGGGCGAGTCTATTTTGAAGAAGTGGCGTTAGAAGAAGTTTAAGTTTAAAAAATTTGGCTCTCCAAAGAAATTTCAATCGTTGTACTGTTGATATTTGGCTCTGTTGACTAATGAGTTTGCCTGCCGACCACTGACTTGACATGTGGGAGGAAACCTAGTTTCCATCCTGGTTTTCCAGATTCCTGTTGTGAAGTCCCATCCCCAGGCTCCTGCTTGTGTCATTTCAAAGCCTGAATGATGACCAAGTTTGCCACCGCCATGATTGTTTACTGCAGGTGACCCCTTCATGGACTAATCCATTGGTATTTTCCCATTCCCAGGCCTTCCTATTGCAAACCTGCTTTCCTCTCCATACTAATGTGCCAGTGAGGCCTTTGGTGAAGGTTACGCAGAAGTTCCTTCAGGGCCTATGACAGATGGTTCGTTGGTCGCAGCTGACCGTCAGACTTGCATGAGTGTGGAAATATCTAGAAACTTTTGTAAGAACCTGAGCGATGGCTGCTCTGGAATGGGGGCAGCAGATAAAGAGTAAGTTTGATGCTATGACTTAGAATCATAAGCCCATTTATCATATACTGTATACGTCCCCTGGTCATCCTTGTCTGTACATATCCTGACCATGAGCCTTCACAGTTTTGTACATTTTTCCAGTAGCCTTGATGATATCTGCTCTTCCCACTTTTTCCTAATTCCTTCTCCTTTTTAATCTTGTGAAAGAACACTCAGTGCGGCCCCATTGATTTTTTCAGTTCCCTTGTCACCTACCGTTCTTGGGATTGGTCCCTGGGCGATAAGGGTTTCTGTATTTGCGTGGGACTCTTTTGCTCCATGTGCGTCTCTTCCACTCTTACTGGTGACTTAGACTTTTAATCTGGGATTTGACCCACATTTTCACCAAGCTTTGAGAATGGACGTTTTTGTCGTTTGCGCTGCTTGCCCAGCTCCACGCTGCTGCCTGCCGCTCTAGACCCTGCGTGCTTTCACCGCAAGGCCCTTTCACTGGGCGGCCAGGGCTTCCAGCTGGCGACAGTCACAAAATTGCCGTTTCTACTTAGCACAGACCCTGGCAGCTGGGGAATCCCAGAGTAGCAATCCTCCTTTCTAAAAATGGTTCTGATATTCCCTTTAAAACACACAGTATGTTTTTATTTAGAAAATATTTATTTAGCTGTCAGAAACACTTCCACTAACCACTACCCTTTAAAAGGGCCGGGATCTGGTTACACCCTCCGACATCCTCGGAGTTATGGTTTGTCATAAACCCAGTATAATGAGCTATAGTTGAAGAACCCTTTATAGTTCCCCAGGCGGGATTTTCTTGTCACCTACTGTATACACAAGGCAGTTATTCTAATCCTTCGCATCTTCTCAAGTCCGATTCCCAGTGTGTCTGCGCCCCCTTATCTGGCATGGTAAACAGAGACACGCCTTCGACAAGGGGAAGTGGAGAAGATCAAGGGAACTCCAGGACTTGGTTTAATCTCCTTATGTACCCAGACCCAGCGATTTCAGCAGCTACAGAGGCAGACGTCACTTAATGGAGGAAATTAGAAAACCCGATAAGATAAGTCGGAGGAGGTAGTAACTGATTAGCCATAAGGGTCTGGGGAACAGACTGACCATGAGAAAGAAAATCAATCGATGTGTTTTTTGTTTTTTTTTTTCTTATTTTTAAAGCAAGTGACATCCGAGGGAGAGTTCAGGTTCAAAGCTGAATCAATAGCGCAGGAAGAGAAATCTAGGGAAAGGGGATCCGAAATGGACTAGCAAAGCAAACCTGACCCGGCTAATCTTTCCTCCTTGGTAGGAAGTACTTTAACTGGGTTGTGGCATGACTTCCTGCTCTGCCCTTTTCCCTCCTCTCCTGAGTGTTGACTTCATTCTAGAAATCATGCCTCCCAGAATATCAGCATTGAATGGTTCCACCTGGAATTACTATGCATACACACATTGCAACACATGGTATACACGACTCAACTATTATAGGCACACAGGTACACACACGTTTGTTTGTTTTTTCATCATTTGGGCTCTGGTGTACTTTGTGTTTGAGAATTCATTTTGCTTGATGTTTTTCAAGAGGTCCTAATTCACGTGTGTGTTCCAAGCACGGAATCTTCCTTCTTTCCCCCCTCCTGCTATCCAAGGACCTTACCCATTTCTCTTCATTCTGCCCTACGCACCCTCTGTTCTGCCAATAGGGGGGTTCACTCAGGCTTACTCATGCCACAGTCATGCAGGGCTCTGCAAACGTAATATGTGCTGAAAACAGGATGACCTCCTGCCATTTCTGAACAACACAGGGCTGATCCTATCTAATAAAAGAGAAGCATGCAAATTGACCATACCTCCGCTAACTCCCACAAGCCATGCCCACCAGCCAATCAGGAGCGAGTGTGCAAATTAACCCAACCAATACTGTGGTTAATTTGCATATCCAGGCACAGAGCGAAGACTGAAGACAGCTTAGAAGGAAGCCAAGCCCTGCAGAAGGGAGCAAAGCTGTGGAGAAGTAAGCGGGGCAGCAGAGATGGCCCAAGGAAGCCCTGCTCTTGCAGGAACATTCCTGCAATGGGCCTCTAGTAATAATAATAAAGTAAGAATCCTAGTGATGTGGGGTCACTAAATCCTAAGGGACATTCACTTAAGGCCCCTTATCCGGGAATGGCTTTAGTATCTCCCCCAACCCACCAACTGTCTCACACAGGGAATATTCTGTGGATCTTGCACCTCGATTGGAAAAAGAAGGAGCATTGTATCCACTTATATTTTCATGAGAGAACATAGAAATAAACATTTAGCTCTCATTGAAAATGAAAAACCATAAAGATGGAGGTCTGGAAAGGGCTTAGTTTATTGTTCATCTAATCAAATCCTTTCTTTTATGGTCATTTTGCATGTGGGCCTCCATTTGCTGAATAATGTCCTGATGATTTCGTAATTTGCAGAAAAATGGGAAATTATTCATCTCGGCCGACAAATTCATATTATTTAGATTTGTCGTTGCGGAGGATTGGCTCACCTGTCGTGTATGTGGAGACAACGGGCTGGTCTATGCAAAGCCTTCTGGGGAATGAGCTCTTTGACACTTGCAGAGCTGTTTTCTGAGAGGCGCCAATTGTGCTCCAACGGAGCTGGTGTTAGACCTGTGGACACGAAGAGGTGCCGTCTAGATCCTTTCTCCACTCGGAGGGGCTGGACTAGCCTGTGCCAGTGCTTGGAAACAGTGTATTTCTTCTTCTGGGTTCCAGAGAAATACTGAGTCGCAGGTGATTGAAGCTGTGGGTAATGAAACCAGCAATCCAAGGAGTTTATCAAGTTTCTCCTGCCTGCCTGCCTGCGTTGGCTACTTTGAAGTATTATATAACTTTCTGGTGATCTGGAAAAGTGATACAAGGGAAGTGTTGGCTAGCCAATGTTAATATTTGCTCAAAACAGTGAGTCATATAAACTGGGATTTCCTCTTTGGGCTGCTTGTTACTGGCATATTGTCTGAGTCTCAGTATAATTTGATGCAATAACCCTCATTTAAGATGGGGAAGAATGCCTTGTTCAGGTTAACAGGGCCTTGATTTGTCTTGAAATTCCTTTCGAAGAGATTACTTGGTTGCACATAGAGGAATAAATAAATCTCATCAGTGGTTGCCTGTTTAGGCTGCTTTTTTTTTTTTTTTCTTTTCACTCTCCATGACATGTGTCCACACCCTGGCTCATCTACAATTCTTCTAAGAAACAGTTATTCATCTGCCTTTTCCAATATAGTGACCATATCAATCAGAAGAAAGTTTAGAAAGTGACCTTGAATTAGAAAAGACGTAGGTGCTAACAGAATCGTGCCTAGAATAATCTACCATGCAAAAAAAATCAAAAAAACAACAATAAACAAAACACCCAAAAGTCATCATTTTTTCTTTCCCACAGGCAAAACATGAGCTACATGTATCCTATTTTCCTGGACTTACCCTTTCATGATTCTAAGAGTTTCTCTGGGTTCTAGAAATTACAATGCGCTATAATATCATGCCATCTGCTTATAAGATGAAAATACTGACAAGGCAAGTTACAGGTAGGCAGCTCAGTCACGTTTCTCTCTGGACAGCCCTGTACCCATGGCTGCAGCTAGTGACAGAGCAGTGGGCTGTGGCATTGGGCTGACCAAGCTCAAATTCAGGCTCTGCAGCTTACTCTTACTAATGTATCCCTTTGGAAAGCCCTTCTCATCAGTGAAATGAGAAAAATTAAAGAACCTGTCTGGTATGAGAACTGAAAATGATATGGTCGATAGGTAAGGCACCCAAGCAAAGATCCTGACACACAGAAAATAGATCATACTCACGTTTAGTTATTATTGTAGAGTTAAAACTCAATGTGCTGCTATGGAAAATAGGATGGTAGTTCCTAAAAAAATTAAGCATAGAATGACCATATGATATAGCAGTGCCACCCCTCGATATATTCTGAAAAGAATTGATAGCAGAGACTCAAGCAGGTATTTGTACACCCTTGTTCATAGCAGCGTTATTCCTAATAGCCCAACGTGGAAACAACCCAAATATCCATCAACTGCTGAATAAACAAAATGTGGTATTTAGGTCAATGGTATATTAGTCAACCCTAAAGAGAGTCGAAATCCTGACACCTGCTACAGCATGAATGGACCTGGAAGACATGCTAAGGGAAATAAGCCAGGCAAAGAAGGATAAGTATTGAGTGATGATACTTGCATGAGATACCCAGAATAGTCAGATGCATAGGGTCGGAAAGGAGAATGGGGGCCATCAGGGGCTGGAGGGAGGGAGGGAGGAAGGGGAGTTCATGCTGAGTAGGTTAAGTTTCTGTTTAGGAAGATGCAGAAGTTCCAGGGTTGGATGGTGGTGATGATTGCAAAACAACGCAAATGTACTTAATGCTACTAAACTGTCTATTCAAAAATGGTTCATATCATACATCTTATGATAACATATATATCACCACGATAAAATAAAGTTGTTTGTCACTTGTAGCTAACAAGAGCTTATTCTTCTAATCTAAGAGCATATTCCATATTTTCATTGTGATTATGATGAGGAAGTTATTGGTTATTAATTCCTTTTGGTTTCTCCTTTGTAGAACTATCCAGTGGATTCCACTACATTTTAATACCAGTTTTTAGATTCCAACTCTCTGTGGGCTGGTGTTCTGCTATTTTGTGTAACACTATCTTCCATGTGCCTTGCACAATGCCTGGTATATAGTAGGTGCTCAAACGTATTCCTCCTATGAAGCACCAATCACTCAGAAATGCTCCCTAAAGAGCTCAGAGGAGAGCTGATCACCGTTGCTCCCCTTACTTTTGCGCAGAATTCTGTGGCTGTATTTGATCACACAAGCATTGAAAATTAATTTTCTTAGCACTTGCTGTTGGAAATCCATATGGAAGCGTACACTTTACCCAAGTTCCTCTTTTGAAAAGTTGTTTGCCTGCTAACTTTCTTTCTGCATCGACTATTGCTGAATGTAACAAACATAATTTATCTGTTGTGGAGTTCAACTTATAAGAGTTTCTGGGATCCAACAGATTTCAGCTATTTCTTGAATACTACAGATGTCTTACTTTAAATAAAAATAAAAAGTACACCACCATATGTTCCCAGTTCCCATGAGTGGATTTCAGGGAAATTTTAACAGTGAGAAGAGGTTTTATTTCCTTCTTTTGAAACCTAGCCTGTGGGTTTAGTGCTTTTTAAAGGGAGGCTCAGAGTGTAGGGGGTTGATTTGGGATTAAACAAGGAGCCCCACTAAAAGCTTAGTCCCAGGGCTGCGCCAAGAGTCCCCCCTCAGCCAGGCTCACACCTGCCATAGGTTGCAGAGACAGCCCTGAGGCCCGAGTCCTCTGTCTTGTACCACTTGCTCACCTAGGCCCATGGATGCTCAGATCCCAGATCCCTCCAAGCAGGCTGTGTTCAAACGCCCTGCCGAGTAAGGGGCTGTTATAAAGATGGACATGTTTACTATTTGAATCCTTCATTCTCTCTTTCCATGTCTCAAACCCTCTGAAACAAACAACTGCAAGCCTTTAATTTTTAAAAATTTGAACTGTGGGGCAGAGAATACTCAACCATTAAACACACAAACCAAGGAGCCACAGACATGGCGTTGTGCAAACAAACTTATGTGCGAAGTCTGACACTGCCTGGCCACTGAGACGGGAACCCCCCAAACAGTATCAGTTCAGGAAAATATTGTGCTCATTGTTTTTGATGACACCAGCTGTTATAAGTCAAAGATAAGACGTTTTCTCACAAAAATACCATTCAGAGGACATGCTATAAACAGTATGGATGCCTGGTCTCCTGGTACCATTGGGCAAAACTCTCCAAGTATGCCTTGTCCAAACAAGACTTGGGAGGGGCCAGGGCTCTGTGGCCACATTGAGGACCTGGGAGCTCATACCCCCCACCTTGGAATGTCTGTGATGAAGACATAAAGGGTCTACAAAGAACCCAGCATAGTGGTACATCATTCTTCTGGAACCAGGGAGGATGAGCTATGTGCCTTTGGGCCTAACCTAGTTTGCTGCCTGTGCTTATAAATAAAGTTTTATTAAAGCACCACCAAGCTCATCTATTTATGAATTGTGGATGGCAGACTTGCGTAGTTGTGACAGAGACTACTCAATATATGTATATTTTAAACCTGGACCTTTACAGAAAACGTTTATGGACCCCTATTCTAAACCAAGAGTGGCTAGTCTTTCAAACCACTATCTCAGGTCATAGGCTCCTAGTTTCTTAGACGTGGGGAGAAAAGTGATCACTCACATGAGGTTGGGTGGGAATGAGGAAACCATTCAAAATGGATTAAAGTGAGAGGCATAGCAATGGTGATGGTGGTAACCTCTCGGAATGACTCCAAACATTGTCCTGCAGATCATTTCTGGTATAGGGAGCGAAAAAGAGGCCAATAGAAAATTGTGAGAAAGTGAATAAGGTTAAATAAACAGGAGAATGAGTCATTAGCTTTGTCCCATCTATCCTTGGGGTTCTTCTTTAGTCCTGGACTATGGTTGTTCACCAAGCAATCAGGATGTATCTCCATTACCATGGCAACAAGTTGGAGTCATTTTTCCCCCAAAGTCATTCTAATTCCCTGCTACATGTGTCATGGGCATTTTGTCTTTTTCAATTTCACTGGACATGTAGGGACTGCCTGTATGTCCCTATGTATGTATGTATTTAAATATCTACCCATACAAAATATAATTTTAAATAGTCTATATTTACGCTATTAAAATATTTTGGATATCTAGCATCATTTATTTTTTTAATATATTTTTATTGATTTCAAAGAAGAAGAGAGAGGGAGAAAGAGATAGAAATACCAATGATGAGAGAGAATTATTGATCAGCTGCCTCCTGCACACCCCCTACTGGGGATCAAACCGCAATCCGGGCATATGCCCAATACCGGAATCAAACCCACGACCCTTCAGTCTGCAGGCTGATGCTCTATCCACGGGGTCAAACCGGCTATGGCATGTAATATGTTTTAAATTCATTTTCTACATAATTTGTGTTTGTCCACACAAATAACATAGAAAAATTCTCTAGATGTTAGAAACACACTCAGGTTTGTGCTTATTCTCCACAAAGATACTTCACAAATATTTTTAATGTGTTATTATTTTTATATGGGTGGGTTATAGCCATATTATTCAGTACTCATGAAGAATGATCCAAAGCGGTGAAAATGATTCCAGGTGAGTGGCTTGGTTTTCCCCAATCTCAGTTTCCCCACGTGTCAAATAAAAGTAATAACAGTACCTCCCTCAGCACTGGAGTAGCCAATGGAGATAATTTAAGCCGCATGCCTGGAAGGCACCGGGCTTGCTATTTTATTGTAATTGTCAGATCACTTTCACAGCTCTCTCAAGTTCGGCCCTATGACAAGGAAAGAACACCCGGAGATTTGCCACGTAATTGTGCGTCAGTCTGAATGGAACATTTCCCACCAAAAGTGAAAATAGCCCCGTCTGGCATTTCTCTGGGTCGAGGAGGAAAAAAACAATCATTTGTCAAAGACACTATTTTACGAGGATTTAACTGGGCAAAAAGTGAATTTGTGGCTTGGCCAAGGAGAGAAATATGTGAAAAACATCTCAAAGATGGCAGTGATATCCGCATCGCCCCTGGGAGCAGTTTAAAAATGACAATATCACGCGGCCACATGCCCCTGAGAAAATGGCACACATCGAAGGGGCAAGCAGCCCAGTTTTCCGGTCTACACCTTTCTCTTTCTGAATCTTTGGAAGCGTGTTAACCCTTTCCCAAGGCCACGTGGGAAATTCTTTCACTACGGAATTCAATGTCACATATCAGCTACACTCTGGTTTTTTCTGCTTTGGGTTTGGAGCCTGTATGACCCTCTCCAAAGCTTCCCTCAATGTTATGTCACGTTTGGCTTTAAATAAAGAGGCTTCCTGTTAAGAGCAACATATCTACTGAAGTTCAAGAATTAAAATGAGCATGTTTTTGTTTTGATTTATTTCATGAACTATGTTGGTATGATAAAAATATATATCTTTTTTTTTAAGAAATTTCTGTTGCTATTTCTGCTATTAGTGGAATACATACAACCTAGGCCAAAAATCAAAGACAACCTTATGATCGTTCCAGTCAAGTTCACGGGAAGGTTGTCATGGGAGTGACATCTAAGGTGGATCTTAATTTACCGGAACTGGTTTCCCAGGTCCTTTTGTTCTCATGATGTTTAGTGCATCGTTAATACACAGTGATTGGACCACATGATACTTTTAAATAATCCATCACACTCGTGTGTCCCAGGATTTCATTGAAATGCACAGGGCACTTCCTAGTGAAAACAAAAGATGTTTTGTACAGACCACATTGGACTACATGTCAGTGTTTCTATTCATCCAATTCCATCCAACGACATTGCTTAATTTCTACTAAACATTTCAAGACGGTTGTTTTTTAAAAAGCGTAAAACAAAGGCTTGCACACTTAGTTATTTTTTAATTTTTTAAAATATATTTTATTGATTTTTTACAGAGAGGAAGGGAGAGGGATAGAGAGTTAGAAACATCAATGAGAGAAACATCGATCAGCCGCCTCCTGCACACTCCCTATTGGGGATGTGCCCTCAACCAAGGTACGTGCCCTTGACCGGAATCAAACCTGGGACCCTTCAGTGCGCAGGCTGACGCTCTATCCACTGAGCCAAACCGGTTAGGGCAAGGCTTGCATATTTAAATATAATAAGTAACGGTGCCTATGATAGTTCTGTCTTACCTTGAAGTGGCCAAGAGGTCTCTGAAAAGATACTCACACAATAATCGTCAGGGAAACATATTAAATCCACGATGGGAAATTACTTCATACCGATGATGATTGTTATCTGTAACCTGTTATCACAAATACAAGAGATAAGTGCTGGTGGGGTGTGGAGAAAGGGGAAGGATGGCTCTCTGCCCTAAAGCAGTTAGCACTTGATTTGGAAAACTGGAAAAACAATGAGAAAGGACCACAAGGAGTTTCATAACTGTAACAGAAATAGCGACCAGAAAGTCCTTCAGCGGTTCAGAGGATGAAGGTCAATGCAAGTGGCAGGAGTGGCTGGTGGAGAAGTGAGATTTGTAAAGGAGATACCGGATTTGTGGTTAAGGGCAGCCCCAGGGAGGGGGAGAGCCACATCACAGTTGAATCAAAGGTGAGAGTCAAGTTCATGTTGGCAGGAGTGAAACCCATTTCACAATGAAGGAGGAAAGAAATGAACAAAGCTCCTTCAAGTTTCATGGGAAGCAGGAAGTCAAGTAAAATGCAGGAGCCATCAGGTAACTGAGATTTACTCGATAGAGTGCGCGGTGGCGGCCACCAGTTACTCTGCGGATGAGAGAGAGGCTGCAAAAAGGAAGACGGAGGAGGAATGCATTGCAGAAGCAAAGCGACAGTGTTTCTTTGTTCTGTGGAAACCAAAGGAACAGCTGCATCAGAGACACGTTTCCCATAAAGAAGAGACAAGCTAGTCAGCATTTCCTATCAGTTAAAGATGGATACATTGCTTCACACATGGTGATACAGGGACCCAGTGGACAGGAAAATGGGGTTCAGAGGCTCATGTTTGCCCAGCATTACAGAGAGCTGAGACTGCACGATATGCCTCCCAACTCAAAATCTAGGGAATCTTTTCTCTGCCTGGAGTTGGACCATCAAAGATCTCTAGGAGACAGAGATGGCCACGGGTGAAGTAGGTAAAAGAGGGAAACGGTGACATACACTTGATGGGAAATAGCAGCTGGTGATGGCCTTATTTTCCAGGGCAATGGGGAGTCATGGCGACTGAAAAATGCCCCACTTTAAAGGGAAGTCACTCCGATGCTTCAAAAGGAGAAAATCTGAACGCGCAATTCTCAAATCATAACACGTAGGGATCGTTCTTGATTGTTTTCTTTTTCTCTTACAACAAAAGCCAATTCCTGGCGTGTACCTTTGACCTATATCCAGAATTCGATCACCTCTTTGCAATGCCTCCACGGCCCCTAACACACTCCTGTTAGGAAGGTGGGGGGCGGGGGAAGAGGTTTACTTACAAATGAATTACAAAGGTGTGACTGAGTGCTGGGCACCTACCAGATGAAAGCCGGGGCTAGGGGTGCAAAGGCTGTCACCAAAAAGGGGGAGGGGAGTTGTGTCGGGGGCCAGAAGGAGCTGTCGTAGAATGGTACATTGAGCCCTGCCCTCCAGGAACCTGGTCCCGCACCATGCTTTCTCACAGGGACAGAATTAGGGTTTCTCCCCTCCATCCCTCCAGTCTTCTGTAGGTCCTCCACAGTGACAGAACTTAGCAGTAAGTCAGAGACAGTGGGCAGCCATTCATGTCACCCTGTGAGTTAGGGAAGTCCCCGAGACCAGAAGATGGTCTCAGATTCATAATTTGCTGGAAGGCCTCATCGAAGCTCTTCTACTCGGGGTTACTGTATCTTGCAGGGAAGGAGGCAGGTCAGAATTGCCAAAGGTAAGAGGTTCCAGGCAATGTCTAGGAGGCACCAGGCATGAGCTTCCTGCTGTCCTCCCCCAGAGAAGTCCTGGGGACAGTGTTTATTTCTCCAGCAATAAGACAGTACACACAGCTGGTGGCCAACCGGGGAAGCCCACCCACGCTGGGGCATCTGCAGATGTACCGAGGATTGGCCACTCAGACAAAGCTGTCTGCCCTCAGTCTCCAGGCTCAGCCCTTGCAGACGGTGAGCTGATACCAAGTGGCCCAAGGCCCCCACCATAAATCACATCGTCAGCATAGACAACCTGTTGGGTCTCAACAAGCCCAGGTAACATCGCCTCTCAGGCAGCACAGTCCAAGGGCTCAGACTCTGTTGCCCAAGAGCTGGGGGCAAAGGGCCAAGCCATTCTTGGTGCAAAGTGAAATTTTTACTGCGTAGGGCGGGCAAGCTAGATTCGCAAATAACTCTAATGCAAAGCGAGTAGTCCATGGATCTTCAGGAAGAAATAGAGAAACCCTCTGGGAATTTAGGAAGATTGAAAATACTGCAGCCGGGGACCAGGCAGATAATGTTGGTGAAACACGTTGAAAAATATATATATATATATATATATTCACATGTAACTTGTTGATTTGGGAACTAACCACCTGAGTTTATAGAATCCTTTATGCTTCTATCTGTCCTGTTATTTAAAAAAATAAATAAATAAGGTACCCAAAGGGGCGTGCTGTTTTGCTGCCAGAGGGCAAGACAGGCAATCACATGGGAAACACACACGTTTGAGGAACAATAGACATGACATAAGTCTGTGTCTGACAGCTCTTCCCTATAAATTCAGTCCCGGAATTATGCAAACCTAAGCAGGCAAACAAAACAACAACAAAAATGAGGGCTGTTTTCTGCTGCGGTGACTCTGTGTGTGTGTGTGTGTGTGTGTGTGTGTGTGTGTGAGTGAGTGTGTGTGTGTGTGTGTGCATAGATTCCTTGAAATAGTTGTGTGGACACTTTACCCCTCTGTAATTGCGTACCATCAGATACTGTAAAATACGGAAGGGCAGGTTAAAACGAAAAGAAAGTCCAGCAGTGTGTTTCTGTTCATAGAAAGGAGATAAAGCTCAGAGGTATGTGAAGATTGACGCCATGGAACCAAACTGGTCTCATTACTGCTGGCGTCTCCTGAAGAAAACTCGATTCCCCAGAAATCTCAGAAGAGCGACTCAATCACATGCATACCCTTGCTGACAAATTCTCAGAGGCTAATGAACAAGTTCTAGTATATGGATGCTGGAAGAGGTTATCAAAGGCACAGTCCTATCCCAAGAGCGTGGCCTGGACAGTGGGAGGCTCCTGCCCTCTCCCTTGACCTTGAAATGTAGGTTCCACCGTGCCCACAGTGGGGGGCACTTCAAGGACACAGCTTTGAGGGAGCATGTGTTGTTGAGGCCATCCCAATGGGCATGGCATACCTGACCGCACCCTGTGAAGCCTCTGCTTACACTTGGAGATCCTGGTAGCAGATGGGGAGATGTACTCATCTGGTAGCTTCCCGAGACAGGCCTCATCAACACGCTGGTTCTCTTGCTTCTGAGAACTGCCACCTGCCACTCTGCTGAGGCCTGCTCTCCCTTCAGTTTCTCCTTGCCCTCCGTGCAGGGGCCCAGTTTTGAATTCCACCAGGGAAGCTCCTGAGTTTGCAAAGCAACAAAGGAAAGCCCGTAACTAGAGAGAACGGATGCAAGTCCCCAGACATCACCACGTGAACAGTTGTTGACAGATAGTGACTGGAGATTAGTAATTAAACTTTCTGAAAGCATCTGGGCAGGTCCCACAAGTAGACAGAATGACTCATTAGGAGGCCATGCCGGCTGCTGCTGGATGTGGGAAAGGGAACCCACATCCCATCCAGTCTCTCCACTTCCCACCTCGGGTGGTTCCTTTTCTTCAGTCCATACTTTTCAGCTTACTTTTCCCCACCTACAGGTTAGTGAAGTTACTTTTGCCTCCAGGATTAAGAAAACATGCTTCCTCTAATAAGTCAAAGATCTTCGGATAAAACAACACGTAGGATTTCCTTATAGCAGGAAAATAAAAAAAGGGGGGGGGGGCATTTACCTGGAGAGTAGGGCATTTTGACACACAAAAAAAGGAGATTCTTGAATTTAGATGTTGCATTACACTTATGTGTGTAAATATGGTCTTTTATTTTAAAGGACTGCATTGTAACATCCAATTTTAAACATTTAACCTCTTGCTGTGGGCTGGTAAGGAACCCATTGTACTAGAACAATAGTAACTTGTTTACAATGATTTTATTTAAAAAGGAGAAAAAAAAGACACCCGAAGCTCTATAATCTTAGTTTTCTAAGAAGTCAACAACTATAATGAAGCTATTGGATACTTGTGTTTTACTTTGTAACTCAACTTGAATACAATACGTGAGATGCTTTTTATTAACAGATTTCGCAAGTGTTTGTATTAGTGGATCCTGTTTATTTACTTGGGGGGCTTGTTGGTCTTTAGTTTTTTGTTTTTTGGTTTTGCTTTGATGAGTGCTTACGTGCATGTGAAGCTGTGTGAGTATATGTGGACTTTTAAAGACTTCTTTTCAAGAGACTTGAAAAGTGATTGTTAGAGGATGGGAGTTACGACATTAGTCTGAAAAGCCAGGGAAAAGGGTGAAATAGTTCTGGTCTTTACCAGGAATAACAGCTACAAGTTTTTGAAAGTGACACTTGAATTTTAATGTCTTGAGGAAGATATTTTAATCCTTAAGCAACATTCACCTCACATAGTCATACACATTAAAAAATAGATCTCTTATCTAAAAAAATAGATGTATCATTTAACTAAAGCAAACCATTTTAATGTTTCATTACATGCATCCAAATTAGTCCTAGATGAATTCTGGAAAAGTTACAAACATATTGAACTTTTATAAATTGCGAATACATTAATGTTTTATAGATTAAAACCATATTCATATTGCCAAAGCAAACTCACTTTTGAGCATATGTATAATTTATAATATAAAAATATATTTATAATATAAAATTTAATTTAAATTGCATAAATATTCAGTTGAAGTGAAACTTTGTTTTCTCAGCTATTTCTTAAAAAAGTCCTGCATGTATTTATCTATAACTAAGCTAACAGTCCTCAAATTCAATATGATACTTACCAGCATGGTGAACCTAATTTTAATAAATAGCGCCCACTTTTGAAATTCAACACTTCCCTTACTTCAGCCAAATGATGTATTTCTGTTGATTTATTAAATGTAGCAAATGTTCCCCAAAATGGGAGGTGTGACTTCAAAGGTTGGAGGTGAGACCTAACATGGCATAATGTGGCTTTATTTGATTTCTCCTCCTTGGAATGCAGTCTATACAGTGTGTTCCTTCTCCCTCACTGTGGCGGACGGACCTGTTGCATTCATGATAGATGGCAGTGCCTCTGTTCCGACCAGGGCCTGGCCATGTGGCTTGTGTTGGCAAATGCAATGATTGCAGTCATGACAAGGCCAACAGAGACTTGACATGACGCTTGTCCATCATGTCCACTGTGCTCGCGGTCAGCTCGAGCCGCCAACAGTTTGCAGAGCCTCAGACCTGTGGGAGCCGGTCAGGATCAGCAGAGCCCCTGGCCAACTGCAGCAGATGGGGGAGCAGTAAACATGTATTGGTGCATCCCACCGAGGTTCCATGGCTGTTCCAGGAAATTGTGTTTGCAACTGAGCAGCTTAGCTCGTGCCCAGTATCTCTGAGTGAACTGGGACTTCGGAGGCCATCAGTGGGCCTGTCAGATGCTCCATTTCCTCATCTCTGCAAAAAGATAGCAGGGCCCACACCAGCTCCCTGGTCATTTCTACATCTGTAGTGTGTGACTGACTGATTTTAAAGGGGATGACTTACTGCCAGTGTACCTGCAGATGCCTTTTGCAAAAGTTAGTTTACGGCTGTAGGTTTCTGGGACAGTCCTGAACTATTGCACGATTGCGGGTAATTTTGTTTCATTCCACTGAAACTTACCTCCATAGCTCTCCCCACCCCAGTGGGCCATGTCTCCCATAGGCAGAGGGGGGCATCAGTGGGGTTACGTTTGCTTCCCAGCCCAGCGCCCTGTCTCAGGACTGTGTAAACTTGGGCAAGTCACCTCGGGCTCACTGTCTTCGTTTGGTAACGCTGGTGCATACCACAGTGGTTTGCTTTAAGAAATGAATGAGCTCTTCTGTTTAATTTCATACATATATTAAGAATTAAGAATGGTGCCTGGCACCCCTAATATTTCTCCACCTTGGCTATGGGAATAGTGAGCCTTGCAATTCTCCTGCCTCCAAGATTTTGGTTAAGAACTAAAATTGTTTAGTGTCTGAAGAGAGAGGGGGCGCTCTCCATAGGACCCCATGTAGAGGAGCAGGACTAAGATTGGGGTCCCGTTGCATCAGGAAGGGTGCTGGGGGCATCACTAAGTGGGCACACTTTCATTGCTCATGTTGGGAGTCTCCCAGAGACGCCAAGTAGAATCCCCCGTGTGAGAACGGAGCCGTCCGGTAGCGTTGAAATGACACAAGTCCAAGATGTCTGTTCCATTTCTCATCACGGCTAGGTGTACAGTTATTGCTAACTTATCATCCATTCCTAGGGACACCTCTTCCGATTTGCACTGGACACTGATGTGACTTTGGACATGCCACTTCACCTGTTGGAATCTCAATTTCGTTTTCTGTAAAAATGGAAGTGGGGGCGAGCCCGCTGTTGAAAAAGACCCTCCTGAGATGTGGATGACCTGCTTCCTCAGTCTGCTTCTTAAATCCGGTGTTCAGGGGTGATTAGGCTGCGAGGGAAAAGTCCGGCTTCCAGGAGTGGGTCCAGTTTGAGCTCTCTCTGTGTGGAGGTCAGGAAGTCTGCCTTTTAACCAGGAAATCAGACTGCGGGGGGAGGACTACGCTTGTTGCTTCCCTCTCTGCTGGTTAGGAATGTGAATGACACCCACCACTCTGTAAGACATGGCGTTGTGCGCATCCAAAGGGGTGACTGTGGGAAGGAGGTGCTTTGTGGACAGGAGCCCCTGAACACTTTAATTTCATGTCTTCTCAAATAGAGGCTCAGGGCCTCAGCACCACCCGTCCCGAGTGCATGTTTAGTCATGAAGAAGCCCAGCTCCCCACTGGGAGCAGCACGGCCTGGCGGTGAACCTGAGCGAGGCATTTGGGAGCTGCTGGCTGCGTTCTCATTCTGATCTCAGAGGCTACGTGGAAAGGAGGCCGAAGGTGGGGCTGGGATTGGTCTGCTGCACACACACCATCTCCCGGATGCTCATAACCCATGTGTCGGTTCAGAGCAGCCTCTTGTTCACGTTTGACAGCAAGCTGCCTCCCAATACCTGTTGGGACATGGAGACACCAGACTAAACAACAAAACACTGCTTCACGCCCATAATGCTTCCAGCCTCAGACGTCCAAGCAGGCCCGGGCCTTCGCCGGGGAAGCCAGGCAGTTTTAATGGAGCGGGTCAGGATGAAGCAATTAAAATAACTCCATAAAAATGGCAGCTCAGACTCTTCCTAGGGGAATGACTGCTGACAAAGGCAAATGGGGAACGGGAGGTGCTAGGGTGGGGATGCTCCCAGGCCTTTCCGCTCCCTCCTCCCATCTCTAGCCTTTGCCCTCCATGGTTCTTGCTCTGTATCACTCCCCACAGTCCTCAGCGCCTTGTCCCCAGGGCATCATCCTCTCTGCCTCAGCTCTCCTGGGTTTCCCTCTCTTCTGTACGAACTGGTGTGAGTCGCTGGGCCTGCCCCCTCTTTCCAGGGACCCCCTCCCTCCAGTGCCCACCCCAGCTGCCTCTCCGAACACCCGACTGCTTTTACAAGTCCCTGGTAGGTCTGCAGTTTATTGGAGGGTGAGGGAGGCAAGTCCACCCTCAGGTTGGGGGTTGGGGAGGGCTGATGGTTTCCTCCATGGGGTTCCCCAGCCGTCACAGAAGGGGCAGACAGCTTTCTGGCTCCCGTCTGTCGAATCCCCATCCGAAGGGCCTGGGCGGCTGTGGGTGTCTCAAAGCCACCTTTGGGCAGAAAGGATAATAAAAACGTTCAGGCAGACATTGGGGGCAGCGTTCCAAGCTGCCTGCTGCCAAGTCCCCAGTTAAGAGAGGCCTGGCTCCCTGCCTCTGGCATTAACCCCTTCCCTCCAGGTCTTCATGGGCATTAACCCCTTCCCTCCAGGTCTCCATGGAGATGTTTCCAATGTGATGCCTAGAATTGAGGGAGAGGAAGGGAGCAAGGGAGGGAGGGGAGGAGGGAGATTTCACAGTGAAAGAAAACAGTGGGCAGCATCCACATTTCAAGGTTGCAAAGTTTCATTCCACTGGGACAACCTGCGCTTCCGTAAATCCGATGTCGTGAAGGAGAGAGGGTGGTCAGTGTGTTTGAAAGAACGACATCGAGGGGTGCGACTCAGCGTTCCCTGGCCTTTTAACAGCCGTGAACAGCTTGATATTTTTGGCTTGCAGATATGTGTGTGTGTTTCTCTTTAAAAATATGAGGTATTAGGCTCGCTCCCAAAGCACATTCAAGTAAGGTGGCCTCTGAGCCACACTGCTCTCTTAGGGCAACGTGTCCTACAAAAGGGAAGGAAGGAAGGAGACTCCGGTGACATACTCACCTACATTCTGAGGGCCTCGCCACTTGCCGTCGGCCTGTCACGTCATAGCTGCCTCTGCTTCTATTATTTAGAGTGCTCATGTTTTGGCCCGTGGCTTCCTTCCGTTTCAAGAACCTCAGACATCGCATAGTGAATAAACCCAGGTCAAAAGAGATGAAACAGACAGACCCAGAACTCCCATGATGCTCAGCATGCCTTGGTAACTGCCTGGTGGCTTGTGTTTGCATCTCGGCTCTGCCTGGTTTCTTTTCCATTTCCTCTTAGGTTCAATGAGGATAACACGTTTGAGAGAGTCCTGGTGAGGACTGAACAAGATACTCCTTGCAAAGTTCTTCACCAAGTACCTGATGCAGATCAGTGCTGAAAACATACCTGTGACCATATTAGCTACCGCTTCCTATTCCTACCATTATTGCCACCATGATCACCATACCCAATGTTTCTGAGGCTCTTTGGGAGCCCGTTGCTAAAGAATAGAGTAACAGTTTAACCCAAGATCACACAGGTGAGCGCCGTCCATCACGGAAGGGCCATGTTGAAGCCCAATCTCTTAGAATCCCTGTAGCATTCTGCCAGGTTCCTTAGGTGCCAGTGTTCAAAGAAGACATTGGCTAGGCTTTAACACGTTTTCTGTTGTTAGGGAATCGGTAGTTGCAATTGCTAGGCTTTGGCTGTGAAAAGAAGCAAGTCTTCACAACTCCTAAGTCTTAAGCCCCATCCAAAGAAGACAAGGGTGCTAATAATTTGAGTTGAAGAAATGGTGGACATAAGAGGGAGTTGTCTTATTAAAATATATGATTCTAACATAAAATCCGTAGGGCATCCTATCAGCATTAGTTTAACGAGGCTTGTCTAGAGAATAAAAATATTGGAGTTTTGCCTCCTGTCTCATCCTTAGGTAATTATTAATTTGAATGAAAGTCCAGTTATGATAATTCTTCTTGATCTTCCATGAGCCCAAGACCCTCAGGCCAGTATTTTGCTTCTTTGCTTGCTTCTGAGACGGTGACCTTGATTTCTCTTACTTATGCTTTGTCTTCTCACTTAGGCTGTTTTATAAGCAACATGGTGATTTGATAAAGACATCTGCACTCAGATGCTACTCTCTTTGTTTTTCGCGTGTACGTGGGCTGGAGTTTTCAGCAGACATAACACCTTATCTGGAGAGGCAGCTGATTATAAAAGAGGGAATACCTAACAAAATTGAGGGACAAAAAAATAGATGTTTCCTGCAGAGACTTCCAGTTGATCTCACATTCTTGTCGACCTCACTAGGAACAGAACATTTAACTCAAAATGTAGTTGTTGACCTTAAAAACTACATTTCCCAGCCTGCCTTGAAGGAGAGCTAAAGCATATGACAAGGGTGTTACCCCTGAAAAGTGAGCAGAATTTTTTTTCCTTCCAATGGAATCAGTGTTTCCTGCTTCTCCATCTTCCCTTTCTCTATGTCTGGTGTGGAATACTGATACAGTGGCTGGATCTCCAGCACACATCCTAAGAGTTCAGTGTATCCTCAGAATGTGTGTTCCGATGATCGACTGCTATATAATAAATCCTTCCAAACTCAATATATAAAATGACAGCAATTTGATCATGCTTAGGGACTTGGGGGGTTAGGGATTTAGAAGAAGCACAGTGGGGATGGTTTGTTTCAGCTCCATGAGACTTCACAGTGTGTGAGACCTCAGCTGCAAAGTCTCCAGTGGCCAAGCACTGGGGTGACCTAGAGACTTCTTTAATCAAATGTCCAGAGCATGAGGGTGATTTCAAGACCAGGTTCAGCTGGGACAGTCAACCACACACCCGTCCATGGCCTCTCTGTGTGCTTGAGCTGCTCCCCGTGTGGTGTGGAAGTTCCATTCCAAGAGCGGATGTTCTAAGCAAACCAGACAAAGCTTCATGGTCTTTGCCGGCCTAACTTGGGACGCCCCACAGCATCCCTCTGCCCCGCCCTCCTGCTGACAGGCCAGCCCAGAGCCATGGGGAAATATGCCTTTTCTCCACCTCTTTTTGGGGGATTAGCAAGGACAGGCTGCGTAAGGGCATGTGGTGATGGGATCACACATTGTGACCGTCATTGAAAACTCCAGTCTGCCACCGGGATGGTGCAAAATGATAGCAATAGAGGTCTCTTGTATCCCTATAGGGTCACCATAATGGCATCAGACTGCCAACTCACAGGTTGTGTGTGTGTGTGTGTGTGTGAGAGAGAGAGAGAGAGAGGTGGGAGAGAAATAAACTTGTCATCCTGTTTAAAATAGTATCGTGATATTAGGTAACATGTGGTGAAGCCAAGCCAGTGGTCAGTGACTTCAGTTTTCACCGTAGGAATAGCTCATCCATGTACAGGAGCAGCCTCAACCTCCAGGACCAAGAGAACCCATGCGCGTTCGCAGGTACAATCCTGCATCAAGTCCTTCGCAGCCATTAGGCTAATTGAGTTCTCTTTTGCTCCATTCGTTCAGTTTCTCTTTCATGGCTGCTGTTTACCTTAGCGTGAGCAGCAAACTCCCCTCTGCAGCGGCACGGTGCTATTTCCCATTCGTAGTGCTGCTGACGGCGGACCTGCACGTTCCGATCCCATTTCTGGAGCTGGAACAATCTAAACTTGTATAGAGGGAGCCTTCCTGGGTTTTTGTTGGCATGGGAGAAGTCTAATTACACACACCCAAATACACAGGAGAGAAATGGAAGGGTATTTTTCCCCCCATTGACTTGGAAAAGTTGGTGGTTTTGACCTGCAGCACTTGCATGAGAGATCCAGGCTAATTATGGGATTGCATGTTTAAACAGTTATTTCTTTACAGAAGACTCCTGGTGCATTTGTAAGTTTAATTTGCTCTGGGGCCTGTGCTTTTCACAGACTTGCTGTGCAGAATTCTTCCAAAATAATTGGCTTTTATTGATCAAGAATGGCCTGTGCTCTTAGTGGACTTAAAACAGTTGTTCTGGACCCATATTTTATGGTAGTTTTTTAGTTTGTTTTATCTGTTTTATTCTCTGCTCATAAAGATAATGCAGTTCCAAGTTTGAATGACTTCTATTACTGCATCTTCCATTTAGATTCCTTGAGGCCGACACCCCCTTTGTTTCAGTAACTGATATTTTTGTAGCATTTTGCATAGTAAAGGCAGGTAATGGACAATTAATATGAATGACTGAATAGCTAGATCTTGTGGATATTTTTATGTCTCTTCTTTATTTGAAATTACTTGTAATTGTTTGAAATTTATTTGAAATATAGTAGATCTAGGCTACTCTTTTGGTAAAGTGCATTTATATAATTTAGTTCATTGCTTTCACAAAGACATATCATTGA
This sequence comes from Corynorhinus townsendii, assembly GCA_026230045.1. Lineage (NCBI taxonomy): Eukaryota > Metazoa > Chordata > Mammalia > Chiroptera > Vespertilionidae > Corynorhinus > Corynorhinus townsendii. The sequence goes on from JAPDVU010000009.1 coordinate 6,040,588, forward strand.
TGCACTCTATCTATTGAGATGTAGGATGATTCTGGTATATCTAATACTCTAGTATTTTTGCCATGGATTATTAGAGAAGCGTAGGAAGGTCCCACCAACTGTAATACTAGTAATTCTGGTATAAAAGTATCTAATTCACAGTAGGGGCTGAGGTGGCTTTGAACACCAGAAGATTTAGGATTACAGAGAACTAGCAAAAGGAGGTTGGCAAGGCATAGTAGGAAATAGAGCTAGTTTAAAGATACCAGTTTTTTTCCCAGTGGAAACACAGGAATTATGGAAGAAGGATCACCAAGAAAGCTGACATGCAACTCACTGAAACCCATGTGTACTTTGGGTTCTCTCCATCCACAGTGCATCAGATAAAGGCACCAAGCATATGAATGGCTCCGAGCTCCGTGAACCTAGGAAGAGAAACTTTAAATATCTTCCCAGGCTATGGAAAGTTATTGTTCCTGAGTTGGGAGAGTGCTCATTCTGCAGGTGGTAGGATTGTTGCTCCTGAAACTGAGATGGACAAAAGACCAACCAACCAAACAAAAAAACATGAAAAATCAGCATCATGAGGTGTGAAATCTCATTTGACCTTTCCTTAGGTCCTCTTTTCTTTTTCTTTTTTTAAAATAACTTCTTTCTGCTGACGTTCTTTGCCCTTTTCTCCTCCATACAATCCTTTCTTTCCTCTCACCATTCCCACAGAACTTTTGACCAATAACAATTTGTGTTATTGATCACCCTCAAATGAAACGTTGTCATGTGATATTCCTCCCACCTCTCACATAACCCTGAGCAGGCGAAAATGATATTCATGGAACCCCCAGTGGTTAAAATCAGGAAGTGAATGCTAAAGAAGTTTCTGTGCCATAAGATTGCCAGTTTTCAATTCCACATATCTTTTTGGAAAACATTCCCGTAAAATTCAAGATCTGCTGCCCCAGGAATTGAAACAATTTAATAATATAACTGTCTTAATTGCATGTACATTTGTTCATTTACAATGAAAAAAAAATCACCAGATACTATGGGCAAGGAAATCTCATTTTCCTGAAAACTGTTACTGATTGCTTGATGGTATAATACTATGGATATACTTTGGTCCACAGACACAAGACTGTTGTAGATAGGCAACAGATAATATCTTTAATTAGGTAATATGTTCATTTGCATATACAACAGCCCTGACCTCAACCCCAAGTCAGTTCAGAACTGCTATCACATAGTACACTAGACTGGTTTATGAACAACAGAAATGTATCTCTCACGGTCTTGGAGGCTGGACCAAAAAGAACGTGGCAGACAAAGGCAGTGTAAGCTAGTGTGAAAGCGAGGTTCTGAAACAAGAGAAAACTGGGCTTAAATTCTAACTCAGATTTTTAGATGCTGGATAATTAAAGTTTGCTAATCCAGAGGTTTAATCATCTCTATATAAAAAAGCCTAAGCAACCATCTGACCGTCCAACCAGTAGCTATGATGCGCAATGACCACCAAGGGGCAGATGATCAATGCACAGGCATGGAAACATGGAACAGACTGATGAATCTCAGAGGGAAATGGGCGGGGGGAGGGCAGGAAGAGATTAACCAAAAATCTTATATGCATACTATAGGCCCGGTGCACAAATCCCTCAGCCTGGCCTGCGGGGATCAGGCTGAAACTGACCCAGTGCACGAATCCATGCACAGGGCCTCTAGTCTTTACTATAAGGATGGCATTACTGAATGTATAGGATTATAAGAATAATGTATATATTTATTGAAGTGTGTGATGCTAATACTCAAAAGATGGTGGTATTGGTAGAAGTAGGCAAATAATTTAATTTCTTTGCAGAGCTCATTGTAGATGTTCTCACCAGTCTGCATTGTATCCTGCAGACAAGGAAACTGACTGTTGTGTGGCTCCAAGCTCATCCCTACTATCCATAGCAGTGTTGAAGACCGGCTCAGGGAAAAAGCATGAGCCAGCACCACAGGACCCTAATCAATTAAATAGATAATGCTGGTCCCAATTCACCAGATTTTAAAGGCTTTTTCTTTAAAAATAAATGTTTGACATGCAACAGCTTGAAGTTGTCAGTTGCAAGCTGTTGAGATCAAGGTGTACCTCAAAATAAACTCAATTTTGATTTGTCTCCAAAGCTAAAAATATTAATCCTTTTTCCCAAAAGACATTTCCCATTTTACTGCCTCTACTTTTACTCTCAATCACCAGCGTATGTGCTTGTAAATGAATTGTGTTTTTGGTTTAGGTAATGCTGTCACAATCGATCGAAACGGTGGGCAGCCACTTCACTGTCTAGCAAGTTTTATTCTGTTCCTCACGTTCATATTTTTGTGGTTATGGGTTTGTGCTCTTTTCCGAATGTGCCTATCATGGGGTTAGTAGGAGGAGGAGAGGGACAATGTGTGTGTGCGACAGGAGTGCAACTATCCCTCCTGCTCACTGAGACTTTGGCTACGTAGGTTAGGAGGATTTTGGCACACATTCCTCTAAAGAAAACACAGTCTGATCGGAGGAGTGCCTACCTCTTACAAGGCCTTGATTGTGTGAGAATGCCAAAAAAGAAACAAATGCAGTTTAATTGCGTCGGATGCTTGGTGACTAGTTCACAAATCTTTTATTTGTTTTGAGAAGTGCGGCAGGAGCACTAAATTTTGTGTGCGCTCAGGGAGATGCAGACGTAACTTACAGTAGGACTTAGAAGCTGGCATAATTACCTGGGCTCCTGTCAAACTAATAAACTAATAGCGGCTTTCAATCAAAACGGGGGAGACCAAAGATTTGGGAAAGTGAAAGAAAGTGACTAGATGGCGAGTCCTGTCTGATTTTCTTTATACATGTGTTGGAGAGGCCAGTGGTCCCATGGAATATGGATTATGTATTTCAAATAAAAAAATCATTTTAATCTTCATGTAGGAGGATCCTGGGTGTGGAATCCACGGGCCACTCTTCTTTTCTTTTATTCCACTTACACAGGAGTCTCAAGGACATCTTCCCTGAAACATTTCCTAGTATAATGTCCATATCTGTTTACAGATAACCGTGGCCACCAGCGACATTTGTAATGAATCCACCCATTAGCTTTCAGTTGTTCTTCTGATTTGTGCTATCCCTATCACTAGTAGCCAAATTTAGTAAACACAAGTCACTTGTTCTACATAGAATATAATGAGTATATTTAGAAATATTGCTAACATTTCATGAATTTAACATAAATTCTTAAAATTCTTCACCTAAAAATGATAAAAATAAGTACATATTCAATGTATGATGTAAATTCAGATAAATATCTTAGTTAAATGTGATGGAAAGGGAAAGCCATACAGTGGAGATGATATTGTGTTGAGTCCTGAGTTACGAGTGAGTGTTTGTCAGAGGAGGAAAATATATTAGGCATGTAAAATAGGCACACTTCAGTGTGAACTCTCTTTATATAAAACTAGAGGCCTGGTGCATGAATTCGTGTATTGCTGGGGTCCAGCCAGCCTGCCCTGATGGGGGCTGATCAGGAGAGGGCCAACTAAGGCCACAGGTCATTTGCGGGCCAGTCCTGCCCCCATCAGGATGGGGGTGCTGCTCGAGGACGGGACCAATCTGTGGGAGGGGCTGTGGGGCTGTGGCGTTCCAGTTGTTCCGCTGTTTGGTCAATTTGCATATTACCCTTTTCTTATATAGGATGGTTGGACCAGAATCACATAGATTGGATTTAAACAACTACTATTACATAGTCATAATGGGGGGTAGCTGTTTCCATTCAGTGGCCCCACACTGCTTTTGAAGACTATATATTTATGATCCTCCTGTCCTGAAGACTTGTGTGTATATGTGATGCTCTGTAAAAAAGGCATAGCTAAGCCATATTATATTTGTGGCCCTTATAACCACCACTGTGCACACAGTTGTAGCAGGAATCTAAGGACAGATAAAGAGCTTCCCAGACAGGAAAAAGCTAAAGGAACTCATCACCACCAAACCAGTATTACATGAAATGTTAAAGGGTCTTCTTGAAGAAAAAGAAGGAAAAAAAAGATTAAACATATGACCAGTAAAATGGCAATAAATACATATCTATCAATAATGGAGTCTAAAAAATGAAATAGATGAACAAGCAGAACAGAAACAGACTCATAGATGCAGAGAACATTTGGATGTTTGCCAGATGGGCAGGCAGTTGAGAGGCTGGGTGAAAAAAGTGAAGGGGTTAAGACGTACAAATTGGTTGTTACAAAGTAGCTATAGGAATGTAAAGTACAGCACGGGGAATGTAGTCAATAATATTCTAATAATTATGTAAGGTGTCAGATGGGTTTGAGATTTATTAAGGTGATCACTTAGTAAGTTGAATAATATTTAATCGCTGTGGTGTACACCTATGTCATCTGTAAATGAAAAATAGAAAATGGTTTTTTAAAAAGAAGGAATCATTCAATGAAGGAATAAAAGAATAAGTATTCTGGCTCTCAGAGGTCTTTGTGGGTGGGGCTTAGGAACAGCCCCCTGACTGGGACTGTGGCTGCAGTGGAGTTGTCTTGAGTCTTGCTTATTAAGAAGTATCCTGGTTTTAAATCAATGTAGCTTTGAAGGAATAGAAATGGTGGGGATCTTAGTCCCTCTTCTAGCCACACTTTGGCCTTGCCATTGGGATAAGCGAATGACTGAGTTAATAAATAGTCATGGGTCACTTCATATTTTTGAAATATAGAATCTAGAAACAGGAAATGAGAAAAAAAATCGAGATGTGTTCACCAGTGCCCAATACATAAGTGGAAAACTAATTGCAAATTGGCAGATTGTAAAGACTGTCTGTTACCATTTACTGTAAAACGCTCTGACGGTCTTTAATTAATCCCCTCACTCTATGCCTATGCAAGGAGCAGATTATTCTTGTCACTAAGCAGGGTGGAGAGGGGCTGAGCCATGCAGCCAACTTAGCCAATCTGTAGTATATTTGGAGTCGCGATTTTTTGCCAAAGTTGTAAGTGAAAATATCCAGGATGAAAACCATATACAGAAAATAAGTTTTTCGTCCACATTTCATGTAACACCATGGATCACTAAAGCAAAAAGAACTTCAAAATCTAATTTGCTTTTCACAAGGGACTGGGAAGTCTGGCAGGATTTTGGGTTCTTCAAGTATCGTGAATTATTTCTTAAGTATTTTGGGTTCAATAAAATCCAGAATGCATTTTGCCCTGAGCACTTTCCCCCTTAATTTTGAAACCCATGTGTAATCACAAGGAAATGTAATCCATATGTTTCTGATTCATTTACACTTAACTCATCAAAATATTTTTCTAGGAGCTATTTGATGTTGAAGAAGCATTTTGAGACTTTTTAATAGGCTTTGTAAAACCTTCTCCCCGCTCCTTTAAAACAGAAGGCTGTGTTTTGCCAAGGAGAACTAAGCCCCAATACCAAAATATTTGGGTTCAGTTCCAAACACTGAACCACAGAATATAAGATAGGTTCTCAAAGCATCCAGTTTGTTCTTGTATTCCATCTTCGGGGTCTGGTTCAGCATGTAATATTCCGTTGAGTTGCCCAAGACGAAAATGGGACTCCTGTGGCTTTACCACAAGGTCAAGAGGAAGGATTAAAACTGGGAGCTAACAAGGTTGTGATATTAATATAAAAAAAAATTAAGGGTTCCCTCATGTGGGTTACAGCTTCAGCTCCAGAGGGAAATGAGGAGTTGAGGGGAGCAACCTGTTACCCTTAGAGTAATAGTCAAGATTACTTGACTGCCATGTTTTGTTTGAGAATCATGACCCCATTGAAGTAAATTCTTCAATGACTTTTTCACACTTTTCCCCAACAGAAACTAACATTTCCTACTGAGCTTACCTTTGCCAGACATTGGTCCTGTTCCCCATATTCTCCATTGTGATTCTTAGTTGTGATGATTGAAAATCTGAAGTGTCATAGCTTCCTATTCAATGCTCACCACTATTCTGACCCTGCTTGAAGTTTTGTTGCTACTTATAATCCATGGGCAAAGTCAAAACTTCGAAGCCTGCTCTTGAGGTCCTTGAAGAGTCAATGTCACCTGGCTTATTCAACCTGTTTTCTCATTGAGCTCCAAAGTATTTCTCCTTCCACGATCAAGAATAGCTTCATACTCTCTGCCCATAATCCTCTTTCCTTTAATCAGCATTGTCTCCAGGTTAGAAATTGCTCTCTCTCTCTCTCCCCTCTCCATTAAACCCAGATCTGGCTTTCCATCAGGAATTGGTCCATCCTTCATTCAGGTGTCATTCCCAGGTTCACAAAGCAAAGTCTTTGCTGATTCGCCAAAATTGCTCCCCTGTTCTGAATTCTCATAGCAACACTGTTGAGTTTGAAGTAATATGCCAACTGTGTTCTTATATCCAACTTTAATATTTCTAACATTTCACGGGCATAATTTTTATCTTTCTAATGAAACTATAAAATTCTTAACCACAAAGAGAGCTTATAAAAATATTTTTATATCTCCCATGGTGCCTGCCATGCTTCTGGGCATTCAGCAAATGATCAAGGAATACTTTTTGGATTTAATTGAATTAGCATCCAGGGAAAACAATTTAGAAAATAGCATGTAATTTATATCAAATGTTTGAAAGTCTCTTATGGAGATTTTGGAGAACCTGCTCCAAAGATGAACCCTTCTTATTTAGAGTTTTCTTGCAAGTGAAAGCATGAAACATTTATGATTATTTTTATGGGGTATAGTATTAAAAGGTCATGATTTGATGAACCTCAGCCTGAGCAACTAAAATGACAATCACAATTAATTACTGTCTTGAGTGCAAACTATGTTCTGGACATTGTGTCAAGCAGTTTGAATATACCATCTCATTTAGTCCACACATGTGATAGATATTGCAATTTTTCTTTTAAATAAGAAAATTGAGGGCCAAGAAGTTAAAGTAAAGCAACCAAAAGCACAGGACTGAGAAGTAAGTTCACTGGAATTCAAACTTAGATTGGTTTCATTACAAAACCCATACTCGTTACCATTTTGCTCTGTCTCCTTTGCTAGGTTGGATGAGCAAAGGAATGTGTAATTTTTCTGTGTAAAATTTTTTTGAAGGCCAGCGGGGGAATCATGAAGACAGGCTGAGCTCTGAGTTCTTCCAGAGGAATTTCTCATGGATAGCTTTCTATAATCCAGCCTGAGACCTTTTGTTTATCTCCTGCTATTTTCTAAAAAGGTTTTGATGTGGGACACGTTGATCCCATTGATTTTTCTGGTTCTCACTGCTTTTGTTGTTGTTTTCTACTTGTCCTTTCTCTTGTCTATACTCTTATAGTACCCTACTGACTAGCTTCCAATCTCTCCCTATTTAAAATATCAACATATCCAGCAAAGAATGATTACCTAATGGGTAATTTTCAGCATGACATTCTATTGCTAAAAAAAAAAAATTAAATGGCTTCCAATGAAAACTGGTAAAAAACCAAGACCTAATATCAGATTTGTTAGGTTTCTGTATATGCCGTCTTCTATTAGGGTATGTTTTTGAGGGTAGTATTCATATTCATACTTATTAGTTTTCAAAAGCATTTAGTACACTGCCCACATTTAGTACATATTCAATAAATCATTATCAAGCAGACATGTACACACTTGAATATATAATGTAATATCTAGGATTAATTTTGAGATTTGAATAATACTATCTCTTGGTATTAAATTGCAACTTTTCAGTTACTAATAATGTAAGTCTGTGGTCCAATAAAAAAAATTGTTGATCCAGGTTATTCTTAATTTTCTGATTGTTCTAAAAGGAATCTTTTTGAGATTTATGAAGAGACTAAGGGCTTCAAGATAACTAATGATTCTTCAGAAAACCTGAAGGGAATTACAGATTAATATATTACTATTGCATCATTGTCTTTATCTCCTCTCTCTACTTAAGGATTCTCCACAGTTATGGCTATCACCTCTGAATAAGGAAAATAAAATTAATCCTGGAGAAGGTCTTGATCTATTGAGAATTTCCAATTTTAAATGAAATTAAAAGAAAAAAATATAAATTAAGGGCTTGGTGATGGATTCTCATAATGAAGATAACTTCCCTGGCATGTTTATTCATGTAGAGAATGAGGACATTTGGTGACAGGACACAGTTTTACCATGTTTACCAATGTCAGCATTTGGGATTCCATTTAATACCCGAATGAAATCCAAATGTTGCAACACTTCCTTTAGCAGAGCATGCATCCCCTAAGACTGGACATGAGAGCCAGTGTGAACAAAGCATTATAGGGTAGATCAGGTTAAAAACACACGTGCATCCATATATGTACACACACCTACACGTACACATGTGAAAGCTGATGGCTTTGAACAGTTGTAGAAGTCCCCAGCCCTAACCTTATAACTTTATCTGTGCCTTGGCTACGGATCCACCTGCTCAGAATAGAACAGGGCATGCTGTGATGAATAATTATTTAATCAAATAATTGTTCCGTGCCTCCAACACCACTCCTTCAAGAATCGAGCTGGAAAAAAAGACCAGCAAATATGTAAATTGGAACTGATTAGGGGATTAAGTTTCACTAAAAAAAATTTAAAATTAAAAATTGGAATAAAAACAGCCTGCAAATCCCTCTAAGCCAAGCCCTGTCTCTGAATTACAACACTAGCGCCTGTCGGCTGTGATAATTTCACTTCATTAAGTTCCAGATATAAATAGAGAGCCTTTTTTTCCCATCCACCACTTTAAATAAGCATGGACTGAAACACAGGGGTTATTGATCCCCTCAGCTGTTTGTTATTGGGCCTTTGGTCTTGCTTCATTGCGGCATTAGAAACTTCCAAACACCGATATCATGAAGCCAGGGACAATTCACCTCCGGAGAAACCATTTTGAAGTCATTGTTTCCACTGTCGGAAAATATTAAAAGAATAAAACTCATCAAGTATGCTACATGCCGAAATGCAAAACAGACGTGTGCATACACTGTGCCTAAGGAAGGCAGAGAAATTAATAAGAAAACTTCACGAAATACCCATGCTTTGGGCACTGGTACCAGATTGCATGATACGGTAAGATAATATAAAATAGTATTTTTCTTGGATGTTGAAGGGTTCATAGTCAAAGTATTTCTCCCCTAAATCAGAGGCTTTCATAGTATAGATTTATCAGATAATGAATAATCCATTTTTTTCCAAGTAACTCTATTTTTTGTCTCCCAAAACTTTGAAGAATGACATGTATTACTTGGAATATCACTAATTCTAATCTTAAAAATAACCTATGAAAAACAGCAAAACAGTGGAATTAAGATAATAAAAAACATCCTTTTTGTGGTTTAAGGTCAGTGTCAGCAAACCTCTGGCAGAGGCAGAATCAGGGAAGTTATGTTGGAACTTCTATAACCATTTACAAACATAACCCTTTAAAAATGTAAACCCTTCGCTTAGCTGGCGGGCTTCGTAATCAGGTGGTGTACTGGGTTTGGCCCAAGGGCCATAGTTTCCTGCTCCCTGGCTTCATATAGACAAGACACTAGTTCTTTGCTACTTATGTACTATTTGTCATTTTTCTCGAGGTTTCTGTCTGGCCACTGAAGAGTCTGGACATTTAGATTTAACCTTTTATCTCAGAAAACACAAGTTCAAAAACATTTTAAGTCTTAAGGGGAAATATTTACAAGATATTTACCTGATGTCAATGGGCATGTGTCCATCTCATAAACTGACTTGGCACCTCTTGGTCCCAGCAAACATGATTGGCCAGGTGCGGCTGGCAGTGCCCCACGCGTGAATCACAGAACAAGGCTGTTGTTGGTCAACGCTGAGGGATAACGTCTGGGCTGTGGGCGGAGGTCCGGAGGTTGCCGGGGTCTGGCAGGGCTTGTGTTTGACTCAAGTCCATTGGTTTTATAAATTATTTATTTATTTTTCATGTTGATTCCAAAAATAGATTAAGGGGCCAACACCCAAGGACAAGGTGATTCAGGAAATTGTTTGGGGGATCCTCAGTTTAATTCATTTTGGTTTATGTTAGTCAAGTGATTCTTGTTCCCTGAGAACTGCATGAGTTTAGTGGAAAGTACAGTAAAGGAGAACAGAGCATGGGCTGTACATCAATATTTATACCAAAATTTTATTTATTTATTTATTTATTTATTTATTTATTTTTATCGATTAAAGTATTACATGTGTCTCCTTTTTCCCCCATTGGCCTCTCCCTGGCCGCCACCCCTCCCCCCAGCATAAGCCCTCACCCTCCCTGGTGTCTGTGTTCATTTGACACCAAAATTTTACCAAGGAAAGATAACGCCAGTGTCTTTTGGGTAGGGTTTTGTGCATGGCTGAAGGAGAGGGTAGAAAGCTCTGGCTCTCTTGGCTGTGAGAAACTGCGTGCAGGTACTACATGGGCTGTAAGTAGCTTACCATATGGCTTCCTATGGCAGCAGCACACCCGGAACCATCTTCTTGGTGAGTAATTCTGCACCACAGTTACACACTACACCATGCACACACATGCACACACACTTGCACACAGTTTCATACACAGTTTCCTTATTGGTTTATATACCTTCCACTTATGCTTTCGAGCCTATTTTCCAGAGGCTGGGTCTCTTGGTGAATTTACATTTTGGGAAAACGGGTAGTCTGACACTAAAATTTATTCATTCCGCTCATGAGCCTCTGGAGCCTTAGGTCCACACTAACTGATAGATAATATGGGCTACATATGTGATTTCTGATTTTCTAGCATCCATACTACACAAATAAAAAGAAGTGAAATTAATTTTCATAAGTTTATTTTATCTAGTATGTCCAAATTTTTATTTCTACATGGTTTTTACTGTTTATTACATTCGATGAAGTTTTCTAATGATTTTTAAAGGGGTTCACTAAATCCTAAAGTAGTTGTAATCCATAATTTTATAGCTTTTTAAGTGGTTTTTATTTTATTTTAGAATGAGATGAAGGGAGAGGGAGCAAGATATAGAAACATCAATGATGAGAGAGAATCACTGATGGGCTGCCTCCTGCACACTCCCTACTGGAGATCCAGCTCACAACCCAGGCATGTGCCCTGACCAGGAATCGGACCTGTGACCTCTTGGTTCATAAGTCAACATTCAACCACTGAGCCACACAGGCTGGGCAATAATTTTATAGTGCTAAAGGTAGAGTGTTTCTTGGCTATTTTGCAGATATCATCTAGAGGGCATTGTTATTGAGTTATGTGATTAGAGGATGGGATGGTAACACAACAAATTAAATATTCAGCTTCGAACCCTGCGATTTTGGCTGTGGCTACATCCTGCACCACAGTCTTAGCTTTTAAGAGTTTCTCAGTGTGGTTGGCCCTTAGAAACTCTGCGAGGTTTGCTTGACATCGAGGTCTGTGAATTAAGAACACAACTTTCATTTATTTGGCAACAATGGGAAAGTGTGCTGGTTGCCATGGAGACGGGTAAGCCATTTCCTCTCCTACATTATGAGCACTGGCCTTTCTACCTAGTCTGATTTCCGTCCAGTTACCCAAGGGTTTGGTGAGATGGGGGAGTTTGATCCCAGAGGCTGGCATGGCTCCAGGCAGAACAATAAAAAAAAGGCATAAATCCTGGGGAAAAGAGGTTGACACCGGTGGGAGGTGTGAAGCTGCAGACTTGAAATATGGCGGCCACCGCACATCTGCAGAAAACACAACACACAGTGAAAGAGCGCATCTTACTCGGAGTGAACACATGTGCCTAACCTCTGGTGCTCACAACTCGGATGCCAACGGGTGATGCCCCTAAGAGATCTTAGCCCAGTGACATCTCTGGACTTTTGTAAATAATTCCTGATCCCCACTTGTACTATTTCAAGAAACCGCTTAGTTTCTCATTGATGGTTTGATCCATTATTTTAGTAGCATTTCTTAAGCACATTCTAAGGGCAAGGCATCCTTTTAGATCATGGGGTGGGAAAGGGAGTGAGGGGAGGACCCAAACCAGGGAAGGTCTCTGAACATGGATATGGGTCCACACTTCATTTCCTAACTGAATGCAAATGAAGGACTGAGGTAGGGACACTTGCTCTCTATTTATCTGTCCAGAAAGAGGGATGGAGTTGTGAAATTAATTGATGTCTGAAGTAACATCCCAGGGCCTACTAACTTGACTCAGTGGTTGAGCATCGACCTATGAACCAGGAGGTCACAGTTTAATTCCCAGTCAGGACACATGCCTGGATTGCAGGACCAATCCCCACTGGGGGGCATGCAGGAGGCAGATGATCAATGATTCTCATCATTGATGTTTCTATCTTCTCCCTTCCTCTCAGAAGTCAATAAAAATATTTAAAAAATAAAATGAATAAAGTAACTTCCCAGGACTGAGGCTCCAGAATACCAAGGAGGTTCCTTAGGCCAATTGGCTGGCACTGGGATCCTTGACACTAGGCGACAGCCACAGAAACAGGGACACCAGTGCTAGCTTCTGTGGGTTCTGCGGTATCGCTGTATGGGCATGCTCACACACCTGCTTAGAGTCAAAGTATCAGACTCTGCCAACGCAATGGGAGAGAAGTGGAAAATGGCTTGAGTTTTTTTGTTTGTTTGTTTTTAGTTAAATATATATATTTCCAAGGTATATGTGATATGTTATTTTTGGAATTATTTAGAATTTAAATAATTAACAACCAACTTTTAGATGACCACCTCATTTAATACAGAATCTTCTTTCAGTTTTCTGGTTAAGACCTAGGCTTAGATTTCAGCCAATAACATATTAAAATCTGATAAGAAATATAAGGGTTATTTTTCCTTTATTTTCCTCTCTTCCCCTCTCTCTTCCCCTCTCTCTTCTCCTCTCCTTTCCTCCCTCTCACTCCCCTTTCACTCTTTCATTTTTTCAGCACTGCAATTTATAAGGACAGATATAAATTCATCTGCTAATAGGGAGAATGATCTCATTAACTCCCTAAGCATCTCATCGAATATTCTAAATCTCTGTTGATACAACTTCCAGAATTATTGAGAAGAGACAGATTTATCTGCATCATCCCTTATATCCTTCAACTTAATCAGGCTGATTGCTCAGAATGAGGGCAGAAAGGCGTAACAGCCCCCGGGATGCTTGCCAGCAGGATCAGGAGATACTGGGAGCAGCTGAGGGAGCTGTTGGAAGGAGCTTCCCACTAGGAGCGTCATTCCTTTGGCCCCAGCTCTTCGCTCAGTTTCATAGCCCACCGTTATCTAGACCGTTGCTTCTGTGGTGTCAGAGATAGAGACAAAGGCTAGTATCTTCCCTTCTGAACTCTTATGAGCTTTGTCACCATTTTATCATCAGTGGGCTCAGTACAGTGCCTTGTCCTTGGCATCGTTCAACAACTGCCTATTGAGTGTAGCACAGAGGAATTTGTGGAACCGATTGACACTGGCAGATGGAAAAGGTTTAAATATCTTTAGGGAAAAAAACTAACTCCTGGTAGCAACTCTACTTAGAAGCGCGTCCTGTTTTCCTTCTTCCCACCTCACGCAAGGTAGGCCCACGGGAATTTAAAGTTAGTTTAACGCCTAGAAGTGGGTCTATACCCTTTATTTCTAGGAAGAAACGGGGGAAAGATGGAAGGGGCGAAAGAGAAAAAAAGGAGCACATGATAGGCTGGATAGAAAGGTGGGGAAGATCCCGGGGAACTAGCTTTTTCTATCCCAAAAGGAGTAACCACAACAGCAGCCATAACCATAACACGTGGGCTTTACCGCATGCTTATTGCACCAGGGGTTGACCGTGTTAACTCACTCCATCCTGACAGTCACTCTGAGAGACGGAGTATTGTTATGCCCATTGGACAGATGAAGCAACTGAGCCACATGGACTTGGGTGGTTTGTCCATGGTCCTGGGGTATATAAAAACCAGGCAGCATCATAGCCTGCTTCCATAACACCACACTACGCGGCCCCTCCGCAAAGCAGAACTGCTGCTCACAGATTCTTGGTCTGCACTTGTCCCTTCACCAATGCCATTTTACTCCGTCATTGGAACCGTGTTGTGGGATGATTTTCTGGTGACCATTGCAATGACGAAGACTTTGGGGCCCAGGAAGAGAATGTAAGTTACCTCTGGTTCTCCAGTTTCCAAGGCTGTCTTACATCCCCCTGAAAGCACTTGTCCGTGCTCCGTGCCAAACACCTCCTTAGGAAGCAAGGGGAAGGCTTCCCACTCTAACGTTATGGGAACAACTAAAGATTCCCATTGTAGCAGTTAAACTCGCCGCCTTTTACGTCAAAATGAGGTAGTGATTTTGTTTTGGAGGAATTTTATTTTTGATGAAATTTCGGTTCCAGATGTCTGAGAAGTGGCTTATTTCTCTGCCTCTCGTCATTGGCACCATGCATCTCCATCCGCAAGGACCACGACTCATGGTACTTTCGGTTAATCCCAGGAGGAGGGGTAAAAGTGAATAACTGGTCATTTTTAACTTAATCACTTATAGTAGGGCCATGCATTAAACATAGAACTGAATCGTTCTTTAGAGTAATATTGATTCAGGAGATAGGACTCATGCATAAAGGACTAACTCAAAGCAAAATATTTTTAAGTAACGATCTTACACATGTAACTATACCTTCACACAGTGACACATTATCATTGTACTTTCAAAGTTCTTCTTAAAAACAAATGTGATAAATGGCTGAGTTATTATTTCAGTTTGGAAATAGGCAGTTACAGAAATAACATTTTAATATATTCCAGATTAGGCTGTATGCTATATTTGTAATAAGGACTTGTTTCCAACATTAGTTGGCAGATCACTCATATGAACAATTATCCAAATAGCTATTAGGATATGATTGCTCTCATTTCCAGGCAAAGCGGGGTTGCCAGCGCTGAGCCTGGCTGCTGGTTGGATTTTGGTTTGACTTTTGGAGAAAGCCACAAGAATTTGTCAGTCATCTTGGCTGTAAGGGAGTCTCCCTGTCTTGGGGCTAGTCTCCTTCCTACTTGAAACATAGAGGCAAATGTGTTTCTCTTTTGTTTTGTTTGTACAGTTTTACATGCTCTAGGAAAAAGAAAAGTAGGGAAGGGGAGAGGGAAAGAGGGAAGGGGCGGTGTTGCACAGGAAAGTAAAATGAAACACTGAGGCGGTGAAGAAGCCAACAGCTTAAAATCATGGAGAAGCCCGGATGCACCAGACGTGGCCATGCACAGACCCTCCTGTGACTGTGCTCCACGGGAATCTCTCTGCAAGCAAGGCTCATACTTGGTGTGACCGGTCGCAGTGGATGCCAGAAAGAAACGGTGTTTATAGAAATAGAGAATCAAGCTTTTCCCTGTTGACCATTCATTATGCTTCTGCATAGCTTGGCACCTGGGGATCCTGCTGGTTAATCTGGTCCAACACTCCAGCCCAAGAACAGTGACTCCCTTAGACGAGGTGAAGAAAAGCTCCCTTTGTGCACACGCCTAAGGCCGGTGGAAAGATTACTTGGCAAGTCCACGGGCTCCATGGGAGTGGGGTGATCCCTCCCACAGCCGCACGATGATGGAGGCTCACGACAGGTCTCAGATTCTACTCACCCGCCCCCGAAACCACTGTCCCTGCCACAGCTGGCAAGGTCTCCATTCTTCAGATTGTGGTCTGGGGAAGGGCTGAAAGGGCAAGGCGAACATATGTATTTTTTTCCTTTCAACCTAAAAATGAAGTTCATCTTGCTGAAATGCATTTTGCCAGGTTGGGCCTCAAAAGATGAGTTATCTGAAAGGACTAGCTTTTTTTTTATTGATTTCTTAGAGGAATGGGGAGGGCGGGAGAGATAGAAACTTCAGTGATGAGAGAGAATCATTGATCGGTTGCCTACTGCACACCCCATACTGGGGAGCAAATCTGCAACCCAGGCATGTGTCCTGACTGGGAATTGAACTGTGACTTTTTGGTTCATAGGTCAACACTCAACCATTGAGCACACCGGCTGGGCAAGAATTATATTTAGTGCGTAAAAAAATGCCATGGACTCAGAAATGGGTGTTTTTCTGACCTACTGTTAATGGGATGAGGATGTTTTACTTTGCATTGGATCTGTGTGTCTCCAGTAGCCATCAAGTTGAAGTTCTTGCTTCTGTTGATTGTTATCACCAGTGAACTATTGTGATAAGCTGGCCCGGGGTGCTATTCTGATTACCTCTCCTGATCCTGGAATTCTGAGGGTTAGTAGAAGGGAGTCAAATAGAAGGGAGGCAAAAGATCCTCTTGGGGCAAAATTTATAATTATTTTCACCTAACATTTCTTGACCTCTTGCCATGTGGCAAGGCATGGAGTTCTTATAAATGCATGATCTCTTCCTATGCTCACAGTGATGCTCTCTGGGAGGTACAATTATCCTCTCCATCTTCTAGCTATGGAAACAGGGTATCAGAGAGGCTCAGCATCTCATTGAAGTGTATGAGGAGCATATGAATGATGCAGGATGCAGACCCGGCTATCTTAACACCGACTTCAGGGCCGAGTGGGTTCTTGATTATGAGCAGTTGCATAATGACCTGTATTTTGAAGGACATTTTCATAAACGTTACCTCAGAAGAACCACAAAGTCGTCGTTTTTCGTGTGGTGGTCGCAGAACCATGCCTGAAGGGAGACTGTTTGCCTCATAGACTTAAGCACCGATCGCTCTCTTTTCCTGATACTGGAAGTTACAGCTTTTTCCCTTCATGACCAGCATGAAAGACTATATGGAAAGGATTCCAAATGGCTTGAAAGATAATAGTCCAAATGGGTTTTGGTTCTTTTTTGTAAAGAAATATTTAAGGTGAGAGATTGTTTTATTGATACCTGGAAGAATGGGGTGAGGGTTGCTGAGAAAGAAATTGATGAGGCAAGATTAATGTCAAGAAAAAGGTGGTGATGGAATGAACTCTGAGCTCCAGGGATGTTCTTTTTCTTCTTGACCCATGCTTCCCAAACACCAAGGTATTTTTGGCATTTCTGTTTTCTTAACAAAAACCATGTAAAATACGACGAATAAAATATAGCTAAATAAAAGATATCGAGGCAATAGTTATATAAAAACTAACAAAATTATATATTTTTTGGAAAAGCTTATCTTGAATAATGTATATTTTTTAAAAAGCTCCATTATTGTATGAAGTGTTCTTTAAAATAGAAGTCACCATCTGTGACAGTAGGACTGTATTAGAAAGCATTTAGGCATTTCTGTTTAAGTTCAAAAGAAATAATTGACATTATTCTTTTGCCCAAGAATGAAATATATATATATATGAAATTAAGGGTGAAGAAAGATTCAAAGAGAAGGCATGATTGATTCATAAGCCCCAATCCTCTAACTATTTTATGAGATCACACCAAATGTCACCAAAACAATACATCACATTCTCTGGAATCTTGTTTTTTTTTTCCTTCCACAGAATTGCAATGTTGACCTGGCATTATCTCATTTTGTATTGTTAATTTAAGGGGAAGCTCACATGACTCCCAAGGTCAAGGATATAATCAACTATAAAGAGAATAGGCCCTCCTGTTTTATATAAATTTTTATTAAAATCTGCAGTTGCCTGGGGTCTAATGATATTCTGCATGCACTTTCCTTTTTATAACTACTGCCGAAATTGAACTTGGAAAAGAGAGGGAAAAGATTGATATTGTTGGTGGTTGGGGTTTGCATTTGACATTCCTCAAATAATGGGATGTAATATGGTTATGCAGAAAACAGATTGATTTTTCACAATTTTCCCACAGAGGTAATGGGGAACAGACTGCAGGAAATGCCAACGTTTCATTGGAGGGGGGGGCGCTATTTGCGACACAACTGAAGAAGAAAACAAACTCAAACCATCCTTTTGTGTGATTTTCCTTTCAATGTTTTCAAGCAGGACATTTGCTGACCAGTTTGTTTTCATTCCTGCAAATTTGAGAAATTTGGGAATATTTTTAGTTTTGCAGAAAGATTTCAGAAAGTCTACCAACTGGGTGAATCACACCTGGTCATATTTAAAATAATGATGATAGTAATAGAATTTACATAATATTTTATTCTAAGGATTTAAGATGTATGTTTTAGAATCTACTCTTTTTAACCCCCCCCCCGAAGTCCCCTCTTCTCTGCTTTCCAATATTCTGTCAGATGCTAAAAAATAATGTCAATTTATTACTGTTATTGAAACAGAGCCAAGGAGGTTGGGGCATCTGCCCAGTGTTGCACAGTTGGTAGCGGCAATGCTGGAATCCCTCCCATACCAACTTACACAGACTTTTAGTAATGCTAACAAAAGGAATGTACCCATGAATTTCATTTCCTATTGCTTTGCAGGAAGCCAGTCAATTCAGTTGGTTAGAGCACTGTGCTAATGAGGCCAAGGTCACTGACTCGACCTCTGAACGGTTATCTTTAGCTTTGTATTTATGAAGTTTCCCTCTATTTCTCACCCCCACCCCCAAAAAAGGACTCCCATAGAACAAAACTTTGGCTCACTTCACTTTGTGATCAGAGTATGATGGTCCCTAGAAAACCCATCTGTACCATTGAGTAGCCAATTCAAATCCTTACTAAATCCCATGTATCCAAAATGACAATGTCACTAGAACAATCAGCCAAAGTTGCTGGTGCTGGGTCTTCTTTCTTAAAATTAGTAAACCTTCGTTCTTTCCTCACATACCTCCTGCCCCCCCCCCCCCCCCCCCACTGAGCAATTCATTCTATCTTTCTTTTTCTTAGTATGGAGAGAACTGCTCCAAACCCTCTGGAGTCTAGCCAAACAGCTCCAAGAAGCCTCTGAGGGGAGGTTGCTGTCATTTGGGACTGCATGCAATTTTTAGTCCCAGCCCTGGACATCTCCCTCTAGGCCCCGGAAAGACTGATGACTGAGGCCGCAGCGAAAATGAACCCCATAAAGTCCCTGGTTTATGTGTAGATGTTGCCCTGTTCCCTTTGAGTCTCCTCTTGGGTGCACGCATCCCATTTTGGCATCTTCCCCTTTAGCTGCTTCCTCATTTTCTAAGGCATGAAAGGTCTTGGTCTTATTTGTGGCCTGAAGAGAATTCTGAACATATTCCAAGGGTCCAGCCATGTTGTCCTGAGCTCTGGACCATAAGAATAGCTGGGTGAGGATGGAGTGACAAAATGACACTTCCGTAAGAAGTGTAGGACCTACTGTCAGTAGAGAAAGCAGCATAAATCTATTATTGAAATATCACCGCTTGGTCACGAAGCATCTAGGGAGGGCGTCAGAACATGATGCTTGGAGTCACGTAGACAAGTTAAGAGGTGAACCCCTTTTTATCTGCTCACTTCCACCCACTACTGATACAGGGCCTATTCCTGACTTCCCTGGTCGGAACCCTCTGCTTCTGTTGTGGACAAGACCTTCTCGTTTCTGTCTGGCCAAAACTTTCTTGGGTCACATTCTCTCATGGGGCTATAGTCAGGCAGAACTCATGTTAGAAGACAGGCTTGTCAACTAATTGAATTATAAGCCTGGTTTCCTTCCTGGACATTGCTATTTCAAGTTGAGCCTTCTGGAGAAAGCAAAGGATTTCACTTAAAGCAACAAATCATCCTTGGATGGAAATGTAGACCCTGAAAGAGCCCAACTTCCAGGAATCTTCTTTGCGGGGCCCATACAATCACACTGTGTAGAACCGATGTGTATCTCCCACTACCATTCATAAAGTGAGTCTGTCCACAGCTATGTCTGACCTCTCGATGTAGACTTGAAGTTGTTTAGGATGAGGGCTTTGAGGGCAGTGTTCCTTTTGGCTCTGAGATACCCAGATAGAATCTCTTAATATCATTGGAAGATGGTTTCTGAAGGAAGGGGCATTCAGCCCAGATCCCTTGTATGCTTAGAAAACTTCTCCAATATCTTATTCCCAGAGCAAACATGATTCCTGTAGTTTTTCTCCTGCTTTGCTGGCAAGTCAGCCGAGTGGAGTATATTACTTCACAGTAAAACAAACCTCCCCTTTTTCTGTTCCACGGGAAATTACTCGGTGTGTAGTGCAGACGTGCCCCCCTCACGTTTCCACAAGATTTGCTTCCCTTTACAGTCGTGGATCCTGCTGTGTTCAGGAATGATCAAAAGTTACAGGAGCCTGGTTTGCATTCCTCTTCTTTTGTTACTTCCTAATCTCCAATTTCATTGACCTCCCTCCCTCTCTCCCATCTGACCACCATCCACTAATAACAGTGATTGCAAGTTTGACCCACAGAGAGGGACCAGGAGTGGGTGGGGTGGACGGGCTCCCCTGTCCCATTGGGATTGCTGTTTTCATGAGGAGACCTATGCATGAGAATCCATCCAGCTTTGGAAATGCATATCATTTGATTGTATCCTTAAGAGAAGCAAGCCATCTGCCTTTGATATCCCCTCCCCCATTTTGAGGCCATTGCAACATTGCAGGTGACCAGCATCAGCGAATCTCTACCCTGCAGAGAGAGAGAAAATAAGAGTTCCCGAAACACTATCTTGGGTGTGTCCTATAGGAGCTCCACACATATTAGCTGTTGTTTTCTTCTGCTGTGGTGGTTGAAAGAATGGTGTTCTGCTTTAGATGTTGGATTAGTAATAATCTCTCTTCTCCCCGCCCCAAAACTGCTCTATGTTTAAGAACCTAGATACATCATGTGATTAAATGGCCTATTATTAAAGCAAGTGATAGTCATCAAAAGAGTAAGTTGGTGTGCCCTGGCCAGTGCGCCTCAGTTGGTTGAGCATCATCCCATGCACTGAGAGTTCGCAGGTTCAATTCTGGTCAGGGCACATGCCCAGGTTGCAGGCTCTATCCCCGGTAGGGGATGTGAAGGAGGCAGCTGATCAATAGTTCTCTCTCATCAATCTCTCTGTCTCTCTCTCTCCTTCTCCCTCTCCCTCTAAAATCACTAAAAAAAAAAAAACCCAAACATTTTTTTTTTAAATAGTAAGTTGGTGAGTTATTTAAAAAAACCCAAACAAGAAAAAGCAATGGATTACTAATGCCCAGGTGTCTGGTTACCTTAGGTAATTAGAGCCATACACTAATGGAAGTATGTTTTGGGGTCCACCTTCCCATAAAGCAGTTCAATTTAACCTATTCCACTGTCACAGTACGTGAACGTTATCCTGAAAGTCCATCTTGTAATGCCTCTTATTAATCACTAGGAGGAAGAAACTTCAGCTAACGCTACCAGTCATTCCCCACAAGGCAAAATAAAGTAATGCCAAGTTGGCCTAATAGTGATGAGTGAAAAGCCTCGTCTTCGTTTAGGAAATGCAGCCTATTGTTCATAGGTTTCAGAATTTACATACGTAGTATGTTCAACTTCAGAATTCAGTGATGTTTCGTTGCAACCCTAGGAAAGAGGGGTTCAAAAACAGTGGCTTCCATTTATGACTTAAGGATTTGTATTTATTAGTGGGTATGGACTCTCCTTCCTATATGCCAGGCATATGTGCCTAAGTAACACTGAAGAGAGAGAGAGAACAAAAAAGAGGAACCAACAAACAAAAAATGCATAGACACAGATGACAGAACAGTAGTTACCAGAGGGAAAAGGGGGTGGTGGGGTAGAAGAAGGTGAAGGGACTCAAATACATGGTAACAGAAGGTTTGACTTGGTAGTAAACACACAGTGCAATATATTGATGATGGATCATAAAATTATGTATTTGAAACCTATATAATTTCATTAACCAATGTCACCCCAATATTTTTAATAAAATTTACAAAGGTGAGTGAGATATATACCAATATGACCTTTATGAAGCATGCTGCACTTTATAATAGTGTTACTAGGACATTCTAGAAAGGTTAATTCCATAAATTATCACTGTAGGTAAAATTATTGACATAAATGTGTATATGTATTTAGAAAGAAGAGCTGGATTGAGCTTCCTGTGAGGTTTTGGGGTAATTGTAAGACTTCCGCCCACAAATATTTTCTACTTCGGAAGGGTTACTAAAGTCATCCTCAACACGGGGAGTTTTCAAATTTTCTGTCTTGCTTGCAAATAAAAGAGTCATTTTACATTATACCCCTTCCTCACCCCCGCCCCCCCCCCCCCCACACACACACCCCACCTCACTCCCAGCAAAACGGGATCTTGTTTGAATCTGTAATACATAAACAATAGAGAAAGACTCTCCTGGGTTGAAGTAACACTGGTGGGTCTAGGGCAGCTTTGGCTACTAACCTCCTGCTCCCTGATGATCCTTTGGTGGAAAAGGGAAGGGGAGACGTGTTGGTGGCAGTTACCATGACTGTGAAATTGTGAAGTACCCATTTCCCTTGGGGGTGTCATTCGAGGTCTCTTCCTTATTGTGTTACTGCTTCTAGTTCTTATGCTTAAGAAAAGGGAAATGTAATCACTTTTATGCACAGTGACCTAATATATGCACAGAAATACACTGAAGGGGATAGAGTAGGTAAGTGAGGTACACACAGCCTGAGTTCCCAGCTGTGTTTGCTAGCTGAGTCCCAGTAAGTGACTAAGTCTCTCTGGCTGCTCTCCATCAAATGGGAGAGGATGATATTAAAACCTGTTGATTTAGCTTTCTGTGAGGTCCAAAGAGATAACATATAGGAAGTACTTAGCCCAGGTTCAAGCATCAATCAAGTCCTCAGTAAACATAAATGTTAATGAAAAAGAATGGGAATAAACACTTACCATGAATTGGGACTATAGCAACAATTCTACAAGATGAAGCTAGAATTTATTCAATGATGGTCTACTCCGCCTCTTCACTTCAGGCAACATTATTCCCTCAAACAAGGAGCCAAGAATATTAAATGCCAAAATAAAAGATTATTTATGAAGCTTATCACTGCCTGGCGAGTTTCCATGCAGTAGCTAATGAAGACAGAAGTGAGTAATTCATTATCTTGCTTTTGAAGGGTGAAATATTTACCATTTTAACTTTGTTAGTTCTTCTGTTGGTCTGACGATTCTGCAAATTAATGAGCACTGCCACTGGTTGTGACTTGTGTCCACCAATTGAATAAAAGTAAACCATTCATTAAGATGTGAGACAGAAGAGATGCAGAGTTGATATGATATTCCTTATTGGCTGCAGACGCTTGAGAGTTGGCAGTTAAGAGAGGAAAGAAAAGATCAACTTTCAGAATGTTCATTTAATTAAAATAATACATTGTAGAGCTCAACATGATTCTTGGCACAGAATCAACAAATGAATATCATCATCATCATCAGTATCATCTCTACCACCATCATCATTCAGATGCACCTCTCTGACTGAAATGGTGTTTCCTTCCCCAAAACGCAGGAATTTCAAGCGACATCTGTTTTTTGAAAAATGGAACCTACTTACATGGCACCCACGCGAATAGAAAAATCACTCTCATGGCTGATGCAACTGAAAGTGTTTTTCAAAAACAAAATAAACATTGCATTAGACAGACTAGAATGTTTACGTTTTAATAAGTTTAAGACATCAGTGTACTTTAGCATAGTGCATTCTCTTCCTGGATTTCTACACAATATGCATTTTAGTCGCGAATAAACTGAGAAGCTAGAGTGGCTTGACTGAGACAGGATCGGAGAGATGTGAGGAAATGAGTGGAACCCAGGGTGTCAGACTGAGGTGGAGTTTAACTTCTGACCCTGCCTGTCATTAGTACTTTGGGGAGATTTCTGGAGAGTCAAGATAATGGTTTAGTGATGACCTAAAGAGATGGATGGATGGATGGATGGATGGATGGATGGATGGATGGGAAGATAGATAGATACATACATACATACATACATACATACATACATACATACATAGATAATACATATACCTCTAATATCCATTTTATTTTTCCTTTGTAGATAAAGCCCATTTGTTAAACTAGTAACTGACAAATAGCTACATGAGAGAAACCCTGGAGCTCAGAAAACGGCTGCTCTGTTTTGTAATCTTGTTGACAACCAAAATAACTCAAAGGACAGAGCATCCAGAGGAGCATGCCATTTTCCTGATTATGGCCCCTGCATTAAAGTTGGAGGTGGCTAGGTCTGAGGCGAGAGAGGAGTGATGTTAATGGTTATCTGTGTTCACTGTGTACTGAAGCTTTTGACAAAACTGGGTGAGATTTCCTGGCTTGAGGTCCGTGTCATTTCTCCAAGCCCGGGCTTTATTTCCAGAGCCTCGTGGTTTGGAGTCCCGGTCCGGAGTTGGCTTTCCAACTCGCCCCGGGCCTGCCGCAGCCAGATTGAGTTTGCTGTTTCTGGACTCAAGTGCAGAACAAGATCCTGGAGCCTCAGGTAGGGGATGTTTGACCAGAGAGGAAGAACTCACTGTCTGCAGTCTCCTTTGCTCAGAGAATGGAATCGCCTGTCTGTGCATGCGAAACTACAGTGCACACATTGAACTCCTGCGTGTAACATTTTAATGCACTCGTGCATTTCTTCTGTGGAAAAAGAAAAGGTATTCCCTCCCCCCAGGGCTGTACAAACAGAATAAATATAAAGTTAGCAGTAGGGTCATAGGACTTGCCCTCCATGGTTTTTGTTGCTATGGTTCCCAATGCATCTCTGGAAACTCTCTTAGCCTTTGTCAAGTTTTTATCAATTAAGACAGTATATTCATAAATGTAAATTAAAAACAGCATTGCGATCTTTAAAGAGGTAAACATTTAAAATAGGACTGTCCCCTTTTACAAAAATCTAATCTGGGTGCATGGTACAATAATCCAGGGAAGAAACACTATGGGGAACATGGACTAACCTATTTAAGTTCTATGAAAGGTGCTCTCTTCCCAAAGTTATTGTCCAAGTTACAATTTTGAAATCCCCAGTTTTCTTCTTTTCCTGCTACTCTCTGACACCGCGCCTTGGCCAGTCTAAATCAATGGCACGCTACACGGTTGCCTTGAATCGCCCCTGGCCCCAAACCCTCCCAACGTGGCTGGTTGCAGGGCATCTCCCTACTCAAGGTTCATGATGTTCAGTCCTTTTAGTTTGATTTTATCCAAGATGAAAATTCAACTGTGCCTCTCCCCATGCCCTCTGCTCATCCAGTTCAACTCCATGTAAAATGGTTTCATTTAACTGGCTATGAATTTCAGACACGGGCAGGTGTTTGCTGGTGTGACATAAAAGAAAAAGGACATGAATGGGATGAGGAAATCGAGGGTAGAAAACAGAGGCATGCTCCCACCCTTGCTTAGGAAGTTCATCTTTAGGCTCCATTTGGGAATAAAAATAGAGTTGAGGTTTTTCTTCCTGATTGATAGTCCCTTCCTACCTTTGTCCCCAGACATCCTAAAAAGTATTGCTTTAAAAGGTAACTCATTCAGGTTGTACGTTTTCACTGACTGATAATTGAAATAGAGATAATGCTACACGGAACGACAGATAATTTTTTCAATATTCTAAATCGTTGGTTTTGCTCGAGCTGTCTAGAAACAGTTAGATAGTGGAAAGTTAATTAGACAGAGTTACACAAGTGGCCCTTGAATGTAAAAAAAAAAAATCTTTATTTTTCTCTTTAAAGGCATTTGCCATTGATTGAGAAGGGAGAGAGAAGATCATATATTTGGAGAAATGATTAATAGTTGATCCAAATAAATACATTGTAATTCGGTTCTTTTCTGTTTTTTTACGGAGCACTTGAGGAAGTGAGTGGGACCCTCTGTCATATAGACTCATGTAACATGAGTGCAGTGTGAAACACTTCCTCTTAACTCATTATTCAATGCAATTGTAATAGAGTTGGCCTCACTCACAGAAGTTTAAGGCATACACATTCTAGACCAGTCTAGCCCCAATTTCATTTACTAGTACTTATGAGGTCCCTGTAACTCTCCCTTTCTCACTCTGTACATCACGGCCTCTGTCAGAGTTTTTAACCATTCTCTTGCATGGACAACTCCTGCATTATAAACTCCAATTTCTCTTGAATTCCAGATCCAGAATTTGCAACTGCCCTCTAGACATTCCTATTGTCAAGTCCTTCTTCAGCTCAAGCTAACCCTAAACCAGTATTTTTAATCCTACCTCCAAAATTGGTACTCACTGTAGATTTGTGATGCCAGCTTTCTGCCAGCATAAACTTATCTGTAACTTTTCATTCCATCCCTGCCTTTATTCAGTTGACAGATTTTGTTATTGTCTCCTTCCAAGTAAATACTATGCTTGAATTTTTCTCTCCGTTGTAACATCCAGATCACGTTGCCCTTGCATCAGTTCTTGCCTTCATACTGCCCCACGCTGACTGCTTTTGTTTTATTCTTCGGGCTGTTTGGTTAGCAATTGTTATGTACCATGTTTGATGCTGTCATGTGAGTTTGAATTTTACCCAGCATGGCTCAAAAGGCATACTTTCCTGCTAACCTCTGCTGCTGCTGTAGTTTGGGGTATTAAAACAAGTAGGTTACATTTAATACTACAGATCCTCAGGCTCATTAACATTTTTCCATGAAATTGAAGAACAGATGGACTGCCTAGGAAAAGTCTTATTGGGCGATTTCACTAAGAAACAGGTAGGGGGCTTTCCAAAAATACAGAAAAAAAAAAAAAAAGATTAGCTATGGCCATATTAGGTTACTCTTTCTCTTTCAAGTGACTATCGGAGAAGCATTAAAAGATCATGTGCTAACATGTCATTTATTTATTCATTAAAGTGCTAACTAAGCACAGGTATTGTTGTGTTAGCATTGTTAACAAAGGGAAAGGAAGGAAGGAAGGAAGGAAGGAAGGAAGGAAGGAAGGAAGGAAGGAAGGAAGGAAGGAAGGAAGGAAGGAAGACCCCAGCAGAAGGCACAGTTAAGTACTACAGGATTTTTTCCAGAAAGAAGGCTTTCCAGCACTATGACTCACCGCTGTGTGAGGCTTATCTACCGAAAAACGAGAGCCCATGTCTTCAGTTATTTTCATACACATGTTATCCCCACCTACGGGTCTTGTTGAAGACTCATAATTCCCACCTCACTCTACAATTAGGTTGCGCAGGCTGTTCTAAAACAGGCAGAGCTGTCATTAGAATGTGCGCCAGGCTTTGGTCCTGCTGAAAATACCAAATGCTTGTGGGCAATCTCAGCGACCACATGCTGAGGCCAGCGGCAGAACATTCCCAGTCCAGGTGACTGGGCTGGCACGGGCTCTCTCGTGAAACACAAGCGTAGTGTTGCTTTCCCAGGCAGGGGACACATCCTCCCTGCACACTCCTTCATGAGGATCTCAAAAGTGTGAGATGCCATCTGCTGGAAACTGATAATATGCACGGTGATATTCTGCGCTGATACTTGGGCTGTGTCTGTCAGCGCAAGGATTACTTCCCTTCCTCTCCTTCATGGGGGCCGTGTAGGTCAAGGGTGACAGAACGCGTTAAGAAAACTTCTGCACCATCCTCTTCTGAGCAGACTTTCCCTTTAAGGTGTAAGTTTGATCTCATGACAGTCTTTTTAGGGTCGGGGAGACTAACGAGAGAGCAAATAGGCCCAAACCTAATGTATATTCAATTATAAGACACATTCTTCATTCCAGAAATGTTCAAATAGAAAAAAAATGCACTTCGTGTCTAAGAAAAGTAGGTATTATAATAGCAGCTTTCAAGTTAAATGGACCAGGAGCACACTGACACATTGAGAATTGTATCAGAGGTCGACGGAATGTTTGCAACCCAGTTAATTAAATAGGGATAGCATATGATGGTGTTTGAGCATGTTTTGCCTTATACAGTGCTCAGCACTATACCTTAGATATTTCCAGAATTTAAACGTGATCAGAAGTAGTCAACATAGGTCTTGGAATGAGTTAGCAATTCCACGGACATTCTGTAGCATTGAGATATAGACTGACAAATTCCACATGTTCTTGACACATAGTAGGTGGTAAGTAAATACTGACTGACATGTGGGCTCCAAGCTACTTTTGTGCTTATGGGCCTATGTGGATTGTGGTAATCAACTCTTTGGGAGCCCTCTCTCTGTATTGTTTCAGTTTGAACAAATTTGTGCTTTGAAATGTACTTTAGAATGATGACTTATCTGATTCAGCTCTACAGTTAATTAAAATGACCAGAAATTGTCCTAATTCTTACAGTGCACAAAATGCAGGGTCCTCTACCTGTGTAGGTTATTACATCGATCAGCGCACCTGTGTGACATGACAATCCAAATACTATGTAAGACATCAAAGTTTACCTGCCGATCATTGAGTTGTTCAGAGTCTGATATAATAATTCTATTCAAATTCATAACATAACTGGTGGCCTTGCTGGCTGCTTAAAATAAATCCCTCCGAGAGAAAGAGGCTATTTATCAGAAGCATGAGAGAGGGAATGGAAATTGCTAGATAAGTCAAAGTCAAACTTATCCTATTTTTCAGAATTGTTTTCCATAATCTACATGGCTCGGTTCAGGTGAGTCTGTAGTAATGGAAGAAGCTACCCTTATATGTGTTTAAATGATCCTCTCATCTCTGTGATATAATAGAGCTCTTCATATTCCTTTATAACATTCCCACATTGCTTTTGGAGTTTGACCAGTGGTACCACTTAGAAATCTGTCTTTCTTGGTTTTTCTGGTCTAGTAACCTCAACTGTCCTGGATCCCTCATTTATCTAGGATGTTTTTCTTAGCTTCCTGGGAGCCATAAGGAGACAGCACATTTCTCTGTTCCTTTGCCTCCCTGGGTTGTATCTGTTCCTCAGAAAGTCTTCACTGTGGACCATGTGTGAAAGGCCATGAAGAAAAATCATGTGATCTCCATGGCATCCATCAGATGTTGCTTTGGGTCCCATCTCATTCTACACCCCCCTCCCAACTCCCTGGGGCTGCAGGAGTTCACAGGTCACCCAGTTAAGACAACACTGTGGGTGCCACGGGCAGGTATTTTCTTCCCCACGAGCATGGCTAAAATCAAGACCAGAGACTGACAACCCCTCTCCCTGCTCGTGGTTCAACCTGAATCCACAAGGTCCAGAGGCACATGGTTTAGAGTCCGTGTCTTTCTCCAGTTACCAGGGACCACCTGTGCAGGCCTCTGTGCTGTTTGAGAACCAGAGATCCGCCTCCATGCTCCCGGATGGTTAAATACATTCTAATGGCTTGAGGACAAATTCCAAAAATTCTGCCAAATGGTGGCATGGGGTGGAGTTTTTGCATTTATCTTTGCAACTTTTGAATGTAAGGACCATAGGCTCCTTGGGGAAAAAAATACCAAAAATGCCAATCAAAGAAGTGGCCAATTAGAGAACCATTTATTATGGCAAGTATCCTATATTACATTGGAATATATTATTATGGAAATAAAATGATAGGTCAAACAGGAAGTAGAATTAGAGGCTGCCAGGAGCAGACTACCTGCCGCTGGGATTTGTTTCTTACATTGAACCCACGCGTTTAGCTGCACGAGGAATAAACACGATTGAAGGATCTTGGGAAGCAACCTGAAATCTGTGTGAGTCTGTGTGCATTTCTGGGGTGTGTCCCACCAATCCTGCTGATGTTTGAGGAAATCCAGTCTGCTTACGTCGAGCCTAAGCTCTCATGAGCCCAATGTCCATGGTTATTGTAATGTTTTCCTGGATTTATTTGAAAGGGTAGAAAAAGAGATCATATCATAGTTGTAATAAGACGTACAGATTTATTTCCAAGATATTTTACATTCATTTTCCTTACGAGAGTTTTAAAAGTTAAAATTTCCAATGAACCACCTTTTGGTTAAGCATGATTCTAGTTCTTTGACATTATTTGAATCTCAGCATAAAACAAAAATAGCGTAGGAAATACCTGGGATCAATCAGTAATGAGGGCCAAATGTCTGGACCCAAATGTGGGAATTTGGCATCCTTAGTGAAAGAGAAATACTTTCTCTGCTCAAATACCAACCCAACGATCTCTGTTTCCACCTCGCCCACCGTTCCGGGTAGTGATGGCATGCTGCTTTGATTTTTAGTGTGTCATTCAATTCAGCAAGAGTCTACTGAACCTTTTCCCAGGGGCTCTGTGATGGGCTTTGGTGCAGACATAAAGTTAGACCCTACACCCAAGTTGCTTACTCTCTAGAGCAGTGGTTCTCAACCTTCCAAATGCTGCGACCCTTTAATACAGTTCCTCATGTTGTGGTGACCCCCAACCACAAAATTATTTTCGTTGCTACTTCATAACTGTAATGTTGCTACTGTTAATGAATCATAATGTAAATATCTGTGTTTTCTGATGGTCTTAGGCGACTCTGCTAGCGGTTTTCAACCTGTGGGTCGCAACCCACAGGTTGAAAACCGCTGCTGTAGAGGCTGTGAATGGCGTTGAAATACAAAAACAATGAATCATGCTGGAAGGATTCTATTAAGCCCTCCAAATACAAACACAATGGAAAACCGGAAGCACTTGGCCTTCATGGAAGAAGGGCATCTGAGCTGGGACTTGTATATTGTAGACCTGGTAAGATAGTAAAGGCAGATTTTTTAAAAAGAAACTCATTGAACATGAAGTGCGTGTGACAGTTCTAAGAGGTACAGAGTCATTTGAAGACCTGGGCTATGCTTGGTAACAATCACTGACATCTGCTCTTCTACTGTCTCCGCACATGGATACTTTAATGACAACAAAGACTGTATCGCACTCACGTCTGAAGGAAGGCCATGCTTTGGATTTTGAAGGTGGGGAATGGAAGAAATCAATGCAAGTTAGGATCAGTGTTAACATGAGACATGTTTCAGGATATTTATG
Source organism: Corynorhinus townsendii (assembly GCA_026230045.1). Lineage (NCBI taxonomy): Eukaryota > Metazoa > Chordata > Mammalia > Chiroptera > Vespertilionidae > Corynorhinus > Corynorhinus townsendii. The sequence goes on from JAPDVU010000009.1 coordinate 6,071,194, forward strand.
TCTTCATTGCTTTGATTCAGTAAATATTCAACTGTAAGGACATGTTAAATTTTATACCTATGTCTGTCTGTCTATCTATCATCTATCAATCTATATCTCCAACTATCTGCATTGACTAGGCACTAGGAGCATTTGTAATTGACTCTCTCTCATGCACTATATCCCTTAACCTCCATCAAAGCCCTATTTTAACTCTTTCCCCATATTTACAGAGAGGGGTTTAAGGCCCTGAGCTGTTTAATAACTTGTTCAAGGTCATGCATCAAATGATAGTAAAGCCAGGCGTTGCATCCAGGCGGACTGTCGTCTGAACTTCAAAAGACTGCCTGCCCGCACTCTTTGCAGTATGTGTATCTGAGCCAGCACATGGCACTGTGACCAACAGCGGCTACTCAGCCGGAGAAGATGCCCAGTGGGAGAGAAAGTGAGATATCTAAGTCACACAACAACAGCTCCTTCCCTGTGGCTTGTTGAGATGAGCTGCATTTTGTGAGCATAACTGAGGGTGGACAAACAGCCCTTCCTCCTATGGGGACAACACCCCACCCGGGTGTCCCGCTTCTCTGCGGTGTAGGATGTAGATTCCTGGTGGCAAATGGGAGTTTCCCAATCACACCGGTTGAGAGACTAAGCTTGTAAATCCATCTGTGGTCGGCACTGCAGATTTGGAGGCTTGCCATTAAGAAGACATTATTCTATTAGTTGATCTGTGAATAGTGTTATTTCTTAAATACACAAGTCCTTATAACAAAGAGCATAAACTGGTTAATGTTAAAAAAAAAAAAGCAAATTAAAAAAAAACACCTTTTCTGCTATGTGTCTCTATCTCCTAGTTAGGAATAAGTGACCATAAAATCCCCGAAAGTGTGAAACCACAATATATTCCCCTGTTCTATCATTAAAAGCTATTTGCGACGTAGATGGGAATCAGGAGCAGGGGGCCCGGGGCAGAGTGACTAGCTTTAAGATCAGACATAAGGAATTATTTCCCAGCAAGAATTGGTTCTGGGAATCTTGGAGACGTTTAACGTTACAGCCTCTTAAATTTCACTATAGTACTGTATCATTTATATTAGCAACATCGAGTTCATAACATCAGAGGCTGATGTCACAAACTTAATGAAGTGACTCTGAGACATTGGGAGATGGATATACTGTAGGTACAGTATCAGGGAAACTGCCTTGGCAACCTCGTAACTGAATGGAAGTACAGATTTAGCTTTTATGTCTGTTGTTTGAGCCTGTTGGCCAGGAATCAAGCCCAGCATAGGGCTGAACTGTTCACCAGAATTTCCAAAGCGCACTTACTGAGAGTTGGTTTGCTGCAAACGTAGAATCTTCGAGAGTCCAGGCCTGCGACACAGAAGACTTGAAGATGCCCAGCAAGGGAAAATGGTTAAGCTCTGGGGATGATGTTAATGATGGGGGGCGGGAGGGAGAGGCAAACAGGGAAACACCTCATTGGAAATAGTTTTCTGTGTGTGAAATAGGGGAGGACATGGGGACACGTGTGTGTTTATGTACACAGCAAAGTTTGGAAAAAGGGAAGCTTAATTGAAAGCTCAAAGCCCTGTTTATTTTTGACACAGCTGCTTTGCAATGTCATCAATCACAACTGTGTTGCTTAATTACGGTAGAATTGTTTTTGAAGAAATTCTCAAAGTATACTGTATGGACAGTGTCATTAAAATGCTGGAACTAGAGAAGAAGATGCCCAGTGAGAGAGAGAGTGAGATACTTAAGTCACCAAGATATTTAATGGATTGGAATTAAAGGAAGCACTTCTACCCCTCTTATCAGTAATATATAGAACCAATGATATTGATGGGATGCTAACAAATAAGAGACAAGACATGGACACAGTGATTGGTATTAGCTGCTACTGCCTGTTAGTGTGTCATGAACATAAAGGCACTTTAAAGTAGGGTTGTTGTTTTTTTTGTTTTTCTGTTTTTTATTTTATTTTTTAAGCGCACCTGAAACAAGAATGTGAAGACTCATTAAGGAATACCTAATAAATTAAGTATTGATTTTCTTCATTTCTGGTTTTATACTAGATTCTTCTTTTTATGGGGCATTTAGGTACTGAAGTAAACTTGCTATTTTTGCTTGTAAAACTATATCTATATCTATTTATCTATCGATGGCTTCATCAGTGTCCAGAGATTTAGTGAGAATTTTTGTTTACAATAGAATGGTACACATAGTCCAGTGATAACAGTCCACTAAAGAAGAAAGGGTTCAAAAAGCACTACTGGGTAAGAAGTTGTACAGAACTTTCTGGAAATCCATGACCCAGGGAAGAGCATTTGATGGAGATTCAGAGCAAAGAGGGAGCATGTGGTCAATGTGAGAGGTTGGCTTGAGGGTTTATAACGATTAATATAATAGCTCACACCTAGGTGTACTTCACTGGGTGGGCATTGAGGTAAGCACCGCAACTATTAACAGATTTAATTCTCCCAGATCGTAGGGTGCGTATTATTTCCACCTCTGTTTCAGATGATCTGGCTGAAACACAGAGAGGTTAATACTCGGCTAAGGAACAGATGTCAGAACTGAAATCTAGACACAGTATGTTACAGATGGAACATCCCAACGGTCCAACAGCTGGAAAATGTCTAGTTCTCCTGAAACCAGAAAGCTGACAGAGTTGTGTTTTTTTGTTGTGTTTTGTTTGTTTATTTGTTTTTGTGGGTGTTGTTTTTTGGGGGGCTTAACATGAAGGAAAAATAGGTGGGAGCTGTTCTGCTTTATTTTGAGCAGCAGGAGACCAAAACAAAACAAAACAAAACAAAAACAAAACAAAACAAAACAAAACAAAACAAAACAAAAACAACTCATGGGTGATGGTAGTGTCACGGAGACCTGAGAGGGGGAAATAGTTATGTCACCTGAGCCTTGATGAAGGAAGGCAACAGGGGGCATAATCAGAGGAGAACCCTAAGATTTAGGAAAGTGGATTCAATGCAAACATTAAAATGGAGGTTCCGCCTTGGCCGGGCAAGAGCTCTTGGTGAGAGCATCATCTTGATTACACTAAGAGTTCCATCCCAGGTCAGGGCACGTAAATGGGTGCATCAACAAATGGATGTGTTTCCCCTCTCTCTCTCTCTCTCTCTCTCCTTCTATCTCTTTCTCTCTAAAAATAAATAAAAGTAAAACACATGGAGGTTTCCATGAGCATTTCTCAAAAACACATCATCTCAGAAGTTAATAGAATTACTTCTTACAAAGATTCTGTACTGTACCCTTCAGAAGTAAAGCAAAGAGTAAGAGTAAGCATAAGAAATTCCATTACAGAGCTAGAATCTCTACGAATGGCAAAAATGCAGTGCCCCGGCCAGGGGAGCCAACGTAATGTATGGTACATCTAGACAAAATGAGCCGACATCCCTTAAAAGGAGGTGTTTATCTGGTTTACTTTTGTTGTTAGCCAGCACAAGCTAACCTGTGTTTGTAAGATGCATTCCCACTAACCCAGGTATATACAGAGACTGATTCACTTGGGACTTGGTCAAAGAACATTCTAGAATGGCAGCTATGTAAGGTTTTATATACAGTTATTTAGGGAGGTGTGATTGGTTCCCTCTAAACTGCATGAGAGTGAATACTGTCTCTCTTATGACCTGGTCTGGGTATTTCTCCTGAGTTCCTTGGCCTCACGTCCTACCCTTCCCTGCTCCTGTACTGTTACTATGGGGACATCCTGTTCTTGTTGTTCCAATCGCAGTGTGGTCTTAGTTTTCTGCTGGTACACTTTCTCCAATTCTGCTTTTAGGGTGCTGGGCCTTATCCACATTTCCCAGAGCTCACTGCTGGGCTCCTTATCTGGGGAAAACACAGTTGTAGTTCTTTTTTTATCTATCTGATTTATTCCATCCTATGTTCTATCTGTCCTCCATGTTCCATTGACTATGGTGACTCCTCAGAATTAAATTCAATTGTGTTTAAAAGAATTACTTCTTGCTTGAAAAAGTAATCACCCACGAAGTCGCTCCTACATAACACTACTGAGTGCTTCCTGAGCCCAGGCCGATACGGACATTTTTGGGACAGGACAACGTTCGCTTATAATATTCACATAGTTGCTGTCTCTAGAACAACACTTGCTCTCAACCATTGGCGATGCTGAGGAATGAAATGAACCTCCTCAGATTTTATTGATGGGCTGTCAGTTGGGGTCAGAAAGATATTTTTTGAACTTTTGTCAAAACTCTAACAATATCCTTCTCCCCTGGCCCTTTAATTTGCTTCTGGAAACGTATCCCAAGGTAATAATACTGAACACAGAAAAGCTTTATGTAAACAGTAATAGTCTTCACCCTCTTCAGTGAAAGAGAACAACCAGCACTCAATAATGTGAGCATAAGACAAAATGAAATCATATTGCACCATTCGCATTATGCTTGAAAAATAATTTATACTCATACATTGCAGAATTTTTATATAAAGTTTGGGAGAAAATGGTTACAAGTTATATATTTAATATGATTATAAATACGTAAAAATCTACACTGAAGGAAATCTAGAGCGAAATTCACCATTAGTGTAGCTGGCTGCGTTGGGGTGAAGGAATTAGGGGTGATTTCTTCCTCTACTTTGCAAGTTCAGCAACATGTTAATAGCAAGCTTGTAGTGTTAAGACAGGGAGAAACCAAAGCAAACTCAATTTTTTAAAATAGTTTTCCTAAGTACGACTTGTAAGGTTAACTCTCAAAATTATTTTTGGGGGGAGGGATGGTGTGTGGAGAGAAGCAAATTGAAGTATTTTTGAGCAGGGGCGACGCGACGGCAGTAGCTCCAGGGGGCAGCTCTGTATGGACTGGGCTGACCCACAGGACATTGCGGGGAGATGACCTTGAACACCTCAGACAACATTAAACTCCAGGTTACAGCTGACTGGAATCCTGAGGTTTTATTGGCCGCGGGCCAGTCTGCAGCCCGTTCTAACCACCCTAGGATTTTATAACATTGTAAAGACTGTATTGTTTCAAACATTTCAAAATTTTACACGCAACCTGGCAGCCATCCAAAGCCATTTCCAATGGGCCAAAACTATCAGCAGCCACCCACCTCCTTGGCTGTGGCTGCTGATGAATGGGGTCGTGCCAGCAGGGTCCTCCATTAGGGTCATCTGCACCGGGAGACCCCGGGACCAGTCCGATCTTTGAGATGTGTATGCTGTGTCTGCATCCTGCACTGATTTCTTTTTAAATAGAGATGGACCCTGATTAGTAAGGAGGCCTGGGTGCGGTGAAGCTGGGGTTGGCTGAGGGCGGCAGGCTTTAATTTAATAACAAAGCGAAGGATGCGCTTTGTCACAGACACTGTGCTGACTGCGGGATATTTGCTGTGGCAGGCCTGGGACCTTTCTGAGCTACTCATGTTCCCCCACATCACCCTGTTCTCCACCCCCCCCTTAGTCCTTTATCCTGACGTACAGTTTATTTATCCCATGGGCTTAAAGCTGAAGTTAAAACACACATACAACAGCCACCATCATATTAAATATTCTCCAATGCTTATTTTTAGTTTGAAATGAGCAGTGTACACAGGGGCTAAATGTATTTCAGGTCTTCACATCATTACTTTTTTAAAATATATGTTTATTGATTTCAGAGAGGAAGGGAGAGGGAGAGAGAGAGAGAAACTTCAGTGATGCAAGCCCCTACTGGGGATCGAGTCCACAATCCAGGCATGTGCCCCTGACTGGAATCGAACCGGGGACCCTTCCGTCCTCAGGCCGATGTTCTAGTCACTGAGCCAAACCGGCTAGAGCACGTCATAACTTTAATAAGTTACTTAATATGTTCCAGTTCTGTTCTAAGAGTATACATTCATTCATTTAACTTTTGCAGCCACCGTAGGAAGTGGTCATTATTATCTCATCTGTTTTGCAGATGAGAAAATGAATGCATAGAACAGTGAAGAATCTTACCCAAAGTTCTTCCCAAGGTTCATAGGGGATGAAGCTAGAAAATGAGCCAGATGGAGTGCAGGGAGCATGACCCATTCAGCAGCCACCTTTCCACCCGTGAGGATTTTGAGCCTCCAATTTTCTACCAGCTGTCCTCAGTGACACTAGAATTTTTTATGTGCAGTCTGTACCAAATATGTCTGTACTCATGAATTAAAATAGAAGCTAGAAATTGTTCACTGAGAGAGAGAGAGAGACTTCCCCCAAACCTGTAGTTCAGAGTGAAAAATGTCTACATTCAGATACTAGTTGTCTTACCCCCTCCTTGGAGAGCAATGACTTTGTTTCTTCCTTAGTTTTTCTGACTTAGAAAATATTATATCTCTGTTTCTCAGTTATTTGTGGTCTAAACGTTATGGTGACTATCAGAAACATGTATCCCTACTATTAATGATGTGCAACTTTGTGTCACTTCCTGGAATGTCATTTATGAGGCTGACCTTGTAAAAATGAAGGGGCGGTACGGGCAGGAGAGAACTGGCTTGCGCCCATGCTATACGTGTCCCCTGTCTGTAGGGAGGGTGGGATTGAAAATAAGCACGATTTTACTAATGGCCCCTGAGACATTCCCATCATTTGAGTCAATAGCTTTCATTCAATTAGATAAACCTCAACTATGCAGTTTTCAAACCAAATTACAGAACATGATAAAACAAGAGCCACAGGCTTTACCAAAAAAGACTAACACCATAAAAGGCCCCATATGAGCGCCTTATTCCAGCTCGCTTCCCCAGGTTGACAAGATTCATCAGAAAAACGCAGCTCTTGGTTTGGCTTGGCTTCTGTCTCCTGGACACAGAGTGTGTGCAGAAGGATTGCTCATTTCGTTTGGTTCTGCCACATGCGGCTCTCGTTAACACTGGGCATCTGCAGTCTTACTCAGATGAGCCTGGAGGACATTATACCGGGTGAAATAAGCCCGTCTCAGATGGATAAACCTTGTATAATTTCACTTGTATGAGGCATCTAGAATGATCATAGGGATAGAGGCAAGAATGGGGGTCACCTGGGGTTGGAGGAAGGTTATAAAGTTTCAGGTATGTGAGATGAATAAGTTCTAGAAATGGCCTGGCCGGCATGGCTCAATGGTTGAATGTCAACCTATGAACCAGGAGGTCACAGTTCAATTCCAGGTCAGGGCACATTGATGGGGTTGTGGGCTTGATCCCCAGTGAGGGTTGGGGGGGGGAGGGGCATGCAGGAGGCAGCAGATCAATGGTTCTCTCTCATCATTGATTTTTCTATCTCTGTCTCCCTCTCCTTTCCTCTCTGAAATCAGTAAAAATATCCTATGTAATAAAAGCCTAATATAATAAAGCCTAATATGCTGAGTGTCTGGTAGTCCAGTCAGCCATTCAACCAATCAAAGCATAATATGCTAATGATATGCTAAAGCTGTTCAACTGCTTGCTATGATGTGCACTGACCACCAGGGGGCAGACACTTTGACCAGTAGATTAGCTTGCTGCTGGGGTCCGCCTGATTGGGACTGAGCGAGATGGGCTGGACACACACCCTGGTGCCCTCCCTAGATCCCTCCTCCACTGGCCAACCTCCTGTGTTCCTCCCTGGCCCTGATCATGCACCGGTGGGGTCCCTCAGCCTGGCCTGTGCCCTCTCACAATCCAGGACTCCTCAGGGGATGGCGGAAAGCCAGTTTCAGCCCGATTCTGCAGGCCAGGCTGAGGGACCCCACTGGTGCACAGATTTGTGCACTGGGTCTCTAGTACTTAAAATAAGTTCTAGAAACAGCTGCACAGTAGCATGTTTATGCCTAGCAGTGCTGGATCATGCACTTCCCAATGGGCTAAAGGGGTAGATCTTACGTTAAAAGTTCTTAATACAATTAGAAAGAAGAAGAGAGGCAGAAATTGGACTTGCCTCTAAATTATGTCATGGAGGATATTTTTGGGATATTCTTCTAAAGGCACCCATCCACCATTTTCTCTGAATTCAGGTTGCACTCACAGACCTGGGGCCCTGCAGAGTGGGAGAGTGAGGGTTCAGGCAGCAGTCTGGCATGGCTTTACTCTCTGCACCCCTTCCTGGTGGTTTGGGGATCAGAAAGGGTAAGCAAGATGCTAAACCTCGCCTTCCTCATTTGTAAAATGGTTCAAATAACACCTACCTTCCAAGATGTTCATAAGAGTAAGAAATACTAGCTCAGGGTGTGCAATAGAGTGTCTGGGAGATAGAAGGCCTTCAAGAAAGGGCAATGAGTATTAGTTTATGCCTATTAATTGCCTTTAGCATCAACCCTATGGAGATGAGGAGACGGTGGGACCTCAGCAGGTGCCGGGTACCATAAATGAATGAATGAAGTGTCCAGGGTGGCATTTTAATATTATAGATGCTGTGTTCATAGGAACATGAATAGAAGCAGAGGTAGGAATAGTATACATTACCTAGTCCTGTTCCTATGAAAAGTTCAGGTTTTCCATGGATGAAGGGAACCATGGTACAGCTTCTGAAAAAGACCTGTATTATTCCTCCCCCTCCCCCCGGAGGTGTTTTCTCTTCTCTGTTTTCTCAGGATAATCTTACACAAGTCACCCATGTCTCTGATGGAGTCGAAACGTAGATTAAAGCCAGGACGTCATTACTGAAGAGTCAGAGGTGTATGCATGCTGTAATGTAATACAGCCTTTAAGATGCAGGGAGCATGGAAGGGATTAATCCCAACCTCCTTCGAATGTGGATGTGATTGGTGCTTGCTCTACAGCAACGGGCCAGCATTCATGTCTAAGGAGCAGGCATAAGATAGTAACCCTAAACCTCTATTAACAATCCCTCAGATTGTTTTCACGGCTTCCATGACCAGCCAGTGAGGAAACACAGCTTCTATTTCGGTGGTGAGCCCGATTTGTAAGCTGTTTTTCCATCATGATTATTTTGTCAGGGCGGCCCTCCCTGCCCAGAGATCTCCGTGCCGTCAGCCCGAACACGCCGTGATGTGTTTGCTTGTGCTAACTCAGGGATCACCGTTCACCAAATGAAAATCCGTCTGTTGTCCATGGAGCTCGAACAAGAAACGCGCCCACTCGGTTGGATAAAGAGCACTTTGAACATTTGCTTATTACAGCGGTCTCCAAACATTAGGAAGGGAGTGCAGCCCACAATTTTGTTTTAAATTAAGTGCTCCTAAAAAGCGTGAGGCTAATAGCCCCAGCGAACGCCAGTTATTTTTCTGGCAGGCGACATGCGAGTTTCCCCTCATTGCGAAGCCAGTAAAACTCGGCATTGGTGTGGCGATTTTCCTACCGTTCCAGTCTTTGGACTGTGTCGACACGGCGCCAAAATAGCCAGATGAACAGGGAACACTGCAGTTGCTCGTGAGGTTGCTGCCAAATATCAGAATGTGGTGTATTACAAGATACCAGGATGTTGGATTGTATTTTTTTCATCAGATGTGTTATCACATATTTGGCATTGTGTAGGTGCTCTTTTCCACTTCGTGAGGACACTGTGTGGATTCATAATATGCAGGATGAACAAGAGAAGGAATAACTGATATCTTTTCAAAGGGGATGTCTCAACCCAAGTCCATACTTTCTCTACTTCTTTTATTTTAAGCTAAAAGAAAATATTTTTAATCTATCACAATCATGTATCCTGGGATTTAAACTCTACTCCCACTTTTTTCAGATGGTTATTTATCCATCTGTAAGGGACAGAATCCATCCTTCAACAGTGACAAACCTTTGTTGCATTTTTGTTACATTTCAAGCACTGGGCTAGATGGTCTGGCATATCTAAAGAGTGAGGCTACACACACACACACACACACACACGCACACATGTTTGCTTGTGTGTTTGTTTGTTTGTTTATTTATTTATTTATTTATATGTATATATAAGTATATCCTATATAATAAAAACCTAGTGACCAAACCAGGGAATGACCAGAATGACTGGTCGACCAGTCCCTATGACGCACCCTGACCATCAGGGGGGAAAGGCTCAATGCAGGAGCTGCTCCCTGGTGGTCAGTGTGCTGCCACAGCAGGAGTACTGCTCCGCTGACTGGAATGAGCAGTGCTTCCACAGCGGGCGATCCCCGCAGGCCACGCCCCCCACCAGTGCACGAATCCTGTGCACCAGACCTCTGGTGTATACATATACATACACACACACACACACACACACACACACACACACGACCAGTATATTTTAGGATATAACAATATTTCCTAAAACAATGAGCCAGAATTGCTGCTGAATATAGAGAAGAAGACTTGGAGTGGTAGCAGGTCCTGTGAGGCTTTGCTGAGGATGAGAAGGTGAATTGGGTCTTGAAGCAAGCAGGGGACCTTGGTAACTAAAGACCAGGACAGGGGACTTCGGGCCAAGGGGAGGAGTAAGACATTCACAGGCAGTTTTAGGATTGCAGATTTAAATCTCTGTCCCTCAAAGTGAAGCACAGGGTTTTCGTATCAGCATTGTTTTCTACCCTTTTTTATGCATTATCATAAAATGCACATTTAGAACACTAGCCAGCAGTCCAAGAATCCTACATAATCAATGCTGGGCAAGTTGTTTTAACTAAGAAGATTGTCACTGTCACCTTGTGTGGTTTATTTTGGTGTGTATGCTTTTAATTAAATTTTTATCTTGCAATAGAGATTCATATGCAGTGGTAAGGAATCCTACAGAGATAGAGATTCCCTGGCTCCCAACAATGGACATAGTTTGCACATATAGGATAATGTTACAATGAGAATATTTATATCAATACAGTCAGGATACAGGATATTTTCATAAACCCTCCTGCTCCCACACCCTCCTTAACTTGTGGTAACTACTAATCTGTTCTTCATTTCTGTATTTTTATTATTTCAACCATATTTTATAAGTGTTATAAAAGTATGGTATAAAACCTTTGGGATTCTTTTTTATCCAGCATAATCCTTTGGAGATGCATCAAATTTGTTGTATGTATCCATAGTTATTCATTTTTATTGTTTGAGTAGAAATCCACTTTACAGATGCACAAATCTGTTTCACCATTCACCTGTTGAAGGGCATCTGGGTTGTTTCCAGTTTGGGGCCATTATGAATGAAGCTACTCTAAGGTCACTTACATCTATTTTCATAAAAATAAATTTTTGTTTCTCTGAGATGAATGCCCAGGAGTGCAACTGTTGGGTTGTATGGCAGTTACACATTTCGTTTTGTAAGAAACTGCCTGAGTGTTTTCCAGAGTGGCTGTACCCTTTCATATTCCCACCAGCTGTGGCTGAGAGTTCCTGTTGCTCCGCATCCTCACCAGCACGTGGTATTGTCGGTTTTCTCTTTTTAGCCATTGACATAGGGCATTTTATTATTGTTTTCACTTGAAAACCCTCAATGGCATGTGATGTTCAATGTTTTTCTGTGCTCATTTGCCACCTGTATGTCTTCTTTGGTGAAGTGTCTCAGCATCACCCTCCTTCTGCAATGCCAATGATACAGGCATTAGTCCCATGGATTCCTGAAACTGTTCATTTCCTTTTGCAGTCTGTTTTATCTCTGTTTCTCAGACTGGGTCATTTCTATCATCCCATCCTTAAGTTTAATTCTTTCCTCTGCCCTCTCCATTTTGTAATTGGGTCAACCCATTGGGGTTTAAAATTTTGGTTATTGAATTCTTTATTCTAAAAATTTCATTTGTCTCTTTCATCTCTAGTAGTGATAACAGCCAATCCAAATGGCTTACAGTCCTACTCAACTGCATGATACTATCCAAGGAAGGTGTGCCTTTGAGTTTAAATAACTATTAATAGGAAGATTATACAAAATGCCTTTTCTTCCAGAGGTGAGGAAGGGCAGCTCCAGTTCTGTTTGTGAACAGTGGGAGGGAAGCGTGATGCTTGAGATGAGAGAATCAGTGACAAAGAACATCATCTTCCAGCTCAGTGGCTTCCACGTGGTCTCCAGGCAACCACAATACAGCCACATTAATATATCAATCCAACCATGTAATTTTAGACGAGCACATAACCTCTAAAGAGAGTTGCAGACAAGGTTTTTGCTTAGCAGTGACTCATTTTAACAGTTGACTTTTTTTCCTGGATTCGAGCAAGGAACTCTGAGTAAGTTTGCTTTTGCCACGTCCCAGAGAAACCCAGGCTGACTCTCGCGCAGCCTCTGCTGTGAACAGAGACCATCAGATCTCCTAAGAAACAGCAATTTGTGGGCTCCTGCTCGATGCCATGATGACCTTGGCTTGCACAACCCAAATAGAATGTGCCCCAACTCATGAAGTCAAGGCAGAGTGGTAAACAGAGCCAGTGCCAACAGGACATCGTTTCAACATCCTCTGGCGTATAAAACATGTTTGGGCAGGGGCACACACATCACAAGCTGTGTTTTGGTATGGATAATCTGGGAGCTATGTCATCAGTCCATTAGCTTCATAGAGACAGCCTGTGACGTGACAGTGCCAGCTACTTGTTAAACTCCTGAAAAGTCACTGAAACGAGTCCCCTTTGAAACAGGAACAATGTCCAGAATGGTCTGGCAGCAGAGCAGATGCCAGTGGTCACAGAAAGGCATGACAGAAGCATTTTTTATGATATTATTAAGGGCATGATGGTTCGTTTCCAATACAGAGTTGCTCCTTCTGTCCTGTCCATGTCCATAAAATGATCGAGCTACCTAAGAAGACCCAGCATTTTCTCTCGGGTTACAGTGATAAATTCTCGGAGTATTGGGTGGTTCTTGACATTTTTAGAATCTGGACTTATGCCCTGCCACCGCAGATTGTTTCTGTACCAGTTGACATCGGTTGACCTTAAGGTTTTACCCTACTACCCAGCTGGAGAATCTTGGAGTTTTCAGAGGAAAGGTGAGTTTTTTTCCCTTGAACAGAATAAATTCTCCACTGAATTTTATTTCGATTAAACACACTCCAGTGTGGCCTCCAATAATAAACTAAATGGACATAACCCGAAATGTGGTTTATGTACACAGCCCTGACACTTTAATCATGAGCATCGAGACGTGCATTTGCATTTTAAATTATTTTCCATTGTAATAATTTTTAAAAATATATATATTTATTGACTTCAGAGATGAGGGTAGAGGGAGAAAGAGAGAGAGAAATATCAATGATGAGAGAGACTCATTGATGGGTTGCCTCTTGCACCACCTGCACTGGGGATTGAGCCTGCAACCCAGGCATGTGCCCTGGCATGGAATAGAACCATGATCTCCTGGCTGATAGCAAGTTCAACCACTGACCCGCATGAGCCAGGCCCATTGTAATACTTGAATGCCTACATTTTGTGGAAAGCCTTCAATTAACATTGAGGTCTTCAAGGGCAGATATAAGGAATGATCTTGGTGCTTAGTACTGTGCCAGGCCCATAAAAACTTCTGGTAAATGCTGGTTTAAATGGGTTTGTTTTGACCCTATGGTAGGCTCCCAGCAAAGCCAGGTGGTTGCAAGTCGCTAACTCTCTTAGTTGACCACACCGAGTGGTACCTGGGTCTTTCTAGTGCTTGAATAGATTAAATTCCATTGCTAGCTGCCTTCAACAACTTCATGATCTCTGATCATTTTGCCGAAGAGTCATATATTTAAGGGACATTTACAGCTCAAAAATCAACTGGTAAAATGATGCTGTCTTCAAATATCATTGTATTGAAAAGGTTGAGAGATGTGAAGTTCAGAGCAGGTAAAGGTGAAATGGTAGCTCCACAGAATCATCTACCATTTTGTTCACTCAGCTCTGACTCAGTCATTGGACAGCCAATGGGCCAGGCTGATGTGGCTCTGTGGTTGAGCATCAACCTATGAATCAGGAGATCATGTTTTGATTCCCAGTCTCTATCCTGTCTTCCCTGTGGTTTGCACAGTCATCTACTCTACTTGCTATGTTTGACCCAAATGCGGAGGGGGTGAGCCTAAGCTGTTCACATGCGAGAAATATGAAACTGGAAACGCATGCTGTGCACCCTGGTCCTTCTTATTCTTTAGATCCTCGGCTTTTTGTCTTCGGGCAGCTTTTTAAAGATGATATTACATCTCCAGGGCCTACTTCATGCAAACATTAGCTTGTGATGGCTAAAACAAATGTGAGATCTTGGAATAAATACATAGCACTATTTCATATGAACCAGAACACTAAGAGACTTGAACATAAAATACAGTAGGCTCAGAAATATGGGGACCTTAACTGCAAAAAGAGAGCGTGGACCCCAGTGAGGTCAGAAATAGGATTTAGCACATGACCCAGACCAAAAAGCCTTTTAAAAAGAAAGCTCCACTCACTGAAGCAATTTTTAAAATAGGTGACTTGCGTTTTTAAAAAGCTCACGTGAATTTGGGGGGCCTCACGCCAGACTCCACGAAGTGTCGTCTCACTCCTGATTCAAGCGAGAATATCTTTATTATATTTGACAAATAAATGTATTCCCATTTTTCTATACAGAGATAATAATTGGTGTCCATTTATTATTACAGTCTTTAATGGTATTCAGTTTCAGAATAAGTAGGAATGTTGAGATTATGATATATTTAAAATTCAAACCACTGTCAGGACCATTTACTAAAAGAAATTAAGACCTCACTTATCCAGAGTATCACGAGTGAATAATATGAAAAGAATGCACTTTCTAAACAGCTAAAGTATTTTGGCTGCAGAGTTTAACCTTGACCTCAGAGTGATCAAAGTCACTGACCATTTATCAGTATCACTCACTAGTATGTAATCACTCGCTAATATGTAATATGTTAGGCAAGGCTTGACATGAGACAAGTGACTGATTGGGGTTTTATCTTTTCATTTAAATATATTTTTATTGATTTCAGAGAGGAAGGGAGAGAAAGAGAGAGAGGAAGGGGGAGAGAGAGAAAGAGATAAAAACATCAATGATGAGAGAAAGTCATTGATAGGCTGCCTCCGGCCCACCTCACACTGGGGATTGATCCTGAAACCCGGGCATGTGCCCAGGAATTGAACCCTGACCTCCTTGTTCATAGGTCAACACTCAACCACTGAGCCACACTGGCAGGGTGGGTTCTAACTTTGAAAACAACAATAACAACAGCTCTCCTCGAGTTTTTGTTTCCTGCTCTGTGAAATGAGGAAGCTACAGTAGACAGTTTGTCATGTCTCACCCACCTTTCAGTTTTAAATATTTGATGACTGACATTTGTCAGGATGATCAAAATTCATCCTTCAAGAACAGGAATTCTTTTGTGAACTCAGTGCATCCTTCAGAATTGTTTGTTATGACCCCAAATGGCTTCAGCTTGTCACATAATACAAATCTGCTATTTATTGTAGTCCTCTCCTTCTATGGATTTTAGCTATTAATAATTGATGGTTTAGCTATGTCTAACTCTAATGGCCTTCCCCACCAATATACATTATTTTCTCCCGAATGTCTTGAGGTTGGGTGAGCACTTTGATGTAGTTGCCTGTGGCCATGTATCTTCAAGAGGCCAGAGGCTGGGGGTGAGGGTTTGGGTGAATTCTGAAATAGCACCCTATGTCATCCTCCAGAATGTCACAGAGTGGAACACCAGAGTAAAGCTCCTGAGAAGAGAAATTAGGTGGCAAACAAACCAGATAACATTCTGGTTAGTGTTTCATTTTGTGTGCATAGCTTCCCCCAGATTTTGTGCTCAGTGAACACCCATTACTCTCATACACTTTGAGAAAAGGCTGGTGTAACATGAAAATGAATAACCATTGAGGGAGAGACCTGGTGGCTCTACTTTGAATGAAGTGCATGAAATTCGTTGTCCGGGGTCCTCTTTGCTCCCTATTTCTTGGATTTGCTCAGGATCATTCAGATGGCCAGGGCATTAGCCTCTGGATTTGCAAAGTACATAGAAATCAGCTGTCAGTTTATTGTACGAAGCTAGAAAGTGACAACCAACCCAGTAAGAATCGGTGATTAATGGCTCTTGCGTTTCTTGTGTTACCTGCACTTGGCAGGATTGAATCCCCATCAACAAAAATTGCTGCTTTTCATTTCACTTGTCTCCGAAATGTCAATATATAACCACGAGTGTGTTGATTCCCCCGTTCCAATTCCCTAATCCAAAGAAGAGGAAAAATGGTTCGTTTCACAAGTGGTTTTCAGGAGGAAGTAAATTCTCAAAGTGCAAAGAGTGATTGATGAACAGGATTGAGTTTGTTTGTGGGAGAACTTGTCCAACTTGTTACCCTGGCTGTCTGAGGAGAATGCTTTGCAAAGAAAAGTCAAGAAACACACACACACACACACACACACACACACACACACAGACCCCAGTGCTAACCATGCAAATCATATTTGGGAGCCCACCATTGTAACTTCATAGACACATCGTGTTCTATCACGTGACATACAGAGCTTCATGGCCGTTGTTTTTTAATCTTCAGCAATTTCATCCTTCCTTAAAATACTCATGTCATGTTTAAGCTGTTGGATGTGCTTCTCAGATCTTCCGGAAGGGGGAAAATAATGTTAGAATAGGTAAGAATCATTTTGTTGTTTAAAATTAATTTATTGTTGAGAATCTTACAAACATTAAATATATATATTTATCTCCATCAGTTGAGGTCTCATTTCATAAGCTGAATGACTTGGGTAGGCGTATACAGATGGGGTTGTGTTTCAAAAGGATAATTTTTTTTCCTGTAAGGGGACACATTAAGCAGTGTGGTTTTTCAAAAGCTAAAGCCTAAGCTCAAAATACCTTACTACATTAGTAGGAGCCTATTGACTGCACTCAGGACTGCCCTGATGCCAAAATAGTTCACCAGAATGCCACAGTGTGTTTTGAGGGAAAATAATAATTAGTATTGAATGAGCCACAGAAGCCCTGCATTTAACTGCTCTAACTAATCTGAAATATACACATATGTGTTATTTAGCATTCAGCTATCTTTTTTTATTTTTTATTGAGTTTATTGGGATGGCCTTGATTAACAAAATTATATAGGTTTTGGGTGTATAATTCTATAGTGCATCATCGGTGTATTGTATTGACTGCTCAAGTCAAGTATGCTTCCATCACCATTTATCCCTCCTTCATCCTCTGCTACCTCCCCCACTCCTCTCTCCCCTGGCAGTCACCATACTGTTGTCTGTGTCTATGAGGTTTGTGTGTTTGTTTTTGTGGGGTTCTTTTTGCAGTATACTGCTCAAAACCTATTTGTTAAGAGATTTATTTGCTTGTTTGTTTACTGGGAGCATAAAATCAGAATATGAATGGCAGGCATTGTCTACATTTGTAAGTTGTAGGAGTAGAAACCATTAACTGGGCACTTGGAATGTCTATATATGTCCATTTTTACTGTATCTGTCTGTCTGTCTATCTATGGCTATGTAACTTAATTTATCCAAAATGGCCTTTTATGAAAATAAAATCTTGTCATGGTAATTACTTCAAGGTAATGTCACAGTATGTGAAAATAAGCAAATTTACCCAATTAAACAGGCTGACCTCTAATGATTCTGAATTTTCTTTATTATTCTCTGGCATACCCCATACATTGAAGTAAATTTTCCTAATTTGGAAACAGCATTCAAATCTCCTATGTATTCATTTAATTTATACCTAAATCTGAGTCAATTTCCCCCACGAAACAATAACACTGAAATGCTTTAGTCTCCCCCATAGATAGGCTCAAACTCTCTGGGGAGTACAGAGATGAATCCAGTTTTCACTGACTCTGATTGTGATGTTAGTACAAAAGTTGGTAATAACAGACATGTGAGAAAAAAATAGACTCTAGTGGAGACTTATTATCACTTTGAGGCTTTTAAAAAAATGTTTCCAGTACACACCAGTCATGTAAAATAACGATTCTCTCAACAAAGAAATGCACCCTCTCTGTGCAGGTGCGCTAGAGAGTGGCCTACAGCTCAGAGAAATTCATCCCCGACCTTGTCTTACACAGATGTCCTTCAGTCCTTCATATCTCAGAGTCAAGTCCCTTCACCTGAATGTACGCATGGCAGAAAGTGCCTCCATTGCTTCAGGGACTTTGCAGGGAGCAAATGAAATAATACGCAAGACACCAAGTCTCCAAAATGTCATGAAAGTTATAAACTAGGGATTCTTAGTTGAAAAGTACAAAGGGGAAAAAAACAAAAACAATCCACACCTTTCTTCTTCAGACCATGGAAGGAAGGATTGCTCCCTTCGATTGCTTTTCCTTTGATTCTGTGTGTGTGTGTGAAAGACCAATCTATAAGTTAAAAACCAGTGAGGTGAAGACAGGGCCTCCTGCTCATACACATTTCTCCAAAGTCTCAGTTGCAGAATAGGCTAAGTTATTAATCAATCTTTGTTTGTCTTCGTGGGGCAGCTATTCTCTCTGGGGTTTGTCAGACCATCGAGGGAAAAGCCTCAGAAGCTCCCCACGCGAAGGTCGCGCATGCAAAGAGCAGCCAGCATTTGGGAAGTTTCCTCCTTGGCCAGCTCAAAATTCCCGCTGGCTTGGGAGAGCATGAAGTCTTTAGTGAGGATGTCAACAGTGATTTATTATAAGCTGAGTTAATTCACCTTCAATTTAAAGGCCTTGCATACAACATAATCACTTTCTCTCCCCCCCACAGAGGGAGCTGCTTAGTCCATGGTTCTCCAGACAGCTTCATCCAGACACTGGCCACAGGGCGATCACAACTGTTTTCTTTGGAAATTTTGGTTGCGGGGGGATGGGGCATAGAGTATAATTAGTCAAGTGTGGTTCTCACACAAGAAAGCTTCAATATGAAAAAAAAAAATACCCAAGGTGTGTGTGTGTGTGTGTGTGCGCGTGTGCGCACACGCACCCACATGCGTGTTCTGTAAAAGTATTAATATAACTCTGTGTCTCTGTGAAACTTGGGAGAGCTGCTTGGCAGTAAAGCAAGAAGTCATAAACTCAGACTTCTGTAATGTACTAGTTAGGCTCTTAACTGTATTGGACGAGTCATGCTATTGTTCTTTCTGGCTTCATAAAATGAATGGAGGTGAAGGAAACTTGGAGGAGGTTCAGAGATGGCCTCGGATAACTTTAACGTTAGAAAGCAAGGCCATAAGCAATATGTAGGTATATCGTAGTAAACAAGGAGAGAAGGGACCTAACTGGGAATTGTGGCCACATCTTTAATCAAGTCAACTTCTCAGATGCCAGTCATCTGGTTTTCTTTAGTTTTCCTAGAGACGTTAAGTAAAAGTTGTCATGGCTTAGTTATTGCTGTTGGACTAGTGAGTACTCCTGATCTGCTTTGAGGATTAAAATCCTCATGAAGCCTTCATGATTGCGCTTTGAATTACTTTAATCTGTAACAAGGCAAAGTGATCATTTCCCCCAATGTCTATTCTGTAGCTCTTGAAACACTCAGTATATCACACCTGCTCTCACCCAGGTCCACAGGAGGGAGAACTTACTGTCATGCAGTTGTTAAATTTCCTTCCTACCAAGCAGAAAGTTCATAGCAATTCTTCATTAAACTGAGGCTTAATTTACAAGTCCCTACATTCAGAATGCTTTCCTAACTACTATTTTTTTAATTGATTTTAGAGAGAGAAGAAGGGAGCATAAGAGAGTGAGAGAGAAACATCAGTCAACTGCCTCCTGAATGAGGGTCAAGCCCGAAACCTGGCCATGTGCCCTGACAAGGAATCGAATAGGCAACCTTTTGGTGAATGGGATTAGACTCAATCCACTGAGAAACACTGGCCAGGGGCTAACTACTTCTTGTACATGTTGTATCTGGATTGAAGTATCTGGCTATTGAAGTGTCCTGTGTATTAAAATCCACTGGGAGAATCTTTTAAATTTCTTTCCCAATTTCAGGCTGGCCATAGATCATACAAAGATGTACTTGTACACAACATTCAGGCTTGAACCTTCCTCATCAGATCTTCCTTCATAGTCATTCCACATCTGATGTTACTTCATTAAATATCTGCTCTACCAGGAACTCTGTTTCACGAGTACATTATAACTTGCTCTTATCCATGTCTTTATTGTCTCTAAAAGCAGCTCTCTCATAGTGGGTTCCCCTTATTCTTCAAATACAGATCCTAACTTTGCCACCTATTAATTTATTTTCACAGCCATATTGAGTACCATCTATTTTTAATACTGTTTATACCATTTTAGAACTTACTTTTCACTATGTCATACCTCTTCCTAAAATTTCTTCCACTTTTGAGAACTTGAGTCTAAGAAGTCTCCCCAGTTTTTCTCCCTAACTCAGTCATAAGCTAGTAGTAATAGAATTATTTTTTTTAATTGTAGATTTTTACAAACAGACAGTATTCACTAGAAGGGTAAGATGCAGGGATTAAAGTGGAACATTGGCATAGATGCCTTCTTTATTCCAAAAGAAGTAGTTTACGATCCAAAAAGTGTATAATACCCCTCTCCAAATATATTATGTATCTAGGCAAAGCCCAAAGCCTTACTATTGTGTGCGATGACAAGTGAGAATTTTACTGTCTGCGTGCCCCTGGCATTGCTTTATCAGAAAGAATCATGAGTGAATGAGACATTGCCGATACTGTTTCTCCTCTGATTTTATGCCCAGAGACTTTCTACTCATGTTTTGTAGTCGCCAGAACTTTCCTGCTTCAGCCAAAGTTGCTTTTGTTATGAATAATAGAAAATCACTTATAATAGCTTAGGCTAAGAAGGAAATGTGTTAAAAAGATGTAAGGGCATTGAATAAAATCCAAAGACCGGAAGTATCAGGCAGGAAGAGGCCTTACAAATGGTAAATGTTCCTTTTCTGAGCATGGTCTGTGTAGACCCTTCATACCTACTCTCTACCCTTCTCTACGCAGCTCTATGCCCCTGGAGGATGACCTGTATGGATGCTATCCCATGGCTTTCTTGTCCTCCAGGTTTCTGTTGGAATCAGCCAACGGAAGCTTCAGGAGGAGATCAGAGATGAGGCAGTGAACTTGGGGGGGCATTTTGCACCCTTCTCTAGGTTCACCTCAGTGGATTACATCTCTGAACCAAAGGCCACATCTTCTTCGAATGAGCAGATCCCCACCAGGAGTTAGTGGAATCTCTCATTTCCAGCTATAATAACTGCTTTTCCCCACACCCTTTGTGCCCAGAGGTGTTATCAATCTCTGTTAATTATCCACTCGCGAATTTTTCATATTTGAGTGTGCTATCTGTTTCCTACTCACACTTTGCCTGATAGAATCGCTTTACTTCATCTCTCTTTCTCTGTATGTTTAAGTCATTTCTATTTCTGTGGGTCATATGTCTCTCTCTCCCCACACATGACGGCATTCCACCATATCCCCTTTATATCATCTCAGTTCATGTGCCAAGAGAACTCAACTATATAGCAGTAGTTACTGGATTTTAGTGTACCCCATTCTCTTTTCTAAAATCTTAAATATATTCCCTCATGTACTCTTAACAACAATTCATACATTCTGTTAGCATGCAATTTTATAGAGGAAAACATTGAGGCACAGAGAAGTCGAATAGCTTGATTGAGGCCACATAACTAGAGGTAGAATCTGAATTCTAACTGAGGCAGACACATATTCTTAAATACCAAATCTAATATAATGCTATGTGATATGTGCATGCCTTTTGCCATTTCCTGCCTCAGTGATGGTGCATATTCTATGGCAGTTACATTGAAGAATATAAAAACATTTCATTAATTTATCCATGTCGGGATTTTTGGCTTTTAAAATATAAAATTCTTGCCTGGCCGGAGTGGCTTAGAGGTTGAGCATGGACCTATGAACTAGGAAGTCATGGTTGGATTCCCAGTCAGGGCACATGCCCAGGTTGCGGGCTTCATCCCCACTAGGGGGCATAGAGGAGGCAGCTGCTCGGTGATTCTCTCTCATCATTGATGTTTCTCTCTCTCTCCCCCTCTCCCTTCCTTTCTGAAATCAATACAAATTAAATTTTAAAAACCTATATAAAATTATTGTTTTGGACCATATCTGGAAATCCCGATGGGGGATGTATGACTACACCATTATCAACAAGATGACATTCCCCAAAGATGAAGAAACTGAGCAGGCTTACTCCCTCATTTCCTAAGAGAAGTTGCTTATAACAACTTATAACAAGATGAAAATGACAGCACAATTTTAGTGAAGATGACACTAACCTTGTAGCCAACAGCAATGATCTGAATATAGAGGAAGGCATGAGGGAGGACACGGGGAATGCGTTCATGGTGATGCGAGAGGGAGTCGGTAGTGGGGAGGATGAACGTACCGTGTTAAATGCACATCCTCTGTTCTGCTGGGACCTGGGCAGGACTAATGGCCCATGCCACGTTCTTTAATCAAAGAGGACCACATGGTAGTTGAGTGAAATTTGATGTTTTGCTTAGTTATCTCAGACATGTTTACTTTCCTAGAGGGTTATGGAAAGGTTGAATCAATAAACACTTTCTGTTCAGTCAGCAGACTTGCCATGGACATCAGTAGTCATGCCTCACATGAAACTGGTTTTTCTCCATGCATGGAGACCTCTTTTTTCCTTGAAGAAACCGAGCCAAGCATGAATAATTAGGTACTCAACCAGAGACTTGGATAATTTTCATTTTATTCCCAACAAGATTTTGAGTAACTGGTAAATGAAAACTTAAATAGTAAGGTCGTTTTCTCATCTTTACCGTCATTTTAAATAAGAAATAATAACTTAATTGTGTAATGATGTGATGACTTACATCCTGTAATCTATTCAGATGGAAATCAATCATGATGACTTTGTAATCTTATCACTCTGGGTCACACAGGCATTTTAGGTCTTCCGAACTAGTTTTGCCTTCATCTTTCCATTCAGGAATCCTTTCTAAAAGAGCAAATTTAATTCTCCAATATAGCATTGTCTTGCCCGGCTTCTCTAGTAAAAGTAACACAAGGAACAAATAAATGCACTAGGAGTTAGGAATCTTAAAAAGAGCCAAGAAAAGTTAAAAACACAGGATGAAAATCATGGTATTTTTTCCCCTGAAAATGCAGTGCTCGTGCAATGAGGGAACACAATTAAATGAAACGTATTTTCAAACCCTTTACTTATTTATTTTGCCAGACTTACTCTGTCAATGATGCTGTTGAATAAAAAATGCATGTTCGCAACCTTAATTCGGGAAGCCATGTATAAAACACATGACAAGCTTTGAATTTTCTTGTCTTCCATTGGCATGGGTGTCTGCTATAATGCATACGCATAACCAAGCCACCGAATAGGGAAGTTGAAACCAATACGATTTTATGGTGTTTGCAGTTTGTTTCTTAGAGAATTTATTATTTTTTTTATTGTACCTTTGATATCCAGTCACCGTTATCAGCCCTGAGAGTTTGGTTTTCTGCAGACAAAAGCTTTTAGACGTCTCCTTGGACCTGGTCCAGCTTGGCTATAATAAGGTGTTTATTTTATTTCTTCTCCTGTTTTGTTGCTTGGGTACCCATAACACCCAGGTGCACATCAAGAGCAGTCGTTTCCCCCTTCTTTTCAGATTGGAAAGAAAGTGATGAGGAAGTCCTTAGTTAACCTGAGAAGCCCAGAAGCAGATGGGGAAGCCGAGCTATGGCATCAAGATTACCATTGCCAGTGGAACTAACCTGGGTGAATTGATGACTTCTATGCTCTGGAGTCAGGAGGCAAAGGCAGCAAAGGTTGGGTAGCCCAGATATCCAGACCAAGAAAGAATCAGAGCCAGCTGAATTGGGATATGCAGAATATTCAACACCTTTATTACAACTATCTGAGGAAACAGACAACACATTGCTAAAGGAAGTAGATGGGCTACCGTGGCTGATGCCATCAGAAGAAAAACATGCTCCTGTAAGGCATGTTTGAAGCATGCAATATACTTACAAATTATTCTTTATGAAGATGATGATTTTACAGTTATCCTCATCTTTATTTTTACTTTTTAATACTTTTAGGATAGGTGACAAAATGTGATAAGCAATCGATGTCTTAGTCTTTATTGACCCTTCCCACTGTCTCCCCCTGGCCCATGTCTCCTAATGAACAAAGGCTGTATTTTTGGACCCGTGGAAAGGTGAGAATAATGAGCTGGCCAAGGGGCTATATAAGAAAATAACCATGGACAGGTGGAAAGATGAATGCACAAAAGTGTTTATGGCGGCCCAAGAATGAAAAATTAAACCTGTTCTAAAGTTGAATTACTGAAGGTAGGTCAAATAAATTATGGTATGGCTATTTAAAACAAGTAGGTAAACCAATCCGTATTGATATGGGGATACACTTACAACATATTTTAACATACTGTAGGTTTGTGTGTTTTTAAAAAATATAAACCAAAATGTTAGGAGTGTCTCCTCCCCTCCACTGGGTAGTGAGTGGGAGTATTGATGACTGCAAAGGTGGCCATACATGCTCTCAATCCAAATCCTCCTATAAAACAGTGGAGTCTTATTTCTCCACCCACAGACTCTGGTTGGCATGTGAATGGCTTTGCCAATAGAACATTGGCAGAGGTGATACGATAAGAGGCTCGCAAAAAGCTTGTACATTGGAACTTGTCCTCTTGCTTCTCCTGGGAACTCTGCTACGGCCACCGTAAGAACAAGGCTGGGCAAATCTGTTGAATAATGAGACACTTATGGCCCTGTTACCCCTAGACAACTCCTCAAATGGAGCCACCTAACTGACTGTAGCAGAAGAGCCTCCCAGGCGAGTCCAGCCCAAATTGCTGATGCATGGAAATGTAAGCCAGGAAATGGTTGTTATTGTAGCCATGCAGTTGTGGGATGGTTTATAATGCAACGAGGACTAATGGATACTCCTGTGTGTCTGTGTGTATGTGTGTGTGCGCGCGCGCGTGCGTGCGCGTGCGTGCGCGCAAGCTTGTGTTTCTGAAAGGATAGAAACCAAAATGATAGTACTGTTTTGTTTTGGGAGATGAAATTATGAGTGACTTTTATTCTTGCTTATCAGTACTTTCTCTTTTTCAAAATAATTGCTTACGTGATTAAAACAAACATGTAAATGTAAAAAGGGAAATGCCTATCTATAATAATAAAAGTGTAATATGCTAATTAGACAGGATGTCAGACTGGACGTCCTTCCGGAAGACCTTCCGGACAAAGCCGGGGCTGCGAAGGAAGCCCGGTTCCCGGGTGCCAGAGGGAAGTCGGTGCTGGCAGCCAGGGGAAGGAAGGCCTTCTTTTGCATGAATTTCGTGCATTGGGCCTCTAGTAATAGAAATAAAGCAATTTCAAGAGCTAACCAGTGGTCTGGTTGGTTTCTTCATCTGTTTTTCCAAGTTGATTTTTTTCTTGATAGTTCTCTTCACCAGCCTGATGAACAGGTCACCAAATGCTATTGTAAAAAGCAGAGGAAGACTGACAACACCAAATGCTGGTGAGGATGTGGAGCAACCAGAACTCTCATTCATTGCTGGTGGGATGAATTGACAGTTTCTTATAAAATTAAACATACCCATATCATATGACTCAGCAATTGGGCTCCTTGATATTTACCTAAAAGAGCTGACAACTTAATGTCCACACAAAAACCTACACAAGGTTGTGTATAGCAGCTTTATTCTCAATTGCCAAAACTTGGAAACAACCAAAATGCCCTTCCGTAGGAGAATTGCTAAGCAAACAGTGGTGTATACACACAATGGACTGTTCTTCTGCACTAAGAAATGAGCTATCAAGCCATGAAAAGACAGGGAGAAACCGTAAATGCATCTTTCTGAGTGAAAGAAGCCCATCTGAAAAGGCTGTGTGGTGTATGATTCCAACGATGTGACATTCTGGAAAAGGCAAAAGACAACAAAAAGTTCAGTGATTGTCAAGAGTGGTAGGGGAAGGGATTCATAGACACAGTACAGAGGCTTTTTAGGGCAATGAAAATACTCTGATGCCATGATGTTTGGTGCCTGCCCTTCTACTTTTGTCCAAACACATAGAATGCGTAACGCTGAGAATTAAGTCAGATTAAGCTCTGAATTTGGGTGATTATGATGTGCCAGTGTAGGTTCAATTGTAACATGTGTACCACTTTGGTGGGGGATCTGATAATAGGGAAGGCAGGGCGCCTATGCAGAGAAGGGACATGTGGGAAATCTGTATCTTCCTTTCACTTTTGCAGTGAACTTTAAATCTTAATGATGAGAACAATGCCATTTTAAAAGCATAGGACAGGTAGATGCAAAGCATAGACGGATGCCGTTTGAGTTTCTTCTTTCATTTATGTCTCTTTGCCTCCTTTACTTCAGTGGGAAAATTGGAAAATTAAGAAGCCTAACACAGGTGACATTTTATGTGTCCGTGCTCTTAGCTCAAATTTCTCATCCTTTTGTTTTATCGAGCATTTATATACATACAAAACAGAAGAGAAGGTGTGGAAATGAATAAAACGTGGACATCTGATAGACTTGATACAAGAATGATAAAAACAGGTGATGGGAGACGATAAATGGATGGCAAGCATTGGGTTGAGTGATAAGGGACATTTTCAAAAGCAAGAGGGACACTGGCCAGAGATGAGCTGGGTAGGTTTTATATCCACTGGGCCTTAAGAAGGGACGTGAAACCTATTACACTCATCACATTTTTTAAGGATGAGAGGGAATAAGGAAACCACAGTTGAAATGCCAAGCAGCCGACCAGTGAGCCACAAGTATCTTTTGAGAGAGAAGGAGTTCAGTTTTAGATGTTGTATAATTAAACTACATTTTAAAAATTCCTGGAGGATCTAGCATCTCATTCTTCTTCCCAACCTTTCTTTTTCTTTCCACGATCCCATGGCTACTTTACCGGCTACTCTCAATTATCAGCTCATCGAAGGAACATTTCATTCCCCAGGTAATTTGGAACAGATTGCTCTCCTGTCTGAGCCCTATCTTTGTCACTGCCATGGGGCTGAATCCTTCAAATCTATAAAAGATTCAGACAATTTCTTGCAGGGTTCAGGAATGCACAATTACCAGACGTAGGAGGCTGGGATATTAGAAGTAAGGCTGAGTGGAATCGAGAATATCCCATTATTACTGTGTAAACGGAATTGGCAGGGGACAAATCCAGGCAGCCGAGTGAGTGTTTCAACTCCTTTATTTAAGTCTCACATTTTCCTTTTCTTCTCCTCCTCTTGGTTGTTGGGACAGCATTGGGGGCTGGGGAGGCGGCCCACGATGCCAAGTGCTGCATGCTGTTCTGTTGGGAACATCTTGAAAGCCTCATTGCATGTGTCTGTTATGTCATGGTGTTTGTTTTTTCAAACAATTTGACATTTTGAGCCGACAGCAGCCTGGAAAGTTTGCCTTCCAGATGCAATATCTCTGAGCGCCAATTTCCATGTGGTCCATTTCTGCCCCCTTCTCCAACCATGGGCCAGATCCAAATACCTCACCGAGCATACTGGCCATCTTTGCAGTGCAACTGCCTATCAGGGTTTCTCCCTGTGAATACAAACCCACCTTCCTGCAGACTTACCTGGCCAGGCTGAGAACTCAGCCCAATGAAACATCATTTATTTTCTCACAGGATCTTGCTTCTGATGCCAAAACAGCACCTTTTGCTCTTTGTTTACTTTCTTGAACATGAAAAATCTGAACTCACTATTACAGGTAATCTCTTCTGTCTCCAGTGCTGTGGGTATGATATAGCTGGTCTCAGCTATTTATTTTCGTTACTGTTGTCAGATGCCTTTTGAAGGCACTCGATTTCTTACATTACATACCAATTGGGGCAGTTTTATGTGGAACGAGGGAAGAGATAAGGCGAAAGGTCCTCAGATGTACAGTGGGGATAAAATGGTACCTGCAGAAAATGTACAGAGAGAAAGTGGATGATTGGTTACTTGGAGCAGGGGGTGGGAACAGTGTGTAACAGTCCGCACTCATGAGAGGTTTCACTGGGTGAGGAAAGGTTCCAAACGAGATTGGGTGATGGATGCGCATTAACAGTACATTTTCTAACAATCATTGAATTGTACATTTAAAAATGGGTAAATGACATTATTATATACACTAGAGGCCCGTTGCAGGCAGATTCCTGCAAGAACAGGGCTTCCAGTGGGCTTGCCTCCTGCCACTGCCACCCCTCCCCCCCCTGCTTTCCCTCCCGCCACTGCCCCGTGCTTTCCCCTCCCCCCCACTGCCGCTGACCCGCACCTCACGCTTTCCGTCCCACTGCCACCACCTTGCTTTCCCTCCCTCTTCCTTCTATGCTATCTTTAGTCTTCACTCCCCGTCTTCATATGCAAATTAACCGCCATCTTTGTTGGATTAATTTGCATACTCTGATTGGCTGGTGGGCATAGCAGAGTGATGGTTAATTTGCATGTCTCTCTTTTATTAGTGTAGATATTCAATACAATGCTTTAACAAGAGGGGTGGGTGATATCTGTATCATAAGATTCTTTTAGGCCCTGGCCACCAGCTCAGTTGATTAGAGCATCATCCTGATACACCGAGGTTATGGATTCAATCCCCAGTCAGGGCACATACAAGAAGCAATGAATGAATGCATAAATAAGTGGAACAACAAATAGATGTGCGTTTTTTTCTCTCCCTCACCCCCATTCCCCTCTCTCTCTCAAATCAATTTTTAAAAAGATTCATTTGATGATTAACTGGTAGTACCAATGTAAAATATACAGGGGTGGGTAAAAGTAGGTTGACAGTTAACAGTTGTGAGAATACAAAACAAAGTTTATTCTTCTATTATTTATTATTTTATTATTTATGTATTTGTATTATAACTCTCAACCTATTTTTTTGCAATCCCTCTATATCCTGGACTTTAATTAATGCTCAATAATATTAAATAAAATTGTTAATATTAATTTCCTTTAAAATCAACTCATTTCCAAGTGTCCTGTTCTCTCTCTCTCTCTCTCTCTCTCTCTCTCTCACACACACACACACACACACACACACTCACACACCTTACCCTCTGTGTCTGATTGAGTTAGGTGGCCCTGGACCTAACTCAGTTATGAACCCCATTAAGACACATTTCCCCTAAGCCCTTCAAGTTGGCCTCAGTTACCATTTTTCTTACCTGTTTCCTTACCACACTGTGTAGCTCTGTAAGTCTGTCACTGGCATCAAAAGCCTTACATCCCTTCCTTTGGCAACGAATCTTATGCATTATATTAATTGGGCTGACTCTCCATTTTACCAACATACCTGCAAAAAATTCCACAGATGTAAACTCCACAAAGACAAACCCAAATCTCTCCAGTTTCCTACCCCAAATTTATTCACCTGTATTCTTTTTCCAGTCTTGAAACCTCAGAATCATCTTCGACCTCTTCCTTTCTCCCAGACTCTATAAAATTTCACAAACACGTTAAGTTTGCTGGTGAAAGACTCTTACTCCCATGCCTCCCTTTTCACTCCCTCTGCACCCGGGAGTCTTTCAGCATCTTATGTAAGAATTATAGTGAGAAACAGCTAACTCCTTGCTCTATCACTTTGTTCCATGATATTCCGATTCCCTTGCCAGATTAATGCCTCCAATGATCTGATGCTGTCATTTTTTTTTTTCCTCCTGGAAATCTTAGTTGTTTAGTACTTCCCTCAATCTACATCTAAGATAGTCTTTTTTTTTTTTTAATATATTTTATTGCTTTTTTTAAAATATATTTTATTGCTTTAGAGAGGAAGGGAGAGGGATAGAGAGAGAAACATTGATCAGCTGCCTCCTGCACACCTCCTACTGGGGATGTGCCCGCAACCCAGGTACATGCCCTTGACATGTACCCTTCAGTCCGCAGGCCGACGCTCTATCCACTGAGCCAAACCGGTTAGGGCAATCTACATCTAAAAAATTTTTTTAAATTTAAAAATTGAACATTTGAAAGCCCTTGATGTCGTGTGTTTTGGAGGTAGGGCACATTTACAATTTCACATCCCTTTCCGGAAATCCACAACCATATCACAGTGAGAGAAGGGAGCCGAGAAGT
The DNA here is from genome assembly GCA_026230045.1 of Corynorhinus townsendii. NCBI lineage: Eukaryota > Metazoa > Chordata > Mammalia > Chiroptera > Vespertilionidae > Corynorhinus > Corynorhinus townsendii. The sequence goes on from JAPDVU010000009.1 coordinate 6,101,041, forward strand.
CTTATAGTAAAGAAACCTTTTCAATTCAGTGTAATTGAACATGGAATATTTTGATAACATCTCTAGAATCATCCCATGCCAAACTATTGAGCAAAATATTTTAGTGAGGAATAGCATTTACATGACACTCAAGAAGGAAAAGATGCATTGTCCTGTCTGTCACCCAAAGTGGAATAATTTGGGTGTACCTAGTCCCTGTGCCTAACATGTTTAAACCTGTCACCTTTGTTCAGTCTAATGGCGTTTTGGGGACTTTTATTTTCCTTCTTACCTTTCGTGTCCTTCAACCAGTCCAGGTGACTATGGTGAGGGAATGTATCGGGCTTGATTTACATCCAAAATTATCTTTTGGGTAAGTTTCTCTAAAGCCCAGCGTGGGGTAACTGCAAGTGTGCAGCAATGCAAATGTAGGGAACATGATTCTCAACCAGAGATCCACTCCCTTTTCCAAGATTGGCCACACATCCTTGGATTTCCTTTTGTTGTTTTTTTAATATGTTTGTATTGATTTCAGAGAAAAGAATGGAGAGAGAGAGGGAGATAGAAACATCATTGATGAGAGAGAATCACTGATTTCTCAACTCCTGCACGCCCCGTGCTGGGGATCAAGTCCGCAACCCAGGCGTGATCCCTGACCAGGAATAGAACTGGTAACCTCCTGGTTCATAGGTCAACTCTCAACCACTGAGCCATACTGGCTAGGTCCCTTGGATTTTCTTGGTGGCTGCTCCAGGCCCCTGGCGTCTTAGGGAGTCAATGTCAAGTGTGCAGTCTGTGCAGCCATTGGACAGATCTCTAACAGAATACAATGGTGTCTCACACGAAGAGCAAGTCATCGTCGCTACTTGATCTTTCTAGGAAAACAGTGTCACAGGAAAACATCTGAATCTATAATTGGCATCTTTAAAGACGCTCGCCATCTGGACCTCACTCAGCTTAATTAGTCATGGCAGGGGGTGGTTCTCCCGTAAAAACCTTGCACCCCATTAACCTTGCCTTTTCTCACGTTGACATTTCAAGGCCCTCCTTTGCTTTTAATATGGTGGAGTGGACACGTTTCCATTTAATAGGAGTCCACCTCAGGGTTCATGAGCCAGACGCTTGTTATTTGGCAGGGCCACCGAGCCCAAGTCTATAAACTGCAGCCGCCAGGAAAGGTTGCAGGCAGCTAAAAATGGCAAGAGAGTGGGAGTCATGGGACTCACTCCACCCTTCCTTTGGAGACTTGCAAACAGCATAGTGAGCAAGGACCGGGAAGGGTGGCTGAGGGGAATGACACACAGCAATGAACCTGAGCAGAACTCAAGAATGGGTTCATGCACGGAGGCTGCTGGATTCAGCTGCGGACGGCTAGTCAGAGACTCATCCAGCAATTTCTGGAGCTACATTTCAGACGGTTCATCCTTTATTTCTTTCCCATTTAAGTAAAGTATTGTCAAACTTGGGCATCAGAGAGTCAAGTTTCCTGTATTTCCGGCCAGGCCATGACACTCGGTGTTGTCTTTTCTTGTCACTTTTTTTCTTTCTTACCACTTTCACTTCGCTTTGGTTGCTATTTCGTTTCTGGGGGGAGGTGTCCACGGTCAATAAAATATCTGCTTTACATAGTGTGGTTTTTGTTTGTTTGTTTGAAGCTGTGTAGTGGAAATGGTCAGAAGATGTGAGATTGGTGTTATGTAGTTACAGAAAGATAGCCTGGCTTCTTGTAGCCCAAAGAAAACCCATCTTCTTTAGTGTCAGGATTCTCTCCTGTCTGCTGGAAATGGAAAACATCTTATCTTGCCACTATGATATATTTGTAATGTTATTTCTACATTTTAATATTATTTTCATATTTTATTTTATTACACCTGGTTATAAAAATAAAGTAAGTTACCTGTTCTAATAGGACATGTAATCATCTCTGAATTTTTTCTAATTATTGTATTTATTTAATAGACATTTACTGTCTGCTAGACTTCTGGTACTATTAAAGGTGAGGGAATTTAAGTTCTAAATGTTTATTCACTGGACAGTGTATGAAGCATTGAGTCAAAAAGAGAATCACCAAATTGCAATAATAAGTTAGAAATTAGGTCCGCTAAACTATGAAAATGACACAGCAGGTCGCCAGCACTCATGCTTAAATAGATCCGTGTCTCCTGAAACACGGCTGGTATGCTGGGCACAGGTGGCACTTAAAGAATAACATATTGATTAACCAATTGATTAATTAGCACTAACTGTGTTCGTCAGTCGCCATATTTTAAAATTTCCAAAAAGCATGCAAATGCTTCCTCAAACAGTATTCGGCTTTCTTGACATGTAGAGATAAGTCCTGGCAGAGCAAGTAGATAAAAGATAACCCCTCAATGGGAAGGTGGGCTAGTATCTCCCTATCAGCACTGGATTTTTTCTAGTGTTGTAGCTACTAATTAAACCCTGGAACATGAACTCTGGCCAGTTTGGTTCAACGGCTAGAGGATCGGCCTGTGGACTGAAGAGTCCCAGGTTTAATTCTAGTCAAGGGAATTGAACCTGGTTGCAGTCTCCTCCCCAGCCTGGGCCCTGGTCGGGGCTCGTGCAGGAGGCAACCAATCAATGTGTTTCTCGCACATTGATATTTCTCTCTGTCTTTCCCTCTCTCTTCCACCATCTCTAAAAATCAATGGAAAAATATCCACGGATGAGGAATAAACAAATAAATAAATAAGCAAACAAACAAACACTGGAACAGGATGCATGAATTAACTATATTGAGTCTTGCATATTAAATCCACTGTTCCACTCATAGAAATAGATTTCAAGTATGGAGTCTATTGATTATGAAGAAATAAACTATTATCAGAGTACTTAGCTCACTTCTACTATTTCTAGACAAGGGTAAAACTTTCTCTGAGTAATTTATAAACACGTTTTTATTAAATGTATTGTAAAACCATGAGAGTGAAATAAATGGTCTTCGCCAGTAGGCAGTCACCTGTCCCTGCATCTCCCGGGCGGAGGGGTTCTCTGAGACAGGAGGGGCCTTCACTGTCCTGGGGACTGTCTCAAGCAGACATGACAGGTTGGTCACCCTACTCCCAAGTGTGCCTTTGGAAAGGACAGTTGCTCATCTGGCAACATTGTGTACGGATCACGCAAATTTGGTTAAATTGATTATTCACGTATTTTATGTATGTTTGATAGGGATAGTAGTTTTATTTCCTTTGCTATATCAAATTCTAAATTATTCCACTTTCCTTTGCTGTTCAAAGCCTAAGCTGAAAGTAAGACATCAGAAATTGCTTCTTTCACTTACTTGAATATTGGCTAAAGGACTAAAAATCAGTATTCTTGTGTCATACACTAGTACACAGCAGGAATGAGATGTCCTTGTTTTTAATAAAGTACTGATTTCTTTCTTTTTTTCTCTGTCAACTAAAGAAGTTATTTGATGATTTCTGAGATCCTTCTGGTGGTGATGCTCTAGAACTCTATGCTAATAATAAAATGTATTCTCCATTAGGAGAGAAGGTTCTTCGTGAAGGCAGACTGGCTTTTAAAGAGTTAAATAGTAGTGCAGAAGGCTGCCATTTTAATAGAACATTTTAAACCAATGAAATATACTAACTACTGTTATTGTTTATTTTCTTTCTAGTCTAGGGAAATTTTTTTTTAATCTGCCAGAAGGGACCTTCAGGATTTGAGCCTTAACATTGTTCTTAAGACTTGAATTTATTTTTTAATTAGAGTTAAAATAAAAATAAATGTTCACTTTCTAGAGCTACGCAAGTTTGGGAAGAAAAAAAAAGGAACTTCCTCATCTGAAAAGATTTAAAGGTAATCTATGCTGTAAAAGAGCATTTTGAAAAATATAAAACAAAGAGCTTTCAAAGTGGTCAAAGACTAATGTAAAGTGATATATTTCAGACCGGAGAGGTGGTGTAACTTACTCCTGTCAGAGCTGCCTGTTTATTGTGTTTGTCTGGTTGGCCTGGCAACCAGCTCATGCCATTTCACTCATTTTATAATGTTCCTGTAAATGTTAGGTAGGCCTGGATTTATTATACACTGTCAACACCTAAAATGGAACCCACTGCTTAACATAGTTTATTTGGCTGGATGTCTCTGCCTCCTTAAAAAAAAAAACACAACTCGTGTGTGTGTGTGTGTGTGTGTGTGTGTGTGTGCGCGCGCGCGTGCGCGTGCGCGCGCATGCGTGTGCGAGCACATATGTGTGTGGTGGTGAGGGAAAAAAAAAAGTTGTAGTGCTTCCAACAGAAATGTAGCCCAGGCATAATTGAAGTTGGGTGGCATGGGCTCTGTCAAAGGAGCATTTGAGCTCAGGATCCCTTGTGCTGTTGGGTGGGGACATGTGACTCATGATATTTGTGACTTGGGTTTAGAGGGACAGAGGACCGAGAGTCATGTTATTGCTGAATTTATCATTCCCAATAAAACCAGATGGCCAATCACTGTTGTCCAGAAAGGCCTGTGAGCCATCCGGGGATGAATCATAAGCCTATTAGAAGTTGGACAGGTTTATTTCCTTCTTGGGAACACACTGGTTTTATCCATCTGCTCTAGAACAAGGCAGGTTAGATGGAGGCCCAGGAGATAGGATCCTGGAGAGGTGAGGTTTTTGGATAGCCTTAATTGAGCTTATTTATACACAGTGGAGGTAGGTGGACCATGAAGGTGAGACAGATTCAGAGAGAAACCACGTGGTCTAGAAATACCAAAGGGAAATGTGATACTCTGACCAGAACGAATGGCAGCCAACTCCACCCGAAGGTGATGGAAATCACAGGCAGGTGGCCCTGCTGCTTTGCACCAGGTCAGCCACACAGTGAATCGGTGTCTTGCTTATTCAGTTCCTTCCAGGGAGCAGGAGGGGTTTGTCTGTTAGAGTGGACTCTTGTTGATAGTTCTGTTCAATATCAGTGAACAGATAATCAAAGCCTATACATATTCCTTTAGCTAACTTCGATCAGTAAATGCATCCTGTCCATTTCTCAATCGGTGTGCATTTTAAGCAGGATGATTGGATGTCTAGACTGAAAGCAAAGGTTAATAGAAATGGTAACATCCTCTTGGTTAACCTTGCTTGAAGTAACATCCTCCCATCCCTCTCTCCAGATACGCATCTGATTGTTACTTAACAAAATAAAAATATATGAAAGATTATTGTTGAAAACAATTTCCATAAGTTCTCAGGTGATTTGAGAACCAAAGCTGCCCTAGATCATCAGGTCTTTTTCTGAGCTGGGTAATTATTATAAATACAGCTCAACATAGTTTGTATTTACAAATCACCTTTTAGAGGAACATTGTAAAACAGATTAAATATGTTGATTAAATTGTGTTTTAATCCCATCTCCACATTTCCCCCCTGCTCTCCAGCCTCTAACCCTAAGGCACATGTGTCATTAACTTTCTAAGAGAAAGTGGAAGATTTGTTTTTAAACTCTAAATAATGTGTGTGCCCTTTGACCCAAAACAAATAGACTTTAGGGAATTATTTTAAAAGAACATATATGTATATAGTGTGTGTGGTATATCCATACATATACATCTTACATACATGTTCATGTAGGTAAAATCTCTCTCTCTCTCTCTCTCTCTCTCTCTCTCTTTCTCTCTCTCTCTCTTTCATTATGGAATTCCAAAGTGTTAGAAGAGTTTTTCATTTAAGTGATACAAATACATACAATTTAGATGATTTTGGTTGTCCCTTCTACTGCATTGACTAGACCATCTAGAATAATTGATGTAATGATGGATAGCCCTATCTCTTTTCTGACTATAATCATAATTTTTTCATGTATGTTTTAGTATTTTGTCATCTACTGCTTTTTATCATACTTATTTTATAATTAAAAAGAGGATTTCTTTTGCCATATTCATGTGACATGTTATATAAATAAAATTATTGATATTGATCCATATTAAATCTGGGATACACCCTGCTTGGTCATGGTCATCCGCAAGTTACATGAAGATATGAGTCTCTGGTGGTCGTTTTTATATCACAGGCACTAGGTCGCCAGTAGGTGCTCAGTCAACATTTGTTGAATGAACGAATATTACCGAATTCCCAAGAAATGTCAGTTCTTAAGTGGATAAAACAGCATCTCTTATAAAAGGATTTATGATTCCTATAAAGAATTTCCACAGAGGTTATATTTCGATCACATAAATATCCGTTATGAGGTTCAAATGCCTCATTCTGCTGTAGCCATTTTGGCTTTCGGGTTGTTTCTCTTAAGTGTCTGGCCCACTCTCCCCTGTGGTCTCTGCTGTGCCGTTTCCTCTGCCTGAAACACTCTACTTCCAGAAACTCACATGGCTAACGCGCCTCCGCCACCACTGTACACGTTATGTTCTGGGGAGGCCCACCCTGCCCGCTCTCTTTAAAAGTGCAGCTCAGCCCACCCAGTCCTCCAGGCATTTTCACCACCCTCTGTTTTTCGTAGTCTCTGTCCCTTTCTAATCCCATATATAATTCGCTTAGGAGTTTATTGTTTGCTTTCTGATTTTATGCCATTAATATATCCTCCACCTCTAGAATAGTATTTGACCTATAATATAATAGTCATTTGCTAAAGATTTGTTTACAAATAATTTGGAGGGGGGGAACAGATGGCAAGCGTTAACCGGTACACTACAGTGATGAAAAACAAAGAAATACCAACAGATAACTAGTTGGAATCTTAGTTTTCCATTATTTACCAGCAGTGTGACTTTGGGAAAATTATGTAAATACAATGACCCTCATTTTTGTAACTTTCACAATGCAAATAACAACTTTCACCGCATCAGATTCTGTAGGCATCAAATAACATACGTGGATGTCAATCAGCCAGTGGATTGACTTGTACACAGTAGACACAAACTAAATACTAATCCTTTTTTCCTCAGTATAGAATGAAATTCTATTTAATCCTTGAAAAATCGCATAATCAAGGAAAATCACAGTGTACAAATTAAGCGAAATGCCCTAAGTGGCCATGTAAAGTCATTAGGCAATGCATTATCACACTATTTCGTGAGGCAAGATTCCTGTATCTTCTGGGGGCCCACAGAACAAGTCTAAGGTATCCCACATCGTGCCTTCAAGTGTTGGAAGCCAACTGGCTTATTTCATCCACCCTAACACATCCTGTTTAAAAATGTTCTCCCTACGATTTGCCCTTTTGATTCGTCACCATTCTGGCCATAATCCTTTTAACAATTTGCTGGTTGCCGTGTGTCCTTCGAAAAACCTTCCAGCACAGGCTTCGTTTGATTACCTTGAGGGTGCAAACAGAATCAGACGAACAAGCTACAGCTCCCTCCCCAGCCAGAAGGGGGGCGGGGGACACTTCTAACAAGTCAGTGTCAGTGCAACATTACACGTTCTCTGTCCCAATCACGTCAGCTGGAAAAGCTCCATTCTATCTGCTCTGAAGTCTCAAATGATGTCATAGAAAATGCCACTTAATCCGCTTGAAGAAAGAATCTCGTCCCATCCCGTCTCCTGGCCCACTCCAGTTTGGTTTTTGGTAGCTTCCTCCATAAACACGATACAGACATTTCTACAGCTCTGCACCCATGACCACCTACCTACCTAATGAGATCAAGCCCTACCTCTCGGTGACAAACAGAGGCAATACACAGGTAGTTTGTTTGGGCTCTATTTTGAAATGACTAAGTAGCCTGTGAAAACAAAATTTAACAGGCTCATAAAAGCCTGCTGTCTACGCAACTAATGCGGACGTTGTTTTTATGTTGCCTATTACAGACTATAAACAGTGCAGTGGAGTCTATCTTTTATTCCAGAGAGTTGTAAAAGGTCCTGACTGTGACAACATGTATACGAAACACACTTTGTAAAGATGGTGCATGTATTTTATATTGAGACGAAAGCAGTAAACTGTTCAAACAAAACAATGTAAAATGCAGACGAACACAGTGCCCAAGACGTCTACTTAAAAATGGAACAACATAGAGAGGAGTTGTGTTTTAATATATATACAACGTTGAGAAATTTCCTGAAGCAGCCTTTGCATGTTCAGAGTTGCTCTTGACTCCATCTCCTGCAGAATTCCTGACAGCTCAGTGGCAGAGCCCTGTCAGAGGAGTCCCGACTGCCCCTGCTAATTTTCTCACAATTTGCTCACTGGTTTGGGGTAATTGGAACAATTTGCTTGCAGAAACCTGTGAGGAATCAGATGTTAATTGACTTTGTCTTGCTTAATCAGCCCCTCAAGAGCCAGGCTGCATTTTCCTGACTGTTTCTGAAGCTGTGGGCTGGCACCCTGTGATACAGTGGAAAGAAAACATACAGACAGTTGCCTTGGTATCGGCCGGCCAAATCTGATTATGCCTCCAACTCAGAATGGAGCGAGTCCAGGAATTAGCAGAGGGGCCTAGAGAAAATACTCAGGAATGGGAAAGGACACGAAAAAGTGTTCCTGTGATTTATGTACAGCACAGTAAAAACAGTAATGTGCATTGAAGACCAGGGGTCCACACGCATTCTGATTCCACTGCCGTGATCTGGAGTGAAGGAGAGGCAGCTCAGCATCTTGCAGTGACGCATGGTTGGCTATTAGGGATCATTTTGGACAAATTCGGCATCCTTCATTCACTTTCTCACTGTCACTTCCCATATTCTGCTTGACTTTCTGCGCTGTACCACTCAAATCCCCACCATAGATAGAGTATCTAGATTATCTAAAATCTGGTGGGTTACTTAAAAAACACACATAATATACCTGGCTTAACGTAGCTCAGTGGTTGAGTTGTCAACCTATGAACCAGGAGGTCACAGTTTGATTACCGGTCAAGGCACATGCCTGGGTTGTGGGCTCGATCGTCAGTGTGAGGTATGCAGGAGGCAGTTTATGAATGATTCTCATCATTGGTATTTCTATCTCTCTCTCTGTCTCCCTTCCTCTCTGAAACCAACAAAAATGTTTTTTAAAAATACAACAAAAACAACCAAAAAACAACACACAAAAAAACAACAACACCTATAGCTGATACTATTTTTCCACACCCTTGATTCTGATGAGGAGGGATGAAAGATTGGGCAAAATATGGAATAGCTAAAACAATATTATTTCTTTCTATTCAAAGACCCCTTTCCATATGTCAACCACTGTCCTTTATGGGCTTTATCTCATTTAATGTTTACATCTTTCCCCTGGGAGACAGTTCCGATTTCATCTTTCCCATGTAAGTCCCAATTCAGCCACTCAGGGAGGCAAGTCTTTGAACAGCTTAGTCTATGTCTCAGGTCCTTTTAATGGATGCTGTGTGATGAGCTAAGATTTATAGATTTCAAAATATTCAGCCGCCCTTGCGCACCTGAATTAAAACTAGTTCAATCATGGTGGAATCTCTTTTAGACAATGTAAAATTCAGTTGGATGGTATTTTCTTTGGAATTTTTATAGCCAAGTTTATGACTAAAATGCGCCTTTTCTTTTATCCTACTCTTTTTACATGGTTAGGGTACCAAAATTATACTGGCTTCAAAGAATGAGTTGAAATGTGGGCTCTTCATTTTTTTTGAAGCTTTGATAAGATTGAGGTGATTTTATTCCTGAGACTTTAGAAAAACTCTCCTGTTAAACCCAGTCACCATGGTATTTTCTTGGTGAGAGTTTTTTAAATGTATCCATTGGATTTAAGTGTAATTATAAGCCTTGTCAGGATATTCTCTTTGAGTTTAACATTTGAAAATTTTGTACCAGAGTTAGAATTAATCATGACATGACAACTCTTTTAGAGATCACTTCCAAAACTTTGTCGTGCATTTATGATTACTCAAGTACAAAGCTTAACAGTATCTGAAACCATCTCTTCAACCCTTTCCTCCCAACAAAAATTATAAAGACCTGATATCCCCAACTTACATGCTATCAATATCCTATATTTTATTACTGTCCTTTAAAAGTCACTTATTTTTTTAGGTAGTAGTATTAACATTATTGCTTTAAGCCAGGTAATTTTTGTCTAGAACTTATACATGTTCACCATTTTTCCCCTTAATACTTGTTTTTACATCTTGGATTTCCTCCTAGACATATTTTTCTTCTCCTTGAAACATATTTTACAATTCAGCCCATTAGTGGAAAATCTTTTTTAATCTGACAATATTTTTCTTTTATCCTTGTTTTTATAAAGATGGATTGGCTTAGCACACTCTCCTGGTTTGATAGTTATTTCAAGTTCTCTATTCTGAAGAGTCCACTGACTTCTCATTCCTGCTGTTGCTTTTGGCAGATCTGCTACCAGTCCAATTCTTCTCTCTTTATTAGGGAGATGTCGTTTTCCTCTACCTATTGTGCCACAAGTGTATAACTTAAGACTTGATTAATTTAGGGATGCCTACCCATGATTGAGAATGTATTGGACTATCCTTCTCTATTTGGTGGTCAGAAACATGCCATTGCAGACTACACACACACACACACACACACACACACACACACATACACACACACACAGCCACAAAACTTAAACCATGTGAAAAAACAACCCTATTACATGCCTTATTTAATTTTATATAACTAGATATTTACTATATTTGAGTATAGTGTGTGTGTCTGATATATATCTCAAATATTTTAATGTGTCATATTTAGTTAAACAAGTAAATAGTGGAAATCATAAATAGCTCTTAAATATCTGGTGTTGTGTCGATGTACTTATTTGGGGGTTTCTGTAGTTTAATATTATGCCCAGAAGAATTTTTAAAAAATCATCACCCTCAATGTCATGCTGCATGAACAGGCCATTAAACCACTTTTGGTCCCAAGCCAGATTTTGCACTCCAGGCTTAGGCTAGTCTGAATATGCATTTGTGAGTTGGATGCTTCACCAGCTCAAACCTCAGCGTGTCGTATGGTTGTCGGGGACATTCCTCAGCTATTTATGCAGCACAGTAACCAGTTGTGGGACCAACAAGTACAGAAGGGCATGGAGTCTTTGGAGGGAGTTCAGAGAAACAGAAGGATGATTAAAGGAGAGGAATTCAGACCTTTGAGCAAAGATAAAAGGAACTGGGTTTCTGTAGCCTGAACAGTAAGTGACCGAAGAGATAGTTAATCATAGTTTTCAACCCGATGAGGAACTCTTAATATGTGATGGTGACTGAGGGTCCTCTGTCTCATGAAACACAGCCAGATAATGTAGCTTTTGAGTTCAGTGCGGGAATATAGGTTAACCAGAATCATGTCTAAGGAAGACGGTTTTTTCATGTTTTGACTGAAATCAGAGACCACCTTTCTATAGCTTCATATAAGTCACTCCTCCCAATTCCAAGTAGAATGAACCAGGTTTCCGTAGTATTTTTCATGTCACTATAATAATAATAATAATATCTCAGATTCTTCAAATACACCTGTGAGCAGCTTAGTGTAGGGCATCCTGTGATTTACATCCTATTATCAGTGCCTGCCCACTAGAGGTACTTAATAGACTTGCTGAATTGAGTTGGATGGGTCAGGAATGAGTCTATGACTGTTTCAATTAGGGTGCGCGCCCCCACCCCTTGTCATGGGAGACTGATCTAACTTGGGAGCTGCAATTGGAGCATGATGAGGTCTTATAAGAAAGGTGGCATTGAATTGGATCTTGAAGGTTACAGTAATTTTCTTAATTAGCCAGTAAAAGGGACTGGAGAAGGAGTAAGTCTGAACAGAGAGAGTAGACCAAGAAGTGGGTAAGTCTTCCTGGTAGGGATCATGGGAGATGAGGCAGAGGCAAGAATGAATAGGAAGAACTATGTCAAGCTCAGGAGTTGGAATATTATGATAGAAATGCTTCCCAAAGTATGTTATTTAAAACATTCAGTCTAAGAGATGTTAATGATTTTTACATAGAAAACAATGTTTCCATGTACAACTGAAGTTGAAAAAATGGGAATGGTGCCCTAGCCAGTGTGGCTCAAGGGAGAGAGCTTTGGCCCAAGGACTGAAGGGTCCCAGGTTCAATTCCGGTCAGGTCAAGGGCACGTACCTTGGTTGCAGACTCAGTCCTTGGCCCTCCCACTGGATGCGTGTGAGAGGCAACCAGTCCGATGTGTCTCTCACATCAGTGTTTTTCTCTCTGTCTCTCCCCCTTCCCTTCCACTCTCTCTAAAAATAAATGGAAAAATACCCTTGGCTGAGAATTTAAAAAGAAAAGAAAAGAAAAGGAAAATGGGAGTGATGAGTAAAACGAACCAGATTGTTGCACTGGGAGATTTCTTCAACTTTATGTGCTAAGGAGCAATATGAGGCACAAGCAGTCTTTCCCAAATGCATTTAATCTCATGACTTCTGTTGTAACACAGATAAGCACAAGGCAGAGACGCTGAGGATGAATAGCATGATCAACATGATATTTAAAGAAGATTAACCTATGGGCACACAGGGCCAGTTGAATGGGGAAAGGGTCCAGTTATAAGGGTACTGAAGTTGAACAGGCATAAAATAATAGGAGTTTGCATTCAGGTCTTTTTCAATGGGACAAGCAAGTTAGGCATGGGCGGGAAAGAGACAAAAAGAATTTAATAGATTTGATAAGTGCCTGGGTTAAAGGGGTAGGAAGCCAAAAGCATGAATACTAACTCCAAAATGTGAAGCCTGGGTGGCTGGGGAAATGGTGGTGCCATTGAGAGCGAGAGGGAAGCCAGCAGAAAATACATTTAGTTCTGTGCGTGAAGTGATAGCAGGGAATTAACTACAATGTTTCACAGGCTCACATGGCCATTAAAGAGCTCACAGGGCTTCAAGTTCATGTTCCGGAAGGCTAGTAAGCCGCCAGTTTACCTATCTCAAACCACATGGACCTTTTCTCAATGCTGTGTGAGGAAAGGAAGTATAAAATCTTGTCCCAGGTAAGCGTTGGCCATGTACTCCAACCTAATATCATTTTCTCCAATTAGTCAAGGTCTTCTACAAGAGTGTCCCCAAAAATGTATATGCACTTTAAATAATTATTAATTCCAATGGGTTAAATCTGGAAAGAAAGAAACATCAAATTGAGCTATCATCTGTTAAAGAGTGTGTACATTTTGGGGACACTCTGAATTTGCTACTCACAGTGATATCCATCTTAGTCATGATGGAGAATCAGATGTTCCTTTTCATATACAAACTTTTGACTGAAATTAAAGGTAGTTAAAGAGTAATTTTTCAGTCTTTTCCCTCTTGATGGAATCCTGGAACTTCTCAAATCATTTATAAGTTGGCATTTATGGTGCAGTGGTTCAAAGCCTTGTCAAATAGAGATTACATTTATTATATAACATACTAAATATACTAATAAATGGAAATCTGTTGGGAAGGAACATCATTAATGTGTGTGCTCTTGGTTTGGGAAATTCCTATAATTTCTTTATAGTTTTATAAAATATGACTACATTATTTTAGTCATTAGTGATCTAGAGTCTAAAGGATGCTGGGCCTAGGGTAGTGGCAGATAAATTCTTTACAAGGTAATCATAGGTATTTAATATATGCACTTCATATGTGATCTTCTGAGCTCACATAATATAAGAATACCTGAAAAATGATTATGCAGTCCGTTCATTCTAAGAAATAGTTTAAGTGTTATTGAGTATTAGATATTAACAATAAACTAGTTGACTAGATGTTTTATGTAGACCTATAAGATTTATTATTTTAATGGATGACCTTGAATAATATGTGTGCTGGATTAATTGGAAAGCTTATGAAACTAATCACTTTCTCTGCATCACCAAAGATAACACATAAAGGGAACACAAAAGATAAGGCATAATTTCCTATCTAACCTACTCAGTCATATTTAAGACTTTCAAATAAATCATCATTATAGAATGCATATATATAATTGGAGGCGATCAGAAGAAATTATCATGGTAATAATGCTCTTTTTATTTAAGAGGAGGAGGCTGTCGCAATACTTTTCATGATTTTCAGGACAGGATGTTTATATGCAAGTTGCATAAACAAAAAGAAATGGCCATTGTTCTTCTATGCACTCTTTTCTTGATTGCCAGCTCCATGCATCTACCCTTACGGTCAGGACTCTATGCTTCAGTACAGCCACCTACACTTTGGGGCACATTTTGCACTTTGAATCTTTCCTGATTGTCCCGCTCTTCCCTCCTCAATATTGCAGCACTGGCAGTCACCTAAATATAGCTCAGTTTTATCAAGAATCAGAACGAGCAAAAGGGAGGCTGGTCGGATGCAGTTGGAGGCATGCCATGTGCCTGAGATGCCTATGTGAGGACATAGAGCCTAGGAGCCCAAGGAAGCCTCATGTGTCAGCTCTTCACCTTTCCTCCATGATGAGGGGCCCACCAGCTCAACGAGTCTTTTAACCTGGTGTCTGGTTTTTACTGCACTTCATTTTTGGCCCAGGTCTCAAACCCCACATAGTCACCTGAGGTTCTGAACTCTTGCCTGATAAACACCCACCTCTTCTCCCTCAAGGTAAATCTGTGTCCTCTCTTCTGTTGATAAACCTAGATGGATTTTCTTGGCTTAAAATTTTCATGTATCTGACTCAAAAAGATCAGCCCTTTCTAGCATTGACTGTGGTGAAGCCAGCCATACCTGCTCAGTTAGATGAGCCCACTAAATAGGAAAGTCAACCAAGTTCAGAGGGCAGTTAATTGGGTCTTAGCTCTTTCCCCACCCAAAGAAAAGGCACCACTGAAGGCTGAATTACAGTATAGTTCTCAAAATTGTACTTCTGTGTGTTTTTTAAGATACTTAAAAAATACATTGTTTTTATTGATTTCAGAAAGGAAAGGAGAAGGGGAGAGAGAGAGAGAAGCCTCAATGATGAAAGAGAATTATTGATATGCTGCCTCCTGCACACCTCCTATGGGGGATTAAGCCCACTACCCCGGCATGTGCTTTGAGCAGGAATCGATCCATGACCTCCTGGTCATAGGTCAGCACTCAACCACTGAGCCACACCAGCCTGGCAAAAGTTGTACGTCTGTTTTGAGAAATGATGTACATTAGTAGCAGAGAAGATATTGGGGGGAGGGGGGAGAAGTCCTCAAACTCTGGCTCTCTTCGGCGCAGATCTGAAACTTTGGTCTCAAGATTTTGATTTCCCAATCTGACATTCCTTTATAGTCTGCATATCACGCTGAGGCATTCTGAAGGATGGCAGGGAAGTGAGCAAAGCCAGAGTAAGTCCACTTCAAAAGGTCTGCCGAGCTCAACCATAGAGAAAACGAAAAGCTGCCGAGAGCCCATGATTACCCAGAGTGCTTGGCAGCTTGCCAGCCCGGAGGCAGAGTGAGAAATGGACGCAGGCAGAGCGCCCCGCGAAGTCTAGGTGGGCCACCCCAGCTCCTCGCCCAGATGACAGAGCAGGCCCTTTGAACGTTGACTGGAAGAAAACCATGCCCTCTTTTCGCTGCGGAAAGATTTTGAGCTCAGCAGTTCTCTGCAGTATTAAAGTCACCATGCTCATGAACACACACACACACACACACACACGCACGCACGCACGCACGCACGCACACACGCCTGCACTGAATCCTCTCTGATTAAGCCGATCCAGTGACACAGAAAATGCTACTAAATTAAACTCAACTAAAGAGCACAAACCATTAAGAACTCTGGGGCATTTTTTTTTCATCAACTTACTCCATATCACCACCCTCTCTCCTCATTTTTCTCTTTATGCCTGTAGCTTAAATGAGAGGCTTTCATTCTTTATATATAAAAGGGGGGGGATGTTTAGGAAAAAGTCAGTTTGTTGGCAGGAACCACCCGGACTTCTACAATCCCAAGGCCAGGCTTTGCATAACTTCCTTCCTGTGCCCAGAAACATGGGGAAGAACAGGAATGTTTGATGGAGTCCAGTCAGGGTGAATGAATAAAGCCCATCCCAGTGAGTTCGCAGAGAGGGGACAGAAAGGGAAGAGAGATGGTTTACTACCGAGTGTCAGGAGAGGACGGGACAATAAATATTTTACATCTTGGCAAAGTACAACAGAAGGCTCTTTCTTTATTTCTTCTTCTTTTTCACATCTCTTCCCCGTTGCTTGGGGTTTGGGGCCACGATATTACCGTTGAATGGCACAGGTGTTGTAGTCTTGAAAGTTACTGCTCAGAAAATATTATCTTTTTATAAAATGTATCCTGAGAAGATGACAAAGACCACCTCCCAGACAAAGCGGACCCTGCAGTCGGTGGTGGGTTTCTTAATTGAAGATCCAGGTTAAGTCATCACGTAAAAACGTATTTGTATTTCCAAGTGCCCAGGGTGGCCTTGCATTTTAATTTGGGAGGGGAGGCGGGGGGAGAGGGGATAAATAGTAGACAGTAATGTGTTGATGGGAAATACTATAAAAACATTTCCTTTTTTTCCAAAAAAAATTTAATCTTCTTTTTCCATTAGCTCACATTATTATTTATGACACAGTTTATCTTTAATGTGTTTTATCATTATTTATCTCTCCTCAGCATTGGCTACTAACAGTCTCATACTAAATAGTTGTCTCTCTACTCAGACTACTCCAAGTCACTCTATAGGACAAGCCATATATACAGTAAAGAGACTAAAACAAAAATTCAATAGGAATTCAGCAAAAATTTCAACCCCAAAAAAATACATTTTGGGATGAACAAATTATTTGGTTAACATGCTGGCAGTTTAGACTTTAACATATTCTTGCCTAAATATTTGAGTGTTTCCTTTAAAATATCTTCTTGAAGGGTTTATGCTGAAGCCTCATGAATATTCATTGAGACAGATTCTGTACCATCTAATCCCAGGATTGACATAATGGGAAGCAAAGGGCTTCTTAACCACACAGAGGACTTTTATTACAATATTTTAAAATTTTTATTCTTTTTTATCTGTTTTTCCAATTTGAACCTCTCTCTTACAGTTTGTTTTAGATCATGAGTTTTACAGTATTGTTTTTTTCATTATGTGTCTGAGACACTGCTTGGTAGATCTGTAACTGAGACTTGCTTTTAGCAGATATGTGCCCTGGTGGTCTTGTTTTGGTATTCATAAATATTACAGCCAGACTTTTAATGGACATTCTAAACGAAAATAGAACTCAACTGCTAAAATTTAATTTTCTGTATAAAATAAAAGAAGTAGCAGGAGACTGGAATGCTGGCTGGGTCTGGGGTTCTTTGGGGGAGCTCCCACAGGCTACATATATATCACCATGTGTGGCTTTCATTTTCTGGGTGCAAATTGATTTAATGTGTGACATTATTAGATTAATCGTGTCCCTTTGGAAGAAATGATCTTGCCACAGAGACTGTGTCTCACTCTGCTCCACTCTGGCCTTTGTAATCATTTGTGACCAGTAAGAGGAAAACGGGGAAAGAGCTAGGGCTGTATTGCCAGCAACGGCCCCTGCCTTTAGTAAAAGAACGCAACGTTACCCACCTTTAAAAGGCGAAACATTTGAAAAGCGGTGTCTCGCGAGCTCAAATAAGGATTCATTGCTTCCTTTTGTTTCCTAGACTAGACTTTATTTCTGTATATTCTGTAAGAATACAGCTGAAAATCTTGCCCACTTTCACACTCAATAACTTGAACAGTCCATTCCTCTTAAAATGTAGGCCTAGGAGAACATTTTTATATCCAGATAAATGTTGATTTGTGTTTTTCTACTAAGAAATCTATATAGTCTGTGTTCTCTGTTTGCCTTGAGAGAGAGTAACCCAAGGGTAAACTCCATTATTCTTCTTGCAAAAATGTGCAGCCTCTGGTGCCGGACTGCGTGGGTTCAAACCTTAGGTCTCCCACTAAGCTGAGTAACCTGAGGAAGTTATTCAACCTCTCCGTGCTTCAGCTTTCTTGTTTGTAAAAAGGAAGTAATATGATTACTTTGTTAGATGTTATGAGGATATTATTAAATAAGTTAATATAGGCACAGTACTTGAAAGAACACCCAACACATTGTATGATGATTATTACAGAATTTTATTTCATTAATTTTCATGATCTCTTCTATTTTTGAATACACTATTTAAACATGGTTTAGTATCGAAGGCTGCATTAAACTTATCTTACATGCAGATTGTCTGAACTAGTTTAATGACAAGTATTAATCTCTGCTAACAAAATGACAACGTCTATTGAGTAGACAAAATCTGGAATTATACTAAATTGCAAAGAAGAAATTAAATTTTAAAATCTCCTATGAGTCTACTGAGTAAAACAGCTTTTACTTTTTAGTATATTTATTTCAGCCCCTTTCTCAATTATTTTATTGTATGATTTAAATTATTTTATAGGTCCTAATTTTTTCACTTATATCAAAACTTTCTAAAGTCATTAAATATTCTTAGAAACATTATTTTTAAGGGCTGCATAAAATTTTATGATACGACTACACCAATCATAAACCCAACAAGTGGGTGTTCAGTGTAAGTGAATTTTGAGAGAAAGTTGCAGTTGCAACTTGTAGTGAGAAAATGATGTGAGTCAAACGGGCTCCTTTAACCTTGGGTTTCCTTCCTTACGATCCCTTTGTAGTCATGAGAACAGAAAGAAGTGTTCTCGCTGTCCCCTACTTCTTCCAGTCCTCGGTTCTCAGGCTGCTGGCCACATAAACTTGCCTCTGCTCCCGGTAGAATTTTACATTGGGCAAACCTTGCTCATAATAACAGATACTTAAATGTCTAAAGCCAGCACAATGCTGAGAAGCCTGAGGCTCTGAGGTTTTCTCTCTGCCTCTTTTGGTTTCCAGAAAGTGTTTCCCTTCCGTGTGGCTGACCGGTCCTTTATTTTTCAAAACGTAAGCTAAGGATTTGAGTTTTCCTTCCGTTGTCCAGGATGCCCCATGATCTTTCTTTCTTTTTTTAAAATACATTTTTCTTGATTTCAGAGAGGAAGGAAGGAAGGAGAGATAGATAGAAACATCAGTGATGAGAAAGAAAAGAATTTTTGATGGACTGCCTCCTGCAGGTCCCCTGCTCCGGATTGAACCCGGGCGTGTGTCCTCACCAGGACTCGAACCGTGACCTCCTGGTTCATGGGCTGACACTCAACCGCAGAGCCACACTGGCCAGGCCCCATGATCTTTCTTAAGAGCTTCCGAAAGAGCTTTAGGCAAGAGAAAGAAGAAAACACCTTTGCTGAATGTTTATGGCTTTTTAAACTTTATCCTTACTAAGTAACTACAGATGGAGGAATGCGTTTTTTAGACTCTGCATGTCAATGTTGTATCATGCTGTCCCTGGAAAACGTGGACTAAAAAGTATGCTTCCTGAAGTACCAGTCGTATAGCAGTCACATGGGACCAAGGCTTTGACCGAGCTGGGTGCAACAGGCAAAGGGGTGCTGAGACGTTTTCCTAGAGACGCCCAAGACGGCCTTACAGATGTGGGTACTGCGTTGGTTGTCCTTGGAGGGGTGTTGTATCGGGTAAGGCACGCAGTGTGGTAACCAGTGCTGCACACCTTAGGGCCCAACCTATTCAAAGCTTGTCATCCCTGCCAAGTGTAGTGTGGGTGCTCTTGGCTGGGTGGCCCCCCTGGTCCTGTCCAGGTGGTAGACCAGAGAGCCTTCATTAAGATACATGGAAGATCATCAGAGGTTTTGTAGGGCCAGTCTTGAAAGTGGGATTATCACTTCTGCCTACATTGGATGAATGTAGGGCCCAGGAGACAAAGGAAGTCTGCTACAGAGGTCGGTTTTTCTCCATACACAGGAGACAACTTAGGTTATTATAAATGCAGTTAGACACTTTACATTTCATTCTCAATTTGAGGAGCAAAAACTTAGGATGGAAAGAGATATAAAAGAGACCGGATCTTTCTACAGTGAATTGATACCTATTTAACATTTCCATGTGTTGAGTTCTTTCTTTACATATTTATCTGTTTGGAATTCAAGTATGTTTGTGTTTTTAATTTCATTCCTGGAGAAGAGTTATAGGTCCCTTTCTCTGGATCTAATATGCTGGTAAGATCCATTATACGAGATCTGTATGATCTCAAGTGTGTGGACTCTCTGAAGTTTATCTTGAAAGTCTTCCAGGCTTAGCACTAGATAGCACACACAGTTGGTCTTACCTGGGCAAATGATTAGTCAACCTAGTGAGGAAGTGAGGCTGGGAGAGCATGTAGTCTCTAGAGAAAATGAAGCAAAGACACAAAAATGATGCCGGGGTTGTGAATAACTCCTGGGAGGGGAAGCTGCCCACCCATCAAAGGGCATTTCTTTTTTATGATACTTCTTCACTCCAAACTGAAGCAGATGGGATGCAGAGTTCAGTTTAGTTTTTGAGATTATCGAGAGTTTACCTGGGAAGTCTGCTTCTTAACTTTGCCATATAATGTTCCTTGGAAGGTATGACAAAAAGGCCCTAGCCAGTTTGGCTCAGTGGATAGAGCATCGGCCTGCAGACTGAAGGGTCCCCAGTTTGATTCCTGTCAAGGGCACATACCCAGGTTGTGGGCTCCAACCCCAGTGTGGCGTGTGCAGGAGGCAACCGATCAATGGCTCTCTCATCATTGATGTTTCTCTCTCTCTCTCCCTTCCTCTCAGGAGTCAATTTAAAAATTTAAAAAAAAAGATATGACAGAAGGGCTAAAGAAGGCCATACGTATGATGCATATATATTTAATTTTTCTTTTTCCTGGATAGTGCAGCATGCACTGTATGATCTTAAGAGCGAGGGGCAAGTCTAGCTGTCTGTTTTGTGGCCTCTTGGTTTAAAATCGTGGCCCCTCTCATTGCGTTCCTGAAGGGAGACGTCCTGTTTTCTGAGGTGCGCCCTGGGAAGAGGGGGTGGAGGGGTAACGTTTCCCAAGGGCAGCAATCCCCCGATAACAGAGAGCAGTGCGGACCACGTCTCATTAGTGCTGGCTTCGGAGGTGGCAAATGTGCCGCCGACCTCGTCACCAGGGCCTGCGCCGGCCGGGGTCACCTTGGTTCATGGGTTTTATACATTGGTAGCCTTCTCCTTATTACTTGCCAAACAAACCTTTTTATTTTTGCACACGTTTCTGTTGATGTTGTGGTTTCTGAAATTGGATTCTGGCTCCTGGAGGCCTGAGTTTCCACAGCAACTGGAGGCCTTATCTGCTACCGGCGCTTGGCAGGCAGACAAGCAGGTCTTTGAGTTTACTTTGGATTTTTTTTTTTTTTTGCTTTTTTTTTTTTTTAAACGTTTTCTTCTTCTCCCCTATTTTTCCTACACCCTGTCATTTAAGCATCACATAATTAATTGCGTACATCCTGTGCCACATGCAATTGCCACCGCTTTGAAGTCCCAATAGATCATTTTATGGAGCAGTGGGTACCGTCTGAAAAACTGAGAACGCCGGCCGTGGAGACCGGGCGCCAGGGCCTGGCTGTGTCGGGTCCGCAGACGCTTCTCCAGGTACGATAAAGGAGCCTGGGCACCTTGTGTTTGTTTTCGGCATTTCCTTTCCAAACTGGTCTTTGCGATACATAGGAAAGGCCTCAGCACGGGGTTTGTTATTGTTCTCTCCGGAGCTAACTCCTTCTCCAAAAACCAGCATGAACTGCTGCCTCATTGGGTGCTGAGGTGAGGTTTGCCTTTCTGCTTTCAAATTGGAAAGAAAGAAAGAAAGAAAGAAAGAAAGAAAGAAAGAAAGAAAGAAAGAAAGAAAGAAAGAAAGAAAGAAAGAAAGAAAAGAAAAGAAAAGGAACGAAGGTCCGATTTAGCATCATGTCACTGGGAGGCTGCTGCTGGCCCCGCAGGAGTGGAAAAAGCAGCAGACAAACAAGAAAAAGCTCACAGACCCCCACCTCCTTATTTAGACGCCATTAAAATTTTGTAACAGATGATCTCATCGCCTTCTTAATGTTTTGTTTTTTTCCCCTAAAAAATAAATGTAATCATTTGCTTCAGTGAAAAGAACACATTTATTGGAATAAGGGCTCAGAATCTTTATGAAAAGGACTTAACTCCCTTTGGAAAGCACACATGTACGTTTTGAGAAAAAGAATAGACTCAACGTTTTTCAAACTTTCATTAGCTTTCACTTTCGTGTCAAGAGAGAAATGTATGAATACATATATATTTAATTAGCCATTGCGGCCTCTTCTTAGGGGAAACACACCCAAACAAAGATCTCTTAGAACAGTGGTCCGCAAACTGCGGCTTGCAAGCCACATGTGGCTCTTTGGCCCCTTGAGTATGGCTCTTCCACAAAATACCACGGCCTGGGCGAGTCTATTTTGAAGAAGTGGCGTTAGAAGAAGTTTAAGTTTAAAAAATTTGGCTCTCAAAAGACATTTCCGTCGTTGTACTGTTGATATTTGGCTCTGTTGACTCATCAGTTTGCCGACCACCACTATCTTAGAATAAAGGTGACTGTGTGCCACTTATTTAGCAAAATAAATGTTGGGTGGTATAGTTCAGTATCTCTAGAATGTGCTCTTTAGGTCCTCTCTATCTCTGTTTTCATCTTCTTTTTCCTGTTCGCATCCTCCGACTGTTTTGCTCTATTTCATGCCACAAGCTCACACCATCCCACATTTTCTTGATGCTCTCATCTAGAAAACAAGAAGAGTGATTCCAGAGGTTGAATCTCTCCAATTCCTGAACTTTTTCAAACATTTCCCTGATCCAAACTTATTTTCCCCAAGTCCCATTGCCTCAGGGAATTTCTCCTTCCTGCCAGAGCAAACATGAGGAACAAATTCTTACTTAGTAATGTGTGGCCTTGGGCCTTACGATGTAGACTTCAGCCCAAATCTTTTTAGCTGACTGACCTGAAGGCTCACACCCCATCCTCCACCCATCCCTTCAAACCTCATCTATCCTTACAATCTCTTTTATCATCTTTATATCTTACGTATTTATTTATGCACTTATGAAATGATTATTTTTAATTGGATAGTCAATTTAGTCTCCATCACGTCTATAAAATGAAGGAATATATTCAAGAGATGTTCACCGAGGCATGCTAAAGGTCCTTCGAAACATGATGATGAATAAATGACTGTACACTCTTGTCATCAAATGGTTTATTTTCTAGAGAAGAGTAAAGGGGAGTCAGAGGATCATAGAAGCAATGATAATGTGGTTTAAGAAGTGCCAGGGCATAATGTTTGCAAAGTGTTATGGGTAACTGGAGTCTTGGGAGATCAGGAAAAGCTTTCAGGCAAATACGATATCTAAGCAGAAACCGAAAATGCAAATAATAATGACCCAGGTAAGGTTTGGGGAAGGAGTTTCAGGTGGAAGGAATAGCAATTCTAAAGGCCCAAACCCCAATGTAGGGAGAATAGAATATCCTGGGGATACTTGAATTAGCTCTGAATGGCTGGAACAGATAGTGTAGAAAAGAGGAGAATAAATGAGGCAACGAACTGGGTAATGCGGTCCTCCAATGCTATGCTTTAGGGACTGCTAAATCTGTTAAGCAAGGAAAAGACATACTCAGGATTTTGTTTTGGAGATTAATAATTTAAAAAAAGAGTGTAACAGAAGAACTTTCTAGAAGCATGGAAAAGAATGAGGGGTAATAGGAACACCATCTAGGAGAGCCAAGATGGAGGTAAAAGTCAACTAGCAAAGTGTCTTTGGGGAAAGGAAGAAGAATATACTAGTAAATGTGAAGAATGACTTAAGAGGTATAATGATGCTCATTAGATAGGAGAGAACATGCAATCTTATGGCCTAGAGTTCTGGTTAGATGCTGTCTATGTACATTAGGGATTCTTTCAAGAACCATATTAGATAATGCATACCTTTTTTTTTTAATTAAACACAACACTATAATGTAAGGAAAAAAGGTATTGGACCATTTATACAGTGGAACTACCATTATGTTAATGAGATTTTTTTGGTTAAGATTTAAGAAGCAAATGCGACATTGGGAAAGGCCATTTTGATAGGAACATGTGTTCATAGGACCTTTCTCAAGTTAATATAGATATGTGATTCCTAAGTAACGTGCAAAACCAGTTAACTGCATTTTAGGTTTGTTCCATCACTTTACACCACAGAGGTGGTATAAAGTTTTAGCATCAGATTATATCAGTTATAAAATGGATAACAGACTTATTGGGGAGGGGGGAACCACATGTATTTGAACTTAGGTGACCAAACTGGACTCTGAAAATGGGGAGGCATGCTATGCGTAGTAACCCCAGGGCCATAGGTACAGATGCAGTGGGATATATGATCACCCTACTGGGAGATCTTCATTGTGTATAAAATGAGCTAACATGTTAAAGTTGTTTAACCTCTGTGATGGCTAATTTTATGCGTCAACTTGACTGGGCCATGAGGTGCCCAGATACTTGGTCAGACGTTTCGGGTGTGTCTATGAGCGTGTTTTGGACGAGGTTAACATTGGAATCAGTAGACTGAGCAGAACAGATTGCTCTGCCCAGTGTGGGCAGACCTCAGCCAGTCCATTAAGACCTGAATGGAATAAAAGGCTGGGGAAGAAAGAATTCTCCTTCTCTGCCTGAGTGTCTTTGAGCTGGGACATTAATCTTCATCTGCCTTTGGACTTGGACTTGGACTGGAACATACGCCATCAGCAGTCCTGCTTCCCAGGCCTTTGGACTCAAACAGGAGCCCATTAGCTCTCCTGAGTTGGAATTTCTCAGCCTCCATAATTGCATGAGCTAATTTCTTATAATAAATCTCTTTCTATACACCCCATTGATCCTGCTTCTTTGGAGAAGTCTAGCTAATGCAACATCCTACCTGGTACCTAGGAAGTACTCAATGTTACATAAAATCGCTGCCACAGAACACTTGCTTCTTTTCCAGATATAATTCTAAGAGTAAAATCACAGAGTCAGCATAGGTGTGTGTTTCTAAAAACGGATAAGAAGTTTTCTAATTTAATCATACCATTCTAAATCACTGCACACGAGTTTCAATGTCTCCACACGCTGGCCATGCTTTCTTTAGTCAGTCTTAAATTTAGCGATTCTGATATGTGTATAGAATTGCCTTAATATTGCTTTAATTTGCATTTCCCTCTGGCAGTTACTTTTATGTGCTCATCAGTTATTCCAACAACTTCTGGGATAAAGTCATTGCTTTGGAACTAAACAGATTGAGATCAACACTCTGCCTTTGATGCTCTCATCTAGAAAACAAGAAGAGTACTTGTCTCTATCTATAGGGTTTGTGTTGGAATGAAAGGAACCTAGTGAGTGACATCATGAACCTAGTAGCGTACCTGACACATGAAAATGACCCAACCAACATTTGGAACCATGGATAACATATATTTTAAGACGCAGAAATGCTGCTAAACAGAAACCCCATGTAGATCATTTTTGAAAAAGATGTCAGTGATTTGCTTTTGTTCTTTATTTCCGGAAATACAAATGGCTTTGCATAAGTCAGATAGACTACCTGAGTCTGCCTCCCAGAATCACTATTTCCTGGTTGCTTAACGTTGAGGAAATGGATAGAACCTAGCCCATAATGTTGTAAGAATTAAATGAAGTGATCCCTATAACGCTTTTTGAAAAGAGCTCACTTTTCAGTTATTATAGTAGATGCTTACCGCATTCTCAAAATTATGTGCCAGCATTCTTACTATTATATACCAAGCGCAGTGCTAAGAATCAGAACACTGTTGAACAAGGTTTCATCCACTTTACACAGCTGTGTTATTCTTTTTATTATATTTTTATTGACTTTGTTGGGGTAACTTTGGTTAGAGCGTGGATGTGGACACAGAACCATGGATAGGTTCTCTGTATTGGAACTCTGTCTTCCTTTGCTTTGTTCAGTGAAAACTAATGTGAAAAGAGAGGAAAAATATCCTGTACTATTTAATAAACATGGATGGAATATGTACCTAAGACTATCCTAGATTTTTTATATGAATTTTTCTTATCCTTCCAACAACCCTAAGAGGTAGATGGCATTCTCTTCTTTGCACAGATGGTCAGGGAAATGGAATTGTGTGCCCAAGATGACAACTAAAAGGCAGGAGAGCTCATATTAGCGCTGATATCTATGCAATATTAAATTCTTTTTCTTGCCACTACCCTGACTACTTCTTTAAAACCTAAGGCCTGGATTGCACAGAAACAAGAGAACAGATCATGCCCCAATATAGGTTGGCTATGCTTTTCCTATAACTTTAGCAAAAGCCATTCATACTAAGCAACAAGTACATGTGAATTACTTCATTTACCAGATGCGTCGTGTGTGTGTGTGTTATAACATGTACATTTATGAACTTTCCAACCACTTAGAAAGATCAGTAGTACAAGATATATCAGCGAAATTCAGTTTTATTAACTCTGGCGTTTGGATGTTTAGCACGTGGCAATATGTTTCTCACAACATGTAACTTATAATCTGAACATTATAACTACACAACACACGTCGTTGTCATAATTTTTTTCCCAGCAGGAGTCCATATCCCATTTCTTTCAGTGGGTCTGTTTTTATTTCTATTTCCACCCCAGCTTCACTTGTCTCTAGCAACACCTATTTTTTTTTTAAACAAAACCTGGAAATATGGGGTGTTATCCTGAGGCTGAAATAGTCCCTATTTGTCTTCCATGAAACCATGATTGGCAACAGTCAGTGATTGTCTCTCTTTTCCAACTGCAGCCTGGAGCCAGGATCAAAATATTCATGAATAATTCACCAATAATTAAATTCTTTAGGTTTTGTTCTGAGTCATAGGAGCAAAGTCATGTCAGTCTCCTTATGGATTAGATTATCCGTAAAGGTTATGAGTTAAGCAGTCTCTTTTTCCGCTGTGATTCCTTGTATGTGTGGGCCGATAGGACTGGGCTGCACCGGGTCTGTGTTTTCTCTGTAAATAAAAGCCTACAAAATTTCAACAAGTCAGCCCTTGTGTGCCACACGAAGAGATTGATGACAAACCACACGGTTTCCCCCCTTAATACAACAGTTTGCAATCACAAATGCACTTTCTCAAAACATCGATTCACTTTTCATCCAAACCTTATGAGATGTTAGGTGAGTCAGTTATCTCCATAAAGAGCGCAACCGCCACACAGGAGAACGGTCCGTGTAAATTTTCCTTCTTTTAAGAACCTCCCAATAGGGAGAACATTTTCAGAATAAAGATTCATTATTTTACTATTTTTGCTTTACAGCAACACATTGGTCAATGATCTACCTGAATGTGCCTTAGGATATGCATGTCTATTTGTAGGATGCCTCTTCAGAATCACACAGAGAGAAGAACAAAAGCCAAGACGGAGAGCTTAAAAGATAAAAGAGAAGTAAAAATTAGAATATATAACATTCAGAATATCGAGTTTGGAAGGGATCAACATCTCTTCTTGGACAAGAGGGACTTAATTTGTATTGTCAGACATAAACAGCCACAATAGCGTGCTCTGCCTGGTAACCACTTGTGTGTTTATAAAAACGACATACATTCTTATCAGGTCATTTGACCTCTACCCAACACGCCTACTCGCTGACTCAACCAGTGCTTTTACTGATTGACAAACTGTCAACAAAGTCACATTTTAAAGCTTTTGCTGGATCCATTTAACCTTTATTTTCTGTTTCTGATTGGGGTTCTGGTGATCTACGTCTATAAGTTACCTTTGGACTGAATTAGGCTTCATGGTACTTCCTGTCCAAACACTGTCCCTCACTGTCCTGCCAAGCTTCCCAAATGTCCACTCTTGGTCACTGTCCTTTTGACTTAAGGCTTTGCCACCAAAGGCTGAGGGGATAGCAGAAGAGTTCCATTAATATCCCAGCTTGGATTTAATGTCTGATTAGTTAAATATGAGGAACGAAGAACACTTCTTTAATGTAAAAATATAGGAAAAGATACTCTGATTAGAGAACTATGATTCTGCAATTTGAAATAGCCTGAAGACTCTAAAAGTTAATGGAGCCACGATAGAGAACTAGACACAGATGATGTTAATGTAGATATAGACGAATTCATAGACATAGATAGCATATGGATGAAGATGAGGGGGTTGTGGGAGGTGGTGATGAGAAAGTAGCTGATATTAGCAACTCTAGCAATTTATTCTCAGTAAGGACTCTAAAAGGAATCTAGGAAATTTGAAAAGACATTTAAAGACTTTGCTCACCTGCCCGATCTATTACATAGAGTTAGATCTTTATTATAAGCAAACAAATCACAAAAGTAGTATTGTTTTTCTGAGTTGTAACTACTATGGTTGATTTAGAAAGATTTCCCTGTGGTCTACTGCATTTTTTCCAATTTAAATCTAAATGAATATTTCACAGAATGACTTTCCCTGCAACATTTTTTAAAAATTGAAACAGAACCACTTCCCATTTTCTTAAAATGTACCAACATTTTGACTGTGTTGAGGAAAATGCTACGTGATCCACAGAAAACCAGAAATAGTATTTAATGTCTAAGGAAATACATTATATTTTCCATAAAGCTTCTCTTTTCTTATAAACTCATGGGTTATTAGTGGAAAGGTCGTACATGTCAGAGCCTTACTTCCTGGATTTAAATGCTGAACTCGCCATGTACTAGTTAGTAGTGTTATACTGGGTAAGTAGTGTAATTTCATGTGTCTCAGTTTCCTTACGTAAAAACAGGGATACTGATATTTCCAATTTCATAGGAACGACTATTGCAAATAACTGAGTTAATATTTGTAAATTATTTGCTACATAGCGAGGGCTATTTAAGAATATGTGTTAAATAAATTGCATTATCTTTTAGGTCCCCAGAGCTAAAAACTACAAACCTGACCATATTTTCTAGACTCTTTTCTCTAAATTATCTTCTATATGTAGCCATCCTCATAGTTATATTATCTTTCCCATTTTACTTCTGTTGCCTTAGTATAGACTCTACCGTTTCTCACCAATAGCATTAACATCCCTCTTCTAATAAATCTCTCATCTCCAACCTCACCCACACCAAACTTGAACAATCCTGATGTCATCTCTCTACAAGAAATATCTAAGTAATCTCTTCTAATCATGAATAATTTTGCCTTGATTGACTTCCCCTTCCTTCCCCATTTGGCATAGTGAATTGTTTCTGTACCTTCAAATACGACTTTTGGGCTGAAGGAAATCCCCCTTTTTCTATCCTCATGACTCTTACAACAAAAGCTTCCATCCTTTCAAATGTACTGGGCTTTTATATCCCCTTCTGGCTCTTAGGATGAGTGAGATCTTTGTTGATTGGTGAGCTGATGACAAGGATGAGTGCATGAGCACAGCCTCTCTCTTGCAGCAGACAGGCCATAAGTTAATTCTCCAGAGAAATCTGACCAACATATATGCATAAAGAGATTTATTATGAGTATTCATCTCACATGGTCATGGAGGCTGAGAAATCCCCAAGTCTGCTATCTGTAAGCTGGAGACTCAGGAAAACCAATGGTGTAATTACAGTCCAAGACCAAAGACCTGAGAACCAGGGGAGCTGGGGGTGGAAGTCTGAGTCCAAGGTAGACCATTGTCCCAGCTCAAGCAGGCAGGTGGGTAGGGAATGAGTCCTCCCTTCCTCTGTTTTTGTTCTACTTGAATTGGATGATGCCACCCACATTGGTGAGGGCTTAGTTCACGAGTCCACTGATTCAAATGCTCATCTAGTTTGGAAACACCCTAATAGACACACCAGAAAGTATGTTTAATCGTGCCCCCGCCTCCCCGCTGGTGCAGTCGGCTTGACAAATAAAATTAACCACCACCACATGTTCCTTTCAGGAGAGTTCCCTTTTTCTCTACTTGTTCCACTTGGGCATATAGTAGTTTAATTCATAAGGAAAGATGCAGAACCTTAATGTTGGCTGCCAGTTTAGGCTGACTTTTGCAATCCCATCTTAATGGTAGTAGAACTGATATTTAGAGTTCTATCTAATATCTGAATCAATTTTTCAATTTATTTATAATCCAGGAAGATTAGAATCTCCAGAAAGCCAATATTAATGGTATATCCCAACTAATTTATGAGAACTTTGGCTTCTTAAAGAAATTACAGCAGGGAATCTTGTTTACTCCTTAAAACTGATTATATTTTCAGTCCAAGATTTCTCAAGCAACCTTAGCATTTTTGAGACATTTGGGGCTGGATAACTTTCTGCTGTGTGACGCTACCCTATGTTGGAAGATGTTCAGTAGCACCCTTGACCTTTACCCATTGGATTCCAGTAGCACTTCTCCAGATATGACAGTAAAAAAAAATCTCCAGCCATTGCCTAATGTCCCCTTGGGGCAAAATTGCATTGGTCAAGTGCCCCTGCTTTAGTCTAAGTACCTAGGGAGCCGTAGAAAGAGAAAGTGAAACCAGCAGAGAAGGTATGGCCATGGCAGAAATGTGGAGATGTACCAGATCCCTTGGGTCATAGAACCATTTTGATGTCTCCAGGCTTGGACAACACAAGAGAGTTCCTGGAATTTTCCCGTAGTCACCAGGAGTTTCTTTTCATGTAGGAAAGGAAAGGAACAGCAGGTGGCCTGTCATTCCTGGGGATTGCCTTATAACTTAAAAAGATGCCATAGAAATGTGTCCACTCCTCTGCCCTTACCCTCCGTTTTCTTAATAATGTCTTCTTTAAACTGGGTAACCCCAGTGCCATCTGTTACTGCATGACCTTGGCAATTTATTTAAGTCTCATCCACATAATATGTATTGTAATAGTGACCCACACCAAATGACTTCTATGAGATTGGAAATCGTAATACAAGTCTTCAGCTAAGTGCTTGGGACACGGGAAGCATTCAACATCTGTTATCATTCTTACTCTTGTGTGAACAAATACTGCACACTTGTGGGTCCAACTACTGCACGTGTGTGAGAAATGATGAATGGGAGGCAGATCCTCATAACTATAGCACCCAACAGGATTTTTCCCCAAGACAAGGCTGTGGTATCTGTATTTTGTTTTTATACAAAAATATACAGGGAATGTCGACACGAGTATACAGCCATTCTGTCTAAATCAGTGATTCTCAACCAGGCTGGCTTTGGCTCCCTGCCCCCATCTCTGAGACATTTGGCAGTGTTAGGTGACATTTTTGGTTGATACAACTAGGAAGGGGTTGGGGAATGTTATTAGTACGTACTGAGTAGAGGCCAAGGATTCCACTAATTTTTTTTTTTTTCAGAGAGAGGAGGTGAAAAGGGGGGGGGGGAGAAAGAGAGAGAGAGAGAAAAAGAGAGAGAAACATCAATGATGAGAGAGAATCATTGATCAGCTGCCTCCTACAAGCCCCCGACCCTGGATGGAGCCCGCCCGCAAACCCAGGCATGTGCCCTGACCAGGAATCAAACCATGACCTCCTGGTTCATAGGTCGACACTCAACCACTGAGCCATGCTGACGCTCATCCACTAAGATTTTTAAATGCACAGGATAAACTGAATAGGGAAGAATGATCACACCCAATATGTGACTCGCTTTTAGGTTGAGAAACCCTGGTTTATTAATGTGAGTTTCACAGGCACCAATGAACAGTCTCCAGGAAGTCACATCATGAATACTGCTTCCTTATCTGCCATTTTATCTTTTTCATCCTCACTTATGCTTTATTTTTTAATATATTTTATTGAATTTTTACAGAGAGGAAGGGAGTGGGATAGAGTTAGAAACCGATGAGAGAGAAACATCGATTAGCTGCCTCCTGCACACCCCCAGTAGGTACATGCTCTTGATCGGAATTGAACTTGGGACCCTTCAGTCCGCAGGCCGATGCTCTATCCACCGAGCCAAACCGGTTAAGGCCTCACTTACGCTTTATTCGTGATATGCTGTGAATATCAAGCTACCTGCTAGGTGTCTAATCATGTTCGGCTGTTTATGACCTTCCGAGATGGCTTTTCTTTTGAATACGTTCTCAAAATGATTTTGCCACTTTTTAAAAAATAATTTAAGGAATGAATTAATATTGTGTAGGCCCTGAGTCTATTTCCATCCAAAAATTCATCTTTGGTTTCTTCCCCTGAAATTGTTTTGTGTCTAATGTTCTTGGATGTTGGAGCCCAGTGCTGTGAACTAATAAGCATGCCAGTGTTTAAAAGAAGTGTGACTATAATTGACCATATTTCAGAAACTGAAGCCCTCTATTGCCAACTGTGGTTTAATGTGGGATCCCACCTGCAGATGGTCTTGTTATTGTGGGAGAGGCTCATAAGAACGGCAACGGGACAAGGTTCCTGCATCAACTTCCTGGGGAATGCTGACGGGAATCCAAGGAAGGGAAGGTCTGTGTTGTGCTTCTTTTTTCCCCTACTGAATAGAAGGGAGACTGAAAAGCAATAAAGCAAAAGGCATTTCCTACAGGTAGCCTTAAATCATTCAACACCAAGGCCTTCAGGGAGCCAGCCGGTTCCTCTTTCCTCTCCAGAACGAGCTTTCTGGCCAAATGCACCTCCTTCAGCCCCCAGTGTCTTCACCTGGCTCTCCGAGGGCTTCCATCCAGACGTGTCCTGGCACAACAGGATACTCACTCCTTCAGAAATGGGTCTTGACCCATGCATCACATTCAAAGACTTTTTCAATTGCTCCCCGGTGGCGGAGGCTGAGGGCTCTGTTTTGCTTGTGATAATGTGCTAATCTCCAAGACCCCACATAAATCCTCTTCTTGCATTGTCATTTGTCAAAATGGCAATATGGGGCTGGAGAAAGAAGAGAGAAGGGGAAGGGAGTTGGGGAGAGGGGGGAGGTAGAGTAATGACAGAAAGAAAACTTGGCCTTGGTTTTGTTTTCCCTCATGCAGGACTTTCGCCTCCCTCCTTTCTAATCTGTAAAACATCTGACATGGAGGCCACTGCAAACACAAATAAATAAATACTTCTCCGTGACTCTCCCTGGTAGAGTTGTTTTGTTTTGTTTTTTGGGGGGGGGGTCCACATTTGAGACAGAAAGTTAAATATAATTAGTAATGAATATAATTTACACCAAAGTTCCAAAATGAAAGCATGAAGCTTTGTGAACTTGCCTACGACACATTTTCACTACTTGTTCCAATTAATATCAAGTTTGAGAGTTATGTGGTGGTACTAGTATATTCCATCAGCAGCAATTGGACCAATTTGATGTCACAAATAAGACTCTAGCCCAGCCGGTGTGGCTCAGTGGTTGAGCATCGACCTATGAACCAGGAGGTCATGGTTCAAATCCCGGTCAGGGCACATTCCTGGGTTGAGGGCTCTATCCCCAATGTGGGGCAGGCAAGAGGCAGCCGATCAATGATTCTCTCTCATTGTTGATGTTTCTATCTCTGCCTCTCCCTTCCTCTCTGAAATCAATAATAAAAAATAATAAGGTTCTCACCTCTGGGGCTTCCCTTATGAATGCTTTTTAAGGTTTTCCTACAGCAAAAAAGTTTAGGGCAATAATACTAAACAAGGTAGTGTTTTCTGCCATCGGTATTAATGTGGAGAAAAAGAAGAAATGTGAAATTGTTGTTTTAAGAGTTTTATTGAGACATAATTTATCTACCATAAAATTCACTCATTTTAAGTATACAATTCAGTGATTTTTTTTAAAAGTAATTTTACCAAGTTGTGGAAACATCATTGCAATCCAATTTTAGAACTTTTCTGGCTTCAGCATGAAATCCCTGATGGTCATTTTCAGTGGCTTGCCCTTCCCAAGACCAGCCCTAGGCAACCGGTAATCTACTTTCCTTCCCCATAGACATGAATTTGCTGGATATTTCATAGACGTGGAATCACACCTCATAGAGTCCTTTGTGTCTGGCTTCTTTCACTTAGCACAATGGTTTGGAAGTTCACCTATGCAAGTGTGTAGCAGGCCTCTGTTCCCTTCTTATTAACGGATAGTATTGCATTGCAGTACCACATTTTGCTTATCCATTCATCAGTAGATGGACATTTACCATGAAATTGTTTTGGAAAATATTAGCAATGGCAGCGTGTCAACACGATATTAAATTAAAGGGCTTGTTTAAAAAAAGAGCGTATTCAGCCTCAGAGGCAAAAATCGTTCACCATAGAGGCCAGCCAACCCTTACTTCAAGTTCTTTGTCTATGGGTGGAGGCTTCTCTGAATATACACCTCTAAGAAACCAAAAATACTGAATATAGTCCAGCGCACAGTGAAAAGTGAGGGCGTTCCAGAACTTAGCTCATGGCAAAATCCACTGATATAACCAATACCTGCTTGTCCAGTTTCACCATATTCTCTTACTTTCCTGGGAGTTCTGGGGCTACAGGAGAAGGAATTGGAAACTCATCATTAAGTCTGAAACCAACCTGATGGGACTTAGGAGGCTCCAGGCTCAAGACATCATCTTTAGCACACACTGAGTTAGTTCAGTACAGGAGTGATAACACCAGAAGGAAAGTTTGTCAGTCTTTCTGCCAACAAATATGGGGATAAAACCAGCCCACCTGGCTTCCTGAAACAGAACTTCCAATAGGATAAAAGTGATCCTCGTAGGTATTGACGTCTTTGTTGTTAATGTTATGTTGGTTATTATGGATGGTATGCGCCAAGAACTCTTCGTGGTGATTTCCATGCATGTATGTACTTCTCATCCAATTGTCCTGATTTTATTGATGAGAAAACTAAATAAGGTTCAAGGGGAGATGCTAAGTCAATTCCCTCATGTGATAGAATTAGTCAGGGATGGAACTGGAATTTAAATATATATCTGTTATGCTCCAAAGATATGTTCCTTTCTTCATGTTCCTAGAAAAACTAAAACAAAGGCTAAGGACTAAAGAAACTAGAACAATACACTGCCCAGGACACACACACACACACACACACACACACACACAGACACACACACACACACACACACATACACAGGGACTTAGTTTATAACAAGAAAAATTTAGAACGGACTAAAGGGAGACATTTTTAACATAGAGAAAATGCACGCACTGAAAGACAGTCTGCCTTCTAAACCTTGGGAATCAAGTCATCATTTGAATGGACTGAGCTGGTGTAAGAATATCATCTCATTGGGATGGTGTGTCCCAAAGACACAAAGATGCAAAGGTGATTCTATGTTTCTTTCCCTTCTTAAATTCATATAACCAGTGGGTTAGCAATAGACTCCATTTTTACTTAATGGGGAGTAATTTGATGTCACAGTGACACTGAGCATTGGAGTCCAAAGAAAAGGAATACAACCTAATTGGCTGAACAGGCAAGAATAGAAGTTGCCCTAATATCATGATCCTTGGAAATTGTTCTGACCTGAATCCCCAATGCTCTGGCTGGCACATAGAAGGATGACCTCTCACAGGAACATCAAGAGTGAGACATGCTCCTGGCCAGTGTGGCTCAGTGGTTGAGTGTCAACCTATGAACCATGAGGTCATGGTTTAATTCCTGGTCAGGACACATGCCTGGTTTGCAGGCTCGATCCCCAGTAGGGCATGCGGGAGGCAGCCAATCAATGAGTCTCTCTCATCATTGATGTTATATATATATATGTGTGTGTGTGTGTGTGTGTGTGTGTGTGTGTGTGTGTGTGTATTTTATTGATTTCAGAGAGGAAGTGAGAGGGAGAGAGAGCTAGAAACATTAATGATAAGAGAGACTCATTGATTGGCTGCCTCCTGGATGCCCCCCACTGGGGATCGAGTCTGCAATCTGGGCATATGCCCTGACCAGGAATCAAACCGGTGACCTCTTGGCTCCTGGGTCAATGCTCAACCACTGAGCTACACCCGGCTGGGCTCATCGTTGATGTTTTAGTCTCTCTCTCTCTCTCTCTCTCTCTCCCCCTAAAATTAATAAATATATATAACATATGTATTTATTTGCCACTGCAAAGTCAGATTAGCCAGGATTATCTCTCTTCCTTTCTGATATGGAGTCTTATGAAAGTTGGAAAAGTAAAAGAAAGACCTTCTATTTAATTTAATGGTCTCTATCAGCTCTCTTTACACTTACCAGCCTGGAGGAAAATTTTTGGTAGTACAGAAATTGGCTCCAGTCTAGTTCCAAACCAGCCTTTTATCGCTGGTCAGCTGCAGTTATAATGTACCATTGAGTGTGAAGTACCGTCTTGTTTTGCTAAGGAAACCTGTGAAGCTGCTATTTAAGTCTCTCCCTGTGTCTCCTCCTTAAGTACTGCTCAACGCATCATGTTACCACGTTGAAAACCCAGTTTGTAAAACATAATTTCATTTCAACCATTAAATGGATGGTGTGGTCACCCGCGCTGGCAGTTCTGGAGCTTCCAATAATGAACAAAAGGCAGCACAAAACTCTGAACTCGCTAAACTAGGCATTAACGTCTCTCCAGCAGGAACCTTTGTTGCATGCTGTCATTCGATATATGGCTGCTACGCACATAAATGGGATGTTTCATGTGGATTAGTTCCTCCCTGTTGAGGAAACTCAGCTCCATTTTCAAATGCTGAACAACCACGGGAGCTTTATCGTCCGAGCTGACCACGTGGTATCTTCCATCTCGGCGTGAAATCGAGCCCCTGCATGGGGACTTGCCATGGATCGGCTTGGCTGCGACCAGCCCTGCCTTTGGCATCGTTTTCCAGTGGCCCATGTGCCAATTAGACTTTTACCTCAGGTAACTCTTCAAAAGAAGAGCCTAATCATGCTAATGGGATGGGCGACATCTTAGGGGGAAAAATAACCAAATTAAAGTTGATTTTAACCTGCAATGAAAAACAAGCCATGGGGTGTTTCCATGCGAAACCTTGGATGCCATACAATGGATGGAGGGAAAACAACTGAAAACAGGAGTGGGAAAGGGGAGGAGGGAAGAAAGTGTGCTGGAGTCATTTTTGGCCAAAGTCTGCTTCTAACTAAAGGTTCATGGAACGGGTTTAGGATTTCATAATGCTGCTGACGATTAGCCACACTGGTGTCGGCGCTCGAGCGGAGCCTGAGGAAGACTCCTTCCTGCTGCCCCTCAGCCCGTCACGGAGGTCAAGTCATCATGTGAACAGTGTTTGAACAGAACAACTCACGTCCCATTTCAGGTGTTCTGTTTGTTTGTTCTTGGTGTGTGTGTGTGTGAGTGTGTGTGTTTTGTTTTTTGTCCTAATAAATAAGTCATTTACTATGGGGCCAGGAGCCTGACGAAAGAGCCAGAAATCCAGTGTTCATGTCTACAGTTATATTTTAGTGGTCATTTGAAAAAATAGCTTTTAGCAGAAAGACATGGAAGCAAAAGAGTGACAGAGGGAAGCCGGGAGAGAGAGAGCAGAGGAGGAGGAGGAATAAAGTAAGATGGGGAGAGAGAAAAAAGAAGAAAAAGAGAGGGAGGAAGACAATGAGTAAAATATGGAAAAGAACACAGCATCAGTACCATTTTTTGAGTCAGAGGGTTTTGTTTGTTTGCTTTCGCTTCCTTTTTGTCCTTCACTTTGATTGCTGTGTGACTAGCAGGAGGAGTCTGAGACATTCTTCTCTCTTTCTGAAGAATGCAGAGTGCCAGTATCTTCTGTCCAACGACTAATCTGCACAATCCACAGTCTTACCCATGAGCTCCACGGGGTATCTTTCCTCTGGTTCTCCATTTGACTCTTCTAAGTGAGCTTGAGCTTTACTTTTCAGAACTCCCAGCCCCATGATACAAACGCCCCATTCCTCATGAGGGTTCTCCACAGGGACCCTCCATCTGGGTCATTGCTGTGGGCAGTGTGCTTGGCTGTTCCCTTGGAGCTGCCTTCACTTCTGGGCCATGGTGTGGAAAACATGCTGTTTCTTTAAAAATCAGCAGGCGTCTGCAGTAAACCCTGGAGAGCCCTTCTCATGGAGAGGGTTGGTGCAGCCGGGAATCCACTGTGGGAGGCTTTGCTTGGCTGTGGTCTTTCTTGATATGATTAGCATGGAGACCTCTTGCTTTTGCAGCACATCTGTGCATCTGTGCTCACTGCTTATTCCCCACTGAAGTCAGGCCCGCTGAAGGATGGCTCTCCAAAGGTTCATAAGTTTGATGTGCACAGCTGTTCCATGTTCAGATATCCATCAGGACTTCTCTGGCCTGGAAATCAGGTTAGAAACACCGTAAGACCATGTTCTCTTGGGAGATTCTTCTCCCCCTCCCCCTTTTCTCCCCCCCCCCTCTTTATCTCTATCTCTGTCTCTCTTTATCTCTCTCTTTTCAGACAAGCTGGAAATAAATGACAGGAAAGAGCTTTTATCTCTCCTGCTTTCATTTGATTGCAGTTATTCTACAAAGACCTTTGTTGAGAAATGTGGCTTGATTATAAAGGGTAGAGATCACTAAATGCCCTCAAAGGACTGACCTTGACTTTTATTCTACTCATTTGTGCATCACGTGCGTCATGGAAGAAGAGACCAGGGACACAGGGCAAATGGTTTCTAAGCTGAGCACACAGTGGGCAGACTCATGTATGTGGCAAACTCAGGACAAGCAGCTCACATTTACGGGAAGAGACAAATGATCCCATTTCCAATATAAATGAGGTCCTGACGCTTCACCCCTGCTGGGCTTGCACTTCCTGGCATGTTTACATGGGTTATATACCTCGGTGGGTGGTTCTTGCCCTGTCAAATGGCCAAGTCTAAGTAATCTGCAAGGCTCCTCTTTCCAAATTAGACATCTCCTTTGGGCCTTTCTTCTTATTTATGTCATTTCAATAAGTATATTGTGATTATGAACATATAAAATTTACATAGTATGCCTTTTATGCTGCTTTATTAAATGTGAAAATTGAAACTATAAAAATTAAGATAACTCATTTTTTAAAACTATATGTTTTTATTATAGACTATGAATCATATGGAGAAGGAAGATTTAAAAGCAAATATTTTATCACACTGCTTTATTGAATGATATACTTTAATTCTACTCAGATACAGGAGACACTAGGAATCTACACTTCTTTACTAGTTTACTGTAGTAAAAAAAAAAAGAAAAAAGACCAAACTGTGGGGGAATTGTTTAGAAGTTATATAAAACATTAAATTACATTGGTATAAGTAAATTTAAAATGCTATAGGAAAAAATATTAGCTTTACTTTTTTTGGCAGATATAAATACCATACATTTAGCTTATAAACGAAGACTCTTATTCCTAAATAATCAATTAGCTTGGATAATACAATAGAAGAGCAAGTCCTGATTTTGCTAGGTTGTCAAGATGTGCCCTTCTCATTGTATTATCTAAGCTTTGCCTTTCAAATATCTCAAGTGAAAACAAGAAATCAACTGATGGTGTTTAAGAAAAACGAATCCACTTTTACTGCTTGTATCAGCAAGCAATTTTCTCCCTCATGTTTTTATTATAAGACTTTAGGAGCAAAGAGGAAATTCATTGTGATTCAGCTCAAGTAAAGTTTGATCATAACCATATCAAACATTAACAATCATTTCAAAAGGCAGTCATTACTCCAATATATACTTTTTGATTAATGAAATTGCTAACATGTTAGTTCTGATATTCTGACTATATTTAACAAAATTAAAATAGATCCATAAGACGGCAAAAGTAAGTTTCATCAGAAAGTCTCTTTTAAATATGTAGAAACCAAGGAGTCTTAGTTTCAAACAATTGAATAAAAGTCCTTCTTTCTCATTTGGGCTCCTGTCTTACACCAAGAAATACCACTGAGGGATGATTTTCAAATTAGCTAGTCTTCTCTTTAAGTAGGGACTGCCCTTTTGCCCTGGATTTATGCTTGGTTTTGAAGGATGAGTGCTCTAGGTCTTAGGTAGCCTCATTAGGATCTGAGAGAAAAGAAAGGAAGTAAACAGGAAATTGCCCTGAGGACATCCTTGTCTGGTTCCAGACAAAAAGCACGTATTCCATTTATTTTCTTAAGAGTAATTTGCTTAAACAAATTAAATGTACTGAATTACATGTTTACATAGGAAAATAATAATAATAATACTAAAATTCCAAGATAAGATGATAATTGCAGTTTCCAAAATATCCTTTAAAATAATTATTTTCTCTATCTAATAATTATTATCAAATTAGCTGGTGGATACTGTACCTCATGTAACAGGAAAAGGAAACCTTAGGTATGACTGAACAAATAAAAAGGTTTGCATGCAACGAGCCCTTTCATGCTGATGGTAGTACCTTAAACTGCTGCAAACTCTAAGGATGTTTTTATGAAATGTGTTTCATTTTTAAACCATCTCTAAGAAAGTCCTTGACTCTCTTTAAAGCCCTTTGTGTAATATGTTTCATGTATAGTCTTTGCATGTTCAGTGAATGCTAATAATACAAAATAAGTAAACCGTATGGACCTGAATTTCAGATAAAAACTCTGAAGCTATTTGTGTAAAAGCTAGACACAGGGACCTAATGTTTGCCTTTGGGTGCTGAAATATTATATCTTAAACAACTTATTGGTTCAAGACCATCAGTATTCCTGTAAATACAAGTATTGCTTTAAAGGCAAGTGGAAGGCAAATACCTCCCACTTGCCCTAAAGGACACAGCTTCAAGTTCCAGGGTTGTACAGAATCCTCAATTAAATGGCTTAAATTAATGAAAAGTCACCTTAAAGATTAGTAAAAGATGTATTAACCTGTGTGCTGTTTACTTCAAATCAGAATGTAACAACTCAAGTTTCAGAATGCAATTATTTTTCACAATTCAGTTTTATCAACATATTTCATTCTACATGGTAAGTTAAAAAAACAAGTCTCTTCTATGTCCATTTTGCATTTTTCCCAGCTTTATAGACACATGTTTTAGTTTTAATGCTACCAGCATTTGGACGGCCAGCGATCCACAAACAAAATGACTGCTTGTTGAATTGCCTTTCGTCACACAGAAAACGTAGGAGCTCATTAGGTGTGAGGGATGAGGGAGAAACTACAGCAGGAACGGGAATGAAGAAGCCTAGACACACTTCCAGCATCCTGACCATGTCCTAAGGAACAGGGCATGGGCCCTAGGAAAAGAGTGAAGACAGAAAAATCACTCCCCATGGAGGACGTTAAGAATTTCTCCAATAACAGAATGAGTGAGCAAATCAAGGGAACCACAGCGCTGCTACTGTTTAAAAGACTCTAGATAACAATGTAAACATGTCAGGGAGAGAACCATTTATTTCCTCAGTTTTCCTACTGGGTGAAAGTTGTTCTTTGTTGCAGGGGACTGGAGTCCTTTCAAACATTGTGATTTTTAAAAAATATTTAATGTCTCTTAATCAAGTAAAGGCATTTACTACATTTTTTGTTTTCAGAGAATGAGGTGAATCAAGCAATATATTCTTCAATGCTTCTTGATGACTCTTAGCAAATTACAACGGGGAAGGGGGGGTGAGGGGGAAGAGGGAATATCTCCTTCCTGAGTGACATTGAATGACATTGGCAAGAAGATGGAAGAAGGGGATGTTCATGTTCTACGTTTGAAGGAAGGAGGAAGGGTGTTTTATCGCTGAGATTTGGATTCCAGGTTCAGCTTATAGTTCTCTTAAAACCAAGAAGCCCATGGTGTATCCAAAGCAAAGGAGTGTTTGTTAATGGATCGTCCCTGAATCTGGGAACGAGGAGACATTAATTGAGTTCCATTCAGGCACTACCAAGTTGAAAGACTGTAGATAAGTTACTTACCATGTTTACTTATCATTATTCACATCGTAAAGATGATCTCTTTCAGAGATAAAGTGATAGTGACCTAAAACAGCAAAGAGAAAGATATTTTAAAACACGAAAACATCTGTATAAGCCATCAATAATCTATGTGCAGAGCATTGCAGCTGCTAGAATTCTAAAGTAGCAATCCACAAAACTTCTCACTGACCTCATTTTTGTAAGGTAAAGACAAAACTTTTCCAAAGTTGGTTTAATTTCACTTCCATGGGATGCAAGCTATCAAAATTCATACTCAAAAGACTCGGTATATGGCACAGTCCATTTTACTTTCATTTTAAACTGCAGAATATTAAAATACATTCCACACATTTATCAAACAGATTCATAAACCCCCAGAATTTCAATATGTTTATTGGTATAAAGATCCAAGTAAGGGGAAAACTTATAATTT
The DNA here is from genome assembly GCA_026230045.1 of Corynorhinus townsendii. NCBI lineage: Eukaryota > Metazoa > Chordata > Mammalia > Chiroptera > Vespertilionidae > Corynorhinus > Corynorhinus townsendii. The sequence goes on from JAPDVU010000009.1 coordinate 6,142,858, forward strand.
GTCATCCACTCATCTCACCCAATCTAATCTACCCAACGATTATAGCAGATGTGCACTGGATAGAGATTTATTTGCAATGAGACTGAAAGACAGCACTGCCCATATCTGAGCGTGGAACTGCTGGCTTCGGAGACGCCCATGCCCTCATCGTCTGCATTCTGCAGTCACCGTTGCTATCATAACATTCGTGTGCTGTCAGCGCTCCCATGTTCAAACAAATTAGCGAGATGATTAATGAATGTCAGACACGGCGTGTGGATTCTCCGTGCTGCCGTCCTGCCCAGTGTGAAATCCACTGGCCCCCGAGTGAGCGAGATGATTTCTGGGTCCAACAATGCTCCTGCGCCCCTGGGAAGCGTGCAGGGACTGTGTCTGGCCCCCACGTTGCATGTGTCCGCAGGATGGAGGATGCCCCTTGTGCCCTGGCACCTGGAGGACAGAGCTGAGGGTATTTGCTTTTGTTCTTTTTAGGATAAAACGGAAGGAGGTTAGTCCATTGAATAGTGAGCATATTCAACCCAGAGTAAGAAGGTGGAAGAGGAAATCCCTGCAATGATATAGACTCATTTTTAAAACAATGCTCACAGGGATATTAGGAAGAGCTAAAAAGGTCACAGATGTCCCCCTTACCTCACGTCCACGTACTTCATTCAGTTTGGTTATGTGCCTCATCAGTAATACATTGAAGGTTCATTTGCTACTGTTTGTACTCCCAAGTAGGGTTCTTCCTGCCCCCCTCAAAAAAAAGGGTTGATTTTATTTGTTACTTGGTCGTGTTTGTATTTACAGAGAAAGCATATTCAGAGCCACACCACGTCCTCATCCTCTCGAATGTCCTCTTCCTAGTCTCCCAGAACGCTATTCCACTCTATTTGCACCCACCTTTGCCTGATCAATAACATTAGTTTCTGGCTTATTGTTCCTGTAATTTCTTTTTGTCAAAGGAGAAGCTGCATGGGTATTCTTATGCCCTCTTCGTTCTTTCCTATAACATACTGTAGCAAATGTCATTAACTTTTTCCACTTAGCAGTATGTCCCAGAAATCACTCCATCGTAGTTTCTAGAGATCACCCTGCTTATTTTCCCAGTTGTGTAGTATTCCCCTGTGTGATTGTGCCCTCCTTGATTTAACCACTCTCCTAAATGTAGTCACTTAGCTTGCTTCTGGTATTTTGTCATTATAAACAACAATGCATGAATAATTGTATTTTGTAATGTTGAAAGTATAATTCTAAGGCACATTTCTAGAAGTGAGGTTGCTGGGCCAAAAAAGAAGTGTCTGAGGAGTTTTTGACAGGTAATTGTTTTATTTCCCACTGGAAATGCAGCGAGATTACACTGTCTACCTTCTGTGTATGAGAGTATCTACTTCCCTACAGCATCACTAACAGAATTTGTTTCATTTTTCACCAATCTGATGATAAAAAAAATAATATCTCAGTGGGTTTTTTATCTCTTCGAGAACTTATGAAGGAGATTAGGCATCTCAGATGTTAAAATCTTTATGTGGGGTGTGTGCCACACATTTTAATAATAGTGGCGATAGGAGTCTGCAAAGCCGCTGTGCTTATTATAGGGTAACTGTCTGATGGCTTTTTCTCTCTCAGTTTTGAGAACGGTGTTTTTGATCATCTTAAGGAAATGCCTTATACTTCTAGTTCTATAAATTTTCTTTAAAAATGGGGAATACATTTAGATTCTAGCAAATTAGTCCTTCTATCATTTGATAAATGTACTTTTGGACAAAATAAAATGGATTATATCCATAATTTCCTTTTAAAAATAACTATTTCAAATTAATTATATTATTTATCAGTTAAAATTGTCAACTTATGACCTTAGATTTGTTTTGTTTTATTTAGTTTTCACTAGACCTTTCTTGGGAGAACTTGGCCCTCTTACTTTAAGTAAAAAGGCTATAGCGAAGCACAGAATGAACATTCAACTTTGCTGTTTTTAATTTCTTTTTCTACATTATAAAAAACAAAAATAACTATGTCTATACATTTGTGTTTGAATGTATATACATAAAGATGTGCAAACACGTATTAATCATGTTCATACTGCACTCACAACGCATGCTACATTGAATCCAAACTTTAGTATGGCAGTAGTCTTACGTGACATCACTGTTCTATGTTCAGCGTCTCCTATTATTTGTTCCAAAAGTCATCTTATATCCAGTCCTCCACTTAACCAAATAAGAGGAGATTATGAATGATTTCACTTTTGCCTTAGGCTTTTATTGATTTAGTATGGAAATCAAGGAAATTAATTGGTCAGAGAAAGACATAGTTTTGTTTTGTTTTTCATTTCTGAATTGGATTTCCTTTACAGTATTCATTTGACCCCTTTAAATTAATGCATACTCATTGCGGGAAATGAAACCACCCAAATGCCATGGTAGCATCGTCTTTCTGGCTGTTGCCCCTGGTAACAACACCTCAGTGCCCATTAGGCGGCAATGATGTTGGGGCTGACACCAGTGGTGTCACCAGCAAAAGCAAATAAAAAGATCTGTGTATTTTCTCTGCTAATGAAATACCCTAAATACTTAGACCCCTTTCATCACAGTATTTCACCACTAATAGACAGAAAAAGGCATGTGTCCGGCTGTTCCTTTACATTTTATTTTTTATTGTGTTTTACTTTTTAAACATCTACCTTTTACTACTTCCTGGATCGCATACCTGAACAGAATCAGAGCGAAATCCAACCACAAGTAACTGGCATCTGTAATCAAAATATACCTCTAGAGGTTTCAGGTTTGTTTTTCTCTCTGTACACATGTGGTCTATAGACGTGTGGTATTTAAAAGCCTGTGTGGGTGGAATACCCACCTCAATGTCTTTTACAAAAATATCCCTTTATTCCATAGAATGCATCGAGTCAGTCTATTAGCATACATGTTTTTGCCTCATCCATATCACAAATTGCAAATAAAAATGAAACATTGAAACAATTTTTAAAAATCATCAGCAATAGGCAACATCTTAGATCAGGCATGATGCGGGGAATCGGGTCTCATTCCTCACTCTTGAGTTCTCTCACTATCAGAGCCTTAGAGAGTGATTGGCACCAAAAAATGCATTTTTAATGAAGGCAGCAAGCATTTTCCCAGTCATAGCATGGTATGGGTATGTTGGTTTAAATGATCATCCCAGCAAATCTGTATCTTAGGGAAAAGGTGAACTGTACGCCACTTATTGACACAGTTAATGCAACATTATCCCATCGGTGTGTCTCTTTTGCTTAGGTGGGGAAATGCTGCTGTAAGTCTTTTTTCAAGGTGTGAAGAACAGCGCTCAAAATAGTCTTTCTAAGATGTTAAAATAAAAATCATATTTAGTAGGCTCTACTGTATTTGAAATACCGTATTCTCCCTTCCCACATTTCATGTGCAGTTAGGAAATTGATTGGCAATTTTTAGTTTTTATTAACCTGAGCGTGGTCAAAGTCAAACCCACCCTTTGTACAATGCAAGGCCAGGTTTCCTTTGAGTGATTATATAAAGTAAAGAACTCTGAGGTCCCCTTCAAATGTTAGCTTCTGTAACAGTAAAGCTTTTACCGCTCAAGTTCACTACAATACAGTATCAAGTTCACTAAAATACTGTATCAAGTGACTGTTGGGTCTTAAGCCCTGTTTTTTTTAAGCTGTTTCATCCTCAAGACTTCCTATCCAGGATGATGTATAAGAGCATCCCTCCACACACACACACACACACACACACACACACACACACACTCACACACACACACACACAGTCACACACACACACACACACCCCTCTTCCCCTCAATCTCTTGCACATAGCCTATCCCCACTGAATGTGCTTCAAGTGCAAAATGTTCTCCTAATAATACCCACCATGTTTTTAAATCTCATGCGATTAGTATGATGTTGAGATGAGGAACTTGAGGCTTAGAACGACTTGATCAAGGTTATGCGGCCATAAAATAGTAGAGCCAGAATTTGACCCTTGAACTTGGTCCCCTACACCTCCCAACAAAATGAAAAGAGGACTCCCTGAATGGGAGAACATATTCGCCAGTGATATATCCAATATGGGGTTAATTTCCAAGATACATAAAGAATTTATACAACTCAACACCAGGAAGACAAACAACCCAATTGAAAATAGGCAAAGGACAGGGATAGACACTTCTCCAAAGAGGTTATACAGACATGAAAAATGCTCAAGGTCACTAATCATCAGAGAGATGTACATAAAAATGACAATGAATTATCACCTCCCACCTGTCCGAACGGTTACTATCAAATCAGCAAACAACGAGTGCTGGTGAGGATGTGGAGAAAAGGAAACCCTATGCTGAATTTAAAGACACAGAGTCTGACAGTCCTTTCTTTAGTTGAAATGATCAGAATACCTCCAGTGTAGAGACTCAACATACATGCAACACAGAAACAAATTTGTTGGAATACTAGCCTTTCAGCCTATCTCAAAACAACATGTTCTAGTGAAAAAGTTCTCAGCCGTTGCTTAGGATATTTCTAGTAATATATCCCCTTTGAATCAAATGCGTGTTTATTGAATCCCCTTTTGTATTGCATCAAAAAGCATCAGAACCGTTTTTCAGAGCAATTAGCTGCTGGTGTAGGAATGGTTTGTTCTCAAGAAGGAAAATTGGGCAATTTGTGGTAGAACACGCAGAGCGAGGCGGGAGTTTGAGGAGAAGCAGGTTGCATTGTTGACGCTGAGAGAGCTCCCCCATGCTCCCTCATTTATTTTCATTGGTTTTAATCTTTGTTTATCATCACAAGGCCTAGAATAATAGTGCTCCGAGGGCCAATGCTAAGGAAGTAGAAGGAAGCTGAAGTTCATGGTGTCAGTGGCACACATTGCCACCCTCCCAGGAACGGGAAGGGAATCTGAGAAACCTCGAGGCAATTAAATTTTCATTTTCATATCCTGACTGACAATGTGCTACTTACCTGCTGTGGGATTTGAGCCGCTTGCCCTATCACTGTTTCTGCAAAAAGGAACTGGAACAGATACGAGTATTTTAATAACAAGTCGACACTACCTGACTATAGATGTGAGTGTTGTTGTCATTTCAAATAATGGAAATGCTTGCATTAGCAAGTAAGGTCAATAGAAAAAGTTGGATACTCTAGGTAATAAAAAAAAAGAGAGAGAGAAGTTTGGGGTTTTTTGGCATTTATTGGGTTAATTGTTTCCTCCCCCCTCCCCCCTTAGCATACACTGAGTGGTTATATAACATAAAAAGCTCTTTTTCCTATCCCCTCAGTGTGTACTGGGACTCCACATATAGTATGTCCCCTCCCCCCAAAAATTCAGACGGTGCCAAAATCTACATTTTCATTTGGCAAACTAGTTAAATCTATTCATAATCTGGTGCCTGAGTCAAATTTCAGAGCCGACTAGACTGCCTTGGCTCCTGGTTTTTGTTGCTCGACCTGTCTCCGACTGAATTTAGCTATGATGTTACCTCTCTCGCTGTAGAAAATTTCTAATAAGGGTGGCCTGTTTTCCTTTGCCATTGAAGGCTTCACACACAAGATTCAGCATTTCCACGCGGGGGCCCGTTTAAAGCCACCATGGAGCATTTTTTTTCTTTTGGTGGGGGGAAGAAACTCCTTTTTTTTCTTTAATATTTTTTCTTTCTTTCCCTACATGCTCATTTTAATGGTTCTAGCACTACATAAAACTCACATGCTCTCTAGTGAACAAATTGTGGAGGGAATGTCATCAGGAATCCAAAGAGAAGGCAAGGAGATCTAAGAGGTTAGCTGTAAAAGTGCATGGTTGTTTTTATTTTATTTTGCAGCACCAGGAGAATAGTTGAAGGGAGATAGGAGCAGTTTAGGGGACTCTTTTTTAAAAAGATATATTTTTCAATTGATTTCAGAGAGGAAGGGAGAGGGAGAGAGAGATAGAAACATCAATGATGCGAGAGAATCATGGATCAGCTGCCTCCTGCACGCCCCACACTGGGGATCGAGCCCACAATCCGGGCCTGTGCCCTGACCAGGAATGAAACCATGACCCACACCAGCGGGGCCTAAATGCTCTTTTATAGCAAAACTCAGACCTTCCTAAGGACCATACCCTACACGAGCCTTTTCATCCCATGTGTGTAGTGCCTGGTATCTCACACTAAGAATACGGAAGTCAGCAAAGGGCACATTTTCTCCCCTTTAAATCGCCACAGGTACACACTGGAAAGGCTCATAAGAATAACTCCAGAAATAGCTTTTGTATTTTGAATAAGAGGTTTTTCTGCTTACAGTTTTTCTACAAATATGGTCAGAAAAGAAAAACATTAACACCTCCTAAAAACAGAAGTACTCACCGTTTTCTGCTGTACCTAGCGAATGAGAGTAGAAATGCCGGATTCAGGGGGTGGAAGAGGTGAGGGAAAATGAATGGGGGGGCGGCTAAGGAAAATAAGCCCCCATTAACTGAAGTTAGAATCTTCGCACTCCGCTCAGGAAACCCGACATGATAGGGTTTTTAACTCGTCTGTTTCGTTTTCTTTTCAGAGAAAACAATTTTGTTCTCTCCTTCCTCGTTGTTTCTCATCGGTAAGCATGTATGCGCCTCCTCTCGCCATTCTGCACATTTACTTTTCTTTTTTTAAAAATATATTTTATTGGTTTTTTACAGAGCGGAAGGGAGAGGGATAGAGAGTTAGAAACATCGATGAGAGAGAAACATGGATCAGCCGCCTCCTGCACGCTCCCTACAGAGGATGTGCCCACAACCAAGTTTCATGCCCTTGACCGGAATCGAACCTGGGACCCTTCAGTCTGCAGGCCGACGCTCTGTCCACTGAGCCACACCAGTCAGGCACATTTACTTTTCTTTGTTACACTTTCTCCCTCTTCAACATGCAAGCGCATTGGTGTGGATCCTCTCCTTTCGCCAAACCCTGAGGGTTAGAGGAAAAGGTCATGAACAGCCCTGCTGCCAGGAAGGCTGAGGCCAGTTCTCACTTAATTGGCTATCCTTCCTGCCCTTGCCCTGCCCCGCCTCGGCCCTGCTTTCCGTGCCATTGCGCTTTTCTTCCTCTGTAACATCTCCGCTGACAACCTGTTTGGCTTTTTGAAAAATCATCACTATAATGGTAAAATGTCTGCTTTTCACATTAGATGAAGAGGGTGAGACTCCGTGTCTGTCTTGCGCGTCATTGCTTCTCTCCTGCCATTGCCGACACATTGCACATCAGAGACGCCCAATAAATGTTTACTAAATGGATTGCCTAAAAATAACTTTTAACAACTCATTTATTCTGGCTCACGTTGGTTAGGAAATATTATTTAGGCCAATTGTGGTGCATGAGTTGTCTCAAAACAACAACCAGGTACTGTAGGTATCTAAATTAATTTGGCTGTTAAGATTTTATCACGGAAGGCAAAGAAGCAAACGATAAAAACCACATCTTAAAAAGCGAAGCCCGATTATGCCTTTTGTCTAACCAAGTGTGGTGGTCTCTTTCTAATCTTTTTCTCTCTCTTTAAAAAAACAAGTTTTTCTTGATTTTTAAAGAGAGAAGAAGGGAGAGGGATAGAGAGAGAGAAACATCGATGAGAGAGAAACATCATAGATCGGCTGCCTCCTGCACACTCCCGACTGGGGATCGAGCTCGCAGCCTGGGCATGTGCCTCGACCGGAATCCGACCCTGACTTCTGCATTCCTGCATCAACACTCAACCACTGAGCCACACCGTCTTAATAAAAAAGACGCCACGTCTGCTGGTCTCCCAATATCACTCCGAAGGTGACGGATAGCAGGGGGTTCCGTAATGTTTCCACCTGTGTATTTACCACTAACAGACAGAAGGTCCCAAGAAATTGTCCACATGCCATGGAATATGGGGCCACTGGTTTCCTTGAATGTTTTCCCCACACTTTTGCTCATCCCACCGGGGTGTTGAGGAAACCCCGCCATAGTTGCCCACCATCCTGCTAAGTAAGGGAGAGAACAATACACAGCTGGGGCTGTTCGTGTTTTTCATGTAAGCCTTTTTGGAGGAACATGAGGAAGAGCAGAGGGCCCGGGAACGAAGCTTCCTTTTACCGCCGCCGTATCCTTTGCGGTCCAGGCCCAGCATCAGCGTTGGGTGAAGTCTTACTTCATTTCTCTGTTTGCCTGGCGCCCGCCCTCATTTCCTGGTTATCACTATTCAGATGACAGGAGCGCTGCCTGGTGACGCTGTCTCCCTGCCAGAATCCAAGTCCCGCGAGGGCAGGGTGGCCGCTGTCCTCCTCTGCCTCAGGCACTCGGAAAAACATGACAGGCTATTCTTGTGCATAGCGGATTCAGATCTGCTGACGTGGTTTGAGCAAAGGTTGGTTGAAACAGGTGACCCGGAAAGGAGCAAGTAGATTGTGTTTTGTCTTTTTGCCACATGCCCACGTAAACGCCATGTCCGTGTCAATGCGAAGGACTGCGTGTCAGAGGGTGGGCCCCTGTCCCGTCCTACCCGCTGCCCGCCGACTCTGTGGCATGTGGTTATCCTGGGCCCAGAGCAGCCTCACTGCGCATTGGGCTCCCGTCCTCCCGGGACCCGCTTCCTCCTCCACAAAGAAACGGGACCTAAATGCAGTCTTAGAAATGCGTCTATGGGTCTGGACATGAATCCTCCCGGTCGCCGAGAGAGCTCCCAAGGACCCTGGGACTTCAGAGCGACTTTGGTCGCCTGCAGCTGTCAACCTCCCTTCCCCCGGGCCAACGCCCTCTTTGCTTTTCGTCCTCGTGGTGCTGATACAGCCTCAGCCTAGAAGACAAGAAAGGCCCGCAGCCCAAACCCAGTTTTTACTCATTTAAGCACATTTTACCCAGAGAGAAAGCCAAGAGGCTGGGTTGGTGGGGTGGTTTCTGCTGCCAAGTTTGGGTGGGTTTGTGCTGGGGCGGCATCCAGTGCCAGCCCTGGTCATTATGCGCTGGCACCGCGAATGCAGCTACCACACCTTTAATGAACTTAATTCCCTTATTTTGACAGAGTTCCCATTTCCAGTGATTCACACTTACATGTAGACACTTCTCCTATCGGTGTTTGCCAAGGACCTTTGCTGGCAGCCGAGCCCTGGATTCGTTAGAAAGGAGAGCGAGAGCCATCAAAGTCATCTTTCCATGTTCCCGAAGCCAGACGTGGACCTCGCAGGGCCAGGGTCAGAAACACTCGGGGTGAAACCCGCATACGCCCCATCGCCTTTCTGCTTTTCCTCTTCCCAAGGCTTTTTGGAAAGTTCCGGGACCCAGGCTTTTGGTCAGAACTATGAGCGACCTCAGATCTAGGCAGCCACGCGCTCAGTAGGCATCTGTTCAGGCTAAATGCCCTCCTCCGCACCCTCCCAAGTGCGATTCTGTGAAAGAGAAGGAAGCAGAGGTCACTGGAAGACAGCAGCTTCATCAGAATAAAAACAAGAGGCGCCCTGTTTCCGGCCATTGTTCCTTTAATGACAAAGGATTTCAGTTTGGGGGTTTGAGGGCTAATGGGAGGCAAAGAAATGAGCTCACCTTTCATGTAGTTCAGAGAGAAAGATGGGTTTTATGTATCCGCAGAGCTCTTGGTGTTTCAAAGACAGAACTCTCTTTCGTCCTGAAATGTGTTCAGGTCAAACAGCTATTAAGTATTAGAACTGGGACTGATTTGTCCGCTTCCAAAAACTCAGGCTCTTAAACGCTCCTGCAGGGATCAGCAAACTTCGCAGTAAAGGGCCAGATAGTAAGTAAGCACTTTGGGGTTTGCCCATCAGAGGGTCTCTGTGGAAAACACACACTTCTGCCGTGATAGCAGCCACGGATGAGACATGAGTGAGTGAGTGTGGTTATCCCAACAAAACGTATTTGCAAAAACAGGTGAGACCAGACTGGGGCGGGAACGTAGTCTGTCCTAGTCTATACTTCCCCCTTGATTCTTTAGGAAGTTTCCATTTATACTTTCAATAATTTCTGGAGAACTTGATCCTATTTGCATTTATAAGGATCTCTTCCCCCCCACCCCCCACTTCGTCCATTTAACAGACATGTATAGATTACTAATTAAGGAATATTTATGAATCCCTGAATGTCCGCCTTGTTCCATCATCTTGTGGTATTTCATAGTCATTTCTATCGCCCATCGTTTCTTTCTTGCAAATATCTCAGGGTTCCTGTTATTGGCCCCAATGCTCCCCAAGTTTCAGATGATGGAAAATCTTTTCTGTTTCTTCTTTCCAGAAAAAGTCACTTTGAGCTCAAGACATGAGGTGGCCTCCCTTCGATAGAAAGTCCCCTGCCCCCCTCAGGGTGTGTGTAATACTGAGGGGTCTAGGAACCTGTGATGGGTTTTCCAGGAGGAAACTCTGATGAAACTGTCAACTTGCTGCACAAAGACAGTGGTCAGAATGTTCTTTCGGAAATCCCAAGTACTCACTGTTTTCCTCCTGTGGAGTTCTCAGCTCTTCAATAGTAAGGGGGCATTGCCACCTGGTGGAAAAAACATTGAGGGGGTTACATGGCCACCTGGGGAAAACACGGAGAAGCCCATTTATGTAGCCTGGGCAGTGCTGCCTTGGCAATAACATCTCACTGTGTGGTAGCCTAGTGGTCTGAGAACTGACCTCCATCCCTGTTCAGAACCAAGTAAAATCTGTTAACAATTGTGTTTAATGGCTCTAGGTGACTTTTTTTTTTAAGTAAAGTGAGTTGAAATGCCCTATTCTTCCGGATTGTTAAAACTCCAGTTCGTCCCCATTTATAGAATGTTCCACTCTTTTTCTAGAATCTTCCATGACTTCCTTCCTCTGCTTGGGCTCTTTCGTTATGATTCTCAGTAATGCTCAGGAATTGTCTACTGATCCTCTCAACTTTAACCTAAGATGTCGTGGAGCAACTTTTTTACATTCTTAGTCTTTATTGGCAGGTAATCTGTTGCCCCTAAGTTTTATCTGCCCATTCACTCTCAAGTCCTCTCAAACCTCCCTTCCATTTCCCACCTTCCTAAATGTGATCTCACACAAGTGCTTGCGACTTACTCCAAAGGTTGTCCCCAGTCCTCATGCCCATTGACCTCTCTGTGACCTCAAGGTCAACACTGGAATTTTTCCTCAGTTTCCATCAGTGTGATTTTCTAATTCTGTCCTATCTGCCATCATCATTGCTTCTGTCCATGCTTACTATTACCACCTTTCTTTGGCTTGCTTCTTATGTGTGAGTAGGAAAGCCAAAACGTTTATCACCAGTCTTCTCTCTTTGTAGACCATTCTCTAGGTCCAGTTATTTACTCGCATGGGTTCAAAAATTTAGACAACATGTATATTTGCTTACCCAGGCCCATAGCCAACTGTGCCCTTGTCTTCCTTCCTTATTTTTTTTTTGTTTATTCTAAATTCAACATCTCTTTCCATCAGCTGAAACCTACTCTTGCCAAAAGTGAAAGGAATATTTTAATTCCTCTCTTCCTTCCTTCCTTCCTTCCTTCCTTCCTTCCTTCCAATAGTCATTGATTTATAGAGAAAATGGAAGGGAGGAGAGAGAGAGAGAGGGAGAGAAACATTGATGTGAGAGAAACACATCGAATGGTTGCCTCCTGCACACACCCCCATCAGACAGGGGACAGAGCCCACAATCCAGTTGCATGTCCTTGACTGGGAATCAAACCTGAGACCCTTTGGTCTGAGGGCTGGCACTCTAACCACTGAACATTGCTGGCTAAGGCAGAAAAGCATTTCTTATAATAATCACATTTCCCCATTTCTCCGTTTAAATGAAGGTCCCTTTTCCCTAATATGCAGAATTAGAAATTTCAGAGTCATTCCACAATGCAGGCTCTGCTTTATTGCTTTTATGGAGTCCGTCCTCGTGTGCTCCCTTGGCTTCTGAGATGTTTACTCTGAGCATAAACTTCATGAGCAGAGAGGCCTTGCCTGGTGGGCTCACTGCTGTCTCCTCACACCTAGCCCAGGGCTTGGCATATCATGTATGTTTAATAAATATTTGTTGATAAGTAAATGAAAAAGTATGCACAGATCCTTCACTTTTCCATTCGAACTGCCAGCAACTGTGTCATATCCTTTTTGCTTTCTCTTCAGGAACCCTCTTCAGGATGGCAGCCTCTGAATTTGACTATTGATCAGAATCACCTCAGGTGGCTGATTCGAGGGGCTGTTTTTCTGGGCCCCATTTCCAGATGTGACTATTCCCTAGGTCTGGACATGCAGACATTGGACCTGCACAATGCTTCATTCACAGTCGTGGGATGTATCATTCATTTTTGTTCTAGTTTATTATTGTAGAATTCTATCCAAATTGTAAGAAAGTCTATACACAATTTGCACACAATTAGAATGTATACACAGTCACCCTCTTGGGCTTTCATTCTTGTTAGCTTTAATTTTTCAGACAAATTAGATGCACTTCAGGGGCATAATGAAAAGATGAGAACTGAAGGATCTTGGGCTTGATTCCGGTCAAAGTCACATACCTCATTGCAGGCTCTATCCCCAGTCCTGGTCTGGTCATGTGCAGGAGGCAACCAATCGATGTGTCTCTTTCACATTGATGTTTCTCTCTCTCACCCCTCCCCCCTTTCTTTCATTCTCTCCAAAAAAAAAATACATATATATATATATCCTCGGATGAGGACTAACAACAAAAAGTGATGTATACAACTTCTGCCTCTTAAAAAAACAACAACAAAAAACTGCTGCCTTGTATTCAACCCTGGCCATGGGTGGCTGAGCCTGTAGTCCAGGTTTGAGCATGCTAATGACCACAGCACTCTAGGGTGAGGATTTGCTGATTTTTCTGTAAAGGGTTAGATAGTTAATATCTCAGACATTGTGGTCATGAGATCATTAAAATATTCAACTCTGCTCTTGTAGCATCAGAACAACCGTAGGTGGCACATACACAAATAGGTATGGCTGTGCTCCAGTAATACCTTGTACCTAAGACAGGCAGTCGGCTGCATTTGAACTTGGAGTGACAGTTTGCCTATACCTGCCCCAGGGGACAATGAAGGCATAAGATGGAAGAGTGGCATGCGTGAAGGACCTCACAAAAATGAGTCAGCCCATCAGCCTGAACTGCTTACTTCAGGGCAGTAACGTGGAAGAGAAATAAGTATGTGTCTTCTTGAAGCCATTTATTATGAGGTTTCTTTACTACAGCAAAGCTAATGAGAGAGTGCATACAGAATACAGTAAAATGAAGTGCTAAATGGATTTATTATTATTATTATTATTTTATTATTGTTATTATTGTTTTGTTGTTATTGTTGCTGTTAGTATTGGTATTTTAGGTCTATAATGATCCTAGGATAAATTGCCTGTAATTAAACACAAGATGGAGCCAATTAAAAAAAAAAAGCACCTCCTATAATGTTTGGTAACTTAATTTACTCATCATCACATTCTAATGAGTGAGGGATTGTAAATCTATTTTGGCAAATAAGGAAACACAGAATGAGCTAGATTCGGTGTCTTGTCCAATGTCGCAGAACCAGAATTTTGTGAGATTAGGATGTTAAGTCAACTCCACCTGCGTCCAAAGGCTTTGCTCACCATGCTCTCCATGGGGCTGGGCCTGATGTCATTTTGTTTAGACAGATACATTTATTAATATAATGAGTCTGACTAGAAGGGAAACCCACATCCCACATGTTTTGTGTGTTTGTTGGCCAAACACGAAGAATATCTAATAATACATAAAATAGTCCTGTAGTTGGGGTTCAGGTCTTCATATCAACGTGCAAATAGGTCCATAAAAAGAGACAGGGACCTGTAGGCAGTTGCTCTGTTCCTGCACCGCGCAGCATGGTGGTCTCGGGCCACATGTGGCTGTTGATTTGAAAAACTCAGCTCCACCCCAACATTTCACTTCCTCTCCTGCACCTGCCACATTTCACAAGCTTGCTAGCCACGTGTAGTGTAGATTATAGGGTATTGCCTCGTTAAAGCAAGTTCTACTGCACAACCCTGCTCTCTCCTCTTCCACTGGCTTTGAAATTTTTAATTCCTATGCAAATTCAAGAGCTCAGTTCTTGACCTTTGGGGTCCCCAGATGGCTATTCCATTCCCCGCACCCAGAGGAAGCTGCCCCCACCTCCAGTTTCCTTTCTTTAGTCCCCGTGTGCCTCTTTCTTCTTTTCTGTTTTTCCATTTTGCTCCCCACCCTCATGGCTTTGCCACCTGTGTGTAGGTTGTCATTTCTTCAGCACTAATTGCCTCCCAGCAGGATGGAGCCGGCTCTCCAATGGGATCTATGTCCCAAGAAGGGGCAGGGGAAGAGCCTCAGCAGTGTGTGGAATCTGCCCCCCAAGTGTGGAATCTGCAAACACACCTAATTTTCACACTGTCCACATAGACAACCCCCTGAGTTATTGTGGGTAAAGAATGTTTGCATCTCTTTGCTTAGCCCTGCTGGAACCCAGGAGGAAGGGCGAGTGTGAAAAACCCCCCAGCCACATCCATTTTTAATTGTATAGGTTTGTAGACGCTTGTGTGTGTGTGTGTGTGTTTGCCTGCCCTGTAGGGAGTGTGGAAGCCTTGCTGAACAGCAAATGCCCACCAACTACACCTGGCCACCTCCTGTTGTCTACAAAGTTGCAGTGTGGGAAATCAAAATGAATCTTTCTATAATGCTTTTGTTGAGGTTTATTAAAAGAATCTGATCATCAGAGCTTATGAAGCTAGAAGCTTGTGGGGAAATAAATACCTGGTGGAAGGCTGACCAGCTACGCCAGCCCTGGTGGAAGGCATAACTGTGGGCTTAGCTTGACTCCTGATTTCTGTCTGCATCCCAGTGTGAAGGACCGAAGGACAATATGAATTGCTTGGCTTATGTAGAAGACACCAATTGCTGAGCTGCACTTTCCAGCAATGTTTCATTAGGGAAGCACAGCAGGCCAACCTGGGATCAATAAGTAGGTCCCTAGCACCCCCTCTCATCTTCAGGAATAGGGACCCCTTCCCATAGGGCTCAGCACGGCTCTCTTGTAGTTACTCGGCACTGGTTTTGTTAGCAGAACAATACATGTTTGAAAGCTCACCCCGTATTAGAAAACTTGGGACTTTTGAGTGTTCGTCACAAGGGATGGATTTGGGGGAAAGTGCACCCTCTTGTTTACATCAAGAACTGGTCCAAGGGGTGCTCTGTGAATGGGATGTTTAATGAAATAATTGTTATTTGCCTTCCGGAGTGAGAATTTACTTTCTTTGACCCTCCTTTGGAGTTCTTCGTTTTAAGATAAGCTCAAATATTGACAGAACTGGGACTGAGATTAAAGGACATATAAAATGCATTAGTGTTGTACCGAAGGGAGAAGAAAGAGAAACCAAGGGGCCTCTCCCACAGTAAATAAAAGCGACAGAGATTCTTAAGAAAGCACCGGCAGGGTTTCATTGGTGTGCAGGACGAAATGGATTGAGTTTGCAGTGGGCTGAAGGACAGGATGGATTCTTCACCTTGACACCCCCCCGGCTGAAACCACAGTCTCACCAGAACTCCCTTTTTATGCATTTTGACCCTTTTCTTTTTGGTGTGTATCATAATCTGATGCATAATGAAAACCAGCTGTTGCCCTCTGAGGAGAAAAGGGAAGTCGCCGCCACGTGTTCTAAAAGCTGAGATAGGCAGGGGATCAGTGGCTTAGGACCCCATTAATCGAGTCACTCAGAGAAAGATGGACTTCGATAATTCTCCTGATATCAGAGGAGGCATTATCGATGTGCGCTGTATATTATCAAAGGCTCCCAATTTTTCTCAATCCATAGCTGCACACTCCATGTGCCGATTGTGAGGTGTATCCCCATCTGGAAAAAAAGAAAGTGCATCCTATTTGTGGTAGAAGCAGGATTCAGGATTCAAAATGATGAGTAATTATTGACAGGGGCAAACAGAGAATTATCTGGTTCCTAGTTAATATAAATTAATATGTTTAATGTAAGGGAAGGACAGAGCAAAGGGGAGTTCCCACTTCCCCTCATAAAATATTTACTATTCAGGTCCTCACCAGCTCCACCAGTCAAATATTGACTGTTAGAGTTCAGCAGCAAGGTGAGACCCGTGGCCGTGCATGGGGTGACAGTCTGAGCCGGCCAGATCGGAGTCACGTCCCCTAAATTTTAGTCTTTGTGTAACACCCTGGCTCTCTGTGTCCATGGGAGAAAGATCACCTCAGAATGTTCTGTCAATCAATGAGTTCTTAAACGGAAATAGTATATTTTAGAAATTCCCTTAACAAGTCTATGCTTGCATTTTAAGGCTTTTGAGGTTCTATGATAAAAATAATGACTAGATTGTTCATTTGGGAGACGTTTTCTGTTCACTCAGTTGAATCACGGAACGTGTGTGTGTGTGTGTGTGTGTTTGTGTGTGTGTGTGTGTGTGTATATATATGTATGTATATTCTATGATATATATATATATATATTAAAGAATAGCTGTATTCTTTAAAATCAACTTGGAATATAGCATGGATCAATAATATACCTTTCAACATTGAGTTTAGGGCACACCTTTCTCCAAATAGTACATCATATAACCTCCTCTTTGAGTTCCTATGTGATTGTGAAGATCCCTACTGATGGCTGAGAGTGAGGCAGGGGAGGGGAAGACAGAGACGGTTTAAGGTAGTGCAGGACACCCCAAGGACAGAAACAGGTCCTTCCCTCCCCCCACACCATTCTTTCCATCCTACCTCCATTTTGGTATTCGACTTGCATTTAATTTGTTCTTTCTCTAGCTGTCTAACAAAAGCAGACTTGGGCTGTTTGTTGCAACAGGACTTACACATCTGAAATGATTCAGCTTTTGGCACTTCCTAAAGATCAGTGAGTAGGGCTCCTGCCCTTTGTCTGGCTTCTACAGGCAATGTAGACCTGAGTCAAGGTCCTACCAAAATTGACCAAAACCCCTAACTAGAATTCATCTGCTCCTCTGAGGAATATCCATAAAGTCCTTTGGAAAGAATATGCCCCTTCTGCTACCTGTGCTGGGGGAGATTTCCTTCTGGCCATTTCTCTTCTGCTCTAATGGTTTCAACTGTGGTGATGTGCTAAACAGAGGAAATCCATGCTCAGGACTTTCTGGGATTTGGGTCAAATGTCCCTTGGTTGTCATTCTAATCTTAAGGTCCTTTAAACAAAAGAGCTTTGTCTCAAAACATGGATCACTGCTTTGCTAAATTAGGTGAACAGCTTACCTAAACTGAGACAGGAAGCCACTTTGGTAATGGAGTTCTGAACAAATCCGCAACATTAAGACATTTGATATTGCACAAAAATACAAACGGGAAATAAATCTGGCTAAGAACAAGAAAAATGCCTAAGTCAAATCTCTCCTAAATTCCTTAAAGTCTGAACAACAACAACAAAAAAATAACTTTCCTGGTGCCCCCAATTTTTATACTATTCTGCTTTCCTTTACCCTCACATTGTTCTCATTAGGAACCTATGTCCTAAACACTTCATGCTCTACTTAGTTTTTACTTCACAACCGCTGTTCAGAAGAATGGGTTTTTAAAATTCACTTGAAGGCAGGAATAAAATAATGGAAATATACCTTAGCAGGATTTTTACAAAATCACCCACATTTCTTGTTATAACAAGGATTTCCTTCACTGGGGTATTGGGCTTGTAAGATTTTAAATACGTGTGTACATGCACACACAGAGACATGATAAAAACCACCTGTGTTACAACTGTGATGTGGACCATGAGTTTAGAAACCAAAGTCACTATTGCAATTCCTCTGGAGAGAGAGAAATGGGACCAGGGGGAGAAAATCTAATTTTTAAATATTGTTAATAACAAAGTAATGATACATGTGCAAACTCATTGAATGTACACCACCAAGAGCGATCTGTAATGTAAACTATGGGCTTTGAGTGATTACGATGTGTCAATGTAGGTTCATCCTTGGTCATAATCGTTCCATTCTCATGAGTGGTGTTGATAAGGGGAGAGGCTAAGCATATATGGGGACAAGGAATATATAGGAGATTTTTCTATATATCTCTCAATCTTGTTAGAAACCTAAAGGGGCTATAAAATATAAATTCTTTTTTTTAAACAAAAGAACCTGTAGCTTAAAAAGTTTAAGTGACTTAACAGAGATCAGTAGATAAAGAATTACGCAGAGTTTGTCCATCTTGATAGCCCGTTTTTAACCTCTACATTGGAAACATTAGTGAAGTACATCCCTCCCTAAAACATAAAAATACGTTCAGGAATATGGTTAAGAGGACAAGCAGTGAGTCTGAGCTGAATAAAAATAAATCTCACACACAAACACACACACGCACATGCACACGCACACGCACACACGCACACGCACACGCACACAGCAGCCTAAATCCATTATTTAGTATTTTTCCAGGAATGAAGTAAGCTGACACCTTTTTCGGAGTATATTGTAAACATGACTCTACGCATCACTGATTCTTTAAAAGTCAAGCTCAACAATGCATCTGGCCTCAGGTTCTTTCTTCCTGCCTATTCTCAGGGCTCTCTTTGCTCTTTCAAAAATGTGTCCCAAGAGTTGAATGCTGAATTTCCCCCCACTTCTGTTTCTCTCCCTTTCCGCGTGTCTTTCTTGTCCTCCTAGTCTTGTAGCCCATTATTGGAATAGAAATTATTCCATCAAGACGTGAAGATATTGAGGCTTCCTCCCCCTTGAGTAACACCTACTCCTCCTCTCGGCTCACAGAGTGGCTCTATTACAGCCATTCATCTGTCTTATCCTTTCCTATTAGCTGTCCTTCGCTTTTCCATCCCTGAATCCTATTATGGAAATTACGGGCCACTTTGAATGCCTTAATCCCTGGGGGCTGGTCAACCCCTCCCAATATCCAACAGGAAGGAGGAATGAACAAAGAAGAAGGAAATCTGAGAGCCTCGGCTTTTCTTCTCTCTCTGTGGAAAGACTGCAGATGTATCCCTTTGCAAGCAAAACCCAGAGCCACAGGTCCCTGTTAACTTGGCCAGGGGCATCGAATCGGTAGATGGTGTACACACCCACCACAGTTTAGCTGACAACAACCCCAACCCCTCTCCCCCTGAAAGAAGAATGGGCTTTTCGGTGCTGTTTTCTAAATGCTTTATCTCTAATGTGAGAGAACATGATTCAGAGAGGTGCTTAGTGGTTTTGCTGATTACTCTCCAGAGACAGGAAGGAAGTATTTCAAGGAGACACTGCCGTTCTGTTGCTGTGTATCCAAAACTCGGGTCAGGTGTGTGAAGTGTGACCTATTGACTAGAAGTCACAGCAGATTGCCACGAAGGTGATAAAAGAGGGTCCGTGTTCTTGTAGAAGTGAACACACATGGAGAATTAGGTGGGCAGTGCAGCTTAATTAGCCTGCCTTCATGGAACTGATGCAATGTGTGTGGTCCCAGCTCTTTGTGTATTTATGTTTAACCCCGTTATGCAAGGTTGGTGATTTAAATAGACTCCCTACAACACAGGGTTTATAAGGCTACACATGAGTCAGAGCTACAGAGCCCACGTGCTCTCTGTCCCCATGCCTTGGATGATTTCCCCTGATGCTCTCAGTTCCTCTTGGTGTGCCTGTTCCATCTCTCTCTATAGCCACTGTCCTCAGGCCAGATGCCTGCCTTCCTAGTATGGCCAGTAGTCAACCTTGTGCAAAGTAATATCTATAATAATAAAAGGGTAACATGCTAATTAGACCAGACGTCTTTCCGGATGACCTTCCAGATGAAGCCCAGGTCCTGGGTGCCTGCCAGTGGCTGGAGGGAAGCCCTGATCCCAGGTGCCAGAGGGAAGCTGGTGCTGGCAGCTGGAGGAAGGGAAGAAGGGAAGGAGGGCCTATTCTTGCATGAATTTTGTGCATTGGGCCTCTAGAGTATATGTGTCTCTCTCTCTCTCTCTCTCTCTCTCTCTCTCTCTCTCTATATATATATATATATATATATATATATATATATATATATATATATATCCTGGTGCTATTTATATAAAACATAAAAATGTAATATTAAAGAACTAAAGAATCCATGTAAATCTAAGTGCTTCACATGCTTGACCAAATTCTTCCTTTTCCCCTCTCCAACTTTTCCACTCCCTCTGAACCTTTTCGTAACGATGATGGAAACTCCTCGTCATTTAACTTACACTCCTTCCCACAGTCCTCCTGACCCTCTGAGCTTCATTTGGCCGCATTCCCAGCTGTGAACCAGCCAGTGACAGGCATTTCAAACATGCTATCACCAGCAGCCTCCACTTAATTTCACCCCCCACTTCCTTGATCCTGTTTCAATTTCCTGAAAATATAGAATCCATCCGTTATAAAATCTTTCTACCTTTCACCTCCCCATTTTAGAATTTCTTTCTTAAGCCAACCAGCCTTTTCTACTTCTTGTTCTTTTTTGTTTTGGTCATTGTTCTTATTTCAAATATATATAGATATTATTTAGTAAGAGTATATATACACTCTTACTGTTTTTAAACTTACTTTTAACCTGGGTTCATTCCTTCTTTTCCTATTAACTCCAAGGTGCACTTCATTCTATTACCCCCATTAGTTTCCGCATAACTTGTTCCTTCTGTTTTATAATTAGTCTCCAGACTTCTGCTCAGTATATACACATGTCCTAATCTCATCAAATACTAAAGAGAAAAACAAGAAAACCTCCTCCTTCAATCTTGCTACCTTCTCAAATTTGCTCTCATGATCTCCCCTTCTCTCAATGCTTAATGTCTAAGAAGTGTCCTTTACACTCACTGTTTCTACTTTCCCCCAGGGTTATCCGTGCTCCTTATCCTGCTCTATCTTGGCGTCTTGACCACTTCAGAGGAGATGTTCTCCAAGCAGACACGGAGACATCCAGTATGTCACACCCTGGTTCTCAACCAGCCCAAACTTCCTATAGTAGTAATGTTTCCTGATATTCTACATTCCAATCAACTGTTGCATTTAATTCTCAAAGATTATGTTGGTACTGCTTCTATTTTATAAATGTAGACCCTGTGGCTCGAAGATATAAAATTATTTGCATAGGTACCCAAAGCTAAGAAGTGATGACTTGTCTCAAGCCCAGTTCTTTGGACCCCACTGACATTTAGAACAACTGGAAATTTTTAATGTATTTTGCATGACATAATATTTTGGGGTTCATCATCTATACTTTACTGTCTGTAATCATCTAATTTCATTAATTGGTTCCTCCTTCAATTTAACCTTTTCTGTAGGTTTTATCAAATTTCAGTACTTGGATCTCCTTTCCCTTCCCTTTACACCCTCTTCCTCAGAAATGTATCTGTTCGTATGGCTAAAACTTTCCTGTAGCTCTCTCTCAAATTATATGTTGAATCCCAGCATTTCTACCAAGCTCCAGATTTTGTATTTCAGCTTCCACCTAAACATCTCTCTATGGATGGTTTACTGGCACTGTAAAGTTGAGATACCTATAATCAAATGTATGATCTCTCCTAGAAACGTATAATGAAAATCAACAAAAGTATAATTTCCCCTAGGTTCCTTTTTCTTGGTTAAATATATTTACATTCATTTTATCATTCTGTCTATCCAAATGGAAGTCCATGTAATTTTAAACTCTTCTCTCAGTGCC
Source organism: Corynorhinus townsendii (assembly GCA_026230045.1). Lineage (NCBI taxonomy): Eukaryota > Metazoa > Chordata > Mammalia > Chiroptera > Vespertilionidae > Corynorhinus > Corynorhinus townsendii. The sequence continues at coordinate 6,164,426 of JAPDVU010000009.1, forward strand.
TTATTATCAAGAGCTAGATTTATACTTCTGAAGTTTCTCTAGAATGTCTTATTCCCATTCAAATTACCACTGCTCTAGGGCAGGTACCCATTACTTCTTACATGGGATATTCAGATCCTTTCCGAAAAATGACTTAGTCATTATCCTTTCACCTCTCAGAAGGATTCTGGAAATTATCCAAAACTGTTAGTACAGCTGACACTTGAACAACGCAGGTTTGAATTATGGATTGTTTAAAATCGCTTGTGAGTGGACCTGCCCTGTTCAAACCTACATTGTTCAAGGGTCAACTATATTTTCCATTCCCAGTTGGGAACCCAAGTAGGCGGAGGGCTGACTTAAGCTATATGAGGATTTCCCACTGGATGGGTGGTTTGCACCCCTAACACCTGCATTGTTCAAGGATCTATTGTAATGTTATGATATTTAAGCAGCAGTCTCAAAAACTCAACATCATATTGAATAGTGTTGTCTCCCAAAATGTATGTTCACCTTGAACTTTAGAATTTGGCGTTACTTGAAAATAAGGTCTTTGCAGATGTAATTAAGATGTTAAGATGAGGTCCTTCTGGATCAGGGTGGGAACTAAATTCAGTGGCTGGTGTCCTTACAAGGAGGCCATGTGAAGGCATAGAGACAGCAAGGAAGCATGTCATGTGAACATGGAGGCAGATATTTGAGATATCTATCTATAAGTCAAGGAACACTAACAATTGACAGGGATTGACATAACAACCAGAAGCTAGGAGAGACATGAAATAGATTCTCCCTGTGGACTCTTTGGTTTTGGACTTCTTTCCTTCCAGAATAAAGTTTGCTGTTTGAAGCCACCCAGTTTTCAGTATTTTGTTCCCATAGCTCTAGGAGATTAATACATCAAGCCAATCATGGAATCGGAAAACTGACATCTAGTTCAGATCAGAACACATCTGCACCCTTGTCTGGGTCCCTTTTCTTGTTTGTTTAAATTCCTGACACCTCTCAAAAGGTCACAAGCATACCCTTTTTGTGACAGATCTTGAAAGTTTTCCTGAGATCCTGCTTCACTACCCTGCCTCCCCCGTCACCTCTCTTCACAGGACTCCTCTCTCCTCTGTCAGCAGGACCCTTGAACTATCCCAGGAGAATATGTATCCTAAGCTCTTGTGAGAGTCCATTTGGACATCAAAATCCAACTCCTTTATCATCTAATCCCTCTGGTCAAAACACTTTTTTCCTGCCTGTTGTAACTTCATAGCACCCTCTCCTCAATTACACTTGTCACCTTCTGTGAGCTATTTGCACAAACATCTTTGCCTTCCTCCCACCACTGATTAAAACTCTCAAGGGCAGGCACCCGCTTTCATTCATATTTGTATACAACACAATACCTTCAGTAATAAATTCATTCAATACCCATTCATTTCCAGCCCACAATACAGCAAGAACAATCCAAAGTGCTTAGTAGGTGTTTGGTCAACATGCCTTGGATCAAAATCAGTGATATCTGAAGCGTCCCCTTTCTTCATCTTAACCTGTTGAAAAATGAGCCTCGATCTTTCTTTGCTTTAGCTCCCCTACCCTTCTGGTGAAATTATTTGCTATCAGACACCGCTGACATACCTTCCCTTGCTTAGAAACAGGAAACAATGCCAAGAATACATTAATCTAAGCCCACTACACTTCGAAATCTCAAAGAACAGACAGCAGAGGAAGCTGGAAGGAGGCCAGCAGTGACCCACTTGATTCCTCCTTCTGTATTGCACCCCCTCCATCTAATCTTCCCCACCCTACCAAGTGGTTTAAGAATTTTATCCTTTCTTCACGCTGGAAAAGGAAGTAGGGGCAGGAGTTAGGTGTATATAAATTGTTGAAAAGACTTTTTTGTGGATTTTGAGGGCTGAGCTAGAGTATCATTTTTACAGAGCAGACCAAGCCTCTAATTCGAGAACAAAAGTCCACGCTCGTTCTCTGGCCTGAGTCCAGTCAGCAGAATCCCGGAGGCAAGACGAAGAAATCAATAACTAATCTCTCCCACGGGAGGCTGGTCAACAATGCATGTGCGTGGTTTTGCCAAGAGGAAGAAACCTACAGACCAGTCAGCTGCGGAACACATTGCCCAAAACAGGAGGCATGCACATTCCCACTTAAGGCTTCCCGAAAACGAAATCAGATCCGCGAGCAGCCAAGCCCCCGCGGAATGACAAGGCAGAGAAATTACAGATATTAGATCCTTTGTTCTGATGGTCTCTCTATGCAAGATTCATTGGGGGACCTTCTGAATATACCAAATGACCAGGCCCAAAACCAGACACCCATCAGGGCCTCGGATGCTGGCCCAGAGAAATGTGATTTCATAAGCTGGTCCAGCGATCCGGATGCATGGGCAAGGTGCAGCAACCACGTATTACTTCTGGCTTGTTCACCTTCCACCACTTGCTAAATGTTGGCCTTGGGCTCATTTCATAAACCCTGACTCCATTTCACCCAGTTCTAAAATGGAGATTGTAACAGTGTTTCACCATAGGCCTACTAGTATAATGAGGATTGAGTACAAGACTGCATACAAAAGGCCAAGCACAGTGCCTTTCACACAGTAGGTGCTCAGTAAATGCCTGTTTACTATGACTCCTGCAAGACAGGCTACCTGCCTAATAGGTGGTTGCAGAGACCCACTGCCTGTCAACACTTGCGCCGGAAATTCTCCGTGATTAGCTCTGCTGTGAACCTGGACGGCTGTATCAGTCATTTCCTGAAAGAGACCAACGTGTGGCCACTGGTCGTACTGTTATTTGTTGAAATACTCTCAGGTGTTTGATCCTCGGGAAGCTATCATCACCAATGATTTTATGAGTGTGCGGAGAGTCATTTTTAGGGGCCCCACGAGAGAAAAGCAAATATGAATGCTTTTCTCCTGTTCAAAGATGAAGGCCCTGGGATCAAAGAGCCCGCGTGGTATGGCCACATCTCTGCAGATAGTACCAGATGCCACCCGCTGATAAGGCTGTGGGGGTCAGGGTTGGGGGGGCGGACACCTGCTGCCTCTCCCAGTGCCTCCCGGGCTCGCTTCATGGGAACGTTTTGAAGTGTCTATGAGTGATTTTATGACTCCAATAGTCAGTGTTCCTTTCATGACTCAAGTCTATTCCTGTGACTCTTAAGTTTTGTTTTTTGTGGGATTTTTTTAAAGCAGGGAGCCTTATTTTTCCTATGAGCTCCTAAATAAGAGACAGGAGTCATAAAAATGGAGATACTTCCTATAGGCGCTTGCTGCCTGCCCTGTTGAACTCCCAGCTATGGAAACAGAGAGACACTACTGGGTTCCCAGACTGTCATGGAGCATGTTATTCAGTGACCAAAGGGGAATCTATAACTGATATCTAGATGGTACTCTAGCTCAGTCCTCAAAATCACACTCACACACAAATACAAGCGCACACACACACACATGCACAGAAACACACACATATGCACCAACACATGTACACACATAAGCATACACTGAAACACACACACACACATATGGACATATACACACAGAGAAAGCCATGAATATATGCACACACACAGAAACACACAAACATGTGCACACAAACACACACATGTACACCAACACACATACATACACACACTCAACCCATATACACACTCCCTTCCTTTTCTATGGTCTTAAGTCAGATTGCTGGCTAGGATTTGCAAATGGAACCATGGAAAGCTATATCATTTAGAAATAATTAATACATTTGGTCATAATTTCTACATCTTCACACCCCAGCAAGAGGTTATAGCATGTTGGCTCCTGAGAGAGCCTTAACAAAGCAGCTGACTGCCATTCCTTGATGCCAGTATGTTTTACAGACCTTATAACTTTGTCAGGTCTGAAGGTAACAGGTTCCAGATCTAAAAAGGTTTTAAAAACAGTTGAGCTGTGCAATATGCACCCCTCTCCAAAAAAAAAAAAAGTATTTTGTGTTTTCCTAGTAACTGTGAGTGTTTTATTTTATTCTGTTTTATTTTTCTCTGCTGTCAGTTTGGTTAAAGTTAGTTCTATAGTAAACATATAGAAATACAAAATATGAAGAGTCTTATTAAATGTATTTCTTTGAATATCATGATCATGTCTCAAAAATAAGACTAGAATTTCACCGAAACACTTATGTTCATGTCAGCTACATAACTTTTTTTTTTACATTGAATTGTTTTATCAAAAAAATCATTGATCATGTGTAGGGACATATGATATTTATTAAACACCTAATATATAACACTTTAATATATAGTTTTATTGAGAAAAATTATATAAGACTATTAAATCATGGGATTATCTCAAGGGAAAAATGAATATAAAGTATTCATCACCTGATATCTCTAGAAATTATATAAAGAAGTGCTGTCTAATAGGTATATAATGCAAACTACATATGTAATTTTAAATGTCCTAGTAGCCAAATTTTTTAAGAAAGTAAAAAGAGCCCAGCCAGTGTGGCTCAGTGGTTGAAGATTGACCTATGAACCACTGTTTGATTCCCAGTCAGGGCACATGCCCAGGTTGTGAGCTAATCGCCAGTCAGGGGTGTGCAGGAAGCAGCCAATCAATGATTCTCTGTTCATTAACGTTTCTATCTCTCTCTCCCTCTTCCTTTCTCTCTGAAATCAATAAAAATATTTTTTAAAAAGAGAGTAAAAAGAAACAGGCAAAATTAATTTTAATAGTGTTTTACTTAACCCAGTATATTGAAATTATTATCACATAATCAATATAAAATCTCACCAATGAACTACAATAAATTATTTTTATCATGCCTTCAAAATCGGGAATGTATTTGATGCTTATGCAACATTCCCTTTGGACTAACCATATATCATGCATTCAGTGCCCACACTTGCCTGGTAGCTGCTCTACTGGGTAGTGGAGACCCAAATAATTTTTTTAAAGGGAAAATAATAAAACCAGAAGAAAAACCAAAGTGATTGATATTTAATATATATATCTAACATATAGTATAGATAGATATTGTATCTATACCTAACAGATAGATATATAAATAGATAGATCTGTATATTAGATAGATGATAGATGATAGATGATAGATAGATAGATAGATAGATAGATAGATAGATAGATATGGGACATTTATTACCTTATTTTCAGCTCTAAAAGAACAAGGCAGAATAAACTCATTTATGAATATCAGGACATCAATCTATGAAATACGACTCTGCTTTGTTTAGATAAAAGACACATTTTGCATGATTTCCTCTTCGGAAACCATTATCCTCCCCGCCTTCCTTAGCATGAGTTTGTAGATGCAAATGGAAGAGCAGTTTAGCAAGTATTTCTTGGCACTCTGTGAGGAGCTGTGAGAAATTCAAAATCATTAAACTTGTTCCCTATGCAGTAAGTGTGGAGGGGCAGAAGGAGCCAGAGAGGTCTGCCTTCGAGTTTTCATGGTCAAATTACGACCCTGTCTGAACTTCATTGATTTCTATACGACGGATGTAATCATGCCAACCTCACAGGGCATGAGTCTGTAAATGAGACCAATTACCCAGCTCCATGCCCGTCTCACAACAGGGCTTCTCAGAGACAAGGTCCTTTTTTACCTCCTCAACTTCATTCCTTAGTATCTACTTTATGAAAGAAAGAGGATTTGCCCCAAATACTTCCCAAGTAAGGGAAGACAGCCTTTAGTTCAATGTTTCATTGTTTGGCCCATAGTTTAAGAACCATAGAAAGTTAGAGAATGAGGATTAAAGACTGATGACTGAAGGATGTAGGGGAGAGCTGGTTTTAATCCTTGACAAGGTTTAGAGATGGGGGAAGAAAATTGCAGATGAGAAGATTAAAGGGATGGTACCCTACTTGCGAATGGGGTGGGTAATGTACTGAGTTGATTTGCATGGAGCTGAGGAGGTCCCTGCGGCCCTGGAAGGGTTGGTCACTCAAACATAGGGTGAACCGAAGAAGTTACATCGGCTGTTGGTAAAGAGAAACAAGTTTAGCTTAATGGAAATATATTTTTCATATTATGAGGTTGATAAAAAATTGATCATGTGTACTCTCATTTCTTCCATCAACAAAAGGATAAACCCATAGGCATTGGGTTTCTGAGTTATCTGGGGATAATGTCCCAAATCCAGTAGAACTGAAGTTCCTTTTTTCATTTACTCCCAAACCATAAAGAGGGTTACATATAATTATTTTTAAGGAACTCAGAAGGAAGGAAGATGGCAGGGTAGAGGACACCCATGATCACCTATCTGGAGACACTCTTTAATGAGCTCAGGAGCTCCTGACCTCACTGATCTTCAAGCTAGAATTTTTAGGGTTGCTTTCAAAAGGTAATGTTGACATCAGAAACTGGAGAGAAAGAACCACCAAGGAAGATAAAATGACACACTGAGACACACTCTCTAGTCTATCTTGTTTGAATTAATTTCCTTCCTATTTATGAATTAACTGTGAGACTTCTGGCTAATGCCTCCTAAGTAAACAGCTTATCTAGTGGCTTCCTAGGTCCCATTGACAGAAATGCTACTCTAAGTTTAGCGTTTACAATCAATAAACATTTAATGCTAGACTTTGGTTTCTTGCCAGAATAAAACTATCATTATTATAAATCTTCATGGGAGGAAAAAGGAAAAAAACAAGAGTGCTTGGGAAACTTAATCAATGAGAGTATCCGTGCTAAAGAATGATGGATCGTATTCTACCTGTTTAAGGGAAAAGGAAGAAACATTTTAATTTCACTAATGGATAAAATTTTTTTTCATGTAATTACAAGTCTAAGGTTTTTCTTTGCTGCTAATTTTGTATGAAACATATTTGTGCTAAATATTCCCTTACCATACACCTAGAGATGTTTATTTACACAGATGCAGGGTATTTGAATTTAGGGGAAGGGGGTCATTGAAGCCAGAACCCAAGGCCAACCCCTCTCCAACAGTAATTTGTGGTTTTTCCTACATTTAGTGGTTACAAAGGGGCCTTAGACTCTGTTGGTCAAGACCAATACTGCACCGTTATTTTATGTGAAATTTTAGAAAAAGGAATCCTTACTCTCATAACCCAATAAATATTTTAGCTCACTTCAGGCGAGTGTCGCGCTGGTGGGAAGGAAGGGGTGAGGGCATCTGGGTGGTGTCACATGAATGAGGATAAATTCCCCCAGAAGGGAACTGCTTGTCCAGTTGCTTTATCTTTGCCATGAAAACAAACTTGTGCTTGGGTGTAAAACAAAATAAGGTAGCAATAAAATAAATTAGGCAGTGAGCCAAGGGGAGAGCCGATTTCCTTTTTTCTTTTTTAAATCCATGAAAACCTCTATGTGAAAATGTGAAACCCCTAACAAAATATCCACGTACATACGCACAATGTGTGATTTATTTCATGAAAAAATACCTGGGAGTTTCTGAAACACAGAAACGTTTTAATTTAAACACATGCAGATGCTGTTCATGTTGAGAATCACCAAAAAAGAAGGGGAAATTGATAAAGAATTAGGGCCTAAGCTGAGAAAGGTAGAATTTCAGGATGTTTGAAAGTATGATTTGAGTGATAGTCTAGCAATTAGACCTTTCATATATTATTTTCACCCTCCTCTGCCACCAGCTGAACATTTTGAGAAAATAGAAAGGGTGGGGAAAATTTGGGGAACAATGTTAGTTTGTGTTCTGACTGAAAAGAACCAAGGGGGGAAAAGACCATGAAAATAAATCCAGCCAGGGCAAAACAAACAAAATACGAAATTATAGCACGTATGTGGGGAAAGAAATGTCATTTCATTGCATGGGAGCTGGATCAAGGACTTGATTTGATAATGCAGGTCAGCGTTTTCCTCCTAAGATATTAGCTCCTAGAGCATAATTTTCAGTGAATGTGTGGGTGGAAAGGCAATGGAATTTTATTTCATATACAAGTTAAAATATCTATGAATTTGTAGGTGTTTTCTGTACAATAAAGTTGTATATTGATTGATTGACATTTTAGAGAAAGAGGACGAGTGAGAGAGACATCGATTTATATTCCCCTTATTTTTGTATTCACTGGGTGATTCTGGTATGTGGCCTGATGGGGCATCAAACCCGCTACCCTGGTGTATTGGGATGATGCTCGAACCAACTGAGCTACCCGGCCAGGGCCCTGGGTGTTTTCTCTAGGGTCCCGGTGGAGATCACAGCTTTGGGAGTTCACAGCATGAACATGACAATGATTTATCAGAACTTTGTCGGGTTGAGGTTGATATAAACAGTAGACTATTTTAGGCTCCTTTCAGGAAACTGTGTTTCATTTCATGGTTCAAGCATTCAGGAGCTGCACGGCTAGTCTTATGGCTGAAGTAATCATATTCAGTTGTACTTGTTTGGTTTCAATGCACAGAAAAAATTATTTCCAAGTTTCTGTCACTACCTCTTTCCCCTTAGCTAAGAAGTAAAAATAAGACATTGTTATAATTGGCATTCAGTTGTAGCTCTTTTAGGGTTCGTAATATTAATTTGACTTGACTAAAACATAGGACTTCCTGAACTGGAGATTCTGGTGGAGCTGGAGTAGCAAAAAGATTGAAGAGTTAATAAACATTTAGTGTAAGATATACCAGGATGCAAATTTATAGAATGTATTAAGATATTTAAAGCTAGAGACAATAAAAACTTACTCTTTATTTCCAACTACCTTTCTTTAACATCACTGCAGAATGGAGAGAAATTATACTGAGGAAAACAAAAAGAAAATAGATTATGTAACTATGGACAATTATTTGAGGGCAAAGTGAGTATACTTTTTAATAGTTAAAAATGAGATGGCTAAAATATTTAAATATTAAGAGTATAAAAGTCTTTATAAAATAGAAAAAGCACACTTTGACTGTACATTGGTAATGTTTAGCAACATGCACATAAGCCTATAATTATATACATTTTTCTGCAGCTTATCCCTACATCATACTGAAATTACTATGTTTCAGCCTTTTGCGCTCCTTACGTTGATGTGAAGACTATTTGACTTGTTGCTTTGGGACTTGACATGTGACCCAATTGATACCCTTCCCTGCCCCCTTGTGGTTGCCAGAGTTAGAGACCAGGTTGGCCAGTGCAGGTAAAGGCTATCTATGAGCACTGTATTGTGGCACTTTGTTTATAGGTTTGTAGCTAGCTACCTTGACTGCAGCTCTCCCATAAATATTGGCACAATCACTCCCTAACATCTTGTTAGTGTTGCTCTACACTGACATATGTCCTAGCAATGAAACAAATAGAATATAGAAACAAACCCACTCATGTATCTAATATATGACAAGATGATCTGACCGATTACCAGGGAAAGGAAGAATTAGCGATAAACAGCACTAACCAATTGGTTTGCCTTGGGAAACAATAAAACCGTATCCATATTTCACACCATATATAAAAAGAAACTTCAAAAAGATGAAAGATGTAAATGTATGCTTTCATTTCTAGGAATGAGCCTCTAAGTTTTTGAGATCAAATCTCCTACTGAAAGCAGATATAGGCTACATAGATTTTATACTAATAATACTATCTGTGTTAAAATCACTTTATAGTGCTAAAATATTCAATTCACCAGAAAGACATCATTATTCTAAATGTATATGGACTACACAACATGGCTTTAAGATACATTAACCTAAAATAAACAGCTAAAGGAGAAATGGGCAAATTCATAATTAATAGTGGGAGGTTTTGCATATCTCTCTTGGTAATGGCTAGGTCACAAAGACAATGATATCTGAAATGGTGGAGTGGAAGTGAGCAACACGATAAATAAATCTGACTGATCAACTCATGTAAATACTGCTGCGAACCACTACGGAATTCCTGTTATTTTCTAGCATCCAAGAAATAGTCATAAACTGATAACATTCTAGTTTCTCATTTGAATGCTGGTCTCACAAGTATATTTTGCTTGTGCAAATGCATCAGTCTACTGATGCATAACAAATACTAATGATACATAATGAAAGCTAATAAATGCACTTATTTATTTTTCTGAATACATATTATAACGTAATAATGTATACATTTAATGTATACACATTTGAAATATTACCATTGCATCAAAAATTGGAAGTACTAAGAGATAAACCTAACATAAGCATACAATATCTTTAAGAAAAAATATAAAAATTATGCAGAATATTTTTAAATTATGGAGCATTACCTTAAGATTTTATAGGAAGCCTATGGTCCTCTTTTTTTTTTTTTTTTAGATAATTATTCCCTGATACTAGTAGAGTGCCCATTTGCCATATTATTTATCAAAGTTAAATAAACAATTACTCATAGCTTGGCTGGACAGGAGTAGAAAACATACATAGGACAGTTTGGGGCCTGGAAAAATTTACAGTCTTAACAAATGAACATAATATCAATGACTTAATGAGAGACTAGTTAAAGATAAGACATAAAGAGCACCTACTAAATCTTCCCCAGACCACTTACCAACCTACTGCCCTCTTGTGCCCATAAGTTACCTCTTTAGGCTCCTATCTCAAGGCTACCCCTCCACCTGGTGCCACAAGATCATTGCTTCTGCCAATTATTTCCCCTTGCTCTTACATCATCATTTTTTCTCTTTCAGTTAGATCTGTGGTCGGCAAACTGCGGCTCGCGAGCCACATGCGGCTCTTTGGCCCCTTGAGTGTGGCTCTTCCACAAAATACCATGGCCTGGGCGAGTCTATTTTGAAGAAGTGGTGTTAGAAGAAGTTTAAGTTTAAAAAATTTTGCTCTCAAAAGAAATTTCAATCGTTGTACTGTTGATGTTTGGCTCTGTTGACTAATGAGTTTGCCAACCACTAAGTTAGATCATTCTCATCATGATTCAAACACTGTTATTTCTTGCATCGTGGAAAAGCATACTGTCTGTTCTGTCATAGAGCAAAATTTCATGAAAATATTTATTGTGTTCTGTTCTTACCTTTTCATATTATTTTAAATTCTCTCCAACCACACTTCCCTAAAATTTCTCTTGTCAATATCCCATAGACGTAATATCATTAATAATGATGATCAATCATTAGTCCTATCTGACTTGATTAGTCACCAGGCATTTGACACAGTTGATCACTCCTTCATCCTGGAAACCTTTCTTTACATGGCTTCCAGAGTATTATTCTAGGTTATCCAGACTAGTATAATAATATCCAGAATATTATTGTATTTTTTTAGCTTACTTAATTGGCTGCTCATTGTCAGTCTCGTTTGCTACGTCTTTTTTTATTCTCCTCAACCTGTTAACACTGAATATGACCCCCAAAATCATGACTCTTCTGTTGTGTTTTGTTTTACCTATTCTCAATCTCTTGATGGTTTGAGCCGGTAGTATGGTGTTAAATGTCACCAATATGCTAAGGATGCCCACATTTACATTTTGGCCCAGGTTATTCCGTTGCATTCCAGACAACCACTCAACACCTCCATCTGGATGTCCAATAGACTGAACTACAAGACTTCTCCAGGAGCTCCTCACCGTCTCAGCCAAATCACAACCCACCTCTTTCAAATATCTTCCCGTCATTCTAGATTCCTCTCTTTCCTTCACACCCCATGTCCAGTCTATTTGTATTATATACTGTGGGCATTATCTGCTCTCATAATATCTATGTAATATTTTTTTTAATTACGGCAGAAGATTCCAACTTGCTCTCCCTGCTTCAACTCACACTCCTTTAAAATCTGATTTTGATATTGTGTCCTGTGAGATGTTCCTAAAACGTAAAACAGAGCATGTTCCTCATCTATTCCAACCTTCCGGTCGCTTCACATTTCACTCCAAGTATTAGACCAAGTATTAAGTAGCCTACTGAGCACTCTGTGATGTGGTGTCTGACCGCATCTCCCACTTGCTCACTCAGTAGATCCCTACAGACATAGACCTCATTGCTACTCATGGGAAGAGCATGTACCCACCTCAGGACCTTTGAACTTCTTTCTCCTTGATCTGAAATATTCTTCTCCCAGATTTCTGGGTGGTTTATTCCCTTGCCTCCTTTGTTTCAGTAACTTCTTCTCAGTGACACACCTCATTTTAAAATTGTAATTCCCCACTCTCAGCACTTCCAATCTCCCATACCTTACTCTATTGCGTCTCCTAATAATTACCAATGTATAACACACATTCTCATTTTCTTATCCATTTTTAGTTTTTCTACACTTATGAAGTGCATCTGTTGTGTTTCACTAACATTTCCATGTTCCTAGAAGAATGTTCTACATGTATAGCAGATGCCCAATATATATTTGTTCCATGAATTAATTGTGTTGCTTCATATAAACTGTGTTTTTGAAGAGTTTGGAAAAGAGAGAGACAATTATTAGCCAGACAAGTGAGTGTTTTGAACATACACAATTCTTGTTTGTATTTCATGTGCCATATGTGGTTGAGATCAAGCAGAAAGAAAAACACCCACATTGGATGGAGGTATGGAAAATAGAGTTTAGAAGAGAGAGACCTTCTCCCTTCAGAATAAAAGTCATGGCTTCTAGATGATCCTTCATTACCAGTTTGGGGTATAAAATAAAGGTTAATGGCTAAGAACCCCTTTTTTTCCTTCCTTCCTTCCTTCCTTCCTTCCTTCCTTCCTTCCTTCCTTTTCCTCTTTTGCTACTCAGTTTTCAATCTCCCATCACACTTTTCTTAAATAATGATTTGCCTTCCTAAGTCTCTTTTCCCATAAGTCAAAGACTAAGAAATCATTGGCAGTGGTTAAGATTTCTCATTCTACTCATACCTGGGATTTTTCTCCTTCTACAATGATAACATATTACTATAGCACATGGTCCCCTGGAATAATAACTACAATCGTGTACTCCCTAGAAACTAGATGTGGTGATTAAGTTCTAACCAATGGGACATATAAGGGAAATTGTGTGTGCAACTACTAGGACATAGAATAGTGTCTAGGAGTCATCCTCAAGGGGTGGGGGAATAGCCTTCTGCTTCCCTTTTCATCTTCATCATGTACAGGATGAAAAGTGGTGGCTAGGGATTGAGAAGTACATTGGATCAAAAACTGGTAGCCAGATAAGAAAAATTGCAGAACAACACAATAAAGTACAATAATTATACTTTTATATGGACAAGAAAGGAGTCTCTGTATTTTTAAGCTGCTGATAATTGGATTTTGTGACATTTGCTATCACATGTAATCCTAAAACTATCACTAAAAGTTCTGTTTCCCAAAGATGGAACCTAAGATGAACTTGCTTCTCTCAGATGTCACGTACAATTAAAAAATAGCCAAAAAGGCACAGTTACCAACTAAGCCAAATGGACACTGACTTTGGAATTGGAGTAGCTCCTAGAAATCCTCAAATGTACTAGTAATTGATAGATCTTGTAGAGGTCACGGGGATCTTATGGCATGGCCAGTGGGACTAGGATGAGCATGGAGATCTCAGGGAACTGGGAGAAGGGTCTCTATCAACAAATATGGGAGTGCTTCAGCATTTTAATAACGCAAGTGGTTATAAAAGTGAGGATCATCTCAATATTAGCTGCTTTTCTTGTGATAGGAGTGCTGTTAGAATGAAGTAGGGGTCCATTCCCTTTGACTTTTATTTATATGACTAGAGGCCCGGTGCGCAGAATTAGTGCATGGGGGGGGGGAGCGTCCCTCAGCCCAGCCTGCACCCCCTCCAATCTGGGATCCCTCTCACAATCAAGGACTGCTGGCTCCCAACTGCTCACCTGCTTGCCTTCCTAATTGCCCTGAACCACTTCTGCCTGCCAGCCTGATTGATGCCTAACTGCTCCCCTGACAGCCTGTTTGCCCCTAACTGCCCTCCCATGCAGGCCTGGGTCCCCCCAACTGCCCTTCCCTGCAGACCTAGTCACCCCCAACTTTCCTCCTCTGCTGGCCGGGTTACCCCTAACAACCCTCCCCAACAGGCTTGATTACCTCCAACTGCCCTCCCTTGCAGGCCTGGTTCCTCCCAACTGCCCTCCCCTGCTGGCCATCTTGTGTCCACATGGGGACACCATCTTGTGTGTTGGAGTGATGGTCAATCTGCATATTACTCTTTTATTAGAAAGGATAAAGTCCTGGTGCATGGGTGGGGGCCAGCTGGTTTGCCCTGAAGGGTGTCCTGGATCAGGGTGGGGGTTCCCTTGGGATGTGGGGCGGCCTTGGCGAGGGGCCTGTGGTGATTTGCAGGCCGGCCACACCCCCTGGCGACCCAAGCAGAGGCCCTGGGATCTGGGATTTATTTATCTTCTACAATTGAAACTTTGTAGCCTGGAGTGGAACCAAGCCTTCTGCTCGCTCTGTGGCTGCAGCCATTTCTGTTGGGATTTATGTATCTTCTATAATTGAAACTTTGTAGCCTTAAGCAGAGGCCAAAGCAGGCCAGGGCTAGAGAAGCTTGGCTTCCTCCATCGCTGCAGGCAACCCTAGCCTCCTGCTCTCTCTAGCTCCGTGGCTGCCGCCATTTCTGTTGGGCTTTATTTATCTTCTATAATTGAAAATTTGTAGCATTGAGTGGAGGCCTGGGCCGGCAAGGGCAGGCGGAAAGCTTGGCTTCTTCCATTGTCAGGGAAACCCAAGCCTCCCTCCTGTTCTCTGTAGCTGCAGCCATCTTGGTTGGGTTTATTTGCCTATTCCCTCCTGATTGGCTGGTGGGCGTGGCTGGTGGGTGTGGCTGGTCTGTGTAGCAGAGGTATGGTCAATTTTCATATTACTCTTTTATTAGATAGGATTCAAGTAGAAGTAATTCCACTCCGGTATTCAGGATGACTTCATGACTATAGGCAACATCAATCAGAAAACCCCATTGCTGAACTGATCTCTGGTCAAGAAATATTATGACTTAGGGCACTGATGATCAGTAGTAAAGAAGCGGTATCTATGGCCATCTGCACCTGGTTTTGTAGTGTGAGCTCCAGGCTGTTGGAGTCACAAGAATAGCTTGAGAATGAAGCCACCACAGTAGAAAGAATGCCGTTCACTGCTGAGATTCTGATTGCCAGCAACCTTCTGTGTCCTGAATTCAGCCAAACTTGAAAACCAGTATATAAATGGTAGCAGTTTGAAGAACAAATTGAGTCAAGATAAATTAAGGACAGTAAGATTAATAGAAAGACAACTAAAAATTTTCAGTCAGTAGTTGATGTGGCTATGAGTCATAAGAACTTATGATACCTTCATGTCAAGATGAGAGGGACACAGAAAAGGAAAATTAAAAATTTGATATGATAACAAAATTCAGTAAATAATTAGATACAAAGACAAAGAAAAGAAAATGAGGAGGAAAGAAAAATTGAAGGGTTACTAGGGTGACTCTGCATCTAAGAGAGAACAAGGGAAAGAAGAAGAAAATTATTTACCATCGTCCACCTCCCCTCACCTCTCTTCCCCTCTGGTAATCACCATACTGTTGTTTGTGTCTATGCATTTTTGTATTTTTCTTAATCCCTTCAGCTTTTTCACCCAGCTCCACAACACCCCAATAAATTTAATAAAAAAAGAAAATAAAAAAAAGAAAGTCCATCAGAAAAATTTTAAAGCTTTTCACATACTTGCAAAGCATGAACTCCAGCATTCTAATTGAAATAAAATAGATCTACAGCAAGGTGCCTCATAATAAAGTTTTAGGACACCAAGAATAGAGACAACATCCTAAAAGCTTTAAGGAAAAAAATAACATAGGGTACATGCAAAGAAAAATCATGAGTGAGATTACTGGGAACTAAAATATAGCAGAAATATATCCTCAAAATTCTGGGAGAAAAAATCCAAAAGTATCATTAAATTGCTAGCCAAACCATCAGAAGGTATAATAGTAGATTCAGATATTTTCAGACCTGCCAACTCTCCAAAAAATTACCTGCCATAATCTTCTTCCAGGAAGCGCCTGGCGTCATAATCTGAGGCCGTAATCCATAAAAGAGGACTGTGTAGGATTTATGAAATGGAAGAAAGGAAGGCAACTCCCAGGATGATAGTGAAGTCTTCAGAAGACAGCTGGTGTTGCTGTGTGGGTTGAGACAGCAGGAAGGAGATACCCAAGAAACACTCACATACACACATACACACACACACACACACACACACACACACACTCATGCCAAACTGATGGACTAAGATTAGAATAATACTGTACTATACTAAAAACAAGTTTTACTGATAGACCATTGTTGGAATAATATATTGGAAGAAGTCTTACTGTTCTTTGGAAATCATTGAAGCCAAGTAAGTTACATTTACAAAGAACAAAATGCAAAGACAAACTTAACAGACACAGCAGCTATGAACTATGAGGGGGAGCATACAAATGTACAAAACAGGATGCAGTGCAATCCTAAGGTACCAAGTGGCTCATCTATAAGCAAAATATACCCAGTCATGAGAAGATGTGCACTGAATATTAATTTAACCAAAATCAATTTAACCAAACTCTTCTGGGAGCTGAAGGGAGGGCGGAGAAGGGCCCATTCACACCTGTATGGGTGAAAGAGGACCAGAGTGAATTCTTTTTCAGCTACGGAGGAAGGGAAAATAGAATGTGTAAGATTTTTTTATAAATTAAAAGTAGACATAAGCATTTGCTTTAGAAACAGGAAGATCAATACCATCAAAAACGCTAGAGGGGCTTCATCTGTTGAGTAGGAATTCAAGATGAGGGCAATGTGGGGCAAGGAACAGCTGTTTTCCATTAGAGAGTCTTCTAGTCCTATTCAACTGTTAAAAACTTTTTATTGTGAATTATACCGTACATACTGCATAAAACTGCATAAAACATATTTGGGTAGTTTAACAAGATAATAAAGCAAACATCTGCATAACCACCACCTAAGTCTAAAACCAGAGCATCGTCAGCCCCAAGGAGCTCTGCCTGCCCCTACAGGCAGCAGTACCCTGACACTTGTGATAACAGTGTTTGCATTTATATATAATTTTATCACTTATGCTTTCATCCCTCAACAATACAGTTTGGCTTTTCTTAGTTTTGACTATTCAAATTTTTGAGTATGTATAGAGTTCACTTAAATACAATTTAAATTTTTAAATGTAATATTTTGTCCATGCAAGTACAAAACTGGGATTTGTACACCCTGCACTATAAAGAATTATTAAGTACACTAGCTTTCCCACATTGATATTTTCATAAGAAAAAAAAGGTATTATTACTCATTTCTCCCAGACGCTTGTAAATAGCCCTTACCTTGGAGCTCTGAGGAATGCCTGCAGATTTGTACAAGGAGTACTTATATTTCTATATCCTTAATGACCAAGGTATGTTTTTAATATCGGGCATTAAAAACCATATTAAAATGCAATTTTAACAATAATTTCAATGAGCCATACATGATTCCTAGGAAGAGAAGAGTCTAAGATTTTCAGGAAGAATAGTGGAAAAATCACTTTACAAAAAGAAAATTTAAGATTTAAGCCCATCTCACAAATCCGGTATTTTCAAATAATGGTTTCCATCCAGGGCAGGTATCAGAGTTGACTTTGGAGGTTTTTCAACATCCTAGTGGAAGCCATTCTCTTCCCCAGAGAGGGTAAATTGGAACCCTCACCAGGAGTGGGTAGATGATAGCAAGCATATAGGTTTTCACAAAGAGTGAGCATCCATGATAATAAGAAATTCTTTAGGTCATCTTTGTCCTAATGCACTAATTTCTCATCCTGACATACTATCCCAGAGCAAATGTGTCTTTAGTAAGAAGGAGAAGACACTCCCAACATCTCACTCAGTGCATGGTCTTCATTGACCACCTTTTCTTGACTTGCTGAATCCCTTGCCGGTACCCACTGAATGGAACCCATTGCAGACTCGTGGTGATCTGCTCACTCCATTTCCAGCTGTGTCTACCACCTGCCCTGGGCGGTGGTGGCATAGTATTATCTGTAAACCACCTCATTGCTACCACTTTCCACCCAGCCAGAAAGGAGTCACTGGAACTTATTCTGGGCTTTGGAACAAAATGTAATAGGACAGAGTCGTGCCATTAGTGGGAGCCAAGGATGGAGAGAGAGAGCCAGTTTGGCCACATGGAGGGCGAGTCCTCCCTCTGTTGCTAGGGAGGAGCTTTGTCTAGTGGTCAGAGCAGGAGCTGGGAGCCGTGACTCACGGAACCTTTTCCTGACACCTCTCTGACTCACTTTATGACCTTGGACATGCCCCTCTACCTTTCTGGACCTCACTGCCCCTGTCTAGTCCTTCTGAGCTCGCTGAGACTTCAGACACATTTTTAAAGTACTTAGGCCAGTCGGGAGATGCATTTCAGAAGAAAGATTGGTTCTGGAATGCAAGAGATTTACCTGAGTAAAGCTTCGCAAATGCAGATTTAAGTCACCGTTCACCTGTGTGTGTTTGCTAATTTCTCTCTCTCGTTTCCATGCTGAGTGCTATCCAGTTTCCTTTTACCCATCAGTGCTGCCTTGGGCCGCTTCGTGACTTTTACTTGAGGCACGTTGTTGTCCATCAAGTGGTGCCCGCAACTGTTGTGACCTTTTCCTTGTGAAGGAAAGATCTGAGATGCAAGAACTGCCACAGTTACACCTTATCCACCTTCCCTATTGTATGTTCCCCATTCCCTTGCACAGATGTTATGATGTAGGTGAACTGAATGCCTATAGTAAGTGCTGCCCCTGAGTGCAGAGACTTGTTCTACTTGACCTCATAGTCTGGGATCAAGCACAATGCCTCCTTTACTGTCATTGCTTAATAACCGTTGG
This sequence comes from Corynorhinus townsendii, assembly GCA_026230045.1. NCBI lineage: Eukaryota > Metazoa > Chordata > Mammalia > Chiroptera > Vespertilionidae > Corynorhinus > Corynorhinus townsendii. The sequence goes on from JAPDVU010000009.1 coordinate 6,183,111, forward strand.
GGGAATGAGGGAATGGATCCATGAGTGGATAAATGGATGGGTTTTGCTTCCTCCACCCAAAACGTCTTTAAATATAAACATGACCCAGGTTTTATGGCCCATCTCAGATGACGTCCTCTACAAAGCCTTCCTTGACTCCCCCTGTGGGAAATGGCTCTCTCTCCTCCTCGCCATTTTATCCACTCTCATGACATGACTTTATGTATTGAATTTATTCATATGTATCATAGCCCTCATATCAACTCCTCCTAAAGGGAAAGGTTAAAGTGTTTTAAACCTTGTGCTTTCACACAGTAGCATTTTAGTAATTGTTCTTTGAATTAAGTGTGTTGTGCACTCGTGTGTGTGAACATGCATGCCTTAGAAGTAATGTATCCCCCTTTTTCACAATTAGTATTCAACTTAGCATCTCCTATAATTGGGGAGTTCTGAAATCTAGCCCACAGCTTTCTCTTCTCTGAAATAGGGAATAGGACCAGATGGTACATTTGCAACTTACGATTCTGTGATCTAGGCCACAGGATTTCTGTAGGTGAAGAGGGTTGGAATGAAGAAATTTAATGTAAATGTATTACTAAAAACATGACAAGCTTTTGGCATCTTATATTGTCTGGTATTTCTGTTCTCTTATATGTCGTTAAGAAAATTATATTTTTCGTAAGTTTTTCTCCTTGACAATTTCCATTTGCTAATTTTAGGGCCAAAATCTCCCTAACCAAAGTTAATAATAAAAATCACAGACCCAAAGTAGGCCTTCGAGGTGATATATGAGGTAAGGCAAAAGTAGATTTACAGTTGTGAGTACACAAAAAAACAGAGTTTATTCTTGCATTATTATTTATTAATCATTGTATTACTTTCCATATGAACAACTGTAGACTGACTTTTTCCCCACCCTGTCCTCTGATCTTTGCATATAAGAGAGGGAGAAATGGAGGTTTGGGAATAGACATTGCTTTGCTCTTAACAACAGGAAGCTCAATAAGAAATCCCAAGGAAGGATCTTATTCTTGTGGAATCTTGTAAAACATAGTACAAAATCCATCAGCTTCCTTCTTTTTAATGAAATCCAGGATTTGTTTGTTTGTTTGTTTGTTTTTCCCTCCCGTTTTGTTGTAGTTGTTGTTGTGATTTGGTCATTTGGGGGATTAAAAATTAGTGTTTTGGGTGCAGCAGTGATCCTCTGGGTCTCTAAAGCAGATGGTCCAGTGACTCCTCCTATTAGGTACACATCCATTAAGAAGAGGATTGTCCCTGGGGCTGGGAACATGTCCTAGCTCCAGCTGAAAAACTGACCAACAAATGAGAAATGCAACAGCGTGCGTTTGGACGTTCTTGGAGAGTGCATCCTTCCTCACAGCACAAAGGAACTCTCCGAGGACATATATTTTCTTTCCTTGACAAACGTCTCAAATTAAAGAGCAACAAAGGAAAATGTTGGAGGCACCAAGGGTGTGATATTTTAAGAGGCTTCACTCGGTCTTTGGCTCTTTTGAGGGAAACAGTTCACAGTTCTCCACAGGGAGAACATTTGTCCATCAATTTGTATCACATTAGGGCGCTAAGGGCGCCCTTAGCAAGGTCATCTATTTATTTGAGATTTAGTGATGAAATAGATGGATTTTTCTCCCCAACTTTATCCATTTTTTTAAGTTCCTGCTGTCTTTTATTGTTCCCTGTGGTAGATGATCCTCCTCAGGGAAGCTCAGTAGAGAAGGTTGAAGCCCCGGGTGTTGATGTATGCTCACATTCATCACGTTTAGGGAAGATAAAGAGTCTTGTATGCAATTCCTGCAGTAGATTGAAGACAGTCAAATGGCATGCTTACTAACCCTCAAGGCGATAGCATTGGCAAATACATCGTTCTGCTCCCAAAGTAGAGAGCGTTACTCTTCTTACTCGCTGCTCTCAAGTACCCTTGTTTGGATTGAAGTTGCTACATCTAGAATACCACAAAGAAGCGCTTTCTACAAAGGGTCCCTTTGTCTGCATGAGTATGAGCGGTGACACCTTTCACTGTAGCGTGCGTTCTATGTTCATTGCTCCTTCTCTGCAAGTCCCGACAGGATGCGGAATCTAAATGCAAACTTCTGTTGTTGTTTTTCATGTAAATTTGGACAGTTTTAGATGGGTGCTTAGAGCAATAGTGCAGGTATTTAAAATTTGATGCATACTAAACACTGATGTGATAGCAGGGATTACAAGCATTCTAAGATGTTCTTTGCCTCAAGTTTATTTTTTTGTTTCTGATCTTCAACTGAAGCTATGTTTTGATTGTGTGTGTGTGTGTGTGTGTGTGCATGTGTGTGAGAGAGAGAGAGAGAGAGAGAGAGAGAGAGAGAGATTGAGATTGGGTGCCTCCCATACATGCCCTGACTGGAGATTAAACTGGAAACGTTTTGGTGTATGGGATGACACTCCAACCAGCTGAGCCACCCAGCCAAGGCAAAATTATTACTTTTCTTCCAAGGGACTGTACGCATTTCTCTTCATTTTTTCAGCATACATAATGAGGAAGGCCCACTAACTTGTTGGTAGCTTTTGGATTCAATGTTCGTTTCTCATCCCTAACTCTACATCAGCCTATTTATCATCATCTAATTAAAATGAGGCTAATATTGACCTTTCCAACTTAAATTATTTTGTAATACAATCAACAACACTATCTCAGCTCTCTGCTTCCCAGACTTCCATCTCCCCTCTCCCCCCAAGAAAAAAAAACCAACAGTGATGTGAATCAGCCAACATACAGAAATAATAATGGCAACCGTTTATAACATTACACAACAGACACGTTAGACACTGACTGACTTCTACCTCCTCAGTCTGTTGTGAGCCTCTTTCTACAGTAGATAAAAATGAGAGAGGCTAAGATCATTTGGTACCGATAATGAGACACAGACAGGTCAGTGGCTTGCCCGAGGTCCCAGAGTTAAGGGGGAGCGGAGTGCTGGCATTCACATCCAGGCCTTGGCCCTCCACCCTGCATGCCCCTGAAACTTCATTCTGTCTCCTGTCTTGGACAGTCAACTTCTTGGTGATAACAGAGTATAGACCCTTGATCTGCTTCTGAGTATATTAGTGACAATAACCACTGCATTCTGATGGGAAATTAATTGATGATATAAGGGATAACAGGACACTGGACTGTATAGACTAGACTCCAAGGCGTTCAAAAGTATTTGTTTGAAAGATGCTATGTCAAGCTTTAAGAATATCAAATCATGAGAAATTACAAAAAAAAGCCCAATATTAGTAACAAAATATTAAATGATATACACAGACATGGTATATAGTGGCAGTATTCTCTCACTGCACACACATGTCATCATTCTTCTCCACAAAACAATACTTTTAATAACTACAGGTAGGATGATTCCTGTTCCCCCAAACAAAGACATGCCTATAATGTACGCTTTCTAAGAATTTAGACCACACTATTTTTAGCCACATAAGACATAAAACAGTAGTTTGGACCAAATCCTATGCTATCTCCTATATAGTGAAAGCTCCCAGCATTCTACTATTTTAAATGATAACAAATCAACTGAGATCGAGACGAGTATTTATTATATTTGGAATTAACAATAATAAAACCAACTATCGACTTCTACAGGACTCAGAGTGGAGTTTAATGGAAATAAGACGAGCCCGTGCAGTTTGATTTTTCTACTTAATCCATTGTCATATTTTTGGAACCGAGGTCTCCTTGAGATTACATTACTTGAAAAGTTGAAATAACTGCCTTCAAGTGTAAATCAGACTGTTTTTCCTGGAGCGAATGTCACCGCCGTGGCCTAGTTTTACCTCCTCGGCCTTTACAAACTGCACTTAGCAACAGTCTGCTTAAATTAAGGAAGAAGGAGTGGAATTTCTTCTTTCTGCCTCAATCTGAAAACAAACGCTTGCGATCTGCACGGAGGGACGTCAGGGCACATTGAGCGCCTCCTTCCAAACAGGGCGCAGGCGTTTCGCATCAACCCCGTGTTCCCCCTGTCCCAGAGGAAAAGAGAAGAGAAGAAAAAAAAAATGAAATAAAGTGGAATTTGCACCAAATCAGCAGCTCACATAGTATCCCTTGGCATCAAGGATGGACGCATTTATTTCCCCACTCCCGTTTTCCAGGAGAGCCATTTAGACACCCAGCCTCTGGGCCACCGTGAGCCACAGCTGCTGCAGGGACCCCTTCACTCCCTCTGATGTTCAGCGACCGCTGGGGGACAGAGGACACCTGCGTTGTAAAGGGCTGAGAGGCTCCCTCTGACAACCGGGCCCACAGACACACCTCAGACTTGCAGTGCTCCTCGGCTTCCGAAACAGCATCCCTGCTCTGCGTTGGGGATGTCAGGGCACCGGGAGGGAGGGCGCGCAGAGGGAGAGCACTGATCACAGTGCCCTTACCTGCTGTCACTGGCTAAGGCCATCACACTCACAGGCCAGTTGCCCTTTATGTTCTTTGTAGCACAGCACCCAAGGTCGTGCATGTACGTTCAAGGTGAGATGAAGACTCCAGGATAAGTCAGCTCCGCTGAGACGTGTTCCCTCCTCCCTCTCCGCGCCAACAGTTCCAACATTGTTTTTAACTTCCCAAAGTGAGGTGACCTTCGTGAGAGCCGTGCCCAGGCCCTAAGGTGAATTTCTCTACTTCGCTTTGTGATACGATTTTGAGCAGCCCGGCACCCTTTCAGCAGATCATTTGAAATGGCAGGGCCGGGTGTGTATGTGTGTGTGTGTGAGAGAGAGAGAGAGAGAGTGAGAGAGAGAGAGAGAGAGAGAGAGAGAGAGAGACTTGGTGGAGTGGTGGAGTCAAATGGCTTGAATGGGAAGCTCTCAGAGGGTGAATGACTTGGGGTGTGAAACAAATTAGCGTGATGTATTTAATGTCAGATAAATGGGGTAGATTGAAGATTTCATTGAAAGCAGTTCCTGGGCCTTGCAGCTCAAATGTGTGCCTTTCTTCTCGCCCCACTTCCCAAGTTCTAGACCAGCTCCCAACGCCAGGAACTCTGAACACTGCAGCCGCCTCCAGTCTGGTTTCCGGCTTCCTCTGACCCATCCATCTTCCCCACTGTGGTCAGAGCCTTCTCTTCAAACAGAGCTCTGGCTGGGCCTTTCTCCTGCTTGGAAATACCTCCTGGGCATCCGCTACCGGCCAGGAAAATCCCGGGACTCTCTGGGTCCCAGCCCCTTCACGCTTGCCCCCCTGCCTTGTTCCTCTCCACCCTTCCCTGCTTGTTGAGTCTTAAATACCGAATCACTTGTAAATGGCCCAGCTATGCCCTGTCCTGTTCCGTTCTTTGTGCTGTGGACGCCTCTGCATCTCATTCTCTGTGATGTCATACACCTATCGTGCCTCCCCTTTTCCCTCCCGTGAAACTGTGCTGTTCACAGGGATGTGTTCTGACCCTGGAGCTGACTGTCACTCATCGGTGGGTCCAGAGGACTCTGTCCATAATGAATCAGAGCACCAAACACATCAGATTAAAATCAATAATATATACATACATATATGTTACATATAATACAGGGTGTCCCCCCAAAATGCATATGCACTTCGAATAATTACAAAGTCACTGTTTGTTAACATACAGTCCATTTCCAAAATTTAAAGGAATCTACATCAGTGAGTAATTTCTTTTGTCAATGCTTGTTCTCAAACTGATGGCCGTTCCGGTCCAGGCATTGCTGATAACGCGAAGCAGTGGAATCGCAAACATCAAGAATCATTTCGGTCTGTATTAGTGTGCCCTCAATTCAACAACTGTTGCCAGTTTTGTGCCATAAACTTTATCTTTTATGCATCCCCATTTAAAAAAAAAAAGCGCAGTTTAGGATAAACTTCTTTTGGTCACAACTTAGTCTGGCTTCATCCGTTATTTCAAATCACTTAAACCTGAGAGGAGTGAAATGGAGTTATCAGCTGTTAAAGTGTGTAGACATATTTTGGGGACACCCTATGTGATAACATGTGCATACCTGTATTTGGAATTAATAATAAAACCAGATTCTGCCACTCTAGGGTAATTTTTGCAAAGGGGAGACCTTTCCCCGGGTCTGGCACTTACATCCTGGCAATTGGTCTGCCACAGGCGCCACGTGGATATGGGGAAGAAGTGTCTGCGTGTGGAGAGCCACACCGACCCTCTGCTCGTGCCGGGCCCTCCTCCGACTTAAGGAGCACTTCCTATCACATGTCCCCGCAGGGACCACTTAAAGTTGACTTGAGCTTTAAGCGAAAAACAGTCTGTTTGAGGAAAAACAATACCATGACTTGCAGCCTTGAAATTTTCATTCAGCTACATGTTATTGTTTCCAGACTGTTTGGAATGACTGAAACAGCCACTAAATAAGTGTACATTTTTTTTGGTATAAAAATTTGGGGCAATTTGGACAGATGCTACAGTTGCAAGGGACTACGTAGGTTGCAGTATGCTGCATCTGCTAAAAAACAGAAGAGAAGCTAAGGTTCCCAGCAGGAAGGGCAATTATCAAATTCATGAGTCAGTTTAACTCCAGTTGAAATACATGTCTCCTAAGACCGTCCTTCCCAGAAAGAAACTGTTATGATTCTGATTCTAATTGACTCTTGAAGGATGACCATTTATTATTTTAAGTAAGACCTTATGCCTTGAAGGTAGTTTAGGACATGAAAATGCTGACTGGGTAGAGTTCCCTGCTGTGAAAGGCAGAATGTGTGGAATTCAAAGGAGAGGTCACCATTTTGTCCTGAGCACAATGACTTGGATGTAAGCAAACATATAGAATGAACCTTAGCAGCATAATAATAAATAAGACCTTGCGAAGGAATTGACTTGCTTCACCCAGTTGCTGACATGGCCTTCAATGTGGTCTATCATTATAGCACATAAGTGCATCTTCTCTGAGATTAACAGTACTGAAATTTGGTCAATAAATATACACGGAGCATTGCACTGGTGCCTGCCTCTGCCCTGGGTGTTTAAGATGCAGATGTGAAAGATGTAGGTGAGGGCTGGGAAGAGTTCACGTTTTAGTGGGAAAAGCAAATAGTTAATTCAGCAATTAAAATGCATAAAGTTATAAATGATCAATATGCAAAAGGTAGTGTGCAAAAGCAAAAGAGAGAAGTCAAATTCATCATGAGAATACCAGAACGTCACTCTGGAGAAAATGCTTAGGCATTGGAATTCAGGAAACTTGCAGATACGAGTCAAACAGAGAATATGGATGGAGGTTCCAGAAAGAAGCAAAGCAGACATTGAATGCTGAGCAGCCCCTTAGATCACCATGCATTCAAGAAATGTGTTGCCTGACTGGTGTGGCTCAGTGGTTGAGCATTGGCCTATGAACCAGGAGGTCAGTTTGATTCCCAGTCAGGGTACATGCCTGGATTGCGGGCACCTGGGTAACATGCAGGAGGCAGCCAATCATCTATCTTTAATTGCTATTTTTTAGATTACATACATTTTTAATATAAGTTAAATCATATTTTTACGTTTCAGTGAAAATGTTTCTAGTGATATGTATAAAAGTTCCACACTAAATCTTATTCAAATAGTTATCTGTTATTTCTATTTTGTAGTCACTCTAGCTTAAGCAAGGGTGAAGAACATTTTTTCTGTCTATTAATGGTCAGTAAGTAATACAGAAAGAAAATAACAGCATAATAAAGTAAAAAATAACTATTTAGGTAGTTCTAATTTTTAAGTTAACTATAAAGAAGGTAAGATTTCATATAATAAACTAGAGGCCCAGTGCATGGATTTGTGCACCGGTTGGAGTCTCTCAGCCTGGACTGCACCCTCTCACAATCCAGAACTCCTTGGGGGATGTAGCAGTGCACAAAGCGCAGGCAGCTGGGGAGGAGCCTGAGCCAGGCTCTGCGCTCAGAGCTCCTAACCACTCTCAGGGCTCTCGCTCCTTACAGCTTGCCACTACTCACTCCTTAGTGCTGCCGCGGAGGCAGAAGAGGCTCCTGCCACTTCTGCTGCGCTCCCTAGCTATGACCCCGGCTTCTGGCTAAGCAGCACTCCCCTGTGGGAGTGAACTGACCACCAGGGGGCAGCTCCTTCATTGAGCATCTGCCCCCTGGTGGTCAGTGTGCATCATAGCGACTGGTCATTCCATCGTAACAGTCACTTAGGCTTTTATATATATAGATAAAGTAGCTTTTCTTACATTGTTGTTAAGTATTCTTTTCATTTTACGATTTTCATTATTTTAGTACTATGCATTATATTGGAATTTTTCATGAAAACTGTACCCAATTCCATATCAAACAATTCTTTAGTTATTAAATCAACAGATTAGAAGGTTAATCTCAAACTGACTTGATAAACTAGTTCATGTAAACATCTCTCCAATTCTTTCCAGTAAATTAATCATTGTTTAATTCATTAGTGATTTATTTTTTTACTCTCCTAAGGGCTGGGTATATAGCTCTTCAAACAGAAAATATCACTTTGTATTGCAACTATTTAATATCTATCTCCTCTTTCAATTTTATATAATCCTTAATATGCCTCACACTTAACTTTTTTTTTTAACTTGCATATGCCTCACACTTAACTTTTTTAAATTTTTTTTATTGATTTCAGAGAGAGAGGAAGGGAGAGGGAGAGAGAAATAGAAATGTCAGTGATGAGAGAGAATCATTGATAGGCTGCCTCCTGCAGGCCCCCTACTAGGGATCAAGCTCGAAAACCAGGCATGTGCCCTGACCGGGAATTAACTGAGCTCCTAGTTCATGGGTGGACACTCAACCACTGAACCACACCAACTGGGCACACTTAAATATTTTATCTGAAAAAAATAAGGGAAAACACAAATACCTGCATACCTCACACTTCCCATCTTTCCGTTTTTTAATAATACACCATTACAATCACCACTATCATCTTTTTCTTCATCCATACAATCAGTTTCGTAGTGACAATAATTTTAGGTAATATTTATTAGGCTTTTACTATACACTGAGTGGCCAGATTATTATGATCTCACTCAGTGTGTGTGTGTGTGTGTGTATTAGAGGCCCAGTGCATGAATTCGTGCATGGTTGGGGTCCGGCCAGGCTGGCCAAGGGGAAGGGACATGGGCAGTTGGCCAGCCTGCCTGCTGGCCTGCTGGTCGAACTCCTGGTCGAGGGGACAATTTGCATATTAGCCTTTTATTATATAGGAGATACACTGAGTGGCCAGATTATTATGTGTTCAGAGATCATAATAATCTGGCCACTCTGTGTATATGGGGAACTATTTGGAAAATAGACTCCCACTTAGCGTTATTCTGATCCAGATCCCGTCTCTCCTCCTCTTTGTCTTCCTCTATGCTCTGTGATTTTGACATCACAGGAAGTTATCACTATCCCCTCCGTTGGCTTCAGCCGGTGGCAGGCATCAAAAGGGGATTTGGAGTGGAAGGAAATAAGATCTGAAGTTTCTTCTCCTGCTTCAGTTCTTCATATACATGGGATCTCTGGCAGGGGCTCAATGGCTTCCTGACCAGCAACCCCAGGAGGGGATCTCCTTTTCAGGGCTTACCTAACACTGTTTTCTCTGTGTCTCTTGAGGTAGCATTGGCTTCCCATGGTTGCCCGCTAAGTCTCCTCACACCCCCTCTCCTTTTGTGTGCCCTTATCCCACCTTCATCTCTGTAAGTAATTTCTTCATTTGAGCCTGGCTGGCGTGACTTAGTGGTCATGGTTCGATTCTGAATGGGCCAGGGCACAAGCCAGATGTGGGCTCAATCTCAAGTGTGGGGTGTGCAGGAGGCAGCTGGTCAATGATTTTCTCTCATAGTTGATGTTTCTGTCTCCCTCTGAAATCAATAAAAATACATAAAAAAACAAAACGGTCTGCATTTGAACCATTCTGTGGATTCTGTTTCCTGGCAGGATCTGGGTGGATTAAAATATATACTAATAAATAAGTAAGCCTAGTATAAAATATGTATAATAATAAATAATTATTATTACATATAATAATATATGTGTATGGAACATATATTTATTTATTTAGCCCTACAAAAGAATGTGCTTGTTAGACCCAGTATTTTATGGTCAAGAAAATTGATGCATAGGAAGGTTAAATAATTTTCCCGGAGTCACACAAAGCTGTGTTTGGCGAAGTAAGCGGCTGGTTTTCTAACCTAGGAGTGTTTATTTCCCCTGGACTCCAGATCCATCCCGTCTCCACTTGCTTCCCTCTGACAAAAACCCCTGGTCAGCACTGTTAATACTCACAGTTTTTGAGTGTCTTGAACCTGGGTTCTTTCTATACCATCCCCATTACCGAATGAATCCCTAGGAAAGCAAAACAAAGAAACACACATGCTGCGCTTTCTAAGAACCCCCAGGCTTTCTAGGCATCGTAAGTTGGACTATCACTGTGATGTAAGTTGCTTGTTATCAATGTCAATGAACTACTCTGGTTTCAACATAATAAAACCTTGGTAAACTCCATCTTTGCCTCTAATCCAGTTAAGCAAGCCTGGCTGTAGAGTGGAGTTTTTTGGGTTTTTTTGGTGTTCTTTTTTTTTTTTTTCAGCTGCTCCTCCTTGCTCTGTGCACATGGGTTTGGCATTTATTTTTCCTCTCAGTGGGAACACTCAGAGCTGTGGGTGGCCTCTCTGGAAACCTCCTGTTTAAAATGAAGTCGAGGAGGAAGCATGGTGCTTTCTCGATGAAAAAGAGAACATCTGTTCTCTTCCATAGAGAATAAAACTACAGTGAGATTGGACCCAGGGAAAGCCCATTTGTCCCCTCTCTCTCCCCCTCTCAGCAAGCCTATTTGTTCCCCAGCTAATGGTCCCAGAGCAGACAGGGAGGCAGATTCCCCACCTTAAATCACAGGCTCTTCCTGCCGGACGGAGACACTTCGACAGGGAATCATCAATTATTGGTCAGTGGAATTGTATTTCTTCGCTGTTTGGGATTTCCAGAGGAAATAAAGAACAGTTTCATTATCTGTCTTTCCATCTGTCCTCCGTCCCCTAAGAAAGCAGGTTCCCCCTTCTGTCCAGATGTACTTTGCCTGGCGGGGTTCTGTGGCATTTCTCTTCTTAGACCTCTTTCTGGTATTTCTCCTCCATCTTGAAACAAGGGCTCCCGCCTCCCACTTCCCTCTAAACATAAAACAATCTAAACAGCTCATTAAAACGGGGACACAAAGGGAGAGAAATTATGTCCACGTTACTCCCATCTGTCACCATAGTTCTCTTTTCTTCCACAATGAAATGTTCAGAATGATTATTCACTCTCCACCTCAAGTCATCTACTGACCCACTCACATCCCATCCCTCTCTCCAGCCTTACCCTAGAACCTCCATGTAAAGGGTCTCACAAAATTCTGAAGTTGCCCTTTGCCAAAACTCGAATGGACATTTTTCAGGTCTGTGGCAACATGACTTATCGATGTGATTTGACGCTCCCGACTCCTCCTGTCTTCAAACTCCACCATCTCCTGAGTCTCTGACATTCTCCCATGTGATCTTTTTCAAGACTTCTCTGGTCATTCTCGGTCTTTTCCACGGACAACACTTGCCCATTCATCTGCTAAATACCAACCACTTCCCAGTGTCCTCTTGGGTGCAGTTTGGTTTCCTGCACTGCAGAGCCCTGTGCTCAGCCAATGTCCTGACATTTGACAGATACCACCCACGAAGCACATGTTCTGAGCACGTCGCGGTGGGTTTCACAAGGCAACATGTGTGGCACCTCCCACCTCCCTTTCTCAATAAGTCATAGGATCCTGTTTTCAAAATAGAAACCCAAGAGTCACTGTTCGTCCTTCCCTCATTCCCTTACCCGGATCACCCTCACCCTTTGGTTAATTATGTCTGTTTGATGCTCTAATTTCCCTCCCTTGCCTGTGTCTTTGTTTCAGCCTGGCCAGGGAGAGGGGACATGGGCGGTTGGCTGGCCTGCCTGCTGGTCGAACTCCTAGTAGAAGCTCTTCTTGAATGTCCATAGACTTCACTTTTCCTCCTGGCCTTCCTTTTAGGCCCCTCTTGTCTTCTATGCTGTAGCTCATGTGGTCTTCCCAAAACCCACCGGTGCACGGTGAATTGGCATGAACTCCGAACTCCTTGGAGTGGAGTCCATCAGCCTTGCCAACCTTTTGTTTCAGCTCACCACAGCCCCACCCACTCAGTACCCTAACAATCTCATGTGTGGTTGTTGGGAATACTGGTGGGATTAAAGTAAGATGGTGACTTTACTCAGAACAAGTGCCCCGGAGGCATTTAATAAAGTGGGGCTCTGCCTTCAGAACTCTTTTCTGCTCAAAGAATTTGAGTGTCAGTCATCTGAGCCCTGTCCCTATCCTTCAGGACTGCACAGCAAACCTCGATGAACGTGGTTTGGTAAATATGGAAATTTTTCATATCCTGAGGAGACAGTGTTAAAGTCTGAAGTAATATTTGGCCTAGGATGAGTGGCTGGGAACTTTGGAGTACAGTGTAGAATTTAATCCCTGCCTCAAGCGGAGGAAAACCCTGGGCACCATTGAGATTGCATTTGATTTGCACGGCAATGATTTTATCTAGATATTCCAAGGGATGAGTTAAGGCAGTTACTTTAAATTTTCAGACCTTCAGTCAAGCTAGAAAAGAGGAGAGATGAAAAGAGACAGGCAGGGATTTTAAAGCTTGAATTATCAAGATTTACTGCTTCTCATTGCCATGTCCCTAATGTGTTTTAACCACTGGTAATGTGTGTTGAAAGTAAACATTTATGAGTAGAGATTTGCGAATGATTTGTAGAAGTGATATGTAGAAGTGATCTGAAGTTCTTCATAAAAATATCTTCCTCTGATTATATGAGGGGGTAGTTAGTTAAAATAAGTTCTTTCAAATTTTTTACTGAGATATGTTTACTTACACTGAAATACACAGTTCTGAGGTTCAACAAGTTTTGACAAAAGCATCCCTCACATGGCCCATGCCATCAACAACACCCTGAGACCAGCATTCATATGCATTGTCCTAAGTTCTGCATTGTCCCCTGGTAGCCACCATTCTACTCTATTTTTCTGAGTTTACTTTTTTTTAAGACTCCATATATACAGAGTGGCCAGGTTATTATGATCTCTGAACGCATAATAATCTGGCCACTCAGTGTGTGTGTGTGTGTGTGTGTTTGTGTGTGTGTGTGTTTGTGTGTGTGTGTGTGTGTGTGTGTGTGTGTATAAAATTAGAGGCCTGGTGCATGAATTCGTGCATGGGTGGGGTCTGGCCAGCCTGGCCAGGGGGAGGGGACATGGGCAGTTGGCTGGCCTGCCTGCTGGTCAAACTCCTAGTCGAGGGGACAATTTGTATATTAGCCTTTCATTATATAGGATATACACTGAGTGGCCAGATTATTATGCATTCAGATATCATAATAACCTGGCCACTCAGTGTATAAGTGATATTATACAGTATTTGTCTTTCTCTGTCTGACTTACCTCACTTAGCATAAAGCCCTCAAGGTCCAGATGTGTTGTCGCAAATGGCAGTGTTCTCTTCTTTATTATGGCTGAATACTGTTCCATTGTATATATTCCACATCTTTTATTCATGCATCCATTGATGGATAAATACTAAGTGTCGGGGCCCATGATGACATACCTGGTCATGAATAGGTTAGGGATCATTTCCTGGAAGATCTGTATTATGACCTATTCATTTTACAAACACCAATTGCACCAGTTTAAGGGGGACTCGTAAATTCACAATGAACTATCCTGAAATACAAAACCAATTACCATTCTCATAGTTGCTGTGTTAAATGGAATAAATTGAAACAATGAAAAGACATTCGTTCATTCATTCAACAAATGCTTGTGGAGTGCTTACTGTGTAATAGGAGTACTTTGGAGATGACACTTAAAACTAGTAAGGTATAACTCTCATCTTCAAGCAGCATACAGGCAAGTGGGGGAGGTGGAAGAAATAATTTATTATAATAAAGGTATATCTATAAGGTGAACAAGAAACCTGAGGAGCTTTGAAATCTTTAAGGCAGTCATTTTTTTTTAAGCCAAGTTGAAAGGTTGTCAGATCTCCAAAGCAGGTCACTCTTGGAAGAGTTATCTGAGTCTTAACAGGTACACGTTATATTTGCAAAGCAAGTCCCTGTACCTCTGGACCCAGGTGCCCTGATCTCCAGTCTGTGAGTTGGGGTGGCCTTGTCCTATTTGCAGCATAAGATGCATCCCTGTCTAGGAGATGGACGTGAGTTTTCTCTAGGAAGATCCTTCTCCTCATTTTTCCAGAGTAAGTTTCCATGAGGTGGGTGTGTTTGGCTTAGCGGAGGAGAACTCCGCCGTGCCGTGTTGGTTTAGTGGTTGGAATATGACATAAAGTGAAAACCATAAGTTCAAAGTGTCTGGCTGTTTACAGGAATCCCGCCTCCAGAGAACTGGCATTTGAGTGCGAGATGACTCATCCGTGTTAACCCTTTGGAAAAACACTTTCCTGTGAAGTGTAACACGGGCTGTACATTTCCTGACAAAATTGTTCTCAAATATCTGCACCAGGGTTTATTTAGTGAGATATATTTAGAAACCATTCAAATTGCTTCAGCGCTGCCCCACGTTTTTGAGCAGAGCCAATGAGAAGAGCTCTTAGCCAGATGCCAGGTATTTTCCATGATGTCACTGCATCTGTGCCTTTGCAACCCCCATCAGCTCAGTTATCTCTAAGTCAGTGTGTTTCTTCGTGTGTTAATTCTAAATGCCGACCCAGGCATTCCTCTGATTCCCATTGATTTGTGACGCACGTGTCTGCATTATTTTCTGTGATAAGAGAAGACATGCCCAATGAAGACATACTCATAAGGATGAATCTAGGGGTCTGGGAGTCTTGCTAACAAAAACCAAAACTCGAATACACTCAATGGACAATGAAAGGAAGAGTTTGGAAGATGGCTGCATCTAACCTTCTCCTTCATTCTGTTGCACTGGGCATTTACGTACATAACTCTTTGCCACCTCTCTCTCAGAGTTTAAGGCACACTTGTGATCTTCTTTTAATAGATACACCCATCTTTTTATTTATTAACAAAAGAATGTATAAGACACTGTGTTAGGTGAGGTGCTTCTGGCAATATAAAAATTATTAAGTGTTTAAAAATATTGTTCCTGGAGCAGAAATTTATGATGAGATGATAAACAAAACAACAACAAAAAAATCTTCCTTTAAAAGTAGTAAGTACCCACCTACCTTCTTGTCTTAGTCAAGAAAAGCTGCTATAACAAAAAATGCCATAAACTAGGTGGCTTGTAGAAAGCAGAAATTTATTTCTCACAGTTCTGGAGGCTGGAAGTCCAAGAGCAAGTCACCAGAGGATTCACTGTCAGGTGAAAGCTTTTTTCTGCTTCATAGAGAAAGGTCTTTTCCCTGTGTCCCCACCTGGAGGAAGGGACTAGCTAACTTCCGCTGGCCTCTCTTTTATAAGGCACTAATATCGTCATGAGGACTCCACCCTTGTGACCTAATTACTGCCCAACATCCCCACCTCCTAATGCCTTCACCTTGGGGCTTAAGATTTCCATATATGGATTCCGGGGGGGCGGGGGGGGGGGAGGGACACAGACATTCAGACCATAGCACCTCCCATCTTTAGACTGAGTAAAGCCGATGTGTAAAAGACCAGAGGAGGCAAAAAGATATATTTTTCATCCCCTTCAACATGTTAATGATCTTGGGAAAGAGTATCGATGAAATAGTACCCTTGGTATAATTAGGAAGTTCAAACGTTGAAGCTATAACTCTCTTAGCCGAGTGAATATTGGTAAGTGGCCGGACTTTTGCTCTATTAGGTCTGAAGAGAAGCAAATGCTTAATTACAGCAACACTGTCTTCTTGCTAGGTTGGATATTTCTAAGTGGAAAGACTTGCTCTGTTGAGTTTCTTGACGTGCTTGGATATATAAAAGTGAGCTCAGAAAGGAAAATGAGATTATGAGGACAGAAGTTACAAAGCATCAGGCAGGCCTGTGCTTTTCTTGGTCTTGAAACTGCCGAACCTTACATAGATCTCAAGGGGCAGAGAAGACCCAGATTTGTACACGTAGGTTTTTAGGGAAAACATGGGCATATCTAGGACTCAAGACCAATGGTGGATTTGTGTTCCTCATGAAAATTTTATCGCAGCATCTAGTACTCTCCATGGCATGATTCAACTTTGTACTGCAAATATTTCATCAAAACAAAATAAAACAAACAGAAAACTACAAAAAAATAAAATAAAATTTACTGTGTCCCACACTTTGCCTCTGGGATATACACAGAAGCATTTCATGAAGAGAACAGTAAGAGGGGACAAGATACCAAGAAGACCCCCATGTCACTTGGTGGCCAGACCAGCCAAGAGTGTCTCTGGAGCAGGAATTGATTCTTGTGACCCCAGGCACCCCAGCAGTCCTTCAGAGCCATGACCTGCTAGGCAACAGGCACAGCCCCTGGGTGGGGATGCCCAGGAGGGAGGTGGCTCAGGACCCACCCTCAGGTGAGGCCACCGGGTAGCAGACATGGCATAGAAGACCAACCACAATTACTAGCTAGTCCTTCAGAACATTTATGACTTTGTGGACTCTGTGTGATTATTCATATTTGCCCAGAAGCTTAAAAGCCAGAAATGACTAAAAGGTGGCACATGAATCCACTATTTCAAAATCTATGAGCCAGGTTGTTCCGAAAGCATTTCGTCAACTTCACTTTTCTTCTCGTGAATTTCTGACGGAATTAGCAATGGCAAAATCCTGGGCGAGGCCAAGCTTGCCTCTAGGGCGTCCTACTTCAAAGTGTTGAGAATGTATAAACCTTCCCTTTAGCTGTGGGTCCCTCATTCTGGATTTCTAGCTGAGTTCCTGCTTCCTATCAAAACTCAGTATTCTAGACTTTTCCAGAGTGCTTGCTCCTAGCCTTTGCTCTGAATATTCCATTTCTGTGTGTTCTCACAACCTTCTTTCTGTTGATGGATTGCTACCATAAACCTTTCATTTGTAAAAGGGTTGTTGTTAGTCTTAGGTATTAATATCTGTTTCCTTCTCAAAATTTCTCAGGGAAAAACATCCTGACCACAGTGTTGGTTAGAAATTGAAAGATAAGACCCGGTGAAACTTAGGAGCAGAATGAAGTTTGTGGATTGGGAGGAAATGTTAGTCGTAGATGAACCAAAGGCTATCCACTCCACGAAAAATGGGTGCCTCCCCTTTCCCTCTCCTCTTTCTCATAATAACTCTCTGAAGTCAATAATTTACAGTTCATATTTTTACCTAGAGAATACAGTGCTAATCTGTTACAGAATGTTTTCCAATCAACTTTGTTGATTGTGTAATTTAACATAAATAATAAGTTTAAGAAAGTGTAAAATGCTTAAATGATCATAAACAAATGTTCATTAAACTAATTCCTTCTAGATTAGTTTATTTAAGCATGTAACATAAAGCAAGTTTCCTTATTGGCAGTATATACACAAAAATATGCAGTCAGTGGGTTTTCCTGGAGATCAAAAAAAGTCCTAATTATAGCTCCTAAAAATAAAGAAAAATAAAGAGGTGATAGATAGATAGATAGATAGATAGATAGATAGATAGATAGATAATAAATAAATCAATGCTCCCTGACTACCCAGCTAGTCATCACAGAATTTCAATCCTCAAAGAGGTAAGACATAAACTAGAATAAACTGAATTGTCATGTCACTACTGTTGTGATTTTCTCCTTCTAAATCTGTTTCTGTGACATTTGTCATAGGAGAACCATAAACTAAAAAATATGCAGACTTCTATAAATGAGAAACCGAAAGATGGGCTGCTTTTTACCTTGAGTTTGTTTGTATGTGTGTGTGTGTGTGTGTGTGTGTGTGTATGTGTTTGTTATTAAATTAGCTATGGGATATATAGGATTATTTCTCTCTCAGGAAGAGTGCTATTGTTATTCTAACCCCAAGGAAACACTATCGATAAAATGTGAAAGTTACAATATTTTCTTTAAATATTGTTATCATGACTAATGATCATTGTTTACTGTTATTACTGAGTGCATGAGTGGGTCTAACTTTCATTCTTTTATACGAATGTTTCCCTTTTGCCATCAGAAGGAAGGAGTGGATCATTTACTCTCTGAATTGAGATTTGGAACATCATTGGGAAGAAAATACTTCGAAAACCTCAGGGAAACCTGTTGATATCTGTAGTCACAGCTATTTTCCTTGAGCTTGAAGTGAAGCAGTGCAGATCTTAGTGTCCCCATGAAAATCCAGAAGTTATTACTAGAAAAACCTATCACCCCTCCCATCCCACTGCAGCATTGACTAAAAGTAAATATTTGTTTATTCAGTAATTTATTTAAAATCTACTAAAAAAAGGAACTTGGGTTTTAGAGCAGGTTTTAGGTTTATTAAACCAACTCCCATCTGGCCACAAACTTCTTTGTACCTACTTAAAGTACATTCCCTAAAAAGATGAAAAAGAAGTTTTGTTTTTGCAAGTCCACCCATTTAGGGAAACCCTGATGCAACCTAAACTAAAATGTTACGTTCTTACTGGTGAAAAAAAGTATTTACAGTTCTAGAACGGCTCCTGATGCATTCAGTTTTTGGTAATTGATACAGCTTTGAGGATGCTCCATTTTGGTCCAGGTGATGGTTAGCGATGCCATTACTCTTCCAGCAAAATCTCACATTTGTGCCTGAGAATACCTTTGACCTCCATGGAGATCCTAAAACCAGTAAGAGAAAATGGTTTTGTCTTCTCACTAAAATACTGACAGTTTATGGACTGATAAAATTTGATTCTTTTTTTAATATATATTTTATTGATTTTTTACAGAGAGAAAGGAAGAGAGATAGAGAGTTAGAAACATCGATGAGAGATAAACATTGATCAGCTGCCTCCTGCACGCCCCCTACTGGGGATGTGCCCGCAACCCAGGTACATGCCCTTGACTGGAATTGAACCCGGGACCCCTCAGTCCTCAGGCTGATGCTCTATCCACTGAGCCAAACCGGTTTCGGCAAAATTTGATTCTTTAGATCATAGAAAAGGTTGCGGGGAGGAAGGAGAGACACTGAGCACCTTGCTCATTATGTACCTTCTAGAAGCAATAAAATTTTAATACGGCAGGCTATCATGCTGGGTGATCAGTCAGTGGTAAGAGTGATTTCTCTCTATATTACATCAACCTACCCTTAAAATGGCATGTTCATAAAAGTAGAAACTTGTCTCAATTTGCCAAAAGGTGCGCCTTTGGGGGGAATTTCCATCATCAAGCCCTGGAAAGGAAAATTAAAACTATGCTCCTGCTCTGGCCCCTCTAACAGCAGGTTACACGCTGCTTTTCTAATATTCTATGTATTCTACTCTGAGGCCTGAATTCCTGTTATGGGCTTTAAAAGGCAGCTGCGTACACAATATAACCCAAGGTGTCTTCTCTACAAAAGACCCACGTTGTTAGACTTCTTCCATAACTTGTCTCCTCTCCATTTTCTCATGATGGTCCCCTCACACTCACAGCCCCTCCCCGAACTTCACAAGCTCTAAGTCAAGGTTTTCCATCTCGCTTTGCAGAATCTCGACGCCTTCAACCAGAGAACCGAGTCCTTTTGCTGGTCTACATTCCCTTCCCATGCTGTCTCATGACTACAAATGGCAGTCGGATGTCTGTCTCTTGTTGACCTGGCTCCATGGAAGTCTGATGGGATTCTGTGGGAAGGTAGCGGAGGGGGGAGGAGGGCCGATTAAGCCATCGCTTACCTTGATTTAGTAGTCAGCAGCTTAAACTGATGCTTTATCAACTCCTAGGTTCAAACCCTGGCTGGAAACTGAGTTATTTATCAAGAAGGATTAGAAAATGCAGAGGGCCCATAAATTTAACAGACTGATTCTTGTTATCTCCAGAGATTTTCCTGTCACTTAAAAATGATGTCTAGGGTACAGTTTGCATCGAAAATGGCCTTGGAAAGAGGCAAAAGGCCAGCATTTCAAACTAATGAATCCTCAGGTTACAGAGACATGCTCCCAGCCAAATAAAGCAAACCACATTCCACCATATTCCATCGGACCTCACCAAGATCAGTGGCAACCTTGCTGGTGGACTTGAGCTTCTTTCTTCCAAGAGAAATGCTATTTACCGCCCCCCCCCCAAAAAAAAACACACAACAACAACAAAAACACACCTCACATTAAGTAGAAGTCAAGGTGCCATAAGGAAAAACAGAACAACAGGATGACATATCAAGTAAATTCGGTTTCTCATTTCAGCTAGCCCACCAAATTGCTCTGTGAGCATAGGTAAGTCCCATTTTCAACATGAGCTTTTGTTTTGCCATTTATGAAATGAAATATCCAAGGTCCTTTCTGTACTTTTAAATATATATATATATATATATATATATATATATATATATATATATATAAAACTTTTTTTTTTTTACTTTTATTGATTTCAGAAAGAGGAAGGGAGAGGGAGAGAGAGATAGAAACATTGATGATGAGAGAGAATCATTAATCAATTGGCTGCCTCCTGCAGGCCCCCTACTGGGGTTCAAGCCCGCAACCCAGGCATGTGGCCCTGACCGAATGGAACCATGAACCTCCAGGTTCATAGGTTGATGCTCAACCACTGGCCAGGCCCCCTTCTGTACTCTTACTGTACAAGGTCTTTCCTTACTGTTTCAAGGTTGTACCAGTCCATGACTTTATCAAAAAAGTCATGGCTAGTGATGTTTCTAATGAACTAACCTGTTCAATCTCCCTTCCTTCAGGGTAGGAAAATGGGTATTCGATTTCTTCAATCTCTTAAAAACATGTTTTTTTGAGAGCATCATATCTTCTTCATTCCCACCACAGATCACTGGAAAGCTATCTTGTGACATCCCATGATGGCGACCCCCCGCCCAATGCGTGTGTTTGTGTATGTGCATACAATTTGCTAGATACACTTCTCTAAGATTACTTCTAAAAAAGAAAGTATGTGTTCTAGGCATTTGAAATTATTTGGATAATATCGTTATAGGTTCATGCTAGAGTGTGAGTCCCAAGATTGTTCAGGATAAAATAGGTGCTTCTTTCGCTTGAGAATTCTGACAAGGGTTCATTGAGAGATGAGGGATGTTGCTACCTGGATGGATGTCCACTATGTTAATAGACAAAATATTAGGTCGAATCTGGCATGTGCTAGAACCTATTCTCATTGAAGGATACATTTTTTTTCACATGCAAAACTTGACTAGAAGGGTGCTTCTTAAAAGTAACATTTTATAAATGACTATGTATATTGATTCCAGTAACTGAATGTTTATTCAGCTTCATTCTCCTTAGGGAAACGTAGAGAGATGTTAAGTCTTAGCATCTGAAAACCCCAAAGGACTCCAGACCATGTATAAATAACAGAAATCCTCTGTGAGTTTGTCTGCAAGATGTATTATTGGGCACTTCCAAGTCACCAATAAGTGACACCAGGATAGAAGTACAAGTGCTCTTAAAAAGATTCAATGAAAAGCAAACAAGCTTAGGAATATTTTCTGCAACAAAATAGTTATCTGGAACCCAGTATTTTCTGAGTTCCTGCTTACCTAGTAGCCCTAACCTGGTAAAAACCAACCTGCTAGTCAGTGTTCCCTCTTAGAGTCAGCCCGAATCAGACCTTAAACAAAAGTACTGTATGATCATTTTGCGTTTTTCCAAAGTCATCAGCGTTGACCTTGTTGTGTCACGTGAATGAACTTATATGCCCTCATCAACTTTCCCACTGGGAGGTATTCTTTTTCCATGGGACAATCAGATCATATAAAGGTATTGAGTTACTGTCATCACCAATTTGCTATTCATCGCCTGTACTTGCTATACGATGCTACTTCGTTACCTGCTGAAATCCAGTTAGAGTTTTGCTATGTAGTGTCACCAACAGCTCTTCACAGGAGTGGTCAACCAGGTGGCCAGAGCTTTGCTGTGTTCTCAGGGGTTGAATTCTCAAGGGGCCAGCTAGTCCAGACATCACTCTCTAGCAAGAAGGTTACAGTAACTGTTCTTGTAGAGAAACAGATTTTCTCCGTATTTTCTATTTTACATAATAAGTAATCCTTTCTACTTGTTTCACATAAAGATCTGACAATGAACCCAGCAAATTTGATATCCCAATATACTGTATCTACCCTTAAACATTGTTAAAATATGATATGACTATAAATCATCTTTGAATGCAAGTAATTCTTGAGTTAAGGCTGGCGGAAGTTTTCAGTGAGCTAGCCAGAGGCCATTCATCTGCAGGGTGGGGAACCTTTTTTTCTGCCAAGAGCCATTTGGATATTTATAACCTCATTTGCAGGCCTTACAAAATTATCATCCTAAAAATTAGCCTGCTGTATTTGGTCAAAAGTTTACTTAACTCACCCCTAATGCCATACCTTGGCAGGGCCAGACCAAATGATTTTGCAGGCTTTATATGGCCCTCAGGCCAGACATTCCCCACCCCTGACTAGAGAAAAGCTTGACACTTAGGGTCCAAGGCAGTAGTCTAACTCCTCTAATTCTAGAAATATCTCTACTGGATAGGATGTTCAAAAGTCAGAAAAGGTTATCTGAGAAATGAGACTCTGGTTTGGGGACAGGACTAGAGGAAACCTCAGAGTTGTTTGGATGGCAGTAGTTGCCTGCCTGAGACAGCATTTTCACTTTTACTGGAAGAAAGAATAATTCTAGTGATGAAAGTGTAGGCTAGATAAGAATGTAGACTTAAAATGTCACAGTGCTTCCTTCAATTTCAAACTGTAAACAGCCACTTCGTCCACTTACCTTCCTGATTCTAATATATGATTCCAAATAAGATGGAGCTCCAAGGGATAATTGGAATTTGAGGACTACGAATGTGAGGTTCGGAAACTCTTCTCATGCTGTTTGTTTTACGCCAGTTCCCAGGTCTATAAAATGCAAACTTTACACGTTTTAGAATCTGTATTTTAGCAGAACAGATGCCCACAGCTCATCCCAGATTCAGAATTCCCCATCTCTGATAATGCCCTAAACTTTAAGCACATTCAGTTGAAAGTTCACATGCTCGGTGCTTACTTCAATTAGGGAGTCACTAAGCCCCTCTTTTGTGGTTCCTTAACACTGTCTACAAATGCCTGCTACTTTTTCTTATCGTGTTGCACCGTCAGCATTTACTTTATGTCTGTGTTTTCAATGAGAGCGCCATTGACTGGGTTAGGGATCTTTCTGGGAATGTCCATCTATTGGCTCATTCACCAATGATTCTGTAGGCCTTTTGCATCTTAGGGAAACAAAGGTCATTAAAATATTACCAACCAAGTACAATAATAGCTGTCAAGTTATAGCCATTTATCAACAGTTTCCTAAGTGAGTAAAGGAAGGAAAAGAAAAGTGAGGGAATTCATTACTTGCTCCAAAGTGCTGTGGACAGCTGTTTCCCCAGGCCTGGGACCTGGGAGATAATTATAACTATTTCTTAAATGGTGTTGAATAAACGAAGAATAATTTATTAAGAGACTTCCACTCAAAAGCCATCTTCTTCTCCTTAAACAATTTTTCTCTCTTCCTCTCTCTTCTCTTCCTCTTCTTTTTTTCCATGGTCCTCCTTACTTGTATCATTTGTGTGGATATCACGTTCAATATCAACTTCATATTATCATCAAACAACCACAGAGGACAATTTGCTTGCTCCCTTAGGGTTTTTTTTTTTTTAATCAAATGTATTGATGTCATTGTCCGTGTTCTACCCCAATATGAAAAGGAAGTGTCTGGTTACCATTGTAAATTCCATTGGGTATTTGATCACTAACACGTAACCCTGCACGTTTTCTCTCCAACCATTTTTCTGCTCCAAAGCAGGTCATTAAACTGCTCCCAGGCAGAAAGAGCGTGGTCCAGAACAGCAGGGCACCTTTGTAATAAGACCTTGTAAATGGAAAGTCCTGGATGCCTTTCCCACTGTGAGAACCCGCTGAGTCTGGTTCCTTTTAATGTTGCATTAATAGGCTCTTCAGACCCAGTTAATTAAAGACAGTATATCTCGGTGGACTCTCATTGCGAGAGGGATCCTATGCTTGGCAGCTCTTAAAAACCAGGTCTTATCTTTAAGGGATGTTTACTCTATGGAAGTTGACCTTGGTCATCAGACAGTTTGGTTCAGGTGCCCACATCTTCCAAACACAGTTTCCATCTTATGGATGGGACCGTGGATCTGGAATGTGTATTGAAAATTGTATCATGGGCTTGACTTTATATGTGTTTTTCACAACAAAGTCAGACAGGAGGGCCATCTAGCTGTGATTAACCAAGTCCATTTGTTAAATTCCTGCTGGTTCAAGGAAAGGCTTCTAATTGCCAATATCAGGGCCCTACGGTTACACATCAGGGGCCCTGCTGGGAAACTGAGACCTTCGTGGAAGAGGCGTCATTAAAACCTAGGAGTCAGTGGAGGTAGTTAATCACTCAATTAGACTCTCATTATCATCTGCCTGCATCAAATGGGCTTCCCGCAGTCCAGGAGGGGCTGCAGGCAGTCCCTCTGACAGGTGATCTCTTCAGACACAATGGCCACAATAGGCCTTGGAGAGGCGATCAGCATGACACGGTGGCCTGTATCTAAGCCGAAGCAGATGCCCTGGGAGTCTGGACAGCCTTAGCCCCGGAGATCAAAGGCAGGGAAACAGCTGATCCCAGACTGGCTGGTGTCAGCCTGGTGTTTCCTCTGTCAAAGGCGGATAGAGGGCCAACTTGTTGATTGCTGGCACCTTATTCACCTGGAAGAAATGGCCTGGCCTGGGGGAATATGCAGGAGGAATGTGGACCTTTGGAGGCCATCACAGCCCAGATACTAAGAATCTACTAGCCTTCCCTTCAGAAAAGGCCTGCCAGAGGACATCAAGGGTGGACTTGTCATTTTCCCACCAGACAGGGTATGCAAAGCAGGTAAAAGCAGCAGTGGGTCTAATGGAAGACACGGCCTTGACCTGTTTAACTGGTTTTCACATGCAGAGCTGATCTTCCTCAGGGGAGACAGTTCATTGGGCAATCCGGTTACCCAATGAGGCTGGCGCGGGCCCAGCACAGAACAAATGGAATGATATGGAACATGCAACATTTCTAAAATATTGGAAGCATATGAAGATATGGGTGCTAATTCTGTCCTGACAAAACATTCTAGCCCTTTCCCTAAAGAGTCAAACACACCAAAGTATATAATGTAATGCACAGAGCCTGGAAAGTCCCCGGGAGAAACTTCCAAAAGGATTTCTGGATATTCAGAAGAGAATTTGTCCGGTTGGTCTTTATTCATTACTAATGTTCACAAGTCAAGTGAAAATATCACCTACTGATAGTGTCTTCCAAATAGTTTCTCTGAACAGCTCATAGTACTCATTCATCCATTCATAATTGGATTCTCTGCATGAGCCAAACACCCAACTGCTCTAGTGATTAAATCCCATTAATTAGTCAGCAATAAATTTCAGAAATTAACCTTTTACCAGGAAAGGAGGAAAACATCTTCTCTGCTTTTTGGAAAGTGTCCCTTTTCTCAGAATTTAATTCCATAGTAGACTATCTTGGTAAACAGGCTGAGTTGACTTTATTTATTTATTCTGCCCTTTTAAAAAATGTTAATTTTTTTCAGTTGTCCCTTTAACATGTACATTGTTTCAGGCTGAAAGGTTTTTGTGTGAGTTTTTTAAATATCTATCAAACCAAGCACTCAAGGGTTCTTTCTTGTGTGTTTTGTGCTTTGCAAAATAACTTGTTAACAGATTTATTGCCAATAAATGTGAGAAATGCTAATACATTTTAAATAACCTTTTAATTTAGAATACTGTTAGGTTTACAGAAAAATTGTGGGGCTAGCACAGAGTTCCCTTATAGTCCACATACTGTTTCCCCTCTTATTAACATCTTGCATTAGCATTTTGAATTTGTCACACTAATGAACCAATAGCAATAGATTACAATTAAAAGTAAAGGTCAAGCTTTATTCATATTTCCTCACTTTTTACTAATACCCTTTCTCTTCCAGGATTCCACCCAATATTCTATGCTCCGTACTTTCAGTTTTCATGACGTGTTTTGTTTTATGTTTTTTGGGGTTTTTTTGAGAGAGAGAGAAACATTGATTTGTTGTTCTACTCATTTATGCATTCATTGGTTGATTCTTGTATGTGCCCTGACTGGGGACTGAACCCGAAACCTTGGTATATCAGGACGATGCTCTAATCAACTGAGATACCTGGCCAGGGCCATTTGTCATGACTTCGTAGGCTCTCTTGGTTGTGGCAACTTCCCAGGTGTTTGTAACCTTAATCATTTGAGTAGTGCAGGTCAGCAGGTGGTAGAATGCCCCTCAGCTGGTATTTGGCTAAAGTTGTGTGGGTTTTGTTTGTTTGCTTGCTTATTTTTTTGGTATTTTTTTTTAGACTGGGGTCATAGGTTTGAGGTAGGGGGCCCCAGAAGCAAAGAACCATTTGCATCCCATCATATCAAGGGTATCTTCTATCAACGTAACGCATAGAAGAGTTGGCTACTCTGCAGTTATTCATTTATTAAAGGTCTGTTTGTACCAGTGTGCACTCATGGGTGTACCTTCTATACTTTGTGATATTATCCAATGCTGTCAACCAGGATGCAGTGCAAAAAGGACTATTCTTCTGAACCCTAATAAGTAAATTATAACAGGTGAATAAAATGCCTGCACTGTGTCTATTTCTTTGGTCCTGGGAGACAGGGCTCAATAAAAGCCTATATGAAGAGCCCTTACGATCATAAATGAAAGGGCATACAGAATGACATCGTGGTGAGAGGGAAGCTTTCAGACCCAGGCTGCCTTTCTCTATAGCAGGAGTGGGGAACCTTTTTTCTACCAAGGGCCGTTTGGATATCTAGAACATCATTCGTGAGCCATACAAAATCATCAACTTAAACATTAGCCTGCTATATTTGGTCCAACATTTAATTAACTCACCCCTAATGCCTTGGCAAGGCCAGACCAAATGATTTTGTGGGTCTTATACAGCCTGCAGGCCAGACATTCCCCAGTCCTGCTCTCTAGCCTGTACCTTCTGCTTTCTTAGCTGGGTGACAGTGAGCAAATTGAGCCCAGCTTCCTCCTCTGTAAAATAGGTGAGAATAGTACTCTCGCCCGAATAGGACTGTGAGAAGGTTACTTTAGTTAATGCACATAGCCTTGTGATGAACAGCTGTCAGGGAAGGAATGCCACATCACTATTTGCTAATGTTTCTATTAGCCTGGCATTCGAAAAGCATAGCATCTTCCAGTCACTATCATTCGCTAGTAGCTTACGGCATCAGTATCTATGAACCTTTTCCCATTAGACGTCTTAAGACACCCGAATAGAGTCTACTACTCCACGTTATTTTTCTTTCCTGCCACTAACAGTGAGCCCGGTGGCTGCGGCGCCCGGGGGAGTGCGACAGGAGCACGGGGCTTGTTTCTAGCCAAGACTCCCTGCTGGACTGCCAGGAGGGGCCGGGTGGGAGCCGCCGCTGGGGCAGTGATGTATGACAAATGACTTGTTGCTGCAATGGATCATCAGAGCCTGGCTGCACTGGTGACACGTCCCAGTCATACATCATCCGAGCAGTGCCCGGCAGGAGCAGCAGCCGGGAAACCACCCTGCCCCATAAATTTCAATACAGCCAACTGTGAGAGCTGTAATTGTCTTTTCTTTTAAACTGAAGATTGACACTCATACAAGGTGGGACAGAGGAGGCTTTCATGTGACCCAGTGGCTGGCCCAAGACCCCAAGGCACCGAGGTCCTCTCTCGATATGCAAGATCATCATTCCTGCACAGGGGCTGAAGGGAATCCAGGGCCCTTGGTTGGATTTGAGCAGACTGTCCCCATGGCTGACCTGGCTGATCGTGCCTGTGATAGAGAGATGTCCAGCATTCACCTATGAAAATGGTCTGAGGCCGGGGGCCACTTTGTTGTTCGTCCACTATCAGCTGTTGAGAGTGCAGGAAGGTTTGCTGCAATCTGTTAAGGGTTCTTAGCAGTTTGTATCTCAATGGAAGTGGGTGTACAAATCTAATGAGTTTTGTTTTTTTAAGTCAAAATGGTAATTCCTATATTGGTTTTGGGATCCAACAGTGAATAAGGTATTCTAACAGCTTGCATTCTGGTTGGGTTTAAGATATACTAAACGAGTAAGAAATTTCCAGCTATTGATAAGTACCATACAGAAAGAAAAACGAATAAAACAACACCAGAGTAAAGTGATACAGATCAGTTGTCCATTGCAGTTGAGGTGGTCAGGAAAGGCATCCTAAGGAGGATAATTATAAGAAGAGGGAAAGTTTCCATATTTTTAAATATATTTTCATTGATTTCAGAGAGGAAGGGAGAGGGAAGAGAGAGAAAGAAACATCAATGATGAAAGAGAATCATTGATCAGCTGCCTTCTGCATGCCCCCTACTGGGGATCAAGCTGGCAAACCCGGGCATGTGCCCTTGACTGCAGTCGAACTTCGGACCCTTCAGTCCACAGGCTGATGCTCTATCCACTGAGCCAAACCAGCTAGGGCAAGTTTCCATAATTTAAAGGGCTAGAAGTTGCAGGTGGTAGAGATGCAGGTGGATGGGTAGATGTGGTTACAGTAAGATAAGGTAATTCTTTCTGGATTGGACCTATTTTCTTTATGAAGTATGAATCAAGTCTTCATCTGAGAATAAGGAGTGAAGGTGTTGAAGATTTCAGGAGAGAGACAGTGGAGAAATGTTATCTTTGACAAGGCAAATAAAATTATCAAATGCTAAAATAATATATTTCTAGGTTGGGGTTTATTTGTGACCATGACTTTGTCACCTGTGAACTTCATGGAGGGTTCAGATACTCAGATCCAGGCATTGAGTAAGTGGTTGATTGGGTTAACATGGATTAGGTATTGCTGGGCATAAATCCCATGATAATAGAATGATTAAGAAGAGAAATGAAGACTTGGATGCAAAAAGATTTTGATGGATAATGAAAATGTAATGCATAATCCTTTCCATTGTAAATATATTTTCCTAATTCACGCCTACGTAAAAATAAGGAAATAATAATAGACTTGGCGCTCGTATATCATTCATTTCAATGCGATTGTGAAGCAGCACTAAAGGTAAATGCGCTGAAACCCCGAAACATGGGGGAGCCTGTTCCCTGGTTTATAGGAATAGCTCCCTTCTACGTTGTGTAAGAGACTCTGAGGGAAATGAGGGGGAGATGGACAGAAAGACAGAGAGACAAATATACAGAGAGACAAAGACAGACAGAGGAGAAGGTGCAGTCTCATTAGAAAAATACGCCTAAAAGATTGGAAGAAATCCCTGTGCTATGGATGTGATCCCAAACATCTCTTGGCTAACATGAAAAATGTGAAGACATCCATCTAACTGGCTGGAAAAAACTCTCTGGGGCCATTTTTTCTGAGGTGGTACCTGTGTGGTTTCATTGAATGGTTTTTTTAGCAGATGATGTTGGAAATTCAGGGAAAAGGTGCCAAGGGTTTCTTAGAAACGTATTTCATGGTGCAGTATCAAGGGACGGCATTTATTTGGGATAGGCTTCTACGGGAGACTTGAGATGCTGTACGGTGATTTTGTTATTTTTTCTCCGCATAATGTTAATGGACCTAAATTAATCAGAAACCGAAAATTAACATGCCACCAAAAGTGAAGCGGAAATACCTTAGTAGTTTCTCTTCTTTTCAAAATTCTAGGGGAATTGGCTCTGAGAAAGCTTGCTGCCACCTATCAAAGGATCCAGTGTGCTAACTCTGTTCCTCACTCCCATGTGTAGTTTTTTCCTTCTTCTTTCCTCTCTCTGCTCAATCTCTCCTAAAGAAACACTGCAACACGTAAAGAAGCAAAATTCAAACATTCACGAAATAAATGAGTCTGCAAAGAAGGCTCTAGTATTCGGAGAACTGAGCTGGTATTTGAGGGGAAAGGAAAGAAGTCTTCCCACCCTGGTCCCTCTCCCAAGAAGAGAACTGAAATGGCCAAGTCTTCTCCTTTAAGCAGGCACACAGAATGGAAGCAGCAGGGTCTTCTTCGCCACCCTTCATTGCCCTCGGCGTACACTCACTTATGTCCCTCGGAGGGTGCTACTCAGAAGAAGGCCACGAGTGCTCTTGTTGGGAGTGGTTGTAGCATGCAGTGACTCTTCTCGGTCGAAGTGAGAATCAGGTTGGGCAGCAGGAAATCACAAAGAGGAATTGGAATGACTTGGATTTGGGAGCTGTGCTCATGCATTTGCAGATATCTGACAACACTGCACAGCTGAACGGCCATCAGAATAGCAAGCTCGGCCTCCACTACTTGGTTGCCCTGGTAGCCTCTGTGACTGGCATTATTTTTCCCTAATAAATTCCCAACTTTCAGGACTGTGCTCTGAGGGATCTTCCTATGGACCTCCTTGCACACTCTCCATCAAGTTCCAGTTACCCACTGGATTGCCTGAGCAGCTAAGACTCAATACATGGCTGGCTGCTTCCCCCACAGTAAGCCTTTCTTGCATGAGGAGGGTCCAGTGAATATAATAAATCCTGCTTGGACATGAATCTCAGAGAGAGCTTTTCTCATTAGATAAGTGTTGTGTCCCAGTCATAGGAGGTCATGTGGTGCCTTGTTATTACCGTGCTATCCCAATGGGAGTCTTACTCTCTATTCTATACCTGTACAAATTACACAACTGCTTCAGATCATATGCAGATCAAAATACGTGGGTGGACAACAGAGAATGGAGTCAAGAAAACAGCTTATTATTTCTTTGAGCATATGTCTATGTTTTACTGTTTAAGTCCTCTTAATTCAGCCAGAAATAGTTTGTACTAGGACGATAAAAGTCTAACAACATCTCAGTCAGATACATATTATGTTCATAAAAGTTGGTCCTTGGGATTTTTAGGGTGATGAAAAATCCACATATATACAGATCAACATTCCATAATGCAACTCAAGTAACAACATGACTGCCGATCTATAGCGTTTCTGGCATTTGCATGTCCTTGTAAAAGAAAGATAGAAAGATGAAAGAGAGGAAAATTTAAAAGGTCTCTTCCATGCAACCACATTCAGCCATGCTTAACTATGCCCCAAGCTTTTTCCTGCAGTGAGAGAGTCCAATAACAACAACAATAAATAAGCTAAGGGAGATGCCTTTTCATAGCACTACTGCTACTCAGCTTAAATCAACTGGATTTCACTTGTATCATTATTTTACTGGCATTTGCTTAGGCAGTAGTAATCCAGTGCTTATTAAGAAGTGTCATTAAGCCCTAACCGCTTTGGCTCAGTGGATAGAGCATTGGCCTGCGGACTGAAGGGTCCCGGGTTCGATTCTGGTCAAGGGCATGTACCTTGGTTGCGGGCATATCCCCAATAGGGGATGTGCAGGAGGCAGCTGATCAATGTTTCTTTATCATCAATGTTTCTAACTATCTCTCTCCCTTCCTCTCTGTAAAAAAATCAATAAAATATATTAAAAAAAAAAAAAGAAGTGTCATTAAGTGTTGCCCTCCTAGAGCATCTACTTCCTTAAGACTTCCTTCCATAAGAGGGGAAGATTGCTTTTTTGTGAGGGGGAGAGGGGGAGAGAGGAGTGGGGAGCAGAGCATACTCCTCGGGAAAGTTCTACATGAAGGGTGGAATCATAGGCTCCTGGTGATTCTTTTGCTTCCAACGGCATTTGGGACACAAAGAAATTCAAAGGAACAACACCATTGTCGAAGCCGATTTCTCTTCCTTACAGAGAAGATGTCACCAATAATTGACCTTGACTGCTTGTTTGGTTGTGTCCAAATCAAAGGGAGAAGTGAGGGAGGGTTATTCTAATTCCATGTGGATGAAGTTCTTCCTTTCCCTAAAGTTTATAAAGAAAACAGGGCTTGTGAGAAACCTGGGCAGCCTATGACATGGGGACCCTTTTGAAATGCATTTCTGTTGTATTTGCTGTTGTATTTGTAGCGGTAGCAGTGACAGTAACTGTGGACATTTGAAAAGGCTTTCTTTCATATTCTGATATGCAGTGATTAGCAGAGTCAGGGCATAAAGTTATTGGGCTTGTGCTACCCACACAAATAGGCCTAGGACAGAACCAACCACACGGGCCTGTCCAGTCCATCCTTACCTCTGGATAAAAGTTTGTTCTGGTTGCCCCAGCCCACCAAGATTTAATTTTTACCCCTCACTTAGTGAAATGCAGACCACTTTCAGATGCCCACTGTCCACTGTTGTATTCGGTGTCTGGTTTATTTTTCCTCCTGCTATCCTCTGGCTACTGAAATGTGCAGGCAAATTCTGCGGACATCCAAAGCTATAAAAACCGGATACCACCATAGAATATATTGGGGGAAAGTAATGTTCTCCCGAAATATTAGCTTTTGTAATAATGGGAATTCACCAAATGAAACCAACTTATCCACTTCACGGTAATATCACAATGCCTTTTTATTCCCCTTTGTGTCATGAATGTGCTATTGAAGTTCAAGTCTTCCTCCGTGTTATTTGTAGACATTTTGCTTTTGGAACTCATCATTTTAATAAATTATAAGAGAAGGTGTCTTATCAGTGATTCTAAACTTGTTCCCTAGCAGCTTTTGTTCGTTTATTTTGCTCACTGGGTCTCATACATAGTAGTTCTGGGTAGAATAAAGGCAAGGGTTCAATAACTAAAGGCATATTTAAAGGCAATACTCATAAAAAAAATATCATCTTCCTCCTTTCTCATCCCTCTCTTGTCTTCCTGAGAGTGTTGTCTTAGGGCCAAGGCTGCTGGTCACGTAATAAGGGATTTCTATGAAGACTCAGTTGTTCAATACTTCGACTTTAAGGGTTGAACCAGAGAAAATACCATCGCCTAGATGTTGCAGGAAAAGATATTGAGCATCCACGGTCATCCTGCAAAGAGGCTCCTGTGAAGGATTAAATGTGAAAGAGAAGTCCGCCTGTGTGCTAGCAGTGGCCTCCTCCTTCCCTGGTCTCCCCGGCTCCAGCTCTTCCTGTTTCCCGCCTGTCCCATGTTCTCCTGCCAGAATAAACTTCCTGGTGGCGTGGAGAACCCGACCTGAGTCTAAACCATGTCTAGGCATGTCCTTTCAACTGATGGACAGTTATGACAAGACATTTATCCGTAGGAGGGCTCAGGGAGTCTTCGGGGAGAAACTCATCTTGAGGGGAAAAGGGAGTTAGAAGTAAAGCTTGATCAAGTCATAAAACCTGAGTTGTTAGAGGTGAGTGATGGTTCTGAGTTCAGCCAGGAGCCTAGGATTATTCTCCTGGAGTTGGAGTCTTCATCCTGAAGAACGTTGAGGGCCTAATGCTAGAAGGCATCTTTTACTAAAAGCTCTATAGACCCTCAGAGCGAAATAGTCATTCATTGGTAGCCTGAAAACCGGGGGGGGGGGGGGGACACACAAGGGGGACAGTTTACTTGTCCTCCTTTCTCTGTGGTCCTTGGTGGACTTTGAAACTAAATATGTTCCAGCGTCTGTTTACATTTTCCTGCAAAGCTGTCAGAAGAACTTTATTCTGTTCGGTGAGGGCAGGGGGACCAGGAAGCAGACTTGAGCCCCTCCCTTGGGGCTAATACTGTACAGAGACACCCTCTGGGCACTAACCACATGGATTTGTGAGCATGTCTGAGATGCTCCCCAAGATGTTGATAAATACTTGGAGATGCTTTAGATGGAACTCAAGTATTGAAAGTGTGGAGGGAAAGAAATAGGAGGATTTATACTTTAAAAATCCTTAAATCCTGTGGAAATTTCAGAAAAAATGCTAACATCACAGTAGCTATGAGAGAAATGTTCATATTTTGCCATATTTCCTCAAGATACCAATTTTCCCCATAAGTAATTACCATCAGGGAGTTGGTATATGTGACTCCTTAAAAAATACTTAATGCTTTTTTAAATTAAAGTGCACAACTTTCAAAAGTATTTTTATGTTCATATTTTAAAATATGTTGACCTGGTTCTTTCATTTAAAATGTACATCGTGCCATCATTCTAATGAACTGTAATTAATTTATGCCCTTGAGACACTGAAATGTATGCTCTTATTGTTGACTAGAGGCTTGGTGCATGAAAATTCGTGCACTCGTGGGTCCCTCAGCCGGCCTGGGCCCTATCCTAGTCTGGGATCCCTTGGGAGATGTCCACCTGCCAGCTTAGGCCTGCTCTCCGGGGGATTGGGCCTAAGCTGGCAGTCAGACATCCCTCTGGCAGCCTGGGAGCCCTCAGGGAATGTCTGACTGCCGACTTAGGCCCACTCCCCCAGTTGGACATTCTTAGTGCTGCTGAGGAGACAGGAGAGGCTCCCGCCACTGCTGCACTCGCCTGGCTCATGGCTGAGCCGAGCTCCCCCTGTGGGAGTGCACTGACCACCAGGGGGCAGCTCCTGCATTGAGCGTCTGCCCCCTGGTGGTCAGTGTTCACCATAGCAACTGGTCATTCCGCTGTTAAGGTCAATTTGCATATTACCCTTTTATTATGTAGGATTTGAGCAAATTTTTTTTATCCTCATGGGAGGTTATTGATCGATTCACCCATATGCACCCCAACCAGGGATGGAACCTACAACCTAGGTATGTGCTCTGACCAGGAATCCAGCCAAGCCTGCAGTCTTTTGATGGATGGGATGATGCTCCAAACGACTGAGCCACGGGGCAACGGCTGATTGGAGCCAATTTTTACACACAGGTTCATGGTATACTCCCCATGTTCGAAATATTTCAGGAACTGCTATTGTATGTGAAACGGAGCCCACAACCATTCAGCCTAGCATCCGCGTTGGCCGGGAAGCCACTGTCTGACTTTTCTCCCTAGCTCCTCTCCTTCCCCATGCACAGCGGGTGGTGTCTGCACCGCTCAGATGGCCTTTCCGTGAAAAACTCCGCTGCCCTCTTCTCTGAGATCCTGCGTGCCGCCTGGGGTCCCTATCTTTCCTCTTTCCCCGAGACCAGCACCACTGCCGTTTTGGTGAGTCACAGTTCAATTTCTGAACAGATCTTCCCTGTTCCTTTCAATGCCCGGTGCGCTCTGGTCCCCCATCCTCCGCACGTTCCTATTTCCTGTCTGTTAGAGAATTGGCTATCCCTGGCCTTACACTTTGGACATGTGTACTTTTCCAGATTTTTTTTTTTAAATCACCCTGGGACCCTTTCACAAAGTACAGAGAACTGAATACATAAATGAACAATTTTTTTAAAAAATTTAATGCTTAATTACATTTAATTACATTGAGGGGAGAAGATGTCACTACGATTAAAGTAGGCTTTGTGTTTCTCAAAACCAGTGATTCCTGACATCAGCCGTTGCCTCTAGAACAGAACTGTGCAGGAATGCTCGGGGGGCCCATGAAAAGTGATCTGATCAAAACCATGATAGGACGTTGTTGACAGTGAGGGGCAAGAAACAGGAGAAAACTCACTTTCTGTTAGTGGTGTGTTTGTGCGCATGCGTGCGCACGCCTCAGCCTCACACGTCATTGTGATGCTGGGCAGTGCACCCAGGAATATACGAACGAGGCCGCTCTGGATAGAGCTGCTTCCTCAGTCAGAGCCCACCTTGTTGTTGTTTTTTGTTTGTTTGTTTGTTTGTTTGTTTGTT
Source organism: Corynorhinus townsendii (assembly GCA_026230045.1). Taxonomy (NCBI): domain Eukaryota; kingdom Metazoa; phylum Chordata; class Mammalia; order Chiroptera; family Vespertilionidae; genus Corynorhinus; species Corynorhinus townsendii. The sequence continues at coordinate 6,218,696 of JAPDVU010000009.1, forward strand.
TTCGGGCGGCAGGGGGGGGGAGCAAGGAAACCCTGGATGGAGAGGGGTACAGACACAGGCGCTCGTCCCTGATTTCAGGGCTCTGTCCTACCAGCCGAAGCCTGCCCCGCCATTAGAAAGAAAATCACTCGGCTCCCCCAGTCTTTGGCGTCCAATTTATGTCCAATTTGCAGACTTTCAACATTGCAGCCTCACAGTTCATAAAATCAAACTCAGCCCAGGCTCAGTCTCCAGGTAATGGATTTAGGATCACGGGAGGTGTTACCTGCAGTTCATGATGGGTAACTTTCTTGTTAACTAAAGTCCCTTTAGCTAAATGAGTTCCAGGTTTCAAGTCTCCCCTCTCTTGTTTTTGGCAGGGACTTTGGGGGTGGGGGTGGGGCAGGCTGAGGACTTTATTAGGCTGCGCGTGGAGAGCTTTTCATTGCAAAGGCAACAGGAGAGGAAAAAAAAATGGGGATAAGCCAGTCTTTGTATAAACGGAAGGTGGTGAAAGGAAGGCTGTGTATGGGGACTAGGGGATCAACCCTCCGGCTCCACTGGGCTACACGGGGACTCGGGGCGACGGCCTGGTGCTCACAGCGGAGCCTGGCTATTTCCGCAGGTAACTGTGGCTCTGCTAGCGAGGCCCAGGGAGGCAAAAACCGCAGAGGGAGAGGGGGGCTGGAGGGATGCAGGGCGTACCCTTAGCATCCCTTATCCCCTCCTGGGCCCTGGTTCTTAGCAACGAATTCACTTTCACCCACTGGCCTTAGGGGAGTTCCAGTCAGTAGTCAGTTGTTGGAAGCAGGTCCATTTCATATTCTAGGTGTGTGTCTATGCGTGGATGGGAAATATGCACACCCCACGGACACACACGCGTGTGTCCCCAACCTCGCAGCAAAGGACCTATTCCAGGAGCCTGTGGGAAGTGCCCCTCCCAGGATTAGTGGTTCTTTACCCGTCCGTCTCAGGAGTCGGGTTAATGGGATGTCTATGTTTTTAAAACAAGGCCTTTATTGAGTCGCTACACTTAAAGAGCTAATGAAACGCTGTTTAATTTGGGCTTTCTGGTAGTCCTGAAACCAAGACTCGCCACTCCTTTGAAAAAACAGTTTCCCTTGCAGCATCTAGGGGCTGCGTGTACGTGATGTCTCACCTGTATATTCTCTTAAACGCTTCCCGGTGACACCCTGTTCCGGGTGTCTGGCGATTTCCCCTGTCTTCCTGGTTTTCCCCGGAGCTATCCTCCTGTCTGTTCTGATCTCTCAAAGTGCCTTTATCTTTCCCCAGCAGAGCTGCGATGGATGTATTTCAGATAGAAAGAATGAATAGTTTCTTGATTTAGTGATGAGGTAAACGACTGTGACTTGGCCAAGCACCGTTCCTAGTCTGGGAACCTTCTGTGAAAGAGTGGAGGGGTTTCATTCTTGTTCTTTTTCTGTATATAATGAAAATGCTCTATTGTTCCATGTATTTGTTTACAAGTCATCAGTTTTCCTAGCATAGGGGCACTGCAGACCTGTGGGCCAATTTTATGCAAAGACTGATAAATGATAGACTGGCTATTATAATATTATGGTACTTTCTTTGACCAGAAAACTATATATATATATATATATATATATATATATATATGCACCTAAGCAACTGTTAGGATCTAACAACCAGAACGACCGGCGGACCGGCCAGTAGCTATGATGCACACTGACCCAGACCTTGCTGCTGAGGCCCTGACAGCCCTGAATCTGATTCACCCGCACCCGCGACCCAGACAGGAGGGAGGAGGGAGCCCGATTCCTTGTGGAATCAGCTGTTGGTTAGCTTGCTACTGGGGCCAACCTCCCACTGTCCCTCCCCCCTGCCGGCCAGCCCTCCCCAACCCCCCATTGGCCCTGATTGCTGGCCAGGCTGAGGGACCCCACCCATGCACGAATTTATGCATGAATTCATGCACCGGGCCTCTAGTATCTATATATATAAAAGCCTAATATGCAAGTTGTCCCCTTGGGAGTTCAATTGCTCGCTATGACCTGCGCTGACCACTGAGGGCAGTGTGAAATGAAGGAAGGCCCCGGCCCAGCAGCCAGAAGGCTCTGATCGGCCCTGATTGCCAGCCAGGCCTAGGGACCCTACCTGTGCACGAATTCGTGCACCAGGCCTCTAGTATATTATATAATACATTTTGTGTTTGTGTGTGTATGTGTATGTATTAGTGAACTTTACTATGCCTCCATTTCCTCAATTTATGCATCTGTAAAATGGAGATTTTTTTTGAAAAATCAGGTTAGCGGACCATTGTAAATATTAAGAATAATACATATACTAGTACATACTTCTGTCACTAAATAGGTGTTCAATGCAAAGCAGGCAATCTTTCTTTTTTTTATCTTTTTCAATAGGAAGAGGTTTCCATTCTTGTCTGGGTCTCTGCACAAAGATTAGAGGAAAAACAAAAACTCTACAAAAGCTCACCGAACCAACCACCTTGCTAGTGTAGAAGCATTTGTCACACATGCTGGAGAAAGGTCGTTAGGGAAATACACTAGAACACCTGACAAGTGTGTAACAAAGGTTCTGGTCGCTCAGGCTCAAGAATCAATGCAAATGACTCATCAGGGGCTGCCATGCAAAAGGACAAGCACAGAATGACCTTGAAGGCTTGATGGAATCTCCTCTTGCTGAGGTCATTTCTCTCTTTCATCTGGGTTAGCTTTGGGGGAGGATCTGCTTCTTCTTGACATTCCGGTGCTGTTCTTTGCTCTCCCCGGCTTCCAGGAGGTAACATGGAGCCCCTCTCAGAACAGGTCTGCGTCTTAATGCCCTGGCACTTGTGAATCCAGTTTTATTTAAAGGAGAAACCTCTGTGCAGGGACTCCATTTCAATGTCCCGGTCAATGAAGTTGAAGCAAAAAGAGGCTGAAGGACTTATTGGAAAGTCGAAGTCACCTCTTAGTCATGTGCCCTTTAAAAATGCAACTGCTCCCTCAGAACTTGGACTCCAGATTCCTTTGGTTTGTGTAAGGCATCCAGAGAGGAACCGTGAGCCAAATGCGGTGTCCTGGGTGGGAAGGGTGGTTAACCTGAATCCCAAACACCTTTCCCTGCCGTGGCCTCCGGAGTATCGTCGAGCTTGGCTTTACAAGCCAAGCATCAGAAAATGTCTACAAGGTGAGGTTGAGACAATTATATGGTACGAGCAGTATCCTATTTTTAAAAACAAGATGGGGACCCCCTAGGCGTTCATGGTTTGGCAAACAAACTTAGCAAAATATTTTAGATTTGGAAACGTGGAGAGCACTCTGTGCCCAGGACACTTGTCTTGTTGTTGTTTTTTCTGTAAATAACATAAATTATGAGTTTAAAAATATTGTTTTTAATTTATCAACGCTCTATTTCTTCAAAAAAAAAAAAGATAAATATTAGGAAGGTAGAAGCAAGATTATTAATAGTCCAAATTAATATGATTGTAAAAAAAAAAAGACAAGAGAAGCAACAAAAATAATTACAACAAGTATATGTTTTTGGTGGCCAGCTATCAAAACAATATAAAGTGAAGAATTGCTTTCTTAAAAGTCAACCACAGCCATACTAGCTGGGTGATATACCAAACCTTTCTGTGTCCATTTATTTGTAAAATGGAGCTAATAGTTCCCATTTCAATGATTATAATAATAATTGATATAGCATATATAAAGCATTTAGCACTGTACCTCCCATGGATGTGCCTAATAAACATAACCTATTAGTTTTAATTAGTTTGCAAATAAAATTAAAGTGATCTTACCCAAAATTACCATTGAAATGTAAAAAAAATATTCTTTGAAAAATTTCAGGGGAAAAATGTAGGACCAATAAGAAGAAACATAACCGATTTTCCTATGGACCTTAAGGTGTGATCGCATTAATGAAATAATATGCTATCTTTATACTTTAGGACACTCAATATTATGGCGAGGTCCGCATATACACAATCCATTGATTGCATGCTAAAGGTATACTGTCTACTACTGTACATTTCATATGTGCATTTATATCAGCTACTGTTCATATCAACCCAGTGAAGGAATTATTTTGCTCAATTTGTAAAAGAGGATATTGGAGCTTAAAGAAAGAAAAACAAACAAACACAAGTCTATACAGCTGGCAATTGGAGGAAAGTGAAATTGGATAAAAATATATAATTATTTCTAATTGAAAAATCAATGGGACAGAGAAATTACTTAAATGTTTAAAAGTCAATCTGGAAAAGACCTTCAGATGAGAGCAGCCAAGGGCCGCTTTCCAACTAAGAATAGGCCCATGTACAGTTGTCCTACCAGGTCCTATAGCTTCACGGATGGACTGATTCATAGGAATTGCTTTCAAGTCAGAGTCTAAGAGAGACTGTTGAGTCCAGAAGGCTCATTGCAGGCAGGAATCCTCTCAATGACTAGGAGGAGGGACCTTGGAATTCTTACACAAGGAAGGAGGCAGAGCCACTCCAGGGATGGCTTGCTTGGCTGGTAACTCAAGAGGGTAAGTGAGGCGTGGTCTCACTGGGGACACCATGAGGAGTCACCTAGATATATCTCTCCTTCACCGAGGCACAGAAGAGTGGTATATTTATCCAGTCTCCCCTCCCACACATTGGCCGGGGGGTGCCCTTGGTCAGGGTGCTCTTCACTGGCACTCTAGATTTGCGCATGTCTCACAGTGGCTGATGGGTTCGCCGAACATCCTATGCCACGGTGGCAGAAAATTCTAAAGGGTTTAGTGTTTCCTGGGACTGAGAGGGAGAGATTTCTGGTTTCAGCAGAGGTAAACTGTAGACAGGTTACAGTCCGCTGGTCGCTACAGCAGGGACGGAGTATAAAATGGGCTGAAAAGCAGTGGTGAGAGGCTAGAGAGATGTTAGATACAGGGAGGTTGTTTATAGAAAAAGTGCCGTTTTCAGAAACCCCCAGGAAAGGGTGTTTTGTTTGATTAGAGAGTTGGGAAACCTGGTTAAAATATGAGTGAAGTTACCTAAAGTTCCAGGTAAAATTACAATTTACATGTAAAAAATTAAAATACTAAAGAATTAGGAGAAAATACAAGTGAGTAGGTTTTTTTGTTTGTTTGTTTGCTTGCTTGCTTGATTTGTTTATTTAAGTTTTGGTTTTTTAACAATCCAAGGAATGGAACAGACTTCATAGCTACAATATTTATGACTAAAAACCATCTTTTAAAACATGGTTTAAATGTTTTTTAAAGTTAATCCAAAATAGTTTTTGCTCTTCAAAAGTTGCTTTCTGTCTCCTAGTAGACAGTCTTTTTTAAATTAAACAAACATCTTAATTTTGCCTATTTGTACCCACTCTCAGTGCTTATATACCGGATGTAACATTGTACCTATGGCACCTAGTGCATGAAGAGTCTGATCAAAAAAGATCTAGACCACCCTTAAATATATATCTAAACTCTAGGCAGATTTTCTAAAGATCAAAATCAGATTTATACTCCTAATCTATTAGGATTATAGATTGATAAATGGAATATTGGGGAGTAACATTTTTCTCCTCTTAATTTCTCTGCTATTTATAATTTTTTAAAATGTGGTTATTTGAGATATTTCCTTTTTTATCAGAGTTGGAGGAACTGTGATTTAGTAGTAATGCCCCATATGCAAAAATAAATAAAATAGGTGAACTTATACAATTAGTCTAATAATTATGAATGACCACCACCTTCTAGAACCCATGCCTAATCATTTACCACTTAAAGCCTTTTGATCTACATTATAAACATATTGGATTATTTCTCTATTTAGCTTTCATGATCGGATGCAATTTATAGTATGCTCAGATGGTGCCTTGATTAACACAGGATGGCATAGGTAAATTGTTAGTAAGCACTGCCATAATGGAACCATTTTCAGAATGCTCTCAACAAACCAATGACTTTGAGTATTTTTCTAATTCAGATTCAAATAACTTGTATCTCCCTTATTGCAGTCTCATTTTTATAATCATTGTAAATTGGAAAAAAATAGATACTAGCCTTAAACTCCCTCAGAGTTGGTTTTAGACCAAGATTTAGACAAATAAACAAGCAAACAAAAACCTTTAAACTGTGTAATTTGTCAAAAGAATGCTATGAGAAAAGAAATGGTCCTAGCCATGCAACTCTAAGATGGAGGAATTCCCTCAGCTACTCTCTATGGGGGAGCCTTTTAATGCCCTTCGTGTCCCTCTTCATTCACCTGTTCTTTTGTGACCATGTTTTTCTTAAATGAATTTCATAACACCTCGGGCCGAATGTTGCCATTTGTATTTTGTCATTGACTTGCCTTTAATCTTCTCTGAAGACTAGCAAACACACGTGATGAATTCCCAAACAGCTGGGGAATTAGGTGAAGAGAAAAACTGGCCCCAAATTGATTATCTAGCGCTTTTTGAGTTTTTCGGGTTTTGGACGTTAGGTAAACATGACTTTGGAAGGAATGTGGGATGCTTTTCGCCATGGACCACGAAGGGCAATGTCTTTGGGAAATGATCAACAGCTAGAATTTGTTCTGGCTGGTCCTCCTTTTGCCTTTCAACTTGTCATGTTCTTGACAATTTTTTTGTTTGTTTAATAATATGCAAAGACTCCGATGTGAAATGTGGTCATACTTTCCACTGGGCTTCAAAGAAAGAAAGCAGAATGAAGCTTGTTGTAAACTTTTATTTCCATTTGCTGCTTTATGTAACTTTATTTTAGTAGCTCCAGTAAAATGTAACCACATTAACCAACACTTAATTTAGACTAAATGACGAAAGAAAGCCAAAAATAACCCAGAGACAAACAAATTTGAAAAGTGTATGTCTGACTCTACGTGAGATATTGTCAAATCATATTTCTTCCTTTGTTGGCAGGAAAAAGAGAAAAATGAAAACTCATTGCTAAGATTATCGGGGCAATCGGGCTTAATGATTCTTTTCTCCTATTTGGAGCTGCATATTGTTGAACTAAAAACAATTATAAAACTAAGTGAAATTATCTTTTGTGATTCTTTGTTGAATTCAAATTAGCTTCATTGTTACTGGTCACTGGCATTTTCAAAGATAAAGTTTATTATATGGTCAGTGTATTAAAAATCATGGGTTTCTATATAAATTAATAACCTTATAATAACACACTCTGTATAATATCTGAGCACACCATGAGATCTCGATAATACAATTGATGATAGGGTTCCTTAAACTATAATTAACATCTATGTGTTTTTTTTACTTACTTGTTTATTAATCAATAACTAAATTGCTTGTGAGCCTATGCAAAATAACTTATATTCATTTAATAAAAAACATGACTAATAGAGCATACAAAATAATTGAGCATCAATTGTTTTATCTGATTCCTGCAATTGTCCATGATGTGTGATGTTTCAATGCATTTTAGTGACAGAGCTGCCAATGGATCTTAGATCCGGGGCCCAGATCTTTTTAGAATATCCAAAGACAATACACGCTTCTGCTGTATAAAGTATACCTCTTTGCACTTTATTTAAATGCATAAAGTTGGTAGCTGTATTCATTTTGTAAAAGTAACCTGGAATTTTAGCAGGAAGAACAGTGGCTTGGTGTGTGAGAATTTGAAAAAGGACGTTGGACGTATGGAGTCCGGATTGGTTGGTTTGCATGTCAACTGTGTGTTCACAGGCAAATTGTTTGCTGTCTCTAGGAATTAGCTCCTCCGGGGAGGGTCAGTCGCTTCCCTCTGGGGCTTTGCAAAGCCCCAAGAGTCAAACCATCATTAAACATAGAGAGTAAAAAGCATGATTGATAGAGTATACCATTTCCTAGTGGTTTCTAAAACCAGAATGTTATTTAACTCTTTAAGACTCCGTTTTTCCCCTCTTTATAATATGAATGATAATAATGTGAATAATAAAGTTGCCTTGAGGGCTGACTAGGAAATAATCTATATAAAGCACTGACAGCAGTGCCTGGGCATCTGAAATACTCGATTAAATGTGCTAATACTATGCAGTCTTGGCCTCTTGACAAAATACTACCTACCTGGTAAAATGTTGAGTTGGGTGGGTTTGGAGGTTTCCATGTCTTTGCTCAAATAAAAATTGATGTGATTACTGATATCATTTATAGAATTCTGTTCTCATGAAGCAAGGCTATTAATCTGTTCAGTCGCCATTTTATTGTTACTTATACTAAATGCTAGGCTACACTCCGGAGGGGAATACACTTTGGTAGCAAAGAAAACCGGAGCACCATTGAAAGCTATCATGTGTGTACTGATGGTTGCTTCACAGATGGAAACTAGTGAGGAGCTGACCTGCAGTGCAGTAAGGGTAGGCATTCTGCCCTTGAACTTGAATGCTCTACCGGTTTCTTTCGTGGCCAGCGCGCACTCCGATCCAGGCTGTGTTTCTAGGCAGCGGTTGACTTTCAGACGCAATGTACCGAGGTGGCATGCAAACCCTGTCTGTCTTCGGAGGCTGAGCTCATTTTCTTTGCATGAAAATAAATCCTCTTTTGTCAGCTAAGAAGGTTAAAAGTCAATTGGTAAATGGAGGGCTTCAGCACAGATCTGTGGACCTTCTCAGAGGCATCCAGCTAAGTATGACACCCCTCACCACTTCATAAATTAGAAACAACCCGTAAAGCATGGCTTCCTCCAAATTATTTGGGAGAATAATATTTCAGGAGGCATGGAGATAGGGAAGAGGGGCGGTTCCCTTAAAAAATAAAGGCAGGAGCCCTCTTGAGAGGGTGCCTAAGTATTGCTTAAATGTAGCCACTGTGACAAGCTGAACACGAGCCTGATAAAAGCCAAAAACTATATAAATTGTCTAAGAAAAGCAAGATACGACTGATCCACTTAAATAATAGTCTGAAGCCAGGTAATTGTACTAGCGTACTAGATTTTCTGCAATATGATATGCAATTAATTCTTCCTTAAATAAACAAACTGATTAAACTTTCATTATGCCGACATCTCACAATAAACCTGGGCCCAGCGCACCCCTTTCTTGCTGTTTACTTAAGTCCTTATAATTAATTCTGGATTTATGTCATTTGCTGGTCAATGTCCCAGTCACCTTCCTAACTATTTAAGCAATTTGAAAGCTGTCGGAGCTCGCCCGCGTCACTGCAGCCGCGGGTGATAGCCTCCAGTTTTCATCTAATCCTGATTTCGTGAAGGTTTATTTTCCCAGGCTACGCACGGAGTTTTCTTTGGGGCAAGTAATTAAATGTTAATGTCTTCATTTTATTCACAACAGTTTAGATTTCAGCGGGACGGATGTGTGGGCCGTATAATTTGGTTCAATACACAACCTGTCCCACTCTTTTTACTTACGTCTTTTTTTTTTTAGTTTCAGCCTCCCCCACCTCAGAACTCTTTCCTGGTAACTGACAGACTTAAACCACTCGGTTCTAGAAAGGCCCTAGGAATTCTCCTTGTATTTGGTCACCCTTGAAAGATGAGACAGAGGGCCGGAGACCAGGACACAGGCTTTATTAGAGGAGAAGACCCTGCCCGGCTACCTTCCAGATGGAAAAGAGCACGTGTGCTGGGGTGAAGGCGCCTTTTAAGGGGAGGAAAGGGAAGGGATGGGGCTTAGGGTCCTCAGCACACACTGATTGGTGGTTTCATATAAGGCACATAATTAGGGACTTAGAAATCGGGGGCTTAGGGTATTTGGCAGGTGCTGATTGGTGGTTCAACGTACAGTCCATATAAGGTGCCTGGTTAGGTGTTCAGGAATGTTCGGGCTGCAGGTGGCGTTTACGTCATTCTCTGTCCATCAGTTGGGGGAAGGGAGGATCTATCAACCCTGTTGTGACTTCATTCCCTCAGCTGCCATTGGCCGAGCTCCAAGAAGGTATGTTAGGGTCAGACATGGAAGGAGCATCTCCAAGAATGTGGGAGCATTTTAAGGACCAGGCTCAGGGTCCCGTGGGTCAGGGAGTCTGTGATGGGCAGCGACATGGAAAGCCTTCCTCTGCACCGGACTCTTGGAGTTGGGGTGGTATTCCCTTTCACAACCTTTGAAAATGCAGATTCCAGTCCAACACCTGGCCAGCTTAGCTGTGTTCCCAGCTGTAGCCCGTTGCCTGTGGAGTCCACGTGGCCATGGGCCCTGCGGCTTCTAGGACCCCATGACTATGGATGGAGCATGGGCCAGTGCAGGTCATGGAGCCAATGAGAAAAATAGTGAGCAAGAGAGAGAGAGAATTCTTTGTCTGGGGATCATAACTGGGAGCTTAACCGATGAACCCTTCAGGATTTCACACACTTCGAGTGGCTCCACCCCTAACCAATGATCTCTTCCCAGGTTAGACTGACAGCAAACACCTTCCCTATGTCACCTGGGCTTCACTGTGCACACTCCCCTTCCCCCCTCCCCTGCTTTCTTCCTGTTATTAATATGAACAAACCAGCTAATTGTGACAGTAACACTTTAATCCCAAAACTTTGAGGCATCAATGACCGGTTTAGTGAATGCACCAGTTCTGATGACTGTGGAAGACAAACAGATTGATGGCGAAGTCATGGTCACAGAAAGGTAGTTAGGTCACATGTATTATCAAATACGAATCCATACAGTTACCAACGAATTCCATTTTGAATGAATTAAAGGGGGATGACCTCCTCAATGGGAAAGCAAATGGAAACTCAAATTCTGCAAGGAATGGTCCAGTGACTTAAATATAAAGTGATGCTTACCTGTTCTCAGACCCTATCTAGGATTCAGGCAGGTTGGTGGCAACCAGTAACTTCCAATCCTCCAGAAATAGCCAGAATGCAAAAATGTGTAGGCCCCCAAATAGGAATTTAGAAACGATGTATGGAATAGCTTGACTTGTTTGCATTGATTAATGCGTCTTTCTAAGAAAAGGTGTTTTTTTCTTTCTTTCTTTTTAAAACTCAGTTCCTAAGTGAGCCAGCTGCAGACAGAGGCCTTTGGGGAGCGCTGCATTGTCGTTATGAGAAACCAGCTGGCCAGCTTTCTTCCCAAACCTCCCAGCCCTATCCAGGTGTTGAGATGTAAGGATGTGCCATTCCGTCCATCAGCTGCACAGGATGGCCTGACACCCACACTGTCAGCGCCGGAGGGACAGGAGAAGGCTCGCTTTGTGTGTTTCCTAAAGGCACCTCAGTTAGCCATCTCATTCTGTTTCAAATTAACATCCCTGCTCATTTCCGCCCTTGCCCTTGTCAAAGGGGCTCTATAGCCTTCTACTGTTCTCCCTTTGCAGGGCACCACGGGAGGCTGTAAAGATATGCAAATTAAGTGTTCTCAGTGTACTCCCATGGGTAATTACCCCCCCCCCCTTTCTTCTTAGGAAATCTAAAAAGAAAAACATGTTAGGGTTTGGCTTTTAATAGCGGAGAGGAGAACAGTGACTGCAGGTTCTCTCTGGAATCTTCTCCTCTTGGGAAGAGATTTTCCAATAAGGTTGAATGTTACACACTGGGGACGAGGTAGCGACATGTAAGATTACTGGGAGAAATCACTAAAGAACTCTTTAGATACACTGAGCGGCGGCTGTCACTATTGTTTCTACAGGCTGCCAATTATTTGGCTGGAAATGGAATTTTGCCGGGAAGTGAATTCTGCAAATACATGGTCTCGAAGTAGTTTTAAGTCTCTCTGATGAATGGTCCAGTCTTCTTTCTGTGACCGAATAGAGTAGAGGGCAGACTGGCCAAGTTCACATTTTCTTTTCCATGGACTGTGTGATCGAGGTTACCTGAAATCTCTAAGTTTCGGTTTCCTTATCTCTAAAATCGAGATTTCATAACAAACGGGCCCTTGCGGAATTCCCCCCAGTTTACTACAATTACCTCACATTCCTTAACCCGTCACTTTCACCCATGACTGTACACCCTTTATCCAACCTCTTGTAAGAGTGCACAGGTCTTAACTGTTTTGTTTTGTGTTTGTGTTTTTGGGGGGTGGGGAGGGTCTTCATTGTTATCCATGGAGGCTCCTGGGTCACAGAAGACGTGCAGTAAATAACTGGGTGTGCTTTTCTCCTTTCACTCTGTCTTGGTGAGTCTAATGTTTACACCATCCGGGGTTAAGGAAAACTTTCCCTCCTCTACACCAGCCTGGTTTTAGCCTCTGAGAGGTGCCACATTTCGAATTCAGTTCTGGAAGGCCCTTTCAACAAGTCTTCCAGTTGGTTCAATGCTGCCATTCAAAGCAAAGTAGCCACCGACACTCTTCTCAAATATTCAAAGAAGGTCTGATGGTGCAATAAAAGAGATACACAATGGCATTGCTGTCCCGGGAGAGATTGGCCTGTGAGAAACTCGAGATACTGCAAGTCAGGATGCCTTCGACCAGGACCTTCCAAGATCCATGTCAGATCCAGCCGGCCTCCTGCTTTTGTACCACCTGTGAGTTAAGAATGCTTTCGGACATTTTTACATAGTTCGGAAAAGCATTACATTTTCCTAACTATATAAAAAGTTTAAAAGCATTAAAATCTAGTTTTGTGACATGTGAACATGACATATAAAATTCAAAACTTTGTGTCCACAAATAAAGTTGTATTAGAACACAACTATGTCCATATGCTTATGTGAAATCAGCCTGCTTCTGCCCAACAAATTATATATGGCTGATAGAGTCCCATTTGCAAAGTTAGTTGTCATTTGTTAGTTTGTTTTAATGACAAAAGAAAGTGCTTGTGTTCTACAGTTAAGGAAATGATAGCATCATGGGAAATTACATACAGTGTAATAATGATTATGTAAAATCTAAAAGAGTAAATTACTTAAAAAGAAGGCTGCTTAAAAATTAGCAGTATTTGTCCAGACCGATTTGGCTCAGTGGATAGAGCGTCGGCCTGCGGACTGAGGGGTCCCAGGTTTGATTCCGGTCAAGGGCATGTACCTGGGTTGCGGACACATCCCCGGTTGGGGGTGTGCAGGAGGCAGCTGATCGATGTTTCTCACTCATCGATGTTTCCGGCTCTCTGTCCCTCTCCCTTCCTCTCTGTAAAAAATCAATAAAATATATTTTTTAAAAAATTAACAGTATTTGAAATTAGGTTGAAATCATATACAATCTGCAGCCCCTCCCTGTTTTTGTGGGGGAGATGTCTTTAAACTAGAAAATCAGAGGAAAGGTCATAAGAAAAAAGTGTTAGTAAATTGGACTTGTTTGACATTCTGTTGAATTGATTCTACACTTTGGTGTTGGTAGGCTAAACAAGGGACTCATATTTATAACTATATTCTGCTAATTAAGGCTCCAAAGACTACAGTTAGCCAACTTTATCTCTAAAAATCCATATAAATGCATATTTGCCAAAATAACTCTTTGATTATTAATATGCATTTAATGAAAATCAAATGATAATCTAACTATAGTATCTCATCAGTAAAGTGAATGTAGACTGGTTACTACTATTTTGCTAAACTGGAAATAATAATGTTAATAAATGAATTACAGAGTATAAATTTAAAGTGTGAAATGTAGTTGTTGAGTTAAAGAATACATTTTGAGTTTCAATTGATTTATTTGACTGTCTAGTTATATATGGAGAAATTCTATTTATATAAATATTAATTATGTGGGAAGAATGTTCCATTTTTAATGTTTCTGTAAGTGAAAAATGGTAAAATAATACCCAAAGTCAAGCTCTTCGCTATAATTCAAGGGAACTCAGAAAGATATAGCTCCAGCAGATGTTTACCTATTGTGGGAATGAAACAAGGAGACATGGCTAGAGATGGATAAAGATGTACACATGTGTGCATATATCCAAGGCCAGGTAACTCTACAGATTTATGCATGATTAATTGGAGCTAAAAGACGTGTACCTTACAGATTTGTTTTTCTGATCAAGATTTGCATTGTCAGTAATTTTGTAAATGGCTATCAAGAGAGGACATTTGTTTTGGGGTAGGCTGATCTATGAGGCCATTTTGGTCATTCTTCATGTAGGAAGCATTTGTTTGCCTCCGTTGGCTTGGAGCAGGCTTACCAATCATTCTAAAGCCAAGTATTTTTGCAATGCAATGCATGATGGGCAGAATTTCAGAGAGCCAAGTAAGAGGTGGATGGCTCTGCAAAAATCCGGCCCTTCTTCCAAAATACAGTCATCACTTCCCAATCATGGTTCATTTATGTCTTCCTTACCATTTCCCGATGCCATTTTGTGAAATTGAAGAACATTGTGTTTTGGTTAGAGAGAAAATATGTCAAAAATGAAGCATATTGTTGCCTGAATACTCACTGCAAAAAACTCAAGTCGAGGGTGTCCACAAAAATGTATACTGGTACACACACTTTGAATAATGATAAAGGCAATGTCTATTAAAATATATTTAATTTTCAAAATTGAGCTATCAGCTGTTAAAGTGTGCGTACATTTTTGGGGGAGACCCTGTTGACAAACCCTGTGAATGAAAAAGTATCACGTTACATTAAGCTATACACCTATGTTTTAAGGGACCATCATTCCCTTGTCAAAATAATTCATCAAGATGTCAGATGCTTTGGCCACATTTCCAGTGCTCAGTCCTCTCCTGTGGCAGCAGAGCTGCCATATTAGAAAGAGCAGAATTAGAGCATTTCCATCGTTATAGAAAGTCTTGTTGGACTTGTGTCAGAGGTTAGCACGTAACTGTGTGAGGTTCTGTAGGCCAGCAGGCTTTGTTGCTACGTTCAGCTTTAACCATGGACAAATGCGTAAACAAAACGGTGTGCTTGTGTCTCAATAAAAGTTTACTTATAGAAACAGGCAGGGGCATGGATTGGCTTGCAATAGGTGGTTTGCCAACTTCTGGACTACATTAAAGGGGCACTAAGGAAAGATGTTGGATACATCATAAAGATTCAGTAAATAGTAGTCCTTTTATTGTGACTTTTTCAAAATAAAACATTAACTATAGGACTGGAAATAACTTAAAAGTCCAACAGTTATACTAAATACAATTGTGGTAGGTTCCGGAAATGTAATCATTGTAATTAGTTGAACATAATGCTGTTTAAAAAAATTAAAAAAGCAAACCTGAAAAGTATTTGCTAGCAAGAAAAGGTGTTCCTGACCCATCCGTATACTTTAACAAAAGTATGTAATGATGAGCCTAATTTATTTAAAAGAGGACAGAAAGCTCAGCTGGTGTGGCTCAGTGGTTGAGCATGAACCAAGAGGTCATGGTTTGATTCCAGGCCATGGCACATGCCAGGATTGTGAACTCAATCTCCAATAGAGAGTGTGCAGGAGACAGGCAATCGATGATTCTCTCTCCTCATTGATATTTCTCTCTCTAGTTCCTTCTCCCCTCCTCGCTGAAATCAAAGATATATGTAAAAAAGAACAGAAACACACGTGTGAGTATTCACCCATCTCTGTAGTGCCTTGTGTAAGTTTTAATTCATTTTCTTTGCTTATCTGTGCTTTGAAGTATTTTTCTACCTAGCATCTATTTTTATCATCAGAAGAAAGAAAACACTGAAAACACCAAAGCAGCCCTTGTTTGAGTTGCGTCTTCCTAGGACACATTCCTGACGCTGGGGAGGAAAAGGCAAGGAACATGGTGGGTTCTCACTGAAGCACAGCGCTGTCCAGCTCTATTTAGTCTGTCTCTGCGTACACCTTTCATAAACACCGCTGGTGTGAGACAAAATAATAATAGTGCGAAGGTGGCCAAGCATGTAAATCTTGGGTAATTTAGGGATGCGGTTTAATGGACCGCTGATTGTTTATAACTTCAAGATGATCATTCGGAACTTAGGGGAGCATTTCAGAGACAAAATCCCTGCCTTTCTCACCAGCTTTGCCTTCTGGTTTACGTAAAGGCAAAAACAAACTGTTTAAATCGCTTCCCCAAAGGAACCAAGCAGTTTCTTCCTTGGCAATGGGTCTGCACAAACCGTACAGGGATGTAGGGTAAACAAAATCCAAACAAGCCACTTTGGCTCAACAATAATTCCTTGTTCCCTGAGAATGCATAACAATGTCTACTGCAAGCTCGTAAGTACAGTGTGGGTCCGTACACTCCTGGGATCGGGGTTATAACATAGATGAAACATACACACGCTAAACTGAGCTTTGAAATTTACATTCCAGAGTTTTATTTTTTAAAACAGATAAACACACACACAATGTATATATGTATACACACACATACACACATACACTGCATACTTAATACACCTTTAAGGTAAACAGTTCTGTACAAATATTTGGTACAGCAAGAACTACAGCATTATCACAATTTCTAGCAACATTTTTATGAGAAATCACATGTAACTTTTTTATTCCTATTTGTTTTAGAATGAATCAAACGCACAGATTTCAGAATGATTAAAAGATTTCCCAGAATATTCTATTTTATGAATTTTGGACGCCTGATTCCATCTAGTTTTAATTGTGACAAAAGTACGCTTGATGGCAGTTATTTAAAGTAGCAAAATACAACTATGTTTTTATCTTCTTGATGGACAAAAAAGCCTGTGAGAGTATAGATTAGTGTGCCTAAGAAAGAGAAACCTGTTTCCCTTTTGAGTTGAAAAAAACTCCATTTGGGTAATGGTGCGATTTTCCATGTGAGGTGGTTAGGCCGGCATTAGCCAAGGAGCCTTATAGGAAAGGACGGGATGTTAACTTCTACCTCAAGATACATTTACAAGGCCTGTTTGGCAGCATTTTCTCCGAGAACAAGCTCAGCTATATATTTGCGAGAAATTGGAACCATATGTTGACACCTAAAAAATCTTGAGAAATACCACTGGAGTTTGCAAGAAAACATACAAATATAATCAAATCGTTGTAGAATCTGCCTCCTTGGACTAGCTATAATGCTTTGCTTGTCCTTCGAGGGGCTGTATTAGAGCTTCTAATGCTATTAACAGTAATGCGTAGGGCCCTAAACGAAACTGACGGATGGAGTTCATATGAAACTCTTCATCTTGGATTCCCAAATTGAAACAAAAAGATTTAATGCTACCTGTTTCAGTGTTCGTAATAATTATGTTTCCTGGCTGATGCTTGGCATAGAAAGCTTTTCTAAAGAAAGACTGGGGTTTTAGAATGAGATTGAGGCCAAAATAAAGCCCCAGGGAGAAAGCATGATTCAGGGTATAGTTAGGCTGGCAGCGAATGGATGAGCTAGAGAACAGCCAGTCCAATTTCCCTAATACTCTGACCAGTCACTTCTGTCCCCAGATATTTAAAAACAACCCCCCAAAAGCACAAACTTCAGTCACCTTAAAAATGGACACCTTGCCCTGGCTGGTTTGGCTCAGTGGATAGAGCATCGGCCTGCAGACTGGAAAGTCCTAGGTGGGGAGCATGTGCCTCAGTTGCAGGCTCGATCCCCAGCTCAGGTCGGGGTACATGCGGGAGGCAACCAATCAATGTGTCTCCTCATATCACTGTTTCTCTCTCTCTCTGTCTCTCCCCCTCCTTCCCCTCTCTCTGAAAAATCAATAGAAAAAAAATAGCCTTGGGTGAGGATTAACCAAAAAGTAAATAAAAATAAATGGATGCAAGTTACCTGTTTCAATGAAATCTTAATTTAAAGCTAGGTACAAGATAGTCCTTCTGAGACACCAGAACTACAGCCACTCAGAGGTCAGCTTAGTGATGGGAGACTGAGTGGTCTTTGCCTGTAGAAGAACCCTCACTCCAATAACATCGTCCGTGGCATCACTGCTGTGGAGTGATTTTAGGATCCTGTCCACATGGAAAGCACAAATGCTTTTCTGTGGAGAGTATATAAATACAATGATGCCCTTGGTGTTTTTGTTCATGTTATCTATCCTCTATCATGTCTCTAAGTAGATACATACATAGATATTTTAAAGCTGTGCGGTCCAGATGTGGCACCAACGTTCCCCACTTCCGTTCTACAACTTGAGAGTTGCGCTCTTTCTGGTCAAGGAGGGTGCTTGACTCATGGGAACTGCTTCTGGTCCTTCGTTTGGTACACAGACTCCAAATGTCCCACCAGCCCCCGGTCATAGGAGATTAAAATGCAGGGCATGTTGCCGGGGCGGGTGTGGCTCGGTTGGTTGGGGGTCATCTCATGCACTGAAGGGTTGCTGGTTTGATTTCTGGTTGGGGCACATGCTCCGTTTTCAGGCTCCATCTCCGGTTGGGGGTGTGCAGGAGGCAGCTAATGGATGGTTTGTTCTCACGTCAGTGTCTCCCCCTCCCCCTCCCCCTCCCTCTCCCTCTCCCTCTCCCTCTCCCTCTCCCTCTCCCTCTCCCTCTCCCTCTTCCTCTCCCTCAGACCAAGAACATTCAAGATCCATGTCAGGATCTTGGATGGTCTTGGTCTAATGAGATTAGACCAAAATGAAGCCCCAGTGAGAAAGCATGATTCAGGGTATATATATGAGGGAGAGATGGCTCTCTCCCTCTCCCTCTCCCTCTCCCTCTCCCTCTCCCTCTCCCTCTTCCACTTCCTCTCTCTCTCCTTTTCCCTCTCCCTCTCCCTTCTTCTCTCTCTGAGTAGGAGAAAATCAATAAAAACATTTTAAAAAAATATATGTCATGTCCTTGTTGACTCTAGGTAGATTTAACTTTAAAGATGTGAATGCAGCCATTTAATTTAGATCTTTTCCCCACTCCCTTAGGTTTCAAAATGTATAGTATTAAATTAATGTTTTAATCATTGCCTTCACTCTTCATGGAGATCTGGGAACTCCAAAATCTGACAGTCACTCTACCTATTCCTCTATGATCTTGGTTGACCTGATAGCATATCCATTAATGAGTTGTGCAATTTCTTTCAACCTTGGGATAAACTCAGATTCTGTAGCTGTTTTTGGTAATGACCCCTGATTCCCCCATCAGTCTTGAGAGCTTGATGGTAAACACGTTCTTTTACTGGCATCAGTGTTCCTGGGTTGCCTCTGAGACTCAAAGGCCAACGCTTAGTATCTTGTTCCTTTTGGGACTGTCCATTCAGTTAATTCTTTTCACAAGAAAAATCTATGACTTTTCAGGGAACTCACAGCCCAGAGTTTCCTGAACAATCCTAGAATCAGTAATCAAGGGTGGTGGTAAACCAGAAACCTTTGCCTAGTCATGCCTCACTCAGCCTTGTCTACAGCGACATTTTTACAGGACTGTGGCACTATAATTTGAAAACCCAAGTAATGTTAGCAGCATTTTAGTAACAAGTAAAATTCCCACCAAGTATCAAGCAGTTCATTCTTTTGAGTTCGCCAAAAAATACTGCTTTTATCTGGAACTCTATGGTTTCATTTATCAAATACCAAGAGAGATACATTAAGATATTGATCCTTGATTAAAAGCAACAATAAGAAAAGAAAAATTCATAGACAGAGACAACAGTATGCTGACTACCAGAGGGAAAGGTAGGTGCGGGGAGGGAGAAGAGGGTAAATGGGGGATAAATAGTGATGGAAGGACACTTGTCTTGGGATGGTGAACATGCCATGCAATATACAGATAATGTATTACAGCATTGTACACCTGAATCCTATCTAATTTTACTAACCAATGCCACCCCAATAAAAAATAAAAGAAAGCATTAAGAAGAATAACAATAAAAACCTCATTTAAGGTAAAGTTGCTCTTTTTGCAAGCTTGGTAAGGTACTCTATTCATACAATAGCAACACACCCGCTCCTCTTGCTTCCGGCACTCGTCAATGCATCAGTGTTGGATTGTTTTCAAAAGAATGTTACCTAGAGTCAGTTCAACATGCATTCAAAATCAGGACACCCCCCACCCATTACAAGTTGAACCATTTTATGTAGGTGTCCAATTTCCTGAAGCTCGATTTTCTAATCTATGAAATAGGAATAATAATAGAGCACGCTCCATAGAGTTGTCATTTTAAAATGAGAAAACATGCAATACACTGACTGCAGGGCCTGTCATATCCCAAGTGCATTTAGCATATTTTGTTCAGTATTGTTCTAACTGCTTTTTGTTAAACAGAAGTTGAAAGCATGAGCCACAAAAATAACCAAACCACCATCCCTTGCGTCTAAGTAATTCAATTTGGATAAGAGTGGGGAAAAAGCAAATAAAAAAACAAAACCAGGAATGGCCTGGATAACTTATCAATAACAATTGAATGGACTAATAAGTAACAATTCAAGCCCATATTTGTATATTTTTGTTTCTATAAATGTATATATATATATATAATATATATATATATATATATATATATATATATATATATATATCCTCTATAATAAAAGGCTAATATGCAAATTGTCCCCATGGGAGTTTGACTGGCCTGGAGTTCGACCGCTCTCTATGACATGCGCTGACCACCAGGGGTCAGCACAGAATGAAGGAAGGCCTCAATTGGCCCTGATCTCTGGCCAAGCCTAGGGACCCTACCCGTGCATGAATTTCGTGCACTGGGCCTCTAGTATATACACGGAGTGGCCAGATTATTATGATCTCTGAATGCATAATAATCTGGCCACTCAGTTTATATCCTATATAATAGAAGGCTAAAACGCAAATTGTCCCCTTGACCAGGATTTCAACCAGCAGGCAGGCTGGCCAACCGCCCATGTCCCCTCTCCCTGGCCAGGCTGGCTGGACCCAACCCATGCATGAATTCATGCACCGGGCCTCTAATATATATATATTTATACACACACACACACACACATTACGTGGCCAGATCATTATGCGTTCAGAGATCATAATAATCTGGCCACTCAGTGTGTGTGTGTGTGTGTGTGTGTGTGTGTGTGTGTGTGTATATATATATATATATATATATATATATATATATATATATAATTTATCCATCTATCTGTCATCAATCATCTATCTATCTGTCATCTACCTGTCATCTACCTATCATCTATTCTTAGCCACCTATTCACTGTCACCCCAGTTTAACTCCTGGGTTAGGATCCTAAACCAAACTGTGACTTTAAAAACTTGAAAGAAAATTAAAGAATGGAATGTTGAGGCTGTTTATACTAAAGTGTTGTTTTCCAGTTCAGATGAAGAAATGAAGAAAGGAATGACATACACATGTATGTCCACCTTTGTGCTTGCAGACCACCCACCTCCCCCCCCCCCCAACCAGGCAGGTAACCTAAGTGCGCCCTTGGTGCTTTCAATTCCAGTAGCATAGGGTGGCCCACTGCCTCCCTTTCCCTAAAGAAGTTCAGTAATGTAGCGTCAAACCTGGGGTCATAGTGAATGAGCCCTAGACTTCTAAGCTCTAGGCTCTGTTATCATATGATCAGTTTTCTGAGTGGCAGCATCCATATTCCCTAAAATGAGCTACTGTGTAGCCCCTTTGAAGATGCTCATAAAACAGTGGGTTTAATTTGTCTGGGAAATGGAGACTGAAATATGGGGCAGGTCCCCGATGGAAAATGTGACTGTGTTACGCAGCAGCATTCCCACCGAATATCTTGGAAAATGGACCGTGTTCACGTCGCTCCCTGGAGGGGGGCCAGAAAGAAACAGTGGACGTTCTCTTATAAAAACTCTGAAAGCAGCAAGCAACCCATAAACAGTATGCAGACTGAGTCAGAAAATGGACCGTTTTATGTTCCCTAATGGAAGGAGAGCTTATTTGTTCACGGATTTATAGCAACAATGTGATGTCATCAAGTGATTTATAGCCCGAAGCAGAGCAAGTGTCAATATACAGCGGTGGGTGGAAACATCCTATCCCCACCAGGAAGCTGATCCCCGCAGGAGGGTGTCCTGCCCCAAGGGTGGGGCGGATGTAGGAAAACCCAAGTTGTTAGTGTTACTGGAAACAGGACGAGGGAGGTGAGGAATTACTGGAGCCATCCCTCTTCGGAAAGGATTTGAGGAATACAGAATCCGTTTACTTAGAACAGAAGACGACGATTGCCAACCAGATCATCCCTCTCATGCTTGACTCACTCAGTGACTAATGGGAATGTTCATCACAGATCCCAACCACATAGGTAGTGAGTGCTCATCTTTAATTTAGATAAAGGATACTAACAGAATGATGGAATCATACAGAAGCATGGATTTATTTTATTTTAAAATTTATAGAGAGCAAAATCTCTTTTGTATCATTCTAACAAATTAAACAAAAAGAAAAGCTTATGTAAAGTCACTGAAAACATAAACACAATGCTCCCCTGATGTGAAAGAGTTCCCTAGTGCTGCCCCTTCATAGTCCTCACCTCCTCAGCCCTAACCCTCTCCACCACTGGCATCTTCTCTACTTGCTATTAATTTCTCCAGAATATCATTTAAAGGCAATCATGTCGTCTGCATTCTTTTAAGACTATATACTGTATATGCATTGGAGATTCAAACATGTCATTGCATTTATCAATAGTTTGTCTTTTTTACTACTGAGTCATATTCCATAGTGTGGCTGCACCAGGTTTTGTTAATCGGTTCATGACTTGAAGAACATTTGGGAGGGAAAAAGGACATTTGGGTTGTTTCCAGTGATTAAAATGCTAAAACTTTCTATGTGCAGGGTTTTGAATGACTATACATTTTCATTTCTCTTGACTAAATGGGAGCAGGATCACTGATTCCTATGGTAAAAAAAAGTGAGGATTCCCTTCCAAATACTGATTTAAACAGTTAAAATAACCACGTGTGTGGCATATAGTGACACGACTGTGGCCGTTTCCTGGATAAACTGGTCACCTCTTCCTGGACTGCTCTTGCGGATGCAAATCAATGAATGGGGCTCAAAGAAGAGCCACAGCCTGTGGGGGAGGAAGATCGCCACCCGCTGCGGCACCCATGGATCTGTCTTCCCGTCACAAAAAGACACCATCTTGGAATCCGAATTAGATTTGAAATTGGAAGACATCACCTCCCTCTAAAGCTTTGTAGGTTATAGTAGGAAAATAATGCTCAGTGGGTTATTTTTCTCTAGCTAAGTCATCCCCTGAAATAAAATAACCTGAAAACTGGGTTGCGTTCTAAACAGTTTACTTAAATACACTTACTTAAATTATTTTGCAGGTAATTTAAAAGATTATCTCCAAATCAATATTTTTTGAAAGGGCCAGCATAGTTTTGAGTAGTTTTCACATTCTGTTAATGGCTGGCTTTTCTACATAAGTGGTGAAACTACATTAAGTAGACACAATGAACTCTGGCCTTTCCCCCCGTGAGCATGGTTTGTAAACCTATCAATGGCTCTTAAAACATAAAGCAGTAACGGGAATGTCTTGTCTTCTTCACAGATTCCAGTGCTACCAAGGAAATACGGACAGGCATCTGACAAAAGCCAAGTAGACCGCCAATGCTCAGACTTTAAAACTGAGGCGTTCCTATTTTTCTTTCTTATAGCCACAGTCTGTTGGACGCCTATAACTGTAACCCTTTCTTAAAACTGCGTGACTGGGGTGGACTCACATTTGTGGCTGGGGTGGACTCACACTTCACATGCGTGACTGGGGTGGACTCACACTTCTATTTACTCCACGGCAGGAATGAAGGGAAGAGTTGAAGACAGGTCTGAGGCTAAAACCAAACTCAATTTTCAAAGTTAATTTTGAGAAGGTGGAAGAATGCAAAAATGAATCTTATTCCTCCAGTTGAAAGTACCTTTCCCCTTCCAATGTAAAACGTCTTCAAACTCAGTCTCTCCCCGTAGTAGCCTGTTACGTGGCATGGAGGAAGGTGGCAATGGCAAAGAAAGGTGACAGAATAAGGCATGAAGGCAAAAACATCAGTGATTGAATAGGAATTTTAATGGGGTGCTGCAGAAAAATACCCCAGGACCCTCAAAGGAGACATCACTTGTTAATAAGCTTCCCTTTTCTCCTGCCTTTGAATATGGACAGTTTACCCATGAATCAACCAATCTCATCTTATTCTCAGGTTTCATGGAATCAGGGAAAGTATATATTAGCATGGCTCATCTAAGACTGTGTGTGTAAGCTGTGTAATTAAAGAAATAAACTTCTTCTTCCTTCAACAACGCTACATGTTAAACCAGGTTACAAATACACTAAACACTGAAAATATTTTTGCAAAGCCAACATCACACACATAATAATAAAATATATTTAAAATATTTTGTTTGTGTTTATCATGGTATAGTTATTGCTGGAATTATAGGGCAGAGGTTCTTCCTTCTTGATTTTGCTCTAAAATTTGCTGATTTTAGATTTTGATTTCCTTATGAGCTAAGTCTCAGAATGTTTTAATGCCTTCTTTTATATCCAAGAATCATCTGTCTCATTCATGGTTGATTACAAGGCAGCGTGTTTCTGTTCTAAAGAGGCTTTAAGACACACCGTACTTAAGGAACAAGCTTTTCTATATTGTACCAAAAGGACATGTACAAAATCGATATGAGAAATTCGTCATGTGAATGTTGGAACATTTCTAATTTTAACATGTGCAAAAGGAATTAAAATAAGTAAATTATGTTAAAGTGCTGATATGTTGACACAATCAACACTTTTTTAAAAAAAAAATCTTTTAATTTTTTTTTGCCCTGGCTGGTGTGGCTCAAGTGGCTGGTCCCATCACCGGTAGAAGGTGGCAGGTTCAGTTCCGGGTCAGGACACATATCTGGGTTGCAAGTTTATTTCCTGGTCAGGCTCCTGGGGGAGGCAAACAATTGATGTTTCTCTCTGGCGTGAATACTTCTGTCTCCCTCTCTCTCGCTTTAAAAATCAATTAAAAGTTCTTTTTAATTTTTTCAATTATAGTTGACATCCATATTATATTAGTTTCAGTTGTACATCATAGTGATGAAACATTTATATAGCTTACGAAGTGCCCATCTGACTCCATGCATAGTTATTACAATATTATTGACTATATTCCCTCTGCTATACTTTACATGCCCATGACTATCCTGTAACTACCAATTTGTTCTTTAAAAAATTTTTTTAAATTATAATGCCACTATATTGTGCACATGTCAATGCTAGGTTTGTTTCTAGGGCAAATTGTGTGTTTCTGTGTGTGTGTGTAAAGAACACAGTCTTTCATCTCTCAAGCATACAATTCTCCTTCAAATCATGAATATGCCCAATTGACCATAGAAACCTGGTCCTGAGAAGGTATGACACGGAAGGTTCAAGAAAATTTCCTTTGACAGAATCTGATGTGCAACCTCTTCAAGCCGGGCTGGCTACGGGGACTGACGTGACCCTGGTGGCCCGGGTCCAGGGCTGGAATTTTCAGAGAGAGCCAATAGCCTTTCTCAGAGCCAAGAAGCAGCAAAACTCGCATAAGACTGTCAAGTTCCATATTGCTGTTCGATGCAAAATAAAGCATCAAACACCATGCAGACATCTGACATGTTTTTGTAGGCAGCAGTAGTTGACTGGTAGAAAGAGACCTTGAATCTGACCTAATACATTTTGAAAACTGCACATCAGGGTAAAGAATGAAACTTGGCATGGTTGACCCAGCTCCTGCAGTCCCGCTTCATGGTCATCATTCAGAAAAACAAAGCCTGGGCTTTTTCGTTGGTTTGTATCTATTCTATTTCGTGAGAAATGCATGTATTGATATGAAAGCCAGCTACTTGAATCATTCCGAGTTTGCTCGTTGCATCTGGGCTCATGGGCATGTGAAAGATGAAGTGTTGAAAAATAGCTGTTAGGTAATTCCGAAGGTGAATGTCTCTTTTCCAACCATCAGATACCAAACAAGTGATAATGAGACCTTTTTAGAGAAGAAAGTGGATGTCAAGTCTGCCACAGCTTGTAACCCAAGGAAATGTGTGGAAAGGCAGGACAGCCCCGCCCTCAATTCAAACTTGGTAAAGGGGCTTTTGACTGACTTTCCTGGTTTGCGGCTTCAGGATCTGGTGCATCAGGCCATGGAAGGTTCCTTTGTGGTGTGTTCAGGCAAGGAGAGCCTTATCGCAGACTCACATCCCCACCCGGTGGCTCCGGCCGACCCACGACTCCAGTTTAGAAAGAATCTCTTCATGGTGACATTTAGCCTATTTCAACACACGTTCCTTAAAGTGGCATGTTCAGCTCATACTTGAAAAGGCGGCCTTATTACTTAATGCAAATTCTGGAAGGAAACATATTTCTTTCTACCCAATAACTCATCTAAATTTTTCTGGAACCATTCTGGAAATGTGAAAAATAGGTCGGTCCTACACACAACAGCAAAGCTTCAGTAATGAGCATTAAAAAGTAAAAAATATGTCCAAATGAGAAATAAGTCTGTCTTAATTTTGAGTTGTTAGCTTTTGATTGTTTTTTTATTTAAGAAAACTGATGACATAATAAAGACAGAAGCTAAAGCTAGTACTAAAGGTAGAGTAAAAATAAGAGAGTGGAAATGAAAAAAAAAAATGTGATTCCTGGACTATCACTGTAAACTTGAAATTTGAGTTTGATTATGTATTCCAAATCTTCTTTTAGTATCATTTATTTATTCCAGATTCTTATATCTTAACCTGTGGCTAACTTTTTAATCATTGGAGTTCATATTGATAACATTTATTTTAGTTTTACGTTCTGTTACTGTTCATTTCGAGGGAGTCTTTTTAGAGGCTAACAAATTGCACTGTGATTAAATTTTCAGATATAACTGAGTTAATTTATCCCTTTTGCTGCCATTTATTTAGTCTACCTGTGGGACTCAATTGCATCATTGTGGGAGCTAGGAATTTCCCCTCCATTGTCCTGACTTAGCTCTGGAAGTAAAGAGGCTAAAGGTAGATATATTTTCTGATTGCTTCTTCTATCCCTAAAATGATTTCCTGTTCCACAAATCTCCCACAGATTCTTGTCTTATGATAACCATGAGCAAGTAATAGCAAAAACAGATATTGCAAGAGACAGGCTAGAAGAAAAGTTGATGCCATCAATAAGAAGCATTATACTCTGCACCTTCCTAGCACCCTTTGTTTTATTTTTTAAGTTTCATTTTAAATTCTGATGCATATCAATCCTAAATAAGCAGGAAAACAACCAGTATTTGACTCCTGCTTCCTTTCTTTTCCTTCTCCTTCCTTCTGTGGCCTGGGGGCTATTTCACTGCTCATTAGCACCCTTTCCTGAACCCTAACCTGAGAGGAAAGGCCACTGAATGAAACTCAAGGAGGCTCTTTCTGTTCCTGCTAAGGCGGCCTGGGGAGGAAAAGGTAGAGAGGCAGGATGCTGTGGCAGGATGAAAGGTCCATTTCAGACCCTAGAAGGACTACTGCGCCTTTGGATCCTTTCTCTTAAATGTATTAAAATACGTTCTTATGAATTTTAGAAAGAGATGAAGGGAGAGGGAGAGAGAGAAAAAACATTGATATCTGTCCTCTGCCTCTTGCACGCCCCCTGCTGGGGATCCAGCCGCAACCCGGTTATGTGCCCTGACCAGAATCGAACCTGTGACCTGCTGCATGGGTCCCCACTCCACCACTAGGCACCCTGGCTGGGCTGGATCCTTCTTACCAGTCTGTTTGGATAAGTAAGAAACATATGCCCATGTCGTTTTTATTCCAGGATAAATAGGAACTTTGTTTGTTAACAATGGATGGTTCATGGAGGAAGTGACCTAGCATTTACTGATTGTCTATATGGAATTCCCATATATGTAATTATATTTGCATAAACCTCCCTTTTGCATCCCCGTAATCCTTACTGCCATTCTATGATAAGGGTATTGCCTCCATACTCCAGAATCCCCTTTCTCAGTTATAGGCCTTAAATTTTGAAGTCATCCTAGCTACCCTCTCCCTTCCCTTCTTCTCTCCCCACAATATTGCACCCATAATCAAGACTGGTTGGTTCCAAGTGTCTCTTATAGGTATCTACTTCTTCTCAAATCCCTCACCATGACGCTAGGCGAAGCTACCATCTGTCTTCGGAATAACCAAAACCCTCCTAACTCTCTCACCATCTGGAGTCTCCAATCTTGAGGGAAGAGACCAAGTTGGGTTTTGCTCCCCAGCCTCTAGTATAAGCCCTGGCATTTAGTAAGGGGAGAGAAAGTGGCAGCAACTATGGCCAATAAGTTTAAAAATTGTAAGTAGAGGCAATGATTATACTGTTAACACTTTAACTTCTTTGTCTACTAACAACACACACACACATACACACACCTACACACACAAATACACCACAAACATTTATTCCACAGATAGATTGTGTGGAACGTAGGTAAAGACTACAGTGGACAGATTTTGAGATGTTGAGACCACTAGTCCCAGGTTCTATTACCACATATTTCTTCAGGTCTAATCCTATGAAACTGACCCAACTGAACTGAAACCAGCAGCTGTGATTCCAGTCAGAGGTTCCCGTGTGTCCCGTGTAGTGAAGGATTAGCACCCAGCGTTTGGGATGAGCCCGTCCTGGGATCCGATACCCCTCAGACCAGTCATTTCAGCTCTCTGGGATTTGGTTATTGCATTTATAGACTTAAAGTAAAAATACATATCTTTCCAGGTTCTCATGAGGGCTCAACGCAATATTTCTGAAGTGTCAAGTACAGTGCCTGGCGTAGAAGAGATGCCCAATGACTTTTAGTTTGAACTGCCAAATGATAACCTCTTTCAGCTACAGAATGAGTTGTGCTGATCTTCCTGGCAAAAGGAGATGCTGTGATTATAGAGCATTTTGATGGTTTTCTATTTTTCTTAAATATTTTAAAACTTTTTACAATTCTATAATACATCATCTGTATACTGTATTATGTGTTCACCACCCCAAGGCACGTCTCCTTTCACCACCATTTTATAGAGCATTTTTAATTCCAAAAGCTATTTGCAGCTATTCAAGAATCTGCTATTGATATATCTCAGAGATTGGCAGAAGAGTTTTTATCAGCCTCATTAAAAACAAAACAAAACAAAACAAAACAAAAAAGCAACAACAAAGAGCTAGAGACCAAGATAGTTGTATGACTTGTACAAGGCCATTGAGCGAGTTAGTAATGAAACTTGGAAGGGGGCCTAGACGTTGGGATTTCTCATCTGTTTTTATTCCTCCCTCCAAAATAGTAAGAATTTAATTCATTCCAAAGAAGCTGCAATGGTAGGTGTTGATTGTTCCATGTACCAGAGTTTTTCTGGAACTGTCAGTAATAAGAATATTTTAAGAGATGAGAATTATGCTACCATTTCACCCCCTGTCCAGTGCAGCCTTTCTGGGTTGGATCCCCATTTGTTTAGCCAAAGCTGGATGCAAGGCATGAGGAAGAGATAGAAGGATGGGTGTGCCCTGCTGTCAGAGGCCCTGTTTCCTTAGGTTCTAGCCTAGAATAAATGCCCGGAAATCTTCAGCAGTCCACCGGGGAAGGAAGGTGGGGAGAGAAGACCACGAATAACTCTGTCCCCATGGAATGACGTGGCATTATCTGCCTCCTAGAGTGGGGAGGTCAGCCTACGGATGTGATAGAAAGAATAATTTGCCGTATAACAATTATCCAACCCTATCGCAAGAGAATCTCATCAAATGGGGAGAATCTTAAGAAGGAGAAGGAGAAGGAGAAGGGGAGAAGAAGGAGGAGGGGAATAAGAAGGAGAAGGAGAAGAAAAAAGAAAGAAAACTTGAGGGGAGAAAAACCCTAGATAGAAATGAGACCCAGAAAATATTTCTGGGTGGCAGCACGCTGGAACCCAGATGGAAATTTAGCATTAATTTGGCTAACACTATTTCAGTCACAGCACATTTTCAGCTATTTATTTTTGTACTGAGCCTCTCCTAGTAAGGTGGGTATCGAATGGAAATTTTTTTCTAAGGTGGCATTTCAAATAATAACAATAATAATAAAATCCTGGATGGGGAACCATTTTTCCATTAGATGCACAGCAGCAACCTTGAATGGGGCTATATTTTTTTTGCTAATTTAATCTGTGCATGTAAATGACATCTTTCCATTTCTTTCTTTTTTTTTTCTGTAGGCTTGTTTTTCCATCCTGCTAAATGATTGGCTCCCACTTGGAGATGCTTGTTTCTTTAGAGTTGATCCCCAAATATGAATGCAGCCCTTCTCATGTGTACCACGGAGAAGGGGAAAGCTGGGGGATGGGAGGGGATGCGTGGATTTCCCCACGCCACGGTTCCATATGTGGAAAATTGATTTTCCATCCGTACCAAATGATAAAGTCCATCTTTGATAGATTCCTGTCTCCAGGTCTTAAGGCATCTGATCTCAGGTCAACTCCCCTTGGAGAGTAATTCAGAACACAGTCCCTTCCCTTCAGAGGCCCATGCCACAGGGCACGGGTATGTTTTCTTTGGCTCGGGCAGACCTTATGAAAGAAATTATTCTGCCGCCGAACTGACAGAGCTGGGCATGGGGTACTGAGAAATGGAGCCTCTCCCAGTGGCCCTTTGCCTGGAATTTGTCCTAAAAGCATGAAACTGAGCAGGGTTTGTAGCAGACAGATGTGGGTAATATATGCACCACCTTTCCATGCCGGTGTCTGTTTGCATGAGAATGAAAGAACGCAGGGTTGTGGACATGGCCCTGGGTGACAGGGCAGCTGGGAGCTCTTGGAGAGACCTGGTCCGGGGTGGGATGGAAAGTCTGCTGTGGCTGCATCCCCAGGGCCACATCCAAAAGAAGCTCTCAGGGGGCCTTGCCTGCTAGAGCTTGCTTTCTGAGGACAATCACCTAAGGACGTTTAGTAGTTCACAGAAAGACGGATAGTGTAATCGGGGACAGCAGCCCAATGCAGCCGCTACTCAACAGCTGCTTGCCCTAAACGTACCTAAACACGGGGTACTCAGCAGGCCACTGGTATCCATTCAAACGCCTCTTGTTGCCCTGTGTTTCTAAAATGGGGCCGGGGGCTGGGGGGAGCCAGGGGGGCTGGCTGGCATGTTGAGCATCCACCTATGAACCAGGAGGCCATGGTTCTATTCCTGGTCAGGACACATGCCCAGGTGGTGGACTTTATCCCCAGTTTGGGGCATGCAGGAGGCAGTGATCAATGATTCTCTCTCATCATTGATGTTTCTATCTCTCTCCCCCCTCACATCCTGTCTGAAAGCAATCATATATATATATATATAATGAAGGGGGGAAATAGTCTACATCTGACCTAGAACTATTGAAGGATTGATGTGTGCATGCATGTGTTTCATGAGCTCTGTTTTTGTTTTGGAGGAACTTCCAGGAACAATGATGGGAAAGGTACCCATGCGCAGTGAAAGTCCATCTGGGGTCATATGAGTCCTAGTTTGGCTCAGCACGAATTCTGAGCAAATGGCTCTCCTTTGGTGGAACAGGAGTTTGCTTAGATATAGGGTGAGAGCAGGGGTTTCAGGGAAGCGTGGCTTATCTTTTCACTCTAAAACACAGGAGCCTTCGGGATTCAAGAAGCAGCCGCTATTGTGAGCTGAACATTAGAGTTGAAAATTAGCAATTTGCATTTTTATTGCCAGAAGACAGTAGTTTAAAAGAGATAGACATTATTGCTTGGGTTTTAAAACATTTATTTCGTCTTTCGCCCTGGGATTTAAGTGGGAGGTGAAACCTGAGATTGGGGGTGTCCTCTTTCCTAATGCAGCTCCACTACTTCTTCTAAGGCTAAGCCAAGAGCTGCCCTTCTCTTGTGGGAGATGGTGGGGAGGGGAGGTCACTGCTGAAGGCTGATTCAGCACACGGTGGCTTACAGGAGCCAGAGGGGCCCCAACCTGTTTGTGTCAGGCCAAATGTTACAAGTGTCTCCTCTGTGTTATTAAATGGCTGAAAAGAAAAACATCAAAATAAGAATAATATTTCATAACGCGTGAAAATGACATGCAATTGCAATGTCCGTACCCACAAGTAAAGTTTTATTGGCACGCCGCCACACCCATTTGTTTACTGTTATCTATGACTGCTAGCATGCTGTGCTGACAGAATGAAGTCCTTGCCACGGAGACAGGATGGCTTACCACGCTCAAAATATTTGCTATCCAGCTGATGACAGAAAAATAATACGCCAGCCCGGAGCTTCGAGCCAGGGCATGAACCCTCAGAAATGTTAGTGAAGAGGTGAAAAGGAGAAAGAACAGCCAAGAAGAGGAACATAAAAATAGTGATCACTGAAGTCCAATAGTACATTTTCAAAATAGAGCACCTACCTAATGTTATTTACTCAGGCCACAAACCTTGTAAGGAAGTAATACGAGTATGCTATTCTGCATTGTACTGTGCGGTCATGAAATCCGAAAAGGTTTGATGACCTGTCCAGCCACACAGCTAGTGAGCCAAATGGGTAAGATTAAAATCTAGGTTCCTTAAGACTGAACCCTAGAAACCTAGCTTGTGTTGTGTGCACCTACAGAAGGCTGATTGAGGGGGAAAGAGTCATTTTTGGAAAGATAAGTCAAATTTTTTTTTTTTGTAAAAACTGAATTGTAATTCTTTTTACTGAATATATGTAAGACCCTGGGTTGGCCATATTATCTCATGTGTTATAATATATTTATTTGACTTTACAAGATACACTCAGAAAACATTAACACACGAACTATTTAAGACAACACTATTTCTATTGCCCACGTAACTACTCAGTAAGTTCATTATTAGGAATAATGTATTATCAGCATTATTACAGTAGATCATGTTGTTATAGTTTTATATATTCATTTGTATGTGAGAGTTACGGGCGATTGTACATCTATATTGGCATAATGGTCTATAAATCAGCAGTCGCCAACTGGTGGTCTGTGGACCACTGGCGGTCCGTGAGGTCCAAAAGGTTGGCGACCACTGGGTCATGCCCCATTATTTTATATAATGTAGCATGATAGAAACAAGTCCAATAATGTCTGGATCTCAAGATTTTTGTCTTAGAAAAATTGACCAAAGACCCAGTTGAAAATAAAATCTAACGAAATGACCTATATACATAATAAACTCTACAAACGCCGAAAACTGTCCTCTCTGCTCCCTACATTTTGTGGAAAAAGTCACCAGCAAATGCAGTCAGGGTCTCTCCCACCTCGGCAATCACCATCAGACCCAAAGCCAGAGCAGCTGATAGGATTTAGTGCCCAGGAAGAGACAACCCTGTGGGAAGCAAACCCGAAAGCCAATTGGATTATAGAGTGGAGACTCTGGTGATAAAGGGGACTTAGTTTTACAGCTTAGCTGGGGGGGTGGGGGAGGGGGGAGAAAAACCAGAGAAGAAAAATCACCCTGGGTCTCTCTGGTTAAGTTGTTTTGCAGATTTATTGAAACGTGCACGTGGTAGAAAATGACTTCCAGAAGTCAGAATGTTAGCTAAGCCATTCCGCGGCGGCTGCCTCTCGGTGCAAGCATGGCCTCGCGCGGAGGTGATGTGAGGTAACTGTTTATGGGCAGGGGAGGCCTGACAATGTTAATTGCAGGATGCCTCAGGCCCACGCTGGCTGTAGGCTCCTGGATCCTCCACTGGGATTAGAAATTTGTGAACTCTAACAGGACGTGCCAGGTCCGTTCACATTTGGGTCAAGTCATTTCTAACAAGTGAAAAAGAAGTGGAGAAATAGAATGGAAATACACACACACACACACACACACACACACACACACACACACAGGCTAGGTCCTAGTAGCCAACGCCGAGTCTACACAGACGTACTGATTAGCTATTTCAAGTGATCCCAACATTCCAAACGACCAACCCGTTCTTTGTGGGAGATGTAACCTTTGCTTAGATTTGCTCCTGGCCCTCCCTGGGGTTAGTGTTTGCTGGGGAGCAGGGAGCCTTGCTTACTGATAGCCAGGAACACTTGATTAAATGCTAATGTCCTGATGAGGTTAAGCAGTTTCACTCATTTCTTGGCTTCCTAATCTATAACCCCAAAAAGTCAACAAACAGATATTAGTATGCAAGCTAGGCCTGCAAGAATGCAAAGAAGCCCATGAATTTTGTTTAATCCATTTAATCAGTGTGATCGAATTCACAGGTGGTTTAGCAAGCCTGGGTAGAACTAGCCACAAGTTTAATTCGTAATAAAACAAAACCCATGTCAACGTGACCGATCCAGAGGGGAAGACAGAGCCAAGCCCGTGTTTGCGGGAAGGTCGGGCTGGAGGCTGATCACTTCGTACAATTTCAGGATGCCTGTTGGCTCCGAGAGTTGCTGGGAGCAATGTCTTCTACTGGAGTCTCCCAGCATTTCATAGAATACTCTTTTGTGAGTCAGATATTACCCCTGTATGAGTATGATGTGCTATTTTACCTTCTTTATTCATTTATCATTTTCTTGAATTGAGGGACTCTGATGCATTTTTGTATCACACACAGCAAAATGCCATCCGCAGACTACTCCAGAAGTATGTAATCAAAGTGAAGTTAAGAATTCCTGATTGATAGGCAGTCCTCTCGCGTTTCTTTGGTCTCCTCTGCAGTCCTTAATTCATTCCACACGCGCTCCGAATAGATGCATGCTGTGTGCCAGGCATGGGCTTTGTCACTGCGGGGAAGCAAATGCCAGTGGGACAGAGTGCAGCAGATCTTCCTAGAGAGGTCCCAGCAAAAGTCTGTGCAGACTCACCGGGCAGGCCTTCTGATTTTATTTATTCCTCTGCTCTTCATCGATGAAGTGCATATCCCTTTTAGGCGAGCACGGATAACACATCAACAAATGATAATACCAGCAGCTGCCTAGGCAGTGCTTGCTGTGTGTTATCAGCTATTTCAGGGCATCACAGCTATGAGTTCACTACATCACCACAAGGAATGATGACATCGGTGTTACTAGCATCCCTATTTGCCAGATGAGGAAACTGAGGAACAGAGACATTTAAGGGACTTGCCTGGTTTGTAAATGACCCATCGAGACACACTCATCAGACAGTTTCCTCTACGATGACCTAATCCCCAGGTGAGATCCATGACTATCCATAGCTGCACACAGACCAGTGTAGCGTTAGCGTGAGCTTTCAGTTGATATTTTAGGTGCTTTTTTGAAATCAGTTCATCTCTCGTGAGTCCAAACCTGACCGGGATCTGTCAGGTCAAAAAAGTGAATACATACTAGTAATTTAGGATTCGTAATTGTGACTCTGGTAGAGAGGATCCCAGACGCAAAAGTCCAGTACCTGCTGTTGGAAAATAGTTCTGTGTAAGACAGATCATGCTGGTGCTACCCAAAGCATTGTCCTCTATTAGTAAAATGAAATAGAATTGTTAGGATAATATCTATAATTATAAAATAAGACATGGCGGAAAAGACTGAATATTTAGTCATGGAAGGTAAATTCTGTAGCATAAGCCAATTTCTCAGAAATTTGATTTCTCATCAACATTTCACCTGGGACTTCACACAGAATGCCCAAGCGGGGTAATGTTTGCAAATTAATTGATTTAGCTCACGAGAAGAATAACCTTCCTCCTTGATAGTATTTTTAGCACTCAGTAATCTGAGGGACTACAGCATATATAAAAGGGTTCATGTATAAGACCAAGCTTTAAACATTTTACAAAATTCTCTCTCTGCTGCAGAATAGAATAAGATAAGCCAGTTGAATTAATGTTATTTGTAATATGTCCTCTGAGCATGGTACCTGTTACAAAAGAGTAGAAACTCGAGACTAATTCGTGTTGAGTGTGTGTTTTGAATCCCGTGTAATAAATACATAAAGAAAATTGCCATGAGTTGTGAAAATCATTTTCTTCATTTCAACCAGGAGATTTGTTCTTTAAAATGATAATGTGGTGTTAAAAGTTTGATTGCGCACGGCCTTGCTCTGGGGCCAGCTGCTGTGCTGCCTCTGTGGTTTCTGCTGATATAAATTTGATATTTTACAAATGCAGAATATGAAATATATTCCCAACATGTGTTTCATACACTTATAATACACCCAAATGAAAACCAGCGTAGGCTTGGACGTTTCTTGGCCGTGTGCTTAATGCACTGTATCTGGAACATGTTAAATGTTATTATAGAAATAATTGAAACATTTCACACAGTTTCATGCAGTGAGTTTTGCATGTTAAACGCATACTCCTTCCTTCAGTTATGGAGGAACTTACATGCCTGATAC
The DNA here is from genome assembly GCA_026230045.1 of Corynorhinus townsendii. NCBI lineage: Eukaryota > Metazoa > Chordata > Mammalia > Chiroptera > Vespertilionidae > Corynorhinus > Corynorhinus townsendii. Next base: position 6,254,536 of record JAPDVU010000009.1, read on the forward strand.
ACAAATGTTTCCCTTAGCATTGGGAACACGGATATGGTAATTTTTTTTCTTTTTCTAGGAACCGATGTTAGGTAAACTTTGGAGGTATTTCAGACTTAATTGTGCCAACAACCACCTATCACTGAATGAATTCATGAAGCAAGGTTCTTCTAAAAGTGAATAATTGAGCAAACAGACAAGATTTCCACTTTCACAGTTTAAAATTACATCTTTTTTAAAAACATATATATTTGTATTGATTTCAGAAAGAAAGGGGGGGAGAGAGAAAAAAAAAGAGAGAGAGAGAGAGAAAAACATCAGCGACAAGAAAGAATCATTGACAGGCTGCCTCCTGTAGGCCCCCTACTGGGGAATTCAGCCCGAAACCCGGGCATGTGCTCTTGACCATGATCAAACCTGGGACCTTTCAGTCCGTAGGCCGATGTTCTATCCACTGAGCCGAACCAGCTAGCTCTAAAATGACATATTTTATTCCACTTAATTTCTCCTTATTTTCTCCTACCATTTCCTTGGAGAAAGCTCAGCATTTTCTCATTAATAAGCTGTAAACATTTGATCATTCAGATATAACTCCTTTAATTTGTGTGTTCCCTATGGTTCATTTCTAATGAGATTTCCTGTTTCAATTTAAATACTTTGGAAACTTCTCAATTCCTATGGCGCATTCAGAAATGAATGGCCCCTAGAGTTAACTTTTTTCTTACCTTCAAACCAAAAGTCACATTGATTAGGTTGCTGGTAGTTACAGAAGACTTAGCAAGTCTGAACTTATTCTATCAGCATATTAAATGATTCTTCAATATTAGCCTTTTAGTTTGTCCAGAGCACTGAATGTAACCATTATTTGTAGATCATTTAGTGACTGTTTATATGTTTTATTCATTGATCTAACAATAAACATCACTATTTATTTATTGAATTGTAACTCTTACCCCTGAAGTACAGTGTGCATGGGTCTATGGATGTTCCATTAACAGTGTCCCCTCTACTACAGTGTTTCTCAAAGTGGGGTCCTTAGGGCAGCATTTCTTGAGAACTTGTCAGAAATGCAAATTCACAGGCCCCACTCCAGATCTACTGAACCAGCAACTAGAGAGCTCAGTAGCCTATGTGTTAACAAGCAAGCCTTCCAGATGATTCTGCTGTATGATCAAGTTTGAGAAACATTGTTCTAGAAGGTTCTCATACATTATACTGTCTGCTGAGATGAGGGGCATCATCATTCCGCTAGAATCTCTGCCCAATCACAGGGCCTCTGGCTGGCTGGAGGGGAAATGTGTACATTAAAGTCAAGTAGACCTATCAGAGAGCTGACAGAGACATTTATGATCAGGCAATAGATACTCAGTCTCAAGATTCTGGGTAAAATATTCTTCTTGCTTTCCCTCATTCTCTCCTATTACCCATCTTTCTCATCTCTCTTCTACCAAAGTGTACTCATATGTACACACACACACACACACACACACACACACACACAAAATCCCTAGAGCAACTAAATCAAGATAATTTTTTTAAACTTTCATTTCAGCAACAGTATTACTAAAGACAATCACAACTCGAAAAAGCAGAAATGTCATTGTCAAGTTCATGCATGAATATGACCCAGGCCCCTCAAAATGTTAGAGAAAAATTCATCAGAAATAGGCACTGCTAAATGTTTTATCACCATGTTTAAATCTAAACGTAGAAATAACTAAATAGTGTAAAAGTTGGTATACACAAATTAATTTATATATAGAAATGTATAGTGTAACTAATGGAAAGAATAATTTGATTTGATTTGTAGACACCCAAGGTGAGTAAGGCATTATGCACGCCTACCTAAATGTGTCCCTTCATCTATCTGACCATTGTCAAAGGCAGTATAATGTAGTGTCGCCTGTGATCGAAGAGGTGAGGGTGTGAATCTGAGTTTTACCAGTTGTTAGATTTGTGACTTTCCATAAGTAACATCAACAGCTTGATTTTCCGTTTCCTCAGTTGTAGAATGGAAATAATAATACAGTCTACCTCATAGTTTGTTTGGAAAAATAAACAAGATCTCGTATGCATCATGCCTGGCACATAGTACTCAATGAATGTTCGGTATCTCAGCTGGATTTTCATAGCATGTCTCTCTTAAGATCATATCCTTATCCTTATTTTATTTTCTTGATTAATGTGCTAAAAGATCACCTTTGGAAACATACAGTGTAAAGTTTCCTTTCCACTGTGTTTTCAATAAATTATGAGCTTTCCATGTAATGATATGCATTTACTTTCATACCCCCCCTTTTATAAAAACACTGCCTAAACATTTATATTAATGAGTCTTTTCAGTAGTCATGAGTCTGGACTATGCTCCTCCAAAGACGTTTCCTCATAAATTAGCATTAATTGATGTCCAGTTTTTGGAAAATGTTAGCACACGTTATTTATGGCACGTTCTGTTCGTGTGGCGCCTCTTAATGTGAAAAAAAAAAAAGTTTTCAAAGGAGGCTCAAATGCTGTTTCCTTTGCTTGCAAAACAGGGAAAGCCAGGGCCTTTGCGTTTTTGGCAAACCCTCAGCAATATTTCTAGTTGCAGAGCGTGTGGGCGATCTGAAGGCAAGGGTAAGTTTGTGATCGTGCTTGGTCCAGTGGTTCTTTCCACAGTCAAGTTCAACCTGCCTGGGCTGTGTGCACTATGCAACCAAGACACACGGGCACTGTCCTCCAACCGAATGCAAATGCCTTGTGTCCAAAATAAAGCCAAATTTCAGAAAACGGCCATCATGCCCATGAACCTTCGGTGATGGGAAAAGCACCCAAGCATGCCAATATTCAAAGTCTTTCATTTTATTATAGTTGTGTTTCTATATGCATGTGCACATGTGCTGTTTGTGCTTTTGTAAGTATCTAGAGAGACGGGGCGGGGGGGAAGTGGGGGAAGATTGCATGAAAAAATAAGGTGAAGGTTTTGATATATTTTTTGAGCTCTCTAGGGAAAACATGATGTAAGATTGTAAGCAGAAACGTTCTTAAGCGTTGGGAAGTTTTTTCTTCATGTTAAATACCTTGAACTAATGTGTGTTGACTAAAGGTTCGTACAGATGTGCTAGAAAGCTACTCCTTGGAGACATATGAAATGGGTGGTTAGAATCTAGCACATAATAAATTTCCAATTAATCGCGCCTGTTTTTATTATTCTAGTATTAAATATTTGGTGATTTTTGTTTTGGTCTCTTTTCAGTTCTACTATATTTCTTGATTTGGGGGTAACAAGAGACTTAAGAAAACTCTCCTACTTAGAGATAATCTGTTTTTTACTATTTAAAAATCAAGAATTAGTCACTTTCTTTAATAGATCAGTTTTATAAGTATAAATCTGTACAGGCTATTATTTAGGAGATAACCAAAGTCAGCTGAAGGTATCTCCATTAATATTTAGATCAACAAAATAAACATAAGATGCTATTTGCATAAAACAAAAGCCCCCATTGAATATATAACAAGTTAAAAACCAATTTTTAAGTTCCATTGTATGCTCAACTTTTGAATAATAAGTGTCTACAGAAATAACCCTTTCTTTAAAGAATTTATACTTTTATTGAGGAGATGACATGGACACAGGGAAAAATGAGAGACAGAGAAACACTGTACTAGAGACTGTGTAATTTGTTGTCTGGTTGCCTCCATAACTAGAGAAATACAGAGGAAGTCAGTAGAATTCTCTGCAGTCTACAGCTTTTCAAGATTTGAGTCAGGAGAGAGTTGGGACCCGCGAATGCAAGACCCTTCCCAGAGGAGGGCACCTCACAGAAGATGGTCGCAAAGTCAAGGACTAAAGAAAAGCTATGTTCACAGGTAGCAGACCAAGTGCTAGGAAGATGGAGAGAGCAAACCATTCCTGAGTTAAAGTCATTGGTTAGAAGCATATCAGACAGTCCACCAAAATGTGAATGGTTACAAAGCGCAACGAAGACCGTGAGAAGACATGGCTGGGCAGAGGAGCAGATGTGTGTGATGGGTGGAGCGGTGGGCTCATTCCGAGGTCTTTCAGAAGCACAATTACAGCCCAGCTGGCGAGGCTCAGTGGTTGAGCATCTACCTATGAAACAGGAGGCCAGGGTTCCATTCCCAGTCAGGGCACATGCCCAGTTTGTAGGCTCGATCCCCAGTAGGGGGCATGCAGGAGGCAGCTGACCAATGATTCGCTCTCATCATTGCTATTTCTATCTCTCTCTCCCTCTCCCTTCCTCTCTAAAATTAATAAAAATATATTTTAAAGAAGAAGTGTACTTATACACGGTCTTTAGCATATCTGGGAGAATTCGGACAGGTTTTAGATGTGGAATAAGGGGGGGAATAACAGCTTATTTGGCAGGAAAAGATAGTGTTCATAGTCAGATTTTGTTAGCATCAAAAACCATCAGGGTAACATAGAGACCTTGTAGAAATAGGGATTTGAATTGGACACTGTTTTTTTTTATCTGCTGATATTTTAACCAGGGACAGGGAAGCGGTGCAGTGTTGTTGACCTTCTGTTTCTTCTTTAATGGGAAGGGATAAAAAACACAAACGTTCTAAAATTCTTGTAAGGGTTAGCAATAATATGTATTGTTTCCACAAGATCTAACACAAAATATCAAAATATGTTCTTAACAAATAATGCCTATTGTTACTATTTAGCTCGATTTCTTACTCAATGCTTGAACCCCCACACACCTCAGGTTGCATTGTGATTAGTGCTTGAATAATAATTAGAATACTAATTGAATAGTACTTAGATTTAGAATTGAATAGTACTAGTTTTCCTTTTTTTTTAACCAATAAAGATCTCATTCCATCTACTAGAAAACCTTCTAAATTAAAATATTCTCAGCCTATTCTAAGCATTGGTTTCAGTTTAATCCTTGGTACGTATTTTACACAGTAGCATGTTCATACTTGCTTTTGCTCTCAAGGCTTTGCTTCTCCAGCCCAAATGTCACTGCCATCTCAATGCTCAGGGACCTCATTGGTTCTCTCTCAGTGAGGGTGTCTTCCCTCTGAGAGAGGTAGTTTCAAAACAAACTCATGGTTGGATTTGACCAACACAGACTAGATCTGAAGAGTCACTTCTCTTACTCCTCGATGCTATCCTTCTAACTCAAGTGCAGTCTACGTCACACTAGCATGTCACAGGATTGCGACAGCATGCTATTATCTCAAAACTCTTTCTGGAAACTAATCCACACATCAGTTCTTCTACTGGCTGAGTCATTGGAGATGGTAAGTTTTGCAATTTCACGTACAGCCAGGAAGAAAAGACCTTTCCATTGCATTGAGCCTGATTTGAGAAACCATGCCAGATTCCTTCTCACACCCGGTTGATATCATCCCAAACTCCGGGAGAGTGGAAATGTGCCCACAGTTGTTTTCATTTGTTTGTTTTCTCCTTTGGCCCAAATGTGTAGATGTTATTTGCATCATCTAAGGGTCCTCCCCAAAACTCAGTTAAAAATCCACTATTAAATACGAGAATGTACATGCAGGAGGGCGATTGAAATGTTGTTTATATACTTTTGCTTTTTAATGTATTTTCTCCATGTTCCTGCTGCCCTTTCTTCCCAAACTCAATCTTCCCTTTCACCTTCAGCACTAGCCGCGTAAAAAGAAATGCAGTCACTTCACATCTTAGTAAATGGCATTTCAACTGTAAACAAGCAAAAGCAACCACATCAGTGTTATGTTCCCAATAAATATTAGAGTTTGACGTAGATTGGGTTTTCCCCTGCCTGCTCTGGGAACTCTTGATGTTCCCGTAATCAGTCTTTACTAGGTCCTGTGACTTACTCACTAGACGTTCTCCACTCAGCTTTGACCGTGGGATTGCATTCCCTGTTCAATGACATGGCGAAAGCTGGGAGCAGAATCTTGTGACTGTGATGATGTTTAAACAAAATGGGGGTAACCATTCCAAGGAATTGATTTCTTCATCATTAGAACGGGTGGATATGCACAGCCAAGTCCTCATAGTCTGTTTGCCCCTTTGCTTAAAGATAAACCATCTGTTAAAAAAAACAAACAGGGTCAGACCTGAAGAGCTTCAGGAAAGTTTCATGTTAAAAAAGCATTGAGGCCAGCTGGTGTGGCTCAGCAGTTGAGCATCAGCCCAGCAACCAGGAGTCATTGGTTTTGATTCCCAGTCAGGGCACAAGCCTGGGTTGCAGGCTTGATTCCCAGTAGGGGGAATGCAGGAGGCAGCCCATCAATGACATTTCTCTCCATTGGTGTGTCTATCTCTCTCCCTCTCTCTTCCTCTCTCGTGAAACAGCAATGAAAATATTTTTTAAAAAAAAGCATTGAACTGCTAATAATGGGACTGTTTTTCTGTAGCTGTGGCTGCTCCATCGAAGGCTAAGAGTAAATCCTAGAAGGGACAAACAATGGTTATGTCACCAAGGGGATGATGCAGGTGCAATTCAAGATGACCTTGCATTTCCAATTCACGAGAGTCACCAGCCATTGCAAATTTAGGGCCCACATGTAGGACCCCTTTCCGTTCAAGAGACTTATTCCCCATGTTGTTTAATAGCCCCATTGCCTGGAATCGAGTTCAACCCACAATGTCTAACCTGACAAAAATGTTAATGTAAAAGGAATACTGACATTTGCTCAATGGTTCATAAAAGACAGACTGTAGCAGAATTTCACCAATAATTAGTGTTACTCATCAGTCTGTGCTCCCTCAGTAGCCTGCTTCTGAAACTTCTGAAAATAGTTTCCCTTAGGGTAAATGATTTCAGGAACAAAAAACTAGACTAGAAATCAGATGGCACTCTGAAACGAAAATAGGTAAAAACCACTCATGGGCTATATTAGAGAGAGACATAACTCTGGAAATCTGAATCATAAGCCATTTTCAAAATGATGTCTTATTACTTTTAGGAATAAAGAGCAGCCTTCGGTATTAGCAAGCAGGAGTATTAACAGACATGCTTAAATAGATAAAAAGTAGTAAAAAAAAAAAAGAAGAGCATCTTAGCTATACATGGATACCAATGGTTTTAAGCATACTTAAAAGGAGTTTTTTAAATTAAACTATCTCATAAAATAATGTTTTTAAGATGACTTAAAACCCAACTTAATTCATTGTCATAATGTTGAGTTTCAAATGAGTGTAAAAACAAGTAAGTTTTTACCTCACTTATGTTTCTGTTAAAACAAAACAAAACATCATTGCCACGAGCCAGATACACAGTTTTTTGAAGGATAAACAAATGTGAGCAAACCAGGTACCATTTCGGGGGCTAAGGTAGTAGCACAAGGATGCGGACTTAGCTGACCTTCGGGCCATGGACGTGTAAGGTGGAATTTGGCACGTGATTCCTCCCACTCTCCTGGTATAGCTTCCCCACGGCAGCTATTGATGGACTCTCGGGGGCAACTCCTTGCAGCCGTTAGACCTATATTTTCAGCCCATTGGTCAAGACAGCTGAGGGTGGTGGTGAAAGTCTGTGATCTGGGGCAACTTATCTTCTCTCTGCATGTTTACAAATTGGGGGTGATAATAGTACTGTTTTCTCATAGTTCTGTAGATCCAATGAGGCACTGCAGTAAAACACTTAGCGAGATGTAGGCCACCTATTGAGTCCTTACCAATTGAGTTGTTGTTTGTGCTAAGGTAAATCGCCTAGAACCACTACCGTAATATTTCTTTCATTCATCCAGCTTTCCCTACTGCAAAGTACTGTGCTCTGCAGTGTGAGAGATGCAGAATTTTATGTAAAATGTCCACATTTAAGGAGTTTTAAACTTTGTGCAGGGGGAAAGCATTTCTGCAAATGTGTATGGATAGTGACTGTGGGCTCTGTGGTAGATCTAGCAGCCCAAGTGTCTTTGGTGCTATGTATATATCATTTAGAGCAAGACCAGTGAAAATCATGAAATTCACTGAGCGAAGCACAGGTTTTCATTGAGCAACTTCAATCTGCCAGGCTGTGTGCTTGCTGGTGGAGATATAATGTATAAAAGATATGGTGCAAATAATTGTACCACACTGACTGACAGACTGGAATCAGGATGTGTTCAAGGGGAAAGGCAGTGAATTCATCTTGGGCAAGAGGAGAGAGGCACGCAGTTTTCAGAAGTGAAAAGAGGTAAGCTGGTTTGGGCAGGTACACTGGGCCAGTGAACCCTGCCCACAGAGCCAGAGAGAAACAGCCATCAGTGTGGGGCGTTGAGCACCTGCCCGCAATCCTGTGTGGCTGAATAAAGAGAAGGGGGTCCCGGAGATGAGCCTGTAAGTAGACAGTCATCCAAAATGATTATTTATAATTCATACTCCAAATTGCTGCAGGTGTGGGAAATTACATGAAGACAGGTAGAATAATTATACCTGTATGTCCAGAATAACTGAAGCGCTCACCATTACTGCACACTCACTGGACACTGTCATTTGAATGTGTCTTTTTTATCTTATTCAAATGAAGGTCTTACTGCTGCCTCAAAAAAAAAACTTTCTTGAACATAGAAATTGTTATAAATAAAATTATTTGAAGTTATTCTCTTTTTCAAAGGAAAAGCTCTATGTGCTTTCTATTTTAGCCACTTTCCTTTTGGCAAGATTTTTAGAAAAGCTCTCTTTTAAAAAATACATATATTCATATATAAGTTTTCCTTCCTAGAGGCACAATACTCAGACATGAGGAAATATCCATCAGGAAGACAAAATAAACATATAATTCATAAGCGCCCTGAGCCAACTGGAATACATTGAATAGTGTAATAAGTCTGAGTGTGTGTCTGAGAGAGAGAGAGAGAGAGAGAGAGAGAGAGAGAGGAAGGGAGGGAGGAAAGGAGGAAGAAAGAGAAAGAAAAAAAGAGAAAAAGGAGGGAAGGAAAGAAGGAAGAAAGAAAGGAGAGAGAAAGATGAAAGAAAGAAAGGAAGGAAGGAAGAAAGAAAGAAAGAAAGAAAAGAAAGAAAGAGAAAAGAAAGAAAGAAAGAAAGAAAGAAAGAAAGAAAGAAAGAAAGAAAGAAAGAAAGAAAGAAAGAAAGAAAGAGTGGGTTTTCTAATCTCCTTCAAGACTTTTGGTCTATGATGTAGGTTAATAGGAATGATATCCCCATTCTCTCCCAGACTTACACAGGACAGTGTTAGTCAGCCGACTATCCCTCAAGGGATTGAGGGTTGGCAAACGATTGTTGCTTTAGGTTTTGCTCTGTGGTCTGACTCAAATCCAGTATATGCTAGTCTGCATGTGTCTCCTCCTAATAGAACTACCATTAGTGCTGGTTTCACACGTAGCAAATAGCATGAATGCTTTACCCACGACATGGAAGAGCTGGGATGGGATGGGAAATTGAATAAACTACAAATCCTTTCCTCATCCCAGACCACTCCAAGTTCAACAGGATGATTCCCGTTCAACATTATTGAGTCATATTGGTAAAGTTGTTAAGTGCTTAGAAAGCAGTTTTTGGGGACACATGATGTAGCAAAAACCCTTAAAATCTATGCTAATGAGGTCATCATCTGCATCCAGTCATCTCTTTAGAAGTTAATTTCCATTCCTTGAGAAAATAATCTACTTGAGGATACAGAGGGCACTTGAACCTGGGTAGAGCATTCTCCTTGGTCGTGGAGGGAGGGAGATGAATGTGAACGAGCCCCAACACATCCCACAATTACAAGACTATGCGTTATTGGGGTCAGGTAATGCCATCATTTCTGTCTTACAAAGAAGAGCACTTTTGAAAAGACAGGTAGACTTTAGGAGGCAGCACAGCTTAGTGAAGAGAGAACAGGTGCTGGAATCCACGGGATCCAGGTTTGTTTCAGCTCTGCCTTCACCCCAGTCACCTAATCACAAAGACATGTTTTAAAGATTAGAAAAGCTATGTCAAGTGCCTAAAGAGTACCTGGCACACAATAGTCCCAAAGGCTAGGCCTTAGTCACACATTTGATTTTTTTTAAATGATGATGTAACAAACTAAAAGTCAGCACATAGTTCATTTTCTGTGGTAGGAAGTCAAGGACAAATAGATTAGGTAGGAACTGATGCAAAGTAAGGAGAATGGTACTAAGTTAAAAGGGGAGTTTCAGGAAATTTGTGAAGACAAGGCTGGAGGCAATGGGACCACCCATCCTCCACTCCTCTACCCTCTCTAAGAATCTGCAGGGTACCTTAAAGGAGTTTTGGCTCTATGTGTAAAATGTATTTCCTCCCAATTTTACGTAAATGGAAAGACTGAGATGACTTTGAGTAACCTCTTGGCTGTGTCAGTAAAGTGCTGACAGTGCCTCCAACACAGAGTGATAGTATGGACATTCATACAGGGATTCCCCAGCCTGAGGTTGGTCATTAATTAGTTGCATGGCTTTGAATATGTGATGGTGATTTAATTTCTCAAGGCCTCATGTTTTTATCTGCAAGGGAAGAGGAATGTGCCGTGTTATCTAGACGTTCCTTGAGCACCAAGGAAGGATGGCTATGTTATCAAGGATTAGGAAGGGTACTGAAGCAGGAGAAAGATGGCAACGGGAGAGGATATGAACCTGTACCCAGCAGAGTTGAAAATTAAGCAGCTGTCACTCAAATCTATCATATATCAAATATATACTATAACACTTACATTATAGCAAGTACTAGTGCCCACTTATTCTTATACCCAGAGACACTGCGTGTTTATTTTAAGAAGCTCAACCCATCCTATGAGCTATATGTGCACATAAAAGTATATATCAAATATTATGTGACCCGGAGTCCTATCTAAATGCATAGATTTTGCTCAGTTGGCAGGAAAAAGAAGAAAAAAGAAAATATCCCCATTTGTTTTATTTAAAAGATTTGGAATTTTTTCATCTATTTATTTATTTTAATTCAAGAGAAAACCAGCAAATTCAGCCAGACAGTAGCTGTGTCTTTTGGCAGTAGAAATAATCTAATAAAAGCATCACATTTCAAAAGGGAAGGTGGGGGGAAGGGGAAGAAAGAAAACCCATCTCAGACATCGGTAACGTCATTTCAGCCCGAAATATATTTCACTCTGGGTTTGTGTTTTTTGGACTCGCACAGCTTACGATGGTTTTCATCCCAAGTTCATGCCACCAGAGCTGGAATTCATAACACAAACATTGAGACCAGGCAGTGATTGACAGTTCTGATGCAGTTAATACCCCGTAGTAGGTCTTCTACCACGGTCAGGAGTTAAGATTTATTTTGACAAGCTTTCTCCTGGTTTTGTAGACTGGAAGCTTTATCATGGGGCGGGGGGGATCCCATGACTATATCTATATCTGGCATAGATTATCAGAATCCATCTAGCAAAATGGTAGACAACCCCATCTGTCCCCTGAACACCAGACCCCACAGAGCCTAGAACTTGGTTTTAATTAAGTCATTACCATCTTTAATGGGTAGGATCTGGCTCTTGTTTTTGAGGTGGAACCAGATAAAAAGTGATCGCGAATGTAAGCTTCTCAATTAAGAAAGACTCCCCAATTAAAATAAATAAAGACCTTGCATTTTTCCTGAGGTCACTGTCAAGTTCTCACCTCCAAAACAACCTTTTGGCATCCTTTTCAAACAGAGGGTTTACATAGCTTTGGATTCTGGCCACTGGGATTTTTCTAGGAATGGATAAACGAGGGTGATGCTTCCCACAGGGATGTTTGGAAGAGGCTGCATTCGTAGAATATGTAGGTGTTTAGAACAGATTGCTATAACAGGATGGAGAAAACGACCCCTACCATGATCCTTTTGAAAAGAGTACTCATGCATTTCTTTTTAACATACATTGGTAGGAAACACATGGATGTAGCGATTATTTTTTTCAAACCAGGGGAATTGAAGCTGTGTAATATGTTTAAATAGTGTGTTAGAGCATGTTGGAAAAAACACACCCTATAATTAAGGTAAGGCATGCAATGTACTTAGCACAATTATTGACATTGGGCAGCCCTCAAGAAACTAAATCTGTTATGGCAGTAACAATTACTTGAGTTATTAAGTATAGTGATTTGATCATCTTCTTTGATTCTGAAGTCTTAGGTAGCACATATACATAAAGATGATCACTCCCCTACCCCCAAACCCCTTTGCAATACTCTGGCGACTTAGGGATATAACAGGAAAGGTCCTGTGAGGACAGATCTGCCATTAACTACTGTGAATTTCTTCTCCACAGACAGTATAATTGGGGAAGTTAGTTAAGTGAAAAAGAACAGAGACATATAAACCTCTCACTGTACATTTTAGCTGTAGATAAACCTATGGAATGGCTCCCCCTTACTTCTCAATACATTTTTTTTCACTGAGTCTAAGAAAAGAGGGGGGTGGAGGTACTTCTCAAAAATATTCAAAGATAAACACCTTAATTAATTATATTTTAAAATAAGTGTTTCTCAACATTTTTTAAATTGTGGTAAAATGCACATTACATAAAATTTACAATATTAACCATTTTAACTGTTTTTAAATGCACAGTTCAGTGGCATTAAATACATTAACATCAGTTGGTGCTGTCTCTTTTATCTTGCATACCAATTAAAAGATATATATATATATCTTTTATGGAAGGCAGAGAGAAAATCATTGATCAGCTGGTCCTGCACACCCCCTACTGGAGATCAAGCCTGCAACCTAGGCATATGACCTGACCTGGAATTGAACTGTGACCTCCTGGTTCATGGGTCGATGCTTAACCACTGAACTGCATCAGCCTGGCTGCACTATACTTTTAATTCTTTCTGTCACCCCTAAATGTGTTCATCCTTAAGGCAGAAATTACATCTTATTTATCTTTGTACTCTGAAATTTGATTCCAAAGTTAGAATTCCAAAAATAGGCCCAGAAGGAATAAAGGAATCAATGCAGCCAGTCTACCTTATAGGACGAACCACCACTCACGTTTCGCTCAGTGAAATTATTGCAGCATACCTCTCTTCACCGCAGTTACCGTATTGTTCCTAGTCCTGCCTTAGATCAAGTCAAGTTTATCTTTTCTAGGAGAGTCCTCCAATGATTTTTACACAAACATCATGGCCAATGTCAAATCGCCTGTTTCTAACAAACTTCTTCAGATCCTTTCCAGGACCCTCATCATCCTCTATATTTAGCTATGGATTTGGATGTGGAGCATTCGGGAGAGTGACAAGTCATTTCCTTTGGAGTTTTGAATGGCAAAAAAAAAAAAAATGGTAAGAACAAACATGGAATTCTAAAATCACATGACTTGGAATCACAACTTTAGAAAAACACTTCGGAATCAGGAGAATGTGAAAGTAGACACAGGAGACATATGTGTGATTATTCTAAGTTTGAAATGAATCTTATTCATGCTTTGCAGTTTGCAAATTTTGTTTCTGTCAACATGTGTAGAGCAAACCCCGACCTTGCCCAGGTCTCTCAGGTCACTTCACCTTCTACAGGTATCCAAGCTTCTCCACTCTTCCTGAGAAATTAGCTCACTAGGTAGAAGTTGATAAGATTTTAAATATTTTTTATTGGTTTTTAGAGAGAGAGAGAAAAGGAGAGGGATAGAGAGACAGAAACATTGATGAGAGAGGAACACCGTGGATTGGCTGTCTCCAGCACAGCCCCTACTGGTGTTCAAGCCTGAAATTCAGGCATGTGCCCTGACTGGGAATGTAACCAGAGATCTCTTGGTTTCTGGGGTCAAAGCTCAACTGGCTGGGCAGAAGTTGATAAGATTTTAAAAACAAAGAAATGGAGCCCCCATATTTATTCTTCTTGATTGTCTAAAGCTAAATTGTATCATACATCAGATTTTCCAATTTTTATTTTATCTCTTCTCATACCTTTTTCATGTACTATAAATGTGTGTGTGTGTGTATGCATGTGGGTATAATATATACATATATATATCTACACATACATTTCCTCTCATATATATATCGTTATATAACTATATACTCTTCATATATACACATACATTATCTCTCAGTCATGCGTGTGTGTATTTATGTGATTCCTTCCACCACAGCATTATATTCTCTCTCATATATATGTGTGTGTGCTTTGTAAATAAAGTGTGTAAGTTAAAAAATTCCAATTGTACTGAATCCAACAATCATATTTCTTTATCCTACTGCTTTGACATGAAAAAATACCTACAAGCTCTAAGTTTGCAATGACAAATGTAGACTTCATCTTGAATTTATATATGAGTGACATTTGCATGTTGATTCCTTTGCCGCCCTAATGGTTAAATTTCAAAGCACATCTTTCCTTTTATCTTCAGCTGAATGAGACATCAAAATAAGGGCCAGATAAAGGCGGAAGTCCTTTGTCTGAAACTGCCCAGGCCCGGCCAGCTGTGATGAAAACTGTCTGAAGTTTCACAGGCTTCTTGTCTGGCCTCAAGCTGGTGTTCGCCTCTTTTATTTTGGAGGTTTTAAAGGGATATTTCATTTTAGTACACAGTGTTGTCAGGGACAACGGAAGGCCTGTTCATAGTGGTATCTGGATATATAAGTTCAATTAAACCACTTAGTAGATAATAAACCACTGATTACACAAGAGATAGGTGTTGTCTTTTATTGTAATCACGCTGGCATCTAAGGTCACCCTAGTATTTGGATATACCACAGTGGGAAGTCCTTATGAGATTGTTTGTCCTGTTACTGATAAATCTCAGCTTTCATGTAAGTTTAATTTTCTAATATCTCAATGTAAGCGATCAACTGTTTTGTCTTAGTGTCTTTTTAAATATAAAACCTATTCATAGAAGCATCTGCAAACAAGAAAATATGATGGGGAGAGGGGTAAACAGACTTAATAGAGTTAAGAAAATTTTAAGAGTGTATTTAAACAAAAATCACTTGGAATCGGGCAGCACCAAACCAGAAGTGGTTAGGAGTACCCCTCCCCCAAACACCCACCCCCCAAACCCCAGGAGCCAGAGCCTTATGTAGAAAATACGTGGAAGGGAAGAAAGGAAATTATTTGATTGGCTATAGCTTAAAGCCTGATTTGTGATGGGCTGTCCTTAGAATTTTGAGTTTGTAACCTTGAGCCATTTACAGGCTGCTAGGGTATGAGAGTCACATCAGTCTAACAGCCTCCTTGTTTAGGCAAGTTCACAGAGTGCATCAAATTCCATTTGGTCAATTTTGAATAAGAAACCAGGTGATGTGATCTCAGCAGCAAGTCAACTTTTAAAAAGTCAGACAAACCAGTGGTCAGTCGTTAAGACTATCAAACATCTTTAGTATGTTCTTCCCCTTCAACTTCATTAAATATCATTTTAAGATGGAAGAGAGAATAAAAAAATATGCTACAGTTATCTGAGCCTATAGCTTTATTTTTATTACTTAACATTGTTTTTGAGAAAAACCAATGATCATTTCAGAATATTTTGTTTCCTAAAACAGCATAAAGGCAAGATCCTAGGACATATCATACAGTATCTTGAATCCAAAGAGGTCAGGACAACGTGAGATTATACATCTAAAGTCTCCAGCTAGTTTTGGATTGAGCTCCTGGGCGTCCTAGTGATGAAATCAGGTGGACTGACCTCCTCAGACTCACGTCTGTTTTCTTCATGCCTGAAAGTCCAGTCTCCTCAGCCTGACCTCAGTGCCTGGCCTTCTGCCTCCAGTCCAAGTTCCTGCTCCTCCACGCCTGTCTCTTCTGCACAGCATACATCTGTCAACCCAACTTTCCCTCTTCCCAGAAGCGCCCCCGCCCCCGTGCCTGTGCGCCTCTGTGCCTTTGCTCAGGATGTCCCTCCAGCTGGAATGCTCATCAGCCCCACGTCTGCTCCAGTCCTGACGCCTCTCCGAGTCCAGTTCAATTGCCTGGTCCTTCATGAAGTTCCCCACAACCCCTCATCCCTCTTCCTTTCTGTTATCCTACACTCGGTTAGGGTTCTCCCGTAGCAGTGATTTTATGCTGCTTTCTAGTGAGATCTTCCTGATGAGAGAGTGACTGTCTTGACAAAAAATTGTGTTTGTTTATAGCTCACTTCCAATTCAGTGCCTCCTAATGTCAGAGGACCTCAGATGACTGTAACCACGGGAGCCCCAAAATAATGACAGATATTTTAGGTTTGTTCAAGGGCAGTAGCTCACTCCCAGGTACCAACTTTTATTAAAATTACCTGTTGCAGTTTATTAGACCTTGGCTTTCCTCCAGTTGATCTCTCATCCTCCATTAGATTTGACTGAATTTCTTCACATCATGGTGGTTCTATGATTCTAAGACAGCAAGAGTCAAAACTCAACCTGGCCTGGCCAGTTTGCTAAGTAGTTAGAGCATCAGCCCACGGACCAAAGGGTCAAAAGTTCGATTTCTGCACGTATCTCATTTGCAGGTTCCCAAGCCTCAGTAGGGGCATGTGAAGGAGGCAACCAATCAATGTGTGTGTCTCTCTCCCCCCCCTCCCCATTGCTCTTTCCCTTTCATTTCTCTCTTCCCCTCCTCCCTCCCTTCCACTTGCTCTGCAAATCAATGGAAAAAATGCCCTCGGGTGAGGATTTAAAAAATAACAAAAACCAAATAAACAAAAACCCTGCTCAGTCTGTCAAGACCAGGGCTTCAGAATTCACTCCTTATTTCCCTCACATTACTTCAGGCAAAACAACTCAGAAAGCGAGTGAACAGGGTGGTGAAGTAGACTCTACTTCTTGATATCAGGAGTTTCTATGTTACATAACAAAAGATTTAGACACACAAAAAGGTAGATTTATGGGGCCCATTGCTATAACCCTCTATTATGCTAGCCTACTCCTTAAGCATCTCTGCAAGTGTATGGAGTTGTGTTATTTTTTCTTACCTGTAAGCTTCTGGACCAGGGACCTTGGACTGTGGTTCATTTCCATACTCAATAAATTGTGCTCATTGACCCCAACAGCTCATACACCCATATTGGGTCACTGGGATAAGGGGGCATTTTTTCCCAGGTATTTCTCAATGTTTGTGGTTCCTATCATAAATTATTTTCAGGTGCATGGTCCTTAAACCCTTCAGGATAATATTTATTTTATTCCATCCTACAATATGCATACCTAGGCTTTATGTTTTTTTAAATATATTTCCGTTTGTTTAAAATCATGATTAAGAGCAGAGCCTTTACGCTAGGCTGCCTAGGTTTAAATAGTCCCTCCAGCAATTATTGTCAAGTAAATTTAGGCAAATGATAACTTAAACTCTTTGCTTTGGGCTCCTCATCACAGAAATGGCGATGATCATACCCATCTCATAGGTTTTATGAGGATGAAATAACTAAGTATTTCTAAGTGGGAAGAATAGTACCAATCACATAGTAACTTTTTAGTCACTGCTATTATGATAATTACTAGAGGCCCGGTGCACGAAATTTGTGTGGGGGTGTGTGTCCCTCAGCCCAGCCTGCACCCTCTCCAATATGGGACCCCTTGAGGGATGTCCAACTACCCGTTTAGGTCCAATGTCAGAGGGAATGGGCCTAAACAGGCAGTCAGACATTCCTCTCACAATCCAGTACTGCTGGCTCCCAACTGCTTGCCTGCCTGCCTGCCTGATTGCCCCTAACTGCTTCTGCCTGCCAGCCTGATCTCCCCTAACCATTCCCCTGCCAGCCTGATTGATGCCTAACTGCTCCCGTGCTGGCCCAATTGCCCCTAACTGCCCACCCTTGCTGACCTGGTCACCCCTAACTGCCCTCCCCTGCTGGTCTGGTCCCCCCCAACTGCCCTCCTCTGACGGCCCAGTCACCCCTAACTGCCCTCCCCTACTGGCTTGATAGCCCACAACTGCCCTCCCCTGCAGGCCATCTTGTGGCAGCCATCTCGTGTCCACATGGGGGCAGCCATCTTTGACCACATGGGGCGGTCATCTTGTGTGTTGGAGTGATGGTCAATTTGCATATTACTCTTTTATTAGATAGGATTAGAGGCCCAGTGCACAGGTTCATGCACCGGTAGGATCCCTCAGCCTGGCCTGCACCCTCTCACAATCCGGGATCCCTCGGGGGATATCAGAGGCCTGGTGCACAGATTTGGCCCAATCCACACAGGCCAGCCCAAGGGATCCCACCGGTGCATGAATCCATGCATCAGGCCTCTAGTATGCATATAAGATCTTTGATTAATCTCTTTCTGCCCCCCCCCCTTTCCTCTGAGATCCATCAGTCTGTTCCATGTTTCCATGCCTGTGCATTGAGTCTGCCCCCTGGTGGTCAGTACTCGTCAGAGCAAATGGTTGAATGGATGCTTAGGCTTTTATATAGAGAGATTACTTTTATTAATCATCAAATAAAGAAGAGTGTATCCAGCTCCCTGATCAGATTGAGTGGATTGATCTTTTACTCACCATCTGTTTGCTGAATAAAACTTACCTCAGGTCAGCAGCTAAAGAACGAGGTGATATGAGAGCCCCTAGCATCTCTTTGTGAACAATTCCTGTCCACCTTGGGCTGTGCCATCTCCTGAGCTTTCTTTCTGGCTCAAGGATTCAGCATTTTACCAACAGTCCCCACTTCTCTTGCTCCTTTCTCTCTTTTTATTCAGGCTGATGTTGGAGTTTCAGATTCTAGAAGGACATACAGGTTGAATGGCCTGAGGAGGGAGGAAAGAGAAAAGAACATGCCCTGCAGTTCTTGGTCATCGCAGACCCCACTTCCTGCCTGAGTCCAGGGAACTGCGGATCAGATTTGCTGTCTTTCCAGCATCTCTCATTCTGCGAGGGCTGGTCTATTTCACGGGATGACACACACACACAGGGCACCCGGGGCCTAATACACTCAACTCTGTCTGCCTTTCAATTATTCAAAATTCCTTCCAGATTCAGGCCTTAGGATGTCTGTCAATCTTCGTTTCTAAGGTCATACATTTACATCTTTTCTCTCTTTTTGTAGTGCTTGTAGGAGAAGCTTTGTTACGGGGCTTCTACACAGAGGCCATTTTAAACCAGAAACTTTGTGCACCTAATTGCCAAGTTTATTTGGTTCTTGTATCCATTCAACCTAAAAATTTGGATGTGAACATTATCCAGGAATAACTGCTCCTTAAGTAAATAGAGTATGTTATTGAATAAGAAGCACATAGAGTCTTACACTGCAGATTCTAAGGTTTCCAGAAAACAGGTGACCCTCTCATGAAGATTTTTTTGGGGGGTAAGTGACTTGTGACCCCCAAATGAAAACAAACTCTAAGATGTCAGTGATGAAAGTGGGGTATTATTTTTTGTTTAAGAATTTTGAATATTGTAGATATAAGACCTTGTAGCACAAGGGATTTTATTAAGTAATTGCATGTCTCTGGATTATGGTTTTTTGGTGTTTTGTTTTTTTTGGAGGTAGAAGAGTAAGAAAATAAAAGATGGAAAGATATAGCTTCCTGGTTAAAAAGTAAAATTCTAAAATAGATATTTTGGACTTGTTTTTAGTGTCTATATCTTTTGCTAATCGGGAATCATTGTTTTGTGTGTGGCTGACTGTTATTTATGAGTTATGTTTTATGAAATTTTGATTTTGCAAAATGTTATTTGACCCATTTCTTTGCCATTGCATTTATGTTGATCCTGTACTTATCAAACTACCAGGAAGAGGCAACTTCATGGGGGGGAGGGGGGGAAGACATTTGTAAAAAATGTTCCTAAGTCGCTTAACCCTAAAAGAAAGCAGACTCCAAAATGATTCTAAATTTTGCATTTAAGAAAATGACAGAATGTGGATTCCTGCCTATTTTCTGGCTACCAGTATTTCCCCAGTTGCAAACTGATAAACCTGAGAAAGTAGACGTATTGAGAGGTATATATGAGTTCAATATGACTCTTAGGATCTTGCCCATTTTCAGTTCGTCAACAAAAACTGACGAATGGACCCTGGCCAGTTTCACTCAGTGTTTGGAGTGTAGGGTCTCAGGTTTGATTCCCAGTCAAGGGCACATATCTCAGTTGCAGGTCCCATGCCCAACCCTGGTAGGGTGTGTATGGGAGACAACCAATTAATGTGTCTCTCTCACATCAATGTTTCTCTCCCTCTCTTACCCTCCTGCCTCCCCTCCACTCTTTCTTTAAAAAAAAAAAAATCAATGGGAAAAATATCCTCAGGTGAGGATTAAAAGACAAACTGACGGATGGATAAGTCCAACCAAATTTAATTAATTAAGGTGTATTCCACAATCCAACCACATATAAAGCTGACTAAAAACACCACCACTATCAACAACAATACACATAACAACCACCATTGCTATGAGACTGACCGGGAAATAGATTCCAAGTTTTTTGTACTTAGTTCAACAGTACAAAGATTCTTAGGATCTTAAGTGATACCCATTGTAACATATGCGGGTCTATAGACCTCTCTCTGAAACAGAGTTGGACAAGACCTAACAGACTTAGTGCCGAACAGGTATAGCTGTGTGTGCTCACTGGTCATGAAAAATTAAAACAGTTTTGTAGTTTTGAAAATTCATTGAAGTGTTTATCCTTTTCTTTGGTACTTTGTCTTTTGTGAGGCTCTTTAGTCACCCTCACTAGGTGGGGTGAACACACTGATCTGCAATCACTTTTACAGAAAAATTGCTAATCCATCCTTTTCTACCTTCACAATTTCTAGTCTTCTCGAATAGAATTGTCTTTGATCTGTCCATTTTATAATAATTCTATTAAAGTTGGTCTTCCCTATGAACTGTTGTCACTTACCCTGACTGCATTGCTACTTTGATTCTTATTTCTTGGTGTTATTCATGGCATCTTCTGAGAATCATCCTAATTTCCTTAAAAGCACAGCTTTGAAAGTGCTTTTAGATCACAGTGTGATGTGCAAACTTTTTTTTGTTTGCTTTGACACAGTGGTCATATTTTCTGAACCAAGAAAAAAAGGCACTTACATAGTTTGGCAGTCATACGTGTATTTCTGGGAACAATAGGGGAAGATATCTGAAATTGGAATATGTTGGGAAATCTATATCATGTACTCACCATAATTACAGGGTTTGGTCAAGAAAACCAAAGCGATCCACTGGCCAAGAGGCTTGTAAACCGTCGTATGAGGTATTTGCGTTGGTTTCTGCTTGGAGACTGGTTTCTTCGGGAAGAGCTTTTTAATGTAGACTCCATCTTCAACCAAAAAGTCATCTTCTAGAAATCGTTTTCAAGCTTTAGAAACAAACCTCAGACTCTTGCTCTCGCTTTGTTTTTTCTTTATTTCATCTAATCAAACTGTTATCGTGCACCTACTGTGTTCTATGTAATTTGCTGGGTACTGGAGACTTGAGGATGAGTAAAACACACGTCATTCCCTCCCAAAGAAGGCACTGACTTACCCTGTGTCATTAAAAGTCTCTGGAAAAGTAGATGAAAAATAAACCCTGAATACTGTACTCATTATGAGATTATAATACATCTAAGAAGACATTTGTTAAGGACAGTTCATTGGAAGTGAGCGAGTTCTATTGCAGAAGGCAGTAATCGGGACTTAACAATTTACAGCAGAAATAATAAGGCTCTTAAAGAATAATTCTGACAGATGTAAAATTGTAACACAAATTTAAATAATAAAGAACATGCTAGGAATTTGACGAAACAGAGGAAAGTGCCAGGTCAAATTCCTCTTGGTGGCCATGGGTTCCTGGGTCCCTCTTGTCCAGCAGCAGCAGCTGCTTCGCTCTGTCCTGTTGCTCTTTGTAAGTGACCTGACAGTACAAGGCCACCTGAAGCTGATGACGTCACAGCAGCCTCTGTTCTCTGCTCCTCTTTTCCTTCCCCTTAGATGCTCCAATTCTGCCCCAAAGGAGTACTTTTCCACCAATGCTTTTATTTTCATCATTATTATTTAAATAGTAGTATTAGAGTGAAAATTTCTTAAATGATATAATGTCTTTATTGGCCTTGCTCTTTTCTTAATCTTAGCTCCAGGAATCACTGGCTACCTGATAGAAGAGTTGAACACCATCCCTATAGCGGAAGTTATTCCAAAGTCTTGGTTCAACCCCATGCTGTTTCTGATCACCATCTACGCTGCCTACCTATAGAATTTCTGATCACCATCTACACTGCCTACCTATAGAATTTCTGATCACCATCAACACTGCCTACCTATAGAATTTCTGACCACCATCTACACTGCCTACCTATAGAATTTCTGACCACCATCTACACTGCCTACCTATAGAATTTCTGATCACCATCTACACTGCCTACCTATAGAATTTCTGATCACCATCTACACTGCCTACCTATAGAATTTCTGATCACCATCTACACTGCCTACCTATAGAATTTCTGATCACCATCTACACTGCCTACCTATAGAATTTCTGATCACCATCTACACTGCCTACCTATAGAATTTCTGATCACCATCTACACTGCCTACCTATAGAATTTCTGATCACCATCTACACTGCCTACCTATAGAATTTCTGATCACCATCTACACTGCCTACCTATAGAATTTCTGATCACCATCTACACTGCCTACCTATAGAATTTCTGATCACCATCTACACTGCCTACCTATAGAATTTCTGATCACCATCCATGCCAAGAGAAAAGAACATGAACATCTTTGATCAAAGGTATGCACATTTCAACTTAAATACAGAACACCAGTAGAGAACAACAACAACAACAACACACACACACACACACACACACACACACACACACACACACTGCAAACACCTGCTGTGACTCCTATCTTATGGCCTAGACACCAGTCACTTATGACAGTACTATTAAATCTTCTAATCATGGCGGGGGGTTCATTATGGGGGCCAATGGCTGTGTGAAGCTAAGCTGATGTTGTTTTTTATGTTACAAAATAACAACATAGAGACAATACATTGTAAGTTAATAGGGCAATGATTTTGTCCCATTTTATTCCAAACAATGAAATGGTTTCTCTTGGAAAATGGTGGAGAAAAGAGTGTAATTCTGATGTGAACCATAATATTCTAGATGTATTTGTGCTATAGAAAATACTAGTTAGATAAATTATTGTAGTGATTTCACTCCAGTCTTTCACTGTTTCCACTTGTGTTTGGGGGATGGAGATAGTCCCATCTGATATTTTTGTTATGGAGAGAAATTTGACTTTTCTCCCCATGCCTCTTCCTTCGGCCTGGGGAGGAAGACATTTCACTTGTATGAGGACCAAACTTCAAGTGAGAAGGCAAAGCATACATCATCAAATAGTCAATGACTTAATAGATTAGTGAGGTGGTCTTTTCTAGCCTTATGCCAAAGTAAGCTCAGAATAGCAAATCCTGTGTAACATAATGCATCAACAGCTCTATTCTATGATAACAAAACCTAGCCTGTATAGCTCAAAAGACAGTATGAGACAGGGTTCATCTCTTATATTTTGTCATCAATCTCTTAATATATATTAGAGCTGATGAAACAGAGTACATAATTAACAGGTTACTAATAGGCTCATTGACATTAATTATTTTAATCTGCTTTCTGTCAAGTTTGAATCACAGTTGTTAATTAGGAATCAAATTGGCCAATTTAAATTTCTGTTCCCTCTTTGCTTTTTCTGCTTCCTAAAATAAAAATAATCATGGATTTGTCAAAAGGTACAGAAGAAAAACAAGGAAAGGTCTTGGATATCTCAGAGGCTATATTCTTGAACTAACAAAAAAAAAATAATCATCTTTCTAATTTTTCAGTGAATATTAAATTTCTCATAAACATAAGCCCTCTTTAAAGACAAACAATGTAATCAAAGATGAAAATCAATAGGTTTTAACTCTAAGTATCCAGAAATTAATTTTCATTATTTCTCATCTCTCAAATATGTGCCATAGTAGATATTTATATTTTAGGTTAAATATATTTTCGTAATTTCCCATGTAATCTGTTCCAGATACTTACAACATACCGGTCTGGGTAGCTAATTGCCTTTCTTGATTCCCTTTCAGATTTTCAAACAATGTTTACAATTAATCACGTTCTTTTTTTGTTCTTACTTGTTTGTTCTACTTCTTCTCTTTTAATGCCCTTGCCTTAGATGTCGCAGCCAAGAGCTGCATCATAGTGACACCAACTTAAGTCTCACGTATGCACACTGGGTCTCCAACCCATTAGTGCCCTCCGCCAGGCAAGTGTGGGGCCGCTAGACATGAAGAAGCAGAGCTTTGGTTTACACATGTTGACGTGAACAACTCAGTTGCACCCGTTCTGAGAGTAACTGCTCAGCCCACGATGAGTGAATAGGTCATCCACCAAGAAATAGAAAACACAGAAATGGGCCCGCCATGGGAGCAGGGTAGCAAGGTGCTGACAGCGTAATGAATGGCTTGTCTGTTATGACAGTAGGACACCTTGCAATGCCAAGAGCAAATATTTGAAAGAGTATGCAATGCAGGAAATGTACGTATGTTCTGTATATAGGACACTTCGATTGCCTGTATCACTAACAGATGGGCAGAGTTTGAGAAATCTTATTTTATAATGTGCAACATCACCCTTGTCAGATGCACTTGGAGATCCAGAGATTAATGGAGCATGACACACAGAGTAAAATGGGAATTCCACTGCATGTACTGAGGGATTGGGGGCCTTAGGGATAGATGAGCTCAACATCAAATCTTTTTTTACAGGCCTAACTCTGATCTCATTTATAATTTAAGAACATACAGCTCCAGGCACCATGTCTGATGAAATGGGCAGGTAGGTAACTTTGTGAGATGCCTTTTGATGAAATTAAAGAAGGAAACCATGGCTGAGGAGTTCAGTGACTAGATGAGTAAGAGGTCTACTTCTTTCTGAATTGAGACCACTTACAGCAATGTTGAAGGACAGTAAAATGGCTAAACTTATAAAAAATGGTATTATCTTCACTTGGACTTACTGTAGAGTTGTAACTGAGATCATTTTTACTTCAATCACTATAGATAGATGACCCAATGTAGATGACCCTCGTCCACTCTTGTAAATATACTTGTTAACAGTAACACACATCATGAAGATGAAGAATTAGACTCATCCACTTCAGAAATTGAGGGTTTATTTTAGGACCTCGAAGGTTGAAAGTGTATGCCTGGTAGACTAGACCCTGTGTAGGTCCTCTTCAAGAAGAAAGGGGGGAGACACCTGAAACCCCGAGATAGCTGTACTGTTAAAATTTCATTCATGCTACCTCAGCCAGATTATACCTCAGAGAAGTCTCTCTCTTGTCTCATTGTTATGGGCATTCCCCTTCATTATCCATCTGTTTAACTGGACATTCTCAATACCAGGTGCTACTCACGAGGCACGACAGGCTTATTCACCTACATTATGTCATTGGTCCTTACAATTCTCATGAGAGTAGAGATGAGGAAACTGGAATTTAAAAAGGTTATGTAACTTGCTCATAGGCCAGAATGACAACAACATAAAAATGGTGCCCAGCTGGTGTGGCTCAGTAGTTGAGTGTCAACCCGTGAACCAAGAGGTCACCAGATTGATTCCCAGTCAGGGCACATGCCCAGGTTGTGGTCTAGATCCCTAGTAGGAGGAGTGTGGGAGGCAGCTGATTGATGTTTCCATCTCTCTCTTCCTCTTTCTACCTCTCTTTCTAAAATCAATAAAAACAGCCCTAGCTGGTTTGGCTCAGTGGCTAGAGCGTCCACCTGTGGACTGAAGGGTCCCAGGTTCGATTCCAGTCAAGGGCACATGCCCAGGTTGCAGGCTCGATCACCAGTAAGGGGCGTGCAGGAGACAGCTGATCAATGATTCTCCCTCATCATTGATGTTTCTCTCTCTCTCTCCTTCTCCCTTCCTCTCTGAAATCAATAAAAATGCATGTTTAAAAAAACATAAATTTAAAAATAAATAAGTAAATAATAAAAATTGTTATAGCAATGAGAATCCATGCCTCTTAACATACTTTGTATTTATACTCCAGTTCCCCTTTTACTCATGATCTTACTTTTCTATCCCATTTTATCCCTCTTCACAGACGTGACTTAGAATGGGAAAGTAGCCCTTTTGTCTTTAGAGCAACCAAAAAATATTTTCAGTGTCTCTGCAGAACAGGATTAAAGGGAGCAAAACATTTCACTGGACAGTAAGTGAAAAAAGTTGGTTCTAAGGTCAGACTGATTAGGTTTGAAGTGTGGCTTTGCCTCTACATGTGAATAAATTACTTAACCTCTCCGTAAAATGCAGGGACATAATACAACACTTCTCATACATTTTGGTAACCATGAAATTATCTCAAACCTCCGAAATGCGTGTAAAATGAACTAGTAGGTGGCAAGTGACTCATGCAAGTCAATAGTAGTTACTGTTGTTGTTCTTGCTTTTAAAACTTTTGTTTCTGGGATGAGGGCTGTGATTACCCTATGGAGACTGAAGGGTATTGTTCAGCCAAGTGATCTATCATTTGGTTTGTTAGTTCTGTCCACGGACTGAGTCACAAATCCCCCTGGGGACTTGAAATTCTGCAGAGCCTTTTCTCCCTCTCCTCTAATCCTCTCCGAGAAGATAGAGCAGTTAATGAATTAGCTTGATCTATCTCCTTAAGCTTTACTGTCATCAGCAAATTACCCTGCCGAATATTACAAATGGACTTCACAAATTAGAAATCATGTCCTTAAATTGCTTCCTTCCTCCCTCCATTCTCTTATTTCAAAAACTTGTAAATCAACTCCCAATCAACTTGGCTCCGTCCGACAACATCGGATCGGGCGTTCCTTCTCCAGAATTGTGTACGGAAACCTCTCTGGCGGGACCTGTCGTTTTGTTTGCTAGGACTCTCCAATGACTTCCACTGTAACAATTATTTAAAGGAAAGAAAAAACGGGGAGGGGGGGTTGATCCTTCTACCAGAGGATTACTGGAGGATTAGAATCAGCACAGTTTCAGTCTCTGTGATGCTTATGGATTAGGTCTGGTGAATTGCCTGTATTGCTCTAACTGACATACTGACATTTGTCTTTTACCTAACGGTAGAAAGAGAATTTCTAGAGGCACAAGAAACATTGGTTAATGCTGACCAAGATAACAAAACGTAGTGATGGTGCTGCTAGCAAGGCAGACAGGTGGCTTCTTTATAAGGACACTGGGACTCGAGTTCCTATTTTCTTTTGACCAGTGATGAATTTGTGAGCCAGGATTGACCTTGAAGATAGTGAAGTACGCGCCTAGTTTTTTTTCATTGGGTGAGCCGCCCAAAGCTAAGTGTCTTGCCCACCATCCTGGAGGGGAAGTTCGTGGGGAAACAGTAGGGCCATGTTTCTTTCACCAGAGTAGCCACTTCTGAATGAACGCCAAGGTTTCATTTGACTTCGTTTTAGCTCTCATCCACAGTCCGGGATCCAGTCAACATAGCCAAGGAGTGCATAATTAGCATTGTTGTTTGTTTTAATGAGCATGTGGTTTGTATTATTGTTTTGGCAAGCTGCGTTCTGTGTACAGCTTCCTTGGTTCCCTCCCGGCTGCCTGTGCACACATCTTCATAATAAACACAACCATCAGTGTGCTGCCATGGTCCATGGCTGCCCTCCGGTTCAGATTTCAAATGTTTCTGCCTATGTAAGTTCCCTTTGGGTGACTATCGGTGAACGAGGTGGCTATATCTGCTAAAGATGGGAGGAAGGGCACATGAAGCCCCAATCTAGTAATTTAAGGGGATAGAGGAGAAAAAAGAACACATTTCACAAGAATAAAGAGAAGATGCTGAGAGAGAGCAGCATTCCAATGGTAGGGTATGACTCAGATGGACTGGTGATAACTGACTTAGCAAGGTCAAAAAAGCTGAATTCTATGTTGGGAAAAGCTGTGAAGCAACCTCATGTACATTGCAGAACTTCCCCTTCCCCCCCCCCCCCCCCGCCCCAAATCTGGAATTAGCAACAACAAGAATTCTTTTTTAAAAGGATATATTTTCATTGATTTCAGAGAGGAAGGGAGAGGGAGAGAGAGAAACATCAATGTAAGAGAGAATCATTGATTGGCTGCATCCTGTACTCTCCCCACCCCGGAATCGAGCCTGAAACCCGGGCATGTGCCCTGGCTATAAATTGAACCATGAAACCTCCTGGCTCATGGATTGATGCTCAACCACTGAGCCACACCAGCTAGGCAGCAAAAGGAATTCTCCAGATGAAGCTAAAGGCAGAGTTACCACAGAGGAAGTGGTCAACAGTTTCAACAAAAGGAAATGTCAGACAACCAGGTCCTCTTGTCATTTTGCAGAGCCAGGGACTGTCCTGCATCAGCATTTTACTTGTGTGGTGGAGGCACATTCTCTGGAGGGAGTAACCCAATGGACTCTGGCCTTGGAGACATCGGCCAACAATAGGACTTCATGTGGAAAACAGGCTTTGAAGAGACAGTTAGGTTGTGAACATGTAGATCCCAGATCTCCACCCCACTGGGTCCCAGAATGCTAGCAGCACCTGTGTACCAGGTAGATCCTTCTGCACGTCAGAATGAAAGATAACAAAACTGAGTGTTAGCATTTCATTTAAGATATAGATTGGGATCAGTAAAGCTTTTCTGTGAAAGATCAGATAGACAATATTATAAAGTCTGTGGATCTCGTAGCATCTGTTGCATATTCTTCGCCCTTTGGTGGTTTGCTTAATTTTTATGATTATTTAAAAATGTAAAAAAAAGAAGAAAAAAGCCCTGGCTGGTATGGCTCAGTTGGTTGAGCATTGTCCCATGCACCAAGAGGGTCGCTGGTTCAATTCCCAGTCAGGGCACATATCTGGGTTTTGGCCTCGAAACCTGGGAGGGGGGTGTACAGGAGGCAGCTAATAGTTAGTTCTCTCTCATCAAGGTTTCCCTCTCTCTCCTTCTACCTTCCTCTCTCCTTCTAAAATCAATAAAAACATATTTAAAATTAAAATGTAAAAAAAAATATTCTTAGTTTGCTGGCTATGCAAAAACATGCTGTAGGCCAGATATGGCCTCGATTTGGACTATGGTTGCCAACTCCTGGGTGTGGGGGATCAAAATATTTATCCTGTCGCCACAAACTACTGCAGTAGTATAAGTAACAGGCACCTTCTACCTGTAAGCCTCAGATCAGATAAACTATAGGCATCTTCATATGCACCGAGATATGAAGGAACTAAATCCCACAGAAACCTCATTTCTAGGGTGAGCTATAATCAGGTGTCTCCTCCCTGGGGATAATTGGAGGCTGGACACATGCTGGCTGCGCATTGGGCCTGCCTAAGGCAGAGGGGCTCTGCTAGGGAGAGGAGAAATCCATAGAAATTTTAACAGCCACACCCACTGGCATGGACTATTTGGATCTAGAGATATTCTAAAATCAAATCTACTTTTACCTACCCACTGGATCTCAGCCACAAGAAAGGACTCATAGACACAGACAACAGTATGGTGATTGCCAGAGGGAAGTGGTGGGGGACGAGAGTGGAGGTAGAAGAAGGTAAAGGGGGGATAAATGATGATGGGAGGAGACTTGACTTGGAGTGGGAAACACACAATACAAATACAGATGATGTATTATAGAATTGCATACCTGAAACCTCTGTAACTTTATTAACCAATGTCACCCCAATAAATTCCATAAAAAATGTCTCTAAGTGCACAATAGAGGTAGTGGGGGTTAAGGCTCGAGTTCAGCTAGGAAGGCATAGAAAAATCTCCATCTTACCATGTAAAACCACAAGAAAAAGAGAGAAGAGAATCTGCTCTACATTGACTTAGATGTTGTAACCACCTAGCAGGACTTTGAAGTGACTAGTATAAGTGTGTTAAAGAAAAGGGAGAAAAAATATGTACAAAATGAGGAAAAGATGGGTAGAGAATTTCAACAGAGAAAAGGAATCCTTCCCCCCCCAAAAAAAAGCATCAATGGGGATTCTAGAACTGAAAAATCATAATCCCTAAATTAAGAAATTACAGAATAAACTTAACAACAAACTAGGTACTACACAAGAAAGAATGAATGAACTTAATAATGTGGTGAAATGAAGAAATCTGAAAAACTGGAGTCGTAACAAAGCCAAATGGTTCAGAAGCAGTGATTTTTGTTGAAGCTGAATGCTTTTTCTTGTGAAAAACTGCACAGTTTATTCATTCTGGTATATCAAACTCATAACAAAATTTCTCATTTGATTATGAATCTCCCTAATTCATGTCTTCCTATTTGCATACTACAAGAAGAGAACCAAGCAAGTATGCAGACCATTTTGTTTTCAGATTGACCTCATTTATCTAAAACCTCTGGGTTTTGTAAGTAAACTTGTGCTCTATGAGCAGAATTAACCAGACAACTGACTTCCTTTTCTTTTTTTCAAAACATATATCAAGTGTAAATCTGCCCTCAATCTCAACATAGTGTTCCTTAGTAGTCTCTTTCCAAACTATTGTTCACTGCATGGCCTGTTTTAAGAGAACTAAATGTTTTTCTGTTCTTTAAATTCTATACTCATACAAGACACCGTGTAAATCAGCTCAGTGAGAAAAGCAAAAAAGAGGGAGAGGTGAGAAACCATCTCACCTTGAACTCTACATGCGATTCAGGGGAGCAGTTGCTGGAGTCACCCCTCATTTGATTTGGGTGGCTTTTCAATCCAAGAGACACGGGTTCCATCTCCTCCCGAAGAAGGTAGACATCTGGAGTTGATCTGTCTCTGTTTAGGAAAGAACTGTCAGCAATTCACCATCACCATGGCCTGTAAAAGTTTTATGGAAGATGAGCAATGCCTCTCAAGCCTGACTAAAGATCCCAGTACCAACCTGAAAACGGGCTGCTCCTCCCTAATGAGAGCTTGTTGACTGTTAGGTGCGCAGGCCTGGCTTTTGCTATGGTTTATATGACTTCTTAGAAGAAATTAAAGGCTGCAGGTCATTCTCTGCCTGTAGTTTGTGAAAGATCTGCTGGTTTCGCAGGGAATAAACCCAACAGCTATGTGCCTCTCTACTCACTGTTCCTCATGTTCTCATCAAACCCCACCCTCGATGCGATGACATTGATATCATCTCCCAAAGATGCCCACACCTGCCCCCCCGGAGAGAAGAAGGGCCCTCTCTCGGGCCAGTCCTTTGCTGCAATCTTGTCTTATCTTTACACACCACCATCCTGAGCCCGTGGGACAAGGACTATCGCCCGTGCTGGGCACTGGGGAAGCCAGCACCCCCAACTCAAGCTGATAACAGGGCGATGCATGAATTGGCCTTTTCAACCAGCCTCATGGTGTCCAGCCAGAGCTTATCTTCGGTTTTAAGGAAGGAAAAGCTGAACTTGGCTAAAAGCTTTTCTTTCTTCTCTCTTCCCTTGATATCCTATAAGTCACCAGGGGAGCCGAATATTGCAAAATCCTGTCATGAAACAGCAGGCTGATAAACCGAAAAACAAAAACAGATGTGGAGCAGAGAAGGTTTTCTGGACATTTGTTTCTTGCTTTGGACCGATTCAAGTGCTGGGTCCCTAACCCTCCTCCCACTCAGAAAAACCTAATATTTCCTCTGCTTCTGACTATGGCAATCCTTGGATAATTCACATCTTTGGATAATCACCTCTCCCACATTGAAGTCCAAATAAAGTGATGGGAAAACGCAGAATAAAAATAATATGTGACATTTATTGCATGCGTATGTGCCAAACACTCCGCAGGCAGTATTTCATTTAAACAGAGAGGGGGCAGAGCACTCACATCCTAGAGGCAGATGGCGGCTGCGTGGAGTCAAATCCCAGCTCTTGCTCTCACTAGCTGAGCAGCCTGGAGCAAGGGAAATACTAATGCCAGCACCCCCCTCTTTAAAAGTTAATATTTGTAAGTTGCTTGGAACAGTGTTGGCACAACATAAAACCTCAGTAAGTGTAAACTGTTAATCATATTATAATGCCATGAAAAAGGTAGTCTGAGCAATCCTACTATGTATTTCACATGAAGAGCTGAATCTCCGTGGCATTAACTCCCGTGTGAAATATTATGCAAAACTGGAGTCAAAGCCCTTGTCTGTTGGACTCCAGGGCCCAGGCACTGAACCGGTCTCCCACACAGTAGGACTTCCAAGGCAAAACCAAAACGGAGACCCCGCCAATGTAGTGATTTCTGCGTATGTGTGGGCAAAGTATATCATTCAGGCCCCAATCTCTGATGCTTCATGTTCACAGATTTGGACATGAACTCCACAGATTTTCCTCAGCTTGCCACTTGCTCCATGAAGGCACAACTGCTTTGTTCATCCTTTGATTTGAGGACTAGCAACAACATCCACTTTGCAAAGGGACTGGTCTCTCCTACCCTAAGAGTGAAAAGAAACACATACACACTTATGACATGGATGGATGAACTGGAGAGGATGGATACTGCCTTTTCTCCCGCCTTCCCTGAGATATATCACATAGGAGCCTATGGGATGCAAGTGAGAGAAGCCCGAACTTGTGATGGATGATGTGTCAAGTGTTTATCGTCCACATGATAAGATTTCCCTAGAGAGGGTGTTTCCATGGTTGGGTAATTGAGTAACTCAAGAATGTCCACTTTTCCACATTATGACTTTAACATAATTCCTGTCATTCCCAGTCTTGGCCTCATATGATGGCTGTAAGATCAGCCCGCTTTTTAACGTGGTCCATGACCTCCTTCACAGCTAGCTGAGACACGTGACTCATTCCTGACCACTCATATATAAAAGTGATGTCGGCAACTTTCAGAAGGAGCCTTTTCTACCTTCCTCCATCCTTCTTGGACCCGTCAGGGTTGGCAGAATGGAAATCTGTAAATAGTAGATTCAGCACTGAAGGATCTACCATACCAACCCAAATTGCTTACTATTATATAAAAGGATATGACAGTTTAATCTCATTTAAGCAATTACGGACTTGATTCTCTTTCAGTTGTATCCCATGTATCCTGATAATAGTGTCTCTGCTAAGTTTCCTCCATAACCCACACTGGACATTGCAATGGGAGTGATGGTCTAAGGATAAAACAGTTCATTTCACTGTCCGATGGCAGCCATTGTTCTCATTGTACTGTTGCCTTTTTAGTCCCCGCCTACTTCCAATGATATCACAGACCTCTACTCTAGACTGACGGCAATCCAGCAATCCTGGCCTTCTTCTCTTCCCCAAGGGTGAAAACAAAACAAAACATCGACAGAAATCTCATTTGCACCCTGGGGCCTTATGCCGCCTATTCTTTTTCTCTGTCTTCTCTTCCCCAGAAGCTTTATGCAGTCACCTTCATCTCCTTCGGGAAGGACCTCAGCTCCCATCTCCTAATGAGGTCTTTCTTGACCATCCTTTCTAAAGGAACCATCACCACCACTCATACCACTCTTTAATTGGCTCATGGCTTTCAACAATATCTGAAATTTTCTTGTCTAGTTATTTGGTTACTTGTTCATTATATGCCTTCGCCATCAGAATGTAAGACCCAGGGCAGCTAAGAGGTTATATGCGTAGTCAGATCAGTCTTGTAAAGCACAGCTCCATATTGTAGTTTGTATTTTCTCCAGCTTTTAGCTGAATTTTCTGGATCATTCCATAAGCGTTCAGATTACTTGAGGTTGTGTGTCAGCTGGAGTCTTATTACGTAAATGATTTTGTGCTCCCCACGTACCTGGGATGGGGATTTCCAATAGACCACACGAAACTCAGAAGCTAAGAGCATTTTTAAAAACAAAATCATAAAGAAACTTAGAATAATTAGGAATGAAGCAGCTAATTGGGAGAATAAACATCCTAAATGATGTCTAATTTGGTTGAAAATAACCAGGATCCACTTTGTGACACTGGGGAAAGATTACGGAAATTCTTGACTCCTGGCTTAATTTGCAGTCTGATCTCGGGGGGGGGGGGGGGGGGGGCTGTTAGAATTCTCCTAAGGTGGATGGGCACTTTCTAATAAATCCTAAATGCACTGAGACTCATAGGAGACAACAATTCCAAGTCAAAGTTGGAGAAGTTTTCTGCATGTTTTCAGTTATCTTAAAAATTAAAAACAGCTCTGTCGGCAGTTTACTTGTTTTAGGTGAATTTGGAAACACTCCTAGCAAGTGCTTGTGTGAAGGCAAAATAATTATTTGCAACAGATTATCAATGAAAAATCAACCTGGTCTTTATCTGCATCATAATAACCCATCCATTGTGGTGATTTTTAAGCATCCATTTTATCATCTAAATTAAAAGTAACCTATTCTTTAAATATTCTCTTTCTTTCTTCATTCATTTGAAAATTGTTTTTTTGTCCACATGCTATGTTACACTGGCAACATGAAGCGATTGCCTCAATATTTGGATGATAAATGGATAAAGGGATGTTGAATATCGAATGAAATGTTTTTCCTTGGGAATTCCACATACCTGCATTAAGTCACATAATTCTATTGATGTTCTCAGCCAGCTTTCTAATGTTTCAAGCCTGTTTTCACTCTATTATTTTTCTCTAAGCAGACTTAACCTTACAAACCAAATAATGACATCCTTCCGAGAAGAAAAAAAAAGTTTCCTCAAATTACTTCAGCGGACTTCCGTTGATGTTTTATTTTCAATAAACCTGGAGGCAAAGAGCCACTTTTGAACTTTGCCCTTTGCCCTCTGAGTTTCACAGCCTGGCAAAAGATCAGTACCAGAGTCAAACTTGTCCACAAGAATGAAAATGATATGCGCAGATTGTTATTTATTCAAGTCCCTGATTTTGTTTACTGAATTTAATATAAACTTTGTCTTTTGATTAAAAGCAAATGTTCAAGTTCTCTGTAGAGACCTGCTGTTCTAGATGATTGTATCTTAAAAAAAAAAAAAAAGAAAAGAAACTGTAAAGGACAAAAATTAACTGAAAAAGGCAGATCCCTAGCAGGAATTCCTTTGGTATAAAACAGCAACAGATAATGAGGAGGCCTTGTGGATATGTGGGGCTGAAAAGGGAAGAGAAGATCAAAAGGACACCATGCTTTACTTAGGAAGGTCTTCTGAAATATAGCATTCAAAAACAATGGGTAGAATGTACCAAAATTAATAAAAATTATGATTATTTTCAGTTAGTGGCTCCACTTCTTGAAATTTGCCAAAATGAAATATCAAGGAAGCACATACAGATAATGTGTTTGGTGGTTTTGGTACTTTATGCCTGATGAAATAACTCTAAAAGTAATAATAATGATGATGCTAGGAAAATGAACACATAAATTATATTCATTTCTTGCAGAAGAGAGTTCCACTTAAAATGTTTTATAGTATATCAACCTAACTGAGAAAATTATCGAAGTATTCATGTATGTGGGGGAAAAAAGCAGGGTTCTAAAATTGCTTATCAATGTGATTAACCATTTGTACAATCTCTAAATTACAGGTAGATTGATATATATAAGTTAATTGTTCTACTTCTCTGGTGTGGGGCTCACAGATAATTCTCATTTTTTTTTATTATATGCTTTTATTTTAATTTTTTCTATTAAGAATGCATATTGCTTTGACAACTGATCAGTCATTTTTTAAATGCTCTTTGAATTTATTTCTAGGCACGCTAAAAACACACACACGCTATTGAATTGATTGAGACCCTGAATATTTTACAGTGTCCAAAGAAGCATGTGGCAATAAACTCCATACCCATTTGTTTCTTAGTAATTTCTGGTTTGTCCCACTTTAAGGAAAGAACCCTTAACTACTCAACAAAAGTATCCATAAACACCCATGCTGGAGTCAGCTTTGCTCTCTAGACATTGCTAGGAATTTTAGAAGTTTATAATTCTTGTCCTCAGGGAGTTTACTATCTTGCTGGAAAAAACACATTGACTATTTGCAGTATTTACAGGATAATTAATGGACAATTTGTGTGGTCCCTAACCAATTGTGTGGTCAGTGTGCTGAGTTTATTCCTCTTCTCAGATGAAGTTAAAACTTCAGTGAGTGGCCAGGGATCTCATAGAATTAATTAACAACAACAAATACAGTAAAGCCACAGTTACATTTACTGCGTTGTATGTAGTCCTCTAGTCTAAAACAGGGGAATGAAATATGGACACCTTCTATTGCATTTCAGTTGTTGGGGAATTAAAATAAAGGCATCCAGTTTACATCAGTCAACCCAATGAAGATGAAATATTAAATCAAATAGGGATTCTGTCTCAAGCCAGTTTAGGCACAACACACTGTCAGCTGTTTGGTGATTTTATTTGGATCCAAAATGGGATTGTTGTGGCCCCGTAGAATGTCCTTTGTAAGTGACTCATCTGTATCTTGCCCTCACATCCTATGGTTATAGATCATCTTCATACAAGTTCTAACTTAAAGCAAAACAACAACCGAATAATGAAAAAAAAATGGAGACAAATAAAAATTAGTGGTAAAAAGGCTCAATATCTGTAAGTAATTAAATTTCACATTGAGGCCTTGGAATTTGGTAAGCAAGAGATCACGTTTCACTCCATTAATCTGTTCTTTTTACTGCCCACAATAGGAAGCCAAGAATGGGAACCAGTTCCCAGAGTCTTGTCTTAATAAACTCATAGAATCCTTACCAGTAAGAGAGTCTTCCATGGTCAACTTTTTGATCAAAGATTGCAACTTTGCTGGTTATACCAAGAAGACTTGTTTCAAACAAAACCACTATAGTATTTAACCTACACCTGGAATAGAAACAACTGTGGGTTGACCAGTTGGATAGCTAGAGTGTACCAACAAATGACTGCCTTATGACAGTTTTAGAATACAACATCATACATGGTACTGTGCTTAGGCTATCAAAGGGAATGATGATACACATCTTTAGCAACCTGTTTTGTGTTGATGGTGCTTTTATTTGCTTACTTGTCATTTTTTTACTTTTGGTTCATATAAATGTAGGGAAGTTTGACTGCCCCAGTACCTTAATGACAAGAAAAAAAGGGGGGGGGGGGGGAGATTTCATTTCATGTTTCTATTTTTTATGCAAAAAGCAATACATGTAATTACAAACATTCACTGAAGTAACGGTCACTTCGCATGACCTTTAACTTACCTCAGCTTACACCGAAGTCACTGCCCACACCATACAATGTCAGTTGCAACATTTAAATGTACCGCTGAAAATTCATTTCACTTACTTTTAATGAAATGGGCAGCTGGATAATCCCAAGAGTGACATTATTGGATCACTCAAGCATTAGGGGATGGGGCCTCCCTGAGAAAAGCTTTTCAGCTTCCTTTGTGAACTTTTATATTCCAGAATCCAGCTCCTTTTCTCCTAGAAACTGGTTAAAATCATCTGCCATCGTCTAAAGAGATTTCCATGTTTTATTTTATCCCACTTATTATTGTGAGATGTCAGAATGAGTTTTCAAATAAGAGCAAAGCATGCTGGGAATCAACCCTATGCATGTAAACTCAAAGAGAGGGCCAGGCAGTATACATTTCAAGGTACCAAGGAGAACTTAATTTTTCAGTATTGCTTTGCCTCTTACTAGTAAAGAAAGTTGCTTATAAAATAAACCACACACACCGACGGAACTCACAATTGGAACATTTAAATGATTATTTGCTTCTCTTTCTACCAGCTTGTAAAACATTATTTTCTTATTCTTCCTTAAATGGCCTGTGCTAATTACACACCTTGACCCTTGCCCTCCAAGTGCCTTCATTTATGGCAGCACATTCCTTTCCAGGGCAACACATTGGCCAGGTTTATAGGACGCTGCTACCAGGCCTTCCACTCCTGACTTCTGCTTCCCTAGGTCAGGAGTCCAACTCCCCACCCAACTCAGCAAAAAGAATTTATTTTTTCCAGAGCTGGTGCGGGACTCACCTGACCCCGAAGGAATAAACGCAAAATAATAGAACTGATATTTCCCTTTAGGAGTTCAAAACATATCCATAAAGAAATAACTTAGGATTTGTTTCTTTCTTAAAAGAGAAAGAGAAACAATAACAGTTGCACCTAGGAAGACAGAGCTGAAATACCACCATGGTGCATTTCTAGAAGGATCAGGTACAGGTCTTGAGTTGATTTCTTGAAGAGTCTGCAGGTTGGAAGTTTATAAACTGTTCTGAAATGTCCAATCTTGTGTGGTTCTAAACTGGCTGGGAGATTAGAAGATGAATGTAAGATCCCATTTCAATCTGAAGGTATTCCAGTAAAATGTTTTTTAAAATACATTTTTATTGATTTCGGAGAGGAAGCAAGAGGGAGAGAGGGAGAGAAACATCAACGATGAGAGAGAATCATTGATTGGCTGCTTCCTGTACACACTCCCCACACTGGGGATCGAGCCTACAACCCCAGCATGTGCCCTGACCAGGAATTGAACAATGACCTCCTAGATCATGGGTTAACGCTCAACCCCTGAGCCACGCCAGCCGAGCTCCAGTAAAATGTTTTTAAGATGATGTTGTACTTATCTTCAGATCTAATAAAGATTTAGAAAACTCATTCAATGATTATGCATTTGGCCAATTATTGATTTCAGCTTTACTTTATTTTAAGTGAGTATCTGGATTGTAGATTGATTGAGACAAATTAACTCCAATAGAGATTGGAGTTAAAACAGAGCTGTACAATTGAACCATTCAGGATCCAACTCCACATTTCTATGCATAGAAATACAATTTAAGCCATTATTTCTATCACTCCAAGTTCTGATGAATGGATCCTCATTACTTATTTCCTTCAGATTAAACTACAGGAGTGGACATAAGTAGGTTTATAGTTGTGAGCATGCAAAACAGAGTTTATTCTTGTGTTATTATTTATTCTTGTATTACATATTTTTTCTTATGAACAACAGTGAAGCTACTTTTGCCTACCCTTTCCTTAAATATTGAAGGAAGCTGAATTATTTAGGAAACGACTTATGGCCCCTTACTACATTTCCAATAGTTGGATTTATCTATAACATAAGCATAAATAAAAATTTAAGTCAGTCACTAAGTGAAAAATGTTGGTACTTTTCATGCAAATGTGAGTGAGAAAGAAATCTACAGCAAAGAGGGGAGAATGTTTGGCATCTTGTTGTGTACATATGTACTAATATGCAAAACTGTGTAATGTGCGTCATTTTAATAAAACCTCTATTA
This sequence comes from Corynorhinus townsendii, assembly GCA_026230045.1. NCBI lineage: Eukaryota > Metazoa > Chordata > Mammalia > Chiroptera > Vespertilionidae > Corynorhinus > Corynorhinus townsendii. The sequence goes on from JAPDVU010000009.1 coordinate 6,293,418, forward strand.
TAGCTAATGCCTCTATTATAAAGATTAGGATGGGGGAATATTTGAAGTTAAATTAATCGGATTGTTTCGTACAAGGACTGATACAATTCATATAAAAATTTTTATTTAACTATGTTGAAATCAAGATTTAGTCAAATGATAAATAGGCACTAAATAATAATTTATTTACAAAAGAATCACCAGTTTATTTCACTAAATAGTAAATATTTAATGTATTTAAATACATATGCATATATATAAATTTAAGTATATATTTATAAAGGTGTATATATATATATATATATATATATATGTATACATAATTTACAACGTTTTGATTTATAAGCACATTTTCTTTGAGGGGCATTATGTACATGTTAAATGTCTTCCCTGTGGCATATGACATTGTGTTAAATGCTTTTTCACAGATAAGATTTTAACATGTGATAACTTCTCTGTAGTGGAGGAATCTTTGCTCTTCATCTCCTTGAGTATAATATAGTAAGCATGACAAGTGTTAAAATTCTGGGGTACTGTTATTGTTCTGATGGCTTGGGGTCCTCTCCCCACCCATGGGCCAGCAATGTGGACCCTCCGAAAGGAGAACATTTACTTGACCTGTTGTCAGCGCATCTGGAAGCCTTGTCAAAACAATATAATTTTACTTTGTAACTTTTTGACATTGGTATTTATTGCACCTGTCTTTGGGCATGATTTATGGCCTGTCTGGTGAATATTTCTCCTCAACTTGGAGTTTACAATATGAGATAAGTGAGGCATTGAAAGGTCTTTGTACGCTTCAAAATCGGGGAATGGACATTTTGCACGCACAGCTCACCTCCTCTCTCCTTCCCTCCACTTCCTCACCACCCAGCAGCTACTGGGATACACCACTCACTCAGTCCTTCCCACACAGAGAGAGGAGCAAGATTGTGTAAGGCTACATTTTCCACAATCCCTTTTGCAGGGAAATTAAGAGTCAATGCATTCTAACCAGTGGCAAGGAAATTCACCATGGGGGAGGCAAGCAATGGAAACCATGTGCCGGCTGCAAGGAGAGCCTGTGACCTTTCATCTCTGTGACGGTGTCCTGACTGGGACTCATCAGTGCTTCTCTCTGTCACCAGAACACACACTTCCCATTGGCAAAATTGCACATATTTTACAAACGACCGTTCTAATTAAATTGTTTCACTAGGCTGCAGTCAAGCAAACTTTCTGTCCTGGACTCTCCCCTCTGGGCCTTGGTATTAGTTTATGATTGTTCAGCACATCTATTTACTCTCATAAAGTGCCCTCTGTAAATACATTTGTTCTCTATTTTCATAATGAAATGTTTGAAGCCCTTCAAATTCTACTTTCCAAAGCTCACATGACTATGATTTACTTGGGAAAAATTCTAAAATTACTAACGAAATCTAATGTTTCCCCTCCAAATATTTAAATATATATGTAGGATCATTTTCTGTGTTTCCTCAGACCTGCAGACTCTTTCTCTTCACTGAATCTAAAGGAAAACTGTTACCTTAGCATAACAGGAAATGTGGTTAATGTGATTTCACAAGTGTGAGCTTTTTTGCTCTTAAAATTAAGGAGAAATTTAAAATCTGAAACCTTTTATATGATACTTTAAGAGAAAGCATACAATATACCTGCCTACTTTTAAATTAGTGATGCCAGAGATGTACCTAAAAACTCACAGTTGCTTGCTGTGTCATTATATCAGTTAATTACAGTTATATTTGACACCAGCTTCTATAAGTTGCCCTTACTTTAATCTTATAGCAAATATCCACTTTAACATACCTAGTCTGTTAATTAAATGCACTTCAGATTTCATTATAGAGGAACTTAAATCATAAATAGGCTGAACTTCATTCACTCAAACAATTTGATTTGAAAATTGCAACCCCTCATTCAAAGTTTTAAGTAGACAATCGACCCAACTGGTGGTTTGTGTACACCAGTAATTCAGACAAAAATGCTACCTCAGAAAAAGAGGAGAGCGTGAATTTTTGCTTTCTTGGCTAATTCCTTAAAGCTGCAGCATATTTGGGTGTATAAGAAATGGTTTCTGTGGCAAAGCATCTTACTAGTATATGTCTCTCTATTCCTTTACTGCTCATCTCTCTAACAATGCCCCAACTATTCTATCCCAGAAAGGATAATCTAACCCTTTCATTGTTTTTGTTGTACTCCTCTGAAGTCTCTAAAACTTCTCCATACCATTTAGTTGTTACTGGTTTTCGTGGCTGTTGTTGGACTCTAAAAAGGAGAAATGTCAGGGCCGAGTGTAGATGAACCATGACCTTGTGGTTGCTCCATATATATCAATGACCTTGTAGCTTATATGTTGTTCATCTATCTTCCAGAGTCAAAAAGAGGAACTGACTCTGCTTGACTCCCCGAATTTCTTCTGGACCCTTGAGGGAAGACATCCCCTTACCATCTTCTCTTGGTGCAATTGTATTTTATTTCCATGAAAGCTTCTACAACATCTTTCTTTGTAAAAGAGCAGGGGCTTCGATTTGACAAATGCAAATGAGACGGGAATGCATTTGTGAACTGTAATACTTATATCATTGCAGTGGGGGAAATAGTAGGCATTCTAATGTCAGCTCTTGCCATTACTTGTTAGCCCATCTTCAATCCACCACCCCCACTCCCCCCCCCCCAAAAAAAAGAGAAGTCCCTTTCCTCTCAGTGATATAATTTCCTTCTTGAACCTACTCATCCTCCACCAAGTGGAGTCTGCCAGTGTGTTGCCAAGCCAGTGACATCAGCACTGGCAGGACATTCAATGGAGATTAGAAATGGCCCCATGACATCACCCTCTTGTTCCTATCGAACAGATGGTTTCTGTATATTGTGCAATTTTAGGTCATTATTCATGGTTTGGGTCAGTATAATTCAGGAAGCCAAAAAACTGCCAAGAAAAATTGACCTGGAACCGGTTCAAAGACTCAGCATTATTTTATTGATTAGTTGCCTGAGTTCTCATGTTTTCGAAGGACATCATGAATCCTCAGAACATGATAATACCTGAGTCACCGTAGCACACCCCGACGTTTAGAACTTCAAAACAAGTTCCTCTTTGAAGGGTTAACCTTAAAGAAGTGTGAGCGTGAGATAGCCAAGGAACTTGGTTGGGTACAACTGAACTGGGGCCAGAAACTATTGACTGAGGCAAGTGGTTTGTTTGAACTGGGGGCTTATTTATTTTCACCTTAGGCTTGTTGACTTCATATCCTCCTCCCTTCAGCTCAGCTCAGAGACAGTGAAGAGGTATGTTTTAAACAAGCCAGACAGGAAGCTGCTTGGAAAGGCCTCGTTCAGGCATTGTACCAAGCGAGAAGATAAAGCACAGATTTGGCCGGCTGAGAACTTGGAGAATAAAGTCATGTTCAAAACAAAACCAAACCTAAATGTGCTCCGAGAAAGTTTGACAAGAGACCCCAAACTCATAGATTCTTTCACTGAGAAACAGGAAGGAAGTTTAGTAATAATGTGCTTCACTTAAAAGTTGATGTTGGCTATTTCCAGAAGCCATATCCCGTTATAGAATCACTGCCATAGGGGAAATATTTTGCATGGGTCATTGCAGTTTGGTTCCTAAAGAAATCAGTGCTATGCCCCAAACTCTCTCCACTTGTGTCTCCATCAAGCTCATGTCCTGCTGTCTGAGTCCTTTTCCACAGTCTGATTATGTTAGGATCTTACTTAAAATTATTAAGACTCGTGTTGCCCCACCCTCACCCCCACCCCACTTAACTGACTTTAAGTTTTCCATTAAGGAAATCAGACCTTTGTCTGTTTCTGTGTGGGCTTCCTCCTCCATCCTCCCATGATGTGTGCACGCCTTGCAAAGTTATGCATATTTTTCACAATGAAATAATTAGTTTAACAAGCCTGTGTTATGGTGATTCATTCTCCCCATCACAAGCAGTGCAGCTCTGTTAGAGTGGTAGGTGATATTATTCTCTCCATGTGCATTTATCACTTGTCTTTGTTTCCAAAGTTTTCAACCTATCACTGGGTGCGTGTGACAGGGTCCTCACACTGTTGCAGAACAAATCCTACCGAGATTCATGCTTCACGGTTTATCTAACTGTGTAGTTAGTGCTTGGTTGTGTTTCCTGGTCTAGCATGATTTGCACAGTTACATCTTTCCCCTTCCTCTTCATGATCAGCAAATTACTTATAAGGAGAGAAGCATTCAAATGAAGAAGAGGGGCAAGAGCGCTGGGAGTGGATACACACTAGGTAACCTCTCTGAAGGTATGCAACTGCCAAGTTGTATCTTCCGCACTAGATTGGGAGATAAACTTTAAACATCTTCGTATCATCAGTGCTTAGTGCAGTGCCTGGCCCATATTACCAACCTAGCAAAGGTTTGTAAGAAGAATGCTGAATTTGCTTCATAGTGTTGTATTTAAGTGGAAAGGCTCTGGCATGAGTTGATCCAGGCTGTGACACGCTATCGTGTGACACCTGACAGGTCACGTATCCTATCCAGACCTCAGGCTTCTCCTCTGCAGGTGAGGAGAGTGTAGAATGATGGAGCGTGTTCACTGCAGGTGATTGCATGCCAGGGATCATCCTTGATGTTTTACATGCCTTAATTCATACGATGTCTACATAAGTCCTAAGGTGGAAGTGTACTGTTTTACTAGTGATCTATATTCATTTATATCTGAGGAAACCAAAGCTCAGATAGGAGACTTGCCCAGACTCAACAGCTGAGGTGTGCACTCAGGTACTATGCCTCCAAAGATGGTACCTATGACCATAGGCTACACTGCTTTGTTGCAAGTTTTAAGTGCAACATACATGTAAATCATTTGATAACTAATGTGCTCAAACATATGTGGTGTTATTGTTGAATTCCATTATCTAACAGATTCAGATGGGATACAAAATTCTCCTCTAGACCCTGACTGGTTCTTACATTCTTTTTATTATTTATGTATATAGGTAATTAGAATGTTACTAGAGGCCCGGTGCATGAAATTTGTGCATTGGTAGGGTCCCTAGGCCTGGTCGGTGATCAGGGCCAATCAGAGCCTGTAGGCCGCTAGCAGGGGCCTTCCTTCCCCGGCTGCCAGCCAGAGCCTTCCTTCATCCCACGCCGCCCCCTGGTGGTCAGCACATGTCATAGCGAGCAGTCGAACTCCTGGTGTCTTGGTCGAACTCCCGAGGGGACAATTTGCATGTTAGACTTTTATATATAGATAGATAGATAGTAGCAACAACACAGGAAATGAACTAATTGATGGAATTCATCACTGGTGCTATTTACTTTCTTCCAATTCCCCTCCAAACTTCTATTATGGATACATTACATGTTGTGTTTTGTTTTTAAAGATATTGAATGCTCATGATTCTATTTACTTTATATCCATTGGTATAGGTATATTTTCAACTAATTCATGTACTGTTCTACCCATTTTGCAGAGGGTTCCCACAAGATGACAATGAACTAAAGTGGAAAAAAAAGAGTTCTATATAACTGTGGCTTAATCACACTGCAAAATCTTCAGTCTTTCTCTCTGGTTATATTTTAAATCTCATTTCCAGGTCCTATGAGATAGAAATTCTGGTGATTCTAGGACTGTCTAAAAATAAGAATACAATTTCCTGTAGTAATGATGAAAATGTATCTCATACACTTGTGCTAAGGAAGCTTTAATCATCATATGTAATAACAGGTTCAGAAATGTCCAATGTTTATTGCAAAATGACACATCACCTTGCATAACGATAATGCACTGTAGTCATAATATACTGGTGACTATCTTTTGGTAAATAATAGAACAATTTAATCATTGTGGTAGTTCATCGCCTATGCACCTGCACTCCCCTCCCCCTGCCCTCCCCCCCAACACACACACACCCCAGGATGTAAGCAATCATAGCACTGCACTGCATTGACCTACGTTCCAGAATGAAGTAAGTCTGAGAAAGAAGCACATCATTTTCATGGTGTTGATGACTGGGGAGGGAGCGTAGGAATTCCCACAGCTTCCTTTGGTGCTCTTTTCCAAAGGTTGACCAGACTCTAGGGGAATTGAGCATATGCTTATCATGCAGTTCGCGTTTGTCTCATCTCAGCTCTCTGCCTCTCAACACCGCAGCGATTACTGTAATCGCTGAAACTGTACCAGGAAATGCGTTTCCTGGGATGTTCTTTTTGTCTCTCTGAAAGAGAGAGCTTTTAGGTATTTGTATAGGCCCTTCCTACTCCTTTAAAACACTATGTGGGAGGGGATCGATTTTAAGTGGGAATATTGTTCCCTAGAAGTGATTCCGCTGGGAATGGGTCCTCGCTGTGCGTATCTGCTCTGGGACTATTTGTTAACTTGTACACCTGGCTAAAATGCCCTTTCCTCATTTCCTTCTCTTCCACTCGAGTGATGTGTCCCTTTCAGTCTCCAAAATGTTAACAGGGACCACACAGACACAGAGCTTTCCCCTTTGTGTCTGCAGAAATCAAAGCATGTAGAAGGCCAGAGTGGCCCTGAACATACAACACATTCCTTCTTAGTCGGTAACTTGGTATGACACAGACACTGATGAGAAAACAACAACAACAACAAAAAAAAAACACAGAGAAGCACGTTAAACAGGTTCATCCGTGGATGACCTCTTCTTGCTAAGGATGCTCTAAAACTGTGAAACTTGTAAAATATGTTGGAGGGAGGGCGGCTGTGTTGCCATGTGGCTTTCGCCCTGAATCCTGACTGACACAGTGTCTAGATGCTGCTTGTTGTTAAATTTCACATTTGAGGCTCGAAAAAGCAAAGGCTCCCTGGGGGAGTGTTATTGTCACGTCTCCCACAGGCCCCTGAATAAGTGAGTATAAGCTGTACTACTTTCCTCCGAGGAGCCAAAGGGAGCCCCCTACATTCTGAAAGACCCTTGTTCACCCTCGCCGCTCTTTAGGATCGGGAGTACTCACTTGAATGGTCAGAGGAGACACAAATTTCATTGTAGGAGGAATCCGTCTCAAAGATACCCTGCGTTGTATCCTGTTAGCCAATTCATGCTAAGATTACAAAGAGATCTGGCAGGGGGTAGGGAGAGCAAACACAAAAACACCACCCCAACCACCTCTCCCTCATCGGGACCCACTGCAGCCAAAACACGTCTGCAGCGAGGAAAATGCGGGCAGCCTCCAGGAGCCTCGATATAATCAAGGCCGGTGAGATGTGCCAGACCCTTTCCCTTCTCCCAGATGGTGGAGTTTGCTACTTTCACATTTGGCTTTTAATGGACAAGCGGGCGAGCCTGCCAGTAAAGCAGGGGAGCAAGCTAAGAAAACAAACAAACAAGGGCAGTTGCGCCCTCGACACGCAGGCCAGTGACAGGTATGATTGATCAGGTGTCCAGCTGGAAGCTGTCACCACCACGTTGAGAGAAACAGGCAGAGCTTGGCGTGTTTCACGGGCCAGAGATTATCACGGGGTATTGGGGAGGTAGCGCGCTGCAGCAAACAAAGAAATGGAACGGATGGAGCTTGCTCTGCCCGCGCCACACGCCTAACAGGATGCTTGCCATGTGACTCTCCGTGCACAAAGGGGTGCTTGCAACTAAGCATATTCTGTTTCTTCTTGGAAACTCTCTCCAGGGAAAGCTATGCTGCACACCACTGTGCTCTCCTTGTGTCTGTGTGTTTGCAGAGACTGAAGGCTTTGACGTTGCCATGATCAGGGTAAATGCTGGCATAGGGTAACGTTAGCAGCAGTAGGCACCATTGGGAGGTGTGCTTTAACCCACTTAAACTTCAGTTCTACTGGGGGCATGGTTTCCTTGTTGCTTGAGTGAGGAAAATAGAAACATGCCAATGCTATAGTATTGTCTTTGGAATCCACTGGAATAATGCCCTAGGTCCCTGATTTTTCTATGCCAGGCGTTATAATAAGGCTCGTAGAAAGCTTTTGAGTGAAGAATACCTTTCACACATGAAGGAAGTACATTGATTTTAAGACTAGCTTTATTATTTGAGCAATACTAAGAGGTGATTAAAAGTTATACATTGCAATCAAGGAAATAAGATATACATGAAAACATTTTGTAAACCACAAAATACTAGACACATGCAAGGTATTGTTAACAATGAGGTCAGAATACAAACATTTCAATAATATGAAATCATTAATATACTGCTTGTTTTAAAGTGTTGATAACACAAAGTCTCCATGTACACAAATGGAACTTGAATTCGCATACAACCAAAAATGAAAATAATGGAAAAGAAATTTCTGACAAATTTTATTTCATCTGAACATAAGATAAAAACCACAGTTTAGTAAATATACCCTGAAAACTTCAACCTGATTCCATTTTGCTCCAGTGCACATACATTTTGTAAATAAATTATGGAAACCCTTGCTATCATGTTTGTGCCATGTTTCTGGTAAGCACACAATTATATATATAAAAACACAATTTATTTTCAAATATTCAGTATCAAAAGCAATCACCACACGAGACTGTATGATTAACTGAGATGTTCATTTCTATCGTGATATAATTGTGTAGGTTTGTTTATGGGTTGTGTTTTTTGTTTTTGTTTTGCATTTTAATTCTAGATTAAATAAGTTGTTTCCAAATTTTTTTATGAACCAAGACACACAAATGATGTAAATTCTTTAACAAACTTCCTAGAGAGTTATCAAAGCATTGTATTATTAGCTATTTTAACAGGAATCACAAAATGACATTTATATTGGACAACTGTTCATTTTAACTGCTACTTCAGAGCTTTAAATATGAAATGGGTTTCTTATCAGCAGCTTGGGAATGAGCGCAAGACTTCTGTAATATTTAACACACCCTCCCAAGGAGATACCGCATGGGTTTGGAGGAGGAAACGCTAGATAAATATTTCCTTCATTATCTTTGCCGGGGCATGCAGTATGCTGAAAAATGCTTTTTTTTTAAAAAAATATCTTAACTTTTGCCTCTGTCCTTTTATGGTATACAAGGATATTACTGGCACTGAAAGATGAAGAAAAGTATTCAAGGTATTTTCTGTGTGGCCAACTCCTGGTCTCTTACCAAAATATTTTGGTAAATATCATTAAATGGAAGGCCTTGGGTATATAATAAAGCTATTTCCATATCTCAGCCATTTCCAAACTGGGCTCCTCCCTAGAATCACCTGAGACAGATGACAGACATCCAAGGCTTCTGGTCTACCCAGGGAGGCTCTGAAGCAGTCCCTCTGGGAGGAGGTCCCAGGAAAATGTGTTTGAAGTTTCTCAGGTGATTCTAATTAGAGCTGGAGACCGCTGGCCCTGCGATTCAAATGGACCTTCTAGACTCATTAATAATGTAACAATATGGAAAAATATTATTTCCTTAGCAGGAGAATTTCTTTCCTCTTTTATGTAGGAATAGTTGATAAGCCACTTGGCAGGGGAGGGGGAAACGCTCAAGGGAAATGTTGGAGAAACAAAAGATGGCCCTTGTTCTAGGCTGCCTCTCCTCTTGCTGAATGGGGTAGGCAGATGAGGGGTATGCGATGAATTATGTGGACCGAAGAGGAGAGTGTTTTCAAGGTTGTATGTGGAAGAAAATAGAGTTAAAGGCAAAGGTTCTTAGTTCAGCTAGTTCAGTGCCTGCACCTAAGTACTTATTAAAGTCAACAGTTATGGCTATTATTATGGCTCTTACTATCATTACCTCTAACATCGTAGATAGATAACCGAAGTCAGTTACGTAGCAGGGTCTGGAGATCTAGTTGGGAAGCATCATCAGTGTGGACATTCATGTCAGCTCTTCTCTCAAAACCGTAGTCTGCAAGGGGATCACATCTAATGACTGGCAAAGCCCAAGGGTCCTCATGCCCAGGCACTATTACCAAGCACCAGGGAGAATAAAACAGAAGCATTCTCTCTAGGTAATGTGTTGGCACAGTCAAATGTCCTTGTCCATTTAAAGTGGAGTCACAACTATCCAAAGCACCCCAAAACAGAGAGGCTGCGCCTTTAAAAATGCCAGGAGACAACCCACAAGGAACAATTTCATGCTTGGTTGTCTTCAGGAAGTTAATAGTAGTTTAATAATAATGATTGTTTAAATGTAAAGACCGTAACAACCAACCCCCTTCTTACATTGCTAATTTCTCCCCTCGCTCCCCCACTCCAGTGACAAGTACTTCCTTTCTAACTATTTAATTACATTGGGAAAATCAGTTCCATACATAATTTTTAAACTTTCAATTCATAAACTGCTAACTAGGTTTGAGATTCTAGAAACTATAAACCAGTATATTGAAAAATATAATCCTTACAGAGTGAAGAATAATAAAGATTTTCACACTTTTACTGACCATTAACCAGAGCTAAGAGGTTCTTTTAGGGGGACGGGGTGTTACTGGCCGTGATCCTGCCTGTGACTTTGTCATTCACACACTTTATATTACCGCGAATATGATGATGGCCTTATGCGCTGCATGAGTGAACAAAATCCTTGTTTTTAAGACAAGGCATAGAGCAAAATATTGTCAAAATAGTGTTTTCCAGGGTGTATTTATTTTTATTTTTAATGGAACAAAATTATTCCCAGCTGTGTCATGTTCTCACCATGCCCATTACTTTTTAATGAATCTTACAATAAGATGATTAATTCTACACGCCGGGAGACTTTGGCTGAATGTTGTTGATTAAGCAATTACCTTAACCCACTTCTGCTTGTTTTGTTGGTAGCCCAGTGATGAAGGTAATTTTCCCCCTCTTGGATTAATCTTTCTAGAATTATTAGGCACGTGTGAAAGGAGTTTTACACACATTTCCAAGGACTGCACTTGCTCTTATTAACCCATTTGAAAGCTGCAAACCAGAACCAACCTGTTTTACTCCCTCTGATACCGTTCATGACATCACTGGGTGTCACTTCCCTGCAGGGACATTGGCTTCATGCATTGGCATGAAAACATTATCATAATATTTTGTTATGGAGTAAATCAGATAAAAACACAATAGGAAATGATCAACTATTTGACTTAGATTGTAGAGCACATACAGTTTTGGTTTTCAAAAAATAATGAAAAGTTTGTAGGAGATGAGAGAAATAAAGGTTCTGGATTGTGGAGTTGAAAATGTGAGACTGAATATGGTTTAGGGCAGGGAGATCAGTTGGGGGCCTGTCTGTGTTTACAAAATAATCAAGATGTTCTGATAAGATAGGCAACTAGGCAGGTCTGTACCTTGAGGTGGAGAGTTACTGAATCACTTGGGAGAAAAGAAATCATTTAATAATAAAGTTAAATAACCTCAACACATTTCAGAGGCCCAGATGATGGCTCATACAAGGCAATTATAGAATAATAGAGGTAAAACAAAGAATTGGACCATGTGATGTTTATTTTTCCCCTTGTTTTCCTTATTCTAGAACACCAAGGATGTAAATAGTTTTTGATTCCTTCATGTACCTTGTTGTAGTAGGCTGAATCATAAAAAAAAAGCCCATCCTATATAATAAAAGGCTAATATGCAAATTGACTGAACAGCAGAATGACCAGTCGCTGTGACACACACTGACCACCAGGGAGCAGATGCTCAATGCAGGAGTTGTCCCCTGGTGGTCAGTGTGCTCCCCTGGGGAGCGCCGCTCAGCCAGAAGCAGGGCTCATGGCTGGCTAGTGCAGCAGCGGTGGCAGGAGCCGGCTCCCACCTCCACAGCAGCGCTAAGCCATCAGTCAGACATCCCCTGAGGGCTCCCAGACTGCAAGAGGGTGCAGTCTGGGCTGACAGACACCACCCCCCATGCACAAATTTCGTGCACTGGACCTCTAGTATTAAATAACTTTTATTAAACTAAAATGGCAATTTACATGATTAAAAATAGTAAGTATACAGCCAAGCCGGCGTGGCTCAATGGTTGAGTGTCAACCTATGAACCAGGAGGTCATGGTTAAAGTCCCATTCAGGGCACATGCCCAGGTTGCTGGCTGGATCCCCAGTGTGGGGCATGCAAGAGGCAACCAATGAGTGATTCTCTCTCATCATTGATGTGTCTCTCTCCCTCTCCCTTCCTGTCTGAAATCAACAAAAATTATTTTTTATAGTAATAATCATAAATATACAAAGTAAGCCTCGTGCACAGACTTCTGCCTTCTGACTTGGCTCTTCTGTTGTTATTACATGGTAACATGTGTTACCCTTTGAGTGTTCCTAGGTTTTCCTTTCCCTCCTCTGACAACAGAGCAGTCTTCCTTTAGAGAGGCCTCCAAGTGCAGAGGCTTCAAGTTTGACACTAGTGGAGGGGAAAGCAGAGTGAGTCACAGCTAATTCCTGGGAGGGACATGGATTATGGTAGCAGAAACGAATGCGAGGCCAGGTGGCTTTGCTGAGCATTATGTATGCATTTCATTACCTTAAAAAACAGAAGTGAAGGATTTGAATTGTATGAGCTTCAAAGAATGCAGTTATTAAATTTAAAAGAAATTAAACTATATGTATCTGTGTGTGTGTATATATATATATGTGTATATATATATATATATATATATATGCATGGCTTTATAATCTCTGTTATGTAATTTAAAATAATGCAAAATTAAATTTTTCATTGTTTTGTTTGTATTATATACATGTCACTATGAATTATACAGTCAAAAATACATATTACAACATAGGGCTTAAAACTCAAAATCATGTATGGTCCTAATTATGGGTGAATTAAGGAATTGTCATGTAAAATTTATATATTTTGAGATTACTTTGGGTTGCTTGGACTGGGTTCTTTTAACTGTGACACTGCCATGGGACCAAGTTCCATGAGCCAAGCCTGGATAACAAACTTCATACTATTTTCCTCCGAGGAAAATACTGAACTTCATTAGCCATTATGTTCCTTACAGAATATTTGCTTAATTGTTCTACAATTACAGGGGCTCTAAATCGGCCTCATTTCATCCTGATTCCATTAGAGAATTTCTTTCGTAGCCATAGTGAATTCTTTAGATGAGATTATGTCATTTCCTTATCCTTCAATGTGGTTTGTAAAGTTGCATTTATTTGTTTACTTATTTATTTTTACTTAAGCAACTACAATGCCTATTTGTAATCATAATGGCATGCTTGCATATGGAGAGCAAAAGGAAGCTAATTTTAACTGGAAACTTAGTAGACTAAACAACGGCTATAAAACTGGGCTCAAGCCAGGAGCCTTCCATACCTTCTGACCATTGCATGAATAATAGACACCACATATATTTGAAGGGCATTTTTTTCTTTTCTTTTTTTTAGCACATACTTGTGTAAGTCAAACCCAAGGCAAAGGACCCCCAAATTCAACTCTGCACAACGGTGCCTCATTCTCCAGATTGTATTTGGATGTGTGTATGTCTAAGAATGTATGTGCGTGTGACATAAAGAACAATACAGTATGTGTTACACTCCCTAAAGGTATTTATATTTTACATCTAATACTCAGTTTTGTTTTGCACTTGCAAATTTAATGCTATCTTCTTTTTTTTATTTTTATTGATTTTTTACAGAGAGGAAGGGAGAGGGATAGCGAGTTAGAAACATCAATGAGAGAGAAACATCTATCAGCTGCCTCCTGCACACCCCCTACTGGGGATGTGCCCACAACCAAGGTACATGCCCTTGACCGGAATTGAACCTGGGATCCTTGAGTCCACCAGCTGACGCTCTATCCACTGAGCCAAACCAGTCAGGGCTAATGCTATCTTCTTGCAGTGAACATTTATGTTACCTAATTCCAGAACAATACAAATATTCCTATGATAAACAAATGAGGCAGTCAGTTATGGAGATGTGTGGAAGTTCATTGTCACTGAGGCTGCCTGACATCAACTCCCCACGTATTTGGCTGTTGAAGGCCCCTTGTGTAGCAGATGCTCTCTTGTAGGCATCGACATGAAATACAAAATACATAAACGTTTTTATCTTTCCCATTGGTCTTCCCATGGGCCTCTTCAGATGCCCTTGGCCCAACTGTGTTAGTGTCTGAGGGCTACTGTAACAAACTACCACAAGCCGGGTGGCCTAAAACAAGAGATGTGTGCTCTCACAGCGCCAGGGGCCCGGAGCCTGGAATCCAGGTGTTGCGGAGTTGGCTCCTCGGGAAGGCTGCTTTTTGCCTCTCCCCTGCCTCCTGTGGTTGCTGTCATCCTCGACATTCCTTGGCTGGTAGGTGCATCGCCCCTATCTCTGCTGCTGTGTCAGCTGGTGGCCTTCCTCTGAGCCTCTGTCATCACATGGGCTGATTCTCTCTGTGTATCGCTGTGTGTCCTCTCCTCTTCTTAAAAGGACATTTAGACATTGGAGAAGGACCTCATTTTAGCTCATTACATCTGCAAAGACCGTATTTCCAGATACAATCACATTCTGAGGGTCTGGATGGACATGAATCTTGAGGGGATTCAGTACATTCATTATTGACTATTTCTCCTTCCAGACCAATGATTAAGACTTAAGTAACGTCTCTTCCCCACAGAGACTGACCAGGTTCATTGTCTGAAGTTCTGTCATTAGATTTCCTCTCCTCGCTGCCTTCCAGGCCATTCTGCAGAGATCTGTGGTGCCCCAGCATCTATTTTTGTCTTGAGCCATCAGACTGAACTGACATCTCGGTGACCTAAGTGAAGTCTTTGTTCATCTGATCCAGTGAACTTTCTGATTCTCACACATCTGTTCCCATCAATATGATGTCATCGAGTGCATCAGTATGATATTCTGTAGGGAGTCCAGAGAATCCAGTTCTCTTCAAACCATGATATAAAACAGACAAGAGAGATAACATACCTGTGAAGCAAGACGGGAAATATTCGCTGTTACTCATCCCATGTGAATCGGAGCTGTTTCTGAGCCTTCTGCCTGATAGGCATGAAAGAGAGCACGTTTACCAGGTCAAAGGCTGCATACCTTGTACCTGAGTCCATTTTCAGCTGCCTGAGCGCATTGACTGTAAATGGGACAGCAGTTAGAAGTAATTTGGTTGAGTGATGGTATTTTACTGTCCTCCTAAAAAAAACAAACAAACAAAAAAACCATCCTATTTCTTTAGAGCCACAGAATTCTGTAACAGTATCTCTTCCTAACAGAGGACAGCCACCTCCTTACGGAGGACAGACACCACCAAGTTTCTCAAATAATCTTGGTACTTGTCCGTCTGGGAAAACCTCAGTGTGTTTCCTTTACTCTTACACTGGCATTCCTTTCTGATGCCAGATGTATGGATTGCCCACACCTCAAGCAATTCTCCATCACCAGCTGGATGCACTACAATTACATTCAATTCTGCCACCATCTACCTAGAGATTCCAGCTTCCACAAGCAATGGGCTCGGTCCTACAAGACTGTCCCCCACTTTACATTACTGCCAGAGTTGGAATCTTCTGTATCTGCTATTAATTTTTTATTTCTCCACATGTATGTGGTTATGCACCACAGGCATGTTGGGTAGTGTTTAATCTCGGTAAATCAATATCGGTTGATGACTTGCTTGCCCGCTCTAGTTTTATTGTTACCAACCCAGACCCTGACGCGTAGCATTTAACTCCACAATGATGATTTTATTTCATTCGCTGGGAGTAATAGTTTGGCTTTTTGTCTGTGTTCTTAGGAAGGAAAGGTGAAGTCCTAGGAGGGTTAGGAAGAGAATCCTGTTCCCTTCCTGAACACAATTCAAAGAGCCTGCTAAATCACTGCAGTAACATTAGAACCTGTGAAAACCCCGCTGGACGTCAGAAGGTGTTGAAGGGATAGGAAAGAGGTAATAGACTTGAAAGGGTTCTTCCCATCTGGTGATTCCCCCAACGGCCAACCTGAACGAGGAACAAGAAGAGAGGAGGCTCAAGTAATATTATGAGAGTCGTACTTTCCACCCATGTTCAGGAAACCGTTGAGACAAAAGGCCCCGGGCAGTAGCCACGGGGCCCGGCAGCTTTGAAAAACACGCTGCTTCCTCTGTTGTTTCCTTGCAGCATTAGTGCCCATCTCTCAACTTGTTTTCCTAAGGAAATAATTAAAGATACAGGTTTTTTTTTTAATAAAAGACAGATTGACAGGTCACTTTCCAAACATATTTTAAAACTCTCTTCTGATGAAATGATTTCAATTTCCTGCTCCTTTCATCAGACCAAACATATCAACCTGGACAGTAACGAGGAGTTTGGTTTGCATCCTCATAGAGGGAAATATTGCAGGAATTGATGGCCAGGCCTCAGGTATTATTAGATGTTTGTATCGTGTGCTTATGAGGTTCAAGGTCACTTGATTTTTCAAAATATATTTTTATGGATTTCAGAGAGGAAAGGAGAGGGAGATAGAGAAACATCAGTGATGAGAGAGATTCATTGATCGGCTGTCTCCTGCATGCCTCACACTGAGGATCAAACCCACAATCCAGGCATGTGCCCTGACTAGGAATTGAACCATAACCTCCTAGTTCACAGGTCGACGCTCACCCACTGAGCCACACTGGCCAGGCTCAACGTGCCAGTGTTGAGCTATTTAAAAACAAACAAACATGAGTTCCATGTCTCAAGCTCCTGATCGCTGATCAGTTCTTTTCGTCTTCATGGTAACTATTGTTTTGAACCCAGTACATGCTGAGAATATTGGGAAGCCATCTAACAGCTTCACAAGTTTATTAGGATCGCTCATTCTTTCGGTGATTCAGCAAATCTCTGCAAACAGGTTTATTTCTTGATTAGAAACTATTGTAGAATACAGGTATATAGGAAAGCGTCCCTCTTCAATAATGTCACCAGATTTAAGAAAAAACCCCATTAAAGGTTTGATGGGCATTGAGAAGATCAGACTGTTATCTGTAATATTAATTCGTGCAGTTTTAGACATAAAAAATGAGAGCCTGCATTATGGCCTGAAACTCTTTGGCTAACACAATATGGATGTGGCCCTCTCTCCTCACTTAGAACCCTGAAAGGCATCTTTCTTTTCCTATTTTATTGGTTCTATTTGCGGGTATTAGTAAGGGGGCTTAGGCTCTCTGTTGAAACTGCAAGGCTACAGCTCATCTGAATGGCAGCACAAGGCACACAAGAGCTGCTTGCAAAATTCAAATGGGAAGAATCCAACATTCTTACTTAACACTTGTCCCAGACCTTTTCGGTGGCACATACTTGCTGAACGGTGTTATTGTTGGTTGTTGTGTGTGTGTGTGTTTTTGGGGGGTGGGGGAGTGGAGTGTTTTTTTTTTATTATTATATTCTATGTCACTGTAAAAACATCCAAGTAATTCTTAAAACTAAATCTTCAACTATGAGTTCTTTTTGGAATAAGCATCGGAAAGAATCAGAGTGGAAATGAAATCTGTAATTCTACTTTTTAAAGATCTGTAGATTAAAAGAAGTAATTGATTAATTTCAGATTTTGAAGGTGAACAGCTGCATGTTTGGGGGGAGCAGTGGTGGTAAGATATGACTCCAGCCAGCAAACAGGAGCTTGCTCCTCAGGGGTGCTTTTTCGTTGCCTTCTCCTGCTGCTCCGAAACATGAAACCAATCAGTATTTGCATCGTTCACAAAGGATTTGTCAGTACGGTGCTTAAATACAATAATACATATAGTCATGAAATGGTTACAGTACACTTTTTCATGTGATACATGTGTATGAATTAATATTATAATACTTCTCTATGAATCTGAAGGCATAGTCTAGACTAAAGCATATGGACATAACTACACACACACACACACACACACACACACACACACACACACCTATTCTTACTAAGATCAAGTTAGTTCTTAGGTGAATGTACATGTAACTGTTCCAGCAGGCCTCCACTATAATAAAATTGTCAAGCCATTTTTCCTTAATAATTACTGACTCCAGCTATAAATCCCTAAACTGGTCAATAACCTATAACCCAGCACCTCTGGAAATGGAATGTGGGATATTTATGTCCCCCCTGGGAACAGCTTGTATGTAAAGTCCCAAATAGCACGCACGCTGCCCAGGACCCCCTTTCTCACGCAGCCAACTAGCACAATGGGGTGGGCGTGTTCCCTCCTGCCCTCCCCGCCCCCTCGGCAGGGCCTGGGACAGCTCTTGCCTTGGAAGGTTTGAATCACGCCCAACTTAACGTATTAGGTGCTAGCTTAGCACACAGGCACTAAACCACACCACAGCTCATTAACCTTTGGACTATAAAAAAGAAGAAAAAAAAAACCGTACAAAAATGTCAGCCTAACTTTCCATTTCAATAACAGGGCCCGGGGTTAACAAAGAAGAAAAATACAAAACCTCAGATTGTGTGGTCGGTCGTTACGAAGCATCGTTGGTTTCGTAACTGCTGGTTTAGAGTCAGAAAGTAAATAAAACACTCTAAGCGAAGGGGCTTCTCCTTGCGTGTCTTAGTGCAGATGCATTGTTGTGCTTTTCAGACGCCCAGGAGGCTGACATACAGAGTGTGGGAAGCTAAGTAATTTTTCACTTGGTCCTGAATCATCTTCCCAAAGAAATGAAGTGCTCCCGTGACCTTTTTCCACGCGACTCCCATCGAATCCAGCCAGTGTTTATCAAGCACCTACTATGTCCAGGCACAGCTCCAGACCGCAGGCCAGAGGGCTGAGGCTGAAACGGGGCCCAGCTGCTGTGCGCGGGGAGCCACGCGCCTGGAGTGCTTGGCATCCTCCTCCGGCGCACGGCCTTGTGCGCATGTGTCTTCTCCTTCAGGAGGAAAGCAATTGCACAAGGGCCCAAACCCCAGAGTGCGTGGTTCCCTTTCTGCCTTATTTGACACACATCTCCTCTAAAATGAAATAAAACAAGACACACGTTTCCACGTTAAGAATTAAAGTATTTATGTGGTCCTAGCAGCACGAAGCTAAGTGGTTACGATTCCAGTAGCCAAATGTTTCTTGTACTCGTCCTGTCTCCGGGGCCATGCCAGCCGCATGTGCAGGTTGGGGGGTGGGGGGAGGGGGGAGGACACACGTCCTGAAGGAAGGAGTTTGACCAGCAGCCCCAGCCAGCAGTGTCTCCAAGGCCTTCGCCTCCAGGACAGAGGTTTCCCGCTCCTTCTAATGTGCCACACTTTGCGAGATGTCTGGAAATACACGGGAGCTGTCAAACTACGGCTTTTCACACTGACTTGGACTATGCGCGTGTGTGTATAGAATATATGTATAATATGCGTGATATATATGTCTTACCACATGGATACTATACGCTGAGTGGCCAGATTATGGTGATCTCTGAACGCATAATCATCTGGCCACTCAGTGTACTTCTCTTGAGTACCTCATTCAGTTGATATCAAAGATACTATAAATCGTGCGCCTGATCAGTTTTCCCCTTTGCACTGGCTGCTAGAAAGCTCAGGGTAAATAGGTGGTTGATCTCCAGCGAAAGTCTAGAACACTTTTGGTACCCATTTGAGATACAAATACACTGAATGGCCAGATCATTATGCGTTCAGAGGTCATCAGAATCTGGCCACTCGATGTATAGTGTATATACATGGGGGGGGAGGGCACTTGCTTTATTTCAGGCACTTTGCTCATTGTTCAGGTCACACACAAAAATACCTAGTAGCTCTCAGTCTCGTTGGGGAAGTGGTCCTCGGAGGGGAAGGGCTCTGCATGTATTGTTTGGATGGGCTTAGACTGGTCCTTAGGGAAGGGAAGTCCTTCAAGAAAACATGGTGCTCGGTTTGAATCTGTTCACTAGGATCAGTTCATCATTTTTTTCCCCTTAGCACCTACCACGTGCTGGACTCCAGGCCAAATGTGGGCCATTCAGGGATGAACAAGATAGACCTGGTCCCTTGCCCCAAGCGGCCTAAAACCTGGTGAGGACGTCAGATACTGTCAGTGCCAGACGATTATGACCCTAGTTATAGCTGTGCTGTCCTGAGGGCGGGGCTTCCCCGAGATGAGTCTGGGGTAGGAGCCATCCTGGCAGAGGGCGGCGGTTTGAGAGAGCATGCGCGTAGAATGGGCAAGACTGGGCCCACTCAGTGCAGATCGTTTGGGCTGATGTGTAAGAGCAAGCCACGTGATGGGGAGATGGCCTGTGTTCTCCAGAATCATTTCGTCTTTTAAAACGTCTGCAGAAGATATGACAAAAGGAGCTATGTTTGTTTTCAAAGTAACTTAAAACATAGGTAAGAAAAATGTTAAAATCCTGGGGGGGGGGGGGGCGGGATTAAACAAGAGCTTGAGGGGAAACTTATATACATAGCGAATTTTGTCCCATTATTTTTACTTTACTTTTTATTCATTTATGGGTTGATTTTAGAGGGAGAGGAGGAAGGAGACAGGAGAGAGAGAGAGATCACTTTTTTGTTCCACTTATTCATGCATCCATTGGGTGCTTCCTATGTGTGCCCTGACGGGGGCTGGAACCCGAACCTTGGCATGCCAATCTGTCCCATATTTTAAGTCCGAGTAAACGGCTGATAAGGATGTGATGTTGTGCCCTTGTTAATGCGCCAAATGAAAAGGTAAATGCCAGCTAAGCGAGGCTCCGCTTCCCTGGTGTGCTCCTGCATTATCTGAGGAGTGTAAATTGGCACGGCCTTCGGAAAGTAATTTGGCAGCTGGCAGGCAGGTTAACAATAATGATCATTGTGATTTGGCGAACATTCCAGGAATGTATCCTGATGAAATCACCGAAAAGAAAAAAAAAGGTACGCACATGCAGGCATTGATTAAAACATTACTTGGAAATAAGTGAGAATTAAGCTAGGGGATGTAAAGATAAGGTGATGTAATTAAATTAGAGTACAATGGTTTTATTCAAAGAATTTTCACGCAAGCACTAAACAGAATAATAATTAAAAGCTGCAGTAACATGGAAATGCAGCCACAGTTTAAGTGAAAAAGCAGAATAGAAACTACTCATACGCTATTCGCTGGTCAGGGAGCGCTGTTGTCCACGTGACTGTGGGGTCTGGGAGTGTGTGGCTCTCTGGTGTCCTCTCTCACACACAAACACAAACCTACTGGGCTTTTGTAAAAAAAAAAAAAAAAAAAAGAGAGAGAGAGAGAGAGAGAGAGGGAGAGTCAACAATCAAGTTGAAGAGGCCCCTCAAACATAGGTGGAACACTCTGATCTTTAACAGCACCCTGGCTGTAATTTAATAGAAACGTTCTGATAAATCTGTACCCATGGATTAAGGGTACTAAACAATAGCACCTAAGTCACTTTCAAAGAAAGCAAGGCAAAGCATGTATTATTTTGAAAAGTGGTAAACAAGGAGAAAGTCGTAAGCATTTACCCTGGCATGTCTATATGCACAGGACTTGAAGGAAGTGTATAGTTGACAGATTTTTATACGGAAGTTATCCAGCTAATTAAAAAAAAAAAAATGAAACCAGGAAACCAAGTCAGTCACTGGTGCTTTCCTCGAGAACTTTGAGATCTGTATTACTGAAAGTGATTTCATTTTCAAGCAACAGAACCAAGGCTGGGTTCTGTAAGTAAAGAGGACTCAAGTAGCCGGCTAGAGGGGTGAAACCATGGATGGAGCCTCAGAGGAGCAGGCCTGGAAGCTAGAGCAGGTGGAGACTTCTGCAGGCAGCCAAGAAGCAGGGAGCCAGCACGTTATCTTTTAGGAGAGACCTTTTGGCTAGGATGCTGTGGCTATCAGGACGCGGCCACTGCTATGTCTGCATGTGAACTTTAACTTTTTAACCTTTCACATGCTCAAGATGCAAATCCTGGAGAGGGGCATCTCATTGCTTAAAAGCCCTGAGGCCCTGCGCCCGTAGGTTGAAGCAGGGGGAGGCTCTGGTCCCTCCTGGTGTTGTAGAAGAGAAAAGGCAATGCCGTGTGCCAGTACCAGAAATGTAATGTGCGTTTACTATGTGATTCAGTAATAAAATACCCTTATATGTTTATCTTGATAATATATAATGTTAATGTGTGTTTTATATTTATAAACCAGAAAAGTAACACATCATATAATAGAAGACAACAGGAGAAAGAGAAGGAATTGTACACGTACTATGTGCAAGGTCTATCTCCTGCCTCATGTAATCCTAACACCTCTGAGGTCTGCACAGAAGGCACTCCCTATCTTTCAGACAGCCTCAGAATTCCTGGGAGTGAGTGAGGTCACTAGCATGAAATTAGAAGGGCCAGTGTTCGAGGCTAGCTTTTCATGATCGCTAAATTCGGCTACTGTGAGAATCCAGGAAGAAGGAAAGGTGGGCAATCAATGGATTGGCTCAGCAGATAGCACTGGCTGTCGACCTTGCGAGTTGGGTCAGTTTGGAAGTCTGTTAAGGAAAGAGAATCCCAGAGAGAGGGGGCGGGATGGGAAGGGAGTGCAGTTTGGCAGTAATGGGAACAGGTATGGGGAAGGCAAGTGGAGGTTAAGGTGAAACCTTCGAATGCTTTGAAGGCCAGGCTAGGAAAGGAATTTAGTCTTGACTCTGCGTGTACTGGAGAGCTGTTAGCAATGTTTGACCAGGGTGAGTAATATTGTCTGAACTGTGCCTCAGGAACATTAATGTGACAACATTTTTATTAAATTATGAGTTGATACTCGCTATTATTATTAAAAGAATATGGCCATGTTTTCATTCTTTATCCAAGGACACAATGAACAGTGTTCTTCATTATTTTATATATTAAAATACCCCTTGGGTAAAACTATTCCCTGTGGATAATTTTAACCCAGATAGCCATTTTTAAACTTGTGTTAAGGTAAAAAAATATCACACATATAGCAATATTTGCTTTTTTTCAACAGCTAATAATTTATTTAAATTAAAATTTGTACTTGAGCATGTGAAAATCTCAAAAGGTGCTTTGCGTTTACTAGGCATCCCAGTATTTCATTTAGAGAATAAGAAATGAAACTAAGGCAAAGCAAATGACTTTGAGAATATCAAATTATGAATTTGTGTCAAAGCCAATAAAAGTCAAATTTAGCTTTTGTGGCTCCTAACACCACGCCGCCTTCCACATTCCACCACACAATTGCTGTCCTCTCTCTAGGCAGCTGGGGAGCAAAAATCATCTCATGGAAACGTCTGCAGGTAGCTGAGCATCCTGTGTGTAGGAAAAGTTTGTAATTTAAGGAAGGCCCATCAGATTTATCCGGCAGTTTATTTATCTAACTTTTGTGAGAGTTGACAAGGTCACCATCTTGAAAACATCCAAGTTGGTCTGCCTCCAAAAGCCATATCTTGAAACCCGATTTGAAGGATGTAAAATTTATCAACAGATCAGCAGCTTAGCGCTTAGATATCTCGTTCCAATGAGCAATGGAAAATTGTATAAATAAATTACGTGATGTGTGTCTTCCTATATAAAAAGAGTAAAGGAAAAAAATTTTGAATCATTTGGTTTTTTAAAACAACAATGGCAACTCAAAATAACTGTCAAGAGAACATTTTCGGGCTTTTAATAGAAATTATCGGTAAGATCGGTGATCATTTTCTTTATTGCACGCAGCCCACTTTTATTTTCCTTTAAAAACAAAAGGAGAAATCTAATCTTGCTTATTTTTCCTTACTTGGCCAAATGCATCACCTAGCTTTTTGAAAGGGTTAAATAATTTCCTCCTCTTCTGCACATTTTTTTTTCTTTGTGTGTGTGTGTGTGTTTGAGGTTCCCCACTAACTATAGCTCTGTCCAAAAGGAAATTAAAATGAAATACATCAGGCATGCTGGGACTTCACACTTCAGAGACTTACAAAGCAATATGGCCTGGTTAAATTGATTGTCACTTTAACTGCCCACAGCTACTCTTCAGGGAGGGGGCTTACGGTTTTACTGTGCTTAACGGGGCCATATTCCTTTTCCAATGGCTTAATTTAGGTTGTGCTGAAATTCCTATTAAAATCAGAGTCATTAATATTTCATTAAAAAGACCCATGATGTCAGAAGCAGCCATTCCAGGCCTGCCAAGTTACAAAGAAAACGACCCTTTCCTCCTCGGGTTGTGCTAACATCCTGATATCCAAGCCCACATTTACATTTTTCCATCAACCTGAACAAAAAGCAAAAAAACGAGAGAGGAAATATATCAAGTGGCTGCCGTCGTCTGGTGCCTTCTCGGTTTTGATGTTCAGATTGTGCCCTTAACTCTTGAGTGGGATCGTAAAGCCTGACTTCAAGGATGTAAAATTATCAACAGGTCAGCAGGCTGACCGATTCGATAGCTCAGGTTTTTGCACCCCAAGTTAGAGCGTTTGACAGATGGATTTGGGGACTCTCTGGGTCACGGGTACTGAAAAGATTTAAACAAAAGTCCTACAGACAGAGAGCCCCTTCCAATCCTGGAGCTGCCCAATGCACACACATGGACATTTCAATCATGGCAAACACTCATTGTCATGCATTCAGCCAATTTCTTGTAGATACTTATTCTTCTTCACTGCTTGGTTCAGATAAAACTTCTTGTCACAGAGTCCGGTTTGGAATTTTGATTTTTAGCGTTTGCTTGGAGGGAGGAAAAGCCATTCGAAGAAGTCAGATGACACGAGAAGGACTCTCACTAACTGACTTCACGTTCATGGAGCGTTTTCTGTGTATGACACATTTCTCGAGCCCCCCAGTCTAGCTTTTCCTCCCTCTTTTTGCTCTAGAATACGGTACATCTATCCCTAGGGGACTCATGCGTGCTTTTCCCCTTGTTTCTAAACTTCACACAACTCTCAGAAATTGGAGCGAAAAAATTACTTGTCACCCGGCCTGCTTGTGGTATTTGTTACTAAGTGAAATAGCACACACTGGCTACCGTGTCCTATATGCTCCCTGGTACAAGGGAGTCTCCTTTTCTGGATACACATATTTAGAGAGAGGAAGTATTCTGGCTCAGCCTCATTTAAAGAAAATGGAAGAAAGAATCCTTCTTATACAATAGAAGCATAGTATGCAAATTGTCCCCTCAACAGGAAGTTGTCTGGGAATTTGATCAGGGGGTGGGGCCAGCCAGGGGAAAGGAGGGAAGCCCCAGTTGGCAGCTGGCAGCCGCTAGGGACCCTACCAATGTACGAATTTTGTGCACTGGGCCTCTAGTGTATTTCTAAAAACAAAGTGATACTATTGGCCAATTGAATTCTGAAGGCAAAAGAAAAACAATAAAAAAATAACAACAAAAACAAAAACACAAAAAGAATTTAACCCACACACTTTGCTCATCCAAGCAATGACTCAGAAATAGCCATGATGAGTATCTGTTTGAATTACATAAACACTACAGAGGAATATTGGGGGAAAATAGCTAAAGTAGAGGAAATTAATGTGATAATAGAATAAAATAAGACATGTGGTCTGAATAAAAGGAGAGAAACATCCTGATGATATGATTTCCTGGCTTCTCTGTTTTGTAAATTAAAAACTAGATAAAACCACAGTTTCATAATTCTTAGGCTTATTTGAATAAGTAGATTCAGGGGCTTATCTAAACCTGCCAAACTGGTGCCCCAGCCAACCATCTCTTCACTTCGAATATGGCAAGGCAATCATCCATGCAGACAGCCTAATCTTGGGCTATTTTTAACTTGAATGAAAAGGGGAAATGCTCATGAGTGCACAGGAGACATTATACCAACAAACTCTCCATTTCATCTCCAGGCCAAAGACATGCAGATAAATTCGGATTTAACTAGAGCCGGGTTAACACCAAACATGCTTGAATGGGAGGAAAGATACCCTGTTCTGACCTCTCTGTCTGATTTCTGAACATCAGTCCTTTTTTTTTTTTTTTTTCCAATTTGGGAAATTTTTCATTCAGTAGGACCGTGATTATGTGATTATCTTCTCCAGGCTTTTTATATATTATATTTATTGGGATGACATTGGTTAATAAGATTATGTAGGTTTCAAGTGTACAATTCGATGATACATCATCTGTATGGTATATTGTGTACCCACCACCCAAAGTCAAACCACCTTCCATCACCATGTATTTGACCCCCTTCACCTGTTATTACCCTCCCCACCCCCTTTCCTCTGGGAACCACCATACTGTTACTGTTGTTCATGTCTGTATGTTTTTGTTTGTTTTTCCTTTGTTTATTTGTTGCCTTCCTTTTTTTTCAGTTTTATATCTCAATGTGACTGAAATCAGATGGTTCCTAACTTTTTCTGTGTGACTTATTTCACTTAGCATAATATTCGTAAGATCTGTCCATGACGTTGCGAATGGCAGACCTTCGCCTTTCCTTAGGGCTGAGTAGTAACCCAGAGTATATATGTAACATAGTATATATGTCTTCTTTTATACCTCAGCCAGGCCTCTAATTAGTATAATATTCTGCTTAACTATCCTATATAATAAAAGGCTAATATGCAAATTGTCCCCTCAACCGGGAGTTCGACCAGGAGGCAGGGCTGGCCAACTGCCTGTGGCCCCTCCAACACAGCTTCCCCCCACCCCTGATTGGCCCCTACACCCGAATTGGGGGTGGGACCAGCCAACCAACCTCTCAGGTCCCCTCCCCCTGGCTGGCCCTGCCCCATTGGCCCCGATCATGTCTGGCTGGCTGGATGCCACCTGTGCACGAATTCATGCATCGGGCCTCTAGCATTTCATATTGTAGCAAAATCAAAGGAGGAGTGTAGGAACATAAATCAGATTCAGTGATTTTCCAGCTTCCATAGAACCTTCATTAGATTTGCTAATAGAGAAAGGAAGAAAAGGGGAAAAAGAGAAGAGACAAGAAAAAGAAAGGCATAAAATACATAAAACATTTAAAAACATCCTTCGGCTAAAATTACTTGGAACACAGAAATCACACCAAATACAGAATATCTTATTACTTTTCATTTCATCTTTATTAAGGTGTCACTGACACAGCCTTATAAGGTGTTGAAAGTGTACGTTGTTGTGATTTGACATAGACTTTGAAAGGCTTTCTTCTTCGTCCTGTTAAGGTGGGGTTACCTACATTGGTCTACTTCAATGAACGTTTTCCTATTGTGCCACTCACTTCTACATCCTTCAGACTCAGGTCTTTTACCCAAAGAGTTTGTGTTATTCTGTTTTGATTTTAGGACTTGTGTTCCATATTTTCCAGTTTTTTTTTTCTTCTTCTAGCATTCCAGTCATCTTAATTCTATGTACTCTTTACTACTTTCCATAACTTTTACTTAATACATCTCACGTAGCCATTCTGACGTGGACTTTCTGTGGGGCCGACAAACCTCCCGGGAATGGATATAATAGATAGGCACTTACGTTACCACTTCAGCGATGCTGAGTGTAGGACAAGTTAGCATTTCCAGCAGGGGTGTCTTATCTCCGCGGGCCTGGGGACTCTGCCTTCCTGGGGACCGCTATCAATAAGCCCTGGTCTGCTCTGCTGGCCTTCACTCCCTGAACACAATGCGTCTATGTCTGATACCCTCTCTGGTGCTGCTGTCTGAAATATCACTGACAAGCTCTGCCCGATCAGGGAGCAGCCTCATTGTCCAGAGGACATTCTGCCTGGTCTGTTTCTCTTACACAGATCCTTGCAAATGCTTCCTGTCCAGGACAGGAAAGGACACCCGTGTGGAGCACTCAGCATCAACCCCAAATCTTATCTTGGCCATGCGTCTCAGATTCATTCTTCCTAAATGCTTCATATTAGCAGGATTTTTACCAAGATCTCCTGGGTTTAATTTTTCCTACACTGCTTCATCAAAAGGAAGAGTTCGTTTCTTCCTTGAATCTCATCCTTGCTTTATTAAAGAATTGGAGGGCCCTGGCTGGAAGGCTCAATTGTTTGGAGCATCATCCATACATCAAAAGGTTGCCAGTTCGATTCCAGTTGAGGTGCAAATGGGAGGCAGTTGATCAATGTTTCCTTTTCATCTCTCTCTCTCTCTCTCAAAAAAAGTAGTAGATAGTTGCAGATCAAGAGCTACTCTGATTGCGATGTGTGATTTGGCTTGCCCACGTGTGCCTGTTAGACCCACCAAGAGCAAAACAAAAAGCTATCGGTGCAAAGGGAATGAGGAAACCTGGGGAGTGCACTTGAACCTATCTCACAACATGGTGTCAAGTCTAGCTGATCCCAGGCAAGCCCTGGGTGTCCACAGCCAACCCATGAGCAAGGAAATGAGTGGTGGTTATGATCAGCCACGAGAAATGCAATCAGTGGTATAAGCCCCTGAGAACTTTGAGCTTGATTAGTTAATCAAAATTATTTTAATACTTTACATTTAAAGGCATATGAACTATGGAACTTAAACAAAAAATGTAAAATAATTAAAAATCATAGTAATAACAAAAAAATAACTCAGTGGCACAGTCATACACTGGAATTTCCCCTCCCCCACAGTCATATCTCTTTCTACCTTTTTTTCCTCCCTGAAGACAACACTACAGTCTGTTTTTCTCTTCCCAAGAGTAGCAGGGATGACTCAGCATGAGCAACTCTTGGACCCCTGTCATCCAAAGGCTAGAATTGCAGAGGACACGGCATCCTTTGCTTGACTCAGTTATCTCAGCTTCTTCAGGAAGCTGCTCTGTATTTCTGACCCTCAGGCAATTCTTAACCTGCAAGGCTTCCTCAATCCTCTCGCTTGTGTGTGTCTCAGTTTCCCAATTTGTGACGTTCGGCTTTCTGCTTCCACGCTGTGTCCCCCCATTCCATTGTTGAAAGGAAGGTCTGGGCAGTTGGGTTTGAGCAGCAGGAGATCACAGAGGTGAAGAGGTCAAGGCAAGATTTATGGGCACAAGTCATAGAGGGATGGAATGGGTTTTGCGGGGAAGATAAGCTTTGGGTGCATAAAGCAGAGTACACAGGGGTCTCCTTTCCAGCTGGTGAATAAAAAAAAAATCCCCTTTAAGACCCCCAACGGGAAATCAGCAGCTTCCTCCCCCATGGAGAAACTTTCCTGTCTTAACAGGAACAGCATAAATAACACTTCTATTATAAGAAAGGATCGGCCTCTTATTAAGACCCATAAATCAAGCTATTTTATTTTCACAAAGTGACCCCCCCCCATGTAATTTTAAAGTGAAAGCATATTTTAAGTGGCATATGGGTATATATAATTGATATTTCTGGGTATAGATGTGGTGCTGAGATACCTACTTATATTTGAATAATTATTTGGAGGAATACACTGTTTTGTTATGTTTAAAATATGGGGCTTTAAATTACTATCAGTTCACGTGAGCATTGTAGTAGTGTTGAAAAGCATTAGGGCAGGAAAGACCAGGATGAAATTCTAGACTATCTCTCTCTCTATTTTTTTATTTACCAAGGTAAATTTTTGTCATCACATATGTCTTGCACATAGTTTGAGTTTAAAATATGTCTGTAAAAAAAAAAAAAAAAAGGAGCCCTAGCGAGTTTGGCTCAGTGGAGAGCATTGGCCTGTGGACTGAGGGTCCTGGGTGTGATTCTGGGTAACTTAATTGTCAACTAGATGGGTGTTTTGTCTTCTTTATTTTGTCTCTCCAACGTTTATTTTGAAGCACTACCCCTCACTGTGATGGTACTTAGAGACGTGGCATTTATTTGGGATGTAGTCAGCGTTAGGTTAATTGCCCTGGTCCCTTAAAATTGATGTCCTTCTCAGAGAGGGAGATGTGACAAGTGCCAAGTTTTCTCTCTCCCCGCATGCGCACAAAATAAGTGGTTGTTGTTTTCAGCCACTAGAACTTCTAGGTGCTTGCTACGCAAAAAATGGGTCATGGGAATAAAGGAAGAATATCCTGTTGTAAAGGTTCGAATGCATGAGACCTCCAGGTAGGAGGTAATACTAAACCACCCTGTGTCTGACACCTCCCCTTTTCCTAACAGCTTGGCAATCAGGCGTCCGAAAGGCGCACAGTAGCCTAAAGATTTTATTTATTTATTTTGTATAGCCTTTCTCCTCTCGTATCTGGAAAAGCCAATTACTGAAGTGTCCTTACACTCACTCCAGTGTCACCAAGATATTGTATGGATGTCATAAGAATGATCTCAGGATAATTCTCGGTATCTTCTGAAATGATGTTAGAAGGTCCATTTACATCATTCAGTGTGGGTCAAATTCTGGATCCAAAGTTATTGACACCTTAGCTCACAGGCCAGGCACACATAGTTCTTGGGCTCAGAGTGTATAGGTTCCAGGTTTGCTGGGCCCAACATTCGGTAGGCCTGACTATAGTGCCCAATATTTTTATGTATCTACAGGACACAGAAACATGTTTGCGAATAGAATTCCTAGAAAATCCTTGAATTTCCTACTTAGTTTGCAAATTTAACTCAATAACTATACTAACTAGGTAATATGGATTTGCACAAAGAAAAAATTTCCATAGCTACATATTTTACCCTTAAGACCTCATCAGCCAGCTCACAAATATGTAAACAGGTCTGAGAAGAAACACGAGAAAGTGTGAAATGTGTACTTAGTCAGTCTTTTTCCAGAGCCCAAAGGAAAATAACTTTATTATTTATTTACTCGTACTTTTTCCCCCCCGAAATGTATTTGAAACTGCTAAAGGTGAAGATTAAAGTAATGAAAAACATCTTTTATCGTATTAGTTTTGCAGGATATAACAAATCATGAGCGTTAATAATATGTGTAGTATTCTGTTGTATAAATGTACCACAGCTTTCTTATCCATTCATCTACTGATGGGCCCTTGAGCTGCTTCCAAATCTTAGCTATTGCCAGATATTTATTTCATTAAAAGAAAGATAAGGAATGAATAACATCAATAAACAGTGACAAAATGCATGAAGGTGGAAGTAAAAACTAATAGTTATAATATAACCAAGGCATATTAAATAAAAATATAAGTCTCTGGGGCAGCATTTTGAATAGTTTCCCTTTCATCCCCAGTAATGGCTTGTTCTTCACTACTCATTTAAGCCATATTTATAGGCATGTGAGTCGCCCTTATCTAAGGCATGTCCAACTGAAGCTGTGTCCATGTGACAAAAACAAAGTAAATCTTAGTTTTTAAAAAAGCTTAATATTTATTGGCAAATATAAAGTCTTGCCAAAGCATCTTCAGGTGTAAATTGATGTTTATTAACATGAACACTTCTGGTAGACAGACACTGCAAATGATCGATTGCCTTGTTCATTCCGTGTCCCCAGACTCTTAACAAAAATGATGTGAGTGGAGTGGGAGAGAGTGATACCTAAGTTTTGTCTTTTAGCATTCAGGACATATTTTACTGGCTGAATTATCATAGCTGTACATTCCTCCATAACCAATGTGACACGTCCATGGGAAGAATTAAGGAACCTGAAACTAGGATAAACAGAAATTAAATAAAAAGAAAAAAGAAGAAGTGGGGAACTGTGCAGGCCATTCAAGAGCTGCAGGACAATATCAAATGTCTAAGGCAGTGGTCGGCAAACTCATTAGTCAAAAGAGCCAACTATCTACAGTACAACAATTGAAATTTCTTTTGAGAGCCAAATTTTTTAAACTTAAACTTCTTCTAACACCACTTCTTCAAAATAGACTCGCCCAGGCTGTGGTATTTTGTGGAAGAGGTACACTCAAGGGGCCAAAGAGCCACATGTGGCTCGCAAGCCGCAGTTTGCCGACCACAGTAATATGCAAATTGACCACACCTCTGCTACAACCACAAGCCACGCCCACCAGCCAATCAGGAGCGAGTATGCGAATTAACCCAACCCAGATGTCTGCAGCCATGGAGCGAGCAGGAGGCTTAGGTTTCCCTGGTAACGGAGGAAGCCAAGCTTTCCACACACCCTGCCCAGCCTAGGCCTCCACTCAAGGCTACAACGTTTCAATTATAGAAGATAAATAAATCCCAACACAAATGGCGGCAGTCGTGGAGCTGGAGAGAGCAGGAGGCTTGAGTTGCCCCCCAGCAATGGAGGAAGCCAAGCTTTCCACACACCCTGGCCAGCCTAGGCCTCCGCTCAAGGCTACAAAGTTTCAGTTATAGAAGATAAATAAATCCCAGATAGCAGGGTCTCCGCTTGGGTCGCTGGGGGGCGTGGCCATCCTGGAAACCACCATAGGCCCCTCGCCCAGGCCGCCCCATGCCCCAAGGAAACCCCCACCCTGATCCAGGACACCCTTCAGGGCAAACCAGCTGGCCCCCACTTGTGCACCAGGCCTCTATCCTATCTAATAAGAGAGTAATATAGAAATTTACCATCACTCCAACACACAAGATGGCTGCCCCCATGTGGTCAAAGATGGCTGCCTCCACGTGGACACAAGATGGCCACCACAAGATGGCCAGCAAGGGAGGGCAGTTGGGAGGGAGCAGGCCTGCGAGGGAGGGCAGTTGGAGCGATCAAGCCTGCAGGGGAGGGCAATTAAGGGTGACCAGGCCAGCAGAGGAGGGAAGTTGGGGGTGACCGGGCCTGCAGGGAAGGGCAGTGGTGGGGGGACCCAGGCTTGCAGGAGAGAGCAGTTAGGGGTGACCAGGCCTGTAGGGGAGGGCAGTTAGGGGTGATCAGGCCTGAAGGGGAGGGCAGTTAGGGTCAAATAGGCTGGCAGGGGAGCAGTTAGGCATCAATCAGGCTGGCAGGGGAGTGGTTAGGGGGTGATCAGGCTGACAGGAAGAAGCGGTTAGGTGCAATCAGGAAGGCAGGCAGGTGAGCAGTTGGGAGCCAGCAATCCTGGATTGTGAGAGAGATGTCCAATTTCCCGTTTAGGCCCGATCCACGTAGGATCGGGCCTAAACGGGCAGTCGGACATCCCTTGAGGGGTCCCAGGTTGGAGAGGGTGCAAGCTGGGCTGAGGGACACACCCGCCTGTGCACAAATTTCATGAACAGGGCCTCTAGTGTATAACTAAAGATCCAGAAAGGAAAGACAAGGGCAGAGTTTGAAGAGATAATAACCAAGAATTATTCAACAACAATGAATGAGGGCGGGGATAAGGGGGCATCTGTAATACTTTCAGCAACAAAGATACATTAAAAAACAAACAAAAAATCAAATAAAAGACAGAGATTATCAAATTAGATAAAAAAGAAATGCCCAACTATATATTGTCTAACACAGTGGTTGGCAAACTCATTAGCCAACAGAGCCAAATATCAACAGTACAGCAATTGAAATTTCTTTTGAGAGCCAAATTTTTTAAACTTAAACTTCTTCTAATGCCACTTCTTTGAAATAGACTCGCCCAGGCCATGGTGTTTTGTGGAAGAGCCACACTCAAGGGGCCAAAGAGCCGCATGTGGCTCACAAGCCGCGGTTTGACGACTACTGATCTAACAGAAAGCTACTGTGAGTATAAATCATAGCTTGACTAAAGTAAAAGGCATTACGTTATAAGCAAAACAAAGCTGGAATGACTATTCAAATAGTGTAGGTTAGACCTCGTTAGAGGAACATTACCAGAAAATGATGAGGAGCATTACAAAATGATAATGTGGTTCATTCAACAAGAGTGTAATTTCATTATCTGTGTACCTTAAAACAGGACTTCAAAATACAGGAAGCAAGCACTGGTAGGACAGGAGAAAGAGACACAGCCACCGCTGTAGTTGGAGACCTGAGCATCTCTTAGGATTCAATAATAAATTAGACAGATAACCCATAAGGACATACTGTCTTCTAACTTGACCTAATTGGCACTTAGGGACCCTTTCACCCGAGATCACATAGACAATTTACCACCATGGGCCACATATTTTGCCAATAAACACAGTCAAAAATGTTAAGAGTGTTTAAATCAAAGTATGCTTTCTGTCCACAACAGAATTAAACTAAATATTAACAATACAAATATATCTAGGAAATCCAAATGTTTGGAAACCAAACAACTCAATCAAAAATCTAAAGACCTGCCTAGGTCAAAGAAAAAAAAATCCAAAGGCAAATGAAATAATTTTTATTGGAATAAAAATGAAAAGGAACGTATAGCAATTCTGGGATGCAGCTGAACCTGTAATTGGTCTGTGTTTGTGGTGGCCCCAGCTGACCCCGACAGTCTGCATCTCAGCACCTCTTCCCTCCCTGCCTGTGGCTACTGCTCAAAAATTCAACTCCCTTGGAAATCAGAGCATCTGGAGGTGCAAGGAAGCCGAGATTCCACAGAGAAACTGAGGAATATTGGAGGCAATAGATACCTGACTCCAACCCCCAAGAAATAATACCACGGTGAATTTTGCACAGTTGTGTGTTTTTTCCAGAAGTTCCCCAAGCAAGATGGATACGTAGTGAATTGCCTTGGAAATGGCAAGATTGGTAGCCTGCTTTTGGACTGGTATCGCCCCTCCTTTGCTATGACAGGATTCCCAGGATTCCACTCCTATTGATTGAAATCAGTTCCAGAATAAACCGACAGGCTAGCCATCTCCTTATTAGGTGTTCTTTGGAAGAACTGAGGATAAGAAAAGATTATAAATATTTTCCTTTTGATGATTCTTCTATTTGTTTTTTTAATTCTGTATAGATTAAAGTATTACATAGGTCTCCTTTTCCCCCCATTGACTTCTCCCCGACCACTCCCACCCCTCAGCACATGCCCTCAACTCCCCTAGTGTCTGTGTCCATTGGTTGTATACATGCATATATACATGCATACAAGTACTTTGGTTGGTCTCTTACTGGCCCCCCCCCCCCCCCCCCACTTTTACTCTCCCCTGCCTTCCCTCTGAGGTTTGACGGTCTGTTCCATGCTTCTCTGTCTCTGGATCTATTTTTGTTCATCAGTTTATGTTGATCATTATATTCCACAAATGAGTGATATCATGTGATATTTGTCTTTCTCCAACTGGCTTATTTCACTTAACATAATGCTCTCCTGTTCCATCCATGCTGTTGCGAATGGAAAGAGTTCCTTTTTTTTTTTTGTAGCAGTAGTATTCCATTGTGTAGATGTACCACAGTTTTTTAATCCACTCATCTGCTGATGGGCACTTAGACTATTTCAAAATCTCAGCTATGGTGAATTGTGCTGCTATGAACATAGGGGTGCATCTGTCCTTTCTGATTGGTGTTTCTGATTTCTTGGGATATATTCCTAGAAGTGGGATTACTGGGTGATAATCCTATATAATAAAAGACTAATACGCAAATTGTCCCCTTGACCAGGATTTCTACCAGGAGTGGGCTGGCCTGCCAACCCTCCACAGCCCCTCCCCTCAGCCATACCCACCCCATCAGCCCCTTTACCCTGATTGGGGGCAGAGCCGGCAGGCCAACCTCCTGCATCCCCTCACCCTGGCTGGCCTGGCCTGATCGCCCAGATCGGGGTGGGCCAGCCCCACCCCACCCATGCACAAATTTGTGCACCGGGCCTCTAGACCTTTTATATTACTATCCTTTGCTACTACAAATATTATTGTGGTGGATATCAGTGATATATATATATATATATATCTTTGCCATTCACATATGTACAGGGTGTCCCCAAAATTTATGCACACTTTAAATAATTATTAATTCCAGTGGGTTAAATCTGAAAAGAAAGAAACATCAATTGAGCTATCAGCTGTTAAAGGGTGTATACCTTTTGAGGGGACACCTTGTACATATGTGGGTATATTGGATAGTTTCCTGGGACTAGTATGTTAGGTAAAAGGGCTCATGCATTTTAAATTTTGACAAATAATGCAGATTTTCATTTTAACAGTTGTAACTATATTCTCACCAAAGTTATGGGAGTTGCTTGCTAATAACTGTTATTTCTTTCCAATACCACTGTAGATCCATTGGTAGCTAAGATGAAGTTCACTATGTCATCCCTCCAGTATTGTCATAGCATATATTGGAACTATATTCATGAGTTCAAAAGTTGTGCAAAATTTAAGATTATTTCTCTGAGAGAGAACAGGTAGGATACAAGACCCAAACATACTAACCTATAAGAATTCCATCAAAAGAGATCAGGCCTGCCCTAGCAAGTTTGGCTCAGTGGATAGAGCGCCGGGCTTCAACCGGAGGGTCTCCGGTTTGATTCTGGTCAAGAGTACATACCTTGGTGGCAGGCTCCTCCCTGGCCCGGGCCCTGTTCAGGCTGGTGCAGGAGGCAACCAATTGACACATCAATATTTCTCTCTGTCTTTCCCTCTCTCTTCCACTATCCCTAAAAATCAATGGGAAAATATCCTTGAGTGAGGATTTAAAAAAGAGAGAGAGAGAAAACGCCAATCAGTGAGACTCCTGCTCCAGAATTGGCCAAAACCTTGACAAACATGTTTAGTCTCCAATAATCTTGTAATTGAAATACTCATTCAACAATTGCTAGCCCAGCAAATAACAGAAAACAGTGCAGTGGTTTTGATTTATGCATGTTCTTATGAGGTAGCCTCATAATTAATCATCCAGATTTAAAAAAAAAAGAATTTACTTATATAGGACTCTACAGTAATACAGTAGTAGTATTTTCACAATATGCTTGATGGGTGGGTAATTCTCTAAGCAAAATAAAAGCTGTAAATATTAAAATTTATGAAGGCTCAATTGCTCCCAACTTTTCTGTTGCAGAAAAGTAGTTAAAATCTTAGTTGCTGACTTTCCCCCGGGATAAAATTTTTACTGGGAAGGTGGTTGGACTATGGAAACATTTACCAGCTGCAGGTATAATACTGTGTCTGTTGTCAGACTCACAACTTCATTGGTTTATTTCTGGAGGATTATTTAGATGGCTGTGGTCTTATATCCAGGCCCCAAGGAAAGAAAGAAAAAAAAAAAAAAAAGGAAAGAAAGAAAAAAGAAGTCTATGAGGTGTGCCTTCTCACTACAGAATAGTGATTTGTTATGCATTTGTCTGAGTTAAATATAGCAGCCAGTCATCTTGCACAGTCTTATATTATATTCTGCTCGCTACCAAAAAAAAAAAAAGAAGGCAACAGTTGTTTGGATAGTTGAAGTAGTCTCAATAAATACCACAGCTCTCTTTCCACTCCTACGATTATTTAAGATAGATTTGCAGTGCTCATGATATAAATTTCAACAATTAATCAATAAGAATCGAAATGTGTTTGACCCGTTAATGCCATCGTCATTTATGCAGTCATGGTATGATTTTAACAAGGGTGATTTTGAATGTGACATTCCTGGTTGGGTAGCAATTATTTGGGAGGGGTGGGGGCTGCCTGTTCACTCCCCTGGGTTATAAATCAATTGGTGGGGCCCAGGGCAAAAATTAATTAGAAATTACAAAAACCCTCCCTCATTATATTAAATGGCTTATTGAAAACAAATAACCTCACCTGCATTAAATCTATGAGTTCATAGATTAAAGAAATTGAATTGAATTCATTACCAGTGATTTTCAGTGCGCAAGCTGAGACCAATATAATGTTCAAAGGCTGTCTGTCTCCAGGAAAGCCTAGGCCCGCAAGTTATGCTGCCATTTCTGGTTTCTCCAGACATTTGCTAGATCCCAAGGTTTATTATGATTTGATTGAAACGTACGTGTTTTCAGCCATTTGCAATGGCAGCGCCGGTAATGATTGAAGTCAAGAGAATCAGGTCTTGATGGATGTTGATGGCTGTAAAATATTTAGTAACTTCCATCTTTGGTAGCAGGACTCAAACGTTGGAGTTCTGTGTGAGGTTAGGTTTCACTTCTGCACTTGAGTCTTTACTGTGTTGTTCACGAGAAAGATAAAGTTTATCATGAACCTACTTGTTGTAATTCTCCTTAGATATTGTAAATGTTATCATTCTCGTAAATTGAACACATCACTGAACGTATCTGTGACTGGTGCCATACCTGTAATGTTACTAAGAAAAAGCGATCGCTCTCCTTTGTGTGTATCTGTGGAAGATTCAATAAGCCTTTTAGTTGGCCCCATACTTTCTGTTTTAATAAATGGTGATGCATGTTTTAATAAATGGTTGATTGCTATAAAAGTAATTTGTAAATATGCCATCCCCTTCAGTATAAAAAATACGAAACAGAATGAAGTAAAGTCAAGTCATTTATGGCTCTACCATTCAAATACTGCCTTGGTATTTAAGGCTATGTGTATATATAAACACACACGTATCATTTGCAAAATTTCCTGTCAATTTAAAAATTGATTTCACATTAGTGTAGATATTGGCTTGTTTTTCTTAATCGTATATCATGACTATGTCATGATTACTTTACATAGTTTAAAAAATTATTTAATTATAACTTAATTTCAAAATCCCCCCCTTCTACCTACTTCTCTTCTTTGCTTTGTGGACATGGCCTGAGCATGTGATGATAACAGATTTTGGTGTTATTCAGACCTGGGCCAACAATGATGAGCCCTGTGATCATCTTCAAGGTATAAATTTGTTACATCTTCTGCCATCGGTTTGACAGTGTATCTGGAATGAAACAATAGCTCAATAAAGTCAGCTGTTATTATTTTTATCCTGTAATTATTCAACAGAGGTTGGCCAAATGATTACTAAGTCCTCATCATTCAAGGATAAAGAACTCCAATAACAAA
Source organism: Corynorhinus townsendii (assembly GCA_026230045.1). NCBI lineage: Eukaryota > Metazoa > Chordata > Mammalia > Chiroptera > Vespertilionidae > Corynorhinus > Corynorhinus townsendii. The sequence goes on from JAPDVU010000009.1 coordinate 6,331,674, forward strand.
GAAAATGTTTTTTTGCTTTTTTACAAGCATGTACATCAGCAGGACAGGAGGATCATCTCATGACTGAATTCATGAGCATCTTTAGTGTTTATGCCATTGGAAAATCCCCCTGCAAATGTTTTCCTTGAACTAAGTTTCATCCGGGCTTAGTACAATCCATGCTTGTTGCAGGTGCTCCCGTGATTCCCGTGGCCCACCTTTCCCTGCCCGACTCCATTCACCACTAAGAGGCGTCTCTGTCAAGCTCTACGCAAGGTAAGTCCCTCTGCAGAGGGATGCATTCACATACTATACATTTTAAAGGAAGGCTGTAAAAAGACCTAGAGTTCAAATATATCTACTTACCATCTCTTTAAAGTATCAATGTTCTATAACTGACACACTTGACCTGAGCTTTCTATATCCAAAGAAATGATGGGGAAAATTCTTTTAAAACTAGTATAATGGCCCCAAGCATTTTATTTATATGATTAGATATGTATGACTTCGAGACACAGCTATCATCCATTATGGAGGTAAATACTTTTAAACTATTCAGCCATTTCTTTTCATTCTTTTCCTTCATGGAAATAACTTTGAATATGCACAGAGATTTACCTGCTAGAAAAATTACCTGTAAATATTTATGATTTTGTGGAATTTAGTAAATGAATAATGCCATCAGAAAAGATTTTATGACAGAGTAGTAAAAATACGAGTTGCAAAACAAGATGTGCATTGTCATCTAATTTTGTAAAAATGAAAATCAATATGCATATAAATGTCCAGGAGACTACCACTCCATTTTTTAGTTTTTATCTGCATTTTTAGTCTTATATTTAGTCATAATGGGTGACATTTGTAATGTATAAAAACGTGAGTATTACTTTCTTTAAGGTGTAGCAAGTTGGGAATGCAACTTAATATTGCCCAGTAAGCTTGGTTTCCTTTTAGCACATTGCATGGACCAACCTGGTCATTGAAAAGGATAAAATATATAAAACCCATGAGCTCTGTCTCTTCATCTTTTGCAAATGTGACAAGGATAATGAATTCCGTATTCTTTTGCTCCATGGATAAAGAACAATATAGTTCATGCCCGGCTGGTGTGGTTTAGTGGTTGAGTGTCAATCTATGAACTAGTAGGTCAGGGTTCGATTCCCAGTCAGAGCAGATGCCCAGGTTGCGGGCTCAATCCCCACTGTGGGGCATGCAGGAGGCAGTCAATCAATGATTCTCTCTCATCATTGATGTTTCTATATCTCTCTCCCTCTCACTTCCTCTCTGAAATCAATACACACACACACACATATATATTTTTTTAAAAGAACAATGTAGTTCAGTATTGAAAACTTTCCTCCTTGGTATAGTAGGCAGAAGCATTCTGTGCCCAAAATGTCTATGTCCTAATCTCCAGAACCTGTAAGTTTGTTAATTTACATGACAATAGGGACTTCAGTTGTGTGATTAAGTTAAAGGTATTGAGATGGAGAGAACCTCCTGGGTTGTCTGGGTGGGCCTAATGGTATCAGAGGGCTCCTTGGAAGTGTCGGAGGGAGGCAGGGTAAGAGAAGAAAATACGGTAATAGAAGCAGAAGGCAGAGTAACAGAAGGAGCCTGTAAACCCATGCAGAGATAGAGTCAGGGATGACATGGGTTTCCACTTGGAGCCTCCAGGAGCAACACTGCCTCACCATCTCCTTGAGTTTAGGGCTTTCGACCTCTAGACCCAAAAGGGAATAAATATGTGTTGTTCTAAGCCATTATATTCGTGCTGCTTTGTTATAGCAGCAACAGGAAACTCATACTCTTTGGAAGACAGAATCTCCTGCCGAATTTCTTGACAATCCCAGCATAGTACCAGGTCAGACATTCAGCAAGACTTGTCTGACTTATTTTTCTTTAACTTTCCAAGAATGATGTCAGATTATTTCCCCAAAGTAAGCCTTCACCATCTCAGTCTTTAAAAATTAAAAAAAAAAATAAAAAGCTTCAAGTGTCAAATGATCTAATGAACCATGAATACCCGTTTGCAATCCAGATCAAGGGAGGAATGTAGGAAAGGCCCAGGGGTGATGGTCCTTTCAGCCAGGGGTTCCCCAGCTTTCAGGCAGCCGTGTGCCAGCCGTTTTAAGCGCCTACCCTGAGAGCAGGTGAAAATGTGCTTATAAGCTGTGTGATGACAGTTTCCCAAACTTATGAAGAGAACAGAGCCTCTCAGATACATCTGCTACCCACTGGACCAACAGAACTAGGCACCGTGTCTGCCTGTGCCGCAATATGTACAGGGACACCTCTAGTTCTTCTGTTTCATCACATCGTTCTGATCACAAAACTAATACATAGTCAGTGAAGACATCTTGGAAAACACGAAAAAGCATGCGGCCAAAAGTAACTGGTCTGTGTGCCGACCATTAACATTTTGCACTCTCTCTGCCTCCCTTTTCCTTGCTTTTTTCTATATATTGCATACACTTCCACAAACAAAAAAATAATAACAAAACTGTGATCTTTGCTGTGAGCCATGCTGTGTCCCATGCTCTTCTGAGTTCTAGTGTTCCCATTGACCCACTAAGTATTAGCGCCTAGTCTCGGAGGTCCCCAAGGTTGGCATGAATCAGAGACAGCTGGAAGCCAGCTTAAAACACACACCACTCGCCCTGCCCCTAAAGTCTCTGACTCACTAGGTTCGGGGCAGGGGCCCTGGGATTTGCATTCGAACAGGTTCCCAGATGAGGCAGCTGTTATTGATCCAGAGGCCACCTTTGAGCAGCGCTACCCTCTATAGAGGAATAGTAGCTGACACTGGAAAAGATATTTCTGTCATCTCGTTCATTTCCCATGAATAGCTATTTTAAAATCATGTCCACGCTGCACACTCGGAGGCTACAGGATCCTGCACAGTGCTCAGTAGGTGTGGAAGAATGGCTCTTATTCATCAGATCGAAGAACAGAATATGTTGGCTCACCTATACGGATGTTTCTAGTGTTCAGGGCACATAAGTAATTAAGATAATTGGGGTCAAGTCTCAACTAATGTAGCATGTACATACTGACATTCTATTATGATGGTAATTGTTTTTCAAGGGGTCCCATTTAAGTAGAATTTCCTAATGAGATGTGTTTTCCAGGTAGTTCTTGAAACAGTTCTCTCTTTTTTTTAATTGAACTTAAAAAATAAAAAATGGATTCGCCTTAAGGGCTGGCTGGCGGCCTCGGAATGTAGGAAACCCAGGCAGTTCTGGTTGCACAATCCCAATGTAAACAGCCCTCCTTGTCATCCGTTGGCGTGGTGTTTGGGACACCGAGTTATTTCAGTTTATTGAAATTTCTCTCATGAAAAATGCATGGAACAGCCTTCCCTGCTGCCAAACCCTCGTGTATTTACGGCAGGAGGTGCCATGAAGATTTGTGTGTAAATACATGGAAAGCCCTGGTGCTGTCTGAACAGCGGAGAACAAGAATGGCTCTTACTGCCCATAGGAAAAAGTGTACCATAGACAAACTTTGCATTGGCATCCACTTTCATCTGCAACCCTTTCCAGAACATTCCTGCTTACCTGCGCTCCTGCTCAGTGGGACAAGGAACGCTCTTGTTGGCTTCAACCTGGACTGGAGAAACTGAGATTTCTTTTTTATGGTCCTGGGTCCAGTGACCTGCTCCCTAATCCCAACGTTCAGAACAAGGCATTCATAAGCAAATCTTCTATGAATTGTGAATTGATGCACAGACTGTATCTTAGAAACTCATAAGCCATTGCATCAAGTTTGGTTAGCTACTTCGAAAGTAATCGCCTTCACGGAATTAAAAAAAAAAAAAGTCATGTAGTCATGTGAGCCCTGGCCTGTATGCGTTAGTTGGCTGAGCATCATCCCATGCATTGAGAGGTCACTGGTTCGATTCCCTGTCAGGGCACGTGCCCCGATTGCAAGCTCAACCCCCAGTAGGCAGTGCACAGGAGGCAGCCTATCTTTACTCCTCTTTCTTGTCCACGTTTTTCTCTCTCTCAAACCAATAAAAACACATATTTTTTAAAAGTCATGTGAAATTGAAATTAAGCCGTGAGGTCCAGAGCACAGGGAACACTGTGATATCATGGGAACGTCTCCAACTCGGAAGCTAAAACCAGGGGGTTCAAGATGGTAAAAAAGTGCAACTCTGCTTCTCGGGCCTTAGCACAAAGAAGACGGCCAAGTGCCAAACAGAATGCCAAGCATGGAGACAGTTTTATATATTAGATATAATTTTAACCAATTCAGATATTAAACTAGCTGTCTTCTAAGTTAATTCTGTGATCTGAGCCCCTCATCCCATCCCATTCAGTTCCGCCTCAAATAGGTGTCATTCTGTGGCTCCTTGTAGCACACGATTCAGAAGCCTCACACCCCAGGCGTTGAGAGCGCCGGGTGTGGACTCAGGCAGACCCAGGTACCGGGGGCAGCAGATGCTGGGCAGCCCCGGGGGTTGCTGTAGGGTTTTCAGTGGTGCCAGCTCTCCTTCATCCACAGCTCCACAGTCCTCTTCCTCAGCCTCACCTCCACGGCCTGCTGCACACCCATTCCTTCACCAACATCCCCGTCACCATCATCTCCACTGTCCTCTCTAGTCGCCACTCAACAACTCCATCCCCACCATCCATCAACAAAGATATTTTTTATGCAAAGGTTAGCTGTTGTCCCCAACGCATATGCACCTCCACGTGGCTCCTAAAATAATTTCACTGCTTGCACGTCGCTCTTTGGTTATTTGATTGAAAGGGAGCCTCGTATCTACCAGCTTCTCTGCTTACCCTTATTTTATGGTTTAAATATCAGGGACATAGAGGAGGGACTTGGGGTATCTACTCCCACAAGTCATACATATCGTTTCACGTGTGCCAATCTTGGTGACTGTGGAGATGTTGACCCTCACTAGGTAACCTGGATTCCCCTGCACACTGTAGCCTCAGCTGCACATTAACCAGAAGAGCTAAGCATGCAGAAGGCAAGGATTCCATCTGCGAACTTCCAGGAACGTCCCTATGAGAACCTGTGGTCAAAATCAGTCTATCAATCTTCGATGTTGCCTGGTCCAGTTACACCCCATTGTCACTGAAGCCCAAATTAAAATGATACAATCTAGTGCGAGTAGAAAAAAAATGACAAAATGTAGATTACATGCTAATATGATCATGCCGACTGTGTCCTTTAAGCCTTTTTATCCCCAGCATTAAATACAATTACACTGAGCTGTTTCTGGCCCAATTGTTTTGATAACCAAATGCAAGTATTTCTAATATTGTTGGCCAGGCCAGTGGTGCCGTCAGTAGCCATGGAAACAAGTGCCGTTAACCGGATGGGGCTGGGATTGTGCCCATGGTTTTATTCTCAGGAGCACAATGCGCTAACCAACTGTTGCTCATCCAAAGCCAACTGTGGAATGAAGCCTCCAAATTTCCTTTGCCCACCACAGCAGACTTGGCTAGAGACCGGTTTTCACGCTTGGTTAAGTTGGTGAAGGTTGGCCAAGTCAGTGTCTCACCACTGACCTGACCATTCTGGTTTTACCCTGCCCATGGCGGTCATCCCCAGTGAAAAATACTCAGAGACTCTTTTGTCATCGCCACGCTGTTGGTCTACCCCTTATGAGGTAGTGTCTCCAAGGTCAGAATTAGACACACATTAACTGCAAAGCACGTCAGGTGGAATCCACATTGGGAAATCACCCTCTGGGTTGATACACGTCTCCTGAAAGATTAATTGCGCTTTCCTTCTCGGCAAGGCAGAAATGGTCGGTGTGTCACTGTCTCTGGTCTTGATAGTATTTCAAAAAGCATAAACTGCTCTGTCTTTCTAAATGATTACACTTTTAATATAAACACATCCAAAGTTATATTTGCAAATAGAAATTTTACATGTATATTTCCCCCTTCATCCATGCATGACTTATAGAATTCCAGCCACACCGATTGCCAGTCTTTGGTAAAAATAGTTCCTATGAATACAAATATTTGGTCTGCTAAATGCGAGTTGAAATTAGATTCACTTTTAATGGTTTTACACCCAGGAAGGGGCTTATGCTTGTAAGAAAATAACCTTCAAAAAATGGCCATGTTTCTCCAGGGGAAAAGGGACCATTTGCCCATAAATACACATATCATCGCTATTTAAAAATAAATAGCCTAAATATTGCCTGCCACAACTCAAATCCTATCATTAGCAAGCAATTCTTGTAAAGAGGCATTTCATTAAATTAATACATGTGAGGAGGCACTAGGCATGTACTATACTTTAGGGAAGAAAAAGTACATAAATAAGTGAGTGGGAAGAGGTGTTTTGCATCACATGTTGCGTAGTTCCACATTTCCCCCAATATGAAAATAACTTTTACCACTGGGCTGATGAAAAACTGGACCTCGGTAAATATGGCCAGACCTTCAACCGTTGTGTCCCACACACGGGTGGCCAACCAGGAACTAAACAAACAGAGGCTACTTACGATTTAAAGAAAAGCGGCATATTGACTAAGTCAGGAAAATGATTTAAAACGAAATGAAAATATAAATAATAATTAGACGTAATTATGTAAGGAAATTGCTCATTTACTATGAATAGAAGGTTTACCGTTTTGTAAAAAACACACATTATCAGATGTCAGTGCAACTCTCTCTGAATTCCACGTAAAAGTATTTGTCAGCAACATTGACTTTTTATTGCGTCTTTTCCCTCATTTTTTTTGCTTGTTCCTGATGGTCACTTTCACCATAAAAATTTCTGATCTGGTAAACAATTTTTTGGTAATACATCTTTGATAATTTACTTTCATAAATTACTTTTTTCTTTATGAGACCCTGACTAGCTAAATGGTGGATCTCGTCTACCAACTTGCTAATTTTCTTATCTTTGCTCTGTTATTGCTGATGACTTAAAATTTTTGTTCTACTATCTGACACTTCCCTCAGTTATCTTCCCATTCAACTATTTACTTTGAAAACTGGTTGTCATATGTTCCTTTGCAAAATCTCTTTATTTTTCTCTCTCTCTTACTACGTCCATCCTATTTTTGTGTATATATTAGATATTTACTTCCTCCTATTGATTTAAATTGATAAATTCTGTGTTTGAAAAGTTTATTGCAATCCCTGCATTGTCTCCGTCTCCGTGGAGCTATTCTTTTTTCCAGTTATTACATATTTTTCATCTTTATATTTCCGGTGTTAGTCTTCCTTCCAAAGTCTGATGAAAAGTGACTTCCCAGCCTTGGCCAGTTTGGCTCAGTGCATAGAGCGTCAGCCCTCGGACTGAAGGGTCCCAGGTTCGATTCCAGTCGAGGGCACATACCTCAGTTGCAGGCTTGATTCCTGGCCCTGGTCAGAGCATGTGCAGCAGGCAAACAATTGATGTGTCTCTCTCACATCCATGTTGCTCTCTCTCTGTCTCTCCCTCTCCCTTGCACTCCCTCTAAAATTCAATGGAAGTATATCCTGGGGTGAGGATTAGCAACAACAACAAAACTGACTTTCCATTTATACTCAACAATGAGATTGGAAAAAATGATTCACAGTTCATGTTTGTGACAGAACTTATCCATGAATGGGTTCCCTTGGAAGGTGACCTATAGAGATCTGCTGTTTTGTTGAGAAACTCCAAATAATAGGCTCTGTCTGTACTTTCTCTCTGTCTGTCTTTCTGGAAAGAACCCAACAACCTCTTGCCTGCATCTAGATAGTCCTGGGTAATGTATGCTGAGTCAGCGGGGGCTGGTAGTCTTATCTGATCCAGGAATTTTCCGTTGACACCTCCCGCTTTCAGATCAGCACCTCTCACCAGCCCTCTCCTATGGCTGTTCCCACTGTCTGGAGCAATCTGGTCTGCTTTCTCCAAAAAAAAAAAAAAAGAATCTTCTCCTTGTTTCAATAGAGGATATAATATTGGGATCTGGCTGCTTCTTATACACCCTTGCATGGAATTCCCAGGTGTATACACCCTTGCCCTGTTGTCACATTTGTTGATACCTTGGGACTCCAGTTTCTGAGTCTCTGTGAGGTGCTCTGACAGGAGTTGGCTTTGTCCTCCTTGTCACCTCCCCCCTGCAAACACTTTGAATTAGCATCCACATTCCTCTTAATTCCGGCTGAATGTTCTCCCAACCCCATAGTCATTGTGGGTTTATGTATTAGCTATCTATTGCTGTGTGACAGAGTGCCCTAAGCTCGCCTGATGAGGGCAGCAAACATTACATATCACAGGTGCTTAGTCTCAGGTATAGGGGAGAGGCTTAATCTGGGTGGTCGTAGCTCATGGTCTCAGGAGATTGCTACCAAGCTTTCAACTGGGGCAGCCATCTTAACAGCTCACATGGGGCCCTAATCAGTTTGGCTCAGTGGATGGAGCATCCGCCTATGAACTGAAAGATCCCGGGTTTGATTCTGGTCAAAGGCATGTACCTTTGTTGCAGGCTTAATCCCCAGTAGGGGAGCATGCAGGAGGCAGCTGAATTGGTGTTTCTCTCTCATCGATGTTTCTAACTCTCTATTGCTCTCCCTTCCTCTCTGTAAAAAAAAAAAAAAAAAAAAAAAAAATATATATATATATATATATATATATATATATATATATATTAAAAATAAGTAAATAATCAAGTAAATAAAAGCTCATGTGGGGCTGAACTTCCATGTCAAGATTAGTCACGTGGCTGGGGGCAGGTCTCTGTTCTTCACCAGTTGTTGGCCAGAAGGTTCGGATTCTCCTTCTGTGGGTCTCTCCATTGAGCTGATCATTGTGTTTGTTTCACCTTCAGTGAGAGAGGAGAAGGGGGATTAGAAGCCATATTATGTTATAACCTAATATCAGAAGTGATATCCTATCACTTTTACCTTATAATGTTGGTCAAACAGTCCAACCTTGGTACAATATGGGGAACTTCCCAGGCTGTGAATACCAGGTACCAGGAGGCAGATATCATTGGAAACTGTCTTATAGATCAGCTCGCATAGTTCACCTTTTGGATCCATTTACTCTTGTGTGTGGAGTTTGAGAGAAAGAAGATATAAATGTGTGGGTTTACTTCATCCTATGTAACCTGAAGTTTTTAAAAGCAGGACTTTGTTGAAGGAGATATGGAATTTAGGTTATCGGTAGGAGAAAGTTGCCCTACCTAATTCTGTTTACATTTGAGTCCATCTCCACAATGGAAAAAATAAAAAGCCTTGAAATACCAAGCATTCAAAGATATAACCAAATTTACCCCATGCCAATTGAATTACTCATAGAAATTTGACAGTTAGATCCACATACTACCTGCTATTCTGAAACCCTGACTAATACAGATGAAATTCTACCTGAAATTTCTTTGAAAGGAATGCTGGGCATTTAAACTGAATTTTCTGGGACTAGCTGTTTTCTGCATTTTTCACTTTTTATGTTGTTAAGAAGAAAGCTTTGGCCAGAGGCAATGTCTGGAATGAAAACCTGATACAGAGATGCTTTTCTCAATGGTATGAAGGGAGTATGTTCTTAATAATGCAAAAATTGCAAATCGATTGGTTAAGTCAGCCCTTTTTAAGGTTGAGGCTAAGGCTACTAGGAGGTATAATAGATGATGAAGCCCATTTGTAAGCATTTCACTTTTAGCAGTGGGTTGGGTGACTGGGGCAGTAAATGAAAAATGTACAGAGTTTCTATGATCTTACCATAGTAACAGATGTTATGCCATCAAACCTTGCACCCTTAGGAAAGGCAACACATGTCCACTGAGTTTCAAGAACTCAAATCTTATTCAATGTGTAAATTTAGTTTGCAAACATCTCTACAGCAGTGCTTTCCAGTGGATGATAGAGGAAAAAGGACCTTCATTTAAAAATCTAGCAAATAAACATAGTTTTACATGAAACAGATTTGGAAAACTTGAAGCTTTTACAATATGTACTGTACATGAGTCAGTGTGATTCTCCCAAGGTCTTCTAAAACACAGATGTAATCATAGTTGGTATATTTTCACCCAAAATGCCATTATCATACTGAACTTAATGAATTATAACTCATTCACTAGCTATATAACATTTCATAAATATCTACTTTATTTTTGCACACATGGATATCATCCTATAGGCTAATATGCAAATCGACCGAACGGCGGAATAACCAGTCTCTATGACGCACACTAACCACCAGGAGACAGATGCTCAATGCAGGAGCTGCCTCCTGGTGGACAATGCGCTCCCACAGGGGGAGTGCCACTTAGGCAGAAGCTGGGCTCATGGCAAGCACAGCGGTGGTGGCGGGGATTGGGCCTAAGCCATCAGTCAGACATCCCCCAAGGGCTCCCAGACTGTGAGAGGGCACAGGCTGGGCTGAGCCCCCCCCCCCCACAAGTGCACAAGTTTCTTGCACTGGGCCTAAAATATAGTATCAATATAGTATCAATATAAATATAGACATATATGAAGTAGACATGGGCATGGTCACAGAATTACCTGGGTATAGAAGGGGTATCTTGAATAATAGCTGATTAATTTCTTCCAGATAGCTCCATTATTATTTTTTGAGGTATCTCCATACTCTTTTCCATAATGACTGTGCCAGTTTTCATTTCCACCAATAGTATTGGGTTCTTTTTCTCCCAACGCTGCCATATAATCCAGCATCCCCACTTCTTGGTGTATATCCAAAGAGATATCTGCAGTCCCCCCCCCCCCCCGCCCCGTTCATTGCAGCATTATTTACAATAGCCAAGATATGGAAGCAACCTAAGAGTTTGTTGATGGATTAATAGATAAAGAAAATGTGGCATATGTGCACAATGGAATATTATTCAACCATAAAATAGAAGGAAATCTTGCCATTTGTGACAATATGGTTGTCGATATTGGCAGCCCAGCTCTAAAGGTTCAGATAAATGAACACCCCTGTCTCTCTCTTTCTGCCCTTTCTTCTTTTGTCAGAGCTAGAGCTGCCTAGTGACCAAACCCAACTAGAAGCTGGAGACCCAAGGAGGCCAGGTAAATCATGACCAGTATCCAGATGCAGAAAAGCAGGAGAAAGCAGAGAAGGGAATCTATTCGCAGAGAGAACAACCAGCACAACTGGGTTGTGGGGGTGGAAATGCTCTTCCTATTTTAAGAGTAAGAGCAACCGAGACATAGAATAGCTCATTCAGAAAACCAGAAATAGATGATTCATTTAATAATTTCTAGGACATGGCTATATCCACTTCGACTGGGATGTGCTACTTGGCATTTTCTTTTGTGGCCTTTTAATGGATGGGTGTATCTCAGAAGATTTGTATAAATGCCTTTTGGTGTGGGTGGTCCAAGAAGCATCTAACCAAAGGCTCATAAAACTCATCATATTTGTTTCTGGAAAATGGACAGATTTTTAAATTGTGCGCATTCAGACCAAGATTTGAAAACTTACTTGATTTGCAAGCGTGTCTTCAAAGAATTAACTGGGTATAGAGGGGATATCTTGAATGGAAGCATTATACTTACATGCAAGCATTTAACAAAATGTGTATTTATTCTCCCTCGCACTTCTATAGCCTTATATGAGGCAGTCTTAATATCATCAGAAAAATAAAGTAATTCATTTTCATGTTAGTATAAATTAGGTTTAAAGAATATAAAAAAGAATATAGATTACACCTATTTGTGATTCTTAATGATGCTTGGGCAGTTGTATTGCCTATAAATGTGTGAAAGAAATAGTTACTAGTCCAAGAAGACAATCTAAAAGTAGTTTATTTTTCTGTTTGATGTCCTGAATAATAAAACATTCCCAATACCTTTCAGTATAGTCCTCCTATGAGAAGCAAACAAACATAAAATCAATCATGGCATACACAAGTTATGTAAAGGTCATGATTGGATAGTGGAAAGCAATTATAAATATGTCAACCTATTGTTTCACAAATATGACACAGCATCTGCTTTCATGTCTCGTAAAGACAAATCTTAGAACCTTTGTAATTGACCAAGCCACATTATAGCAGACATTTATGCTGTCTATATTTTGTGAAATGTGATTTGAGCCATGCAAAGTTTTAATGAATAGAGTAGCCAAATCAGTTATATAATTAGGTGCCAATGTAATTTTATCATCCCTCAAGAATTTTTCCGAGCTTTCCTAGCAGTTAAAGTATTAGAACTACCTGGTGGCATTCAGAAGTCAGGGTGCATGGGATTCTGGACCATTCTGTTTATTTTGATTCCAGGTTTCCCCGCTTCAAGTCCCAGACAGGAGAGCACCCTTTTGTATCCGCAGCCAGAGATGCAGCATCTCAGGTCCCCCTGTTATTGAACTTTTCTAAACCACATTTCACACAGTGAGAGCCACTGCCTACATGAGTCGCATACCTGTGTCTACCAGTGATTTCCCTCGCATTCAATCGGCTTTTTGTGAAACAGCCAACTCAGCACTGATTCCACACGAAAATATACTATCTACTGTAGTTTTGAGAAATGTTTGAAGTCCACCAAGATATGTTTAAGACTCTCTGAAAATCATTACCTCTTATTAAAAACACTGGTGGGCAGAGAGGCAGTGGGAGAGCTGTAAATCTGTAATAGGGTGAGGATTCAATAAAATGTTATCTCAAACTAACGGGCTCTGGCAACTTTTCCTTTCCTTCTGCAAATTCTGTCTGTGGCATTACTGCAATTAGGCCAAATGGATGTCCTCCGCAATAATGGTCACGATAGTACAACGACAGATGGCATGCCCCTGGGACCAGGACACTGTCTGGAAAGAGCATGAAATTTCAACTCTGTCTCCCTTTGTCTAGTAAAGCCTCAGAAGTCTCAATTTTCCTTCTTTCTTTCTTTTTTTTTCCTTTCTTTTTTTAAAACATATGCCATGATCGTCAAACATTTTAAATGGTCTGGGGTTGGCAAACTTTTTTCTGGATAGCTCCAGACAGTAAATAGTTTTGGCTTTGTGGCCAGTGTCTGTTGTATCTGCTCAGCTCTGCTCTTGCACAGTGGAAGTTCCATACACAATGGCAACTCATAAATGAATGAGCCTTGCCGTTTTTTCAATAAAACTTTATTTATAAAATTAGGCCGAGGGTCCCTTTGGCCTGAACTCTGTAGTGGCCAATTCCTGGCACAAAGTTATCCATGTGAGAAGTTTTGAGAGTACAGAAGTATAGCTTTTTCATAGAGTCCAAACCTCTCTTAATTCTCTTTAAAAATGAAAGTAATAGGGTTCTGACTACAGATAGGCACATGAGCGCTTAGGAAGAAGGCTGACAATGTTCTTCCTTTGCATCTGGTAGTAGAAGAAAGTTAGAGAGTGTCCTGTGTGTATCTGTTTGTGCTACTACTGAGTATTGGCACCGTGTCAAACATTTTACACGTTCTCTAGTCATTTCTGGGTGTCTTGCATGCGATATTATCAGTTACCAGTATTTTTTGGTACAGTTCCAAGTCCCAATCCTGTTTTGATCATAGCAAACTCTAAAGACATTTTAATTTGGGAGACATCTAGGGTTTGTACAGATGTGATTGAGCGTTTGCATCCATGTGATATTTTTGTTGTTTTCATTTGACAAATAATGAAAGTACTCCAGGTTTACGCTTTTCTGACGTGTTTATTTTTCATGCACTTGAAAAGAGAATGGAAATTTAAAATCCTAGGGCAGCCAACGATGAATTTTACCACCCTGTGCTATTGGCTTACTGCCTCTGCCTTAATGTTCTTATCTGTAAGACGGGGGATAATAAATTATTTGTTATAAAGTGGAAATTAATTTTATATGGAAATTGCTTAAAAAGTTCTATGCGTGCAGTATGTTAAATAAATAGCGGCTAATATATTTAATGAGCTAAAGAAAGATTGACATATTATCAGGTGACATTATCAGGTAACATCATCCCATTTTGTGATTAAAAAGTTTGAAAGTAAGAAATTTGTGACATCATGCCCCTAAAGAATCTAATTAAATAAATTCCTTTCATTCTCTATTTGGAGCAAACTTAGAGACACGGATTAGGCGTAACACTGAACTCCTGAATTCTTTGTATTAGGTGGTTCACGGTGGCTATTCTACTCATGAGGATGATACTGACTGTACATGTTATTGGGAAAGTTGTTATCAGCCTGTCTTTGATCAACATGTCAATTACCTCCCAAAGCCACCTGAACGTGAGCCGTTACTATAGGAAACGTTCGTAGGTTTGTTCTAGAACTGCTCTCCGCTGCCACCGCTGAAATAAACAGAGGCAGGTGCCTGAAGTGCACTCCTCCGCCTCGTGTGTGAATCACTCCCGATTCTCTTCCCGGGAGTGGACAAGGGACAAGGACAGTTTGGATTCAAGGCTGTGCTGGGGCACTCTGTACCACGAAGCGTCCTGTTCCCCACGTTGACAAGGAATTTCCTTAGGGGTTCCTGCCGCTCTGCCCCAAGGCCCGGCAGCTTCCCTCTGTTGGCATCTCTGCTTCGCAGGTAATTTGGAGCTGGAGAGTCTTGAAACCATTTGACCTGTGGAAGAAAATTACTTGGAGCAGTAGGAAAATATCCCTGAGACCGTGTGGTTTCGAAACTCTTTTGCACTGTACTCTGTTTCCCAATGATTTCCAGCTGTGTCTGGCCACTAAGCGTACCTTCAGAACCTGCCTTTTTTTTTTTTTTTTTTTTTTTTAGTTTTAATAGTTGTGAAGTGCCATGATTTGTTTATTTGTTCAAGTGAATGTCAAATGTGGGGCAGAGGTGGACTGAGCTCTCTACAGAACGACCCCACGCCTCTCTCTTTTTCCCGATTTTATGTTTCTGAGGAGAGTCGGCAGTGAGACATTGGATGAAGTCTCAATAATTGTTACTCCTTTCATTTACTATTCGCAACTATAGATAGCGATGAAATTGCACTTATACTCCCTCTGGAAAAAAGATGCCTTGTAAAAACGAGAGTTTATAGTTAACTGAGTATATTAATCACTCATTAATTGGGATCATTGCTTTTTCACATCATGGGCAGCATCCGTTTGCCAAGGAGTCATACAATGGGTGGATTACCTACCTGATCTACTGAACAGAAATTCATTAATCAGCAATTTGTTTGCCATTCTATCTGTTTTCTTTCAGATATTCTAAAACTTAGACATCTAACGTAGTTTACAGTGTTTTGCATCATTTTCCCCTCCACACTGGAACTGGCCAAGTGTGCCATTCTCTTCACGCATTCAAATTCTGATAAAGGTACTCTTCTTCAACATATGAATGAAATATATAAGTGTCAAGAATACAGCCCAGCCAACATGGCCCAGTGGTTGTGTGTTGACCTATGAACCAAGAGGTCACAGTTCAATTCCCGGCCAGGGCCCATGCCCGGGTTGTAGGCTCAGTCCCCAGTGTGGGGCATGCAGGAGGCAGCTGATCAATGATTCTCTCTCATCATTGATGTTTCTATCCCTCTCCCTTCCTCTCTGAAGTCAATACAAATATTAATTAAAGAAAAAAAGAATATAGCCTGGTTACCAGGGCAGCTGTTGACATTATTTAATGACTGGTAGAAACTGAGCAACAGCCAATCAAAAACAGATGCCCAGTCCAATCAAAAAGGACATCCGGCTCACACACCAGCCCAGCCCAACAGGTGCATCCCAGCTGCCAGTCAGCCGTGCCTGCTCCCAGGAGAGGTGGGCAGCTGCTCTCAGACCCAGGAGGCTAGCAAGGGATAGAGAACACGTCACCGTGTGCTGTCCCTATGACTTGATTTGTCAACATTTCTTAATACTTCCTCTAGTCCTGTTTTAACTAAAGATCTGAAGGCATTCCCATAAAAGCAAGACCCTTTGTTAGCTTCCGAATTCCACTAAGAATTTGAGTCATAACTCGATGCTGTGTAATATTCTGAGGGAGGGAGCGACCTATTTCCAACAAGAAACAGGGTCAGATGTTAACGTTGCTGGCATCACCTGGATTTAGGTCTTCAATGTAAAATCATCGCGGTGTTTAAAGTGGGTTTCGAAAGCAACAAAAACATGCAAAAACTGAAGTTGGTAAATTCACTCCAGAGAGGACCATGAATCACCTTTAAATGATCTATGCTTCTGCTGCCCCCCATTAGCGAAAATACCAGAGGTCTATCCACATTTTCTAAATGCCCCCCATTATGTATGTGGGTGCCCGCACGCACTGTGTTTATTTTTAGACACATGCGAGTGAAGCCGGCACATAATTCTGTATGTTGCTTCTCTAAATTTAGTTTCAGTTCTACCAGAAAATTCTATATGGTGCAGAAAATAACATTCAGCCTTGATGATAAATTTAGTAACCAACGTTGGCAGAATATTAATAGATGCTAGAGGTCATTGCTCTCCTGCAACCACTAAAAACACGTTCTCTGTTACAAACATTTGAACAAGGTTTAAATTAGGTTAGATTATTTATAAAATGAGAACTTTCCAGACATTCCTCCCTGACATCCCAGGAGAATGGTCATCTCTTCCATCTCCCGTATTCTCAGAGATGTATAATGTGCTACAGGCATGTGTCCTCGATGCCGTGTGTGCTGGGAAAGCATAAGCGAAACTCCTCTTGAGTCAGGCATCCCACCAGCCCATGCATTCCACAAATCACGGTAAAAACAAACCATCCATTCATGATTGTGCTTATTCATTCCACAGAGTTTTATTAAGTGTCCGCCCTGGGCCGGAGGATCCTGATGCAGCTCTGATAAGTACAACCTCACCCTGTCTTCTAGAAGCTCATGCTTCAGAGGCAAAGGCAGAAACACGCGTCAATAAAAGCTGATATCCATGGCAACGTATGCCACCATTGCATCAAGGGCGGGGTGCTATTCAGATGCAGGGGAAGATAAGCTGAGGGTGTTGGGATGGTGGGGAGGGCAATCACTGTACCCTGAAGGTTCTGGAGGTCATTCTCTGGCAGCAAAAGTCGCAGAGCCATTAGGTGAGTGAGAACCAATCACATAACTCAAATGGACATCACATAATTGAATCTTTCATTAGACTTTAAAAATCAAAATAAAGCTTCTCTGAAGTAGCTATATGCATGAAGAGTAATAGGACCCAACTTACCCATGGAGCCAGGGTACCTTATTTCCTTCCCCGGGGATCAGGGGATTAGGGTTGAAGACAGGGTCTGTAGCACATCCGTCAGTGCGGCAGGGCCTGAGGTGCAGTCCATGGGCTGTGAACCTGATGCGGGTGTCTTCCCGGAACCCCTTTCAGCTTCTTTCTCCCTCCCAACTTCCCAAGGCCTCCGTCTCTGTTCAGCTTCCATCATCTTACATAGAGATGCAAATGCAGCCAACCGCTCCTGTGATCTTTCCTTTATATTTCATTCCCATGAAAAGATGCTCCAGTGACAGCGTAGTGTTTACCATTTCATGCGAATCTGACGAGGTATTTCTAGCCCTGCAATTCCAGGTGCTAATGGCACGGCTCTCCAGGAAAGACCTAAAAGAAGGAACTGCTATGATCGGTTACGGATGAGGAGTGCATGTGTTTACACACACACACACACACAAACACACATGAATGAATGAACAACTCTGATATATATTATGCACGCATAGTGGGTAACATACCCATATATATGGCTAACAGTAATCAAAGGTTGCTTTTTCTGTATTAACAACTCTCAGAAATTACATCATGTCAAATGATTTGAAAGTGATTGTGTTTTTCGCATAGAACGAGCCTCTTTATTCCCTTCTATTTCAGAGCTCCCGACTGTTTAAACGAAAATTAAACACAGCAAAAAAATTTCTGTCAAATACTCCAGAGGGGCCTCCAGCTCTTTTCTCTGCGGGTCACGCTGCACAGTTTCAGCGAGCACTTTTGAGAAAATGGGTGGAGCGGAAACTTTGAACTCCCTGGAAGACAGACACAAACTGTCTCAAGCACTCTAATTGTTTTTCTGGGAAATTTGGTAATTATGGAGAAGTTCTGTTTATTTTAATGGCTTCTTATCACTACATGCAACTCACTTAATGACCACATTTTCTCCAGGGACCTTCATGACATCAGCAAGTAGCCCCAGTGCTTCCTGAAACGTTAAAATTCTGTCACAGCCAATTTTCAGTATTGCAGAGGATTGTGGGATTTCTGGGGCAGTCTCACAAAGCTCCCTTACATACATGTACATATATACAATATGCAGAGTTTCAAGTATATCATACAAAATATAAAAATAAAACATACATATGTATTTCTAATTTTCAATGCAGTGTGGTAAAGGTTGAGGTTGGTTTTTTATATATATTTATTATTGATTTCAGAGAGGAAGGAAGAAAGAGAGAGAGATAGAAACATCAATGATGAGAGAGAATCATTGATCTGCTGCCTCCTGCATACCCCTTACTGAGGATTGAGCCTGCAACCCGGCATGGGCCCTGACAGGAAATTGAACTGTGACCTCCAGGTTCATAGGTCAATGCTCAACCACTGAGCCACACCGGCCTGGCTGTTGAGCTTGTTTTAATTCAATTTAGTATCTGGAGAGCAGGAGGGGTTGCTTCTGCAAAGCAGCTGGTCTGAATGAGGAACTTGCTTATCGAAAAATAAAAACAAATGAACAAACAAACAAAAACAAAAGCAAACTCATGGAGGCAGACCACAGAGTGGTGCTTACCAGAGGGGAGGCGGGTGGGGAGAGGACTGGATGGGTGAAGGGGGTCAATTATAGGGTGAGGGATGAAAACTAGACTTGTGGTGGTGAGGGTGATGTAAGACATGCAGATGTTGAATTATAACGTTGCACACCTGAAACTTATATAATATTATAACCCGATGTCACCTCAACGTTATTAGTTAATTTTTTAAAAAGAAATTATACCAGCTACACACCGGGCAGAAGTCTGGTGTGCAACTGAGTCCAGCTAGAGAATGAATGAGGGGTGGAGGAAGGACTGGAGAGACAAGTAACTGAGGACTTGAAGGAAGGCTTGGTGGAGCGCTCTTGGTTTCTCGGGGGGGGGGAAGATGGACAGATCGGAAGACCCGCCCTGCTGGGAGGCTTCTCTGAAATAATGGTTGGCTGTATTTCTCCGGAGGCAGTTCCATTTTTACCTATCCTTTCTCTGTTCAGCGTTTTATCCCAACAGAATGGTATCTCGAAGGGCAGGTTTTAGCACTTCCACCAGTGGATTAGAGAGAGAGATTTGCTGCAGGCAGGTCTTGGGGATAGAGAAACATTTCAGTGCAGTTAAACCCGGTAACACATTTGGTCACGCGTTCTTCCACTTTTGAAAGAAGAACCCCGCATCCTCTTTAAGGAGATGTGGCCTGTGACTGCGCCGCGTGAAACAGAAATCATGTCTTTCCATCAGGCAAGCTCCCTGGGGCCCTCCGCTGGCCTGTCCCTTCCTCCGGGCCTGCCTCTGTGCACGTTCCAGAACACCAGGAGCTAAGGGGCCCAGCCCTAAGCAACCCAAGAAGCCTGGGGGCTGGGCTGCCAGAGGTCACGTTTTAGGCTGCGGCTGAGGAACTCTGACCCCGGGCACCAGGTAGAGCCAGCCGCGCCAGTGATTCTTCTCATTTCCACCGAAAGCGCCGGCCCGGCCTGCGACGGGAATATCAAGTGTTCGCACACGGGTTGCTGCAGCTGCGAGCCATTATTTCCAGTGGCAGTGGAAATCCATTGAGGGATCTCCTGGGAGATTGTGCAAAATGCTGTGGTGGGTTTAATATTAACCCTTGCCACCGCGGCAGCTAAGACTTCCGGCGAAGACCAACTTTGACTGGTCAGCGGCTGCCAAGTTTTGGGAAAACAGACCTCATCCCACGCGGGCGGGGGCTGCAGATGGGAGCCCAGCGCGTTCTTGGAAGCCCTTTGTCTGCCTTTGACAGTTTCACACCCCGCGCTGTCTGTTTCCGAGCGGCGGAGAGCCTTCCCGGAGAGGGAGCCGGGGGTGAGGAATGCGCCCAAATGCCTTTTTCTTTTCTAGTTTAATACGCGCCTTAAAAAAAAAAAAAAAAAAAAAAAAACAGGAAAAAAAACCCACCTATATTACATTACCAGGCACACTTACGACAGCTATATCCCCCCCGCCCCGCCCCTTCCTTAATTTGAAATGTCTTTATTATGTTGTTGCCTTGCTTGTTTAGGGAAACTTGCACTGGAGCCTCCTGTGGAGTGTTTTCCCTTTGGGGGCAGATTTCAAGGGAGTTATCAAGTCCCGAGAAGCACACAGAATTGACCAACGCCAGCTTTAACCGGTCCAGACTGTTCCCAGGTGCACATCATTTCAAACGCGGGTGCCTGTACAGTCACTCTGAGTGTGCCCGCCAGGTCAGCCTGCTGATGAAAAGCCACGCCATTCCATTTCGGCATAATTTCTGCCGTGAAATCGCTGCGATTCATTAGTCAGTAGAGTCCTGTGATCTGGACAGTGAGCTTTTAAAGCAGGGCTTCTCCGCATTTGCTACTGACATGTGGGCGTGCAGAATCCTTTATTACTGGGGGGCTGCGCACTGTATGAGGTTCCACAGCATCCTTGGCTGGCACACCCCCAAAACGTCTCCAGACACTGTCAGGGTCCCTCGGGAGCAAAGCTACCCCAGGCTGAGAACCACTGGCTTGCACGAAACGGGGAGAAGGGAAGAGCATAAACGCACGTCTTAAAATAATAAAAATAATAAAACTCTATGAACAACGTCCTTAGACTCTAATTTACACTCAGGATCTAAGTCCCTGATCACAAGTCCTTCGCCATACTGATTCCTGCGCCGTCTTCGGTCTCCCTGTTCTCCCCTTGGGTGGACTTCCTGAGCGCCTCTCCTTACCTAGTAATTGTTGAAACTTTCTTTTCAATTTCCCCGAGAATTAAAGCCTTCAACACTAGCCCTTAGCTCCCAGCCGCAGGCTGCCTCTGGCTCCTGCTCTCTCGCTCGCTCGCTCTCTCGCTTGCACCAGGGAAGCGCCAGGTGGGGGCGGGGAGGGGGGGCGCATGGTCTCCCCGGGGGTCACCAGGAAGCAGCCACCCCTCCTGGGCACAAAAGCAGAAAGAGAGCATGACAAACAGCTGGTGTACCCCACTGTCTGCAGCCAGAGAGCCAGTCCCTGCCACTGACAATCCGAAGGGCACCCGCAGACAGGGACTCTTATTTGTGAGAAAGCTCAGCTTCGTTCCATCGCCCCATTTGTGTCCAAACACGGGTGCCCTTCCAGCCGCGGGCCCTCCACCCAGCGAGCCCTGTTTCCACCCCGTGTTAGACTTCCACTGCTCTGGGAATCGAGTTCCTCCAACTGCTTTCTAAAGGAGCCTGTATTCCCACAAGAACGTAACATTGTGAAACAGCAATTTCAGCTGAAAGTTAACAAGGTTTTAAGGTAGTTAAAAAACTGTGAAAGCCCGATGCCCAGTGTGAAACGCAAACCCTGTGACATTCAAATGAGCCGGGGACGCTTTCATTTACTCGGAGCTATGACAGAGGCTGAAAATGCTTCTTTGTTTTAAAAACAAATCCACGGGCCAGGGTGCAGAGACACATACGATTCTTAAAGGTTGCTATTTATTTTTTCTTGTGGCTAATGATGAGCTGAAAATAGTTCACTGTGTAATATAGGTAGGTGTTTTCATTTATATACATATATACTCTGTTCTGTCTCTATCTCCATATACATGCCTGTGTATATGTGTATATATACATATATTATACTTACATGTAATCTATTTATATATTAAGTATAGTGTATGCGATCACTTAAGCATGTGAAAAGACTTCAGTAGGTCAAAGAAATGTATTATCATGTTGTAGTGGAATGAGCATTTGAGTATGCATCAAAAACCAGAATTCAGTCCTTAGCTTGCTGAGGGACTGTGGTCTAATAACTTTATCAATATTTCAGCCAATCCTAAGTTTTCTCCTATATAATCTAACACCCTAATATTCATACCCACTCCAAAAATTATAAAAAGGCCTTTTTTAAAATGCAAAGTATATCAAATATATAGAAATAGATATATATATAGATATATTCCTAAATAAACTAAGTACTGAACAATTTGTAAGAGCAGCTACTACTTGAAATGAATTCTGTATTCTGTAGGTGATACATGTGGTGTCAAATACACCCCTATGTAATGAGCCATGCAAAAGTTCTCTATCAGTATGGTAAAATGAGTCCACAGACTGCTGTGTGTTGCGATTCTGGGGACTAGTGTAGGGTCAGAACACAGCTCTTTCCCCCAATAAGCCTTTACCTCAATATTAGCCTCCCCCAACGCTGTAAGATTTTTAAGTATTGTGTACCCAGCATTCAAATTTAGTTGCTGAGAGTATGATTCTGAATGATATAATGAAATATCTAATTTATCTTTTGGGTGTTGTACTGTAGCAGAAACACTATCTGAAAATACTTTTTTGGGTACACAGATATTGATTAAAATGGTATTCATTTTGATCACCTGAACAAAAGGATCAAGAGAATTTTATTGTACACAGAAGTATTCATTTGTAACAAATAGTTACATAAAGTGAGAGATGCAAACTTTTCTTTAAAATATAGTCATTAGAATATCTCATGTCTAAAAGCATAGTCAACATTCTTATCTTTTATGACTTCTTTATTGCAGTTACAGTTTATTAGACTTGTGATGAATCTGATTTAAAAGACACAACTTTCAAGTCAAAAGACTTAGAATTGGTATCATAGATTTCTTAGACTTTGAAATCAGTTTTCAATTACTGGACTATTCAAGTGTCAGATAAATCAGGGGCCAACAAGGAAAGGTAAATGAATTATAGTAAGTCCATATGACATAATAGTTCCTTGCCATTTACAATTAAATAGTAACAACCCAAGGACCTGAGAAAGTCTTCAAAACATACTGTTAAGCAAAATCTCAAAATTCTATAGCTGATATAATCTAATGTTAATTATGTTTGTAAACATATACACACATATGAGATGTATATTGTGATATGTGTGTAAATTGATATTAACATACATGAAATGTATAATAGTTCATGTGTACATATATGAAAAAGATAGGAAAAAATGATCAGTCTGATGATATATCTCTGGGAGGCAGAAGTATGAGTCATTTTAAATTGGTATCTGTATTATATAAATATGTGCAATATTGTTTATTATTTTATACTCAGAAAATAAATAGGTGTTTTAATGCTATAATCTTAAAAATTATGAAGAGAAAAAATTAAATAGAAAGTAAGAAAGTTCACATTGAGGTGTTAGTTCTGGAACAGAATGAAATATGAAGGTAACATGTATTTCCACCTCCAAGTGTGTTTTAAACAGTGCAAAGTAAAAACTCAATTTGAAAACAAATTTTGAAAGGACACTAAAAAGGTGTTCTGACAAATAAAGGGAATAAAGAAGAGAATGTATTAAAATGCTCTTAAAATCATATTTTGGTATATAATATTTATTAAAGGAGTTTCATTTAGCTTAATATTTTATAGATGTCCAAATTATGATTAAAAAGTTTCATTTTCAACTATAATAGAAATATTTTATTCAATTATCAAGGACTTTAAGGCATTGGGAGAGTCAAACATATAAAAATAGTCCTTTCTCTATTTAGGCAAGCTAAAAAATTCAAATTTTTGCATGTATTTCATTGGCAAAAATAGTCAGAGCTTTTCTGACTTTTCAAGTTGTTTAAAATATTACATAAGTAAATACAAACTCTCATAAAGCATAATATTATTTTAAACACGCGCACACACACACACACACACAGTCTGATGACATTTCTTTGAGCTATAAAGATAATGACCACAAATGTTCTTATTTGATAGGCTTCTTTTTGCCAACTACCTTTTGTTTAAGTGTAATTTTTATAAGATTAATGTTTAGGGGATCAGTCACAGACTCTGCAGGACTATCGCCCTTACTAGTCTGTGATTTTTTAAAAAATTATTAATGAATCCAGAAAGTAGAGGTGGGGAGGTGGGGCTGCATGTGGTGTCAATACAGTTTAATTAAGTGTAATAATTCCCCTTTCCTGAGGTAGCTGTGCTAAGACAGATTTCTCTTCAGAGATTTACATTCTGAGGATCACTTTTCAGCCTCTAACCATCACATTAATCTGTGGGATTCCACTGCCCTCTGTTGGAACACAGCGCAAGTTGCCATGGCTCCCCATCTTAACAGAACAGACATTTGGGATTCAGTTTTTCTTAGTTTTGGGTTACTTTCAGCTCTTCCTATAAACCTTCTGAGGATCATATAGTTTTTTTTTTTTTAAGTTTGAAGTGAAGGAAAGGCTGCTTAACTCCCTGTCAGGCAAACTTCACTCAAAAACATGTATTCGCCTGTTAAAAACAAGCTTAGACTTTATAGCCATCATTTTTCTGTCAATAATATTTATAAGAGCTTTTGCCTGCTGAGAAAGAAAGAAATCTGGCAATATCATATTTTTTTCGATCTAAGAAAACCAGACAGAAAGTAGGATCCTCTAGGAAAACTAATTCTTATACCCCTGTGTCAGTAGTATACTTTAATGCTTCGCAATCATAAAGACAGACAAGATTCTTGCAAAACTTAAAATGCAATAAAACTTGAAATCTGCAATTCATTGTTTGAAAACCTTGCACGGAATGAAGTTTCCCAACATGGACCCTTGTTTCCGGCGGAACTTGGGAGGCGGAGGCCTTTGATGTGGGGGGCAGATGGCGAGCTGCACCTTCTCGCACAAATCCTCCACAAATACACAAGAAGAGGTAACCTGGAAAGTCACCTGGGGGAGGAGTGCAGAAGTGGCCGGGGGTGGGCTCGGAAGGGCCCCAGGCTATCTGGCTGGAGGCATTGTTACTGCTGGGGTGTCCGTTTTTCATTCGTTGGGTAGTGTTTTTCAGCTAAAATTTGAAAATCTCTCCTCCCTTTTCAACATCTGGTTTAGCCATTCCTTGAGAGACAAAACAGCCCTTTCTCTCTCATCCCATCTATTAAAATGTACCTAGGCCCTGAGACAGAAATGAATGACCATGTCAGAGCTGAATGGTGCTGCCACAGTATTCTACCAGAAATGAGCCCCAATACCCTAAAACTAAAATATTACAGTAGGACAGTCTTCCACGGTGCAACCGATGGGACATTAGCTCGGTTTCCTATTATATCCTGGGTAGTCATTTGTTACATCCAAATACATGAGATATTCTAATGAGTTCAATTTATTTCTTTATTGGAAGAGTACAATAATGTAAGTCCTTGTATCTGAACCCTTCATGGCTGCTAAGGATTTTAATGTACAGTAGATTATTTTAACAGCTTTTCAACAGTACTTACTATATTAAATATGCAAAGAGACCCATGCATGGATTTATTCAGAATACTTAAATGCTGCAGTAAAAGGGGAAGCACTTAGGATGACACTTTAATTTTAACTATAAAGAATTCTTCAAAAGTTTAGTCCTCATATGGCTCTTTTATCAGTACAAGAGTTCCTAAAATAATGAAAGCTCTCTCAATAAGAAATCTCAGACTGAAGAATTAATTTTACATCTGGTGGGTTTTGGGGGGTTTGTCTACCATTAAATGCAACAAAACAGAACAAATCGAGAATAGCAAAAATGTACTTATGTTTCTAAATTGTTAGTTATCTGCCAATGTAGCATAGTTCGTACACAGTGATCAATGTGTACTCATGCTTCTTGCATTTACCAAAGCTAATATACTTGAAGCTGTACATGAGTAAAACTGACATATCATATATACAGGTATCATCATTGTTAGAGGAAAGAGAGGCCAATATATTCAGTTAAAAAATGACCAAAAAATAAGTTATGCATTATAATGTGGAGTACTCTGTCTCCACTAGCATATGCCTTGCATATATATGGGTAATTATGTCAAAATGTGGATTGAGACAGCGTTGATAATTTTATATAAGTTGTAAAAATGTATGTGTAATTTTAAAAAAGCATTCGTTATTATAGGGGCTAATGATTACTCTACAGGTGATAAAATTGGCTTATACACAAAAGTGTTATTGTTGAAAACTGTGTGAGGTCAGAATTCATGAATATTCTAAAAATCTTTTTACACAGACCCTCAAATTTCTATAAACCGTCTTTGTTTAAAATCAAACTTACTGCCATGTGTAGTTAAGTTTACATTATTTGGTGACTTATCAAACAGAACAGGAGAAATGCATCAATAAAAGGTTTCTAAGATCGCTTATGTTTATTAAAGAGAGAAGAAAATAAGTTAGTTCTATAACCTAGTCCAGTGGTCGGCAAACTCATTAGTCAACAGAGCGGCAAACCGCGGCTCGCAAGCCGCAGTTTGCCGACCACTGATCCTAGTCGTCTTTGGAGAAGCGGTATTCACCACCTATGGTATAGTGTTCTCTCAGGGCTCTACAGCCAAAACGCACTGGGCTGGGGTGGAGCAGAGAGATGCATGTGTCGCTAACTTTTTACCACCTCCTAGGACTTGGTACTAACTACCCACTGTAGTGCTTATTTGTTCCTGTTAGGAGTCTTGGGGTACAAACACCTGCCATTTCTGTTGGACTGTTCAGGCAGGAAGCCTGTGCTGTCTCAAGCTGATCTGGGTCATTTTTTTTCTTCTCCTCTTAATTCTTCGTCTCCTGAGCACATACATTCCCTGTATCACAACAACTTTTGATTACTGAGTTCCCACACAGTTCCCATTTCAATTTTAGCCAAACTAGATAATGAGCAAATAATACTAAAAACCCTCTTCCTTCATTTCAGTCAAGACAGATTGTGAGTTTTTAAAGGAACGTGGTGAAACCAAAGTTTTTTTGAGCCTCCTGTGTTCCAGACATTGCATTTGGCCCTTTCTAGACATCGTCGTGCAGGATCTTGTCAGTTGTTCTGTAAGCCATTATCAGTATTTCCATTTCACACATGAGGACACTGAGGTTCCGATGGAGGAGGTGAATTGCCAAGGATGATACAGCAGTTTCCAGACACAGACCTTCTCCACCACAAGCTTCTCACCACATTCTCTTCCTCCCTTTTCCCACTTTCCCACCAAAATCTCTTCTCCCCTTTCCTGTCAAAAATGCCTAAATGAATTCTTTCCCCGAGCAACATTTTAGGCTTTTAGGAGAACAGATATGCTCTGTAGATAAGAAATATCAATTTAGTAGGAGAAGAGTGAGTTAGTAAGTAGGATTCCAAGGATGAATCTCTGTCCAGCCAGGTTAAACATGGTACCTTCCAACTTTATGTCCGCACTCAGCCCTCCATATTTGCACCAATATCTCTACACTGTGAAGACCTTAGCCTGAGTCTTCTTGCTGTCTTTCCTGACCCGTGACAAATCTACTATTCAGCTTCAAAAACCCTCACAATCACCATATCCACCTACTAGTATACTGCTCTGACACCCTTCGAAGTCTTGGCGTCACCCTGCATCCATCCTGGATACTGCCTGCAAATGAGTTATGCTTACTACCCCAATTGTTAGGAGCTACCTTTAAACACTGACTTTTTTTGCTCGCTCTGACTAGAGCCCGGGTGGGATGGGGTTGTGGAAATCTGATGGGAGGCATGATCTTGAACATTTTGGTTTGGAAACATTTTTTTTTTTTAGCTTCCTGCTTCTGAGACATCATCTCATGTTCTTCTGTGCTACCTGGTAGGCTCCTGTTTTCTGTCTGAGAGGTAACACACTCTGTTCAACTGAAGAACAGAGGTAACTTGGGTTTTACTCACTGATCAAGTGCCTTTGTTCCAACCCCACCTAGTCCTTTCAGTCCTGTGATCGCCTTCTTCTAACACAGGGATAGAGGACAATAAAGGAATAAAGGATAATGCTTTTCCATGGGCCCTAGATGTATACGCACAGGACAATCCTACTTAATTAGTTAAAACTACATACCATGTAATTGTAATTATCCACAGGAGCAGGCTCTTCTTTTGTAAGCTTTATAGTAATTTTTTAATTGGCTGGCATTAGAAGGTAGAGGCAACTGTGTTTGTTGGGGCTGATTTCAAACAACAAACTTACTCAAATTTAAAGCGTGGACTGTAGTCACTCTTGATATTTTTCACCTCCATCCTTTTACACAGGATAGATTGAAGACCATTTAAAGATTATTTAACTGAAATTTCTTATTTAAAAATATCTCCTTCTTGATAATAACTCAAACTGCTTAGAATTTAACAATACATTTGGCTGTTTATAAAGCCTTCGTTGTTTCGATCCATTTGCTCTAAGTTTCATTCTTTACCATGCAAGAGATTCAAAGTTACTTTTTTAAAAAATGCAGCAGCCTTATTTTATTGCCCTGTTGCTTAAAATAAATGTAAACACTGTGGCTCCATAGAAAGAAAAGATAAAATCAACATTTTAAACACATTATTTAGGCTCATAATGGAGGCAAGAAAGGCTTACTCTAATTTTGCTATAAATATTAGTTGAAATACGCATTTGTGTGTAATAGATGTTTCTAGGCAAATATATTACATTGTGTACCTAGTATTACTGAGTCCCAGGTCACAAGGAATAGCATGGAGAGAACAGAATATAATCTATCCTTACTCATAAGAGAGATTGTTGCCTTCAGGAAAGATTTCTTATTGTATAGACAATTTCTGTTCTCCTGTTGATAGCTCGGTAGCAGCCTATTTGTGGACAAGACATACAGAATTATATGAAATACAAAAGACATTGAGATGCTCTTCCGAGCTCTTGGGGAAATCAGCAAGACTGTCAACTAACAGGAGCCTGATACAAGGTGGCTAACTTACTTCTCCAAGATTGCTCAACACCCTGTACTATTTACAAGAGATTTCCAATCAAGGGAATCTCGTTTTCTAAATGGTTTGCATGGTTTTCTTTCGTTTGTTTCCTATTTTCTTGCCACATGGATTAAATTATCTGCCAGTAGAGCAAATGAAGATGGTAACAATCCAATAATCCTCCCCGGCGAAGAGCGTTTAACATGCAGAAACCACCGAAGTTTAATTTCTCCTCATTAGAACGAGGAGAGCCCAGCGCCGGGGACAGGGAGCTGATTTAGGGACGCTGTAGCTCATTCTGAAACATCGTGGTATTTTTCTTGAAACAGAAGGTAGTAATCAATGAGAAGTTATTCAATGTGGTTCAGCTCATATAATCCTTTCCTGGTGTTAGTCTAACCACTATTGCTTTGCACCTTTTTTTTTTTTTTTTTCAAACCTTCGTAGACTCTTGAAGGTCACATCTGTTAGGGCACATAATGGTTTTTAATCACACTTCTCTAAATGACTAGAACACAAGTATGCGAGGGAGCAGCACTTAAACCGAAGCCTGATCCCTGTTGTAGGACATTTGGGTGGTGATTTTCCGGAGGCTTGAATGCGGAATGGCAGAGACCTCCGCTGAACCCCCCGCCACTTGATATACAGCTGAACAATCACAGGCAGGCAGACTCCCACTCTGAATGAGTCTCCTCTCCCAGCGGAGGATCAGAGGGAGATCACGTTCAATCCCAGGCAAGCCGTGCAGGCTGGAATAATAGATCATCTTTACAGGCCCTTGTCTTCAATTCCAAACACCTCTAATGCACCTTAAATCCACATCAGATCAGTTTCAACCAAATTATAATAAGTAGTCACAGCGGCATGTGGGTGTTTTTTTTTTTTTCCAAATTTGAATTAGGTGCTAAAAACAAATTTTTCTTCTTTTTTCAACTTATATGTAACCAGAGTCATTGATGATGTGCTACTGACTTTGGCTGTATACCTTGGAACAAAGTCATATGTTATATGATCTACAGATATACTACATAGAGTTATGGATGGCTAAGTGTGCCCCATGCACTCTCAGTCACCACTTAATTTCTAGGGACAGACAAAAACCCAGAACTGGTATGTTTTTATCAATTTTATTAATAAATAATACTGTTCTAAGCCTTTGCTTGGTAGCTCATTTGGTTAGAGCATCATCCCCATACACCAAGGTTGTGGGTTCGATCTCTGGTCAGGGCACATGCAAGAATCAACCAGTGAATGCATAAATAAGTGGAGGAATAAATCTCTCAAATCAATAAATACTTTAAAAAGTAAAATAATAACTTGACACTGTTATAGGAAGTAAGGAAAGAATAGCTACATACAACAAGGACCCCGTTCTCATGGAGCCCCTCATCTAAATGTGTCCGTGGGACCAGGAAATAAAAATGAGCGAGGCCATTTGGGCTCAGGGTAAATGCCACAGGGCAAGTAACTGATGGGACAGGGCAAGACTGAAGGAGGCTTCTTATGTTTATCTTCAGGGAAGCTTTTTTTAAGAGGCATTTGCCTTGAGATCTGCCTGCCAAGAGAAAGTCAGTTTTGGGAAGATCAGAGGGCAAAAATAACAACAAAAGCCTTAGGGCGGCACAGGGGAACCCACCAAGCCATGCAAAAAGGCCAGTGTGGCTGGACCAGGATGAATCTGGAAGAGGGCGTTAGTCGTGAACTCCGACGTTTTGTATCATCCGGCCTTGAAGGCCAGAGTGAGTTTCTCACGTGGGCATCAATGTGGTTGAACAGGGCTCTGCTTACTAGTCACCGTGCTTGATTGTAATCCTACTTTTTGTTTTACTTGAAGACAATCTGAGGTCCGTGCTGCCCAAGCTCCTCTGAGGTGCTAGTATATTACAGATCTAAACCAGACAGACCACATGCTCTCAAAGAGGCAGGAGACTCTTCTTGTATTTATGCAATGCATTACCTCGTGGCAGCAACGACCTTGGAAAGTTATCCTACATGTTCATTAATTCAATAAAGATCGAAATTACACCGACAATGTGCTCGCACTAAGCACAACCGAAATAAAGAAAATAGTTCCAGTCCTTAAAGAGTTTATCATAAACACTCTTCCCCGCCCTCCCCCTCCCCCCCACCATATGAAGCTGTTGAAGTCAGTAGAATAGGAAACTTGGTTTGATTTTTTAATTCAGTCATTTAAAGATGGATCCTTTGCATTATTGACTGGACATTGTCAACATTATAGCATCTGACATGTGAAGCTCTGAGAAGAAAATACTGCCTTCCCATCTGTGCATGTCCACAGCAATTACACCAAGAGTAGCAATACGTTAACCAGGCCATGCCAAGGAGAGGAAGTCTGAATGATTATAGTCATAAAGTCAAGTTTACATGGTGGAAAACTGGCCCAATAACCGTGTGCCAATTCCATGCATTAATAATTTATTAATGAGCTGTTCCCTTGGAAGGCAGGTGCTATTCTGGGCAAAAGTGATTCTAAGATGGAAGGCATTCTCAAGGATGTTACAAAGGGAGAAAAACAAGGTAGCCATTGGGAGGCAGTGTTGCCAACACTCTCAGTAAGATAGGAGCTTATGAGACGTACTAAGCACCTGAGACTCAAGAAGTTAAAGAAGGAACTCCTAACAGCCCGAGTGTCTGGAGGAGAGAAGAATGCTAGAAGGACTCTCCCTGGAGAGAGCCGAATTGAGCCTTAGACAAGAGAGCCTGCAATCAAGCAAGGAGACTTGAGGACAGAGTGAATGTGGGAAGCAGGATAAAATCCTAGGCAGAGGAAGCAGCGGGAACCAAGTTGTAGAGATGAGAGGACAGAGCATGTAAGGGAAATAGAGGAGTGATGCCCTAGCCAGGTTGGCTCAGTGAGTAGAGCGTTGGCCTGCGCACTGAAGGGTCACGGGTTCAATTCCAGCCAGGGGCACATGCCTGGGTTGCAGACTCGATCCCCAGTGTGGGTCGTGCGGGAGGCAGCCAATCAGTGATTCTCTCCCATCATTGATGTTTCTATCTCTCTCTCCCTCTCTCTTCCTCTCTGCAATCAATAAAATATGTTTTTTTAAAGAGGAGTGTATGTATTTCCACTTTCTTCCTTATAAAAGAAACAATCAGGACAATTCGCTATAGTATTCTCTTCAATCCAATGCACATATTCAGAATCAATCAGGATTGTATATTTTTCAGGAAAAAAAATATTTTCCCACTTGGATAAGCTTTCTCCACAGTGCCAAGATGGTTGGCTATAGCAAGATTCTCGTTCCATTGTTTATTCACTGGCCGTTTGCACCTTCAGCAGGTATTAAGCAGGAGAAATGAAGAAGAGGAAGCACAAACAGATCCATTTTCCAGATTGTCATGGCAGGAATTTTAATCATCAGTTTAAAACCAATTACATCCAGCACGATAGATATCCCAGGCACCCACAAGACTAAAGGTTTTCAACAATCCTTTTAAAAAATGTACTTAAAACGTAGCTCTGTTCGCCCCAAATTGTGAGTGCCCAAGCCAGAAAAATGCAATAACTCATATTCATTATCACCAAAGAATACATTTTTGGAGTCTTGCCTCTTTTTAAGAATCCTGGGAACATTAGTGAATCCTCATTCCTGGCTTTAAAAACGTCTTGCCTTAAAGGCAAACACCTACTGGTTTGGGTGCTGTTCCAGTGCAATTGAACTGAAATGTGTGCAGTGATTCTGATTGATTTCTTGACATCCGCTACCAAATACCTTGCTTTGGGTGGGCTCTTCTCTAGCTGGTGGCCATCTTACCTGCTTCAGTTACCGACCCATCTCTGCAACAGGAACTTTGCATCTGCAAACGGGAACTTTGCAATCCTTTTTTTTTTTTTTTTAACTTTGAAGTTGAAAATCACTAATAAAGGGAAGAAATAGATCTCAACCATCCACTAGGATATAGTTGTGCTCTTGCTTTGACACCGTGTTCTTGTTCGGGCATATTCAAAATAATCCCGGATTTCATCGACGACATGAAAATACCGATGAGTATCTCATTTATAAAAATCTAAAACCGAAGAAATGGAGTCCATTTATTTAAAAACGTGACTTTATTTTCGAGACGAAGTTACATTGCTTCTCAAACAGGAACTCAAGGTCGGTCAATTTGACTGGAGTTGCTTTTTTGAAGACAAAGTGACAGAGGAATGTGGCCAGGACCTGGTGGCGCGATTTCTTTCCAGAATCTTAGGAGTGCTTTTTTTTTTTTTTTCCAGTCGATATCCTTTAAATAACCTTTAATTTTTCTGTGTTAAAATCTCTATTATAACAGGGAAAATTGAGGAAGACACTTATTAAAAAGAAGCAGCGGCACATGTGGTTTTATTTTTACAGCCATTCAGTGTGTTGATATAAAGTAATACATTTGAGTCAAACATCATCTGTGTGAGTAGTTAAAGTGAAAGCTGATCTGACTTTGCACTGGGGTACAACTGGCCATCCAATTAGCAAAATGATTAGCCAGGCTAATATCAACAGACCCATTCCTGTGTCAATTTGACAGTTCCCTCCCAACTGTCCCGCAGGACCCAGGTCCGTGATCCACGTAGCCTTTCAAGAAGCACCATTCGCTGGGTTTCTATAACAGACAAGAATACTTCAATGGTTTTCTGCAATTTGGAAGATTTTGTTTTAAAAAATACATCTTTAATTCAGCCCACCTCCAAACTATTTTCTGGAAGAGTTGTGTAACAAGGGACGTTGGGCATGAAGTATGCCTGTGGCTTGCAGCTACAGTGAGTTAGACTAGTTTAAGTGTAAACTATTTAAG
Source organism: Corynorhinus townsendii (assembly GCA_026230045.1). Classification (NCBI taxonomy): domain Eukaryota; kingdom Metazoa; phylum Chordata; class Mammalia; order Chiroptera; family Vespertilionidae; genus Corynorhinus; species Corynorhinus townsendii. Next base: position 6,365,076 of record JAPDVU010000009.1, read on the forward strand.
ACTGTGATTTGAATATATACCCTCGCTTAAAACACTTAAATCCTGTAACTGCACTTTAAAATAAATGCCTGCAAATCATGTCCTTATTGATGTGATTACAAATGTGGATGTCTCGACAAAATTATCTTCTTGATATTCTCCTTTTTCCAGACAGTTGAGTGGCCCAGAGACCTCAACGTTGGAAAAACGCACATTTTTACTTTGATATTAGGGACTTATCTAAACAAAGTAGAATTAAGAGCTTCATATCAGGGGGGAAAAAAGATGACTAAACCTTATTAACATTGCAACAGAAATTCTTAATGCGGGTCTTTGGATAGGCTCAAGGAGTCACATAAGGCTCTGTAATAAGTGTGTGCCCCATTGCCTGTGCTTGTATGTGTGCATGTGTGTGTGCATGTGTACATGTGTATTTTTCTGGATTGAGAGATTATTCTACAGTTTTCATCAGGTTCTCAGCACAGTCTGGAGCTCAGGGAAGTTTAATGACCCTGCTCGCAAGCACTTCTTGCACCAAAGTCAACTCTCAAAGGAGAGAATGCTGGGTATCTTCCAGGCGACCCTGCAGACAGACCCTCTCTCTGCTCTTCCCCACGCTGCCCCTGGGCCCTGGCAGCTGGCCTGCAGGGACCACCTCCACTGGCTGCTTATGGAGCCCTGTTAGGATTAGCCAATGGGGGAACAATGGAAGGATATCAGAGGGAGAAAGGAAGATTCATCCAAGTATCCATCCCTCTGTCGCCAGCATAGCCTTCCACTAGCAGTCACATGTCCTAGCAGGGGGCCCTGTTGTCACAGCTCTCTAGCTTCCTTACCCCCTCAGGTCTAGGGATGATAACAAAACCATCATATGGGTATAGGAGTTGCGTTTTTATATTTGGTGGGGTTCTTATACAGAGTACAGAACTTACTGGAGCACTTCAAAATCATATTTTAAAATACAGTCCCCTCTTTATTTAATTTTTAAATAATCCTTTTAGTAGCAATCTTGACTCAGTTATATTGGAAAAACTGTTATGCTGGATTTTAAGGTTGTGGGCTACATACAGATAACCATGGCGATGTTTCAACCTAATTTATTCTTCAGCACTTCTTTGAGCTTGATAAATTAATTAGATTATCTTTAATCAATAATTTTTGTATAATTACTTACAAAATATCTTTTAAAATTTTTCAAATAACAGGATTTGGATATTTTAAGCAATTCCTTAGGAAAATTGAACTTGTTCAGTGGAAATGTATCAGTTTGGATCAATCAAACCTATTTTCAGTGTCAATACTTTATTCTTCCTAAGATTTTCTCAGGATGAAGATATATTCAACCACTCTGATATCTGCACAACAGCTACATCAGTCAGCTTTTATTTCTATAACTGCTTTATATCCTTGTTTTGTATTTATCATTTATTTCACTTAACAGACTTCATACAAATAGGCATTGTGAAGGATTTTTGCCCTTTAGTTGAAATACTGCTTTTTCATGTTGCATTTAGAAACTCTGAAGGTGCATTTTGACAGCATTTTTTCCTGACCCTAAACTTGTTTTGTTCTACAAAAATTTATTCTCAAGGTTAGTTAAGCTTAAGCTAAATAAATATGACTCACAGCTTTTAAGCAAAAGAAAGGGCAAGATTTGTGATCTGTGTCAATCAAACCCATTCTGGTACAAATTCCATTTTCATCTTATTAGACACCAATTATTCATGAGCCGATTTAATAGTAAAGATCACACAGGAGCTCACATCAAATTAGATATCCAACTCACTGCATCTAAGTCCTTTTTTGAATAACATTCTCCCCTAAAGTGGTTTCATTTGGGCCAGGTCAGCAAAGATGACTCCATATGTCTTAGTTTGCTGGGACAGTAATCAAAACATACCCTTAGACAATGCGTAAAATAGAAATAGCCCATAATTCATACCCAGGGTCTTTATTTAGAAAGCAGCATGATATATTTTATTGTTGGGTAACAAAAATCTATATTGTTTAAAATGTCTGTAATCTGAGTTCTTTCTTCCCCCCTCCTAAAGTGACATTGACTGAAATTTCTCCATAAAGAGAATTAGGCTGTTGCTTCTAGTTCAAATGCATACCCTTCATTTCCTCTAATTTTATACAATGTAAATAAATACTGTGCGGTGTTCAGAGGCTACTGGAAAACTCTGAATACCTATCATGTGTTCTAAATAAGGCCTTCTTGCATAAAGAATTACCTTGGAGCTCAGAAAAGTAATAGTTGCTAAGCAGAAAGGTCAACAGGAGCAAGTGGGCTTTTTCCTGTATTTGTCTGTGAGAATAAACATATGGAGGAAAATGTCCCTCTATAAAAGAATTTAAACAAAGCAAAAGTCTTCAGAAAATAGATTGCCAAGGAACGTTTATTTAAACTTAAGACTCCCGCATGGAATTAGCCACGTTAGACTGAATTGAATTGAATGAATAATTCCACTCCAATACGGTCTATTTTCCTTTCATTTCTGTGAGTAATGTTTGGAATATTTGTGCCCCATAGAATATGAGACATTTCAACATCAGCAAATTGAGCACAAGAAATAAGACCCTGAAGAAATGGACCCACAACTTCAGGGCTAGTCAAACGCGTACAGATTCAGATCACTGCAGAGGGTGAAGGGTAATATCCGAGATGTAGAAAAATGACAAGATTTCACTTGTCTAGCATTCATTAGAATTTTATGAATTCTATAATTCAAAGTTGGTATTTCAAAAATTATTGCTGTACAGAACATTTTATATGGTTTTCATAGTATTTCACCAGCACATGAAAAGCAAAATGGAACAGCTAGTTTATTAGGTTGAGAATGTTGAGATTTGTAACTCCAGGAGAATATAACCAATTTCTTTGCCCCCAAAAAGGGACTTTCCCATTCTTTCTGTTGATCTCTTGTAAACAATCTGCATTACCCCTTTGTTCCTAACATATGATATAGTTTTCTGTGAGTTGCTACCAACCTTTATAATAAGCCATGTACCTAGATAGGGCTTTCTGTACCTAGATAACGTATCAATCATAATTTAGAAATGTTGAAAACTTCTAGCAGTACTAAAAATTAAAACCAAAAGGTAACATATTTCTAGAATCTGGACCTTTTTCTAAAAGAGCTGGTTTTTTAAAGGTGAGATATAAATACTTTACCTAATGAAAAACATGGGAAAGAACGACGATACACTTCCCTCCTTCTCTCTCTCTCTCTCCAATGTACTTCTTTACTTAAATGTCTAAAATCTGGGCTAGATCCATAGCAGGGTGACCATCACTCAATTCTAGGGGAGAAAAGGGGTGAAGGACCAATGACAAGAAATCGAAAAGGTATAGTCATCACAGAGAAAAAGGGAAAGAGGGCCTCTGCTCACAGATATTGAAACATATTATGAAACCACATGGATTTTTAAAGTATGATACTCAGACAAGAATATATGGAGTGATCAAGCATCTAAAAAGAGATATCTCATAAATAATCTATGTGGATACTTGAATTTAGCTGTTTTTTAAAAAGGTGGAGTAACAGGATCTGTGGGAATGGAAATAATTAAACTATGATGGTATAAGATTGGGAATATTTTGAACAACACATTGTCACCAAAATGAATCCCACATAGATTCAACAATTAAATATAAAAAGGAACAAAAATAACTCAAAGAAAGTATAGCTAAATATTTGCTCATTGCACCCTGATTAAATAAAGGGAAAAGACCGAATTCACATTTTGGGGAAAACAAAACAAAACAAAACAAAACAAAAACACTTCAAAAGTGCTCTATGAGAAACTTATGTCAATGAAATACACAAATTCATTTCCTGATACAGTTGACAAATATGGAAATGAATTAAGCAAGAGTTGCATTCTTCTATGCTCTTAGAAATGTAAATCTAGGGTGCCATTCTCTAAGTAATTAGGTAATTTAAATGCAAGTCCCACTTAAAGTTGACCTATTAATTCTCTTCCTAGAAATGCACCTGAGAAAATAAACAGAGCTGTGGTCAAATGCTTCTGTAAAAGTATGTGCATTCTTTTTTTATGATACAATGTATTAGAAACGAAATTTTTAAATTTTAAACTTGAATTTAATAAAATGTTGAAAACATGACGAAGTTATGTCGCTATTAAAATGATAAATTGAAGAATATTTGAATGTGAAGATTTGGACAGGAGTTACCTTCTTAAGAATGAGACATTTTGAACATATATTTTCAAGTCACACTCATTCCACATTCTCCATTCTCCGCTCCTTTGTATTGAGAATAGTTTGCTTATTACAACAAATTGGAATGTCAGTTCCACAAGGTCAAGGTCTGGTTTTGTTTTAGTTTTGCTGTTGTTTTTGTTTTGTTCCATTTTTGGCCACTCTCCCTCCCCCCCCCCCGCCCCCCCCCCCCCCCCACACACACATACAGTGTTTTAACTCCAGCACCAGGCCTTAGCATACGGTAGGAACTCCGTAATATCTGCGCGTGAATGAAGAGATGCATCAAATGTAAAGACAGCACTGTGGATTCCCCTGGAAGTGTTAGATGGTTCATTTGGGGAAACTCGCCCATATAAGGACGTATATTTGACAATTAACAAGAAAAACCTTTCCAGAAAAATACTTTTAAAATAAATGATAGGTTTTTGTGTGTTTGTTCGTAGAATTGGGATCATCTTACAAATTATAAACTCCAAAGCAAAAGGTCCTAAACACGTTTTGCCCCTTCATTGCTCCATTTAAAAAAAGAAAAAGAAAAACAACAGTACATTTTATTGCTGTGTTCTGTCTAATTCTGAAGTATTTAAGAGGCTGTAGTGGCCTCTTATCACAGATACTTAATCTGTGCCAAACCCGCCCTTTTCTTAATAGAATATGATGTCAGTCAGCCTTGGAGGATGACTTTTAATCATAAACAGACAAACACCCAGAAAGGCCACCTCAAGTAGACAGTTGCAAAAAGCTCCCTGCTTGTTTGTTCATTCTAGTCCAATGAATGTGACTCATTAACTAGGGATAGGAATTTTTTAAGATATTGTCAAGCACAATAAAACAAAGTGAAATGAAATAAAAACACCACTTCCATATGCTAAGGTTTTCAACTCTAATAACAGAACTCAAGCCTGCGCATGTACTACAGTAACCGAAGGACTGAGGGCCGAATGCATGCCATAATAACGTGCATTTAAAGTACAGACACGATCTCAAGGAGTGAATAAAACAGAATGAGGCAAGTACCATGCATGCCCAAGTTGTCTTACTCCTGAACAATAGCTGTTTCCCAAACATACAAAAGAGCCTGGTGGTTGAGGGAGGGGAAGGGCTCATTCCCGATAGAAGCAAGAGCGAGTTTTGCCGACAAGTAGGCATTAAGTGAGCATGGCGTCTTTAAGCAGCCACACACAGTCTGGTGTTATGAGATCATTGTGTGTAGGGGCACAGGGAAGGTAGATAGTAGAAGATAAAATGGGAAATCCCCCGAAGCCATTGTCTATAATACTAAGAGGTTAGATTGGTCTTTATATTCCATGGTCCATGGAGATCTATTGAAGGGTTTTCAGCTGGGGATGGACATGTTCCCATCTGACTTGTTTAAAGGTAACAGTTAATAGATCAACGTTTTTTTGGGGGGGCCACCAAAGGCCAGGGCTCCCGTTAGGAGGCTGGGGCTGTTGGAGAGATGTCGGCAGCCTGAACTAAGACTACAAATGAAAGGAAGGAATTGGATGTCTCGAGAGGAGTGTAAGAGATGGGCTGTGACATTTATGGGACCTTCATTCATATTCATCCTACGCTTTAGGACTTACAATGGGATTTTATACTGAAAGGCATCCAAGAATTTGACCACATCCTTGAGCCATTAAGAATGGATCCAGAACTCCTCTTGTTGAGTGGAAAAGTCAATATCATTTAATAACTTCTTTAAAAAGTGAAAATGACATCAGCGTCTATATAAAGAATCTTAGGTAACAGAGAGTGGGTTTCACTTGGATGGGGAGGGAATTAAGACAGGGGTTTCCCAGAAGGCTTCGCCTTTTGAAGCATCTATAGGTTTTTTGGGGGGTTTTTTTTGTTTGTTTGTTTTAAGATATTTTTATTGATTTCAGAGAGGGAGAGTGGGAGCAAGAGATAGAACATCAATGATGAGAATCATTGATCGGCTGCCTCCTGCATGCCCCCTACTGGGGACCGAGCCATAACCCAGACATGTACCCTCACCCAGAATTGAACTATGACCTCCTGGTTCATAGGTCAATGCTCAACCACTGAACCACACAGGCGGGGTGGTTTTTGGTTTTAAAGGTAAAGTCATTTGAAGTCTCAAAGTCTCATTTATCAGAGTTGAGTTCATAAAGAGATTTTGCCCTGCTTATTAGAGTAGACATAAATCTACATTGTGGATTATTTCTTTGTTCCTACCTTATGTGGTCTGCGGATTAGTGTGAAACCAAATTCGGTGTTAGTTATCCTACAACTTCTCTTGATTTTGTTTTCTTTTTTCATTGTGTTGGATACCAGAGAGATTTCCATTAGCCTGAGGCATTTAAGGTTTTCAAATGTTCAAAAAGTTGAAAATCAGAGTCTTCAATAAAATGATCATTTCTCAATTTGATTGGTAGGTCCTAGCACTAATCTCTTTACAGAGAATGAAACATTGAAATAATTTTGGTAACGTAGATATGGCCCAAGAGTATTTATGCCATTTATCTGAACTAGACAGGGCCGTATGTGGCTGGTATGGGCTCTGATGCTAACAAGCAGTCTTTTCTAAATGCTGCTCTGTCCTAGAGCATGGGCCATGCCCAGCATTAATGATTGAAAGAGAAAAGAGGTTTAATGTGAGCCAATTGCTCTTGAGGATTAGCAAAGGGGCTTGGGTGCTCCAGAATATTGCACGCATGTCAATTGCAGCAATCTGTATGGTAATTGGATGTGCCTTGGAAGGTTGTTATAGCTAGTTTTGATAAAATACACAGTTGTCTGAACTTTTGCCCAGAACCAGAAACCAACTAGGACGTAGGCCTTCATTTGGAGAGTTCATTTATGCGTTTCTGAATTTGAACATTCCCCTGGACTAATGGGACATTAAGAACTGTGGTTAACTCAAGATGAACATTTGGAGTGGCTACTGCTTGGGTAAAATGATTTTCGTATGTTTTCATATAATCGCTCAATGAGCTGTATCCCATGAGGTCATACAGGAGACCCACAACAACTAAACCTAAATAGTCCATTGAAGTCTGAATTTATTTTTAATCAAGAACATTATTTTTTAAGGCTTCATTTGCTCCCCTCACTCTCCCTCTTATCCAGGGGAGGATATTTGGCTCTCTGTTTAAAACCAGAAATGGAAAGTTGTGTTGGTTTTCCTTAATAAAATTCTCACAAATTTGATTTTTAACATATAGAAGGGAGTTTTCCATGAAGCTTCTTTTCCATGTAAGAAAGCAGCAAAGTTGGCTCTACAGAAATCTATAATTAAAAACAAAGATTCCCCAGTTTCCCTATTGGCTCCTTTTTAGAGAACGGGGCAAAATTCATATGAAAAATAATACAGTAATTAATAGGGTATAATGTAAGAAGGAATTCTGTTTTGCATGCTCACAACTGTAAACCTATGTTGCCCCCACCTTGCATGTTAGGCTTCTTAATGACTGCATCAGAAAACTTTTCTCCAAGCATTGTGCTTGGTCTCATGTGATACAACCAGAAGTCTTGGCATGAAGGTGAAGTGCGGAGTCAGTTCCCTAGACGTGGAGACGGCAGGAACATTGAGTATGATGCCAGGTGCCTGCTGGCTTATATCATTTTGCGGGTCTGGGACTTGGAAGTGAACCATCACATGTTTAGTATTTATTTTCTGTTGCTGTCTTGTTTTCCTTCATCTACAGAGGCAGATTTTAAGGAGGAGCATCTACAATTGCGTAGAAAGCCGTAGGTTTATGTTCAGGAATTAGATGCCACAGCTAGCTGTGGCTGCTAGCTTATTTGCATATGTTTCCGTTCTTTTCCTGCAGTATTTCATTTAATCATCCACAAATAGGCTGCTCCATGGCGTTTCATAGTATCTCCATTTAATGGGTAAGGACGTGGAGGATTAGGAAAGTTACACTCCATGTTGCAGACCCCAGAGCCTGCAGCTGGAGGGCCTGGCCAGGTTAAGAGTGATATCCAAGTCCATGCTCTTTATACTCATGTGAGCTCTGCACACTTGGCCCACTTGTTGAGTCCCTTGGGGCCCTCTGTGAGTTATATGCAAACTGCAGCAGTACTTCCTTTCACAGGGTGTTATATTTTTGCAATGAAATGACACACGTGAAAATACTGCTATGGACTGAATGTTTGTGCTTCCCCCCCCCACACACCCCCCAAATGCATTTGTTGAATTACAGTCCCCAGGGAGATCTTGTTTGGAGGTAGGAACTTTAGGAGGTGATTATCTCATGAGGGAAGATTCCCTCATAACAGAGACCAGGGGAGATCCCCTGCCTCTTCAGCCATGTGAGGTTCCGGTGAGAAGATAGCCACCAATGCGGAAGGGGACTCTCACCTAACGCCAGGTCTGCTGGCACCGTGATCTTGAACTTCCCGGCCTCTAGAACTGTGGGAGATACACACCCGGTTTATGGTATTTTTTGTTGTTATGAACAGACTAAGAGGAGTACTTAGCAGCATGCTATCTAATGTATGTGGGAAGTCAATAACTATTTGTTTCATTTAAAGAAATACGCTATCTATGACTTGGGAAGATTAAAATTGCTGAAGGAAAACAATGATTTTTACTGGGCATCCTGGACAATTAATGGTGGAATCACCAGTAATTTGACTAAAGAATCTGGGATTTTAAGACGAGTGTGTACTTTATTTCTTTTTGGCCCAAGGAAGTAGTGATGTACCCTGAGGAGTCAGGGGGGGAAAGTGGTCACCAGCTTTTCACAATATTAGTTGACTTTCTGGATTAGAAGGTATCTTTCAACATACAAAATGGATAGCGTCGGGCTTGAAAATGTATGAGCAGTCCAGGAATTGAACAGCTTGACACTATTTCATTCTGAAGAACAAAATTAGAAATCCCCATTAATATACTCTCTGCAGACTGGAGAATATATAAAAAAACACGGGCTTGAATTTCATAATGAATTTATGATGTTTTTCTTCGCTGTACATCTTGGCTCTCTCTGAAAGCCACAAATGTGAACATGGGTCATAACGGAGCTTAGAAGATGGAGCAGAAGGAGGAACAGGAGGAGGAGAGGGAGAAAAGTGATACCTGCAAAAATACTATACCAGCGAAAAGCAGATCATTTTAATGGCCAAATGGGGAGAACACTGTCCAATAATAAATTCTTATACAAAGAAGTTGAAACATTTAAAAATAACTATGGAAATTGGTATTCACACAGCAAGAATGAGTTTGTGTTAAGAATAATTTTTATATCACATTACTAAAAGACGGACTGTGTGTGTGTGTGAATATGTAGAGAGAGAAATTACATATATATATTAATTCTCATTAATTTTCAATAAGTACAGCTTTCTAAATAACTGTGTTGCTCTTCTAATATATTTTTCCTATTTGCTCTTTTGCCTTTAGAAGACACTTGGCTTTCTTCCTTTTTGCATACTAGACTTTTGATTCTTCTTCCTGAAATGCCTTTGTCCTTTGTTCTAATTCCTACACAGTTTCCAAACAGCCCAGGAAGCATTTCCTGTAAGAAGCTCTTCTTTAGCTTCTCTTCCCTTTGTCTTTCCAAATGCTTTTTCTAATAGCTTGTCCACCTCTTCGCATTCTACTCCGTGCATTTAAAAATAAAAACCTTTTTGAATCTTCGTCATCTTTAGTCATTTTGGTTTCTGGAAGAGCAAAAATAAATGCGTCATTCGATGTTCTTTTAATTCCACATTGATTGCACAATATATAACACAATGGACACTCAATAAATATAGGGCATCCCAAAAATGTACACACACACCTTGAATAATTATAAAGGCAGTGTTTTACTATGATACGTTTTATTTTAAACATTGAGCTATCAGCTGTTAACGTGTATATACATTTTTGGGGAGACTCTGTATTTGTTTATGAACCAATAAGTAACTTTGTGTATTTAGGAAAAATGTATAACCCGCATTTTCACATTTAGTATTCCAATTTCAAGGCGTCAGCATTCATAGAATAACATCCAACACGGTGAATTATTTTCCTTAGTGTAAGATTACACATGACATTTCCTAAACAGAAGCACTTCCCCCGGAACCACAACTATCAATTGTATCAGCCATCATTAGTGACTTCAATTACCTTTATTATTAGGAGTCAAATTTCTCTGTCTATACTCTTGAGTTTATTCGCCAACCATAAACTAGAGCATTGAATTTTGTAAAGCATCTCCCATTTCGATTAGTGTGTGCTAATCTCAGAACCCTACAAGAGAACTTTCTACCTTTCCACTGCCAGTTGTAAGTAGAAGGAAAGTGCACCTGGGACATTCTTCCTACGACTTTTGGTAACATTCAGATTAGAGCGAAGAAAGGAACTCCTGTCCCGAAGTCTGCGTTAAGTGGCGCCAGTGGAATGCAATGGGATCCAGATTCTTTGCGTCTGGGAAGTATAGACCACCAGCATTTCATACAGTCAGAGCAGAGCAGGGATGGTTTCTCTCTACTTAAGTTCACAAAGGGCCATCGACGACATTGTGTGATGAGGGCACCTCATCAGGAAACAGAGATGTTCCGTAGGGCAGGTTTTGGGAGATTCCGTGTACCTCCAAGGACAGGCTGTGAGGACAGAACAAGGTCTTTTGAAGCCAACTGAGCTGAGAGGAGATGTGAAAGTCCCCCGGTAAGCCAGACCACCCATTAACCTGAAATGCCAGCAGCTACCATGGGAGATTAGGAAAGAAAAGGTGGTGGGCCCTAGCCATTTTAGCTCAGTGGCTAGAGTGTCGGCCCAGGAACTGACAGGTCCCAGGTTCCATTCCGGTTGAGGGCACATACCTCGGTTGTGGGCTCGATTCCCGGTCCTGGTCTGGGCATGTGCAGGAGGCAACCGATGTGTCTCTCTCACATTGATGTTTCTCTCTCTGTCTCTCCCCCTCCCTTCACTCTCTCTGAAAAGCCATGGGAAAATGTCCTCAGGTGAGGATTAACAACAACAAGCAAAGGTGTAGTGCGATTTCACCCACAGGAAAGTGATAAACTCCATGCAGAGCTTCCCACTCATCATGAAGGGCACCAGCATCTGCTGCTGTCCTCTCTTCAGATAAACTGAAAATGAGCATGTGAAGTAGATGCTTGAAGTGAATTCCTGGAAGAAGGCAGTCATTTAGCTTTATGGGAGAAATAAAAGGGCAAGAGTTTCAGCAGAATATTCTCTGATGGCTTAAAATCTCCCTCAAAAGTTCAATGTCTACTGTTTCCCATTTATATCGTTCATACTCTAGGCGTATTTTATAAAATGTTTATCTAATGCTGTTCAAACCTTTACGGTCCCCAGTGAGCTAAATGTGATCCACATGAGGAATACATCCATGGGAGAAACTGGTGTTCAAATCGTAATGGAAAGAAAGTGAAATTTAGGTATTTAACCTTTCCAAGCTCTTCACACTTAGATCAGCAATGGATATGATACAGCATCATGGAAAGACATAGGACCCATGAGGGGGTCTTCAGTGAGTCCCTTCTCTCGGCATCTTTCCATCACAGCTGACACGTAAGGTTCGCAACTCTGCCCCCCTTTATTATACCATTGTTTAAGGACCATATAGATATAGCTCTAAGAGGCAAACAAATCAGTGTATTAACTTCTCACCAAACATAAGTGCACTCAATATGGAACTCAGATGTTAAAGTGAAATTAACATTTCCAAATGTCTAATTTTTTTTAAAAAAGCCATTTTAGGGAGATTTCCCATGATTCCAAAATCAGATCATTTTAAATAGCTTTGGACTAACGTTTCTACAGCTGTTACATAATTTATTGCCCTAACTTCATAAAGCTTAGAGTAGCATCATATACTGGAGTCTGTGACAGAGTATATTTTTAAATTGAACCGAGTTTGGTTTTAAACGTGATTCAATAGAGAGACTTAGCAATTTATTAGCCATTTTTTAGGGAAAAGCTATCTTTTCTCACAAAATCAGTGTCATTTTCACATGCAGATATTTGGTTTCTGAGCTATTTATTATAAGATCTGGGAAAATTTGTTAAACTCCGTAATCGGTGCACAGATGTTATTTTCCAAGAATTATGTGATGACAAAAGCAACTAAGTCTTGAACCAAAATTATGCCACTTGCTAACTTAAACTGGAGGGATTCCATTTCTCCTTTCACATGTAATTTGGAAAATTTAAATTCTAGGCTTTTTCTTGAATTGACAAGAAGCTATGAAGCAGGAAAGCATAACTTGAGCACTAACTAAATTCAGTTGTGTTTTATCACAGCTTTTAAACACACAAATCTGACTGGCGAAACTCAGGTGTGTTATTACTATAATTTATTATTATTATTATTATTATTATTATTAAATTGTGTATAACAATTGCTAAAATGCTATGTAATATATACTTGGCATTCAATACTTAGAATAAAGGTTTTAAAAAATATTTTAAAGTAAAAACCAAATTGGTATATTTTAAACATTTTGCTAAGTATCGTGAGATACATACATGCAGAGTTTATGGACTTCCTTAAAAATTAAGCAGCTATGACAAACACTTATTGAACAAATGTACAGTACACTTATATTTCTTTGGTAGAGGCCTTTGGTTTTCTAAAACAATTATTTTTGTAATATATTGTATATTTCACTGTTTTCTTGCCACCCAGAGTAATGCTCATGTTCTTTGATGGATTTGCACAACCTGATGGTGTTTTGTCAAGTGTTACATCATTTACCAAAGGTCAGACTAATCATAAACAGAAGCGTAGTAATCTATTTTAATTAGACAAATGGCTTTACACTCTAGGAAGCTCTTGCCAGCCTCAGTATGCTCAAAACAAACCTTGCCTGGAGCAGGGGGAGGAGGAGTTACCTATATTTCATGTTGCTTAATTACATATATACTTTTTAAAACACAAGAAATCCCAATAGCCCTTTGTTCTTGTCATATGAAATGTGAGTTTTTTTTTAAATTTTTTTTCACTTCCCATTATACATATTACCATTGATTAATCCTAAATAAAGTTTTTGTTTTTTTCAAATTATGGTTTACAATGTAAGGATTCAGTAAGCCTGTTGCCATAGCTACCAATAAAATGCACTTCCGGTTTTGGGTGGTGGTTGCTCTTTGTAGAAAGAAACAGCAAAAGGAGCTCTAGGTTGTATGAGCAACCAAATAAACACTCATTCATTCATCGTGGGTGACTTTTCCAGAAGTGTTGCTGCCCTCAGCAGGCTCAGTAAATGTGTTGAGGTCATACTAATTTAGACATCAAGTGACGAGAGGAGAGGGAGTGGCCAGTGTACCACTAGGAAAATCTTTTTTCTTTTTTGTGAAATTACCCATAAAAGGAAAAATAACCCCACATTAATTTCCTCATACATATTCTAAGGGCTTTTTGTTGCTTGTTTTCAATAAACATTTTATTTTGAAATAATTGTAGATTTGCAGAAAATCTGTAATGATAGTATAGAGAGTTCCCAGATACCCCCATACATTCAGGTGTCTCCTAATGATACCATCTCCGAAGAGACCCACCCTGGGATGCTACTTTTAACTAAACCCCAGACTTTATTGGAAAGTCACACTCGGTCCATTCATTTCTATTTTCTGTTCCAGGACTGCCTTCATGATGCCACATTGCAATTAGTTGCTATGTCTCCCTAGCTTCCTTGGACAGTTTCCCAGTCTTTCTTTGCTTTTCATTTGTTTGTCATGACCTTGGTGTTTTTGAGCAGTGCTGATAAAGAATTTTTGAAATTGCCCAAGGACTTCATCTTTAACTCAACTAAAACATTGAGTTCAAGAAAATAACTACCGATCTATACATACACCTACTTGAGATACTGATACGAAATGAATGTAATGTAGCAAAGCAAGGTGGAAGTGTTCAGGCCAACAGAGAAGCCTCCGGAGAAGAGTTAGTGACATGGTTTTTGCACTATTGGCTCAGGAGGTTGGAGGAGCTATTTGTAACCAGAACACTGGGTAGCTTGATGAAGGTTTGGATAAGGTTTTATATTTGAATTCCCCATTTTAGTTGCTTCCGTCATTTGTACCTAATTAGGAATTCAGCGGACAGAGTGGCCCAGAGCTACAGGTTTTCCATTGTCTTCATACTGCAAGGGATGACTACAAAAACACAAAAGTACAGTGAACACAGCTGAAAACTGAGAGTGTAGGATTTGAGGTCTCACTGCTTGCAAACCTTCAGAAGGGTATGCCTGCCAAGAAAAGAAGTTGAAGCATTGCACTTCCATTGCTAAAGAGAAGTGAAGCCAGTACCTAGAAGACATATGTCTTTATTTACTCAAACATAAATCACATGGTCCAGGAACTTGTGCAAGTAAATCGGATTCCATTTGTATGTTTTTCCTGACACATAAATCTAGCTGCATGCAGAATGGCATGAATAATGCAGGAACTGAGCTCCCAGAGTGAATAATTTTTCATGAAAAACCTGGGACTGATGGCTTACCTTCCAGAAATGCGCTTGGCACCGTGGAGACGAATACAAGGAAACGCATATGCAATGTGAGTGCATCTGCTTTTCTCTCACTGAATTTTACTCTTCTGATACACATGAAAGCAGTTCTATGACAGTGATACGTTTCCTCACTTAATCCATTAAACAATAATAATACGTCTTCAGCATTGTTATTCTTATTGCTAATTATGATATGTAGGCCACACTACTCACAGCAAGCTAGTGAGATGCATATTATTATGATGATCATGCTAATATGAAGAAAATAAGGAGGTTTTTATAACATATCCAAGATTGTATACCGGGTCAAGTGCAGGGCCCAATCTATTCTGCCAGACTCCCAAGGCATAAACATGACTAAACTCTACTCCTATCTCAAACTCAGGGTGGCCTCTGATGGCCTATGCTGGTAGGACAAAATAAGCTGACAGAAGGAGAAAAGAAGAAATAAAGAAAAACAAGTTTCCACAAAACCCTGATTATAAAGAGAAGAACCAGTCGTGTGCTCAGGCTACTGAGCTACATTACAGCAGACCCTGCAATCATGGTCTCAGCAGCCCGAGGAGGGAATCTACATAAAGCAATATTCACATCCCATTTATCACCTGCTGTCTGAACAGTTTGGAGGGGAAAAAAGAAACCTTGACTTGTCATCATACCTGAGGTTATAAAGGCCTCCATTCACGTATTAAAAATTTATCCTGTGATTAACTCAGAGCTGGGCAAATGCTAAGTCCTCAAAAGACTGTTGGATGAAAGCATGCAGAAAGTCACAAATAGCTCTGGGAATTTAATATGTATATTTTACTCCAACTGATGGGGATTCAAGGATAAATAAGACGTAATCCCTGGCTTATAGTGGTGTTAACATTTTGTCTTCCTTGTCAGGCATCAGCCAAATAATTGCATAATTATTATTTAATTGCAGTTTGAATACATGCTAACATGATAGGAAGCTAGGTTATAAATATGTTTCTTATTAAATAATTTTTACTATAAAACAGAGACGAGATATGTTGATGATTCATATAGCATAGTTTATAACATAAAAAAGATACAATTGAGGGTTTTAGAAATTCAGGGGTGGGTGATATTTATTAAATAATTTTATTAATAATTCTTGTGTTTGGATGAAAATCAGGTAATAATTCATCACAGGGCTTCAGAAGATGGGGATTTTAAAAAACAGATTGATATTTTTCTATCTCTCCACTGGACATTAATTAAAAATGTGTGTTTTGTCTTATTCATCTTTGTTTTTCCTTTACCTGGCATAGTAGGTGCTTAGGGCATATCTGATAAACTGTTTGCATGAGGTATGTTTAGAATTGTTTCCATAGAAGATATATTATGGATTAAGGCCTGAGATTTAAGTAATAGATGAATGTAATGCTGGCATTGTCCTCATGATTTGCAACATTCTTTTAAAAATATCTAGAAAAGTTGATTCATTCACTGGGCATTTATAGATCCTATGCATGGTTGAATACCATTCAGATTTCTTAGACTCTTCACTGCTTGGTATATTGTGGTTCTTTAAGACATTTAGTCATTGCTGCTTTCAGAGTAGGATTATTAAGCCAAAAATTAAACCCATTTTCTGTACCTTAAATCAGGTCTGATCAATTTCAGCAACAGAGTAGATATTTCATATATTTATATATATTATTTCAATATAGATAAAACCTCAGCAACTTAGAGCCTAGTTATTAAAAAACACCCATTATGAATATAGACACAAGAATCCAAGACAAAGCACTAACAAACTGAATCAAGTAAAGTATTGATGAAGGCTTATAAATATGACCAAGTGTGGTTTACCCCAGAAGTGCAAGGCTGGTTCAATTTACAATCATCAATCCATGGTATAAACCATGCTGATAGGATATAGGGAAAAAAATCCTCATGATCATATCAATATAAGCAGAAAGAGCATTTGATAAAAGTAGATACACTTTCATGAGAACAGTAATCAACAAGCCAGGGGGAACACCCTCAATCTAATGCCCGGTGTCTGTAAATAACCCATCACTAGCATCATACATGATAGTGAAAGACTAAGAAATTGTTCTCCGTAACAAGACAAGATGTCCGCTCTTACCTCTTTTGTTTAATGTTTGACTGTAGGTTCTAGCCAGGGCAACTAGGCAAGACAAGGAAATAAAAGATACTCAGATTATCTAGAAAGAAGTAACTGTATCTATTTAAAGAACAGGATCTTGCATCTAGATCATCTGAAGGAACACACACATATCAGATGCTCTAATAAAAAAGTGGGACAATCGATGTAAAAAATGATCAAACACAAGACTTTTCTTAGGCAGAGTACTTCTGGTGTTAGCGTTCCCCAAATCCTTTCATGATTGCCCCTGAACTTCTCAGAAGACTTTCTCTTTAAACAGAGTCTTCCTGTCATTCCTCATGTCGACTAGCAGCATGCCTGACTTTGCAGCCGCTTCGCAGAAAGCATTCCTGTAGTGGCTGATGTCTTTCTATGATTGCAAAACACTCCTTTCTGCTCATTCTGATCATCAATTCATTTGTCTTTTCCAACATGTACAGTCCGTCGGACACACTCATAAAGTTAAGGCTGCCAGAACTGAAACCGACCCACTTTAATGGGTTCCTTTAACCAAGCGAACCAGTGTAACCTCCCAACCAAATGAAATGACTAGAGTTATTTTTCCCCCTTTATTTATAACCCGAAGTAGTTATTAAGGAGGTTCCCAAAATATCTTTCTGGGACTCCACCAATGACGTATGTGTTCAAACCAAACACAGAGTAATGGAACATAAGGAAACATATTTATTAATAAAAATTAATAACAAGCTTCATCAGCAGATATTACATGTATTCCAAATAGACTCAATCATCTATGGAAGAGACTGAGTCCATAAATAACTAAGGAGCTGAGAACTGTGATTTTTGAAATGGGAGAGCAACATGTGTTAAGATTATTAAAGTGTGTTTTTTTTTATATATATATTTACAAAGATGTTAAGAGTCTAGAACATAGGAGGGAAGTCTGGGCTAATCATACGAAGTTGGGAGTTACCAGCACATAGGCAGCAATTGAAGCCATCTGATTGGATGAGATACCAACCAGATATCATAAAGGAATAAACGAAACAGGTATGTGTCATAATTTTGAGGAATACCAACATTTAAGTTTCCAAAAAGAAACAGAAAAGTGGCAGTAAAATACTGATAATGTTACCACATGGCATTTAAGAAACGTGTGGTTCAACAGAAGATCCAGGATGCCATAGGCTGCTAGGAAGTCAAGTACAGAAGACCTGCAACATTGAATGGCTCTTTAAATTGGCAATAATGAGTGAGTTCAAAAGGCCATAAGGTTCAGTGTTCTTACTGAGATTCAGTCATTATTTTTTTAAAATATATTTTTATTGATTTCAGAGAGGAAGGGAGAGGGAGAGAGAGATAGAAACATCAATGATGAGAGAGAATCATTGATCGGCTGCCTCCTGCATGCCCCCTACTAGGGATCGAGCCCGCAACCTGGACATGTGCCCTCAACTGGAATCAAACGGGGGACCCTTCAGCCCACAGGCCAACACTCTATCCACTAGGGCCATTCATTATTTTTGGATAAATGTTGCAAGGCTCCAGTTAATATGTGGTGTTCTGAAAAAGTGTATTCTGACCATGTTGGCAGGTTTTATAAAAGAGAGAATTTTGGAAGGTCCTTACTCAGCTTTCTCACAGATGCCTCACCCATATTTAGTTTAGCAGTCTTGACCAACTTATCCATTTTGGACTACTGCATTTAATCTGTCATTATCTGTGACCTACAACTGTAAACCATGGCAAATCCTTTTGCATTAATCAGCTTCCCTATCTTATTTATAACTCTCATTGTTTCTTGTATTTATTACTTACCAGCAATTTTCAACCCTTTTTCATCTCATGGCACACATAAACTAATTACTAAAATTCTACAGCACACCAAAAAAATCTATCATGTTTTTGCTGATCTGACAAAATAAAATAGGTGTCCTTCTGATTTGTTCACACTGGATGGCTATTGTTGTGTTGGCTGTTGTCATTTTTTATTTTATAATCTAAGGGAAAAGAGGTCAGGGCCCCTGACTACATAGTCAGGTATTGTACATTTCAAAAATAGTTGTGGCACACCAGTGTGCCACGGCACCCTGGTTGAATATCAGTGACTTAGACCAAAGAAAGGTGATCGTACCCTAGGAGATGCTCGAAATGATCTCAAAGACACAAAAAGAAGAATGTTTTCTCTGTAATTTATTTCACCTTTTCTTTTTTTCTCCTTTGTGTGCACTTTATAATGTACATCATTTATTGATGCAGTTGTATATGTACATACATTATCCTATAAAATAAAGA
The DNA here is from genome assembly GCA_026230045.1 of Corynorhinus townsendii. Lineage (NCBI taxonomy): Eukaryota > Metazoa > Chordata > Mammalia > Chiroptera > Vespertilionidae > Corynorhinus > Corynorhinus townsendii. The sequence goes on from JAPDVU010000009.1 coordinate 6,384,091, forward strand.
GGTAATATGCAAATTGACGATCACACCCTCGCATAAGATGGCCACCCCATGTGGTCACAAGATGGCCACCACAAGATGGCTGGCAGAGGAGGGCAGTTAGGGATGACCAGGCCAGCAGAGCAGGGCATTTGGGGTGACTGGGCCTAGAGGGGAGGGCAGTTGGATGCGATCAGGCGGCAGGGGAGCAGTTAGGCTTCGATCAGGCTTGCAGGGAGTGGTTAGGGGGTGATCAGGCTGGCAGGCAGAAGTGGTTAGGGGCAATCAGGCAGGCAGGCAGGCAAGCGGTTGGGAGTCAGCAGTCCCGGATTGTGAGAGGGATATCCAACTGCCGGTTTAGGCCCGATTTTATAGGGATCGAGCCTAAACCTGCAGTCAGACATCCCCAAGGGGTCCCAGATTGGAGAGGGTGCAGGCTAGGCTGAGGGACATGCCCCCCCCCCCCAGTGCACGAATTTTGTGCACTAGGCCTCTAGTAAGTAAAAATATACTTAATGTGGATGTGTGCACATGGTTTTATTGTTGTCATTGTTTTTATCCAATATGGGTATGACAGCAAAGAAGTTTGGGGACAGTGACTTGGACCATCATGTTAGAATGCTGATTGCATCCAGCCTCTAAGACTTTGAGGCTGGATGCAATCAGCATCTCCCCTATAGTCTATTCAGTATCCCATAGGAATTATGTTTATAAAGCACAAGTCCATGTTGCCTCGAGAATACCACATGCAGTAAGCCGTCCCTATGCTGCTCAGCTATGGAGCTCTTGCTTCTGGCCACACTGAACCACTCAGCACCCATCAGACCTCTTGCCACCTTTGCTAAACTTGTCTGGCACATCTGGAAAGAGTGTCCTGCCTGCCCCAGGTGACCGGAGTCCTTCCAGTGCTCAGAGCACGCGCGAAGGCCTGAGCAGCAGAATGAACGCTCCTGTGCCTGCTGTCCTCTGCTAGTCAACCTCATGAGTAGGAAGTCCCCACGTTTTGTGCTTTATAAGCTTTGAATAATTTAAATGTGATTTTTTTTCTGTTTAGCCTTCATTTCCAGCCCACTGCTTTGAAGATAATGTCTAAACCCATTGCTGAATAAGCCAACTTCGTTTGTTCAAATGCTTGATGCTTCAATCCGTGTAGTATCCATAAAACCTACCCAGATTTTTATTTGTTTAAAGAACCTACCTTTCTGTGGGGAAAAAAAAAATGACAAAAATATAGCAGCTAGTGACACATGTACATGGATTGAACAGTTAGCTAATAGTGCAGCCAATTGGTGAGAATCTGGCTTTCCCATATGACCAGAATATGAAAATGAAAAGTCAGTGTTGAAATGTTTAAGGTTGTCTTTTTAAAGTTGGTGTACTGCAACTTTTTTAAAAGGCTATATTTAATTGTTAGAGAAAATAAAGTACCATTCTGAGAAAGATCTCTAAACCTTGTTATATGGCGGAACCTGGCTTCATATTACAATCCGTACGCATCATTGGCAAGAGTGCTGCGGTATCATTTCAATGGCTTTAAGAAGTATCACTAGTCATTGTGTCTCCAAAGTAATCCTTGCTCTGTCAGGACTTTGATATTATGCAAACCAGAGTGTTATTTTTTAAAAAATACATATATTTTTTATTGATTTTTTTACAGAGAGGAAGGGAGAGGGATAGAGAGCTAGAAACATCGATCAGCTGCCTCCTGCACACCCCCTACTGGGGATGTGCCTGCAACCAAGATACATGCCCTTGATCGGAATCGAACCTGCGACCCTTCAGTTGGCAGGCTGATGCTCTATCCACTGAGCCAAACCAGTTAGAGAGAGATTGTTATCTTTTGGTGTTCTTTGTAAGGCTCTATCAAGTAAACATGTAATAAAAAATTTCAAAACTGTGCAGGGAAATGCTGAGATAGTCTTTGGTTGCAAGCTCCTTGTCTGAGCAGAACTGGGCGGAGGAGCCCGTGTTAATATTTCCACATCAGTCTTTGGTTGCAGCCTTTTTAAATGAGCAGAAACGTACAGGGTAACGCACCTTAAGATCTCCACATCTGGCTGGTTATCTGTGAAAACCGAGATAAATTGGCGCAGCCATGGAATAAAGCCAGTGCGCTAAAACCATGATAGAATGATGTCACGGCAAGGAGCCCATTCTCTTTATAGAGTTTAAGAGCTAATTCGAAGGTTATTTGTTGAGGCTTTTGTAGCATTTCGTCTAATGGGAAGCCAATGTGTGCCAGGTCACAGGCAGGCCAGCCCGCATGAGGTCACAGAGAGGGACGTGAAGATGGACTGGGAGATTGGGTGCATTCGGATTTCTTAAGATAATATTTAATTTTATGAAGGGTTTGCAGGCAGTGGGACTGTTTTCTCACATCACATGTGACAGAGGACATGCACATGTTGGTTCGGGCTCTGCCTGGGTGCTTTGGGCCACCAGGGTTTAATGGAATTCACAGGCTCCACAAGACAGAAATAATACCTGTTATCATAGAATGCTACAGAATAGTCGTGCGAATGGCTTGGATTAATAATGAAATGTAATTTGAAATATCTGTATGGATACAATACAGTGATTTTTGAATGATGCCCGTTATTTTTTTTAAGCTCATTTTGCTTGGAAACTGTGATTTGGTGCTGAGCTGCATTTGATAAAAACACTTAATGCCTAAAGTACAGAAGGGAATAGGTTCGCATGTTGCTGTGTGGGCCTGTGAGGACTTTGAGGGAGAAAGATAAGGATTAGGGAACCGATCTCTGAAACAATATAGGCCACAAGTGCACATAAAAGTCGTGTTTATTTATTCATGGAGCACTAAAAAAGATTTGGGAACGTTAGTTAACTGCTTGAGGTTTGGGGGTTTTCACTTAAGCAGCTATACATTTTTTGAAATGCAATGTTACATTTTTTTAAAGGGCCATTGTGAATAAAAGTGATATTTCTCATAAGAAGGAAACTAGCATTTATATGCCTAGCACCATTGTAAAACTCTTTACAATTTATTGCTGTTCCATTTGTACAACTGGAGAAATTGAGATTCAGGTTAGTCTGTCTGCCTGTTGCAACACTGTATGGAGCAGAAACAGCATTCAAAACCCCGACCCTCTACCTCTGAGCTCATACACTGGGCTAGCTCCCTTCTGTCTTTGACGGAAAGATTAGAGATCAAAATCAGATCGCACTACATTTGGGTGACTGCCATTTAATTGTATTTTTTAAAATTGTATTAAATTTATTGGGTGACATTGGTTAATAAAGTTATATAGGTTTCAAATGTACAATTCTATACTATACAGCATCTGCATATTGCATTGTGTGTTCACCACCCAAAGTCAAACTCTCCACCCAGCAGTTGACACTGTCCTGAACTTGTTGTATGTGGAGCCAGTGATGAGCATGGTGGTGTATATTGCCCTCAGGTGTGATCACTGCCTTTCTATCCCCCTCCAGACTCATGCTGGCTGTGTCCTGCCCTATTCCCTGGGAGGTGTGTGCTCCAAGGAGGCATCAGCCAGCCTTGCTCGTCTTCTGGCTTCTGATCTGGTCAGCCAGTAAGAAAGGAACCTGAGCATTTCTTTCCTGCTCCATCCCTGTATGAGCACCTATGATTATGTTTCCCTAAACTTTGGTTCCTGTTGGAAGGCTTCTCTTCCCCCTCCCTCCTTCCCACCATGGTCACTGGATCTCTCGGAACCTTTTCATCTCTGCTCCTTGAAGCCTTGGAGAGGTGGTGTGTGGTGAGAATGTTCTGTGATGAGAAATTCTCAGAACTTTTCATTCGTAGCAAGGTTAGGAAATTTGCAATCCGTCTCTGAAGTCCTCTTAAGGCCTGGGGAAGTTAACATTGAATAAACCTAAAATGAAGCATTCTTCCTGAATCGCCTATATCAGAATGCCTGGGTTGGTGTCTGGCTGCGCAAAACGTCTCCAGCAGGAAAACCCTCTATATTTTATTTTACTTACAAGCGGTAACAAACGTCTTGAAAACAAATATCTTTCAAAGAAACTGGATGAACCAAAAAGGATTTTGTTTCAGATATATGGAATAAATCTTGTGAATTTTGAGGGCTTTCCTGAGCAAGAAGCGTATGGGAAAGGCCAGTTGGTTTTCCTAGGCATTTCCTTCATGGAAGCATTTCAAAGGCTTAAAAGGTTTTTGTTGTTCCTTTTGTTTTAATTTTTCTGTTACTAGCTCAATAATTATTTATGGCAGATCTTTCTCCTTAGTGCTATTTTAAGGTGCATTGAGGATGTATTATTATGTATTAGCATCCTAGCTCAGGATATGTTCCCAAGTCAACAAGTTCAATTAAGAATTCACAGGTTCGCCCTAGCTGGTTTGGCTCAGTGGATAGAGCATTGGCCTGCAGACTGAAGGGTCCTGGGTTCAGTTCTGGTCAAGGGCACATGCCTGGTTGCAGGCTCAGTCCCCAGTAGGGATTTGTAAATTTTTGGTTACTTGGGGACGTGCAGGAGGCAGCCAATCAATAATTCTCTCTCATCATTGATATTTCTATCTCTCTCACCTTCTCCCTTTCTCTCTGAAATCAATAAAAATATATTTTTTTAAAAAAAGAACTCAAAGATTCTATAAGCTAAACTTCTTGGATCATGCCATTGATAATTGTGTCCAAAATTCTATACATAATACATCATAATTACACATAATAGGTATGATATAAAATGTATGGAAATGAAATAGTGTACTGGCCAACAGTTTTTGTGAAGTAAAAGGCTAGTCAAGATCAATTGAATTGAACATAATGAAAACCCAGGACATAATTTCACTTGAGTTCATCTTACGGGCATGGAGAACTCATTTTTGTCATCAGGTCATCTGAGGTGAAGAAGTTTGGAAGGTTTTCAGTGTATTCCAGGATTTTTCAACCTCGGCCCCATTGGTATTTGATGCCAGATTATTCATTGTTGTGAGGTCTGTGCTGTGCTTTGTAGGATACAGGGGTGGGCAAAAATAGGTTCACGGTTGTGAGTGCATGGAACACAGCGTTTATTCTTGTAATATTATCCATTGATTATTGTATTTTCCATCAGAACAGCTGTAAACCTACTTTTGTCCGCCCCTGCATTTATCGGCATCCCTGAAATGTACTCATTAGATGCCTGTAGCACCATCCTTCCCCCTTTAGGACCCTCAAAACTGTCTCCAGATATCACCCATCATCTCCTGAAAAGCTAACCAGCCCTCTTGAGAACTGAGGGTTACTGTGTTCATTTGTTTCTCCCGTGATAACTTGCAACAGATATCAACCTTTTTAGCCCCAATCCAAACAAAGCATTAACATTATAACCTTAGAATTTTAGGCATGAGGAATAATAAAATATACCACTTATCACACATTCACTGTAGGCAGGGGCTTTTTCAACATTTACTATATTATCCTATCATTCAACTTTTTCCACTTCATTTTGAAAGAGAAAAAAGTGAAGAATCAACAAGGTTTAACCATTAACCCTAGGTCACCAAGCTCGTAAATTGATGTTTAAATTCGTTTCTTCCTTACCCTGAAACCTCTGTCTCCCAACTATACTAGCTGGAAAAATGGGAATCACTGGGGGATATATGTGGCTTGATATTTTCCTTTACTCCTTTTCAAATATGTCAGTCTGCAGAGTTCTTGACCAGGAGCCATGGCCTCCTACTATCGTCCAGCTGGACTCCTCACGAGCCCTGTGTGCAGAAACTTAGCCTCGAGGACTCACTTAGAGATCACTTAGCCTCGAGGACTTGCAAGGTCTTTATGATCTTGGAAGAGATAGGCCACAGCCATTAATTCTGCTGTAAAACAAAATCTCCTGATGATCTCTTGATATATAAATAAATATAAATTTAGGTAGTCCAAGAGTATAACTTAGTTTATGGGGAATAGTAGACATTAAAAAATACCCACAAGTTTAAAAAACATCCAAATACAAACTAAACGTGGGTGATGTCTTAAGAATGATCACCAAATTGTGACAAAGGTTATCCCTAATTTTGCAAAAGGACAGTGTAAATTTTTGGTTACTTGGGAACTGCCTGTATTTTTCAACAGCCAAAAAATCATAACCATGGGAGTATTTTAAATGTCTATGGTAAGAACTTAGTGGTTCAGAAAAATAAAACTTTTATAATTAAAATTCCAAGGAAAGTGGTTTGTTCTAATTTTTTTAAAAAAGTTATTAGAGTTGAGCAATATGTGATCCCCCCCAATATCTGTCATCTCTTCACCTACAAAAAAAACCCAACCAAGTAAGAAATATAAACTAAAGCTTTTGTTTTACAAGATTTGTTTCATATTTATATTTTCCCCTTGAAAATAACGTTGATGGTATTGAGTTGTGGAGTGGAGTGGTGCTGGGAGATAAGAACATAATTAATGTAAGTGCTACTTAAATGGGTTTGTGCAGTCAGAGACCATCTATATCACTTTTATTATTCAAATAATTATGAAAACATATTCAATCAGAATTACCTGATTGGATCAGGACCTCTATTCCCAGCTGACTAGCTAACGGGGAAATCTACATTTCTAACTTGACCCAGGTGCTATAAAAGAGACCCCTTCCTTCCATGATCATTCTGGTCTTCATCTTACCTAAAAGTTCATCCTGCAAATTCGTTAGTGACCTGGCACCGGTCAAAGACAGGGGTTTGAGGACAGAACAGGAAACTCATCATGAAACTAACAGACCAGCCCCGGTCATGCAGCTCAGTTGGTTAGAGCATCATCTGGGTACTCCAGGGTTGCAGGTTAAACCTGGTCAGGGCACATACAAGAACCAGTCAATGACCACATCACTAAGTGGAACAGCAAACTGATATCTCTCTCTCTCTCCTTCCCTCCCTCTCTCCCCTCCTCTTTCTCTCTCAAATCAATCAATAAAAAGAAAGAAATTAACAGATCAGAAGGTGCAGGTAAAACTTTAGCCTATACTTGAAAGTATAAAATAACCTGCTATGACCATAAAATGTGGATTAGGGGGACAGTGAAAGTTAAAAACAAAATGCCTGGTACTTTATTCATTAATCAACAAACTAGGTAGAGGCCAAGAACAACTAGCGTTTCCATAATTATCCACATATTTCTGTAAGAATTCCACAGTTCCTCCATTCTTCTCAGAGTCAGTGGTGGACGTGACTTAGCTCACGCCCTTTTGGCTTTGTTGTAAAGGCATTCATGTAAGCCATGGGATGTGTTTGTTAGTTCTGAATATAAAACATAAAACACTGGCTTTTATGAGATGCTATTGCGACCATCCAACCAGTACCACTTAGAAATCTTCTTAGCTTTGAAGGCAAATAAAAAAGGGAATTGAATATAGAAGATGGGTTTGAAGCCAGATCATCGAGAATAAATATGAGGAAGTCATCTGAGGGCTATATGCAAACCTATAAACAATGGGCATGTGTACAGTCTCATGCTCCTGGGTTTAAATAAAATAATAAACAGATGTCGGTAAAACTTTTCTGATCTTGGGTTGGCATCCAACAGAAAGATAAAAGGGGAAAACAAGCAACAACAAAAGCAATATTAAGAATTGAACAATGTGATCCTCAGTCCAAAATAGGACCAGGCTGTAAAGGATGTTGGGCAGCCTAATTCTAAATTCCCCCTGAACACTTAAGAAGACAGTCAAACCAAGAGCAAAAAAGTCCGTGAAAACGCTTCTCATTAAAAATAAAGACTGTTACAAGGATCTGTGAGGCACTTTCCTGAAGTTCAGAATCTGTGTTGCTACATGGAGAATGAAACAAATCTTCGTGCTTTCCCCCCACACTGTTCTTCCTTGTGTTCAGGTACCTTTGGGTCATGACTAAATTGTGACATTGCCATTTTTTTCACAAAGTTTTATGTAGAGATGTCATCATTGCTAGAGAGTTTGTTATTTCAAGCAAAGGAAAATACTATAGAGAAAGTGTGTTTCTTAGATTTGTCACTAACGTTTGGAGTGGAACTCTAAGTGTTTTGCAAGTATGTGTGTGATAGAGAGGAGATATATATGTCACTATGGCCTCTGGCTGCCAAGTATTTGCTGCGGGTTTACAGAAACTTACACCTGAATATACACAGTGAGCTCCCCCATTCTGCCATGCCCATGGTGCTCGGTTAAAAGACAGTGGATGAATAAAAGTAAAGGCAGATCTGTCCTGAACCGGACCCCCTCCAATGTGGGCTGCAAGATATTAAAAGCTCCGTTAGACAAATTTTAAGACCATTACATACAATACCATCTTTTACCTTTGCCAGCTGAGCAGGAAAATTATGACTGACAGCAGAATGAGAGTAATCAGAGAATACCATCAGAAAGGAGTTGGAGTATTCCCATTCCAACTTCTACCCCTTTATCCATGGATACAATAGTTATAATAAAAATATCAAAGTAAAGAAAGGGGAAATCTGACATTCATTGTAGTTGTCAGTATTAATGATCTAGATAAGAAAGAAGAATCCAAATAAGAAAAGGAAGGGAAATAGCATCAACAATAACCACATGCATGCATATGCACACAAGTTCACACACATACACAAGTGCATGCCCACACAGGTACATACACAGGTGCACGCACATGCCCCAAACATATTTGACAGAAAGTACAACAGAGATGTAAAGGAGACCTTCAGAGTATAGGCAGGCACTATTCCTTGAGTCAGTAGTGTTATAAATTTTTTAAATCTAGAGAAAAAAAAATGTTGTTCGCCCATCTAACTTACACGGGCAAAACTATATCTTGATAGCAACCAGGGCCCTTGGAAAATAGAAGTAGTTAATCAGGCTGTACCATCATGTCAATCATATTTTACTGTAGATGAACTGGAAAGCTTTCATTACTTGCTCCCTTCTCTTTTCCACATACTGCTTTGACCACAGATTCTGCAGTTCAGTTTATTTCCTTTCTTCATCTGTCTCTTAAGAGAGAATCTAAACAGTTTAGTGATCTTCATCCTAAATTTTCTGGAAACCACCAGCCTTGGTTCATTATTCCTTGAGCCCCTTTACTATTCTTCCTTCCAAATCTATGTTTCTATGTCTAGTTCATAATCTCCCAATTAATGTTCAATTTCCTGGCACTTTGATACTAGGGAGAATGAAAATATGATCTCTGGAATGTCTGTCATTCATAAATTCAAATGATGAGCTTTATCCAATCCTGTTTCTGAAAACTGACCTTTAATTTTTATCCAGTCAAACACTTCACTAGAGATGTGCTCTTGTCTGTGGCCAACTAGATTGTGTGTGCAACCATTTGATTCCAGTCCCCCAAATATTATGGTCAGTAGGACTGAGGATCTCCCTTAAGTAGCAAACACAGTCCCTGCACTTACCTTCTCCTCATTTACCTGGCCCTGCACCGGGTTAGTGCCTCTTGGGATTTAAAACCATTTTATGTGAATTTTGTTTCAGAAAACCACGTCCTTATGGCACTGAGGGATGACATTAGACTTTCTTCTGAGGTAGAAAGCATCTTACTGATAGGAATTTAATTACTCTTTAGAAAGACCACTCTAAAATGCAGTGTAGGGAATGTATTGGTGATGAGATGAATTTGAAATGCAGTTGAGAAATGTTAGTAGACCAGATGACTGTGGTGGGGGTGGGAACGGAGAGAAGCAGAAACCGCCTATTTATATTTGAGAAGTAAAATCCTCAGGACTTAGTGATTAATCGGGTAGGGAGGGTTTGAGAAAAGGCTGAGTTGAGGCTTAGAAAATACATTAAGGAACTGGGGGACACAAAAAATGAAACAAGTTTGGGGAAGAACAAAATGAATTCATTGTGGACGTGATAATTTTGAGACACCTGAGCAATATCCAAGAAAAAAAATGTCTGCAGCGTCAACAATAACTCTCTTCTGAAGTCTGTTTGCAATGACTTTTATCTGTAAAAAGGTAATTCCTAATTCTTGTTTCTTTCTCTGCAGAATTTTAAATGGCTCCATAACTTGAGTCATAACATCTTAGCATAATATTAGACCTTTTCAAAGCACTTTGGAAACCTTATACGAGCTTCCGTTCTGGATTGTGATATTTTTGGAACTGTGCTCTCTGTTACTCTAGTTTGGCTGCATCTGTTTCCTCCACCCATCCAATGCAGATTCAGCCTGAGGAATATTAACTCTGTGTCTAATGAGGTATCATTTAAGTTCTGAGACTCTTATCTGATCATCTGAAGTCAGTGGTGCATCTCATGTGAGCCCACAGATGACATCTATGTTGGAAGCTCCTCCACAGTAAAATCCATGCTGTGTTTATTCGCGTTGTCCGCATTTATTACCAAACACAGGGTAAGGATCAATGGTGACTAAAACAAGGATCTAAATATTACTGACTCCTTTTTCCAATTTCATCAGAAAGTTGGGCTGTTTCTGATCATGGAGAATTATTGTAGGTTAATCATGACCCTATGGTGAAGCTGGTCATTTTAAGTAGAGATGCCTCATTTTTGCTTTTACATTGAGGTAGAGATGCTTCTTAATATTATATTATGCAACAGTTTTTTTTTTTCTTTCTCCAGTTAAATACTATGTTTCCAGTTTTCCCTCAATATAGAGTTACTTAACTCGGTGCAAAGTAATGTGCTACAAAATCACTGGTATATTACAACCTTCTTCATAAATGCTAATTATTATGTCATGTCACCATGGCTCAGGGTTTCTACAGATGCTTCAAGTTAGGTGTTAGAGAATATGCTCGTCTTCCTTGTGCTGAAGTACCTTATTAACGTTCAGGTTGAAATTCTCTATGTAAACCAGGCAGTTGTCCAAAAAGGCATTCCATATATGGACCCACTTAATCATAAAACACCACATATCTGTGTATGTGTCCATTTAATTCATATTAACATAGGCATTTCCATATGGTTTCCTTTGCCCAGAATTTTTCCAGGAGCTGGAAGGGCATGGCATGGGAAACTGTGCTTGACACCTGAGAGTCCTAGTGTCCCAAGGGAAGTCCTCCTGACCTCACTCTATGATTTAGGCAGATTTTTCCCCTTAAAATTGGGTCATGACCCTATTATACATGGGATGTGTAACTAGACTAGGGATTCCTCATCTGAGTATTGATGAGACATTGCTCTTGCCTTCAAGAGGCCCCCCCACGTGACCTGAAACTCCCTTTTCCATTTTGTTGGCCGCTCTCCTTCATATTGCCTTTCTCCAACTTGCCATTGTCTTTTGCAACCCACATTGTCCTACCTTCATGTCTTTGCTCGGTGATCCTGGCTACATAAAATACCTTCATTCAGTATATATATTCACTGAAGGCCCCTATGTGCTAGGCACTGTTCTAGTTTGAAAAGAAATGGTGAAGAAGACACTTAAGATCTCCGTTCTTCAGGACTTTGCTTACTGGTAAAGAAGAGATGATTTCAAATAGACAAATAGTAAATGCTATGAAGAAAATGAAGGGAGTAACAGAAGGCGTCAGGCATTCTCCTTGAGCAGGACTGTGGCAGGCATTACTCCTCTGAAGGGCTGTGCTGATCGCTTTCCTCTGAGCAGCTAGAGTCTAACCCTAGTCCACATTTGCCCCAACATGTTGTATTTGTGCTTTGTTCTCGAAAAGCCTGCAAATCTGAACTCAATTTAAAGTATCTTTTCTGTCCTTTCCTGCCGAACATGTCATGTCCTGGGGGGTGAAACATTTTTCTATGGGATCTCACCGAAGCCTCCTGAACATGGTTGGCAAGATTCAGGTGGGATTCTCATTTTCACGGAGAAAAGACGAAGGAAGAGAGAGGTTTTAAATGTCCTGCTTCTGGTTCGAAAACTAACCCGTAACACAGTTCGAATTTTTACCTTCTGCCTCCCATTCTAAGGCTTTTTCTGTTACTCTGGGACTACAGATACAGCAATTTATGGAAGTCATATCACTTACCATCTGTAATAAAATGCAGCGACATTGCCTCCTCCCTATCCCCCTCTTTCGAAAGGGAGAGCCACGTTACATCAGATGCAATTTAACTGTAATAAAAATCACGTGACTTGCAAGGCATGCGGACTGGGGGTCCCTTTTCTAGTATGTTTCTGTTTCTAAAAGCTGAAATACATCGGCTTTTTCTCAGTCCCGTGTCTGTGATTCCTGGGAAAAACTTGGAACCAAACCTCTTTTTTTTTTTTTTTAATTGCATGATCTTTTCTTTATGTTTTGGAGATTTTCGTTTGAATTATGAAAAGAAAGTCCTTCTACCACAAGTATAAACAAAACCTGCTTTTGTCACTAGCACCCTGTAGAAACCAAAGATGAACATGAAATTACTCCGAGCACATGGCTCCTTGCCAGTAATTATTCAATGCGAGGTTTAACCGGCTTTATCTAGAATACAGGGACCATGTACATGCAGCGAAAGGGAAAGACATGGTTAAAGTAATTATCTGGCACATTCCCACCATGTAGACAGTCAGTCTGGCTCATTTGGACCAAAGAATAATAACCCAGCACATTCTTTTTGCCAGAAGAAGTGATTTGGCAAATCACCTCAATGTGCCTCAACAGATGAATGAACATTAAATCTACAAGATGCCAAAAGAGAAAGAAAACGTGACTGCCCTTGGGTATCAGGAAGCCGGCAGACAGGACGTCAGAAGGAGGCTTCTAGAAAGAAATGGGCTGGGAATCAAGGTAGTGGCCTTTAAATTCTGCAATCCTTTCTGGGGCTTGTGAATAAAGATTCGAGAATCTCCTCATTTTATCTCTGATTGCTTCATCCATTCTTCCCATGAAACGTCTTACCTTTTCTTGGATGTCTTATTTCCTGGGATATGAAGATCAGACTTCTCTATAGAACCTGAGCACTGCACTTTATCTGGTGATTAATACAATGCACTAGATAACTGCACTTTGAAATGTTCTTTTTTGTTAGGCATGGCGATAGCAAGAGAAGGAGACATTGATGGAGAAGCACCAGGGTTGTTTGCTTATTAAGGACTAGAGGCCCAGTACACGAAATTCATGCACATGTGTAGTCCCTAGGACTGGCCAGTGATTCAAGTTCGAGTGTCTGGCGTGGAAGGGCAGGTCCCAGCTGACCTCTGGGCCCTGGGTAGCACCTGGGCCCCTGGGCCCCCGTAGTCCCGCCTCTGTCTGAGTCATCGGGCCCCTGCCCAGCTCCCTCAGTGCCTGGGAGCCGGGTGGCAGCCACACCCCCCCACCACCACCACTGGTTGCTGTCTGCAGGGCAGTTGGTGGGGCGATCAGACCCAGTTTGCACCCACCTTGGCCTGGCACCGCCTGCTCACCTGCTCCACCATCCCACCATCCCACCATGGTCCTGCTCTCAATGGGGTCCATCGGGGCCTGCAGCACCTCCACTGCCCCCTGCTGCCAGCGCCGCGTCACCTGGTGGTCAGCACATGTCATAGTGAGCAGTCAAACTCCCAGTAGAACTCCTGGTCGAGGGGTTAATTTGCATATTAGGCTTTTATTATATAGGATAATACAGATCTTAGCACCCAGTACAGATGACCGACACCCTTTCTGATTTGGTTTGCCCTTTGCTTACAATGTCTTCCTAATGGTGGTGGTTTCTTAAATGAAGCAACATGACTAACCTCACGGAGGTTCCCTCTGTGGAGAACAGCGTTATTGGTTCTAATCATTAGATTTTGTTTTTCATTTCTAATGCCGAGGTAGAAATGATGGCTATTATTTTGTTTTTTTGTGTGTGAACTTTACTGCCATGGAACATATTTATGAAAATGTTCAATAGATTTTCTCTTGCTGCTTATTCTGGGGTAGCAACTGATGAAGGGGACCCCCTCTGCAGGCAGTCGTCCAGGTTTAATGTTGCCTGCACTGACTGCAAATGGGATGACCTTACTCATCTGTCTTGGCCTCAGTTTCCTCATTTTCACAAGAGAAGTAATGACATCCTCTAACGTATAGGAATTCTCTGAGGAATAATGAGGATGCTCTCTGCATGGACATCTGTTGCTATGAATGAACTGTTAGAGGCAGTAGCAGGCCACGTCCAACAGGCACACCCTCTAGACTCAGATTTATCGTGGGACTTCCAACAAATCCCTTACTTAACCAGGATGTAGTCCTGAGCTCAACAGTTAGAAATAGGGAAGAAGTTCAGCTGATAGAAACGTGTTGATGGCCTAGCAGTCTAGTTCTAAATTTTGCTTCAACAGAGTTTTAAACTAGTTGGTCTAAAAGAAAACGTAAAAAATAAATTAATGTCCCGTAACCTTTTAAAAAAACACTCAACGCAATTGATATTTCTTCTTAACTCCTTGCTGTGATTTGAAAGCCCTTAACTGACTCATTGGAATCACCTTGGTGCAATTGAAAGGCAGCCCTGTGCAGTTACAGGACAGACAAGGAAGAAAGAGGAATTGAGAAGGAGTGTGTGTGTAACCTTGGTCACAGGTACCCGAGGCGTGTTTCTGTTTTAATAATTAATTAGCTTATCAGTTCAGAAATGTGGGCCCGGCGCTTGCAAGCCCCAGCTCCCAGGCTGCTGGCACACTCGCGTTTCCTGGCTGCACTTTCCCTTTAATTTGTCCCCCCTTGAAACTAAAATCATTTAATGAAACCTGACACGCCAAGGCCACTGCCTGATCTTCAGAGCAGGAGGTATGCAAAGGTGGCCAATTCCCTGAAATTGCAGCCCCTGTCCAGGTCGGGAGGCATCACGTTCAGGCCGACAGAGCGCAATGCAGCCAGGAATGCGAAGAGACATAAGTAATAACAAGAGGCGGGGGAAAGAATAATATGAAAAAAAAAAAAAAAGCTGAAGGGAAAATAAGTTCGCCACGCAGAAGAGAGAAGATCAGGAGGTGGGGGAAGGAAAAAGCATATGTGTGATTTTTTCCCCCCACTTATTCTATTTCCTTTTTGTCCCCCGGTTCAGAGCGGCGGGTGGAAGATTGATACATTTATTAATTCTCCATGCAGAAAGACAAACAGTGCGCTCCGGCCAGAGGGATGCAAACGTCTGGCCCCAGGTGTCCCTGCGGGGTCTTTCCAAGTTGCCTAATGGACTTTGACCACACAGACCCATTTAAGGAATGCGGTCTCCGTTTTCTAACATCTCATTTAGACTCAGACATAAAATAAAATCGTCCTGTCACAATGCCTGCTTTTCTCCGCTTCTTCTTTTTTCGTTCTCGTGCTTAATTTGAAATGCAGGGCTAAGAAAGGACAGAAAAAACAATTGACAGGATGTCCAGGCCAGTCTTTGTAATATGACTTCTTGAAGTTGCAAGAACATAGTCAAAGAAACCGTTTCTTTCTGCAGAAACTGGTATTGATGCCTTCTCTCTCAGAAACCGTTTGAGCAAATATTCCCGGAGAAATATTTTCAACCAATTTTACATGTTTATTAACTTAAGATACGGTGGTGAGGGAGCTGTAAGTTACGGGATCTATGTGTTTTAGTAGAGTTGTGTGTTTTTTTTAAGCAGAATGAAAATTATTGTTCACATTCTTAATTTTTTTTGGCAGAAAGCCATGCTGTCTTTCACTTTAGAACTCATTTTGGTAAAATTCTGACAAATAGCAACTAACGCGGAAAAATCATATTATCTGAGGTTATTCTGATTTTAATTTTGGTTTTGAGAGTGGGTACATTTAAGTAATGGTTTGAGACTCTTTTGTGTACATTTCTGAAATTTCCTCAGCACAAGATGAAGTCAACAGTCACCTTTACATTACAGAGCGGACAGATTTTGCAAAATATATTAGGATATTATTAGGAATGAAAATATCACCATTTGAAAATCAATTTACACATGAACCTGAAAAATAAACATGACTTAAGTTTGAGTTCTGGAAAATGAATTGTAATGGGTCTTATTGTACTAAAGAGTTCAGTTATGTCTGTTTATGTTATTAAATAGGATGAGATAAAGTACATATTCAACTTTTTTAAAAAAAGAACAGAATATATCATTTTAAGTAATTAGATCCATTTATCTTAACTTTATATTTCTTTGGGTTAGATCCTGAAATAGACCATGAAACTAACCTATTTATAAAAGATTTGTAAAAAATTTTTTTCCCAAAATTTGTTGAACTCAGAACATCTAACATAAATTTTTAGTTAGCTACATTGACTGTAAAATTTTAAGTTATAATTTTATGTGCATTTTTATTTTATTTTTGTTACATTTTAAAAATCATATTTTGGTAAAAAAATTATTCAAGACTAATAAAAATATGTGGTGAATAGATAACATTTTATACATATGTACATAAGCCTAATATAAAATATAAATATGTGTATGTATATCCATCTATAGTTTTATATGCATGTGCATACATATGCATAATTATATTTGTTAAATGTGAAATGCATATTAATAAAACATTAGTGATATTATCCACCCTAAAATGTGGTGAAGGAATACTGTCCTGGTTATGAGCACTTAGACTTTAACAATAACTCTATTAAATGTAAATAAATACAAAATTTTAAAAAATGAATTCTAACCTTGTTAAATGTACAAAGTAGTTTAATGTAAATATAAAAACATTAGTGGAATTAAGGAAATGTAGGTAATGTTCTAAAATAAATTTTAAGTGGAAAGTTCTTTTTAAGAATATCATTAAATAAAATAGCACAAAGGGAATATTCATTTCTGGATATTCTAACTGAATTGGTTATACAATATTTTGTATAACAAAAAACAAGCAAATAACAAAAAAACAAAAACCAGGGTGACCCTTGAAAGACAAACCCGGGAAAATATTTCCAACATTATGTGGCAATGAATTATTAACGCCTATAAAATTATGAATGCCTACTGTGTAAGTAACAACCAGAAAGTCAGTTAAAAATCAGTCTGTATCCCAATAACAAAATTTCATTAAGACGTGAAGAGGCAATTCACAGAAAAAATAAACACTGGTAATAAAAAATTTTTAAAGAATCAAACTTGGTAATAAGGAATATATATGAATTTAGCAATGAGATCTTTTTTCCCATCCAACTGGTAAAAGAACTATCATACCTGCTTAAAACAACTTTAGAAAAAAACAGTCATTTGCTTAACTGTTGGTAGAAGTTTAAAATATTAAAACTTTTGGTGAGCAACTAATCTTTGATACATCTTAGAGGTACTTCTTCCCTCCTCCCCCAAAGCACCTTGGTTCTGAGGACTTCTATGCTAAGTAGAAGCTACTGCTTTCCCTTTCTCTGTTGAGTTAAATACAAAAGGCACCTAAGGCCATTTTCTGAGTCAGGGCTCATTTCAGGCCCATCACCACCATCATCATCATCATTTGCCTGCTGTGTTCACTCACTGCCACACTGGTCCCTTTCTGGTCCTTGGACACTGGGGTCTGTCCACAGGCTATTCTACTCCTATTCCCACAGGCTGTTTCCTCTGACCAGAGACCTCATTACCCAGACGGGTAGCCATCATCTCTCACATTCTTCACGTCTGTGTGCTAAAGACATGTTCAAAGTCAGACCTTCAGAACCTGCTCAAAGAAAATTGCAAACCCCTTTCTCTTCAAATCAGGTTCCCACTTCCTTGTGCATTTTGCTCCACATCAATGACCACGTTGTGACCAGCTCTCTAAGCTGGTTGTCTATTACCTTCTGTCTCTCCCCACTGGAATGCAAGCTGTGCATGGGCACAAGTTGGACTTACTGTGTTTTCCGTGCCCAGAGGTGTGCCTGACACAGAGATAAACACATTAAGTACTTGTTGACCAAGGAATACCTGGTATTCAGCCTCCTTTCTGAACCATCGCACTTTTAGGTAAGTAGGCTGGGTCCATGGTCCTAGCATGAGTTGAAATAATTTTCAGAAGTTTTGACAATGATCAAAACCATGAAAATTCTCCACTCTGAAGACTTTTTTTTTTTTTCTGGTGTTTGGCCTCAGGCTAAAAATCGACATTTGAAAAGAATAGATACATCCTGGAAACGAGATTCTCCAGGTTGCTCACTGACTTAGAGAAGAAAAGGTGCAGTGTGGCAGTAAAATCACCTAAGTAATAGAGAAGGGAACTAGAGGAACACAATCTTGCCATCCTGAATGTGAAGGTTTAGCAGAGGAATAAAAATAATATTCTGAACCACTGAAAAGCTTGGCCATGTTTAACTTCCAAAGGTGGAGAAGCAGGAGTCGAGGAGGACCCCAACCACTTGCCCGGCGTGCCGGCGCGCGCTTTCTAATATAAGTTTCCATGTTTTAGGACTTGGCAGGGAAACCCTTGTAAAAATAAAAGCGATCCACTGTGAGTTTACTGCAACTGGAACCTCTATAAGTTATGTTCCTGTCTCTGGGCCAGATCAGGGTGGCAATGAAAATATGTTGAGCTAGTCCTGGCGCGCAACTTTTGACATTTAGGTAAAATTCACTGGGAAAACAGTCATTTTAGGTTAACCTGAATCTGAAGCCTCATTATGTTAAGGACATAAGCGTTCATTTCTGCTCTACCACAGTTGGTCTTCACGCCAAATGGAGGTGTGACTGTGGTCCTAGCCTAGCGTCCTAGGATGTGCTGGAGAGAAAATGAGAGATCTCATTCTGACTTGGAACATCGTGCCTGGAACAGTTGCCTTTTTTGCTGCTCTGAAGCCTTGAAATACGTGTGAGTGTGTGTGTATATATATATCCCTTTCATATGAAAGATCACATTTCGTTTTCATATATATGATTACCTAGTCCAAGGCTTTCCCATTTGTCTAGCAAAGGGCTCCGGTTCAGTCTATTAAAATGTGAGGAAGTAAATGTGTATGTGTGTGTGTGTTTTTCCTGGAGCGGACAATTATCCTTTCACCCTTTGCTAATTATGGACAGGACATCCCAGTCACGGGAGAGGCAGGGTGAAGAGGATGGTGGCTGAGTCCTCCTGGCAGCTAGGGGGCGAGCAAATGTCCTTAGGCGAGGGGGTTAGATGTCCCTACCGAAGGCTTTGCACATTTGATCCCTCTCTCACAGGGTATTTTCAGGTAGAATGTATTCCCAGTGGTTAAGGGGAAATTAAGACCCCACAGCTGGTCATGTTTTAGGAGCAGTGATGCCAACCAAGCAGGCAAATGCAGGGATGATGGTTGTGGCGAAAGCATACAAATCTTGTCTCAGTGTCATGATATCAGCTAGGATTTTCCTCGCCTGGTCTCTACCTGAATCTTTTTCTACAACCTCCCTGTCAATTAGGAGAGCTACCTACAACCCTGGCATTAACTCCCTGGTTCACTATTGTTAACCAGAGCTGGATTTTACTGTTTGTAACCCCAATATTCAGGTAAATAGAGTGTAATATCCATGTATCTCTCTATACTTAATGAGGATAAATTTCTATAATGTGAAAAGATATATATATATATATATATATATATATATATATATATATATATATATATATATAAGCCTAATATGCAAATTGTCCCCATGGGAGTTCAACCAGGAGACCAATTGCTCGCTATGATGTGTGCTGACCACCAGGGGGTGGTGTGGAATGAAGGGAGGCCCTGGCCTGCAACCAGCAGCTGGAGAAGGGAGGCCCCTATTGGCCCTGATTGCTGGCCAGGCCTAGGGACCCTACCCATGCACGAATTTTGTGCGCTGGGTCCCTCTAGTGTGTGTGTGTGTGTGTGTGTGTGTATAAAAAAATATATATATAATCTAGTAAGCTCTTTCCTTTTTTTTTTTTTTTTTGCACTGACAACATTCCCATGTTACATATTCTTTGAATAATTAACTACTTGTACATTTTCTTAATGTGTCATAATGACATTGATGACTACTTATACTACTGTATTTTAGCGGTGTCATTGTTTATCATCATTTCTATCATATGTAAGCATTAGATTACTTATTTTATTTATTTTTCAATTGGCTAGAGTGTTTATTCAGGAAGGGTAATTGAATGCCATATATGCTGAGCTCCTGTAGTTCTGAAAATTTTAAATGTTTCCATTATACCTATGCAATAGTTTAAGCCACAAACCTGTTTGCTTCAAGAATTTTCCCCATTTAGCTTTAAAATTAAAGATTTGTTTTTCTGTAGCTTTTCATGATAATTTCTTAGGATTTGCTGTGACTCTGTAATGCATTCATTTTAAGCTTAGATCTGTTTCCTTGTTTTCTTTCTTTGTGTTTTCTCTGTGTATTGCTTTTGCTTTGCATGTTCTTTACGTTCTCTTTATTAATTTTATTCTTCAGCTTTCATTTATTTCTTCTTTTCCAAATTCTGAGGGGGATTGTCTTTAGCTTCTTGTTGCTTAATTTCTCTGCAGCTCCATCCTTTTGATTTTAACTGAGCTATTAGTGTCTTTCCCACTCTCTGGGACGTCTTCCACCTTGGCACGTCTTTCCATAACTGTTATCTCTAGTCCAGGAAATACAGTCTCATCCTGAATCTTTGCGAAAGGGCGAATCTAACATTTTAAACAATTTGCTCTTATCCTTCAATTTAGTCCCTTTCTTTGAAATGGAAACATCTTTTCTAATGTTAGTGGTTGGTCAATATTGGGAGATGAGATGATGTCAGAAATCATTTTCAATCTCTGTCTGTAATTTAATGTTCGACCGGGTAAAGGACCAACTACTAACTTATACCATAGCAAGGATCAAGGGTTCTTCTCTATTGCTTTACCCCTGAATCAGTGGGCATATAAGGAATCACACACTTTTAGAATTTCCAAAGCTCCAACTTTAACTAAATGGTACTAACTTGTTAGTCTCCGATCATCAAATCCCCACTACCTCATCAATTGTGACTTTTTCCTTGTCCTGATCCTGAAACAGAGGGTTACAGATTTATTTATTTTGCATAGTCCCTGTAAATGCCTTTCATTCATGTCATGGGTTGAACAATTAACCTTAATAAATAAAGGTTTGAAGGTGTTATAACTTATGAATATACTAAAGAAATAAAATGAATCCATTAAAAAACATATCAGTTCTAAGGTTAGCTACTCAATTATTTATTTTGCAGTGGAATTCCAAGACTCATTTATTAAATTATCTAAAATATGAAATTTGCCTTAATCATTACTGAATCTGTAGATTCTAGTACAGGTTATTCCACAAAATGGTTCATACTATGGGTGTGATTAACTTTGCATACCTATATCACTTCTCACAAATTTCAGAATTAGAAGTGATTGGTCCCTTACAGAAACAGCGAGCTCATTCCAGGAATGTTGAGATGCCCTTTCACTGGTCTGATGCTCCCTGATGACAGAGATTTTTGATTTGCAAGGTACTGATTCCCCTGACACTCCCTGGAAATGAGCTCATGAGGACTGTCGTCATGGAGATTGAGATGCCAGTGCCTGCCCTCCAAGTGGGTTGACCTTGTGATGCGAAGGCCCAGAATTAAAGCTAAACCCCTAGCCTACTTCACTAAACCCCTAGCCTACTTCACTTCCATTTTTAAATGGAATTTACCAGGTTATTCAATTGCTTGATTAAATTCTACTGGTCTAGGTACTATCTGATTCTCGCTGAATTATTTTCATAGCTTTCCTGGCATCGGGCCTGTGTTCTTGTCCACATTGAAATCTTGGATTTTGCCTTGGTTGCTTGTCTTTGTCTTGCTTTAATAAGTCTTAACAATGACATTTGTTTAAGAGCCTCCCGAATCCGTGTTTTATTTTTCCTAAAAATATGGTCAGAATAGACTGCTTTCACAACGGGACTGACGGGAGGATATCTAGAGTAGATACGCTATAAATAAACGATTAGCGAGTGAACCCCAGAGCCACAGAATCCAGAGCGCAGCTTGCAGCCGCTTAAATGCCTTTTAACCTAAATTGCTTGTATGGAAAGGGATGTTCTATCCAACCTCCAAACCACCAAACCACAGGTGTAAGTCATGCTAGTCTATTATTTTTCTATTCAGATAGATTCTTTGGGGTTCTAGAAAAATACCAGGAAAAACATTTACCCTGTCACCAGTATTTAGGTGAGACATTTTAGGGTTGGCAGCTCTTCTCACTTCCTTTCCCCTCAGTAGGCTGTGGCAGACATAAATCAGCTCAAATTATTTCTGGGAATTTACATGCGAACTGTTCCTCATCAGAGGCCTTAAACCATTTGTTCATGCTAAGCACAGATGCATCTCTCTCTGGCCTTTCTACCTGTGTACCTCTCTGAAATATTCCAATTATAATGGCCCCTCTTACCCCCATGGAAACATCCCAAGGTCCCCAGTGGATGGCTGAAACAGCGGATTGTATCAGACTCTATATATACTGTCTTTTTTTTTTGGTCTATACAAATATACATATAATAAAGTTGAATTTGTAAATTAGGCCCAGTAAGAGATGAACAACAATATTATTATACACAATAATAATCAAGGAGTCATTATAACAATATACTGTAGTAAAATTGATGTGGATGGGGTCTCTCACTCAAGACAGCTTACTCTACTGTACTCACTCTCCTTGTGATGATGGAGATGATACAGCGCCTGTGCTATGAGATGGAGTGAGTGAATGACGTGGGCCTTGCAACTCTGCCTTAGGCTATGGTTGACCTCCTGATCCTATGTCACCAGCACTCCCCCTCTTCTCTTTAGCGTATCCTGATCGCCACATCACTACTCTTGTGCTTTGGGACCATTATTAAGTAAAATAAAGGCGACTGGAATGCCAGCACTGTGATACCATGCCAGTCAGCCATTCCGATAACTAAGAAGGCTTGTCTGATGGATTTGGGAGACCTCCAGTTTGTCTTTTGAGTAGGCTGGCATGAGAACTGTGATGTTCTCAGTTGTCAGATGTCTGGGCAATTTGCATATTAGCAGCCTTGCAATGTCTGGTGAGCAAGTTCATTGCTGGGCTGCATGTGGGAGGGTCATTAAGTCAACTGAATATTACCCTAAGGTGCCCATTGTGGAGAACGTGCTGCGCCTTCCAGGTGCCCGACCGCCATCACAAAGAGCCACCAACCGTGGTCCCTGATGCTTGCTGCCTGCCGCATATCCTGGCAGCCAAACAGAACGTGAGTGACCTGTGTGTGCTGCGAGTGAGGAGTGGTACGCCCACCACTGCTCTGCAGAGTTTCTGTTAGTCGTTGAACAAGTGAGCTCTTTAGCAGTTGTATTCTCAGATGATGCCAGTCGGTGGCCAGCGATTGGAGGATGCGGTCCTCACTCGGGTTGTATCTCCTAGCACACAAGATAGGATTCTGAAGTGGAATCGTGTCAGTTGCCGCTCGGAGTGACTCTGTGCCCATTAAAAAGTGAGTGCCTCTGTGCCAGTGAGTCACATGCCTTGGAACACTGGAACGGACCTTGGTGACCTTGCCCTGCGTTTTGTGTTTGACTCGCATCGTTCAGGAAGTAAGATTCTGTAGCTTGAAATAGTGTATCATAGTCATAAGTTTGCTAAGAGTCTTTCTCAGTCTCATTCCTTTCATATGTGGCCCACGTTAAAGTTCTGAAGCTGCTTCTAGTACATTACGTTTTTGCATCTTCTCGGCTCCCCTAAGAGTCCAAGCAAGGCGAAGGTCGTTTCCACCTTGCAAGTGAGAAAGGCAGGACCCGGATTGACAGCCCTGGGTGCCAGAGCTAAACAGGCACCACGTGACAGGACCAAGACCCATCCCACATCTTCCCATGGGTCCGGGGGGCGGAGGGGGGGTGGAGAGGGGGTGCAGACTCAGCACCGCCCCCTGCTGCAAAGAAACCCATGAAAGACAAATGACCATAATTTCAGATCTCCGGAAAAGCAACACCCGTGATTAAAAGAATTCCAGCAAACCTGAGTGGATGGCCAAGAGCGCCAGACCTGGTCTCCGACGCAGGAACAAGAGAGGCAATTCTGCAGCGCATTGAGGTTTTGCTCTGCGCTACGCATCGGCGGTGCCATTGTTTAATTTTCTTAGTCAAAGCCATTCATCTTCCGCGGGGATCAAATACGCTGGTGGCGAAACAACGGATGTGCAGCTCAGTGTGGGGGGAGGGAGGGGGAGAGGGGAGGGGGGAGGGGGAGGGGGGTGGGCGGGGGGCGGCCTTCCAGGCACAGGGGGAAGAGTCTGGAACCCCAGGCTTGTGAGACTTGTTGCCTTCATCCCCACCCAGGACTTGAGGGGAAATACTGTTTTTTTCAGACAAAACGAGAAAGAGCGATGCAGGCTTGCTCGTCAGCAGCCCTGTGCACGAGGGGTACCACGCAAGGAACCGGAGCCCCGCTTTCAGCCCAAGACCCCTGTCCATTTCAAAGGCAGACGCCTTCCTTCTGCTCCCAAGGTAGCCGGTAGTGTGGCTGCCGTGAGTGAGCAGGCGCCGCTCCGGACCAGCCGTTTCAAGAGGCGTGAGAAGCAGAAATGCACACACGGTTACTTGACTCTATCCCCTCTCCCGGACCTACGCAAAAGCAGTCCTGTGCGTTGTTAGAATGACTGCAAAGCGCCGGAGCTAATAACAGATCTCCTATCGGAAGACTCAAATAGGACCTGTGTTCATGGCGAGAGTGGGGAAAACTGTTGATTGCTTTGCAGATCAGAAATGGGGAAGGTTTTCAAATAAGTTTGATTAATTGCACTGGCCTTACCTCCGCCCCCTGAAAAGTATAAACGGTGTTAGGTTGGCTCTTGGTGCAGGTTAACAGAGGCCGTTTCTCTGATCGATTCGGATCAAGGAGGTGATCTCCTGCCCCAGTACTCACGCCCAGACACACTTTGAAGAAGTTGGGAGAGGAAATCTAATTTTTTTCTTACCAGAGACTAAATTATATAGAAAAGGCGATTTTTAAACCTGAAAGGGCTAAGATATTATTATTATTTTAATTTCTTGCCTGAGGATATGTTTTTTTAAAATATATTTCTTTATTGATTTCAGAGATGAAGGAAGAAGGAGAGAGAGAGATAGAAACATCAATGATGAGAGAGAATCGCTGATCGGCCGCCTCCTGCACACCCCCACTGGGGACTGAGCCTGCCACCCAGGCCTGTGCCCTTGGCCAGAATTGAACCTGGGACCCTTCAGTCCACAGGCTGATGCTCTATCTACTGAGCCAAGCCGGCTAGGGCAGAGAATATGATTTTTACTGATTTTCTTTTTTTTTTTTTTTTTAGAGAGAGAGTGAGAGAGAGAAACATCAATGTGAGAGAGTAACAGTGATCGGTTGCCTCCCATTCATGCCCGGGACAAGGACGGAACCTGCAACCTTTTGGGGTATGGAACACTCCAACCAACTAGCCACCCAGCCAGGGCTAAGCTACTCATGATTAGCAAGGGTATATGATTATAGCTCCCTCCCTATTATGAGAGTACAAATCCTACATATAATGCGGATTGTCATAGCCTACCACCTCGTGGATACTTTTAACATCTGACAGTCTCTGAGAAACTCGCTGGAAAAATGCTGGCAGACAGAACAGCAAAAAAATGCTAGTTTTGTAATGGGAAGGTCATTTGAAGGAGGCTAATTTTTAAAGGGTCAGTAAAAATGTGAATTTATAACCGAATTTTTCGTGTACCCTCGCTTTTGTTCCCTGCATAATTGTGGAAGTTCTGGGAAAGACTATTTGGCAATGGAAATATGCTATATTAGGTTGGGATAGGAAGTAATTTATTATAAGCTTCGACCCAACAAAAACAGCCAAGTGTCCGCAACCGGTAAGCCTTGTTCAATTATTCTTATTACTGATATTGTTTATCCCACTCATAAAGATCGAAATGGTGACATTGCCTAAGTTAGGATCCCCTGGTGCAATCACTTGTGCAGGATTTTTTCCTAGTGAATGAGCTAAAATCCTCTCACCCGCTGCCTGTTAAATCTTTACGGTTCATTCCAGTCCCGAGACTGCCATTGACGTCAGTAGAAATCCTTGATATGAAATGAAAATATATAAAAAAACAATACGTCTAAAAGGACTCTGTGTGCTCGTGTTTATAGTAGGTTACAGATGTATGTACAGGGCTCTTTGCAAATTGGTCTACTTAAATCAAACGTGTGCTTTCGCTTGTGCAAATATAGTTTACTTGTAAGATGAATTAAGTACGATTAAGAAAAGAAACTTGTAGTCGCTCTAAGTACCTCAACTTCTCCTTATTTATTTTTCCAGACTATCTTCTCTACCCCTGGAAACATTTTCCTCACGGGGTCATAGTCACATACTTGTTTGGAACTGGCCAAGGACTTCCCCCTCAGGATACAATGAAGTGTTTATACTGACAAATCCAACGTTAAATGAGATGCTACCACATGGCTCAGCGCTGAACACGTTAATTTTGGAGTAACCTCCCCTGAAAAGACCTTAAAATAGTAGATGACTTACTTTTGGCTAGGATGAGGGGGAACTATAAATGTGAGAGACAGATTATATTTTCATGACGCTGATTAACTGGAAGATAACATGAGGGAGGGACAGAATTTTAAAATGGTGGTAATTTGACACTGTTGAAGATTTTTTTTTTTAACTTCGTTTCTTGTTAAAGACCTAGGGACATCTCAGGATGCCAAATGTGTTTGAATGCTCTAAGCTCTGTTTAAAATGTTTCTACGATCTTAAGGAACTTAAGGTTGTAGTCCATGTCCCTTCTAATATTCAGTCAAGCCTCTTTTTCTGTGTGTTCTTGGGAGTTACCCAGCCTCTCTGAACATCAGTGCCCTTAACTATAAAGATGAAGATATCGCGGTGTACCTCCGAGGGTCACTGGCATGATTGAGTGAGCAGTGCATGCAGCACGTTCATGTGTTAGCATACAGCATGTCAAAATTAACTAGCTGTGTCTAGTCACATTTCCAGACCTGGCCCTGGAGTGTTTCTCCATCTCTCTGATAAATAATCTGAAAATGTTAATGTGCCTGCTGGCAACATATTTTAGGAATCACGTTGTCTCCATCATCTGCATACTTCCAGAAAAAGAGAAAAAGCCCATTTCCCTTTAAATGCAATGCCCAGATAATTGTCTCCATTTCCTATTAGTGAAACCTACTTGGTTTCAGCGACAGTGAGCGTCTGTAAACCAGAGTCAGGCTCCCAAGACAAGTTGGTAGCTAACCTGTTTCACATGTGGCAACCACAATTACATTTCATACTGGAGCCTGTTTGCTTTCTTTGCCTGCCCCAAATGGATTCCACGGTAGCTGGGAACTTGCAAAATTATTGCCAGTTATAACCAGAGGAAAAAATGGATTGCGTTGAACTTCATTACAGCTAACGCCCTTGTATCAACAGGGCCTGGCATGAAAAGGAACGGCTGCTGAGCTCCATCGGCTGACGTTCATGTTTGGAATAGGTGGTGGCGACTGTTGCTGCTCCTGAATCCAGATCATCTATCTAGCCCGTTTCTGTGGTCTCCTGGCTCGGCCGGCTGTCAAGTTGGAGACTGAGGGCTGCGCAGGCATGGGCCGTGAGCGAGATGGATCTAACAGGCCTGGGTTGGAGCAGGCCCGACAGAGGAAGTGAGGGATGGCAGGAAGAAATAGCATGTCACCGAAGTCTAGGCAGACAGGGGAGATGGGGCATCGAAGAGATGATGAAGGGCCCTAGCAGGTTTGGCTCAGTGGATAGAGTGTCGGCCTGTGGACCGAAGGCTCCCCAGTTTGATTCGGGTCAAGGGCATGTACCTTGGTTGCAGGTTCCTCCCCAGCCCGGGCCCTGGTTGGGGCGTGTGCAGGAGGCAACCATTCCATGTGTTTCTCTCACATCGATGTTTCTCTCTGTCTTTCCCTCTCTCTTCCACTCTCTAAAAATCAATGGAAAAATATCTTCCAGTGAGGGTTAAATAAATAAATAAATAAATAATAGATGAATAAGGGAGCACTGCTGAGCAGAGCTGAGTGGTGATTTTAATTCAGAACCTTGATCTTCTCCACATCTTTATTCCTCAAGCAGTTATTGAGCAAACCACTGAATTTTGGCATAGACTCAAGCAGCGTTCCTCAGGCTCGGCACAAGGGCGTTGGATTCAGGGCCAGAAAATTCTTTGTTTAGGGGCAGAGGGGTTCTTCTGCACTGTAGAATGTTTAGCAGCACAAAAAAAACTGTAAAGCAGAACATGAACGGGCCACTCCCCACTAGATGCATTTAGCAACTCCCTCCCCAGCTGTGTGAACTGAAAATGTCTCTGGTCATTGTTAACTATCCCCAGGGGTAAAACCTCCCCCACGGAGAGTCACTGGATTAGAGAGATAAAAAGTACCATCCCTGCATCAGAATCTTTAGAAGAACTTTCATTTGGAACTCTTGTTTTTTAAAAAAATTACATTATTTTAGAGAGAGAAACATGGGCTTGCCTTTCCATACATTTATGCACCCAGTGGTTGCTTCCTGTATGTGCCCTGACCAGGGATGGAACCCAAAACCTTGGCATATGACACTCCTCTGACTGAACTACCTGGCCAGGGCCTGTTTGGAACTATTGAATACAAATGCTTGCACGTCATTCTGAGCCCACATTCTATCTAGAAAGTTGTCTGATGAAGACAGGAAAATCCTTGAACCCCGGGATCCTTTATCTCTACACCTAAAATATTACCAGGGAAGTATGTATACAATTTAGAGATTCTCCCTTTCTCTGGCTAAACTCACACCGGGAATTTTCTGAACTGAAGGCTCTTGGCATATTGTCTGGTGGGAGAGAAGTAAAACACGTGACATAACCACAGAACACGGAAAGCTGCGGGCTGTTGACTTTGTATGAATCTGAGCTTCCACAGAGGCGAGAAATGACTTGAATAATTGAAAACAGAAAGGATAGGAAGAGAATCTGACTCAAGAAGAGTCATATGCTTGTCCAATGTGGCTCAGTGGTTGAGCATTGATCCAGGAACCAAGGGGTCACAGTTTGATTCCTGGTCCGGGCACATGCCCAGGTTGTGGGCTCCATTCCCAGTAGGGGGGGTGTGCAGGAGGCAGCCCATCAATGATGTTTCTTTCATCGATGTTTCTCTTTTCCTCTCTATCTCTAAAAATCTACACTCATAAAAGAGCAACATGCTCATTGACTGTACCTTCGTGACGCCCAACAGCCAATCAGGAGTGTGTATGCAAATTAACTCAACAAAGATGGCAGGTTAATATGCATACACAGGCGTTGCTCCAGGCCACTGGGCAGCATGGGAAGGCAGAAAGGCAGCTCCGGGTGCAGTGAAAAGGCAGCTCCGGCCAGAGTGAAAGTGGTGCTGGCAGCCAGGGGAAGGAAGGCCCATTCTTGCACGAATCTTCGTGCATCGGGCCTCAAGTTTATTAAATTGAAGAAGAAGAAGAAGAAGAAGAAGAAGTAGAAGAAGAAGAAGAAGAAGAAGAAGAAGAAGAAGAAGAAGAAGAAGAGGAGGAGGAGGAGGAGGAGGAGGAGGAGGAGGAGGAGGAGGAGGAGGAAGAAGAGGAAGAAGAAGAGGAAGAAGGAGAAGAGTGTTATGGTTGCATTCTGGGACAAGAGAGAAATCCACACACATGTTAGGAAATGATACAGATATGAACCTTGTGACTCCCAAGAAACTGATCCTGCAAGTTCATCAAAACACCTCCTCGACACTTTGTTGTCTCGACCTTGACTTAGAACAGCCCCAAAGGAAACACCCAACACAGGACACGGATGGCTCACAGGGAAGCTCTGCCATCATTTAAATATCCAGACCTGCTGTCCCTTCCCACATGGAGGGGAAACCCAACCCTGACTGTGCTAAACTTGCCGGGCAGTGCACACAAGAGGCCCCATTGGAGGCTAACCGTATCTGACACGTAAAGTAAACACAGGTTTGCAGCCTGTTTGTTGCAAGAAGCAGGACTGCAAGCTGAGAAGCGTGCCCACGGGCCGGGGTCCTGGGAGCCGGCTCTCCGTTATGATTAATGAAGAAGTTGAACCGCACACCCGGCCCCCGCTCTGAGGGTGGTGGCCGTCTGAAGCGTTCAGCACACAAAGCTGTAAAACAGAACATTAAAGGGCGCACAGGGCTTAAACAGACCTCCAAGGGCAGGGAGGGGGCAGGTGGCAAGGTGAGTTAATTTGTTTTTATTTGCGAGTTTCATTCCAAGAGGTGATGTTTGGTTTCGCCTCCAGACCTGGGGCAGGAAGGAGATATGCCCCATGAAGCAGCGAAGGACCTTCCCGGGCACAACTGTGCCAGAAGATGTGTGTCCGAGCTCCAGATGCTGGTGAAAAACTCCCAGCTTCCCCAAGCTTATTGTGAGGAAAAGTGAGGTTAAGGTTGATGAAAGCTCCTGGGTCAGGACCCTCTGCAAATGGGAGCTCACAGCGGGGAGACTCGGCCAGACACCCTCCAGTGCAAAGATAAGCCAGCTCCTTCCAGGCGCTGCCCCCAGCTGAGCCAGGGCCTCTGGCAACCCACCTCCTCCCTTAGCCAGATCCTGGGGGAGGAGAAAGTTATTCAAACGCCGTAACACATTCATGCTAGACCTTTATTTCAATAAACACACCACCGCGTGCCAGTGACCCTGAAGGTGTCTAATGAGGACAGGGAAATGGGGAGCAGGACTCTCAGACATGCGGGGATAGGTACCATGAGGGTTGTGAGGCCCACACCACAGTGAACGCACAACACAGCGTTTCCAAGGAAACAGAGAGGCCTTTCCTCATCGAAAGGCTGACAACTTCCTGTTGGGCTCAAATAACCCAACGGATTGCTCCTTATAGAACCTTGTTGGAAGATTGTAGTTCTTCAGAAAGTTAATGAGGAAGGTCCTCTTTTCTCAAAAACGGACTGTTTACACATGGTTTTCACTTCGGTGACATATGATAACCAGGCTTTATTGGCATGTCCTTTGCTCTTCCCCAAACTGGAACCTTGGGCATTGAGATCATTTCCTGATTTTTACTGTATCTTCTTTGCGATTTTTTCTTTTTTTTTTTTTAATTTGAATTTATTGGGGTTACATTGGTTAATAATATGCTATAGGTTTATGGTGTCCAATTCTATAATAGATCATCTGTATATTGTATTGTGTGATAAATGGTGAAGGAAAGAGGCATGACTAGGGGGTGATGAATACTCATTTTTTCTTTTTAAAGTGTCTTTTCTTTAGACTTAATAACCTGTGTCTAACAATCTTAGGTGCTGGCTGACTATTCTCTCCATATTACTTGACTCTGGTCCTGACATGGGTCTGGAACATGATTTATATTAATTACTTCAGACTTTATTGGTTTAATGACTTGGGATGGATTAACCACAGGAGCATTGTACAGGACCTGTGTTCGGGAAGTCCCCAACACGGTAAGGTGACTTAGTTCCTAGATGTATGTACTGAGAGCAGGTGCATCTGTACTAAGGGTCTCAGTCATTCTAGCAGAGATGGGGTAGGAAGAAGCATACCTTGTCCCTCTTACTCCCCTGGAACCCTTCAGTTCTTATGCACACAGTCACTTCTGGGCTTTACTGTTGGTGATGCATGCAGTGTGTTAAAGGCCATACACTGGAAAGTAGGCCAGGTCCCACAGGGAAGCCACTGTTCAGTCCAGAGAGAGTTTCACTTGCTAACTTGAGAGCTCAGCTGCCACACTGAGTAAGTGAGATGGAGTTAACTGCCTTGGAAACACAAGGAATTGATAGACATGTAGAGAGATAGACATGGAGATAGAGATGATGGAGATGGAGATGGGGAGAGAGTGCTAGAGAGAGAGAGAGAGAGAGAGAGAGAGAGAGAGAGAGATCTACACTCATTGGTCTGATATTGGTGGAGAAGCTTAGACCCGCAGGACGATGCTTGCAGCTGGTAAATATTATATGGTTTCCTAAGAAATACGTAGCCCTGCGTATTTGTGTTAGTACAAGGCCAATAAAAATTTTGGAAGGGAATAAGATGCACGTATGAATCTGAAAGCAGTTGATCATAACAAATTCAAGAAGTCCCAAACAGAAAATTTACCTCCTTCATGTAGTTAACATTCTCAGGGAGATGCATAAGCATTTCAATAAGTTTTGCATTTGCTCAGCTTTTCCCCTACTACTTCCTGCAATTAGACTCTACAAAAGGAAGAGATTTGCATGCTTGTTATGAATCTTCCTGTTTGATTTATTTATGTGGATTAGTACTTTATTTTTATTTACACGGCTCTGATAGTAAACAGCGTGGGGCTCCACATCATTGCTGTCTATAATAGTGCACCAGAAAAATGCAAGGCTCTTGGATTGAAGCAAATATGTGTGTATCACATTTGTGCCAAGTTTTCTTTTCAGAGGGAATTCCTCGGTTTACAAGAATAAGCATATCTAGTTAGCAAGGAAGGGGTTGGATGAAGCTTACCAATAAAGTGAAGGTTGTAAGGATCCCAATACATGGGTTCTTGTAAAAATATGTAATGGCCTAATACCTTGGAATGCTATCGAGAAATATATTTGACATAAATTCATTAGGGGGAAGGGGGCATCAATCTCTATTCAATAGAAGTGCAGAGTGGAGACGATCCATTATAGAGCTGGGATAATTTCATGTACATGGACCACAAATTAACAGAAAGGGGGCAGAATGTATTATTACTCACCTAGCCAACTTTCTGAAGGAATTAAATTCACACTTCCGAAAATATAAATACTAAGACCTGGACCTGACTCTAAAGAACGTACACATCCTTAGAACAGAAGGCATCGTAAAGGCAACTCCATGGGAGAAAAGAGTGAGGTAGAGATTTTGGGCCACTGGGTCAGGAGGAATGAATTCATTTGTACCATTTAAATGTGAGGAAAGGGATTGCTAACTCTTGGTGGTCTGGGTGGGCTCAATGTATCTGGTATCCATTAAGATCCAAAATTTACTCGAACCTACAGATTAATTCTCCTGCAGGAACTGAGGCAAACCAACAGCAGCTGAAAGTTAATCAAGCACTGATCTCCTCCAATCCCCCTAATCACAGCCAGCTGTGAGTTCCAACCTTTGCACCGAGGCTCCCTGGGGCCGTTCTGCGGGAGCCCTGGAGTGAGCACCCTCAAAGTTTGAAGGGCAAGAGAGAAGTTAATAAAATAAAACTTAATGCCTTCAGTCAAGGACCTGAAGAATAGGATCGGGATGGTCCACAGCTTTCTCTGGATTCATCTCTTTCCTCTTTCCCAGCTGCCCACCCCTGGAAGGCATCTAATTCCTTTCAAATGTTTGCTGGGAATCCTTTAGGTAAAAGGCGGATACAGTTGGGGGTGGTTGGGTCTTTGCCCATTGGGGAACCTCTACTTGACTCAGGAGAAGTGATTGTTCATAGTGCCTCACTACATTTTTTAAAAATGTTATTGATAATGATAATGGGATTTTGAGGTTTAATAATAAAATGCCATCCCAAATAAGATGAACATTCTTAGCCTAAGCTTAAAGTAGTCAGACGTATTTGGGGTACACATATCTGAGCTCAGCTAGTTAGTAGGCTTGAATTACTTTACCAACAAAGCCATAACATTTGCAAAGGCGCTTTCCATAAAGTGGGTGGTTTTGCAATTTTACCTTCAGTTTTTTGACATTGTAAATAAACTAGAGGCCCGGTGCACAAAATTCTGCATGGGTATGGTCCCTAAGCCTGGCTGGTGATCAGGGCCGATTGGGGCCTTCCGGCTTCCAGCAGGAGCCTTCTTTCCTTCTGTGCCGCCCCCTGGTGGTCAGCGCATGTCATAGCAAGTGATCAAACTCCCAGTCTCCTCATTGAACTCCCAAGGGGACAATTTGCATATTAGGCTTTTATATGTGTAGATGGTAATGTGACAGATGAAGACATGTAATTACCCAGCTAGTCTTCCTATTGTCTGTCCTCAGCCATAAGGCCTGGTATCTGTCCGGCCCTCCCTCTGAGCCAACTCCCTTTCCCTGTGGCGTAACTTTCCAAAATTCAGCTCAAAAACTTGGGTCTCCCCTCTCTGTTGACAGAATTGTGGAACTACTTGTGTATGTCCTTTTCCAAGTATTGTTAAGCATTTCTGGATTTGTGTCTCCTTAGGGTTCCCCTTGGCCTTGTTTGGCACACTTTTGAGTTGGGACTCTTGGTACAGACAGCAAAATACCACAATGGATATAAGTGGTATCTTGGATACAATGTATCATTTACTGCCTGTTTCCATAAGTATTAGAAACCATATTTTATCTACTAGACTACTAGTAGTCTTCCTTCAATCATTAAAATATCCCAGAATTCACAAAAGCCTCATGCAGGCATGCACTGAGCCCCTTAACCCTCCACAGTTTAATTTAGGATTAAACTGTAAAATGACGTGTAAAGGAATAAACAGATGTCTAAGGTAACAGATTATAAAAAGATAGGCTAGAGATCCTACGCTTACTGATTATGTTAACATATCTGAATTTCCCTGTGAGCTGATGATTTAGGCACAAACTTTTAACCTCTATCTTCGATTCACCCACTTTATGATCGTAACATCAAAAGGAACGTACAAAAAAAAATGAGAGCATCAGTGTCTGATTTAGAAATAAGGGGACACTTGTCTCCATCCATGGACAGTCATTTCAAGGAATTACTTGATCATAATCAAAATAATAAAAGATAGCTCTGCAAACCCATAATTCACTGACTCTAAGAGGGTGGATTTAAACTGAAATGACACAGAAGACACGACTCCAGTAGAACCACATGCAAACCTCCTGTCTCTAAGTTGCAAAGTTCCTGGGGCTGCGGCAGGATGTGGGACCGCTGGGCGGCCACAAATCCAAGTCCTTGCCAGTATTTTGGAAAGTTCTCCAGCGCGAGAGAATTGGGAGGTGGGGCGAGAGCCCACAGAACAGGTGCCCCTGCCTTTCATTTGACGCAGACTGAGTGGTAGGCCAAACCAGGGCTCCCGGTGCACCTGTTCCCAATCACAGATGCCAGGCCTAGCAGATAACGAGGGCAGCAGCGCCCCAGGAATCCTTGATCGCCGCAGCAAACCAGTGAAAAACCCTGCTGAACCTCCCGATATTCCCCAGCGTAGACATGTTGGAAGAGTTGAGCAAAATGTAATAAAAACAATTAAAAAAAAAAAA
Organism: Corynorhinus townsendii; assembly: GCA_026230045.1. Taxonomy (NCBI): domain Eukaryota; kingdom Metazoa; phylum Chordata; class Mammalia; order Chiroptera; family Vespertilionidae; genus Corynorhinus; species Corynorhinus townsendii. The sequence goes on from JAPDVU010000009.1 coordinate 6,418,913, forward strand.
AAGAGAGAGCAGCATAATACTCTGAGTCAGGATGAGAGCTTGAACACACGAATTTGCCTCATTTTCTTCCCCAAACCCCACTGAAATGCCGGTAAACCTATTTCAAAATAGCGAGTCCATAGCTGTAGGAAGAGTGACGAAGAGTGCTGTTGGTGATTTCAAAAATCGAACACTCTTTAAAGTGGTGTAATTCAGACGCGTAAACTAAAGCAAAAGCAAAAGCTGAAGCTGAGCTGATGTTCTTTCCTTCAAGATGCCAGGGAAGCTGGTGGCAAGCTGCCATCAGGGCTGGGAGGCAGTAGGCACTAGAGTTTATGAGAGGACAGCTCGGTGGGCGAGGCCCTTCCTCTCCTCCAGGACAACGGAGCAGGTGGCTGCTGCTTTGGTGCCCAGCTGGAGTCCCCAAAGCACCTCATAGAGCAGGGGCAGTTTTGGAGATGGCCTGTTGGGTTGATTTGGGCCCAGAAGAAATTCAGAGCAGAAATTAGGCTAATTCTCTGCTTTCCAATAGAACAATAGGAAAAGGTAGTCAGACAGGAGTTACACCAAAGAAGCCCCATGCAGGGTGCATTAGTTTGCTGTTGCTGCTGTAACAAATTACCACCAGTGGCATAAGACAGCACAAATGCATAGAAGCTGACAGTTGTGAAGGACGGGCGTCTTAAACGGGTTTCACTGAACTGAGAGCGAGGCACCGGCACTTGACAACACTTGCACTTTGGCGATGTGCATTGAACACATCCTGGTGAAAATCTCCCAATAGGACATCTCTATTTTGTGATGTTTTTCTTGAAATTCCAGGGCAGTTATTGAAATGTTGCCATAGATTTGGTTTAATGTCAAGGTTTTCTGGATAATGTAGAACCAAATAAAAATATAGGGCTAGAGAGTAGATTGGTGTAGGTATAATTGCTGCTGTCTCTATAAATTATGATTTCAAAGATGTCCCTGTTTATCAAAGCAATCGCAAAGTTCCCATTGAATGATTCAGTAACAATTGGAAGTTATAAGCATTAAATTTGTAACATGAATATACTAATGAAATATGTGACTTGTTTCATATATTAATATTTCAAGTATGATTATGTGTAAAATATGTTTTCCTATGAAGAATTTGCAAATCATGGAGCTAGCATAGAATAGGTCTTAAATAAATATTCAATTTTTGCTTGATTAAAAACTCTAAAAGATTGACTTTTGTTCTTATGAGAAAACTAGAGGCCCGGTGCATGAAATTCATGCACTGAGGGGGGGGGGGGGACGGGGGGGGTCCCCCAGCCCAGCCTGCACCCTCTCCAATCTGGGACATCCCTCTCACAATACAGGACTGCTGGCTCCCAACTGCTTGCCTGCCTGCCTTCCTGATTGCCCCTAACTGCTTCTGCCTGCCAGCCTGATCACCCACTAACCACTCCCCTGCCAGCCTGATTGATGCCTAACTGCTCCCCTGCCAGCCTGTTTGCCTCTAACCACCCTCCCCTGCAGGCCTGGTCACCCCTAACTGCCCTCCCCTGCATGCCTGGTCACCCCTAACTGCCATCCCCTGCAGGCCTGGTACCCCCCAACTACTCTCCCCTGCAGGCCTGGGTCCTCCCCAACTTACCTTCCATGCAGACCCAGTCACCCCCAACTTCCTTCCTCTGCCAGCCAGGTCACCCCTAACTGCCCTCCCCAGCAGGCTTGATCACCCTCAACTGCCCTCCCCTGCTAGCCTGATTGCCCACAACTGCCCTCCCTTGCAGGCCTGGTTCCTCCCAACTGCCCTCCCCTGCTGCCCATCTTGTGGTGGTCATCTTGTGTCCACATGGGGGCAGGATCTTTGACCACATGGGGGCAGCCATCTTGTGTGTTGGAGTGATGGTCAATCTGCATATTACTCTTTTATTAGATAGGAGAGAGGCCTGGTGCACAGGTGGGGGCCAGCTGGTTTGCCTTGAAGGGTGTCCCGGATCAGGGTGGGGGTTCCCTTAGGGTGTGGGGTGGCCTGGGTGAGGGGCCTGTGGTGGTTTGCAGGCCAGCCACACCCCCCGGTGACCCAAGCAGAGGCCCTACAATCTGGGATTTATTTATCTTCTACAATTGAAACTTTGTAGCTTGGAGTGGAGCCAAGCCTTCTGCTCGCTCTGTGGTGGGAGCCATTTCTGTTGGGATTTATGTATCTTCTATAATTGAAACTTTGTAGCATTGAGTGGAGGCCTGGGCTGGCAAGGGCAGGAGGAAAGCTTGGCTTCCTCCATTGCCAGGGAAACCCAAGCCTCCCTCCTGCTCTCTGTGGCTGCAGCCATCTTGATTGTGTTTATTTGCAAATTCCCTCCTGATTGGCTGGTGGGCGTGGCTTGCGGGTGTAACAGAGGTATGGTCAATTTGCATATTACTATTTTATTAGATAGGATATTTTTCTTTAAGGGTGCAGAATTCATGTAATATGTTTATACATTCAACTTCAAAATTTAGCTTCTTTTAATTCCACCCAAAATAAGTAGAAAAGTTGGGTGTAAATGTGAATGTAAGTATATTAAATAATGTTGATTATGCCAAATCTATAAAATATAGGGCACTTATATTACATTACTTGTAACACGAATAAAATGAGTAATTTGGATGATTTAGTGAACCTACTACACATGCAACATCTGTCTGCAAATTTTTCTAAAAAGTTGCCAAAACCTAGTTATGTCATTTATGGAATCCTGTAATTATCTCCCAGATCCCCTTTCAAATGGCCTCTGGCTACATGCTCCACAAGGACTGTTTCTATTTTGCACAAATGCTTATTAATAATAGCCAAATCATCTAGTTTTCTCTACACCAAAAATCTCCAAGAGGTCAGGGTTATCAGTAGCTCATTGAAATTGACGGACGTGTCTCTTGATGGTAACAAAGTCTCTTTGAAATGGTTGGCAGCTCGCTGTATTTTTTAGTCGAGAGGAGTTAAAGCCATTACCCTAAATTACTTCCTCTTGGAAATGCTGCAGTATGATATTTTATATCATTGAAATTATCCTTTGCAGCTGTAAGCACGTTATGCTGAACAATTTGGAGTCCGAGCCGGGCATGGAGCTTGATTTGCTCATTACAGCTCTGTCCGAGCTCGAGTTGAGGAGGGGATGACAGTGCTTACACGTACATTCACTCCAGACATATCCAATGTCTCCAATGTGCCATTTGCTTCCTTCTGACCCAGCAAGGGCTGACCTCTGCTGGTCCAATGTGTCCTGAGAACTGGAGAGAGGAAAAAAAAAATGGCACCAAATAAATAAATAAGCTCAGATTCCACAAAAAGTCTTTATTAAAATTATGATTGGAGAGCCAGGCCGGCGTGGCTTTGTGGTTGAGCATCAACCTATGAACCAGGAGGTCATGGTTTTGATTCCCAGTCAGGGCACAGGCCCTGGTTGTGGGCTCAGTCATCAGTAGGGGGCGTGCACCCAAGGCAGCTGATGGGTGATTCTCTCTCATCATTGATGTTTCTCTCTCTCCCTCACCCTTCCTTTCTGAAATCAATAAAATATATATTTAAAAAAATGATGATTGGAGTATGATCACATCTTAGTGAGTGTGAGAGTAAAAACGGAGAAGCAGCAGTCATGAAAATTCCACTGAAACATGAAAGAAAGGATGCCTTCATGCTTCTCTAGGTACACATCACCGGAGAGCCTTGCCGCTAGGCCTCAAAGATTATCTTTAGTGATCTATAAAGATTAAACCTTTGGATTTGTCCATTGGGAAGAAATAGGTTTCTATACATTTTAAGGTTCTTGCCTGCCTGCCCATTTCTTTAAGATGTAAGAAAGCTGTAGAATAAGCATCCTGCAGCCCTCATTTTAAAAAGTGTGAAAAATGGTCGCATTTAGAACGTGTAAGATTTGGGTGTGTTTTACTAAAACCCGCTCACAATGAAAGTGCAATGACGATTTTTAATGATGAACGTTCTGATGAGGACACTCCAGTCACCTCTCAATTCTGATCATTCTGGTTCTGCGTACCACACTGTGGAAAACAGCAAAAATCAAGTATTGGTTTGACAGGCCATGTCTTGTATGCGCATCAAAGATCCATACACATGAGGACGTAAAGCCAAAACAACACTTGACTGTGCAGGGCAGTGAACAGATCTGTTTATTCAGATGCACTTTCTTGGCACTTGACTTAATTTTTGAGACTTTAGAGGAAAAACAAACAAAAAATCTTGCTTTTTGTGTAATGGAAGACATCAATATTAAAATCCAAAATGCTTTTTATTTTCTGATCTTCGGATCTTTTAGGCCCATCTGTGAGTCAGTCTGTAATGTCCAGTGAGTTCATGTTGTGTTTTACTGACCTTGACACAGCTTGACTATTTCTAGGGCCTGCACACAAATTCAAATCGAACACAACATTCTTGGGTAATCTCTGGTGGACGTCAGCTGGCTAACTCTCTTACGAGCACAGTTATTCACAATATGGGAAAAACAATTTCAAATGAACAATGGCCAATGGCGACATAATTGCTTTACATTCAGGCCAATTCGACTGTTTTAACGTGTTGGTGAGAAATGAAAAACCTTTGAAGGTAAATGGAAGCTGATTATGACTCTTTATCTTATAAACACATTGCTTTTATTAAGTCCCCATGGTTCTCTTAAGCGTAAGGAAAAGAGGATTATAGTTTCTTTCCAGGTTACCAAAGTAATTTCTAGCCTGTACCAGGATGCAGACACCTTAAGGGATGACATCCATTTGTGAATAAATGGAGTTCACAAGCAGGCCTGCCCAGAAGGCCGATAGAAGAATCTTCCTAGTTAGAGCGTAAGATGAATGGTTTAAGTGAGTGATCTATATTCTGAGGTTGCCAGGACGCGCCTTTATTATTATTTTTTTTTCTACTTATTTTCTTCCGAAAAATCTGCTTCCATTTATTCCAGGCGACTAGAAGACAATGTAGCAGAAGGAAAAGTTTAAGGCTCGGACTGCAGTGTCTTGGAGCTAATCATTTTCCACCCAATGCACACATGTAGCAGCGAAACATCCTGAAAATGTAAAACATCTTGCTTTTTTTAATAACCCCTTGTGGTATGTTTTTACTTTAGCAATAATTGTATTTTCTTTTTTGCACATTTTATTTAACAACATTGCAGGGCCAGATAATCGGTTCCATGTGTCCAGGGCACTAGCAAAGTGCCTAACGGAGAAACAATTAACTTTATTGGGCTCCTGTTATTGGCAGACACAGCCTTACACCCTTCCCCGTTCATGGTGCTGAGCCACATATGAGCTGCAAAGAATTTGGTGTCCTCAGTAATCACGCAGCAACCTGAATTGAGAGCCAAGATGTCATTAAAAAAAAAAAAAAAAAAAAAAGATCGTGAACTAGAAACAGAAGTTAAAGTCCATGACAAGATCCGAAGATAAAGTTCGCTTTAGTTGCCAAAAGTTCAGTAATTAGTCCAGGGTATGTAGCCAACGGTAGATGAGCAAGTCTAGACTTTTGCAAAAAGAAGGATATGCAACGCGGTTTAAGGCCGTGGTCGGCAAACTGTGGCTCCTTGGCCCCTTGAGTGTGGCTCTTCCACAAAATACCACAGCCTGGGCGAGTCTATTTTGAAGACATGGCGTTAGAAGAAGTTTAAGTTTAAAAAATTTGGCTCTCCCAAGAAATGTCAATCGTTGTCCTGTTGATATTTGGCTCTGTTGACTAATGAGTTTGCCGACCACTGGTTTAAGGCAACAAAAGCACTCTAACTATAATGCAAGCAAGGCTCCTGGAGTTATGGGCATCGAAACAATGGCTAAATGCAGTTAAGTGCAAGGAGTAACATAGTTAGGTTTTATCAAACATTAACACTTGTACTGGAGAGTCCATAAAATTCTAATTGCCTTCTTCTGCAGAAAGCAGCCCCAAGAGGTTCTTTATATACAAAGCAGCTCCAGCGCATGCCATGAGACGTGTGAGAAATAAGCCCCGCTAGCTTAGCTGCCATAACTGGGTCTGGGGGAGGTGCCCAAGTCACAATAGCAACAAGGAGGTTGGACACGCAGTAGCACAAGCACCTCTGCAATGACTCAGCCCCAGACTCTACATTGTGTTGGACAAAAAGACCAGAGCAAATTCTCTCTTTTAAAAAATACATATTGTTATTGATTCCAGAGAGGAAGGGAGAGGGAGAGAGAGATAGAAACATGAATAATGAAAGAGAATCATTGATCGGTTGCCTCCGGGATGCCCCATGCTGGGGATTGAGCCAGCAACCTGGTCATCGAACCGTGACCTTCTAGCTCATAGGTCGACACTCAACCACTGAGCCACGCTGGCCAGGCCAAAATCTGTCTTAAGAGAGGTGAGAATGAGAGGCATGCTTGGGGAGGGACAGTCACTTGGCCTCAGGTAATATTCCTAAATAAATCTGAGGTACTGGTCTGGCTCTCCATGAAACACCTACCACATTCCAGATGTGGAAGTGCGAGCCCCCAGAGCCTGTTACCCTGCCTTCCGTGTGCCCTTGTAATAAACTTCCTTTGTTGGAGAAAGGAGCCGGACAGCTCTTTTTGTGTAGGTCTACTTACTGCACATGGTTTCAGTGCTTTCATGTAATCTTGGAAGAGAAAACCACTTAAAAGAGGAAAACTCCTTTCCCGAAGGGAGTGGATGTTAATGAATTGGAATGGATCAAAGTGTCGACTATGAAGGAAGGAAACTTGGGAGAAAGTCTATGGATGCATGCTGCTCTTGGGGATCCTTAGCAGTTGTGAGCAGCACAAAATACTAAGCCGCTGGGGGAATCTGGACAGCTAGAAGGTTGGCAGGTAGCAGAGGGATAAAGGGGCGATGAAGACACCTTTCTTTATACTTTGCTTCTGGCTTCTTCCTCTTGAAAAACGCAACCCATAGGACACCATATGTATCATGTTTTTTAAATCGTAATGACCTTTATTTTTTTTAACTAGAGGCCCAGTACATAAAAATTCGTGCACTCGGTGTGGGGGGGGGGGGTTCCCCTCAGCCTGGCCTGCACCCTCTCATAAGCTGGGACCCCTCTGGTAGGGTCCCTAGGCCTGGCCTGAGATCAGGGCCTATCAGGGCTTTCCTTTCCCCAGCTGCAGGCAACTGGCCCCACCCCTGCTGCTGCCACTGCTTGCCATCTGTGCAGCGCTGCCCCTCCCCTCCCCTGCCACTGGCGGCTTTCCTCTGCAGGTAACAGGAGTAGGGTGTGATGGCTTGGCTGGCCTGGGCCTCCCTCTGTGGGGGCGATCACTGGCCAGCCGCCAGTGGCCTGGGCCTCCCTCTTTCTTTGCTGGGGGGTGGGGCCAGCCTTGGGAGGGGCTGCCTACCTGATCACCCTAACCACTGGTATACCTGCCTGATCACCCCTAACCACTCTGCCTGCCTGCTTGCCTGCCTGATCGCTCCTAACTACTTTCTTGAGGGTGGTGCCAGCCCGGTGAGGGGCCGTTTTGGTTCTGGTCTCTGGTCGTTCCAGTCTTTATGCTTATGGTGGCTGGCCTTTTATTATATAGGATGACATTTGTAACCTATGCTGTATTTATGAAAGGATGACCCTGCTGAACTCTGATATGCTTGGAGGTGACCCAAGGATGATTGCTGCTCAAACCCGATTTAACATTTGTTCCCGATGTTAGGGAAAACAAACCATGGATGGATGAAATTATTTCAGTGTTAGATTTCTCTATGAATCCATCTCGAATAGTTTGCACTTATCTGTGTGTTGGACTCACACTTGCAATATGATCACACATATGATTTCTTTTCTCGTTTACCCCATATCAATAGTCCATAATATTCCACAAATGAGATTTCCAAGTTGTGGCAACCGTGGGAGAATAAGGCTGGGTTTGTCCCTCAAAAGAGAATCTATCAAGCAGAATGTAAGTGGCTGGTAGCCTCCAACGGCCACTGCTTAGGGCTGTGGGCCATGGTCCCTCTGGGCCTATCCCAGACAAGGCCTGCACGCAGTTGAGTATCCCAGCTCAGCCATGCCTGTTAGATGTGGGATTCTCCCCCAAGCTGTCTTTCTCTGAGCTCCCCATCAGTACGGCTGAGGCTCTAGCAGAGCTTCATTGAGCTCGAGCCTCTTTCTAGCCTAACCTCTTTCCTTTCCTCTCTCCTTTCACAGAAGCCAGACCCATGTCCACCTACTCCTGGTCTCGCCTCTTTTCATCCTTCTAAGGTGTTTCTCCAATACAGTCTTTCCTGTCTTCTCCCACCTTGACATCTGCTTCTTAGAGGACTCAAACTGATACTGTGACACTCAGGTACTCTGTTTCTTAATTTTTTATTGAATTCATTGGGTGACATTGATTCACAAAACCACGCAAATTGCAAGTGTACAACTCAACAAAACATCATCTCACACTGCATTGTGCACCCATTGCCCCAAACAAAGTCTCTTTCTGTGTCCATTCTTCCCCACGTTGCCCACCTCCCCTTCCCCCCACCCCATGCCCTCTGGCTACCACCACACATGTAAGTATATGCGTGTGTGTTTGTTTAATGCCTTCACCTTCTTCCATCCAGTTCCCCCGCCCCCTTCCCTCTGACAGCTGTCAGTCTGTTCCATGTATCCCTCCCTCCCTCTGTTTCTATTTTGTTGATCAGTTTATTTTGTTTATCAGCTTCCACATATGAGTGAGATCATATGGCATTTGTCTTTCTCTGATGGGCTTATTTCACGTAGCTTTCTAATTTCTCTTAATTTTAAGAATTCTCCATCTACAACTACATAAAAATGAATGACATCATCTATATTATCAACTAAACAATAGCTTAAAAATGATATCTTATGTCACACTTAAGCTCAGATGGATTGGTATGGATTGATTTACAACTGGTAAAGAGAATATTTTAGGTGAAATAAATAAATATATATATATAGTGTCCCTTTGGGAGTTCAATCAACTGGGAGTTTCATTGATTGCTATGACGTGCGCTGATCACCAGGGGGCAGCGCAGAATGAAGGAAGGCCCCAGCTGGCAGCCAGCAGCTGGGGAAGGGAGGCCAGCAGCCACTAGGAACCCTAATCATATTTCATGCACAGGGCCTCTAGTAGAATATATATTGGCAACACAGTATAGAAAGTCTTAGAGTGTACAAGTTAAGTAAAATGGTCCCTATCAGATGCCATCATCAGATGTAACTTTCTCACCTCAGTGGTGCCCTGCCAAGTAACGCTTCATCATTTGTGTGACACATTCTATTCATGAAAGTGACCAAATGCTTTATGTGTTACCTGTGTTTCCTGACATCATGCTAGTCAGAGCTACACATGAAATATCACCACATCCTCAGACACAGTGTCGTTTTCCAACAGTGACCTTCAGTTTAGAGCATCGGCCGCCATCTCTGCGGTAACACATCACTCAAGGAGTAACATCTCTGCTTAGAAACCATTAAAGCAGTGCCAGTTGGTCCCAGATTATAGTTGGCATTCCCTTCCTTCAGCTACTAATAGAAATGCTTTCCGGACAGTTTTCGTTAAGCATAACCCTCCCTCCAACGACCTCACCCCCGATCTGGAAAAATGATCTTGCCCAGACCTCTGTGATCCTTTAAACAGGAGAACCATGTCTTAAGTCTGTCTCCAAACAAAGTGCCTGAACTAATTAAGCTACAAGATTCTTAAATTCTCTCAGTCTTCTCTTTCAACCACGCGGAAGACACTGAGATTTTCATAAAGAATGTCTTTGCAGCAGCGCCATGAACACGGGCATCTATTCTCCTCCTGGGGGTCATGTGAGAAGGGAAGTTGATTTCATATCATAGTTTGCACTCCGTTGGTTTCGCCTCCCCTGTGGAGAGATCCCGTTAGAACTGAACAAAAGACATCACTTCCATGAAGTGCCTATGAGTCTCCGTCTTTGTTGGGTTGTAGAAAAGTCTGCCAGTGTGGGAAGCGCGAATTCAGAGTGCCCAGTGAGGCTTGCCCGGGGGAGGCCGGCTCCGTAAATCATATCTGACAGGCTTTTGTTAAAGGACTTTTTCAGCTCGCACTGTGTCCCTCTGGACGGGCCCCACACGCCATACCCATCACTGCCACTGGAACTGTGTTGGATGTTCACGTGATGATTTTGTGGGCTTAAAAGCACAGATTCGTCCAACCCTGACTAGCCTGGCGATGGGCTCCGCTTTTGGCAAACAATTTTGAAAGCCTCTAAGGTCTTTTCTTTGCATTTGCTCTGCATCGATGATATTATTGTGAATGAACTTGCTGATACAAGTTCTACAAAGGAAGGGAGAGGAATTCGAATGGCACTGCTTCCCAGCCCCTATTCCCAATACCTTTGGAGAGAAATAAAACAGGCAAGAAATAATGCATGTTCTTTTAAAGACCAGAGAATCATTTCACCATGTTTATAAGACTCGATAGGTGGAATTTGCAAGTTAGGGTGCCACCATCTAATCTTAAATGGGTGAAGAAATGGAAATTGTCTCCTTAAATGATATCCCTTGTTGCAGCCATGAAGATTAGGGACTTGCCTTCCTCTGGGTATTTGGTGAGATATGGCCACTCTCAGATTCCTATTCTTTCCCAAGCCCCACCTCTCATCCTTGGCCTCTGTTGGCATGGGAACGCTTGTATCTGTTAGATTGTTTGGTTGTTTTGCCTCCACGTGATCAGCATCTTTTTACTGTGGGCAGTTGTGTCCCTGATCACTACGTTTTTCCCAGTCAAGTCCTTTTCACCGAATTTTCCATCATTTTAGCATCACCAAAGCCTTCAGAAATAGCCAACATTTTCATATTTGATCTATACATGCAACTGTGAAATAGTTTAACCTCACTTTTTTTTTCTAAGGGCCACTTAAGAACAAGAATGTAAAGAATGGAAATTGTAAACCCTCTGATCTTAGACCAATGTGGTAAAGATATTTCAGACAGTTTCTCCAAAACATTATGCGCTTGTGGGAGAAAAACCATCAATATAGATGAAAGTTAGACGGTAATATTATAAGGTGATTAGTTCTTGGGCAGACAGGAGGGCTCTGGACACAATCCATGAGCCTGGTTTCCTGCGCCGATGGCTCAATGTCTCTATCAGAAAATCCTAATGCTGTAGTTTGTCTCTTCTTTGAGCTCTTTATGTAATAAAAGTTGTAACAGTAAAATTGTACAGAAGCCAAAAGCATGCATAACAGATCGCTCTGATGCCAGTTGGCCACGAGTGACTCGTTTCGGAGTCTCTTGCGTGGATTTGCCGAGTCCTGCACAGAGGGTTATTTAGGTGTTGTCTCCGAAGGGAAGCCACATGGGTCCCTGAGGCAATTACCTCGATAATTCAGGCAGAGAAATACTGTTATTAAGGGAAAATGAGTATCGGAGGCATGTTTCTATTTTTCCTTAAATGATTCGTGCTTGCTGTCTCCAGTCATTTGATAATATAGAAAACACTTGCTCTCTTTTTCACTTCGAACAGTCTTTGCATGTCGGGAGCTGACTTGGGACCCCTTCTCTGCCATCCAAATTACCATCCACCATCAGGTCTCCAAATGGCCAGCTTCCCAAAATAAAAGCCCTGGCACCGAAATGGAAAGTTGGAAAATCCTGAATCTACCCTTAACCTAGCTGATGTCGGGCAAGCCACTTAAACTCTGATGCTTACGGGGCTTTAGAATCACATCTGTCCTTCCCAACTCACAAGTGCGTTACTATAATCGAATGAGATAAACCACGTGGAGGTCACGTGTTACCTGACATGGACATGTCATGTGTTTGGTTGATAAAAAATACATTTGGGATTGTTGGAGATCGTCAGTAACTCCCAAAATTTGTTTTGAAACCAGAGTCACTGTCTCTCCGTCTCTATTAATAGTTTGTCATCTGAATAGTCAAAGGGAATAAGAATTTTAAAACGGTGTGTACTATGCTCTGTGTAAAATACGTGGGATGATTGTTTAAAGCAGCCCCTGGACCACATTCTCCCTGCTGCCCGGTTGGGCAAATGCAATTTGATTGGACAGGAGCTATGCTTACTCATTTGCATATTGTCACTGGCTGCCTCCCTCTGCAAGAGCAAAGCTGAATAGTTGCCACAGAGACCATATGGCTCGCAAAGCCACAACTACTTACCATTTGGTCCTTTATAGAAAAATTTGGCCAATCCTTGGCTTAAAGGATTGACATAAGGACAAATCCATTTCGTAGGAAATACCCTCAAATATGGTGCAGATTTGTAGATTACAAGTCTTGCTAAAACGATTGCTATTTGGTGAGAAAGTGTATGCTGTTACACACCCTCCCCCCAAAGTAAAAGCACACACATACACAAACAAACAAACACGCGTTTGCCTGAAAATGCGAACCGCGTCTGACTACAGATTTGGTAACATTCAATGGCTTAAACATGCTGACACCCGGCCAGAACGATTCCATGGTGAGCAGGGTTTGCCTCCCAAACAAAACCAATTGCAGCTGTCATCCACTGTCACTTCGACTTAATGATGAAAAGAAAGACGATTGGTTTTGAGCGCTGGGAACACTGGAGATTTGAAGATAATTGTTATGAAATAATTCTGCCTGGAAAACGGGTAACAGTACATGATTTTCATTGTGTGCCTGTCAGTGCAGAAATCTGACTGTCAAGCTCGCTTTCAACACGGGCACGAAGAACAGGAGCTTTGCTTGTGCCTTTGAATTGGCCCACTGAACCAGGACACAAACACACACCTGCAAAGGGGGTGGGGGTGGGGGGGCAGTAACCTTTAAGGGGAGCCCAGAAACACCCTTTCTTTACGGGAAAAATGCATGGCCCGTAAAGAGGGAGCTTGTGGAGGGAGAATTCTGTATAGTTATTTCAGTGTGGAAGCATAGCGTCCCTGGCTTGCTTTTTCCGCACAGATGTCCATCTGCATCCCATCTGATGTGAATCGCCGGTTTTCTTGGCTCACATCTCTTTATCTCCACTGTGTGTTCTTCCTCTGGGCTGCCCTCCAGTATCACAGATGTGCAAAGTGGGAGAAAGGAAAGAGAAGACAAGGGATGGGAAAGTCTGAGCTCAAATGTACCCACAGGTCCTTCTGGGTACTGTTTATTTCCCTAAACTCCCACCTGTGCTCTTTTAAGTCTAATAGCCACGCAAATCTGGCAACCGATCTACAGTCTGTGGAAGAAACTTTTAGGAATCTACGCCTTACAAAATAAGCCTTATAAATGTTGAACACAGGATAGAACATTTACCCATGCTTTATTCATTTACTTCATGTGTGTAGAATGGGGGAATGTATTTCAACATTCAGTTTGTCATGAAGTCAATTTGAAAAACTGGTAAAAATCAATGGAGTTTTATTTTTTACCAGAGGCCCGATGCACAAAGATTTGTGCAAGAATAGGCCTTCCTTCCCCTTGCTGCCAGCTCAGCCTTCGCTCCGGCTGGAGCCGCCTTTCCGCCTCTCACCTTGTCACATCAATTTGCATATTCCCTCCTTATTGGCTGTGGGTGCTTCCATCTTTGTCATGGAGTTATGGTCAATTTGCATATTCTGTCTTTATTAGATAGGATACCTCCTCTTGGATCTAACCCTACATGGCATCAAAAAAACTGTGTAGAATTCTTCTGTTCTGATGGAAGCATGGCCTCTGGGGAATGGCTTTTCAGTTAATGGAGTACGCAGGCATTTTCACATTTTCACTGTCTCCTCCTCCCAGTGAAAATCTCTTGTACTAAACCCTGGGTTTCCTCAATACACAAATACGTGCTATGTTACGTTGTCCTTTGTTTATGCAGTGTTTTATCGTGGTCTCTCCTTTTTATTCTCCATGATGAGACTTGGAATGTTTTTTCTTCTTCTAGAAAAGACCCAATATGATCTCTGTTGAAACTCAACTTTGGAATTGGAGCCCAAAAGAACAGACGGTATGTAAATGAATAGGCATGGCTCTGTTCCCATTGAACTCTAAAGGGATGGTCAGCTCACAGGCCACGGTTAAATGATCCCTGGTGTACCAGATTGTGTGTTTCTAAGGGCGGTGTCTTTCCCTTGTAATTGTTCCCATCCAGTGAGATTGTCCTTCAGCCTGAAAAAATCCTGTCAACATTCTTAAAATATTGCTGGCAATTAATTCTCTCAGCTTTTGCTTGACTGGAATGTCTTTATTTCTCCATCATTTTTTAGTAACCCTCACTTGAGTATACGTTTTTATTTAGTTTAGAGAAAGAGGAAGGGAGAGGGTGAGGGAGAGAGAAACATTGATGGGTTGTCTCCCTTACAGGTCCCAACCTAGGAGCGAACCCACAACCTCGGTATGTGCCCTGACTGGTAATCCAACCCGCAACCGGCTGCTGTATGGGATGACACTCCCACCACTGAGCCACCCAGGCAGGGCTATTTCTTCATCACTTTTGAAGGATGGTTTCACTGGCTCTGGAATTCCAGGCCAATGCTTTTCCCCATCACTTTCAAAACGTTGCCTGACTGTCTCTAGCATCCATCGCTACTGATGAGAAATCTGTCGATTTCAGGTCATTGTTCCCCCAAGTTTCTCTCTTTCTCCCTTTGGCGAATTCTAAACTTTATCTTAGCTTTTCAGATAATGAAATATACAATTACACCCTACCCTATCAAAAAAAATTCTTTTTTACAGGGGCAGGATGATGTGGGAGAAGACTCCAAGTCAATGAGTATGCTGGGGATGGAGAATTTTTCCCTTTCCCCTTTTAGCTCTTCTGTCTGGTCAATTAAAATGACCGAAGACAGGGTAACATAAGAAGAAAATAAGCAAATTTCATTGCGTATGTGCCTATGGTGGTTTCATAAGATTATGGGGCCCCAGAACAAATTGGGCATTTGAGGCTCAGATGTCCTCTTGAGCTGAGGAGAAAGAGGGATAGTGGTTTGGGAAGGTCCAGAAGGTTATTCACATGGAGATAGAAAAGCAGATGTTTGCTGAGTCATCCTTATCAATGGGACTCAGAGGGGACTTTGATCAAAGGGGCTGTGCTAGGCTCCTCCCTGTCGGTCACCACTGGTTCATATTAAACTACAGTTACCATGGTAATGGCTCCCTGCCTGGAGCAGGTCCTCTATCTAAATTTTTTAGGCAGTTCTGGGGAAGGTCAAAGGTTCTACCTGAGTCTTTTTTATTTTATTAAATAGCCAGCTTAAAATAATCAATATCCCAAGAGGCATATTTTGGGGTTGCAAGTTCTGCTCCCCATTATAATCAATATGAACCAGCAGAGAAAAGAAAAAATAATAATAGGTTTTATTGAAGCATGTATGTTTTAAAATATATTTTCTTTTATCATTTTTTAAAAGTTCGTTGCTTTATCTACTTGAATGAGATAATGTTTTAGCTTAAACTATTCTGTTTATGTTAGGGCATATTAATTTTATTATATAGGAATTTCCAAGATGTTTATTCAACCATTATATCTATGAAAAACAGAAAGACATGTTTGGCATTGAAATAGAAATCTCTAAGTCACTTTTAAAATACATCAGATCCTTTACATAAACTGTCAAGCATGCTATCTTGCACCCCTAGGTCGAATTTCTCAGCTATTCCTTTGCATTGGGTGTGATTACCATTGCATCTGTTAGTATGACCAGTAGAAAAGTGCATTTAAATGAAATAGGATAAAAACTTTGTAAGATGCTATAGCAGCCATATTTGCAAAAGAGTTATAAATTATTCCATGAGAACTTCCAGTCTTGTAATACACAGACATAGGTTTAGATTCCCAACTATGGAACATATGAGGGCAATATGTTTCCTACCGGGCATTAAAATAAACCCCCTTTTTTGTACAAAAAAAAAAAAAAAACACAATAGAGATAAAGGAACTTTAGGTTCGTATACCTAGGGATTTACTCTTACCAAGTCTATGATTTCAATTGGCAATACCCTCTTTACAACAATAATGTTCCTGTCTATCTAATACGTGTGTATTTACTCTGGGCCAGGCATGGAGCTAAGCTCTCCACATATGTGATCACTGGGTCTGCCCGTCTTTCCATTCTCACAAAAATTGAAAGAGGCACATACCACGATTCTAACAGTTTTAAAGGAAACACAAAAATAAAACAAATGGAATGAATTAGATTTAATTGGAGCAAGTTCGTTGACTTGAGGCTCAAATCAACCAATACCTGACTCCATGGTTTTAATCAGACCTTATATTTCCTCCTCACAGGTGAGGGCGTTTAGAATGCTGACAGATTAGAAATAGCCTCTCCAAGGGAACAGAGCTGGAGATGGTTGGCTGATACAAATGGGTCCATCGTTCCCCCTAATGCAGTCTAGTCAGGACATGAAAAGCCCTGTTGTGAAACGCTGCGTTAGGAAGGTCTACAATCAAATGAAAAACACTGGTTTCACCCTGTGGTCGGTAGCTCGAGGTTTCCATCATTTAAAGTGCAATAGGCCAGCCCTATCCGGTTTGGCTCAGTGGACAGAGCATCGGCCCAAGAACCGAAAGGTCGCAGGTTTGATTCTGGTCAAGGGCACGTACCTCGGTTGCAGGCTCGATCCTTGGCCCTGATCCGGGCCTGTGAGGGAGGCAACCAATTAATGTGTCTCTCTCACATCAATGTGTCTCTCTCTGTGTCTCTCCCCGTCCCTTCCACTCTCTCTAAGAATCAATAGACAATATCCTCCGGTGAGGATTAACAAAACAATAAGAACAACAACAACAAAAATCAAGTGCAGTAGGCCAGTTGCCTCCGTCCACTTACCAAGTTAAGCGGTGAGCAACAGGTCCTATGTGTGCGCACGTGTGTGTGTGTGTGTGTGTGTGTGTGTGTGTGTGTGTGTGTTGGAGCCAGGGCAAGGGTCTTCTTTCTTTTCCTCCTTATTTTCTCCCGGCAAGAGTCTGAGGCCAAGCCTGCTTACAAAGTTCAGGGATGGGGTCGTGAGAATTGTGCTGCGTACCACTGGCAGCGGCATGTTCCCAAGACTCACCAGCTCCTCTGCTCGCCCTTCTCTTCCTTTGGCCCCAGGTACCTTCACCTCTTCTTCTTGACCTGCCCCAGATATTGTTTACCATCACAGAGAGACGTCTGGACATAGACAGAAGGCTGGACACAGCCGGCTAGAAATTCGGCTCATTCCCTGAGTGTAATTGCTGGGACACGGTTCCCAATATTTCGGTGATTTGGGGATGCAATGAGACCTATGCCTGGAATGGTCTCCTTTGGAGTTCCACAGGTCTTTGGAGGTAAAAATAAAAGGAGTTTTGGAGAGATACAGCTAATGTTGAGATTTTCCTGCAATCAAACAAACAAATAAAAAAAGGGACGAGAAGGAGAGAACTTGGTAGTGTTAAATATGACAAGCCTGTTTTCTTCTACACATAGTTCATACACACATCAGGATATTTGTGGTTTCAATGGACAACCTTAAAAATAAGTAAAAACTAAAGAAATCGCCATGGAAAGAATGCTGAACACAGCGGGACAAAGATCCAGAAAAAGCCTTTCTTAATTAGAGGTCAAAACAGCCCGGGCCACAATTTCCGGCCGCGGCTGTATTGTATTCTCAGGTAATTAAGGACATCAGGGTACCAACTGGCTTTCAAAAACAAGGAGAAAATATATAGACAACCTTCAACGTGCAAACAAGCTGTTTGGGATTTGTTTTTCTGTCAGCCGTTTGAATCTTGGAATGCATTTTCCCCCATGGAAACAATGATATACATTGTGGTTAGGTTCTTAAACGATAGTCAACAAAAGGTCTTATTTAACTAGGAGCGGATTTGGAAGCGAGTGCTAACAACACTAACCTTAGGTCCAGATCTTGGTGGCAAAGGGCCATGAGATCCGCTGGATGGAGGAAGGTGGGCAAAGAGACTTCTCTCTCTCTCTGATGACGCAGCACTGAATGGTCCCGTGTGAAACAACAGATGTTGCAAAATGGCATTTGTTGGTGGTTTTTCTTTAAAAAAACAAAAACACAAACATGCTTTTGGATTTGGAAGTTTTGAAAAAGAAGAACATTTGGCATCCTCTATAAAATCTCAAATCAGGAGTAGTCACTATTAATTAATTTGTAAGTAAGTGCAGAAGCTGGTTGCAAACAAATTCACAACGCAAGTTGTCTCTCTCTCTTCTCTCTCTGCCTTTCTCTGCCTCTCTCCATATGAAAAACTGAAAAGATACACATAAATGATTACTTTATAAGTTACGTTCGCTAAAATAGTTGTCCAGGATGTCTGTCATGCTTTTCATGGGGCAGATGCTTCCATTTACACTTTGCAGGGGCAGAGTATCTGCCAGTTACACCTTTGGACAGGAATTGCCAGTGGCCCTCCAGCAAGGGGGTCCTCATCTATATTCTCACCAGCTTCTAAGGGAGGAGCTGGGCAAAGGGTCTGAAGTGAGATGGTCTTCAGCACTGTTTCTCTTTCCTTTGTATGCTCTTCCTGGAGTCACCTTTCCCCCTCTCCTCCCCCGCCTCAGAAAAGGACAGGGTGCCTAACCTCCCCATCACATCTGCACTGCGGCATTCTGTGACGGCCGCCCCCCCACCCCCAACTATCACCCATCCCCCTCTGTTATTACTCAGGAAGTCCCCCTCGTCCAACACTACCTCTGGGTTTCCCCAAATTGCATCTCCTTGACTATGAAAACCTCCTAGAATAAAGTGTGTCTGTGTTGCTGAGAAAAGGGTTGTTTAGGAAAGAGTGCACATCTTGAGAAACAAAGGTTTTTCTTTTCTTTTTTTAAAAATATATTTTATTGATTTTTTTTTTTTTTTTACAGAGCGGAAGGGAGAGGGATAGGGTGTTAAAAACATCAATGAGAGAGAAACATCGATCAGCTGCCTCCTGCACACTCCCTACTGGGGATGTGCCCATAACAAAGGTACATGCCCTTGACCAGAATCGAACCTGGGACCCTTAAGTCAGCAGGCCGACGCTCTATCCACTGAGCCAAACTAGTTAGGGCAAGGTTTTTCTCCAGTGTGCCTTATCCACAATTTGGGGTGTCCAAAGGGCCTATTTCCAAAGAACAGTTAAAAGAATGGATTTCTAAACAGACGGTGGCTGAAGAGGAATAATACACTGGGGAAATCTGTATTGCTAGCCGCAATAAGACATGTCTGTTTTGATTTAGCCCATTTTTAAGATGCAATCAGGGGTGTGATCAAAGATTTAGGTCAAAGGGTTTCATCCTTTGTTTAAAATAGGTGCTAAAAGAAGACACAACTGGTAAAACTATAGCACGTTCATACGAAGGAACATGCCCTCCGAAGCGTACCACATATAAAGGGTGCTAAGGGCAGGCAGAAGGAGGGAGACACAGTATTAAAGGGAGCCAAAAATATAACCGTTCGCATCTGCCTAAACTTGTTGAGACTGGACTCACAGATAGGTCCACCCATCCGATTGCAAATAGAGGTCATTTGGGGAATGCCTGGAAGTGGCGATTTCGAGTCTCTTCATCTTGTTGCTTCACAACCAGTTTGCTCAGTTCTCAAAGCCAGAGTCATAAAAGATTTCACTAGTCGGATCTTCTAGGCAAAAGTCA
Source organism: Corynorhinus townsendii (assembly GCA_026230045.1). Classification (NCBI taxonomy): domain Eukaryota; kingdom Metazoa; phylum Chordata; class Mammalia; order Chiroptera; family Vespertilionidae; genus Corynorhinus; species Corynorhinus townsendii. The sequence goes on from JAPDVU010000009.1 coordinate 6,438,372, forward strand.
AGAATAAAGTCCCTGAGCGTGGCTTTCAGAGTGTTTTTTGGTCAGTGGAAAACCAAGGGCCGTAACACACAAATCCAAATAGCGCCCAGCGGATCCTTAAAGAAACAACAGCCCTATTTTTTTTTTTTTTTGCCTTTGCCGCTTCCCATCCTTCAGTAGCGCAGGTGCTCCGTCCTTGTTCCCATCTCGCCAACGCCCAGAACAAAAATAAATAAATGAAGACACACAGGCTCCTTGTCATTGCCACGCTCGGCAACAGGCATTTCGACTGGGGTTTATGAGGTATAAATTATTGTTCCCTGTCCTGGAAAGTAGCTTTTTTTTTTTTTTTTTTGAAAGGCCACATCCGGTCTTTGGGGCACCAGCTTTTATTATGCATTTCATATTGAAACCAAGGTCAAATTAATTGACCTTATCTATGTGAAAAACCAGCTGGTTGCCTAGAGAAATAAAACCTCTTACAGGGAGACTTTGGGGACAAGTAAACAAGAGGAAACCTCAATCCCATGGCAGCTGGGACCGCCAATTAGAGAGAAAGGAAGTTTGGAGGAATTTAATTTTTGAATTGGCCTGTGGAGCATCGGGAACAGCTATGCTTTATTTAAGGAGGAGAGCCACGGAGAATCCAAAAGTCATCCGCAACTTCACACTAATTCCAGGTATTTCTTCCTAGAGGACAAGGCTGAGGGAGGGAGGCTGAGAGGATGGAAGCGTGCATTTTGTGGGCCCTATGGAGCGATGTAGCATTGCACGGGGATAATTAACCATCCAGAGTCTGAAAGAAATCATTCAGACCTCAAAGCATTAAGGTTAGAGTAAGTATTTCCCCCTCAAGAAATGCAAAATAGATACTCCATGCCTTCTGGATTTTCTAGTATCGTAATTTTCCATTAGCATAAAGATTACAAAATCGTGTATACTAAGAGAGGAATATGCTAATTATCCGTTATGCCCTGAGGCATAACAACCAACCACATAAGGACCAGATCACAGAGAGCTACAGGAGGGGAGCAGGGCAGCAAGCTATGAGGGGGGCGGAGCTACAGGAGGGTGGGGCAGTGGGCAGAGAGCTACAGGAGGGTGGCAGAGATTTGTGTGCACGGCTACTAGTATAATTTAGGGCCTAATAGAATAGAAGAGGAAGCAAATTTATTTTTCTAAAACATCTGTGCCTCCATTTTCTCATCTGCTAAAGGAGATGATAATCCTTGTCTCTCATAATGTTTGGGGGCATCAGATCAGACAATGTTAATGAATACCTTCATGCTTAAGATCTGGCGGTAAGCAGTAACGTTAGCCTTTTCTGCTGTTATTATTTTGGGGATTTTTTGGTTAATCCTCACTGGAGGATATTTTTCCATTGATTTTTAGAGAGACTGAAAGGGAGGGGGAGAGACAGAGAAAAACATCGATGTGAGAGGGACATATGTATCGGTTGCCTAGCAGGCCATGAAGCCTGCAACCACGGTACGTGCCCTTGACAGGAATCGAACCCGAGGGCCGATGCTCTATCCACTGAGACAAACCAGCTAGGACTGTTACTTTTTAAAAAGACACGTGATGATGATGGCTGTGTCCACTCAAAGCACCAAAATGTAATTTGTCTCCCCCAGTCATATGCAAACATGTACACGTCTGTCTCCAATTTCTTAGTTTGTTGCTTGCTTTCCCTTTCCGTTTACATATACAAACATAGCCCTAGACGTTGCTTCCTGGGAAAAATGATTTTCAATGGCGAGAAATCTGTGGCTGGTGGAATACATTTGGATACAGTTGAGGACGTCTGACTCCGCTCCATGAATTTGACTCACGTGTGTGAATTTCACAAGTGCCTGAAGAAATCATGGCATGGGGACATCAGTGACCGCCTTGAAAAGGGTCGGGCTGTGGATACCCCATCCCAATCCCTGCGTCTCTCATTGTAATTACAGAGCAAACTTAGGACTCTGTGCTGTGAAAAAAAATTTTATTTTAATTCACCCTATGTAAACGCCACGGGGCAAATTGGATATGATGGATGGGGTTTCCATGCTGTCGCTAAGCCCACGTCAGGTGGGGGCCTGTGGCATCGTCCCGTATGGAAAAGATTAAGCCACCAAAACACACATCTGCTCGGTGCAGCGCTGAAGAAGTTAATGGCTGTGAAACAGGGTTTGAACTTCCAGCGGAGGTCAGAAACGGGGTGATTTAGTGACTTCAGTAAACAGACTCTCCACGAGGTACAATGAAAGTTGGTTTCATTTTGGCCAGCATGCAGAGAACATCAATAAAGTTTTCAGTGCTCACCAAGAAGTTCAAGGGAAGTGTTTGTGAAAAATCAGTGCATTGTTACGTTCAATAATAATTATAGATGTTTATGTCCCCCGACCCAGGATGTACTTTTAGAAATGGGGAACCAGAGATGAAATTACCCAGTCGACTTTAAAAAATTAAAAATGACCCCCGACCCCTGAGCCCCGAGCACACCAAAGGTTGAGCTGAAGCCTCTGAAATGAACAGAACGGACGTCCCCGAACCCAAAGGCCAGCGAGCGAGGTGCCATCAATGCATGAGCGAGATGGATTTCCCGTGACCAAACCACGTTCCTAAGTGGGCTTTTTAAAACGCTGGGTCTTGCTTATGGGGTGGATGTGAGGTGAGCGCCACAGGAAGTGGAAACAAAAGAAGCGCTGGGAAATCAGGAGCACAAATAAAAGGATGGGTGTTGGAGCGGTATGTGGAGGAGAGAGTGAGAGAGAGGGAAAATCAGATGCCCCCTTCCCCCCAAAAAAATCTATGTTACCAAAGATGTAATAAGAAAGATTCTACTCTAGAAACCCCTCCGAACAAGAGGAGGGCATAGACTTGATCTCATAGGACATCTATTGCTGATGGGGAGCCAGACAGCAGAGCCATGGCCTTATGCGAGTGGCTGCAACCGTTCTCCAAGGCATTTGTATTTCCTGATGCATCTTGGAGAAGGAGCAAACGCCATGTCTCCGACAGCATAAAAGGCCAACTTTAGCCCGGCCCGAATGGCTTAGCCTCGACCTATAAACCAGGAGGTTAGGGCACATGCCCCCATTGTAGACTTGACCCCCAGTCGGGGCATGCAGGCGACAACGGACCAATGATTCTCTCTGATCATCGATGTTTCTATCTTTCTCCCTCTCCCTTCCTCTCTTAAATTTATACACACACACACACACACACACACTGAGCGGCCAGATTATTATGATCTCTGAATGCATAATAATCTGGCCACTCAGTGTATATCCTATATAAGGAAAGGCTAATATGCAAATTGTCCCTCAACCAGGAGTTCAACCAGGAGTTCCCCCTGGCCAAGCTGGCCGGACCCCACCCATGCACGAATTCATGCACCGGGGCTCTAGTATATACTGAGTGGCCAGATTATTATGCGTTAAGAGAGTGAGTGAGTGTGTGTGTGTGTGTGTTTTTAAGGCCAACTTCGGCTGAGGGATGTGATGGGGCAGAGGAATGCCCCTCTGAGCAGGAAGGACTGACTCAGAGAGTGGCCTGTGTGTCTGATAAAGGGCGAGGAGATTTGGGGGGGGGGGGGGGAGAGAGGCAGGCCTCTGCGTTCTCCGTGTTTCCCGGTGGAGAGCGGGACCGTGCTGGAGCCGCTTTGACTCCGAGGACCCCAGGAACCGCCAGTGAACCTGAAAGCCCCCACATCTGGCTGCAGCTTGGCCGTGTTTGCTTTACGTTCCGCACACAGACGACCACCCTGGCTGCGATTTCGGGGATGGCCCAGCCGCTTTGTGCGCAGCCGGGGCACGGGGAGGGGGGAGGGCAGGCATCTGGAAGCTCACCTGGTCCCAGGGTGAGGGCCGCTGCGTGTCCAGCTCGCCCCGGTGTTTGTTAGTGTGAACGGGCTTCTGCGGCGGCACGAACGCATCCATCATCATTTCTCCTCTGTTTGTTCCCGCCCCGGCAGGTATAAACGGTGTTCCCGGGGAGACGGGGTCACCGCGCCCGGGCGCGCCCCCAGCACAGGCCGTGCAGTGCAGAAACTTCTGGTTCGGATGCCCCCAATACAACTTCACTGGCTGAGCTCCGTGGCGGTCCAGGTGGTTTCTCTTCCAAAAAAAGCATCTGCCATCTGGAAGAAAGCTGAGGAGGACAGCGGACCCTGAAAGAGTCGGAGACGGTGACCGAGCATTGCGCGTCCCACGGAAGAAGACATGTGTGAGCGTGAGACGAACACGCCCCACGTGGGCGAGGACAGGGACCCGGGATATCCCGTGGTGAGAGCCACTCTCTGGCTTTGTCAGTTTCTTTTATTTTTTAGTTGTGGTTCCCCGAACCCATTAGCGGTAGTTTCGTTTTTTAATAGCCTAGACTCAGATCTGATAAAAACCGTCAACCAGGACCTGACCCTTAAGGAAGAAAAGGAGGAAATGCAAATTCTGTGTTCTTTCTTTAAAACAAAACCAAAACAAAACCCATGTACGTTTCTGTGGAAACGCTGCCATTCTAGGGACACGACATAGAAAAACAAGTGAGAGATAAGATTTTTATTTATGGGGGTATTTTGCCTATCCCCAAACAAGCTTGAAGTATTTCTAAATACAAATGATAGAGTGAAATGTCTTTTTTTCCCCCTTACATACCTGATATCCACACCTTTAAGTACATTACCAAGTCACTAACATTTTCCAGCGGATAAAATAAAAATAGAACAAAGCAACAGCAACCTAGACCTGGACTTTCTTCCCGCACCTGTAAAATCCGAAGGAGCATGCGCCTGCGGGAGAACCCAGTCCTGGTGAGGAGTCCCAGCCCCTGGGTCTGCAGCCACGCCCCCAGCAGCTCTAGCCACGCCCCCAGCAGCTCTGTCTCAGAGCTGAGTAGGTCCTCAGTTGTCTTGCTCAGATGGTAGAGCCACAGATATCCACAGAGTGGTGCCTGGCAGAAATTTTCCAGAGTCTCTCCTGTACCGTATCTTTCTGGAAGGTCAGTGTCCGCAGGCGTTATGCAGGTGTTTTTTGACCAAAAATGCTGTCTTGCCCAGCAGGCGTGGCTCAGTGGTTGATCATTGACCTATGAATTAGGAGGTTATGGTTCAATTCCAGGTCAGGGCACATGCCCCAGTTGCAGGCTTGATCCCCAGTGTGGGGTGTACAGGAGGCAGCCGATGATTATTGATGTTTCTATTTCTCTTCCTCTCCTTTCCTCTCTGAAATCAGTAAAAATAAAATAAAATAAAATAAAATAAAAAATTATATATATAATTTAAATGCTGTCTTGCAACTGTCCAGAGGCTGGCAAAAAAAAAAAAAAAAAAGTCGCTCTGACAGTAGATATTGATTAATTATCTGGAAACTAGAAGGCCGAGGAATGCCCCTCTGAACGGGAAGGACTGATTCAGAGAGTGGCCTGTGTGTCTGATAAAGTGCTTTCTGCCTCCACATCTAAGACAGCAAACACGAAAGGCCTAGATCTATTGCGTGTAATCCCTGGAAATGCCACTTATTGGAATCTTTGCTCCAAATAACCTAAATTAAGATTAAGTAGGTGGATATGGACATAAAGAAAAGGAGAATTGCCCGACCGGCGTGGTTCGGTGGTTGGGCGTCGACCTATGAACCAGGAGGTCGCGGTTTGATTCCTGGTCAGGGCACATGCCGTGGTTGTGGGCTTGATTCCCAGTGAGGGGCTTGCAGGGGGCAGCTGGTCAATGATTCTCTCTCCATTTCTCTCTGAAATCAATAAAAATATTTTTTTAAAGAAAAGGAGAATAGAGAAGGGTGTGTTGTAGTTTCAGATCCCTAACCAAATGACTATTTTAGAAATCTGTCTCATGGTGATGTTTGTGGTTGGCAGTCACCATGGAAACCATTGCTTGAAAGTTTGTCTAAATTTCAACCACAGAGACTATGTGTACAAATAAATAAAAACAAGTAGACCCTGTGGCTAGAAACAGTATTTCCTGTTAACAATCCCTCAGCAGTAAAAGTTTCAGTGTCAAGAGAATTTTTTCTTAAGATAATGTTTTCTTGTGGGTTTTTTTTCTTTTTTTGTTTTGTTTTGTTAATTCTCACCCAATGATATTTTCCCATTGATTTTGTTTTTAAGAGAGGGAGTAGGAGGGGGAGAGACAGAGAGAGAGAAACATGGATGTGAGAGAGACACATCTATTGGTTGCCTCCCATACATACCCTAACCAGGGCCAAGCTTGCAACCGAGGTACATGCCCTTGGCCAGAACTGAACCAGGGACCCTTCAATCTGCTGCATGATGCTCTATCCGCTGGGCCAAACGGGTTAGGGCTGTGTTTTTCGTGTTTGTCTTTTGTGGGGTTTTTTTTTTGTTAGTATTATTGTTGTTGTTTTTTTGAGATACAAATCCATTCTAATTTCTCCATTGGTTTTAGAATTTGCCTTCCTAGTTACCCTTTGCATTGGCCAATATTAGAACGTGCTTTTATTTCCTGAGTGACACAGGGTGCACGTAGAGAGAGCGGCAGGCAGCGTGCAGCTTGGTCTCACGAGCGGTAGCATCCCGTCAAAACGGTCCTTGGGCACTCAGACACCCCCATGCGGAAGCACCCACAGTTCCATCGGATCACCCCCCTTCCAAGCCTCAGCAGTTTCAGACCTTGCGCGCCGCACTCGTGTCGGGGGGAAGATAGATGTCCCTTAATTCTCCACGGGCTATCTGTCCAAGGGCACTTACATCCGCGTCTGGAAATGTTTAAATACATGGCTGGATTTTCCCCCACTTTATTTCTAGATATCTCAGGATCCCGGATTCCTGTCCGCAGCCACTTCATATCTTTTCTGATCCTCATCACAAGACTAGGAATTCTTCCCTGCTACTATAGGTATATAAGAATGTCATGTCATAACTTCTTTCAAACCTTGTTCGTTGTCAAAGGATTGTTTTTACTTCTGATGAAGACTTTTAACCGAAGTGCTGATACTGCCACCTAGTGGCTATAGTGAAAAATACAAATTTCTTCTTAGACGCGAAAGGCCTCCATCTTCGTAACTGGATCACTTGGCAAGTATTTCTTGAGTACCTTCCCTGTGCTACGCACAGTGAACCAAACCTATACATACAATAGTCTTATTTTAGAAGGAACAAGAAGATACTTGATTTAACAACACTCCCTAAGCCCCGGCCAGGGTGGGTCAATTGGCTGGGGCGTTGTCTGGCGCTGCAAAAGGCTACAGGTGCTTCTGTTCGCGGTCAGGACACGTGACCATGTTGCTGGTTTGGTTGGGATGCGGTCGGGAGCCAAGCCATCAAGGTTTCTCTCTCACGTCGATGTTTCTCTCTCTCCCTCTCCCTTCCTCTCTTAAAAAATATCAATAAAAACGTATTTTTTAAAACCTCCAATATACTTACTGAAATATGTGGTTACATGTTTAATGTTTAGTAAGCAATATATTTCTGAAACAGTTTTACATTTATAAAACAGCTGCAAATGTACTATAGGAACACTTCCTATTCCCTCTGGAGTTTCTTTCTCGGAGCAAACATGTTTTGTTTTGACAGTTTCATTTAGTTTTATGTTCTGTGATTAGGGTATTGTATCTTATGATCTCTTCGCCTAACCCAACATCAGAAAGACTTTCTTCGATGTTTGGTCATAAAATTTTTAATAATTTTATGTGTTAGGTGTATGATCCACTTTGAATTAATTTTGTAGGCAGTGTGAAATCTCTCTCTCTCTCTCTCTCCATTTCTCTCTCTCTCTCTCATCATTGCCATCACTATTCCAACATGCTGAATAGGATTGGTGGTGGTGGACACTCTTGCCACATTTGTTATCTCAGGGATAAACGTATTGGTTTTCACCATTAGATCTGATGCTAGTTGCAGTTTCTACTCCTACTACCCGTTGTACTCTGGCGAATTTCCAGATTCATGAATGTAGATGAATGTCCCGGTGCTCAGGTTCGGCTCCAATGCTTACTCTTTTTCTACGTCTCCTCTGAAGGCACCATTGATAACGGGGTGGGTCGCCTGGGGATTTCTATAACATCCCTCACCATGACCTTCACATTGTAACAGCATTCACCTTCAGTTGGGCATTGAGCTGTATGAGGACAGACACCTGTTCTTTTAAGCCAGGGTCTAACACAGGGCCTAATGTATGCATAGCACTCAATCAGTGTTGTTGAAGGAATCAAAGGGTTTCTACTTAAGAAAATAATTTTATCTGTTCATTTCCAAAAAAATAAAAGCATTAAGATTGCTGAATAATGTGTATGCTGATTAAAAAAACAAACAATAACACTCTTCTTTTTATTGATAATACCGTTACAGATATCTCCCATCCCCACCCCTTATTCCCCTTCTCCCAGCCCCTACCTCCCCCCAGGTCTTCACTACCCTATTGCCCGTGTCCATGGGCTATGCATATAAGCATGTAAGTTATTATGTTTATCTCCTCCCCCACCCCCGCCCCAACCCCACTTGGAAAATAATATGCTAAGTGAAATAAGCCAATCCGAGAAAGACTAATATCACATGATTTCACTAATTTGTGGGGCCTAATGCAAACATGAATTGACCAACAAAATAAGACCCGAAGCATGGAGGTATTTATTTACTTTTGCTTTATTTACTTGGGGGAAATAAAACATTAATTACACTTGAGAAAATAATATGGCTGTCAAGTCCCATGCTACCACTAGAGGGCAGGGTAGTACTGTGCTTGCAGCCCTGCATAGGCATTGCATTTCATGTATATTATATATATGCCATGTTCTTTCTGAATGCGTCATTCCTATCATTGTAAAATAAATCACTGATAAGTGGATCTTGTTCCAGGTAAATTATGCAGAGGAAACTTGTGCCTGAACTTTTACGGCTGTTTCGGAGTCAGCTAAAATCCCAGGTGTCTGCACCAGCCTCCTTGTTGCTTGTTTTTTTCCTTCTTAGCACTTCAGTAGCTGCATGGCTGCTCGGAGCAAGAGGTCACCCTGACGATGGACAACATTTATGAATTTCTAAGGGGGAAACTGAAGCCGGGAAATATTAATCACATCCGCCACTAAAATTCTGAGCTAAATGTAAACCCAGGTCTCTAAATCTTCTAAATTCAAAACGACTCACTTGTTATGAGGCTGTTCTGCCTCCACAGCCCTGTGTGCGTGTGCTTTGTCTCATGTGGTCCTGTCTTCCTAACGCTGTCTGCTTTGGAAAGATAACATGGCCTACCCACTACATTTTTCTCCCATCAAAGCTTTGCATTGGACTTTCCCTCTCTGGGGCATTCCCAGCCCGGTCAGGTTCCCCAAACTCTCCAGGAAGGGCTAAGCCAGGGCCATCCCTCTGAGCTGTCAGGAGGGGATGACGCTGTTAACACTGATCAGTAAAGGTAAAAAAAAAAATGTTATTTTAAAAAGCATTCTAAGTATTCATGGTGAATTTAGAAAGAATTCTCTCTCTCTCTCTCTCTCACACACACACACACACACACACACACCCTGTTTGCTCCCCGGGTAGTCCATACAGTAGATGTAGAATTTTTTTTTTTTTTGGGGGGGGTAGTGTTTAGAGATGATGACTGTCTGGTTTTAATTACACAGGTTTGGAGCAGCCAGTCAAGAGTGATATAGAAACCCGAGACACCGGGGGTCACCATCTCTCTTTCACTGCAGGTCATTCTCCAAGTCTCCAGGACCTGAATATCCGGAAGAAAGAAATCACACATTAGGTAGGTAGCAATGAAACTGAGAGCGTTACTTTTATGGCTCTGGGTAATAAGATGGACAGCAAGTGCCTGGAGAAGCTCCTGTCTGATGCTGGCACACCCGTCCTTACTTAACACGAAACTGTCCGCAGGGTTCCTGTTCTTAAGGATAAGCCAGGTGTCCCGGTGCAGACAGATGAAATCTACCTTCATGGTGCACCCAATTTAGCTCATCTTGCTGTTGATGGTTCAAGTGGTCAGCAAACTGCGGCTCTCGAGCCACATGCGGCTCTTTGGCCCCTTGAGTGTGGCTCTTCCACAAAATACCACGGCCTGGGCGAGTCTATTTTGAAGAAGTAGCGTTAGAAGAAGTTTAAGTTTTAAAAAAATTTGGCTCTCAAAAGAAATTTCAACCGTTGTCCTGTTGATATTTGGCTCTGTTGACTAATGAGTTTGCCGACCACAATCGTCAGTGCATTCTAACCAATTCAGACATACACGCAAAAGTCAACCCAGGGTGGATTAGAGGATTAATATTTGCAGTGATGTATTCTCTACTAAAACAATTAAGCTAACAAATAATGTTGCTTCATCGTTGGGGTCAGGAGGAGGGGAGAAAGGAAATACCTATTCACTGAGAAATTTATTTACTGAATAACAGAAACTTGCCTCTTTACATTTTCCGGAGTGTCTAATAACATTTCTTTCATTTTAATACTTATATTATAGACCTAATAAAAAGTGACTGACTGAGATACAAATGATCATTGAAATAAGATGTTGGCTAGTCTAGAAATTATCATTGTGGGCTTTTCATTTTTTAGGAAAATAATATTAGATTATCAACATTTTTATCTGAAAAACACACCTTCATTGACCCTGTCATTCTCTGAACCTTATAATGTGGTACATTTTCCAAGTAGCAGATTAAGTTGTGTGAGTGTTTTTCCCTCCACAGAGAGAAGAAAGCAGGTGGCTTCGGAGCAGCTGTCTGCACTCTAGAATCAGCTGTTCACGCTAAGTGTGGGATTGACGCTGAGCCTCCCACTGCCCGTGGTTGGGCCAGCATCCTTGCAGGTGAGCCGCGGAGGAGGAGGGACAGGTACACGGGCGAGCCGCCACGCCCTGTCACCTCTTCCCAAAGTGGTGACACAGAACGCATGTCTCGCTTCCCCACGTTCTTGATTGCTGTGCACCCAGGACACAGGCTGGTCGAAGCCTTCCCCCCGCCCCCCACCCCGGTCAGAGGGAGGCACGTGGGCAGGAACCTCATCAGCTAATGCTCTCCAGGAACTGGAGTCGGGGGGGGGGGGGGAACCAAAGTTCACTGCGCATGCGCTAGGGGCAGCCCGGCCTCTGGTCCACGCGGGCTTAACGCGCCTGAGCCTGTAGCTGTAGCGGCCGGGGGAGGGTAGCGCAACTGTTTAAACGCGGATTTATCGTGGATGGAAGTACCGGTGGGGCAGGGATGCTGTTTTCAGAAGCAAGACTCCTTCCTCCGCCAGGGTTACTCCTTGCGAGGACGGCTGTTTTGTGGCCAGCTCACGACCCTCTTCCAAAACAGGGACTGCGGACCCGCTGCCTGCGGGGATGCTTCGCTAAGGTAAGGCTGCGGGAGCGAGGGGAATAGTGAAGCGTTCTGGTCCAGGTCATCAGCACCGCAGAGTGCATTTTAAAAGGCAAAACAAAACTCGAATGATCCTCTGGTGACGTGTCTTTAACTGCCTGGGGTTCATAAAAGCAGCTGCCGGTTAATAGTGATGAAAACACGATTTTCGGGGAAACAGCACAGTGAATTTGCAGCCATTTTAGACGTCAAGCTGAGTGTGATCACTGGCGAAATAAAGCGTTTTTTTTGGGGGGGCGGTGGGGGGCGCCTCCGCGTGATGAGAAGAGAGAAGTGATTTTGTTAGCTTCCTCCTGAAATAACCAAGCCGCTCTGATTGGAGCCAGGACGACTGTAGACAAAAACTGGCCCCACGAATGACCTCTGGCTTTCCCATTCGTGGCCCCAACGGGATCTGGAAGGAGTTAAGCTCAGGACAAAGCGGGTTCTCCAATCAGCCCCGTAGGCAGGGCCAGCAGCTTGTGGAGGAACGTGCCGACTCCACGGCTATTGCGGACAGCATGTTCTCAATTCTACCGGCGTCCTTTTCTATTACAAATGCCATCATTGCGCGTAATCCAGTGGTGAGAGCAATTCACAGAAGGACTACGTGGACATGCTGGAATATGGGTCCTGAACTTCTCCTTTGCATTGCTCTTTGGTTCTGGCTGATCCTAGAATGCGCCTCAGCTGAGCTCAGTGTGTTTCTGTACTTGGCTTTGTGAGTGTCTTGAAACGTGTGGGTCCCCTAATCAAGACAACAGTAACTGTGTGGAAGTCTTCAGAGGTACCCTTACTTTTATTTGACTCTCAAAAATTTTCCAGTCAAGGTAAAACCAGGGAACTTTGGGGCAAATTTCCAATTCTTTTTTTCCCCCCAGAGAGTCATTACAATATATTATGCATAATGATAGACACTTTCGCTGGAGACCATAGTAAGGCTAAAAACAAATCCTCAACTCTGTGTTGTGTTTTATATTGCTAATATCAGTGAAGTTGTTTCCTGCCTAGGAATTTAAAAAATATATATAGCCCTAACCCAGTCGTCGGCAAACTCATTAGTCCACAGAGCCAAATATCCACAGTACAACGGTTGAAATTTCTTTTGAGAGCCAAATTTTTTAAACTTAAACTTCTTCTAACGCCACTTCTTCAAAATAGACTCGCCCAGGCCGTGGTATTTTGTGGAAGAGCCTCACTCAAGGGGCCAGAGAGCCACATGTGGCTCGCGAGCCTCAGTTTGCCGACCATGACCCTTACCGGTTTGGCTCAGTGGATAGAGCGTTGGCCTTCGGACTCAAGGGTTCCCAGGTTCAATTCCAGTCAAGGGCATGTACCTTGGTTGTGGGCACATCCCCAATGGGGAGTGTGCAGGAGGCAGGTGATCGATGTTTCTCTCTCATCGATGTTTCTAACTCTCTATCCCTCTTCCTTCCTCTCTGTAAAAAATCCATAAAATGTATTTTATATATATATATTCTTTACATAAATTAAAATGTATGGGAATTTTCTAGTGTGAAATACATGGCAATTTCCAATTACTTTCTGAAACTGGTGGGGTTGGAACCTCTGCAAGGAGTATGAGAGGACCAGTCCTCAGTCTGAGAGGAGGAAGGCTGGTCGCCATACATGACAAGGGTTTCGTAGTCCCGGAGAACTCCCCCTCAAGCCTTGCTCCACTTTGGAAAAGGCGAGTTTCCCTTTTTGCATTCGATTATTTTAGGTATGTTTATCGCCATAAAGTTAACCACCAAACAAAGTGTGTGTGTGTTGTTGTTTTTTTGTGTTTTTTTGTTTTTGTTTTTACTGAAAAGAATAGTGTTTTGCCCTGTTTGTGCGGCTCAGTGGTTGAGCATGGACCGGTGGCACCAAGAGGTCACTGGATGGATTCCTGGTCAGGGCACATGCCTGGGTTTTGGCTCGGTCCCCAGCAGGGGGCGTGCAGGGGGCAGGCGATGGATGTTGATGTTTCTCTCATCCCTCCCTCTCTCTCTCCTCAAATTGGTAAAAACCTGTTTAAAAAAAGAATAGAGGATTTAAAGTGAGATGCACTCAATTGTGAAGGCTTATCACACCACTGCTTGTGTGAATATACCAGGTTGCTAAAACTAAACTCCCACATAGATGCCAAGAGATAATGGATCCACGTGCGTGTGACATAGACCCTGGAGGAATTGTCACCGGGGGACAGGAGTCTATTCCATTCCTCTGTACTCGCTCATCCACTTAGTGGTTATAAAAATGGGGGGAGGGGGGATTCTTTGGAGAAAGCTATTATCATGAAGGTGAGGGATTACTCATTCGCCCCCACCCAGAGAGCATAGGTCCCAACAAGGCCACTCGAATGGTTGACATGCGCCCCGTTATTTGAAAATACGGTGGAGTGGGGTCTGCCTTCTACCCAAGGAAATCTGGAGTGTTTGAAGCTTTGGCTGGTGGAGAAGAGGTGAATTGCTTCGTTGTTTCAAAAATAATTGCACTTCCTGAATACGTGACTACTTTTCTAGGACCAGACGTGGGCTTTTGTGGGATAAGAGAGCAGGCCTGGACTCTTTTGAGTCCTCCCCAAAGGTCCACCAGGAAGGGGGGATGGAACGCCAACATTTAAGAGGTGATAGATAGGTGGTATGGAGTGAACTTCCCAAGGACAGGGTCTTGAAGGAGGAACACCGTGGAGGAGACAGCATCGCCTGCATCCAGAGCCGAGAGGGAGAGGCCGAGCTCCTCCAAAGATCCTGGGGAGTCCTCTCATGCATCAAAACAGGGCCTCCCGGTGTCATTGTTCCCTGATCTTGGCCACAGCTTCAGGGACGAGTTCGGCCTGGGCTCCGAATAGTTTCCTGCAGGTGCATCCTGGCCCCCCCCTCACCTGCAGCCCCAGCAGCATTCCTCTTGCCTGCTCCCTGGCTTCTCGGAGATAACTGGAGTAGACACTCATTTGGGGCTCATCCACACTCACCCTTGACCTCTAGGGAAGTCAGAGTTCCCAGGGGTTGGGCCTTTTAACAAAAGTGGGCAGAAGCCAACAGATAAGACGCTTCTCCTCCCTCTGCTGAATGCTGGATTCAACAGCTCATGCCATACAGCTTCTCCCCAGGTCCCCTAGGATCCGACAACCAATGAGCCCGGCGTTGGCCAACTTGATCCAAACCGCCTCGATGTGGTTCTCGCTCCTGCTTTGTTCGCGTCGTTCTCCCTGTCTGTCACTTCTGCTCTGCGGTTACAACCTCTGATAAATGATGTAAGGGCTGCTTTCTGAGGAACCAAGGCAAAAAAAAAAAAAAAAAAATCCTTGAGATAAAGAGAACTAACTCTAAGGCAGCACAGACGTATTTGACTTGTATTTTTGTTTTTTGTGGTTTTTGTTTTTTTCCTGTCGGTATCCTTTGGGCTGTGTGGTTTTGAAAGGAAAATGATCAAATTAAAAAAAAAATGCATCTTTGGGTATACCTGCAACAGAAGGACTCTACATAATGGCATTTTAAATGTTTCTCACTGCCTTTCAAGGAGAAATGAAACCAAAGGCCCGTTCTCTTGATTTCATTAAAAATGCACTGCCTTCCCCTCCCGAGCAGGGCTTTTGACTCATTAGACACACTCAGCTCCTGAGTTACGAGCTCTGCCCGTGCCTTCCCCTCCGCGGGGCAGGTTAATTGCAGTGCGTGGTGCTTTGTTTCCGCCCACGCGGTGGAGAAGCGTTGCCAGGAGGCAGCCGAACAGCTGCTCTGCTTTTCTGCAGAAATGGCTGAATTCCAGCAGTGGGCAAAGCAAGTTATGTAAAGCCGGGTGTGTGTGTGTGTGTGTGTGTTTTTCAGCGTTTCCTAGGAAACGAGGGATGCTGTCCAGTTTGGATGTGACATGCAACAAGAAGACAAGAGTCTAACTCTGGAGGGCGTGAGGGTGACGGAGCAGGAAACCCAGGAGGCGACTTCCATGCTAAGTTGGTTTCGTCTTTATTTGCATGTACCATCCGTGCAGCTGAAAGGAGAGTGGAAATAATAAAAATAGCACGGGATTGTGGTCTGAGGCCTCATCCGCACACCCACCGTGACCTGAATGGCGTTGGTCCATTAAAAATGAGGAAGAAATAAAATGCAGGATGCTTCCTGTGCTGAACCTATAATAAAGGCGAACCCGAGTGGTGGGTCCGACTCTTGGAGGCCCCCCTCCTCAGCACTGGAGAGGGGTTACCTGACAGCCCCCTGAGTCAGTGGGAGATGGCTGTCCCCGGTTTCGATCCTGGTCTTCTCATAGAAATGAGTTTATACGAGAGACCTTGACTGTGTTGTGAAGAGCTAATTTATTCAAGCAACGAATGCGTGCACCTTTATTGAAAACGCAAAGCAAACCTATACATGTGGCTTAGGAGGCACAGATGGGTCTCGGCTACTCTGAAGAGCAGGTTGGGTGAGGGTCCCAGGCGTTGGATCCTCCCCTGCTTATAGGTTTCGAAATCGCTTTGCTGACGATTTTGATGCAGATTCATTCTCAAGGTCACTGTTGACTTTGTTGTGGCCTTCCCAGAATTCATGAGAAGCACCTGGCAACTTTATGGCGCCAAGCCTTGACTGAGCCTGCTGGCTGGAGTAAGACTGCCCTCCCCCCCACCACCCTTTTCCTCTTCCCCCTCCCCCCCACCACCCTTTTCCTCTTCCCCCTCCCCCCCCCCCACCCTTTTCCTCTTCCCCCTCCCCTTCTGCATTTTCTTGTTAGGGAGGTTTGTTAACCATTTGCTCTCACGTCCTCGGCTGGGGAAGATAACGGCTCCTTAGTTACCAGCTGGCTGCCTATTGCCCACACTGCTGGGCCTTGTTTTAACTTTCCTGTCTCGGTTTCCCTATTCCTTCTGCCCCGGGACCCTGTAACAGTCCCCACAGCGATCTGATTCTGTCAGAGACTAAAAAAGCAAACGAGGACCGTTGGGCCCTAATCTTCTTTGTCATGTATTCATTCCACATTATTGGTGTAGAGAGAGCTTTGTACTCAGCTCTGTGTTAAGTCTTGAGAAAGCAGAGAGAGTTAGATCAGAGTATTCCATGCCAGAAGCCATAGGTAATGAAATGCTGATGTAGGATGATAAGCCATTCAAGAGTGAAGAGGACCAATGTAGGACTCTCTCATGAGGGCTAACGTCTTCTCCCTGGACATTTCTTTCTTTCTTTCTTTTTTGAATTTATTGATTTTTTACAGAGAGGAAGAGAGAGGGAGAGAGAATTAGAAACATCAATGAGAGAAACATCGATCAGCTGCTTCCTGCACTCTCCCCACTGGGGATGCACCCGCAACCAAGGTACATGCCCTTGACCGGAATCGAACCTGGGACCCTTCAGTCCGCAGGCCGACGTTCTATCCACTGAGCCACACCGGTCAGGGCTCCCTGGATGGTTCTGAAATGCCTGCTATCACATGACTCTTGCTACACATCGTTATTTAGAGTTGGTTCTAAAAATAACTACGGACACGCTCCCGAAAATGAAAAGGCAGGCAACCAGTTGCTTTGCGGCGTTATGCCGAACAGCTCCTCGCTTAACATCCATTGCACTGGAATGGCTACCGGCCGGCGTCTTAGAAGTGTGCGAACATAGCTGTGAAGCCAACAGAGTTCTGGCTTCTTAAGAGCCTCTCTGCTCGCCACACACAAACGCTGATTTTTAAAAAGATTTTTAAAAAGATTGGTCATTCAGAAGATTACAGAAACACACCAACAGCGAACTTTTACAAAGCTGTGAAAATGCACAAGTTTCTTGTATTGTTTTTAGATTTCAGGTCTCTCTGCAGTGTTTTTATCAGGTGGATAAGGTTTTTCTTGGCAGGTGCTTTGAGTGACTGACAATTTGCTTTTACATCTAACTTATGTGTTATTTTTCAAAATTTTAATGATCAAAAATAAGCCTTTATATCCTTGGCAGGTTGGATGTGTTATTTCCCCCTCCCCCCATCCCTGTCCCCAACAACAAAAAAATCGCAATTTCTATCAGTCTTGGAATAAGAGAAATTAGGGTTTTATTGATGGCTTTAACTAATAGATTCAGTAAGCATATTGATCTTTTTCCATGATCAAAGGTCTTCGTTTTTTGCCAAAAAAAAAGAAAAAGAAATTACCTTTCAAATCCATCACATGATACTGTGAGTGAGTCATAGCTCCTTTGTCATTTCTAAGAATTGGTCAGTGCTGTTGTTTTTCTCCTCATTCCTTCCTCTTCCTGCTTTTAAACCTCACACCCGAGCTCCAGGTGTCATCAGCACCCTCCCAGATAATCCAGCCAGAGAGTTGAGTAACCTCTCAGGAGGCCATGGCCTAACAAGGGCCTTTAGAATTCTCTTCCGTGCTGTATATTTCTTTGGGCCAACACCCGTGGCCGAAACCCAAGGGTGCAGCCATTGCACTTGAGCGATCCCATTCCCATGAGTCCTCCCGGGTCTAGGCAGGCCAGACGCGCAGCTCCTGGGTTGTGAGTCGGTATGGTCAGTTCTCCTTGTTTTGAAAAGGTCAGTTTGTCCCAGTGCAGCTGGGATGTGAGGACCGGTGTGAGGAAGGAGAACACACATTTTGCACTTCCTTACGTGCTTTTCATCCGCGGGGAACACACACAATACTGCACTCTGATGAAGGGGCCCATCTGGGGGTAGGAGAATCCCAGCAACACTGCATATCACAGGGTGTGTGTGTGTGTGTGTGTGTGTGTGTGTGTGTGTGTCTGTGTGTCTGTCTGTCACGCCCATCCACACCTGCTGGTACTTTCTGTTTCAGCTCGGAGAGCCCTCTTCCCACCAGGTCACAGTAACTCACACGCAGCCCGCCCCCCTTCCACAAGCACCTGCAGGTGCCATATTGATTGTAGCATTTCATAACCACTTACCACGCACCACCATGTTTATCAGTCCCGATCACTTTTGAAGGTGTTGAGGAAGTTGGTGAATGGCATGCCCTTACCCTAACACATCCAGCCTGCCAAGAACATAAAGGCTTGCTTTTGATCATTAAAATGGTGGGCTAGGGGCATATGCCCCAACCTTTGTGCATTGTACTGCCCAGTGTTACAGTGGTGATTTGGGGGAACACACATACGCTGTTAGAGCAGAAATGGTTCCGTCTGTGCAAAAGGGCAAGGAGTGAAGCAGGGCACGTGCAATCGTGGGGGGCAAGGTCATTATGACACTCACCGACGTGTCCCGTGAAGGGTGCTGAGCCCACTGCGCCCAGCCTTTTATGTGCATCACCACGTGACTCCTCATGGCAGACGTGTGAAATGCGCATTGCTATGTAGGGCGCATGCCTTTTGCCCGCTCTTGCTGCAACCCGCCACGTGAGTGAAACCACCATCCATGTGAAACTTCCACTAGTCACCACTCAGGGTGCTGAGCCGCGTGCTCCTTCCGGTTCCTCCCCACCCAGCCTTCCCTCTGCATCAGCCCGACGGGTGCTCTCTTGGACTAGGGAAGTTCTCATGGGCTCCGCCAGGGACCCATGTCTAAACCCTGGGAGGCCCGCATGCCTCTTTGTTTCTGGAAAGAACTGGCTTCTGAAGGTGCCCCAATAGGGACACTCCCGACCCTTTGCAACCTGTAATCTCTCTTCTGCCGGAAGAAATGAAATGATTTATTGGGTCAGTAACCTGAGGACAATGACTCAGGCCTATGGCTGCAGTTTCTACTCTTTTTTATTCTTTCTCTTCTCTGGTCCCCAGGCAGTGAAGCCCCTCCACATCCAGATCTAATCTTGGGGGTCTTTGCCTCCCAGGCCCCATCTGAGTCTGACATGTACAGCATGGTTATACGTTGTATCCTGAGATTCACTGAGTAGGTCCATCTGGCTCTGACTCTAAGCTACATCCTCTTCCTTAAGGTTCATCTTGAATCCAGAGGATAATTTGGACTCCATCTGCTACTTCTTAATATTTTCTCAAAATTTTGGGAAGACAGGTGCTAGGTATGAAGCCCATCTAAGTCCCAGACAACTAGCATGGTATTCAATTTGCAGCTAAGAAGACTAAGACTTCTTGGAGGGATGGGGAAGCGGGGGGGGAATCAGACTAAGTTTGATTCATATCATTAAGAAGGAAAAGAATCCAATATTTGAGGCAAAGTCTGGCATCTCCGTAGCCTGAACTTTAGCCACCTTATTGATTTTTTTTAAAAATGTGCTTGCTTCTAGCTTGAAGACCTATTTTAGCCTAGAATAAAATCTGTGTTCAGTAAGTGTGAGCAGTTTTGGGTGAAAAAGAAACATTCATTTGCAGACAGATACCATGGAGAAAACAGAAGACTTTTTCAGTGTGATCTGGACTTTGAAACCCTGACCACGTGTATGAATAGAGAAATGGCATTGCTCTGGATGTTTTTAAAGCGGCAGATAATGATTCATTGTAGGTCCGTTTCTGTGTGTTTCCTCCAGGCTGAGTGCTGTGTCATGGTTCCGAGCTCTGTTCTTAGGCAAGCCCGGCCCCTGCCCTGGCCCCTAGCGGGGATCAACCTGCAGAGGCACAGAGAAAATCTCAAGCGCAGAGATAAAATAGATTTTGAAACAGTGTCCCATTGAGGAGCACATTATCATTCATCTATTCATTACAAAAGAGAGTGCTTTATATTCCCTCCCTGAGCGAAACAAAGTACAATGCCGTATTGTTCTCAGCTGTTGGTTTGTTGTTGTTTTAATGAAACCAGAAATGTGTGTTAGGCTGGCCTCGTGAAAGATGGGAACATCTCAATTTATCCTAATATTGTGCAGGCCCGGGAAGGCAAAAACATAACGTGGGCTCACAATGGGAACACGCGTGTGCATGCTGACTGTGCAAGTCCAGGAAACCATGTGTGAGGGGTTTGGGGGTTTGTTTTGTTCTGTTTCTAATGGCCCCATTGCCTGGGCAGGCCCTCTTAGGGGATCAGGTGAGCCTTGTGCCAGGTGGTGATTTTCACGTTTCCCTGTTCCGGTCCTGTCTTTACGCCCAGCGTCCTGCATTCTATTGGCTTCAATGCTCAGAAACGATCAGTAACTGTGAGCAATGGAGCCCAGGTGGCATCTCTCGGCCTCTGTTTCTCATGGCCCCACCTGGCTGCAATAACAACAGGGAGTTTCTTCCAAAGGAAGCCGGAGGCTGTATCCCGGTGAAATGAGCTCTAGCTGCTGATCAAGTTTCAGGGACGAATTTGGTTCCAGTGGAACTGACTCCTAAGACATGGTGTCCTATGGAACAGGGTGCTGAGGGAGCTTAAAGGAGTGGAGGGACCCTGTTTTTCTCCTCTGGAAGGAGAACAGGATATGTCAAGTATTCTAGGCAGAACTGTAGTTCTAGCGAGGTGGAACGACACTTTTAAAAAATGAGAAAGTTACACGTGTGACATGGTGGAAAACACTTTGGTATTTATTTTATTCTGATTCTTTTAGATCTTTATTGTTGAAAGTATTACATGTCTCCCTCCTCTCCCCGCTTCACTCCTTTTAGCCCACCTCTGCCCTCACCACCCTGTTGTCTGTGTCCCTGGGTGATGCACATACACATACATGCTCTTTGATCGATCTCTTTCCTCCCCCACCCCGCCTTCCCTCTGAGATTCCACAGTCTGCTTCCAGCAAGATAAGTTCATGTCCAAGTCAAGCACTTACTGGCTAAGTGGCCTGTCTCGGCTCTCACTCATCTAAAGAATGGATTTTTGTTTGGTTTGTTGTAAAGTGTAAAAGGCATATGGAATTGTTAACAGGGTGCTAATACGTATTAGTCTTCTAGACTTATATTTATTGCACATTTTTTCCTGAACTCAGAAGAGAGGTGATGAAGAATTCTCAGACTTAGGAAGAACTCTGATTGAACAAGCATTTTATTTTTTTAATGTATTTTTGTTGATTTCAGAGAGGAAGGGAGAGAGAGAGAAACATCAATGCTGAGATAGAATCATTGATTGGCTGCCCCCTATTGGGGATCGAGCCCACAACCCAGGCAGGTGCTCAGGGCTCAACCACTGAGCCAGGCATGAACAAGTGTTTTAAAGGACATGAAAAGCAACATCTTGTCCTTGTCGTCAAAGAAGTGACTTTCAAAGCAGCTGTCTGCAGAGCTCCTTCCACTCCTGAGGCTGGCCTGGGGAAGGCTCCTTGGACCCAATGTGGCATTTGTAAATGTTTCTGCAAGTAGATAAGAGAGCTTTTTAATTAGGATATTAAATAGTCACAAAGGGAAAAATACAGCCTCCACTGAGCGTCTGTCACTTCCATGCTATTAATTTGCTTTATGTGTTATCTTCTCACAGATATTGCAAAAGTTAATTTCGCCAGACTCCTTTAGCACGTCAAACTATTCAAAATTCAGAATAATTGTACTTCAAGTAAATTAACTTGGGGTGTATTGAGTTTAATATCAAGTTCTTTTTGCACACGTATAAAAAGGCAGTGGCCGCTTGCAAATTTAAAATTCTACTTTCCTAGTATGATTTGTCCTTCCCCCCCGACCCCTGCCATGAGGGGTTGCTTCTGGCTTTAGTTTAACTTGTGCTGAAAACAGAGCAGCACAGTTAAAGGGAACAAGTGTGTTTACTTTTAATGTTTGTTATTTTCTATGATGTCTTTTATCTGACAGGAATATTTTTATGCTACTCATAGAATAAGAATGTCCTTCTTTAAAGCTTAAAGCTGCCTAACTGGTTTGGCTCAGTGGCTAGAGCGTCGGCCTGTGGACTCAAGGGTCCCAGGTTCCATTCGGATCAAGGGCATGTACCTTGGTTGTGGGCACACACCCAGTAGGGGGCGTGCAGGAGGCAGCTGATGGATGTTTCTCTCTCATCGATGTTTCTAACTCTCCCTTCCTCTCTGTAAAAAATCAATAAAATATATTTTTAAAAAACGTAAAACCAAGCATAAGTTTGGAAAATCTCTATATTAGCACAAATTATAACACTCTAAATTGATAAAGACTTTCAAAACCATTTATTTATAAAAGGCAAGAGTCTCCCCAAGTGTGCTAATGGTTTGCTTAGCTGTTAATAAATGTTTGGTGAGGAAGAGGTCTCATGGTCCCAGTACAATTAGGAAAGACTTGACTTAAAAAGGTAAATGTACTTTGCAGGACTTACAAGATTCTTTAATCTGCTAACATTCATGGGGATTCCCGTGGCATCAGATACAGTGCGTGGTATTTCTCACGCTTTGCTGATCAAGGAAGAACCTTTCATGGAGCATCCATAGAGCATATCTCTGGGCCTTCAGTGGGGCAGGAGCTGGGTGGGGCGGGGCAAGAAGGGAAAACGGGATAACATCGGTAACACATTTTTAAAAACTCATAAAAATTCAAACCATCCAAAAAATTTTCTCTTCTACGTTAGATTCATTTGAAAATGTCTCTGTGTTAAGGTAAGTGTTGCTCCGACTTTATTTTTATCTGTGGTTGTTTTGTTCTGGGTTGATTTGGCTAGTTCTCTAGGAAAAACCAGGAGTGCTATATGCGTGGATAAACTTTCACTAGGAGAGTTACTTTCAGCCATTGTTACCGCGGAGTCTTTTCCCCCAGGTATAACTGGAGACACAGGGACTGTGTATAGCTCACGGGTGGAGCAACATTGCTTCTGGGAGGGGTGTGGACCTGGAACCCTATCTCCATGGTTTCCCTGTTGGTCCCTGCAGTGAGTTTGCCTTAAGGATCTCCTGCAAGTCACAAGGTATGGCTGACAAGGTGTGAGACCCAGGTATGCAGAGACAGTTCTAGAACATGGAAATGGGAGGGAAGGAACTCAAGAGAGAGAATTGCTTGGCTCGGAGAGTCTTCACTTCCTTAATGGAATAATAATATGTGCTTTGATCCCCTTGGGAATGATGGGAAATGAGCAAATGGATGACTATAAAATATCCTGCAGTTTGAGAGTATTTTGTTGTTCTCAAAGTCTGATTGGCACATGCAGTACTTAAAGTTGAATCCGTTGAGATGCGTTATTTCTTCCCAAGATGTGCGTGGGAGAACGAGATGAAAGGAATATAGGAAATGTGCAAAAGGAAGAGATTTTTAAGTAGTGAGGCCTCTATTTGCTCAAGCACAGAAATGCTTACACTGCTTTGGGGGACAGAAATGAAGCTTGGAGGATCGGAAGCAGACAGTGTTATCGTATGTGGGGTGCAGAGTTTGGGTTGGGGTGGAAATGGAATGTATATGTAAATTAACAGAGCTATAAAAACATATTAATACCCAAGGCAAACTTTTGGAGAGGGGAAGGTCATCAGGCGTACCCAACCACCGCAGTTACCATTTTCAGAAGAAAATGAGGGTTCACAGAGCTTTCAGAATCATTTTCAGTTGTGACGGCACTTACTGCCACGCCACAATCCCCAAGGATTCATTTTCGAATGCATTGAAATTACACATCCACATTTTCCAGCTTCCTTTTTAAATTTAGGAAAGAAAGCATCTGAAAAAGAAAATATTCTTATTACAATCCAAACACACCTACGTTAACGGGAGGAAAGTGATTAATGTTCGTGAGAATAACGAAGTAGAATGGGAAAAGGTAACTTTAAGAAATAACTAGTAAGCGTCAGAAATTAGATGCCAGAGAGAACCAAGGTGGCTGCAAGTTCACCCCAGTAATTGAGAAACCCTTGGAGGTCCCGCAAATGCATTCTCTTCAGTTCAGTCCTGTCTGTGAGGCTTTGCCAGAGAACTTCCTGCAAGTTGAAGCTAGTTCTCTTGCTAAAGAAAATGAAAGAACCTGAGAAATATTTTGATACCTGTCTTCATCAGCTCTTTTTCGATATTGAGTTCATTCTTACCCTAAACAACCTTGACAATTTGAACTCGCTCCCGAGAAACCGAAAGAGAGCAGGCTTCAAGGTTGGTTTGATGGAAAGTGTACCAGGGCTGTTAGGGTCGCCGAAGGAGGAACACATGAGGCCAGACGTGGTAAGGGGTTATAAATGTATTAGGTCATCAGCATACCAGATGGCCTGAGCCCCCGAATGGCGCCAGCACGCAGGGATGGGGAAGCAGAGGTTTTAAAGGATGCTGGGTGGGCTCTTTTGGCAGGGAACTCTCTGGGCTGGTCCAGATCCTGGGGAAGCCTGGAGGGGAGAGATGGTGGTCTCAGCGAAAGGGAACGTCTGTTGTCAGGTGGTCTAAAGATCAGGCCCCCGGGGAGGGGGGTGCCCATTCCATTATCTGATCAGACCCAACAGGCTGCAAAGCTATTTCTCGGGCCTTTCTCTGAAGGCGAGCTTTTCTCCTAGCATCAGTGTACCATCTGCATGCTTTCCTGCTTAAATCAACAGGGAAAGTGGGCGCAGTGTCCTTCCAGGGACGTGACACTGTTCCCGAGGGTCCAGACGGAAGTGCGTGCGTGTGGTTGTGTTACTTCTCTGTGTATTATTCCAGAGCATGTGAGGATGCGCCCTCCATTATTTAGGGGACAGTCAAGAAGGCTCAGGTGTTTAACCAGTGGGAACAAGTCTCACTACTCAAAGAAAAAAAAAGGCGGAAAAGAAAATTTCCACAGCATGCAGGGTGGATTAGGACATGCGTATTCAAGATTAAGAGGCCAACTTGACAAGAATTCTCAAGTGAAGGTGATCCAGTTTTGCTGAGTCATTGGAGAATCTGCTTTGATCAGGAGATCTCAGTAATGCCTGGCATTAAAGCTTTGAATAAGAAACAGAACACTAGGAGACAGCACATCCAATCCTGTTTTCTCTTAAATTCCACATACGTTGATACCTAAAGTAATATATGCCACATGTATGTATGTTATGAAGCAAAACAATACAGTGAACAGCTGAAATCCAGTCAATTTAAAAACCAGGAAGTTACCATCAATACCACTGGGTTTCTCCCTACGTGATGCAATTTTCCCAGCTCTTTCCCAATGCTCTTAATCTCTGGCTTTTCTCTCTTACTGATTGGCACACACAGCCTTAAAATATGGTTTAGCATCATTGTTTCTGAATCTGTTAAGTATAGTGCCATACTAGTTATGTTTATGTTGCAAGTTCTGTGGCTAACAATGTTCACTAAAGACATATTCTAGAATTTCAGAGCAGCACTACTCATAACAGCCACAATTGGGCACGATATCCTAATACTTTCTCGCTGACCAACATCAGAATGCAACACACACACACACACACAGTAGAATAAACTACAAACACTCGACAACTGCATCCAAAAGTGATTTTGAATCTCCTAACCAAAATGTTTGAGTAAAAGTATACCTCACTATCCAGTTCCATTTATATAAAGTACCAAATATGAAGAAGGGGTTATTATTTGGTAATAGTGTTAATGCAGAATCCATAAAATGATGACGGTTCCATATTGATTATGATCCAGTGGTTTATGGAAACTATTTTGAAAAGCTGTTTTCAGAAATAATAGGAGGCGGAAGCCATGGGTTTAAGGAGGTCTCTGGTCAGACAAGCTTCATTCAATCAGCAAGTCCTAATCCACTTCTTTTTTATACATGAGTCTCAGAAAGAAATATGCTTCTCTCTCTCTTTTTGCAGCAGACAGCAATTGCCCACGCCTTTCCAAATATACTATATACACTCTCCACAATCCCTTCCATTAATTATTTGAAATGAAAGCCCTATGTTTAATGTTCTTGTAGACAACAGCACTGGGATGGATAGGATCTGTGTGTGATACCTCAGCTAATATAAGTCTTGATTGTTGACGATTGGTGAAAAGACATCCACCTTCTATTCATAGCTGAAATTAGCCTATAAAACTTCACTAGACTCTATAAATCATTAATTCAAAAGTAAAATATATTTATTGCCCTTGTGCAAAATGACTACTCTTTAGTTACAAAATGATACACCAGACAAATTTTTTCACCCACGGAAAAGAAATATACCAGCAAATTCTGCAAAAATGCTCTGTTAATGTAGGGTCCATAAAGATCTGCATGTTATATAAGGAATTTCCTAAATAGCAACAGTGAACTTGAGGTTCTGGATTGTTTCAGAAGAAGAGCTAACGGACAGACATTAGTAACAGGTGCTTTACAGCAGGTTGTGGTCTCAGACCAGGTCAGTGGTAAATGGTTTCTGTCCAGGTCCAGGGAGGAAATGTGGTTTTTGAGGGTTATACGTTCTCACTGCTCAGCTACGGTTGCCTTTGTAGTCGGAAAGCATCCCTAATGAATACGTAAATGAAAGGGCACGGCTGTGTTCCAATAACTTCACTGAAAAGTTACCAGGCAGGCGACGGGATTTGGCCCCTGTCTCCCGTTTGGAATGTGTCACTTCTATCATTTTAACTGCCTCAACACCTGCCTTAGGTAAGTAATATTTACTTATTCATCAGTTATAGCTCAGTGACTAGAACGCCATAAATGCTTATGGTAAAATAGTTGAGAAACCCAGAATGGTACAAAAAAGTGAAATTTAATGAGGAGGATGTTACTTATTACTAACACGATTTACCACAGGAAGGCTCAGCTTCAGCCATATGTCACAGACTCAGAGTGTAACGGAGTCGCATTCATGGGCTCCGTCCTCACTTTGACATTAGCTGAAGTGACTCAGATTCACCCGACGGAAGTCAACTTAAGAATAAGCACGTGCAGGTGTGGCTAAATGGTTAGAGGCTGAGTTGTGGATTCAACGTCCAGTCAAGGGCATGTACCTGGGTTGCAGGTTCGATACCCCAGCTCCAGTCAGGGTGTCTTCGGGAGGCAACCAGTCTGTGTGTTTCTCACTCTGAATATCTTCGGGTGAGGATTAACAAGAGAAAGAACAGATAAAGCAAAAGAAGTACAGGAACGATGACAAAACTGTTACCTGACAGCAAGCAACAACACGGTAACTTCCTTTCTTGGAGCTCTTTTCTCCTCGGCACAGCCTGGAAATGCCAAATACAAGTCTACTTTGTTTTCAATGAAACTAATAGGCATTTGAAAAAGGGAAAGAATTAAGTGGATTAGGCAAAAGAACTGAGTCATTTCCTTGAGCATGTAAGTGTGTGTGTGAGAATCACTCAACCGATTTTTCTCAGCAATGCATGTTCATCAGAAAAAGCACAAGGTATTGGACAGGTGATTTTGACTTATCTGCAGTGCAAATCTTCTCACTGAGCCCAAGAAGACTAGTCTTAAATCAATGCAGGAAAAAATGATGGTATGTGATATTCGTGGGCTCTTTACATATTTTAAATATATTTTTATTGATTTAAGAGAGGAATGGAGAGAGAGAGAAACATCAGTGATGACAATCATTGATTGGCTGCCTCCTGCACGCCCCGCACTGGGGATCGAGCTGGCAACCCAGGCATGTGCCCTGACCAGTAATTGAACCATGACCTCCTGGTTCATAGGTCTACACTCAGCCACTGAGCCACACAGATCAGGTTTCATGGAACTCTTTATATTCTTTTTTCCCTAAAACACCAAGCCAGGTATGCCATTTCACCATCACTCTCTAGTCACTGGCTCCAAAATGCCTTTTAGTGATTTTGGTTCACTTTTATAATACAAAAGATTTTTTTCTCAGTCAAGACCACCACCAAGTTTAATTTTACTGTAATTCTCAATGCCCGACTTAGAAAATGATAGGTTTTAAAGTAATGAATGTTACCTTCTAAATCAAGCTTTTCTGGAAATGCCAGCTTTAAGACTCCGTCTTAATTAGATAACAATGAAGTTGTGCTCTCCCTTCTCCATTTGCTTAATTAAAAGCTAAGTAATGGCTTTTCAATGAGCCTAATTAGTTGGAAGCCTTCTGTTCTTGCAAAGTCCTTATCCCAATATAGCTAACAAATACACATTTAATAGTTGTGCATTTATTGTCTTTTGGAATGGCAGCCAGTCTTCTAGATCTCCAAACCACATTTATGGGCTCCATGAAGACCCAGTGAGACTCAAAAGCCGAGTATAACTTGTCAGGTCGAGTATTTCCTGCTTTTCACACTATTGTACACCCGACAGCTATTGCTATAGACAGACCAGATGAACTCTCCTCTATTAGAAACTCATGGAAATCCAGAAGAGGCATGAAAAAGCTTATAGTTTGCTTGTTATAATAATGCCAGTTAACATTATTTTGGGCCTGGTACCATTCTGTACATTCTACATACAGTAACATATTTATGTCTTAATAACTATATGAGGAGCGTATATCTTACAGGTGAAAAATGGAGTTGCCATTATAATTTGATCAAAGTGATACAACAAGGAAATATCAAAGTTTGGAATTTAAAACTATGACTACTCCAGATATCATCTGTTATAATGAGATCATGCAAATGTAATACGCCAAGCAATTTGGAAAGTAATAGAAGCATATATAAAAATTCAATATCTAAACTATTTTCATAAGTTCGAATAGTTTGGAAAGGAGAACACAATGTCTGTTCCATTTAGCAATTTCTATTTTTGGAGTATTTGCCCATGTTTGGTGAAAGCAGAGGGTAGTATTTATTAAAAAGTGAACACCTATAAATAGAAAAATGATTTACGTAAGCCTCCTGGTAACCACAAAGCAAAAAAACAAAAAACAAAACACCTATATCAGATGTACAAAAGATAAATTAAAAAGAATGAAAGCATCCAATTATAGGAAACCATCACATCACAAAGGAAGAAAGCAAAAGAATCACAAGCAACCAGAAAACAACAAACCAAATGGCAAAAGAGTCCATTCCTGCCAACGATTACTTTACATGTAAATGGAGTCAGTTTCCCACACAAACTGGCTGCTGCTGGCGAGATGCTGGTGTTGGGTGGAAAGTAAAGGGGACTTTGGAGACTTGAGGATCGTTTTCTGCAAAGGGCCAGGCGGCTCTTTACCTGGCGTCCCCCCTGGCTCTCTGTGTACACTGACTAACAAGGATCCTCAGGGATCCTTATCGGGAGGGAACTCAAGAGTGGCCTGTGGGTTCCCTATGACATATCTGCCCCCCTTCTGCGTCCATGACTTATTTGGAGTACACTGTATGTCCTGAGAGAGCAAGAACAGTCAATGGATCCCCTTTGAACTGTGTGGTTTGATGGGTTGGTTGATTGTTTCACTTTTCAACAACTAATTAGACTCTCTGGGAATTCAAAGTGAAGTAAGGAGTGACTTTTTACCTGGAAAACCGTACTCTCATTGGTGAGAAAATACATCAACTATTTAGTATATGATTTTTTTTTGTATCTCACCAAAAAGAGAGACTTGAATTACTGAATGTAAATGATGACAATGTCCATGCTAAAATGAAAGCATGAACTAGTATAGCTTAATGGAAGTGATAAAGGAGTGAAGAGAGAAGCTCCAAAAAAGAACTCCTCTAAACTGTCCTATGGAAGACATGGTGTTTGCCTCTTTGGTAGGGTGGGGAAGATTTTTCAAGAAGGCATAGCATGTGCAAAGCTTGAAGGTTCCTGGTGCGTTTGAAGACCTTCAGACGGGCCCGCACACCTTTAATCTAGAGGGCAGAGCAGCTGGATGTGATGTTCTAGAGACGGGAGGGATGAAATGAGGAAGAGACTTGCTCTTTGTGCCAAGTGTATAGGCTTTACCTGGAGGAGATGAGCAACTAGGGGAGGCTTCCCGGCTGAGCCCATATTCTCAGCTTTGACTTTAGCGTGACCACTCTGAGAGAAGCATGGACCGATGTTACCCCAGCTGTAGTCCCTCTGCCTTCACCATCCCAGCAGTGAAGAGAGTCAGGTGTTCAGGTTCTTGGGGCCTTGCCCTGCATCGGCATGCACTAAGGACAATGCTGTGGGCTTGACTCTGCCAGCACGTGGATTGAAGCCGTGTAGCTCTGGCTCATTTATTTGTTAAAAACACTTGCTTTTTAATTCCCATCCATTTTTCACTTTAATTCTACTTGACCATGACATGTGCTGTGTCATTTTTGGAACTCTGTAATTACAGGGGCAGTCACTAATTTGATAAATCCATTGTCACATAATTGAGGTCATCTGCTCTTCAGTGATAATGATAGTTATTAAGTTCTCTAAAAATCCCAAACTGTAAGACAGCAAACGTGCATTCATCATAATTCTGTATTTCTATCATTTTCTTTTCTCAATTTCACAAGCTAGTAATAGGAAGAAACTACAGGATCAATATTAAAAAATAGATACATGACTCTAGTTTTTAGCAAGTATAATATTTAGAGTTGCTTCCCTAATTATTTTGAAATATTAGACACATTAGTACAGCTCTCTGGCTAAAGTAACCGTACAAGCTGGGGTTTTTCAGACAGTCTTAAACTCAAATGTGCCTGTAACTACCTTGGCAAATTAATTTTTGTTGAGAAGATAAAGGATAGGCAAATCAGGTTTATATATCTTTAATCTTGGAAGTAAACTATAAGAACTAGCTAAGCCTTCAGCTAACAAGATTAGCTTTATAGAGGCAGCTGATAAATGCTCTGAAAGGGAACAAACTCACTAAGTAAGACTAGTGTGAGTTAGAGAAGGCTGTCGGTAAGCAGAAGGTCATAAAAAATAGAAATGTTTTCTTAGGATCAGAAATGTTTTAAATTATACTTTTGTTACTTTCAAAGCACAGGCTAACTCAAACACTAGGCCACACTACCCCCAAAATGTCCTTATGGGATTTGTTTCAATTAATACAAATAGTTTATTTACATCATCATATTATTGAAATGTTAAATACATTATTTCTCAGTGTTCATTCAGTACACTGAAGTTTAAGAAATTACCTCAGAATGAATGAAAAAGAGAATGTGTTGTCTTAATTACTTTTTCACACCCACTAGCACACACACACACATCTGCCTGCACTACACATCTCTCTCGTCTCTTCCGTGTTGTTACAATGCCATCCAAATAATTCATTTCTTAAATAAACCAGGTGCCCGAATTTGAGCTGTGACTTTGCCGCCAATTAGCATCAGTTCAGGTAACATCAATTTACATCCGGGGAAAAGAACTCGTTAGGGTTCAACAGATGGATTTCAATTTTCCACCTAAAACGAGTCATGGTAAATAATGATTTAAAAAAACAGAAAACTTCCGTAGTCAACTAGATTAGATACAACTCCCAGTAAGCTTCCAGGGCCCTCCGCAATTGGCATGCCCCTCATGACAGCCTCCTCCCCTATTATTTCAACTATTTGCTAAGGAACAAGCCCTGGAATGTCAAGCTCTCCCTTCTTGTGAATGCCTGCCGATGCATGTGGAATTCCCATTCATGCTTAGGATTCCATGCGTTTAACCCTCTTCTGAGGTTTGCTTTTCTAGGTATAATATGACGCGTATTGTATTATAATTGATAGGGTATGCGTTCCTGGAAGCCAGGAAATATACGTGGTTGGGGCAAAAGTAAGTTTACAGTTGTGAGTACACAAAACACAGATCGTGGTATTATTATTTATTAATTGTATCCTATGCCATCAGAACTGTTGACCTACTTTTGCCCATCCCTGCGTATATCTGGATTCTTACTATGAGAACACCTTCTCCCTCAACTACATAAAAGAGTGAGCTGCCATTAGGTTTTCCTCCCGTATTGACTCAGCTGAATTGGAGATCATTTTCTCGTAAGCCAGATAGATAATCACAATACACTATTGCACCACAAACCTTTGAAAATAAATGGTTAAGTGAGCTTGTGAAATCTGAGACAAATGAATTACTTTCTTCATGCTAAATCTAAGAAAGCATTGAAACTGAGCTGAAAGAAAGCTTAGACTTCTTTTATGAAGCTAGATCTTTTTGCTACCACCAATTTTGTTATACACACACACACACACACACACACACACACATTATTGTTGATAGTATTATAGAAGCTAGATTTTGAAGATCTAAACTAAAATCATTTTTTTCTTCCTTATGGAGTAAAGAGATTTGCCTAACCAGAAATGGTATCACATCAAACTTAAAATAGATGCCAGACGCAGAGGTCTGAATATCTCTTTTCCTGTTCACAGCCACATATTTCTGCCTGCCAGTTCCTCTTGTAACTTGTCTCCTGAAAATAGAATGTGGTCTGTAAGAGAGAAAAGGAGACATGGAGAGCATCATCTGCGAACAATAATGCTCTGAATTAGTCTCTGTTCAAATTTCTGTATAATACTTGTTTCAGATACGTCTAAACAATGCATTGTTTTGATATGGAAGGTCATATTCTGTACATGTTACATTACATGGAACATTTGGAATGGAAGAATCAGCAGGAAGATTGCATTGTTCTTTGCATTGGCTTTTTGGGACCAAGGTCTGTGCAGCTAGAAAGGACGCAAGGTGTAAAGAGCACACAGAACAGTGTGAGTTCTATAGGGACCTTCAAAGGCAGCCGGCCCCTTGCATTCTTAAAGGCCGAGGAGAATTGTCATGCATAAAAGCAATCAGAAATTCAAAAGGGTTTGTGCGTGAATTATTTCACGAACAGGAAAACTTTAATTTGGAAAAATAAAATAAAGCAGTTGGGTGGGCCAGTAAAAATGACGTATCCTCGACTTTTCTAAGTATGAAAAAAAATGACAATTGGTATTCTTTCCTTAGGTATTTATGAGAGCAGGTGAATTGTTACTAACAGGCCAGCGATATGTACATGTCTATCCAAAATGGCATGAAATCTTTGGGTACATTTGTTATCAGGATCAAGGTTCACTACTAAAAAAAAAAATACACAAAAACTGTCTTTTTACCAATCATGCCATTTAAAAGAATTTAAATATTCCACCTTAGGAAACAAATTAGAAAAGAATATCAAAATGCCCTGTTTTCCTTCTCTTCTTACAAATTAAACCTGAAATGTTAACTATGTTAATAATTTATCACAAACAGGCGAACTTGCTATCAATCTGAGTCATGAAGTAGAAATGGTAGGGCTCAAAATTATTAAAACTAAAATAATGTCAGAGTAGATGGGTAATTCAATAAACAAATACCCTTTTAAAATAGAAAAATGAATATTTGCTTAATGAAATGAATAGTTCCTATCTTTCGTATAAAATTATCTTGATAATGCTACATAGTAAAATGCTATTAATTTGATGGTGGTTTAATCAAGTGTCTCTATTTTTCCACAAACTAGATAAACTCCTCATCTTTAAAATATCAGCTACGGAGAATCCAAGATGGCGGCGTAGGTAAACACCTAAACTGCTGCCTCCCACAACAATTTAAACTGCAACTAAAAGACAAAACGTCTATCACCCAGAACCACGGGAAAGCTGGCTGAGTGGAAGTTCTACAACTAGAAGGAAAGAGAAAAGAGCATTGAGACGTGCACAAGCGCTGAAAAGCTGAGGTACGGAGGCGTGTGATCCGGGCTGGTGGCGGGCGACTGGGTGCGTTGCTTTTTTCAACCGAACCGAGACAAGCCCCCGACTACTCTGAAATCCAGTCTCTGGGGAGACGCGGGGGACCCAAACTCCTACGGGGAGAAGCTGGACTGTCTGCCAGTGAGAGTGGCTTGCTTGCAGAGCTGCGCGCAGGAATAATTGTTTACGGCACTGGGGCACAGGACTCCAGGACGCTGTCGGGGACACAGAGCCAGCTAACTAGCAGCCATTGCTGTTTGCCACGCCCTAACCTAGTGACGCCCTGAGACCCCGCCCCACACAACCTACAAACCCACCCAAGCTCCAAGCAGCCGAGTTAGCATAAGAAAAGCCTGCCCTATCGCAGCTTAACCTAGAAAACTTGCAGCCCGGGTCAGACAGCTCCAAAACCTCCAAACCCCAAGCAAAGAGGAGAAAACTGCAGCTCTCACTGTAGCTCCTGCTGAGAGGCCTCAGACAGTAGCTGACCTGCACCCCATTGGAGATCCAGAAGCCAGTGTACCTAGTGGTCAGTGTGAGACACCAGATTTCAACTCCTCACATCCATAAGTGACACATTCAAGAGGCAGACTCAGTGAGCACCAAAGCCCCACTGAAACAAGTCCTGCCCCATAAGCATGTCTTCAGCGCAGCAGTTCTTCCATTATAGACACAGGGAGTGCTCACAGCTAATTGGCCTGGAGGTCAATTCCTCCCAGTGTACTAACAGCAATTCAGGCTTAACTACACCAAGACTTTGCACTCAGCCCACAAAGGGGTGTACCAAGAGCATCCACATCAGGTGATTGGGGAGGCTGAGCTACTGCCCCCTATAGGTCACCTACCACACAAAGCCACTCCATCAACACAGGGAAGCAGCCAAAATGCAGAAACAAAGAAACATGTCACGAATGAAAGAAACGGAGAAAAGCAAACTACTGGATGACATAGAGTTCAGAACCACATTTCTAAGGTTACTCAAGAATCTTCTTAAAACCGCTGAGAAACTTGATGAGACCTTCAAGGACCTTAATGAGAATGCCAAAAAAATGGAAAAGGATCAGTCAGAAATGAAGCATACACTGTCTGAAATAAAGAATATACAGAAACTCAACTGTAGATCAACGTACCCCAAGAATCAAACCAAAGATCTGACATATGTGGAAACAAAAAACATCCAACCAGAAAAACAAAAAGAAAAAAGAATCCAAAAATATGAAGATAGTGTAAGGAGCCTCTGGGACAACTTCAAGCGTACCAACATCCGAATTTTTGGGGTGCCAGAAGAAGGGAGAGAGCAAAATATTGAAAACCTATTAGAAGAAATAATGACAGAAAACTTTCCCTACCTGGTGAAAGAAATAGACTTACAAGTTCAGGAAGTGCACAGAACCCCATACAAGAGGAACCCAAAGAGGACCACACCAAGACACATCATAATTAAAATGCCAAGGGCAAAAGACAAAGAGAGAATATTAAAAGCAGCAAGAGAAAAAGTTAATTACCTACAAGGGAGTACCCATACGACTGTCAGCTGATTTCTCAATAGAAACTATGCAGGCCAGAAGGGAGTGGCAAGAAATATTCAAAGTGATGAACAGCAAGAACCTACAACCAAGATTACTCTACCCAGCAAAGCTATCATTCAGAGTCGAAGGTCAGATAAAGAGCTTCACAGACAAGAAAAAGCTAAAGGAGTTCATCACCACCAAACCAGGATTACACGAAATGCTGAAGGGTATCCTTTAAGAAGAGGAAGAAGAAGAAAAAGGTAAAGATAAAAATTATGAACAACAAAATGACATCAAATACATACCTACCAACAAGTGAATCTAAAAATCAAGTGAATGAAAAATCTGAAGAACAGAATGGACTGGTGAATATAATAGAATCAGGGACATAGAAAGGGAGTGGACTGACGATTCTCAGGGGAAGCAGGTGGGAGGGGTGCGGGAAGAGATTGGACAAAAATCTTACTCCTATGGATGAAGACAGTGGCGGGGGGTAAGGGCCTGGGGTGGGGTGGGGAATCAGGTGGAGGGGAGCTATGGGGAAAAATAAAAGAGGAACACCTGTAATAATCTGAACAATAAAGATTTAAAATAAAATAAAATAAAATATCAGCTACGTTAAATTATGTTAATTGAAAGACAACTTTCCAGAAATTTGATATTTAATCAAATGAACATTCATCTCACTGGGTACACATGGCGGTCCAAGAAAATTGTGCCACTAAAAAGAAAACTCTTGCTGTATATTTCAAATTTTTTCTTGGACCGAGCGAGTCTGCAGTATATTTTCCCCTGCTCCTGTTTGAACTACATGAGACGGTCTATTTGAACACAGAATGGGGGTGGAAGAAATTAATCCACCCTAGCAGGGTTAGCCTATCAACAGGGCTTAAGTCCGGTTGTGAGCATCATGGTGTCTTTGATTTATGATGTTTACTGCCATGTCTGAGTTGTCTCCCTGGAAAATATTCCCTCCCTAAAGCATGACTAATAATATGGATCAATCTCTCTCGTTTGTACCATTCAGTCTTGTACACTAAGCAGACAAAGGGTTTCCTTTTAAAACATAGGCTGCAAAGATGGGCTTAGCAGTGATGAGTGAGATAGGAATCACAGGTGATTTTTCTGTTCCTTTCCCTTCTGTTGCAAGCCTTTTAAACATGTTCTCTTCTTTAATAGACTAGATATCCTAACCGCAGTAGGGTGCACACAGCTTTAAAATCCGCCTTCCTCTGATTCGTTAACATGTGAGTATAGAATAGAGGCCTGGTGCATGGGTGGGGGCCAGCTGGTATGCCGTGAAGGGTGTCCTGGATCAGGGTGGGGATTCGTTAACATGCGAGTATTTCCTAGCGGGAAGTTGAAGTGGAGGAAGGCAGTTGTGGTCATCTTTTGATAAGGCTCACGTTAACACACACAAGCACACACGTGCACAGAGCTGTGAGAATTATTCCAACTCAAAAAGTAACATAAGTTATATTTGAAGATAGTTTACTAGTCTAACACTCAGAATATGTCTCCAAATGATTGTAGGTCAATTACCTGAAGACATCTCAAAAGCATATTAATTAGATTAGATATGCTTACGTCTGTATGTTATTAATGGGAATAATAAGTCTCAGGAAACTGAGGTGACTTGCTCTTAGTTATTCAGAATACTAGGGTCTTAAATTGAGGTCTCCTGAATGTTCCACTCATCCAATGGATCTCTTCATTCAAACAATACCGGCTGGGGTGAAAGTAGGTTTACAGTTGTCTGTATGGAAAACAATACAGTTATCCTATCTAATAAAAGAGTAATATGCAACCATCACTCTGCTACACCCACAAGTCACGCCCACTAGCCAGTTAGGAGCGAGTGTGCAAACTAACCCCAACCAAGATGGCTGCAGCCATGGAGAGAGCATGAGGGAGGCTTGGGTTTCCCCAGCGATGGAGGAAGCCAAGCTTTCCGCACACCCTGGCTGGCCCAGGCCTCTGCTTAAGGCTACAGAGTTTCAATTATAGAAGATAAATAAATCCCAACAGAAATGGCTGCCACTATGGAGGGAGCAGAAGACTTGGCTCCGTTCTAGGCTACAAAGTTTCACTTGTAGAAGATAGATAAATCCCAGATACCAGGATTTCCGCTTGGGTCACTGGGGGGTGTGGCTGGCCTGCAAACCACCACAGGTCCCTCGCCCAGGCCACCTCATGCCCCAAGGGAACCCCCACCCTGATCCAGGAAACCCTTCAGGGCATACCAGCTGGCCCCCACCCATGCACCAGGCCTCTATTCTATCTAACAAAAGAGTAATACGAAGATTGATCATCACTCCAACACACAAGATGGCTGCCCCCATGTGGACACAAGATGGCCAGCAGGGGAGGGCAGTTGGGAGGGATCAGGCCAGCAGGGGAGGGCAGTTGGGAGGGACCAGGCCTGCAAGAGAGGGCAGTTGGGAGCAATCAAGCCTGTAGGGGAAGGCAGTTAGGGGTGACCAGGCCGGCAGAAGAGGGAAGTTGGGGACAAACAGGCTGGCAGGGGAGCAGTTAGACATCAATCACGCTGGCAGGCAGAAGCAGTTAGGGGCAATCAGGAAGGCAGGCAGGCGAGCAGTTGGGAGCCAGCAGTCCCCAACTGAGAGGGATGTCTGGTGGGATCGGGTCTAAACAGGCAGTCGGACATCCCTCAAGGAGTCCCAGATTGGAGAGGGTGCAGGCTGGGCTGAGGGACAACCCCCCCCTCCCCTTGGTGCACCGGGCCTCTAGTTCTTAAATAACAACATAAGAATAAGTGCTGTGTTTCCCATACTCAGCACTTATTCTTATACTGTAAACCTACTTTAGCTCTACCTTGTATTTGTAATTCTTTTTTTTTGGATTAGTCTTTAGAGCCATTTTAGCAGACAAAGAATCCTAGTTTATAGGTATTATTATTCTACAGGCTTTTCTGTTTTGCTCTTTTGCCAAAATGATACTACTTAACTTCATACTCTACTTATTTATCAACCTTGGCTGTGTGACCTCCTTATGGCACTAAATTATTCCCCACAATTAAATTGATTGCATATTTATTGACAAAACATATGCATAGATGTTCTTTACTTACATATGTAGTTTGAACTAAACAATGTTGTTGACTAAACTATTATGAAGTCTCTTCTTGCTAAAACTTTGAAATTTAGTCTATATGTTTGTCTTAGGCTATCAGTGCTGTTACTGTTATTTACAGATTAATTCTGAGATTCTGAAAACAGTCTGTGCTACCAGATACTAATCCAACTGACTGAACAATTTTAAGTGTTAATGGCTGGGTTAAAATAATTTTTTCTCCTATTGTTATTTCATGCCTCAAATAACCAGTGCTTGGGTTTATGTTTCTATAAATGGCACACACACTCACGCAAAAGGGTCTTTATAGCAGACCCTAAAATGACCTTGAGGATTTCCAAGAATGTTTTCCAATGGAAAGAAAAGTGTAAATCTTGTATGTAGTCCCATGTGAAACAGCTTATGGATCCACGTCAACAGGTGGAGCCAAGACAAATGGTCTTAAGCTGCACCCCTGTAAATATGTTCATCATGAGGAGACAAGTTTTCCAGTGAATCAAAAAAATCAATATGAGTTTTTTGTTTTTTTTTTACTCAATCATTCCCAGTCCCAGCCCAAGCCAGAAAGTCTAAGGGGATCTTCCGTGGTCTGTTTTGAAAAAGTCTAGGTTATATATTTTGCCTGGAACTACTTATAGAGAGCTACCGTTGCAATTTTTAGAAAAGAACTGTGGTCACTTGGGCCAGTGTCAAGGTAACACTTTCCAAAATAAAACGACCACGGAGATTTGCACGTCCCAGAGATATTTGAAGTTGATGGATTCTGTGGTTACTTAAAGATCAGCTGCTCTTATTGGATTAAGTGGCATTGGGTTATGATCTGGATACACTAATTGGGAACGTTCCGAAGGCACTCCTCTCATTCACATGACCTAACGTGTCATTATTTCTGACCTCTCCTCATCCCAGTCATTCTTCCCTGCGAAGTAGGCCTCTTGGGACTTGTAAAACGACCACCTCCCTATTGCATATTAGTCACCGGCTTGTGATTGACGGGCACAGGATACAGTGGCATCATTCCTGTCTGTTATCAAATGGGTGATACATATACTTACTATAGCATATGTCAAGCCCTTACTAAGCGGTAAGCGGTCACTAAATTATTATCATCAGGGCACATGCCCCAGTTGCCGGCTCAATCCCAAGTAAGAGGCAGCCAATCCATGATCGTCTCTCATCATGATGTTTCTATCCCTCTTTCCCTCTTCCTTCCTCTCTGAAATCGATACTTTTAAAAAAATGAGAAGTTCTCTCCCTAACACAGAGAGAATGGCTTGCAGGCAAAGCAAATGTAAAGGATGATCCTCACACATGGGAAAATAATGAAACACAGAGATCGTGCTAGAAGTCGTGTGTGCTCTATCAGAGTTTACCTTCATCCGATGGAAGCAGAAACTGAAAAACAGTGGCTTCCATGGAGTGGAAGCTTGTTTTTCTCTCGTGTAAAAGATGTTAGTAGTAGCTGCCTAGGGCCAGAACAGCCAGCACATGTGCTTTTAAAAACTCGGTCTCCTAGCTTCCGCTGCACCATTACTTGCCCTTTCCAATTGGCTTTTATAACCTCAAAAAGAGAAGAGGAAACGCAGAAAGAATTATCATCTGGATTAGCCCTCTTCCAGAGCTTCCTGGGAGTCCCCATTGAAGGGACATCCGCTTACATAACACTGGCTAAAGCTTAATCACACAGTCACCTCCATCTGCAAGTGAGGTTGGGAAATACAGTTTATTATTTTTTTTAAATTACAGTTTACATTCAGTATTATTTTGTATAGCACAGTGGTTAAACAATCATGTACTCCGCAAAGTGTTCCCTCAATATTTGCAGTACCCACTTGGCACCATCCATAGTTATTACACTGTTACTGACTGCATTTCCTACGCTGTCCTTTACATCGATGACGATTCTGTATAAAGGGCCACGCTGTA
Organism: Corynorhinus townsendii; assembly: GCA_026230045.1. Taxonomy (NCBI): domain Eukaryota; kingdom Metazoa; phylum Chordata; class Mammalia; order Chiroptera; family Vespertilionidae; genus Corynorhinus; species Corynorhinus townsendii. The sequence continues at coordinate 6,478,356 of JAPDVU010000009.1, forward strand.
CTTCTCAATCTCGTCACCTTTTCACCCAAATCCCCTCCCTTCTAGCAACCATCAGTCTGTGCTGTTATCTATGAGTCTATTTCTATTTTTGTTGGTTCTTTAGATTTCACATACGGCATCTGTCTTATTTCATTTAGCATGATACCCTCTAGGTCCATCCATGCTGTCACAAATAAGATTTTAATCTTTCTTATGACCAAGTAACATTCCATTGTGCATATCTACCACCATTTTTTATCCACTCATCTACTGATGGGCACTTGGGTTGCTTCCATCTCTTGGCTGTTGTAAATAGTCTATAATGTCTATGTCGTTTAACACAGTTTAAAGGTTGTATATCCTGCACAGTTTTAACTTGTTTTCTACTAACCTCAAGTAAATCTAGATGTCTTTGTTCTGGTGGTAAAGTCTTTTGAAATAACTTTATTTGTAATATCTCAGGATATCTAGAAATCTGGGAAATAATAATTAAAAGCTATGTTGAGTATTTTCACTTAATAAAACATCTTCCCATTTACTCTCAATAGTTTGGCCCTACCTACATTATGGCTTCTGTTATGTGTCAATTTCTCCTTTTATCTGGACTTTTAGACTTTGGATGCTAAACATGTGTCAAGAAAATGAAGAAATTAAACTATTTGGCTTCTCTCATCCACTGTATTCCATTTGTCCCACAAGTAATAACAATAACTGAACACAAGTCATAAATGTGAATACCAGTTTGTAATTACTAATTTAGGAAACGCCTTACTTCTTGCATTGATGTTCAGTAGGCCTAAGTTCTTCTGTGCCACGGTCTCCTAACATTTTCCATGATTCTTTGCAATGAATCGCGGTCACTTAAGTGGTTTTCTTTAAAACGAACTATGAGAACAGATGGTCCAGGCAAGTATAAAGCTCAGCTGCCTATTCCACAACAACTGCGCGGCCCTCAGCGACACGGGGAATCTTGGCAGCCAGGAAATGTTTATTGTTTTGGAAAGAGGGTGGGTCAGGATGGGATTTCACTTTCACTCTTTCCTAAAGGAAAATATTCACCCAACGGACTTGGTATGACATATCAGAACTGCCCTCTCCCATTGTCAACACTTAAGACAGGGAATGGCGAAGACAACTGGAAAGGTAGCCAGAAAATCAACTGCCTCCCAGCCAGGCAGATGCAAATTGTAGCTGAAGCATGCTAAGAAGGATGGCAGGAGGCCAAAGGGTGGGTGGATGGACAGAGGTTGCTTAAAGGGCACTGAACGAAGGCTCTGGCCTGTGAAATTCCAGAGGGACACGATGGCATGGTGACACAGGTCGAGGGTAGGACCAGGCTCACACAAAGACTGCTTGTCCTCTGTGCCAACCAAACCGTTCGTTCATTTCTACTTCAAAGCCTCCATGCAGCGTGGCATTTGAGTTACTCCTCAAGATGGCCCAAGCCATCACCTGAAAGACCACCTCCAGCTAAAGACAAAATACGTTGGGTGGGAGAGAGCCAGGCTGTCAGGCAGAGCACAGAAAACAAGAGGATGGTTGTCATGCACACACGTCTCTGCCTTTGATAAGAGTGCCTACAGGAGGATGACTTCTGCTTGGTTCTGCTTGGTTTTCAGAGCTCCTCTCGAGTGAAAATTATATTTTAGAAACCATCAGCCTCAACTAATTCTTAAGCCAAAGAGGCCTATTTGGGGGTGACAAGTTCTGCTCCCCTCCAGCTGGCATGCTGGGATTCGGCAGTTTAAAAGGACTCACGTAATTGCTTAGGTTACTGTCCCGAGGGATGGTATTTCATTACAAAATAAAACCCACTTCACTTGGAGGGAGGCGGATGAAGGGTGGAATGCGAAATACTAGTAGAGAATGTTGCATTTACAAATAGAAAATAGAAAAGTTCTCTAAGTTGCTCTTTAGGTGAATGAGTACAAGGCCAATGTTAGCAAATTGAAAAAAAATGCAAGGTTGGCAGTGAAGCGGACATCCAATCATGTGTCGCAGAAATGCACTCGATCAAGTAATTTTTTTCAGGTAAATTCTAATGGAATACTCAAGCAAGTTCACCCCCAAAAAGTGAATTCGTTTTCTGAAATATATGCGTTCCTAAGAATTGGACTACGTAATCACTTTTCATCAACCCAGCCACTGCACACTGGGCATCAGGAGAGTTCATAATGTAAAAGGCACCGTCATGACCCCAGGAGCCTGGCCACGTGCACTGAACCTGCTGAAAACTAAACGGGCCTGCCCGGTGCATAGTCTTCAGACTCCATTTCTTTGATAAAACAACAACATCCATGTCAACTCATGGGCAGAACTGCTCAGTGAGGGGCCTACCTCTATGACTTTAGGTGAAATACTATTTTATTAGGTAAAGGCAATATTCACGATTTAATCCTGCCATTCGGAGCATAGATTAATGTCCAAAAGATGTGTGGCTTTCCACAAGACATGGGCGAACCATTATGACAATGCTCCTGAAGAGAGTTCTGCTTACTGAGAGAGTCCAGGTATCTTGGTGCAAAGGACATTAAGAAGTCCCTTCCCCAGTCCTTTCCCATACTGCCAGGAGATATGGATGGACAACAGAATGTCAGAGACGCAGCTGGTGGGCCCCTCAGCATCGCTAACCGTGGTACAGGGTAGACCAGTCCTTCTCATCCGTGGCCACTCATTGTCACCTGTGGATGCCTGATGTCCATGCCCGGAGAGTTCGACTTACCTGGTCTTTGGTGTGTTGTGGGCATGGAAGTTTTGAAAACTCTCTTAAGTGACTGTATTGTGCAGTCACAGTTGAGAATCACAGGTCTAGATCGATCCAGCGATTTTTTTTAAAAATATATTTTTGTTGGTTTCAGAGAGGAAGGGAGGAGGAGCAAGAGAGAGAGAAATATCAATGATGAGAGAGAATCATTGATCAGCTGCTTTCTGCACGCCCCCTATTGGGGATGAAGCCCGCAACCCGGGCATGTGCCCCTGACCGGAATCGAACCTGGGACTATTTAGTTTGCACGCCGACGCTCTGTCCATGGAGCCACACCAGCCAGGGCGATCCAGCGATTCTTAACCATCTCTGGTCATAAGAGTCCCCAAGCTGCTTGACAAAACGTGTGTCTAATCGGGTACCCAGGTGACTTGCAGCAGGGCCTTGGATACTTTTTGGAAAAAGCCAAAAAGCAAAAAAACAGAATTCTTGTCTTGACTTATTTGGTTAAGCCCTGGGCTCGTCACCTGCTGACAGCTTTAGCTATGTGAAAGTTCACGCCGGATACATAATTCTTAATTCTGACAGTTCCCAACATTCATGGAAACAAAAACTTTCACAGAAGCTTCTATACAGTTGTGTTGCCACATGCAATGCCAAGGGCAATTCCAAATTCCCATAAGTCAGGCAAGTCTCCGGCCAAGAGAAAAACAGACAGCACTCAGGGAATTCAAGGAGAATTCTTTTGTGGATTCTTTTTGCTTTAACATACAAAATTTTATTTTAGAAATGTATTATGTCTCTGGCCAGCAATTCCACTCTCAGATATTTCTCCTAGAGAAACCAAAACACTTGTGCAAAAATACTTAGCGCAGTTTTATTCACAAGAACCCAGTGCTGGAAATTGCCTAAAATATCTATCAACAGGTGAACGGACAAATACAATGAAGTATATTCACGCGATGGATGACTGCTCAGACTAAAATTCAAGACAAAACAAAACAAAAAACCATGTACTCAGGCCCTGGCCGGTGTGGCTCGGTTGGTTGGGTATTGTCCCATGCATACTCACACACACACATATATTAGAGTTCTAATAACATATAGATGGAATTCCAATTCTATGGCATCTAGGTCCTTAAAACTGTTTCTAAGTGAACATCGAATCGCAATGGAAGTGCCCTTTTATTCCTGGACACCCATCCTTTATTTGCAAGTGTCAGTCACAGCTATTTGCACTTGACAAAACTGAATAACAGTTTGCTGTGACAATGACCAGGCTTTCTCTCTCTCCCAGATACACCAAAGAGGGAAGGAGACAGCTGATGAAATCCTGGCCGGGCAGCATTTAAATGATTACTGGCCTTTTAAAGTCATTGTATGGTTTGAAGATTCTTTTAGACATTTCCCTTCAAGGAGCAAAGGCTCTTCTATCAAAAACACTGAGACCACCAGGACTTCAGAGCCACCTCGAGCAAAGCCAGCCTTTGAGGACTCGCTGCAGACCGCAGCAGACAGCAGCTCAGTGGGGGATTCCTGGAGAGAGCTGGAGGAACCCGGAGGCTGCAGGCTGCCCAGCTGCAAAGCCCAGGAAGGCCTTTCTTCCTTGCGCGGAGCTAACACTTTGAACTAAGTGGGGCATCACCGTGACTGCGGCTCCCGAGGGTGAGACTTTTGATCCCAGTTATTCCCGAATTGGGCATCCTGTGATTTCCTCATTCCCTTTTCGGACTTAAAATTGAAAAGCCAAGTTGTAACCAGCAGAGGGCGGAAGATATTGCATTTCAAAGTGCTGAAAGTAGTATCCCAGGCACTAATGCAATCTCCCCAAGCAAAGGAGCAAGGTGGAAATGCATGGTTATGCAAGGTAGCTTTTCTGCGTCTCCCCATGGTGCTCCTTCATTCTGAACACAGTCCCTTCATCAGACCTCCTATCTCTCTAGGGCAGTGGTTCTCAACCTTTTTAATGCTGTGACCCTTTAACGCAGTTCCTCATGTGGTGGTGACCCCCAAGCATAAAATTATTTTCGTTGCTACTTCATAACTGTAATTTTGCTATTGTTATGAATCGTAATGTAAATATCTGTGTTTTCCGATAGTCTTAGGCTCTACAGCGACCCACAGGTTGAGAACCGCTAGCAGGGTCGCCTAAGACCATCGGAAAACACAGCTATTTACATTACGATTCATACCAGTAGCAAAATTACAGTTATGAAGTAGCAACGAAAATAATTCTATGGTTGGGGGTCACCACAACACGAGGACCTGTGTTAAAGGGTCGTGGCGTTAGGAAGGTTGAGAACCACTGCTCTAGAGTCTCTGCAGGATACAGGGCTTGGCATTTTCCATAAACATCCACAAGTTGTCGTGGTTTGGTGGGGCAGACACCTCCTAGTGCTGTTACTGCGTGCAGACCTGCATTCTTCCCCGAAAACTAGAGCTCAATTAATTGGTCAAGAGCAGCGAGACATCTAAGACTCAAAACGTAAGAGTCCCTAATGCTGTTCACTCACAGGATGAGTTATGATCGGCCTAACCCAATGTATCTGTTAGGATCGGGGTAGCTTCCATAACAGACCCCAACCCTTCATGAATTAACCAAGGAAAAATTCATTCCTCATTCACACAGGCAACGTTCTATTTGGTAATTCAGAGACGTCTTGCATGCTGTCATCTTCCTTGGTCTTTGAGTACTTAGCTCCCAGGTACACACACACACACACACACACACAGAGAGAGAGAGAGAGAGAGAGAGAGGAGGAAGGGAACACACTCCTTCCACTTCCTCGTGGAGGAGACAAGATAATTACCAGGCACATACTATTGTCAGGATCTAATCACGTGGCTTCATCTGGACCCAAGAGAGGTTTGGAAATGTGGTCCTTATCTAGGAAACTCCTCCTTAGCAAGCATACTAGACTATGGGGGAGAAAAACGCAAGATTCTCTGCTGGGCAGCTGTTCGAGTTGGCAGTGACAGGTCACCATAACCTTGCTCCCCTTTGCCAAGGATTAATTGAGGATAGCCACTAGACGCTGCTGCTTCTGGAATGCTTTTGTTTTTCTCATAAAAGGGATAGACTCATTTGACATGACTTTTAATTTCCTCTCACTTCCTCTTTTCTCTTCTCTGGAAGGAGGATGCAATAACTGAGGCACAGTAGTCATCGGGTAAATAAATAGGAGGGAATATGGACAAGAGCCAACACAAAAAGAATGCTTCACAGGAAAAAGGGAGAACCCCAGTCTTAATCAGTCTTAGAGGAGCTTGAGTAAATCTGGGTTCAGCCATTTAGTCAGATGTGTATGTGACCATAGAAACCCACTGAATTACTTTCAACTTCAGTGTTCTCTCTTGTAAAATTGGGATAACCAGGTACATATTGCTGAGTGTGAAGGATTGTGTAAATTCAATAAATTGGCTGAACCCCGAAAAACACAATGGAGAAAGGGCCTTTAACACTGTGTAGTCCAGCTTCCTTATTTTTTCCCTTTTATTTATCATTACATTTGTCTCTAAGGACAATATTATATTTTAAGTTGGTAGAAATTCCCATCAATTATGAAAAACAAAAAAACAAGCAAGTAGATATATGAATACCTGCCCCTGCTCCCCCAGCACACACACACTAGTACATACTGTCAGGCCTGGTCTGTGATGTGCAGTTATAAGGCAAAACTATAGCCATTCCAACCCTCTTTAAATGAGAACAATTCCATTTTTAGCTGTTTTACATTTAAACTCCTAGGGAAAATGTCATTTCCATAAATGTTTCTGCAGCTAGAAACATGTGGACTCTAAAGGATTATGTAGCACCTTCGTATAACACATCACCTAAGCCAGATACTTTTGAGAATGATGAGAAGTAGTAGAAAAATTACAATGAGGCATATGGTAACTCAGGATTGCCCCAGGTAGACTAAGAATGTGGTCCTCTGAGGTTTAAATGTGAATGCTAGAAGCCTACCTTACAGCACCTTAAAAAAAATGGAAGGAAAATTTTTCTGTCTGCTTTTCTCTATTAATTTCTCACATACCCACCCTTACATGTTGCTGTCCATGGCTGATAATGTGGATACATGATCGTCGATCCCCAGGCACCTTCCTGGCCCAGAATGGTTGGTTGTGTACCAGCCATCGTGTTTACATTGGAAAGAATGGGCACCTTGCCTGCTTCCTTTAAAGACATAGCACAGCAATTGTATATAGCACTCCTGCTTACATCTCGTTAGTCAGAACTAATTATAATACCACATCGAGCTACAAGAAAGTGATTCTCTAGGTGTAAATGAAGCAAAGACAATACCCGTGGAACCGAACGTTTTTTGCTACCACGACAGGTAAGCATTAGGTACGTGAATGGGCCAGATGTCAATTCAACATTACACACACAAAGAAATTGTCAGATAAGAAAGTTTCGTTTAATTCTTGCGTCACTTTTCAATGTTTGCTTTAACACTTCTTGCTACTTTCATGTAGTGAGCACTCAGTTGATAGTAAGTACTATTGAAATACAGTCCTTTTTTGTCAAGAAGCTTGAAATACTTGTGATGAGAGAAATCAGCACAGTAAGTGCAATGAAGACACATACACACACACAAAACACATATAGATTGTAACAGGTATCCTAAATGCTCCAGGGGTGAGATTATATAATGTGCCCAGGCCAAAAAAGAGCTTCTGGTAGCCCTTGGAATTTATCTGGAACTTATAGACACTTGCTTTGGTTACAAGGAGAAGAAAGGAGCAGGCACTTCAAAAGGGGGTGATAACATGGATGGAGGGACAAAAGCAAAAGTGAGCCACATAGTAGAAAAGAAGCAACTCAGAGCACAAGATACTTGCGAAGGAAAGGTGGAGGTGGAGGGGAGAGGAATGCATGGAGACAGCAGACTTTGATTCGCCTACTCGTACCTGTTGGCGGAGCTTTTGCATATATCTACATAAATCATGCATACATTTGTGCTCATTCTGGGCATCCAAATGGAGAAAAAGAATTTATCAAATACATAAATTCAGGACAAGATCCCTAAAGTGTTTTTTTTTAACCAGTGAAACACTGCCCATTATTATACAAGTGACCTCATGGACCACAATCTCACAAATTCTTCAAGTAAACTATTCTCACCTCCTGTTTTGGGAGACTCTGTGTCTTCAAAGAAGTGTTCTGAGGTGAAGGAAAGGGGTGATGGTGTTTCTGAGATCAGCCTCAGATTCTTCTGTGCATTTGCTAGGCAGTGTGTCAGATCGAATACATTTTGTAAAAAATTTCTCATTTTTTGGAATGTGGTCGGAGCGACTGATTTTGTAGAGGAAGTGCACAGGGAGAACTCCCACATGTATGATAAGAATAGTTACTGTAATCCTCTCAGTCTTCTTGCTCATCCTGCCAAAAGCAGGAAGCTCCGAGAAGTAAAGACATTTAAAGACAAATATCTCTTCTCTCTCTCTCTCTTCTTCTTTACATCTGAAGTTCAAGTCCATCGTTCTCATTACCAAGTAATTCAGATGTTATGCCCCTACATGGATTAATCTAGCTTGACATGTTTGCTCACTAAAATCAGAAATAGGAGAACTGAACCCAAATGTTTGCAAACTTCGAAGTCATGCTTTTGTCCTAAAGGAATATTGTGTATATTTGTATTTGATTTCTTCAATTCACAAAAGATGCTTAAATTCTTTTCTCAATGGATATTTCCTAGAAACACATCCCAGCTTTTTACCACCAAGAAAGGCAAAGTAAAATGTCCTCTTAAATAAGAGATTATACTTCTCCGCTGAGAAAATGAAAGTAGGTAACTTGACACATTGCCTTCTACCTGCCATTTTGATCAGCAGAAATTATGGTCTATAGCCTCCCCTTTCTCTGGTCTAAGGAGACTTTTATTAAGAAATACTGGAATATTTGAATCTTTATGGCTTTCCAACACAATATATATGAAATGCTGGGATGTTATGACCCCTGAAAAGAGGTTGGTTAGATTTTCCAACTGCCAAGTTACCAGGGAGAGTGTCCCGACCTGGCAACTCACAGCAGCCTTGCATCTTATTTGACGCCCCCACCTCCAGACACAAGTAACTTCCACATTATTCTCTAAAGCAGTGGTTCTCAACCTTTCTAACGCCGCAACCCTTTAATACAGTTCCTCACGTTGTGGTGACCCCCAACCATAACATTACTTTCATTGCTACTTCATAACTGTAATTTTGCTACTGGTATGAATCGTAAAGTAAATATCTGTGTTTTCCGGTGGTCTTAGGCTCTACAGCAGCGGTTATCAATCTGTAGGTCGCGATACACAGGTTGAGAACTGCTAGCAGGGTCACCTAAGACCATCGGAAAACACATATTTACATTACGATTCATACCAGTAGCAAAATTACAGTTATGAAGTAGCAACGAAAATAATTTTATGGTTGGGGGTCACCGCAACGTGAGGACCTGTATTAAAGGGTCGCGGCATTAGAAAGGTTGAGAACCACTGCTCTAAAGTAACTAAAACAGGGATTGTACATCTGAGATTTTTCTATTGACTTTAAGGCATTTGCATTTCGGATTGAGAGGCAGACACAGAAAGTAGAGCTTAGAAAAGAAAGCAGCACAAGCATGGATGGAAAAAGGAGAGGCAGCCGTGTCTTTGGTCTCTAAATGAACATCCTTTATTCTCCCTGAGAAGCTGGATTTGGAAAGAACTTCAGCCAACCAAGTGGGGGAGAGTGGAGGCAGGTCAACAAGAATCTTAATAGCCAACTATATGTACCTACACGGCTACCATGATGGTGAGGCAATACATGCTCCAGTTTAGCCCAAACCCTAGTGTTCTAGCTTCAGTTCTTTCTGACCTTACTTCATGACAGACAAAACAAGATGATTTATCTGACTTTGACTGTTCAGGAAATGAACACCCTCAGAAAGACAAAAGTAAAAGAGGTTCTTTGGTTTGATGTCAACAGATGACATGGACAGCCAAGTCCTCAAAAGAGCAAAATCCAGGTTGGGAGTAGTTTATTAACTTGACATTCTTTTGTCTTCTTGAGTATAATTCCCAGAACACCTTCTTGACCATGGCAATGCGCCAGTTCAGCAGCTATGTTTGCCACCCAGCTTCTTTCCCATTCACCATCCAGTGTTCTATCAGATCCAACACATACACTCATTTATCCCCAATTCTCTTACCTTTCACAGGAAACTGCCATCACATACAAATATACTTGTAAGATATTACACATCCCTTTTATTCAGCCTAAGATGTCATAGTCTCATTGAAACATGGCGAAGGTTATTGGACGCCTCGAATCCAGTAGTCAGGAAAACCTACAATAGAGGCTGACAACCATGATGCGTGTTGAAGATTCTGTCTTTATTTTTTTCCCTGAGACTGTATCAATCCACTGGGCCATTTTAAGGATTTGAATTGCTTTGCCAATATTTATTTGAGATGCAACTAGAAGCTACAAGCCGATTATGAAGCTGGGAGGAGGAGATGAGGAACATTTATTGAGCTAAATACATTGGCAGCGACTCATCCCACAAGAGGAAGATAAAAATAAGTGAAAATAAACAATTAGTAATGTGTGTCATTTAGCTCACAAATGTAGTGTGTGTTTTCTTGAGCTGAGTAGGAAACAGTCTATAACTGCCTATACACATGTCAGCTCAGAAAGGCAATACAAGTTTTCTAGGGCTGAATAGTGCAAACATTAAAAATAATTGTGTAGCAGAAAGAAATGATCTTTCAAGCATTTTTTGGTAGAGAGGACCCTGAGGTGTCTCCTCGGCATGAAATCCTAGTCTTCCAAAAATGCTGAGAGTGACAGGACATTAGACATTAAAAAGTGATCACAGATTTCATTGTTGATGTGTTCTTTTGGTGAATATGGCTATAACAGAGTGATTAGCTGAGGTGGGCTTCGTGCCCTCTGGGAAAATAGAAGTCATGACTTCTCTATGTCTGGAATTGGAAATTGCTAAAAAAAAAAAACAAAAAACTACTCTGTAAGAAATACTTTCTACCTTAGCCTGGCAGGTAGCTGTAATAACCCCAATTATTACGCCAGGATGGGGTCTTCATCCAAGTATGCAGGAAGGAAAGAATAAATAGAGAAGCAAGAGCACCAGGCAGGGGTGATCTAAGCAGCATTTTCTTCAGAACCTGGGGATGCCCACTGGGACAAAATAGCCAACTTTGAGTCCAGGGTACTTTTTAAGGAGAAGTGAAGATGGAGGTGAAAAAAGTGGGCAGACTTTGATTCCATACAAAACATAAATTTTGACACAGACCTTACACCCTTCACAAAAGTCCCCTCAAAGCGTGTCATAGATCTGATTGCAAAACATAACACTGTAAAACTCCTAGAAAATATCATAAGAGAGAATCTAGATAACTTCGAGTATGATGATGTCATTTTAGATACACGAAAGACACAATACACAAAAGAAATAATTCATAACTTGGGCTCTATTAAAACTGAAAACTGCTCTGCAAAAGTTACATCTGATACAAGATTATTATGTAAAATATATAAAGACCCTTAAAATTCAAAAATAAAAACCTAATTTAAAAATTAGGCAAAGGATACGAACAACAGACACCTCACCATAGAAGGTATTCAGATGGTATTAAGCATATGAAAAGATGTTTTATGTCATATGTTGTTAGGGAAATGCTAACAACAATGACACACCACTGCATACCTATTAGAATGGTCAAAACCTGGCATACTGATAACATCAATGTTCCTGAAGATGTGGAGCAACATTGCTGGTGGGGAATGCAAAATGTTCAGCCACTTTAGAAACAGTTTATTGATTTCTTACAAAACGATCATGCTCTTACTGTATGTTCCAGCAGTCATGTATGTACTTGACATTTACCCGAAAGAGCCAAGAACTTAAGTGTACACAAAACCCTGCTCATGGGTGTCTACAGCAGCTTTGTTCATGATTGCCAAAACTTGGGATCAGCCAAGATGTCCTTGAGTTGGTGAGTGAATAGATAAACTCAGACAATGAATGTACAGTATTACTTAGTGCTCAGAAGAAATGAGCTATGAAGCCATGAGAAGACATGTAATATGCATATTACAAGTGAAAGAAGTCAACCTTAAAAGGCTACGTACAGCATGATTCCAACTAGATGACATTGTGGAAGAGGCAAGACTCCGGAGACAGTAAAAAGATCAGCGTTTGTCAGGGGCAAGGGGAGGGGAGGTAGCAGAATAGTGGAGCACGAAGGAACTGAGGACAATGAAAATACTTGGTATGGTAGTCTAGCGATGAACACATGTCATTATACTTTTGTAAACCACCAAGAGTCAGCCCTAAGCTACACTGTGCACTTGGGGTGGTTATGATGTCTCAGTGTAGGTACCATTTTGTTAAGTGATGTGCATGATGGGGTAAGCTATGACCATGTGTGGGCAAGGGGCATATGGGAAATCTCTGCGCTTCCCTCTCAATTTTGTTATGAACCTAAAACTACTCTAAAAAAAAGTATTTTAAAAAAATAAAGGAAATCAAACATTTTCATTCGCAATTCTTGTTTTAGATCTACAAAAATGATGACTGTTTGAGGTCCCTGGCACAGTATACATTTAGATACACAAGTAAGTTAATGTCCTCACTTTCTGACAGCTTACAAATCGGGTTGAAAAAATGATCAACAAATTAGGTTGTAAGGATTCTGAACTATAGACTACAGCGTTCTTCCTAGTTGGGTGACATTTTAAAAAAAACAAGTGATAAAACTTCTATTTCCAGACAGTTTCCAAGGAAATAGTTCTGAGATGACTCCTGGGTTGGTTTATGTCAAAATTCACTGTTTTAAACAATTTTTTTTCTTCCTGAGGAGGCAAGTAATAAACATAACTCCAGAAGTTTCCTCTTTTTGTTTTTTTCTTATCATATTTTTATTGAGCTTTGTAAATTCCCCAAATTGACAAACCAACAGTTGTATTTTCCCTATAAATAAACCAGAGGGATGGAATAATTGGAATAAATATTTTAGATAGATATTGTAACAAATCTTCCTCTTTGTTCAAGCTAATTATTGGCACTTACAGGTCAAAACGTTTTCGTAGACCTACAGAGCTCTTCCACATAAGAGTTTCCATCACATATCTTTCCTAAGTCTACTATCTTTTCTCCAGTCAATTCATGAGGCCTGACATTTTACCTATCCGGTTTTTCTTTTTTTCCTGAAACCTTTTATTGATTGACTGATTTTAGAGAGAGGACGAGAGGGAGGGAGCGTGAGAGAGAAACACATCAGGTTGTTGTTCCACTTATTTATGCATTCACTGGCTGACTCTTGTCCGTGCCCTGGTCAGGGGTCGAACTCACAACCTTGGTGTATTGGGTTGCCACTCTAACCAACTGAGCTACACTGGCCAGGGCCAGCAGGTGGGTATCTCAGTAAAAGCAATGAAAATATGCAGATGGTATTTACCCATCATAGATCATTCAGAAAATGGCTTTTTTGGTCGGTCTGAATTTTGGGGCCCTATGGCCTAATAGTTTAAACATTCTTTTCCAGGCTTTTTAGATGGCTTTTTTCCTAGCATTACATATTTTAAACACAACCCACAGTTTTAAGCACAAGCCACAGTATATGTAAACTTTTATATGTAAACTAGAGGCCCTCTCGCAATCCAGGACCCCTCAGGGGATGTCGAACTGCCGGTTTCAGCCTGATCCCCCGCAGGTCAGGCCGAGGGACCCCACTAGTGCACAAAACCATGCACCGAGCCTCTAGCATGCATATAAGATCTTTGGTTAATCTCTTCTTGCCATCCCTCCTCCCCCTCCCCTCCGAGATTCCTCAAGCTGTTCCACGTTTCCATGCCTAGGCGTTGAGCATCTGCCTTCTGGTGGTCAGTGCGCATCATAGCTACCGGTTGAATAGTTGCTTAGGCTTTTATATAGGGAGATTTTTATATTTTCGATATAACCTATATTATATTGTATAGCATGCATTTGTGTATCGTATACACAAATATTTTTATTTTTAAAAATATATTTTAATTGATTTCAGAGAGGAAGGGAGAAGGAGAGAATCATTGATCAGCTGCCTCCTGCACGCCCCACACTGGTGATCGAGCTGACACCCTGGCATGTGCCCTGACCTAGAATCAAACCATGACCTCCTGGTTCATAGATCAATGCTCAACCATTAAGCCACACTGGCTGAGCCAAAAAAACATTTTTAAAGAAAAAAAAAAGCACAGAAATAGAAATGAACCTCTTTCATATTTTTTTCTCACACCTCAGTAGTCATTTTCTAGACCTGCAGAGATGTACAGCCCAGTTGGAGACCGCTAATCGAAAGCTTGAATGATAAAAATAAGCAAACCTATTTGGGGGCCAGGTCCTTCTCTCATAACCATTATGATCTCTGACAAATTAGAATGGTTGGTTGAGTGAATTAATTCACTTAAAGGACATCAAATACTCAGCACTATTCCTAGAAATTAGAAAGAGCTTAACCAATATTAAGGTAGTAGTTGCGGTTATTATTATAACATTTGTCTCAAAAGCATTAGACTTTTTGTTCGTGTTTCTGCTGGCCTTCAGCCTTACTCAGAGGAAACATTTTATGTTCAGAGTCGTCAGCCTTGGGAAACGGGTACATTCTGAATTCGCAGCCTTACTGCTCCCCGCAGTGTCCCTCCCGGTGACCTTGACGTTGTTCTGATCCCTCTGCCTTCCAGCAGCATTTGGGACTTCGCCGTTTGCACTTGCAGATTTGATCGTGTGTACCCTGTGTGCGCGTGCGTTTTTCCGCGAGAGACTTCTGGAGGAGAGAAAGACAGTGTCTGTTCCATAGACCTCCAGTCGCATCCCTTTACGTGAACTAAGCAAACACATGCTTTCTTCAGTCAAATTTCTTACTCTAAGAACATTCCCCGAGATGACAGGAATCTGTCGGCTTTGGAGAGGCGAGCCGTCTGTGAGCATCAAGGCCGGAGGTGAGGGCAAGGCGTTCTCATGGTCTTCTTCTCCGCCTCCCGCCCTGCTGGGTTCCTCTCACCAGGCATGGCCAATGCGCCCATCCTGTATTTCCTGATAAACGTAATATTCCTTTCTTTCTGTCTAACTAACGCCGCCATCATAGTTTGCAATTTGGAAAGTGCTTTTGCATTTGTGGCTGGAGTTGCATCAAGTCCCCTGAATGGCGGCAGCATGACTCAGTGGGGAGAGGGAGTGTTGGCTTTTTGCTGCTTGAGCCTCTGAAACCTGTATTCCTTTGTGTTTTCAAACTACCACTTCCTGCTTTAGGCACCCCCCCCCCCCCGCCCCACCCCAGACACACACACCCACTCAGAGCAGTCAGGTGTAAAATTAGAAAAGGACTAAAGAATATCAGCATGGAAAATGGAAGGCAACAGTTCTAAAAATAATTCGTGTAACAGCCGCGGTCCACTTGGAAACCACCGAGAGGGAGTCAAGTCCTCTTCAGACTGGATTTCTCAATCGCTCTTCCCCGGGGCCTCGCCTTTCTCAATACCTTCCCTGGGTCACTCCACTGGGACTTTATAAGATTGCCCAACATGGGAGGCAGGTTTCCTTTCCTATCCCAGATAGGCACGTGTTCCCACTACACTTTCTTCACGGTCAAGTCCTTCCTCTTACTGTCACTGTTTGCTTCTGCCCACCGTGCGGGGCCAGCCCTCGGCCGCGTTGTGAAATGTGTGAAGTGCCCTTCAGGCTCCCCCAGCTTCTGGCCCTTGTCTTTTGCTGCTCGAGGGGATGTCACGTAGGAGGATTAAGCCTGTTCCCTCTATCTCCCAATGATTAAAACTAGGGCAGGCTGGGAGAAGTGGTAGATAGGAAAGGAGAATTTAGGTTAGAATGAGAAAAACTTGAAGAAGAAGAAGGAAGAGAAAGGAGGAGGAGGAGGAGGAGGCGGAGGCGGAGGAGGAAGAGGAAGAAGAAGAAGAACAACAACAACAACTTGGAGGAGGACACAAAACAGCGTCTGGGTGACAACTGGAAGGATGGCCGGGAAGGGTGTACGCTGCCCGGCAGCCAGAAAGGGTGTGTCTCTAGTCTGGCTGGCTCTGGATTTTGCCCAGCTTGTCTCTTTTTCTTATCAAGATTCTGTAGAAACTTTCCAAAAGGCAGATTCATGTGTAAAAAAAAAAAAAAGGCTGTACCACTGCTGTATTTTTTTAAGTAATCCAGAAGAATGCATTTCAAATGGTGGGATTCAGACATCAAGCGTAAGCATTTTGCTCGTTTCTTGCAAGATTTTTTTTCTGTATGTTGCAGCCAAGGAAGAGAGCCCTGGTCTTGGAGACGTTTCTTCTTTCATCACAGTCCAGGGAAATTCAAAAGAGTTTGGAAACCATTTTGATTCTCAAGTAAAAGTTTTTTATCAATTGAAGTACATGCTGCATCTCGCTATGAAAGGTCAACAAGAAAAAATGGCTTTCCAGCCCTCCCCGCTTGGGGGGGGTAGCTACTTTTTCACCCAGTCCCCGAAAGCAGGACCCCCGAGGGTGGAAACAGCGCGTGCTCCTGACAGCTGCCAGGCAGAGATAATCACGGTTTCCCAGGAAATCGCCATGGGAATCGGTACACCGAGTGGAATTAAATGAGAAAATCTTGATATCGCTAGTGTCTACCTAGAGTCACAGACTGCTGGATTCCTTTCCTGTTCTCTTGCACGGTTTTTACATTTTTAATTAAGCAAGTTACTCGTTCTTTTGTTGCCCCTGCCAGCTCAAAAACCAAGGGGGCGGCGTTTCCTCTGACCGCTAGCACCTTTGCACTGCTCCTTCTGGTAATGTCGATAGTCGTGTTGGCCTCCATCACCAAACCATAAGTAGACAAATGAAACAGGACATCTAATAACATCGGCTAAAATCAGCGGTGTTTCTAGGAGAGACAATTCTAAACTGTGGGTGGGCATGGTTAGAGAACTTGGGATATATGGATTTTTTTTCTTAATTGAGCAATAACATTTATGAATACTTTCCCAGGCCTGGCCAGGTACTCAGTTGGTTGGAACATCAGTCCAAAGCATTAGGGTTTTGGGTTTGATCTCCAGTCAGGGCACATACGAAAATCAACCAAGCAAGGCATGAATAGGTAGAACAGCAAGTCAATATTTTTCTCCCCTCTTCCTCACACACAAGAAATAAAAAATTTAAAATAGAATACTTTTCCAATAAAACCATCATTTCCTAATATCAGCTACATATATATATGTATACATACTAAGTATGTGCATGTGTATGTGTTTGTGTATGTATATGTGTGTGTGTGTATATACATACACACACACACACACATATACATATCTACACTAATAAAAGAGAAACATGCAAATTGACCGTCACTTCGTGACACCCACCAGCCAATCAGGACTATGCAAATTAACCCGACAGAGATTGCAGCGGCCACGCCCCCCAGCTGCTCTGGGCCTCTGGGCAGCACGCACGCAGGCACAGAGCGGCCGGGTGGGGCGGGACCCCTGCTATGAAGGAGAGGGCAGAGGTGGAGGGAGCTACAGGAGCAAAGACTGATGGCTCTGGCCAGAGTGAAGACTGAAGGTTCCGGCCCAAGCAAAGACTCCAGCCAGAGCGAAGATGGAAGGCAGTGGCCAGAGCAAAGGCCTGGGTCCTGGGTGCTGGAGGAAAACTGGTGCCAGCAGCCAGGGGAATGAAGACCTATTGCACGAATCTTTGTGCAGTGGGCCTCTAGTATACATATATTTTTTAATGCATCAATGTCATATAAAACTGTCAAATGTCCCTGGTGTGTTAGTTCAAATTTAATGTGCACTGGTTTCATCGTCACCAGATTCTCTAAACATTCTCTCAATATTTATTTCATGAACACAATACGTGTTGACGTCGATACTCTTTCCCCTGCTTCCTACTTAATTCACTTCATGATGGTATCCAGCAGTTTCCTGAATGAAAGAGAGAACCATAAATATTTCATTGAGGCCTAATCATTATATCAAGTGCTTCCTGATCTTTTTTATTTTTTTGTTTTTCAGTGGAACATCATTTGGTCAGAGTGTGTGAAATGAATGACATTTTTGGATGCTGACAGGCTATTTGGAATATTTTACACATCAGTTTAATCACGTTTTGTTCCTTTACTTTTTTTCCTGCAGGTTGCAGTAGAGTACATTACTTCTAATATATTGCAATTATTAAGAGAATCCAGTATTAATATGATTTGCACTCTGTATCAACCCTAAAGTCTACTGAGTGGACAATTATCTATATCATAAAAACCCCATGGCCATGACATCATCACGGCGTTGCGACCCAATGCCAAAAGGCACCTGCTGAACGTCATATGATTTCTTCATGGGAATGAGTAAGTGTTGCTCTGTTCAATTCTCTTCTCCCAACGAAGGTCAATTTAAGTGCTCCTGAGAAGGAAAGGTTAGGGCAGGAAGCTATTCTTATCTCTGTCCACACCTGTCTGCAAGGTGGGCGGGGCTGCGTGCGCTGCGCATGTGCAGTGGGCCTCTGGTTTCTTGTGTAAGTACTGTGTTCAAAAGCCTGCCCTAGCTAAAGACTCCCCTCTCCCCTCGCTGGTCACTGAGGGACAGTGCCTCATTCCAAGAAATTTCAAATTCGGTTTTTACAAAGAAAAAAAATGGGAATATTATCAACGAATTGTTCAGTATCGCGAATATACTAACCTGAATCTTTTTAAAGTCATTTTTCAGTGATTTAAAATGATATGGAGAGCCAACTTAACACACTGCAGACGGATCACGAGCATTCTCGTGTTTTCCGTTCTAAGGCTTGTGGCCAATCACGAAAAGTCTTTAAAAATATATTAGCTTGTAAGAACATGTAATCACATCAAAATGCAATGGGTACTTAATTTTAAAGCGTGCCTTTAACATTTATGTAAAACGTTTTTTTGTACTTGTTCAATAGAAACTTATCTGGCCACTGGGTACAGCTAGCAATAAAACTACTGGTCCGCAATGTGTTAAAATGCAAATCCTAAATACTAGTCAGCATTTGTCCAAAATGAATGCCACCATTAGATGCCAACATGAAAGTCCGAGCAGCCAAAGTCGATTAAAAATACCTGTCAGATATTCATAATGATATCGTTAGGAGCTCTACTTGGATCAGTGATGTTCTGTTTCACAGGAAACGAGGTGTGTTTTTTTTTATATTGTCATTTTTTTAAATTAATTAATTTGTTTTCAGTATTACAAATAGTAGTACATATGTCTCCTTTTTTCCCCCCCATTGACCTCCCCCCGACCTCCCCTACCCCCCAGTACATGCCTTCACCTGCCCGCCCTCCCCCCCCCGCCCCAGTGTCTTGTATCCACTGGTTGTGCTTATATGCATGCGTACAAGTCCTTCGGTTGGTCTCTTACAGCCCCCCTCGCCCAGCCTCCCCTGTCTTCCCGATGTAGTTTGACAGTCTGTTCACTGCTTCTTTGCCTCTGTATCTTTTTCCCACCATTTCTCTCCTTTAAAAAGTTTTACCTTTGCAGACTAGAAATAAACATATAATAACAAAACAAAAAAATGTTTGAGTCCCAATTTCAATGTCCAACAGTTCTGAGTCGGAAACGGGGCTTTTTATTGTTCAAAAGCAAAGCTCCAGTCCTTACGCCCCCAGGAGTCTGAAAGGTCAGCCCCGAGGCAGAGCTGAAAGTCAAAGATCCAAGCTGCTGGCCACAAAGCTCCAGGCCCCGCAGAGCATCGCGAGAGGCTCCTTAAACAACACGCGTCAAACCCTGCTCTCCTGGCACTGGCAAGGGCTTACAGAAAATAACCCACACTCGGGGCTGCCTGCCCGCCAGTGTTCTCTGCTTGCTCTTCCAGATTCCTTCTCTGCCCGATTTCCACCCGAGGAGTTGAACTCTCGGGACTGCCAGGCCTCTCAGATCCTTCCCTCTGGCTCCCGGCGGTGCTCTTGGGGCGTCATGGCCCTTTGCCACTTGCCTGCTTGTGGGAACCCCTTTCATGTCCCGCGTGGTTCAGGGTTCCGGTTCAGGGTTCGGGTTCTGGAGAAGGCCGCACACAAATGAAGAGAGACTCGAAAAGTATTAATTTGGGAATACTGGGGGCCAGGCGGGAGCCCACCTCTAGTGGGAAGACTGCCCCCGCTCTGTCCTTGCTATCCCTTTTATTGAGACTATGGGATACACCCACAACCTTTAGGCAGGAAATTCCAGTAACAGAAATTTACATGAGACAAACAGAAGTGGAGGCTGCTTCTGCTAACAATGTTTCAACTAAACAGTAAGTGATTAGCTTCGACCTTTCAGAGTAATTAAGGGGCCTTCCAGAGTTCCTGTCCACATCTCTCTATTAGTGGCACAAAGATTGGTTTCCGGCACCTGCTGGGCTGGCCCCCTCCCATGTGCCCGGGCTCTGTGACGCAGCTTTCGCCTCTCTCCTCTCCAGGTGTGGCGTGTTTAGAGCTGCCCTTCCTGCTGGTGGGAACCTCTCGTCTGGGCACTTGGCCATCCCTGTTAATCCTTCCTTTATATCAGCAAATACCTCCTCCGTTGAGTTCTTGTCCATTAATCCTTTGAGTTAATTGAGTGTGTTTTATCTGTTCCCTCCCAGAACCCTGCCAGCTGTCCTTGGTCTGGTCCATCGCCATCACTACATGATCGGTTACTCTGAGTACCTTGTCACCCGTAGCGGGTAACCACCATTACGACTGAAAATTATAAGAGGTTACTCTACGTGAATGCTTAGCATAAGTTTTAAAAAGACCTGCATTATCCCAATTACAGACTCCAAGCAATCCTTTGAGGCAGGTACAGTTATTACTTCCGTTTTACAGATAAAGTCACTCGTGGAATCTCTCAGCCAGTAAATTGTAAGGCAAGCTTCAATCCAAGAATATTAACTACCGAAATCCTGCTTTTACCTCCTTGACCCTCTTTGTTCCCTAGGCAACTGCCTGGATGGCTAGGGTGAGCGACAAAAGCTTTAAAAGAAAAACTTAAACCATATGGATCTCAGTATTCCCTTTACCTTATCTTAGGATCAGATTCCTGCCTTGAGGGTCTATCTGTCCATAACTATAATGTTACATCCACCGTGATGACGTCGGGGGAATAAAGCCCCGTCAGCCACGCGTGAGATGTGTGAGCCACAGATACGTGGTAACGTGGACGTGCGGCGTGGCTGCAGTGGGGAGTGAGGGTGTGGACTACTGGACAGGGCGGCTGCCACAGAAAATCGGTATTTCTCACGTTAGCACTGACAGCAACAAGACGATGCAGACGCGGGACTGCAGTGACAGCCCCCACGTTGTTGTCGGGGCAGAGTGGTTAAGGGAGGACAGACCAGGAGGTGCCCCCAGGAGCTGTCCAGGGGTGGACGGCTGGTTCTGAAGATGCCCATCACCTGCTTCACACACTTGGCTAGCGAGGTCCTTTCTAATGCAAGTTTCCAATGTTTTCCCAAATGCTACTCATGACAGAATTTGCGTGTTTAATGAAATGCCGAAGCACTGCATTCCCTAGTCAGCAGAGCCAAATATCAACAGGACGACGATTGAAATTGCTTTTGAGAGCCACATTTTTTAAACTTCTAACGCCGCTTCTTCAAAATAGACTTGCCCAGGCTGTGGTATTTTGTGGAAGAGCCACACTCAAGGCTCACATGTGGCTCTCGAGCCGCAGTTTGCCACCACTGCCCTGAAGCAATGGCCTGTGAGATCCGAATGATCATCATCAACAATAACTGTTAGCCTAAGTGTTTTGGATGGCTATCATTTTTTTAAGGGTGCCTTACAAGTCTCTGTTTTTAATGTAAACTTGTGTTGTTTGTTTTCCGTCAATTTCCATGCACCTTTCTATTTATTTCCTCCCCTAATCCACTGCTCTCCCCTCTTTCAGATTTTCCTCCTCTCAACTGCATCTGACATTAGTGTCAGGAATCGGGGCTACGGGCAGCTGGAGGGCACTATGGCAAGAATAATCGGGCAGAGAGCACCTGGCGGTTGTGTGTGCCGAGGTGAGTAATGCTGATCTCCCGCTCTGTACTCCCAGCCTTTCATGCTCCCCTTTCCTATGAGGAAACAATGCTTCTCATTCAATTTTAAAAGTCAACAGGTTGGAATGGAGTCAGACAAAAGCAGAGCCACACAATTGTCTGGTTATAACCACACCTTTGTGGTACCTTGTTCCCCATGAGGACAAGTGTACATAGAGTTTGGGGGAAAGCGGCTGTCCTAATACGATTGTCCCCAAACAACACTTCTGTTTAAACTAAATATTAGCATAATATAGTTAAAATGTTTGATCCCACTTTTATTATTAGAACAAAAAATGAACTGCTGTCAAGGAAATCAGAAAACAGTGTGACACCTGCTCTGACCAGGTAAGCCAACTTTTCAGTCACCTGGAAAGAGAATCACCAATGATCATCTTCAAGACATGATGTCAAAAGTGTTCGGATGGCCCTAACCGGTTTGGCTCAGTGGGTAGAGTGTCGGCCTGCAGACTCAAGGGTCCCAGGTTCGATTCCAGTCAAGGGCATGTACCTTGGTTGCGGGCACATCCCCAGTAGGAAGTGTGCAGGAGGCAGCTGATCGATGTTTCTCTCTCATCAATGTTTCTAACTCTCTCTCCCTCTCCCTTCCTCTCTGTAAAAAAATCAATATATACATATTTTTAAAAAGTGTTCGGATGAACAAAAACCCAGGGGTTCCGAGTGTTGAGGAGAGTGGAGTGGGAGTGTAGACAAGGACAAGAACGGGGAGTCCCAAGGAGACAATCTTGCCTTGACCGTCACCTTTCACCTTTGTGTGTCGGCAAAAGTGTCACCCAAGGTGACCGTGGGTGGCCCATAGATATGCTCTTTGGAGTTTAATAGATGTTTTTATTATTGGGTTTTGTAAAATCTTTCAATAACAGTAAACTATGATTCCATTATGTTAAGGCTGCAATAAATGGTCACCAGACAAAGAAATGCATGCCTATTACATGCAGGGGTCCTCAAACTGTGGCCCGCCGAGGACATTTATCCGGCCCGCCAGGTGCCACTGCCTGTATTGCTTAGCAGCTGACTTGTCCCGGGCCCACAGTGCACATAGGAATTTGTTCATAGTTTGTTTTTTTTTAAAACTACAGTCTGGCCTTCCAACGGTCTGAGGGACAGTGAACTGGCCCCCTGTTTAAAAAGTTTGACGACCCCTGCTAAAGTTTCACTTCAGAGGAAATGTCTAAGATGTTAGTAAGCCTATAATAAAAGCAAACTCGTGGTTGTATACCCAAGGCGGGAATTTTGGAGTCAGAGCCCTCCCCTCAGCATCAGATACACACAGCCACAGAATTTCAAGCCAAAGCAAACTGACTCTATTAAGGGATCATTTATTAAGATTCTCTCACAAAAACACATGCCTTAAAGCCTCAAATGCATTGACTTGCTTAATGTTCATTTAGACACAGTGATTTGTATACAAGAAGTGATTTGTTCTAAGAAAAAAACAGTGCTTTCTTAAAAACAATTAAACAGCAAAACCACATAAGTCAAGGGAAATGAAATCAGTACCGTGGAGCTATCTGCATCCCCATGTTCATATATATATATACATATAAATATTCCCCCAAAATGTATACGCACTTTAACAGCTGATAGTTCAATTTGGAAAGTGAAATGTATTTTAATAAACACTGCCTTTATAATTATTCCAAGTGCGTATATACATTTTGGGCCCCCTATGTGTGGAATATGTGTGTGATATATGGTGTATATATATTTATAGAGAGAAAATGAAATATTATTCAGTCTTAGGAAAGAAGGAGGCTGCCACTGAGACAGCACGGACGTAGCTGTAGGACATGACGCTCAGTGAGAGAAGCCCAGCAGAGGTAAGTCGACTAGGATCTAACATATGACATGATGACTGTAATGAACAACACTGGACTGAATACTAGCAATTCGCTGAGAGAGTGAGTTTCAGGTGCTCTCATCCCCACCCCCCTCACCCCCCCACACACAGGTAACTATGAGAGCTGATAGATATGCCAAGTCATTTCATTATGTGTATTATCAAAACACCATGCTACCCACCTTAAATAGATCCATTTTAACGTTAAAAACCAGGGTACAAAAACATGCTTTAACTCAAGCTAGTGTAGGCGGTTGTAAGGAATGCACCACCTGGAGGGCACATTGCTTAGGGGCAAGGCGGTACCGGTGTGGGGGCAGGGAGGCAAATGGGAGATACCTTCCTCAGGCTCTCTGTGAACTGAAATGTGTCCTCAAAACGCAAGTCCTTCAGAATAACACTCGCGGTAGATGCTCCGCTTCTGGCCCTGCTGCCACGTGGCGGTCGCTCAGCCTGCCCGCCGGGCGCAGGCATGGCCTGGTTTATTTCTAAAGTTCAGGCCCGACTTTGAACACCACGGTCTGCCTTCTTCTTCCGTCCACCAAAGCACTGGACTTCGTTTTTTCTCAAATGAAATGAGAACAAACACAGAGGGCGTGCTGAAAGAGATCACCTGTAACCGGGGCTTCTCTTTGCAGACAGACAGGCACGGTTAGTGGGGGTAAAGGCTGGAGAAAGTCTAGGCTGTGACAGCGCCCAGGGGGACTGGAAACTTTAGATGTGCACAGAATCCCGGGAGGAAGAAGTAGCTGCGCTAATGCGGAGGGAAGGGAAAGGGGACCGTCCCTGGCCATTGTCCCAAATACGCCCCTTCCTCAGCCACCTCATGGAGAAGAATGAGGGAAATGCAGACCAATGGACACTCATTTAAGCTTCATTTTTCTTTTCTTTCTTGTTCTGTGTGTGTGTGTGTGTGTGTGTGTGTGTGTGTGTGTGTGTGTATTTTAACTCTCACCTGAGGATATCTTTTCCATTGATATTTAGAGAGAGTGGAAGGGAGGGAAGGGGAAAGAGAGAAAACACTGATGTCAGAGGGACACATTGATTGGTTGCCTCCTGCGCGCACCTCAGCCGGGCCAGGGATCGAACCTGCGGCCCAGTATGTGCCCGTGATCTGGAATCAGACCCACGACCCTTCAGACCATGAGCCGGTGCTCTAACCACTGAGACCTCCGGCCAGGGCTCATTTAAACTCCCTGAGGTAGAAATCGATGGTGGGAATTTTATAGAACAGTGATATTTTATGTTATTACTTATCTTTGCATTTACTGAAGAGGCAAAACATTCTGCTAAACACTCTCTCCCTATGATCTTAAGAGTTAAATCCTGGTCCGGGAAGCAAGTAATATGGGAAGACCGCTTAAAGTGGTGGGGGGGGGGGGGGATTCTAAACCATCATGAACCAAACTTTGATTTTTATGTCTTACCCAGATATTTCCATTTGAGTCCATTCCATTAAAACCCGGGAGAATTCTAAAAGATGTCATTTTATGTGCTGGCCTGAGAGGAGTCCGCCTGTCATTGTCTGTATGAGATGGCCGTAAAAGAGAGTCCCGGGAAAGAAAATGTGTTTATTTTCATTTAGTGTTCAGAACTTCTTCCAAAATCATATGAGGCTTCCCTCGTTTTAGATTTGAAAAGCTAGAATGGCATTTTATACATTTCGATTTGTGTTTCTGCTACTACCAGAGCCTTGTCAAAGCAACCACACGGCGTGCCCTAGTTTTTATCAACGTGTCTCCTCCTTCCAACAATCATTGATTTTTCTAGCTCTAAAATTTCCCAACACATCCATAAAACACACACTCTCTGGCATGAGTCATGGTAGTACCGTGATTCAGGAAGTTCATGACAGGACTAGCTAAAGACACCCAGTTTTTAAGACGAGATGATGTGCTGCTTTGAGCCATGGGAGTTAGGAGAAAATGGACACCATAAATTTGTTTATCGTGTGTAAACAGTAGTCTCAAATCACAGGCGATCAGTATTGGAGGGGAATCATCATCCTGACAACCATGAAGATAGACAAGGCACCACATTCTCCCGTCTGTTGTTTGGACACTCATTTTTCTAACCCCCTCAGAATATTAGAGGCTGACTGCTGAGAAGAGACTGAGGACACGAGGGGAACCCATAACTTTAGATTCGCAAGTGATTTTAGATTCTTTCACACCAAGTGTGTAACGGTCCTGTGCTTTCAAAAAAGATGGATGTGTGAAACTCCGCGACCAATACCCATGTCTCCTGCCGGGATCCCCCTTACATTCCCTCCCATCAGGGAGAGGACGAATATCGGCACATGTGATCTTAGTTACAGTTCTCCTCCTGGTTGGTCTCATCACTTGATATCCATTCTTTGCTTCCCATAGTGTCAGGGATAGAAGTGAGTTGAAAATGTAGGTAGTTAAGGCCACAATGCTATTCAACTCATCACACCAGTCTGGGCGCTCTATTCGTTTCTTGTAAAAGGAACAGAACTATCCAGCCACCCAATGAAAGAGGATATTCTTCAAAGTACATTTGGCAGATTATGCCCCAGCAGGTAACCGTGTGGGAAATGAGAGAGCTGCTCAGCCTGTTGAATATAACCACAATGGGCACAAAGTCCTTTGACTCAAGACTCTCCAGAATGAAACGTGTGGGGATGAACCCTGCCCAGGCGTAGTCATAGGATTCGATTTCTTCAGTGTTTTTCATGTGTGAGGTCTCTTTCTTTGGATGGGTGTATTTTTTTCATATGTAATATCTCAGTATTTTACATCAGGTTAGCCCTACTGCCCACAGAGCTGTTCTGACTGAAATCTCTCTGCCCCGATCTAGTCCGTATATTTCTCTGGAAGTCTAAATCTCGTCGTCACGTTCATTTACCTGCCTCCTGAGGTTAGGTTATCACATGCGCCCTCAAAGAGAGATTCCCAGGTCTGCCAGGGAGGACTAGCTACATAATGCACGGGACCCAGAACAAAATGCAAGCATGGGGTACCTTTTTAAAAAGCTCAGAAAAAGTATCATTGATGGTACTAAAATATAAAGCTTTACCCTTTGAAATGTATGTTTTCTTATAAAACATAGTCGGGATAAATAGCGATAGATAAGTAACAATATCGAATGATGAATTCCATGAAATTTATATTTTGATGTCATCATTTTCTGTAACACACTAAATGATAGTCTTTTATTAATGTGATACCTTGAGTATAAGGTGAGTCCTGGCTCACTTTTCTGCTGATGTATTTACTAGCTTATCCAAAAGTATCCTTTTGCAGCTCCGTTTTCAATGGGTCCGATTGAAAGCAGCATCACTTGCCCTAGAGACATGCAAATTTGCAAGTCTTTCTTGAAAAATGTGAATCTGGGGGAAGGATCGTTCCACTGATATAACTACCACCGGTGTTCTTAGGAGTATGTCTAGGCTGAGCAAACCATCACTCTCCTGTCAAGGTCCAATTTCGTTTTCAAGTGAATTTATACAATGGCCATGTCATAGTTCCTCTGCTACCCTGTCACTTGGTGAGGTTTTACAATGAACTGACAGTGCCTTCACGATTTGTACATGACTCAAAATTCCTATTTATGCTGTCACTGCATCTTCCATTATCAGAGAGTATCGGTTAAAAAAAAATTTCTTGTTCGTAATTGATTCACCAAATTCTTCCAACAAAAACTTATGAGTTGATTGTGACCATCTTTAAATTTAATTTCTAGTATGGGCTAAACTGTAACCAACGTTCCACCCCAAAGTTATATGTTGAAGTCCTAGGTCCCTGGACTCAGAATGTGACTGTATTTGGAAACAGGGCTTTCAAAGAGATAATGAAGGTAAGTGCGGTCCTGTAGATGGACTAATCCCATACGGCTGGTGTCCACAGAAGAAGAGGAGATTGGGGTGCCAGCTCGCACAGAGGAAAGATGATAGGAAGATATGGGGAGAAACAGCCGTCTCCAAGCCAAGGAGAGAGGACCCAGAAGAAGCCATCCTGAGGACTCCTTAATCCTGGACTCTGGCTCCAGAAACACAGAGAAACACATTTCTGTCATTTAAGCCACTTGTCTGGCACTTGGCTTTGAGCCCCAGAAAACGAACGTAACTTCTAAATCTATGAATATCTGCTTTGCAATGTTACAGTCATTTTCAAAACTGGACATTTTATAGCATTATTTTTTACTGTGGTGTTGTGTTGAGATATAGTTGACCCACAAGAGTCTGTTATTTTAGGTGAAGAACATGATGGTTAAATTAAAAATCATAGTTGACATACAATATTACATTAGTTCAGGTACACAGCAAAGTGAGCACATATTTCTGCACCCTATGAAGTGGCCACCACACTAAGTCTAATGACCATCTGCCACCATGCATATCACTATGATATAACAGACTCTCTTCCCTACACTGTGCATTACATCCCGTGACTATTTTATAACTGGATGTTGGTACCTCTTAATCCCCTTCACCTTCTTAAAGCGACAGCCACCTGTTATTTATGTTCTAGAATCCTGATATCTTCCTTATAACAGTGCAACATCAAAAAGAATGATTCACAGGTGTATTTTTTCTGACACTCAAACATATATGTTAATCTCAACATACCACAAAACCCTATATTCTGCTGATAGGGATATTGGAATTACATTGAATCTGTAGATCAATCCAAGTCGAGTGAACATTATTAGAATCATGATCCTTCCCATCAATGAAGTTTGCTTTTTCTTATTTAGATCCATGTCTATATCTGTTAATAAATTTTACAAATTTCTCTATTAAGGGATTTTTCTTTTTGTAAAATCTGTGCCTTCACATCTGTTGCTTTGCTAAGTTGTATCTTTTGTTATTTTCCTATCTGTTTATCTCTGTTTATGGAAGTACAATTGATTTCTCTATTTGCTTTTATATTTAATAAAATTAATTACGTCTCTTCTCATAATTTCCCTACACTTTATTTTTTTATAGTCAATGGCAGCATCTATATATGTGGCAGATTTATTTCATTCTTTCCATGTTTATACCATTTATATTATTTTTATTTTCATTAGTGTCTTCATTAGAACCCCAACTAGAATGTTAAATAAAAATGTACATTCTTGTTTTGTTACATATTAAGATTAAAATGTTTTAAATGTTTCATTAGAAAACTTTTTTATTAAGGTTTTTATCATACTTAAAACTCAACTTCTAGTTTGAGATCTAAGTTCAAAAATATTTTTCTAATGCAAATCAGCCATTTATTATTAAGATAAATCCCTATTGGTCTTGATGTAATAACTTTTTCATTTAATGCTACATTACATATGCAAATTTTTTTAAATGTTGAATTTATAGAAGTATTTATGGATGTCTTGTTTTAATGTTTTCAGGATAGCTATTGCTTTTCCAATTGTGTTAGTGTTTGTAAGAGCTCAATACTTAAATCTCTGGGGTGTTCAAAATAGGCAACTCTTCTGCAAATTATGATAATTGTATCAGTACCCTTTCATCTTTAAACATTTGATTAAAGGTTACGTTCCAATAAATTGATAAGCACTTTAAGGAACAGTGTTAAGTATAAGTTTTTACCATCAACATCTTTCTTGAGTTCTGTCACAAAGAGAGAATGACTATAACAGAAAACTTATGGCCACACTGATTTCTCACTGGGCACTTCCTTAATGGACCCTGCAAATGTGAACACATTATTCCTAACCCTAATGTTATGAAGTGGACACTCTCAATTTTACCATGAGAAAATGGAGACAGAGCTAGAAGTAGCAGAAACCAGAATCTAAGCCTCAGTCATGTGATTTCTTACCCAATTTCCTTCCTTATTTATCTATGTCACTTCTCCGGGGCCTCGCTCTGTAGTACCTGCAATCTTAAAGGCCCACAGTTCTGGAATTAGAACTGAATTGCCGAGGTATCAAGAAGGGGGAACTTAACTATTGCATCTTTACGGAGTTTATCCCTGTCTCCCAGAGGATGTCTTAGATCAGAAACTAAAACTGGAGGGAACCCAACTAGAAAGAGACCAACTAGTCCCACCCAGTGGCTTACAGATGTGGGAAGATAAGGAATCTTCAGGGGCACTGCCTCAGCCACGGTTGCCCAGGTACCTGGTAGAAGCAACTGGACTCTTAAAAGGTGGAGTGAAAGAAGTTGGAATTATAATGTCTTTCTATGGATGTCTAACTAGACGCTCTTCCCGTATTCACAATGATAAACGACCAACAGTCATACATGGCAGAGGTGGAACGATTTGAATCCATGGTCCTTGAGGGACTAAAGACTAAACCCTGGGTTTTTAAACTGGGCAGCACAAACACTCTCACAAGATTTAAAAATGACGGCGTACTCCATTTATGTAGAAAGGACTGGTTGTTTTCGAAGTTTGTCAATGTTTCTCTTATTGTAGGCAACAGACAGACAGACACACACACACACACACACACACACACACACACAAATCAGAAAAACAAGCACAGAACCTTAAATGCATCTGAAAAGGTCCTGGATTTATTTAGATTTTTAGATAGAACTGAACCTGATTTTCAATGGGGTGTACAGTGTTGGTTGTTTTCCTTGCCTTCTTGTTCTTTCTCTCTCCTTCACTTTGTATCCATTTAAACGTTGTTGTTGTTGTCCCTTTGTATTTTGGGTGAGGAGGGGGCGTCTTAGCACTTCTACTGGCAAGAACATGCTGTCCTTTCATAAACACATGGAAATTCTCATTTTCACTAACTTACTTTTTCTTTCCATGGAAGACTCTTTGGAAACACAGCCTCTCACTTGGAATGGCAGCAAGTGGTGAGAACCCATTTTCAGCCCGTGCCCATGGTTCCCGCAAGGCCAGTAGACTACCCTAGAATATTGGCGTTGGCCATGTCCTCAAAAAGTAGTCCCTCTTCCTTAGAACACGTCTGCAATCCTGGGTGAACCAATCTCAGGGTCTTGTTTAATCTTAGGAGACAGAAAGGGTTAACAATTGGACTCTGTTTTCTTTGCGAGTCTTTCCCGTTTGCCCCCAGTTGATCCTTAACCAACAGAACACTCCAATGGCTTCTGGTCTTCCATAATCTATTTTCTCTCTTTCCTCCCATTTGGGTTCTAAATGCAGCCAGAATCCTCTTGCTAATCTCACCAGGAACATATGGAAAACAGTCCAGTGACGCACAGGGTTGAACCCCGCTGTGCGTAAGTTAGATCGAGGGCCGCCCATCGATTGGAATATTCTGACCTTTTCCCCTTTAAAAAGTATATGAGGGGAAAAAATAGGTTTGGATGACATTCTGTGTTTAAAATATTCTGCATTAACAATTTAGACAACGTCTTCGGTCAAGAGAATGGAAAGTTGGCGCAGATCGCCAACATATATACTGCAAACCGTGGCAAAATAGCCAAAGTCTATTTTACACATTGCCTACATATGGACATGCAGTGTGTTAGAGAGACAGTTTTATGAAATGCCCAACATTAGAGGAAGTGTGTGTTTTTTTAAGTGACAAGTAATAAGTCATTCCTTGCATACATTATGAAAAAGACCATTAGAAACTGGATACTGTTGTTCTGATGTGTGTGAACGTCAGCTGAATCTGTGTAGAACTCCAGTAAATATTCAGTACATTTTTTAGTTAAAAAGTCACTTCCAAATGAACAAAGGAAACCGCAGAATTAAAAAAAAAATTAAACTGGAAAATCTGAATTGTGTAGGCCATTGATCCTGCCTTTGAAATGGAAAATCTTTTCTTTGGAATCGCATTGTTTAGACTTTTTAAATATATGTATGTAGTGTGTGTGATGTTTAATAAGTAGCTCCATATTTTCAAAAGAAGTGGAGACTTATACTTGGTGAAGAGAAAAATCTCTTCAACAAACGAAATCAGACATCATCTCTTAAATCAGTTAGTTATAGATGCAAATGTCTGGTGGTATGTCTTTTTGGGTGTGTTTAATCTCTTTGAAATTTTGTTGGCGTGTCAAATCTTTAGCAATCTTCACTCTTTTACTTATAGTCCACTTGTTATGTCAGATATTTCCTGAATAAGATAGCCTTTTTAAAATAATATTCAGTTGAAGAGGTGATGACGTATCTCTTTTCATAGACCAATGGTAGGCTCTTGGTGTTTAAGGAGTACTTTTACTACAGGGTGTGACAGAGAAAAACAACTAGTTCTAATATCTTATTCATATATATTTCTCACTTTTCCAGTAAAATAATAGTGTCTCTCGCTAATACGTTTCACATATAGACATGTAGCCATTATTCCTCGCCTAAATAAGTAGTCTTCCATGCCCTTGATGAAGTACAAAGTACAAAAGAAATGTGGAGGGAGGTGATAAGAGGCACAATGGAAATACTTCCCCTTTTCTATGCTTTGGAGGATGCATGGCAACAAAAAAGAACATTGCAAGTGTCCCTACGTCGGTAAACATTACTTGTATGGCAAAAATGTTGTCCTAATGAATGACACCATGTTTATACGGAATTGGAATGGAGGTGTAGATTGGTTTGTAAAATTTGTATTGTCCATAAATAGAAAGTCTTTTAACTTCCTTACATAGCAACAATAAAGTAGAAAAATCAAGTAGTAAATAAATCTATATATTTTTTCAAAATGCTTTCACAAAAATCAGTTACTTTTTTTTTCATGTAATATTGGTTATTATCAACAACCCAGGTATGAGAGATGGTATGTGGATGAAAGCATTAAGTGAAGCGTGGCACTATGGCTGCTGACACTGTGACGTTGACAGGAAAGGTGTTATCTCTTGTCTTCAAAGAAGAAAACTGAGGCTGTGGGTCCATCAGGTTCCATGGCTGCATGCAGCTGAGTCACATTTCATCCTCTAAGGGCCAGCCTCATTTCCATGCTAGGGTTTACCCCGGTTCCATTCCATACTTCTCAAAAAATGTAGAGTCCACGTTAATCAAAGATCAATTGGATTTCTTCTCGGAAACCTTTCAGATTCTCACTGTGCCTAAGAATCTCCAACCCCCTCCCCCCTTTTCCCCTCCCCCCACAAAACACATATCACGACATGTTTTCCAAGTTTTTGGATCCTGGGATCCTTGCTTTTTCCTTTTTAATTTCCCTTGTCCTATTAAAATCACCTGGGGCTGCTGTTGAGCAAAGCACAGTAATATACCTTGCACGTAAAAATAGAAATCGTGGGTTTTTTCCTTTATTGTGTTAACGTTTTGGAAAAGTAGTGCCTGATGTGCTGAAAGCAAAGAATGAAGCCTCCAGGGCACAGTTCCCAGTCCTTCTGTGCAATCATTTTCTGAGAATTCACAAGGGTCCCTGGGAGATGCCTCCTGCCTCCCAGACCTCTCTCTAGAGCAGTGGCTCTCAACCTTCCTAACGTCGCGATGCTGTAATACAGTTCCTCATGGGGTGGTGACCCCCAACCATAAAACTATTTTCGTTGCTACTTCATAGCTGTCATTTTGCTACTGTTAATGAACCGTAATGTAAATATCTGTGTTTTCCGACGGTCTTAGGCTCTATAGCAGCGGTTCTCAACCTGTGGGTCACTAGTTCCTCACAGACATGTATTTTGGAGGGGAAACGCTATTTAACCCTCTCTAACTTCCCCCAAAAAGCTTTTTATTAGGAGAAAAGGTGCGGTGACTAAAAATAAAGTTTGAAAATTTTAGGTGTAGAAAAAGGAACAATGGTAGCTTACATTATCATGCAGCAAAATGCAAACGAGGAGGATTCATTGAACTGCATGAAAAAGTGGAAGGGACGTGGTGGAATAAATTTGTCAAATGTAATGTTTTGCATGAGAGTGCACAAAGAAATGTAAATATATACCAAGATTCAACAGTACGCTCCAATATGATTTTCCACTGATGTTTTCAAATGGCAGACTGACATTGATTTTGCATTCCTCATGGTGCTTAAAAGTTGGAGATTGCCTATAGATACTCTTCCATCAGTACAGATAAATGCACTTTTTGTTTTTGTATAGTTGGGTTATGGAAATTATACATATTATTTTTGATATGTACATCTCAAATATCACAACTTTGCCATGACAGTTCATACACATCTGCAGAACTCTTAGTTTTATAGGAGCACTGTGATCTTTATTGTAGATAGTTATTATTAAGCTTATTTTATTAGTATTGTATAGGAGCAATGTGTATAGGTGGTGGAAAATTAAGGGGGTGAAATGTACGGTGACGGGAGATGACTTGACTTTGGGTGAACACACAGTGCAATATACAGATCATGTGTCATAGAAATCTACACTTGAAACCTACGCAATCTCATTACCCAATTTCACCCCAGTACATTTAATAAAAAAAAGAATAGAAACATAAACAAAAGGGGGGGGCTTGTATAACATGAAGAAAATTTCCCCATCTCCTACCCGCTTCCCAACCATTGCTCCAGCTTCTCATTCTTCTCTCCAGAAAGCAACCATCATTTAAGATAATTTTCCTTTTTAAAATCCCTCGGTGATCTTTCTATGACTTCAGGTGATAATACTTCATTTTATGAAACTTCCATTTAAACATGTGGAGAATTTAATAATCTCTTCTAAATGGCAATATAAAGTCTACCCAATGCCACTGAAGAAAAGCTAATTACAAACAAAATAAGCTGTACGTGGACATTTCAAATGAGACGAAATCCTTTCTGAGAGATACTTTCCTAATGTAGAGAGAAACAAGTCAACCCTAGTTTTAGCCACCCAAGCAGTTAAAAGTGAGGCTACACTTTAAATCATACATTAAATGTTGTTTATAAACTCTCTAGATGGGCTGGTGTGGGGTGGGGGGCTGTTTGAATGAGAGAGAACAGAACCAAGCTTTATAAGAAAACATGATATAAGTACCATTCTCTGATTCTGTTTGACTTCCGGAACCCAGATGATAATTACCCCGAGGCAGAATATAAGTGCTATCGATCTCAACTCTATTTCAAGTTTAAACTTTCAGGCAAACATGGTAAATCATAAAGGTAATTGCTTGTCAGGCCTTAAGCCTTATCCAGTTGAAAAGGGGAGGGGGTGACTTTAATTTGGTTTTATATACACCAGGAATAAAATAGAAATATTTCATCTCGAATGATGCTGGCATGTTCACTATGTATAAAGGGAGCGTTTTCAAATGCATGACTGGAGTCCTTTTCAGTAAATCAAAGGTTTACAGACATTAAAATGGCTGTGAGATTAGGAAATCCTCTAGGTCCCTGGGATTTTCATTGTATTGTGATGACAGGAACAAAGCTTCCCACTGTGCTTAGAGAATTTAAGCCACTAGTTCCTCCAGATTTCTAGATCTTTCTATTTTCACTCCAACCTCAGTGGAAGCTTTTCAGTCATTCCAACTTTTTTATTGGATCTGCCTGGTGGAAAAGTTTCACATCCTGAGAATGTCTAGTCTGCGGGGAGCTAGAGGGCAGAGAAAGAAATCAGAACAGGGTACTACCAATATCCTGGGTGAAAAGAGAGTCTTATATTGAAAAATAACAACAGCAGCAATAATCCAATAAGGCAGAACACACTAATTTAAATAAAAACAATATTTAAATAAAATTTGTTCATTGCATTTCTTTTCTTCCCCAATAATGTATTTGTTGTTATATAGCTATGTTCTTTGTCTTCATTGAATTTCTTCCCATAGCTTCTTTCTGTAATTTAACTTAATTATTAAGAATTGTGTGTCAGAAGAAAAATCCAGGTCTTGGGAACAGGTGGCTAAGAGAGGCTACTGGACACCAGTTCAGTGGAAGGCTGGGCATTGTCTAGAACAGTGGTTGCCAACCTTTAGGACCTCACGAACCACCAGTGTTCTGCGGACCACCAGTTGGTGACCACTGGTCTAGAAGACCCGTGGAAATTATCTGATTCTAGAGGGGTGTGCATCTTTAATTGATCTGCCATTAATTAGGTTATTTGATTGTTAAATAGTAAAAACCTGGGAGCAATTTAGATGTTTCCTGTTCTTCCAATGCCAATTATGTTTGTCTCCTAGAGACTATATATTTTTGTAAGTCAAATTCTCAGTTGAACCTCTCAACATCTTAGGGGTCTCCTCATTAATTAACGAGTTGAATAAAATCTTTGCTATGTGCTCACTGTAAGAAAGTCATATTTTTTAAAACATTTAGACTAGCAGCTGTCACTCATGGAAGCTCCATATCTCCTGAAGGTTGAAGTTATTTCATATGCAGTCAGTTCCATGACCTGTAGATCATATGAAGAGGAATTTCTCACCTACATTGAGCATTGCTTATCTTTCAAGGACCTGGTAGTCTCACAGAAATGACATTTGGAAGCAACGTCCATCTTAATTTCAAGTCTCTAGAGAAAATGCCGAAGGGGGGGAAGCAGTGTCTTCTTCAAACACACCTAAACTTTTCAGTATCATTGCTTTTGTCTATCTGCCACAGAGGTTAAGATCCCAGCCTCAAGTACCACCCTGGGGGCCCCTGAGATACTCAACATCGTAAAGGCACAGAAGTTGCAGAGAAAAGCCACTGTCCCGACCTTGGATCAACAGGCTGTGCTGCCCAGGACACAAGTCCCCAAGTCCCATCACGCTATGTCCTCATGCCTAACAGTGCTGCCTGTCCCATCAACATGTATGGTATGTACAACCAAGGTCAAGTTCCTAAAGGTGACAACTTCCCTTTCCAAAAGGCCAGATGGGAATGCTCTGTTTCCCATTGGTACAATTATTTGCCCACCCTCTTTGTCCCCTCCATTGGCCTGAAGGACATTACAGCACACGTAGAAGCCCCTACTAAATTTACCCAGCAAGCCTTAAACACCAGCCTGCCCTTACTGACCGCTGAGATCCCTCTCATGAGCGAAGCTGACCTCACACAGTATTAGGTTCATGTTGGCACTTAATAAACGCAAGTTGCATAAAGGTTATGACCACTTGTCCAATGGATTTGTCAGGAGGCAAAGAGCCTCCCTGAACTTGAGAGGCAAGACTCAGAGGATCCTCCAAGGAGTTGAATGAACCTGCTCAGTCTTCAGAGCAGTCAGGTGAGCTGCTGATTAGTTCTATTGCTATTTTGAGTTTCCACGTTGCAAGCAACAATTAACCACTAAATTCTTAGAAAAGATGGAGGAAGAGGGACAGGAAATCAATGCAGCGTTAGAGAAAGTAGGACATGCAGGCGTTGAGCAAGGATGAAAACACTGGAGACTCAAGAGTACCCTTGAACTCCACTGAATGAGTGATGGGCAGGAGCAGGTGTGTCCAGAGCCTCACTGAGTGAGGAGAGACCATGTGACATTGTGGCTATAGGGGCATTTGCGCAGCAGGAGGGCTGCACTTCTGAAAAGTCTTTGGTTATTAGGAACAAATATAGTTAAATGGCCTAAAAATAACATGGCAGCTCGGCCGGTGTGGCTCAGTGGTTGAACGTCGACCTATGAATCAGGAGGTCACAGTTCGATTCCTGGTAAGGGCACATGCCCAGGCTGTGGGCTCCATCCCCAGTGGGGGATGTGTAGGAGGTGGCCAGTCAATGATTCTCTCTCATCATTGATGTTTCTCTCTCTCCCCCTCTCCCTTCTTCTCTAAAATCAATAAAAATATATTTAAAAAAACAACAACACACGAAACAACACATGACCAACAGAAGTAAAGGCTGTGGAACAGTCTGACAGAAGTTCCACATTCTGGTTCCCGGGCCTCCCTTCCTTCTCTGAGTTTGGGTAGTTTATCTTTCAACCAAGGGATGAAAAAGAACAGCAGGTAAGGTTAATCCACAAAATGTAGGACACCCCCGTTACTATTAATTGCGATTCACTCTCTTTCTTTCTCAAGAGAAGTGTTGGGTTAGGAACTGCACAGGCTCATTAACCAAAGACAGAATCCTGGCTACCATTTGGACCTCACAGGATATTTTTGGAAAATAAATCCTGGAATGGTGAATGGAAAAAGGACAACCTAAGAGCAAGGCCCACCATTGAAAAACAATCCGCAGGCACGTTTGCTTCTGAAATCCCATCGTGGGTCTGTAAACTTGGAAAAACAGATTTCCTTTTTTTTTCTCCTTCTTTTTCTTATTCTGTGTCAATCATTTGCAAGACATCAGAAATTAATGACTCTTTATTTTCAAATTTCTCTGAAATTATGAAGAGAGAGCTGAATCAAATAACACCAACCTTGCTATCTGGCAGTGGATAAAACTTGACTTGGAAAAACATAAGAACTTTTAAAAATGCCAACATTAAAACAATGCCTAGACTAGGACCGAGACACGATCGCTCAAAGATAAACAATTTCGTAGATTTGACGGCCCTACCATTCATCATTTTCTTGGGTTGTGCTTACACAGTGATGATAAATATAAAACCACGTCAGTTTGCAACAAAATAGGATTTCTTAGAAATGCGTTAAAAATAGAGTTGTCTAATGGTTTGGCACTTTATTTGGCACACATGATACCTCTTATTTCACGTTTCAATATATTTAGCTAGCACTGAGTGCCTATTGGTTCTCTTGTTCCTTAATTGAAGGAGACGTTTAGACATGTGTTCCATCCAGGCACTGTAAGATGTGTTATGCATCCATGCAGATTTCAAAGGCTCTCGTTGGATTTGGATAGAAATGTAAAGTTTCAACATCATCACCCTCCTGGTTACATTTGCTTTCTTTCTCAAGTGAAGAGCATGCCAATATAAAAAGAATATTCAGGAGATAACTCTGAGGAACGTATCGTCGCTGCTTGGGGCCCCCCAGCGTCGTGTTTGAGATGCTGGCTGCAAAGGTGTATAATCTGGTGATGTTATTAATCTGTGTACTTCTCTCACGTACACTTTCATCAGCAGGGAGGCTCAGATCCCGGGACCCCTCCATCCACTCTGAAAATAGCTCCTTTGTCTTGCTTCCCAAGTGAGAAGCCCTGGGAATAACATAACGGGGAAAGGGTGTTCTGCGAGGTCAGACATCCTCAAAGTCCAGTTCTCTTGCAACCCCCGTGACCTCTCTGAACCATAGCTTGTTCATCTATGAAATTTAGCTATTAAGACTGACCCTGCCTGTGATGCTTCCAGGGTTAACATCGCGTAGGCAGGTCTTCTGGAAACATTGGCTGCTATTGAACAGCATCTCATTGGTTTTGTCCCATGACAGACTGATTAGGTGGAAACCGCAGCCCCCTGTGTCTCCATCATGATGGTGCCTCCTCTAGAGCCTTCCACACAAAACAGTACACGAGGTCATCACCCTTTTCTTACAGATGTGTGGGTACACCCCTCCGTACACTGGCCCTTCCAAAGGCTGGTAGAAGAAAGGTCGCTCTCATTTTATTAAAATAATAAAATTAAAGTAATCTAGAAACAATTTCTGATTTCCCCATTCTGTCCTTCTCCAAGAAAGATGAAAATTGTTACCCAACTGGTATTACTGTTAACAAACCATGGGTGGTGGAGAAAACCCAACACTCTCCAGAAGATGGTTTCTAAAGAGGGGAATTACATTTCTTAAAAACTGATTGTATTTTTTTTCTTTATTCCTTTGTCCCCTCCACCCATGCCACCCCCCCCCCCCCCCCAGACATCACCACGCTAAATAGTGGAATTACTTTTGTTATTTTCAAAATGAAATAAAAGTTCTGAATTATTCTAGCAAAAAATTTTGGATAGAAATATTCAACCCATTTGTTAAATGGCTAGTTGGCATAAGCTTCCTGAAAAATTATGTTGTGTGCCTGGGTTTTCAAGTACATAGTGAGGCAAAGGAATTACTCATATCTAAAACAATAAGGCACATGAGCAAACTTTTGCAAAGAACTATACACTTCTAAAGTAATACAATTTAATGCATTTTGTAGCATATTTTGTATGGTTCTTAAAAAATAAAAATATTGACATTTGCCCAGCAACTATAAACACCTCTAGAATTATTACAAAGAAATTTCAACTTCTTTTTCCTAAATTTGATAATAAGAAATGAAGCAGTATCAGATGTTGCCCACATCCAATACAATTAGTCTTTTGATGCCTCAGATAAGAATGAACTATAACACACATGTGCCTCCCTAATTCGTGTTGTTCTGAGGTTTTCATGGCCATGTATGTTACACCATTTTAGAGCAATTCATTTATACCCAAGATGCAGCTCTTGAGGTTTCTTAGAATTGACAGAGTCTATCAAAATGCTCCCAAACTAAGATTTTAAAGCTGGACGTTAGAGGCCACCTAATCATAAGGAGATGTCTGTGAATTCTTGAAGAAAACTGTGTTCCCTGGTAAACAGAAGAGGTGAATTATTTCATTGGGTACATGAAAAGATTCTCTGAAGAACGTGTTGCCAAACAAACAAACAAACAAAAACTGGCTGACCTAGTCACTTTGCTTAACATATACATTTTAAGTGACAGGTAATTTGAAAGCCTGAAGCAGACATTCTACTTAACTGTCTTTCACATGGGGCCAGAGAAAGAGAAATCAGAGGATGATTGCACCACAGATGAATGAAAAACATGCATAAGAGGAAGTCAGTGAAGGGCACGCATAAGAGGAAGTCAGTTCACTACAGCGTAACATGGCTCAACATGTCTTTCGGAGTTTGTGAATTGATGCATGGCACAATGGGACATTTCCATTGGAAATAACCATTCCCATTCTAGGGCCTGTTCCCTATGGGATCTGATCTTATATATAGATTCCCATCTTCTCTCCCATTAGGCCACACTGTGCTGACTATTCTGATGACCAGCACTTACGGAACACACTAAATCCAGAGGACAAAAAAGCCTAGTCCACACTGGGAGCCGGATTCCTCCCATTTTCTTGGACTTAGCATTAAGGCTCTTGGGTTTACCTCCCCTACTTTAAAATGGAAATGAACCAGGCATCCATAAGACCTAGGCGCTACTCAAAGGCAAAGAGAAACTCTTCCGTCCCAAAGACTAGGACCATCATGAGAATGCAGTCCCCTGGCACTGTTACAAAAGGTTTCTTTCCTTTACACATCTCATTTTTCCTTCCTCACGTTAAGACAGGGTTCTCATTTTTCCATGTGAATATTACTGTTTTATGATAGAAGTCCTCCCCCCCCCACTTCTGAATTAAGTAGCATTCCTCTCTTTCTATGAGGTACAGATGACAATCGCTCTCCTCGATTGCTGAGGACATGTTCTTAGAGTCCTTTGCAGATACATACACTTTCTCCCAGATTCTATAGAGACTGCACTCCACATTTTGAGCAATTGAATGGGAGGACTCCTAGATGTGACATAGAAGGCAAAAGGAAATTCACCAGGGATGGAAAAACACATGAACCATCAGAGACAACATAAATGTATACAATAAATATAATGTTGTACCCTAGGGGAGGACAGACACCCTACCTAATGTCTATAGAGTACAATGAAGCCATAAAAATAATGAAATAACTTGATGCCACCCCCCAAATGCTGCTATAAACCCAGCAGCAGCACCAGAACGGATGGGCAGACAACGTTTCCATGATGCAGGGACCACCAGCGAGGCCCAGAGAGAGATTATTTAATTGTCCTTTGCTGGTTTATCTTCTAAAAGCAGTTCACACAGGAATGCGATTGTGAACGAAGTAGAAACTCATTTCAATTTCCCAAAGGAAACTTAACTAGCACATAATTTATAGTCACATCAGGGGTATGTTTACTACTACTAA
Organism: Corynorhinus townsendii; assembly: GCA_026230045.1. NCBI lineage: Eukaryota > Metazoa > Chordata > Mammalia > Chiroptera > Vespertilionidae > Corynorhinus > Corynorhinus townsendii. Next base: position 6,519,505 of record JAPDVU010000009.1, read on the forward strand.
GACTCAATCTGGCTGTCACTACAGAATTATTATAACTTTATTATGGAATAATAACAACATTATTAAGGAATAAAATTATTAGTAATACTTTTAATATTAAGGAATAATAAAATTATTAGTAAGGAATTATTAAGGTTGTTACTGAAGAGTAATAAAATTCATGTACCTTAAGTATAATTACCTCTTTTTTAGAAATAGATTTTCCAAATATATATATAAATTGTTAAACTTTTAAAATTGTGAAGTATAACAAACAGCACATAAACCGTAAAACAGTGTCATACTCGGCTGAATGGATTTTAATTAAAGAACACATGTTATATATACCTGAGTCAAGACACAGAATGTTGCTCTTCCTCCCCCCCACCCCCCGGAAGCTCCACGTGTCTATTCCTTATCACAGATGCTCCCTCCCTGGAGGGGCGACTGCTTTCCCCATGTTTTAATGGCTTTATTGAGGTATAACTGACTAGCATGTTTAAAGTCTGCACGCTGATAAATTTTGCCATATGTAGAGGCTTATAAAACCATTATCACAATCAAGACAATGAACATATACCTTAGGCCCCAAAAGATTCCTTATGCCCCTTTATACTAGTACTAGAGGCCCAATGCACAAAGATTTGTGCAAGAATGGGCCTTCCTTCCCCTGGCTGCCGGCACTGCCTTCGCTCCAGCCCAGAGCCGCCTTTCTGCCTTCCCATGCTGCCCAGAGGCCCTGAATGGCTGGACAACACAAGCATCCCACCCCATCCCTGGCTGCTTAGCGCCTGCGTATGCAAATTAACCCACCATCTTTGTTGGGTTAATTTGCATACTCATTCCTGATTGGCTGGTGGGCATCACAAAGGTATAATTTGCATGTTACTCTTTTATTAGTGTATATTTTCTCTTCCTACATCTTCTTTCTGATTCCTATCCCAAGGCATCCAATCATCTTTCTGTCTCTAGATTTTAGTTTGAATTTATTAGAATTTTCAATTAATGGAATCATGCAGTTTTACTCTGTTTTGTCTTCACAATACCACCATGTGGTGGTATTTTATTAATAGCTCATTATTTGACATTGCTAAGAGGTATGCCAGTGTTGTGTGTGTGACAATTCTTTTACCTTATTTACCTATTGATTGCCAAATGCATTTTTTGCCAGTTTGGTGCATAAACCTGCTGTGAACATTCTGTACATGTTTTTATACAAGTACATGCTTTCCTTTGGGTAAATACCGAGGAGTAGAATGGCTGAGTTATTCTGTAGATTTATTCTTAAATGTTTAGATATCTGTCAAATGGTTTTTCCAGAACGATTGTATCTGTTTACATTCCCTTCAGGAGTGTATGAGAGTTCTAGTTATTTCCCATCCCTGTCAAAACTTTTGATCATTCTTTGAATTTTAGTTCTATTAGGTGCGCAGTCATGTTCCTTTGTGGTTTTAAATTTTATTCTTAGTGACAGTAATGTTGAACAAACTTCCTTGTACTTATTTGCTATCTGTACTTCTTTAGTAAAGTGTCTGCTAAATAAATACAGTCCCTATTTTTAAAAATCAATTGTTTGCTTTCTTAATTTTTCAGTTTTAAACATTCTTCATACAGTATGGATATAGATTCTTAACAGGGGAAAAATAGGTTTACAGTTGTAAGTATACAAAACATATTGTCTTCACTTTTATTCTTATTATATTATTATTATTATTATTATTATTATTAAGGTACTATTGCCCACCTGTGAATGATTTGCAAGTATCTCCTGCTAATCTATGGTTACTTCATTCCCTTAACAATGTTTTAAAAATATACTTTTAATTTTTATAAAGTATGATTTATAAATTATGTTTTTTGTATTTTTTTATGGTTTGTGTTTTTAGTGTCGAGTCTATGGGATTTTCACACAGCCACAGGTAAGAAAGATTCTCTCCTAGGTATTTTTAAAGAAATGTTACAGTTTACATTTTACATTTGGGTCCACTTTCTGTTAATTTTTGTATATACATTAAGCATGAGTCAAAGTTTCTTTTTTCCCCACATGGGCATCCAATTATTCTGCCATATTTGTAGGAATTTTAAATATCCCTCTCTCAATAATTTCTAACACAAGTGGAGAGAAAATCAGTAAACTTTTAGAGGCTATGTAGATGCTATATTTTAAATCAAATTAAAACAGGGTAAAGTGACAGAGAACTGTTGTGGGTTTTTTGTTTTTTAACATTTTAGAAGTGAGAAACAGAATAGAGTAGGAAATTTTATTCTTTGTTTCCTTTCCAATAGCTCTGGGCCCAGTGGAAATCTCTTTTCCTCCCTGGTGTAACGCCTAGGAAATTATTCTCTCTCAATATCCTCTGTGTCCAATTGCCCATTATCAGCAAGATAATGGTTGTGGATTCTTGGAAGCAATCAAATGTAATGTTTCACTATGAATAACTTCTGGTGGGAATTTTCCACCAGATGTTGACAATAGTTCTGTCAATGCATTCAGAATATCTGAGAAAAATGTGAAGTTTCTCTCTCATCAATAAAAATAAAGAATATAGTAGGTTATTACTTTTACCTGGGGGAAAATGCTGTCTTAGGGGGAATTCAGATCTCAGGGTTATTGATGATTATGCAAGATGTCAATTATGAGATTAGTATATTGCCTTTGAAATAAATATCGATCACCAGTAATTATTTTAAGTATACCAACGTGGAAGCTACAATTTTTGTGTTTAAAATTCTTAATCTAGAAAGCAGTGAAGTTAAAAATGAAGACAGTATATCAGGAAGAAAAGAAGTAGGAAATGAGGCTATTCTCCAGACCTAAAATTTTATAAACAATAAGCTGAATAGCTATTTTACTTTCCCCAATTTGAAAATCACATGCTGTTAATGTCACAGAAAACTATAGATGGATATCCATTAACTTAGCTTTGTTGGGAGAGAAAACTGAAGCCAGAGTTGTCTCACATTCTCTCTCTCTCTCTCTCTCTCTCTCTCTCTCTCTCTCTCTCTCTCTCTCTCTCTCTCACACACACACACACACACACACACACACACACACACACACACACACAAGCTTAAGGAAATAGGCTATAACACGAGCACTTAGAAGAGGTAAATCTGAAGGCTATAACACGAGCACTTAGAAGAGGTAAATCTGAGTTGTATCCTGATCCATATGTAGGAAATGCTTGCAAGACATTCACTTTGAAAACAGTAAGAATAAACACTATAATCCATGTTGGATGTTCCTTCCTCTCCAATGGATACTTGTTCTATATCTTGTTACCATGAGAGCTTCATAGCTGGTTCACAAGATGTACCCTTGGGACCTCTTGATTTTAAGAGATTACTGTAAGCTCCTGTATAATACAACCCACTCTTTATGGCCCCACTGATGTTACTCTGTAACTTAGCTAGACTAGAGATGGCTTGGCTTTACCTGATCAGCACACATTAAAGGGCTTTATCGTACTTTTACCGTTCGTGATTGACGGCAATAAAAACCACACTCTCACAGGTTCATTTCTTAAAAACACCAAAAGGGAAAAATTCTACTCACATTACAGGGCAATCAATACTAGAAGAACATTGCTGGTGGGGGGATCCCTTGGGGTCTGTCCACCACAGAGATTGTGGTTAACTATGTAATGATGTCCTATTTTTTGAATTCAAGCTCTACCTCTGTATCTCTAGGGCCTCTTAGATTTGGTTTCTTCAAAGAACAAACTTCATCCCCTCGGCAAAGAGGATGAGAGGCAGTCATCTGATTCTGCAGGCTCTACTCGTCCAAACTCTTTGTATTAGTTCAACTGCTTTCTGTATATTCAGCACTACCTCTTACTCCACACCCCGGGTGGTACCTGTTGTCTCCAGGGCCTAACTCTTAGGAGGTGTTTATGTTCAGTTGGCACACTTGATCGAATTCCCATCAGACTCTTAGGTTGCGAATTCTTACTCTCTGCTGAGTCAGTTCCTCTCCTGTGCCTGCTGGTTGTTTTTCAAGGTCTTTTGACATTTCTGAATTGCATTTGACTCCTCTCCAATTCTTTTTGTCTTGGTGGATTTTTCCCTTTTGTTATGCTGTTTTATTGTTATTTTAATGAGGCATAGGGGAGGGAGAAGAAATAAAGGCATCTGGGCCACCTGCCATATTTATTTAACTGGCCATTTCTCCTCCAAATGTTGAATTTTGCCTGCCCTGGTGTTACTCCTGCTCTCTCCGTACCCAGATTATCCCGTGGAAGGACAAGACCAGGGCAGTTTCTCTAGTTTCCCACATCTCAGGGAACATCTTTTAAGATTTCGGACTTAACCAAATATAGAAGGAAAATAAAAGGCAAGGCTTGGCTACTAACTCTAGTTAGAGGTAACACTTCTCACAGCCAGGAAGAGCCATGGTCAGTACAGGTATCATCCTCAGGAGGAGTCCAATGAGGAGCCTCACATCTTGCAAGACCCATGGGCCTCCCCCAGAGAGCTCACCTTTTGGCCAGAGAGGTAGCCTTCCTTGCCCTCTGGCCTCCAATAGCCCACTCATTAATCAGTACATTAGAGGGCCTACCTTGGCATGTTTCACAAGGATAGGCTATCCTATATAATAAAAGGTTAATATGCAAATAGAACCAAACAACCAATCAAAGCGTAATATGCTAACGACATGCTAAGGCTGATCAACCCCTTGCTATGATGTGCACTGACCACCAGGGGGTACACAGTCAACTGGTTGACCATTTGCTATAACGTACACTGACCACCAAGGGGCAGATGCTCCGACTGGTAAGTTAGCTTGCTGCTGGGATCCAGACTGAGCAAGATGGGCCTGACACGCACTGGAGCCCTCCCACGGTCTCTCCCTGGCCCAATCATGCACTGGTGGGGTCCCTCAGCCTGGCCTGCACCCTCTCACAATCCAGGGGATGTCAGAGAGCTGGTTTCAGCCCTATCCTGCAGGCCACTCCCCTTGGGAGGGTGCCAGACATAGGGCTCATGGCTCTCTTGATCAGGACTGATTGGGTGTGAGCCCTGCAGCAAGCACAGTGGGGCCAGGATGAGCAGGAGCAGCAGGTAGGAGCTACAGGCAGCGTTAGACTGTGGGTTTCGGCTCGTTCCCTGCAGGCCACCCAGAGGGACCCCACTCATGCACAAATTTGTGCATCAGACCCCTAGTACTATCATAACATGCATAATACATGGGAATATCAGTACCATTCTTTTCTTTTTTCAGTTAATCCTCACTCAAGAATATTATTTCCATTTATTTTTTTTTTTTAAGAGAGAGTAGAGGGGAGGAGGAGTTGGGAAGAGAGAGACACACACATGATGTGAGACACATTGATTGATTGCCTCCTGGACATTCCCCAACCAGAGCCAGGGCTCCAGCCTGCAACTGAGGTGCATGTCCTTGACTGCGCATCAAACCTGGGATCCTCTAGTCTGCTGGCTGACACACTAACCACTGAGAACACTGACCAGGGCTCAGTCCCATTCTTTTCTAAGTCTGTCACTCAGTATAAGAGGAATATCAGAATCCCATTCCTTTTCATTGTATCTCAGCATCTCTGCTCCAAATGTCCAGCTGATATACAACTTCCCTAAAAACAGCAATATAATGCCAGAAAGAGAAAACAAAATCAAACAAGAGCAAAGAAGATTGTACAGATATAGTTCTCACAAGTACAACCAACAGTCTAGAAATCTGCATCAAGTATCCTAAATATCTTTCCCATCTCAAATCAACCATCAGGTACTGGATTTGCAGGACTCAGCTTCCATTCCTTGAGATGGAGCTAACTCTTGCAGTTTTAATAAGGCAGTATGTTCTAGTTCCTAGCATTAAGAATTTTTTCATATATTGGGGCCCATTCTCATTCCTTGTCTTAAGAGTTATTCTAATAGATGCAACATATGGATGAATGTATGTGTGCTCAAAGTTTTGAAAAATTATTTTAAAATGTATTTTCATTATGATTGCTGATTATTTATCTCACAACAATAATCCTTATGTCTCAGATGAGGACAAATGAAAGAACTCAAGAGCTTGAGTTGACCTCTACCCACTAGAGGCTCTGATTAAGTCTTCTCACCCCATGACTACTAGTCCTGACTATCCCAAATAGTTTGATGTTCACTAAGAAATGGGGCTAGCCAGGCCTGTGTGGCTCAGTGTTTGAGCATGGACCTATGAACCAGGAAGTCATAGTTCAATTCCCGATCAGGGCACATGCCCGGATTTCAGGAAGCAGCCGATCAATGATTCTCTCTCATCATGGATGTTTCTCTCTCCCTCTCCCTCTCCCTTCCTCTTTGAAATCAATAAAAACATTTTTTTTAAAAAAAAAAAGAAATGGGGCTACACAGGACACTATTCTTCTTTTATAATTAACTTAGAGTTAGAAGGACCATACATTATTGTCTTCACACCCCAGTGAGTCAATGGCATAAGGCCCTTCCAGTGACCCTCTTCATAGATCTTCCTAGAGACCAGTGGCAGGATTTCAAACTGAAATGAGCAATTTTCACCCCACATACCCTTCTCTGTTAAGTTGATAATCTCTGTTTCCTATTTGCTGTAAGCGACAACTCAGAACTTCGAAATATACTTAAAACAACAACACAGAAACCTTTCCATTTCTTATTCAACAATTTAGAAACCCTCAAATTATTTTTTCCCTATAGAGGGATATGAGCTTCATACAGTGACTGTTCTGTTACCCTCACTTTTAGGGGGAAAAAAATGCAAATCGTAGCATTTCTTTAATCCGTTATGACTTTTAAGGGTAAGCTGTTGAAACGCAGGAAGGAAAAAAAAAAAGTAAGGCCTGCACCCAACGATTATTTGGGGAAGAAAGAACGCCCTCAAATATTTGAACTGAAATGCATGAAAGGAAATACATCATATATTTTTTTTCCTATGGGCGATGACAGGATTTAAAATGCAAAATGCTACGCTTGCCTGGAAAAGCTACCTATTTTAAAAAAATTAGATTTTAAGTGATCTCCTGGGTACTACTATGTTACTCAGGACTGTCGACACACGGCACTGAGGCAATCCAGTTACTGAAATGTTGAGAAATGGCCCGGACAGTGCCAAGTGCGTGTCCCCTGCCGTGAGCCGTTCCTCCTTTGCCTGTGCGCTGGTCCAATCACGGGGCAGGAGTCACTCTCCTGCCAGATACGGGGAGTCCAGGTGCCAGGCCAGAAAGGCCCTGGGTGCGTTCCCCCGCATGCATTCAAGTGGACGAACGGATAACTGTCGACCAAGTTAAGACAAGACTGCACTCACTCTTGTAAATGTCTAAAAAAAAAAAAGCCTTCAGATTTTGCAGCAACATTTGGATAGGGATGTGTAGTATATGGTCCGTGCCAAACTCCAAGTTACAAAGCCTGATTCTTGGCAATGACTACAAACAATTTCCATTTTACTATGAAAACGAAAAGAACACACCAAGTTGCAGTCTTCTTCCCGGGGGTGTTTCCAATGTAAGATACCATGTGCCGTCCACGGGTAAATATGCTCTGCTATGGGGCCGTTTTCACATCAGGGTCACAGATCATGTAAAGGAACCAGTGAGGTGATTAGTGTAGGACAGGGAACCCTCATAAAGAGAATATGAAAGTATTCTGTACTTTGACTGATTATAAAGAAGCATTTAATAGGGAAAATTTAGAAAGTAGAAGAAAGTAACAAAATAAAAACAGAATGTCATTTATAACTCTTTTATCCTGATTAGAAGTAATGTCATCATTTCTGTGCATTTATTTTCGGCTATGTATGTGTGCACACATTCTTTGTCTGTGTCTTTGTGTTTGTGTGTTCACCTTATCATAAATGTGCCATCACACTGTATAACTCAATATCTAGGCTTTCACTTTTAATGAGTATTAGTAAGGTATCCAAAGTCATGGGTGCAGATAATTTTACCTAACGCCTTGGTCAGAAATTACTTGTTTCTGCTCGTCAGCGATGGTTAACCGTAAGCAATATCATTATACTAGAATGACATCTGAAATGGTTTTGCCAAGTCTTCATATCTTAAAAACAATTTTACCCAGAAGAGAATGTTTGCTTTAATCTACAGACGTTCTGACCTTCGTTTATCTGCTTTTGTCAGAGAATCGCAGTAAGCTTAGGCTCATTTTTTAAAATCGTACTGTCTGGATGCTTCATCTGGTTTCCTTTCCTTTTGAAAAAAAGTGGGAGCCTCGTCTTCGTAAGCATGCCTTTGATTCACTGTTTTCGGGGTTTTTTTTTTTTTTGCATAATTTGTGGTTTCTGTTGAGAACTGTTACCCAGGTTAAGTGTTTTCATTAAAAAACATTCTACAGTGTGCATTTGTTTATACTTCCTTGCTGATTCCATTCCATTTGTTTCTCTGGTCCTACACTGCCATCCTTCTTCCCTGTGCTCTGTGTCTGGGAAGCTAGTCTTTTGGGGTCTAGACACTGGGGAGCTCAGGGGGTAGGGACAGTGAGTCTAGGCTCCTCATCCCATCCCAGGCTCCCTCCCTATGAGGGTCCCTCACTCCCCACGGCCCCCTTCCTCCACTTAAGATACCAGGTATGCATTACTCAGGTCTCTGACCTCCCAGGGACCTCACTCTGTCTCTTTCCTTTTTGGGAACAGAGGTATGATTGCAAGATTTAGCAAAAAGAAAGAGGTGGAGGAAATACACATATACTAAAACACTTGTAACATTTGTTGGATATTTATCTGAAATTCCACTCTAACTGGGCACCTTAGATTTTTATCTGTGGCCCCTAGAAGTGATGGTTTATCCTTGTGGCTTCCCTCCCACACCCATGTTATAATTGGATCTTTATAAATAAACTCCTCAATGTTTCTTTATTTGACGATACCACTTGTTTCCTATTGGACCCTCGCTTACACACTATCTCATCACTCTTTTCAACAGCAAACTAAGTTCAAAATAAGTCAGCTTTAGGTGTCTTTTCTTGGAGCATCTTGGAGGTTGCTGATGTTAGAAAGAATGTCTGTACCGCCTCCCCATGAAAACAGCTCTCTTAGGCTCCAGAATGCAACATACTGTATCAAGAGGGACAGGTAGCCCCAACTGGATGGCTCAGGTGGTTGGAGTGCTGTTCTGTGCACCGAGAAGGTGGCGGATTCCATTCTGGGTCAGGGCACATCCCCGGCTGTGGCTTTGATCCCAGGTCTGGGTGCATACAGGGGGCAGCCGACTAGTGCTTCTCTCTCACATCCGTGCTAGTTTAGTTCTGGAGCACGTGTGATCCAACTGAATTATCCATAGCCCTCTCTCTCCATCCAGGCTGGATAATGTATCAGAGGGTCATCCTGAGCACCATGGGGAGAAGCTAAGAAAAGCGTACTTTTTATTCTTGGTATAGTTGTATAGCCATGTGCCCTTCAGCAAGGACAGCTAGTCTCCAGAACCCATAGTCTACTTAGGAAGAATATAACCATAATAGAGGGAACTTGTTGGATTTTTCGCCAAGTTTATTGGGATCTTTGGGGCTCAGTTTCCTCGTCTTTGAAACAACGGTAACAATAGTGCCTAGGAGCATGAAATGACTTCTGGGTGGAGTACACAGTGGAAGGTAGTAGCCACCATCCACGTAAAATAATGCTGCTCGGTTGCCAAATCTGAGTGTGAAATGCTCTTTCTACTGGATTTAGGGGCAAAACAGCCATAGGATTATCATCCAGACCAAGCACTTAAAAACAAATCCATGTTTCTTTCTCCTATGGTTACATACACCAAAATGCACCCTTTTTATGTATACATTCAACGAGTTTATACAAATCTGTATGAACGTTCATGCAATCAAAACACCAACCCTCTCAAGATACAGATGATCCCCGTTCTTCCCAGTGGCTACTCTGTGCTTCTTTGCAGTCAGCTTCTACACACAATGAGCCCAAAGCAATTCCTGGCCGCTTCCTGTCATTGTAGATTAGTTTTACAAAGGCTTTGTGAAATATGGCTTATTTTGTAAATAGTCCCAGATGGACCTTTAGTTAGGAAATAAAATGCAGTTCCACCAAAAGGAACATCAGATTTCTTATTGTTCTTCCCACCATCAGGCAGTCACAGTTGCCGAAAATACCATTTTTTGAATAGGCACAACCATAAGGATACTTCAACCTTTGCTTTCGTCTGATCTGTAGTCTCTTTAACACTTAATGGTGAAGCAATGCATTTGTGTACAATACTCTGCAGAGAACATATCTTTCTTCTTCTCAGTAAGTTGGGTTTTGAAATTCGATTTAACAATTTTTATTATTACAGAAGGAGATGGTGGGAAGACACATTTTGCCTCTGGTTTGCCTAACTCTACAGAATGTATGGTGACGTCAGCCAGACAATGCTCAGCCTCCAAAGACACACACACACACACACCACACTCTAAAATAGAAAGAAATACCTTTTTTATGTCAAGGGAAGAAATGGTTACTTGCTTTCAGAGAGGATTCCTAAACCTGGGCCCTATTTATGGTTTGACCAGATAATTCTTTGCTGGGAGAGCAGGGACTAGTTGTCCTTAGCCCTCAGGACCCTTAGCAGCATGCCTGACCTCCACCCACTAGAGGTCAGTAGCAGCCCCCATCCAGCCTTGCTAATCAGAACACTCTGCAGACACTGCCAAAGGTCCCCTGCAGGGCAAAATCACCCTTGTGGAGAATCACTTCCGCAGAGGGTCCTGGGATGTGTAGGAAGTAGTATTCTCCTGTTAGGGTGGCAGGAAGCTAGCAATTGATCTATAAGATTCTCCTGCAGCTTAAATTAGTTTTGCATCAATATTCTGAGACGTCACCCGAGCCGGTTTGGCTCAGTGGATAGAGCGTCAGCCTGCGGACTGAAGGGTCCCAGGTTCAATTCTGGTCAAGGACACATGCCCAGGGGATTGTAGGCTCCATCCCCAGTGGGGGGCATGCAGCCGATCGATGATTCTCTCTCATCACTGATGTTTCTATCTCTCTCTCCCTCTCCCTTCCTCTCTGAAAAACAATAAAAACATAAAAAAAAAAAAACTTAGATATTGACATTATATGTTGACATCTTTTGCATACTAACATACTAACGTCATGCTCACCGATATGATGTCAATATGTACTGTCGGATTACAGGCAAAGCAGGAATCATGGGATTGGTTCTGATTATTTTTTTAATTAGAGAAGGCTGCTATGGACAGATTTACTACCTCCCCTTAAACTAATTAGGGAAAGCTTCCAAGGGGCAGAAGACTATTTTTTTTCCCTCTTGAAGCAATGACGTGCAATAAAACCATCACAGGTTATATTAAATTTTGATTTGTATGTGAACCAGCTCGTGTGCCTGAGACATCCAAATCATGAAACCACGTGGTGCTGCTTCCTCCGTAGAGGAGCAGTCAGAGCAGATTTCCAGGGAATCGGCCCAGTCTGTACAAAGGTAACTGATCTGAGAGTGGCCCTGCAAAGCATGGGGAGAAACAAACAAATGAGCAATCCATCAGAACTTTGGGAGCAGAGGAAGCCCTCCTTGGGGTCACAGAAGTGTGTCTCAGCAGTTTATATTTAGGGAATTGTTCAGAACACTGCTCCTGGCTTCAGATCAGTACAGATTAGAATGACCTTTCACTGTAAGAACGAAACAATCCAGATTGTTCACACCTTCCAAAATGCACACGCATGCCCCCAGGATGCATTTCCAGTTTAAAGTCCTTGAACTCATCCCCGTTTCTCCACTGACACTCAGAGTCCAGATTATTTTAGCCCGAGAGATAGGACCTCAGCACACTTCTCACTCTTCTGCATGATAACTTGGGGATTTGGAGAGTTCCACACGGGTAGGCTGAGTGGAAAGCTTACCTGTGTTTTATCAACTGAACTAGAGGCCTGGTGCACAAAATTCATGTATGGGTAGGGTCCCTAGGCCTGGCTGGCATTTTATTATTATATCAAAGTAGATAAATGAGAGCCGAGTTGGAAATGACAGTAGATTAAAAATATCTACCATATCTATTCATCTCTAGATGGGCATTTAGATTGCTTCCCTATCTTGGCTATCCTATATAATAAAAGCCTAATATGCTAAATGTCCAGTTGTCTGGTGGGCCATTCAACCAATCAAAGCATAATATGCTAATGATATGCTAAGGCTGCTCAACTGCTCGCTATAACATGCACTGACCACCAGAGGGCAGGTGCTCCAACTGGTAGGTTAGCTTGCTGCTAGGGTCTAGCCGATTGGGACTGAGTGAGATGGGCTGGACATGCCCTGGTGCCCTCCTGTGGTGCCTCCCCGGCCCCAATCATGCACTGGTGGGGACCCTTGGCCTGGCCTGTGCCCTCTCGCAATCCAGGACCCCTCAGGGGATGTCAAAGAGCCAGTTTCGGCCCGATCCCACAAGGACCAGGCCAAGGGACCCCACTGGTGCACAATTTCATGCACCGTACCGCTAGTCATAAATAATGCTGCAATGAACATAGGGGTGCATACATCTTTTCAAATTAGTGGTTTGGCTTACTTTGGATAAATATCCAGAGTGGAATTGCTAGGTCATATGGTAGTTCTATTTTTAATTTTTGAGATTACTCCATACTGCCTTCCACAGTAGCTGCACCAATTTATGTTCCCACCAACAGTGCACAAGAATTCCCTTTTCTCTCTGGCCTCACCAACACTTGCTATTTGTTCATTTATTTGATGATAGCCATTCTGACAGGTGTGAGGTAATATCTCATTGTGGTCTTAATTTGTATTTCCCGGATGATTAGTGACATTGAGCACCTTTTTATCTATTCATCATCTTTATGTCCTCTTTGGAGAAATGTCTATTCAGGTCCTCTGCCCATTCTTTTAATTGGATTGTTTATTTTTTTGGTGTTAAGTTTTGTGACTTACAGATTTTAGATTTTATACCTCTAGCAGATGTATCAGTAGTAAAACTGTTCTTCCATTCAGTAGGTTGTCTTTTTGTTTTGTTGATGGTTTCCTTCACTGTGCAAAAATATTTTTAGTTTGATGTAGTTCTATTTGTTTATCTTTTCTTTTGTTTTTACTTGCCCAAGTAGCATATTGGAGAAAATATTGCTAAGAGTGATATCAAAGAATTTTCTGTCTGTGTTTTCTTATAGGCATTTTATGGTTTCCAGTCTTTTGTTTAAGTCTCTAATCCATTTTGAGTTTATTTTTGTACATGGTGCAAGAAAGTGATCTAACTTCAGTTTTTTGGGGTTTTTTTTGCATGTATTTTCCAATTTTCCCAATGCAATTTATTGAAGAGACAGATGCATAAAGATGTGGTGCATATATACTATAGGATATTTTCCATAAAATAGAATAAATCCTAACCATTTGCAACAGCATGGAGAGACATAGAGGATATTATGCTAAGTGAAAAAAGTCAGACAGAGAAAGACAAATACCATATAATGTCACTCATATGTGAAATCTAGAAAACAAGATTTGAAAAAAGATTTGATGGTTGCCAGGTGGAAGGGGGTTAGGGTAATGGGTGAAAAAGTGAAAGGGATTAAGAAGTACAAATCGCCAGTTATAAAAATATCCATGGGAGTATAAAGTACAGCATAGGGAATACAGTCAATAATATAGTCATAACTATGTATGATGCCAGATGGGTATTAGATTTACTGGGGTGATCACTTCACAAGGCATATAAATGTCTAATCACTACATTGCATACCTGAGGCTAATGTACTTTTATTGCCAATTGCAACTGAAAAACAAAAATATTAAACACCGGCCATATAGGAAGCATTCATTGATAAATTTTTATCTCTCCTAGGACTAGTACCTATGAGTGAAAAGCACGAACTCTATCATGACAAATCAGGTATAGAAAGACATAGCTGCTGGCTTAAATGTTTGAGGAAAAGTTCACGGAGGCCCTGCATTGGCCTTGATCATAGAGATTGCGGATCATAGAGAAACGGTAACAGGAAAGTCTTAGAAAGTGTCAGGCAAGAAGGGAAGAAGAGAATAAAACAGCAAAGGCATTCATAGGCATTCTAAGGAAACTCTGTTCTGTTTAAGGAGACATTAAACTCAAATTTAGTACTTGGCTTATGGCATAACCTGTTCACGATAAGAGGAACTCTTTTTAAAATTAAATCTTCTAAGCTTAGAGCTTGCAGATGTGTATGGGGGGAGGCCGGGGCGGGGGAGGGAATGTAACTGGAAGATATGTTAAATTCCCTCTTGGCTAAACTTACACACTTGTAGCCAATAAAAATAAATAAATAAAATATTGTCATGTTACGACTTAGGGTGAAAGATTTATCCCTGCATTCTGTTTGCCAACAAGGGGTTCCCCCGGGTGCTGCACATTCTGCACGGCTGTGATGCATGCAGAAAATGAGACGGCAAGTCTGCGGCTTAGTGACTCAGGGTTACACCAATCTGGGCTTCCTGATACCACAGGGCTTACTGTAAAAATGACAACAGTGTTCTATCCATGTAAAGACCTCCTACGCTGGTCCCCTGGAACAGAAATTGTCCCAGTTAAATGGAGCTAACTGTTAAAACACAGAGCCTTGAATGAAGTGTTAGCCAGCACTGATAATGAGAAAATTTAATTAAAAATATTATCATTTCTGAAGTAGAAAAGTATTTTAAAGAGGACCTATATTAGTTTCCACTACATAGTACCATCTATGAACAATGGAAAATAGGTTATGGACTTGAATTTTAATTAACTCTTTTTATATGCAAGTAACTAGTCAAGAGAGCCCAATGCCAGGTAGGCCAGGAATGAAAGCAAGGGGAATTACTCTTGTGGAAAATTTAACACCTGGGAAATAGATACTATTAAATAAAATACATTTTTAGGAGACATAAAAGCCTAGCCAACATTATGGTGATTCTACTTGGAGAGAAGAACAATACACACTCTGAGAGCAGGAATACCAGGGAATATTGGTTGGGAGGAAAAGAATTCAAAATTCTTCACACTAATTAGGCATACACTAGATTAGTATTAAAATAATATTTCCCCAAAGCAATTTGTGGTTTGACCTTCCAATTAAATCACAGCTTTCTCAAGATATCCTACTCACATATATCATTTAAACTTTTTACTCTAAAATGGGTTAATATGATTCAAGATTTATTCAGTAATCAATAGCTGTGCAACATTAAAAAATCAGGTTATTTATAACTTTCATTCCTCCAAATTGCCATCACATTATTACATTATATTTCACTTTCATTGATATACTGAGATTTAGTTAGATTAAGACAGTTATATTCTACAATTACCTGGGTTAGGCAGGAATTTGGGGGGTATAAATACTCAAATCAACTTTAGTTACTTTAGGTATAAGAGGAGGAATTTCTTAAGAATATAGCAGTGTGCCTGGCTGGTGTGGCTCAGTGGTTGAGCATTGACCCATGAACCAGGAGGTCCTGGTTCGATTCCCTGTCAGGGGGTTACAGGTTTGATCCCCAGTAGGGGACATGCAGGAGGCAGCCAATCAACTATCCTCTCTTATCATTGATGTTTCTCTCTCTCTCCCCTCTCCCTTCTTCTCTGAAATCAACAACAAAAACAATAACAACAAATACAGCAGAATCTCAGTAAACTGGGGCTAGAATGTAGGCAATAATGGAACCAAGAAATGAAAACCTTAAGGAACCTGGGTTGAGATGGAGATGTTTGTAATCTCTCTGGAGATACCCTTCGTTCTGACCTGTCCACAGATGGTTGCTCTTTGCTGATAGTGAGTTGGGGTGAGATGGTCATGTGGACCTCAGAAACCTTCTATCCCTCACCCACAGAGCAGCCCAGGCTGGCGAGAACCTCTGAGTCACAATTTCAAGCTCCAGGGAAAGAGGATTTGATTGTCTCCACCTCTCCCAAGTGCTTACCCTCATTCATTCAACTATGTTCAAACTTGGCTGCTGGGGACACATTCCAATGGGTGACGTGGGCAGGAAAAAAAGGTCATTTTGTGCTGAGCAAACATCACCAATAGTGACTCTCAACTTCAGAAGTGGTTTTTGTTGTTGTTTTTTAATGACTCAACTCAGGGGGGATGGACATGTGAGTTGAAAAACAAACAAGAATGAAGTCAAATGTCCAATAGTAAATAAGATCTTATTCATTCTCTGGAGTATGTAGATTATTCTTTTTTAGATTTTATTTTTCAAATACAGTGTGCATTCAATTTTCTCCTGTATTAGTGGTCAGGCGCTGAATTTTATCCTAATGCAGTAAGTTTTATGCTTGAAAGTCTTTTTTATCAATAGTTCTGGGCAACAAAAATACGTATTGAAAAAGGACTTTTTAAAGTTCCCTGTGACCATATGACTCTGATTATAAAAATAAAGTTTCTTCTGGGTGGACTTTTTAAAAATCCCAAGCATGATTCACGATCATATAAATGGTTAGCATTTGGAGATAGTAGGAGTTGTTAAATTCCTTTTTCAATTAAAAATAGGACTCAAGCATTTAAACCATTGATTAAAATCCCACGCTTGGTCGCAGGGTTAATTGTAATCTATGTTCTTTCCAGGATGGCTTCAGCTGCAAGATCTCCTACTTATGAGTGGAAGAAATAAACAAGATTATACCTGACTTTAGGTCAATTACGGCTTCTGCATTTTGTCCAAAGGGTTAACATTTTAATATTGTACAAATTGACTTTTGATATGTGGACATGTAAGCTCGGTCGCCCTCCCTTTCTCACTCATTTGTGTGCAAATGTATGTGCTCTGTGGTTGCAGAGGAGGAATATAGTGGTGCTGACAGAGATTTATTATGAAATAATATTTATCATGGCATTAGCAGCAGGTGACTGGGTAGGGTTGTTCTTATTACCACTACATAATTCAATTTCCTTTGGATTTTAATATAAATTTGGACTTTTTAGCCTCTAACTGGTTTTTTAAAACATAAGTTTGGATAGCTTGCTACTTCTTCAAGAAATGAAAAACAAAACTCTTTGGCAGAAAATCTAAATTTCCAAATCCTGAAAACGCAATCCTGAGGCTCCCTGCAGACAAGCTTTTCCAAGGGGTTTAGAGTATTTGGTAAATCCCCTTTGCTCTCTGAAACGAAGCAGGGTTCCACGTTGCGTGCAGAAATTCTACTTCTACGTAGACGGAGGTTTTAGGAAGGAAAAGGTAGGAACAGAGAATGAGAATGGTCTTCAAGTCTCCAGATCGTGAGAGAGAATTGGGGAGGATCGTTCTGTCAACGGGCGCCTGCTTCTGAAATGACACAGCAGACAGGAGCGCGCTCATTTGGAAAGTCCTCCATTCACCCCCTTCCCTCGGGTCCCGGGGTGTTTAAGTAATTTTATGGAGGAAGCAGGAAACAGCCATGGTAAAGTCGTGGATTTTATGTCTCACTCTTGGGTGTGGAGCTGCCAAAATGAAAGCATTAGTGAGACTGTGACTACGTGAGGCTAACATGTGCGAGCCCGAGCTCCTTGGGACGAGGCCTGTGGCATGCTGCTCTTTGGTATCATTCCACACACAGAGGACGAGGCAAACGAGTTACCGCTTTGATGTGTTTAGCATAACTCTTGGCTGGAGTTATCATTCAACTAAGCAAATAGAAGAATCCAGCACCAGGGACTGGGCAGTAGCTGATGTTCCCCAGGCCTATTCTGCTCATTAGATGTCCATTGAACACGTTTAAGATCCTCTCAGTGTCTGCAGGTGGGTGGGGTACAACAACTTAGTACACGGAGGAGAGAGAAATTGTTCGAAATAAAGTAGTACGTCTTGAGATGGTCCAGGTTTTAAGAACAGGATCAGAATAGATAGATAAATAGATAATATACAGATTAGATATAGATAATGTATAAAGATATACAGTATATGGCAAAAACAGAGAGAGATATAAAGATATGTATCTATCTTTAAATACCTTTGCATCTGTTATGTGTGTATACATACACACATATTTAACACATCAATGGAGAAAAGTTCATGCCACTATAAAATGATCATAAGGTGACACTCTAAAACTAGTCAGGTCCTGCCCTTGCCGGTTTGGCTCAGTGGATAGAGCATCGGCCTGCGGACTCAAGGATCCCGGGTTCGATTTCAGTCAAGGGCACATGCCCGGGTTGCGGGCTCAGTCCCCAGTAGGGGGCATGCAGGAGGCAGCCAATCAGTGATTCCCTTTCATCATTGACATTTCTATTTCTCTCTCCCTCTCCCTTCCTCTCTGAAATCAATCAATCAATCAATCAATCAATCAATCAATATATGTGTGTGTGTGTATATGTATATGTATATGTATATGTATATGTATATGTATATGTATATGTATATGTATAACTAGTCAGGTCCCAATCTCAATAGAGACAAGTTTAGCTGCCTAGAATCTTAAATTGTCTTTCTGAAAACAATACCCAGACCAGTGGAACCGATATACCAGACTGCCCTTGGTGTAATCATGTAGTAGGAAAGAACAGCATTCAGTGCACAAGGCAGTTAAAGAAGACATCAGCGACATTCAGCCTTTTGTGAGATGGATGCAGATCGTGGCACGTTAGCAGTAAAAGAGAACGTGTCCATCGAACCACACTGAGAGGCTGATTTATTGAGCCAAAGTCACAGAGCTGGTGCAGAACAGAGCAACGTTCGTGTTGTGCTTCCGCTGCAGTTCCAGCACTGTTTCTGCAAAGCCAGGGTGGACTTGGATGCCTGGTGCTCTCCGCCACGAGAGAGGCAACACTTCAAGGAGAAAACAAATCATATTCCTCACTACTAAGATTTAATAGGCTTTGGAGGAAACTGATTCCGTTCTCAAACTTACAAAGTTCTCCGACTTACCAGTACTCGGGCATATATACACAATACAAGATCTGTATTAGCAAGATCAAGGAAAATGCACATCTTATCTGAGATTATAAGCTTTTTCACATTATTTTTTTTTACCTTCTAGTCATGACCAGTACTTAGAATTGAAATATGAATCTAGTAATTAGTTGTGGTTGAGTGAGTTAATTCAAAGGGAAAATGGTGAGAGTGCAGATAACTGACCAAGAGAAAAATGGAAAAAAATAATTTCTACTAGACTAAGTTGGTTTGGAATTTATCCCAGGAAAACTAACATGCATTTTCTCCTCTTCATTCCTTCTTCCTTGTAACACTTAGAAAATGCTGCAGAAATATATATATACAATAGTTATCTAAAGAAAGACGCTGGGATTACAGCCTAAGAAAACTACCAAAAGTACATTTGCAAACATAAATCAACACAAGGCTTGTGAAAACACAAGAATAGGGCTGCATTCTTGGGCATCAAACCAGAGGGGTGTTGGTTGCTTTAGAAGCCATTTCTCCATTGTGTCTCTTGAATGACCCATGACCCCAGAATTGCACTTTTAAGCACAGTGTCTAATGTAATGAAGTCGGGCAATTGCACATAGAGCATGCTTATGGAAAGCAAAGACGGGAAGTGGTATAATAAAGAAATGTGGTCTGAACGAATAGAAAATACTGTTAAATGCAAACTGCAATTGAAAAATAAAATTTAAAAAAAAGAAGAAAAAAAACTAGCATCTAGTAGTAAATATTATAACTCAGCTATGGTTTTTTATTTACAGAGGGGATGTTTTCTCCAGCGTTCATATAGCAGGAAGTTGGAATGCCAAGACTCAAACCTAGGTTCATTTGAGTCAAAAGTATACGATCTTTTCACTACCCTCTGCTGTGATTCATCTCCACCACCCCCACACCCACCCCCATTCTCCTCGTTCCTCTATCTCTCTCTCTCTTTCTCCCTCTCTCTCTCTTCCCCCCCTCCCACCCTTCCTCCCTCTCTTATCTTTTCAAACTTGGAATCATGAGGAGAGATTTCAAAAAGGACGTATTTTATACACTGTTAGGACAGTGCCTGGAACCAAGTTAGCAGACATGGCCTCTATTTTTATGGAGCTTACTTTCTCATGAGGGAACAAAGCCAAAATAAAAAATAAAATAAAATAAAAAAGTAAATAGATGATTTTGGAATGTGACAAGCACCTTGGCAATATCATGCCTTGAGCTACAGAACTACTTCGAAAGATGGGGTTGAGGGTACTTTACAGAGAGTTCTATAGAGAGTATGTCTGAGGGCTGAACTTGAAGATCATTCAAGGACCAGCCATGGGAAGAGCTAGCAGAACATGCTCAGCAGAAGGAATGGCAGTCAAAGGCCGGAGGCAAAAACGATTTTGCTGGAGCAGAGAGTGGAAGGAGATTGACACGTATAGGGTGTCGGCCATTGAAACGGATGTCAGGGCCGCTGGGGGCAGATGGTTTGGCAACCAACAGAAGCACCAGAAAATAATGATACACACCATAAGCTTTGTCGCAGGTGGGGTTCTCTTTTGATCTCTCCCAGACAGTAAAATGAGTTTCATAAAAGCTGTGTAGCCAAGTGTCAGCAAAATCTACTAGAAAATGACTCAGAGCACATCTACGGACACAGATATAACTCAGAAAACGTATACATGCAGCATCCCAGAGCATTGGGGAGGACAGGGGACGGAGTAAGTGACCGGGGGTTGCAGGAGCTGTGAGAACCCACAATTCTCTCTTACTCATGTCTCACCTTCTTATTTTTTAACCAGGCACGATAAGGAAACAAGAACACATTTTTCGTTTGGCTTTCTTAGAAATGTTTCTGATTTTATGAACTGTAAATTGAATGTCCCAGGATTCAGTTTTCCTAAAGAAAATAGCATTATATTGTTGTTCAATCTTGCTGAAAAAAAAACACACATGTTTTCAAGGAAAAGAGAGCGGTGTGAGCTCTTTCATTCTGTATATATGTGTTTCAGGGCTAATCTGAAATAATGAGTCCTCCCCTTAAAACTTGACATCCACCTGCCAGTCTAGTCTAACACTTAATCCTAGGTGAACACCTAAATTCTATTTTCGGTTTTTATTTTAGTGAGCTAGTCTCTGGTGACAGTATAACAAATTGAAAGTAGGTTTTAAAGACGTTGAAAGCAGAACGAGAAGCATCTTAGATGGTTTAGGTGAAGAGTTGCATGTAACACATTTCAGAAAGAGAAGGTAGAGCATGAAGTCAGATGATGCCTAAAATGGGGGTGGGGGGATGTATGAGAGGTTAGAGGATATGTAGGCACCATTTATTAAAGAGACATTCTTTCCCACATAGATTGGAGATGCTGCCTTTATCATGCATTATTTCCACATGTATTGGAGTCCATTTCTGAGCATTGTATCCTATCATACTGATCTATTTGTCTGTTCATGTACCAATACCACAACTTTTAACTATGAAAGCTTTCGTGTATATCTGATTAGAACTAATTTCCCTGGTCATTTTTTGTTCTGCTTTATTTTTTTCCTGGATGGCTTTACAGGATTGTTTAGCTAAATAAACTTTATTATCAGCTTGTCTAAGTCCATAAATAGCTAATTTAACATTTTCATCGAGATTGAGTAGAATTCATAAGTTATTTTAGGGTGTTCTGGCATCCTTGTAATATTTAACCCTTCAAGGAATAAGGACTGAATAGTTTTCCATTTATTTAAGTCTACTTCTATGTCTTCCAGTAGTGTTTAAAATTTTTTCACATATAGACCTTGCATATTTTTTGTTTCATTTATTGTAAGTATTTAATCTTCATTGATTCAATTTCATTTTATGATCTTTTAAATGCATAAACATTTTCCATATTGTTATGGGTGTACATAATAATCACTTAGATAGTTTTGCAATATTTCCCTGAAATTATGTGGTTCTAATTTGAAGAACTTCACTTCTTCTGACTATTCTTATTATATATCAGCTACATTAAGCCACCTCTTATATTTCTTTATTACTTTAAAATCATTTCCCAGAAATGTGCTCTTATTTCTCTAAATGCATTTTAAAATGTATTTCTCAAATGGTTGAATCAATTTATAGTGTCAACAGCATTAAATAAATTTACCAACTTCATTGCATTCCTTTTTTTTAATTATGATTAATCAGAAGTAAATTTTAAATTCAGTTACTTTGAGAGGGGCAAAATGTCATTTTCTTTTAATTTTGAATAGTTTGATAAATTGCTAATCACATTATGCATTTTACCTGATCTAGCTTGAATTATTATTTTTTAAATATATATTTTATTGATTTTTTTTACAGAGTGGAAGAGAGAGAGATAGAAACATTGATGAGAGAGAAACATCGATCAGCTGCCTCCTGCACACCCCCTACTGGGGATGTGCCAGCAACCAAGGTACACGCCCTTGACCGGAATCGAACCTGGGACCCTTCAGTCCGCAGGCCGACTCTCTATCCACTGAGCCAAACCGGTTGGAGCTAGCTTGAATTATTTGCTTATTAACTGCCTAGTTTTCATAAATGTTTTATTGCATACAGTATAATTTCAGCAGACTAACAAATGTGTACAATTTACCTATTATCTTGGTGCTAAAAGTTTGATATGCTTCCAGAGACATAAAAACAGTCCCTTCATTTAAAATATGTGCTCTTCGATACATGGTTTATGTTTATATTGTAAATATGTGATTCCAGTCTCAAACTAAAATATAGACTCCATTCTTAACTCTTATCAACAACAAATGCCCAGCCTTATCTTTGGGTTACCTCTTTCCTGCTCCTACTGGAAACTTGTTCAAAAAAATAATCATGTTGATCTGATTAACATGAATTATTTCACTTTATTCTGAATCCGGGTTCCCTTTTCAGCCAACTGCCGGTGTATTAAAGATAAACAGTGTTTACTCATTTATCATCCTGGGTGGACTCTAACCCATAGCTAGAATGTAAACACCCTGACCAAGTTCTCACTTACACACCTGACTACTTAATGGAATTATGGTAAGTTCTGAAATGCCCCATTTCTTCTTTACTACTGAGCATGTCGTCCTAATTGTTGGCCAGTCTCTGTGCCTCAGTCTAGGGGCCTCGATCCTATTAAAATAAACTGTGTCTACCTTTACGATAGAGCTAATGCTGCTTTATCTCTATACCTAAACTAGACTTTGCCGCAGACCATTTCTTATGCACACTCACACCTAATAGGAAAAATGAACTCTTTCGGAAAATCATGGTATTTCTGAACTGACCAATATGTATTTTTCATCCCAAAGGATTGAAAATATCATCTCTTCCAACTGACATTTTTCCATCAGCCACACTTGGTAAGCCGAGATTTTTCTGTTGTCCACACAGTTGTGCGTTTCTGTTGAAACGTGTGTCTAAGTGAGAGAGAGAAAGAGAGAGAGAGAGGGAGGGAGAGAGCACTGGCTCACAGGAAACACTCTTCAATTCACACAGAAGGAACAATAGTTGGAAATGGTCATATACACAATAACTTGTGTGTTCGCCAACCAACAATGTCCTTAAAGAACACTTTCCCATGCATCTTACCAAGGAAGGCTAAGAATTCTAAGTTCCATGCAAGTAGATGAACACAATTATCAAAGCATCTCTGAGCGTTTATAGCTGGATTCTCTGCATTATTACCAATGTGTCACCAGATAGCTGTGCTATTAGTGCCACATTGGCCACGGGGTAGGTGTTTTCATGTTAGACATTCCTAATAAAGACAATGCTTGTGGATCTTTTCCTCACTGTATATAGAACAGATCTACTTTCAAGGAATCCTCCAAAGCATAAAAGGTGGTTGAGGGTATATAAAAGGAAGTCCTTTGGCACTAAAAACAGTAAATGAGTTATTAAGATAAAAATAGTGTTGCCTGAGTATTGAGAAATTATGCATATGGGCTCAGCAATCAAATACACAAAGATACAGATGTAAAACATAAATCCTGGGATTTGTCTTTAATAAATTTAATACAGGAAATAGGGCAAAATTCTCTGTGCCCTCTTACCCACTCTCCTTCCCCTTTCCCACCTACCCAACACCTAAAGAGTAATCTTGACTCATGTTTTAAGGTGTCTGGGAACAAATACAGGAAGGGCAATAACAACAAACAACAGGAGGACAAGAAACATAATCGAGGTGCACTTAACCTAATGGGAACATGAATGAGGATTGTGTCCTTTCTGTAATGTGATTGTTCGTGTCCTTCAGAGTATCCTGGAAACATGACCAGGGAAACGCCACACCAAAGAAGGTAGAGAATCCCACGGGCTCAGAAAAAAAAATTAGCATTGGTTTGCAGAGGTGGGGGAATAAAACAGGATCAAGAAATGAATATAAAAGGTCAAGAAATAAGAACTGAAATGGGCAATCAAGATTCAAAGTCCCTGCAGAGTGAGTCTAGTTTGGGGCTCTAGCTGTCACAGAAGGGAGGTGCTGTTTTCATAGTGGAAGTTAAAGTCCTGTATTTTACCTAGATTCAGATAATTTGGAATTTCTCTTAAAAAAACAATAACAACAACAACAAAAAAAAACAGTGCGTAGCTTTACTTATTGCTCCCTTAAGACAAATATATGATTGGAGTTGTGTTAGACAGAATAATGACCTCCCCGCAAAATGTCTAGTTGGCTAGGGAACCTGTGAATACATAGAATATGTTACATCACATGGCACAGAGAAATCAAAGTTGCAAATGGAATTAAGGTTGCTAATCAGTTGCTCTTAGAATAGGAAGATTGTCCTGGATTCTCTGGGCCAGCATAATGTAATCACAAGGGTCCTAAAAAGTGGAAGAGGGAGACAGAAGGGAAGGTCAAAGTGAAGCCATGGGAAATGGACGTGACCAGTTGGCTCTGAAGAGGGAGGAAAGGGCCCATAACTTGAGGGACACTGGCAGCCCAAGGAAGCTGGTAAAGGCAAGGAAACAGATTTCCATTAGACCCTTCAGGTGGAAGCATAGTCCTGCCAACAACTTGATTTTTGCACAAAAATCCCATGTCCGAGTTCTGTCCTACAGAACTGGAAGGTATAGGTTTTGTGTTTTTTTTCAGCCACTAAGTATGTGGTGATTTATTATAGCAGCAATAGAGGCTAATGCGGGAGTCTTTGACTTTATGTTCTTTTGGAACTAATTACAATTTTAAAAAAAAACAACTACTATTAACTTACATTTAAGTGACAGGCAAGCACTTTTGGCTATTTTGCTGCTGGGGATTTTTTCCCCTCATAATTTGTGGGAAGAGTTTCAAGTTGTAATATCTTCTCAAAAACTAGGTTCCTTCAAATAATATTTAACCCACGTATGGAAAGCATTTGCTCCAAAAGCAAAGAGAAGCTCCAGATAACAGTGTCACTGACAGGCAGCCAAAAGGTGACTCCAAATATTGGTCTGTCTAGTTCTCACTTTACATGATTTCCAAAAAGACAGCTGTGTTTGACCTCACAGCGCCTTACAATTTCTCAATTCCTTGACAAGATGTTCATTTTGGAGGACGGAACGGGGGCAGGCAATGATTTCTCTTAGAAGCCAGTGAAGCCAGTAGTACCTGCAGAGGTAGGTGAGTAGTTTGGGGAAGTTATTTACATGAGATGTAGAAATGGAAATTTCTAATAGAGTCACTGCAATGGTTTCTCACTCAGAAATCACCGAACTTACTCTGCAAAGAGCCAGATAGTACCTTTAGCTTTGTAGGACAGAAGGTCTATCACAACTACTTGGTTTTGCTCCCTGGAGCATGAAGACAGCTATTCTCAAGACACAGACAAAAGGGTGTGGCTGTGTCCCAAGAAAACTTGATTTGGTTCACAGGTTATTTCACCAAACACTGTTCTAGGTTATAATGTACTAGAGGCCCCATGCTCGAATTCGTGCACCAGTGAGGTCCCTTGGCCTGGACTGTGGGATCAGGCTGAAACCTGCTCTCTGACATCCCCTGAGGGGTCCCAGATTGCGAGAGGGTACAGGCCCTCTGACATCCCCTGAGGGGTCCCAGATTGCGAGAGGGTACAGGCCAGGCCGAGAGACCCCACTGGTGCACAATCGGGGCCGGGGAGGGATGCAGGAGGTTGGCCAGACAGGGAGGGACCATAGGAGGGCTCCAGGGGGCATGTCCAGTCCATCTCGCTCAGTTCCAATCGGCCGGACTCAAGCACAAGCTAACCTACCGGTCGGAGCATCTGCCCCCCTGGTGTTCAGTGCACATCACAGTGAGCAGTTGAATGGCCTTAGCATATCATTAGCATATTATGCTTTGATTGGTTGAATGGTTAACTGGACGTCCAGACACTTAGCATATTAGGCTTTTATATATAAGATGCTTGGAAAGGAGTTTGGGAAAAGAGTAAGTCAAGCTAGAAAATCGAGTGCTGTTTTCTAAATAGAAGTTAGTGATTGGTAGAGCCAAGCACAATCTGAGATGTGAGTAGAACTCCTGGAATATTTCAGATTGGTGTCAAAACATAACAGTGCAACACATGAGAAACCAGTCTCAGGAGATGGGAAAATGTGATCACTGAAAACCAAAGCAGTGATTTTGACTCATTCTACCCAGAGACCCACATTACTATGTTCATCTGAGTTCCACATTATCTCAGGAGGCACACACAAAAAGTCACTTGGTCCATTTATATTGCTGATTCTTTCACTATTACTGACATGCATAAGACTCTCACAAAATTCACCCACCCAGGTAGGAGCGGTATAGTCAGTGATAGGTGCAGACTATGTTTTACAGGGCTGTTCATGATACAAGGGGGACAAATCAAGCAAAGAAACATTTCTATAGGGTATCCATGAGTAAACTAAGAACAGGAAATTTGAGAAGAAAGGAGAGAGAATAAGACTCACACACACACACACACACACACACACACACACACACAGAGGGTGGTTTACTATTAGCCCTAGATTGCTCTAAACTATGTACTTATGTTCCTTTCATTATATGTTTTTAATATTACCTTTAAAAAATAAAAAGGTAATGTGCTATAGTGGCATAATTACATAACGGAATATATAACGAGGAAAGGATTGTCTCTTCAATAAATGGGTTTGGGAAAGCTTGGTAGCTCCATGCAGAGAATAAAATGGACCTAGTCTTACACTTATAAAAAAGTCCACTCAAAATGGATTAAAGACTTTAACATAAGACCAAGAACTATAAAACTCCCAGGAGAAAACATAGGGGCAAACTCCTTGACATTGGTCTTGACAATGATATTTTTGGATTTGACACTGAAAGCAAAGACAACAAATGCAATAATAAATAAGAGAGACTATATCAAACTAAAAAGTTTCTTCACAGCAAAGGACATTCTCAACAAAATAAAAATAAAACCCATGGAACTAACTTTAAGGGGCTAATATCCAAAGTATACAAGGAACTCCTACAAATTAAGAGCAAAAGAACTAATAACCTAATTTAAAAAATGGACAGTGGACTTAAATGGACATTAAAACAACCCACATGTCTGTCAATGGATGACTTCTGTCTGTGTGAGTCAGCTCCCCTCTGGCTCAGAGAGACCACTTGCCCTTTTCCAAAGACTGAAGACTGTGTTTCCCCAGCCAGAGATGAAACATGGAAGATGAAGCACAGAAGGCATCTTGCCAGAGCAGAACTAGACAGGATCAGACCAGACAGGAGTAAGCCAGACCAGAGCAGACCTGACCAGAGCAGAGCAGACCTGAGCAGCCCCGCCCAGCGCTGTCCAGCAGGACAGTAGCCTTGTCCCAGGGCCACCTCACAGCCATGCTGTCTCTTAATTAAACTGTAACACTCTTGAGCTTTTTTCTCACAGCCACACTCTATCACAATTGAACTGTTTGTGCTGAATAAACGTTCCTTCTTCACCACACCCGGAATTGGGGATTCCTGTTGGTGCCAGCAACCATCTGTTGACGCCAACAACCATCTGCTGACAACTGTTTGACCGATAACAAACTTCGGATTGTGAGGTACCTCTCATATATTTTAAAAATTCCGTTACTGGGCTTTATTCCATTTGCCAAAAGATGCCACAAGATAGAAGGCAAATGACTCTCCATTCATTTCCCTTTCCTCATGACCAGCTTCCCTTGAACGCAAACTGTGTAACCACCAAGCAGATAGCAAAGCAATTTGAGATAAGCACTACATTTTTTTTTTCAATTATAAAGACCCAGTACCATGTCTTATTCACTTCTGAATACTCAACACCTAGAAAAATGGTAGGAATATAGCAGACACAATAAGAGAGTATGTAAGAAAATATTCCTAGAAAAATGCTAGGAACATAGTAGACACAGTAAGAGAGTCTGTAAGAATAGAGGGAGCAAGGAATTGCATGTGGAGGACAAGGTCCATAGTTAGAATGCCAAAATGCTGGAAGGAATTTTAGGGGCCGAGTCTTGAGTACTCCTTTGTCTCAAAGTGCAGGTTTCTAAACAAGTGCTGGGCAGACACGTGTTGCATGGAGGATGGTAAGCCTCAAGTCAGATCAGATGCACTTCCATTGTCCTCTGGCTGGCATTCCCTGGAGATCCCATAGAAACGATCTCCAATTCCTCCTCCCCGTGTCTTCAGAGATAAAAGGATATGCACTCGAGATTCCGTGTGAAGCATTTTGCAGAGCACCTGATGGAATATCAATCCAGAGTTTTTAACTCTTCTCATTAGGTTTGCTAACAGTGGGTAGTTACAGCTTTCCCACTTTCGAACTGGAACAGTGGGTCTTGAAACATGATGGAGAAGCTGGCCCATCTTCAGAATGTCAGGCCTTAGTTATTCCTGGCTGCCCATAAGCCCATTCTTCTTCCACCTCCCTGGACAGCAATCACGAGGCTCAGATGCCAAGCTGGGAAATGTGTTTTTCCAGGAGCAGCTGGCTTCTTGGCGAGCACTTCTGGCAACGGTGGGGTCCCCTTTGAAGTTGTCTGCTGCTCTGACTTGTGTTTTTAAGATGCATGATGAACTGTTTGGGCTGCTGTGCTGTTGTCCATGCTATTTTCCTTTTGACTCACCTTTTCAACGATGAGGAATTTATATCCATTTAATCCACATGGAAAATAGCTACCGAGTATAATTTTTTTCCCCAAAAAAGCCCATATATGGAATATCCACAAAAATGAAATCTTCATGCTGGAAGGGACAGGAGAGGTCACCTAGTCCAACTTCCTACCCAATTCCGAAATTTCCTCCATAATGACCCTCAGCAGAAGTCAGTCAACATCTGCTTAAAAGCTTTGGATGATCGGGTGGTCATCACTTCTCAGAATCGGGCCACTGGATCACTAGATTGCTCTCACTGTTTTAAAGTCATCCTGATACGGAAATGAAATCCGCCTTCCTGCAGTTTTTAATGCTGGTCACAGCCCCGCCTTTGCAGCAGCGGAATAAATCACATCCCTATGCAACACTGTGAGACGCCCAATGTCTCTCACTCTTTAGTCTTCCATTTGCCAGAGTTAACTTGGATCGTTTCCACCATTCCTGCCCTCTAGTCAGAGAAGTCTCAGTGTGCATCTCGAAAGATGTCATCTTCTTTCGGAATAGGTCACTGGGGTTTACTACAGCTCATTATTGGAACGTTATAATTCTATCGATGTCAATTCTATCACTTCAACTATTTTAACAGCTTGACCACACTGTTGGCTCGTAGTGAAGCAGGAACTACGTTAATCCTTGTACATCCCTGACTCTCTGATAGCTTTTAAATGCCCTCAAGACAGGTGCTGTTCTAATTCTCAATTATATTTGGAATACTAAAGTTCAGATAGAGTAAGAAATCTGCTCAATCGATGTACCAAACAACTTATTATCAAGGAATAGAAAGCTTATATATAAATAAGAAATCTTCCATAAAGAGAACAAAAAGGTGTTTTGTATTTTTTAGACATGAGTGGGAAAATTCAATGCATAGAGAATAACCTTAGGCGACCCAACCTATAGTAACAGAAGATCCAGAAAGAGAATAGTGAAAATGGAGGGGAGAAAATGATCAAATAAATAATGTATAGGAATTTAAAGATCGGACTTTTCAGGTAGAAAGGTCCTTTGCGTGCCCGTCATTATTTCAGAGCATGAAGAATAAAGAGAAGGCCCTTAAACTCCCCACAGAGAGGAGAGGAAAAAGTCACCTACAAAGAAATTGAAATCAAATTTCTTCCTAGGAAACAGATTGTTGCCTAAACATTTCTAGGATAACAGTTCTTTACATTTTAATCTCCATCTAAATAACCAAGTAATAATAGGAATAAAATAAGGTCACTCTTAGTCATCCAAGAACTCAAAAGACACACTTTTCATATTCATCTAGGAAGCAGTGAATTCACCGGTGGAGAGTAATAACGGAAGTTGCCAGAAATTCTATAACCAGAATATGCCATCCATCTATATGAAAACTGATCAGCTACTGTTACTGTGTCCTCCCAGATGTGTAAATTCCTCTCTCTACCTTCCATTTTTATTTTATTTCATTGAGGGTTTCTGAGGGCTCTTGGGAAGGGGGAGAGAGGTCTGTGAGATATGGCACACCCCATTTGAAAAACTCCAAGAGATAAACTCAGAGCGTGCCAAAGAGAAAGTGGACAATCAAAACAATATCAAGACTGGAAATAACATATGTAAGAAAATTCCACACGAAGGCACAATGATAATTTAACCAGTGATCAACTCCAACCAATCAAGTAATTATTAGCATGAAGAATTCAGGAATGATGAAATAGTTGTTCATGAGTATTACAGCCATTTAACCAACACACACAACTAGAAGAATTACTATAGAATATAAATCTATGAAACTTGAAAGTGTAAGATCAATCTCTTCAAATCCCCTACCTTTTCTTTGACCTTGAGGAGAACTTAGAAAAACTAGCAACTCTTATACTGAAGAAATAGTCCAGAAAGCTAAATGGGATGCTTATTAACAATAGCAAGCAACGTTTGCTGGACATGCTTCCTTCTCCCTGCTTCAGGTTCCTATCTCATTCATGTGTCCTCTGTGGGGCACACTTTCCCGGGCCCACAGGGCTCGCTCGCTATTCCCAGATACATCTTGTTTGACGGAAGCCTACCACGGTGGCCTCATCTTCCTTAACGAGTCCCAAGAAAGACCTGATCCTGAAAAGGTCGGCTGGAGCCCCTCTGAGAAAATGTCCTCGCATTTTAAAATGAACACATGGCGGGGAATTCTATTTTCTGCTGCTAGAATTTGTGGCCAATAACCAACTCCTCTCTCACACAGTCCACGGCTGTCGTCTCGGGTAAGTTGGGGCGGTTTGCGTCTACGTGCTTCAGTTTCTTTGTGTATAAATGGAGACTGCTGTGATCCTCACGGGAATACGATGAGGGTTATTCATGTCGAGCACTGAGAACAAGGCCCGGCAGACAGGAAGCCCAATGGCTTTGCTACCATTACTGTTCGCATTACTAGTGAAGGTGGAGGAAGTGACTCGAATTCAAACTGATTGGCTATCGTTACTGTGTGCCCCCTCTCTTCCAATGCCTCCCGTTTTATTTTTTTGCCTTTGCCAAAAGCAAAATCCAGGCTAAGTGGCTTTGCCCTCCTCCTGTCACCTGTGAGATGGACAGCAGCTTCTTCGCACTGCCGGCCCCTCCCTGCCGTATTCTTATCTAGTCGATGCTGTCAGAGTCCTATTCCTCTCCTCAAGAATCTCGTGGACTTTTTCTCAAAGTGGATGCCACCTCCACCCTTTTCAGATTGAAACTTTTTTCTCTCTCTGTATGGGATCAGTCTGTGCCTTGGCATCTCTTCTGAAAGAATTCTTTCTCATTGGAATTATTTGTGATTTCAAAATCAGTATTTTTTTTTTAAAGAATCTCTGGGATCATACTTATTTTTTCTCTATGAATATTTTGAAATCTGCTTTCCCAAAGCCAAGGTCACATCCCAATCTGCCCAGCAAATGTAATTATAAAGATTATAGGAAAAGCAGATGTCTGGGAAAATAAAAACAGTTTCAGGGACCTATCAGTTTGCCTACTAAGCGGGGAAAGGTGGCACATGCCTGCCAGTTGAATACTGCTGGCAGGTAGAGAAGGGAGAAGGTAAATGAGTATTGATCTACTAACCTATTTGGCTTTAAGGAAGAATCTTGAATGGGTGAGAGACTCTAAGTAGTCCTTATTTTACAAACTCCATTAGCAGCCAACGTTAGGAGCTCTATTACAGTAAGAAGAGCAGGATTCTCTATTCAGAAATACTCTACAGAGAGGATTCACCGTTTGCTGAGTCCTAATTATGCCAGTCCCTGTACTAGGTGCTTTATGTCAATAATGCATTCGAACCATTTACAGGTGATAATGAGAGGAGTTGAAAAATGGGGTCAAGGGCAAATGGCTAGTAAGTTCAGAGACCTGGGACTTGAAGTCATGACTGTCTAACTCAACATCTGTGCTCGTTGCCTACATCATGTGTTGTACCAGGTGTTCATCCTAGGCTGACTTTCAAAATAAAACAAAACCATTTTCTGGGATTGATGGAAGGGTCAAAGGTGGTGCACATCTTATGTTGTCAGATTGTCTGTTTATGTTCCTGACACCAAGTTTGCATCTTCCAGCCTTGTCTATAGGCGATGTTTCTCACTCACTACATTCACACACACAAAACAGGGGGTGTCCAGTCCACCACCACCAATTAAAAAGAAAAATCTATAATATTTTCATTCGTTGCTCTTGATTTCCCAACTTTGGAATAATGGCTTTTACTGACTAACTTGGGAGGACATTGATTTTATCTGCACATATCTTTCGCTCCGTCCCCCTGCGTGCAAGGCTGACCATCACACCGTCACAGGTAAATCACCTGCCTGCTGTCATTTCTTATGGGCTGTACAGCAAGTCAAACAATCAGAGAAAGTGTCCGGTTGATAAATGCTCTGTAAGCCAATCGCATACCTCTGGAAAACGGCCAGAATTAAAAATCAAGAAAATGTTCCTGCATGGTGGTGGCGGTGTACATGTTACCACAGTCTCACGCACACATCTGCTTAATCGTGTTTTTTTTTTTTAATCTATTTTTATTGATTTCAGAGAGGAAGGGAGAGAGAGAGAGAAACATCGATGATGAGAGAGAATCATGGATCGGCTGCCTCCTGCAAGCCCCCCACTGGGGATCAAGCCCACAATCTGGGCATGTGCCCTTGACCAGAATCGAACCTGGGACCTTTCAGTTCACAGGCCGATGCTCTATCCACTGAGCCAAACCAGCCATGGCTCTTTTTTAATCAATGGAAGGAAAACAACCTAGCATTGATAAACTCTCAAAAATGAACACTGTTCATTTTCTCCCTGGGACATCCAGGGCCAGAAACATCACTCTCACTAGAACTATGGTTATGTGTTCAGTGTTTGGATACCTATCGTGAACTGAAAATGAGGAAGTTTGGGCCCCGGGATCTGGGGAATAGATTTGATGTTTTTATATGAAGAATGAAGCTTTAAATGGTGATGGAGCCTTGCCAGTGAGGCTCAGTGGTTGAGCGTTGATCTATGAACCAGGAGGTCACAGTTCGATTCCCAGTCAGGGCACAAGCCCGGGTTGCAGGCTCTATCCTCGGGGAGAGGGGGAGTTGGGGGTGGGGGTGGGGTTTGGGGGGGGAAAGGGAAGGGGTCAGGAGGCAGCCGATCAATGATTCTCTCACTATTGATGTTTCTATCTCTCTCTCTCCCTCTCCTTCCTAAGTAAAAGTACATTTAAAAAAATAAAATAAATGGTGATGGAAAAATAAAATGAAATAAGCAATAAATGAAGCTCTTTTTCTGTATCTAGGTTTGTACTGTTTACCAGGGTATAATTACATGAGCCAAATCGTTGCTGTGCAGCAAACTATACCCTCTCTGGAGTATGTATGTCTGTATGTGGAGTCAAAGACAGGAAGGACTTGATAGGCAGAGAACGAAAATAACATAGCTGACTTGGAAACAGTGTTGATCCTCTGAGCAGACCAAACAATCTGATTCTCTTTCTCTTGAAATCTGGTTTCCACTGCGTGGTCTTCTCCCTGCTAGGTAATTTATTCGCGTCATTTTCACCCACCTTCCCTCCCATCGCTCAAGGAACTCACAAAGGACTGGCAGTTTGTCTCACACTTGGGATGACCACAGAATTCACCACCTACAGTGAGGGGGACACTAGCACGTAAACTGGGGGACAGGAAGCTCTTGTTAACTAGGTCAGGTCTTCAGGCTTAACCTGAGACAGTCCCAGAAAACCAAGCGCGCTCACTCCCCCCCCCCCGCCCCCCCCCCCCCCCCGGCTCATCCTAGACCTTGTTTTGGTTACCGTTCATTCTGGCAATGTACCAGTGAAAGAGCTCTTTCCTAGTCTTCCTCATGATTGCCCATCTGCATGCGTTGCGGGGTGTCTGCGGAGGGGACCTTCTGATGTGTTTATAATGAGCCGATGCTGTAGAGCCACGGCATGCAAAAATAGATGGACAGCCACATAAAAATACAATGCATAGGTAATTTTTTCCTAAGCCTTAATTTAGCGAGTGGGCTGGAAAATGCCAGCAGGCAGGGGGTTAAAGGACAGCTGATGCCTCATGGAAACTTTGTAAAACATTCTATTTATAAACAATCCTATTTGGATATCACATTTTCTATAATGCAATGGGCTTGTTTTATTTTTGTACCTTAGGAAGTTTCCATGGAAGGGGACGGGCTGGGGGATAACGTTCTTTTCGAGTTTGATACCTATTTCTGCTGGGTGCGTCTGGACTTAGGTTCATCTCATCGGTTTCACCGCTCCAAAGACTTAACGCATGGAATCCACAAGACTGTCATAAATTCACAGCGAGGAATACCTAGGATAATGCCGAATTCACGTACCCGTGTTTTTGTTTTGTTAAGGTGGCTCCTGTCAGGGACGTTTGAAATCTTTAAAATGCGATGTCGCATATGAATAAAGGATGACTTCTAATTAAGCCTCAAATATGAAGTATGCTTCATCATCTCTGTGGAAAAGTCAGCCCCATACGTACCGGTCCGTTGGCTGACACAGTGCTAGCGACTCAGAAAACCGCTAGCGCCTGGCTTAAAACACTAAAACTGGACAAACCCTATAATCTCTCCGACATACATGTTATCAACACGCCTTCAAGGGGACTTTTGAAGCTGGGAAAGCTATGATTTGAAGGCCACCCGATCTGATGAGAGCAATCCAATTCCTGGACAGACCCTCCGGTAGAAGTGTGTATAGTAGGAAGGCTGTATTTTGTTGGGTTGAGGGACTGGGTGTTAGAATCACCCAACTTTTGGTCAGTGGGGTCTTAATTTTTCCCTCCATATAGACTACCAGCAGAGTCTACTTTAAATCTGTGGTCTTATTTCCCCACTATACCTTGTAAAAGAAGTATGTTACATGATCTTCATAATCTTGGCCCCAATCTTTCTCATTTTATGCTTTTCACTTCCCTTGATACACCTAACATTCTATGTAACATTGGACTTAAAAAATACATTTTTATTGATTTCAGAGAGAGAGAGAGAGAAAGAGAGAGACATCAATGATGAGAGAGAATCATTGATTGGCTGCCTCTTGTTTGTATGCCCCCTCCTGGGGTGGGGATCAAGCCCGCAACTCAAGCATGTGCCCTTGACAGGAATCCAACCCGGGATTCTTCAGTTCACAGGCCTACGCTCTATCCACTGAGCCAAACCGGCTAGGGCACATTAGACTTATCTTAATTCCCAAACAGATGCTATTTTCTCTCTGTCTTTGCTCAACCATTCTTTCTGCCCTAAACTCTTTCTCTCTCCTTCTTTTGCTTTTATCTTGACGTCAAGATGTCTGGGGTTAGTCGGGTCCCTCCTTCACGAAGCTGTTTGTGATCAGAGCTACGGTGTCTTCTCTGGGTTCATCTGCATCGCGATGAGTTGTTAAGGGACTGGGAGGAAATGAAAGGGGAGCTGAGAGAAATTACGGAAGTGGTGGGGACAATGCTATTGAAAGCAATAAAGATCAGAATCCACTCCCTGGAAAGGTGAATAAGCCATGCAGAAGACAGGCCCAACCGGATCCACTTGAAACGAGAGAAATGGCTATTGGAAATGGGGGATGAACATGGAAAACGGACAGGATCGATCCAATATACAGATAACTACCCTTCCCACAGGAAAGGGTGGAGAGAAGTGGAACTTAAGGTGTTAGAGAAATGTTTCCTAAACTTAAAAACCAGAAATAGAACACAAAGGACTTTCCATGTTGAAAGAGAATAATAGCCTCCCTCTTTATCTCTCCATTGAGGGAGAGGGAAAGAGAGGGGGGAAGGGGGAGAGGGAGAGGGAGGGGGAGAGGGAGAATGAACATGAATATATATAAATGATATATCTTGGGTACTTTTTATCTTTTTGCATTTCTGCATTTAGTAATTTTTAATCCTCCCATCTTAACCTTAAAAAAAAAAATAGTTTACTGGTTATAGACAGAGAGGGAGAGCAAGCCAGGGAGAGAAACATCGATGTGAGAGTGCCTACATCCATTAGTTACCTGCTGCATGGGCATGTGCCCTTGACCAGGAATTGAACTGGCAACCTTTTGGTGCATGGGACACCTAACCAACTGAGCCACACTGGCCAGGGCTTAACCTTTTAATAGATATAGCTCCAAGGCGGCTTCTGACTCTCACAGTCCATCAGTCAGCACTAACTGTAAAGACACAACTTCCATAACCTGATCTCCCATTCAGTGCTGCTCCTTGTCAAAGTTTCTAAAATCTGAATAAATATTACAAGACTTGGCTTTTTATTTTATTAGCACGAGGTCACGTGTTTTGGAAGGAAGCCCTCTGTTCAAATTCAGACCCCTTTCTTGGGGAGTTTTAGATGTTAACACTGATCCTATAGTCGCTTTGACACAGGCTGAGTTTTTCTTTAACAAGTGATTCTTTGCATGTAGGTCTGTACAAGGTGACTTTTCTTGCTGACAATGTTATTCTTTTATTTTTGCATTTTTTTTAGCTTGGTTTTCTCTCTTCAGAGAGCCTTATTGTTTCCCACATTGTTGCTTTTGTTTTAGGTAGATTTCCCTTTGCTGAGTTCCCAAGAGCTTTGAGTTTATAGCAATTGAATGAAAATTATTTGCCAAATATATAAAAGAAAATACACGAAAAATAAATGTGTTGCTTCCGGTCATACATGCTCAGAATTTACCTTTGTTCATCAAAGACCATTTCCTGTAAACACCTTTGCCCGAGGTCTGATTTCTGGCCCAATAAACACAATATGCCTGTGCACAAGGCAAGCTGGAAGCTTCCAGAAGCAGCCCATACTCAGCATGCACAAGGATTTGATTTACTCTCCCCCAGGGTCCTCACCCTTCTTGGGATAACATTAAGATCTGCTTTATATGATTTTTAAATGTTCCCAGCAGGAATGAACTCCATATGCCCACAGTGGTAATAGGCTGGATAACACTCTTGTGTATTGTCTTTTTTTTCCCTTCCTATTTCCATTTCTCACTCTCCAACCATAGTTTCTGGAATTATCTATCAAATAAAAGTACTTGCACCTAATCATCTTCTCAGGGTTAGATTCTTGGAAAACCCAAACCCAAGCAGCTGGTTCTAGAAAGGGCCCATGGAAGTAGCCCGGGGGGATAGGAGTCTGGAACGGGATCCCTTGCTAGAGTGTAGCCATACGAATGGTCCAGAAGTAAGCTGCCTGGTTTCTCCTACAAGAGAGTCCCTGGGAATATCCACAGCGGTGCTGGTAAACTGGAACCCCAGGACAAAGTCCTCTGTGCAGTGTTTGACGATGCCCATTGGTGCCAGTACTCTGCCAGGGTCAGTGTCAAACTATCACGTTGATATCACCGACAGCAGCATTGGGGAAGAGTTGCAGACAATCAGCTCTCATGAGCGGGTAGCAACCGACCTCCAGCACACCTTTGGGAAGACTTCCAGATTTACCCAGCAAGTCCGTGCCAGGTTCCGCAGAGAACTAGTCGCTGTCTCAGAAGCAGCCCAAGAGCTTGTACTGGGCCCTCCTAGAAAGTGGGCAGCTAACTAGGGAACAAACATCAAATGGCTACAGCATGGGAACTGCCTCTCAAATGCACCGAGCAAGGAGCCACAGGATGGTTCAGATACAACAGGAACACGCTGTAAGGTGAAGAGGTACATTCGGAAGGGGTACTGTGCGAACCCAAAAGGCACACATTAGTTACATGAGCAAGTTAGTTGCCCAGACCCTCTTGTCACCTAAAAATGTCACATTGACAGCTTACCCTTAACTTACCCCATGGCCTTGCTGATTAAGGGTCCACGTAGCCCACTCACTGGCCAGTCACTGCCATTTGCCTACAAGGATCTTTTTTCTCAATCTCTTCACTGGGTGTCAGAATCGGGTTTCTATGGTCACTTCCAAAATTTCCCTTTTCACTTTCAACCAGGAACGAATAATAGAGAAGCAAAAGGGGTACGTAAAAGTATTTTACTTCACCCATTATTTTCAGAGGCAAAGAATGGAAAATGGAAGTCAGTTTATTCTACAAAGCATATCCTATTGCACATAATATATATGTTATATTCAATGTCATAAGGGCATTTTCAAATGGAAATATGTGACAGCTCGTCCATATGGCTTTCTCTTTATTTTTCTCTTTCACTGACTGCTTCAATTCAATCAAAACAAGCCTGGGAAAATTTAATTTTTTTCTTTCTTTTTTTATAAAAAAAAAAACAAACAAACTCCTATTCATCATTGTGTTAATCTTAGGGGTTAAAATAGAGTATTTTGAAATGCCATTTTTTTTT
Source organism: Corynorhinus townsendii (assembly GCA_026230045.1). Taxonomy (NCBI): domain Eukaryota; kingdom Metazoa; phylum Chordata; class Mammalia; order Chiroptera; family Vespertilionidae; genus Corynorhinus; species Corynorhinus townsendii. The sequence goes on from JAPDVU010000009.1 coordinate 6,558,034, forward strand.
TTTTTAATAACCAGGGGAAAGGCCACAGGAGCCAGTAAGCCTCCGTTTTCCAAACACAAAACATATAAATAAAATCAAACATTATTATCTCAGCATCAAATGTCCATAAATCCTTTCTCAAATCATGCTACCATATTTCCTTGACTCTTCCAATTTTTTTCCTCTTCCTCTTAAAACAGTGCTTATAACTGGCCTCCATGACTAACTTAGATTTGTTTTCATACAAAGAAATTTCTGTGTCTGGTTTCTGTAATCTTATTTCCTTGTCACATTTTCTAACTCCTTGCATTTAAATTCCACCATCTTTCCTCAATGGTGGCCTCTCATAGTCCCTCCAGCTCACATGGGAAATCTGTTGGAAAAAGAACTCTCCCTAAACTTTCGTTGGTCCTGTCACTTTTCAGAACATTATTTTGTCTGGTTGGTGTGGCTTGGTGGTTGAGCATCGGCCTAGGAACCAAGAGGTCACTGGTTTGATTCCCAGTCAGAGCACATGCCCGGGTTGTGGGCTTGATCTTTGGTAAGGGGTGTGTAGGAGGCAGCCTGGTTACTGTTTTACTCTGAAAGTTGGCAATCTCATTTAGGTTGTTTAATACTTACAGTGTTAAAAATCCTCCTTTCTAGGGAATATAGAGGTACATGCCTTTGGGATGAGGGATTCTGTTGATTCTTACATTCCTACAGATTGCCACCTTCCACCCATTAGGGCCACAAAGAATAGTGCCCTCTATGGCCTTTTGCTCATTGAAATCCTTCCTATGGCCCTTTGCTCATTGAAATTCCTTCTATAACTATTGGGGAATAGGTAATTCTTCCCTCAAAATACTATAAAATTATATACTTCATCACATGGACTTTCCAGGTGAGTGGGTGAAGAGGATGTACATAGTAGACTTCATCAACTGAGCTGAGCAGACCAATCCAATCAACCAAACAAAAACAGGTAAAAATTTGTCCAGCCTTTCCCATGGAAATACTCTAGCTTTAATATAGCACAAAGTGCTTCAGATCCTAACAGATAATCTAAAGGAAACATAAAATACTACCAGTGAGAATTTCCATGAATCGGTTCTCTAAATCCTATGGTTTCCAGAAATGTCATTTGATCTAGTTCATCCTTTAACACCCACCATGGGATGAACTGTGTTCTCGCCAAGCCTTCAAAATAGCATTTTTTGCTTCATAGATTCTAAATTCAAAAAATGCAGCCATCCAGGAGTTTAAGTATATCAGTGTCCTAACATGCTCAGTGTCCAAACTATGATGATTAAAGAAGCAGATTTCAAATAATCACCTTATAACTCTTATATCTAGTTTGGCTCCGTTCTACTGGGGACTTGGAGGCAAAGTTCTGGTGTATGCTAAGTATATTAAAAGGAAAATATCTATTTGCCCATCTTTCTAATAATCTAGCAAAATAGTGAGAAAAGATAATTTCTATGAATGCAATAATTGTGTTGCTTTTCATCCCCTCCATTTTCCTGTAATCCCAGGGAATAACACCTCATGATCCCTAACCCTTCATTACCTTTCGCTGGATTCAACACTTCCGCTAGCTCCCATTTGAAACTTCTTCCTGAGCTTCCCAAGAAGTATTTGATTCATCACATGTAGATATGTAATTATCTACAGCACTGCCTAGTTTCCAAAGAACATAGATTCTTCCTTTGCTTTGCAGGTTTCTACTCTACCTCTTTAATCCAACATCGGATATGCCTGAATCTTCTTAACACATAACAATTGGAACTCTCCTCTCTGGTTGTGTATTGCCTGCATTCTTTGGCCTTTCAGAAAACCTAATTCTGTAAACCTCATAGCATGTCAGGCAATAGTCAGGTACACAGAGAAGCAACTGAATTTGAGAAAAAGCCACTAACATAACAGGTGGTACAGTGTAGTGGTCAAGAAAATAAGATAGACATTTCTGTTGCCTCAGTTCAGGTCTTCTCCTTGCTCTGTGATCGTGAGCATGTTATATACGCTCTCTAGAATGTAGCTTCTTTATGCATAAAAACAGGGATAGTATCTTACAGATCAATGGCGAGATGGAGAAAATTCACGTGAAGAATTGAGTACAGTTTCTGGTACATAATGCACCCTTACCGAGACTGTTGGATTGTGTTGTTCAAATTTCTAGAAAATGTCTCTATGTGTCAAGTTCACAATATGAAAACAATATAGCGATTATCATCTTCGATATAGAAAAAAATAGGTCATTTGCTCTTGTCACACAGAGACCTTAAGATGACCCTAACCTCCATTCCCAAATAAAACCAACGCCTCGTGCTAATTGAGCAGGCCTCGGAGGGAAGACTGTGAGGAAGACTGTGCTTCCTGTTTGTCAATATACAGAATGGCCTCTAATTAGACTCGAGAGGAAATGTTGCCCAGGGAATATATTTGGAAAACGTGGAGCTCTTAGATAACTCAAGGCTGTGCAGAACAAGGTTGGCATGGTTGTGTTACGGGATTTGCCTATTTTTATTTCCTTCCATAGCTCTACCCAATAAGTGAGCCTCTGCTAAAGAATATAGATGGCAGGGTGATAGCAGTTACTGTCTCAGGTGTATGCGAGATGAATTGGTCTAGTGTACTGCACCTGGTTCGTTGGGCATAATAAACAAAAAATACTGAGTGCTATTAAGGTGCATTCACTTTCATTGTAATTGAGTGAACATGACCAGTGTGGTGTTTGCCTTGTTTAAATTTCTCCAATGTAATGACACTTAATCATGTTGGCATATAACATTTCAGGGGACATGAAATTACCAGGCTGGAGTTTGACAATGGTCCCGGAGCAAAGACTAGAAAATAATTCTTCCAGCTACTTTTTTCACTCTGCTAATTAAAGAGAATTATAATAATCTTCTGCGATAATGCATAAAGCCCACAGGAGCTGAGTGAAACTTCTTCTATAATTATATGAACTTCAAAGACCAATATCTCCCTGGTAATAAGTGGTTTGTTGACTCCAGGCCACATGCTTCAAGGTACAGAATAGGAATGAAGAAATTTCATTCCATATGACACTATTAACTCTTGGATTTAGAAATAATACAATGCTGTTTCAAATGGCCATCAAATTTCACTGTACAGACACAATTAGCAATGGTTTAGCAACTCTTGCTTGCCGCTATGTGTGTGTGTGTGTGTGTGTGTGTGTGTGTAGATAAAAACAGAGAGAAAGCATACTGCTTTATCACACACATGACATATGATACAGCAACACAGAAAACCAATGAAATATATTTTGTAAAGTTTACTTGTAATCCATCACTAAAGCTCAACATTTGTTTGCTTCTCCAGATACCTGGAGAGTATTAAATTTTACAGGTAATTTGTCTGATGGATTTTGATTTACCCAAAGTATTAATTTTCAACACAAGAAAACAAACAAATAAGCAAACAGAAATCCCTCCGCCTTACCTCTTCTAAGTTATTTTTATTTTCCTTCGTCTCTGCCAATATGCAATCATCAACTTAACACTGTGGAGTACATAGAAATGGCTCAAACTCTTCTATCCCAAAATAGGTTTATGTGTGCCCCTCCAGTATGCTTTTAATCTAGGCCTATCTAAGTTTCTGATGATACAAATAGCCCTATAGGAAAAATAACGGGCAAAGGCCACATGCCATTCTGATTACAGAAATTAGAAAATTTTAGTTAAGTATCCTTTATCTCCTCTCTACAAACCTCCATATCTGAGCAATTTTGAAGGGCAGAAACACAGCCACTGGGCCAAGAGAAGGAGTCAGATTACTGTTTCGTTGACACCAAATGATATTGACTTCATAACATCTGTGGCCTGAATAAACTCCGGGGCTAGGTATTAGATTCCTTATGGTCTAAATATTCTGTCAAGTTTACATAACCAGAGTAGAGATTGTAGATATAATTTAGGTCTTAGCTATATGTTTCAGCAGGTTTTTTTAGCCCACAGTTTTTTATTCTTGGAAAAATAAAGGAATATGATAACTGATCTTAAAAATAGCATGGAAGTCAAGAAGAAAGAGTTTGGGACAGATAGAAGTGATGAGAGTGATTCTTAATAGCAAGGGTTTCTGAGGTAGCAGCCTTCAAGGAAAACATGGGACATGGTTTCCAAGGAACATTGGTGAAACCCCCCAAAGGTACAGGTCCCAGCTACACATTCATTTGCTGGGCATGCTGTTAGAAAGTGTCCGTTGCTTACTATTTCAAAATGACCTCCACGTTGTTCTTATCAAGCTCTCTAAAAAATGAATAATAGCCCTTTACCTAATGTCGTCTGTCCCACTGGGGTCATAAGAACATTAGTTCCAATCCATGGATCATGCTGGATAATGGTTTTCTTGGATATGGGGACACATTTTGCAGAACGGGGTAACAAGCTACTTCTCAAAGAATTAAATCAACTCAGAGCCTGAGTTACCGTCCACCCTGCTGACTCATCCTCCACCCAGGGTTCTGCTTTAAGAAATGGCTAGCGGCCAAAGGAATGCATTTCCTGGAAAAGGATGGTATCTGTGGTTTGCAAAGGATGGGGGCAGATCAAGTGACTCTGTGTTTAATATTTATTGACTGCAGAGCACAATGCTGTGATGTCTTTTATTTTCCAGACTTTGAAAGGATTGGATTGAATTTCGGGTTTGACCCTTTGGGCCCTGGATACACCTGAGCTCTGTTTTGTAGAGTTACTCAGGGCGCAGCATGAATAAATGATGCTTCCCCAAGAAGCCACTGATGAGAAGTGTATTAGACTACGGTGTCACCAATAAGCACAGATGACATGAGCAGATGGATGGACATGTAAACCATGGAGCTCAACACCAAAACAAAACAAAAACACAGCTAGCTAATGAGGATGGAGCTCTGCGTTTGGGAGAGGACATTTAGCTCCCGATTTTTGAGGACAGGTTTCTGGGAAATTACTCTGAATTCAGTTGGAACAAGGAAGGCAATTTATCCATTCAAATGAGGTGGAATTAACGCAATGTTATGCAACCTTGTCTACACATTAGCAGCACCTAGAAAACTTACAAAATATTGACACCTGTGCCCCACCTCAAACGATCCTGGTGCAGGTGGTCTAGAGAGCACTGTGAGCATCAGGAGTTTTAAAAATGTCCCCCAGTTGATTCTAACACGCAGCCAAGGTGAGAACGATGAATGGAAGAGGAGTGGGAGTAGACAGAACATGGCCAGGACAGAGAACACAGGTTGCAGAACTCAGGTATTTAAGAAAACAAACAAACAAAAAACACTTGTAACAACAAAAACAACACAACTTGGAAATCAACCGCATGTCCCTCCATAGCAAGTAGGCTAACTGGTACAGTCATACAATTCCTTGCTCAGTAGTGAAAAAAGGAAGACACTCCCACTGACAAGTCTCCTTCAGTGAATCTTACAAATTGGACATTGATCAAAACAAAAACTACAGGAGAGAATATCTAATATGATGTCACTTACAATTCAAAAAAGGCAAAACATCTGTCTTAGGGACACACACATTTATGTTCCAGCTGTAAGGCAAAGCAAAGGACTGATGAACACAAAACTCAAGGTAGCCCTAGCCAATGTGGCTCAATGGACAGAGCGTCAGCCCACAGAATACAGGGTCCTGGGTTCAATTCCAGTCAAGGGCATGAACCTGGGTTGCAGGCTCCATCCCCCAGCCCTGGCCAGGGCAACATGTGGGAGGCAACCAATTGATGTGTCTCTCTCACATCGATGTTTCTCTCTCTCTGTCTCCCCACCCCCTCCCACTACCACTCTCTAAAAATCAATGGAAAACTATCCTCTATTAGGATTTTTAAAAAAACGTTCAGGGTAATGGTTACCTTTCAGAAAAAGCTCTTGGGAAGAGTCTATTCAGTGGGGTGATAGGTATCTTTTAAAAGGTCATCTACCTATAAAACTTGCTATCATCCCTTTGTGATCACTTTCACTTATTTTACTTTAAGAAATAAATGTGTGACTCATTGAAAGCCGAGTGAACAGAACAAAAGTATGTTAATACAATTGGAAGGCATGGCAGTAATCAAAGGGAAGAAAACTGTATAAGGTGATGAAATAAGAATTAAGAAGTGGCTTTCAGGAATTCCTACACTCCGTTCCACTTAAATTATTGGGAGTGGACAGACAGATACAGAGACGGAGTGAGAGGGGAAGGAGGAGGGAGAGAGACTGATGTTCCCGGATTCAGGTTGAAGAAGAAAATATGTATTTCAGCTCTTGATTGACTGGTCTCTGAGCTTTGTAGGTAAGAATTAGATTTCTCTTCTCCATGCTTTGGGTTTTCTTATTTGTAAAGTGGCAATAATAATGGTTAAACAAATGCAGTGCTTTTAGAGGAACGAACACACATAAAAGCCCAATAGATGTCAGTTATTATTTTTGGCTTTTGTCATTCCGATGCCATTTGTTCCTTAGCTTCCTGCTATTGTATCTGGTTTCTCCTGGTCCTACTTGAAAACCTCTTAGTTTTGCTGGGAACCTTTTGTTGAATGTATTTCATGAAGGACAGGATTTTCTATGTATACTTCCAAGCAATGGCTTAAAAATTCTTAGCAACCTAGGTGGCCCCCCATTGAGCCTCTTCAATAATTCTGCCTCAGGAGGCATGACCCAAATTACTCTGACTTCTGTCTTTCTTTTTGCATGCATAATAGGTCCTCTGCTACACAGGTTAGCTCACTCTCTTCCAATGTCTGCCCCAAAATGTGCAGAGAAGATTAAGCACTTTCTACCAAGTGCTTATCCAGTGTGGTCCTTGAGCCAGTAGCATCAGCGTCGCTTTTTAGAAATAAAGACTCGGGTCCATCGAAGCCATACTGAATCGGAGCGTTCTAACAACCCCCAGGGTTCCCTAGGCACTGTCAAGTTTGAGAAGTGACACTCAGCATCCCAGCACAGGGTGGCCATACAGACAGAGGAAGGACCCTTACTCTCCTTTAAATATTTCTCAGCGGCTCTATATATACATATATATGTTTTTCTTTATTTCAGAGAGAGGAAGGGAGAGGGAGGGAGAAATAGAACCATCAATGATGAGAGAATCATCAATCCATCAATCAGCTGCCTCCTGCAGGCCCCCTACTGAGGATCAAGCCTGAAACCTGGGCATGTGCTCCAGTCAGGAATTGAACCAGGACTCCTGGTTCACAGGTCAATGCTCAACCACTGAGCCACACCAGCCGGGCTCTCAGCTGTGTTTTTGTTTTAAACTTAATATTCAATGGCAGTGTTAGTCACAATTCCAGACAACTTACCAAAACACATTTTCTTCATAATACTCTTCTCCATAGGAATTTAAAATAAAATAGATTTCTGCCTGATATCTATTACGATTATCCAATAAGCTTGCAGTAGATCCTGAACGAAAAAGGGATTGGCCACTAATTTTTCTGATTCCTTTATCTAGCCTATTGCCCCTGTGTCATGACCCTAACAAAGCAGAAGGACGCCTTTGGATTTAGAAGGAATCCAGGAGTGAGTTGGTTTTGCCCCCTGATTAGAGCTATGGAGCAGCTTAGCTTGAAGGTCTTGAGGTGACTTAAGTTTAACCTGTGTGTAAATAGAAATATCTTCTTGGTCGAGAAAGAACATGGAAATGGTATTTCCTAGGGTAGAGAATTCTGTTCAGAATTATTTTTAAAAAGCAACTCTTATTTTCGGACAAAATTTCAATTTTGAAGACTCTATTAGTCAATATCTGCATCACCATGTTGCATCTGATGGAATTTTCTCTCAAATTTTTAGTTGATTAAAAATTTATTTAATCAAAATAAATTTGATTAAAATGACTAACCATACAGTTGCTCTCTGCTCTCTCCCCCCATATTTTTAGCAGCAGTACATATTTTTATGCCTAACCAAGAATCCAATAAGGCATCTTCATTGTTCTATCTCAGATACTTAGTGAAAGAAAAAAATTTAAAGCTCATTGAATGTAATCCTAAGAATAGTTCACTTCTATAAAAAAGATATCTGCATTCCTTCTATTTTACCTAGGTAAATGAGATTTTTGGGGGGCCTTCCACTGATTCTTGAAATTATAGGGTAGTAAAGTTTTCCAGGTAGACCCAATTCTTTAACTACACCCTTGTTCCTTTGTGGTTTATGTGACTTATGTGCTGACTAACGCCTACTGCAATCAAGCTTGGATTCTGTTTCTATATACTGAATTTTGAAACAGGGTTATGCTTATGTAACATCCTTTCTTGAAATGATCATCCAGTAAGCTGGCCCACCAATTTCCCATTAAGGGCAACGTTACCCTTCGAGCCCTTGAATCTTTCGTTAACTTTTGCAAAAAGACATGGCTCTTTCCTCCTCATCCTACAAAATAAGGGGTTAGTTGCTTCCTTTTCTTCTTTTTTCATTTATTCCAAAACAGAGAGGCTTATTGAATGTCTGCTATGTACAGGGCCACAAATGTTGACAACAAAAATCCATTTTTGCACCTTCCCATCTAGTTGGATGCCTCTCTGGCTGAAACTCCCATAGGGAAGGGGAGAGGGCACATGTGGCCGAGGGTTTTCACCTTGTACTGGAGCTATTTTAATCTCTGCATGTTCTTTTTTCCACTGACCTCCACAGTGAAGGCTGGTGGGAGGTTTTTAAAGAGGGAGACAAGGAGGGTATGTTGGTAGCTTGCAAAGCCCTCAGTATCCCTGGGCTTAGCATCCCCTAAATAAAGTGGGCTTTCAGCTCAAGCCTGATTTAAAAAGAAAGAAAAAAATCTTCTGGCGATGAAACAGATGTCAGATGGAAACTTCTCCACTGACTTTCTCCAAACAGGCCTGCAGCTGTTACTTCTTCCATAACTTTTTCCAGTGAAATTTTTAGGCTTCACCTGTTGATGAACACGCCAGGATTTTTCTTCCCTTCCCCACCCCGGCCTTGTCCCCTCCCTGACTTCCCCTGAAAAGGAGATCAGGCTGAACTATTAGAAAGGACAGCTTGGGGTGGCAGCTCTGAGCATGTCATCATTTCTCCTCCTGTGGATGTAAGGGGAGCCACAGCCTGTGGGGCTGAAAGACCGCTGGCTCCTCCCAGCTCCTGGTCCACTGGGCTGGCTCCTCAGTCGGACAAGGCAAGAGGCAGAGAGGCAGGCCTTGCCCCTGCTGGCTGGGTTCTCTCTTGCTCTTTCAAAAACATCTTTCAAGTTTTTCTTGTTGGTTTTCGTGTTTTTCAGTTTTATATCCCACATATGCGTGAAGTCATATGGATCTTAACTTTTTCTGTCTGGCTTATTTCACTTAGCGTGATATTCTGAAGATCCAAGATAAACAAACAAAACTCACAGACACAGACAGCAGTGTGGTGGTTACCAGAGGGGAAGGGTGGGGTAGGAGAGGGTAAAGGGGTCAAATACCAGTATCTGGTGATGGAAGATGATTTGACTGTGGATGTTGGGCACACAAATGCAATATACTGCTCATGTGTCATAGAAATGGACACGTGAAGCCCACATAATTTTATTAGACAATGTCACCCTGATGGAGTTAACAAAATTTTTTAAAAATTAGGATTGAAATCAAGTATACAAGTTTATTCCCTAATTTAGTGTATGCTATTAAACTATAAATTAAAAGAAGGTTTGATTAAAATTAAGATCAATTTTAGAAAAGCAAGTTATAAACAAACATAGATGCTTACTTTTCTCGGGTGGGGTGGGGGGACAAATTATTTTTCAGAACTTAGCTGAGGTTTGCTCAAAAGCTGGATAATAACTACCACTTAGGTGTAACAGAAAGAGATATGGCATCTCGGGTTAGAACAAACCAGTAAACACAAAAGTTATGAATCGCATCCCAGTCATAAAGGGCTGATTCTCTTCACCTGAAATTGATTTTAAGAGAGAAAGGAGGGAAGGGGGAAGATATTCAGCACGAGAAAAGAATTCTTTGTCGCTGGCTTAGACAGATGGCTGCAGCCACGGGCTTACGTCACTGGGCATGCTTGCTTTTCCCTAAGATAATTAGTTCTATTGACACAGAATTTGATATTCAGAAATGATCTCCTAATAAGTCTCCCAGCATCTGCTATCAATGAAACATAAGACGGCATTGAAAGATGAAGAACTGATAAACACCACATTGAACACTGGCGATATAACACAGTTAATTAAAACTCAAATCAAATATTGGGTACCAGTTATGTAACATTTCACACATTCTGAGGGCCGCGGACAATTCTCTAACGTTTTCCATGATAAATTCCACTTGGGTTTCTCTGGTTGATTCACTCTGTTGAGTCGAAATGGATTTATTTTAACTTGTGATGCCCCCCAAATCGGTCAACACTGCCCCCTCTCCTTCTCCCCTGGGTGGCCCATCCCACCTGCTCCTTTACCAAGTAGAAGCCATGAGACAGAAGACTTCTCACATGCCTTCCGTCTATTATATAAAGCCACATACGTGTGGACCAGCCCCCTGCCATCCACTTCCCTTCTTCCCTTCTGACATTTGGAAGCACGGAGTTTACCTGCACCTCACATCCAGTTCACTTCTCACCTTTCTGAGAACCTCATTTTACCAACTTTTCTCTTCTCTCAGTTGTATAATCACCTTCTCTGTGGCAACTAGCTCCTTCTCATGTGTTTTTATGCATTATCTTTTTTATTATTAAAATAGCAACAAAAGCCTTCAATCTAGCATCACCTTCCAGCAACCTACCTTGTCTCTTTGGGGCATTTGGCATTGAGCATTTCAGCCAATTGCTCTCTCTCTCTCAACTTTTTACACAATGCCTTTATATAAACTATCTTGGCCAGTCTCCACCCCTGCTTCTTACTTTCTTACCCCAGGGAAGAAAGAATACGATTAGAAGAAGGGACCTAGCATGCTAGCATGCTCAGTTCGTCACTAAATGGAGCATAAACCACCTCCACAGAGAAAAGACACAGCAGGAAGAAATGCTTTCAAGGCCCCAGGTATTCCAAAGGTGAGGACAGCCAGTGTTTGATAATGCACATGCCGGGAATATTGGTCCTCAACAGACTCTCGGGATGAAAGCTACAGGCACATCCCCAGCTGTCTGCTTCAGGAAACCAGGAGGGTAATTTTTCTCTAGCCAAATGGACTGCAGCAATGAGAGATGGCCTTGGCTTCAATCTGCTTTGAGGTATGTTTCATGGGCTTGATTATACGCACACAGAAACATGTGGCGCACCCGATAGCATGGCCAAATCTAAAAACACCTGGGAGGAAGCAAGGGCTGTGTCCCCGGAGAGACCACGCCGAGCATCACCAAGGCACCAGAAATGTGCTTAGCGGGAGAGTGGGAAAAGGAAACCTGTCAAAACTGCCAACCAGCTTTGCAGACGTGAGTGAGTTCACCTTAACCAATCTGCACTTCGGTTTTTATATTCATAAAATAGGGCTGATGATAATTCTACCCCTGTGATGATGAATGGTATGTGTCAATTTAACTGGGCTAAGGGATGCTCAGACAGCTAGAAAGCATTATTTCTGGGTGTGTTGGCGAGACTATTTCCAGAAGACATTAGCATTTGAATCCGGGAATTGAACAAAGCAGATGGCCCTCCCCAACGGAGGAAGGTTATCATCTGGTCCCTTGAGGGCCTGAACAGGACAAACGGTGGAAGAGTGGTGGGTTCTTACTCTCTCAGCCATCTCTCCTGTCCTTCCACATGGAACAATGGAACCCCTGGTTCTTGGGCCTTCAACTCCAAACCCCAATCCTACCCCACACCTCCAGCCCCCCATTTCTTAAGCCTTTGGACTGAATTATTCCACTGGATTTCCTGGTTATCTAGCTTGCAGATGGCATTTCTCCAGTCTTCTCACCCTCCATAATTGAAGGAACCCGTTCCTATAATTACTCTTTTCTCCTTTATCTGTACACATACCATTTTGGTTCTGATTCTCTGGAGAACCCTGCCTAATACAATCACCTTCCTTAAAGGGTCCTTAGTGGACACATTTAAGGCACACTAGAATGTACACAAATGTTTTAAAAGACTAACTACTGGCCAGGATGTAGAGCAATTGGTGAGAGTCATATACTGTTTTTGAGCAAATGAATTGGTAAAACCACTTTGAAAACTGCCTGGTAGTACCTACTAAAGATACACATAAGCATCCCATATGATCTGCCAATGTCACCCTTGGTTATATAAAGCACACATACAAGCACATGTTTACCAGAGGACATGCAGAAGAATTTTCATCACAACAATATTTGTTAATACCTCCAAACCAGAAACGACCCAACGAATGAGTGTTGTTGTTATGGCCAAGGCAGGATCTTCAAAGGATCTATCAAAATGGCTTTGACTTTAAAATTCTCAGAGAAAACTCCCATGAGTCACAAGTCTCATCAAGAGGAGATAAGCAGAACTGTGAGTCTCAGAGCCTGATCAAGTTTCACAGCACCAATGAGATAAGCTTGCCCAAATCAACAAGCCAGAATCTGATCAAGACTCTAAACCCAACCACCACTACTCAGAAAATACAGAGAATCATGTTAAACTTCACCATGGGAGCATAATCATTAAAATCGGGACTATGGAGAAGTGTAAGGGTCAACCATCTGATTTCTTCCACAAATAAATTACAAGTTACTTAGGAGGAGAGAAGGCTATGCAGTTGTTCTGTGAAGTTTTCTGTGTCAGTATTAGGTTCCATAGTAAAAGCTGTATTGTCTGTCACTGCTCTAGTGTCTGGGAATGCACACATGCATACGCCAAGACCCTTTTCCTCAAAGGGGATGTGGCAGTGTAATCCCTGAGTTCAATACAATGTTGTGGGTTCTGTAAATGATGTAGTTCAGGACACAGGAGGGAGGGTCTCATTATTTAGGGGGCACAGATAGCACATAAGCCATCAATATCAATTGTCACCTGGTGTCTTAGTCAGCTCAGGCCACCATAATGTAATATCATAGTCTGGGTGGTTTAAACTTCAGATAGTTTTTTTTCTCACCATTCTGGAACTGGGAAGTATGAGATTAGGGTACCAGCATGGCCAGGTTCTGATGAGAGTTCTCTTTCTGGCCTGCAGACTACTGCCCTTCTAGTTGTGCCCTCACTCACATGTCAGAGAGAGAGAGATCTGGTGTCTTCTCCTCTTCTTATAAAGGCACTAATTCCATCATAAGGCCCTAACCCCATGACTTGACCTAATCCTAATTATGTCCCTAAGGCCTCATCTCCAGATAACATCACACATTGTGAGTTAAGAGCTTCAACATATAAACTGGGAGTGAGGTTTGGGAGAAATTGAGGGACATATATCAACATATGGTCCCAGTTCCTTGACCCATCAATGACATGTACCCCTCATCCATCACCTCTGATCCCATAGGCAAAGAATCCACTCTGTAGAAAGAACTGATATGCCTCCCAAATTCTTACCTGTCCACTACCTCAATTGCAGTTAATTATACTTTCTAACTGTGGTCCATATGTTTGTGCTTAATAATTCCCTTTTGCCTCTTTTGTTTTTCTTAACTGCTTGCCTTTAATTTTTTGTGGGGTTTAGCACAGAGACTTGGTTACCTCCTTTTTTGTCTATTCTAGAGATCTTTTTTTAAAATTTTTCTCTCTCAACAATTTTGATGTGAAGTTTCACTGAGGTTAGTAAGCTCTTTTGCTACATTTTAAATGCTAATGTTCTTGCTACCGCATTCTTATGAGTTGAAGACTTTGAAGTTACCTTAAAATGTATCTTCAATTAGTGTCATGTCAGAATTAGGAATGAAAGGAATGAAGAATTAGGAATGAAAGGAATGAGAGTTTTAAAATTGAGTAATTGATTGTTATCCTCTCTCTGGTTTGAGAAAGATTTTACTTACTGACTAAATTCTCCCAATAGTCACAATAAAGAGAGTTAGTCAAAGACAGTTGGTAATTTGTCACTAGTGAGACATGGAACCTACCAAAGTCCCATCACTGCCTATGTTCTTGCACTCAGTCAGTGTCTTAGAGACAATTTTGCCCCATATGTATATCTCTGGAACTACCTAAGTCCTAGTGTTAAAAACAAAATTTCAAACACACATATGCACACACAGACTCTGCTCTTGAAATATATGCCATCACATGAGCATTACAGAGCAACAAATGGAGTTACAATATAGCATAATATGAACTAGTACAGAAATAAATCTTGTGCTATGGAAACACACTCAATATCACACCTCCCTGCAAGGTCTGTAAGTCAATAGGACACATGGACACTGTGTGGGCTACAGGAAGATAGAACAGGGTTCTTGCCCTTCAGAATCAGGTAAGTGTGGGAGATAAGACACAGTCCACAAGCATTAATTGACAACTCAGGAAAATTCGAGATAAAGTGAAAAATGAGATCCTTTCAATGGGTTAGGACTTAACAGAAAGGAGAGCGCTGGCCTACTGTAAAAATTTAAGAGAGGAAGTAGGACTTTAGAAATGTAGGATTGAGTCACTGGCAACAGAATAGAACAAGGCCAATGGCTACATATAGAATTATGAGATCTCAGTTCCTGGCCATTGGGACAGAATGAATTGTGTTTATTTGTAATTATTTTGCTGTCATAGCTAACATGAGGTGTGTTCGAGGTAAGTGATGCAGTCAGTTAACGAACATTCTGTCAGTTGTGATGACAGAATTCTCTTACGATTTATCCAAATGACAGAGATGGCATGCCATGTGCGCAGAACAGCCCTAATGTGTTTAGGAAAATATTATTGGATTTAAAACCAGGCATTTTTAATTTAATAGAAGCTACATACAGAGAGTCATAAATGACTCATCCAATTGCCTCTTCGTGGTTCAATGTTAACACCAATATAAAAAATAGCAAAATGATCATGCATAGAATTTAACCTAAGTACTTTATGGATGACCATTAGTTTTAAAGACAATATGGGCAGGCACTGACTGAAAGATTACATAAACACTTTGGAGAAAATCAGAGTAGGACAAGAGAAAGAAATTATGATTGAAATGCAAGCAATTAAATCGTGCAGTACCCACTTGGGCATTATGGGCTTAAATATGCTGCAGGTCTCTCTCCATCTGGATTTTAATAAGCTTTGAGTTATTGCCAATGAAATACCGAAGAGGCCTCTTCCGGCGCTCATGGGCATCTGTCCACATGGTTTAAACAGGCAGCTGATGGGTCACAGTTGCTCTTGAGGGGCATGATCAAAACGGGAAACAGGGGCATTTCAAAATGACCCTGTTTCCCAAGCTGTGTCTCACTAGAGCATTTAGCTGAATTCTAGTCTCAACTACACTGATTTTAAAACAATGAAGGAATTATGAACTCTCATATTTTAAGTAGACATGTTGATATTTTTACGTTTTCATCTAAAAATAAGTAGTGGTATTTTCAGTGTATTGTAAATGTCAGTATTTTAACCAACACCCTACCCTCGCTTTTTAATTTTATCTATGGAACTTAAATTCCAAAGTGATTTGATAAGTATTCTTATCTATTTAAGTAATACATGAACCAGGTTTTCAATATCCAGAAATATGATAGGATTTCTTCTCCTTATATTCGTGGTTCCATTTCACTTCCCCAAAGAAATTTTACTCAAATTCAATAGCTTGTCTTTTTCCCCCCTTTCATTTTAGCCATTCTGGAAGGTTATGTGTAGTGGAACTACATGGCAGTTTTAATTTGAATTTCCATAATGACTAGGTTTCATCATTTTTCAAAATGTGATTTATCAATGTTGTAATTATGAAAATTATTTTGACAGATTTTATAAAAGTCACACACATGGCATACCGGTAGGACACTTTTTATATTGCCTCTATTTTGCCATCTTCCTCCCACTAAGGCCTTTGCTATTTAAGCTTTTTATGTATGTGTGTGTGTGTGTGTGTGTGTGTGTGTATGATTAACACCAATAAAATTTTATAATTCTGATATTCAACAATGACCCTGGGGTGCATGTCACAGATGGAATGGAGAGACTGGTTTCAAATATTATTTGTGAACAAAACAAAACAAAAGTCTAGATCATAATTTGGGGATTGGTGAACATTTAAAAGACCCAACATCAAATGCCACGTTTTGGCATAATGTCCTTTGAAATCTATGCGAAGTAGACCTTTCGTCTGAATATAGATCATGAAATCTAGTTCATCAGCTCATTTTAATGGAATAACTTAAAGACTTGAGTTTTGATCCTATCTTTGTCACTATTGAGTTGTTTGGACTTGGAGGTTGCTTCACCTGTAGAATGAAGCACTGAAGCTGCTGACGTTGCTGATAAGCAGATATCATCCGTTCTGCTCCCCGATTAGAAGTCCAAGGTCATACACGCTACCTTAAGCCTGCTCCAAGGCTCCCTTTCTGCCTGTCCAATCAACATTCAGTGCTTTTATAAGTTAAACCACATCTGGAGTATTTGACTTCATGAATACATTGTACGCTCTCCCACATTTTACAAATATAATATTTATCATAACTCCATTTATTTACCAATGGGATTTTTTTCTGGATGAATATGTAATGTTTCCAGAACCCACAATATATAAACACACTGAAATAGTTCTAAAAGAGACCAGTTCGACTAGAGTACATGAGAGAATAATGAGAGAGAGAAAAATTAGCAATGTCTTAAAGAAAAGGTAAAGCTGAAGAGACATAAATAAATCTTACATATTTGATCAGTTAAACAGTGGTCGTCGGCAAACTACGGCTCACGAGCCACGGTTTGCCGCTCTGTTGACTAATGAGGTTGCTGACCACTGGGATAGGGGCTTAATCACAAGGAACAACAACAGCCTGTAATTATTAGAATTGAGAGTCTAGGTCAGTGGTCGGCAAACTCATTAGTCAACAGAGCAGCAAACCGCGGCTCACGAGCCGCATGTGGAATTTCAATTCCTGTCATGCAAACAGACCCTGAAAGTGTCCCACACAATGTTTATTGTATATACAGTGCAGCATATGTAGAAGGAAAACTGGGAATGCCTTAACACCAGAATGATGGGCCTAATTCCCCACTGGCTTATCCACTCAGTCTGAAATATGTCCTGTCACTGTAGTGAGGCAGCTCAATTGCCAGTACAAATCCAGGCCTGGATTCGCACAACCCAAAGAATTGAGGATTCTTGTAGAGATGAGGCAAAATAATAACTGAAAATACTTTTTGAAAAAATATATAGATAGACATAAATGAAACAAGAAGAGGTATCAATAAAAAAGAAACAATTTGAAATCATCAAAATGCAAATTAAAATTATTAAACAAAAGGCAATAAATAGTATACTTTGAAATAGACATTTCAAAGAGAGAATCAGAACATTGAAGGAGAGTATAGATAAATTTACCCACAATTCAGGACTGATGTAAAGAAATAATTTTTTTTTTTTTTTAGGTAATCATTCAAGACATGAAGAAAAGAATCAGAAATAGAAGATAGATGATAGATAGATCACAGATAGATAGATGACAAATAGATAGATGACAGATAGATAGATGACAGATAGATAGATGACAGATATACAGACTTCCCTAAAAAAGAGAAAAGAGGAAATTGTGGAGAAACAAAACTCAAAGGTAATTGCTAGAAATTTTCAATGATATTGATATTATAAAGCAGGGCATTATGGGGACTGCAGAAGTACCTAAAGACAATCAAATACATTATGTTTTTAAATCTGAGTAAGCCAAACAAAATAGGAATACTGGACAAATTTGGCCAGTGGATTACCAGTTTTCAAAACTTGCAGTAAATATCACTTCAAAAGAATGGACATGGAAAAGGAGACCTTAGAAGCCCTCCAAAAACTCACCACAATTAGTACAGTTATGGTTCTTAAACTCAGACTGGATTTACTCTGTATGTTAGTGTTTTGTTGGAAGCACACACATGCCCAGCTAACGATAGAGAGCCCTATTATTTCTTATAAAGTACCACACTGGTTCATTCTGAAACCCTAGGAACCTGTTTCAGCCATTACACGATTTGTGTTACACATAGCAAAGTGCTATATGTATTATAAATGCTTGGGAATCTAGGACAATTGGTCTTTCAGCAAGAAAACCCACACTAAAGACATTTTTCCTCTCTACCCAATCTCCATCTATATATATAAAAGGCTAATATGCAAAGTGTCCCCTCAGGAGTTGGACCGGGAGACTGGGAGTTCAATTGCTCGCTATGACATGCGCTGACCACCAGGGGGTGGCGTGGAACATGGTGGGCAACCAGTGATGGTGGTGGGGCTCTGAGGGAGCAAGGGAAGGAGGAGGCTCTGAGGAAGCAAGGGAAGGAGGGAACCTGATTGGCCCTGATGGCTGGCAAGGCCCAGGGACCCTACCCATGCATGGATTTTGTGCACTGGGCCTCTAGTTACATAATAAAAAAATTTAAACAGCTACTGGTCATGAACTCTGTGTAATAAAACAACTCTGAACTTTTGTTCCAACTGTCTTCATTCATGAGTGTAATTTATGTTTTTTGCCACCACTACCCAAAAGATTTTGAGATTTATAGATTGCAATTTACATCATATTGGCTTAGTTTTCCTTTAGTTTAATTTTTTTTCTCATAAAAAAGGAGTAAAACCAGAGAAAGAGTAGAGTCTTAATAGGAAATTTGGGTTAACCTCAAATCCCTAAATGACCTTCTAAACCTAATGTATATTTTTTAACTACTCATGTGCAGGATTTCAGATTAAGCGAATTCCACAGCTAAGGAACTGAAGTTTTAAAATAAATATACATAAAATTGTTCTTTGATGATATACTTTGTAATTGTTATTTTTTTAATTAGCCCCTGTTCTTTTCAATAATTCTAAAGACAGATGAAAGGATTATAGGTTTAGTTCAAGTTCAGAAAACTACAAAATTTTTTTTAAGAGTTGGAGACTTTTTCTAAAACCAAAATGTTTGATTATAACCTCCAGCTTTAAAGATTGAAACATATATACCTTCTCAATTATTTTCAAGTAATTTAGAAGCTTTCTCTCTGAGAGGAATAGAGAGAAATGAGATGCCTATGCCAACTTTTGTAGCTTTTTCCTAAAAAACAAAAACAGGAAACTCATTTGGTTGAGCATAAACTAATTTTAACACGGAGACCCAGATTTTTAGTTGTAGCTCTAAACATAGAAATTTTGAATAAGTTCTAAATTTGGAGAATGCACTTCTAGTTACAAAAAGAGCTTCTCAAAGGCAAGATCTTCTCATCAGTGTTAATGAAACCATTTTCCTTCTCAAATAGGGTCCCTCATAACGTTACATCTAGGATAGCTTGGGGCTCTGGGCAATTACCACTAGTCTTATAAGCATTGCTAGTTAATTGACTGAGGAACATGCTTGAGATGGAAACCCATTGTATAGGTCCCATCGCTCTAGTATTGCTGGAATTAGCTAACAGGATTTGCATCTGGAGAGTTAAGCATATTGTTTCAGGTGAATCTGCATTTACATGCTAATAAAAAGGTTGTGAAAACCTCTCTAGAGGCCTAGTAGGGAGTGAGAAAGCATAAGATGAATATATGCACCTATTGTCTGTCTTTTATAAAAAAATTCTTTTCTTCCTAAGGGTCATGTAGAGCCACCCGTAGCTCTGGACAAGTGTGGCCCATGCTTGAGCATCGCCTTCAAAAGCCCCACATAGCACACGGTAGGGTCACAGGGGACCACATGGCTGCCTCACTCCGAAGCCAGCCTTTCACAGGCACGTCGCTGTCACGTCTCAAATATCTATGCTCATGACGAGCACCTGGCAGGCCAACCAAACACATCTCTGCATCTCCTGCACCTTGTTGGTTCCCATATCAAAAGTCCACTGAACCCACACACCAGGACCTGTTGGTTGGGATCATAACGAGTGCAGTGGGCAGACACTGGTCAGAGTAGAGAGAGGGTGTGGAGAGCAAATGCTTCATAAAGTAAAAAGGCAAATTAACGAACGCATCAAATCTCCCTTTGGGGATAGCATGAGAGCAATTCATTATACATTAACATCTTTTTCTTGGTAGTGCCGAAATTCCATTTTTTTGGCTTCTCGCATTCTAATTCATAATTCTGGAGACATTCATAATAGTTGCATAATTCAAAATGTTATTACTATTTTGAACTTATAAATATCTAGATCTTCATATAATTGTGAACCTTGAAAACTAATTCTTTACATTATCAAATAGACAATGGATGCAAAATTCCTAATAAATTCTATAATATAAGTTTAAATATAATTTCAATTTCCAAAATATAAATTTCATCTTTAATTACTTGTTTTAAATTGTGATATTTACTAATTATAGATTGTCTTTTACCTTTTAATTTTAATATATACTTTTGAATATGAGAAAAAATAACTTACAAATGTGTAAGAAAATTAATTGTATTTAACTTATATTTTGGATTACATTCATATAAAGCTTTAGTACTCAAATAGTTGTTAAATAAAATAATTTATATTAAAATATTTTACATACTTTCACTACATTTTATTTAATTTTTAAGTCTTTAAATCATATCAATAGTATACTAATTATGTGAAAATACTGATTATATAAATATAACTGACTACTAGGATGAAAGAAATCAAAATATATATATTATTAAAATATATAATCATTTATGAGTTGTGTATATCTTTATTTCACTACTCATCCAAAGATCGCTGGCTTATGAACAAAACACTAGGCATGCACAATAATAAGTAAATTCACTCATCTTTGGTACCTGGCCAACTTCCAGTCATATAAAAGCTAAACCTTTGAACATATCTTTCAATTTTGCAATTATGTAGATAAATTTGCCAAGAACAGAAAGTAGAACAGATTTTATTTAACAGTTTGTTAGCTTGATATGTAACTTTTAAATATTTGACATATGGTATGTGGGCCTCCTTTTCTACTCTTGCTCCAGGCCCACAAATGTAGAAAATGAGCATGGGATAAAAGTTGTATCTAAAGACTGTGTCACGGACCAATGCTTAGAAACATATAGGCCCCAAGAGGGAAATACAGCCCCTGCTCTGGGAAGGAAATCATTATACAACCAAAGGACAGCAGGGCCTGGTCAAGGTGTTCACGTCATCCAGGAGGACACCTGAGGGAGTGTCTCTTGAGGATGTTGGGTGGAAACATAGGCAAAATATAAGACTGGATAAGAAATTGCTTCTTAACACTGGAGTGGTTTCCTGAGACAATTTAACATTCTGCCAGAAATATTTGGAGGCAGTACTCACTGGCTGCTAGAATGTTCTTTGAAGCTGGGACATGAGAAGGGTGAAGGGTAAATGAGATGGAGGTGCTGGTGTGGCTTTGAAAAGAAGGGTTCGGAAAGCTCTGGGAAGTGTGTATGTTAAAATATAGTTACTTGGTGAGACAAGAAAATCCACACCTGACCATGTTCTCTGGAAAAGCCCAAAGGACATTCCCTTCACTGAGGCCTTGGGGCATGCACTTTGGAGGAGTCCCTGGTATCTTAAGAAGCTGGGTGGGATGGCTTCTTTCTAGAGCTGAAAGTAGGAGATGCTAGTGCTCTGGCCTCTTCACTATCAGAAGGGAGGCCCTTGTAGTCGAGGTGAGATAGATAGAATCAATGCAATGGGCAATGAGGGCAGAGGTGCTCTCAGGTTACTTTACCCACAGGTGTCTATGGTGATACTAAATAGATCACAGTGTTCCGGGGTGAGACAGATGAATAACCGACTATTTACTTGACTTACATAACCAGACAAATTCAAAAGCTGATCAAGAGAGGTCACGATAATGTTTCTAGATCAAAGTCAGTTCATGCACATCAGACCCACCGATTGGTCCCCTGGAAGAAGGAAAATTTTACACTTGCTGAAGCATATTGGAGGCAAGGCTTGAACTGATCTTGATGGTGGGAGATTCAAAACCCTATTACAACCTTTTGTTGAAGTGAAGGCTTATTGTTGCCAGAAAAAATTCTGCCCTTGGTCCATATGACAGCGGATCAAATGGGTTGAAGTATCAGCCTTAATCAATCTATCTTTATATATAAAAGGCTAAGCGACAGCCGACTGGCTGACCAGCTGATCGGTATGGCGCGCACTGACCACCAGGGGGCAGACGCTCAACGCAGGAGCTGCCGAGCGACAGCAACTTTGCTGAGTGCCCTCTCACACTCTGGAACCCCTCGGGGGATGTCGGACTGCCAGTTTTAGCCTGATCCCTGCAGGCCAGGCCAAGGGACCCCACCTGCTGGAGATACCCTGCTCACTCCGCAGACACCTGTTGAGCCCCGGCACCACCCTAGGTGCAGCTGGGTGGGGAGGGACCACAGGAGGATGGCTCCAGGGCATGTGCGGCCAGTCTCACCAGGCACACCCTGCCAGCACCTTCTAATTAATTTTCTTTCAATGTGCATGAATTTGTGCAACAGGCCTCTAGTCTATATAATAAGAGCTATTATAGTAGAATGCATCAAGTGGAAGTCCTTTTACCTAAGACATTAAATTAGAAGAAGTATTAGCACTGTCCCCTAAGAATTTATATAAAATAAGCTCTGTGGTTCCTATTATGTCCCAATTCAATTCAGTAGTATAATCTTTATGGAAATGAAATGAATAGTATCAATACTAATAAAAGGGTAATATGCTAATTAGACCAGACGTCTTCCAGATATCCTTCCTGACAAAGCTGGGCCCAGGAGAAGCTGCCTGCTCCCAGTCCCAGGTTCCTGCAGCCGGCCAGAGGAGGGAAGCCTGGGTCCTGGGTACAGGGCCTAGGCAGAGGTGATTAGGAGCGATCAGGCATGCAGAGGTGGTTAGGAGCAATCAGGCAGGCAGTGGTGGTTAGGGGCAATCAGAAAGGCAGAGGTGGTTAGGGGCAATCAGGCAGGCAGGCAGAGGGGCTGGGGCAATCAGGCAGGCAGAGGTGGTTAGGGGCAATCAATCAGGCAGACAGAGGTGGCTAGGGGCAATCAATCAGGCAGGCAGAGGTGGTTAGGGGCAATCAATCAGGCAGGCAGAGGTGGTTAGGGGCAATCAGGCAGGCAGAGGTGGCTGGGGGCAATCAATCAGGCAGGCAGAGGTGGTTAGGGGCAATCAGAAAGGCAGGCAGGCAGGCAGGCGAATGTTTAGGAGCCAGTGGTCGTGGATTACGAGAGGCATGTCCAATCCTGGGGATCGGGCCTAAATTGGCAGTCAGACATCCCCCAAGAGGTCCTGGATTGGAGAGGGTGCAGGCCGGGCTGAGGGGACCCCTCCTCCCTCCCCCTCCCCCCTCCCCCGACCCCATGCAAGAATTTCATGCACTGGGCCTCTAGTAGGATTATAAAGGACCAACATGAAGTTAACCATAGGGAAGACTAAATCATACCTATTGGGTGAGAAGAGTTAGTTTCACTAGAACAGATAAACACTGGGTATCCAGCTTTGGATGTGGTGTGTGTCGTTTTTATTCAATACACGTGGTGATTCTGTTCTTTGTGATATTATCCTCAGTGACCTTGGTCATCTGAACACTGCAGAATGTCACGGGAGCCAATTGCATTGATAATGGCATGCCAGTTGGACCTGGTTAGCATAAAGTTTAAGTGGCTCTGCCTGGTAAGACACATGTGCCAACAGTTAAAAGGTAAACCCAGAGATTTTCAGGGAACTGCCTCATCTGGCCAATTGTCTGAAGCACGTTAGAATATTCCTTCTCTCCCTTTCATGTAAGTAACAAGAGGTTGTACTTCCTACCCCTACCACAGGCACACATTGTACATAGATAGCTACAGTATAAACAAAATTGAAGAACAGACATTTAACTTGTAACAGTGATTATTTTGACCCAAGAAGATTATTACCTTTATTCAGTAAGTGCATTGAATATTTACTCTGTTTCAGATATGGGAACAGATTTTGGTAGGAGACATTAAGAGCAAAAGATTAAAATATAGGTTACTCTATTCTCTTAAGTACTTTTATTCCCAATTAAAAATAAAATTAACTAGTTTTTCTGTTTAAAACTTATTTTTAAACTTGAATGGTCAACATCCATCACTCCCTCAACTTTTCCCATCCACACCCCTGTATTTAAACACACAAATGGCTCCTTATCCGTAACCTTGTTTGTTCTATAAGGAATACATTCTTTGGAAAATGGGTAATCTCAGGTCCGGAGCGACCACTCTTGTATATTTAGCCACATTTAGTTAGGGCAGAATATAATCTTTCATTGGCCAGATTGTAAATTGAAATGTCACATCCTATTAAAGAATCATTAAATGAGAGCCTCCTACAAAAAAAATCTACGTGTGATTTTTAAAGGTTATCTAAACGATCTAAATGACCAACGTTGTCCTTTCATAACACGGATAAAATTTATTTATGATATCCGACGGGTGAGCATTTTGCCTCAGTTGTCCCTGGACACAAACATTGCTTCCAGAACTCCTGTTAATGAGGTGCCAGCTTTTCGTGTAGGGAGGGCATTATTGTTCCTCTCCGCATCCTGTTTAAGTCACACTTAGAAAACTCAGCCCCTTGTTTCCTCCCTTCAGGCCGGACTGCTGTTGTTGTTTCAATTTTTAGTTAGTTTCCTTTATTTATACTGCTTTTGTCATGCGCGCGTAATGTTGACCGACTTTAGGTATTTACAGATTCAAACAGCTGCAAACATATAATTAGATCTTATCAACATGGGCCATATGTTGGTGAACAAAACTCTCTTCCCCTCTTGCCACCAAAGAGCTAAAAACACTTGGGAATTTGGCACGTTGACAAACTTCCGTATTCTCGCTCTTCCTACTAGGATTCTCGCTCTTAATGAGCTTCCTAAACCTCATCACTGTGAAATGTGAGTCCATGAGCCGTCTTTCCAGAATTGCGTTACCCAGTTTAGGGTTCTAACTGGCGCTCTGCCTGATGCTACTGCATTCAACACAGAGAGAATTGCCTAATAATAATTTATAATAAATCGCCCCGAGTCACTCAGGACTCATTCACAGGGCCAGGAGCTCCTCTCTGAAGACTAAGTAAATATACCCGAGACCTTTCCTCTCCACTCTTGTCTGTTTTGTTAGGTTTTTGAAATTCAGCTTTGATTTTCTTCCATTAGAAAATCATTGGCACCTTCCCTTTAATATTGTGAATGCATGGAGTAGATTTCAGGAGAATTGATTCGATAAGACTTAGCTACTAATGAATTGCATCTTATTAGGGACATTGCCATCTTCCTACCTACCCCTCCTACTAGCAGATAACAACTCCCATTAAATCAGCTGGCTCTACTGGGTAAAAGTTCACAGGAACCAGAATGAATCATCGCCTCATCGCCATTTTATTCCTTTTTTTCCTACTTAAACAATCACTCCTTCAGCAAAGCTGAGTCGGTGAGGAGGCGCATTTACAGAGCAGGTTGGAGACACTGATCCTTGGTTACTCTAACTCCAGCAGCTCAGTAGCAAATGAAACCGCCAAGCAATGGCAAGCAGGGAGAGGTCACATGAAGCAGCACTGGAAAGCAATCGCAGAGACAAAGAGTTCAATCTAAATTTAAATTAATTAAAGGTTTTCTAGGTCCATCTCAGCTGAGACTGCTGTTTTCATTTTTTTTTTTTTAAATGGCATGTGATTTTGACCTGCCTAATACATTCTGCAGGAAGGTGACATGTTAAGTTTAATAACATGTTTGTTGCAAGAAACTAAGGAAGGAGGAAGGGGAGGAAAATACGGGGAAATACCTTAGCCAAGTTTCCCCCTAAAATACAGAAATACCAACGCTTGCATCACACTCCCTGCCTGGCTTGGCGTAGATCCTTGGCTACTGGAGGGTTTTATTAACTGCTCATGTTTCAGTGCAACCCTCCTTGTCAGTCAGCAGAGATGTCAAGGAAGTCACTCCAGACGTCCAAGCTCATGTACCTCTGTCGCCCTTTTTCCTGGGGGTGTGGGTGGGACGGAGGAAGGGGAGCAGAGGAGAGACACGGGGTGGAGGCACACTGAACAAAGCTGGATTTAGCTTATATTTGAATTCACTTGTGTGGGCGATCCTCCCAGAAGGCAGAATCTAAATGATCTCCCGGGGAAATCTAGCCATACGGCAGGCAAAGCAGGTTCTAGAGACGTGGGAACAGTTAGGAGCCTGAACTGCTCATCTTCATGCCAAATTCGCTAACGTGCTAAGGTGGCTCTTAACCACTTTCCTGTTCTGTACCTTCCTCCTTTCCTTCATGACCCCTCAGTCAGCTGTTGGGAGTAGGTCCTTCCCCTCCTTCAGGACAGGACAGGATCGAGGTTATTAAAGAAATACTCCAAGTTGAACATGCATTCCTCTGACGTATTCTTTACAAATATAATATAAGGACACTTGACTTCTCCTAAGCCATTTTAGTACTTGGGGCACATGCAAACGAAAATAGCAAACGTTTAAAAAAAGTCTGCCACAAAGGAAAGTTGGGTAGAATATGCATGATTCCAGCAGGATCGCAGGTGCTCAGAATGACCCTGTTCCTCTCGAGGCTCCTGTTATCTGAGGGGGGGAGGGGGGACCTTACTCCTTCTGACCAGGGGGCTGGAGAAAAAGAGAAGAGTGTTCCTTGCAGGCCCAGGCACTGAAAAGCCTGCGTGGGACCCGCTCCTCCCCAGCACACCCACCCGGAGGTCCTGGGTTCCAGATAATGGACGTGCAAGCTGGGAACAGCCTGTTCCCAAGAGAGCACTTCCATCCAGAATTCTTTGCATAAAGGAGAAGTCAATGTTTATGTGTGATATTTTGGGATTTAGGACATTATCACAGCATGACCCAATCCCTCATGACTTATTCAAAAGCCAAATGTAAAATGATCAAATTCAGACATAAAATAACGAAATGATCATCCAATAGGACCTGGTAAATAGAGGTGCAAATTAAAATGAGGCATTCTGATCTATTAATATTTAAAAATATATATTTTATTAATTTTTTACAGAGAGGAAGGGAGAGGGATAGAGAGTTAGAAACATCCATGAGAGAGAAACATCGACCAGCTACCTCCTGCACACCTCCTCCTGGGGATGTGCCCACAACCAAGGTACATGCTCTTGACCGGAATCGAACCCGGGACCTTTCAGTTCCCAGGCCCGATGCTCTATCCACTGAGCCAAACCGGTTAGGGCTTAATACTTCGTTTGAAACAAAATCATAATACCCTTCTCTAACTGGGTGTAGTAAAATAGAGACCCAGGCACTGCTTTCAAAAACAGAAAAGTGAAAGATTTTTGGAATTTTTCATTAAGTGCTTTTATAGTTTGATCCAGTATGTACACTATTTTTGGTAATCAAGACAAAAATATCAACATGCACAGGGGAAGATTTATACAAAATACATTGATGTCTATGTTAATCGTTGTAGTGGGGGGAAAAAAGGGAACCGCCTTAAATGTGTGAGGTAATAAAGGATTTAAAGAAACTACAGTATATCAACGTGACTAATATTACTCAGCCATTGAAATGTGCTCACCTTCCCAACTACTCCTCATTTAAATACTCCAGCTTCAAATCTCGGATGATCAGGTCTTACCTGTGCCTTGGAGGTTAATACCCCTCTTACTTGCATGAGCCGTTTTAAATGCCAGCCCATGGAACGTGTTTAAAGCAGGGCACTTAAAATAAGCAGCTGTCGACTGAACCATCAGCCAGGACTGAGGAGCATGGCCGTTAGAAGAGAGTCCCGTGTCTCCAAGCACAGATCTGCAGGGAGCTGACCGGTGGAATGAGAGCTGCTCTCCCTCTCTTCCCGCCCCCTGAGCACCAGCTGGTGGCTCCATGGCCTGGACCCGGGAGGCAGGGAGAAGACAAGGACACCTGTAGATGAAGGCTACCCAGGTCTACCCTCTGGAGGCACAGAGCAGGGTGAGCAGTGGGAAGAATGGATCTCCAGCTGCCAAGGGAAGCCATGCGGCCCATCTACCTGACTCCCTCCTCGGCATCCACCCTGGTCACTGTCCCCATGAAAAGCACATGGCCCCAACAAAGGGAACCCACAAAATCCCTCGTGGGTGTCATCATGCCTGACTACATGGTAACGCCACTGAGTGTTCCCAGCTGCTCTGCTTCCCAATTTCAGCCGGTGACGTCTCCCACTTCCTTCTGCCATCAGATGGGTGTGTCTTGTAAATACACGTGAAACCAATTTATGACTGGGGGGGGGGGGGGGCGGTTGTAATTACCATGCAGGGATTAAATCCTTAGACTCACTATCTATGCCTATGCAAATGTATTAATTATGCAGATAGAAGATGGCAACTACGTCCATATTAACATTCTTCACAAGGATTCCAGCACTGCGCTACCAGAGATACGCGTTAACCAGAAGGAATAAACTTTTGAGGTGGGGATTTTCAGGGCTGTCCATGGAAGTGCTGAAGCAATTTAAGGACAAACGTGGTTTCTGGTGCTTCCCACATTAGACTGGAGGCAGCCACCTGTGATTTCAGTTTAGGAGGCGTTGTGGAGAAACGCCAAGAACCTGGTGCTCACTTTATGCAGGAGAGGGCACCAGTACATACGCAGAGCCGTCTTTATTTGCAAGACATTTGCCATTCTATATCCCGACTGTGAACTGAGGAAATGTGCTACAGCAGAGTTTGCAAACTCTTTAAAAGTATGCGTATTTATTCTCCCCTGTGGTGCCCACAGCTATAACCCTCACCCTTAGGACAGCGCCTGGCCCACAGGAGGCCCTGAACAAATAGGTGCTGAAAACAGAAGCAAGAAAGGTGAGCAAAAAAAAAAAAATGACTAAAGACAGCACAGTACACAATAGGAAGTGCTGACGACGGCATCGGATGAATCTTGTATGCTCTGACTCCAAGTGTCAAGTCACAAATATTTTTATTTGTGAACCAAACAAAATGCACCCGAATCTGGAGCTCACAGCCACGTGACTGTAGCCACGCGACTGTAGCCACGTGACTGTAGCCACGCGACTGTAGCCACGCGACTGTAGCCACGCGACTGTAGCCACGTGACGGATACTCACTCTGAGGTGGCCTAGAAGTGAACCTGCAATAGCTCTGAGGTATGTCCACATAGCGTTGCTGGAAGAATTAAATAATGCTTTTCCTAACTCCTAGCGCACTATTAGGGTTTAAACAAATACTAACTGATGATAGCTAATATTTATTGGGTATTTGCTCTGTTCCAAATTCTTAGATATTGACTTAATTACATTGAACACATAGGGTGTGGTCCCAGGTTAAGACCCTGGACTCTTTCCTGCTCTTACTCAACGAATAAAAATTCTTGTCTGGATTAGAACTTCTTTCCCAAAACCATTCTCGTGATGTTGGACTCCCATGAGGGTCTGTTAGCGGGGGAAGCTGCTCCTAGATTTTTTCCTCAAAATTCCCTTGGTTAGGAAACATTTGACAGAGGTTGTCCCTTCTGGCAGCAACTTAGGAAAATTCCATGAGCGTCTCCAGCCTGCCAGCCAGCCACGGAATCTTTACGTGCAACCGAGAGGAAGAGAAAGGAAAAGAAGAGCAGAAAAATAACCAGGTCCTCCGATTAGGCGGAGTCTCCCCTGAGGGTGCTCCAAGCTGCTAAGACGCTTCCTCCTCATCTCCTGGACCAAGCACCGATCCAGGCAGGCTCCCTCATTCTGGACTATGAGACCGGCCTTTAGGTCTGTCTGCCTCTGAGCTTGCTTTTGTTTTATTTCCTGATGAAGACACTTAAGGTTTTTGATGTGAGATAACTAAGAGTCTCGCACACCATTGACTACACAGGAACAAGCCCTTTCCTGGCAGAAGTGCCCTCTGCAGACGATGTTTACTGCCAACCTTCCGCCTCTGGAATGAGAGGCTCCGTGTCCCACAACTGCGACAGCTCGCTCAAGGCTCAAGAAGAGAAGGCCCGCAGCCACCATGCCCGTGATGGATGGGACTTCTCAGATGTAAACAGAGATGGAAGATGGATGATCATGTTTTGAAGGGAACTTTTTTTTTTTTTATCATGGGGTTAACAATTTTCAAAGCAAAAATGTATACCAGCGGCACATTAGCCTCAGGAATTTGAAATCCATTTGTGGCAACAAATAATTAATTAGAAAATCAAGCTATCTCGTGTTGTAACAGTTTCCTTTAGCTGTCATCCAAATCTTCCCATTAAAAACTACATTATGGCAACCAGTTGGAGTCATGCATGTGAATCTTCTACATTAATGGTAAGATCAATGAGAAGTCAAGAAAAGCTAACCACAGGTTCTAAACCATACATAACAGTCCTAGACCCTCCCAGAGAGTGGTTGTGAGGATTCGGCAACATAATCCCAACACATACTGAACGCCCATTTAGCGTGCTCTGCGCCAGGCCCTGTTTTAAGCAGAGGGACACATCCATGAGCAAATGTATTCCCTGTTCTTGCACTCCCTTTCTGGTGAGGTCCAGAAAGCAATGACAAAACATGAATAAATGAGTAAACGATTTAGCATGTTAGAGGGTGATAAGGAAAGATTGAGCGGTTTAAGAGGTAATGGGGAATGCCTGGGGGAGGTGGAAAAGCGCAAGTTAGCTTTTCTGAAGGGCAGTCCCCTTGGGAACTTTGTTACAAAGGTCAGGGAATGGGCCAGGAAGGTATCTGGAAGAAGAGCATTTCAGGTGGAGAAAAGGGCTAAGGATCTACGTTGAAAATGTGCCCCAGTGGTTTAAGGGAAGACATGGAGGCCAAGATATTCCGGGGCAAGGGAGGAGATGGAATCAACGAACGAACAGAGCCCCGGCCGGGTGGCCCAGGTGGCTGGCGCATCGCCCCCGTACACCAGAGGGTTTCGGCTTCATTCCCTGGTCAGGGCATTTTGGGAGGCAACCCATTGATGTGTCTCTCTCTCCCTTTCTCTCTCTCTAAAATCAATAAAAGCATATCCTCAGGTGAGGATTAAAAAGAAAAGAAAGAATGGAGGGTAGAGTCACATCGACCACAAAGGCCATTGACAAGACTTGATTTTATTGTGAGTGGAACAGGAAACAGTCACAGGTTTTAGCAGAGTCGAGGCATGATCTGACTTATAGGTTAGGTTCAAGTGATTCCTCTGGCTGCTGAATCCAGAATCAACTACGGTACAGTAGGCTGGGCAGAAGCAGGCAACATATTGACTAGCATTAGTAATTCAAGCAAGAAATTATGGGGGTGAGGGGGGTCCAGTCTAAGGTGGGGATAGTCAGAACTGAAACTGAAGGGCCTGGCCTGAAATTCACATTCCAGAGGTATCAGCTCTTAGTTACTATCCTTGGAAGGAAGTAGGTGATAAATTGACGTCTCCCAGGAGCTGTCTTTCACAGAAAGGCCAATAGAGTTTGTGAATACTATGGAGACATTTACAGGGCCACAAAACTCCTCTTCCCCTCTGAGATTCAGTTCAGTTCAATCCTGAATTTAATCGAAGTCAATGGTGTGTAGATCTTTTTTTTTCTTCCCCCTCTAACAACTTTATGGTCACAAGTTTTTATGACTTTCATAAATCTGCCAATCTGGGAGTCTGTTTTACATGGTATTTTGGCTCTAGACCATTGAAAATAATGGTTTAACTCTCATCCTTATTTTTTGCATCATTTTGCTATATCTATTTACACAAATTTATTACTGTTTTCAATCCTTCCTGTATACAATTGGCTTTTTTTATCTTTATTTTCTCAACCACAGGTATTCTTCCAATTCATTCATCGCTCAGTATCTTTCCTTTAAAATGTTTTTAAAAATATATGGGATATGTTTATTTCTAGTCTGCAGAGGCAAAATTTTTTAAAGAAAGAAATGGGGGGAAAATAGATACAGAGGCAAAGAAGCATTGAACAGACTGTCAAACTACAGTGGGAAGGCAGGGGAGGTTGGGCGAGGGGGGCTGTAAGAGATCAACCAAAGGACTTGTATGCATGCATATAAGCATAACCAATGGATACAAGACACTGGGGGGGCGGGGGGGAGGGCGGGCAGGTGAAGGCATGTACTGGGGGATAGGTGAGGCTGGGGGAGGTCAATGGGGGGGGAGGAAAGGAGACATATGTACTACAATTTGTAATACTTCAATTAAAAAAGGAATTAATGACAAATTACATAGAAAGGTTATTTTCAAAAATAAATAAAACTGGTTTAAGAATAAAAAATAAGTAAATAAATAGAAAATATATATATATGGGACAGATGCTGTCTATAAAATCATTGTAGCCATAACTTGAGGCATGGATAAGGTGATTTGCAAGTAGTTAATACCAGCTCCCACATGCTAAAATGTGACTTTAAGGAACATTTTAAAAATGGAAAAGCATGCACCATTTTATACAAATATGAATCAAAGTTAATTATTAAAATTTCCATCCTGGGAAAAGTTACTTGTGGCCAACTTTTAAAAGCAAAGACTTTGTTCCAGGCAGGTATTAGCAGTTTGATAAATCTGAATAAATTATAAAATTATATACACATCTCTGAACTGAATGCATTTTTTAAGGGGGCCAAAAGGATGTAATGTCACTTCCTAAATTCAAGCTGTTGACTAATTCACTCATTTATTAATTCAACAACTAATATGTATAGAATGACTTATGTCTCAGGTACTCTGGCAGCCCTAACAGTAACATGTTGAACAGACACTAGAATTATTTCTGCTTCCAAGGAGCTTACAGTCTAAGAGAGATACAAGGGGTGTGCATTAAAAAATTAACCACACTAAAGAACATATCATTTCAAGTGTAGAAAAAAATGCTTTTAAATGGGGAAATATTCACCCAGTAAATGAGAGAATAAGTTGTATAGAAAATAAAAGGAAGCAAATATTTGTGTCTATATCAAAGGAGACTTGCTTGTCGAGGTTAATTGGCAAGTAGTTAAGAAACTGAAAATGATGAATACCTTAAAAAATCTTACAAGTGTGTAGGTAGGTAGATCGTCACTCGAGATTATCATCTCCCACGTAAGAGACTCCACTCAAACGTATTGGTAATGAAACAAGAAAATGTCTAAGAGAAGAGCTAAGTTTACAGTGACATGTATTCTGTTTGTTGGTTCCCATTCCATATTGTCCATATCCATGACCACTTACTAAACTTCCCTGGACAGAAACCTGTGAAAATCCCTCCGATTTCTGTGGATGTTTCTCAAGTAGCCAACACATGAAGGAAATTGAAATGTGCTCGCTCCAGCCCAAAATGCCCTTGGCAAATCCAACGTCCTCGTATTGGAGTGTCTACTGGACTATTTGAAGGGCCATGTGCTGACGCTGGAGGATACACATAAATCAGGTAGAGGGATGCAGGACTTCCCTAGGCACTCACAGTAGTAAAACGCAGATTGGTTCCAGTCAAGTTTTTTGGACTCTAACGCTCATGTATGTTTCATATTCAGCCTGATAGCTTTATAACAAAAAGTACCATCATTTTCTTGATCAGCATAGTTTTCTGTAAGAAACACCTTCTCGACTATGCTTTCTAAAAATCAATTGAATAGGACACATAGGATGCATACGACTGCATTGTTAACTACAGGTTCTCTATCATGGCTTTAGGCATGTGATTGACCTCCTAATGTCATTCTCTGTACTGTCAAACAGGGATATCATCATTACGGAACTGAAGGAGTTATTACAGCAGTTCTCAGAGTTTGGTGTGCAGACTCCTGGACATCCCAAGATCCTTTCAGGAGGTCCAAGAGACAAAAACATGTTTGTAATCATACTAAGATGTTAGCCTGTGTCTTCCACCAATGGTTGAAAAGCCATGGAGCGTCAAGCCCTTGGTGCCTTAGTAGGAACTGAAGCAGAGCCACCGACTGTACTTTGGGTCATTCTGTTTTCAAGGTCATGCAAGCACGTGCAGTTACAAGAATACCAGTTTCATGTAAGAACAGTCTCGAGGAAACATTAAGTGCATTCATTTCATTAAATTCCCACCAATCTGTACACACATTTTTGTTAACGTGTGCCGTGGAATAGGAAACATTTCTGAAACACTACACTGCTTAGTGAAGTCCAGGGTTGTCTTATGCGTCTGCAAGCCTTTGAGTGATGCACTGAGCGGGCTCCTTTTTTCCGGGAACGCTATTTTTACTTGAAAGAGCAACTGACAGACAACTGCGGTTATTCAGACTTCGGTATTTGGCAGGCATTTTCTTGAAAAACGAACAAAGGATGGCTGTCAGTTCAAGGAATTAAACTGACAGCATTACCTGCCGGTGATAAAAGTTGAGCTGTCATGAGAACGCTGGAACTTTGGAAGCCTTATATTGGCCACTGTGAGCATGCAACTTAGAAACAGTCAAAAGGCTCGCCGGTTTTGATGGCAATGTTAACAAATGTCGGACTTTCATATTATGGAATGGCATGTGTCAATATTTGAAAGGTCTGCATGACTCAGTATCTTCTAATTATGCAAAAGCAAAAGATACATTCAAAGTGCGGGACAGAGCAATGACTTTCCGTATTAACAGAGCACAAAGCTTCCATCGATAGGGCTGCAGCTTCTAGGTTGCAAATAACCTTTAAATGACCACCTGTTGAGTATTGCAATATCAAAGAATATTCATAATTGTCTCGAAATCATCTCAAAAAAAGAGGAAAACCAGGACCTCTCCTCGCCCTAACATTTTGTTTGTAAAATGAAAATTTTTTTTCATAAACATTTTATTTACATTGACGTGAAATGAGTGGTTAATTGCACTGTCTTGTACAATATTTTGATCACTTCGGAGGTGTGGGGGGAGACGGGGAAATAACTACAAGGACCATGAAATTTATTGGCGGTAGCTAAGTCCTAGTGATGCACTGGGTGGAGGTGGGAAGAGGGCATAGAGGGCATAAATGGTGAAGCAAATCTAAAATAAAATAATAAAACCAAAGAGAACAGTAAACTAAAAAGGAAAGAAAAGATATGTAACCCCAGCTAGAAGCATAAAACAAAAGAATTTTGAAAAACCCACAGTAATTGTATGGATAAGTCTAAGTAAATATTGACTTTACATAACAATAATGCTATCTAGGAGTTAAACTATATGTAAAATAAAAACATACCCCAAAGTAGAAAAAAATATGGAAGGGGGTGGGGCAAATGGAGTTAATAACTGAATCCTTTGGTTTAGCCAATGAGATCCACGTGGTGACAACACACGCCTACACTCACTCAGACACCATTTATAGCTGGAAGAGTCCTTGCATTATCCAGAAAAGCCCCCCTAAGAATATACAATGGCCAATGGTGCGCGTCCAAGAAGTCTCCACCCCCTCATGAATATTCTTTCCCCTTATTGAATGCCCTACCCCTCGATTAAATGAACCTCAATGAAAGAAGTACAGCCCACTGGGGAGGGGCTGCTCTGTGGAGTAGCCCACCCTCTGGCTCCCTGCTTCCCTAATAAACTCTTCTTCACCGTAAACTCTTTAAAAAAAAAGATTTGTTCTGAATAACAATGAGTCCCTCCATTGGCCTGTTATTTCTTGGGTATGTTATCTTCCTTTTTGTTTGTTTTTTGTTTTGGGACTAGAAGAGGCATTGGTACACTGCAGGAATTTTTCACCTTACATCCATGAGTTATAGTTGGTGACATTTTAAACTTCATTACAATTGTCAGCTGGCAATTTATTTCAAAGGATCTGTTGCTGAAGAGAGAATCTGCTGCCTAACAAAGCAATGTCACCCCAATAAATTCAATAAAAAATATTTGCTCTTTGAAAGTATAAAGGAATAAACAAGGGCCTTTTACCAAGACATTGAACTCAGTATAATTCAATGTTTATGGTTTTGCCGCATTGGGGACAGATGGAGAACGGCCATTAGTAAGTCCATAGCCATTATCACTAATCATTCCCTCCTCATCTTTCTCTTGCCATCTCTAATGGGGATTTCCTGATGGTGACACTTCTTAATTTTACCTGTGGTTTGTCTTTTAATGTTTTCTTGATTTGTCTTATTTTTCCTGGTTAATTCTTTTAAATATTCTGACCAGACTTTGGTTCACTCTTAGCTGCCCCTATAGCCCTGCCTTCTCCCATTTCCTATGTCATTTATTAATTGACTTGAGAAGTAATCTGTGTCTGTAGTGAACTGAATTCTAGAGACAAAGCATTGCACCTGTTGTCAGCTCTCCCCTAATGATCCCACTACATTTCATGAACTGAGCTCTTCATGGTTGTTAGGAAATCAGAGTGTACTAAATAAAGAAACTGACTTATTGCTACATTACTGCTTCCTCCAAATGGCTTTCATCTCACTCTGTTGGTTAGAAGGTCGGGGAGAAGGCATGGCTGGACTTGGAGAACATTTAATTACTCCAGGAGAAACACTCATCTACTGTACATGCTGACAGACTGTCCCCCTCCAGGTCTACAGAGCATCCCAGTAACTGAACCTTTTGGTTTAGCCAATGAGATCCGTGCTATGACAACATACACCTACACTCACTGAGACACCTTTATAGGAACCAACATTGGAAAAACTAGAAATATAGAAAGAAGGATCCGTACTTGTGAACACTTTACCCACATGTTCCAAAGATGTGTCTGCCTTGATAAAACTTAAGGTGTAGTGGGTACGTTCAATGACATTATTGACAATAATAATAGCTAATATTTACCACGTGTTTGCTGGTGGCCAGGCACTATGCTAAATACTTGAAATGCCTTCCCTCATTTACTCTTCACACACCAAAATGAAGTATAAACTATCACGTTTCCCATTTTCTGGATGAGGCAACAAAGCTATAAAAAAACTAAACATGTTGCTCTAAGACAGTCCATTGGTGAAAGTCTGAGACAGGTTTAGACCCGGGTACGTGTGACTCCAAAACCCCAACTTGCAAACATGATTTTATTCTGCATCTTGTCTGCGATTTTGAGGGTCTGTCTCAACTATCCAGTTACTGGTTGTCAAAAGAGGCAATTGCATTACAGTTGTGCTAAAAGCCCATTTGAGATTTTAAAAATCATATATTCAAGGTGGAAACCAGCAGCACGACTCTGTTTTTGTTTTGTTTTTCCAGCTGTATGCGTTTTCTTGGGCCCAGGCCCAGAACAGACAGAGCTGGGTTTTGCCATGGCTAGACGTTGTGCAGGGGAAATATAGGAAAAAAGTTGAAAGAGTTCTTGGGTCTGGAATCTAAGCGGAATGGGGAAGAGAGTGATAGAGGATGAGGTGATAGAAACAGTGATAGGGTCATGTGTCATGTATGCGAATGGTGAGACACCAAGAATACTGGCACATGTAATAGAAGAGAGAAAGACAGCTGTCCACGTGCTAACATTTTTGAAGAAGAAGGGAGAGTGATTAGAAGGTTGGTTGAAACCACCACAAAAGGCAGGTGGCATAATCTGGTGGCTTTCTGATACACTGGAGGAGGGAGTGAAGAGGACTGATGTGAAAATAGGAAAGCAAACACCAAAGCCATTGTAAATTATAATTGTGCTTGGAAACTGAGTGAAACAACCGCCATCATGTGAGAAGATTGTAGGGAAAACAGTGACATGAGGGGCCAGCTTCCCATTGGAGGACTGCTCCTCAAAGTTGTGGCCCCCAAACCAGCAGCATCAGCATCACCTGGGAACACACTGGATATGCAAATTCTGGGTCCCCACCACAGACCTAAAGAATCAGGGCTTTGGGGACTAGAGCCCCTCAACCTGTGCTTTCCCAAACATTCTAGGTGCTTCTGGGAACACTGACATTGGGAAGCCCTGTGTTAAAGCAAAAATATAAGAGGAGTCTTCAGAGAAAAGAGTTAACATGCAGGGAGTTTAACTGAGGGCAGTGTAAGATTCCACGGGTCAGCATGAGCAGGAGGCTTTGAAGGGTAAGGGAACCAAGGCAGATATGTGTACATATCTGGGTAGCAGGGGGTGTCTGGGGACCTGGTCCTCCGCTAGTGATAGGGATTGATGGCATTCACCCTGATGGACTCTTACAGGAAGACAAGAAATCAATCTTAATTAGAGTTTTGGGAAAAGCAAGAACCCATCTTATCAGGAAGATCTGACAGTCTGGGCACCTCCCTCTTGAGTCTGATGTCTTCTCTGACTCCTGATTAGGCTCAGAGGTAGAGTGAGTACAGGACAGGATAACAAAACAAAAACATTGACAGAGAAACCCAAGATGTCGGAGTTCAATGACCTCTTTTGCATGGCACTGGTCGACACTTTGACATAATCTCTAACGAGTTAGAGGCTGCAGAATAATGTGGCTATTTTACTCAAACAAGCCCAACATATATTACAAAGGTGATTCATGGATTTTCTCTAAACCTTGGGAATTGGCATAGAAAAAAATTATAAATCATGTTTCCTCTTCTTAAAAAAAAAAAAAAACACAGAAGAAAAAAATTTTAAAACTAGACTTCAGAATGCCAGCCCTTTAATCAAAACCATAATATATCTATATTAATAAAAATATAACAGAGACTGATCCTATAATCCAACCTTCTTGGTAACCTATTCCCTGTATTGGTGTGGGAAAGTCCTGTGATTTTTCTTGCGGGGCAGGGGGAGAGGAACAGTCAGTACATCAAAGCAGCACTTAATGACCCAAAAGGAACGTGAACTTGTCATAGTCCTCACTCTTCACGCCACAATAACTGATTCATAAAATAGCCAGCATGGTTAATCAGCGACTTCCCAGGTGTCTTTTAATTGCCTGTCAGGCTGACTCCCAAGTCATACACCTCCACCCTAATCAATGACATACAGTTTATTTTCCTAAAAGGACCTTGTTTGAAGATACACATTCAGAGAGAAAGACAGTTCTATTTAAACACTTTCAAGAGCAAAAAGCCATGGTGTGGAACCGGAACAAGCGGTAGGAAAACACGAGTGATCTGAGACAGGACAGATGCTGGGTCATGGACAACATTTTCATAATAAAAGCCCAGGATAATGTTGACAGGCGCCTGGTTTCCAACTGCATCACGTGCACCCTCTGGCAGCTGATGAGCTCTCAAACCGTCAACACAGCCCGCTTTCCCTGCCCCACGCCCTCTAGGTCACCTGTTAAAAGGGTTTGTGCTTACCTGCTCCAGCAGACAAGATCTGTGAAGTCTTGGTCCTGTGGTTTGGTTTTCTGTGTGCATAAGCCTCTTTATAGGCACCCGTGTGCACACACGTGCACACCCCCGTGCACACATATGTGTGTGTGCGTGCACACACGCACACGGATGCACCATAAGCGTGCAAAATGTCTTCCTGACTGCACACTGACCATCCAAGTATAAGAGGCAATATTCCCGTAAGAGAGGATTCACAAAAGGATAAAACCCACTTAAGCAGCACAGACCAGGTGACAGCAGGAACGCTCATAGGTAATTAGGACTCCCAGCTGGCTCACAACGGGTAAAATTTCATTTCTGTTGCCTTATTTCGGAGGCTGTCCTGTGCATTTCTACAGGAAAATTTTCTTTCCAAAAGGTTATTTCCCATTTAGCAAAACCTTTCAAAAGAATGACAGAAAAACAAGGCCCGCTTAACTTGGCCAACGCACAGGGCTAATCACAGGCGGGGAGAGGACGTGGACCGACGCTGCTTGAGTCCACACCCTCGGCACTCTCTCCCCACCAGACCCCCTGGAACGTGCCTGCCACGGCGGAGAATTATCGTCAACATCATGCGTGAAATTTATTGAGAACTGACTCTTTTTTCCATAATAAATGCCTTCCACGCACTAACTCATGTAAACGATACCACGACCCAAATCAAATCGTACATCATCCCCCAAGAGGATCAACACGACGGCCAGAGAGAACAACTTGTCCGCGATCACGTACCTGGAATGTCGCTGAGATGAAATAAAGTTCCGACAGCTCGAACCCGAAGAGGCGGTGGAGCTGTCTGCAGGGAAGAACAGACTCTGAATCCAAACCACGCAGGTGGCAATCACGGTTCCAGCACTTACAGCTGAGGGGCCACGTGACCGCCGGTTAACCCCTCTAGTCCTCTCTCCTCACCTGTAAACCGTGCAGGAGAAGACTGTGGGGCCCGCTTCAACAGTGCCGTGGTGGAGCTCACGTGAGTGCCCTGTTGAGCACAATGATGAGCTCCTAAGTGCCCTACGTGGGTGAGTTGTTGGAGCTGAGGTTGTGGCTGTTGTTATCTTAAGGACTAGTTGGCGAGCACATTTCATTGGCAACAGGTGTGGTCCTTTAAAAGCAGAGGGCGAGAGCCTTTAGAAAGAGCTCGAGTTTATCCTCCGGGCTATCCCTGCCCACATGTGGCCTCTTCTGCCCTTAACGATCAATGCAAGATTTTATTCTTCTAAAAGAACTGTCTTTGTTTAAAATTTATCTTTATTGTTGAAAGTAATACAGATGCCCCCCTCTTTTTTCCCCATTGACCCCTCCGCCCCATACCCACCCCTCCCCGGCCTTCACCACACTATGGTCTGTGTCCATGTGTGATGCATATAAGTTCCCTGGTTACTCTATTCCCACCCACCCTCCCACCCCCACCTTCCCTCTGAGATTCATCTGTCTGTTCCATGCTTCTAAGTTTCTGGATCTATTTTGCTCATCAGTTTATGTTGTTCATTAGATACCACATGTGAGTGAGATCAAATGATGCTTATCTTTCTCTGATTGGCTTACTTAGCATAATACTCTCCAGGTCCCTCCATGCTATCTCAAAGGGTAGGAGATCCTTCTTTTTTTATTGCTGCATAGTATTCCATGATGTAAATGTACCACAGCTTTTTTTAATCCACTCATCTACCCAGAAATCAATAGCATTTTACATACCAATAATGAACTCTCAGAAAGAGAAACTAAAAACAAAACAAAAAACACCCATTTACCAGTGCAACAAAACAATTGAGATATTTAGGAATAAACTTAACCAGGGAGGTAAAAGACTTATACTTGGAAAACTATAGGGTGTTGAAAAAAGAGATAGAGGAAGATATAAACAAGTGAAAGAATAGACCATGTTCATGGATTGGTAGAAGCAACGTCATGAAAATATCCGTACTACCCAAAGCAATCCCTAGATTCAGTGCAATCCCTGTTAAAAGAAAAGAACTCTCGTATTTAGAGATATGTCAGGTATGTTTACCCTCTTCTCACTGTTGATGGTGTTTTGTCTCTGCCTCACCAATACTGATGATTTGGGCCAGATTATTCTGTGTTATGGGAGAGGGCGGGCTGGCTTTCTTGGACCAGATGAAATACATTATGACCCGCAACATCCCTGGTCTCCACCCTCTCCCCAGGTGTGACAAACAAAAATGCCTCCGGAATTGGTAATGGCCTCCCTCACCAAAGATGAAGTCCCTTCTTGGCGTAGGGTCCCTTAGCTCCCATAGATTTTAGAAGGGACATCCACAGGGACTTCTCCAGTTGAAAACGTGTCT
Organism: Corynorhinus townsendii; assembly: GCA_026230045.1. Taxonomy (NCBI): domain Eukaryota; kingdom Metazoa; phylum Chordata; class Mammalia; order Chiroptera; family Vespertilionidae; genus Corynorhinus; species Corynorhinus townsendii. The sequence goes on from JAPDVU010000009.1 coordinate 6,599,257, forward strand.
GACACCCGTGCGTTTGTGAACAGAGTCTAGGCCAGTCACTGACATACATACGGTGAGTCTTCAATAAGCATTGTTTGCATTTTAAATATTGCAGTCGTGTTCATTAATCCTACATCAAAAGAAAAGGATGGCCACATTGACATGAAATTGGAAAGAGCTTGTTTATATGCCACACCCAGCTCTCTGATCAAAGGTCAGATCGCACACGCAGGCTTTTGTTTGAACAGGGGACAGGCCTCTTAAGTAGCTTTGGTTACCTGTCAGGGTTACCACCCACAGCCCCCAGAATGGTGGGAAGTGTCCAGCCACCCCAGCACTGCCCGTAACTGGGAGGAGAAAGAGGGCTGTTTGAACAGCTGTCAGCTGCCAGTACTTCTGCGCAGAATAGCTGAAGGAGGGGAGGGAAGGAAGTGGGTTTACTGTCACGCGTGTGCATCTCTCTCCTAGAAACCTGACCTTAGAGCAGTAACTGCGGCAGCCTACGCCTAACCCATGATTGATATGATTGATTAGCTTTTTTTTTTCTTACCGTACCCATTTTACAGCTAATTGGTTACATAGAAAGAAACTGGACATTGGAAGTGGCTGGGATATGCATTGTAACATCATTACGCGCTACAACTATGGATGCTCTTTCCCCCATTCTTGGAATGGCTGGCTGAATGATCATGAAAAATGGCACCAAACACACCTTCCCTCCCACTCAAGCATTTATCAGACTTTCAGCTAGTCGGAAGGTGGTGACTGGGTACAGGACCGGCTATTAAAGGGGCAGGGGGAAGAGGGAGATGTACATCGGGTTTGTTTTCCCCAGTCACATACGATGTGAGCTCTGCTCTTTTCAGCAGTTACGAAATTAGGAGGGATTTTTTTTTTAAAGAGACAGGCTGAGACGTTGGCCGCTTTTGAAAGGTCATTTAGCACCCGCAAGCTCCTGTCGGCGTTCCGTAGAGCATTTTGCTTTTATACCACAAGCATCAGAGAGTCAGGCAGATCTGGGCGAAATAATAGCAAAAAGAGTCCCTGCCTCTAGAAAAAGATCCACTAGGGAACTTCGCAGTTATTTAAATAAACGTGGTCATTGGCCCGTGGGAAAGTCTCCCCTTTACCAAGCGAGTTCCCAGGGGACTGGCTCAATCCTGAATGCGGGGGAAAGCGAAAGTGGAACTGAGTGGGTTAGACAAGTGATCACTCAGGTAGGAAAAGCCATTGTAGACCTTTTTTAAACTTGGTTTGCTTTGATAACGTAAGGGAAATCATACTCGGAACTTTTCCAAGGAGCCAGTGGGTTGAAAGATTAAAAGACTTAGTAAAATGTGTGACTTCTCTAGGGATTAGGGCTCAAAAGTTACAGAAATGGCTCATAACAGAGTGTATATTAAATAAAGAAAACACACACAGAAGTCGATTGAACTTGCATTTGAATTTTAATTAGACCCTACACTAATTTAAAGAGGTAACGTCCAGTCATCTAACCATTAAGTCACTGACATACCCTAATTCTACCGTCCTGTAGGCAAAGTAAATACTCTCTCCGTATCATTTTGTCCCATAAACATTCTTCCACGGCTCTGTCGTTCTAAGCGCATTTGAGCCCACTTGAGAATTCCAAGTGAGTTAGCGGGCTGTCACTGCGTCCGTGTTATGGAGAGAAATTAAAACAATGTTGGAAAAGACCAGCCGGAGGGAGAATCATTTCTTGGCACCAGGCTGCTTTCTCTTTCCCTTTCTAAGCAGCAAATCCTCCCCCACGTCACAACACATTCACTATCTCCATGCTTCTCTCCCCGGGCTCCAAGAAACACATTCAGTGTGGCTCTCCCTCCAAACGGCCCTTTTCCGAGCCATCTTCTTATTCTAGCCCATCCTTCCCTGCCCCACCCCCTTTTCACCCTCCTTCCCGCAATTATATCCTGTTTCATTCTAACCCAGTCTCCCAAGGCAATGCTAGGGAAGTTGATAAATTAATTCTAACTTGTGTATCAATCCTAGGCAAGTAAATTATCAAAGCAGAAAGCTTTATTAAGTAGAACTAATAATAGTTTAGTGACTTGCCTTTTTATTGGTATTTACTCTTTCCTTGAGGATTCCTGGAAACCGGTACCTTAAATATGAGCTGTACCACCTAATGAACAAGAAGCTGTTTGGATGGAAATCTGATTTTTTTATCTGTGCTAACTCTGTGACTTTGGGTCCATTACTGGTTCTTGTTGGACCTCAGTTTCCTTATTAGTGAAATTGGATGAACATGATAAGAATGCTTTTTAAATATATATATATATTTTATTGATTTCAGAGAGAAAGGGAGAGGGAAAGAGAGAGAGAAACATCCATGATGAGAGAGAATCATTGATTGTCTGCTTCCTGCACATCCCACACTGTGGATCAAGCCTGCAACCCTGGCATGTGCCCTGACCTGGAACCGAACTGTGACCTCACGGTTCATAGATCTCATGGTCTACACTCAACCACTGGGCCATGCCGGCTGGGCAAGCATGCTTTTTTAAATAGGGTTGTTCTGGGGACTCACTGAGATAATTCTTGTAAGATATTTATCATAGCAAGTGTCCATAAAATATACTCAATAATAAACATAAGCAACATAACTTAGTATACATGAAACAATATACATAATGATGAAACATAATATGCACTAAATACTAATATTCTTTTTTAGCTGAAGAACAAGGTCATCAGCACTAAATGCCAGTCTCTAAGGCAGGAAATGCAGAGATATTTTGCAAAGGGGGGATTTGATAGCGCCTTCCATCTCATAACATAGTTATGCTAACGTTCTCAGCGCTATGTAAGAATGGCCCCAGCTATAATCTTCAGAAATATATAACAGTAGAAACTGGGACAAACTGGATTTATTCTTTTAATAAGCAACCACACCAGGTTTCAGTGGCTGTAACTCCAAGAGTAGCCATCATATAAGATCATAGGGATAGAGTTTTAGAACCACAGTAAAGACAAATATTGAGATATATTTTAGATCCCTTCGCCTTTTGACACATATTTTATAGGCATCGTCATTTTAGGATGAGAGAGAGTGTGAAACCAAGTACAGATCTAAGTAAGAGTGATTCTCATCAACATAAAGATTAAAGAGAAAGAAATAATAAAGTTGCTCTAAAAGGGAGAAAACAACCCGTAAGAAAGTTCTGAGCATTATCCTAATTAAAAGGGAGGGATTTATGAGAAGGCTATTTTTAATGAAACCCCAGTGGATGCAATAACCTATAAGTTCAGCAACCAGGAAGTGAGCTCACCGGTTGCCTGAGTGAGAATGAATTATGTTTGTTATCCCAAGAGGATTTGTACATTTCCCAGTGCAATGAGACATTATTTCTCTCTCATTCCCTCAGGAAAAAGCAAAACAAACAAACAAACAAACAAACAAAAAACAGAAAGAAAAGGACTTTAATATCATTCTACTCGGTTAACGTGGAGTAAAGAGTAAACCTGTCCATGAGAAGAGCTGTGAGCCTGACTCCCTTTCTTCTCTCTACCTCCTGTAGCCCCAACAGGAAACAGGGACTCAAACAAAGTCTATCTTCAAAGCTTGGAGCCCCATGGGAAAGGAAACTTTTGATAAAGGAATTAGAACAGAAATCTCAATGCCCTGGGAGGGAGAGAGGAAGTTTCGATGATGCCTAGTTACCTCGCAACACCACTGAACTTTGGGAATTTCATCTAGTCTGCAGAATTACGTGGTAGGTGTAGGAATATGATTTAGCATTTCCTGACACTTAAACACATGCAGGGGCTTCTTCAACGGGATTTGTAAGATGTCACTCAGTAAAACCAATTTATGTATTTCCTCTGTGTTTCTTTTTACTTTTGAGACCTAGCATTTTATTGGCATGTACCCTTTTAACACAGTAACATCTGATTCATGAAACACAGGGTTTAAACACCTCCATAAATGAGTCAAATGCATTGAAATACATGCCAATGACATTTACAGCATAACTTAGTATGTAAGAAGGGAGTAATTTCATTCACATACGAGAGATCTTCCAATATTATATTGATGTTAAGAAGTAAAAGAAATGGGGGCCTTTTCAGGGAAGCCCTGTGTGTTTTCAAAACAATCATTCTGCTTACACTCTGTAAAATTGCTTTCATCTTCACAAATTATAGATTTGAGTTTTTGTCTTTCTGTACAAGGGATATGCATGCTTCTTATTTGAAAACTAGAGGCTCAGTGCAGGAAAATAGTGCACAGGTAGGGTCCCTAGTGACTGCTGGGCTGCTGGGTGGTGGGGGAGGGAGGTAGGCGGGGGGGTGGGGGTGGCTCCCTTCCCCCGGCCACCTGCCGCTGCTGCTGCTGCTGCTGCTGCCCGCCATGTTCCACACTACCCCCGATGGTCAGTGCACGTCTAACTCCCAGTTGGTCAAACTCCCGCCGGTAGGGACAATTTGCATATTAGCCTCTTATTATATAGGATGGGAGTTGACTTAAGTATGTGGGTTCTCCAGGATGGGGTGAGTAAAATGCATCTCAGGTAACATGCTGAGTGTCAACATAGACACATTCACTTCACAGTGAATGGGACAGCCCTTTGGGGTCAGTGTCTGAGCAGGATGAGTGAAGACAGCAACAGGAGGGGCCCTCCCAAGAGCCTTCAGGACCTCAGGCAAAGAACAAAGAACTCAGTGGCGGGCAGCAGAAAGAGGCCGGCACCCTGTTCCACCGATGGCCAATGAAAGCAAGTCTTCCAGAGCTTCTTTTTTCTTATCCATAAAATGGGTCAATAATGCCTACCCCATAGTACATCTGGGAGCATTAACTGGGTTTGTGTCAGTAAAGCATTGAGTACAGTGCCCAGCATAGAATAATACCCTCCCAACGGTGTTCAGATCCTAATCCCTGGAAGCTGTTAAGATGCCTCCTTACACGGCAAAAGAGAATTAAGGTTGTGGGTGGAATTAAGCTTACTAGTTAAATGACTCTAAGAAAGGAGGATTATCATGAACCATCCAGAAAAGCCTACTGGAATCGCCAGGGTTCTTAAATGTGGAAGAAGGAAGCAGAAGAGTCAATATCAGAGGGATGTGTTCTGAGCAAGTCCGGATTGGCCATTGTTGACTTTCAAGGGGACCCTGAGCCAAGGAGGGCAGGTGACCTCTAGAAGCTGGGAAGGCAAAGCGATGGTTGTCACCTAAACCTCTAGAAAGAACTCAGCCGCGCCGGCCCTGTGTTTTAGCCCACTGAGCTGATTCACACTCCAGGTCTCTGGAGCTATAAAATAATAACTTTCATTTGTTCAAAACCATCACGTTGATGGCAGTTGGTTACAGCAGCAATAGGAAACCAAGACATGACTAACCAGTAAATGGGACTTATCATTGTGAGCAAAAGTCAATTCTACATTAGAATGACAAGTGGTATCTATGGTGACTCCTGGTGAGTGGATTTGCTTTGGAAGATTAGATAAGATATTACAGAAAATCACATTTAAAATTAAGAGAGCTCTTCAAGAAATTAAGTAACAGAGAGAGGAGGACTCCATGCCAGATCACACCAGAATTCTCCGAACTCAGAGGTATTTGCTGTAAGTTCGCTTCATAAGGCACTAAATTAATCAGCTAAAAGCTCACATTTGTTGAGCACTTAAATGTGTCCAGTCCTTTTCAGACTTTATAAAGTTGCACAACAACCTTATGAGTTGGATATTATTATGCTTATTTTACAGATTAAGTCTGAGGTTCAAAGAAGTTAATTTGTCAAAACCAGTACAGCAAATAAGTGACAACTTCAGATTCAAACTTGCCTCTCATCCAAAAGCTTGTGTTATTCTGTGATATTACAAATATGCGACTCTGAGGAGTATAGCGTTCATTCATGTAAATTAACAGGTGTCCATCACATGGTTACTACGTGCCTAAGTAGCAGTAATGATAAGCTACAGAGAGATGTGTCCTGTATTCACAAATAATTAAATAAGCAATTTCATATAATGAGATGAATGCAATGCTGGGGGTGGGGGGAGTACTGGGTTATGGAAGCATAATTGAATACTCTGACTGAAGATACAGAGTAATAGAAAGGGACCTGACATGGAAGATGGGTAGGAGATAGTCCAGCAAGAATGGGAAAGAGTAGCAAAAGACTTAGAGGTAAAAAAAGAAAAAAGAGTATGGTCTTACCAATAGTTGACAATATAGGTAATACAGGAGTGACAGGAAATGGGGTGACATGGTGGTAGGTGGCAGTCAGAGCATGGAGGCCTGTGTCCCCATCTTATCCTAAGGATAGTGTAAGTGTACACGTGTTATGACATCATCAGATTTGCATTGTTGATGGGGGGGATGGGGAAGGGGTAATGTGTGGGCAAGGGGTACTTCAGTTCACGTACACTTGTGCCCCAGGTGGCTCTACGGGATAATGGCGTTGGGGACTGAAAGAAAGTGTCACATGTGAGAGAAGCTTGGAAAGCAGAATTCACAGAACTGCATTGGGGGAAAATCCAGGCTAAAATGAAAGGAATTGCAAAGAATATGCTCGGGTTTCTGGTTTGGTCCATTTACATGGAGCATGAGAAAGAACAGTTTACAGGGGGATGATAATGACTTCCTTTGGGGGCTGGTGGAGGTTAAGATGCCTGTAAGACTCCGAAGAACTGGCTCTCAAAATAGAGTTGGGACCCAGATATAGAGGAGTTCTCATCAGTGTCGAGACAGCAACCAAATCCGTAGAGTGGATGATATAAGAATTAAAGTGATAAAAACATGGGTTTCAGGACAGAGCCCTGAGGACCAGCCACTTTCTGCAATGGGCAGAGGAAAGGGAACCTGCTAAAGAAATGAAAGTAGGAAGAGAGAGGGAGGAAATCAATGAGGAGAGAGGCCAGAGGTAGAAAGGATGTCAAGAACCAAGGAGTGAGTGAATTCAGGGAGAATGTGTGAGTGTTTTCCAGGATTATCTATGTCAAGTGTATTCAGACTTACTGATCCCCCTGCCTGGAATGTTCTTTCTGCATCTGTGCATCGCCCTCCTCCCAATTTTCACAAAACTCCTACTCATTTTTGAAGCCACACCTGAAAATTGGCTTCCTGTGAGGTATGCCAGGGCCTCCTGCTATATGTGCAGTAGCACCCTGTGATTTTTCTTCTTCAAAGAGCCAGCAGAATTGCAGTTGGTTAGAAATAAGTAAATAAATACATGTCTGGTTAATGCCTTGTTTATCTCTCTATCTTCCATGCCCTCCCTAGTGTCTGGCACAAAGCAGAAACTCAATAAACGGGGTATGTGTTTAACATGTGCATAACCAGTAATTGCTCAATAAACATTTGTTCTTTTGAGGCAGTATGGGGCATTAACTGCATATGCTCCGCAGCCATAGTGCCTGGGTTCTAATCCCGGTTCCGCCACTTCCTAACTACATGCAATTTCACATAATCATTTAATGACGTGATTCTGCAGAACATCTAAACACAAAATCTCTTGGATTCTACCTATCAGTTGGTAATTTTCTCCATGGGATTTTGATTCTTTATCATTTCACTCTAAAATCTGAAGTGAGTCTCCTGTGAACTTGCCCCAGAGATGGTGGTCTTTGCCCTACCTCCCCCCTCACCCTCCCCCCACCTTCACCCCCCTACTACAAAGTAAGGACTCCATGAGATGATGTATGTGAAAGTGTTCATAAGTCACTAAAAACAAAACCAAGCTCAACCACTGCAGAGTGCTCATCCCTCGTGGCACCTGAAATCACCTCTCGTCTACATCTGTGTTGACTGGTGGTTTAGCTTTAATGACAGCTGCATACTCTGTTGTGTAAACAACCATTCTCAGACTTGGAGTGGAGCAATTGAAATCAGTAATTGCCTAATTGTATGTGTATAATAAGGCTTGGAGGTTTCAATAATAGTGGCCACAATAAAATACTGGAGAAAGACAAGTCCCTGGTTAGGTCGAAAAATCTAAAATAGCATCAATAGTTATCCAGTTTTCCTGGCCTTGGTGGCACCATGCTGTATCTAAAGAAACACAGCGGATGGAGGCCCTGACTTTAGGACCAGAATCTGATTTGCCGTGATACGAAGTTTCCCAGGATGCTCAACTTGCTTATTACACACAAGAAAAACATACTGAGAGCATAAATCCATGAGGATCCTAGCTCTGTATAACTGGGCACCATTCTTCTAAAATATTGCTAATTGCGCTAGCCGGTTTGGCTCAGTGGATAGAGCATCAGCCTGCAGACTGAAAGGTCCGATTCCAGCCAAGGGCACATGCCCAGTTATCAGACTCGATCCCCAGTGGGGGGCGTGCAGGAGGCAGCCAATGAATGATTCTCTCTCATGACGTTTCTATCTTTCTCTCCCTCTCCCTTCCTCTCTGAAATCAATAACATTCTTAAAAATCACGATAAAAAAATAAAATGTTGCCGATTACTCTACAGGCAACTAAATAGTCTCTCAATTGTGAGTTCCTTTTTAGCAACAGTTTGAATATGTGAAAAATTGTCCAGAGGAAGAAATAAAATCTGGGACAATGGACAAATTTTATCTGTGATGCCACCTCACTTCTAAGTGGCACGTGATCGGCAATGCACCGTCTGCTTTGCGCATACAAACACAGGCATGGGCGTTTGACTGTCATCTTCATGTCCAAGGAAAAGGGCGATTGTAAATAAACATCATGCTCCAAGCTCAAGCAGTCTGCACAGAGGTCGGCCAGCTTTCCCTGCACAGTGCTAGACATCGGATGCTTAGGCTTGGCAGGCTGTACAGTCTTTGTCACAACCACTGGACTCTGGCATTGTAGTGCAAAAGCAGCCACAGGCAATCTCTGACCAAAATGACTGTAGCTTTATTCCAATAAAACTTTATTTACAAAAAACAAGCGGCGGCCAGATTTGGCTTGTGAACTGTGGTTTGCCAATCCCTGAGCTATATAGCCTCCTGTTATTCTAATGAATATTAGCATTCCATATAGAATGTAATTCTTTTCATTGTGGCATCCATAGATAACAGAGTGCTTCAGGATATAACGTTTTCAAGTGGACTTAGGTCGTTTTGTTTTTAACTGTTATTTTAAAAATATTTTTATTGATTTCAGAGTGGAAGGGAGAGGGAGAGAGAGACAGAAACATTAATGATGAGAGAGAATGCTTGATCGGCTGCCTCCTGCACACTCCACACTGGGCATGTGCCCTGACCAGGAATGGAACTGTGACTTCCTGGTTCACAGGTCAACACTCAGCCACTGAGCCATGCCAGCAGGGCTGAACTTAGGTGTTTTTAAATGAACCAAGAACATGCCCAAGTTTCAGCCTCAAAATTATATTTGCTAACCAACTTCTTTCACTCAAAAATGTCCAGATTTCAATTTTAAAATTTTTATGGAGTGGCATATGTAATTTGACCAGCTGATTTTAAAGGAAAGCCAAGGAGATTTTTTTAAAAGTTTACTATTCATTTGAATAGGTAATTCAGTATAGAATTAACCAAGTAAACTAAAAATCACCTGTTTGCCTTCTCTTTAACTGTTTGTCCTCTAAATAATAAGCTACTTGTCAATTAGAAGACTGAAACCTGATGCATCATTTCAAGTCTCTAACAAATTAGAAATGTGATTTGCTTCCGTGCCTCTGCCTCCACCTGTAGCTGTTGATGTTCAAATTGCCTTGATTGGCAGCCATTTTTTTTTTTTTTTTTTGCATAGGAAATTTGGGGTGTGCTAGGAACTTTAACTTTCTTTTCTAAAAAAAAAAATATATTTTATTGATTTTACAGAGAGAAAGGGAGAGGGACAGAGAGTTAGAAACATCGATGAGAAACATCAATCAGCTGCCTCCTACATGCCCCCTACGGGGACTCCAGCCTGCAACCAAGGTACATGCCCTTGACCAGAATTATACATGCCCGGGACCTTGCAGTCTGCAGGCCGACGCTCTCCCCACTGAGCCAAACCGGTCAGGGCAGAACTTTAGCTGTCAGTGTAGCAAGTTCACAGACATTGTAGAGGCTATACTGGAAACCCGATAGACGTATTTTTGTTCCAAATAAGTCCTTATGGACTGCGCCAACTGTGGGAAATCCCAGGGCAAATGTTTACATTTTGTATAAACTTCAGAAACCTTTTTCCTCCAACTAATTTGCCTAATTTCTAATAGCATTTGAGTGTTTTTCTCTTTTTTCGTGTTTTTTTTTTTATCTGCAATTATTAGTGTTCTAATAAAAGTATTTCAATTTGGAAAGAAAAATAAAGTCCCTAACAATTATATCAGCATCTCTCTTCTGTGAAAGTGGGCAAACATCACTGCCATCACTGCCACCTAAGATGGACAGAAGATTCATCTTCTGCCTTCTTCCTCCATTAGAAACCTCCTTTGTGCAAAGTTCTTTCATTATGATTACTGAAAGAAGCGACTTGATGACTTAGGGTTGACAACCCAGTGCACCAGGATTTACCTGTGAATACCAGCCAGAGCCTACCATCTGTTGCGGGAAGGGCTGGGATATTGTCACTAGGGATGTACATGGAAAGTAGTCTGGCCTTGGTGCACATCGTTTGTTGTTGTTCGTTGTTCTTGTCACCTTTGTTGGTTTATGCAAAAAAAGTTGTTTGAGAGACAACTGGAAACTCAAAAGGAACAGTATCCATATGAAGGAATAAGAAAAGGAAGTAAACAGAAGAAGGAGGAGGAGGAGGAAAAGGAGAAGAAGAAGAAGAAGAAGAAGAAGAAGAAGAAGAAGAAGAAGAAGAAGAAGAAGAAGAAGAAGAAGAAGAAGAGAAGGAGGAGGAGGAGGGGGAGGGGGAGGAGGGGGAAGAGGGGGGAGGGGGAGGAGGAGGAGGAGGAGGAGGAGGAGGGGGGAGGAGGAGGAGGAGGAGAAGAAGAAGAAGAAGAAGAAGAAGAAGAAGAAGAAGAAGAAGAAGAAGAAGAAAAAGAAGAAGAAGAAGAAGAAGAAGAAGAAGAAGAAGAAGAAGAAGAAGAAGAAGAAGAAGAAGAAGAAGAAGAACTGAAAAGAGGTCTGGTCAACACAGTGCCTCGTGCCAACATTTTTTAGAACATGTTAGCGGGACCATTTCCACAGTTATTTCTAACATGATTAAAACTTTCAAGTTTCCATCGCAAGGGGTTTCAGGAACTCAGAGAACGGTAGCCATGGGGAGGGCAGTTCTCCCTCCTCACACACAGCTTGGCATGACTGGGGACAGAGCACCCTGACTTTTTCATTATTAGTTCAGGGAATCTCCCTCCCGCAGGATCTTATTCTGCTCCAGCTGTCGCCCCATACAGATGATTGCCATGTGGGTTGTCTGAGGTCACCTTCTCTCAGAGCAGCGACAGCGTCAGACTGTCCCCTTAAGCTCCGAGCAACCAGTAGAAAGTGTCTGCACAGTGCTCCCAACTCCTCGGTGTCATCTATCAAAACATGTTGGTGCCCTGGCTGGTTCAGCTCAATAGATTGAGCATCCACCTGCTGACTGAAGGGTCCCAGGTTCGATTCCAGTCAAGGGCAGGTACTTCAGTTGCAGGCTCGATCCCCAGGCCCTGATTAGGGCCCGTGCAGGAGGCAACCAATGTGTCTTCTCACATCTATGTTTCTCTCTGTCTCTCCCTCTCCTTTCCACTCACTCTCTTAAAAAAAAAAAAAAAAAAAAAAGGAAAAAATAATATCGTCGGGTGAGAATTACAAAACAGAACAAAACAAAACAAACACGTTGAGAGTTGTTTCACACCATTCTAGAACTGTAACTTTTGACTTTGTCAGAAACTCACCTCAAGGCTAGACCTGGTTACGTGGACGGTCACTGCACCTTTACAGAACTCAGAAAAGATTCACAAAAGCAATCCCTATTTTTTCCAGGAAAACAAAAATCTGAAAGTAGTCAGCTCCTTGAGGTTTATGAAGGGAGCGGTGGGCAGGGAAAAAGGCAAAGGGCCTTCAAACAGCAATCTCCCCCTCCCTTCTTTTTCTTTGTAAACTCTTTCCTCGTTAATGGTGAGAACAGGAACTTCCTAGAAGACATAGAGACCTCGGTTTCCTCAGAGCTCTGGTCTCCTGGCTCCTTAGAATACTGGTCACATTCTTCAGCTAAAGATTTCTGAGCTGCTGCTGCAGTTGACCTAATACTAACTTTGTCTTGTGAGTCATCAGTTATCTTTACCAGGATGTTAGGATTTTTATTTTTATTTTTTGTTTTTTACATCCAACGGTGGCAGTAAACATGGACGGAATTAGTTAACATTTCAAACTACCACCAGTGGCCATGTGATCATGAAATACAGACACTGGCAGTCACAGGCAGCCTTACAACCAGGAAATGACAGACGCACAGGAGACACTGCTGGGCGAGACCTGGGAAATGATGATTTAAAACTAAATAAATAAGTCTTTCTGTCCACTGAATGTCACTGGAGGTATTAAGCAATTTCAAAAGTACATAGATTTAATGCCACGTAATCCTGTTGTACCCTGTGATCACTTCAACTTCAAAATCTCTTTTCCAAAACCGCAATGAGACTTTCCCTTTCTTTACCCGACAGATCTGTTTCCATCCTTCTGGGAAACTCACATTTTAGGAACGGTGCTTTTGCCCCGGACTGGGCCATGTAGGCAGCAGTAAGGAAAGTCGAGGTTTCGGTGGCGAATCCTAAGTAGAGAGAGAGCCAAATCGTTCTGCAGCCTTTCCAGCTAAGTTCAGCATGTCCCATTCCAGTGTCAATGATTTGGACTAAATGCGAGGTGAGATGTTTAAAAGGGCAGAGATGTCCCTCCTGTATTTAACTGTAAGTGCCACAAGGATGCCATTGCTGAAACAGAGCTTACTTGTTTCTCTCCCTTTGTAGGCTAACACGATCTACGGCCCTCCTGGGTCCCCTTGAAAGGAGACCCGGGCCTTGCCTTGGCAGTGCCCGGACTTCACACCGGTCGTGCTTCAGCTGCAGACAGGCACCGCCCGGCAGATGAAAGCTTGGGCTTCGGTCAGAGTCTCTGAGTGCCTCTCTGGCGCGTGCACAGATATATTTTTAAATGCAAGATGACTGCGGATGACACAACATGAGTCTGTCTATTCTCTGGAATGGTAAGAACTGCGGCTGAACCCAAAGCGATCAGCCAGCAGGGCTGGCTGGCTGCGGAACTTCCTGATCAGACCCGAACGTGCTGAGTCCCTGTATCTGAAAATTAGCATGGGACTCTCAGGCGGAGAGGACCCGTGGAAGTGAATCAATACTGCCTTGGACTAGAACACCTCGCAGGATCGCAGCAGCCTCCACCAGATATCCAGCTAAGTTAGCTCTTACGTCTTTCCTCTGATCACTAATATTCAGATTTTTGTGCCCACTCAACTCATTTTAGATGATTCGTAGCGAAATGACCTCCTCTGTAATAACAGGCAATGAATTGCTTTTGCGTTTTACACACCCAATAGATACTAATGTACAAAGAAGTGGATGTGTTATCATCCCTCATGGGTTAAACATTTTGATTTTTAAGAACAGACTATAATCAGATCCAAAGCTGCTCGGGGAAATAACGAGTTAAAATCAGATTGCATTTAGACCACACGTCGGTGTTGTATCAGGAATCTTCAATCAACATTAAAAGGGGAAGTAAGAATTTAACACTGACCCTCAGCACCTTCTATCTTAAGTGGACCTTTCTCACCCAGTAATACACACACAAACACACACACTCACAGATGTACATACACCCACACATACACACCCACAAACATGCATTCTCTTGGATGCTATCGCCCAGCTCTACATAGGTTCAAACCTCTGAATGTTCATGTTAGCAAGATCCTGTGCAAGGAAGATCTGTAGAATAATTAGATAATGGATTCATTAACCTGACCTCACTGACTCTAGCACTGAAACACAGATATGTTTCAGTGAGATGCAGCTAATTATTACAAACAATGTTTCTTAATTCTTTGCTATAGCACATATTCTAAATTTAAACTTGAATATTTGCCTGTTTGCAATTTGGAGGTTATTGTAATGGCTTTCCAAATGGAGGCTTAATGGCCATTCTTTCACTTGCAAATTTATTCACTGCATTGCACTTTTAGAGTGGTCTCTTTAAATGCAGGCCGTGATCTATGCGATTCCTTGCTCACAAACCCCTTCTCCTTTTTAATTGCTTTCCAAATAAGGTCCCAAATCCTGAAACATGGAATCCAAAGCATTTTGCAAACTGATTTTACTATAATCTCTTCAGGCTCATGCCTTTCCACAAAACCTGCTCATCTTGCTAGTCGTTTATGATGCTCCATGTTTATTACAAGATACCCCGAGAGGTTATAGGGGTCAATAAAATAAGATCTTTGAACAGAGTAAAGGATTATTTGCCCTAGAGACCTCGTAAATAGGTAGCCTTCACTAGTAAAATTATGATAGGTAGCACAACTATGTGATAGGTCCTCCCTTCCCCCAACTGATGGACAAAGAATGACGTAAACTTCATTCCTGAACACCTAACCAGGCACCTTATATGGACTTAACATTGAACCACCAATCAGCACCTGCCAAATATCCTAAACCCCGATTTCTAAAGTCCCTAATTATGTGCCTTATATGGAACCACCAATCAGCGTGTGCCGAGGACCCTAAGCCCCATCCCTTCCGTTTCCTCCCCTCAAAAGGTGCCTCCATCCCCGCACATGCGCTTTTTCCACCTGGAATATAGCCCGGCAGGGTCTTCTCCTCTAATAAAGCCTGTGTCCTGGACTCCGGCCCTCTGTTTCATCTTTCACTATGAAGAAATCCTTGCTACAGTGTATGGAGAAGATGTCAAAACAAATAGCGGTTGAACCAGACACAGACCAGTAGCTACTTCCATTCCTCCTGCGGAAATCCCTTTGGGGGCGGTGCAAGGCCATTGTCGATGCATGGTCTCTCTAGAGATTAATGGCCCCTACATTTGCTTCTTTGCTAGTTGTTGGCATATTTTTCAAGATGACAGGGAATCAATACTCCTAGAGACAATAACCGGTTCAAATGGGCTAAATGCATTAGACTTAAGTAGAGAAAAAACTAAAATTACTAAGCATATTATTAGCAAGTTACCAGAAGGCTGTAGGGTCATAGCTTAACCAAGTATGAGACTGTTTTACTCAAACAATCTAGCCTGTGTCAGTTTAGTGATCTCTTTCAAGTCCCCTTGTCAGTAGAGTAGTTTGCTGAGCTGAAATAAGCCATTTTTGGCAAGTCACCCAAAAGCTCTAGAATGATTGGGTGCTACTTGAAGAGTAGAGTAACCCAGCATTCTTTACGCTGCTCAATGTGCCTAAATTCTGCCTAGAGCTGATGGGCTCAGCCAAGAGCATTCCATAAAAGGCGGACACCCTCTGTGCTGGGTAGTTTTCTGAGACGGTTCAGCTCTGCCTTTGAAATGCGTTATTCTAAATCCCCCTTTCACCTTCAGGTTGCAGTTCAATTTTTGCTTTAGCCAACCATTGGTTGTGGGTGCCACTCTGGCACTTCTCGCATTCTTGCTGCTCAGGACTCAGACTTACCCTGCCTTCTAGTTCCTCCGCACAATTAACTTGTCCTTTGCTCCATATTTCTTAGCCATGACCAGCCAATCAAAACGTTCCCCATTCCTAGCTCTAGTCCTTGGGACAGGTGCTTGAACCAAGCCCCCAGCCCACAGTTGCTCAAGAGAGGAGATCAGACCCCAGTTATATGACTCTCTTTAGTTAAAAATGGATGGTGTCTATTCTTGACTTAGGTGAAAAGTGAATTATTTATCTCGAAAGTCGGTACAACTAGATGACAGTGATTCTGAGACTTTGGGGACTTGGAAGAGAGGAGAAAGCTGGGTGGGGTAAGGATTCCAGGAGACCAACCTGGGTCTAAAGCATGACCCCACAAAGACAGCCAGACTCTCCAATGTAGAATGTGGCTAAAGAAAGAACATGAAGAACTCTGGCAGGGTACAGGTTGGTCTCGAGTGTCACACCTGGTTCCTGGGATAGAAAGAATGGGATTCCTGTCTGTAGGTTAGAGCCAGAGTCAGAGAGGTGTGACCTCTCACGTCCCCACCATCGGCTATCATTAGTAAGGTCCAAAATAGCTCCAGTAGGGGCGTGGCCAGGCTCGAAGGGCAGAAAGCTAGTCCGATCACCAAGTCACTGTGTCAGACTGGGACTTGGCTGTGAGTCAGCAGGCATGCAGAAGGCCACAGGTGTATATGACTCTCGGTCAGGTAGAATATGACTCCATATCCCTCCAACTAGCAAGACGACGCTGGCTGACAAAGCTTGGCAATTAAGTGAGGCATGAGCTGCAATGGAGCATCGGTGATTTCAATTCACTAGAAACATCGTCAACATTTGTAATTACGACCTGGCAGAACACACAGATAAAGGACGGTTGAGCTGAACTGAATGACTAAAAATCAGTCATGGAGGTCAGCTGGAAGAATCCTTTGGTGTCCTTTGGGGGGGAAAAAGCAATGCCACATACTTTCTCATACAGAGCAGATCTCTGATTTGGGACACGTCGTAACCAGGATTGGGGTGGTCCAGGAGTCAAGGCTGAGGATGTCATGCATCCCTGCTTGGGGCACAACACCCATTAAAAGGTGCCTAGCCTGTGCATCTCTGAGAGAACCTAAAAGAAGCCGTGGACTATCATAACCCCAAGGTGGAACCTACAAAGGCTCAGGGGAGGAGAGGGTCAGCTCCTGGGGAAAGCACATACTCAGGTTGTGGGCTCAATACCCAGTGTGGGGCGTGCAGGAGGCAGCTGATCAATGATTCTCTCTCGTCGTTGATGTTTCTATGTCTCTCTCCCTCTCGTTTCCTCTCTGTAAAGTCAATAAAAACATACTTTAAAAAATGAAATGCAATGTCTGATGTAGAACGTTTCCTTTCTTAGCAGCTCAGAGAGGCAACTCCCTCTTGCTGCCCCGACTCCTTAAGCCCTGTCCACACGCTGATGGGCTGCGTGCCCAGGAGTCCCTCTACATAACTGTGTCCCTGTGGTTCTAGCTCCAGAAAGCACGGCCATGTTGTCCAGAAAAGCACTAGTTTGCCAAAATGGCATTACACTCCCACGAGTTACCCGCTTCGCTTAACAAGACTCCCTTTATGGAAAGGCAAAGAACATTCTAGTCGTTTATCAGAAGATCTTTGTTCAAATACCATTCCTGGCAGCTGTTGCAATTTAGTGTCCTGTGTGCCAGCTCAGATTTTTAAGAAGTTAGTTAGCTCCATAGCTAATACTTCCCCTCGTCATGGACATGTCAAGTAAGACCTTCAACTCCCTGCTGTACACACCCCACCCCGCCCTCTGATAGATTGGGGTTTGCCCACTTGGAACTTTGCCAAATTCTTCTTAGCCTATTGAGGAAAATACAGCCCATAAAAAGGAGAAACCCATCAGGCTACAGGATAGAGACCAGAGAATTCAGAAGCTGCTATCAGACATAGCACATATGAAACATAATAATACCAATAACATTGATAATCATCACATTTAGGCTTTATATGCTTATATTACTGAGGGATTTATACATTGTATGTTAAAGTAATCCTACAAAAAAATAAAAATAAAAAGTCGACAGAAACCAGTACAGAAAGGTTCAGTACTATACTGAAGATCCTGGAACAGAAATGACAGGATTTCAACATGGGCAGTCTGAATCCAAAGTAAGTATTAGGCCACTGCACATACTGCCTGCTGCGAATTGCTTGGAATTCCTTAGCATCTCTCCAATGAACGTTACTCCTCTGGTGGTACAACTTGGCATTTGGGCAGCTAGTTCTCAAGGAGGTGATTAGCGGGGTTAATCCAATATTTAAATTGTAGGTTTTCCAGGTTAAGTAATGACCTGTGGTATGAAGTAGATTTTTTGAAAGTATGTGTAAACTGTAGCTCTAATTTTCTTGGCCTGGACTGGTGGGAGACATACAGGGCAAAGAAAGAATTTCGGTTATAGGAGTGAGACACTGTTAACCACTAAGAAAATACTGTTGCTATTATGTTTGCCCAAGGAATACCTGCCAAATACAAAGCGAACTGAGGGGCTTCGGTAACATTATTTGATTGCGGAGAGTATAATTAAACCATCTCGCCTAGAATGGGAGGGAAAAGCGCCTGGAGTGTCAGGTAAGGCACAGACACAGTCTTAGTCAGGAGGTTGAAAAGAACGCCTCTTGTAGGCCACAGGTGTCTGGGGATGTCATTCTTCTAGCCAACCTCATCCAGTCGTGGTGTTGCAGTAACGGCTGCTTGCCTCACTACAGGCTTGCTTCATCACAGGCGTTGTGCTAAATACTTTACCTGCATTACCTCATTCCACCTTACAACAGACCTGTTGGGCCCATTTCACAGATCCGAAAATGGAGCAGAGATACTGAGTGACTTGTCCAACTTCACGTTCCTAGGAAGTGGTAGAGCCAGGCTTGAATTCCAGGCCACCCGATGGCTGTGTCTGCACTTAATGAGTATGTCACGGGGCCTCCACTTACATTATATGGTAAAGATGTTGACTGGGAGTCAGAAGAGCTAGGATTTGGTCTCAGAGCCACCCACTATTAGTCGTCTGCCACCCACCACTCAGGAAATGCCATACACGTTATTCACCACCCAGATCAACATGCAGACAGCTGCCCACAGCTTGCTTCCATTGCACGAACAAGGTTCCTACATAAAGGATGCACTTCATAATAACAGTTAGACTCTCAAAAATATTGTCCATTTCAACCAAATGGAATCTACTCATTTGTCTTCTTCAAACAAGGTCAGACTTTAATTGCATTTTGTGGAAAAGGGTAAGAATTGATAAATAAAGATGTGTGGAGAAGAACAACCAGAAAAGATGAATTGCGTGAACAAAAGTACAGAATAATTTTGTAGCATTTCCCCAAAAATATTGAAAAAAGGATAGAGTTCAATATGTACATTTGAGAAATAACTGGCAAAGCTATTTGGATTTGTGCTGCAAGGAAAGTGCAAACACTAACTATTTTTTTTTAAATATGGGGGTTGGGTCCCATGTGATCGCTTATTTTTTGGTGGTAATGCTTAGGATAACGTAGGAGAAGAAAATTGTGAAGCAAAGGAGACCAGTAATCATATGAATGCACTATTTGAGAAGGGAGAGGCTTAGAGACATGGTAATAGCTATGTTTAAAAAACATTTAAAAAAGAAGAGTTTGGACAGATGTAAGGGACAATATCGCAGATTCTGGAGGTTGGGCAGCAATTATAAGTGACGGGGTGGGGGGCGGGGGGGGGAGAGAATGAAGACTTGAGGATTTGGAGCCTGGGTGCCTGGGAGAAAGAGGCAAAACGAAGGAAACCCAGCATGGAAATCTCCATGAGGAAGAAAGCTGATGGTGGGAATCTCTTGTGGAGAGAATAAAAAGAGCACAGGGCACTGGAGCGAGCTGGGGTCCCAGAGGAAACAATGTGAAGCCGTCTGGGTGTTGGTGCACTCGGCAGTGGAGCCTGAACGCAGCGAAGGTTGCAAGCCTGCCCAAGGAGTAATGGGCACAGTGTAGGGTTCCATGCACCTCTGTCTCGCAGGATTGGACAAGGAGCATTTCAACAGGAAGTCCAACGCACAAAAGAGGTGAGTCCTCTTTAAAAAGATTCATTAATGTGAAACTATATAACAATACACATAAACACATATATGTGCATATGTATGTGTATATACACACATACAGTCACAGACACATGTGTGTGTATGGATAACCAAATTCCAAAGAGAGGGATTCAAAGAAAAGCATGACCCAATATCAACTAGACTCTTGAATTTCTGTGGCCTTTGTTAATACCCTTGCCTGCCTTCCTTCCTTCCTTCCTTCCTTCCTTCCTTCCTTCCTTCCTTCCTTCCTTCCTTCCTTTTCTTCTTTCTTTCTTTTAATCTTCACCTGAGGATATTTTCCCCTTGATTTTTAGGGAGAGTGGGAAGAGAGAGGGAAAGACAGAGAGAAACATCCATGTGAGAGAAACACATTGATTCGTTGCCTCCTGCATGAGCCTCGACCAGGGCCAGGGCTGGGGAGGAGCCTGCAACCAAGGTATGCACTCTTGACTGGCACCGAACCCAGGACCCTTTGGTCCGCAGGCCAATGCTCTATCCACTGAGCAAACCAGCTAGGGCTTGTTTTTCTTAACATCTGAACAGGAGCTACTTGCTACCGGTCCGCAGGTTGTTAGAAATGTCCTCCGTGCCCCAATGTGTTTATTTTTCCCAATGAATAATTTTCCTTTATAACTATTTTGGCACCATTCATTACATAATTTCCCTCATCATCATCTCATTTTGCTTCCAGAAACCTATTCTCAAGTGCCTGGCGACGTAATAAATACTCTCTGTGGATGCCGCCCAGCTCCTGGTTGTGTGTGGAACCGCTGAGCTGCAGTGTGCCACCAAGCTCTAATATTTTTAATGCCTCTTGGACTCCAACCAGCATTAACCATTTATAAAACACCAACTGCTCCTCAATATGTAGAAATGTGATTGCATTTCACTGCTTGCCAAAACAACAGGCCTTTCTGAGATCATTTTTCTTTTTCTGGTTTCCGGGAGAATACAATATTGAGATCCGTGATCAGTTGCCAAGTTTGGGCTAGTGGTAGTTGTTTTTTCCTAAATGATTTTTATTATATTGAGGATTTGCCTCAGGACAGAATGTTCTACAGAGACCCATATGTAAATTAGTATATAAGTACATTTTAATATGGTGACGCCTAACCCCATTCTACCTTCTAGTGTTTGTGTGAAGTTTTCTAATACTACATGAGGGTATTTAACCTTTTCATTGAAAAGGCAAACAGTGGATTTCTTCTGCACTGAGGCAAAAAGATAGCTGAGTAATAGGTCAGAGCCAATTTTTTTAAAAATTTAAACTAGACTCAAAGGTAGATAAAATCATGGTACATAACATGGTCTGCCACAGGTCACAGAGTAAAAAATGCTGTTTTGTAATGACTTAGGCCATTTCTACAGTATGTAGAAGGTGGGTTCCAACATGCTAAGGACATGCTAAGGAATTCTTCATCAGCTTTGAGCTAATAGTCCCACGTTATTGTTTCCTTGGATGTCTCTAATATTCATTTGTGCCAAAAGAATGTTTTGCTCTAAACTCAGTCATCCATCAGGGTTCATAATCTAAAGAGTCATAAATACTGAACAAGCAAACAAGACCAAATAATATTAATCAAACTGGAAAGAGGAAGCAACAATCGATCAGGATTATATTCCATAGCTAAAGCTCAGAGATATAACCTTATGAATTTATTTGTTCAATTAGTAGTAGTGGTCAATCATATTTTGTACTTATGGCATCAAATTGCTATTAGTAGTCAATCATGTTTTGTATTTATGGTATCAAACACAGCATTGGTTTATAGGGATATAAAATAGGTCTGACATGCTTTACATTTTACGTAGGTGAGAAGAGATATAGGAAAGCTTCCTTGTAAATGAACAAGTGGGGTTTCTACAGATGATTGAAAACTTTCCTGGTGAGAAATGGGAAGAAGAAACAAAATTCTAAAAAAAAAAAAGGAAACAACTTGTATAAAGGCTTAGACATGCTTTTTAAAGATGTCTTGGTTTTCCATAAATAGAGACACAGGATAGCAGTAGGAAGAATTATGAGGGAATGTCAGAGGGAAAAGATAAGAAGAGAGGTTTTGATATTTTAAATGATTACTCAAGGTGAGCTCAAGTAATTGCCCGATTCATAAAGTTATTATGCAAATACGAAGCACGTGTAAACACAGTGTCCTGGAGATAAATGTCTTTTATGCAGAGAGTACGCTATCTCCTTTGCCAATGCTTCAATGTGTGCTTTTAATAAATACTGCTTTGGCTAACATTTCTCCTAAGCTCATCAACTCAACCTTGAAGTTCAGCTTCAAGATCATAACACCTGTTACTTAAATCAGTCCAAGCATGATCAAGTTCATGGCATCTGCCAAAGGAAGATTCTGTAACAGAAGGAACTTAGATTAGTCTTCTAATAAAAACCAAATGCTTTAGAAATGTGACTATTTAAGACATAAGACTAAAAACCCGAAGATTCTCTTGAAACAAGGACTCAGTGATGTGCTTGAGTATTTCTCATTCATCTATTTGACCTTGAGAACTGTGGGGTGAATCTGGTTAGGACGACAGAAAACCTAGGAGACATCCCTTGTCCCTCCCTACCCTCCAGAATCTTGACAGGGAGGCAAGACACTGATACAATTGACAAAACCCATGTGATTCAGACATGACCATGTGTAATTGAAATCCTAAATGGGCTTGAACAAACCACCTGGGTAGGCATATAATGACTCCTAAAAATGTCCACACCCTAACATGGTAAAAAGAGATTTCCGGAATGTGACTTAGGTGGTAGGTCTTGAGATGGGGAGATTATCCCAGATTATTCTGGTGGGCCCAGCGTATCCATAGATTTCTTATAATTGGGAAAGAAAGGCAAGAGCAGTGAGTCTAAAGGTGGCAGTGTGAGAAGAATTGGAAGTCCCACTGTTGTAAAGGTCACGTGCAAGGACCTGGGAGAGCTCTCTGGGAATGAAGGCAGACTCCACCCAACAACCAGGAAAGAAATGAGGATCTGAGTCCTACAGCTGCGTGGAAATGAATCCTGCCAACACCCAAATGAGCAAGAAAAGAGGTTCCTGCGAAAAGGAACAAGGCCCTGCTGACACCTCGGTCTTAGCCACGTGATTCACTTCAGACTTCCGGTCAACAAAACTGCAAGATAAGAAATGTGTGCAAGCCCACAAGTGTGTGGTCGTTGGTCATGGCAGCTTAGAATGCAAACACATCATCGACATGTGTAGCCAAAATAATTTTTCTCTTGGCATTTGGGAGAGGAGGAGGAAGGATATAATTTTTAGCAAGAGCTTCGCTGATGTGTAACTGGAGCTGGCTTTGAAGGCTGGAGGGATTTGAACCTGGTTTAAGGGAGATGTCATTCCCCCCAAACCCCAGGGAAGGTCACACAGATGAGTGAACTGGGAAGTCCACTAAAGCAGAAGACTGTGTGGGGAAGGGGTTGGAAGTAAGTCTGGATTAGGAACGTATTTTTGA
Organism: Corynorhinus townsendii; assembly: GCA_026230045.1. NCBI lineage: Eukaryota > Metazoa > Chordata > Mammalia > Chiroptera > Vespertilionidae > Corynorhinus > Corynorhinus townsendii. Next base: position 6,622,294 of record JAPDVU010000009.1, read on the forward strand.
GGATTTTGCAGGCCAGATGGGAAATTTGAGCTATTAGAAGAAATTCTTATTCAAACCCCACCCCCCCCCTTCACCACCACCACCCCTGTCCAGGCCTATGCTGACATCACAGCATCTTGCTGCCCTCCAACAAGATCACCAACCACTAAAATACGAATTAACATTCATTGAGTGATTACCAAATACCATGCACTGTCCTAAGAGCTTTACTGATGATGCATACATTAATCCTTAGGACAAACCCTCCTTTTAAACCAGTTAATTGCAGCTTAGAGAGATTTCATTAACTTGCCTCACTTGGGGCAAATCTAGCATGTAAATCCAGGCAGGGAACCCAGAACCGAGAGTCTGAGTCATTGTACATAGTGCCGCCCAGATGCAGTTTGTTATTCCTGCCTGGAAAATATTTTATTAATGTGCATTTTGTTAGACAGCCATAGACACCACGGACGTTCGTGTGCTATGTGTCATCAACTCTTTTATTTTATTATTTGGGGGAGGGGGGCGTTAATCTTCACCCGAGATTATTTTTCCATTGATTTTTAGATAGAGTGGAAGGAAGGGGGAGGGACTTGAGAGAGACACGTTGATTGGTTGCCTCCTGCACACACCCCAACCTGTGCTGGGGATCAAGCCTGCAACCAAGGTATGCGCCCTTGATCGGAATGAACCTGGGACCCTTCAGTCCTCAGGTTGACGCTCTATCCACCTATCATAATAGGCTAGGGCCGTCAACTCTTTGAAAATGAAGCTGAAAAACAGGCCCAGCTATTTGGTCAGGTGAGACGTCTCTAATGGACACAGTGTGATTCATGCAGAGATTGTTTGCATCTTATAGCCAAAACCTCCAGCTGGCTACAAAGAAACAAAACATGATTCAGTGATCAAATATAAACCTAAAGTAAGTTGCATCTGAGGGTGAAAGAATGCCTGGCATTCATGCAAGCGGAGAGCCTGCCAGGCCCACGGCTTCATCTGTGGTGCGGAGCAGCTGCTCTCGCAGGGCGCTGTAGGTTAATAGAGCTGTTTTTGTGCGAATCCGCTGACATGCCCTCCTCTGCTCCCATAACTCTCCATACGTTGTTGTCGTGACCTCAGGGAAATGGGACATCGGAAAAGGACTTAGCTAACCTTGTGCTCCAGTCAAAGGATGAGTGAATACTGCTGCGGAGAGGTGTACAGCTTGATGTCAGCTAACGCTCTCAAAGAAACAAGTCGTTCCTTTCTGTCCTAGGACAGGCAGCCAGTCGGGAAGCGCTTGGGAAATCCAGAGTCTAAAGCTGAACGCGATAAAAGTTGGAACTTTTGAGTGATGTTTCATAAAGCATAGAGTCGTTTGTAGAATCCCAAATGTCAATGCATCCAAACAATACCCACCTATTTAGATTTACTGGCAGAAACGTAGGACACATGCTAGAAGAATTAAAATGCAGTTAACTGATCACTGTGACTAATTTTTAATGACAACAATTAATTTGCAGAAAAGGAGGGATGTGGTTAACAATGCTTTATTGATGACACATCAAAGTCACCACACGTAATTGTTTATCGACTTACAAGTCAAGCTTCTTCCAGGAGAATAAATTTCTGTTGTCGTTGGTTTGGATTGGATTTTAAAATTGCTTTTGATTAAGTAATATAAGTATACTGAAGGCCCAGTGCATGAAATTCGTGCATGGGGGAGGGGGTGTCCCTCAGCCCAGCCTGCACCCTCTCCAATCTGGGACCCCTGGGATCCTACCTGGATCGGGCCTAAACGGGCAGTCGGACTTCCCTCTCACAATCCAGGACTGCTCGCCTGCCTGCCTTCCTGATTGCCCCTAACCACTTCTGCCTGCCAGCCTGATCACCCCCTAACCACTCCCCTGCCAGCCTGATTGATGCCTAACTGCTCCCCTGCCAGCCTGTTTGGCCCCAAATTCCCTCGTCTGCCGGCCTGGTCACCCCTAAATACCCTCCCCTGCAGGCTTCATCGCCCACAACTGCCCTCCCTGGAAGGCCTGGTCCCTCCCAACTGCCCTCCCCTGCTGGCCATCTTGTGGAGGCCATCTTGTGTCCACATGGGGCAGCCATCTTGTGTGTTGGAGTGATGGTCAATCTGCATACTACTCTTTTATTAGATAGGATAGAGGCCTGGTGCACGGGTGGGGGCCAGCTGGTTTGCCCTGAAGGGTGTCCTGGATCAGGGTGGGGGTTGCCTTGGGGTGTGGGGTGGCCTGGGCGAGGGGCCTGTGGTGGTTTGCAGGCCAGCCACACGCCCACCCCCACCCCCTCCCCGTGACCCAAGCGGAAATTCCGGTATCTGGGATTTATTTATCTTCTACAATTGAAACTTTGTAGCCTGGAGCGGAGTCAAGCCTTCTGCTCGCTCGCTCAGTGGTGGCAGCCATTTCTGTTGGGATTTATTTACCTTCTACAATTGAAACTTTGTAGCCCTAAGCAGAGGCCAAAGCAGGCCAGGACTGCGGAAACTGGGCTTCCTCCGTCACTGGGGGGCAACCCTAGCCTCCTGCTCTCTCCAGCTCCATGGCTGCCGCCATTTTTGTTGGGATTAATTTATCTTCTATAATTGAAACTTTGTAGCCTTAAGTGGAGGCCTGGGCCGGCCAGAGTGTGCAGAAAGCTTGGCTTCCTCCATTGCCAGGAGACCCAAGCTTCGCTCCTGCTCTCTCCCTGGCCACAGCCATCTTGGTTGGGTTAATTTGCATACTCGCTCCTGATTGGCATGTGGGTATGGCTTGCAGGTGTAGCGGAGTGATGATTAATTTGCATATTACTCTTTTATTAGATAGTATATAGGAAACTTTTATATATTAACCCTCTCACCCTCATTCATGTTACCTAATTATTTTCCCTTAGGAAGCAATCATAGTTTCTTTTGCATCCTTTCAGATAGCTTTACATCTATAAATCTACATATCTATATACTTAACCATACACACAGGGAGTTGATTACTATAAAAAGTTGATTACTATAAAAAGGAAGATGATAAATATAATCTACTTTCCACAATTAAATAGAATGCAAGCATTTTTAAAATGTTTCTTAATGTGGCTATTAATGAAAATAAAAGCAACCAGTGGAATATGTATTATTGTTATTGTTTATCTTATCGGCTGGGAAAGACAATTGTATGGTAGTTAAAGGGTAAGCTTGGGAAACAGATTCCAATGATTATCTCTGTCATCATTCTTGCCTTGGTTGCTTCATCTGTAAAATGGGGACATGGGCATTGTCTACCCCAGAGGATAACTGAGACTATCCAGCTGACATGTTTAGCATAGTACTTGGCACAGATTAAGAACTCAAAATTTAGAAGTAGGAAAGAAAAACTGATAGGGAAGAAAGACAATGTGTGTGTGTGTGTGTGTGTGTGTGTGTGTGTGTGTGTAATTCACTTAAGCCCAGACAAATATTCAAAAAAAATATTTGTCTTTATCATTATCTTATCTTGAAAATTTGCTTTCAGAAAATGGGAACACTTATTTCTTTTCAAACTTAGAAAACAAAGCATTGGAAAGCTCATTTACAAATTTGGAGCTTGAAATTTAAAACTTAACTTAAATACATTTCTCACTTTTTCCCGGCCATGCATTAGAGTTATAGATGAAACCATACCGGCGTTTCCAAATTTCAAAGACTTGGAGTCTAAGTGAAAAGTCAATGAACTATTGCTTTCCCATGGTTCTAGCTTCTGCCCTAATATTTGCTCAGGCTACAGTGAGTCTTTTCCTTTGGATTGCATTAGATTTCTTTGGCATTTGTTACCTCTCTTTATCTGCTCTCTCACATTTGACAATATAATATAATATATTCTTTTAAAAGCCTTAGCCGTCTCCTTCTAGACCACCACCCACCAACATAAAAAAAAAAGTAAAGGCCAAGAGAAAAATAGTTTCAACTAAAGTGAGTGGACACAGAAGTGCCTCTCTCCGCCATATTTGTTTTCAGAGCTACCACCTGTCATGCCTCTACGCCTTTGGTCTTACCAAGTGTGCCACAGAAGGAAAAATGTGGGCAAGTGCTGACAGGGAGGTGGGAGAAACTTAACCTTTTGGTAAACAGTGGTGAGACATGAAAATAGAACCAAGCAGACATATCCAGTTCCCCACCACCTCTCCTCAAAGAACCTCATGGATGTCAATATCACCTTGGCTCCCATGACAACCCCCTGAAGAAGATAAATAGGTGTCAAATATGCTTTTGCTCCTAAGACCTCTGGGCATTGGTCCAAAACCCAAATGCAAAACTCCGGCTGAGTCAATCTCCTGATATACCAAGAAAGCCATAGAAGGTGGGCTGGCCGGCCCTAGCTTCTGGCCTGGCCTCCGCAGGGTTGTCAGCACCCTCTAAAAAGTAGGTGAATAAATTAAGAAAGCAGTTTCTGTTGGCAGTTGCATGCCCTGTGAGGCATGTGCTGTTTATCATGCATACAGGAATCTGGAGTTACAGCATCTTTGGGGGATGCATGCTGATTGAAAGCTTTCTGATCTCAGGATTATGGTCTCCACGTTAAAAACCTAGTTGAACCTACAGCAGGTGAATCAATGATTTTCTCTGAAGAGATGATCAGACAAATAGCTGGTGAATTTGAGCCATGGAGTGAATCCTTCTAAAAAAACAAACAAACAAAAAAACTTAGTGCTTGCCCCTGCGACCTCAAACTCTAAAATAAATTCCTGGGTCCTGGCTCAACACAAGTCCAACAATGGATGTGATTGCAGCGTTATCTGCTGTGGAGAAGAAAAGAGACCCAAGTGGGTGTTACTTTTGGGGTCACTTTTGCCTTTACACAATTTAATGATACCAAAAAATTTTATAACTATTCCGCTGAAAGCAAAAATCCTACCACATATGTTAGTTACATTCAGTGCACTGCAGAAGTGAAGAAGTCAGCTCTAAAATCACATGTTTTTTTTTTTGTTGTTGTTTTTTTATCTTCTGCTCTTCCTTTTCTTTGCTTTAAAATGGGGCTGGTAATAGCCATAAGTGCACCATGGAGCATGCTTGAAAGTTAGAGAAGATCATGTCGATAAAGTAAACCTCACAGTGTGAGACCAAATACTTGTCATATACTCCAAATACACTATTGACACATTTTCTGGCTGTCTTGAGTTCATATTGACTAAATTGTTGCATATTCGTATCAAATCTGCTTACTCTATATGGTCTGTGTTCATAGGGTGAGGTTAGTCTCCTGACAGGCAGGAACTCTCTGGAAGGAAAAGAGAGCAGGAGAACAAAGAGGAGAGGAGAGTGATATTTAAGGTCCCATACTCTCTGTTTTCTCCATGTCTCTGAAAGTCAGAACTTCTGCCTCCAGAAGGAAGTAATCCCAAGGGAGAAAGAACTCGGAATATGTTTGTGTTCATGTTACAAGGAAGTAAGGGCAGAAAGTGGTTTCAAGCCCTGGTCACTCACTTATTTGAGTGGAGATTCCTTTAGCCAACTGAGTCAAATCAAATGCTTCCAGTGGCCCTCTTGCTGTTTCCTGTGTGCTAATCGCAGTCTCAAAATAATATTCTCACTCTCTCCCAGCACCATCCCCTGATAGCAAAATGTCACGTCAAGAGAACATCCTGACACCGAAAGCCTTGGAGGTGAGCCCGGTGGTGTGGCTTTAAAGGGCGTGTGACATGGAGCCCTGTGACTCTGTGACCCACGCTTCCTCCAGGAGCTGGGAGCTCCCGCTCATGGGTGGCTGTTCACATCCAGGTACTTGGCTACCTGGCTAGAAAAAAAAACATTGATTTTGCTCTGTCTTATCGTGTGTGTTTATTTCCTGTCCCGGAGAGTTATCTTCCATTTCTAAATGGCATAACACATAGGTCATTGATGACTGAGAAGGTATGAACTGTAATCCCAGGCCAGTTGGGTTTTCAAGGATTAGGAAGTCTCAGGCTTGATTCCTCCCCACCCCCACCCCCCACCCCCCGGCCCCTTTTCACATAATTTCTTCAGAAAAGCACAATGTGACGGGTCTTAATCTTGCCCAAGGCTCTGCTAGTTTTGTTCACAAGGGGAAATAATAGGCTGTAGAAATCCAGATTGTTGCAAGGGGTTTTACTAGGGGTGCGTCCTATCAGAACTTTCCTTTCAGTGGTGTTGCTTTTCACATCCGTCTTCCTGGGTTCATGAGAAGCTCTCCGAGGGGCTGCCTCTTGAAGGTCATTCTTCCCAAATGGGCCGTGCTGCCGCCCTTCATCTTCGCTCTGCCTTCCCTCTCCTGCTCTCTCTCCCTTTCAACTGAACAGGATGAAATGGCAGGAAGGCATCGACCTGCTCTGCAAGCCCATCTCCGACTCCCCAGCGGGCGCTATTTGAGTTTTATTGCTTTGAAAGGTCCACCCATACTTTCAGCGACATCAAAAGACAATGACCTCAGAGAGGCGGCTTTTAGGTTGAAAGAGTTCCACTCTAAAAGCAGCCGCTCGCCTGTGAGGCTCAGCGCCTGGAAAGGCTGCAAAGCCTCTTTGGAGGCCGGGCTCAGAGGTTTGGCTCTCCAGGGAAACAAGAAGGCGTTTGTGTCTTGGCTGACCCCCGGAAAAGACCCAGGTAGACATTTTTCCGTGACACGTCTCAGTTCCTGTCATGTCCTCGTAGGCAGGATAAATAAATGAGCAGGATCTGAGCACCGTCTTGCAAATGTGACATAACGCCCCGGGGATGGGGAACCTCACAGCCACCTCCCCGGCTGTCTGCACAGCACGTCTCACAGGCCCCAGGGGACACTTCCGGCAGAGCCTCCTCTTCCCTCCGCATCTCCAGCGCTGCTTCCTATGGAGAGTGATCCCTGGGGCTCAGGCATACGTGATCCCCGGCCTCCAACAGCTCTGGACTGGGCTGGGTGTGGAGATGGTGATTCAGAGCCAAAGCACAGCTCGGTGGCCAGGTGTCGGCTCCTGACAGCTGCCTTCTGGGGTTTGCCTGGGAAGGGCTGCGGCCTGATTTCAACAGCAGACACATCGGGGAGGAGAGGTTAATGTCCACACAAAGTCTGGTCCTTTTCTCCCCATCCTTCAATGCTGCTGCGTTTCTCACTGGCGATTCAGTCCTGGTTGTCTCCACGCACACCTTGCCTGATGCTCTAAATACAAGTACACAAAGCGTGGGCGAGCCGGCAAAGCGGCAGGTTGAATAGCAGTGGACTGACGTGACCCGGTTACTGTGAGAAAGAGGTCTGACAGCTATGGTCAGGTGGTGGGGTTTCGTGTGAAAAAAAAATGCCTATACTGGTGATCAGTCACCTACAGAATAAGAGGGCCGTTGGTCAGGAATTGTGAAGGGACCTCCCTGACCAGGTGACACAGAGAACGTAAAGGCATCAATGGAGCTTTCTGCTTGTTGAAACCAAGAGCAATGCCCTTGGTTTCAAGGTGTTCTAAAATGCATTGTTATGAGCAATGATTTTAATGGAACTGTGCCCCCAAATTTGCACGGATCTGTGCTTTACAAGTGAATGTTGTCCATCCTCTATGGGCTTTCTAGAGTGCTGAGTGGTGCCTTTACCTTCTATTGAATTTCTCTAGCAGATTCTCCACCATTACTAACAAATATTCCCAAGTCTCTTCTCTTTCCTAGAATTGATTCATCTTCAACAAATCCTTGGTTCTTTACTGAGAAAAATCCAGGTCGTATCAGTTATCTATTGCTGCATAACCACCACCCCAACAGTTAGTGGCTTTAAACACACACACACACACACACACACACACACACACACACACCCCACTTAGTTTGCTCATGATTCCATGGGTTGGTTACTATTGAAATGTCCTAATTTCTTTGATTCTAACCAAAGGAAGGCAACAAGGTGTGACCTTCTTGGGGTATTGAGGGGTCTTCTCCCTGACCTGCCAGGTGACCTTTACCAAAGCACATTTCGTCGCACGAAAAACCAAGAAATGAAGAATTGCCAAAGTTGAACCTTTTTTTTTTTGGGGGGGGGGGGGAGTAAAAGAACAAAGATATACATCTATGGGGAAAAACTTTATTGGAAGAAAGTCTATCTTAAATGATATCACTGTGACTCCAAAACTGCACAGGGAAGCTGAGCATAGGCTGAAATGTCTCCAGCATCTCCCACGGTTTTGCACAGGCCAAGCCAAAGACACGAGGGTGTCCTTCACAGGACCTGTGAGTGACTGATAAACGATAGCAGGTGGGAGCAATGTGAGCAGGTGGAAATGGGACCGCAGGACTGGAGGACTGAAATGCTTTGTTCTCCTTTTTTTCTACCGCTCTGCTTGTTCTCACCGAGTACTTCGAATGAAGTGGGGCACGCGGGACTGTGTCTCTCTAAATCTCACTGTGAACTACCTGGTATTCTTGTTTCTTATATCTCCTCCACCTCCCGCCACTTGATGCATTGTCTAATAGATTTCAATTCCCAGAGATCCCTTTCCTTGTGAAATTATTTATTTTTCTGCAAAGGGTATTGCTCCACGCCTCAAAAGTCTGCAATTTCTCAACATGAGTTCCTCTTTGCTTCACAGTATTGAGAATGTTTCTTTCAAGTTCGCCCTTTACAAGAAAAGCTGAAAAGAGTAAAATGCCCTGTTTATTTCTTTCTTTCTTTTTTTTTTTTTAACTGAAGTGAATATGCCCTCAAGGAGGTAGGTATTGATCTGTTTGTTATCTTCTTTGTCCCTGCCATAATCTCTCAGACACTGATAGAAAGTAAAGAACACCATAAAGGCCTTATTTATTTCCCCTCCAGGGGAGAAGTACGGGAGTGGGGTATTGAAAATGTCTGTGCATGAGGTTCATATCCTTACGGGTTTTGGAAATTATTTTTGCACTTAAGTGTGAATATACATATGGGCCCTGAGCTGTAGGATACAGCTTCAAATAAAGATTTGAAAGGAACCCTGAATCCTTGGCCCATGAGTATCCACAAGATTGTCTAATCAATCCCCTCTTCAGTAAGAAGGAGAGAGTGTAACATGAGAAAAACTCCCCGGATGGCTCGCCTGTCAGAGTAGAATCCTGCGATGTATTTAAGAGCAGGAGCAGTAATCTCGGAAGTTTTGGACTGTCAGATCTCGACTGAGATGGATATTGGATCTAAATGTCGATCCAATAGAAAACAAGCTCTCCATAGAACGTCCGATTTAGCAAACTGCTTCAGGTGGCACCAACAATTGCAAGAGGTTTGCCACAAAAATGCTGCCAGAAAGAAATGTCTAAAGAAAATCTGTTATTGTCTCCTTTCACTTAGAAAGTGTCTGTCTCGGAATTATATTGCCCCCATCACCCACCCACTGCTTTTTAAATACATAGTAGGCAAGTAATGAGTTTGAGCCCATTACCTGCTAATATGTGAGTGCATCTTGTGTACAAGACTTTGGACTTCGAGAGCATCTTCACATGTCTTACGTTTAGAAGCTCTGAAAAACAAATGCATTTGCTTGTTATTTCTATGGACTACTAACAGGCATCATTATACTACTCAGTGAAGTGTTCAGGTTCTGAAGATGCATAGATGTGAGCTACCAAAAAATCTTGAGAGCCCAGGTGGTGTCGCTCAGTGGGTTGGAATTAGATCGTACACCAGGAGGTCACCAGTTCAATCCCCTGTCAGGGCACATGCCTGGTTTTGGGCTTGATTCCCCAGTTAGGGGGCATTCAGGGGGCAGCTGATCCATGTTTCTCTCTCTCCCTCTCTCTGAAATCAATGAGAATGTATTTTAAAAATTAAAATCTTGAGAGACTATCATACCCTTCTAAGCCTGCTTCCTCATCCATGTGATTGGACAGTGGATGGTAGAAAAACCCTGGCATAGCTGTGAGCATTAACTGGAATTATAAGTTTAGATAATCAATGACTGGTGTGTTGTAAGCATTGGCTTGATCAGGATGATTGCAACTATTATTAGTCAACTAATAAACTCTAACATTACTAGATTATAGTTGGATCAAGCTCAGAGTGAAGTATCTCTTCACCCCTAATCATTTAAAAAATAATAACACAATAAAGCTGAATTCCCCTGATGTTAATCTATTGGACCAAGATCAATATTGAAAGCAGAAATAGCATACTGAACTTTCTATGAGGACGGCAAGCTATAATCGTTCGACGATTATGTGAAGTACGCTTCCTGCTACCAGCCCTGGATTTTGATAGATGGGGCATGTGAAATTACAAGATATTGATTTAAGCAACACACTCTCAATAGAGTCTCCCCCTTTCCCCGGGTCTACATTATAAGCTTTATAGATTTACGACTCCTGAATAACTCCGCTAGGAGTGGTGATTGGTCTATTGATGTCTCACTGGAGTGAAGTACTTAGTTTTATGCAACAGCACAATGTTCCTGTGACTTGGATAAAATCATATACACACAAATATTGCACCACAGCTTTGTGTAACACAAAGCTAAAAGACACGGCCAATGCAAATCAAAATTCCAAATAACCCCTCCGGACTGCAGCAGTGACATTTAAGAGAACAAATGTAAAGTCTAAATTTCTGATTCAGAAATAATCACTGGGCAGATATAGGATGGCAGGAATAAGTTTGAGTCAAATTTGCCCAACAGAAATCTAGGAAATACTAGAGTTTTATCCAAGATGATAATGCAGCCCTCCTCCCACCCAAACTACATATCATCATTTTCCCTCCTTCCTCCCAATTTCATACTAGGACGTGTGCCTCTAAATAAAGAAATGAATATTAATAATAAGTAAATAACTAAGTAGTTGAAGCATGCCAAAACATAAGAAGCAAACAGAAAGCAAGTATCTATTTTGATTCCTCTATTCTCTATCTTCTCTTAACGACATGGATCAGAAAATTTCCATATTCTACCCTTATGAAATAACTACATTATTTTGTTTTGAGTAAACAAGGCAAAATGCGGATACAATTTGGTGCAGAACTGCTTCTGACTCTGTCCTTAATATCCTTTCCTCTTGGCATCTGATTTCGCCCCTAAATTACACAACAAGAAGCACACACTTAACTCTCACCTTGGAAAGACTTGACCTAACGTTAAGGAAATCCTAGAAGAATCCACGGTCATTATCTTTGGAGCTGATGTTTCAGAGAGAACAGAAAAAGAGATCAGTATGTGTATATACTGTTACAAAACTACGGGCACGTTTCCAAGACAGGGATGTGAGTGGCCACAATTGTGCCCACGACGTACTCCCATTCTTGATCAACTAACTGCTGGGGAAACACTATTTTTAATTGAACAAGTGATTCATGTGTCTAGAGAACAGAACGTGCATCCTGCAAATAACCAGCTGGTGGTTGCTCTCCAAGTGGGCTGGTGAGCATCGCTGTCAACCCTGAGTGTCCCAGTCCTGAGACGACACTGCATTGACTTAGCTGTTCGTAAGCAGATTTCTAGACAACCATAATGAGTTGCTGCTGGGAAAATTCCTTATTTGGGACCTGATCATTTTAATCCTCTAAACGGCAATTTCTCAAGAAATAGATCGTCTCACCGATGCAGCAACATGCTCACATTGGTTGGTTTCCAAGGAGATTGGAGAGAAGGTAGACTCGTTTTAAAATGAAGCTTTAGCTAAAAAGAACAGAAAATGATAGTGAGGAGGAAGTCGCCAATTAATTGCCTTCCCCACAGAGGCCCCTGCAGAAAGCAAGGCTGTCTGATTATATATTTTCAAAAGTCCTCTTATGATTGGACCAGGAATCTCCTCTTGGGGAAAAACCAAAAAAAAATTAAAAAAACACACACACAAAAACAACAACACTATTTTAAATGGGGTTCACCTGTTAGGAAGGAGGAGTTCTAAATTGGACCAATAAGGAATGAGATTAAGCTGCTACAAATTACACAGCGACGTATCCTCAGTTGCGTGTCTTGAGCCTGCCCAGCCATCGATCCTAGGGCAGAACGGTCTGAACCACCCTCGGGGAAGACTCACAGCAAATAACTGAAGAATAAACCTTCTGCCCAGGCCAATTGGGTAAATTGCCTTTGTGCTTTTCCATGACTTGCTTTGCCAGATGGAATACTTGGCACTCAAGACAGTGGCCTTGGACCAGCTTTTGGAGCAAGGGGGTTTTTGAAAATGATTTACTTTTTCCCTCTCCAGACAGTTACCCTGGCACAGATGGCTTCTCTGAGGGGTGAGCCCTAAGCCTTTCCCGTCCTAGTTCACGAACGTAAAAATCTACCTGCTGTAATTTCTCTGCCTTTGTGTTTGGTTGGTTGGTTTTTGGGTTTTGGTTCCAAGAGACTATGTACAAAGTTTTGAATGAAGGGCACATTTTGGCCCTTTACATGTATAAACCCAAGACCTCCAGGTGACTCTGTGACTGTGATAAGCTGAAATACGTCTTCCCCTTCCTCCTCTGTCCTTCTATGAGATTCCATCTTCACCAATGTTAATGGGGGGAAAACGAATAGAAAGAACGGAAAATTATAGCTGTCTTTCCCTAGAGTGAATAGGAAGGCTTAGATTGTGACCTTACTAATGAGTATCCCCAAATGGACTAAACCCTAATCAGGAACGGCATCCTAACACGGAATGAGAACTATGGAAAGAGAAATGCTTCTGTTAAAGCTCGGCTATGGGGACAATGCAGGCGACATCTCAGGGGGTACCTAGTTCCTGTAAAAATAAACCTGCCTTTGGAACAGAAACTGAACATTTCTACAGAAACAATGACATGCCATCAGTGTACATCTCTATAAAATTCCTGAGACTTTGCCCCCATTTCACAGAAAGGCAAACTGAGAATTATGAAGATTAAGTAACTTGCCCAAAAGTACTCCTTTGGTTTATGAGAGACCAAAGGTTAACTACAGGTTTCTTTACTCCAGAGCTCTGCACGTGAGCATGACACACTCCCTCCATGTAAGTCATATGTGGGAGCCAGCCATAGATGGTGCTTGGGTGGGGAGGAATGGTGGTAGTGATGCAGTCCCTGTTGTCATTAACAGATAGAATGTATAGATGATTCACCTGGCACAGGGCCCTCCCCCGGGGAGCTACACTAACAGAGAAGATGACAATGATCCCAGCATCATGTGATGTCCTCCCCAATGAAACTCAGCCGCACTGGAGCCCATCACAGCAAAACGGAGCAAAGGAACCGTCAAGTCACGTTTTACAGGTTTGGCAAGAGGGGGCAAGAAAGAGCGTGACAGTGAAGTATGATTAATGATTTTACTTCTATCTGTCACACTGCCAGAGTTCCAAATGACTCCACAAACATGGGATCTTTAAAGGCGTATAGAAGCATTAGTAATTCTCCGTTATTTGTGCCCTGTATATTTAGGGTACCAATGCTTCAATTCAGAAAAGGTTCTACTAAAAAATGACTTTCTCAGAAAATGTGTGTGTTAGTGTGTGTACTGTCTTGCATCCATCACACAAAATAAAAATTGCGCTGGGAATCAGCATATCAGAGCTTTCACTCAACCTTGTGGTTTCTGGAAAGTCACTGTTCTTCGTTGGTGGTCAGTTTCCTCATGTGCTGGAGTGATGGCCTCACACCTCAGTTTCCTCATTTGCCAACCGCAAGTGTACAAAACACAATTACAAGAAACGACGGAGTGGTAATGCACTTAGTACGGTCTCTGTGTGGTAATATCACATCCATAGCCACCACTACTTACTTTTATTATAAATCCGATGAGCTAGTCGGACCACGTGCCTCCTGAGCTGCTTTGTCTAGCTGCCCTCACCTTTGTCTTCATGTCATGGTCCCTTGGTCCATATTCAAAAAAATCTATATGTAGTTCTCTCACTGTATTCTTAGGAAGAAAGCCATATATCTTGTTTGTCATTATTATCCCGCCACCGTGAATGAACAATACATGCTTTCTGTTCATTTGTTGACCTAGATATTTGCAAAAATGAACTTGTATAACATGCTAGTCACTGGAGTAAAAAATAACAAAAGGGACTTCTAAAAACACTTCCTATTAACTGTACTCAGCTAAAATAGCTTCTCTATGGTATATTCCCATGACTGAGATATTCATTGTGCACCACATTATATTTCAGTTCTAATTTGGATGCTTTGCCTGCTCTTAACATTGCTTAATGTGCTTGTCTTTTCCCCCAATTAGATTAAAAGCCCCAGAAAAGCAGTTCAGTACAATTCAATTCAACTAATAGGTATTGAATTCCTCCTTTGTAAAAGGGGTTAGAGCAAAGCACTAAATAAGGGAAAAAACCAAATACACGATCTTTGCTCCCGGGGAGTTCAGCAGCTAGTCAAAAGAAGATAAAACTTTCACAATTAGCAGTGACAGAAGTCAAGCCTTCTGTCACTTATTTCCTCGTACAACAAGCCATGGATCATTATTGATAAGTAATAAATAATAAAATGAAATTTCAAGATACTGCAGCATAAATCCAGGGAGGGAGAATTTAATCATGGCCAGAGAGACCTGGGATATGCTTAGGAATCAGATGATTAGAGCTAAGGTTTGATGAGTCTGTAGGAAAAGAACCCGGATAGGGAGAGTTCACCATTCACAATGGGGAATGGAGGTCATATGCAAGACAATGGCTTGCCCATTATGGCTAAGTACAATGCTTATTGAGACCATAAGCCAAGGAATTAGAATCCTGAAGGATATGCCGACTGAGGGCTTCATTCTGTGATTAGTGATTACTCCCTAGAAGTTTTTGGAAATAGAAGGGAGATGATTCCCCATGGACCATGGACCAGAGACCTTTTGTGATGGCTATGATATTCACTGATAAAACTATGTCAAAGGACACAGCCGAATTTCCATTTCCAGCCCTCATTTCAAACACATTTTATGTAGGGATAAAAATGACAGAACAGGTTAAATTCCCTTACGACTTGCCCCAGGGTCAACCTTAAACTTCTCATAAGATGGGAATGTGTTACTTTCATGAGGGATGATTCTCATTAAGAGTGAATCTTTCCCTGTCAGCAGGTGGGCAAACCAGGTGACAAAAGAGGTGATGATTCATCTCGTTTTGAACTCCCCCACTGGTGGATGGCAGCATTCACAAAAGAGAGAGGCAGTTGGGTTGCCAACCCAGACATCTGCTACGCTGACAGCTCTCGATTATTCCAAGTATAGGACGGCGGTGTGAGCTGACAGCTATGAGTGGGGAAGAACTGGGGAAGGATTTCTGGGAGCACGTGGCAGGACGAATGTGGTCACCTGGACGTGTCGTTTTGGTGGAAGATTCTGTTTCCGTCCCGTCATTCAGACACCCATCCAACAAGTATTTAAGAATCTTCTGTACAAGATGTATTTTGTGAGACACTGTGGTGAATACGGGACAATTGTTATATAAATCTTACCCTCTGGAATTTTATAGCCTAATATTAAGAAAAAAACATCATTTTAGAAAGTGATATGCTTTCATTGGATGGATTCCTATTAACTTGATGTTTCAGTCTTCAAGGCCTTACTTTGTCCACAAAACAGTCACAGCCCCACCCCCACCATCTTCTCTACCCTAATTGTCCATTTGGCCCCTGACAGTGGAAAAATGAATTGACTTTTCCTATGCCTCCGAACAGATCAGGTTGGCCTGGGTTACAGCTGCCGTTTAATTTGTGAATATGCAATTGAAAATAAGACATTTATTGGATTACAGCCCTGGCCATGCAGCATTGGCCAAAAAAATATGGGGGTCATATAGTAATTAGAGAAATAGTTGCAACTTCCAGAGGAGTGTCCTGGTTCTACCAAGTCAGGGATTTGCTGTGATTTGTTTTCAATATATCCCCAGCCTCTTTTCCGGATAAAGGCAACTTAATAGTCTTCTCAATTCTAAATTAGCTGAGAGTAATTCTATTCCTTCCTTCCTCCCTTCCCTCCTTCCCCCCTCCCTTCCTTCCTTCCTTCCTTCCTTCCTTCCTTCCTTCCTTCCTTCCTTCCTTCCTTCCTTCCTTCCTTCCTTCCTTTTTCTTTCTTATTCTAGCTCTTCCTGTAGGGTGTTATTACACCCCAGTGCCTCCTCTGTGTTGGCTTTGGGTAACTGCCCACCCTCATCACATCCTGAAATATCTGTCACTCTGAGCCCCGTCTGATGCTCTCAACCCTAAATAATAGGGCAGCAAAAGCAAAGCCCTCACCGAGACTGGTCTTTTCACGCCAGACTTTGACCTATGAAATTATAGTCACAGAAAGCTGACAGAGCCACAAGGGCGGATCTCTCAAACCAGGTGAGTAGATCCTGAAGCCAAGGTTTACATATGTAGCATCTCTACCCTTGGAGGTCTTCAAAAGAGCATTTTAAGTCTTTTTTCATTCTTTCTAGTCACTGAAAGGATTTCAAATGGCTTACAATAAAGATGCGGCAATACCGCAAAACATTGCTTTGGCCTGTTTAAGCAATGTAAGTATTCTAACATGTATGTGTTTTAACTCATCACAAAGAGACTCAATACATCTTCTCTCTAACCTTTATGTTCATTGGAATCCAAGCAACATTCTGACAAGAACCATCACAGAGAGAGACACCACCCAAAGTGGAGAGGGAATAATACAAAGTGTGTTTATGTTAGTTACTACCAGTGTTTATGAAACAAGCAAGATGACTAAAGTATCATGCTCTTCACACAGGAGTGTTTCTAGACATCCAAGAGGAGTGGGTTTAAGGGCATCTTGGTGTTGCATCTGATTTTGTTTGTTTGTTTAACTAAAGTTTACTGGAAAGAGAGAGGCGGAGGTTGTAAGGAAAGACAAAGGAAATAGACAGGAGAGGAAATTAATTTGAAGGTCAGATGACATATCCCAGTTACCCTGCCACTTATTTTAGCAGCTGATTCATGCTCCATACAGAGGGCTCTTCTCCACACAACAGTGAGACATGAGACAGGACGGGCTCCCCGAATTGGCAGGGACAGATAAAGAGGATTAATCAACAGAAACCTATAAAGATCTACTGTCATGCACTAAACATAGCTCACCTCGGACAACTACTCTAGTCTCATTTTTCCTTCCTTTTTTATATAAAGTATTGCTAGTTGAGATATCTGAACACACTTAAGAAGAAACACACTCATCTTATGAATGCTAATTTTTTAATATTAAAATTATTGGACACTGTCCCTGCTATATTTTACTAAACTAGACAAATATGGAAGACATTTCATTCAGTCCCTTTTGGTGATGCAATAAGCTCTGACAACAAAAGCAAATTAAATCACACATTCCCAACCTTACATATACCTGGGCCTACCTAACACTGGGATTTGGGTGGGAATAGGATTGTTGGGGAAGAGGAGAGATTATTCTGGGCTCTTACAGATCTAACAAACTAGCATTTTTTAAAAATATATATTTTAGTGATTATTAGAAAGAGGAAGGGAGAGGGACAGAGAGATAGAAACATAAATGATGAGAGAGAATCATTGATGGGCTGCCTCCTGCACACCCCACACTGGGGACTGCACACCCCACACTGGGGATCAAGCCCACAACCTGGGCATGTGTCCTGACCAGGAATCAAAGCATGACCTCCTGGTTCATAGTGCAACACTCAAACACTGAGCCACACCAGCCAGGCCAACCTAGTATTTTTTTAAAGTAAACTGGAGGCAACTTATAATAAAAGTTCCAAATACTATAAAATGAAAATGGTTAAAATTTTAAAAAACAAACTATTTGGGGAATAATCAGGTGCTAAACTAACTTGTTTTGACCTGAATGCAACTGGAGGTCATAGAGAACTGAGAAGACTGGAGACTGCAGACCAGTTCTTGTTCTAGAAGGATGAACACATTCTGAATTGATCCAAGGATCAAGTTTACTCCATTAAATAATTCACCAGGATTGCTGTAATTGTTATTGTTATGAAGTCCTGTGTCTTCAACATCGTTTGCAGAGACTGAAGAAAGAGGACTGTGGGGTGGGAAAAGTGGGAAATAGGACAAGCTAGCTAGAGTGAGAAGAGAATGTAGGACTCTCCTAGGCCAAACTTGATTTTTACATCCAATTTAAGTCAAGCTGGGTTAGAGAGTCAGGTGATAAATCAGTTGTTTTTCACTCTTTTCCCAAAGCTCTGTGTTTATGATGCTACACATGTGTGTGTCCTGTTGCTTTGTTTTGGTTCGTTGTTTGGGTTTTTCCTTTTCCCCCACCTCTGCACTAGGTAACCAACAGCATGTCTTACTTAGCTTGGCTCCCCAGCGCTTAGCAACATGGCAGTAGGTGTTCAATACCTGGGTTGGGGGTACACTGGATAAAAGCTGGGTAACAGGCTCTGTCTACTCCTGAGATGGATTTAGCTATTTCAGGGTTTACATTTGCAAAAAAAAATGCAACGACAACACATTATATCAGTTACAAATAACAGTCCAGTGAGAGCAGTTTGCTCCCATTTGATGGACTCATACATATTGAATGAGGATTTTTGTGGGGTGTTGAAGTATAATGTCCCAACTGCCCATGTTAACTGTCAGCACAGTATTTTTATATGCATACTAGCCTTATCTTATCAAAACATTGTCACATTGACCTCACTTTCCTTATTTAGCAACACTTCTACA
Source organism: Corynorhinus townsendii (assembly GCA_026230045.1). Lineage (NCBI taxonomy): Eukaryota > Metazoa > Chordata > Mammalia > Chiroptera > Vespertilionidae > Corynorhinus > Corynorhinus townsendii. Next base: position 6,640,767 of record JAPDVU010000009.1, read on the forward strand.
CTCGCTGTTTCACAAACCAAAAGAGAAAAGCACTGCATGGCCCCATATCCCAGGCCCTCCCACATGTACTATTTCAAAGTTTTACAATAGCCTTGAGGAAGCTTTAATTTCTTTCTTTCTTCCTTTTTTATTGTTGACACTATTACAGATGTCCCCATCCTCCCCTTTGCCCACCTCCAACCGCCCCTGCCCCCTTTCCCTCTGGCCATCGCCACACTATTATCGATGTCTATGGGTTACACAGGCTTGTCACATTGGAGAAACATACAAATATATGTTTCCTTGTATATGTGCTTAATATTTTTGGTGTATACCTAAAAAAGATGTGCATATTTTAAACTTGGTGACAAAATTAATTTCCAGAATGTTGATGCCCACCATACCCTCTTAATATTTTGCAGTGTAATGATTTCCCATTGTTTTACATGCTCCCCAATATTTGGAATTGTCAGGATTACATTTTTCCAATCTGCTGGTTGGTTGTTTTCATTTGAGAATCCTCATGTGTCTTTACATTATGATGTGCCTAAGACCCACCAGTGGCCAAGCCCTCCTCCTAACACCAAGCCCCAGAGTGCACCAGCATGTGGCTTAGGGAATGATGTGGGCACTGCAGCAGTAACAGGCTTTGGATAGGACTGTGAAGTGTGATCAACAGTCTCCTATCTCTTTGGAGCAGTGTTTCAGTTGGACCTCAGCGAGATCCCAGGAAATCTGTTGTTTTCACTGGAGGATGCTTGTGTGTGGCCATCACTCACATTTTCTCATCTGAGTTTATGAGAATGTTCAACACAACAAAGGCCAGAGTTCCTGTCCACAAAACAGATTACAATCTATCAGTGTGAGAAAGACAAAGCAGCTGGTGCGGCCCAAGCTCGGGCCTTGCTCATAAACACTGTGTTGGCCCTAGAACACTTGGGACTGACAGCAAGGCCTGTTTATACAGCTCCTTCCAAAAATAAAAGCAGAGGGAAAAGTCAGTACCGTCATAACGTCACCATTTCCCAAACTCAAAAACATAGTGATATTTTTGTTTTCGATTTGAGAAAGATCCCCATTGAGAAATAAGGTCCCAGATACTAAAGAAAGAAACTGGATCTTAATACAGTCAAACTTGTGAGCCACAGAAAGGAATAAAGTCTCCTTGGACAAAGAGCAGCTACAGAAAACATTTCCTTAGATTTACTTAACTCTGGATTCCCCCATTTCATAGACTACAGGTGCTTGAATATAAAAGCACAGGAAGAAATCCAACATTAAATCTTAGTCCTCTTCCCATGGACCTAACAAAATGTATAATTGACTTGGTTATAAGCACAGGCTTAAGAGACAGTGCCATTGAATCCAACCTATTGAGCTCATTAGTCTTAATTACTCATTGATCAATAAACTGACTTTCTCTCATTATGATTCTCTCAATATTAGAAAGATATAAGTTCAGCCTTAAAAAAAAAAAGTCAATAGCTTTCAATGCCCCTAACCAAACTAATCTACTTAGCTTTCTGTTTTTAATCCTCACTCATTCTTAGTTTGATTTTTCATTATGCAAGAAATACACTTGCATTATCATTTTTAAAATACAGAAATAAAGAAAATAAAACACACCCAAAATATTTTACTATACCCAATCCCATTGCCTTCCACAGAGGCAATCACTATTTTTAGTGTGGCTTGGGTCTTTTCAATCTGCTTTCTGTACATTTATTTAGAAGTCCAGTACATGGTTTGTATTTTTTTTTTTTATTGATTTCAGGGAGGAAGGAAGAGGGAGAAAGTAATAGAAACATCAATGATGAGAATCATTGATCAGCTGCCTCCTAGCTCCACCCCTGGTTTATCCCCAACTGTTCCCCATTATCCAGCAACAAATGGTAGTAGCATCAAGAACAGAATGGGCTTTCCAGAATCCTACTTCAGAGCAACTGCCCCTGTCCATTCTGATTGGTTGACACGCATGACCGTTATAATTTAGAATAGGATTCCTATACATAACCATCTGGCCTTAGATGTGCCTGCAGACAACTGGATTATATTCTCTCTCAAGGTTCCTTTCACCTCCATCCCATTATCTTGAGTTACTCAGGAGGGGATTTTAAGTCTGAATTACCATCAGGAGATGGATTCAAGCCAGATAACTTGTTTAAAAAAATAATGACCCAGTGATCCCAATTCTAGGAATATACCCTAAGAAATTCAAAACACCAATCAGAAAGAATATATGCACTCCTATGTTCATAGCAGCACAGTTTACAATAGCACAAATCTGGAAACAGTCCCAGTGCCCATCAATAGGTGAGTGAATAAAAAAGCTGTGGTACATTTACGCCACAGAATACTATGCAGCAGTAAAAAAGGATTTCTTACCCTTTGTGACAGCATGGAGGGACCTGCAGAGTATTATCCTAAGTGAAATAAGTCAATCAGAAAAAGACAGGTATCATATGAGCTCACTCATATGTGGAATCTAATGAAGAAAATAAACTGATGAAAAAATAGATCCGGAGACATAGAAACATGAAACAGTTTGATGAATCTCAGAAGGAATGTGGGTGTTGGTGGGTGTGTGGGAAGACAACAACCAAAGAACTTATATGTATATACACATAACTCATGGACACAGACATTAGTGTGGTGAAGGCCTGGGGCAGGGGGCAGGGATGAGCCAGAAGGGATCAATGGGTAAAAAGGAGACATCTGTAATATATTCAACAATAAGGATAAATTAAGAGAAAAAACTCCAAGTCATCATTTTGTGTTTTATTTTATTTTTTCATTTCTATCAGCATGCCTAAAGAACAGTCAATATATGGATCCTAATTTACCTGAATCCTAAACTTTATCATAATAGAGTCATACCTGAGTGATCTATGTAGCTTGCAAGATTCCACTCTGTCTTAAATGCTGACCTATTGTGATTGTAATTTGAAATGTACAGGAAATACTCAAGCTGATCCATAAAGGTAACTGAAACAATGCCAGCAAGCATGGCTGAGCATCTTAACATGCACAGTAGGTACCAAATGCCACATGGTTAGGCTTCCCAATTTTTATTTTAATCAAGTAATAAGAGAAAAGGGGAAAGTAGCATTGACCTCTGGGTTTCCCAATAAATGTTCAACCAACAACAATGTTCCCCATATGTCCCATCCCTTACGTAGGATATGAGGAAGAAGAGAATGGTTTCAACAGGCGCATGACCAGAAGCAGCCAGTATACTCCCATAGGGGTTAATTTGTTCATCTGTCTTTCCTCCAAGGCCAGGATTCTTCTCTGTAACTCAGAAAAGATAAATATTCCCAAAGAGATTGTGGAGGAGAAAGGCAAGTTGGTGCGATGGAGCAAACATTTTAACCATCTTGCAGCAAGGACTTCTGGGGACATCAAAAAATATATATATATATATATATATGCGCATGCCTATAAGCATAACCAATGAACACAGACACCAGGAGGGTGAGGGCATGAGTGGGGGGGGGGGGCAGAATGAGGGGGAGTAAAGATATATATGTAATACCTTAATCAATAAAGAAAAAAGATAAACAACAACATTTTATATATATATATATTTATATAAATGTCTTTATGTGTTCATACAAACACATAGCTTAGGATCAGGATACATGTATGTTTTCTGAGGTTAGGAAAAACCAGTGGAAACAAATGCCTGAGAACTGACATTTTGGGCTAACTTGCTATCTTTCTCATACAGAAGAGAACAATTGTGGCAAATTTAAATGTATTCCTGTGCCCACATCACTATTTATTTACACTAAATTTCAGATTGCTCTTATAATACCATTTCTAATGGATCATTTATATCACATCTGGCTCATGAGTTTACACATCTACCCTCTCCCTTTTACAAGAAGAGCCATTAAAGAAACGCAATTATCCAAGACCAAAGTGCATGGAAGTGAGTCATGTGAATGTCTGCTGTGCTCTCACCAGGAGTGAGGACTTTCCCTTCCCTTCCCTGGCATGGCTGTCAGCACTTCCAACTCTTGGTTTCTCTGTATGTCTTCCCAGTGTGGTAGAAACTCATATCTTCTGATTTCTTAAGCTGCTTAGTGGCCCCTTCTGTGATATCAGACTGTCACATGCACAGAGAACTTTAACTCTGTCGCAGTCTAACCTCCTGCTGACAGTACATGGTCCAGAATTGTTTCAGATGAATATGTGATTAACAAACTCCCAGTTGTTATAGTTCTTCACTTTAAGCTTGAACTCAAATTATACACTAATGGGGGTGACCTTAGAAAGATATATGAACTAGTTCTTCATCTGGAACAACACAGCATAACTAGTTTTCAGACTTAATGTTAGGATTAAATGAGGGTTTTTTAGGCATAGAATCTAGCATAATGCCAAGTACATGGTAATACTTGATAATAGTACCTAGTACTATTTTTCTTTTCCTAAAACAACAATAAAGAGTGAAATTCCATTGCTCATTTAAAACCTTTAAAAAGAGGCAGAGAGCCCTAACCGGTTTGGCTCAGTGGATAGAGCGTTGGCCTGCGGACTGAAGGGTCCCAGGTTCAATTCCAGTCAAGGGCATGTACCTTGGTTGCGGATACATCTCCAGTGGGGAGTGTGCAGGAGGCAACTGGTCGATGTTTCTCTCTCATTGATGTTTCTAACTCTCTATCTCTCTCCCTTCCTCTCTGTAAAAAATCAATTTTATATATATAAAATAAAATAAAAAGAGGCAGAGAATTCAAATGTCAAGTTAAGAAATCATGTAGATATCAACTCTTACATTTTTTAGATGAGAAAATTGAGGCTCTAGACAACATGAATAGTGATGCTGATTTCTGTAATCTTTCAGCTACAACATAGCAAAATGATCCACTATATTCTAACCACCATGGGGATCTCTAAGAAATGTTACAGCCCGGCCGGCCAGTGTTGCTCAGTGGTTGATCAGCAACCTATGAAACAGGAGGTCACAGTTGGATTTCCGGTCAGGGCACATGCCCGGGTTTCAGGCTCCTTCCCCAGTAGGGGGTGGGCAGGAGGCAGCCGATCAAAGATTCTCTTTCATCATTGATGTTTCTACCTCTCTCTCCATCTTCCTTCCTCTCTGAAATCAATAAAAATATATTTTAAAAAAAGAAATGTTTCATTCCAAATAGATATCCTACGCTGCTTATGAAACTTCAATGTCATGTCTTCTCATAGCTACCCAGCCCTGGCCAGTAAGAACTAAAATCAAGCTCACTTTAATTTTAGCTAGAACAAGCAATATTTTGATAAAAACAAATCAAAATTTATAGAAAAATACAAATATAAGATTTTTTAAAAAAAATTTAAAACTTTAAAAAGTTTTCTTTTCACTGGGAAATCTATATAAGTCAATGTTGGAATCTCAAATTTTTTCTGAACTCATTCAAAGTCTACTAGTTACTATAGGCCTTAGTTATCAGCAGCAAGAAAAGTATTGTTTTTTTAGAACACACAACTAACTCACATATACTCATGCATACTCATACACACATACATCTATCATACACACAGTCATACTAGTCTACACAGGTATTAGATGTTGATTTTCCTAGAGCCAAATCTATGGTCCATGTCTTGCATGAATATAAAATGTTTTGGTGTCTATTTTTAGATGAGTTAATATTACCCTTGGCCTCATCTTCACACTTGATTTTTTTTTTTTTACTTGATTCTCCCTAAAATTTATTGATTTTCTTTTTTGTTACACATAACTTTGTAAACTCCTTAAGGAAGACCCATCGTGAAAATGAAGTTTGAGAGTACACAATCAGTGAGACAGCATTTAACTCTTGGTGTTCTGGAAAGACCACTTAATCAGGAGTCACATGTAGAACAAGAGAACTCCCCATCTTCACTAATTTAAGGTAGGGGTGTCTGATGTATGGCACTCTCCCTTCCATCTACCCATTTGCTAGGTGAAGCCCTTCCTTTGTGGAACAAACTGTCTTCAAGTTAGTTATAACCCATAGAACGTAAATATGGTTGCAAATATAATGAAACAGTTTAATTATGGAGAAAATCCTATGTTTGAGGTAGAGTATGAGTATATTTGACTAAGTTTTTTAGGTGTGGGTAGCCTGGCTGGAGTTCACCTACCTCTGTCCATAGGGGATAGGGCTACACCTGTAAAGACTCACCATATCACCCTTTCTTCCTGGAGCAGCTGAGATAATACCTGTTTCTTTCCATTGATGCTGTATCTGAAGAGCCCTGGCCTTGGGATTACCATCCCTCTGATAATAGGACAAATCAAGGCCCAGCTTCTAGGGGATGGGTGGGCTTGCAGAACATGTCCACCCTCCTTGCCCACTACCAGCACATGCCTATCAGCCTTGAAGGAGGAGACAAAGAGGCCCCACTCCCTCTGAACACACACACACACCTCTTTCCTGGGTTCATAGAAAAGGAAGGCAGCATGAACTCCGTCATTTGTTTTATTTCTATAACAGAAGTCTACACTGAGTGGCCAGATTATTATGATCTCTGAACGCATAATAATCTGGCCACTCGGTGTATATCCTCCTATATAATAAAAGGCTAATATGCAAATTGTCCCCTCCACCAGGAGTTCGACCAGCAGGCAGGCCAGCCAACCGCCCACGTTCCCTCCCCCTGGCCAGGCTGGCCGGACCCCACACATCCACAAATTCATGCACCGGGCCTCTAATAAATAAAGCCACTCAGTGCATATATGAAAAGCCACTCAGTGCATATATATATGAGTGGCTTTCAGAGATCATAATAATCTGGCCACTCAGTGTACTGTTCTGTATAAAGGCCCCTTCATGAAGAATAAATTGATCCACTTTGGGAATCTGAAAAAACCACTAGTCTTTCATCCAGTTAGCACATCCACTCACTGGTGGAGCAAACTGTATCCAATTGCCAAGATAGTCTAATTCTGTGGTCGGCAAACCGCGGCTCGCAAGCCACATGCGGCTCTTTGGCCCCTTGAGTGTGGCTCTTCCACAAAATACCACGGCCTGGGCGAGTCTATTTTGAAGAAGTGGCATTAGAAGAAGTTTAAAAGTTTAAAAAATTTGGTTCTCAAAAGAAATTTCAATCGTTGTACTGTTGATATTTGGCTCTGTTGACTAATGAGTTTGCTGACTACTGACCTAGATGGTTGTTTCCAAGGTTAGTGATCCTCTAGCTAAGCTCTCTGAAGTTCCTCCCAGGTCTATTTGAGTGTCTGTAATTTTACCCCCTGTATCCTCCTTCTAAGCCAAGACTTTGGCTCATAGATGAAGACAAAAATAATTGTCTATAGAGAGTATGCCAGAGGCAACCCTCATGTCTCAGGAAGGATAAGGGTTCCTTCCACTTGAAGCTAATGCCCTTTGTTAATGTCTCGCTATCCATTCACTGTCTAAAATTACAGTGGGAGGGATTTAAAATAAACCTTGGGAAGAACTACCTGATTCTGCTTATTTCTCACTGAGAGTCTGGGCTGTTTGAGAGTTGCCCACTATCTCTTAGAAGATGGCTTGAGCACAGGTCTACACGGAATCAAAGAAATGAAATGATGGTCTCTAGAGAGTTCTTCCATTTCTGTAATCTATTTTCTCTAATATTAGTATTTATTTTTCCCCTTACCATTAAAAAATAAAACATTGCTCTGGGTTAACTTAATTATAATTGCTATGTGGAAGACTGTGCAAAGGTATGCTCTCAGAGCCTGTCATCTGAGTCCATAATGGCTATTTTAAATCCGTGGCTCTTTGAGAGGGGAATTCAAGACTTGTGTCTCTGATTGGGTGGGCGCCCGGAGGCCAAGACAACATAGGAGATTCTTCACAAAAGAGCAAGAAGCATCCCTATTAATAAACACGCAGAAAGCACTGACGGAGCCTTAGGCCTGTTAAACCAGGAGAGCTCTGCGGGTGGGTTGTTCTAGAAGTAAAAGGGAAACAGTTCCATGCTTGCAACTGGAAGGAGCCTTGAGACCAGACAGATCTTCTCTTCAAGGTTCTTTATTAAGAGCGACCTCATTCTTCTTCTAACTGCCCCCCCCACCCCGATTTCCTTTTCCTTATATAAGACAAAGCCGAAAGCTAAAGCAGTGGCATGAGAATCAGAAAGAAACACGAAAGCGTATACATTACCAATGCAATGTTTGCTCAGAAGTGATGTTTTCCCAAGTTTAACCCATCTTTGCATGCGTATCAGCACAAGTTTCTCAAAGGCAGCAGTGACCTTCCCAGCTTTGGCATTGCCCATTCAAGGCTGTGTCATCTCAGGCCACCCATGCTTATCTCCGGTCCAGTCCGGTTAACTGGCTGGCATGGTGGAACCACTGGGAGAAAAGCAAAACTGAGAACTTACATTCCGGGCCACAAGAGGTACAGCCGGTCTGAGTGATCTGCTCATACGGGTCTATCACTTCATTCCGAAACCCCACGTTAACCCTAAGGGACCTAGAGAATTCTCTGTACCTCCGGGAACTATAATAAAATGGAAATCAGTCCCTACCCTGGCATCTTGACCATAATGATACAGATTTTACCTGACAGCTAATCTTTCCCTTCAGTTTCAAGAATGACAAAGTCAAATCATAGCCCCGTCCTTTTTCTGTAGTGCAGTATCTATTCATATGTGTTTGATACGGATGCCATCTCCTCCCCGGATCCCTCCCTTCTTTATTCCCTTTCTTCCTTCTTGAACCTCCCAGCCCCTCTTATTCCCCTCCTGCTATGTTTAAAAATAAATATGAGTTAAATTAATTACAATTTAAAAATATTAGGATCATTAGAAGTCACCGGGATTGCCATACGCCACCCCTGGAAATTCATAGTTTTGAGCAGGGGTCAGGCCAAATCAGATTTACCTGCTATTTTCCCAGGACTCATTTTTTTAAATGAAGAAGAGGACTATTTCCTACATATTACAGAATAGCAAAGTAAATGAAGTTCACTGAGCACTGTCCTGTGCATTTCTTTATGGATTGTCCCTGGCTGCTTTCCTGGTACACAGCAAAGTTGAGCAGTTGCAACAAAGACCTCAAAACCTAAGATAATTCCTATCTCACCCTTTACAGAACAGGTTTGCAGGGTTTCACCTTTCTTTAACCTAAGTTCACTCTCTCTCAAAAACAAGGGTGTTAAGAATCTGCGGGAGCCATGCAGTTTTAAAGTCACTTCAGCTGCAGAATTGTCTCATATTTCTCAGGTGTCCAGGGAGACAAGCTGAGCTTCGGCTTCAGCAATGTATTGGATCAAAGGAGCTATAGGGAGCTGAGGGCATATTTTACCACCTGCAGACGGCTGGGAGTTAGAAAGAGGATAATGTGGCTATTCTGAGGTCAGAAAGGATTTGCTCTGAGAATCTGAGTAAAGCCTTCCTCTGTTGAAGGCACTAACAGTAGGAACGCGCATCTCTCTCCTTATGGCATAGGTGTTCTCCTGAAAGGAAGTGCTACTTGAAATCGTTGTCTTTGGTGAGTTGAACAATAAATTTCACACAGGGGAGACTCTATAAATTGAATTTCCCTCTGTTTTCTTATTGTATACAGCACTAGTTATCTCAAGATGCTTTACAATCAATCACAAACTTAGCCACAAAACAACACACATTTACAATGCCACCGTTTCTCTGCGGCACAGTTCATGCCTAGCTTAGTTCGGTCCTCTGCCTGAGGATCTCAAAAAGCTGCAACTGAAGAGTTGGCTGGGGGCTTGGCCAGTGTGGCTCAGTGGTTGTGTTGGCCTATGAACCAGGAGGTCACCGTTCGATTCCCGGACAGGGGCACATGCCCGGGTTGCAGGCTCCATCCCCAGTGTGGGGTGTGCTAGAGGCAGCTGATCGAGGATTCTCTCTTATCGTTAAGGTTTCTATCTCTCTCTCCCTCTCCCTTCCACTCTGAAATCAATAAAAATATATATTTTAAAAAAGAGTGGGGATAATTGGAGACTGGCCATCTTAGAAACTGTCCACAACATAAATTCCTTTTTTGTTTCTGCAGGTTGCCCAGAATGTCCTCGGTGAAAGGTATATAAACGTGAGATTACAAGAGAAGGCCCGAAGAGAACTACTAATTTCCACCTCCCCTTTGGTTGATAAAAATTGGTGCTCTGCTCTATTCAATAATTAAAAATACAATACTTTTCTTCCAGGGTTTTCGTGTGCCTGGCTGATTCTAATCTCTCTTCCTTGGTTCTCTCCTCACTCCATTGTGTGTCCCTCTGTCCCAACATGCGGACTGACACACGGCAGTTGAAACATCTAGTTCCCTCACTCTATTCTGAGCTCCTTGAGGTGAGACTTCCATCTGATCACTGCAGCCCCACCTGGCACAAAATCATCTCTCGATAAATGTTTGCTGAATATGTAAATGAATGAACAAATAAATGATTCCAAAAACTTTCCACATGCCTTTTCCTCTTTGGTCCAACCCTTGCAATACCTTAGCACGGTATAAATTATAATGTCTTCATATACTTATTTTCATATAAGTTCTTCATATAAATTCACCCCAAATATTACACCCTTAAAATCTAGACCTACAGTTTTCTCAGGGCCGGAATTTAAAAACCGTATTTTTTATTTGAATTCCTTATTTTTTTTTTTTCCTCTGCAACTTGATTTTTGACCTTGTCTTTATAATGTTGATCAACTGACTTTGATTTCCAGGTCTCTGTATGTCACACTGGATGTTTCCCTCGTAGTGTGGTATGAGGAAGTAGCGAAGGGCCACAGGGCATGTGGCCAAAGAGCCCTTTGATGGAGGTGGGGGGGTGAAGACCATGGGAGCACTTGTGTTTTTTATACTTAGAATCCAGAATGTTCTGAAATACACTAAAAGTAAATTTATTTTAGCAGCTCCTTTGCTAGGGTAAGGAATGCTGATTTTTTTTTTTTTTTTAAGAATTTGGGAGAGAATGTTTTGGTGAACTTGTATACCGTACCATAAATATTTTTGCTAAAATTATAGAATTGTCTGTTTCCTTTCACATTGCATCAGGATCCAGGCAAGAGCGATGAGTTTTTAATGTGGAAATTTCATGCACATGTTTCGGCTTCTTCCTTTTCTTCTTCAACTTTGCCAAGTCTCGTTTTATGTTTAGCAAAGATTGATTTATTGGTGCCTTTTTGGCTTAACTGATGTATTATGCAACTCCTCACCAAATTCAGGGACGCAACCATCAGTGTGCAAACTAGTTTTGTTGTAGCCTGAGAGAGGTTTCTTAGACTCAGGCTGATGTATTTACTGTACGGAGTGATTTCTGCATAGCCTACAGCCGGATCTTTCTATTTCCCTCCATTTCTTCTTTGATATGAAAAAAAGAATTGCATGAGACCCAGTGCCACTTGTTCTGTCTTTTGGGTGCAGAAGAAACACTCTCTGATCTGCTGCTGTTTGGCAACCACAACATGAGAGAAATTGTTACTTGGATGGCCTCAAAGAGAAAGCTCTTGAAGCTTGACTTTCCTCCCCAAGCAAAATGCCAGGAAGACTGAAGAGAGAACCTAACAGGGCAATCTGGGAAAGAAAATCCCCTCCTAACTACCAGTAAATAGCAGAGGAAGGTGCTGGGAGGCGCTGTGATTGTCAGGGCCACTGTGCCGGGCTTCCACATTGTGGTTTGCCCTCTGTGGGAAGACTTCAGATGTGGTTTCAACCCCATTGAGTGTAATTGACCTGAATACTTGCTGGGTCAACACTCCAGTAATATATCTAGCAGCGTCTCCTTCTCTCTGGGTGTTGCCAAGAATAGGGTCCCGTCCAGCACAGAATGAGTTTGCTCCAAATTTCTCATCAGACATAATTTTCACTTGTTTTCCCACTAATCCCCGAAAGGACCATCTCCGGTGCCCTTCCGTTTGCTGAGATGCATGTTCAGCTGCACATAGCTTGGCTTTGCATCGGTACAATCTGAGCTGGATTTATAATCCAGTGGATTATCTCATGTTCCAGAGCACATGTTGAGTGGGTCCGGAACCTCCTAATGCTGGTGAAGAAGAAATGTAGAGTTATTAACCCATGAAAATGGGTACGGCATCATCTGGGATGGCTGTAATGAGCTGAATTGTGCTCCTCCCCTCCCCAAATTCATAAGTTGATGTTCTAACCCTTAGTACCTCTGACTGTGCCTATATGGGGATACAGAGTAGTTAGAGAGGTAACTAAGGTTAAAAAGAAAATCATTGGGATGGCCCCGAATCCTTATCAGAAGAGATTAGGACACAGAAAACACAGAGCAGAGGATGACTATGGGGGACACGAAGGCAAGCCAAGCAGACAGGCCTCAGAAGAAACCAGGCCTACTGATACCTCGATCTCAGACTTCTAGCCTCTGGAAATGGGAGGATTTCTGTTCTTCACACCACCCATTCTGCAGTAATTTGCTGTGGCAGCCCTAAAGAACATATAGGAAGTTAGTCTTCTCGTGAAGTTGCCCTCTTCAGCCAAAATGACTCTTCCTGGGTGGAATGCTAGTTAGACCTCTTCAGAGACAGCATGGATTATTTGTGCCGGGGACTTGACCTGTTAACCCACATGCATCCCCTTGACTTTCTGTGCTGTATCCTGGCATCAGGACTGTATACTGACTCTTCCAGGGATGTAAGAAAGCATTCACAGAAGGTCTATGGGACCATTTTCTTTGAAGAGAATATATTGAAAATAAGAACAATCTGGGTATAATGGAACCATTGTTTTAGTACCCACGTGGATAAGTTTAAATCATATTATCTAAGAGCTCTTTCTCTTAAATGAAGATGGTTACTTGATATGGCAGAAAAAAAACAAACACATTAAATTGGAAGTAGATAATATATGCGAAATCCCCAAAAATTATGAAGTGCACTCGGTTCTTTACAATAACCCTGGGATGTAAGTGGGCCTGGTGTTTTCATTGAGATGTTTTCAGCTAATGAGACAAAGACTCGAAGAATTTAAGAGATTTGAAAATTAAGTATCTGAAACTCAAGCTCGGGTCTTCGAATTTGAAAGCCTATACAAGTTCGATCCCTCCATACTGATCCTGTAGAGTTAGGACACTCAACAAGGAAATGAATGAAAGGCATGTAGCACATGTCAGTCATAGAAAATGGCCAGTGATGTTAGGTGAGGTTGATACTGTGATTGTAGTAAAAACTGCAATAAAAGAAGCAAATATTTGTGAAGGATTGGTTAGGTTTAGTTTATTTGTTATTGAGTGATCTTAACGTAAATATTTCTTTTGTTAGACATTCTTCATAAAAAATAATAACGCATTTGTCGATTTTATTAAAGAGCTCAGTGTGATATGCATAATTGGTGTTTTATTATATTTATTAATCATGACGTCATTCCATTTTAAAATTTGCATCATAGGCCAGACCATTATGGAAAAGTAGGAGATGGTTTGAACCCATTCTGAACCCATTCAGGTCTACTGAAATAAGCCACTTTGATTTAAGAAAATTAGCAAATACTGTGAGGGCACTTTGTAGTCCATGAAATTTGAGAAGATTCATTTTTCCACTTAATGGGAATGTATTAAGAACTTATGTGTCTGGCAGTATGATAAGCAAAAGAAAGCTGTATAATAAAAATAATAATATTTGAAAAAGTTGAATGTGGGACAGTGAGAAATATGCATGGGAAGAAGAGATAAAGAGAATTCATTATGAGGCCTTATCTCAGGTTTGATATGAGAGTGGTCACGATAACATTTTATGGGTAGTTTAATTAAGTTTCTTACAGACAGCATAGAGTATGGTCATCTTTTTAAACCCACTCTGACAATTTCTGTCTCTTAGTTGGTGTATTTAGACATTTCCATTTAGCACAATTGTGGATATGCTCAGAGTTAGGTCTACCATTATTACATTTTCCCATTTCTTCCCTCTGTTTCCCTCCCTCCCCTTGCTTGCCCACTCTTTCTTTCTATCAGGCTGTTTGAAACCCTGCCCTCTTTTTTGGTAATGCATCGATTTTGGTTACACATTTTTTTGTAGTTATTTTAGTGATTACTCTAGGGATTACAATCTATAGACACAAGAAATTAAAGAAACCCTTAAATATATAGAAATGCTTAACATTGGAAACCTTACAATCAAACTGTATATAGTAGCCCATAAAAAAGCTACAACCTGAATTTTTTTTAAAAGTATTTTCTCTGCAAAGAATCTTATCAGCGATCCAAAAATCTGAGCAGTTTTTATACCGAGGCTGCACTTAAATTCACATTCTTAGCAAAACAATTGCCTCAGCACATGCACACACTCCACACACATTACAGGACAGTTGTTGATTCTTCCTCTGCCTGCTCCTCATCTTCGGATTCATTCATCTTCCTCAAGCCTGTTGACCTGCCAGTGCCCTTCATTTCTGCTTCCCTTTTGCCCTTAGCACAGTATGTGGCAATAACCTTTCCATGTTTCTCCTTTCGCTCAGCTGCTTTCTCTTCATATGGTTGCTTATCTTGGACAGACCGTTCAGACCACATTTCACCCAATGTAATTGCAATATCCCCAATGGATAAACCAGAGTGCTCACTTATGATCTTTGGGTAACGTTCAAAGCTAAACAGGAAGAAGGCAAATGGAGTCTTGGCTCCTCTTTTTGATTGGTTAGGTTTTTGCCTCTCTGTACTGCATTCTGGATAATTTCTCGAGATTCTACTTTCCAGTTCACTAATTCTCTCTCCAACTGGGTTTTATCTTTTATTTAACATTTACATTGAGCTTAATTCCAATGACTACATAAGCATAGTTTTCACTGATAAATATCTTCCCCCTTTCTTTTGCTAACCTGTGATATTTTGGTCCACATATTTTGGTCCATAATTTGGTTCTTCATTAAGTCACTTCAAATGCATTTATTTTTAAGCCTTCATCCAATAAATCTTCTACTGAATATTTTTGGAAACCTTAATATGTGATTTGTGCAGGATCTTGCAGGTGGCTTGTTTCCTTAAGCGGTACTTCTCAAACTTTAATGCACATTTAAATTATATGGCTCACCTTGTAAAATTGCATGTTTTTAATCCCCCAGTCGAGGCTAAGGTCTGAGATTCATCATTTCTAACCAGCTCCCAAGTGATTCGGATGCCGTTGGTCCACAGGCCAGTCTGCGTAGCAAGAACAGGAGTATCTTAGTGTTTTCTCTTGTTTACTTCTGCTTGAGGGGGATCTGTGTGGAGAAACTGGATGTGACCTGGGTTGAAAATCCCTCTGAAATCGGTTTGTTTTAACTTCTGTCCACAGCATGACTCTGGGACTGTTATATGGCCACGCTGACTCTTTTGACTTATGACTTTCAGGACCATCCAAAGCATAGGAAGGTGTAGGCCAAATCTGCATTATTATTATGAGCTCTCAGAGGACAGTTCTGCTCTCTCCTTTTCCCTCTAATCCAGAGCCAGAAAAAGCAAGCCAAGGTTGTGTATCATATTTCTCTGCTGGTGGGCAGCATTTCTATTGTAACTCCCTCCCTGAAGGTGTAATCCTTCAAAAATCCTGATTTTATTGGATGGTGACAGGTCCAACTTCCCACCTTGTGTTGGCCCAAGACTTTCTCTCCTCTTCCAGTTTATCCATCAAACCCAGTTCCTCAGTGGAGCCAAACAGTAAGTGGCAGCTTACTCTACGGCTCCAGCTTTCTCTTCATTTTCGACCTCCGGGGATGTCTTTTATATGTTACACTGCGTTTCTAGGTGATTCATAGTGGAGTGTATTTCAAGATATCCAGTACACGGTATTGTTGGAATAGAAATCTGTTAAACATTTAGGAGATTTCTAAGTAGGATGGTTAGAATTTTTTTTAAATGACTAATATTAGCAATTAAAATCCTAAGAATCTGGAAGGTCTCAATCCTTAAAGATTCCCAGATAGATGAATTTGACTGTATTTAGAATTTTGTCAACTAAACTCCACCATTAGTACACTGGATTTTTTCCCTTTTTAACTATTTGTGTTGGCATAGTATAGACAGCCTGAATCAGCCTAGGGAATGGAAATTGGGTTTGAATCTATAAAAAGCAAAAAAATAAAACAAAATGAGAGAGAGCGAGAAAGAGAGAGAGAGAGAGAGAGAGAGAGAGAGAGAGAGAGAGAGAGATGATGGTGCCATGGAGACTGATAATTTTTTCTCTCTTTCTTAGGGAAAGATTTAGGACCTAAGTGATGAGCAAATTTAATTTCAGATTACTAAACCCAAGTACAGATATGTCAACTCAGGGCATTGGCAAATGTGGCTCTGGTAACTAAGACACTCTAAGGAGATTCTCTGCCAGTGCTTTATTCTAGTTTTGTGACAATGACCTGGCTAAGCAAACAACACTGTAGGAACTTTCCCTCTATCTCACAGATGCTTTAATTCTTAAAATTGTCCTTTAAAATAAGGTGAAGCAAAATCTAAGCAGGGTGGAAAGATAGAGAAAGCTATACCTAGTAGACAGAGAAAAATAATAGGAGAAAGGCCAAGATAGGAGTGATCATTTTAAATATAGCAAGCAGCAATAGATTCTCAGGTAGCTGTTTATTCATGACTGAACTCCAGGGACAAACTGGTGAGAGAATATAAAGCAATAGTTCAATGTGCAATCTCTAACTGACTTCAGATTCCACCTTTACCACTTACTAGGCATATACTTCATTTAACTTTGCTCAGCCTCAGTTTCTTCATGTTTAACGGAAACCAAACCTATAAGGTTGTTACAATCATTATTTTGAGATCATAATGTAAGATGTCTAGCATCTGGTATGTGCTAAAAAATCATTAATATGGTAATGATGATGATAACGGTGGTGGTGGTGATGGTGTCATCAGAATTAGCTAGGGTCTGGCCATGAAAGCTGGGGATAAGGTAAAACTTGGTTATTCATCCATCCATTTAATCATTCATCAGAAATTTAACACGTGTCAGATACTGTGCTAGGTATCTGGAATTTTGGAATGTTAAGCAGAAAACGGAGATGAAGGCCCAGTTTTAAAGTGGCCAATGGAGCTAAGAACCCAGTACAAATGGGAACCTCTACAACTAA
The DNA here is from genome assembly GCA_026230045.1 of Corynorhinus townsendii. Taxonomy (NCBI): domain Eukaryota; kingdom Metazoa; phylum Chordata; class Mammalia; order Chiroptera; family Vespertilionidae; genus Corynorhinus; species Corynorhinus townsendii. The sequence continues at coordinate 6,657,745 of JAPDVU010000009.1, forward strand.
CCACAGCACGTCACTTGCATAACCTACTTAACCCACCCACAGAGAGGCCACTTGTAGATGACATCATCTAGAAGGTGTTAAGACTGAATCCACTGGTATATTTCCTCCCTTGGCACTACTGACTTGGACATGAAGAAGTTGACAGTGATGGCAGCAATGGCAATAGCGTGTGGAAATAAGAAGTATTACTAAAATATGAGAATATTGTTAATTCTAAATTGTCCACTCTTCTGCCAAAAGCTTGACTCTTTCTGATGGGTACTCTGGTTTAAAAGAAAGTGCTGGGCAGTGCCTTAGAGTTCAATACTTACATTTGAGTGTTGACTTGATCACATCCTAGTTGCAGGATCTTTAGCACATGAATTCTCCTCTCTGATCTTTAGTTTCTTCATTATATTCGCATAAGGGACAATAAAAAAATATGTTGGGGCCCTCGCTGGTTTGGCTCAGTGGATAGAATGTCAGCCTGAGGACCCAAAGGTCCCAGGTTCGATTTCAGGTTCAATTACAGTCAAGGGCATGTATCTCAGTTGCAGGCTCCTCCCAGGCCTGAGCTCTGTTTGGGGCATGTGCAGGAGGCAACCAATCAATGTGTTTCTCACATTGATATTTCACTCCCTCCTCTCTCTTTCACTCTCTCTAAACACCAATGGAAAAATATCCTCAGTGAGGAATAAAATAAAATAAAAAAATAATCTATTTGGGTGTTTTCAGATCCTCTGCTCATTTTTTACCCAACTCATATGGAAACTTCATCAAAGGTTCCCTTGACCCTGACTTCTGCTTGGATTTGGCTAAGAGGAGGCACTGGATGAGTGACAGGAGAGCAATCACCACGTATGTATCTTCTCATACACCCCACATGATCGGCGTCACCCTAACAAAGTTCCTAATTACCATCAGAGATTCTCTCAGCATAGTTTGCTTTCTAACTTCTGGTAGTTGCTGCCTCCCCACATCACTAAAAGTAATCTGTCACCAGCCTCAGGCATCAAAGCATCACTTAGTATAAGTCCCAAACCTGCCTACACCTTTACAATAATCCCTGCATGAAACCTACTCAAAATTTCAAATTTCCTCTTGTTTGCTGCCAGGTTCTTGAACTGATCATGTGGTCTCTGCAATATCAATCTGGACTCAAACTTGTCCCCATCTCCTACTAACCTTGGAAAAAGGTAAATTAATTCAACTTCCTTGCTTCAAATTCCTGATTTATTGTTTCGGGCTCAAGATCATTGAGATTGAGTGGATCATAATAAGCATTTAATACACGAGCATGATTGGTAAGTGAAAAATATTTTGTCAAATTCTCAACCACTATACCCAAGGAAGATTAGTGAAGGACAGCGGTTTCCTTAAAACCTAGATTGGTGCCCCGTGTCCTTTTATGGAGGAGTTAGGAAAGAACAATTTTGCAAAAGAAAGTAATGTCAGCTGTTAAATGAGGAGTGACACAGGATCCTTTCCTAGCCAGCCTCCAAGATGACCCCTAGTGACTCAGCTGCTAGGCTAGTGTTCATGCTTATGTACAGTTTTCCACCAGGCTGAACAGGGCTTGCCCATGAAAGCAGTAGAATATTGCAGAAATAATGGGGTGTGGATCCTGAGTCTGGGTCATAAGAATCATTGTGGCTTCGCGGAGCCCTCGCTGTGAAGAATGTCAGCTGCTATGTCATCATACACAAACGGCCCTGTGATGAAATCCATGTGGTAAGGAGGTACAACCTCTGCCAACAGGCAGCGTGTGCCTGCCAGCTGCATGAGCGAGCCATCCTTCAAGTGGATACTTCATGCAGGCCTTCCTGGGCGTGGGTGCTGTGACGTGACCACGCCCCCCTGAGAGACCCTGAGCCACAATCCCGAGCCAAGCCAGCCCTGAGTTCCTGGCCCACATGAGGTGGTAAACATGTACTGGACACTACGATCGGAGGTAATTTGTTACACAGCAATAGATAGCTGATTAATTTCCCTTTATTCGAATACATCTGTTGAATACTCAGGAATCTTAAAAAAAAAAAAACACAAAAAAACTAAGCTCTGAACTTGTTGGTAATCAAAGCTGAGCGCCGAACTTCCTGATGATAATTAATTCAAATGTTTTAATCTCATTGGAGTCCACACACAATGATCTTCTATTCCAATGAAAACAAGGCAGCCTTGTTCACTCCATTCTGACCCCCGAGTGAGGGACTAGTGCATCCTGGTCTGAGTTTAGTCTACCTCCAAACAGAAAACAGCCTCCGCTATCTCCACGAGGACCCTGGAGACCTCATTTTATGATGTAGTCACTCTAGGACACAGGACAGCTACTCAATGAATGTGATATTGTTCTTACCTTTCCCACGTTCTCCACAGCAGTAATACTGCATTTATTTTATTGCATCACGTAATCATTCTCATGAAATGTTTAAGCTTTTCAGTGATGTATATACTGCTAATCCTGCCACACTCCTTCTCACATACACATTAGACAAAGCCTATGTATGTGGCCTCTTTAATTTCTCCTTTAATCAGTTGGCTCATCTTCTTTCCTAGTGATGCCAGTTATCTGAACTCTTTTAACAGTATTAAGATAAAAGGAGTTCCCTACTGGGCAAGACGGTTTGACCACACTATCTCAGCAGTGCACTGAATGTTAGCTTGCAATATTAGTCATTCATTTCTTAAGGCAAGGTATCTCCCAAGAATGGCAAATATTTGGGTTTTAAAGTCCATTATCTGTCATTGACTGTATTCCGGTAAAACATGGTGTGGCCACCTACAGTTCAAGGCATAGGACCTTGAACTCAAGATTGTTATTTTTGAACCACGGGATAATTAAAAGATGAAAAGATTAACCAGTTCCCTATGATTACAAGTTTTAATTTCTCAGTATCTTCCCTATGGAGTATTTTTTCTAAATACTGAATTCAAAGCTATTTTCCACCAAATAAATAAATAAATAAATAAATCCTGATATTTTTGTCAAAGATTCCAATCTAGCCTAGCTACATTCATTACCTTTGTACTACTCCATATATTAAAAAATATATATATTTTTTTCAGGTCTTTTACTTGATTTGGTTTGGTTTGGTTTGGAATATCATGGGTGCATGGCAAAGTGCTGTGGAATTCAGGAGCCTTGCATTTTTGATATTTTAATTCCCACTAATGGGAAATATTAAAAACTCAAGGCTCTCTATCATGGGGGATGCCATGTTCCTTCTGTGTATTTTCATGCGATAGTATCCCCATCCTGGCTATATTCATAATCAGAATGGAAACATCACTCACTCTTCCTTTTGCAAAGATCTGCTGCTGAGTAACCTCCGATACCTATAATTCCTTTAAATCTGATAACAATTGCACAGTTTTCAAATAATCTCCATGAAGCCAATGATGTTGAAATAAAATCAAATTATATACACAGATCATTTACATTACAAAAGAAAGAACTGAGATTAGAAACTTATCAGGAGAAAATAAAGATCAACACACATGTTCAGGTACATTAACTCCCATGTTTTAGTGGTAGATGTTTATGTTGGGCTACAAGATTGGACTAAGATATTCAAATTCTTATCCCTTTTCACCATCAAAAACACAAATTCATGTAACAAACGCTATAGGATCTTCAAAGGGTTGGAAAAATACATCTTTGTGATGGTGGGATCTCCATTTCAAAGTCATAGAGTCACGTCAACAATTGTCAGGACACTCCTTCTTAGTCGGGAAATCCTTTCCACCAAGGGGTCCTGGCAAGTCACTTTTGCAAGCAAATGAAATGTCTGCCGTTCAGCCATTCAGCGAGGGCTCACAAGATCTTTATAAAATTTGTTGCATTCTCTCGGCTCCCTATATTCTGTTATAAAATGAGAGTCACACTATACGCAAGATAGATTTTTGAACTAATAATCATGTGAGACATGGAACGCAGAGCCCTTCATATCATGCCTGGGATAGAGTCAGGGTCAATACATAAAGACAACAACAGTAATTAATTTTCTCATGTAAGGGCGTCCTTTCTTTAAAATATGGACAGTTAACTCATGGAAAGTATCATTTTTTAATAGACCAATGTGATCCTCTAGTAAAATTCCTGTAATTGTCCTTTAAAATCAGTTTTTTAATATATTTTATTGATTTTTTACAGAGAGGAAAGGAGATGGATAGAGCGTTAGAAACACTGATGAGAGAGAAACATGGATCAGCTGCCTCCTGCACACCCACTACTGGGAATGTGCCCGCAACCAAGGTACATGTCCTTGACAGGAATTGAACCTGGGACCCTTCAGTCCGCAGACTGATGCTCCATCCCCTGAGCCAAACCGGCTAGGGCCTTTAAAATCATTTCTATCAACCATGACTATCTACTTCTTCTTTTGCTCAAGCCACTACAAAGAAGGAATGCAACCTTAATGCTCTTGTCCCATTATCTTTCTATGCCATTTTTAAAAAACTCACAGTTGAGCTTCTCAAAGGATAAGCACAAGTCAGAAACACAAGAAAATAACTAGACAAAACCAAAGGAAGAAGAAGAAGAAAAAAAAGCCTTAGGTATGAGTCTGGCTGAACCTAATGGGAGAAGATAAAATGAAACCAGATGGAGATTTATACCTTCATTTTTGTTTCACTGAATGGAGCAGATAATCAAAAACATGTCCTCAATGTTGGTTTTCTAATCTCCTCTGTCACCTTTCATGAAAACATTAGGCCAGACAGAGGCTCTCTGTGCTCCTCCTCTTCTATCATCCTTCGCTTTAGAGAAACATATGCCTTTATAATCACCGAGAGAAGCTGAGTAAATATTTTCAAGATAAGCCTGGAGATCTCACTGTCTCTAAATCATCAACAGACAAAAAGAGAGAGAGAGAGATAGGGAGAGGCAGTTTCCTATTCAAACATGTTGCTTAAGAGCTAATGGGAGTATTATTATGATGGATAGGCCAAAATCTTTGCCTTCAGGAACACTTAATGGGGTAGGAACTGACCAATATTTACATTGGAGGTGAAGCCATATTTTATTTCCTCTGGGGTCAAATATTACCAAATGTGCAATCCATTCCTTAGAGTGATGCTGCCTCATTCACCCCAACCTAGGTATCTGAGATGCCCACAAAATCTTGCATTCCATCCCTATACATAATACTCCCAAGCTTGAAGGATTGAAGGATTACTGGACTGTTTCAGTCCTCGGGTGGGTGAGTAACAAACGATAGGTGAGTTTTGAATGTTATTCAACCTCTGAAAACTATCAATGCTATAACCAGTTTCTTAACTATACGTAGTGCACAAAGTCTATTAATGTAAGAAACATTCAAACCTGGAAAGAATTTTTGTGAGTTTATTTGAGCCAAACTGTCAACAATTGCCGGGATGCAGAATTTCAATGTATTGAGATAATGCTCTGGAGAATGGTGATTTTTCACCTAGTTTTATAAACTACCATCAAAGGAGGGGCCGTAAGTGGGTTACATGAAATCCATTGGTGATAGATTCCGAAGGTGAGAGCAAGCAAAGCAGGGAACCCTCTGGGATTGGATAAAAAGTAAAGTGATAGACACAAGCTGCTTTTACATAGGTGGTTCTAAAACAGTTTACAGTCAACAATTAACAAGTGACCAATAACAATGAGGGAATTTGTGGTCTCCGCCCTGGCACCCTGGTCCATTGGCTGTGCTCTGAGGGGTCTGGAAAAAAAGGGAAGTTACAAGTAACCCTGACATTCCCAAGGTTTGTTATCTAGATGAAAAAAGATAAGAGGCTCAGTCAAGATCAAAGGTGATCTTTGTCAGGGAAGGTATCAGCCTAGGTCTAGGAAGGGACTACCCACCACAGACTGCTTTTATATTAAAAAGTTTTCATTTCAGACCATCCTTCCTGGTTACTTTAGGTCTTTGAGTCTGCAAGGCTGTCACACCCATCTCACTGAATAATAGCCAAAGCCTCTATGATGTGCCGCTTCCCTCCCTTCTTTCTTCTTATTCTTGTTCCTTCACACCCCCACCCCCTTCACCCTGACACCGGCCTCCTTACTCTGCCTTGAATAGGCCAGGCACACTCATGCCTCAAGGCCTTTGCATGTGCTGACCCTTCAGCCAGGAACACTCTTCCACATGTTCCCGTGGTTCCTTCTCTTGCTTCCTTCAAGTCCTGTTCCAGTGACCCCTTCTCCATGAGGCCTTTCCTGAAATGCCTGTTTAGAATGTTACCCCAGATCCCCAAAGTGGCAATTGTTATCCCACTCCCTTACTGACTTTAATCCCTAGCACGGATCTTCATTTCAATGTGGTTAAATTTACTTATTTGTTTTCTGTATTGTGGACAAAAGCGGCCACATGCTGACCTGACAAGCTCAGGGGAGGCCTGCATGGCCTCTGCAAACTCAGAGACCTAAAGTCACCACAAAGGATGGTCTGAAATTAAACTTGAACTAAACGCAGTGATGGTGGGCAGTTAAGCCCTAGGCTGGTATCTTCAATGACACGGTCAACCTTTACCTTAACTGATCCTATCTGTCTTTTTGCATCTATGATAACATACCCTTGAAATGTCTGAGTAGCTTGTAACTTCCCTTTTTCTGGAGCCCCTGGGACACAACCAAATGTGGTGGGCGCCAGGACAGATACCACAAATCCCTTCATTATCATGTTAATTGTTCCTGCACCCACCTAAGTATGTGTCCATCATTTCACTTTTTATCCAATCCCATTGGTTTCCCACCGCTTTGCTTTATCCCACCTCCTTAATCTATCACCAATGAATTTCATGTAATTATTTCCTGTAACCCACCCATGTCCCTCCTTTGATTGCAATGTATAGATACAAATGTAACCCGCCATTCTCCGGATCATTATCTCAGTTCCTTGAGGTTCTGCTTCCCGGCATATGTCCACAGTTTGGCTCAAATAAACTCACAAAAATTCCTTACAGGTTTCAATGTGTTTTTTTGCGTTAACATGACCATTTACCTGCTCCCTCCTGAATCCATACTTCATGAGGCATGGATTCCTGCCAGCTTTGCTCAAAGCAACATTTCCTGCATCTTTTCCTAGAAGATGCTCAATGATATGGGCTGAGTGGACAAATAAAAGCAAAACTGCGAGTTTAACAATGTTTTCCTTGCAATTTCTTTCATTATCTAGCCCCTTTACTACCATAACTGGTCACACATTATCCTATCTAAAGGCATGTACTGCCCCACATTCAAGCTTGGGCACTTCCACATCTAATTTACCTTAGAAATCTCTGTCATTCTTTCCATCAAATGCTATGATCTCACCCTCTTCCCTAAGGGCTACAAAATCAATCCCTGTTCGGGTGTTATTAATTGATGATAGAAAGTGTGCGGCCTTTCTTGTGGGAATTGACATTTTAAAAGTGGCTCCTGGAGATTTCGTGTCCTGTAACCCAAAGTATGTGTCTACATTTAGGAGTCCAGTTCTTACACTTAATGCATCTTCGGGATTCAATGTTCTAAACAGATCCCTTCTTTCAAGTAGTCCCTGTTACACAAACTTTAATATGCCCTTTCATAGAAAGAGAAGGTTCATTTCTCTGTTTTATCTGCAGCCAAGGTGGTTTAAATATTAAAACAGACCCATCTTATCACTCACAAGGCTGACAAATCCAGGAAGTTCCCGAAGGACTTTCCATAAGGATCAGAGCTGAGGCTTATTGTACATGGACTTTGCCTAACTCTAAGTTGAAAACATTTTTAAAAGGCAATAATGGAGTAAGATCTGGCCCTCTTTCCTACCATCAAACTAAATCCCTTTAGCCTCTTTCTTTCAGCTCACAGCCCCGTCTGATCTGTTTCAGCCCAGTCTCCCTGAACGCCATCCTGAGGTCTATAGGCTGGGCTCTGTTTGCCCTGGAGGAAAGGTATTTGTGTTGTGCAACCCTCTTAGATAGAGGTTGTCAATTTCACATTTGCAAATACCATAGGGCCTGGAAGTCCATCCACCGTTATTCTAAGACTTCAGGGCCACTTCCAAACAATGCTCCTTTATCCTGATATATAAAAAACTGTTTCTTTAAGGCAGAGCTATTCATTTATAGGATGCTCTACTCTCTGCATGACAGTGGTCTATCGATTGACGTGTTAGTTGATTCATTAACCATAATCTTGTGTTTCCATCCCAGGAGCCTTCGTGATCCTATCAAATGTGAGTATTGCCTGACCGGTGTGGCTCAATGGTTGAGTGTCGACCTAGGAACCAGGAGGTCATGGTTCAACTCCCCGTTGTGCAGGAGACAGCCAATCAATGATTCTCTCTCATCATTGATGTTTCTATCTCTCTCTACCTCTCCCTTCCTCTCTGAAATCAATAAAAGTATATTTTAAAAAATGTGAGCATTCACTCATGTAGATGACTCATTCAACAGAAGCCTGAGTGCACTCACCTCCTTAATATTCTAATAATTCCCTCCCTTCTTCCAAGACCTACCTTATCAAAGTATTTTCAGGCGTTTCTCCTGAAAACAGCTCTATTAAATTCTAATCCTTTATACTCTCGAGCACTGTCCTGACAACCTCCAACCTTCATTCATGAATCCACTCAACAGACATTTATTAAGCACCAACTCTGTAAAACTTAGAGATACAACAATGAACCAAAGCCATGTGCTCCGTTTTCACGCAAAGATACCTAAAATAATAAATAAAATTCTCAGTCGAGCTGTATAATTATAAACTGAGATTTAAGTAAAAAGAGAGTAAAGCATAGGGAAATACAAGATCTTACAAAAAAGGAACCTAAATTATTTAGAATATTTATAATTTTTCTTTTTGAAAGTCCTTGTTTTCTAATTCCATTATGTATTTCTGAGTCCATTTATACTTTCTGATTTTTCTCTTGGTCAGGGTTACATGTACCTGCTTCTTTGTTTAATTATCTTTATTTTGATGTCCATTGCAATGGCTTTCTTTTTATTTCTTCTTCTTGGGACTCATGGACCTTCTTGGATCTCACTAGTTCAGACTTTTCATCAAATTTGGAAAAATTGTTACCATTCATAAATACTGGACTTATAGATATCAAGTGTTTGAGTCTTCGGACTCTGTTCCCTCTTTATAGAGTTTAGTTCTGATGAGGAGTTCATTTACTTTTATATCAGTTCGATCGTTTTAAGGTTTGCTTTGAGGCTTTGTTAGGGTGTCTCTAGGTATGCCTTTCTCCTAATGTGTGGACTTAAGTCTACTGAATATTCATGCTCTCCATTCAACAAGATCTCTTCACTGCAGCTGGGAGGGGATTAAAGGTTGCACAGCCCTGTCCATTCTCTGATCACTGCTCATAGCTCCACAGGTAACTTTTATTTTCCCAATGGTTTTACTTTGCTCACGATCATGGGGTATCATCTCACACATGGGCAGTTTAGCGATCACCAAATTCTCAATAGGATCCCTATGCAGATTTTAAGAGCTCCTTTGCTACACAGTCCTTTCTCTCTAATACTCTGCTCCACAAATTCAGTAGCCTCGAGCTCCAGCTCTCTCTCTTCAAGTCTCCAAGACCATGGTTCTCTGAGTGGCTTCTCCCTCCAGTACTGCTGTGCAGAAGTTGCCTCCAGGCAGACAGTTGGACCAATCACAGCGCTCACCTCATTGGATGTCCTTCCCTTCGGGATCACAGATCTTTGCTACAGGATCCAACAAGCAAAAACAGTAATTTCATCTATTTTTTTTTCTTTCTGGTTTTCTGGTTGTTAGTAATGGGAGGGTTAATGCAACATCGTTATCATTCCTGGCCAGAAGCTGGAATCTCTCCTTTGTTATTTCATTCTCAGTTTCTGTTGTCGGATTTATAATTCTACCCTCTTCTTAGATGTTTTCAGGGTGTTATCTTTGGCATTCTCTTCATTTGATTCACTCTCTGGGATGAGCTCATCGGTTCCAGGGCTTCAATGATCATTAATATGCTAATGACCCCTTCCATCTGCATCTTCTGCCAAACCTCTCATTCCTATTTTTTCAAATATGATATTCAATTGCCTATTGGACCTACTACTTAGACATACTAAGACAACTCCAAGTGAATGTCCCAAACAGAATCGAATGTCCAAAGTTCTCTCCACAGATGACCTTTCATCTCTGTATTCTCTGTTGTAGCAAACAGAGACACACCACCCACCAGGCACACAAAACGGAAATCTGGGGCTCTTCCCATGCTCCGCTTCTTTCTAATCCCTTACATCCAGTCAGTTACCAAATACTGCTCTAGACCACTTCCTCTCTCTATCCTCAACTGCACTATCTTAACCCAGATTCTCCTGATTTCCTCCATCAATCACTGCAATTTTTTTCTAAGAGCATTCACTCATTTCACTCACTATTTAGGTACTATTCTAATTTATTTTGCATATGTTAAAATTCTTATAAAATTACATAGGGTATGACAGAAGAAAAAAATGAGACCACAGAGAGAACTTCTCCAAGAGTTGCGTAGTTATTACTTACAAGAGCTAGAATTCAAATATAGGCAGTCTACCCCCAGAGTCTCTGGTCTTAACCAAAGGTCAATACTACTTCTCAAAATTATTATTATTTTTTTTTACCCCCACATCAAAAATAGATAAGAAACCCACACAGACCTTTCGTAAGTGTGAATTTGATCATTTCTCTCCTCTGATTAAGAACTTTTAATATATTCTCATTTTAAGGTAAAATCTAAGCACTAAGTTTTCTATATAATCTACTCTGGTCTAAGAACAAGAACATGCCCCCTCTTAGTCATTTCTTCTTCTCTATATGAATCCCTTTTCATGATAAAGTCGCGGTTAGTTGTCCTCTTTTGAGAAATGTTTCCTCACATCTCTTCCCTTTCCCATGTCTGAGTTTCAAGCTCACACTTCATGTCCCCTTAACATTGTAGGTTTAGCCAAAGCCGGTTTGGCTCAGTGGATAGAGCGTCAGCCTGTGGACTGAAAGGTCTCAGGTTCAATTCTGGTCACAGGTTCAATTCTGGTCAAGGTCATGTACCTGGGTTGCGGGCACATCCCCAGTAGGGGGCGTGCAGGAGGCAGCTGATCGATGTTCCTCTCTCATTGATGTTTCTAACTTTCTATCCCTCTCCCTTCCTCTCTGTAAAAAATCAATAAAATATATTAAAAAAAAACATTGTAGGTTTCTTGCTATCTTACTATCAACCTCCCTGTTTAAATCATTGGGTAGATCTTGGGCTCCCTAGGGTCCAGGACCACGTCTTTTATCCCTTTCCCAATGCTAGCAGGGTAGCTGACGCACTCTAAGCGTCCACTAAATATCTGAATAAATGACTAAGTGGATACAAATACACAAAGCCAGCTGCATTCATTCTAACTGAAACTTCTATAAAGAATTTATGTCGCCTCTAAGTGAGGGCCTGGGAATAGTGCATGGAGATGCCTTTCAATGAAAGCGATGAAGCATCCTCAGGTTAATTAATTCTAGATTTTAAAATGCCCGCCTCTTGACCTTGTGTATTTGAATGACATCCTATCAAAGTCCTACACAGAAAAACATTTGTAGGGACAGAAAACTTAAGGAAACAATTAGGTCGGTTATTGGCAAAAATCTTTAAAAATCGAAGAAGAGATGACAGAGGTGATTCTAAAGACAGAGGCTACCTGGCAATTTCTCTTTGTTTACAGAGCGGTTTGGGAAGTAACCACGAAAGAATTTCAAGCACCATGTACATTATATCTCTTCATATTTGTTTTAAAAAAAATTAAACCTGGTGGACAATTCTAAGCCACGGTCTGAAACCCGGCCTTAGATAAATTTAAATAGGTCTGGTTTAGCTACACAACTTCTGTCTTCTGTGTGACACCCCACCCATCGGTTTCCATGCCACCCAATCCCTATGGCCCCAGACTTCTACCACCTTCCTGTTCGCTGCCCACATCCACATACTTTGAAAAGCTTAGAAATTCAAGCTAAAGAACTAGTAAATTTAAAGTTTTTAATTCTTTTCTAATTTTGGGATAAAATAGGGTTCAGGACTGTAAAATCTATTTAGGCATTATGTTTCTACAGGGAAATTCAGTCAGGGGTAGCAAAAAATAATTCTGGCCTGCATACCTGCATTTCTTTCCTATACTTTGTTTGTTTGTTTTTGTTAAGGAAGATGAAAAAAATAAATACATCTGTTAGGGAACTGCACTGATGAATTCTTTTATTTTTCACAGAGGTACCCATTTACAACAATAATATTAACCATAACTGGATAGGGGAGATAAATGGATTTTGTTTCTGAAATCCTTAAGTTCAATATAATTTATTGTTTTGTTGTTGTTTTCAACCCTCATCCCAGGATATATTTTCCCCTCATTGGTTTCTAGAGACAGTGAAAGGGAGGGGGAGAGACAGAGAGAGAAACATCCATGTGAAAGAAACACGTCTATTGGTTGCCTCCTGTACTCGCCTGGACTGGGCCAGGGATCCAGCCTGCAACTGAGGTACCTGCCCTTGACCAGAATGGGACCCAGGACCCTTCAGTTCGTGGGCCGACACTCTTAACCACTGAACCAAACTGGTTAGGGCTCAATGTAATTTATTGGTTGATTAAGCTGGTTTTCCCTGAAAATCTTGGCGATCCCCCTTCTATCTCCAGGAACTAGACACGAAGATGTCCTTGCTAGCATCTTGTCCGTTGTCCCTTCCTACACTTGGGCTTTCCTTCTGTAGGGGGCATGGAGAAATAGAAATCAGACAGAACAAAGGTAACAGTCATGGGAGAAGCTTCAGACAGATATTTTTATAAAAGAAAGTGGGGCCAGAAGCAGACCCAGCCAAATGGCTCTAAATTCAATCAGCTGCCTGTCTACACAGCAGGTCCCTTTTCCATACCTTCTGGGGGAGGTCCAGGGGCAGATGCAAGACTTTTGCCTGATCTTCTTTGATAAGTTTTATCTTTGCTCTTTGTCTCTGTGGTGTACCTTCTTCCTCATTCCCCGCCTGCATCTGTCTGTCTCTCTCTTTCCTCCTCTCTCTCTCTCCCTCTCTCTCTCTCTCTCTCTCTCTCTCTCTCTCTCTCTCACACACACACACACACACACACACACACACACACACATGCGCGCGCGCGCGCGCGCGCGCTTGCTCAGCATTGTTGCCTCTTTCTCTCCACAAGGCACAGGGCACAAGGCTTCACTTTGCATCTACTGCTTGGCACATGCTAGATTTTTTCACTTTGCCTCCTTTTCTTTTCTTTTCTTTTTTTAAAATATATTTTTATTGATTTCAGAGAGGAAGGGAGAGGGGAGAGAGAGATAGAAACATCAATGATGAGAGAGAATCATTGATTGGCTGCCTTCTGTACGCCCCCTACTCGGGGATCCAGCCCGCAACCCCAGGCATGTGCCCTTGGCCGGAATCGAACCTGGGACCCTTCAGTCCACAGGCTGACGCTCTATCCACTGAGCCAAATCAGCTAGGGTTTGCCTCCTTTTCTAAGCACGTGTATGACAATGAGATGATTACAGATATAAACCTTTAAATAATAATGACAAACCTTGTTCCAAAAAGTAGAGCGAAGAGTGACTGTAGTATGTGTTATGGTCATAAACATAGTTTTTTTATTCATTTTAAAGGTGAGATCTCTGTCTTTCGAGGGCAAGTGTTTGATGGCCTTTGGATCTACAGAGAACCGAAGGAATAAATGCAAGTGTGTAAAAATAGGCTCCTGTTTTTGACACTGAACCAGTGGGTATTTCACAAGAGGAGTAGGTACATCTCCCATGATTTTCATTTCCAGTATAACGATCATCTCAGAGAATATGCTTACTAGCTTTCCTAAAGAGACAGTTGTTACAGCGAAGGCTGTTCACCCTTTCACCCTTTATTTGTCCTGTTAAGGGAACCCTCCTTGGCAGCAGCGGAAGCTGGGTTCCTATTTAGAAAATTGCTCAGGATTTTCCCTCCTCAGCTCCAAAGGGAAAGAACGGATTCTTATCCAGTATCTTTTTCTTATCCAGTATCTTTTCCTCTCTCTCCCCGCCCCCTTACCCCCCGTGCGTTCACATTTTATTTTCAGAACCACTGTGAGTGACTCAGAGAGACTCTGGGTCAGCAATTCTAAAATCAAACAAACCCAAATTCCACAGTCCATACAGGGTGGAGCAAAAGTAGGTTTACGGTTGTTCATATGGAAGATAATGCACTAACGGATAAATAATAGCACAAGAATAAACTGTATCACATACTCACTACTGTAAGCCTACTTTTGCCCCTTGCTGTATGTAATATTATATTGTAAATAACTGTGCGTGTGTGCGTGCGTGTGTGTGTGTGTGTGTGTGTGCGTGTGTGTTTGTAAAAAATGGGAGATTTTGCTCAGTATCAGGAGTGTCCCCATGTATATGCGTGTATGGGGTTGAAATTCAGGGGATTCTTCAGTAACACCTGCGTTTCACTTTTTGTGTGTGACTCTGACAAGCTCCCCTAAATGCCTTCGGGTGCAGTCTCTCCTGAAAGGTGAGGGGTCTGGGCTCCCTCTTCCCTTCTAGTTCCCGAGCTGTTTTATACACAACACCCCGCGGTGTGGAAATGCTGCCATACGATATGTTCACGGCACAGGCAGGTCTTCAGTGTTTTGCCCAAAGCGTATAATACAAACACAGCGTATGTCTTCAGTCACACTCAGTACGTTGTATTAAATCCTTAACACGAAGCTGATCTAGACTCACCTTCCTCCTTCTATTTGAGCCCGTAATTACCGCATTCGCCGGCGGTGGGGTGGACTCCCTCCCTGCCCTCACGTCGGTCACAAGGTGTGACCTAACCCTCCCAAGCTGTGCAGCACTCAAAATCGCACTGGGGCTGAAAAATGCCAAAACAAACATGTTTTTAACAGATTCAGGGAAAGCAGAAATAAAGTGGTGTTTTCCCCAGGAAAGTGTCCGCACTGTCCAAAGCCAGTGACGGCAGGTTTTCTCCGGCCTGGCCTACTGACCAGCAAATGGAAGCACTTCGCTCCAAAGAGAAGCCCGAAGGGGCTGGCAGGGAGGCCGGGCGGGCTGGGCTCCACGCGGCGTGCTTGCTGCGGTCCGGGTCCGGGTCCGGGTCCGGGTCCGGGTCCGGGTCCAGGCGGAGGCTGTGCTCAGATATCAGGCTCTCCCCTTCCAAGGAGCGAGTCTCTTGAACGATGTTCCTTCGTCCACTCAGCCAAGGGATGCTCTGTTGTCTGAACAGCCACACCTGTCCTCCCGCGGGGCCCAGCGTCTGGTTGGAGGAAGGGAACAGCTACATAATTTGTCTTATGCCCTGGTTCGTGCCCGAGCTAGAAGCCGCTTGGTGCCTCAGTATCCACGGGCATTTATATACGTGGAGATTCCTCACACAATAGGCAAAAGGGCGTTTTCCGCATGCTCGTGTGGGCAGAGATCACAGACATTTCTTCTAGGTGTTATCAGAGCAGATTTTAAAAACGATATATTTGTAAAAGTATTTTGTAAGAAAGATACGTTGGGAGGGAAACGTAAAGATGCAAACATAGTTATATAAATAAGTCAGTGATGTGCCTTAGGTCTGCACTTGTTTTATTGATTCTGCAGGTAACCCAGAGTTCACTGTAAAATGCTTTTTTTGTCTTTATTGATTAAGGTATTACATATGTGTCCTTATCCCCCCATTGCTCTCCCCACCCCCCCCCGCTCATGCCCTCACCCCCCTGGTGTCTGTGTCCACTGGTTAGGCTTACATGCATGCATACACGGCCTTTGCTTGATCTCTCCTTCCTCCCCCCACCCTCCCCTGCCTTCCCTCTGAGGTTTGACGTTCTGATCGATGTCTCTCTGTCTCTGGATCTATTTTTGTTCATCAGTTTATGTTGTTCATTATATCCCACAAATGAGTGAGATCATGTGATACTTATCTTTCTCCAACTGGCTTATTTCGCTTAGCATAATGCTCTCCAGGTCCATCCAAGCTGTTGCAAGTGGTAGGAGTTCCTTCCTTTTTACAGCAGCGTAGTATTCCATTGTGGAGATGTACTACAGTTTTCCAATCTACTCATCTGCTGATGGGCACTTAGGCTGTTTCCAAATCTTCGCTATTGTAAATTGTGCTGCTATGAACATAGGGGTGCATATATCCTTTCTGATTGGTGTTTCTAGTTTCTTGGGATATATTCCTAGAAGAAGGATCACTGGGTCAAATGGGAGTTCCAGTTTTAGTTTTTTGAGGAAACTCCATGCTGTTCTCCACAGTGGCTGTACCAGTCTGCATTCCCACCAGCAGTGCACGAGGTTTCCTTTTTCTCCGTATCCTCGCCAGCACTTACCATTTGTTGATTTGTTGATTGCCATTCTGACAGGTGTGAGATGGTACCTCACTGTCCTTTTACTTTGCATCTCTCGGATGATTAGTGACTTTGAGCATGTTTTCATATGTCTCTTGGCTGTCTGCTGCCCTGATCTCTGGAGGCCACTTCTCTCTCCTTTCCTTTCCACAGCTCGCCTCTCCTATCCCAATGTACAGCTGGTTCATGCTCAGCAAATGCAAATTCATTGTAATATTAACATAGCTGGGAAGGCTAACCTAGTGCCCAAAATATACATGCTTTGCGAGCATAAGCAACTTTTGAATTGTCTTCTGTTTGGAATTTTCTCCCTCAATGTTCCTCTGCATTTATATAGGGAAATGACGATGGGCAGACATAGTGTGTGCACGTTTGTGTGTGCACGAAATGGATTGTGTTGTTCAGGAGCACCGTGCTGCAAAGGTCCACGTCTAATACTAAACATTGAAGCCATTCACTAAAACACACATGGGAAATCCCTCCTCCAACGGGATTCGCCCTCTTTTCCCAACTGCTCCACCTAAAAGGTCTCCCAAAGATATTGTTGAGTAAATGATGGAATGAGAGGACGGTTATGCAAGTGAAAGGTCGAATGGATGAGTTCTGTAGCAGCCGATGAGAGACTGTGCTGGTGGCCACCATCCAGAGTATGTATGCCTACCAAGAGTCCTTGGCTCCGCAAGGTAATGTCCTGAAGAGAGAGCTTTGAGGCGCCGTCTGGAGGTGATCCGATGTGCTCTTGCTGTTTGGAAGATGGGAGCCACTCACAGAAGGGGGAAGGTGATGACTTGAGGTTATGTGAAGCCCACTGTGAACAGAGGTCATGTGAATGAAGCCCACTGTGAGCACATGCAGGCACATGGCTGACGTGAGGAATTGGAAGAACCCAGGCTTACACTCGGTGGGCCACACCTAGTTCAGTGTAGAGACGTGTCACCGGAATCTAACTGAGCAACCTGTACATTGAGCCTTAGGTGAAGGGATGCAGGCCTGTACTTAGGCCAGTCCCCCCGATTCTCTGCCATCACTGTCATCATGTGATTCCGTCCTGAGCTGGGCAACTCACTCACATGGGAGCCTACTAGTTGCAATCTTACGATCCTAGATCACTCGTGGTAAAGTCCTTAGAAAATACACATTGACAGGGATCGAGACGGGAGTTTGAGCTCAGCAGCCTGTGGTTCTGCTTTTTTTTTGTTTTGTTTCCAGTTTTGCTGCCTTCCTTCTGCAGTACCAGCGGTATAAATCGACACATGTGGAATTTGCCAAATGGGAAGTCATCGAGACAGGAGCTGGCGTTCCCACTGGCTGCAGAATACCCTACTCAGGCTCCGCTCCCCGAAACCTGCCAGACAGGCTCTCCTCCTGGCAGAAGAACAGAATTCTCAGGGTCCCTTTTCCCTTCTGGCTCTCCCAGAACTTCCACTCCCAGGAAGGAAAGAACCACACTCTTTGCAAAAGACCGAGCTGCTCATTTGACTATGTAAAATACATCTCTATGCCACAATCATCATTGTAATAGGAGTCTATAATAGGAGTAATCACTTCCTCTTTGTTTCATCAGCTGAACTTCTGATGTTCTTTGACAAGTAAAGGGAGGGCTTTGTAGAAAAGAAAACAAGTTTCTAGTAGAGTTTATTGGGGGGTGGGGGAGGGGGTGGAAAGGCAGGTTTGTTTTATTTTAATCCTGTTTATTTCACTTTATCTCTTTCCAATTCTGGTAAGGAAATAAGTAACTGTTGTCTTAAAAATTAAATGTCATGATGTTTTAATTTCATTGGCTTCTGATAAACAGCTTGCTGCTGAGGACGAAGGCTGCTGGAAGGCTCTCAGAATCGGGCCCCTGGTAGCCAAGAACTGTGTGAGCAGGACCTCAGCCTTGATGTGGGTTGGATCATGATTTGAGTCTGAGGCTAAGCTGCCTTCTTAGCTCCTTCAAAAAACATAATCCTTATTTAAGGGGGATTGATGTTGTGTCATCACCATTCAAGTGCTTACAATAAGTGGTGAATAATCTGGGAGTGTGGTTGAGGGTTGCCTGTGCTGGCATTGTATTAAAGAAGTAGCTGGATATAGTCTGTATATTTGTATGAAAATGAGATCAAGGATTCTCCAAAATCAAACCAAACTGAACTGCCCACAGCCCTGTTTTGATAACTAAATGACAGATGATTTCTGTTATTACTTCTGTCACATACTTAATATCCCTAATAAGGAAAGTGTGTTTTGGAAGCTGTTTTTTGATCAGGGCAATGGGAAGTTCTACATGTGCTACTAATGAACGACCTCTAACTATTCAGAGAGGAAGGGTGGCAGGTCCATGCACGGTGTACACAGTGTGTCCAAGAGTATGGAAGATGGACTACAAAAATTACTCCAGGTGAATGTCCCTGTTTTCCACATTGTTTCATGTACTGAGGTCTACACTGCTGATCACCTCAAATTGTGTCCCCGGCAAGGACTCATCTTCATAGATCACTACAGCACCACCAACCTCCACGGCAGAAGGCCACCCGATGAACTCGAGGAGGTAAATTCTTACCTTCCAACCTGGGCCCAACTTTACCCAATGGTGTTTTTTGTTTTTTTTAAGAGGGATCGCTTCTAGTGAATTAAACTTTATGCTGTTTGAAATTTTTTATCAGAAAATAAACACGGACTCAGTGAAAACATATTAATGTGTTAAAATAAACTTTCTTCATATTTGTAAAAAAAATAAGGCACTCTCTATACATCTGTCTTAAGTGGAAGAGTTTCACATGAGGGGATGAATAATATTATCATATTTTTCAGGATGTTACATGTTTATTCCCCAGCTTAAAAACGTGTGTATAAAAATCATCCATTATTGAGAACATATTAAACAATTACAGTTGCTTCATCAGAGAGTTATGAGAACACATTGTTCCCGCTCCTTTCTGGAAAGTGATGTGCCTTTATTCCTAGTGATTCTGAGAAATTAGGAAAAAATGCCAAATTTCATTTGAGGTAGGCAGATGTACTCACACAGAACGTTGGCTTTTGAATTAGTTGTCATCGGCTGCTACTGGTTTTCAAAGGCCTGCCCTCTAAACCATTCGCAAGAGGGTATCTCATGGAATCTAATTTAGAGGTAGGAGAGCAGGAAACCAGGGGGGTATTAGAAATTTGGGGGTCTTACCAATCTTACCATGGCTGAACTTAAAATACATAGCTTTATATTGTCACTGCAGTCAATGCCCACAGAGATTCAAAAACCACTAATGTACTCCGTGAGACTCTTTATGGTCAACTAAACAAGACCCAATTAGCAAGTCGTACTGTGTGTCATATTTACAGGTATACCTTGACTTGGTTTTATAAGTTGTATTAAATACTTGAATCATTGTACAGTTGCTCAGGTAGGAGAGTACAAGAGTTTGGAAACGAGAGAGAGAGAGAGAGAGAGAGAGAGAGAGAAACACTATGGTACCACACAGTGAGAATATACACAGAGGGTATAAAGACCAGTAATGGTTTAGAAGAGTGTTCATAGATTTATGTCCTTCCCCCACACTTTGGAGAACCCCAGAAGAGAATGAATGGTGACATTGTGTTGTTTGAATGACATTGGCTTCAACAAGCAATTCTAGACAATCAGAGAAAGGGTCCTCAAATTTGGGGATGTATTGAGTAACTCCAATTTGGTATGCCTACAGATATAAACATATCTATTGATGGTAAGAATTCAAACAAAATATATGCATATCCCCAATGGTATTTTCCTCATCTAATCTCTGAAAACCAGATATTGTTGTTGGTATAGTCTTCATTAATTTAGTGCCAAAGTTCATGACAGTTGGTTTCCATTGCATGAGGCTGAAAATGCCTTAGGGAGCTTGGGAAATGCTTTCCCTGATTTTGAATATTATACCTACATAGTTCAAAGTGCCTTTATATTTGAGGTTAAATAGCAACATACCTTTCTCCTAGAAGAGTCTCAAAATCTGCATGATGTCACCCTCTGAAATGAGGCAAGGGAGACAAGGGACAAGTTATAACAATACTGATAAATGGTTTTTCCTCTGAGCATTACATTGTTTTTGTTCTGGCATATTTCACTGGCTGGCCCACTTCTCAGGGAGTGTTTTTAGTTCGCAAGTGAAAGGAGTAGCCTGGGAACTGGCCTGTACCTATACCAATATTTTTAAAACGCAGGACCTCTATTCTGGCTTTTTTCATGTTGTCAATGCACAAGACACTGGACTAATGTTGTTTATGACAGATGTGACTTATCCCACTCCTCAGAAGAATGAGCATTAATTCTGAAGCATGAAGAACAGAATCAATACTAGCTTTGGATATACTCCCATCATTGGGTGGTTTATGAAGTCACAATCCTTGTCTATCCTGCCTCCTGTGACTCTGACCTTCAATGGCAGAAGTGTTGTAAGGAAGCGTATGACTTGTCAGCAATTAAGATTATACTATTAACATCTCCAATTCATTTTTGCCTCATGGAACAAAATGTGAATGTTGTGCTTGTTGATTTGTCAAAAATGGGATTCATCTCTTCTCCTTTGCCAAAGTGGAGACAATTTATTTTCTTGATTCCTCTATCTGCCCCCAAAGACTATTGAGTTTTGATAAATAGAGGCTTTGCCAAAATTCAGTCCAATATATGAGATGAATTGGAAAACACTTTACTTGGAAGTTGTCATAAGGAGAAACATTGAAATACTTAAGTTCTTTTTTTTTTTTTTTTTTTTTTTTAAGTAAGCAGGGTATAGATGAATGTGTTCTGCTCTTTCTGTGTCCACTAGACCAGTGGTCGGCAAACTCATTAGTCAACAGAGCCCAATATCAACAGTACAACGATTGAAATTTCTTTTGAGGGCCAAGTTTTTTAAACTTAAACTTCTTCTAATGCCACTTCTTAAAAATAGACTCGCCCAGGCCGTGGTATTTTGTGGAAGAAAGAGCCACACTCAAGGGGCCAAAGAGCTGCATGTAGCTCACGAGCCGCAGTTTGCCGACCACTGCACTAGACTAACTTTTAGCCCTGTGCGGAAAGCATTTGCTCCTCTTGTACGTCTGAAACTTTATGAATGCTAAATATTTGTTGAATAAATCATTTAATTTTCAGCTAAATCAATAGAAGCTGATTATCTACACCAGGTGTTGGCACACATTTTCCTCAAAGGGCAAGATGGTATAATAGCTTTCATGGGCAACAAATAGTCTCTATCACAACTATTCAGCTCTAAAACAGTAACTCAAAGACACCATGAACAATATGTAAACAAGGAAGTATGGGTGTGTTTCAGTAAAGTGCTATTAACAATAACAGGCCATTTGACCATGCAGGTCCCTGATCTACAGATACATAAGACTGGAAGAATGAATACTTCTGGGTCCTTGAAAATCTTACTCTCATAACTCCGATGGAGAAGTTTTCAGAATAGTACCCTGAGGCACCGCTCATCCTCAACATTTGCTCACCTAAGGAAAGTCCTTTTGAGGAAATATTTTCTAATTGGATGGTATCTAAAAGATATAGTCCATACATAAGGATAACTATTGCCCAGAAAACAACACGTTTTTCTATAAAATATTAATTGTAATTAATGTTCACAAATTTCTACGTTCTGTGCTTTGTTGTGTCAAAGCCAAATGACCACATCATTGAGTGAGTTTACTAGTTAAGGCTGAACCCTGACACAGGAGATGCCCCAGAAACACCTGGGATGGGTGTGACTCCTGCTCTCTCTTTCCAAAGGAACTCCATCTGAAAATGGACAAAGTCTGATGCAAATGAGAAGTCACGTTTGATTGTATCACTGTACCTATTTGATAACATAATGAAAAGGGGCAGTTAGAGGCAAAGTAAAATTTCCACTCTGGTTATTTCTCATATAAAGAATCTTCTACTCGAATATCCATCAAGAAGACAGAAATACAGGAGAGAAGGAAGGAAGGAGGGGAAGGGAAGAGAAGAAAAGGAAGGAAAGGAGGGAGGGAGGGAGGGAGGGAGGGAGGGAGGGAGGGAGGGAGGAAAGGAGGGAGGGAAAAGGGAAATAAGGAAATGCTATCAGCAAAATCCTTTTTGTTGTAAATTTATTTCTATTTTCTAGAGGTATTTTTGGACAGGTGAGTTAGGAGATAAAGAGAGTATAGATAGCTAGGTCTTCACATTTAAATTATTTTTTTAAATGTTCTATTGCAAAAGAAAATGTATTTGGTGTAGCAGACTGGAGTTACAAAATGCCATTGTGGAGCAACTTTTTATATATGACGCTAATATCAGCAATGTCATGTGATTCATAGTAATAGAATATTTGCGTGAAGCAATGTACAAGTAATGCTGATGCGAAGAGGATATCGTATTTAGAAAACCCCAAACACTCTGTCATTCTAAAGGGAGCACAAACTGTTGGGAAACGTTGAGAAAGCAACCGAATACATGTGACCCGACGGTTTGCTAAAACAGAAGACCACTACCAAGGCTGACAGGTGAACCAAACTGCAGAAGGAGAGCAAACACCATTGCCCTGTGAAGCATGTTTCTTCAGAACCACTGTCACTTGCAATGGCTTATGAGCTCTAGGACTGACGAGATCTGTGCAAATGTGTGTCATTCCGGGCCACATCTATTTGCCCATGAAGCACCAAGAGCTTTTCATACAGAATTCTGTTTTATCCCTTTCTGAACTTGAAAGGGTTAGAACATCAATACCAAATCCCATTTCCTTTCTTAGATGCCTGCCAACAAATGAGCTTCTTTGCCTTTGGCTATAAAAGCTTTGCTGAAGAAATTCTAGTTTGAGGATAACTGGAGGCCCAAGAAGGGTCTGCGGGCTTAAGACATGGAGAAGTTCCTGAGTTGAAAAGGAAGTTTGGCAACGAGGAAGGCTGCAGAGGTCACCAAAAGACAATGGCATTGGCTCTAGAGCAAAATCATGACACTGAGTTCATTATACTGTCTTCTCTTCTGGAGCTAACCCTAAATCTATGCAATTCAGAGAAAAGGTGCTGATCACAATAAAAATGTTTTCCAATTATTTTTATGTGTCCCTCAGGCCTTATATATCTTCCAAGTACTAGCGATAGGTCCATCTTTTTAAAAACGTAATTTATTTTTATTGATTTCCAAGAGGAAGGGAGAGGGAGAGGGAGAAAGAGACAGAAACATCAAGGATGAGAGACAATCACTGATCGGCTGCCTCCTGCATGCCCCCTACTGGGAATCCAGCCCACAACCCAGGTGTGTGCCCTTGACCAGAACTGAACCTGGGACCCTTCAGTCCATAGGCTGCCGCTCTATCTACCAAGCCAAACAGGCTGGCGCTAGAGGTCCATCTTTAACCAACAGAAAACTTTGATCCAACTCACCATGTCACATATATTTCTTTTCAACCTGAGAGCCGGATCTCAATTTAGATTAGAATTTTCAAAGGAATCAGTCCTTTATGCATATTGGGAACCCAGCTATCATTCTTTATTAATGTACTGATTTTAATAAATCCTCTACAGTAATTTAAACCTCATCTGGATAAAATCTTTACTGATATCTTTTTAGTCACTTACCATAATTAAGTAAGGAATCTATTGCTGTCTTGCCAAAGCTTACTTGGGGAGCTGAGTAAGCCTTTTACCCCTTTACATAAGTGCTTGAAATAATGTTGTGCTTCAAGTGTTTTCTTGGAGTAGAAAATAGAATTGAGATTTATTGAGAGAAAGAGAGAGAGAGAAAGGGAGGTACTGTTATCCCTCAGGTAGACTCTGAAACATCCACAAATCTTCCTGCTCCTTTTCTCGCCTGAACTTTGAAGGCTGCTGACCTTACAGAAGTGGAGAATGACAGGCACCCACCGAAACTGAGTGGCTGGTGTCTGAGCGATGTCCACACATTCTGAAGGCGCATGTCACAATAGGAAGAAAAGAAAGAGCTTCCCTCCGGGCATTTCTATTTTAAAGTAATGCCTCTCTGCCCCTCGGAAGGAAGATATTTAGAGCACAGTAAATTAGTCATAATGGAAACTCCGTTAATTGAATGGCATGGAAAATGGCCTGGGGCTGCCGGGGAAGAGACAGGGTGATCTCATGCCACCCGGACGGCCCGGCTGTCCACGACTCTCAAATCCAGGACTCGGAACCCGCTTGAACTCTCATAAACTGTATTTGCAAACATAGTCCAGAAGGAGTGCCAATCGTCTCAGTGAAATAAAAACACGCCACCCAGAAAATGAACCAAAGGCACAGGAGGTACAATGCGAAGGGGTTCCTGTCACGTTCCTTTCTGGCAGTCTCTTGGGAGATATTGAGGAAGAATCCATATAGAGTAAACACACACACATGCATGTCTTGAAATAGATGCAAATGTAAAATGTTTCTGGTAGAGGGATGGGATTTTTCAGAACTTTGAATGAGTTTGAGATTCAGAAGTTTAAATATGTTTTTTTAAATGTAAGGATGGATTCTAATGCCTCCCTCTCGTCCTATTTCTGCAAGTTCTGGGAGCTGGTTTGGCTAGAACTCTGTCCTGGCCACTGTGAGGAGCTACACACTGAAGCGATAAGCCCTGCTCAGAAATTGTATGTGCGTGCCAGGAAAACAAAATTTAGAAGGAACTATATCATTTATGTCATTTGATACACACACTCAATCACATCCATACACACCCTAGAACACAGACAAAAGAAAATGCATCCCTGGCCCGATAGTTCAGTTGGTTAGAGCATTGTCCCCTTATGCCAAGGTTGCAGGTTCGATTCCTAGTCAGGGTGCATACAAGAATCAACCAATGAACGCATGAATAAGTAGAACAAAAGATGGATGTTTTCCTTTCTCACTTTCTCTCTCTCGTAAAAGGAGTTCTAAAATCAACTCTAAAATTTTTTTTAAAAAGAAAATACAGAGCATCCCAATATATATCTTAAAAGAGAAGTCTATTGTGCATGTTGAGAAGCTACATCCTGCCCTAACAGGTTTGGCTCAGTGAATAGAGCATCAGCCTGTGGACCGAAGGGTCCCAAGTTTGATTCCGGTCAAGAGCATGTACCTCAGTTGCAGACTCCTCCCCGGCCCGGGACCTGGTCAAGCTTGTACAGGAGGCAACCAATCGATGTGTTTCTCTCACATCGATATTTCTGTCTTTCCCTCTCTCTTCCACTGTCTCTAAAAAATCACTGGAAAAATATCCTCGGGTGCGGATTAAAAAAAGAGAGAGAGAAAGAGAGAGAAGCTACATCCTTAGAGAACCTGACATTACGTAACGTATGATGTTTACTCTTATTTATATTTATTATGTAATATATTTTATTTACGTATGATGTGTTATAGTGCAATGTTGCAGCTTATTGACTAATCTTGCTCAAAAGTCTTTCGGGCGCCCTAGTTATTGGGTCCTGAGGACAAGGAGGGCAGGGATCTGGTCCACCACAGGGGCTGCCCGGCGTTGGTCCTAGGGGTCCTCATTTCACAGGAACAGAATGGGGCAGCATCAAAGATGAACGGCTGCTCTTTGTTGTCACTGTGACAAGAAAGACTTGTAAAGAGGGAATTCTGAAGGCACCAAAGGGTTCATGTATCTGGTCTGCAATGATGGAATCTTGCAAAGTCCACTGGTTTTTTAGCTGTGTCTGAAGTGTGTGTGTGTGTGTGTGTGTGTGTGTGTGTGTGTGTGTGTGTGGTGGGGGGATTGTGTGTCACAAGAATCATAAAGACCTTTGAACAGGACTTCCAAAATCACCAACCCAGAAACTGTGGTCTTTGTGTTTGATCGGTCATAAATTATGAAGCCAATGAATTTTGACCTGACAGCTCACCAGCCATTTGAATCCCACTGTATTATTATCACAATGGCTTTCAGCATACACTGGAGAGCTTGCTAAATATTTATCCAGATAATTAATGGCTCATTCAGTAACAGATGAGTCACTACCATTCAGCGCAGCAAAGTGCTTAGGAGTTTTGTCTCTAGAGTAGGATACACTCCGACAATACTGTGTCTCCTTGTATTCAAGCTTACCACATGTAAGGGAGTGAAAAAGTTTAAATATCACAATCCCCCTATCTGCAAAAGTAGAATAGCAAAAAACAGCTAAGGCATGTAATGTACCTGACAGTGATCGGTACATGTTAACCACTGTTTGTTGTTGTTTACAATACCATCATCATTATGCTCACTACCGTTCGATACAACCAATGTTATTTATGTACACTTCTGACTGCAAATAAATTTCCTTATATTGAAATCTGGTTCCTTAAGATTTCTTCCCATTAATTTTAATTTAATCCAGAGAAAGAGAGAGAGAGAGAGAGAGAGAGAGAGAGAGAGAGAGAGAGAGAGAGAGAGAGAGAGAAGGAGAGAGGAAGGGAGGGAGGGAGGAAAGGAAGTAAGCCAGTCATTTAAATTTAGTTATTAACA
Organism: Corynorhinus townsendii; assembly: GCA_026230045.1. NCBI lineage: Eukaryota > Metazoa > Chordata > Mammalia > Chiroptera > Vespertilionidae > Corynorhinus > Corynorhinus townsendii. The sequence continues at coordinate 6,684,394 of JAPDVU010000009.1, forward strand.
TGTTCCCAGTACAACTTCTCTGTTTCTGCTCTGCTCCCAGTCAACCCCCAAACTTGAGAGAGAGAGAAAGGGAGGAGGGCAGGAGGGGTGGTGGGGAGGGTGGCGGGGGAGAAGAGACCTAGTCCGTTAGTCTGTTATACTGGCTGAAAGTGCCCCTGTTCTACCAATATTCTTTAACTGGTATGATCACTTCACTCTTCTGTTTCCCCTTTTCTGATGGTGCTGTGGTTTTTCTGCTTGTCTTTATGGAAGAGTTACCCTGCATGAAACCAATATTTTCAGATGTTCTGACGTGTTCAAAAAATACTTATGGAAGGTGGCAAAGAGCCTACCTAGGAAGAGATTAATCCATTGTAAACTCTGGCCATTGTTATCCTATCCACAGATCTGTTTCTTTTCCATCTACTCTCTGTGTGTGTTTAGTTGTTGGAGATAATGTTAGCGGTTAGGGTTCTTAAGATAGAATGGTCATGAAAATGCATATGCAGATAAGTAAATGGGTAATGGGGATGTATGTTGTGGATGAGTTTGATGGAGAGATTTGTGCCCTTGCGTAAAATAAAGAGGAATAGCGAAGTCCCTGTATAATTTATTGGTTCAGTTCAGTGGTCAAGAACATTCTAAGAATGATATGGAGGACTTAAAAAAACACAACACTTTAATTTTAGTTACTTAGGCAGCAAATATTTTTTCATGTTGAAAGTTTGTTGTGATTTATTAGAATCCAAAACATGTTAGAGACATGAAATGAGGTGACACTACACTATCAGATCCCCACATACAAGAGGAACTGCATAATGTAATATACTTCCTCAGTGCTTCTGCACCCAATCATTGTAGCCCAGTTAAGAAGCAAAGCTTAAAATAGTATTTCTAATACAATCTGATGTTGTTTAGAATTATTCTGAATAATTACATGACAGATGTGTATGTGTGTAAATATGTGTGTATTGAAAATTAGTGGCGCTTACCAAGCTATTACTTTCATTTCTCTGTGAGAAGCTGATTACAGAACCCTTTTGTATCCTATGCTGTTTGAATGTTTGACTAGTAAGTAGTAATGAATATATTGCTTTTGAAATGATTGCTTTTGTAATCAGAAGGGAAAAACAAACCAATAACAGGGAAGGCTTGATGTGCCTGTATCTGTAAGGCAAGGATTCCACGCCCCCGCTCCCCCCCTCCCCCACTTAACTTAGCATTTATCAAAGGAAGAGCAACCTACATGCTGATGTGTATTACTACCTACAGGCCAAACCTATTAACCATTAACGTCCTTATACACTATAAGGAGGTGGGCCATGCAGTGGGTGCCATTCCATCTTAAAACAAACATATCCTAGCAGATCATGGTTGGTGCACAGCCTACACATTTTGGAACATGTGTAATGATTTCAAAGCCAAATGGTACAGGAAGGAAAAGTCACTTTCAACTGCTGAGCTCTGGCCCAGGAAATATCCGGGGCAACAGAAAGACAGAAGAACAGGGAGTCTCCAAGCAACTCGAGTTTCCTTCCACACATCCCTCCATAAAGCTTAATGAGCACTGGTTATCACCTCCACTTGAGAGACACTAGCTCAGTGGGAACAGGGTGTTCTGGCTTCTGCAAGGAGTGAATGAAGGGATCATAACGCTGGGTGACTCTGAGCCTGAGGCAAGCATTGCGATTCACAGGAAAGGTCCTGTCTCTACACTGAGGATAACAGGGTTGAATGAACAATAAGGAGACCGAGTCCCTACTACCGACTTTGAAATGATTTCACTCATCTGACCTTCTACTGGGCCACCTGCCCTGAAGACTGTCATTCGTTTGAAGGACAAGGCACGTTTCTGACGGCGGCAAGATTATTGAATGGGGAGCTGGACTGTCCAGGTTCAAATCCCGCCCATGTGCAACAGCGAGCAAGTGACTTCAGCTCTCTGCATCTAAGTTTTCTCATCTTTTAAGTGGCAGTAGTCACAGTGTTTAGCTCATCAGTTGCCACGAAGATTAAATGAGTTAATATTTGTAAACATTTATGACAAAGCCTGAAACATAATAAGAGCAGTATAAGTATTTATAATTTTTTTTTAAAAAAAGTACACACCTTAACTGTTTTTGGCATTGATCTGAACCCTGAGAATTGGGGCCATTCCTTAGTTTTCAAATAGTGTTATCTTAAAAATTCAGACAAAGTTATGTAAGGTTACAAATAAGGAAACAATTCTATTCAAGGAAAATCATTTCAGTAGAGAAAGCACTGGGTTTCATAGCCAAAGTGGGAGATTATTTTACCCCGAAAAGTAAATGAGGGACATTCCAGGAAGAACAATAAACATATACTAACACACACAGACAACACATGCATGCAGGGACATGCAAAAGCAACCACTGTACTTAGAAAACATTGTAGCATGGACAGAATGAGGTGATCAAAACCGTTGGCTTCATGATAACCTCAATGTTAAGCGTTGGATTTTTTTTTATTGGCAATGAGCAGCCGTAGAAAGTTTTATTAAGAAGAAGAAGACAGAGGCAGATTTGTATTAAAAAACTAATAATGATATATGCATAGCCCATGGACACGACAACAGTGTGGCAATGGCCAGGGGGAAGGTTGGTGCGGGCTGGGTAGAGGTGGGCACAGGGGAGTATGGGGACATCTATAATAGTGTCAACAATAAAAAAAATTAAAATAAAAAAATAAAGACAGTTACTCATTCAAAATAATAATAATAAATCTGGCAGCCACACACAAAAATGTGCTAGTTGGAGTGGGACAGGAAGAACATGGAGGAAGTTGTCCAGCTGAGACGTGAGAGCCTATGTAAGACAGAGAAGGTGGGAGTGATGCAAGTGAAAAGATTCTTGAGATAATTGGGAGGTAAAGCTGATGAAATATGGTGACTGACTGAATGTTGAGGTGAAAGGAAGTAGTAAGGACAATATTCATCTTCCTAGTTGGGACAACTGGGGAATGAGTGGTTCTCTTAGGGAACAGTTATAGGATGAGACAGAAGGAAGCGAGAATTTGCTTCCCTTTGGATGTTGACCTGGAGTTGCCTAGACAACCTTATCTAGTGGAGATCTTGAACAGAAGGTGAAAGGTCATTTTAATCTCCAGGGAAAGATGAAGTTAAGGAACACAGATTCAAGAGTGACTACACACATGGTTGACAGAAGCCATTGAATGAATGAAATTAATCAGGGGAAAAATGGATAGAATGAAAACAGAGATGAAAGAACTCTGAGGGGGAAAAAAACATTTAAGGAATAGGCAAAAGAAGAGAATGAAGAGACCAAAAGAAAAGCTAGAAGTTAGAAATATAAAAATAAAGAGGTTTCCTATTTGTTTCTTTTTTATTCATTCAATTCAATTCATTCATTCATTCAATATTTAATGAGCACCATTATGTCCCATGACATGGGGATGCAGGGAGGGGAGACATGATGTAAGGGAAACGACCAACTTCTTGTTACCATGGAGCTTTAAGTCTATTACAAAAGATGATTTAAAACTATTCAAAAATAGCAAGTCGCAAGGTCACAGTCACACTTTTGTGCACCACTCTTATAAGACTTTAGATTAACACCCTTTCATCAGACCTAACCACACTTTGCTCAGCAGCTCTTTCCAAATCTGCTGCATGTTGATGGCTTCCCTAGCCTTGCTCGGTCACACTGAGCTTTGCCTTTCCTCCTGTTGCACATCATGTAGCACCATGTGTTTCTTTGTTGGTTGCAGAGTAGTCCACATGTCTGACAAATAACTTCGGTGTTTGAATATGAAATTAGGGCTTTCAACAGAGAGAAATGTTAATTGCATTTCACTGATGACACCCTAAGCTTATGTTCATCATTATAAAACATAGCAAATGCATATAATTTTCATAATGAACATAAAATTATTCATAACCCCATCACCCAGAGATGAGCACCAAAAACATTTTGGCATAGTTTTGGAAGGATTTCACACATGCACGTACACCCACACCCACCCACCCACCTCCACACACATACACATATGCACATGGATCTACTGTATTTGATAGTTTAATTATAGCTCTAACTCGGATCCACATTCTCTTTTTGCTTATGTGAAGAATTGTGAGGACACCTGAATTGTGCTGAGGTGGCAAACCATAGAGTTGAAGACTGGTGAAGTCATTCCCTAAATACAGTTGTTTTGTAAGAGGCAAAGCGAAAGAGATGGAATAGGTACCTTCATTACAGCTTTGCCCTCTAAATCTTCTTAGAAGCCGGGCCCTGTGGTTTTTAAAGGGTAAAAGAGGCCACCGCATTAGAGACACCGACAATGCTGATGCTATCTAATGAAGAACCGTGAACTGGAACATACGTGGCTAGATAATAGCTCTGTACTAATAGCTACACAACCAAGTTTTACAAAGTGAAAAATTGTGTTTATGGTCCTATCTATTAGGCAAACTACTTTGTAAAAAAAAAAAAAAAATTGCAAGTGACTTATTACAAATACATAATTCAAGCAAACTGGTTTTACATATATAGATGAAACCAATATCTCATCCTGTTAACTTCTGAAAAACTTAAAACCCTTTTGGGATTTTAGTCAGTAGAGCTTGAGATTTCTAGAGGATATGAAACACAAAGCCCTGGCCAAAATGCCACAGTAATTAGACTGCAAAGAGAATATGCCGTAGGAGGACAGCAAACGGAGGAAGTAAGAGGGAAGTGCCTGAGTGCTGATACGCTGGTCTTTTCCACTCACAGGATCTGGTTTGGGTTGAGTGAGAGGGTAAAGAGTGAAGATTCTGACTAATATTGAAAACACTTGACCCCTGAAAAATGGCTCTTTCGCTTTCTTTTATGTTAGCTTCTCCATAGGCAAAATAAGATGTTGACTTAATATTTTTATTTCAATAAAGAGCCACTTATGCTCAGGGTTCAAGGAGTGTCTGTTTGCTACAAAATTAGACAATGTGGTAGCCATGATTACTTCTACAGGTTATCAGACACAGTAAAAATTATCTGTATGGCCCAAGGGAAAGCGTTGATACTCTAATCTGTTCATATAAACATATTATCCTTTAGCTACTGTTTCAGAAATCGGCTGCATGAGCCACATTGTTGGGAGCCACATCCTGGGAGCAGTGAGTGGGACACAGGTGGTGGCAGAACACAGGTCTGGGTGTTCTCAGGACATGGATGCTCTCAGACACCCTTGGGTGGGTGTTCCAAGGTACTCCTAACTCCTCTCTTTACTTCTCTTCATTAAATTAAATAAAAAGCATGGATCATGTTTGGGGTTCCCCCTCCCCCCCCCCCCCAGAAGGAAACTACGTGGAGAAGTGTGAATTAAAAACTGTTAAATTTGTGCAACCGGATTAGACATTTCACAATAGGGTTTTATGTTTTCATGAACCTTTAAGAACTTCTGGTTTCCATAGGGCTGGAGCTGGCCTTTCTTGCTACTTTCTGGCACTTCCAGTCTGAGATAAAACCAGGAAGTGTGATTGAATATGAAAGCAGGTTAAAACAGAAAGAGTTTGACAAATGAAGTAGAAATTCTGATTTCTGACATAACTTCAATTATGGGACTGGGTAGATGTTTGAGAGGCTTCTGACTCTGTGGGAATCCCATGCACTCAATCTCTGCCTTAGAATACAAGTATTAAAATACTGTGCTACCCATAGAATACACAACACCAAGAGTGACCCTGATGTACATTGTGGACTTTGAGTCAATGTAATGTGTCCAGGTAGGTTAATCAATTCTAACAAATGTAACTCTGGCAGGGGGGTTGGTAATGGGGAAGGGTAGGCAGTATGAGGACGGACGGAAGGGTCCTGGGTTCAATTCTGGTCAGGGGCACATGCCCGGGTTGCGGGCTCGATCTCCAGTGGTGAGCGTGCAAGAGGCAGCTGATTAATGATTGTCTCTCATCTTTGATGTTTCTGTCTCTCTTTCCCTCTCCCTTCCTCTCTGAAATCAATAAAATATATTTAAAAAATACTATGATATATCTAATGGAGAATTTGTCTCTGGTGAGGATATGCTCATATTAGACTTAGAGAAAAATCCCCCCTCTAGAAAATAGAGTACTTAATAATGTAGATACTGCTAGACATACAAACACACATTTTTACTTTTTAAAAAATATATTTTATTGATTTTTTACAGAGAGGAAGGGAGAGGGAGAGAGAGAGAAACATCGATGAGAGAGAAACATCGATCAGCTGCCTCCTGCACGCCCCCTACTGGGGATGTGCCCGCAACCAAAGCACATGCCCTTGACCGGAATTGAACCTGGGACCATTCAGTCTGCAGGCCGACGCTCTATCCACTGAGCCAAACCAGTCAGGGCCACATTTTTATTTTCATGTTTCACAAATAAAGTAATAATTTGAAGGTTCATGTTAAATTAAGTACCAATGATCTAAAGACTTTTTTTTTCTTTTTTTTTTTTTTACAGTTGGATCCTGCCACAGAATTGGGCAACACATAGAGTATTCAACAGCTACAACCGTTTTCCGATAAGAAGCAGGAGTCTGGTCCACATTAAAAGTTCTCTTTCCCCCTCCCAATTTATAACGTATACTCTCAGGAAAGTATTTCTGATAACACTCTATTTTTTCCTTCGATGTTGTACATTTCGGGGGGGGGAGAATTCAAAGCCAGAGCCTCTAGCCCAGGCCACCCATGAAGGTCATTCAAGAAAGGCCCATCCCTGGCTAGTGGGGCTCAGTTGGTTGTGTGATGTCCAGGGACCCGAAAGGTCACTGGTTCGTTTCCAGTCGGGGCACACGCCCAGGTTGTGAGCTCTATCCATGTTTGGGGTGTGAAATGGAGGCAAACAGTCAATATTTCTCTCTCTTTCTCTCCCTCTCCTTTCCCCTTGATCTAAAATCAATAAAAAAAAAAAAGAATTTTTAAAAAGAAAGGCCCTACAGTACTTCACCTGTGTGATACAGCTCTTAAGTAATACACCCTTGGAGAGGATTTTTCACCAATGTGTTGCAATTTTAGGATATAATTTCCTTCGGATCCGCATGCAGTTAGGGAAGACAAGTTACCACCCGAAATAAGACTCCGTGTTTCTATAGCATCTGTTTATGACAGTGTGTATAAGTGAGGAGAGGCTCCGCCCCTGTATAGGACAAAGAAAAGAACATACCTTTTTGTGTGTTGGCTTTCTGAAAATGCAGCCAAATGAGAGAATGAGGAGGTGGAGCCCAATATAAACACAATGTCAGGGGGAAAAAAGAACCACCTACAAAAATCTTTCTTTAAAAAGCATCCTTCCCTAAAGAAGAGGCATCGCGCGTGGGCGCACTCACAGATTTACTACCTCTCCAGACTAGCCTCTGACAATGGCTTCGTCCAGGGAGAACCGTCAAACCTGGAGGTTAACAAAAATAACAAGCAGGTTATGATTCTTAGATACCTAGTGTTGTTCTAAATGTTCAGCAGAAGTTGGGTGTGATGGGGACATGCAATTCTGTTCCCAAGAGTTGCACTTTTGGGGAGTGATTTGAGAATCAACATTCAGAGATAGATAAGGTTAATCCCTGTTGAGTGCATGAGTCATTTTCTGCGTTTACTTATATTAACATCTTGAGATGGATATTGCTTTCGTTCCGCATACATATATATATATATACACTTTGTATATTATAGAAACATATATGTAGGTACACATGCAAATGTGTGTAGAATAATATTTTTAAATGCATGGCAATGCAAATTGAACAGGACACTTTTTCATTTGCAAGCTCCACAGCACATTGCAAGAGTGGATGCAGCATCCTGGACTCCTTGGCATTAAATATCACAAATACGTAGAAATAGCCTATAATCATTGTGAAATCCTAAAATACCCACACATATTCCCACCGCCCCATGGAGGCTGGTACGGCCCCAGATGAGAACCACTCCATGAACACAGGCTGAGAGGCAATCACTAGACTCTTCCCTGGTGAGGACCCGGTGGCCTGCTGTGGGCATCGCTGGTTAAAGCACCGTGTCTGTGCCCCACGGCCCCTTGCAGGGAGCTTCTCGCACCATCAGGAATGTGGTTGGCCAGAAATCCTCTTGCAAAGTTCTCAACTTACAGCGTTTGCCTTAACCAGTGCCTGAAGCTGACCCACTGTCTGTGCATCTCTGACATTGACAAGTGAATGGAAGAATAGAAAGCCAGACACAAAAGTTAACCATGGATCTTGTTCAAACTGTAAGGATAAATAAGTCACTTAAACTAAAAATAAAAATGTGAACCAAATAACTAATTACACCGTTTCTAACTGGATTGGCCTTTCGGTGATATAGACGGCAGTCATTTTTCCCTTGATCAACACTAACTTCATAAAAACAGATGCCACACTGTATATTGGAGTTGTCACACATTTGGCCTCCACTTAGCCAGTGTTTGAAAATCTCTTTGGCATGGGTCGTGTGATATTGTATCATTCACTCATTCCCAGACACCTTTCAATTGACCTCTGAAGAATTGTCCTATACTCGCCGCCTCTTTTTATTGAAACAAATGACTGGCAGTTGTATGACTCATACTATACATTGTGGCCAGGATTTGAGGGCCAGATACATGCACTTATGGGAAGTAGAAGTTAACATACAAGGTAGACAACACAGAATGTTTTCACCAAAGCCACCACCTTGTGGACAGAGAAAACAATAATATTAGTATTTTGCAACACCCTGCAAGCGAATAAATATGGCTCATATCAATCCAGATAAATCTCAAATAAGGAAATATCGCTTCACCCATTTAATGTATCACACAAATAGTGGCTGTGTAGAGTAAGCACAGCTATTAGTATTGATTTCACTCAAAAAGGTCTGGATTAAAAGGCCAGTTCACACAGTAATTATATAATTTTGAGCAAGCTTCTTAAAATCTCTTTGATTCGGTTTCTTTATGTAAAAAGGAGGGTGCTCCTACCTACTTCAAAGGTTATGCTGAGGATTAAATGAGAGCATATTGAGTATCACGTGTTCCTCCTAGTGTGTGGCATAGAGAAAAGTTGCTTTTATTTTTGTGTGTTTGTTGCTGTACGTTAAACATATTAGTTGACTAAATACAGCCAAAGTGGGGGTGGGGGGCGCGGGGGCTAGTTATCTCATTCCAATTACAAGACAACTCAGTAAAATTATTTTTTGTTTCATTTGTTTACACCTACATGCATCTGAGAGGTAACCTGATGTTTTTATTGTTGTAGAAATAGTCTGAAAAATAAAGAAAGGTGAGGCCGTTTATGAATACCCATGAACACAATGACTCCTGATGCCTTTTTCATGATTTCCTTTCAAACTTCAACCTCACTGAGACTCAAGTACCTGTTAGAGTTTGCTATAGCACATACGTAACTCCAAATTGCAATTTCCAGAAAACAGCGTTATCTTGACCTCGATGTACCATTTATTTAGTATTTAAGGTGATTTTATAAAAATGCCACAATGAGTCACTTCTCAGGGATGTTACTACTTTAGAAAGAGAAAATGTCAGAACTCCCTAAAATTCAGAAACATGTTATTGACCAAACTTTTCCAAGATCATGGTAGCCCTTTTCAAAAGTGTTGTGTTGTTTTTTTTATAAAAGTTTTCATAAGTTTCAAAGGTTGTCCAGAATTATCCTGAACAATTTAAGCTTTCCTGTCATTCTTTAAAAGGAAGACCTAAAGTTAACAAGATTGCCAAAAGCTGGCTCGGTGGCCTTGAGGACTCATTTTTCTTGCCATTAAAAATATTTATCTTGAGTTAGTTACACCAAGTCATTGTCTGGTAAACATAGGAGATGAAGGCTATTTGGTTAACACATATCTATATCCTGAGATACTGTGAGTCGTGACACACCAAACAGCTTAGATTTATTTGGCTTAATTAACAGAGGCATGGTCCTTACTCACGGAGCCTCAATTAATGACCCAAAGGATTTGCTTTCTTATAGTTGCTGGACTAATATAGGTCACTTAAGAATTACTTTTTTTAAAACTATGTTTTTATTGATTTTTGGAGAGAGAAAAACATTGATGAAAGAGGAATATTACCTTTCAGCTGCCTCCTGCACACCCCCTACTAGGGATTGAGCCCTCAACCCGAGCATGTGCCCTGACTGGGAATTGAACCAGCAACCTCTTGGTTCCTGGGTCAATACTTAACCACTGGGCCACACAGGCCAGGCTAGAATTACTTGGAATTCCATAGGGAAATTTTTTTACTCATTATGGATCCTAAATAATACTATCTCCAGAAGTAATCATTGCTATCACGTTGCTGCTGAACTTCAGAGTTAGAAGGTGACATTTCCTAATAGATGTTTCAGATTGGTACAATAAGAGGAAGAAAGATGTGACTGGGTCTTATTTGAAACAAAGAAGAATTCATTTCTAAAGGTATTTTCTTCCTCCTTCGATGGCCCCTAAGGAACCAATTTGTTACACAGATCTTTCTGGAAGGCCCTTCCAGAGCTCCAGGGACCGATGTGTTGGCCTGCAAGTCCAGATCATTAAATAAACACCTGCATTTAGCCATCTTAATCCTTTCAGACAAGGAATCTCAGTCCCTTCTATGGCTTTTCAAGAATCCATATTTCCTAAGGTTGAAAAAGCTTTTCATTGTCTCTCTAACTTTTAAGCCACTCATCATGGTATGTTCTGCCCCCTAAAAACATGTGTGATGATTACTCTAAACCTCTGGGATGGAAGTGGCAAGGAAGGCAATGATGGGCAGGCAGACAGGCAAAAGTGTCCAGCAGATAGATTTTCCCATCAATAAGGCAGACATGTAGCCTTGTCAGATGTAAGTTTCCCAGCTTCCTGGGTCAGTGAGGGATGGATGAGTCCATCAGAAAAAGTGTCTGTCCCAAGGATGGCAGATCAGTGGCACTGACCACCTGGTCTGGCTGGAAGTGGTTCTTTCATGACCTGGGGGAGGTGGTAGACCAGAAGGAAATACCTTCCCCTTGTCCTTTCCCTCTCCTGGGTGAGACTTGCAATTAAGACAGTCACAGTGGATCACCCAGGTTGGTGTTCATCCTCTTGGGTAAGTTTGAATGTTGGACATGAAAACAAGTACCTTAAGGACCTTAGGTACCAAATCCAGCTGAGCCAATAAAATTCATGGAATATATGTACTTCTACAACTGGTATAGCACCTTGACAAATCAGTTAACAGAAATGTCATAGATAGAAAGACATTTTGCATCTGAACAGAATTTAATTGCCTTCTATCATGTCTATCTACTTGTATCATAAACTCAAATTGCATGGCTATATATATATATATATATATATATATATATATGAATGATTGGGAAACAGAAAATATGTGGATTCTAGCATTGCATGCTTCTATGGAGCTGGAAGCATAAGGAAATCCTGAGTAGAAGCAAATGGGCCTCACATAAGTCAGAAGGAAATCAAACCATGGTTGCATCTAATGACTCTATCAAGATGCCTGTTCCTGGCTGCTATATTCATCAGCTGTGGGCAGTCATCAATTCCTGGCCTCCTCTACATCTCCTCCTGCCATGGGAGGAGGAGGGACCACCTCTCTACCCACTGGAAAGTAAGACATATATAACAAGGTTAACATTGCACCTTGGGTCAAGTTGCAGCAGGAGTGATGGCAAATGCATGGGAATGAGTCAATGCAGGATTAGAACAAAGAATGTAATTCATGGAAACCTCTCAAAGGTACATGTTGGGATGTGCTGAACAGTCGACGTGCGTGGATTTGTAGCAGCATGTGAAGGTAGTTTACATAAATGTGAACTCATGCCCAGAAAACAAATGTGACTTGCAAATTCACAAGCCTGGAGTCATGGAAGATGCCCACAGAAGCAGACACGATGTACAGTCAACAAAAAACCATTACTCCCCTTCCCTACTGTCAAACGTTAGTGAACTCCAATAATGCATGGCTGGGATGAGACTGAGTGAACTGGCCTCTCTAGTTGAACTGCTGGAGGGCCAGCCCCTGCCCCCTCCCACCTGAGAGTGAAAAGATTGCGTTGTTGCAGGGGAGGGTGGTGATTTGGATTCCATTCCACTGGAAGGGTTTAGGAATGCAGACAGAGTGGTACTTTCAATCTAGCTGCCTTCTAGCAGCCTCCTTGATGAGTCCACCTGTACATGTCCTGCCCAAGCCTTCAAACCAATGTGTACTCCTTCCTCTTCTGACCGGTCCTCTCTCCTGACTCAGGTTTCTTAATTCAGCCATGCTGTGAACAGTCGGCAGCTCTTCCAGCCACCTTTCCCCCTCCTGTGATTCAAACAGCTGCCAAGTCATGTAGAGTCCTCTTTTGCAGTGTTTCTGGAATTGATCACTTCCTTTCCATCCTCAAGTTCAAGCACTTATTACCTCTCACCTGAAATATTGCTGTTGGCTCTTAACTAGTCCACCCAGCTCCTGCCTTCATCTCTTCCTCCTCCAATCAACACTGTGTGTTTGACACTTCATCTTTCTCAAAGGCGCTGTGGCTGCATCATTCTCCTACTCAAAAAAATCTTCAATGGTTGCTCACAAGCCTCTATTTCAAATGAAATCATTTAAAATATGCAAGCTACTTCCAAATTTACTCTCCATGAATGTCTCAAAGTAACTACGCTTTAGACCAGGGCTTCTCAATGGTGGTCCTATTGACATAGTGCACTGAATAATTATTTGTTGTGGGGGGCTGTCCTGTGCACATAGAATGTTCAGCAGTATCTCTGCCCACTACCCATTAGCTACCCACCCCCTCCAAGCTGGGACAACCCAAAATGCCTGCGGGCATTGTTCAAGGTTCCTGGGGTCAAAATCGCTGTCCTTAACAATGACAATAATGGTGCCTGTGTGGGTATCGAGATAAGACTTAGGTGTTAGGGGTCTATATGTGTACTTGCAGGGGGCCCTCTACTTCGAATGTCCTCCACCTATTCAAATCATATCCAGCATTCCAGGTTATTCTCAAAAGCTCCCCGTTACCAAAGTCCTCTCTCTCCTCCAACCAGGTCCCTGCCTAGAGGATCACCACAGCACTTCCTGCACTTCTTAAACCATTCATCTAACTTTCACTGTTTTTTCCTGAACTTAGCTGTTAAAATGTTTTTAAAGTTTCGGCCCATTATTTAAATATATAAACATCTATGGCATGACTTATGTAAGCCACTCTCTATTCTGTTTGAACTTTCCTTTCCTCATTCTTTCTGGTTGTGCGCGCGCGTGTGCGTGTGCGTGTGTGTGTGTGTGTGTGTGTGTGTGTGTTTTGTTTTTGGCTTCTAACCAATCCATTGTATCTCTTCGCATGAAATTTTTACTGGCATATAAATACTAAAGACGACCATTTTTATGTAATTATCTCACAGTCACCGATAAATGCAATAATGTGACTCAATCTTTTTTTCAAATGTGATAGCAAATAAACCACAGCCTTTTTTTAGAGAGAGAAAATGAAAAGTAAATTAGAGTTTGCTGGACCTTTGAAACTCTCTGGCCCTCCTTCCTCGGCCTCTGTACTTGAGAAAACCGAGGACTGTGGAAGGGCGCATGTCTTTCACAAGGTCATAGACCTCGTCTGTTGCAGTCACGTACCCAGAGCTCCTGTTCAGAACTTATTGCGCCAGACGTGTTCCTCGTGTGGGGTCCTTGGGTCGGTATTCCGTGGGAACACGTCACACATACAAATTCTGGTGTCCCACCCCAAGCTCGCCGACTCAGAAGCTCTGAGATGGGGGCCCATCTGTCTATGTTTGGTCCAGTGTGGGAGTTTCAAACCCCCGTGCACCAGAGTAACTCAGAGGGTCTGTGTTAAGTGCAGACTGGTCCGTTAGCCTCATGCAGTGTTGGCTGATGGGTAAATTGCGGGGTCCCAAACCCAGACTGTAAGAGGCATCTGTGCTCAAGATCAAATTAACAACCTGATCTGTTTCCTGGAATTTACAACTTAATGCAGGTTCCTCTGTCGATGCAGTTAAAAAGATTTTATTCTACTTGAATCACGGTAGTGTCTGTTTTATCTGAATTGGGAGACCCCACTGAATTTGCATCAAAGTTCACATAAAAACACACTAAAATTCATTCAGCTCTGATTTTTATCAATATAAGGCAGCGAGAGATGAAAGCATATTTTTGTCTTATTGAAAAATAGATATAAATGCACATAAACTATAGGCATTTTCAGAATGATTTGTTTAAATGCTAACATGAAAGAGAATATATATTTATATGCCATTAGAAGAACAAATAAAAAACAAACATAAAGAAAAGGAAAGAAAGAGAGAAGGGGCCAGGAAAATAGAAAAGTTATCAAAAAATTGGTATAAAAATCAGGGAAAAATTCCAAAAAAAAAAAGCTAGAGACTAAAGGGAGGGGGGAAAATGTACTGGGAAAATTATTTAAAACTAGGGCATCGTTACTATGTTAATGTCTGACATAATAGTTCCAGGCAAAAAGCAAAAAGAGGGTTAATTGTTTGATAAAGTTGTATAAGTACTCCAATGAGATTTAATAATCATTAACATAGACGCACTTAACAACATAGCACTGAGAAATACAGGAAGAGAGTGCCATTGGGAATACAAGTAGAAATGGACTAGTTCACCATTATGGTAGAGACACACATTTATCTCAGTGGTTAAGATGTTAAACAGATAAAAAGTATTTAAGCATATTGACTATTGGAATTATATAAACAGCAAGCATTTAAATGCATAGGATTTGTATCTAATAAAGGGCAAGTAAGTATACTTTCATTTCAAATAGTCTTGGCATATTTACAAAAAGTGGCCATAATATTTTAAAGAAAATAACACATTCCCTATTATCTGACTATAGTTCAATAAAATGAGAAATTAAAAACAAGAGATAGATTCCTCCCTCAAAAACAAAACAATACAAAAAAATAAAACAAATATTCAACTTTAAGACTCTTTGATAACTTTTGGGATGTTACAAACTGCTTAGAAATATTTTTAATGGCAACGTTACATATCCAAAATCTATGGCATTTTTTTTTATAAAGAAAAAAATGAGAATTACTCACAATCCCCCTATTATTATTCTTTCCTTCCCTGTGACTGTAACACATGTTATGGACAATTAATAATTCAGGCCAAAAGCCTAAAATTAGGTGGTGTGTGTACAGTTTCTGGGTTGAACTTCCTGTTTGACCCCACCAATATCAAGAGAGACTCCTTACAAGTGACTCTGGGAATCATATGGGGTGCATTTAGTTTTACGTGTGTATGTATCAGTTGTTTGTGTGTGTGTGTGTGTGTGGGGGGGAGTTTGTATGTGTTTGTGTGTATATCTGTGTGTGAGTTTGTATGTATATGTGTTTGTGTGTATATCTGTGTGTATGTGTGAGTTTGTATGTGTTTGTGTGTATGAGTTTGTATGTTTTTATATCTTTGTGTGTGAATTTGTATGTGTTTGTGTGTATATCTGTGTGTGAGTTTGTATGTGTTTGTGTGTATAGGTGTTTGTGTGTATATCTGTGTGTGTGTGTGTGTGTGAGTGCAGGGTAATGGGCAAAATAAGCCTCCCATAATTGTTTGTCAGGAACACTGCTTTCTTTCTAAAAAAAAAAAAAAAATTGTCAAAGGAAAATACACGGTTCATTTTAGTCCAGTATGAAGAAAGATTTCAGTGACATGAAAATTTGGCAAAGATTTGGCTGCAAATGAGGTGATGAAAACAGTGAGAAATGATATCTGTACGGAAGCGGTAGAGAAAGAGTTCCATGAAATGCAACGAGGGGAACTCACTTTGGACACCGGGGTCAGGGGAGGAGGCTTTCTTACTCAGCCAGCCCCATGGGAACATCTCCACTCCCTGGGAGAGGAGAGCGAGGCCACATTCCCTTGGCTGGACGCTCCAGGAAGCACTTGTTAGGTTGTGGGTCAGTGAAGCCATCTTGTTCAGCCTTATGCATCGGGCACCTAAGGAGTTTCTTGTTTGGGCACTGGCCCTGCTAGGAGGGATGCCAGGAGGCCGCACTCTTTTCTGGGAAAGAGGGAGAATAAGAAACGACCAGCGTGTCCAAACAAGCTGTGCAATCCTATCCCTCTTGCCCCCTGAATAGAGGCCAATGCCCCAAGATGAAGGAAATCCATCTGTAATCTGATAGGCCACCGAGCATTTTGCCAAGAACAACGCCTTTCCTTCCCGCAGTGCCAGGGTCCAGGTGCCTAAATGCCAACCTTATAAACTCCAGGACAAAACAAAACAAAACAGAACAAAACATCAAGAAACCCTTGACACTGAACACACATACTTAGCAGATGAAGCTCTGGATTCTCAGCCAGGTGGGGAACGGGGAACACTGTATTGGAGCTCTCTGGGCTTGATTGCCAAGGCCAGGGCACAAATATAGAAATCGGAAATTAGAGGGCTGTGAGTGTTGTGCTCTCTCTCCCTCACTCCACTGCAGACTTTGAAAATCGTACCTTTGAATCTCCAACATCTGTCATCGTTCCGGGGGCTTGAAGCTCGGGGAATGTTTCCTAAATGGGAGGACCAGTCTTCTCTTTTATTGGTGGATTTAAAGGTTTTGATTGGCAGTAAAGACTGTCCATATTAGAAGATGAAAAAATTGCTACCACAAGTATAAAACTAACATATATATGTGTGTGTGACTTATGGAGCACTATTACAAAAACTATCTCATTTTAAATCTCACAAAATTCTGTTTTTACTCTTATTTTCCAGCGAGCAAACCAAGGCTCAAAAGTCTTCTATAACTTGTGAAAGGCATTTTTTTGCAGCCGTTTCCCTGTAAGAAGATGACACTAGTTACAAGTACTATTTCACCAAGTGGGGTTAAATGCATCTTCACGGAAATGAAAAGATTGGGAAACATTAAATCTGTGCACAAAACCTATAGGAGTTCCTTTGAGAATGTCACAGAATTGCAGATTTCTTTAGGGAAAACTTATATGCTAAATTTCACACAGATATAAATTTTCAAAAGTTCTGCTAACGAAGATTTAACAAAAAGACTGTCACTGGGCCAGGAGGCTGGGCTGGGAGGTAGGCAGGGAGCTGGAGAGGGTTCAGATGTATGGAGCACTTGGAAGTCCCCAAGATCCTAAAAACTGGACAGTATGATTTTCCTCTCGGAGCGAGAGGGCAAAACCAAGGACAGGATGCATCAAAGCAGAGGTATGTGGCAGCCTTTAGAAGACAGGGTGTCATTCTAGAAAAGAAGAGCTGGCAGGCTGTAGGTAAACAGTGTGGACAGTTCAGCTAGTGCCGTTTCTAAAACTGGATTGGCCATGTTGTTTAGGTGCCTACTGAAACCAGCTACCGTCTTCCCCCACAAGACCTGCCTCCCCGCTCCCGCCCCAGGCCCCCCCCACCCCCCCAAAAAAAAGGAACTGAAGAGCTTCCTTGAGTGTCTAAGGTTGGAAGTTTTGCTTTCATGAATCTAGAATTCCTAGACCTTTGTACCGAATGGTAATAACCACCGAGGGGACATTCCTCAAGCGCAGTGTTAAATGCCTGTGTGGCTCTAGGTTCGGACGGTTTGTATCTGGGTTTGTTTTAGTTTGGGGATTTTTGTTGTTTTTGTTGAGGTGTGTCCCCCCTTCCACATTAACCCACAAGAAGAACTCAAATTCCCTTTGAGTTTTTCCAAAATCATCGGAAACTCCAGTACTGAGCAGCGTTGGCTTTACTGAAAGTTGTACGTGGGAAATTGAGCAGGGTTCTCAGCCCACCCTCCCCAGGAAACATCTAAATGTTCTCGCAGCTCATATTTCTGTGGCGCTTCTCTCACCTCCCCCCCCCCCCAACTAATTCACTCTCTTTACCTCCTGAAACCCACTGAGATATTAAGCAACACAAATGGCCATGTGGTTATTAGCAAGAGCCTCCTTGTTAGACATGAGCAGCTTTATATATATGCGCCGATGTTTTTAAATTTTACGTAATAACTGTGCCCCTCAGATGAACAGAGTCATAAACTCCTCTGAGTGGCTGCTACATACCACGAGGTACAAAGGGCTGGAGAGTCTAAACTCAGGAGAGTAAAAATTTCCAACCTAAAACACAAGGAAGTCCTTCAGTTCCATTTCTTTGCAAGCATGCAGCTGTTTCACTAGGCATCGCAACAACACAACACGGCCAGCGTAGTTTGACAGACAGCATGCTCTTGACCTGCAGGCTGCTGGCTCTCCAAAAGGGGAAAAATCCCTTTCCTGTTTAATCCCTAGAAAGGACGTATTTGCCTTGCAGAAAGCCTCAGCGGAGGGGCCTCGCAGGATGTAAAATGCTGAGAGGGGACCCAGGGTCCTCAGAATCAGGAGGATGGACAGGGCGTATCCTAGACAACAACCAGGGCTGTATCCTGGCTCACCAGACGCGCCTGGCACCTTTGCATCTTCCTTTCTAAGTAAATGCTACATCGCACACAACTGCATGCAAATCACGAGCCGGAAACAGCAACCTCAGCACTTTCAGAATCAGGCCGAACTGCACGGTCAGGATTGCCTTGCTTCAGTCAGGGATCCTGGGAGGGAGCGGTAACTTTTTCTTCCAGCACCTGTAACCCCTCAGCCCCTCGGAAGGTGTGAGAGCAGGGGCCGCTCCCCATTCTGGCCCCGGTGATGTTGCAAGGGCACCATCACTGAGAAGCTGCTTCTCCCTCCCCCACCTCCCCCTTGGAAAGGAGGCGTGGACTGCAAGTAGCAACAGGATTTGATTTGATTTTTAAAAAGGAGAAGAATTCTGTTAGCCTTCTCCACTAATTGCTTTTTTTGGCCTTCTCCCGGGCACTGCGTTTTTTATTATCCTACAGACTGATCCTAACCCATAGAACGTTTTCGACCAGTGAGCTCAGGAGGCAGCACCAGATGGCCCAATGTGAACAGACACTGGAAACGAACCCGGTTTGCACAGGCTCAGCATTCGGATGGCGAGATTGAGCCAGGCAATGGTGGAGATTCGGGAGGAAGCCTCACGCCTTTCTCTTGGCAAATCTGGGCCTCCCTTCCATTAAACTTTAAATGAAGACTCCTGCTTGGATAGTTCAAACGTTTTGGAATAGAAGGGAGACGCAAGCGAGCTGCAGACTGAGCAAAAGTACACACTGTATTTATTATCATCGAACATGGCTTTTTATATAATTACATCCCTGTGCACTTTTTATTTTTGGTTCGTGAATAAAGTCACTCAGATTAAATTAAGGAGTATGCAAGAGAGGTACGCTGATGCTTCTCTCTGTTCCCATGGCAACCCCGAGGCATCTCCTGCCACTGCCTCATTGACTGAGTGTGCCTGAGTGATGGGGCTGCAGCTCCCAGCTGATCCTGGAAGCGCCAGGGAGGAGTGCTTCATGGGTCTCCTGGCCGCCAGGAAGCTTCCCACAGGCCCTAAGAACCCATCTGGCAGGCTGATCCCACCTTCTCTCGCTTTCGGATGAGTGGCTGCCCTCTGAGAGTGCCTTTGTCAACAGTGCTTTGTCAGGGCTGTGTACACACTTGCCTTTGAACGTTATTGGTAAACAGTCTGTTTTTACGGTCTGTGTCTAAGGCCTAATGCTGCTCCTTCTAAGGACACCCCTCCATCCTATTTCATGAACGCTCTCTTTGTTTGCAGGACCAAATAAAAAGTTGCTCAACGGGGACTTCAGATGTAGAAGTATATTAGCAAGAATTAGGTACACCAAAGCCAAATAAAATGATCCTGTGTGAAACTTGATTCATTGTTCCTTGTACAGGATCAACCCCGAATGCTTGCTCCAGGGGTGTCTTTCAGATCCTATGTCAGGATCAGGGAGGTGACAAGGCAAAAATGATGTCACAGACCTAATCACAGAAGCAGAGTCTAGGATCTAAGGGGTCATTTAACAAAGAAATAAAAGAGCAGCTTCCAGGGGAGCAGAGATTTTACCAAACCAACTTAAACCATTCCCAACCAGACATAAAAAAAGTATTTGAATCCACGGTGACATCCCTGAAAGAATATTTAAGTGATATAGGAAAGGCAAGAAGTGTGTCTTTGCACAGTGCCTCATACCCCATACATATTTCCTAATTGGTCGTTGTTATAGATACATTTTTTTAATATCCAAAATCCAATTGCTTTTCTCAATTGTAAGACAAAATGAACATACAACTGTACTGCCCATTTTCCAAATTGTGAAATTCCAGACAGAAAATTTTGACTAACCAACACCAACAATAGGCTAGTTCCTCAATAAATTTTTGGTTAAGTTGAATAGAGTTTCTTTTAGACACTGAACCTCTTAACAGCTTCAGTCTCTCAGAATATAATCTCAAACCTGAAATAAAAAAGACCTCTGAAAATGAGTACAGGCACTGCAAAACCCCCACATCCAAGCCATGTCTTTTGTGTGTTATCTGCATGTTTCTGGCCTGCCTGGTTCTGACATACTAGCTACATAGCCCTTATGGTGCTATGATTTGATTTCCTCCACATAGCAGATCAGATGCAGAAACCTAAATGGTGCTTGGTGACTTCTGGCCTTGGACTAAACAGCAATTGGTGGTTTACTAGTAATGCACAAACTTTTAAAAGCACATCCTATTAGGAAGAGCTTGTGTACCACACAAGGAAACGCTAAAGAACACAGACCATCTTCTAAATAAGGCAGAGAATTATATATTTTAGAAAACCATTCCTCCAATACAATCAATGCCTGGAGGCAACAAACTTTACTTATTTGGAGAGAGCCACTTATGTGTAATTATCCATCATTATTATTCTTACTAGTTAGCAACACTCCTGTGCCAATTGGCCTCACCTTCCTCCAACTCCTCCCCTTCCACTTTTTTCTTAACTGCCCCTCGCTCCCTGCCCTCAACTCTTCTGCTTCTCTTAGTTTCCAAAGCAGGTGAGGGACTCATCCCAGTTTGCCTGGAATGCCCCCAGTTTTTGCACTGCAAATTCTGAGGAAACGTCTATCCCAGGTAGACCAGTTGGTCGCCCTATTCCTAAACCAGGTATTGTGATGGTCTTACTGTAGCTGCATCTTGCTGGTGTGGACAAAAGGGGCCACATGCTCACCTGACAAGCTCAGGGGAGGCCTGCATGGCAGTCTTGCAAACTCAGAGACCTACAGTCACCACAAAGGATGGTCTGAAATTAAACTTGAACTAAATGCAGTGATGGTGGGCAGTTACATCCTAGGCCAGTATCTTCACTGACAAGGTCAACCTTCACCTTAACAGAGCCTATCTGTCTTTTTGCATCTATGATAACATACCCTTGAAATGTCTGGGTAACTTGTAACATCCCTTTTTCTGGGGTACAACCAAATGTGGTGGGCTCCAGGACAGATACCACAAATTCCTTCATTATCATGTTAATTGTTCCTGCACCCATCTAAGTATGTGCCCATCATTTTTCTTTGTATCAAATACCAGGGGTTTCCCACCGCTTTGCTTTATCCCACCTCCTTAGTTTATCACCAATGGATTTCATGTAACCCACCTATGTCCCTCCTTTGTAACCCGCCATTCTCGGAGCATTATCTCAATTCCTTGAGGTTCTGCTTCCTGGCATACGTCAACAGTTTGGCTCAAATAAATTCACAAAAATTCTTTACAGGTTTCAAAGGTTTTTTTACGTTAACACTGGTGTTCCCTTGCACATATGTACCTTTTGAAAAAGTCATTCTAGCTTGGCTGGCATGGCTCAGTGGTTGGGCGTTGACCTATGAACCAGGAGGTCGTGGTTCAATTCCTTGTCGGGCACATAACCAGGTTGAGGACTCGATCTGCAGGAGGTAGATGATTAAGGCTTCTCTCTCATCATTGATGTTTCTCTCTTCCTCTCCCTCTCCCTTCCAAAATTAAAAAATAAAAAAGTAAAAAAATAAAATAAAAAGGCATTATAATAACCCTGGTACAGTGGCTCAGATCATTGGGTCACTAGGAATCTCCATCTGAATTATTTTGAAAAAGAAGTCTCTGGGGTCTTAAAATATGCTCATCATGGATATGGTTATTTCACAGATAAAATCTGGATTCTCATACCACCCCAGTGATTCACTAGCTTTACCATCAGGTCTTAGCTTCTTATCTGTAGCAGAGGTCTGATAAATTACAGGCCACAGGCCAAATTTGGCTCACCCCCTGTAGCTATGTTTCATTGAAGCCCAGCCATACCATTGTTTTCCTATTATCTGTGGCTGTTTTCACACCACGAGGGAGGAGTTGTAGAGGTTAGACAAGGATGGCCTCGTCTGATCATCAGAAACTTTTACTATCTGGCCCTTTATGAGACACATTTGCCTACTCCTGATGTCTAACACGGCAATAATAATGTCCTGATTTGCTCTTTGAGATAACATGTAAGGAAGAACCCCACATAGAGTGTAGGCTCCAAGAAAAGGGACTAGGATCACTCAACAAACATATCAAAGTCTAAACCTTATTATATTCTGTGGGTTTTTTGTTGTGGTGGTTTGCTTGTTTCTCCTCTGTCTTTTCTATCCTCTCTCTACCCTAGGCTATTCTGTAAAAAACAAAATATGAGCTTGGCTTCCTCTAAGTTGGATTAAACTAATCTGCCACCCCACGCACCTGCCTGTTCGGGCAATTTCTATGGCTCCATTCATGCAAAGCACCAGGGTTCCTGCCCCGTTGTGTGCGAACTTGTGCTGTGTTCTACGATTCTGCGTGGAGGAAGCCCAGAGCTCTCGCACGAGTCTGTGTTCAACATTAACGTTTTTATTTAGAAATAATAAAATAAGACATAATATATAAAAATATGTACAATCCATGGTTTGTGCAGTACAATAGGAAGACTTCAGGTACAAAAGGATGGCAAACGGGAAAACAGGAACTATCGCGATTGTCCGAGGCCCGGCTTGTGCCACTCGCCGGAGGCCAGAGCTGAACCCAACGTCACTAGGAAAGAGATTCTAGTTGGGAGTGAGGGGATGGGAATGCAACACTTTCTTTTCCCCACCTTAACATTAGTAGACACGGAGTGAAAAAGAACCCACTCCACTCGTCAGGACAAGCTTCTTGCCTTTAAGTGGCTTCTCATCCAATATGAACTGACATTGGTTATTTGCAAGGGTAACATAATTTGGGGCAGGGGAGGGAGAGTTGGGTACAGCTCATGAAATAAACATCAAGATTTAGGATGGGAGTTTGTAGGGAAGAAAGGAAGCAAAGGGAAAAATAATGCATTGAGAGAATTTTTTTTTTTTTAAGGTGAAAACTTTCTCCAGGAATTTGGAAAGGACTACAGTGCTATAGTGTGACATCTTTGAAATGTCTGATTCAAGTATACGCTTAGAGGGGTAGAAAACTATGCCTTTCTCCATAATCAAAATAGATTCACTTTGTCTACATTTTATTTAAAAATAGGATAACCGAGAATCTATGCCTCCTTCCAAAAATATGATGCCCGGCCAGACATGGGCAATGACTTCTTTAAGAGGGAGTGAGTCCTACGTGAATGCAGCGAGGGTTCGCTTGCAATAAAGAAGCAACACGTGTCCAAGCACAGACCCCAGATGCTCACGGGGTCTCTTCCACCTGCATTCTAGCGGCATGTGTGCACGAATGAAGGAGACCCAGGAAGGACAAATGTTTTGAAGGTAAAATGCAGCAAGACAATGCGGTGCATTACCTGTGTCTTGGCTCTTGACCAAAAATAAAATAAAATAATAAAATAAAATAAAATAAAATAAAAAGCCACTTAAAGCTTGTAACTGTTAAAATACTAATAACTAGAAAAAAGCTTTCAAATGAACAGCCCATGCTGAAATAAATAACCGAAGAACGTAGCAATACAAACCTTATAAGGCTGGTAGATATTTGCTAAAACCATGCTAACCGGTAGCATATAGGTACTAGCTCTCAGAAATTGCTGCACTGAAATCAGACTTCCCATGGCAACTTTTTCCCCTTTACAGACTTCTATTTACATTTGGCTTTAAATATGAAAATATCTGATAAACTTTATAAAATGTACACTTTTAAAAACATAGCTTCTGCAAAATTTTCTGGAAAAAAACAAAACAAACGACAAACAAACCTGTGTGCACCAGAAATGTTAGATTTTTTTTTTTCTCTATTTCAGAAAGAAGTTGAAAGATGTCCCTCCCTCGTTCCTGCCCCCTGGCCCACCCTCTTTGCAAATATCTCAAGTCTTTCTTTAAGTGGCAGCTGTGTGTGTTGGGGAGGAACCTTCTCGGAGGTCAGCCCCACTCTCCACTGTATCTTCATTTAAAGTACATGTGACTGAATACTCTTTGGTTTGATTATTTTCCTTTGCAAAAATATCAAAATAGCAGCAGCGGAAGCCCTCGGTACCCTCTCTGTCCACGGCCAAACAGTTGCCTCTTTGGTTGATTCTCTTGTCCACTCAGTCCCAGTTCCTCTAACTCTCTAGACAACTTCCCAAACCTGCCTTTCAATTTGGATTTCAAAATAGCATCCACTTCTCTGTCTTGGTTCCCATGAAAATAACACCACTGTTTTCAAATCCAAGGACTTTGAAGGCTGACAACAGCAGGTCTGGTGACCTCATTGCAGGCACTGCATTCAGATATGGCTGCTCAAGACCCACAGACCGAAACATCAATTCACAAATACAGGATTCTAGAACAAGCTTCTTTTTAATGGCATACAGGGATTTAACACCATAAGAGAGTTGGTTTTGAGACTCCAATTAAAAAGAAAAGTCAGTAACCCCAGAATTCACAGATAGGGTACTTCAGACAAAAAATAAAAAGAGTTGAATTACTTAGCTAGAGTGAGGAGGGAATTGTGGGTAGCAAGTCAGGTAGCCAGGCAGGAGAGGCTTCTGGGAATCCATGTCTCCTACAGTTCCATCGGGGACATGGATCAGCTCACACTCAAGCATGAGTGTGAGTACAAGGGGAAATAACCCTTTAGACCATTATCTCCCTTACTCGTGACTGTGTTCTATTTTGTATGGCTCTTGGTCACCCTAAAATACTGAGACATTTTCATCCCTACCCTCTACTGTTAACATAAATCCATGTTCCTCTCCCTCTTGGATATTGAGCTGATGTGCTACATCTGAAGAGGTTCATCTATACCTTGGCCTCGGCCTTCGTAGCCCTCTCAGATCTGCAGGACTCACTCCAGACAGACTGGTCAGGAGGGACCATGCAGGGGGCTGCTGGTGGGGCATCTTTCCTAAGGCAAAGTCAGTCTGGGACCCTCCTGGGAGTCAGGGAGGGGAATTCAATCACAAGGGTATAATTTAATATACCTTCCATGTTGGGCGGCTCAGTTTTGAGAATGCCTATTGAATTCAACCAAGGTCTTATTTTATGGAATCAATTTTGGAATGTGCAAACAGGGAAAACCTGGAGCAACCTCAGAGCCCCATCTCTCACCTCTGCCTTAGCCTGGCCAGCACTGCCTCGCAGGACGGAAAAGATGTTTAGTGTGTGTGTCCTGTGTGAGAACTTCCCTTTCCCTTTCTTCTCCCTCCTTTAATATAAAACTCACATGAAAGAACAACATTTTAAAAGCACTGTACTCCCTACCTAGACTCTATGTGTGCGATGGCCTATTTTCTAGAGGGCAATTCAAGGTCTCGCTGAGGTTCAAAGTCATTGTCTGTTGATTTCAAGGCAGCTCTGGAGCTTTCCTTCCTTTTTAGTATAAGCTCCACTGTGCAAAAATGTGCATTATCTTTGGTATTAATTTTAGGTAGTCCAACTTAAAATTTGAGATAACCCATTAGCATCATGAAGAAAAAAAATGAAAAACCAACCCGGAGGCTACCATTTGGCTAGCGTTACATAATGCCCTTATGTAACCAGAGGGGAGAGAGAGAGAGAGAGAAAAAAAAAATCAATTCTAGCAAACAAATTACTGGCCTCAAAAAATCAGGCTCTTGTTTTGGCACTTTGAAGCGCATATCATGAGCTTTCAACCAAGTTCAATACTGACTTTTAAATTACACGAAAGAAAAACTACACTGCAACAAAAATATAATTTGTGTTCATGTAGTTAGCAGCTTTTCGAGATTAAGGCAGAGAGTCTTGCCTTTGTTATGCCATTAAAAACATTCTTGTTCCCTAAAGAGAAGCATTCTGGATAAGTCAAATACCCAACCAAGGCTTGCCTGCAAGTTCAAGTCTTATAAAAACACAAAACAAAACAGAAACACCCCATAACTTATTCTACAACATGTCTATGTGCCGTCGGGTCGTGGGGAGGCGTGTTGAGTGCGTCCCGTCCATCTCTGAGCTGAGAGTCTTCCTCTGAAACCATCAGGCTAGCCTCAGTCCCCTGGTGGCCACTTGCCTTGACCCACCTCTTCGCCAGTACCGTCGTCTGAATCACTGTTTGGGGCCTTTGACCAACAGACTGTGTTTGAACGTAACTATTCCAGAGAAGGAATCGGTCAGTCATATCTCTGATTCTCGCCTTAAGGGCCTGGACTCTAGAGGTACGCTTGCCTGGTTGTGAAGGTCTAGGTCAGGGGGCGTGTCCGTACTTGTGCTTTCTGGAACGCCATTGTCACTGTCATCTTCCTCTTTGCTCGTGAGGGCAACTTCATTTTCATAGCAAAATGAATTTGCATTGGAGAGGATATATTTCTTTTCTGCTAAGTCTCTGGCGCTGCACAGGGGCGTGTTGGGTACTTCGTAAGTCTTGTGGAACCTTGAATAGTCCACTTTGTAGTAATGTTTCTCCTCAAAGAGGACGGGCTCGTAGCGGTGGCCCCAGAGGATTTCGTTGGCCAGATACGAGCTCCGGCACTGGGTGGTCATGGCTGTGGCCTCCACCATGCCTTCCAGGATCACCACAATTTCAAAGTCTGCATTGTCAATGTCCTGCTTACTCAAGTCATAGAAAGGGCTGTCTTCATCGATTTCATGGACTATGGTGATCGGAGACACCAGGAATATACGATCGATTCCACTGTCAAACCCAACGTTGATGTCTATTTGATCCAGGGGGATGTACTCCCCTTCCGAAGTAATTCTGGATTTGAGGAGCTGGGCTCGAACATGAGCCTCCACCAGGTGGCTTTTCCGAAGATTGCCCACTCGCCACATCAGACACAGCTTGCCATCTCTCATGGCGATCACGGCGTTGTGACTGAAGACAAGAGTCTCGTTTCTCTTCTTGGGTTTGGCCATCTTGGCCATGACTGCGCCAATGATAAAGGCATCGATGATGCAGCCCACGATGGACTGGAATACCACCATGAACACAGCGATTGGGCATTCGTCTGTGACGCACCGGAAACCATAGCCTATGGTGGTCTGGGTCTCAATGGAGAAGAGGAAGGCGGCTGTGAAACTCTTGACCTCAGACACACAAGCTTTGCTCTCCTTGGTTGCATCCAGATCCCCATGGAGCAGAGCTATCAACCAAAACACACAGCCAAAAAACAGCCACGAGAGCACGAAGGCCAGGCAGAAGATAACCAGCATCCACCGCCAGCGGATGTCCACGCACGTGGTGAAGATGTCCGCCAGGTACCGTTGTCCCTTCTCCCCCACGTTGATGAACTGAACGTTGCAGTGCCCGTCCTTCTTCACGAAGCGGCTCCTGCACTGCTGTCGGGTGTGGACTTTGCTCTTCCCATTCCCAAAGCCATTTGCAACCGCCATGGTGGCCAGCTTCATGCCGTCTTCTTCGGAAGACACAATGCTGTAGCGGTTGGTCCGCACACTGCCCATCGCTTCTGCTGTGGACTCCAGCGCTTCTGCTTTGGAAAACAGTCTGAGTTTTTGCAAAAACCTTTGGAGAAACAGTTTTGAATGCTCAGTGAGGACACACACCAAAAAAAAAAAAAGAAGAAGAAGGCGAGATGGGGAATCTCCAGGAGCCTTGCGGTTCTACCAAGGTCTGTCTACGGGCATGCAGAGTTACCTTAGTAACTCAGCGGACATCCAGAGAACGGGTCCTGCCAAAGACAGAGAGATCATTCATTACAAGAGAAGTCATTAGTAAGGGCTCTATGCCCTGAGGCAACATTTCCAGCAAGACACAGAGTCAGATACAGATAAATATACCCTACATTGAATTATTGGATTTTGAATTCCTTGTGCCCTAAAAGATGGTTTTAATTTCCTTTTCAAAGCATAAAATCAAGTCTTTCCACCAAAATTTCAGGTCCTTTTCCTCTTATTTTTTTTGCAAGTAGTCTAAAATATTCTATTTTATGGGTCTACCTCTCCCCTCTCAATCTCTTCTTTGGCTTTCTCTACTTGCAAGTTATCAAGCAGAAGAAGGACTTCCTAACACCAAGGTGTATCGTGCAGCTTTAAGAACTTGGACTCATCTAGAGAACATTCCATAGGCATGCAGAATGTTAATATGAATTGAGTTGCAGTTGCATTAGGGGAGAACATGACAAGGCTGAAATCAGAAGGCACAGATTATTTTGTGTAAATGATGCAACTCAGCAGGCAGTCCTTAAAAAATCATCTGAAATGGATCCCAGTTTCTGAAGACTGTGTGGGCCGGCTCCATCGGTCCACACACTTCAAGCTGCCACCATGCAGAAATGCCCCATAACATCTCTGTTAATGCAAGTGGTTCTCACTTGAAGACGCAAGTTTGCTCTGGGGGCTAGAGAGCTGGTCCTGTTGCCTAGCAATCGGGCCTGAAATTCTCCGGAGATGGGAATGCCGTGTGTAATGACTGGCTCGGAAGTAAGCACCTTTGTGCCAAAGGACCAGGTCTTTAGAGGATTGAGATAAGGCAGGAACTCATTTCATGTGAGTCCAATTCTGTGTTTTCCCAAACAGAGGCCACGTTGTAGGAACAGATCATAAATGTCAGCTCACTTTCACTTCCACGCGCTGGTGTTTGCTAGATGTTCCTATGGAGAAGGCACCCACCTTTGCCTAATGTGAGCAAACAGGAGTCCTCAGCTCTCTCCCCTGGCCTTGTCCTGTCCTAGGGACAGACTCCCTGTTGACTACAACTTTCCTTCTTGGCTCCAAAGACACAGCTTAACCAAGGCCTGTGCAAAAGTCGAGGGTGTTTTCTTGATCGAATAGAAATTAATGCAGCATAGCACTAAAACATAAACGCGAACCTACTCTATCTCCCGGGTTCAGGGGGACAGGGAACAACAGAGTAAAAAGACCAGGAGTCCGTGGAAGCCCTGATCCCGGGGACTCCACTGTGTCTTTCTCTCTCCAAACCGGATGAAGGTTAAGCAGTTAACAAACCCAGTCGCAGCCAGGCCACCTGCACACGAGAAAAGCACATCGCTTGTCTTGCTGCTGCGCACCCCCTTGCAGAGAGGCGAGGTGCCTTGTCTTTGGAAAGTGCCTTGCCACCGTCTTCTCCCCGCTCCCTCTTCATCCAAGTCATTATGCAAGAATGTGCCCCGGCACATTTTCCCTGAGATTAGTCATCTGTGAAAATTGCAATGTGTGTTACATTTTGGCAGCTTTTGACACCTAAATGATGCCCGATTTAAAAGTGTCTTTGAATCACTTTATAAAAAGGAGTTACTGTGCCTTCCCAGTCTTCCACCTGCTTCAATGTTTTGTCTGCTTCCCTGTGTGGTTTGTACTCGGACAAAAGAAACAAGACTCCTAGCTCCTCAGGGTTCTAGATCCTGGACACGGGAAGAACTCTTTTTAACAGTGACCTCCGCTGATTGGGCTCAGGTGGAATTGCCAGGCATTTCGGCACAAAACCAGATCGAGGTGATATGACACCAGATACAGGTGTATGTCCCCCCCTCCCCCCCCAAAAAAAGGAGAAAGAGTGAGGAAGAGGTATCATTTAAATAGTACGTTATCCTTGAGTTCTGATTGACTTCGGAATCCTATAAACTGACACCAAGAAATTCCCTTTTCCTGATTCAAAATAACCCTTCCATCGGCGTGTCTCGTATTTCTTCTGACTGACTCCTGCACTTTTCCAGATGAAAGCGTAACAACCACAGGAAATCTAAAGGCTGAAGTACAACTTGCCAAAACTCTTGACCCCAGGACATTGGTCTGAATTCCACAAAACACACACCACCAGCTTCCTCTGAATAGCCTTCCCCAAGAGCCCGTAGAGAAGGACTGTTATTGTTCTGTTTCCATTGCTAATGACAGAATGGGTGCCACATGCAGCGCATCATTTACAAATGTGACCCTTCTGTCTGGAAATGGGGGGGAAAATATTTTTGGGGGAGGGAGAGAGGGGCAAAATGGAGACTTTTGTCACTGAATAGAGAGGCTCCTAAACAGATGCATGTGTACATATGTGTGCACGTACAGAAGATGCATTTAGACTTGGTGGCGTTGAGGCCATAGCAACAATCTAGAACCTGCCAGAGTCTGGCAGGTCCACTGGTTTAACACCCTACTGTGAGGAATGACTCCTGCCAACCTGCCCACACACCTGGTGGCTTTGGGCCAGCAGAGGACTTCCTTGCTCCTCTCTCACTGAAAATCATGAGCATCTGCGACAACTTCCATTAGGGATGGGGCTTCTGTGCAGCGGCTTAGGGCTAGATTCAAATTAATTTTGTGAGAAAGAATCGATGAAGAGCAGCGGAGAACACTATGTGACTCCTTGGTGGGGACAATGCAGGAGAATCGATACCTGATTGGATGAACCACGTGTGAATTCCCCCTCCAGCCTAAATATGTAAGGGCCTGATGGCAATTTGAAAGACAGACACCATCATTTCACCCAGGCTATCCCCAACGAGGTAGAAAATGTTTCTGGGAAATGGAGAGGCTACATGTGGTGCTGTTCATGGTAAGACTATTTATAGGCTGAGCCAAAATTAAGCATAAGCAATGGAAAAAAAGAGTTCAGCGCTTCAATCTTAGGTAGATATTAAGGGAGGGAGAGCTATGGATTAAAGAAAAGGAAAAGATCAAGGAGATAACATAAGGAGTGACCCCAAATCATGTTTATCATATAGGAAATATTTCCGATATGGACCATAAAAACCAGAAAATGCAGTTGTGAACAGTAAACAAGAATAAGTGTGTCCCATCCAGCAGCCATGGTGCAGTGAATAAGAACCTTTCTGAGGATGGGAACTGAGGGTCGTAAAGGAGGGTGAGCTGGGCTTAGAGAGGCCTGCTAATGAGTGTTTGGAGTAGCTATTCCCCAGCTGACGCCATATAGACCAGCCTGACTGTGCTCTGGGCACATGTTGCTATGTGAGCACAAGTGCTAGCAAGGCAACCTCTGTGAAGCTCAGTAAACAGAGGGAGGGGCCGGGAGACGGGGAGCGAGGGGGACACCCACTTATCTATGAGACCACTACAACACTGACATGCAACAATGCATGGAGCGTCACTCAGCACGTGCCAGTGGTGAAGAACATACAGATCTGATACACAGAAAAACACACTAAAGAAAACCTGAAGACAGTCCATCTGTTGAGGTACAGAGTGGTCAATCTTTCATGCTACTGGAAAGTCATACAAGGACTATACAGCGCACCAGAGATTCGACAACTGGAGAGAGTCTCAAGGAAGTAGAAATATTGTGGATTGTTTTTGGTTTTGTTTTTTAATGCCAAATCCACAAGAGTTTAAAACAAATATCCCTAGGGACACCAATAGCATCAAAGAAAGTGCCAATAAACATGGGGGAGGGGGAGGAGGTGAAGGCAAAGTGAAATGACCTTGACCCCAACTCTCACCCCTCCCACAGCCCTTGATGTCACACCTCTTACCCCTGACCTTGGAGATTTTTTCCGGATAATGGCAAATATAAATAAAACACTCCGGGGGTGGGGGTGGAAGTGAGCAGGAAAAAGCTAACAAGTGCACGGTAATGGAATGGACAGCAGACGTACAACAGTGGTGAGAGGAAATCTAACTGCCTCTAGATTATGAATGTGAAAATAGAAGGAGTGAAAGGCAATACGCATTCTTTGCATACCCAAAACATGTTTTCAAATCGTGCCTGATTTCCTAACAGGTAAAGGTAAAGTCTGCGTTCATGAGAATCCCCAGGAGTCCCAGTCATATCCTGGTTACCATCCTACTGATCC
The DNA here is from genome assembly GCA_026230045.1 of Corynorhinus townsendii. NCBI lineage: Eukaryota > Metazoa > Chordata > Mammalia > Chiroptera > Vespertilionidae > Corynorhinus > Corynorhinus townsendii. Next base: position 6,716,307 of record JAPDVU010000009.1, read on the forward strand.
ACTGTGAGGCACAGACATTACACTGCCCATCTCCCATCTCTGCTTCTTCCTAATTGTCACGATCGGTCTATGTTATGATGCAATCTCTTTGCAGAAAAAGTCGTTTCTCCCACTGGCCTCCCCAGAAACCATGCTGTCTTCCACGGAGGTATCAGCATTATTATTATTATTATTATTACTATTATTATTAAAGAATTACAAGTTGCTTAGAGGAAAGCGACATAATACTGTGAGAGCTTTGCCGTCTTTAGGCTCCATTCCAACTCGGGCTGCCTCTCTCTTCCCAGCAAAGCAACTTTGAGACGCTTACTCCGTTTGGAACTGGACTCTATCCTGGAAGCAGTGACCAAGAAATAACATAAAAAGGCCAAGGATCGAGACTACTGCGGAGTACCCAGATCTGCCTAGGTCTGAGACCAGTACCCTCAGTTACCCTATCCCCTCGCCCCTCTTTTTCCCTTAGAGCGACTATCCAAAGCAAGCTCCCTCGCCCCTGTCTCCAAACTCGGTATCTCGCTACAGCTGGTGCATTGGAAGTTATGAGCACAAACAGATGCTGCAGAGAAATGTTTCGATTGCTCAACTGTTCCAAGCATGTCTCAGTATTTTTAGATCTGGGATGTTCTGGTGCGCACACAAACTCTATAGGCATGCTCTGGGACTCTGGGGGAGCGTGGGTGCGTGCTACTGCAGCCTGACAGCTGGGCACCTCTGGAGCAGCGGGGCAGGGGAAGAGCCGGGAACCAATGGCAGCCCCAGCCCGAGTCCACACTCCCCAGGGCACGCATGCCGGGAGACAGAAGCGGGGGAGAAAACACACAGCAGCCCTTACCTGTTGCCGGCGCAGGAGCATGGGGACATGGAGTGGAAGTAGGGGGCCCCGAGGCATGTAAGATCCAGTGGTTTGTAAGAGCGAGTGCGGCCAAAGCAAACCCGAATTCCCAAGACCCAGCTTGCCGGCGGCGCGGGGAAGGCTGCGCGCTGGCCAGGGATCCAGTGCGCTCTGCAATATCCTGGGCTCTTTTGAGGCGGCCCACGAGATACCGGCGGCCTGGCCCCGCCCCCGGCCGCTGCTGGCCAATCGCAGCGCGTCTGGCCGCGCGTCCAGCCCCGAGACCCGCCGCGGGGAGGGGAGGATGCTACACCCGCTGCCCAGGCTCTGCCAGCGGGGAGAACCTGCGGGGCTGGGCTCCCACCGCCTCCAGCCTCCGAGCCCGGCCCAGGAGGCCGCCCCGGCTGGAGGAACTTGCGCCCCAGCTTGGACAGCAGCAGGTGGGAAGCTCCGCTTCCGGGCTTTGGCGGCTGCCTAATTGCAGCCTGGCCCTGGGCAAAGTTTCCTACCCTCCTCCGAGCCCCACACTTCCCTTTTTCTATCCTCGGCGGCAGCTGAGCTGTGCGTGCTCCTCCAGGGGCCAGCGAGATGCCAGTGCCAGGGCGAAATGTTTGCAGCAGCCGGGGAGGATTGCATTTCAGCCCGCGCGCGTCCCCCGCGCTCCCCACCCTGCAATGCCCCCCCGAATCCGCAGCAGAACCTGCGCGCTGGGCGGAGGAGCCAAGCATTAAATGGGAAAGGGGCCGGGAGCCCCGCAGATGCAGCAGGATTTAGACGCGCGCCAGAGTTCCAACTGCATAGCCGCTGGGCTCCTGCGATCGCGCCGTTCGCCAGTTACTTACGAAGCGCCTAGACTTCTCCGCAGGGTGAACGGCGCCTTCCCTCTCGCGTTGTCCTCCCTCAATCTCGTTCTCCACCGCCGCCTGACACGCTCTGCTGATCTAAAATCAGAGCAATTAGACAGTAATGAATTCTCTGGAACAGCAACTCCTACAGACACTCGAGCTCTGCCCTCGCACCAGCGCCTCCCAGCCCTCATTCCCAGCAACCAGGCAAGAGCATGTAGACCCTGTTGAACCCATGTCAAGTTCAATGGTCACTGCATCTGCACCCTGGAACTTCGCAGATTAATCCGAGTGTGGATATGTGTGACAAACAGGAGGTGCATACTTAGTGGTCCTTTCTTAACACCCGAGTTTGAAACCCCTCCGTGTGTTTCATGTTCATTTCCTCAAGCGATGAAGTTAATCTTTTGTGCAACCGTTTATTTACTCCTCTAAAAGGCCCCTTAGAGTCGCCAAACTACTTCAACAGTCGAGTTCTCATTCTGGGCGGCACAGCCCGGGTGGACGTGTGCTGGGGGGGCGAGGTGAAACTCCCAATACAAGGAAAGGGTTCGCGCCCTTGCTCCCCTCCCAGCCTATAGCCTCACATGGCCTCTAGGAGGCGCTGGTGAGATATGCTTAGGTTCTGCAGCCATGTACTTGATCCTGTGTGAGCGAGTATGCCTCTTTTCCTAGCACTGAGCAAAATATTGAAATTAGAAGGGTGTGGAGTAGGTTGTGCACGACGTGTGACTGCTCTGCTAGCCGAACGCAGTCCTGTTCCATTCCATTTGTTGAGATTACACAGTGCTCCAAGCCCCGTTCCCCACTGTTTTGCCCTTTAAAGTTCTGTAGGTGGGAAGGATGGCTCACACAGGAGAAGTCTACCTTACGTCTATTTATGAAGTTGTGTATTATTTCTTTTTTAAACACATATTTTTATTGATTTCAGAGAGGAAAGGAGAGAGAGAAAGATAGAAAAATCAATGATGAGAGAGAATCAGTGATTGGCTGCCTCCTGCACACCCCCTACTGGGGGTCAAACCCCGCAACCCAGGCATGTGCTCTTGACTGAAATCGAACCCAGGACCCTTCAGTCCGCAGGCTGCCGCTCTATCCACTGAGCCAAACCAGCCAGGGCAGATGTGGATTATTTTAATAATCAGCTTCCCAATTTGAATGAAAAATGTTGCCTTACTGAGCTACGTAAGAAAACATGAGATTAAATTTTGTAACTGAAACATTGTGGATGCATGGTAGCATCGATCCTATTTCTTCATTTTATAAAGGAAAAAATATAAATGTGCATTTTCATCAATAAGTGCTTTTCCCCTATGTCCCTATTAGGAAAATTCTAGTGTTCCAATGCAATCAGCGTTTGGATAAATATACTCTTTGAAGCGATGTGTGATACAGATTTCTCTAGTCAGAGCACAGCTTTTTTGGCTGAATCAGTCTTTATTTAGCAAAAATCCTCATTAGTTTTGGACACCACTGCAGTTGGGTGCTGGGGTCCATCTGTGGAATACATTTTTCCAAGGAAATGTGAATTATGCTCTTACTGAATCCCTCTATGGTAACCACCTAGGATATGAGGGCCACATATTAGTCACAATCCCAAGCTGCTGTCAGATGATGAATGGGGTGATGCAGAAGGGTTGCGTTCCACTGGGAACACAGACCTTCCCTTTGCACTTATATCGAGCTCTCCAGCCACTGGGTACAGCTTCAGCCTCCTATGATCCATATGTGCAGCCCAATTTCACAATGGAAAGAGGCGAAGAACTCCTGACATTTGCATCTACTGGGCATTAAGAACCACTTGCTCATCCTCACAGCAAGAATTCAGAGTAACAATACATATACGTCAGGTTGACTTGAAATGTAGACGGGATGAGTTTGCAATCTGCTGCTACGTGGACAAGCCATCTACCATGGTGTTCTTATCTATGAGAAAACAGCTTTGGCAATTTCACGGCATTGGTAAGATTTCATCTTCATATTAGTGTCAGTCAATGTGTTGGTTGAGTGGCTACTTTGTGCTTTAGCTATGTTCTAGGTTATGATATGGGAGCCATAAGAGCCCAGAAGGAACAGCTGCTTCCCTCTAATAATTTACATTCTCCAGTTGAGCAGATAAGCAATGCACACATGAAATCAAATGACAATATCAGGCAGCCTGTGATTATAGTGCTAAAATGGATCATGCCAAACAAAAACTTTGGGGAGTGTCTGAGGAGTGGAGTGGAATGGAGTAGAATTTATGGAGAAGCCTTAGAATGGAAGACTTGATGTGTACGACACATTACCACGTGCAGTTGTGCTAAGGATGCTGAGAACATCCTAGAAGACAATCCTGTTTGTATCCTAAAAATACCTGTTTGCCTCCAGACCTGTCTAATATGCGTGCATGTGATCGTGTGTATAAATTCTAAGCTGCTCCTAAGAATGCCGTGCATGCCACTGCCTACACAGACACTGTGTCCCCTAAAGCAGTGGGATGAATCACACAGGCCCTGTTTGCCATTTGTCACCACTGGAACACCAGTGATCATGCCTTATTTAGCTGGCATACCTGGGAATGTAACATATCACATGATGGTTTTCCTAAACTGAAATCTGTTCGGGTGGGAATTACTTTCTCTGATGTAGGCATCCTCAGTTTCTCAACAGCTTGCCACTGGAGCACTGTGTATATGTTCCTAGTAGAACATACCTTGCTCCTTTCATGCTCTCATAAGCATTTTCCCCTGTATTTGTTTCTACCCAACATAGTGACTTTTTCAAAATCCACTGCCGTGTCTTATTTTTTTCTTTATATCCTCATCGCCTTGCATATGGCCACGTAAAAAAAAAAAATCAGTCTCAGATGTCAGTTGAATGAATAAACGAATGAAAGTACCAACATTTGTGCGTATAATAGGACTTTGGAATAATGAGTCAGGTTCATTTGAATAAACAAGCTATTTCATTTTGCCTGCAGTGGGCGGGCCTATCAGGGTGCAGTAAGAGCAGTGTCTCCTACATTAAATAACCCCGGACTAAGCATGTTTAAGCCTCGGCTTGTTTTTCCTTCTCCATCAGTGACCGCCTTCACTTCTCATTTTTGCTTCTGCCAGTTTGCCTCAAATCTGTCAGACTGTCATCAAAACTGTCTAATTTGCTGATTATCATCTGCACTGGGCCGAGAAATTATGTAAGCAAGGTTGTTGAAAATGTGTACATAAAATAAAAGCAAATGGGATCGAAGGGGCTCGAAGTGGATGCATGTTTTTGAAATAGAATGAGGAGATACTAAATTTGCAGTTACCTTGTTTTGTTCGGTTCTTTTGGGGGTAAAAAGCTTCGGGATACTGATTTACCACATCTATTTTAGCGTCTCAGAGCACTTAAATGTTTTAGTTCATGTATTTGCTATGTGATGAAGACTCGAGGAAGACCTCTGGGCAAGTGAGGTATGCGTATGTTTAAATATGCCTAGGTTTATATGTACATGTACAACAAAACCACACCCTCTTTGATGGAGGAATCACTGAGTGCTTACCGTGCCCATGAATGGGGTCTTTATTTCCCATCAAATATTGTTTAAGCCAGCAACAGTAAGTGGGATTGCTCTTTAAGAAGCTCACACTTCCAGAGCAGCCAAGTTACTATTTAGTAAATTGCATTGCCATGCGGCTGGAAGACTTAGCTCCTGTGGGCAAGACAGTTCCATTCTGAGTACACCACGTAAGTGAACAGGTAAGTATCTGGGGCGTCTAGGGACTTGTTACAGCTCTACCTGGAAGGATAGGCTGGCCTTAGACAAAGGGAGGAAAGTAAATGATTTGTCCAGTTGATGGTCAGCATCTGAATAAATTCATTAATAAGGGGGGTATTTCAATTGAGCATTAAATTTGGGCCAGATCTGAGACCCCTGAAACAAGCATGAGGCGTTGATGCTTTACTCTTTAGGCAGAGAGAGATCTCCAGGTGAGGCGTGGGAGAAGCATTTGTCTGATTCTCTCTTCTTTGTTGCCTCTGGCTGCGGACCTAACATGCAATCATTTCTTCTTTTTCTTTCCCGTGTGTGTGTGTGTGTGTGTGCGTGCGTGTGTGCGCATGTGTGTGCGCGCGTGTGTGTGTGAGATCTTCAGATGGTTTCCAAATCCCAAATTTCATTTTTAAGGAAATGGAGATATAAAAATTATGTCCTGAGAAAGCTCCTCGTGTGAGTGGAAGCTGTAGATAGGAATTCTCAGCCTGCTGGGCACGAACCCTGTGTTTTTCTCCTGCTTTCTGCAGGAGGCTAGAACTTTGCACAGCATGGCTGCCAGACAACTCTAGAAAGCATGGGATGGGGCCTGAATTTTCCACAGCACCTACTAATTCCCTTGAGTCATCTCTACCCCGACTGTAATATGTAAAGCTTGGCCTCTGGCTTTTCCCACGGGACCTAATCCCAAATGTGTGGCTCTGTGTTCGTGCTTCTCTGTGGGGGAGCTCCTTAGGTTTCAGAAATAAATTCAATTGGCATCGGTGGATTGGATTGAATCTTTTCCTCCTTCTTTGACTACTTTGTGTGGTGCAAGCAAATATCCTTCATGGATATTTAATTCCAGGCTCTTGATAAATTTGTTTTAATACTCAAAGCTCTTGTGTATACGTTACAAAGAAATAAAACGTGTATGACAATTATGCAATAATAAAACGCTGGACTGCTGTCACCAATAACATGAATGACTAATGGTAACAGGACAAATAACATTAGATGATTATTTAAGGAAAACCCCTGATGCCATGACTCATTTTATAGGTGCTTACTTAGATACTAGTGGCCTGGTGCACGAAATTCGTGCAAGGGGGTAGCATGTTCCTCAACCTGGTCTGCACCCTCTCCAATCTGGGACCCCTTGAAGGATGTTCTACTGCCGGTTTACAGGGATTGGGCCTAAATCGGCAGTCGGACGTCCCTCTCACAATCCGGGCCTGCTGGCTCCAGCTGCTCAGCTGCCTGCCTGCCTGCCTGATTGCCCCTAACCACTCTGCATTCCGGCCTGCTTGCCCCCAAATGCCTCCCCCCCCCGCCAGCCTGATCACCCCCAACTGCCCTCCCTGCTGGCCTGCTCGCCCCCAACTGCCCCACCTGCTGGCCTGCTCGCTCCCACCTTTCCTCCCCACTGGCCTGTTCACCCCCAACTGCCCCCTGCTGGCCTGCTCACTCCAAACTGCCCCCCCCCGCTGTCCTGCTCATCCCCAACTGGCCCCCCTGCTGGTCTGCTTACCTCCAACGGTCCCTGCCGTCCCATCCTGGCCTGATCACCCCCTGGCAACCCAAGGTCCCAGCCCCTCCTTTTTTTCTTTTCTTTTTTTTTCAGCACCTCCTTGAGCAGAGGCCAGGGCCAGCTGGAAGCCAGCATCTAGGATTTATTTATCTTTTATAACTGAAACTTTGTAGCCTTGAGCAGAGGCCAGGGCAGCCAGGGCAGGTGGAAAGCTTGGCTTCTTCCATTGCTGGGGGCAACCTAAACCTCCTGCTTGCTCCAGCTCCATGGCTGCTGCCATTTTTGTTGGGATTTATTTATTTTCTATAATTGAAACTTTGTAGCCTTGAGTGGAGGCCAGGGCTGGCCAGGACAGGCAGGAAGCCTGGCTTCCTCCATTGCCACGGCAACCCAAGCCTCCTGCTTGCTCCAGCTCTGTGGCTGCTGACATCTTGGTTGGGTTAATTTGCATACTCACTCCTGATTGGCTGGTGGGCATGGCTTGGTGTAGCAGAGTGATGGTTAATTTGCATGTTTCTCTTTTATTAGTGTAGATTTTAATAATTAGGCTCACATGCAGATGATTCTTCTCCTGCATTTGAGCTACATGGTCCATTTTAAATGTTAAAGAAATTCAGATGAATCAGCCCTCTAAACAAGTGTTTGAGAAAATTATTTCTATGATTTAGCAATAGAGAAACTCTGAATTTGTAACACAGACTTAAATCTTGCCATCCGTGTTTCAGCGTCCGGTCTTATCAGCAATGAAAATCTCAATTCAAAACTTGTGTTTATACCCAAAACTATTCTTTTATACAGTTGGCATGGCTGAGTCACCAGGTTTTAGCAAGGCAGGAATCGAGCCTGTAAACAATGCTGCTTTATGATGTGGTCATCAGCTCCCTGCGTGGAAACTGAAACACATGAAGACGCCTACTGTACCTGCTACACGACTCAGGGAACCAAAGTCCACTGGGACAGCTAGCTTTCCTGTTTACCAACTGTAAACTTCTTATGCATGTAACATGAAATAGTGCTTTTTAAAAAATCATGAAAAATGATATATCTCCCACTTGGGCAAGGCCCAAAGCTATTGATCTTAACGTTGATTATTTTTATATAAAAAGTCAGTATCTCCTCAGTTCAGGATTCAGTGAAGGAAGGAGTATATTTAATAAATTAGTGGCACAAAGCAGATGCAAAGTAGACATGCGTGCACACACACACTCACACAGAATTATATATATTGGCTCAATGGTGACACGTCTAAAGACCTCCTAAGAGCATGAAGAGGGTTAACTTTTGAGTAGCAGTTACTTCCCTGTGCTTAGTATTGAGATTTCCTATCTCAGTAACCTCCATTCGTCATTCGGACTGTATGATGTTTAGAGCTCAGTTATATTTTACATTATATTTGCAATTTAAAAAAAGCATCTCCTCACCTATCACACACACACACACATTTCTTATGCATTAAAATATGAAAAATGCAAAGCGGGTAACGTCAACTCTCAGTAGTTTCCAAAAGTAAAGTAATCTATAAAGCTCTGAGTCTAAACAGCTTCAATATTTCAGCAAAGCGCTAGCTAAGGGCATATAATATAAGCAGTTTCCTTTGAGCAGAAGATGATGAAAATGTTATTTGTAGTTCCTTGCTGAAGTTATCTGAACATCCACTGGGCAAAGCATCATGTAGCCCAAGACTTAGTCAGCAAGGCCATACCGACAGGTTCCAAATCCAGGCAGAGTAATGGGGATGTGTGCACATCTGCTTAATCCTGGGCTCAGAATGAAGCCATGCTCTCCCCTAAGTCAGTGAAGCATAGAAAACAGTTGACTCCTTTCTCTGTTCTGCCTGCTGTCCTCATGCATTGCCACCTTGCTTCATATTTCCTCTCCATGGCCCATCCCTTATTTCAAACCCTTCAGAAAGGGGGTGGGGACCCAAACTGAGCCAATGATGCAGGCACCGTGCTCAGAACTGCATTGCTGTCATAATTTAGAATTTGGTTCATTGTTGGACAGACCACTTAGGAGCTGCGTGGTTCCAGCTCACCACAGGCTCTATGGAGAAACAGCCCATCAAAGCAACAGGCCCCAAGGCACCCAGGACATTTGCTGATACAAAACCAACCAGTACCCTCCAGGTGGAACAGTCCAGTTAGCAAAAATACAATAAAAAATCATCTGTTAATATATTTTTTATTGATTTCAGAGAGGAAGGGAGAGGGAAAGAGAGATAGAAACATCAATGATGAGAGAATCATTGATCAGCTGCCTCCTGCACGCCCACAACTGGGGATGAGCCTGTAACCTGGGAATCTAACCGTGACCTCCTGGTTCATAGTTTGATGCTCAACTACTGAGTCATGCTGGCTAGGCTAAAAAAAAATCATTTTTGAGATTATTTCTCCAAAAGAAAAAGCAACCTTTGTGAATTGACTTAAGGGCCGTGACATAAACCAAAACAACAAAAGATAGAAAAGAAAAATAGAAAGAACCCTAGGCTCTGACAGATGTCTGCTCTTTCTCCTGTCTCTCCAACCCTCTTGGAGTCTCCAGAGGGGAAGGCAGCCTAACCTGCAGCCCATTTTGAGCAATGTGGGAATGGGAGATCGCCCTACGAGAGGTCTCACCCCAACTCCTCCGACGACTCCCTCTGACTGTGAAAAGTGTTTCTCACAGCTGAGCTTGAGAGAGTCCATGAGTTCATGCTCAAAGTGAATTTCATAATTTCCTCTCCGTGCAAATCCCAGGGCATTTATTTCTCTTACGTAATTTCCAGGGAGTCCGTTACACGACCCGGTCGACTCGGGGACCTTACCATCAAACAGTCACCATTGGTGAGAACAACCAAGGACTGATATATGACTGCAAAGGACCTTAACAATTCCTGGAAGGAAAAGGGTTAAGAGCCAGTACAAACAGCATAAATTTACACATAACCTAGTGCGATTACACTTTGATTCTCTTCCTTGCAAGGAGCGACAACAATGGCAAGTCCATAACTAATGCTTCTGGTCTGGAAAACCTTCTCCCTGAAGGACACGTCTCACCCGCCACGGATGATCTCAACTGCCTCTGGTGAGAAAGGCCCTCAAAACAGCGAGATGGCCTTGCTGGTGAGCTTCCTTTCCAATGGACCTGAAAGATTCATGGCATCGTGGAAAAATAAGCCCAGCTCTTGGGCCGAAGCGAACGGCCTTGTGTGATTGGTTTGTGATGGTCTGAGTCAAGCTGACAGGTTCTAGAATTATAATTGCTTTGTTCCAATCTTCACGTGCTAGGAAGGGGGGCGGGGTGGCTTGAATATCCAGAGGATCTGGTTTCAGAAAGAATTTGGAGCAGATAAAAGCCATTACACTTACTTAAAAAAAAGAAAACGAAAACTGATGCTCTGCCTTCTTTCTGCAAAACATAGGAAGAGGATTGTCTGAGCAAAGGGAAGACATAGGACATGCATTTGTTGTCCTGTCAAAATCGATGCCCCGCCCTGACTGGTTTGGCTCAGTGGATAGAGCGTCAGCCTGTGGACTGAAGGGTCCCAGGTTCGATTCCAGTCAAGGGCATGTACCTTGGTTGTGGGCACATCCCCAGTAGGGTGTGTGCAGGAGGCAACTGATCGATGTTTCTCTCTCATTGATGTTTCTAACTCTTTATCCCTCTCCCTTCCTCTCTGTAAAAAATCAATAAAATATATATTTAAAAAAAAATCGATGCCCCATTGGGTGAATGAGGGAGATGCCTCAGTCCTCTCTGTCCTCACCCTGCAATGGAGGCCTCTCCAGATGAGCAAGCGAGTTGTCAATGGAGCTTAGCCTGCAGGAAGGGTTCAGTTGGGCCAACAGGAAGTGGGCAGAATGGGGCTAGAGCCTCTCCCTCTCCCCCACTCAGAGCCCATGACCAACCAACAGCCCCCTTTCCTTTTTTTTCTCTTTTCCCTTTCTCCTCCAGAAATTTCCCACCAGTTGCAGAGCAAGGACATCAGCTGTCACACTGATGAGAGAAGTTGCACTTTTGCCCTTGGCTATGGACGCATCGGGGTGGCCGTGTCTTTGCATGTAGAACCCACTAGTGCTGGAAGAGCATGCAGCAGCTGCTGTGGCAATGCCCCGCCAATACCCCCGCTCCCCCGTACCCGCTGCCCTGTTCTCTTCTCTTCGCCTCCTTCTTCCTTAATGTCTGACCACAAACTCCTCAAGGAAAACCTCTCGCTGCTTCCTGGCCTCGGAGCTCAAATATCTGGATCACTAGGTATCCAGAAGAGCTGGTCTTGGGCCTTTTGAGTACTACTGATTGTATTAGATGTTCTGATGAAGAACAGAACTAAAATGAAAAAGGCAGCAACCCAGGAAAAGAACAGATACTTAGAGATGGCATCACTGGGAGCTTATTATTTTCCAAAAATCAATTCTTCAGAAAACTCACTGCTTTGTGTGGAGTAACTTCCCTGTCACCACAGGCAGCCACCTCTGAAATGAGTTCTCCCAAATGTATCCCATTCCTTTTGTGCATGAAAAACAATATAGGACTGAGCAGGTTTGATGGGACAGTATCTGCATGGAGAAAATGACCCAGAGTAGAGATCTATGTTTTGTAGGTGAATATTCTTATTATACAAGACCCATGGGAAAGAAAGCCTGTTTCTGAAACCTGCCTGATTTGGCTCAGTGGTTGAGCATCAACCTATGAACCAGGTTTTGGTTCGATTCCTGGTCAGGGCACATGCCCAGGTTGTGGGCTCCATCCCCCGTGGGGAAGGTGCAGGAGGCAGCAGGTCAATGATCCTCTCATCATCGATGTTTCTATCTCTCCCTCTCCCTTCCTCTCTGAGATCAATAAAAATGTATTTAAAACCTGGGCCTTTCTGACATTTTACATCAGGGATGTCACACTCTCCATGGTTCCAAGTCAGTGGTCTGCAGACCATAGCTCTCAGGCCAAACCTGGCTCACCATCTACACAACTCATGAGTGTTTTTACACTTTTCACTGTTGGGTGATGAAGGAAGAATAATATTTTGTGACACTTGATCATTTTATAAAATTCAAATGTCTATATTCATAAAGTTTTATTAGAACAGAGCCATGCTCATTTGGTCTGATAGTCCCTGTTTTTGTGCTACAGGGACAGAGTTGAGTGGATGAGAAAAAGATCATCTGTGGCCCTCAAAACCCAAAACATTTACTACCTGGCCCTTTAGAGAACAAGTTTGTTCACCACTGGCACAGAATAAAGCTATGGAACATAAGGCTGAATTGAATAAAAAGAGTGTGAATGCTATTCCTCATCTGCGATTCTAGTCGGCTGAACACATTCAGTGTGCTTCCACAGAGAACAATTAGTCATTCAAACCATGTGGCATATGTGGGTAAATGTTCAGGAATGCCTCCAGGACTCAATTAAATAGAAACACAACAGGGGAGAATCAAATATAAAGATGGATGGGATTTATAAAATAATAAGTGACTGTATTTCATGAGAAATTCTAGGAAAAGAATTCATCAAACATTAAAAAGAAATAAGCCAGCCCTAGCCGGTTTGGCTCAGTGGATAGAGTGTCAGTCAGCCTGTGAACCGAAAGGTCCCAGGTTCGATTCTGGTCAAGGGTACATGCCTGGGTTGCAGGCTCAGTCCAATGTGCAGGAAGCAGCCAATCAATGATTCCCTCTCATCACTGATGTTTCTATCTCTCCCTTCCTCTCCCTTCCTCGCTGAAATAAATAAAAATATTAATAAAATAAAATAAAATAAAGATAAATAAGCCAGCTCATTCATTTTGGTGGGATTTTGAGTTTCAGAATCTAATGAAATGGAAATGGTGGTATTAACGACCTCAAACAATATAGGATTTCCCCAAATGCTCTCTATTTAGTATTAAATTTTTTTATTTAAAAAGGAATTTTAGTGACGTTTAGGGTTAAATATTTATCAAAAAATCCATGGAAACATTAATTCTGTTTTTTATTTTACAAACATGAAAGAGAGAGTTGAACAAGGTCTTCCTTCAGGTTCCACCCAGAGTTATTTTTCTGTGATCTCTGGCCAAACTAAAAGGGCAGAAATTTTACCTCATTTTATTGGCCCTTTTAACAATTTGATCTATTAGAAATCAAGGTGTTATAATCAATTTTAAAAACTTCTGCATGAATGTAAGTCCTCTGGGAGTTATATAATTTAAATGATTATGACATAAATACAGTTCAATGAGTTATTACATAGTTCTCCATGCTCTGGATGGTTTCAGTACTATGGCCTTTCACAGGACATAATTGTATTATTTCTCCTGTTGGTTTTTCCATGGTTACTTTAATTTGATGATCTCCACAGTTTGATCTAAAAGTGGTGTCACTATTCCTAATATTGCAATCCTCATTATCATTGTCATTTTTATAACAGGGAATGCTAAGCTAGAGACCACAACCTTCTTTCTTCCCAGCCAATAATTGCATATGAATTTAAAAGCAATCGCAATGGTTTGTCTCTTCATAGAGGAATACAGAGTTCCTTCATTCAGGCTCCTGGGAAGATGAGGTCTACTTGTAGCATCCTTCCAAAACATCAGAAAACAAGAAGACTGTGCATTTAATACTTTCAAGAGTGTCCCCTTGGTAAGTATTTGTAAATAAGCATACCCACAAGTTTTCCTGAGCCACTCTGTTGCTTATATAACAGTTAACAAAAATCAACAATTTATTGCAGCTATCTGATAAAGAGCAACTCTACGATAAACTAAATATAAATTCACTCCCTACTTGAATAGTATTACTCTTGAATCTACAGCAACAAACACAAAATATGCATTCAATTCAAGTTGATTTGCCTCATTATTCATCAGTCAATCTTGTGAGGCATGCCCACACACAGCTTCCCGAGCAGGACCCTACCATGAAGTGTGCCTCCACGTCTCTACCTGTGTCTGCTGCTTCCTCCTGTGTCTGTGCTTCAGTGTTACCCTGCCCTCTCCTGCAGACAAGCTGCCATCCCTTCTCAACTATTTCAGGACTCTACTTCTTTAATTACCCCTCCCTCATACATTGTCTATTTTCTCCTCTCCATGGGATCATTCCCATCTGTTCATAAAACATGCTGAACTACCTCCCACTCACAAGAGAAAAAAAATGCCAAGAAAGAAATAAAATAAAAAGAAAGCTTGACCCCATATCTCCCTCCGGCTATGACGGCTTTATGTATCTTCTCCCCTTTATATCAAAACGTTTCAAAAGGTGTCACTACTTTCTCACCTCTCATGCTCCTTCTCTCTGATCTCCCTGAGTGGGCATGGACCCCAGGCATTCACTCCAAAGACTTCCACGCTGAGTCCCACAGGCAGCTCTCCCAGGGCCTCTGAACGGCTCCTGATGGCCCATGATCCCTTGGGTCACTTCCTTTCCTTGGCTGGTAAGTAGCCACTCTTCCCCGTCTTTCCTCAGCCCTCGCAGACAGCTTGCTCCTTCTCGTCCCCATCTGATGAGTTTCCTACGTCTCAGCCTTACCATGTGGCAGTGTCCCTGGCTCTAGGACCACGTTTTCACGTCTCCAACCAATTCCTGGCAGATCCCATGCAAGCCTGCACCCTTAAAGGCACAGGTATGCACAGGGCCTCCAAACTTACCGCCTCAGGTCCCACCTTCTGTCCTGCCCCAAACTCACATGTACAACGTCCTACTTTTTCCCCACCTGCGTATCCAATAAGCATCAGAAACACACTCCGGCCAACACGGAATTCTTGATTTTGCTATTTCCCCAAACTCTGAAATTTCTTTGTGGGTCAGGGTCTTCGCACTGGCTCAGAACTCTATTTCCCAGGTTTCCTTTCTCTAGCCTGGGTTTAGAACATTCTCTTCTAATATCCCGAGCAAATGTTTCCTCAAGCCAGAGGCCTTTCCTGACCACCCTCGCTGAAAGGGCACCCATCGCTCTGGGCATGGGACCACACCTGTAGTTCCAGGCAGAGCACTTAGCTGTGCCTGTCCTTACGTTCTGTGTTTGTTTATTTGCTTCCTCTCTCCCCCTCTGCATTGTAAGCCCGAGAGGGAAAGGTCATTTTCTGTTTAGTTCATGATTGCCCACATAACGTCTAGGAATGGGGACCAAATATGAATACACGAATGAATGAATTTTAGAAAAATCAGGCACTGCAACTGAAAATTCTTATTTCACTGAATGCATTAATTCTAGTTTGGGCAAATAGACTAACAAACCAACCGCCAAGGAAGGAAGGAAGGAAGGAAGGAAGGAAGGGGGGAGGAAGGGGGAGGAGGGAGGAAGAGAGGGAGGAAGAACTAGACAGAAAAATAAAGCTATGGCTTAGGAGAATTATTGTTCACAGCAACAAACTCTGGGCACAGATGCATAAGCAGTAGATATGGATTGATGAATGGATTCTACTATTTAATTATGTGATTATAGGCAAATGTTTTCTGATTCTTACCATTTCATTAATAAAGTGGTTAGAAGAAGTACACGGGAGGTTTTCCTGTTTTCAATCTATGAGCTACACCCCTCATTCGTAGTGACATTATACCTCTAAATGAGATAATAGGGGGACATCTTATGAGAACATATTGTGACAAATATTAAGAATGGATACATTTTTCAGACAATAAAAATAAAGATGGGTACCACGTATTGGCCATTACTCTATGCTTAGGATTGTCTTAAGTATTTTTCACTTGTAATGTGTCATTTAATTGTAATGAGGTAAGTTAACAGATAAGAAAACAGGCTAGGAAATCTGAGGAGTTGGCCCATGAGGACACCATGAGATACCCACAGAGCTAGGATTCAAATCTAGGTCCTTGGACTGCCTAGATTTCCGTCTGATTAAATTAAAGAGTGTAACAGAGAGATACAGAGAGAGAGAGAGAGAGACGCTGACATACAGAGCAGGAGAATAAGAACTAGGAAGAGACTGAGAGAGATAGAGACATTGTCACATTTAGAGACAAACAGAGGCCTAGAAATGGATGAAGAGACTTAGCACCAACTCTAGCTTGGCAATAGCTCTGTGAGAACGCAGTGCCCTCTCCTTCTCTACGCACACACATCCTTGTTGGAACTCTTCATTTTTTCCTAATGCCTTCATCCTTGGTTAAAACTATATCCTTGATCAAACGAGCCCTGGTAATATAAAATAGTGGCCATCCAATTCCTAAATTTGTCACTGACTATATTGTTCAGTCCCTAGCGGACAGAACTCTGCGGGAAGGTGGCCAATCCCATCTTCCTCTGTTCCTTACATCTGGGTGCTGACGTAAGAGGAATTTAGGAAACAGAAAAGCCCTTTAAACAAATATCACAGCCCTCTGAAATGCATAAAAACTCTGAGATTATCCTGCACATAGTTACCAAGCAAGTCTTTGCTTCTTATTCAAATCCTGCTTATTAAGCTGCCTCTATATAGGCATTAATGTGATTATTCTGATACAGTAATTGATACCCGAGCTCTGGCAGTGTTCTCTTGCTATAAATAGATTGCTGGATCTCAATGGACATGATCTAGACTATCATGTCTAAATATGTGGATAGAGAACAGACACCCAAATGAACTCCAATTCCATCCTCTAAATATATATCCCACGTGGAGGTAGCAAAGGAAAAATCCAGTGCCTGGAATCCATACTTAGACCACTGGCACTTGCTGCTTTTCCGTGCCAGCCATGTTCTGACTTGAGTGCTACCGTTATCTTTCATTCCGAGGCCTTACTGCCAATGTGATTCCCAAGTTATTCTTCCAAACAGCACCCCACAGCAGTGGGGTGGGAATTCAAACGGAATGGATTTACTTCATGGAAAAAAACATGTGTTCCCTTGTGACCACAAGGTGGCACAGTGGTGACCAGGAATACGCAGCCTCCTTGTAGAATTACAATTACCAGAGGCGTTTACATAATGGTTGCTATTAATAGTTGTTATTATTATCATTACGGCGTTTCAAAGAGGCCGATAAAGTGCCTTAGCTTTTGTGAAAGAGATTTAAAAAAATACTGATTTATTTTGTAATCTCTTCCTTCTGTCTGCAACACCATTACTTTTTTGCTCTCACCCGATTCCCAGGCCCAGAAAGGACAAGGAGGTGTGCACATCCTTCATTTTAGTTTTTTAAATATTTTTATTGATTTCAGAGAGGAAGAGAGAGAGAGAGAGAGAGAGGGTAACATCGGTGATGAGAATCATTGATCGGCTGCCTCCTCCATGTCCCACGCTGGGGATGGAGCCCACAACCTGGGCACGTGCCCTGACCTGGAATCAAACCGTGACCTCCTGGCTCATAGGTCGATGCTCAACTACTGAGCCTTTCTGGCCCAGAATCCTTCATGTTATTTATTGCCCACAGCTTTAAAACAAAGAGCAATAACTTGGATAATGTGTTACACTTCTGGAAGAGGATAAACAAAACTTTATATTGTTCGATGGATCTGCTGTCGCTCAGATCCACGATTTCACGCCTGGTCTCATTCTTCTCTGTAATATCAGAATAGGAAGAGCCATTGTGGAAATGTTCGCCTACAGTGGAAGTTCAGATTTGTTATTTGCAAAGCGCTCCTTCCTGAGTCCCACAGAAGACATGCTATTGGGAAGGGTAACTGCAATATTCCAATGTGCATTCCACTTACTTACGATCGTTTGGCATTAGACCACCTCTCTCAGGCTCAGGGACTAAGAGACCACTGGTGTCTGGGAATCTAAGTGCTGCAATTACAGTCAGTTATACTTACGGGGAGGACCTAAAAAGCAGCCACTTCCCTCCCCAAGTGGAAATAAAACACAGGCTGGCCAGGTGGAGTCGCTCAAGTTGCTCACTGCACAAGTCACCGACCTGAAGATGCGATACACAGGTCTAGTGGCACCTCGAGCACACACCCTCCCCACAGCTTGCATGGAGGAAGTGTTCTGGCATTTCACACAATCCAACAGCATCTTCGGTGCCCTTGGCTAGTTTGTCTTAAATGGAGGTCACCCTTGTCAGGATGTTACCGCTCTTCTTTAGTGACTACGTACTTCTTGCCCTTACTTGCTTCCCGCCATTGTTAAGTACAAATGAGACATTTCATCTTTTTAAAAAATAGGACTTGTGTCATTTTTAACTCTCCTGTTTCAAATAGGTCCGATGTGAGACAAGGATAGTAAAAAAAACCAACAACCCTGAAAACCAAGTTCGGCAAATATCATTACTCTAACTGAACTGTGGCTTCATTATCATGGGAGCATAAACGCACATTGCAGTTAGCTATGCATTAAAGAAGAATTTTAAAAGAAGCAGAAAATAACATGAAATTAGGACTTTCCTGTTAAATTCAGGGAGCACCATAATCATGAGAATAGGAAAGATTACAGTAAATTACATATGCTAATGAAAAAAGTTCTTAGAAAGCCAACAGGAAACTAAAAAAGCATCAGGACTAAAAGCGGTGAGGGAAAAATCATTACATTTTGTGGCTGTAAGGAATCACGAAGTAATTTAAAGCAACATCCAGGCTGTACGTGGTTGGGAACAGTGGACCAGAGAGGCTGAGAAATTTTCCCAAATCCCGCAGCTCATCAGTGGCAGTGCTGGGAATAGAATCAATTACTCTTGGCTCTTAGGAGCAGGAAGAGAAAACACTTAGAACATTTACTTCAGACATCAGGATGAAAGCATGAATATTTAGGAAATAAATAAGTTTGTGATAATTAGCAGAGCATTATTATCCTACTAGAGGCCCAATGCACAAAATTCGTGCAAGGGGCTCGGCCCTCACAGCTGTGGCTTCATCTGGAAGGTCGTCTGGAAGGATGTCCAGAAGGTCATTCGGCTGTCTGGTGTAATTAGCATATTACACTTTTATTATTATTGACTAGAGGCCCAGTGCACGAAATTGTGTGTGAGTAGGGTCCCTAGGCCTAGCCTGCGATCAGGGCCATCTTTTGCCCACTCGCCAGTCCCCAGTCCCGCCCTGCCACCTACCCCCCGGTTTGCCATGATTCTCTGATCACAGCAAGGCTCCAGTTCCCTGGAACTGCTGGCAGTGGGGAGGGACCAAGAGGTCAGCCATTCTGCCCGCTTGCCAGTCCCACCCCACCACTGACCTCGGTTTGCCATGGTTCCCCATTTGCCATGCTGCGATTGGAGCCTGCAGGCTTGGGGCAGGGGGGAAGGGGGGAAGGGAGGGACTGAGAGGTGGTCAGTGCACCTCATGGCAACTGGTCAAGCAGTTGTTCCAGTTGTTACGCTTATGGCCGCTGGCCTTTTATTATATAGAATAGATAATAATGCCTTTGCTTTCAGATTCCTTTGAAACAGCTATTATTAGTGACATATAGAAGGAAAACAGGTAATATTAGTTTATTGAGCAACTCCTATGTGCCCTACTGGCCAGATAGTTATGTGTATGTGTATGTATATACAACTCCACACACATGCACAGCCCGCCCTCCATATCCATGGGTTCCATGTGCAGGGATTCAATTGACCACTGGTAGAAAACACTCAGCAAAGACTTTGTTACACTGTTGCTGATGTGTACTCTGTAGTGAGGCCTGTTGTGGCTGCATCTGTACTGAGCACCCACAGACTTTCTTCTTGTCATTATGTCCTAAGCTGTACAGTATAACAGCTATTTACACAGCATTTACATTGCATTAGGTGTTATAAGTAATGTAGAAATGACTTAAATTGTATGGAAGGATGTGTGTAGGTTCTATGCAAATACTATACCATCCTATATAATAAAGATGTAATATACAAATGGTCATTATGCCATGAAGCATACCGACCGACCGCGTTAATGACCAGATCACAGATCAGCAGGAGGGTGGGGCAGCGAGCTATAAGCAGGCGGGGGAGAGCTACAGGAGGTGGCAGGGCAGCAAGCTATGAGGGGAGGGGAGGGGGGAGTGGGGGAGTTACAGGAGGGCAGGGCAGCGGGCGGAGAGCTACTGGAGGGCGGCAGCGAGCTACTGGAGGGCTACTGGCACACGGATTCGTGCGCAGGGCTACTAGTATTCTATAAGGGACTTGAGCATCCTTGGATTTGGGTATTCTAGGGGTGGGGGTCGGGTCCTGGAACCAATCCCTTGTGGGTATCCTGGCATAGCCCTCAAGATGAATATCATCTCCTTGGAAAAACTGAGTCTCGGTGACAATGACAAAACTGCCCAAGTTCACACAGTTGCTGAAGGGCACGTGCAGAATTTGAATCCACTTCTGTCTGAGCTGAAGACCCTGCTCACGCCAAAGCCCTCCCACTGTGCGCCGGACAATAGAGAAAAGGATTGTTCCTTCCTCATCCAGATGATCTGCAGGCTTGTTATCTGGCACATGGAAGGAGGCTCTGAGCCTCCGGGTGGCTTGCAGGCCCCTCACAGACCAGCAAGTTCATCCCGGTCCAGCCAGCAGCAGCCGGCGGGGGCTGTGCTGGGCCATGCCTGGCTAATGAGCCTGCTCCTCCCAGGACCCCTTCAATCTGCCAGAACATGTTGGGAAGTTTGCAGAGAATGCATGGTATTCGGACATAAAGTAGTGAAATCGTTTCTGAAACAGCTTGAATGCCCAGTGGGTCGTTCACAAGGGGGGCCGCCTGCACATCACGCAGTCTGATGCTCCTTGGTTTGCTGCTAGTCACTGAGCCTCCGCATCTCTGAGTAAAGTGGAATTTTGGTTCCCTAAGCACCGTTTTCCTAGCCCTGATGCCTCGTGCAATGGAGAGGAAGTGCGGTTTACATAACCCAACGTGGTTTTGGTAAGAGAGTATACAAATCATTTGCATTCAGATGGGAATAATTTATATTTTTTCTACCAAATGATTGCTCTTTTTAATCCTCTCCTCCCCCCCCCCCCCCTTTGTTGTTTTTTTTTGCTTCAGTCAATGTTCAAAGTTATGGAATGTTAATTAATGATCAAAACACTGAAAGAGATGTGGAGTTTGCTGCTGGCGATAATACCTTACCCTTTCTTAGGCCTCATTACGGGCCTGGTACTTACTGTTCAAGCACTTTGCAAGTATCACCTCACTTAACCTTACAACACTCTGGTGGTGGCGGTACTGTTCTGTTCCTCACTTCACAGTTGAAAAAACTGGGCACAGAGAGGTTGAGTGCATTGCCCAAAGTCACACAGGAAGCAAAGAGTAGAAATAGGAGCCACGCCCAGGCAGTCTGGTTTCTAAGCCTGCTCTCACCATCGCCACTCCATACAATGAGAAAGACGACAGACAGGAGCACGAAGAACCAGAAAGGCCAGTGGAGTTGCTCCAGGTTGCACCGCTCAGCTGTGGTCACCGCGGGCCTGTGGGACTGTTATGGGAGCAGCTCCTGTCCCTGCAGGTCCTGCCTCCAGCACGGACCGCGTCCGTTAAGGGGAAGGAAAGCCCGCTACTCCTGGTGTTGGCTGGTTCCCTGAGCCTGGGCTGCGAGGACTGAAGGTTCCTGCTCTGCAGGTGACAGGCTTGGGGACGTGATCACCAGGCATGAGGCGCTGCCCTGAGAAAGGGGGCGCCTTTTTCTTTTGAATGCAATCATTTTTGTTCACATTTTGGATGAGATTCTCCTCACTCGTCATTGCTCTGAACAGCTCCTTCCACATTTATTTTCCCTTGCCCACGCGCCGGCCGCTCTAAGTAATGACAAATTAGCAGCTCAGCTCAGAAAGCATGTTTCCAGAATAACAGGCTCTTATGTCATAGCGGGCCTTGGAATGGTCACTTTTCCCAACGAGGGATCGCAGAATGAAAACCTCTCCACCTTATGGTCCATGGGGGTTCCAGGTCCTGGGCTCCACGGCTGTCCCTCCACAGCTGTGTCTCTTTGGGCACCTAACTCCTCTACGTTGGAGGGGTCCGCATATGTAAAATGAAATCTGGTGAGATGATTGAAAAAATAATCCTCTTTGGTTCTGGAATGGGCTAGCTTTTTCCTTACCCTGGCCCCTAGGGCTCATCTCCGTCCCCTCCCCCCGCCCCCTCCCCCAGGCAAACTGGTATCAGATAAAATCAACAGGTAGCACAATAAATAATTGCTCTGAAACATGTGCTTCTAATTCCAATACAGAGTCTTTACCCACAGTGCACAGGGCACGTGACCCCAAGCATTTTATGTGGACATTGGAAGGTTTCTGGTAACGTTCTGCAAAGAATTTTTCTCAAGGTCTGAACCTCTTGAGGCTCTTTCTGTCTCAAGTTCAAGCTCCTTAGATAGTGATTAAGGCTGGTGGCTAGCCCCCGTGGTAAATGATAGCACAGAGAAAAAGCATGCTTGGGCTATGTAATTTAGCAAGACGGAATCTAGCTGTTTGGGTTTTCATCCCCGGGCGCGCTGAAACTTCTAAATGACTAACCTGTTTCCTTCCCGCCCGCCCCACCGAGGCGCCCAAGTTTCCAGGGACGCCCCGACTTCGGTGATTGCCCAGCTCGGGTTTCCTTATTTATTTAGAAGCCCCTCAATCTCAGCCCAGCTGCGTTTTCCTGGGATGACAGACTTGAGATCCAGCATTTATAAAACAGCATAAATCAAATGAGATCCAACAGCAAGAGGCCCTCGCTTATTTATTTTTCCATGTTCCCTGCGAGGGACTCAGCAACGAAGAGTCTATTGAACTGGGAAACTCGTAGCCATGTCGAGATTTAGTCTCCAAACTCCACACAAAAGATGCCCAACATTCCCCGGGAAGGAGTGCAGTGCGTGCGGGGTGACGTGACGGGGGCAAGATGCCAACCGTCCCCAGCCAGATCTCACGACCTACCACAGAGCTGTGAGTGGGCTGCATGCAGTGGCTTTAGCACACTGGGCGCCGCGCAGGAACGTGGTAATTCACTAGGACATAGCGTTTTCTTCCCGGGGAAAAGCTGCAAAGCCATGCAGGCCAAGGCTGGTTTCCTGGCAACGCTGTGATTTTTGTCTCTTCAGGAAAAGGGGGTCAGAGGCCTCGCTTGCCCTCCAGCCACAGATGGATCTGAACTGAGTCGCTAGGACAAGCTTTTGTTTTCAAAGACCTCAAGTCCAGGAGAACTTTTGCAGAGAATTTGCCAAGCACCTCCCTGCTGCTCTCTCTCTCTCTCTCTCTCTCTCTGTCTGAGTGTGTGTGTGTGTGATCACCAAAGGCATTTTGGGGCTGGGGGGTAGGGCAAAACAAAGTTATTTTCTCTGGCAAATGGGTCATGCTGCTCTTTTCAAAGTGAAAGGGAGAAAGAGGCCACACCAAATTTAGCACTGAGGCAGGGCCTGTGATTTATAGAGTAGCGAGGGTGTGCAGGGGTGGTTTCTAGAAGCCCAGAGGCAAAGCTTATATAAAACACATACACACACAGGGGCTGGTACGCACGCCTTGCAGAGCACCGAGAGCAGAAGAATCCACGCTCATAGTGGCGAGAGCTAACAGCATCTTTTACGCTGGGTGGACTTCGGTGCGGCCCAGGGAACCCACTGTGCACAAACCCTGGGCAACTCAGAAGAAATGAAAGACAAGCACTTCAAGGGCAGGTCTAGGTTCCTTGGTAAATATTTGCACAATTGAGTATGTGGACGCGATGGGTCTCCTTGGGGGGTAGGAGACACAGTTCCAGCAGAGTTCTGCTTTTGAGCCCGAGTCTCCATGGCTTTCAGGTCCCTGGCCCCAATCAGTCCCAGCAAGACAGGGAATATCATTGTGGGAAGAAGGGCATGGGAAGGGGGGGGCGGTGGCAGCAGGCCTGGTCAGGCCTTTGATCGAGGTCACTCAACCCTCAGTGTCTCAGAGGGAGTTCCCAGCCAACAGTCACTCTTTGTGTTTGTTTTACAATAACAGGGGCATTTCCTCAACTTCCCAGAGAAGAGGTGGCTTCCGCAGAGAGCACGTCCATCATCTTTTCCTCACCAGCCTCTGCTCCCTGCGCAACTGCCTTAAATCCGCGGCTCGCCGTGCCACTGGGAAGGCGTGTCCTGCATTCTCGTTCTCACAAGAGGGTGGCAGGAGCTGCAACTACCAGGTGTGAGGTTCGGAAGGAGGCACGGGGCGGGTAGAGGGCACCTGCCCACTAAGCCAGCCTTTCTGGAAGGTCACATCCGGAGTTCTGCGGACATCTCCTGGGCCAGAAACCCCCCACATCAGCACCAGCACCTCCCCCAGCCCCCCACTGCAGGGGAGACCGGAGAACATCACGGACATTTTTTTTTAACCTGGGCACATTGTGGTCCCCAGTGGGACATTGTTAGAAAGGATCGAGAATGGGTATTTGATGACCTGGAGATTTAAACGATCCGCCCGCCGTTCTGTCCTGGGGATTAGGTGTGTCTGTGCCAAGCACCTCCCAGAGCTTGCTGAGCTGGAGGCCGGCCAGCTCCCTCCCTGTGCTCCCTCGCTTGCTCGGTGGGGACCTGTGCAAGATGGGGCCATGCCCTAATGTCCCAGCTGGTGGTCCCCCTAAGTCCACGGAGTGACTTCATCGTCAGGGAGAAAGGAAGAAAACATTCGACCTCCTTCTCATCCTTGACTCAGCATCTGAAGCTAGAAATGCCTTTTTTTTTTTTTTTTTTTTTGAAGCTTCTGTGAGCATCACTGTATTCGGGGAATTTGCTTAGGTGATGAAACACAACCAACAGTTACCAATTCAATAGTACCAGGACAAATCATGCCAACGTAGAGAAATGCCATTCTGCAGGGAGCCTTCTCGCAATGCGGACAGAAGCACCTAATTGGAATGCGGACGTAGCTATTGCACCAGCTGGTCCAACCCCGGAGAGATGGCCGGTAACTACAGGCTTTCTCATCCTACGCGACCACAGGGCCACGGTGGGTGCGGCACCAAGGCTGACACGGTGGCAGCGTCTACGCCACCCGGAACACAGGCAGGGGCGCACGCTCTCTGCGTTTTGAGATTCTTTATTGCTGAGTAACTCACTGGGATGTCAAAGCATGTGCTCAATCTAAACAGAAAATCAGAGATAAATAGGACAGGGGAATGCCTAGCTTACATTCTGTTCTGGGGAAGAGAATTTGACAAGTGAGTGCACTTAGTGAACGCTGATGTCTCCATTCTGCTCTTCACAAAGCGAGGTCCTGGGGAGCTGGGGTTCAGGAAGCAAAGGAAAGGGAAAGGGAACTAGCAGGCGGCGGTCCGCTAATGTCACTGACTTCATCACGGCTGCAAAAACCCGAATCTAGACACACGCGCGAGGGCAAACGCGTCCGCATTCCTGGGGCCAGACAGAAAACGTGCACCATTTATATCTCCAGTGCTAAGCTTGCAACTTGTGACACAAACGCCTCTCTTAGCCACAAACGGGAATAAAAGATTTGCACATGTTCCCTCAAAAAGAGAAATTCGTTGCTCACAGGCAAAAGAAAGAGGGAAAGGTAAAAAGGAAGGGGGGGAGGGGGAGGAGAAAGGAAAAAGGCAAAAAGAAAAAAAAAACAAGAACACCATTTTATATCCCTATGTATTTTACTTTGATTGGTCATCTTGGAGTATGGGATTCAGATCCATTTACTTGTGTGCTTTCATTTAAATAGAAAAAGAGAGACGAGAGAAGGAGAGTCCCCAGAGAAAGTCAAAACTATGTGCGTGTATATATAGTTAAATAAAATAAACAAACAAAACACGGTGGCATATACTGATTGCCAACTTGGAAATCATGTTAAGAAAACATCAGATAATTCTGAATGTAGCTAATAACTCTTCAGTTTATGGAGCTAAGTGACTCTTCATCGTAGGTGATTGAATTTGTGTTTAAAGTAATCATGGAAATAAGAGGATCCAGACATAGCTCATGTCCTCAAATGCAAGCAACGGGATAGCCCTCAGCTTCTCCATTTTAAAATGTGCATTAAAGCACTTTAATTACATTTCACAAAAATCTTTCATTTAAATGATTGTTCTAAATTCAATGGAAAATTTTCTCAAAATCCGTAGTTCAAGTTTTGTAAAGTGACCAAGACATGCAGCATACATAACTGCTTCCGGGCACAAAAAAATACCTTCCCCCCTCTCCCCGCACCTCCCCACCCCTCTACCTCTCTCTGCCCAGGAAAGCTGCAGTCCGTCAGGGCGCTGCTGCACAGGTTTCTCCCAGAGCCCGAGCATGCTCCTCGCCCTCTCTCTGAGGGCCTGTGCCCTCCCTTGTCCTTGGAGAAGGTGGGAAAGCTGGGAGGAAGCCCCCTTGTCAGAAAGCCTTCAAAGGTCAGCCTTCCTCATCTCCGCCCTTCGTGGTTGGAGACAAGCCGGGCATTGGAGGGAGAAATACTGCTCTGAACAGTGACAGCGACTTCTCTCTGCCTCCTGGGTCGGAGGAAAAATAGCCCCCGGCACTCACTGAACATGACCTGGGCAAGCGGCTGGGGAGAAAGGTCTGAATTGCTGGCACTGCCTATTCCTCACAGCCGCTACCTCCTCCTGCGGATGCCAAGACACACTGGGGGCACACAGAGGGACTCCATTGGGAAAGCTGATGCCACCGTTAAACAGCGCAACATGGCAATCTACTGAAGGCGTGCCTTGCGTGGGTCTTGGTTAGATGATGCAATGTTTTCATAGGAAGCCTCTCGTTATACTTGGAATTACGATACATGAAATATTATTATTATTATTATTGATGCTGGTTGCCTGTTCTATTTTTATTTATTCCAGTATCCTACCTTTCACCTTTCTCCCCCAATATGGAACATTATACTTCCAACTGAAGATGCAAGTATATGGAATCATCAAAGGAGATGAAACTTATGTTAATCAATTAGACGCTTCGTAGCATCCCTAATACAAAATTTGCTAGCAAAAAAAAAAAAAAAAAGAAAAATAAATTTGATTGGAGCCCTGACCGCTTTGGCTCAGTGGATAGAGCATCAGCCTGCAGACTGAGGGATCCCAGGTTCGATTCCGGTCAAGGGCATGTACCTTGGTTGCGGGCACCTCCCCAGTAAGGGGCGTGCTGGAGGCAGCTGATCAATGTTTCTCTCTCATAGATGTTTCTAACTCTCTATCCCTCTCCCTTCCTCTCTGTAAAACAAATCAATAAAATATATTTTAAAAAATTGATTGGATACTACATAATTTTTTATTATCTTGCATCAAGTTTAACCTGCTCTTATTATAATCAGCATCAAACACAGCTATAACATTCTTGTAAAGCCCTGTTTGTAACTAACTACTTGCCTTAAGGTGATTGGCTAGAGAGCAAAATAATGGAGTGGAATTACGATTTGGGACTACATTTGGGATTCCACGGAGATTCTATTTAAAGTCAGGAGAGCTTTCTGGTAAGGTGCCTCCTTACACTCATCCAGGGCAGAGCTGGGGGTCTCCTCGGGGCTTTCGCAGCTGCTGACGATGGCGACGGCACTAAATGACCTTCTCCTGACCTTGGTGTCTGACAGGCCCGACCCTCGGCCTGGGGGGGCCTTCTCCATGCTGTGCAGCTGCTGGTCCTTCCAGTCTAGCTGTTTGGCACTGCAAAAGGGGGCGTAGACCTCCACGCTCCCCTCGAACTGTAAGCAGTTCACTTTGTAGTACTTCCTCTTCACCTCCAAGACATCGTTGAACCTGTGACCCCAGAGAATCTCCCGGGGGACGTAGGAACTTCGGGATTGGTGGGAGGTCCCCGTGGAATCGCCCGTGTAGATGAATGTCACCAAAATCTCAAAGTTGTCCTTGGCCACTGCCTTCCGGTCCAGGGAGTACAGGGGGCTCTCGTGGTCGATTTCATGGACAATGGTGACCGGCGTGACAAGGATAATCTGGTCATTGACCAGCTTGAGGTCTTTGAAGGCCATTGTCATGCGGCCCTCGCTGTCTTCTGTGTAGCGGAGGAGCTGGGCCCGCACGGTGCCTTCCACCACGTGGTTGGGCCGGAAGTCCCCGATCCGCCACATGAGGCAGAGTTTCCCATCTCTCATGCCGATGAGGGCGAAGTAGCTGAAGCGGATGGTTTGGGCTCTCTTCCGAGCCGTTGCCATCTTGGCCAAGGCCGCTCCGATGATGAAGGTATTGATGATGCAGCTCAGGATGGACTGGAGGATGACCGTGAGCACGGCCACAGAGCACTCCTCGGTGACACAGCGGTAGCCGTAGCCGATGGTGGTCTGGGTCTCCAGGGAGAATAAGAAGGCGCCCGTGAAAGAATGGACGTTGTCCACGCAGGGCGTGATGTCGGGGTTGTTCAGCAGGTCTCCGTGGTGAAAGGCGATCAGCCAAAAGATGGAGCCAAATATCAGCCAGGAGAGGATGTAAGACAAGGAGAAGATGACGAACATGTGGCGCCACTTGGTGTCCACCAGGGTGGTGAAAATGTCCACCACGTAGCTGCCCCACTCCCCGAAGATGTGCTTGAAGTACACGTTGCAGCTGCCGTCTTTGTGCAGCAGCCGCCGGCGGGCCCGCCTCTTCTCCGCGATGATGTGCTCCGGGGGGTAACCTGGGTACTTGGGGTCCACATTCACGATCGGGTAGCTGCTGCCGTAGTAGCTCATTCTTGCCGACAGCCTGCGGGCATCCAAGTGAGTTTTGTAGCAGAAATAGTTCAAGGTCAGTCGCTTTCTTTTGGTTTGGGTTTCCAGTTAAAACCTGCGGAGGGAGGGAAAAAAAAGATACTCACTGGAGCTTGAACTTCCATCTTTACAGGAATTTGCCAAATGTGAAGCAATGCTATGCCGTCCCAGAGAGCTAAGTAAGGCTTGGTTGGAACGCCAGAGATGCTCAGTATGGATTATTCATTTGAGTTTAGGATTCAACTCAGCCATTGTAGGAACAAGATAGGAATTAGAGACAATAACCTTTTTATAAATGCATAAGGCTTGAGTGAACACTATGATTATCCCAAAGGAAGCCTCAGTACTTTTTCTGAACCGACGTAAAAAAAAGTCTCATTTTTATAGCCTCCTCTGGCATAAAGTTACTTAGAAAACAAAACAACTGATAATGCAAAAAGGCAGACTATGGCTCAGATATTTATCTAGCAGTCTTACGAGCTTTCTAGCTGTTCAAATCAGCTAGAAAGCTGATTTTCCTTAGAGGAGGGAGGCAATTAGAGTTCCCGCCTTAGCGTGACTATGTAACTGACCTGCGGGTGGCTATGCTATAGTTTCTCACCTGGGCTCCTCCTGCTTCCTCTCCTCCAGGCCGTTCCTCTTCCTTGGTGTCCTCCGGACAGCACAGAGCTGACTGGACCAGTAGTTCAGATTCAACTCCTTTACCCTACTTCTACCTTTACTCTAGAGAGGGAAAAAAATCTTCCTTAACCCCAGAGGAGTCACAACCCTCCCAGCTCGGCTTCCAGTAAGGTATAAAATTGCTGTGCCTCTGTCTCCTAACATCCATCCTTTTTTTTTTCTCTCTTCTTTTTTGGCACTGGAAGCTCTTCTCTTCCTCTCTGAATAGAAGCCGAAAATTTGCCAAAGTTGCTAATCTTATTTCCCTCTTAAAGGGAGCACACTTCACGCAGACCCCTCCCTCCCTCTCTCCCTCCCTCCCTCCTCCGTGTATCCCCAAGGCTCTCACAGTCATCCCCAGGCAAAACCATCTCCGTCCCTCCAAATCCAGTCTTTAAAAAAACACATGCAGACAGAACATACAGTTCCTATCGCTGTTAGCATTCACGGTCTAGGCCAAAGGTTTCCCCAGCTCCGGCCAGAGAGCAAATTTTAGAAATCCAATGTTGACTGGCCTTTAGTTACTTGCAGGTGAAATGAAGTCGCCCCTGCAGCCCACTTTATTGGAGTGTGTTTTCCACTCAGTCTACCTGTGCCGGGCCGGGGGAGGGGGCGTCAGAAGGAGGGGCACTTGCCGGGACCTGCCACTCTGCAGTGAAAGATGCAGCCGGAGTCATTACTATTCCTGACATGGAGACCAACCCCCCACCCCTCTGAACTCAACCAAGGAACGGATCACTAAGGATTTGTCCAGTCCTCCCAGCTGCCAAAGGGAGGAAAGAGTTAATTTCCTTCCAGTCACAAGGAATCATTTTTCCTCCTCTCTGGGGATCAGGCCCACTTTACAATAAACACTTTGTTCCATGGACCACTGTGGGGATGGACACTCGGCCAAAAAATCCCGCAAGGCACGGACGAGTGTCTCTCTGTCCGTCCATGCACCCGCCGCCGATCACTTCACCGACCCGCCTGCTGTGAGAAGCCCTCAATCGTGTTTTGGGGAGGTCACTGTATAATTTCGGGATGTGCCCCAGGGCTGAGAAAACGCTTGCTGGAATGCTGAATGGAAGATATTTCTGCAAATTTTGTCCACAGCATATATCGTTCCTGGTAGGTTCCAGCCCGATTGCTCATTAAAAGACGGCTGCCCAGGGCTTCTCAGTCTCCACTCTCTCACCTGGTCATTCGAGGTGGGAGAATGGGCACATTCAGAAGCGCATTTGGAGATAGGGTTGTTTTCCTATTGAACGCTTCCAACCCAGTTCCTTAAAGGGACCTGCACAGATCGTGGGAGTCTGAGAATCACAGAGCACAGCTCATAAATCAAGAGCTACTGTGCGACTCGGAACTTGCCTGCTGCCAAAAGCAAAATGATTTTTATTTGAAATGGCATTCGGTTGGCATCGTTTTCAATTCCAGTGGTGCCAACAACTTCCATAAATAAGCCATTTTTACAACACCTCCATCAGTATGCTCATTGGCAAATGAATTTTCAATTAAGACAAGCAACAAGTGAACAACTTTGAGTATGTGCAAAGTGTGTTTCTGAATCATGTAACAATTGCAAGGATGCCAGTTACAGAGCTGAGAATTCGGCCCCACATCCACCATGTCCTTCGCTGTGGTTCATGACTGGGGTCGTTCATTTTAATTTTCCGGAAAAAGGCTTTGAGAGTCTGGTTAGGGCGTATACTTTATTAATCTAGTCTTAGATTCTCTACCCCTTCAAAGGATGCATTTTCTATAAGGCGATTCTTTAACGCTAACCCATAGATTATAACTATTTTCTTTAGTCTAAATTCCCAGGCTACCCAATGAGCAGAGAAGTTTATGGAGGCCCCTTTGCCACGTGGCTAGACAAGATAAACATTGATGAATCCAGTTTCCTAGATCATGGTGACGAGAGCACTTTTCCAGTTAGTTGTCCACCATCAAATAACAGAGGATTAGGCTTGTTGACGGACCGGGCGGCCTCTATTTAACGCTTGTGTTCCTGAGGATTAAAACCGGGCTCCACATGCCTCTGGATGCTTTCATAAACATCTCACCACTGACTCCATCAT
Source organism: Corynorhinus townsendii (assembly GCA_026230045.1). Classification (NCBI taxonomy): domain Eukaryota; kingdom Metazoa; phylum Chordata; class Mammalia; order Chiroptera; family Vespertilionidae; genus Corynorhinus; species Corynorhinus townsendii. The sequence goes on from JAPDVU010000009.1 coordinate 6,747,362, forward strand.
GAAAAAGCACTGGCGGCGTTCTTCCTTCTCTATTTCCTTTTGCACATCAAGCACCTTGCCCTTCAGGAACAGAGGGTGGCCATGTCATTGGCCGCAAAGTTCTCTTTTTCAAGTGAGACTGGAAATGTGATCACTGCCACGACACAACGGTGGGGTGTCAAGTTCACAAGCACGTGCTGGGTCAGGTCAGAGCCCCTCCTGCACCGGTTCCCCCTGTCTCTCCAGATCATAATGACAAAGGGAGAAAGAGGACAGCCATTTCTTGGCCCCGGCATGGGAGTTCTTCCCAATGCGCAGCCAGGGTAACAGATGGGGGTGCATCCTGCGATGGCCACCGATGCTCATGACCATTTGCGAAGACATCTAGGGCAACTGGAAGGTGACCCGTTCGCTTCACCCCACAGACACCTGGGGCAGAGCAACTTGGAAGGGACAGCCACCCCAATCCTGACAGTGACTTTTCTCAGAAGTTCCGTGTATTAAGCTCAGACATTGACAACAACAGAAATGTTCCTCAGTCCACTTAATCTACTCTGACCAGTGAGATCTGACCTTCGTCCTCAGTCTCCTAGGTCTTTGACTGAATTCGAGGAGAAACTTCTACAGATTTAGCATGTTTCCAATGAGCTGCATGCATGACAGGGGATATTGCTAACCAAACGAGTAATGGACTCGCCGGTTTGTAGCAAGCCTCTGCTATTCTGCCATAGCTTCTCAAATTCAGCTGTTTACCAAGCAGACGCCTCTTGTAATTAGTTCTCCAAGCTATGTTGCGGGTACCACACAATGCTCCAGGCTTTATAATCCTGGGCCACTTGGATAATAAAGTTTGATTTTGTCTTCAGATCTACTTAAGATAAATATCGTAAGAGTAACTACAAATAATGGTCTAGAGTATCTTTGGTCAAATTCATTGTAATAATGCCCATGGCCTTTCAGACCTACCAGTACCATTTTTTAGAATGTAAATGGCTTCCGTGAAGTCATCATTGGAAACCAGGTTACTTTCCTGGCAACTATTAGGCCCGATAAGTGTCAGTGGAAACTGGAGAGCGACGGGGCAGAGAGCAGAAAGGGTGGCCTACATTCCCAGCACGGGCCACGGTCTTTGAGGACGGGCTTGGGTGCCTGGGGAGGGGGGACAGGAGGGTCAGTGAAAGAAGGCACGGCCAGATGGCTCAGGGGGGTGGGCTCTGGGTGCTGGGAAGGAAAGTAAGAAGGGTGTTAATGAGTTAGAACAAAACCCAAACAAGTTGGGTTATTCTGCTCAAAACCCGTCCTACAAGTTGTTGCCTTGGAATTGTGCCTGAGCCTTATCTTGCCTGGAATCCTCCGAAGACACTGAGGTGGAGCCCATCATTCGGCCACTGAGCACCTGCTTCACCCAGGCCCTGCTCTCCAGGCGACAGCAGCTGTGTTCTCTTCTTCCCAACCCTCCCCTCCAACCCAGTCAACTTCTCAGTGGCCACAGATTTGACCTTTTCCCTGCTGTCACCCGGTCTTTTCTCCTTCTCAATCAATTTCAGAACATTTCTTGCCAGTTGCTGACAGGAAAGGAGTCATATGTGTTATGAGAAAGCAACTGAACTGAAAGCTGATGCTGGGAAGGAGAGGCAGAAACCCCAAGTAGCTGGTCACGTCACTGGAGACCTCCCATAGCCCAGCTTGGCCTGAAGTAAAATCTACCTCCCACCGTAACCCTGCCTCACCCACAAATCTGCTGCACGTCATACAGGAGAAGCAATCTGGGGGCTGGAGGAGGCTTCTTTGTTTTCTGGATGTCAAGATAGTACCCAAGTAACAGGAGTTATAATACTCAAACTATTCTGGTTTAAAAGTCAAACTAAGAAATCGTCTGAGATGAAATGATTTTTGTTGTTTTGGTTTTGCATAGAACCAATGAGTGGGGAAGCAGACCCAATGCCAAGTCAGCCCTCAGGACCCTGAGCAGCTTGCGTAAGTCACTGTCTCTGGCCCTCAGTGTCCTCAGCCGTGGTATGGGGATAACACCTGTGTCACCGAGTGACTGGGAGGTTGAGGGGGATAATTAATGACAGGCCATCTTCACTGTGCCAAGCTCACCGTAGTGATTCAATAAGTATTGCTCCCACAAGGACTCAGTTCTCCCCTCTGTAAAATGTCAGAGCGTCTGTGGGAACCCCTCTGAGATGTTTCTCCTTGCTTGACAACCAGGCAGAAGCTACGTGATTCCCAAGAGCTGTTTTAACTAAAGGTCAGGGACAGCATCTCTGTGTCCTACCCCTAAGCCACCTGGGCTCCTTCTCTGTCCTCCCACTCCTCCTACAACCCCACGCACCGGGTCATTATCCATTTATTTTCACCACTGTTGGCAAATAAGGTCTATCTTCGCCTTAAGCCGGCCCTGTCCACTGTTCTTGTGCATCTAGGTTAACACACCTTGGAAATGCCAGGGCACTAGCTCTGGAAGGGATATTAATCCTCAAGAGAGCACATAATCTTGTTAACTGTTAACTATGCTGTAATCCAATCCCCACCTGCTTTCTTCTACATCCATGTAAATTCCCCGCTTAATTTTCCAGGTGCATAAAAGAAGTTGCAAAACTTTGGAGTATTAGAGATCTGGCTCCCAGCATAAGTTGTCACTTGACTCAAATAAATGCTTATAAAAACATTTGTATGTCCCTTTATTATGCTTATTCTTTGACTTAAATGATGTGTACATGTTGTACTGAGATGACTCTGAAGGTTTCTAGTTTTTATCTTGAAAACAAGCCTGCCCATCCCTGTCTTGGTTGCATGCCAGCCCCCGCTGCTCAGAATTTACCTGACGCTGACTGGGCTGGTGCAGAAGTTCAATATTATGAGATCTTATGTCCCTTTAGGAGACCACAGACCAATCTCCCCTTGTGTCAGGAAAGTACTCCACCCAAAGGCCTCCAGACTGCCCCATGAAGAATTTAGTACTGGTTGTTCCTATTCTTGTTTTGTTTTTACTTTTTATTTTTTTTTTAAATAGCACTCCTATTTGTGTGCCAGACCCACCCATTTTTAGGAATGAGTGAACAGAGTCCCACCTGTATGAAATTTGCATTGAAAGGTTGGGCATGAATAAACATGAAGACAATACAGTGAGATAATCACGGATCTTGGGAAGCAAAGTGAAGTGGCAATGGGGAGAATGGCTGGAGCAGGACGGAGGGCGCTGTGTAACAAGGGCGGTCAGGGAAGGTTTGGCCAGGACCCCGCAGTCAGCCCAGCCTCCTCTTTCCCTGGCTCCAGCCTTGGGTGATGCTCTCAGCTCAGGCCTTGCTCTCCGTCCTCATGGTTTGTTTGAGGCCCGTCACGATCTGTCTGGTTGTCAAGGTGCTCAAGGTGCTTGCTATTTCTAGGTGTGACCTGGCTGCTGCATCTTTTGTTCTGCATTCATCTGAAGGCCTGGTCCTCACAGGAACCTCTCGTTACAGGAACTCATCTGCATTTTATCGCGGAGTTCAGCATCTCCTGACTGGTTTACAGAACAACTTTTTAAGCCTTTCTTGCCACATTCACCCCAGTGACTATTCTAACCTGAAATGAAAACATCCCTCCTGCTACCATGGGGTGCTGGCCAAGCCCCACCTGCTCCTGCAGTTGCACAGTTAAAGGGTAAGAATATGGAGATCAAAGCTGCAGATGATAGTTATGGTTCTACCACATCTTAGCTGTATGATGCCAGCATCTTAGAAATATCTTTATGCTTCTTTGTGTTTATTTAAAACACAGGACAATAGTTGAAATCTCAAGTGGTTTTTGTAAGGAACAAATCCTACATAATAAAGAGCTAATATGCTAATTAGTCCAACTAGCAGAACGACTATTGGACGACCTTCCGGACAAAGCCTGGGCTGCTAGGGCTGGCTGCGGCAGCAAGGGCTGCGAGGGCTGGCCGAGACTGCTAGGGCCGAGGCCCTTGCATGAATTTCATGCATCAGGCCTCTAGTGAATGATATAAAAGAATATAAAACCCAGCACGGTCAATGCACTCATTCCATATAGTCTTCCTTTAACTCTTAATTTGAATAAACATTTCTCCTCTGTTTTGCTCTTGTCTGGGAGAGATGGATAGCTGAGCTACAATCTGGAAGATGGATGGGACTTCCTGAATAAGAAGAAACAGAGAAGGAGTTTCCCGGGCAGAGGAAGAGCATTCGCAGAGGCTCTGTGATTCACGGACGCACAGGGCATGCTTTCCAAAGAGCTGAAACTGAGGCAGAGGGAGGGTGTCAGGGGGAGCTGAGCCTGGAAAGAGAGAGGTGGGACATACATGACCTAGTAGTGATATGATAAAGTTTGCATTTTTAAAAGATCTCCGACTATCCAGTGGAAAATTGGTCAGAGACATTTAAAAGCAGACATGGTAGAGATATGCCAGGAAGGTATTCTATTGGCCAGGGAAGAGATGATGGTGGCTGGTATTAGGGTGATGCCAGTGGAGGTGGTGGAAGCCACCTGTCATGACAGTGTTTCTTCACCCTGCACTGGAGCAGCGTCACGTGACCTTGGAGTGGCTAATCAAAAAATCTTGAGAAGGGACACAGGGTGCTGGGTCCTATTACTCCAGGCAACTACAGGGACTCAGAGGCCAGTGGTGGGAGGTGCACCTGAGTCTCCCCGGAGAAGGGCACAGTCACAGTGCCCAGAGAGACAGTCCTGAGGTAAAATTCTGCCTTGCCTCTTGTTTCTGCTCAAATCAGATTCCTTCTCTTCAGACTTCCTTTGAGGCTGTAAGCTACCTGGTATCTTATCAATAATATTTTCCCCACTTTGTGTAACCAGGGCTATTTTTGTTGCTCGAAACAGAGAAAATTCAGCTTCATTTACATTTTAAGAGTATCTCCAATACGCGAGAGTATAGCCTAATCACTCTCCTTCACTCCTATCATGTAAACTAGCAGCAAGTCCTGTTGGTTCAACTTCGAAGGAGATCTTCATTCTGATGACATTCATCATAGTCAAAACCGCCACGTCTTCAGGGGACCAGGGCTTCATATGACCACAACAGCTTCCTAAGAAATCTCTTTCTGTCCCTGCTGTACTTGAATCTATTCTTTAAAAAATAAAATAAAATAAAAATAAAAATATGGCGCTCCTCTGGCTAAAACCCTCCAGTACCTTTCCATTGCAATGAGAGTGAACTGCAGAATCTGTCTTTTATACAGAGTGGATACATCTGACCTCTTCCTATCTCTGGAAATCCTCTCCTATATTCTTCTCACTGTTCACTCTCTAGCATCACCGTCTCTGTCTTTTTCACCAACAGAGGGGTCAGAAAACTTTAGCCTAAGGGCCAAATCTCATTCACTGTTTTTATAAATAAAGTTTTATTGGAATATATGCAGACCACTGTTTATATATTGCGTATGGCTACTTCCTATCAGGCCACCACTGCAGTCTTGAGTAGTTGCAACAGAGATCATGTGGTCCACAGAGCCAAACATATTCTCTATCTGAATCTTCACAGAAAAAAAGTTTGTTAAATTCCACTCAAACACACAATGATGCTCTTGCCCCAGGGCCTTTGCACTTCCTTTTCTGCCTGCAAAGCTGCTTATCGCCACAGATATCTTATCTTTGATATCACCTTTTTAAGGAGGCCTTGCCTGATGAGGACTTAAACTAAAACCCTTCACACCACAGTTTTGTGTCTTATTAACATGCTTTATTCATTTTAACACACTTTCCACTACTGACTGAATTATTTGTTTTTTGGCTGGACTGCCCCCTGGACTAGATTATAAGCTCCATGAGAGAAGGTCCCATTGTCTTAGTCACCACTATGCCCCTGGCAGCTATAGAAATATGTGGCAGGTAGGCACTTATTAGTTCTATTTTGAAGGAATGAACTAATAAATCCTCAGGCAATACACACTGAGCACTCAAAGGGATTTTAACCCTGGAGGAGAATCCTCATTGCTGGAACTGCACACACATCGAGACTGACAGGTCTCCAGGCACCAGTTCTCAATGCCTTCCATTGACCTCACCTTCCCCTGTCCAAGCTGCCAGCTCACACACAGTTACAAAAAAGAAAGAAAAAAAGAAAGAAAGAAAGAAAGAAAGAAAGAAAGAAAGAAAGAAGGAAAACTGCATGTAGCTATTCAATTATGCCGCCAAACTACCTGGAAATCTGAAGTTGAAACAAAATGTGCTTAGTACTAAAAAGTGTTCAGTAAACTTTGTTAAAGCAGTGATTAAATTATTAGAAATGCGGTTCTCCTTACACTAATGCAGGTTATTATCCTGTCACATTAAAGATTCATTCACATATAATATACATAGATTTTACTTGAACTATTTCTGGATGTAAGTTGGTTCTATTTGACAAGAGTCTGTGAACTTGGTACATCCTCTGATCCAGCAGTGGCTGTGGTAGCAATTCACCGGAAAGACAGGATCGTGGATGGGCACAGAGTTATGGCTAATTTGTAGGTCTATCTGTAGTAGTGAATGTTGGCCATGCCTAGCCATCAATAAATGTGGGATTGTTTCATAGGTCATGGTACGATCATATCATTATTCTCTACTCTTAATGTAGCCATTGAAGGTGACAGAGTGAAAGAATGATAGGAAAAAAGAAGCCACTGTTTAGTGGAAAAAATAATGGGGCTGTGAAACAGCAGGTACAAAATGCACTTCTTAAGTTTTAATATGTTTTAGCCTGGAGATGAAGAAAAGACTGAATGACACAACAAAATGCTCATCGTGGCCTTCTCTGCTTGGTATGACACTTTGTTCCCCTCAACCCCTTCTTCTGTTTGCTTATTTATATTTTCTGAAATTTTGCAGCGAGCATGCATTACTTTCGAAAACAAAAAAAGGAAAATAGGTATTTTTCAGCTGGGATTGTTGAAGTGGACCGATTCTCAGGCTGCATACGGGGAAAGCAAACCAACAGCAATCTAAAAGCATTTATTAGCATGTTGAAAAGGCAGCTATAAATAGCCCAGAGAGGCAGACAGTCTTACAGACGTTGAAAGTCAGACACTGATGCTGTAATTTTTGCTGGAACAATCCACAGAAACAAATATAGTGACATTTAATTCATCTAAGTAAAACCAGATCTCATTTAAAACAAGGAAGGGGGAGGGGTCAGAGGGAGTTGGGTCAGATTTGGCCACGGGGGACCAATTGGAGAAATCATGAAAGCAGCTGGGAACGAATTGGGGGCACACGAAGCCGAGTTAAAATTAAACAGGCACCCAATGCAGCCCTCCTCCCAGCACCCCTTTCCTCCCTTCCCCATTCCAAAACATATTAAACTCCTAATACCTTCACTTCTTGGCTTGGTAGACCAAAATCTGTTTTTGGAATCTTTCTTTTATCTTAATATTTTCAATAACTTTGGAAAGAAAATGTTAAAAATTGTGCTGTTTTGTAACTTTACTACTTTAAGGTCTATGTTGATAGACTTTTAAGACCCAAGTAAATGGTCCTTTGAAATGAATAAATTTGAGGACAGCAATTAGATATTCGTGATGTAGGTTTGCTTAAATAGCTGGCCCCGGCCAGTTCTTAATAATTCATATTCATGACCTTCAAAACCTCATTTGGATGCCCCTACACGCAGTCTAGTATGTCAGTGTTTTTCAAAGCATAGTCTTCTAACAACCTATTTCTGAAATCCTAGGGGGCATGTTACACCTGCAGATCCTTGGATTTCACCCCACACATTCTGATTGCGGCCCCCCAGCCTCCCCCCCCCCCCCCCGGCCCAAGTTGATCCTTATACATCCTCAAGATGGAAATCTATCTTAAAGCCTCAAGAATTGAGAGCCTGGATCTGACAGACATGAGGCAGTTCAGATGCTTGCTTGATTACTGGTAAGACTAACTGTATGTTTGCAAAAGTTATTCCACTGCTTTGAGCCTCCAATTGCCCACTGGAAAAGGGCATACCACAGGACTGCATGGCAGGGTTAATGATGTTGTGTCCCCAAACCTCCTTTCATGGTAATGTGTTTAATACATACGTCACTGTAATGCTTATAGCTATGAGTACAGTTCATTCAAATGCAGATCCAAGGGGGGGGGGGCAGGAGAGAGAGCGCATGCCAGTTTTTTCACCATGAATCATTGATTGCCACCTGCCCAGACTTGTTGGAAACTTCCCTTCTAGCACCTGGCTGCTGTGACATCATCCTCAGGGAGACAGGACAGGGCGGGCGGCCCAGAAAACACACATGTATTATTAAGAACAGAAGTCATTTTGCACTAGTCACCTGCTTTGCCTTCTAAATGCTGCGTTACCTATGACGGGCCTTTGATAGCTCCCATATCCTTTGGTTTGGGAGCTGTGTTGGTTGAATCTGACTGTCCATTCCAAAAACACTGTAATTTATGGAAGGCATATGCGCCGTAGCTTTTGACCTCCTCCAAGTTTGGTATTTATGGTATTCCAACAGAAAGCCGAGTCCTAGCTTGCTGTTTTCCCATCTTGTGAGCACTACCTGCAAAGTATCCTCTCTGTCAATTTGCAGAGAGTCTATTAGTCTATTCAATCTGCTGGGAATCACTGAACTCACATATGTGATTTACTTGTAGATCAGGAGCCCCTTGGATAGTGTCTATAACTTCTTTGACCTTTAAATGATTGAGTTTTGTTTGAAGCTGTTAAAATGAAAATGGAGGTCGGCTTTATTAGGGAGGAAAGTAAAGCCACTGTTATTGGCTGTGACTTCAATTCCCATTTTCCCTTGTGGACACAGACAAATGGAGAAGCCCTTAAAATAAGGACAAAAGATCTCCCTAGGAAGACGCAGACAGAGAGTCTATTAAGACAAAACCTTAAGCAGAGTGTTGCCAAGCACAAGAGATTAGCTTTCTATTAGCCTGCACCTTTGCAAGGGCACTTGGCACAAAAGCATTGCCAGTGACTACAGACGATGGAAGAGGTAGGTCGCTGACAGAAGTCAGAGCATTCGCTAGGCTCTTGAATGTCCCTGTGTTTTATTTTCTATACTTGCTCCACCACGTGTTCTTGTGTCTCCAGCACAGTGCGATATGCGAAGAACGAGTCTTCCTACTGAGTCAGAGGTTTTGATTCTTCACCTATGAATGCCTATACAAGCAGAGGTGAACCAAGTGAGTGACACCTAGGAAGAGAAGTGGCACTGCTCCCAGCATCGCTCAGGTTGGACTTTTCATTGTGATGAGCACCGGGGAGCTCAGGGAGAGGCAGATAGCACTTTCCCCTTAAACCTGGTGGTAAGACGTGAAAACCTTCACTGTGAGACACTATATTTATCTAAGTACTAGAGGCCATGTGCACAAATTCATGCATGGGTAGGGTCCCTCGGCCTGGCCAGCGATTGGGGCTGATGGGGGTCCAGCTGGCCGGGGGGAAGGGACCGCAGGAGGTTGGGTGGCCAGAACCCCTTCCCCAACTGGGCTGACGGCGGTGGGAGGGGGAGCTGGCCAGCTGTGGGAGGTTGGCTGTGGGAGTGCACTGACCACCAGGGGGAAGCTCCTGAATTGAGCATCTGCCCCCTGGTGGTCAGTGCGCACCACAGCTGACCGGTCGTTTGGTCATTCAGTTGCTTAGGCTTTTATATATATAAATACCAATGCCTGTAAAGGAACATGGAAACAGCCTTTATGAATTCTTTAAGTCGGTCAACATTTAAACATCTGAGGCAATGTGAGGACTGTCACTGAGGGTTGTGAGGACTGTTGGTTCCCTTGAGGAGGTCAGTCTTGCCAAGGATACTACGGACATTCTATCAGAACAGCCTGCCAAGAGCACAAGCTCTATGGCAGAGTACCATCAAAGTGGCATGATGTTGTGGATCCAAAAGGAAGGTGCTTATGTTTGAGGTCTTTGCTGGCAGGTGCTGTAGGGTTCAGAACAAGTCACCCCAAGTTGTGCAGACTCTTTTGAGCTAAAGGCAACTTTAGTCACACACTCAAGAGAAAACGTCTGTCCCTTCCTTAACGACACAGAAGAACTTGAATTAGGGGCCTTGTCCATAATAAGAGATGCTCAGACATAACCTCTTCCCCCTATGAATAGGGCAGGACAAACTTCTTATCACCCTGCACCCGTGATGCTCGCAAGGCACCTTATGCCATCCGTAGCTCAGGATGTCTGATATGCCTCTGCTCTCTTTCCACCTCTGACCCTCTCCTGAATGTGGGGTCTCTGACACTCTCAGGTATTCCGGATTCCCGTATATATGTCTGTATTAAATTTGGTTATTTTCTTTAGCTGATCTGTCTCACGTCTATTTGATTATTAGGTCTTGAGGGTAGAGGGAAGTTTGTTCCTCCCCCACAGTGCAAAGGAGCTTTTCCAGCATTGTGCTTTTGTGGTTAATTCTTGATTTTCTAGGCTAATGCAGGAAGATGGGGCCATAGGTAAGCCACAGAAGGAAAGCAGTGAGAAATCGATGTGCATTTGGCTTGGAATAAATCATTTGCCTTGGAAAGAATGCCCCCTTTCTGTGCATGGTCAGCTATTAAAATGATTTTCTGTTCCCTGAATTCAAGCTGTCAGACAAACAGGATGTAATCAAGGGGAGCATTCTGGGTGGTAAAGCAAAAGGCAGTTTGGGAGTTTTTATTTTTAACCCCTTGGGCTAATTCATCCAGCAGATAATCTGCCTATGGAGATTTGAGTGGTGCCTGGTTTGAACAAAGAGATTTCCCACATTCAAATCAAAATTCACCACTAGCCCAAAATGCAGCATACGGAGAAAGATTTCTGATATGTTTAGAAAATTAAACATTTTTTTAGCTGCTGATTTCATTCAAATTATTTGTAACCATTATAAATGTAGCCAGCATGACCTCCTTTTATTTGAGGCTGATTGGAGGAGGGGATGGTAAGCTATGTTTTATCTGGTAATAAAATTAACTTTTGTTTCAACTTAATCAGAACGCCACTTTGCACCCATGTAGGATAGATAACATTTACTCAACAGATGAGCGTTGGCAATACTGCAGAAGTTTAAAATCTTAACAGAAATAATATGCTATGAACTAAGATAGTTTTTTCATTCTAGGACCAAGGAAGAAATATTGGCTTTGTAACAGAAATGTAAACATTACTGGCATTTGAATCCCCATGTGTCATGGAACTTTCTTATAGAAACAGATGGGATGCTCTCATTGGGGAAAAAAAATTAGAAGCCAATCCTCAAATCAGATTTTCAACAATTTGTGAATAGCCCATGCAAGTTTCTAAAGCCATAAACACTTAAGAGAAGAGACATACTCGTCATTCATATTTGGCTAAATGGCACCAAAATCTCCTGAAAACCAAAATGGAAGATGCCACTGCTCACTCCCCAGCACCACCAACCCAGAGTTTCCATTTGGTTCTTGGTTCCAGGGCTACCTGGGTGTGAAGACATGATCGATATGCCTGTGCCATCAGGCAAAGCTGGTCTCCACTCATTCTCCCCGGCAGGGCTGTTCATGACCTTCTTCCCTGTCATTCCATTCAAAGAATGCTCTTTGTATGGAAGCGACACATTGGGATTTGTGACCTTGCCCATCTGTGGGCATATTTCCCCGGTCCCTTTACCAAAGGAGATTTCCCTGTCAGTTCAACAGAACACACTAATCAAAATCTCAACCATCTCAATAGTGACAGCTGGGAAACCGAACAGTTCCACCAAGCAGTTTAGTGTGGTGCAGCCCTGCAGGTCCAGCTCACAGACAATTTGTGAGGCTGACCAAGGTTTCCCTGTGTGCGTCCAGCTCTCACTTCGAGTGACACCTGCCCCTCAGTCTGGCTGGACCCCTTCTTTCAGAGCCTCGGTGCTGTGCCACTCGCCCCTCATCCAAACAACAATCCTGAAGAGCTGGTGTCGTTCGATCTCTCGTGTCTTGTCCATTCGCAGACTAAATCTTAGAGAAATGCAATCTTCCCTGTTATGTCAGAGAGGTGGAAAGTGAAAGAGCTGGGATTGTGTGCCACGTCTCCATGACTCGATTATAAATGGTGCATGAAGACTAAGGTCATGTTCTTGGATTGTGCATATCTTTTGTATATAATAAGGCTCCAACCAGATTCTAGAATTGAGGTTACATGCTATTCCTGGGACTCCAAACACCAGGGATGCAGGAGATATTTGGGGATCTGTGGTTGTCTGCAAGCTTCCTTGAGATAGGTCTACACACTCTAGGGAGGAGCTCAGCTCTTGAACTGCACATCAGTCTACACAAGCACAAGGGACCTTCAGCCAGCAAAAGCCCACCTGACGGAGCCACTAAGAATCTGAAGAAGCGTCAGCCAGGAAAGAGGATCCGGGGGGAGCTCACTGGGTGACGCTGTTTCATGGCGAAGAACGTTTCCAGCGGTGAGACTACGCAGCCGATGGCTGGGCTGGAGGGAACGGTTGTTGCCTTTAGACACCCTCTGGAATCACACGGAAGTGTCTGAACACAAAGGGAAAAACAGTGGAGTGTGGATGATGTCACAGAGCATCCTGAGGAAAGCACAAGGGTAAAGCGTCCTACTGCTTGGATCCAAAGTCCACGCTTATTTTGGCATGAATTCCTTCTGCAGCCAGAAACCTGACCCTTACGGAGGGATCAGTCTTAATCATAAAGGCTCAGTGCTGAAGAGAAGGGGTGTGTGTGTGTGTGTGTGTGTGTGTGTGAGAGAGAGAGAGAGAGAGAGAGAGAGAGAGAGAGAGAGAGAGAGAGAGAGAGAGAGAGAGATTTGGTTCCTGGTATGGGAGTTAGAGCATCAACATTCCCCCACACGTGTTGTAGGTTGTTTATGATTTCAATGTAACTAGGCAAAGGCCATTTTCACTGAGGGAGACAGAAAATTGGCTTAGCTCTCCTCAAGGGTGTTCTCCAACTATGATCTGAAACCTGCCTTCTCCTCCATTAGGAACGGTGATTCTGGGCCCTCCTCTGGCTGGGGAGAGACTGCCCCGCGTTATTCCAAGAGGGCGAGCCCATTCTTAGGAACAGAAGGGCCCCGCCCGGAGCGTGCTTTTGCTATAAGAGCCTTACCCCCTCACTCTGGCCCGCATATCCAAGGAGGCGAAATTCTTCTGCCTTAGTCATCCGGGGCCAGGTACCCCAAGGCCTGCCAAATTTTTTCAACTGGCCAATTATAAACTATCCACCCTGGCCTGTCTTTCCTTTCTGTGCAAACCCGGACAGAGACCATGACCTAGACCTTCCCCTCACTCCTATCTCCACCTCCTGACCAGCTGGTGTCATTCCCCTGAGGTCTTCTGTAGCATGCCACATCTCCTGTCTTGAGGACCTATGACTACAATAAACTTTATTTTTCCTGAGCCCTGACGCCATCTCCTCTTGTGGCCACACCTGACTGCCTCTCATAAAAAAGAATACAAAACAACCTAAGGTGGTGAGGTGAGGATGGAGAAAAAAACCAACAGAACACAATTCCATCTTCATTTAAAAAGACAAAAACAAAACTGCACATGGGTAAAGAACGTATTATCAGAGTCTAGAATTTAAAAAAATTTTTTTTTGCAATCCTCTCCTGAGGATATGTGCATTGAGAGAGCGGAAAGGGGAGGGTCAAGAGAAAAACATTGATCAACTACCTCCCCCATGCACCCCAACCAGGGACTGAACCTGCAACCTAGGGATCGACCCCCACAACCTTTCTGGTATAGGGGACGGTGCTCCAACCACTGAGCCACCCAGCTGGGCTAGAATTATTTTTTTTTTAAGTGGGAGTAGTACCTTCCTACAACTGCAGATGGAGGGCAGTGTCCTGCGAGTGTTTTAGCCATGGGAGGTCATTGCCAAGGCTGGTCTAGCAGCTGGCCTGGCGGAATACATCGCTCACAGCTGCTCACTCTGTAGCCAGTGGGCCCCGGGAGTGGAGAGAGTCACCCCCGTAGCCTGGAGATAGTGTCAAATGCCTTCCTCAGTGTCAAATGTGACACAAGTGGCTCCATAGGTGATATAATGGCCAGATTCCTAAGGTCAAAGGCCCAGAATTTAGGATTGACCTGGAGTGGGCATTGGATGGGTGGGGGCAGGCCCAGCTCTGCCTGTGGGAGGACAGAGCTCAGGAAGCCGCTGGAGGGCAGGGTAGAGAAGAGTGATAAGGCTCTAGTCAGGCAGCCATCTGGCCACCCAGGGAGAGGCAGGGACAAGGGAAGGGAAACGCAGAGCTGGGAGCTGAGCAGAGTGGAGAGCCTTTCCTACAATGGCTTAGATTTGACTTCTGGAGTCAGACTGCTTTCTGTTTGAACCTCATCCCTGCCGCTTACTTACGTGAATCCAGACCAGGTACTCTACCTCTGATCCCCATCCCTGGGAAAAGGGTAACGCTGAGAACCCACTCAGATTAACTCCGTGTAACAGCAGGTGCCCATCAATGCCAGTTTCACCGGAAGCTGATCACCTGGACAAAACAGGCGCTTTGCCTCAGCTGATCTGAAACAGCCACGGCGACAGCCACAGAGGCAGGCCTTTGGATTTCTAAAGCTCGCCAGGTGAAGTGACTCGTTTGTCTTTATTAAACTATGCACACACAAAAGAATGTCCCTGGCCCTCACTCTCATCTTGACCATATTACCCTCAGGCCAGCCCATCCCAGCATTTCTTCCCAGACCTCAGCAGTATGGCTGGCCTGCCTGCGGGGAATGGGCTCCACAGAGGGGCGAGGCAGGAGGCGGGGGTGGGGGTGGGGAAGGTGGGGATGGAACGTGAGTTCTGGAAGCTGCCAGCTGAACGCCACTGGTCAGAAAACCTCATCAGGAGCAGGTCGGGGCTGGTGTACACTGCCTCTGACATCACAATGGTATTCCACCTTCCTCAGTACAAAACCGCATCTGCTTTGTATCTGCACAAACCTGAGATCAAGAGGTGTGGTTCTCGGAGTTGAGTCAGCTGAGGTCTGATTCTGGGCTCAGCTATTCTATCAGTTTCCCTCCTCTCTGAAACGGCCAATAGTTATCGTCTTCACTTCGTTTGGTCTCTCTAGGCTCTAGCTACCCTGTGGAATGAGATGAAAGAATCCCTAAGAGGTGGAGGTTATTAAAGGTGTCCTAAAGGGGGCAGAGAGGTGAGGGAACTTGGAAAGGTCACGCTGCATTGAATAAGTCACCGGTTTGGGCTCTACCTTCAGGACTAGGGGCTTTCTGAACCTCTGGCAGGAATGCCCCCGGCTCCTTCTGAACTCTCAGAATGATTTCATGGCTCTTAGCAGGGAATGGGTCTTACATAGAAAAGCTTAGAGAGTTTTCTAGATAAGACATGATTTTGGTCAAACCCCAGGCCACATGCAAGCAGCCCAGAGCTTCCGAGCGGACAGCCTGCAGCATCTCAACCTCCGCTGCCCGCACCTGTGCAGCGATTTCACCACAGGCGCTGCCCAGCTTTTAAAACACAAAGGCACCTGACTATTTAGTCAGGGCACGGACCTCTTTCCCCTAAGATTGTCAAATGAAAAAAAAATGATAACAGCCAACACAACAACAGCTGTCCGTGTAAATGAATCAAAATTACACCTAATTTTTTTTTTTTTTTTGGTCAGATCAGCACGATTTTGGTGTACGGCGGAATTTTGGCAATTTGTCTAACTAGTCTGTCTGTGCCACGGGATGGAAAAGGTTGGGAATCGCTGCACGAGTGACCTGAGAACCTGAAGATGTGGGAAGTGCTGGGAGTTACCCACTCCCTGGCAACAATTCTCAGTTGCAACGGAAGGGCAGCCATGGGTAGAAGGAAAACCTCAGAAATCAGAAAGCCCGGTGCTTCGATGCCTACTCAGACTTCAGTGTTTGAGGAGCCGTTTATTGAAGTGACCTGTCAGCAGGTGGTTTATTTTCTTTCTAATGAGTCATTACAGCATGTCTGTCTGTATTTTTAGCTGTAAAGGCGCAATTAATTACAGACCAATGACAGCATGTTTTACCCCCAGTTTCAAATTCTCAGTGCCACTCTGGTGTCCCCTTGGAGCCGTGGAAGAGTAACAGAGACATAAAAGGAGACGGTTGTATGAATGATCATTTCCACAGGAAATTAAAGACGCTCCCTTGTCCACACTGCCCCACGTCAGTAAGTAAAGCTCGGCTGGCTAAGTCATCATGTTTTTAGTCTCTGAATGTTACTTCCCTTGACGGATATATAAATGGCACAAACACTCTTAATCAGTTTGGTCCCGCGCTCCCCAGAGATGACATGAGCCAGAAAGACTATGCCCAGCCACAGGCGGTATAGCAATAAAGCCAAAGGAAGCAGGTGCCTCTTAGGCATTCTGCAAAAAAGAATGAGCTTAAGAGAGCAGGTGAGAAAGGGCTCAGGCTTTGTAACCCACCACCTGGTCTTACCTTAGTTACAGATAATGACATTTAGGTCCAAACCCCATGGCCTCTTCATCTTGTAAGAGCATCGCATGGAGACACCTCAGGGTTCTTTGGTCTCTCCTCCTTCAGGCTTTCTCGCAAGCTGTCGGCACCTACCGCCATGGAGATGAGAAAGCCCACAGGAGAATCTCGCTCTTCTTTGCCTTTCCGGGTGCATTCACCACACACAAAGGCCACTGAGTTCTGCTTCGCTCTCGTGAATCAACACTTTCTTTAACGGGTTCCCATGCCTACCCGGAGTGGACAGCCTTGCCAATGGTGGCTCACAAAAAAACAAGAACCAAGGAGAAAGAGCCTCCCCACGGCCTGTCTACATCTTTGTCTTTCAATCCTATCCAATAATAAAAATCTCCCCCAAACCACAAAATGGCCAAAAATTGCCCCTAAATTTCTCACTGTCCCAGAGGGCTGGACTGTCTCTTACGAAGACCTCCAGGTCTGGTACAACTTCTTCCCAGTGTGTCTTTCTTAAGTGTAGGTGCTCTCTTACTGTCCTTCTAAAGATTTTTCTGTGTGAGTACACACCCTAACTGTGTAATCCTACACTCAAAAGCAAACAAATTCTTGCCCAACATCATTTCATTTGGGTTCCGAGGAAGTGTGTGCCCCTAGAAGACCAATGATAACCTCAGCGGTGGATCCAAAGACAACATTTAGATGTTTTTCTGAGAAGCTGATATTGTTTTGTGCCTTGGTTGTTTGCCTCTTCTACGTTTGGGGTGAGGGAGAGCCTTGGCTTCTTAGTCAATGTCCATTATTCACCCACAAGGAAAGTTTGTAATTTGGGTCAAGAGAATGTTGACATGTATAAGAAATCAAGCGAATGCTGGTGTCATTTACTGAGATGATGGAACTGGGAGGGAAGAGATTTGAAATGGGGGACGCAATAGCTGAGGTTCTGTTGTGGTAACAGCATATGCTCTCTGACAACCAAATGAAGATGTCAGGTAGACAGTATATTATTCTGGAGTTGAAAGGAGAGATCCAAAACAGAGGTACAAGATGGAAAGTTATCAATAGATACATGGTATTTAAAACCATGGACATGGACGGGGCCACAGCAGAGTGAGAGTCGTTAGAGGAGATGGGTTCCAATGATGAAGCCCTGAGCAACCCAATCTTAGGTTGGGAAGATGAGGAGGATCCAACAAAGGATCCTGAGAAGGAGTATTACTTGAAATGGGAAGAAAACCATGATGTGTGGGGTGTGAAGTGAGGAAAGTGACAGAAGAAAGGAGTGATCATCTGTCAGAGATGAAGGAAGGTCAAGATGAGGACTGAGAACTGACCACTGGATGTGGCAATGTGAAGTCACTGGTGACTCTGATGAAAGATGTGTCAGTAGAGTTTGGGAGGCAAATGCCTGATTGGACTAGGAACAAGGTGGAACAAGGTGAGCGGAAGTGAACGCAATATGCATTTATTGGGAGTCAGATGGAGTAGAAAACCATGATGGTGGATGGGAAGGGATTTCAGGTTCAAGAGAGATTTACTTTTCATGAAGAGAGCTTTTTACTTTGTATTGTTTTAATGTGGGAGATGTTACAATTCATCAGATAAGATGTTGCTAAGTTATTAATTTTTAGTTCAGTAAATGTCCTACAATTACTCTTGTGTGTCATTTCTATTAAAAATAAGTATTTTGGCCTGGCCAGCGTAGTTGAGAATCAACCTAAGAACCAGGAAGTCACGGTTGGATTCCCGGTCAGGGCACATACCTGGGTTGTGGGTTCCATTGCCAGAGTGGGCCATGCAGGAGGCAGCCAATCAATGATTCTCTCGCATCATTGATTGTTTCTATCTCTCTCTCCCTCTACCTTCCTCTCCAAAATCAATAAAAATATATTTTTAAAAAAATCAATAAAAATATATATTTTTTAAAAAGTATTTTCGGTACTTTTGAAGAAGGTATCCTGTTTGGTCTCATGGGTTTACTGCAAAATCCACATGATAATCAAAATGTTTAATTCCATAAAGAAATATGAAAAAGAGAAAAACAGCCTGACTACTATGTGGCACAATGTAGAAACTGGGTAATGGACAGAATTGTTTATTGTAACCTGATTTTCCAGAGCTAAGGACAGACAAGTCTTAAGTTGTCTCATAGAGCCTCAGCCACTGCTGACACTGTGCCTGCAGACAGATCCACACCAACTACAAGTTCCTATAGTTCTAATTGCCTGGCTAATTCAGAATACAGGGAAGTGTCTGCAGTCCTCACTACTAAACAATGTGTTTCTCTTCCACTCCTTATAGAAGTCTCTCCCACTACTTGTATCTAAAGTTATCTAAAGCAGCGGTCGCCAACCAGTGGTCCATGGACCACTGGTGGTCCATGAGGTCCGAAAGGTTGGCGACCGATGATCTAAAGCACACTGGCTTATTTTCTTCTCTTTGGTCAAACTGTGCTAAAGTGGAATAGATTTCAAAATCTGGAACCAGAAATAAATCAGTAGTAAGTTGGTTAGCATATACTTCCTCTCAAATCACTTCATTTTAAAATTGAACAGTGAGAATTAATAAGAATGTCTGTTTGAGTTATTTTCTTTTTCTCTTGGTTTTGAATGAATTGGTTTTCTGGCTGGTTGTTGCACCAACTCCCAAACACACATATTACCAAGCAATGACCCTGTGAGAACTGCCAAAATGTCTGTGCCAGGCACAGTCAGAGGAGGATTCAATTCAAAACGTGAACCCTCAGAAGAGCATTAACACAACAATAATTCATTGCTTGATATCCTCTCAAGTTGGCCCTCAGTTCTGCTTAAGCATTTTCATTGACAAGAAACTCACTGACCCTTCACATGTCTGTTCCTGTTTGATGAAGACTCAACTCTACCAACGAGGAAGTCCTTCCTTCAACTCAGATAAAAATATGTCTCCCTGTAGCATTCACAAGACTTTCCTGTCCTCATGCTTTCCCTCTGCAGAATGTATTGTATACTATCCAACAGCAGTTCTTCAGGAAAAAAAAAAAAGAGAGAGAGAGAGAGAGAGATAAGAAGTTTATAATTGCTTCTTACCTCCTAACTCAGTCTTCACTTCTCCCATTGAAAAATCTACAAAGCATCCCTATTATTCCTATGTGCATACTGATTATTTAATTTGTCCCTTTTGAGATCCATAAGGGCATGGTCAAGTGCTAAAATGATGAGTCATGAAGGCAACAGGTGCCAACCAGGACTGCTGAATTAATAATCAGTTGTGTGCTGTCAAATTGTAAGAGTGGGCTCTCTGAGGGGGGGAAAGGTCCTGATTGGTAGAGTTTTCCCATTTCTGTGGTGTAAATACTTCATCCATAGCCAATTTCAAGTTACTGAGGGGACTTCTCTGAATGTGGAGTTGGTAAGAGGTGTGCACAGTTGGCTCTTGTGAGCTGATACAAGTCTGCTCCAGCACAGCCCTGTGTGATGAGCCATGGTAGGGTTTGCTCAATGTCCTAATGTCCTGGTTGTTCTCCTCTGAATATTTCTTTACACATCCAGCCCAGAATCAGTCTCGATTCCACTTAAAATTCAACTGCAAATGTCCAATTCTATCAAAATTTGACTTCAAAGCATCTATGAATGTGTGTGAGGGGGGGCATACAGAGAAAGCCTCTAGCTTCTAATAGTTGGATCAGAAAAAAAATTGATCTTTAGTTAATACATTAGGGTACATGCTCATTAAATTATATATACCACTACACCCTCATTAAAGTTGTCATTTGTTTAATGGAATGGAAAAGAAATGGGTTTAAAAGAGGGATACTGCAAAAAATGATTTAGAGTTTTAAATATTCCCATATAATTCAGTAAACATTTATTAAGTCCTTATGATGCATTAAGGAAACTGTAAACATTCCACTTAAAACTCTACTAGTGAATAGACTTGTTTTTATGTTTAGCCTTTTTCACTCTTGGGTAGGCTCCCACTTTCTTACAAACCATGGATGTGTTTGTTTTTGGTCTTCGGTGAATCCATTCTACAGTAGTTACTCGTCAGTCACATTTCCCAAGGGCTATAATTTATGCCTATATTCTATTCATACTGAATGCAACAGTTTAAGATAAACCATGTTAGCACTGAATCAGCATTAGCAGGAAAAACAAAATGCTTATTTGGCTGGATCGTGGGATCTGGGATGGTGAGGAGTATGAGATGGATAAGGTGGTGCAGTGAGCAGCATCTGATAAGCCAGGTTAAAGAATTTTGATTATTCTAAGGAGGAATGAAAGGGCTTCCACCAAGGGAGGAAGACAATCTGGTTAGCATTCAAGAGAATGCATTTTGGCAGTGGTGGTGAGAATGGATTGGACAGGCAACAGATGGGGTGGCCAAGGCAGTAAGGGAGATATTGTATAACCTAGGGGAATGAAGCCCAGGGAATACACTCAAGATATACTTGGAAGTCTGAATCCAGGATCATCAGAAATCCATTGGAGAAGGAAGGGTGAAGAAGAGACCAGGATGGACTATTTACAAGAGTGGAGGGACGAAGAACAGTCAGGGTAATACCAAGAGCTGGTACAACTGCTCAGTCTTTAGATTGGGTGGCAAGAAGTTGCTGATTTAATTTCTCTGCTAAATAATGGGATGGTGAGCAGAAGAGACAGGAATAGAGATTTCAAGGGAATGGAAAACATCTGAAATAGTCACTGTCGGGAAATTGAAGAGTATGTCATGTGGGGCTGCGTTGAGGGCCTATTCTTAGTAACATTTCTCAAGAATCTAATTGAATGTGTGTCTTCTAAAAAAGTGTTCCAGGCGCTCCTGAGAGGTCTTCCCACTTCCCTCTAATGGCCTGGTCCTCTAATTGCCAATGAAGCCCACCCAACGAAACACTTTCTGATTGAAGAATTTTAACAAGGTAACTTGTGCCATTCTTGGTTTCCAGATCAACCACTAAATGGCTTTTTTTTGTGACAGAGGAACGGTGAAATTCCCACAAAGTATCTGTTGGGAAAACATTTGCTAGAGATACACCTCCCCTTCCAAACACATCCCTGACATCAGGGAGGAGACAGAGCTCCCGGGCAAAACAATCGTCGCTGTCCTGGGGTGGAACTCCGAAATTTAGTCAAGGAACAAACCCCAGTGAGGTCATGTCTCGTTTGGGATTAAATGGCTAACTCTGATTCTGGGATCATATGAAGAAAAATGCACATAAAATGCCCAGGAATTTTCCCTTTGTTTGATTCGGAAATTAAACTTGCACACGTCATGTCTACAAAATGAGCACTTCAGGTCAGATGCTTTCTTGACCCGTCTAGGATGCAAAAGAGAGTAGAGAAGATGCTGCCTTCTTCAGCTGGCTGGGCCCTGGGCCTTCCTGAACCTCTGGAGTTATGTATTCTTACATGCCAACTTGTCTCCACTCGACAAAATCAAGTCAATGTCTGAAAACCTTAATCAAGTTACTTGGTGTAACCTGCTCAGCCACAAGAGCCACTGAGCTCACCAGCTGTTCCACCTGCCTGAGACCAAGTGACCCTGATTCGGAGAGGAGTGCTTTTCAGTTCAGCAGGTGTGCAGCGCCTGAACCAACAAGACAATCCCTTTATTCTCCAAACGATGGAATGCATGTGTTGTCTTAGAGCAGAGCTCATCTGATACCTCATACAATCTGAAAAACGTCAAAGGAACCTTGGCCCCAGTTTGAACCAGTCCTAACAATGTTTCTGGCTTGCAAAATGATGGCACTGCATTTGCTATCCAGTGGCCCGCAATGATTTCTAAAGTTGGGCAGGTTTATTTTGCCACTTAATGATTTCTACATAGAAACTGTAGTAAATGTTGTAAATCAACAAAGACCACCCAAAGGAGAACAAGGAAGGGTTGTCCTTCAGCTTTCACTATAAAGAGGGAGCCAGCCATCATCACTGTGTTTAGCAGAGACTTGGAGGGAGGCAGAGAGAGAGAAAGCATCACAGTGCCAACGGGAAAGTGGTAGGCCTGCTCTCATCAGTGGCTGTTGGGCACGAGGAGCTGGCATCAAATTAACTAGAAGCGGGCACCTATTTGATGGGTTTGGAAAAGCATCGTTTGCTTTCCTCACTGGTGCTAAGTCTGAAGCAGGGGCAAACAATGAGAAGAGTTTGAAGCCAATGACCAAGTCTTGACTATTTGGGGCCCATTGTTGCAAAGGCTGTGATTTGTCTTTTGGGCCATTACTACAGAGGCTGTGGCTCAGAGCTATATTGTCACAATCGGGATGGGGAACTTTTTTCTGTCAAGGGCCATTTGGATATTTATAATATCATTCTTGGGCCACACAAAATGATCAACTTAAAAATTAGCCTGCTATATTTGGTCAAACATTTAATTAACTCATCCCTAATGCCTTGGCAGGGCCAGACCAAGTGGTTTCGCAGGCCTTATATGGCCCTTGGGCCGGAACTTCCCCACCCCTGGCCTAGATGGGCTTGGTCACTGTTGGTCTATATATTCAGCCTCTCAACAAAAATAATACAACATGCTGGTGACCTGTGGGACAGCAACCACACACAAACACACTTGTACCTACAGCCTCCACACCAATACTTACAAATTGAACTATTTGTGAATAAACCCCTCCCCCTGATTATTATTCAGAGTCTTCCATGGTATGAGTAAAAAATGTGTTTAATCAAGCATTTTTTTTTTCAGGGAAACTTGGTTTTCTTAGAAACCTAATTATCTATGAGCCAATATATTACGGCTGGATTGATATCATTGTAGTTGAGTCTTTCTGATCTTAATGAAGACTGTTGTAAGAAATTCTCAATGATAATGGTTATTCTATGGAGAAACTGCATGGCACTGCAGTAGAGAATCTTGAGAACAATAGGCCCTACCATCTCTCAGGACTGGTAAACAGCAAGTTAAGTGCATCCTGTTCTTGGAAACATGGCATTTTGCCCACTTTGCATTTACTTCCAAGTGTGACTGTTTTAAGAGTCCAAAATTATTTTAAACTTAGGGGTGCTAGTGCATAATAAATTTCATGTTGGTCGAATCTACCAATTCAAATCTGTCTGGGTCACAAAAAGTGAGGTAAATGTATTTTACCATCTCCCCCACCTTTTCTGTTGGCTGTGTTTCTCTGGCTTATTACCCCCTTGGCTAATAAAGTGCCCTGGATGGATGTGGTCATTTCAACATTTTGCCAGCCCTTCCTTTCAACCTAGATAGTGCCTGTGTTATCGCTAGTTGCTAGAAACTCAAGTTCACAAAGGCAACGCTGACTACTCAATAGTCTTTTCACCTTGGAGATGTTTTCGTTCACAGATAGATTCATTTGATATTCCCACCTTCCCACCCTCCCTCAATACAGTGCTATCGAGGCCATGAAAATAAGGACTGAAAGACAGCCTTGGCTAAAACTGTTGACTCAGTTCTTCCATGCAGACACTCCAGGAAGGTTACTATTATTTTCACTTTGATTTTTTTTTTACAAAGCCTTAAGTAAATGCAAATGTTGGTATTGTGATTTCTCTTTAGGCTAGGAAGTCTGGAAAATACAGTGGAAGCTCGGCTGTCTGGGGCACAAGAGAAGTTATAGGAGAAAATCTGAGTCATGAGCTGTTGAGTCAATACCCAAATCTCTATTTTTTCCATGTTTATAGGATACCTATTTCTGAAAATACTTCATGGCTTTCACCTTTCCTCAACCCACAGTGTACGGTTCCTTTTCTTTGCCCCTTTTGTTTGGGCCTTTCCTTCCTTGTTGTGAAATATACCCTTCTATTTTGTTTTTGTCCGCTTTAGGGTTGCCTGCTTACTGACAGCTCATCGAATGCCAATACTTATGGCAAATTACACAAGAACAAGTCTGGTCATGCTGCTTCAAAGGGATGAAAGATTCAAAGCAATAAGCAGAAAAATAAATGTTTCCGTTGATCTTACCATTTTATAAGATGGCCAAATAAAGGCACTATAATAGAGGAATTATCAAGGAAAGGGAAGTCAGTTTTCATGTCATTGTGTTTCTCCATTCTTTTCTAAGAAAAATATGGAGTCTCTTATCTCATTGCCATTATCATCTGTTATGGCTTGAACTGTGTCCTTCCCAGAAGATATTTTGAAGCCCTACTCTCTGATACCCATGAATGTGACCTTATTTAGAAACAGGTTCTTAGCAGATATAACTGAGTTAAGATGAGGTCATTAGGATAGGTCCTAACCCAATATGACTGGTGTACGGATAAGATGGAACTCTCACACACATATACACAGAGAGAGAAGAGAGAAGAAGGCCATATGAAGATGGAGACAGAGATGGGAGTGACGCGGCCACAAGCCAAGGGGCACCTGGGGGCCCCAGAAGCTGGAAGAGGCTTTGGAGGGAAGGTGGCCTCGATTTCAGACTGCAGCCTCTGGAACTGTTGTTTTAAGCCACCTTAGCATGGGCAGCCATCAGAAACAAATACCAACATCCGTATTTGCCTTTGAGAGGTTATTTTACATCTTTCAGAACTTTCTTCTATCCCTTCATCTCTGAGGAATCTTTTATACCGTTCAGCCTTTGCAAATGTATGGACTAGTAAGCAGATCAATTTTTTCCAACTATGAAACTAGCTGCCTAACTAACAATGGTCAGGTTCTGAATTTGTTTTCCAGAAATTCCATTCTAGGTACTAAGCTTACCATTAGATTGTAACATTTCGCATTATTGGCAGGTGGTGAAAATCTTTAAAAGCTGCTCTTCAACTTTACATGGTAGCTACAGATCACTAGATATATTTTTTTGGGGTGTCAATAACAGTTTATTCTATAGCTAGAGGCCCAGTGCACGAAATTTGTGTGTGGGGGGGGAGGTCCGCTCAGCCCAGCCTGCACCCTCTCCAATCTAGGACCCCTTTGGGGATGTCCAACTGCCCATTGGGGCCTAAACCGGCAGTCGGACATCCCTCTCACAATCCTAGACTGCTGGCTCCTAATCACTCACTTGCCTGCCTACCTGGTTGCCCCTAACTGCCCCTCACTGCCAGCCTGATCGCCCCTCACTGCCTCTGCATGCCGGCCTAATTACCCCTTACTGCCCCCCTTGCTGGCCTGGTTGTCCCCAACTGCCCCCCCTCCCCTGCCAGCCTTATTGCCCCCAACTGCCCCCCTCTGCCAGCCTGGTCATCCCTAACTGCACCTCCCTGCCAGCCTGTGCCCCCTGCTGGCCTGGTCACCCCAACTTCACCCCCTCCCCCCCCCCCGCTGGCCTGGTCGCCCCATGCAGCCTTCTGTTCAGTTGTCTGGTCACCCCCAACTGCCCCCCCTACTGGCCTGGTTGCCCCACGCAGCCTGCTGTTCAGTAGTCTGGTTGTCCTTCACTAACCCCCCTGCAGGCCTGGTCACCCCACACAACCTGCTTACCTGCTTGTTCAGTCATTTGGTCGTCCCTCACTAATCCCCCCCCCACCCCCGGCCTGGTCATAGGAGCCATCTTGTGAGGGTGTGAGAGTCAATTTGCATATTAACTCTGATTCTGAACATAAGCTAAAGGTAGCAAGTGCATATTTGGAAGATACTGCTTAAAGTTATTTTGATTCTACATGGAAACTGAGACTCATAAAATAGTAAAGACTAAATTTAAAAAATTAAAAGCCTACTATGGTTCACTTAAATGTGCTTTTAAATATATATTTTAGGACTGTTATTTAGGGTACATGCCCAATTTTTAGATTTTTGGTATTGTCTAACATCTGTTATGTTGGCCTATGAATGAGACTCTGCTTAAACAGTGCATGCACCCACCCCTACCCTACCAAGGACATCACAGTATTCGACATATTGACATTATTGCACCCAAGAGTCAAGTTAAGTGTGAATATTACATGAGAGGGTAAAATAAAGGAGAAGAGAATCTTCATGGAGTGGATCAGGATGATTCGAGAGTATAAACTAAAATCAAGCCAAGCCTAAGTGTCTCATAAAGGTCCACCTGGGCAATAGCAGGAACCTGAAGACCCACCTAGGGCCACAGCAAAAAACCAGGCCTGCAGCCAATAGACTAGATGAGATAAGACCCTCAGAAGGGGAATATGAACATGCTAAGTGCCCCCCGCCCTGTGAACTGGCAACTCAGTCTTTAAATAGGGCTTTGTGGTTAAATTAGGCCCCTAATTCAGACTGGAAGAGACCCTGGGAAAAGAAAGCGCTTCCACTGACCTCAGTTACCCAAATCATGTGTGCTATTTCATCCAGCCAGAGCCTAACAAAGATGATCTGTTTTCAACAAGCTACAGGGTTCTGAGAAGATACAGTGTTTTTAGGTAGACTTTCCCCCTTATCGCAAAGCTTTGAAACCTGAATTTTCATTCAAGGGAAAAACAAAAAGACCCGGGACAATGGCCCCATTCAATGATAAAATCACTGCCACCGGCCTTTCTCCCACTGACCCTTTGGACAGAAGCAGAAGCAGCAGGTTCTGCCTAGATCGAGTTGCCCTGTTTAACCAGCACAAATACTTCGGCAAGGAAGATAAGTCAGTGATTAATTCGAAGGCGGAGCCTAAAAAAATAAATGCTGGAGCCAATGACTGCCCAGCTCTCTTGAGGTCCAAGGAGACAGCTGAGCTGGACAGAGGTGGCCGCCACCGGTTCCCACCAGTTAAGATCTTCCCCGGCAGCAATGGGCCAGGGCCAGGGCCAGGATGGAGTTAGGAGTGCCAGGCTTTCATATTCTGCCTTCATCTTGAGGGTGACAGCACAAGACTCTCAGCAGAGCCCCGTGTTCCCTGTAAATACTGGAGTAGCCAGCTCTTAATTGTTTTATGTGCAGATTGATTTGGTAAACAGAGATACGGGAACCTTTTGAAAACATGTAACATGAGGTTGCAAGTCTAGTTTATGGCTAAATATTTCCCTCTCTTCCTAGCAAGTTGAGGTGATTTATTAGCGTGCCCTCTGGTTACAAATGACCGCGATGATGGAAACCCTGCAGTTTTACACTTCAGTTCCGTGAGGGATGTTTTTTCTCTCCGTCTCCCCAGAGTCAGGAATCCCACCTTCGGGAACGACTGAAATAAACAAACAGAAAACATGGCGCTGGCTGGTTGTTTCTCTTGAAACTTCTGGAAGCTGGGGACACTGAGTTTATTGAAAGCAGGCAGAACACTGCTCTCTTTCCTGGTAGTTAAAATTCATGTACAGATTATGCAAGAATCTTCATTCAATCTAGAAGCAAAACTTTAGGTGGCTAACCTATGTAGCTTACATCCCCCAATTCCTGTTACAGAACACCTCCGACCCTCCCTGATTAAAAAAAAAAAAGCCAAATGAAGAGAAGGCGACCCCAAGCATACTGCTGAGCACCTGGCACCTAGTAGATATATAACAAGTAGGTCCAGGAAGAGGACAAACAGGGAATCAGAAGCAGAAATTGGCATGATTTGCTTGTTCATACCCATGTCCTCCACATAACTACCTAAGACCGGCTTTCATATGTTTTGGTGAACACGGGTTGGAATTTTTTTTCATCGGTTTTTAAGTTGAATTTTTAAAGCCGAGGATTTTTAAATTATTGAACTGTATTTAGATATACAAATTTTAAGCAATTCCAACTCTGGAACTAAAATTGGCCATTGGGCAAAGCTGTTGTGAGCCAGCTGCCATGATCCCAGGAATAAATAAAATGGGTGACACAGACAGAGGTCATGCCCCTCCTTGATTCCTTACAAGTTCCTGGGTGGGAAAAAGTCACCGGGCTCCATTTAATTTCTTTCCCATGGCAGCCACTAACGACTATGAGAACAGACCAAGTTTGCTGTCCAGTTTGCCCCTCAGTTAGAAACAGTCATCTCTTCCACCATTTAGAAGTAGCGTTGCATCCAAGGAAGGCAATCACTTCATTTCTGTTCTGCAAGGATCAAATTTATTGGATGGGTTGGAAAGAACCCTTGCAATAAAGTTCAGTCCCCTGGGTGTGTCAGCATTTCCGTTTCTAAGGTGCCTGCTTACTCTGTGTTAGCTGTTTCACACTCATTGCCCCCAACTCAATCCTCGTAAGAGCTCTGTATCATAGCTGTCATTGACCCAGAGGAAAGGGAAAATGGGACTTGTACAGTGGGCAGTGCCTTGGCCTAAGCCGCTGGTTTTCAAGCCCTCGTGTTGATCAGAATCCCCTGGAGGGCTTGTGAGACACAGACACGCTGGGCTCCATGCCCAGTGCTGCTCATGCAGTAGGTCTGAGGTGGAGCCGGAGCATTCACACTGTTTACAAGTGCCCGGTGTTTCTGATGCTTCTAGTCCTGGGCCACACTTCGAGGACCACTAGCATAAGTCACACAAGTCCTAGTGGCCAAGCCTAGAGTCAAACCCAGGTCTGTCTGATAAGAAAACACACACGATGCCACACTGAGGAGCCACCTGTTACCCTCTTAAGATTTCTCCACCGCAGAGATGGAAGAGGGGAGGAGGCACGGTAGTAGCTGCATGGCATGGGAGAGGGGAATGAATCTGGAGTCGAAACCCTGGAGTGGGAGCCCCCTCTCTGCCATGTACCAGCATGGCACTTAACTGACCAGATCGTCTGTATTTTCATCGTGATAATAAGAATTCTCCTGCTGTTCCTTGCACTCGTCTCACTGAGTCATTTGAAGATGAAAGGCGACAACTGCTGTGAAAGAATTCTCTAGGCCTTGAGGTGCTGCCACGGATGCTGTGTGTTCTTTTTATTAGGAATCAGGTCGGAAGAAGAGTCAAGATGAACAAAGCAACAAAAACAAAAATATGTCCGAGAACAATCTGGTCTTTAGTTTAAGAGCTGCAACTGCGTAAAAGGAAATGCCAGACACAAGAAAGAAGTTTATGGGGACCTCAGAGACCCGTCATCTCAGAGATGCACTAACAGTTTCAAAGGGGGGCACTAACAAATATTTTTCTTTCTTTTTCAAGTTAAAAAGTAAACATCCTAGTTCTTTCTTCAAGAGACATTCTTTGGATGAATACTGAAAAATGATTAGTCAAGAGTTACTTTGATCTAATTATTTTTCAATAGTTAAAATAGTTAAAAACTTGATTAGTAAAAGAAATAGTAAAAATGAAGACTTCTTTGTCCATAAGCATTTCAAAAACTGGCATTAATCAAGTAATTTCTCACGAACAAAGTTAATATTCAATGGCACAGAGAAAAGGGGTCATTTACATATTGGACTAATTAAAAAGAGGCTTTTTACTAACCTAAGGAATCTGCCAAGGACCCCTGGGCTCCACTTGTATCTACCAATGGCTTACTTAGTATTAGGTCAATACTTGGCGTTCAAGTCCACAGACTTCAATATGTGATTAGGACTGTAAAGAGTGCTCGCATGTTCCCATCAGTGAAACGTTACTTTCCTTGGGTTGAATATTGCACCTGCTCAATGAAGTGAAATTTGTGTTGATTTATCTTTCTCAAGTTCCTCTTGTGCTTACGAACTTTTGATAAAAATGGCAAACCTCTGAGCTCTGCCCCTTAAATCCAGGGCATAAATCTTTCCTTCTGTTTTAGATTTGCTTGGATTTATTCTTTAAATGCCTTGATAAAGAAAGTACAACGTAATGCTTGGCGTGCAAAATAGACTACTACAAACACATCAATAATCCGATTTCAGAGAGCAGGGTCCACCCGGTTTGATTCTATCTCATTTTTCAATGCCTAAGCGTTTCTCTGCCTTTCACTTGGAGTTGTGTACCAAAGGTTCTTGAAGATGGCTGTATAATCCAAATTATGTGGTAATATAATTTAGAATCCCTGTTAATCAAACAGATATGAATTTATGGGGTATTACGGTTCTTCAGGGCATAGATTAGTGGTTAAGACGCATATTGTACAGAGAGACTGCCTGGTCCAAAATCAGCTATTTTTTAGCTGTGTGACCTTGGGGATATTACATGGCCTCTCTGGGCCAGTTTCCTCCTCTGTTAAAATAAAATGCATCATGGAGATAAAGAATTGATATTTGTAAAGCACTAAGAATTATGTACAGTATGTAGTTAGCACCCTGTGGTTGTTAAATAAATATAAGTAGGTAAATTGAAAATAATTCCACTGTGAAATGACATTGTCATTGGTAGATGACTGTTTTCATAAGTGTCTCCATATACTCTCATATCAATGGAAAAATCAACAAAAATACCCTCTTTTCATGACTATGGTACAAGACACCCGAGATGTGGGAACAAACCCTTCAAAGAAACGATAATGACACTTAGCATTCTGACACTATCTTCACTATGTGGAGAAAATGTGAAGTCTTTGAGATAATACCAAATCTACCCTATTATGCAGCATCAAAGGAAGAGAAACTGAGGCAGAAGGTTGAGGTAAAGGTGTCAGTCCAACATAATTTTATAAAGAAACAGTAAGGAAAACCTCTGTAAGGTGATGCGGATACACGAGTGGTTTTCATAAGAGTTTTGGCATAATATTTTGAGGCTATTTCTTTTCTTTGATGCTTTTTAGAGTGGATGAGGAATTTTGATACCATTTCTTAATATATCTCTTATTTTTCCCAGCTTAATATATTTTTTATTTTCCCCAGAGCAAGTTACACTTCAGCAGGACAAACGTGGTCTCTGGAAGAAGAGCTGGTGACAAATTCGCAGGCACAATCCCATGAATGGACAGATCTGGGTTAGTGTGGGGATTTGGTTGCTATCCATTCAGCACCACCACTCTCCCAAGTGATGAGACAAAGACCAAGGGATCTCAGGGAATCCAAACTTATTAAAATATCTAGAATGAATCTATTTCCTAGTGGTCGGCAAATTGCGGCTCGTGAGCCGTGGTTTGCCGCTCTGTTGACTAATGAGTTTGCCGACCATTGTCCTAGTGGTTACGTTTAGAAAGAGGTAATCTAATGTCAAACACCAAGGTGAGACTCTGGAAATCATTACAACTTGAACATATCTGAAGCTTGTTCGTATATATTAATCTCACTTCATGCTTGTAAAAGTGGCAATGCAGTTCTATTATAACACATATCAAGATGAATTTAGACTCTCCCACCACACAATTAGCTATTTGGAGGCAGGAACTACGTCTCAATCATTTGTTTCACTTTGAATGGCAGGGGTCAGAGGTGGTAGATTTAGATTGTATTATTTTAGCTAAACTAGGACTACATGTCCCAGAATTCTGTCCCCTCCATAGTTCCAGGTTAGCCTGGGCCAGGGAGGAATTTTGCACGACATAAGGTAAAAGTCAATCAATAGTCACATTCTTTTTACATCAGAAGGTCAGTGAAGGGCAAGAGCAGTGTGGCCGCTCACCCAGGTTGTAACTGACCTGTGGGCACACATTGCTGGCACAGGGCAGAGTTGAGCCGCAGTCCCAAACATACTAGGGTCTTTCTGAATCAGACAGGCATCTCTTCTTCCTTCAAGCTAAAGCACAAGTGTGGCTCCCACTCTAAGACTTCCCCCAATTCCCCAGGCATGGCTGGTTTTTCTGCTCACATCCTCCTTTGCTGGACCTTGACTTTCCCAATGGCAAAGAACTGATGGATTGATCTTACATATCTAGTGTCCAAGGAATGAGTATCATACACCCACTTAGAAGAAAGGACCTGCCATTTGTTCAGTCCCCGGAACCCAAGTGTAACAGATGACAACATTCTGTTGACTGGACGTCAGTAGGGTTACTGAGGTCTATTATTTCCATGCCTAAAATAACCAGGTCCACAATATGGTAATAATGGCACAGTGATTCTCATGGTATTACTTGGTGTCTAATTAATACAGTCCCTTATTTTCCACACAGAAGGAAACATGGCGACTCTAAACAGCTAATGTCTAGAGGCCATAATTTGGGACTTCTCCTTCTCACCTCCTGGCTCTGCTCATTCTATATCCCTGTTGTACAGGCTGCTCCAACAGACCACAAACTCCATGCACAACTGGAGAAACGCCATCCACTCTTTATGCTATCAAGGCACAATTGTGCAGAAGCACACAAAAAATTTTATTTAGGAAAATGAACACAAAAAATACTCTTCCTAGGGCAATGTGGTGCAGAGGAATACTGTCCTGATTGCTATTGCACTGAATTCCTATGAGGACGAAGCACAGCATATGTTGCTTCTGTTTGGTTTTGTCTGGTCCTGTTTGTTTGTGATTTTGCTCTGACCAGTCTTATTTCTCTTAATATTTCTTTAGCTTTTCAACTCCATGGGCTAATAGTGTAATCTTATCTTCTGCTCAATATTGTTATCTAATACAGTTCAATAAGACTTTAGTCATAAGGGAATGAAACTACCTCCTATTCCCACAAAGCCTAAATTTAAATATGTGTAGCCCTTAAGCCTTAGATAATTTGCTCATGTTAGCCACATACCATTCGTTCTCCTTGAGCGTTCTCTAAACACCCACAAATGGGCTCAATTCTGACCCTAACAAGAGGCAAGTAAACATGCAAAAGGAACAGGCTTCTTGATGTATAGTTCACAGTCTCTGATATTCTGGCACCTTCTCAAATGATAATTGCATGTCCAGGGAAGGATTTTACGGTGCCATCTACAAGTAGAGCTCACTAGCATGTCACTCGTGAAAACACTAAAGGATGGTGGAGCATACTGTTAGGTAAGTGCTCATTGGTGAGACCGAGTCAGTGTTCTTCTGGCTTCTGTACAGGAGAACCTTGAACCAGAAATCTAGTGAACAATTTCTGTGGCCGAATCATTATGGCAGGTGCCTTGTTTTTTAAGTTACTTTGGCATTATTTTCCCAAAGTAGAGACAGAATGTTCTGAATTACCCACAGCTTGGAACAGTCTCACGTGTGATGAGAACAGTATTGAGTTGTGAAAAGATTGGCCACATTTGTGGGTGAGTGGATATTTTTCTGGGGCACAGCCAACTAACTAATCAAGTAGTAACCTAATCCAAGAATTTAGTCTCACCAACATCATCCTTTAGTAGAGCTTTGCAAATTTTTCCATTAAAAAACAAACTTGAGAAAACAGAAATGAACCTTTCATCTTTATCCCTATCCAAAGGGATAAAGAATATAACACAAAGGACTGGGTCCCAAGTTCAAAATACTCAGGTCTTAGGATTTTCCTTTACAATGTATACTAATTTTGAATTCTGATGGATCAGAATACCTCCATTATAAAAATAATTACTTAACTGCTTATCAGTTAAATTATTTTATTCCTCTTATTCTCCATCCAAATTGTTGAGTTAAATGAATGTTTCTAAAAGGCACACCATGGTCATCTCGTTGCTTCTCGTAGCTGGCAAATTGCTGCTACTGTGAACATGATTATTTGGAAGCTGGACTCATACACCTAAAAACTAAACTCCATAAAAATACACGAGGGAATACATAAGAGCCTGAACATGTGGTAGAGGGGTGAGGTTCATGGAAGAGGAGACAATGTCCTTAGGAGGCTGGACTGTGGGAGTCTTACCATCACCTGTTCTTTGCTTCAATGAAATCACTTTCCTTTTGATCAAATTGCACTTGGAATGCAGACAACACTGAGTGTGGATCTTAGACTCAAAGAAGTTCCACGACTTGCACAAGATTACACAGCCAGAAAGTGGAAAATCTAAGCTTCCTCTAGAAAATGAATATGATAACCCTTCTTAAATTTGAGATGAAAATCCAATGAATATAGTATTTAAGCATCCAGAACATAATAAGCACGAAGATGCTTATTTTTCTACCTCACCATAGAAATAGTTATAGTCCATCTGATGCCTGGAACCATGCAATTTTCCACCCACTATTCCTAAAGTTAGGTTTGAGGCCACTTTTCCTAGAACAAGGAAGTAATATAGAATACTCGAGGATAAACTTATTTGGGACAAAGGTGAAACAGTTTGTTCAAAGGATGGGTTTTATAAATTCAAAAAGAGAAGCTTCCACTAAATACATGGATTGTTTTGGTACTACCAAATATTTACTCTGAATACCTTTTATATATCAATGCTTTCCACAAAATTACAATTTTGGCCAAGTCCTAATTTTCAACTAATTTATATCCTTAACTCGGACTCACCATTAACATGTACAATGAAAGAAACATATTTTTTCCAATATCCTTAAACATTTTTTCTCTTGCAAATCCAAATATACTAATTTAGGAAAATGCATTATAATAGCATATTGACTGTCCCTTCCACCAGTCTTTTCTTCCAGTTTCAAATGTTACCATGGTCTAGTTTTGTATGAGACTAATGTCTTAGATTTACCACAATTCTCACAGTCTCAGGTTCTAAAAATAAATTTAAGCAGGAATTATATCTATCGGCAACTATACATTAATATATTCTTTCTTCTTAAAAGTCTAACTCTTGTAGCTATAAGACTAATATTCAGCAGAAATATTTCAGTCCTTTTCTCCTACACACTTTTCGGTTTATACGACTACAAAAGAATGTAAGGCACATTATCAAAATCATCTGAAGTATAGTAATAATTTGCCACCTACCCTCACAAACAAGGGAAGCAACTCTATTATATACATTATAGAATTCATGGTAGCCAGAGAGAAAGGATCAACAGCTCTACACTTTTCTGAATAAATACTCAGAGATAAAAGTTCCATGATTTTAATGGACAAGAATTAAAAAAAAGCTTCAGAGAGAGAGAGAGAGAGAGAGAGAGAGGTGTAATTGTAAGAGTAGAAAAGTCTCCTAATTTATGTTAAAATCTATCTAGTAAGTTGATGTTTTTATTATCTCTCATATCATTATATACAAAACTCAGAAGAATTAGCTCATTTTTCTTGATGTTTTTATGTGGCATATAGATGCCTATTTCAACGCTTGAAGTAAATAAAACAGGATATAATAATTTGCTTCTGCAAGAACTGTTAGAATACTCCACCTGGCATTGAATATGGAACATGAAGTCACTTTGAGACAGCCTCATACATAGTGGCACCAAGATCTGTTTAGTAAATCCCTTAAAGACCCATTAGAAACTACTTTTGACCAAATCTTCAAAAGAACTCAAGGAATGACACACTGAATCCTACCTGAAGCACCTGGATAGGAAATTAAATGGTCTTTATTGCACTTGATTCAACACTGACATTTACATTGCTGGCCCCTAAGCAGAATCCAGCATGAGCAAAGCATAGGCTGAATGACCTTGTACAATAACAAAAGTAGAGCAAAGCTTACCTGTATTCACTCTCCCCATAGAGGACCTGTGAGCTGGGTGCTCACAGCTGAGCAATGGCAAAAAAACATTCTTTAGTTAATAATAAAGGGAAGAAAAGCTGCAGACACCAAGAACCTGGGTTAACCATTGACATTGGTTGTTCCTACAGTTCCACCCTGGGAATCTACATAGGTAGCCCTTGGCATCTTATAAAGCGGGCAGTGGCTGGTCAGCTGAGACTGTGGTTACCTCACCACCTCTGTACCTCTGCAGAAGGTACAGTGTGAAGGTCATTCGAGCATGCATACCCTGACTAAGTTTTCACTCGGTCAGGGTTACAAAGGAGGAAGACTTCCTGGGCCAGACACATGCTCAACAATGCCAGTAAGTGACTCAAATATTTACAAACAGGGTTGCTGGGAGCTAACCTATGGAAATTGTTCTGCCGGCTTTCAGATGTGGAGCATTGCAAAGAAACTCTTTGCAACCAGAACTCTTTGTCTGCATCTTAGCAGGTGAGGGTTGAGAGTGCACGTCAATGAAAACTGAGACAAGACAATCAGAAAGAGCTAAGCATCCATTCCTACCTTTATTCAACATTCCTTTAATGATTATTTACCAAGTGCCGCACAGTTCCAAAGACGCCCTGATAAACAGGAGACAGAGATTACGACTGGAGGGTCCACCCTCCCGTAACCCCAGAATCAGAGCTTAAGACTGAGAGGACAAGTGAAACACAGGCTGTGGGCCAGAACCAGGATGTACAGGCTGTGTGCAGGCAGTTACTCCACCCCAGCAGTGGGTTCTCGGGGTGAAATAAACTGTGGAGGTGGTCGAGGAGGCAAGCTGGTTGACCAGAAGTCAGAAGATGGAAGGGTAAGAGAAGAGCTGGTTTTAAAGTGGTAGCATCAAGAAAAAGGCCCCAAAAATGTGAAACAACATTCTCAAGCTATTCAAACCCTGGGGAAGCTGCATCCAGAGCTCAAAGGCAGTACTGTGCTGGCAAGGGATTAGTATTTTTCTTTACTCCAAAGAGCACTGGTAACCAGGGGATCTAGGAACCCCATCCAGTTTGGCTGACCCTCCAAACCCAAGAGGCCCTTTCTAGGTTCTGAGCATAGTTACTGTTTGGGGGGTTGTTTGCTTTGGGTTTTAATTTTTAGAAGCATGAACACTTGCCAGGCCAGAGTGGCTCAGTTGGTTGAGCATTGTCCTGTTCACCGAAAGGTTGTTGATTTGGTTCCCGGTCAGGGCACATATGGCAGGCAACTGATCGCTGTTTCTCTCTCATATCAATGTTTCTTTCTCTCTCTCTCTCTCTTGTTTCTCTCTCTAAGCAAGTCCTCGGGTGAGGATTTAAAAACATAATGATAAAATAAAAGCACGAATACTTGAAAAAGCAAAATTGGATTTCAATGCTGGTGCTGTCACTAGCTTTGAGACTGTGGGAGCTGCTTAACGTGTGTGCACCTCAGTTTTCTCACCCATAAAATAGGGCTAATAATGATAACAATGATGTCAAAAACACCCACCTAAGCCAGATACTTAAGAGTTGCAAACCTGTTAGCTATCATTCAGGCTTTGACATTCTGTTCTGGAGCATGCGATATGCAACTTGTTAAACAGTAACAGCTAGAAGAGTTTGAACCCTCTAAGGGACCAATCTTTTCAATCACCTCTAAAGGTCAGGGAAGTAGTGAACCCAGAGGCCGACTTTTCTGTAAAGAAATTTGAACACTAGAGAAATGTCCACATTTCCATACTAATCGAGGCAACTTTCATTGTGGCTTATCCATAATGAGCCCTACTTGACCGTTTAGCATTACGGATTCCTCTGCTCAATTACTAGCGTGCTGCCAAGCTGAGCTCCCTTTATCAGTGCTCCATCTCAGAGGACTTCTGAAAGAGCACCAGGGTACACAGAAAGCTCCCGCTGCACTGCAAGGACAGTTTCAGGGAGGGCAGTTTTGTTTGGGTGAGTGTTCGGACTGATCTGAGAAGATGAGGCATCTTAACTGCATTGCATGAGAAAGACCATAGAGAAGGCAGGGCAGGAAGCAAGATGGGGAAACTGGATGTCTTCCCAGTTCCAACGAAGTTATATCATCACGGCTTGGCTTCATTCCTTTGTTTGAAGTAAATGCCTAGAACATCAGACACACCCATACTCACATGTAAGTAGAAAAACAGTGACCTTCAGAGTCTCCACAGAGACCACGTGGCCTTCAAAGCCTGAGATATCTAGTATCTGACTCTTTACAGAAAACTGTTGGCCGATCCCTCAGCCGGCTGACCCATACAACTCACTATTCTCCAGAGACAACGCCCCTCCTTCTGACTAATAACTGGCACATGGTGAACTTCAAGTTGACTGAATTTCTATAATTTAAAAACCTATCTTTCCATGTGCAATCCAGCAATCATGCCCCTTGGTCTTTACCAAAAGTTAAAATTTTATGTCCACGCAAATACTTGCACATAGATGTTTATAGCAGCTTTATTCATAATTGCCAAGGTAGAAAACTTCCTTCAGTGGGTGAATAAACTGTGGTATATCCAGACGATGAGATATTATTCAGTGCTGAAAAAAGAAGAGTTATCAAGCTATGAAAAGACATGGAGAAATACATAAAGGGTGGGGCCAGAATAGGCTCACAGTTGTTCATATGGAAAATGATACCATAATTAATCAATAATAATACAAGAATAAACTCTGTGTTTCTTGTACTCACAACGGTAAACCTACTTTGGCCCTACCCTGTATTGCTATAGAACATTATGGAAAAGGTAAAACTATGGGGACAATAAGAAAATCCGGAATTGGTGAAGGGCAGACAGAGGGAGCAATGAACAGGCAGAGCACAGAGGGTTTTTAGAGCAGTGAAAATACTCTGTGTGGGGTTATAATGATGCATACATGTTATTACAGAGCTGTCCAAACCCAAGAGTGACGCCTAAGGTACACTGTGGACTGTGAGTGACAATCATGTAGCAAGGCAGGGTCTCCCTTGCTAAAAAATGTATCATTCTGGTGAGCAATGTTGGCAATGAAGGAGGTTCTGCAGGCATTGGAGCAGGGGATCCATGGGAAATCTCGGTACCATCCCTCGATTTTACTGTCAATTTTTACTGCTCTAAAAAAAAAAATAAACTCTTAAAAATCTTCCCGTCAAGATTCCTTTCACTAACTCCTTCCTTGCCTTCTCCAAACATCAATTTATAGTTACTTTTAAAATAATTTTTTTTAAAAACACAAACTTGTTAGGGTCTTTGAAGGAGGAACACCCGAGGCCAAAAGTGGTAAAGAATTATAAATTTATTAGGTCATCGAAATCTAGATGGGCTGAGCCCCCAAATGACACCAGCACCCAAGGACCAGAGATGGGGAGTCAAAGATTTTAAAGGACTCCAGGTGGGCTTTTCCTGGGCGAAGAATTCTCTGGGCAGGTCTGGATCCTGGGAAGGTCCGATAATGGTCTTAGCAAGCGGAACGTGGTCTATGCAAAAGGGAACGTTGGTTGTGAAGTGGTCTAAAGGTTAGTTCCCACTGGAAGGAGCATCGATTTAATTATTTGATCAGAACTAACAACACTTTCAAAAGCACTCTCCCTTTCAATCCATATAGTATGGTTCTTTGTTGCACGTGTCACTTCCTTCACCAGAATTTAAATGCTAGTGGGAAAGAAGTGACTGAAG
Source organism: Corynorhinus townsendii (assembly GCA_026230045.1). Classification (NCBI taxonomy): domain Eukaryota; kingdom Metazoa; phylum Chordata; class Mammalia; order Chiroptera; family Vespertilionidae; genus Corynorhinus; species Corynorhinus townsendii. The sequence continues at coordinate 6,786,441 of JAPDVU010000009.1, forward strand.
TCTTTAAAGCATCTAACAGAAAGCTGTATTACAGCAGAAGCTAAGAAATGAATGCTTTTCTTCATGCAGCAATTATAATCCATTTGGAGACCCAACCACTTCTATTTTCCACACTTGTTGACCTTTCTCTCCAGTTGCCGTCTTAATAAGCTTCCTATGTTCCTCGTCCATCTCCCACTTCTGAAGCCCAAGCCCCATTTGCTTGGCAGAGACTCCACCCAACATTAGAATGACTACATTTTCCCTGGCCTTTTTTCTCTCTGCATCACCCCAACAGTCAAAAGTGTCCTTCATTGTGTCTCATTTCCACTTGAGCAACTGTGTTTTACTGTGTTCCAGGCCTTTCAGAACATACATGGTAGAAAATATGAATAAGTACAAGGCAATAAAAACGAATTGTGCCTCAATTTTCTTTGCCACAATTATTTCCAATCTTTTCCTCTATTTGTGTTAAGATAAAATTGAGATGCAATTCTATTTATCACTGAATCACATTTTTAAATCTTTGTCAAGGAGCTCTCACCTTAATGCCAAAGAATGCACCTACTAGCTCTGGAATTCCCAACCTCCAGGAGATGAGAGTTCATAGTTCTTCTGAAGCATGAGGTTGGCTTCTGCGTCCTCCCTAATCCCATCCCCATTTACTGATGGGAATCACACCATGTTGTGGGCGTGAACTGAAATCGTGCCTTGAGAGAGCTTTATGAACTGTAAAGCGTGCCATAGATGTGCCAAACATTTAAAGGTGTGCCCAAACATCCGTGGAGTCCTATTCCTCTGTAAGACGTGCTTGTAAAGGGAAAAGTCATCACTCTCCTCAAGGGAGTATCTGTTCTCAGGGATGAGAGGACCATCAAAGGTGGCTGGGTTCTGAAAGATGCCCTCAGACTGGCTTATTTCACTTAGCACAGTACCCTCCAGGTCCATCCACTGTCCCAAATGGTAAGCTTTTCTTCTTTCTGATGGTTGAGTAACATAAGTAAGAGAAAAACAAATACCATATGACTTCACTTACTAGTACACAGGAAATCTAAAGAACAATATGAATGAACAAACAAAACAGAGACAGACTTACAGATACAGAGAACTGACTGATTGTTGCCAGAAGGGAAGGAGGAAGGGGGCTGGGTGAAAAAGGTGAAGAGATTGAGAAGCACAGACTGGCAGTTTCAAAATAGTCACGGGGATATAAAGTACAGCATAGAGAATAGAGTCAGTAATAATGTAATAGCTATGAATGGTGCCAAGTGGGTACTGCAAATATCAGGAGCAACACTTTGTAAAATATATGATTGTGTAACCACTGTGCTGTCACCTGAAACTAATACAAAATAATACTGAATGTAAGCTGCAATTGAAATGCTTTTTTTTTAAAAATTAAAGAAGCCCTCATTTGAAAGACTATTTTTATTAATTATGTCTTTACCTGAGTAGCTCCAGCCCCAAACCCCTGACTTTACTTCATTGCCATACTGATGACTTTGTTAGGAAATGTTGGAGGGAGACTAATTTAGCTGCACACTTTCCTCAATTCTTCTTCAATTTTCATATGGAGACATAATCCTTCCTTCTCCTGACTCTTTCAAACTGCAGGAGTGAATGGTGAAGAGGGAGGCCCCTGTTGTCCCTGCCCTTCCCAGACATTTCCCCCACAATGCTTTCCTTTCCCCCAAATAAGAATTAAAAGTGATATTTCTTTTGACAGCTGGTAACTAATCCCACCTTAGCAGGAAGGAGAGAAGGAAGCCAGCAAAGGAATTTTCCATTCCTATGTCTCTTCTAATTTTTTTCCACATCAGGTACTTTTCAAAAGCTAGACATTTCCAGGGAGTCTGTCTGTCTCTGTTTTGTCTAGCAGGGTCACGTGCTCCTTCAGGTCTCCTGTGCCGCCAGGGAGAAACCTGACTGAGCTGATGTTTGTATCTGGAGGAGGCGGAACTTGAGAACTTTTGAATCTCCTAAGGAAATAAACTGCAACGTGACGCCTTGGCTGATGCAAATGGGGTTTTTCCTTGGTAAAGATCAAGTTCACACAGCTAGTCACTCAAACCACAAATCAAAAAGCCCTGTATCCTAATACCTACAACTCTGAGTCTTAAAATAAGTCTCTGCTTAAGGGTCTTTTGCCTGCCAGACTCCCTCCCTCCCTTCCTCCCTCCCTCCCTCCTTCCCTTCCTCTCCTTCCTTCCTTCCTTCCTTCCTTCCTTCCTTCCTTCCTTCCTTCCTTCCTTCCTTCCTTCCTTCCTTCCTTCCTTCCTCCCTTCCCCCCTTCCTTCCTTCCCCTCTTCCTTCCTTCCTTCCTTCCCCATCCCTCCCTTCCTTTTCTGTTTAAATACTAAAGGACTGTCTGTACTTGACAATGTTCCAAGCCCACCAGAATGTATACGATAAAAAGCAGGTGAAAAAGTAAAACAAAAATCAACTTGAATTTGTTTCCTTAAGCAGCAATCCAGTTCAGCGTTTTTATAAGATAATGCTCAATATTGTAATTTTTCCAAAGATTCTTAATTGCTTAATGAATGAAAAGAATATTCTTCAAAGGCATCAACTAAGTATAAGCAAGTGTAGGGGCAATATCACTAGAGAAAAAGTCAGGATATTAGATTTTACTGTTGGACTGACAATCAGAGGATGACCCTTGTCAAGATACTTTATTTCTTTGAACCTTAATTTTTAAGCATGCAAAATAAAAGAGTTGCATGGTTCTATTATCTCTTCTTGGTATATAATTTTATTGTTCCATCTATCCATATTATAATGAAATGAAGCTACATACATAAGAACCGGAATTATGTAATTCTGTTCTTTATTGCTTACTCAATGTCTAACACAGTACCTAGCCCATAATATATGCTCAGTAAGAATATGTTTAGTGCATGAATGAATACACGAATGAATCAACAGAAGATTATGTGTTTATATCAAGGCAAAAGGACCAAATAATTCAATTTTGCTTAAATAAAAGTAGCCATTTGAAGTTTTAGCATAAGTTGGGTTGGATTCATGTGGAAACAGTCTATTTGACATAAAAAAATGATAGTCACATTTATATCCTCTTATAGTCTTAAAGGTTATTTGCTATTGCTCTCATGTAACTGTTCTCAAAAATTATTAGTCTTCAAAAAGTAAGATTCTATGCATTTCTTACTCCCATTGCCATCTCTATAGGTTGCTATTGCTGTAGAGTATAAAATACAGGTCCAGTTAAGGCTGAAAGGGAAGTAGTTACTGTGAGGTTTCACAGGCTCAGAAATCTTGCATTTTGTTGTGGATTTATACAATGCTATTTGAAGATAGATTGCATCTTGAAAATTTTCCTGCAACAAATTGACTATTTATAATGTCCAGTTGTATCCTATACACCACAAGTCAGCTTAGAAAGCAATACTTTTCACATATCAACTATTAGTTTTGACTTATGCATAAGGGAAAAGAATGGAGCCAATTTAGCAGAACTGTGTAGATAAACCTTTGTGTACAATTTTTCTAGAAAGCTTGTTTTGCATTAATGATTTCCCTTTTCCTGATCTATGTATTTCACAAGCAGATTGCTAAACACTAATATGTACTTGCTTTCATTCTCCCTTCTTATACAAATTGCTCTTTCTATGGAGTGGGGTTAGTAGGAGACAGAAATGTCACTGCGTATGTGTGTGTGCTCTAATTGAAGAGCTAAGAAACTGATGAAATAACACTCCTGTTGGTTGTGGGGATAGATTGTTCTGGAGTGGGTGAAATGGCTGGTCTCTCTTGACAGTGGGAAATAGAACTGTTCACACTACATTTCCGATTACTGAGCTCCTCTACATCATTTCGCCTGCCCACCGAGCAGAGGGGCACACATTGTTGGAGTGGGGCAGAATATGCCAGACTGACCTCCTTTCCCTTGAAACAATTTTCACAAAACAGAACCCGGTGGAAGAAAACACAGGAATCCCTGAATGCATATTGAAAAGGGATTCGGTTCTCACTCACCAGATAACAATGGTTAATGACTTGGGTAACCCGACTTTGCTTTCCTGTGGTCTTAATAAAAAGGCTGGTTCATTCCATTAGGAAATCAGTGAGATGAATCGTAATGAAGAACCGTGATTCTCTGCCAGGATTTAGCAAAGGCCATGAATAGCCCAGCTTAAAAGTTGAATTTCTTGTTTTCCTTCCTGTGTGGTTCTCTTTGAAAAGGCAACAGAATGGTCCCATTTGGCCTTTGGAAAATGCATCTCAAAGGAGGCACCACTGCCAGCTGGTACGGTCCATCCTAGGTAAACTAAGCCGCGGGGCATTAGGCATGCAATGGCCAGAGGGCAAATCTGAAAATGAAGACTACTGAACAGACCCAGCTTGTAGGAAACAGCTCCTCTAGGGCTCAGAGGCTGGGCATATGAAAGTGCTCAGTGTTGCACATTCTCTTCTGTAGTGGAACAGTTCTGCTATAACGTGACATAGGTGTTCTTAGAAATCACAATGCTATGCGTGACCGCACCGCCCGCCCCCCCCTCCCCCCAAAAAATAGGACTTATAGGGAAAATAGGACTAGCAGCATGACACTCAACATTTTCATCAGAAAGCCCTAGCTGGGTGGCTCAGTTGGTTGGAGCATCGTCCTATGCACCAAAATGTTGCGGGTTCAATTCCCAGTCAGGGCACATTCAGGAGACAATGGAACGATATTTCTCTCTCTCTCCATCTCTTTCTCTCCCCTTTCTTCTCTCTCTCAAATCAATAAATATCCTTTGGATGAGGAATTAAATTTTTTTCATGAGAAATATATTTTTTTACAAAGATAGGAACCTGATAAAAAGGTTGGCATAGTGTCACACATGATTGATGTTAAGGAATGCATAAATGTGACAACATGGCATTTTGCCTTGAGAAAGGCCCAAGGTTCAGTTGTGGACGTGGGAAAGGATTGTAGCTTGTGAGTAGTGGGTAGTAGTAGAGAGTTTGTCTGAAATCCGATGGGAGGCTGGAGCCCCAGGGGTAGGTGGGGGAGCCGTGCATATGTGTTTTGTGGATCCCCATGTAGCTCAGTTGAGTTAGGTGCCATTTTTCTCATTCACCTAATGTTTCTTGAGGAGAAAATGCTTGCTCAAATTATATGCTGTGCTCAAGCAAACAGGTCATGTTCAAATTGTTCCTTAGCATATCAAATGCACAGGAAAATGAATTTGCATTTTCACACAAGAGTTAGAGCAGAACTGACAGAATATTCATGGGTTAAACTAAATACCTAACAGTCAAATGAAGAGTTAAACTTTTTCTGAACCCTGTGGCGATTTCCAGATAGCTGTTCAATGTTGTGTTGACGTATTAAATCATTCTGCGTCTATATTTTTCATCTTTCCCCAATAATACCACTTATCTTCTCACACCATAAATATGGTAAAGTCAAAGAAATCAAGAGCTTTTTTTGTTCTCACATGAGGGAGTGCCTTCACTGACCAGATTATGTTATCTTTCCAGCTCACCTTCCATTTTTTTACCTAGCTCTGGTTTTTAAATGTTTTAAACTTATTTTTCAATTACAGTTGACATACACTAGTATATTAGTTTCAGTGTATAGTGAATACAGTGTACAGCATAGTAATCAGACATTTATATACCTTACGAAGTGATCACCCCAATAAGGCTAGTCTAGTTCTGTTTTTTTTTTAGTTTGTTCCAGATTTTAATCACAGTATTTTATAACACATCTACCTATCATTAATACATTCTTTTTATCCAGCAATTCCTTACCCTTGAAATGTTTTCTTGTTTCATATAAAGTTGGATCTTGTTATTATTTTGTGGAGCTTTCCTTCAACTCTATGACACTAGTCCACTTATATCAAATATGCAAAGCAAATGCTTGTCAGTCTATCTCATTTGCTTTTTCCATAACATGCAGAGTTCAGAACCCTCTCCATCGAGGCATCTCACCCTTTGGAAAGGGTTTTACACAGGAACACCCACACTGTGCTTGGCCTTCCTCATCGTGTTTTTAAGGCCAATCCAAGAAAACAGCCTATAAAACATGCACACACGGTACGTGCATTGCCGATCTTCTGGTAAACATCCCTTCTATGATTAAATTGATTCCTGAGGAATTGGCTCGGACAACTAGTACCGAAGGTCATTTTCAAAACTTCCTGTGCCCCTGAGAATGTTGTGTGTTAATAATATGCATTCGGTTTATAGACACTTAAGAAAACCTCCTTTATGTCAGGCCAGAAACAAAGCCAAGATTAAAACAAGGAGAAAAATCCCACCACCTCTGTGGAATCAAATGGACGCTGGCTTCTGGAAAGAAAAGAGAGCTGGGTTTTGAAAGATTGGCTAAAAGTCTCAATCTCTCCATATTTTATCTCCAAGTCTACAAACAGAAAAGCAGAAGAAACTCCGCCATCCGGGGACAGAGGCCATGACAGGATCTGGACAGGATGACAGATGGAAAGCAGGAGAGCCAGACCGGGGATCACAATGAAAAACAACACAAAACAGAGGAAGTGGGTTCTTAATGCCCACAAAGCAGCTAAACAGGATTTCTTTGCCATTTTCTTGGGGGGGAAAAAAGACATTTTAGAGAACTTTAAAAACTTTTCCACATTTAAGAAAATGTGTTTTGCCCTGGCCAGGTGACTCGGTTGGTTGGAGTGCTGTCCTGTACACCAAAAGGTTCAAGTTCCAGGTAGGGCACATACCTAGGGTAGTGGTTTCAATCCCCAATTAATTAGGGCGCGGATGGCAGACAACCAATCAATGTTTCTTTGTCACATCGAAGTTTCTCTCTCTTTTTCTCTCTCTCAAAATCAATAAAAACATATCCTTGGGTGAGGATTCAAAAAATGTGTTCCTCATTTTCTTAAATGTAAATTGGTAAATATCAATCAATCAATTCCAAGCCTGTCCTAGGACACTTGGTTTACATCACCAATTGGGGATACCATGTGAAAACAATATTTTCTTCCTCAAGTTAAAAGGAAATCAGCATATGTTTTATGCAGTACACATGATTTAATTGAAGATATTAAACCCACTCTTACTTATATGTCTTTGCAGACTAATATTTCCGTGTCCTTTATGGGACCAATGTGTTTCACTTTCTCAGGGTAGCACCGTATAATTCCATAAACCAGAGGTGGCTGGTGGGCTGCTTTTCTATTTTATTTTTTTCCCTAGAGATCAGAGAGGATCAGAGACTGAAGTTGGAATGTTGTCTAACTGTCCCAACTCTGTCAATAACGTTCACTAGATTTCTGAAGTTTTAAGCAGAGAAAGGAAACATTTTTAAAAAGTCAGGTTCCTTTTAAAGCGGGAACTCAAATTACCAATGCCCTGCTCTTAGGGGGTCACTGTTGTCAAATTCTACACAGGAGACTTCTCTCATATGATTGCAATTACCAACATCGCAGGCTATTAGTGTGTGGCCTCATGGCCTGCCTAGAGTGGAGCCTAAAGTGATTTGTTTTTAAAAAGAGAGAGAGAGACCTTCAGACCCGTGAACCACAGGGAATCGAAAGGCAGGAACTGAATTGTGTCCTGTCTTCAATTTGTCCGCGTAGTCTCCAGTTCACTCACTTGGCCCAGCTCAGGTGTCAGGAACTGGAGCAGAACAGTCATCGGCTGAAAATACTACTGTCAGATCAGTTCCAAGCTTGTGACCGGGGACATGCTGTATAGATCCTTGGGGACATGAAGAGGCAAGAAATGAGAAGAGACCAGTGGTGGGCATAGCTGATTAAAACGCACAGATGTATTCGTTATTTGAGTCTGAAGGAACTAATCCTTCATTCAACTGTTGAAGATCCATGTAGCCAGTGGATTTGGTTGTTCGTTGGTTTACTCAGAGATGCATGTTGATGTAACTGCTCATTTCCCCACTCACACTCAGGTTCAGGTCCTGATGGCTGGCATAGGTAAGCTTTTCTGAGCTCTGCCTTGGATACTGCGATGTGCTTGAAGGATGTGCTTGCAGCCACAACCTGAAATCCACTGATGTTCCACCTCCTGGCTGGTCTCCTGGTACTTTAACACTTGTCCAGATAGAGCGGTGAGTTTTCTCTCCTTTGTTTGTTACCCTATTTTTAATCAGGGCCTCCCTTTCAAAGAGGTAAGTCCCAGAGCCAAGGGAATTCCTTTCTGTACTTCCATGTGGACCTGTGATTGGGGAACACAGGTGGGAGGCCTGGTTGGTAACTGGGGCTCTAAGTATATCAGTGAGGCAATGTATTAATGAACTGCTTTGGCAAAGTCTAACTGCAGGCAGATACAGCTTGTGCCGTGACAGCACCCGCCTCCAAGGCTCACGATATAACAGGAAACAAATTGTTTCCATTTCTCTCAAATTAGCCAGGGACGGACCACAGGGCTTCCACTGACAGCCGTGATTCTGTGAAGAAGAGAGTGCAATGGGAGCCAGGCTCCTGATAATGGTATGAGGTTATGATTCATTGCGCTTGATGCACAAACCACGTTTCCCCATCATCTAAGAGCTGTCCCAGAAAAAAACTTAAAATACGATATCTGAATATAGTTTTCTTTGTAAAATATAAAAATATATAACTTTTGAAGAAATAACAGAGAAATTCTGAATCATTTCATTCGATCCCTTCAGTGAATCTACACTCCTGTGTTTTAGGTGTATCGATATGAAGAGGTAGGGACTAACATGGTGTGGTAAATAGTAGGTGCTTATTAAATTAAACTGCATAATGTTGAAGAGAAGACACAATTTGCTTGTGTATTTTGAAAACACCGGTCTTGAAATTGAAAGATCGAGCTTGTGGTCTCAACTTTGCCACTTGTTAACCTGTGACCTTGAGATGTCATTTAATTTCCTTTTGTTTCAATTTCTCATCTGTAAAATTAAGATGACCGAAGTCAAGACCTAAGATTCTTCCCAGCCAAAAGTCCCACAATTCCTGGTAAGCCTTTTTCACATTCCTGTAATTCATTAGTAACGTATTGTCCTATGAGATTTAAGCTCCTTCTTCGCTTTCTCATTAACATACAGCCCAATTACCACATGCCCTTTAATTTAATGGATTTGAATAAAACAAGCCAATTTTTTCACCTTAAAGGTGAGCGTGTACTATGTAATTCTGGTATTCAGAAATATTGCTGGCCTGTGATATGCCAGTCAGTCCTGTCTCCGAAAACAGAGCTACAAATCTGTATGCTATAATTCAGGTCTAGTTTTCTCTACAACAAACAATAAGGGCTCTTGATTGAGTTAGAAATGTTTGTGTTTGAGGACAAATGGTGTTGTTTTTGTTGCTGTTTTTAATCCTGGTGAAGATATTTTTCCACTGATGTTTAGAGATAATGGAAGAGAGAGGGAAAGAAAGAGAGAAACATCGATGTGAAAGAAATACACCAGTTGGTTGCCTTCTGCATGAGCCCCGACCAGGGCCTGGGCGGGAAACAGCCTGCAACCAAGGCATGTGCCCTTGAGCAGAATCAAACCCGGGATGCTTCGGTCCGCAGGCTGATGCTCTACCCACTGAGCCAAACCAGCGAGGGCTGTACAGATGGTTTCAGGGAGAGCACATAAACCTATACATGAAGCCTATCCTCAGTTTCCCCCAGGTTGGAATGGGGTGGCGGTAGTTTTCGGAACAACGGAAAAGCGTGTGCTCTGCTAAAAGTGAAGCAGGATTCTGCCATAGACACATCCACTCCAGCACCTGGGCTCTGGTCATTTCTGCTGTGACCTTTCACTGTTGGTTGAGGTGGTAGGTGGACATAGGGAAGCTGCTCCAAAACAACCAGATGGAAAATCATAAAAACGCAGGGGAGCCTGGGAATTGACGGAAAAAGCCACATGTGCAGAGCCAGGTGACTGCCCAAACCAGACTGACCTTCCCCAAACCATGAAAGTCTCATCTGTGTGCTACTGGGGTTGTCAAACACATATCATGGTAATCGTCACCCACACAACTTCCACAAAGCAGCTCCTGCTCCATGTGCAGGAGGCATTGCTATCTCTCCACTTCCAGCCAGCCCCAGGGGGCGTCAGAGATGGACAGAACAGAGTCACTAAGCTGGAGAGTCACAGAAGGTGCCACCTGCTTCTCTTTTATTGGGGAGGCAGGGTACCCACTCTCTAGGGAGCAGAGTTATCTTCGGAGATCATTGTAGCCAGTATACTGACTCTATGCTAATGCTACTAATTCCAACAGCGCGGATTCACCATGAAGCCTAGTAAACCCAGGACAGCAGTGAGGCATCCTGCATGGCTCTTCTGGTCTTACCTTCCTTAGTCAGACAACCGTTCATATATAATGAACCTTCCCACACTGCATTTGAATTGCCTGTGTTCTGGGTATTTTGTGAGGGAACGCTTATATTATGACAAAGGCATAGAAACTAGGTTTGTTCTGTATATCCTAATTCCCTCCAAATAGATACAAATATGTTACTGCCATATAGTTAAAAGAAAAACAGTGCCACAGGGGGGAGGGGAGGGGGAAAGGGAGGCTCCCAAGGAAACAAGACCCTGGAATTATGAGGAATTATGAATAGCTGCTCTCTCCCAACTAGTATTTGCCAGAGGCCAGGCAATATGCTAAGCCCTTTAAGTGTGTTACCTTATTTAATCCTCTAAACTCATAAGTCAACACAAAATTATCCCTCCCATTTTGCAAATAAAATCCTGAACCTTGAAGACGTGGACTGCAATGTCATGTAGCCAGTGAGGGTCCCAGGTTCTCCTTATCACTGGCCGGCCTCCCGTTCCTGTGCTTTTGCATAAGGTACCTGGGGAAGACTCCAAGTGAACTTGTCAGTTTCTATGTAAATGAGAAATCTCCTCTGAACCAAACTGATTTCTCCCGGGTGTTCTGCAAGGAGGAGAACTCGCACTGGCAGAGCCCAGCTGTGGACTGGGTGCAATTGTCCTGGATGTTACAATGATCTATAAGGAGGAAGTAGCATGTGTCCAACTTTTTTTCAGGTCTCATCTCACCAGGAGTGGGCCCATATGTGGTGTTGGTCACTTTTCTTCCTTGAAATCTCATCATTTCATTAAAAATGTTTATTTTCCTCTGAATGTTGGGGCAGGGCTTGCATGGTCATGGAAGCGGTTTTCAAGGTCGTCAAGAGAAACACCGAGTTCGCTTGAATCAGGCACACTTACTGGAGGTCAGATGGCCCTTCAGCATTTGGTGAAGGTGCTCTGAGCCCTGGAAACTGGGACTGATCTGGCAGTCCCTGGATGTTCTAAACACCCAAACCACAGCTGGATTGCGGAAAGAGAAAGGCACAAACTGGTTCTGTGAGATTTTACCTTCACGGGATCTTAATTTGATATTAACACATTGCGGACCAGTAGTTTTATTGCTAGCTTTACCCAGTGGCCAGATAAGTTTCTACTGAACGAGTACAAAAAACGTTTTACATAAATGTTAAAGGCACGCTTTAAAATTAAATACCCATTGCATTTTGAAGCTATTTATTACATGTTCTAACAAGCTAATATCTTTTTAAAGTATGATACTTTGTAAAACACTGTGTAATATGAAGCGAGAATTCTCGTGATCTGTTCACAATGTGTTAAGAACAAAATGACATCAAAAACTTGACAAGATCTTAGCAGAGACAAAGAATTAGAAAGTTGAAGAGAACATGATCATCCTCACTCAACATCAACAGAAGGTGTCACCCAGCTGCATTCATTCCTTAACTATATTTTAATGTTTACCATCCTTTTTGGTGACACCCCCAAGACTTACTTCCATTAAAATAATACCCATTCCACATTTTAAATCTCACTAGAAAATGCCCTTTACCATTATTTTCCAAGCTATGCTATGCCATTTTATATTATTTTAATCATGGCTAAAATGACCAAATTGTGGGTGGGCGGGGGGGAGGGCAGATCAGGATGTATGTTCTAACAGAATATGTTTCTGATCTGTTCATTTATTTCTGAATAAATAAAATTGAATTATCTTTTGAATGAGATGCCTTTATTCCTGGAAGATGGAAGCACACGAGCAGATGTCTGGAAACCCGACCTGCATGGTCACAGGCATCTTTCCTGATCATTAAACAAAAACACGAGGGAATACTACTCAGCCATCAAAGAGAAGGAAACCTTACCCTTTGTGACAGCGTGGATGGACCTGAAGAGCACCATGCTAAGTGAAATAAACCAGTCAGAGAAAGACAAGTGCCATACGATTTCACTCATATGTGGAACCTAATGAACCAAATGAACTAACAAACAAAATAGCAACAGGCTCATAGATACAGAGAACAGATGGACAGCTCTTAAAGGGGAGAGGTGATGGGGAGTTGGGTGAAAAAGGTTAAGAAATTCAGGGGGAAAAAACCTCTCATAGACATAGACAACAGTATAGTGATAACCAGAGGGAAAGGGAATGAGGGGAGGTAGAAGAGGGTAGAGCAGAGATAAGTACTGATAGAAGGAGACTTGACTTTAGGTGGTGAACATACAATACAATATAGAGATGTTGGATTATAGATTGGTATGCCTGGAACCTGTATGTTTTATCAACCAATGTCACCCCAATAAATCCAATAAAAATTAAAAAAACATTCAAGACTTAGCAATCCTTACAGTAAAAATTTTAAAAAGTAACTCATTCTCACCTTGAGAAACAAAGTTAATATTTACAATACAAATCAAAGTAATTATTTGAGTTTAGTAAGATGTGATATTTTCATCATTAGCTTTTAGTTATAATGTTTTGAAATCTACAAGGTTGTTTTTAAAATACAAAGGACTCTCATATATTAACCCATTAAAATACACAAGAGTCCCTTAGAAATTCTTTCTTTAAAATTCTGCCTACACAACCTAGTATTTATTATTCAGGATTTTCACAGTGAAATGTCAGAAAACCGAAGAATTCTATCCCAAGCTACTACCATGTAGGTATAATCTGGTTTCACTCCAGGTACTTTTCATATTTACTCTTTACTTCTTTTTTTAAAATATATATTTTATTGATTTCAGAGAGGAAGGGAGAGGGAGTGTGGGATAGAAATATCAATGATGAGAATCCCTGATTGGCTGCCTCCTGCACTCCCCCTACTGGGGATTGAGCTTGCAACCTGGGCATGTGCCTTGACTGGGAATCAAACCATAACCTCCTGGCTCATAGGTCAACACTCAACCACTGAGCCACACAGGCTGGGTAGTCCCTATTATTTTCATTTCCAAGTCTTACCTGCTTCGTCTGATTCCTGACTCCATCAGAGTAGATAGAACATATCTATAGCATGACAATGAATTAGTTGGTTTGAGAGCTTAGATTCTAGAATGGCTAGATATACCGTACTGCTGACTTACTTGCGGTCCATACATCCTCAATAACTCCTCCCTTCCCCCCAGGCAAAATGCATCCTTCCATAGCACATGGTTCAAGGCTATTACCACACTCCTGGCTATAAATTACTACTTTCATGCACAGCTCTCTTCTCCACCCTACTTTGAATTTCTCAAGGACCTGACTCCATCATTTTGGCATCCAGCACCCACTTTCCTCTGTCTCTGACACTTCCTGGAAACTGAGAGGTAGTAGGCATTCACATTGGCTTAAGTAAATATGAAAAGCCTATCTAATAAAAGAGTAATATGCAAACTAACCATCACTCCACTACACACAAGCCATGCCCACCAGCCAATCAGGACTGAGTATGCAAATTAACCCAACCAAGATGGGCTGCGGCCATGGAGTGAGAAGGAGGCTTGCATTTCCCGGGTAATGGAGGAAGCCAAGCTGGCCGGCCTTGGCCTCCACTCAATGCTACAAAGTTTCAATTATAGAATATAAATAAATCCCAACAAAAATGGCTGCAGCCATGGAGCAAGCAGGAGGCTTGGCTCCGCTCAAGGCTACAAAGTTTCAATTATAGAAGATAAATAAATCCCAGATACCAGGGCCTCCACTTGGGTCGCTGGGGGGCGTGGCCAGCCTGCAAAACACCAGAGGCCACTCCCCCAGGCCACCCCACACCCCAAGGGAATCCCATGCTTATCCGGGACATTCTTCAGGGCAAACCAGCTGGCCCCCAACTGTGCACCAGGCCTCTATCCTATCTAATAAAAGAGTAATATGCAAATTGACCATCACTCCAACACACAAGATGACTGCCCTCATGTGGTCAAAGATGGCTGCCTCCACATGGACACAAGATGGCCACCACAAGATGGCCAGAAGGAGAGGGTAGTTGGGAGGGACCAGGCCTGTAATGGAGGGCAGTTGTGGGTGATCAGGCCAGCAGGGGAGTGCAGTTGGGAGGGACCAGGCTTGCAAGGAAGGGCAGTTGGGGGCAATCAAGCCTACAGGGGAGGGCAGTTGGGGGGGACCCAAGCCTTCCAGGGAGAGCAGTTGGGGGGACCAAGCCTGCAGGGGAGGGCAGTTAGGGGTGACCAGGCCTGCAGGGGAAGTCAGTTAGTGGCAAACAGCCTGGCAGGGGAGCAGTAAGGCATCAATCAGGCTCGCAGGGGAGTGGTTAGGGGGTGATCAGGCTGGTAGGCAGAAGCAGTTAGGGGAAATCAGGAAGGCAAGCAGGCGAGCAGTTGGGAGCCAGCAGTCCTAGATTGTGAGAGGGATGACCGACTGCCTGTTTAGGCCCGATGGGATCAGGCCTAAACGGGCAGTCAGACATCCCTCAAGGGGTCCCAGATTGGAGAGGGTGCAGGCTGGGCTGAGGGTCACAACCCCTCGTGCACGAATTTCATGTACTGGGCCTCTCGTCATAATGATAAAAGGCTAAGAGGCATCACGACCAAAACAACCAAACAACCGGTCACCATAAGGTGGCATTGACCACTTCTTGGACCCTTTCTGTCCACGAGCAGGGCCGGGGCGGGACTGGGGACTGGGGACTGGCGACTGGCGAGCGGGCTGAACTGCTGACTTCTTGGTCCCTCTTAGTCCCTCCCCCACAGCCCACAAGCTCCGATGGATCAGCGATGGTGAACGGGGGAATCAGGGTGGCTGGCCAGAGGACCAGGCTGGCAGTCAGGCCGTTGGGATCACCAACTTATCCCTGGCTGCTCAGGGGCTCAGGCCTGGGGGAAAGCAGGTGCCAGCAACTTGACCTCCATGCGCGTGCGCCGGACCTGCCGCCGAACCGGCCTGGCCTGCTCAGGACCACTCACACCAGGAAGGGTAGGTCATGGGCACACCCTGCAGCTTCTGTCAGCACATCAAGACACAGCAGCAGTGGCAGCGGTGCCTGCATGAGCACCCTGAGAAGGCAGCGCACTCCATCAGAGGCCAGCCCAGTGTACGTGCATAGAGGTGAAGTCTCGGGCGCCTGCTTTCCCACAGGCCTGAGCCCCGGAGCAGCCAGGGATAAGCTGGTGATCCCAGTGGCCTGACAGCCCGGCAGTAGAGGCGGCGTTTGGCCCGGAGACTGGCGAACGGGCAGAAGATGGCCCTGATCGCGGGAGGCTAGGCCTAGGGACCCTACCTGCACGATTTAGTCATGGGCTGGGCCTCTCATGAATGAATAAATGCCCTTTCCTTGCCCCTAAGGAAAAATACGGGGTGTGTTATTTTGCAGCTATCCTTTTTCAGGAAGTGGGTGGGCACCTTGAGATATGAATTGCTTCCTCGGTCTGATCTCATTTACTCTTTTTCCATGCTGTGAAGGAAAGGCTGCAGGCTTCCTCTTTGGTTGCGCATGGCTGCATTGCTGGGAGAGAACCCGCATTATGTAGCCTGTTTAAAAGGCCCTTTATTCTTCATCAACCCTACTCCAAATGAAGTTTCTTTGAAGACATGTGAAGATGATCTTGGGACTCAGACAGGAAAACAGAATGACATCTAAATCAACGGTTGTTCACAGGGATTAGGTACCTGCCAAGAATTGTTATTTTTTTTTAATCCTCACCAGAGGATATGTTTTTATTGATTTTAAAGAAATGAAGGGAGAGTGAGAGATACATCAATGACAAAAAGAGAGAGAGAGAGAAACATCAATGAGAGAGAGAAACTGGTCCGTTGCCTCCCATTCATGCCCCAACCAGGGACTAGACCCACCACCTAGGCATGTGCCCTGACCTAGAATCAAACCGACAACTTTTCAGTGCTCGGGACGACACTCAACCAACTGCGCCACACCAGCCAGGGCAGCTGGAAACCCTTATCCATCCTCTTTCTGTGCTTGGCTTAATCATCAGCTCTTCTGAAAAGACTACTAATCACATGCCAACTATTAGTTCCTCCGTAGTTTTTATTCTAACACCCCCCCTCTCTGAATTCAAGTAACAGCAATTACTTTTAGAAACAGACATGACTGTAAAACACAATAGAGAGAATAATGTATGAGAATATCTAAGGGGAAAATATGGGAAACTAGAGTAATGCAGTGAGCTACATTATTGGGTGTAAACATATCGTAAAGTCACAATAATTAAGTTGGTGATGAAAAATCCAGACTAAACCAGCAGATAAATTTAAGACAAGGTTCCCCAGAGGCAGATCCTAGAGTGTGTAAAAGCAAAATATTTGATAAAGGTCACAGCACCAACTAACGAGGAAGGAATGTACTGTTCAATAAAAAGTATTAGAATAATTGGCTAGCTATTTGGAAAATAAATCATTTTAGAGCCTGACTTCCTACTTTACACCAAAATAATATTCAGGGCAATTTTAAACAATTAAGCTGTAATAAGTTTAAAAAATAGAGGTTAAAAAATGTACTTGGCCCGGCTGGTGTGGTTGAGCATCAACCTATGAACCAGGAGGTCACAGTTTGATTCCCAGTCAGGGAACATACTGGGGTTGACAGCTCAATCCCCAATGTGGGGTGTACAGGAGGCAGCCAATCAATGATTCTCTCTCATCATTGATATTTCTGTCTTTCACTCCCTCGCCCTTCCCTTCTGAAATCAATTTAAAAATATATTTAAAAAATGAATTTGATCACCAGATAGACCATGAACGTTTAGGTGATGAAGGAACTGTGCCTTCACACTATCATTTCATAGGTCATATTCATTGAACATTTACTGTGGGCAAGGAAAGTATAAAGTGCTTTAGGCACTTTTCTCAAAGCAACAACACAATGCAAATACTCTCAATGACTCTTATACAAATATGAAAGCTGGGTTGTAAGAAGCTTGAGGAAGGTCACAGGGCCAAGAAATGACAGACCCAGAGTATGAGCCTTGATTGTCTGATTCTAGAACCCGTGCTCTCAGGTTTTTATCCTCTGAAATATATATATAACGTGAATAAAATCAGAGAGGAAAAGACCAGCTGGTAAAAGGAAAAGGAAAAAAAGGGCTAGCATATAAAACTTAGAAGTAGAAGAAATGCAAATGGACAATAACCTTGAAAAAAAGTCGAACTGTAATCTGTTACACACACGCAAAACATTGACACTGAGACACTTTTTATAAAACACAAAATCCGTGCAGCTGTGCTTTCCTTTACAAATAATCATACTTAAAACTAGTAAGATCTTGGGGAGGCAGCAATTAGGCATCACCACACTGCTTTCAAGAAATGACACACCAATTTACACTCCCCACAAGTAGCAAAAGAATAGGAAGCTTTAAAAGTATTGGTAGCTTTTGACCTAGAAATTCTACTGGTAGGAACCCATTCTGAGGGCAATTTTGGAAATGCAGACAAAGTTTTAATCAGAGACATTTGTTTAAGTTGTTTTATTAGCGTAAGAATAGCTATGGAATAATCTAAAGGCCCAACAATAAGAAAATGGTGAAGTAAATTAAGGCAAATCTATGAGATACTATAATGTAATATTCTATAGTTCAGGGGTCAGCAAAACTATAGCTATGGACTGAGTGCAGCCTGCTGTTCATTTTTTTCTGGTTTTGTCAATAAAGTTTTATTGCAACACAGCCATGTTCTTTCATCTACATGTTGTCCTTGGTTGTTTTCATAATGCAAGGGTAGAGTTGAGCAAGTACTGCAGATTGTATGGCCTGCAAAGTCTAAAATATTTATTATCTGGCCCTTGACAGAAAGTTATGTTTACAGAGAATATGTGGTTATAAAGAATTTTAAATGACAAGGTTAAATGTGAATTTTTAATCTTAAATAAATAAGCAACAAATTATATTTAATGTAGTAACTACTAATACTAATGCTAATAACAACAAAGGTATGGAAGAAAAACAGTGCCTTGGTATAGCACAACAGTCCATTTTAAAATGTAGTGGATTGATATGATTTCACACTCACTTAAACCGCAATATCTGTTTCTTGGTAAATTCCTTCCTAGTACTAGCAATTCCTACAAATGCATTATATCTTCTTTCCTCTACACAATCCGTGCTGCACAAACACAAATCTGTGATAATTTATGAAACTTGAGTCCCAAAGGCGAGCATGGCCGCCGCCAATGATGATGTCATCTGTCATCTATGTTACCCCGAAAGGGCAACTTTTCTCCCCAGCTGACCTCGTGATCCAATGACCATCCTTTTTCACGACACATCAGACTCTGGAATTATCCCCTTGACCTATTGGGTAACCCTGGCCTGGAAAATTAGGTCAGGATACTACTCTGTTTCCAGGACCCGAAGAAATTGCAAACAAGAATATAGACCTTCCGTAACTGTTCCCTTTGAAAACAAACAGTGCCTTCCAGGGAATACATGGCCAGGAAGGAGATGACAGCCCAGAAATCTGTGTTCGCGTCTCTCTGTTGTTTTTGTCTGGTTCAGAAATCATTAGCACCTGATAGTGGTTTCCAGGCTGTCCCGATGGGGAAGGGCAGTCCCGGCCAGGTTCCTGTCAGATAGGAGACAATCTATGCCGACCATATCTCCGAAGCGGAGCCCCCATGGGCCTTCACAGACAGGGTTGCTCATGTGAGCCTCACAGTTAAAATTATGTAATAACAGAACTTGCAATAAGGATAATTAATGACTTGTTCAAAAAATTCAGACTATAGGATCAGACCCAAGAGGATAGTGATCAAGTTCTGGAGTTTCTGTGAAAGAATTGCCTGTTTTAAGAGTGCAGATTCTGATTCAAAGGACCGGGGGTGGGGGTCAGAGGTCTTCCATTTCTAATGAGTTTCCAGGTAATGCCAACACTGCCGATCCTGACACCACACTGAGAAGCAAGGGGCTGGAGTAGGGAAACCTATTTTCATTTATTTTCCCAACTTTTATTTATTTATTTTTTACATCTTCACCTGAGGACATGCTGAGAGTGGAAAGGAGAGAGAGCGAGCGAGATGGAGAAACATCCATTAGTTGCCTTCTGTACGTTCGCAGACCACGGATCAAACCCACAACCCAGGCATGTGCCCTGATCAGGAATGGAACCAGCAGCCCTTCAGTACACAGGACGATGCTCAACCGACTGAGCCACACCAGCCAGGCATTTTTCCCTCCAATTTTAATGCAACCCCTCTGGGAATTGCCACTGACCACTCTTCTGGCTGTTAGCATCTGCTGTCCTGTTTCATGGCAAGTATTTGTCAATGCCTATGCGAGGCTGTGTCTTTCCACTAAACAGCAGGTCTGTGGAGAACAAGGATACCTATTTCCAGGTGCGTCCCTCCCTCTAGCAGAGTGTCCTATGTAACCAACACCCACGCAATGTACATACAGCAAGGGAAGAAAACGAAGCTGCCGCTCTCAGACTGCTGCATCGTGGGGAAGGTGCAGCTGTGATAACTGCAGGATGGAAAGGAAAAATGACTAACTTCCCAGGTTTCATGTCAGTGTTCATACATGCAGCTCCCATTACGTGTCAAGGATACACACTGAAATCCGCCGGTTGGCCTCTCCTGTGACACGTCCCCCTGCTTGTCTGCCACCTTTCTTATTCACCTGGCCTTGGGTTTGTGTCATTGCCAGGGGTCTTGTTTCTTTCTGCCCACACCTGATTCTGGGGTGCGGAGGTCAAATGCTCTGCTTTTTAAGTTCCCTCCACCATGCTGGACCCTGTTTTGAACACCTGAAATGTATAAAATTGAAGGTTAACGTGGATTTTATGCTACCCTGTGGGGCAGGAAAATGTAAAACCTGAGCTCCAGGAATGGCCTATTTCCTGTTTTATTGGTCATAAAGGTTTCCTAAGGGGGGCAGGTGGCACAGACAGAGACACAGACTCAACCAACTCTGAGCAAGTCTCTTTCCACCCGCCCCCCCGCCCCCCAGGACTAGCCTCCCTCTCCACACTGACCAGGATGGAACACCTGCACCAAAACCCGCAGGGCTCGGACCTGTTCCAAGAGTGCGAGTTTGTGATGCTTAGTAAATGCACCCAGTTGTGCATCTCCACCACCGTCCTAATTCAGAACATTTTTATCACCCTAACAAGATCATTCCCGCCCGGGTACTGGTAATTCCTATTTCTGCTGCAGCCCCAAGTAGCCACTGATCTTTTCTCTATTTCTCTAGACTTACATTCTCTGACATTTCATGTAAGTGGGATCATACTCTATTTGTTTCTTTGTGTCTGGCTTATTTCACTTAGGACAATGTTCTCAAGGGTCATCTGTGGTAAAGCATGTGTCAGGACTTTATCTTATTGTTGATGAGTATTCCATTGTATGGAGACACAATTTTTTATCCCTTTACTAGTTAAGGAACATCTGAGCCATTTCCAGATTTTGCCCATTATGCATGATGCTGCTATGAATATGCATGTTTTGTGTGGCCATACTTTCATTTCTCTCGAGTAGATGCCTAGGACTGGCATTTTGGGGTTGTATGGCAAATTTAAGAAACCATTAAACTTTTTTTCCACAGTGCTGAGTCATTTTACATTTCCACCAGCAACGTGTAAGAGTTCCCATTTCTCTACATCTTGAACAATTATTATTGCCTAATTTTTTTTATTATCACCACCCTTGAGGATGTGAAATAGTATCTCGCTGTTACTTAAATTTGCATTTTCCTAATGACTAATGATATTGAGCATCTTTTCAGGGGTGTAGTGTCCATTCATATATCTTGTTGGTGAAATGTTTCAATTGAATTGCTTTCTTTTGAATAGAAAATCATCTTAATGCTTCTTTCTCCAAAGTGATCTCACATAGGCATCAGATAACAATGAAAAACTCTCAAAGACCAATCACTCTGCATGTGGAAAAGGACTTAATAATATTCATAGTAGATATAGTAATAAATACATCTTCAGGAAATTCAAGCTTCATTGTACCATGTGCCATCAAAATGCTTTGCTAACCTGAAAGTTTTCCATTAATGAACTTGACCATCAACTGGCATAGTTCTTTTTCTTCTTCTTTATCTTTACTCTCTTTGCCATTCCTCCCCCAAATTTGTCAACACTGCTATAAACCTACACCTCATGGCAAGTTATTATGGCACTGGGAGCAGATTGAGGAGTTTCCCATAAAGCAGACCTGTGTGAAGTGAGGTAAGTAAGCACAGAGCCCATGAATGGTGAGAACTGAAATGGAGGGTTAAGTACAAATTAAAAATAGAAACATGACTACCAACCTTGTTTGGGAAAAATTATCTTTTTAGACTATGGCTAAAACAAAACATGCATAATCCCCAAATTATTTTCATTTCCTCTGGAACATGGCCACACACTATTATTGGGGACAATAGGTACAACATTCACCAACAGAAAATACAGTAGAACAGATTGTCTGATAATTTCATAACAATCCCACATTTCATAGGGGAATGGCTTTTGTTGTGTCTTTGTGAAAATAAAACAATTACTGTTCACATGAATCAAATGGGTGATTATTATTCTCTTTTCCAATTCTCTTTTTTAATTATTTTTTGAATTGTTGTTGTTAATCCTCACCTCAGGATATTTTCCTGTTGATTTTGAGAGAGAGTGGAAGGAAGGAGGAGAGACAGAAAGAGAGAGAAACATCAATGTGAGAGAGACACATCAACTGGTTGCCTCCTGCACGGGCCCCAACCAGGGCTGGGGATTAAGCCTGCAACCAAGGTATCTGGCCTTGACAGGAATCGAACCCAGGACCCTTCAGTCCACAGACTGACTCTCTATCCACTGTGCCAAACCAGCTCAGACAGCCAATTCTGTTTGTGTATGGTCACAATTGTTAAAAGGAAGCCAGAGGACGGTCACTTTTTCTTCTTTGTGCTTCGTCTTTTATAGTAGACAGTCCACAGAGTATCCCCCTCGTGACCCATCCTCGGTCATTGCATTGGATTGAGCCAGAACACTCCTCGTTTTTTGTGGCTATTGTTGTGGCTTTTGTTCACTTCTTGTTTGTTTTTCTGGTTTAATATCCATATTTAAAAAAATAAAACCTTAAGATTTACTCAATCTCCCATTTCCTCTTCACAAAATAGAATAAAGAGAGACATGTGAACTCTTCTCTTTGTCATGGGAGGAAATTATTTTTTTTATCTTTGGGGTCATGTGTTGTTTTCGTGCAGACTTCAAAGTGGCTCCCCCCATGTGAATGATCTGAGTTCTACACAATGACCAGGACGTCAAAGAAAAGGAAGAGGAAGCATACGTGTCAAATCTGCTCACAGTCGTGTCTCCGATACAGAGCAGTGTCTTGTAAATTGTCATCAATCCACACATATTTACTGACTGTATGACTGATAGATGTTAGTTCTTATTTGGAAGGACACTTTAATATTAAAAAGCAAATCATTGGGGAGGGTAGAGAACAAATACATGCCAAATTTGAAATGTTTCAGAGAAGACAAAATCTCTACGTAATCAGTTGCTGGGCTATAATTCAATGCCCTTCATGGTGAGAGACAACCGCCCATAAGACAGATGTATAGCAAATGTCTTACACATCACAGCTCCCTTCCAACCCCCAGCCTATGTCAACACACATAGTACGGGATGCAGAGCTTGATAATGGTCAATGTGCAGGGAAGAGTGAACACATGGAGGACAGAAGACAAGCAACTGACAAACAGCAATGTTTCTACCTTCCAAGAATCATATCCCCTCTACCCAAACCCATTGTTGATGCAAAGCAATTAATAATTGGTATACACAGTAAAATATAATTATAAAAGTTCATAGAATTACATTGGCCCACTGTCAGACAATGATATACACTAATTGTTTAAATTATTCAATGATTACTGCGTGCCCAATATTCTGTTAAATTAGATTTCCTAAAGCTCTGATTAATCTAGTCGGCTACTAATATGCATCTAATACCATGCACAGAAGGTCAATATGTAATTGCATTGAGAGGGAAGAAGTCATGATTAATGCTAATTCAAAAAGCAAATACGTTTCAGAAATGTCAACTTGGCCTTGAGTTCATATCAAATCAAGACTTTTCCTCTGCACTGGGCAAGGCTCCCTAATTATTTCATTAGGCTAATGTTAAGAATGGACACATAATTTATATTAGATAGAAAAACATTTTAAAACCATAGCAAAGGGGTGATCGAAACTGGTCTGGGCTTTAGAGCTGCTCTTTTCATCATCAACCTGGTTAGTCACAGGCTCTACTGACCAACCCAGAAGGTCCAGTTCCAGCCAGTTACTTTATTTCTATATTTATTTATTTAATTTTCACCCAAGGATGTTTATTGATTTTAGAGAGAGGAAGGAAAAGGAAGAGAGAGAGAGATAGAGAGAGAGAGAGAGATAGAGATAGAGATAGAGAGAGAGAGAGAGAGAGAGAGAGAGAGAGAGAGAGAGAGAGAACAATTGATGTGAAAGAGAAACATTGATCTGTTGTGTCCTGTAAATGCCCCAACTAGGGATTGAACCTGGAATCTAGGTAGGTGCCCTAACTAGGAATTGAGCGTGCAACCTTTTGGTGTATGGGATGATGCTCCAGCCCAGTGAGCCACATCAGCCAGGGCTTTAGTCAATTACTTTAGATCCCCCCCCCCCCCGCCCCCCGTGGCAGTCAATGAAGAATGTGAGGATCTTAACAACAAGGACTGGAAACAACTGGAACATAGTCCTGTTGGCTTTACCACATGAAATTGACTTAAACCTCTCATACAGCTTGAAATGTAAGGTAAAGCCACTTGAACAATTTTCAGATAAGAAGATGGAGGGTCCTTGAACCATGGAGCATCTAGCTGGCAGCGTGGCAAAGTAGGATGGACACAGAATGTTTGGTCAAACAGCCCTAACCTGGAATCCCAGTTCTCCCATTTACTGTGTGACTAATTAATTAACCTGAGCTCCATCCCAGAAGGTGGTGGTAAAGATCAAATGGGCCCTAACCGGTTTGGCTCAGTGGATAGAGCGTCAGCCTGTGGACAGAAAGGTCCCAGGTTCGATTCCGGTCAAGGGCATGTACCTTGGTTGCAGGCACATCCCCAGTAGGAGGTGTGCAGAAGGCAGCTGATCGATGTTTCTCTCTCATCGATGTTTCTAACTCTCTATCCCTCTCCCTTCCTCTCTGTAAACAAGCAATAAAAAATATTTTTTTAAAAAAAGATCATTCTCTTTGTGCAGTGGCTGTCACATTCTCAATAAATGTTGGATCCTTTTCCTTTCTATATAAGAACCTGGTGTAGAATAAAAACTCAAGTAAAGGAAAGGAAAGGAGATAGAAGAGGTTGTTGTTATGACATGGAAGTTGGTGTCTCAAAGACTATATATATATATATATATATATACACACACACACACACACACACACACACACACACACTGTATATATATTGCAAGCATTTAGAATAAAATCAAGAGGAAGGTCTTATCAAGGCCAACAGAAGCACATGGTCTGGTCCATGCTACTTTTCTTATCTCACTACCACTCGCCCTCACTGCCTGAGCCTCTTGCCTTCCCTTGGAAGAGGGTGTTGCTTAGAACAGCAAGTTCAAAGATGTCTCTGTCTGGAAAAATCTACTCTCACCCACATAACCTCTGTCTCATTAAACTTACACCTGACCTCTGATCATATAGTTATCTCCTCAGGGGCACTTACTTGGTCATCATTTAAAACAGAAATCCCTGACCTTACTGGAAATGTTTTCTTCCTCTCCCTCTTTCAGTGCATTTATAAGAACTTGATACACACACGTGCGCGTGTGTGCGCACACACACACACACACACACACACACACACACACATAGTTATACTAGTGGCCCAGTGCACGGATTCATGCACATTGAAAGGAATGAATTAGAAGAAATATTTTAATATCACTATTCGCCCTTTCTCTATAATAGAAATGTCAACCAAAGTCATGATCGACAATGACAGATTGAAACACACACATGCCAGCAAGAGCGACAATGACAGATTGAAACACACACATGCCAGCAAGAGCTTTATATGTATCGCGCATGTGCGAGTCAACTTAGCCTTTTATATATATACTAGAAGCCCGGTGCACAAAATTCGTGTATGGGGGAGGTGTCCCTCAGCCCAGCCTGCACCCTCTCTAATCTGGGACTCCTCGAGGGATGTCCGACTGCCCTCTCACAATCCAGGACTGCTGGCTCCCAACTGCTCACCTGCCTGCCTTCCTGATTGCCCCTAACCGCTTCTGCCTGCCAACCTGATCACCCCCTAAGTACTCCCCTGCCAGCCTGATTGATGCCTAAACTGCTCCCCTGCCAGCCTGATTGCCCCTAAATTCCCTCCCCTGCTGGCCTGGTCACCCCTAACTGCCCTCCCCTGCTGACCTGATCACCCTTAACCGCCTCTGCCTCGGCCCCCACCACTGTGGCTTTGTCTAGAAGGAAGTCGGACAGTAGGAAAATGTCCAGTCTCCCAGTCTAATTAGCATATTACCCTTTTATTAGTATAGATAGAATAAACTTGCTTAATTAGACCTGCTTTCTGATTTAGCTAAACTTTTTCCAGTCCAGTGAAGCACCCCAACTTCTCTTCCAGCTAATTGTCAGCAACACAGCAGTGAATATCAACATGAAGCAGATTATTATTGTGATCACACAGAGAGAACAAAGGGTAAAATATTTAACTGCAGCAGTGTTTGACTATATTCTGCACAGTGAGAAAGCCTGAAGTCATTTCCAAGATCCACCAATTCTTTCTTTTCAGTCGGATCAAGTTTCTAAACTTGCTAAATCTCCATTTTCTGGCTAATGAAAAGAAAATAGGATTCTACTGAGTCTCCTATCTACCTACTCCAGGACTTCTGTAAGGATCAAATGAGATGAGGCGTGGGAAAACACTTCACAGACATTTGGTTAAAGTGTAAAATGTTTGCACCTGCAAACACGACATAAGCAAGTTGTGTTCCTGGGCTGAAGAAACTGCAAGGAGATGAGTTGCTACATGATGTCATTATCCGGCACCCACAGTGACTGTTTCTGGACTGGGTTGGGCGGTGGGCTGCATTTTGTGCCATGGTGTCTCGGCAGCATTGGCTGCGATTCGGTGGGCTGTTGTTCCGGGGTGATGGCAGAGCCTGTGTCCCATTTGGGGGAAGCCAAGTGTTGCTTTGTAGGTGCCAGGGCAGTAGTGCCATTTCTTTGTAAATGGCCAGTGTGCATCACAGCAGCTCCTGCATTGAGCATCTGCCCCCTGGTGGTCAATGTGCATCATAGTGACTGGTCAGATAGTTAGAGGGACACTTAGCATATTAGCCTTTTATAAAATTTAGATGGTATTATTTTATATTATTTATTTGTTTGTTCATTTGTTTATTATCTATCTTCACCCCCATCTTCTCAATATTACCCTAATAGCCCAGAACTGAAAAAGAACACTATTTTGTTCAAGTCTATATCTTAGATCCTCAAACAATGCTGTATACATAATAGATACTCGATTTATACTTGTTGAGTAAATGAACAAATACCCACTTCTTCATTTCAGACTCAAAGCTAAGAAAAGTATGCACTTCAAGATTAAAGAACGACATGCAAGTGAAGTCCATACATGCAATGCATATTAAAGTGCTGTCATGAAGTCATGTAACATAATACAATGCCTTTTAATTGGCCAGGGAATCCTGGCACAAAATTAGCATTGTGTTTCCATGTTGAGGGCCTTCCTGTGTGGTCACCAGCTTCTATGTTATCAGCTCAAAGGAGTCGACACCTTTTTCCTTTGAGTCACTTCCTATGAGCTACACATTTCATTACGGTAATTAAAGAAAATGTCTTCCTATGTCAAATAAGGTGTGAAAGAACAATAAAAAAAAAAATAAAATGGTGAGAACATTTCTCTGAGCAAGAGCAATTTCCCCTTTGGAAGAGCTCACCTATTAGGATCTCTGTGGAGGTATCTATTTCGGTCTATTACTTCTCCACGATGGAGAGCAGACTCATTTCCAGGCGTGCAAAATACCAGGAGAAGCCATAATGACCTCAATTTTTAGTCCTTGACAACCCAAACCCCTAAGACACAAGGTCCTTAAAATAACATCAGAACACTAACCTCTAGGGGGCAAGTAAGGCTCTTTGGGGAAAAGACTGTTCTCTTCCCCCATTTTTGTGTTATATTAGCAACATAACATATACATAAATTTCCTAAGGCTCCTGATTGAGTTCTGGGTGGAACTCCACTTATAGGATCCCGAGGACCCTACATTTGGAAACTTGCGTAGCTTCTAAATGTTTATTTATATCAAGAATTATGTCCAATCATTCAACACACATCTTGAGGGGTTTTTTAATATGCAAGGCACTCCATGCTGTGATTTTTAATTATAGTGTTATAAATGATTCTTGAGAGTATACTACATACAAAGCACTATGTTAAGTATAACTGGACAGACAAAGGCGTGGTCTCCTCCTTCTAAGAGTACCCAACGTATTGTAGCCTGGACCGCTAGAGCATCTGCCATCTAGGCATGGATAAAGGATAAGTGGGTGATAACAGTCAGTGAAGGCCCGGTTAGAAGAAGGGCTAGACAAACAGTGAAAAAGAATGATGTCCCTCAGGGTGTCTTGGTAAGAGGTTTAACTTGGTCATCATCCCAATTGTGGGAGGGAAAGAAATTGTTTTTACCCTTTGACCCTACTAGGTTCACATGAGCTTAAACCATATATGACTCTAGCTAACATCTCTAGCCATTTTTCATGTATGACCACATCTTGCTTTGGACACACAAATAAATGGTGCTAATGAGCAGCAGAAACACGTGTAATAAACTCACTGTATAAATTTTTGTATGGGAAGATCTAGTTGCTTTGTTAGTTTCTCTTTCAACCAAGATCTCTGACTAGAAGTAGTACAACATTAGCTTTCTGAGATGATGATGGCAATTTTATTTGACAATGATCATCATTTTAACCTGCATGTCTCAGTTATTGACTACAGACCACACTGACAACATGATAGCATTGCCTTTTCAAAAATAAAAAAAAAAATCTCTACATACATCTTTGGATTGTTACATACCTTTCTAAAAATAGCCCTGAATTCTGTAATCCCAATTTTTTCCCTTTTCTAGTCTCACAAAAAAATCTATAGGGGCATTCATGTAAGTTCTGTGAAAGAGAGAGCCTGTAATATTTTGAAAAAGTCACACACTTCTCAGCTGAAAGAAAACCGTCAAGGCTGCTGAGGCACTTATCCATTTATGGAACTTCACTTTTAGATGTTGCAGCTAAAGGACTGAACTAAACAGATATTCATTCAGAAGATTGCAGATGATGAATATTAATTGCTGAGTACTGAATCTTAATGGAGTTTTGTAATTACAGTTAATGGACTTCATAATGGCTAGAAGCCGCAGGACGGGGATAAATGGAAAGGACACTAGAAAGTTAAGGAAGATAAATATTTGCTGGGATGGAGGTGTATAAAGCATTCATTAAAGTTTTCTAATTTAGGCGAACATAAAAAGTGAGCACATGGTCCCCATCATAATAAAGCAAAAGTCACAAACGTATACCAAAAGGCAATGGCCAGAACATCTCAGTTGGGCTCGTAAGAATGAGAACTTACTTCTACTAGTTTGGCTTAGGAGTAAATGAAGTGTTAGGAATCACTGGATACTGCTGCAACGAACACTAAAGGAGCTGGAAAAGTATGAGCAGGCTCTGTTTCTGAGAAAAATAACCCTACAAATTTGGATTTGAACCATGTTAGCCATTTGTATGCCATAAACATCTACAGACACAAGCGGCATGCCTTTTTTAATTAAATTCAAAATATGGTGGCAGTTGACTGGTTATGATGCATCCTGCTCATTCAGATGACAATCTGGGGCCCAAATCAACCTCTTGCCTTCTGTCTTCTGAACAGCTACAGAAGGTGGGGGACCAAACATCAGCCAAGCCATGATCCTAGATAAATTACTGCAGCTTCCTTCCACCACATACATAGCATGTCCAGCTCAGGGGAGAAAGCCTGAACTAGAAGACAATATTGTTCTGGATCAAGGGTGGGAAACTAGGAGGTAAGGAGTGTTTAGAACAACTTGTTTCTTCCCAATCCACTGCAGCTACATAAATAAATATAGGTCCTTAAGGAAAAAAGACAGATGCTAAGAGTATTAAATTTGACTGGCCTATAAGTATGGGTTAAGAAGAAGAAAAACACAGTTATTTTCTCACCCATTAATTCCTCTAATTAGTTTAAACTCCCTTTGAAACAAAAAGTCAGGGATTACCATCCAATAGAGAAAGTAGAGAAAAAGTATGGAGCAGGCACCTAGAGTCACTCATCTGAGGAGCAAAAGGAGCTGTGGTGTTTGTACACTATGCCTACCAGTCAGTGGCCAGGGATGGCTAGCCTGGGTGACCAGAGGAAGCCCCCCTGGAGTAAAGACATGCAGGTGCTGGCAGCTGGCAGGTAGACCAGCGTGCACTGATATGGCAAAGGCCAAGTCGTTTTCATAAACAGTGTCTACCACAATCTCAAAACATCATTATCTCCCTCTGCCTTCCCAAGCAATAGTCATTTCCCTGTAACACCATTGCCCATTATTTCTCTCTATTCCTCACTGGTCTGGAACCTCCTTGAAGGCAGAGACAAGACATCTTCCATACTGTACCTTTGATACCTAACCTTGCATAGCACGCCTACATCTGGGGAATGAATGATGAATAAGGACATCAAGCCACCAACTTGATAGGGCAGCACAAGAACTAAATTATATAATGCAGGTGGAAGTGCATTGAGAAGAGCCAAGTGCTCTCCACATCTGATAAGAATCAGATAGAGAAAACTGAATAGTGTCCCTAAGCTAACCATGCAAGAGAGGATACTTCCTTTCACCCTTCCATACCAACATATATCCCTTGGTTGGTTGTAGGCCAAGATGTGTCCAAGATGTCAGCATGCGTGAGCCAATACAAGTCCAGCAACGAAGAGTGAATAAAGAGTGTTTGCCTGGTAGGGTTTTACATAGAAATATGTAAAAAGCTAGAACAGGTACAACTCTCTGTTCAAGACAGCCCTAGAGGATGAAGAGGGCACAGAGAAAAAAACACTTTTACCCAGGGATACATCTCTTAAACACGAATTCCTTCCATTTCCAAATGATGAGAGTAAAGTAAAACATGATGCTAAGGGAATTTGTGGCTCAGATGCTGTTTTGATCCTTAACAAGCTTCTTTATAAAACTAAAGGCCAAAGAACAAGGCCTGTGTTTTTCTCAATGATATGAAAAAAAAAGATTTCCCCAATTTTTTTTTTTTTTGACCACCAAAAATTGAATTCCTTCCATTTCCCACACCAGATTCAAGAAACCTCTCAATTCTTCATGCCACTCCAAACAAGCTAAAAGCTAGCTGCAAATAGTTTAGGAGCTGAGAACATTCTGACAGACAGTAAGATTTATAAGAAAGAGTTTCTTTTACTAAGAGAGAGTGGGCTTTGGGAAATTAGGCATAGAATTTTCATAGCTTGTGGAGATTCCATTAAGACTGGCTACCTTGGACCAAAAACAAGGATACTTCAGTTGTTGCTCCATACACTTGAGAAAACACTGGAGAAATACTAAGCCTTGGACACCCCTCTGACGAGTATGTATGCTTGAGCTCCCTGGGTAGCAGACCACAGAGCCTTTTCACCTGGTGTTGGTTTAGTGGTTGAGCCTAGACCTATGAAGCAGGAAGTCAAGGTTCTATTCCCGGTCAGGGCACATGCCCTGCTCCATTCCCAGTAGGGGGCGTGCGGGAGGCAGCTGATCAATGATTGTCTCTCATCACTGATGTTTCTATCTCTCCCTCTCTGAAATCAATAAAAATGTATTTCAACAAAAGAAAATGGAAAAATTGTGAAGGTGGTACTTATGGCTTCCACATACTGCACAGCCAGCCAAACCCATTATCAACATCTTCCATCAGTGGGCACATTTGTCACCGTTAACAAAATTACCTGATACTTCATTCTTCACTAGTCTATACATTATTCAGATGCCTGTTATTTTTTTCCTGTCTCCTCTGCTCCCCAGTCCTTCCCTCAAACATCTTTTAGTTAACGTTTCATCCTAGATGTGTGCCGGTGATAACAGGAATAATAACCATGCATTGTATTTTGACCAGGTGACCTGTGAAAATGCTTTTCATGGGTCACCAAATTTAATCTTCACAACACCCCCAGAAAGTAGGTACTAGTTACCCACTTTCTAAAGACATGAGCCATGGCACAGCTAAGTAACATCTTCACTGTCCCCTGAGCACACCTGGAACCTAAATGACTCCTAATAAGGTCTTTTTCTAGCACCTTCTTGGCCCAGTTTCCAACGTGTCTCTTACATCAGCTTCCCTGAGCAGCCCGCCATGCCCGCTTCATTCCACAATCGCCTGCAGACTATTTAGAAAGAGGGATTCCCTGTACTCAGGTCTGCATCCACAAAGCACTCACTGCAGTGCTTTCTGTGTGGAAGGCCTTCACTAAAGGATTACTGAATGGAATTTCTTAAATTAAAAAACACCACTGGAGCTACTCGGGCCTCTAAGCTTGAATCTGTCACTCTGAAAGGGAGTTGGAAGGAATGCTCATGGAAGATGAGCTAAAAATACCTTCTCATTAAAGTAATGTTAGGAAATACCACCACACCACTGAACTCTGGGAAGAGAAATTCTTCAGGTGCCCTGACTCTGCAGGGCTCTGGGGCTGAGGGCAATGGCAGAAAATAGTGCCCTGTCCGGGGCACTAGCCTCGCCGGCCCTGGAAAATGACAAGGTGTGCTGGAATGCATTCTGCTCTGCGACTCAGGAGACCAGGAGTCCAGCCCGAGGCCTGCCGGGCCCTAACTCTGTGACCTCCTGAAAGTTCCCGAGTCTCCCTGGGCTCCAATGTCCTCACCTGCGGAATGCCGGTGAAGGGTCTCGGGTCAACTGTAAGGAGTCCTCTGGCCCTAATGTTCTAGAATTTGAGCTGCGGTTATGTGAGTCCTGGAAGCCATGCTCATCCTCGCAGCCTACTTGGAAAAAAGGGAAGGAAAAAGGAAAAGAAAAACACTTCCATAAAAGTATTTATAGCACAGCCAGTGACTATGAATCATGGCGTAATTCATTCTCTTTTATAAAGTTGCCTTGTTCCCTGACTGGGTGCAGTGATGCCCAAACCCTGGTCCACAGCAGCTCCATTAGCAGACATGGCATTCCCCTTGTGCCCGTGCGCTGAGTAAGTTCCAAGCGTCCACCCTCCAGGTTTCTGCCAGCTCCGACTTCTCTGACTGCCTGATTCTAATGCTCTGTGACGGACTGGCAGGCCCAGTTGTCAAAGAACGTAAGACAAATGTGATCTAACCTGACTTTACCAAAGCTTTGCACTAATTTTCTCACATCTGTATTGTCCACCAAGTTTTAACAGTAAGCGTTCACAATTTAATTGAGATTTTCCCAGAAAAATGAGCCCGAGGCTGGTTTGGAATTGCTGTGCGCCCGCGGTTACCGAAGAGAATAAATACCCTCTTGTGCAACGTGTCCAACTCTTCATTCTTGACGGCTGGTTCTTTCTGGGGCAGCTTTCCGATAACTTGTCTTCTTCATCACATCAGCCAGAGAAGGTGTCTCCAGAAAATATTCTTCTCTAGGCTCCGATCCCGTTCTAGAATTCTTGCAGTGGCATCTAGGGAACCACCTGCAAATATTCGCACCAGCAGGCTTGGTATCATCTTGATTATACAGTGCAAGCTTTGTCTCTAGTTACTACAGTACTTACAGTACTGAGTTGTGGGAACTTTATTTCAATCCCCCTGATTTAGGGGATTGAGGGGACTTGTATGAAGCTAAGGGCAGCTGAATGCATGTTGAGGAATTCTACAGAAAGGCCAACGTTGGGGAAACGGTATGCCCGGGCCACATAAATGCACGAGCTCCGAGTCTTCCCACCTACGATCATCTCACATCGCACGTGAATGTTGACAGGAGCCGTGGGAATGAAAGGGAATGTGACCACCGTTTAGATTTGCTCTCTGACCTTGAGCTAGGTGGTTTTCTTGTATGTAGAATTAAGAACTTGGGTTGGATGGCTCCTGAGGCTTTAAAAAAAATTGTTTAGAGTGAAGATTCGGGGAGCAATCTGGATGAATCCAATCCGGTTCATACATACCCTAAAACAATTAGGTCACTTTAAAGTTGCCTTTTTAAAAAAAAAATCTTAATTTTGAATACATCTTTTGGGTATCCCTTCCGGGTATGGCCACAAGGGTGGCAAATTTGTCCTGCAGAAACCACAGAATCCTTTTGTCACAGTAGTAATAGCACTTTGTATGCTGCACTACAAGCCTGAATATTTTGAAAACTCTCAGAAAATGATGTCTGCCATAAATGTTTCTGAGAAAGATAGCAGCGAGCCAGACAAGAAGTGTAACTCTTGGCAGGAATAACCAGCTTTCTGAGAGCAGGGTCCTTAGCATGCACTTGACCCCAAACTGAACAGATTTAAAAACACTCAAGGACGTGCAGCCTGGTCGGCATGTTTCATTGCCTTCAGCCAATCGTTAGTCCTTAACGTGCCCTTTTTAGGTTTGTGTCTTTTATCATATTTTTCATTTCTAAGCAGGGAGAGGTACAGTTATAGAAAACGAGAGAGGTGCTCTTCCTTCTTTTAATGATATTCTATTTTGTGTGAAAAAAAATCATCTTTTTTGCATTGCGTCTTATAAAGCACATCTTATAAATTTATAAAGAGACTTCGAGGCTCCATGTAGACAGTGACGGAGGCCTTGGGCGCTCCTGAGTTATCTGCACGGGAGTGGCTTGGCGCCCTCGGCAGGGTATGTCCTCATCTGTAGCTCATCTGATTTCATAGCGGAGCTCCAGGTAGACAGTTTAGAGAAAGGGGCGAGGGACTCACCGTGCTACAGGCAGAATACAAAGGTGGTCAGATCTTGCAACAACTCTCCCGAGCCAGGCTGCCCCGGTGCCCGGTGCCCTGTGCCCTGTGTGGAGGGAGAGGCTGGCAGGTCTCAGTAGAGTCCAGGCAACTTGATTTTCTAAGTATTAGACTCATTCCCAGGCTGCTAAACATCCATGGACAGTCATGCCGACTTCTCCCAGTGCAGCTTCTCTCTCATAATGGCCTTTGCCCAGGGAGATGACATGTCTGCCAGGGAGAAGCTGTGTGTTCAAAATGGCAACTTCTGATTTACCTTAAGAAGATGTTAACATTTGAAAGGGCAAAACTTGTTCCTGGACAGAGTTATGTGGTCTTCGGTCATTGCTGGTGTGGTGTGTGCTTACCAGAGGAAACATTCGGCAGGAATGTTTAAATGAGGAGCATTGTAACGTGGAAAAACACACACACATAAAAAATATTTTTAAACATACCTCATTGTAGCTAACTATTTGCGTATTCCCTGTATGCTTTCCTCAGAGGATCTTTTATTTAACTGCTCTTAATTGCATCCAGTTGTGTTGGCCCTATCAAGTTGCTTTTAATAGCACGACTGGTAAACAGAGCTCCAGAGAAAAGTCTTGGTTGGTACAGGTCACTAGGATGGGGTGGGAGTCACAGGTATAGCTTGTCCGGGGGCCAGTGGAATGGTCACAGGGTCAAGGTTGGAGGGGAGACGGTAGAGAGGAAGAGGAGGCAGGAGAGACATCCCAACTCTATCAGATCAGTGGTTCTCAACCGAGGGAGCTGCCCATCCCCTGGACATATTGGAAATGTGTGGTGACATTTCCTATTGTCACAATCTAGAGAACTGATACTACAATCTAGTGGATAGAGGCTAGAGAGACTGCTAAACATCACGCAAGGCACAAGGCAGCCAACTACCCTCACCCCTTAAATAGAGAATGAGTATCTTCTCAAAATGTGTATAGTGCCAAGGTTAAAAACCTCTGCATTAGATATAAGAGGGGAAGTGACCCACTGGCCTGTTTCCTATCCTCCAAGGAAACGAACAATTATCTGAACTAATGAGCACTTTTCTGTTCCTCTGAATTCTACTAAAGGAGAACTGCTAGCCCGTTGCTGGAGAAATGCCTGTAGGAGGTTCCTGTTGGGCTCACACCCTTTTGACCCATCTGTTACTGAGACCATTGCTCAGGCAGCCAGCTGCCAGCTGCCAGCAGTGTAGTCTGGCAGCCCCCTGCTTCAGCTGCAGCGAGAAGCGCTCACCTTCCGCCTCGGGGCCTCTCTGACACCCTGTGGTGGAATGACTACAAGAACCTTCCTGGCACTCACACCTGAGCATCCGGGAAGCTCTGAGGAGCCTGCCCAGGGGTCAACACTGGGCCACTGGAGGATGGGAGCTTGTGAGTGAAGGACCTCGTCGTCCCCCTTCCAGATGGGCGATTCTGCATCTCCTGTAAGTGACCATGTGGAGGCCAATTAGACAAGGATCTCCGGTCCTCCAGCCATCACATCTGAGATTGCTTCCCAAATAAACTGCCCCCTCCCAGCCCTGCCTCAGGCTTTTCTTTCTGAGGAACTTAACAACTTGCTCTTATAGATTTTTGTAAAAGATATTTTTCCTGAGTGGCACATGTAGATTATTATGGGTTTCCCAGAGTCTCTCAGTCCAGATTTCAAGTAATAAGAAGAAGGAAAAGAAAAAGAAGTACAGTAACAAAAGTAGTTATTACAGCAGTCTTTCTTACCCAAAGGGAAGCTGAGGTTCAGAGAGATTAAAACTTGCAGGAATCTCTTGTGGAAAAAACAAAAATAAAAACAGGATTTGAGCTCAACGTTTTTACCACACACAATGGTGAGTTTTCCTAGAAGCAGCATGAAGTGTGGGTATAATGTCTGAGAGCAGAATATTTTACTGTGAAAAACAAACCTTGTCACTATATCCCAGCCCACCGAAGCTGTCATGAATATCAGACGAAGTCTATAGGGCAAGAGAATTAGGATCATGTTGGAATTTCAAATTCGGCACATCCACTGATTTTTTACTATGCGTGGATTATTGACTATAGCTATGAGGGCGTAGGAAAGAGGAGGCCAGGACAGGGAAAACCACACATGCATGTCTAATGCCTGTGTGTGTGTGTGTGTGTGTGAGAGAGAGAGAGAGAGAGAGAGAGGGGGGGGGGGGAGAGGGAGAGAGAGGGAGAGGGAGAGAGAGCCTCAAGCCCTAGAGCCAAAAGCCAAGTTGAAATTAGTTTTTGTAGCTCACTGCTCTGTGTTTCAGGACGGTCACACTCCATTAGTGGGACACCAGAGCTCCCTCCGGCTGCTGATCCCGGGCCAGCTTCCAGTGTGTGCGGCTGCGCAGGAGGCAAGGACTCTGCCTGTAGACTCCCGGGTGGCAATGCCCTGCCTTCACCCGCTCCCACGTGGCCACGGTGGGTGTCTGCGAATACTGGTGCTACCGGATGTTTTATTGTTGTTGTTTTTTTCCCTAAAAGAACCAGAATTTAAGGCTGACAGGGCACTAGTC
Source organism: Corynorhinus townsendii (assembly GCA_026230045.1). NCBI lineage: Eukaryota > Metazoa > Chordata > Mammalia > Chiroptera > Vespertilionidae > Corynorhinus > Corynorhinus townsendii. The sequence goes on from JAPDVU010000009.1 coordinate 6,823,064, forward strand.
TTTGAATCAGAAAACCTAAGTTGAAGTTCTCTCACGTAGTCCTGGATAACAGTAATAGTGGAAACTATTGGTTGTTGTTGATGGAGTAATTACAACAAACACATGTTTATTGGCCATGTGTTATGTGGCAGGGACTGTGTTAAAGGCATTACAAGCATTACTTCACTGAAATTCCCTGATAATGTGGTAAATGCTATCATTATCGCCATTTATCGGACGGGTATTAGATGAAACAAAGAGTGGAGATGTAACGCAGCCATTCCGTGGCCAGCCTGTGAGACATCAGGACCATGTCAGTTTCCATGGCCCTCAGCATGGTTCACTCGACCACCCATGAAAACTCAGCTGCAGTTCCTTTCCCCTGAAAAGGAGCTGGTCTGGCTTTCTCCATGTAAGTGTAGATGCACGAGGAGTCCTTCTTTTATGGAGGGTGGAGAGGAGAGAAATGATGCCAGGTGCTATACTGGAAACTTCCTCGCACTCCACAAACCACACTGGCATTTTGTACTTTATTTCAGAGAGGAAGGGAGAGGAAGGGAGGGAGGAGATGAGGGAGAGGGAGAGGGAGAGGGAGAGGGAGAGGGAGAGGGAGAGGGAGAGGGAAACATCATGTGACAGAGACATCGATTGGTTGCCTCTCCCATGCACCCCAACCAGAGCTGGGGATCGAACCAGCAACCCAGGTACATGCCTTTGACCTTAATGGAACCCTTCGGTGCACAGGCCAATGCTCTAATCACTGAGCCATGTCGGCCAGGACTAGATTTAAGTATTTAGATGGGGGCATATGGGCTGTCCTTTGTACTCTTGTCCTGGAGCCCAAAATATGTTGGGGAGGGCCTGGGCCTGTTGACTAGCTGTCAATGCCTTTGATCTTCAGAAAGTCTTCATTTATCTGCATGTATGTTCCCTTCTGAGCAAAGCCACATCTGACTGCCCTCCTAAATAGCTCTTCCAACACAAGCTAGTGAGGCTCTTCTTCTTGCCTCTATTTCATCCAGAGCACTCAAGTGCGCTCTCATTTACTGCCCCTCCCTGCCAGGACATAAGCTCAGTGGAAGCAAAGACTTACTCCACATCTTAACTGTTGTAACCCTAGCCCCTGGAACACAAAATAAGTGTTTCATGTGTGCTTGTTTGATGAGAAAATAATGGAATGTTGAGTAAAATGGATAAACTGCGAAATGCATTTCTTTGATTTCTATGCACTTTTGTGTTAAATAAGCAGTTGTATTCTGAGGGTTTTCTGAAGTGAGTGCACAATCCTCTCCCGTTTCCTCTGAATAGGCAGCCAGCTGATCATCACATTCATACCACTCAACAGTTGTGAGAATGAAACAGGAGAGAGAAGCAGCCGATACAGGAATAACTGGTTTGTCTGATGTTGAACAAAATTTCAAAAAACAGTAACCCCACTGTTTTACCCCTTCCCTTCCAGCCACTCTGGGTCCAGGGCAAAGACACTGTGGCAAAGGGGTCAAACGTGACCCGCTCTTGGCCCCAGAAGAGGACGTCACACTGTGGTCCACAGAGGCACGTAGGCCCGCTCTTCGCTAAGAATAAAGGAAGTACTGGGAATGCAGATCTCAATGATGATAATTCAAGGTCCAGAGTGTCTTATGTTCCTAATTTCAAGTTCATTCTCTGAGGAACTGTACCCATTATTTAAGATATTAAAATGGTTTCTACGTTTTGATTGCTCCATAATTATTGAGTGTATTGTTAAATGCCGATAATTATAATATTTAACATCAATACTCCTACAAATTGTATTTAGATAAATAAATATATTTTGAAGAGGAGAGATTTGGGATTTGGAGCATGTTCAATAACTGATTCTTTTGTTGTTGTTGTTGATACAAAAATCTTCCATTTCAAATCTTTGTAAAAGGATACACAGGGAACAAACAACCTATTAACTTATACTTCAGTTAAAATTACATAATTGCCAGATCTTTGATTCTTATAAAACAGAGCTTTCAAGAAACACTAATTACCTTCTGTTGAAAATGAAATCAGTGGAGATTCAGTCAAGACTGCTTCACACTCGGTAAGTTAAACTGTCTTCAACACGCCAGCGTCCGCACGTTCCCTCCTCCTTCCCTGGCTACCCTCTCTACTCCTCTCTTTTTGCTTTTGAACTGCTGACCCAAGTTAGTAGCCAAACATAATAACACAGTGTTTGATCCTCTGGAAACCCATAAAATTACAAACCAGCAACCACCAGGATATTGGCAGCATGTCTGTGGACAGCAACCAGCCGGGCACTTTCTTCCTTTTGAAGGTAACACTTTCCACCGTCTCCTGGCCCCCACCTACCTTTTCTGACCACTTGAGAGGGAGAGAAAGAAATCATCTATTTCTAATATCAAAGCCTCCTTTCCCTTAACTGTTACTGCTTTAAGTGGCCTCCTTTCATTCATTTTAAAATACATTCTTCCTCTTTTTATTAAACACTCATGGAGTTTCCTAACGCTGTGCTAAGTACTACAGAGGACACACATGTAAATAAAGCGCACCCTCAACATGCCTCCGAGCTGATACAATCTAATAGGAACTTCAGATTCTAACGGGAATCAACGACACTCTTTTCATAACAACGGAAATGCTTGATTAATGATATAGCTGAATCCAACTCAAAGAAAATTCCCAGATTATAGAAATAAAGAGGCAACTCAAGCTAAAGACATAAGCTTATATCATGATGCCCTGGGAACTGCAGAAATGAATAGAACAGAGCTAGACCACAGAAGCCGGGGACCGCTACTTAATTCATATAGGAGAACAGGAGAGGTTGTACTGAGCTTGACTGGATTGAAATTTTGAACTGAGATTCTCTCATCAGGCGGGGCTGGCCCAGCTTTGAGCCTCTGTAAGTGTGGGTCAGAGAAGTGTATTCGCCAGCTGTGTATTCAGCCAGGAGAATGGACATCTCTCCGCCTGGGCTCCTCTGCAGAAGAAAAAAAATAGCACCTCCTGCTGGAAATGAAACATCTCTAAAGCAAACTTTCTGTTCCCGCTATGGTCCTTGTGTTCCCAAGATGAGCAATCACTGTAAAAGCGATTGCTGCAGAGCAAACTCATATCATAGTGTTTGAGACAAATAATATGTCATTATTACCCTTCATGATTTTCCTTCACATCCAACAATCGGACATTATAGTACGCATGAAATGTTTACCAAGATGAACTATAAAATGGATCACGTGGACCAAACGTTATGTGGGATCACAAAACAAGTTTTAATAACTTTGAAAAGTTTGAAATCTCATGTTGCATATTCTGTAACCACACTTAAACCAAAATGAAAGCAATAGCAATAACAAAAATATGTAGATATTTAGAAACATCAAAATACTTGGTAATTATTTAATCCTTCTAAATAGCCCATGGAGCAAGTAAAAAATTAGAAAATATCTAAAACTGAATAGTAAAGAAAACATAATATAGCAAAGAATGAGAGATGCAGCCAAAGCAGCGCTTAGAGGGAAATGTGTAATTTAAATGCTTAAAAAACATTTAAGCTCTTAATGCTTAAAATCAATGTCAACATTAAAGTGTATAAAATCAATGGTCTAGCTTCCAGTTTAAAAAGCTAAAAAAGCAAGAATAAAAGGTAAGTAGAAGAAAGAAAATAATAATGCAATGATGAAAAATCAATCAAATAGGAAAAAAGGAGAAAACTGACAGAGCCAAAAGTTGGTTTTTTGAAAAATGTAATGAAATTAATATATCTATTTAAAAATGGAGTCACTAACCCTGTAAAGAAATCTGGAGGCTCAAGGCATTTTACTCATCAAATCTGAATAATTATTCCATGTCCATGTACAGAAAGTTTCAATATTGTTAAAATGAAATTTTCCACCCAATTGATCTGCAGGTTACCATGCTAACTCAATATAAAATCTAGTAGATTTTTATGAATAATTGAAAAACTGTTTCTAAAATGTATATGGGCATGAGAAGAATCTAGAATAGCAAAAAAATTAAAAAGAAGTTCAAATATTTAAATTACCTTATTTTAAGTATATTATAAAGCTAAATAATTCAGACAATGTGGTATTCTCATAAGCACAGACAAATGCATCGACAGGACAAAATAAAAAATAGATCCATATATACAGTCAATTGATTTTCTATAAAACAGCTAAGTAATTTATTGAAGAAAAGATTCTTCCTCACAAATTGTTGCAGGAACAACCAGCTATTGAGAGAGAGAGGGAGAGAGACAGAGAGAGAGAGATCCCCAAACCTTCCTTCATATCATATGCAAAAAAAAAATAACTCAAAATATATTATAGATTTAAATGTTTAAAACCAAAAATAAGACCTCTAGAAGACAAGTTGTTAAATCTCAGTGGCAAGTGCAGAAGTGTTTGATGCAATTTTCTGTACTATTCTAAATATTTGAAACATTCCACTTCATAATTTAACTTCAATAAATTTCTTAATGTCTTCCTCAATTTCAGAACCAACTTTTGGCGTGTCTCGTTGACTTCTCTCTTAAGTAATGTATTCCCCAGGCTTCTCTCTTTAGCCTTCTGGTCTTGTTTCAAAAGTACTTTTTCTGAAAGTTCACAGTTCTTATTAGGTCTCACTCTTTCTCCATATGGTGACAGCTACCCCATGCACCTGGGGACATGTTGGCTCTGAACTCTGGACTCATTTAGCCAACTGCCAATTGAATACATTGATAAATAAGATCCACCATATCCCAGCTGAGCTAAAAACCCTCCTCTTTCATACCTGCTTCTTTTCTATTTTGCTTAATGGTACTTTATTACCGAGTTAATCTAGATGCCCAAGAGATCTGTAGAATTACTTTTCCCCTTTATTACCACATCCAAAGAGTCATTAAATAATGCTGATTCCATCGCCAATGTTTTATTGAATAGTTTCACCTCTCCCATTCCTACCGGAATAGTATTAGTTTTTTATAACACCTTCAAAATGTGTTCTAAGTGGTCTTCTGGGGCCATGTCTCCCACACATCTGGCCTTATAATACATGTTCCACACAGCTGTTTAGACCTGCCTTTTGTCACAATCGGATGCTAACCCACGGTTCAGCCCTATCTCAGGACTCTTCAAGTCTAGCACTCCAGCCCTGCAAAAGTGCTCCATTAGCCACTAAATACTGTTCCTTCTACTTAAAACCTTTCCTTACTTTTACCAAATAACCAAATATGAATTCATCTTTTAGTTCCTTGTTAAATGTCTCTCATATGAAATCTCCGTAGCTTCCTCAGCCAACCAGGGCCACTTTCTTCTCTATTCCCATAGTATTTTGGTGAATATTTCTAACTGTGGTACTCCTTACATGAAATTTTACTTACTACTTCTCTGCCTCTCTTTAAATATTACTTACAATGACATGTGTCTGGGGCATAATTAGTATGTACAACGTGTTGACTAAATTAATACAAGGGAATAACTGGCAAACAGAAATTCTTTCATCGTCCTCAGAGGCATTGCTACCTTATGGACAAAAATGTTTATTTGCCATCCACTTTGAAGATCGAACTCACTGATATATTTTCATGCATGAAGATCCTAGAACTTGCATTACCACACTAAACTTCAGTAATTTGGATTTTATTATGAAACTTTCACCATTTTGTGAATTCTTGACAGCAAATAAACTCGTGAGATGCTCCTAGTTCTCATTTTGGTTGCTTTAAATCAGTATTTAGAAAAATAAAGGTTTTTCAAACTCTGGTCAAAATTCCCCAAACTAGGAAATTCCATTAAAGGGTGAAACACATAAACCCTGGAAAACCATGTTGATCCTAGACTTGGAGGTCCTTGAAATTCTTGCAGCAAAGGTGTTAGAAAGACCAGTTTATTAGTGTCAACACAAGGAAATGGGGTTTCCAGATGTGAACATACCCACTCCCATTGGCTTTGAAAGAGGACAGAATGGAGCTGCAGGCTGTGGATCTTGCTTTGGTGGTGAAGTTACTTAGAATGGGCTGCCGGGAAGAGGTGAGAGAATGGATAACCAGCTTCAGGCTGTTTGGGTCCCTCTGTCCATGGGCTTGTTCCCTACTCTGAAGGGTGACCTACATGGGAAGTGTCTTATGATGTCCTGCACAGTGTTAAATGAAACAAAAGACCATCATGAAGCCAGTCAACACAAGACATTACTGTAACTTTGTTTCTGGTGAGGATTAGGATTTCAACCAATCTATAGGCTGTCACAAAGAGTGGCGATTCTTTTTTTAAAATATATTTTTATTTATTTCAGATTTCAGAGAGGAATGGAAAGGGAGAGAGAGATAGAAACATTACTGATGAGAGAGAGTCATTGATCGGCTGCCTCCTGCACACCCAGGCATGTACCTGACTGGGAATTGAACTGTGACCTCCTGGTTCATAGGTCGAAGCTCAACCACTGAGTCACGCCAGCCGGGCAAAAGTGGCAATTCTTAGATGAGCATTGTGGTGTCCAAAATAATGTACTCCCAGTGATGCCCATGTCCTGATCCCCAGAACTGGTAAACACATTACATGACATTACATGGCAAGGGAGAATTAAGATGGAAGATGGAATTAAGGTGGCTCGTCAACCGGTTATTCTGGGCTATCCAGGTGTGTGCACCACAATCCCAGTGTCCTTAAATACGGGAGAAGAAGACAAAGAGTCAGCATAAGACTGATGGGATGTGAGAAAGACTCAATCAGCCTTTGCTGGCTTTAATGATGGAAGGAGGACAGTGGGTGTCCTCTGGAAGCTGGAAAGGCAAGAATACAGATGACCCCCTAGAGCCCCCAGAACAGAACACAGCCCTGCCAACAGCTTGATTTTAGCCAAGTGTGAACCATGTCAGGTTTCTGTCCTCCAGAATTTTAAGATAATAAATGTGTGTTGTTTTAAGCAGCTGCATTTGTGATGATTTGTTACAGTGGCCATAGGAAATTAATAAGCTCGTCTGGTGTTCTCAGCAATTCCTGGACACATGATTTATCTAGGATGGGAAAATTGCTTTTCGTTCTCCTGTCTCAAAGCTCCGGAGAACTCCTAACTCCAGTGCCCTCGGACCATTTTGCCCAGTTAAATAATTGCTACCATATCTGTTGCATATTTATAGTTCCTTCCTGAAAGACAGAGTATTCTTACCTAGTGTCCCCAGGATCTGACACTCAGCCCTTTTCATTTCTATGTGTTACTTACAAATGAACAAATTAGAGTTTGTTACCTAAAATTTTATAGCTAAGTGAAAATGCCAATTAGTTTCCCGAATCTCAGCCCGCAGAGAATGTAAGCTCTTTGGCATTCTGAATCAGAAAAACAATACTGGACATGATTGAGGCTACCAAATTGATATTGTGAGGAGGAAGGAGTTGGTACTTCCTTCTTACGATTTAAAAATCAATTTTAATTGCTAGTTAAAATTCAGCTGAATTTGGAAGTTTTTAGTAGCTGGTAAATAAACAAGTCAAAGGTGAAGATTTTCCCACTCTGGTGGATGTTCTCAGTTGATAGAGCATCATCTCGTACACTTGAACAGTTGCAGGTTCATTCCCCAGTTGGGGCACATACAGGAGGCAACTGATCAATGTTTTTCTCTCTCACATTGATGTCTGTCTGTCTGTCTGTCTCTCTCTCTCTCTCTCTCTCCCTCTCCCTCTCCCTCTCCCTCACTCTAAAATCAACAAACATATCCTTGGATGAGGATTTTAAAAAGAAAGAAAGAAAAGAAACTGCCCAACTATTTCCAGAAGTGACTATTTTTTCCGCATCCTCATTCACAACATATGAGCATTCCTCACCATCCTTTGATATTATCAGTTTTTTGTGTGTTTGTTTTAAGCTTTCTGGTAGGCAAAGAGTGGTAAGGGTAGCTCTTTAAATAATTCCAAAGATCGATGTCCATATGCATCCATCAGACTGTCAAACTTCAGAGGGAAGGTAGGGGAGGGTGTGGGTAAGGGGGAGAGATCAACTAAAGGACTTGTACGCATGCATATAAGCCTAACCAGTGGTCACGGACAACAGGGGGGTGGGGGCATGTGTGGGGAGGGGTTTGGGATGGGAATGGGGGGATGAGGACAAACATGTGATACCTTAATCAATAAAGAAATTTTTAAAAATTCCAAAGAAAAATGATTTAGCTGATTCTCAGATACCTTGCAAGTTCATCCATACTTGATTGTGAGGGAAAGCATATCTCAATAACATATCTCAAATGACAACTAACTCCATAATAATGGTTCTATTCCAGGATACTGTATTCTAAAATACAGGCCGTTAGAAATACTTCCTCATTTTTAGTGACAAGTTCGAATAGCACTCACTGATTATCAAAGTCAAGGATTTGATTGCTGAATGGTCAAGAAACATCTCTTTACTCTTTGGCAAGCCCTGAACGCAGTCTGCTGTTTGCAAGTTTATCCTCTTTGGTATCACGGACATTAGGAAGGTCCGGCAATAATTCAAGGGAAAACCAGTACATTATTTGGAAAAATAAGCTCCAAGTGACCTTTCTGTTCATGGTAGCATCTTCTTAATATATGCACAGCAGCATCATTCAGAATGAAAATGGCTGAAGACCTTAAGGAAATGGAACACGTTTGAAGTGCCAAACAGGATCACAAGGCGTTTAAGGCATATTTCCATCCAACCCAATTCACTTAATACTCTCCAGTCCTTGCCACATGAAATACCCCTCAGTTCTTTCTCTTATAAGGAGGCCTATCTCCAGTAAGCCCTGTTTGAACATTTAAAGCAAAAGAGAAAGATAAAAATCTGTGGGTTACTCTTGTAACGAGTTATGTTCTTTCTCAATGAATTTTCCATGACATCTGTTTAGGAAAAATCTCAGAATATACCAAAATGAGATAATGATGGGGTTTTATATTTATCAAAAGCGGCCTTACCCCATGCCCAGATCAGCTAACTACCCACTGCGCCGAAGGACAGTCAGCAAAGGGGAAACTGGTTGTGATGAGAAAGACCTCCCGAGTCCTCACCAAAGCAAGAGCCCTCGCAACTCAGCGTTGCTGACATTTTTATCGCTGGGGTTTTGATGGCCTTACATCTTCTGCTTTCAGGTTGGACTTGAAAAGACGTTTTAGGAAAGTCCTTGACGATGAGGTGTTTTCAGAGGAGGGCTCTCATGATTCAGAAAGATGTGAGTTCCCTGTGGAATGTTCCAGTGAATCCCAGGCAGCAGCGAACAGCGGCGGAGCTCAGTTCCACCAGTGAGAAGGTGCTCAGCAGCCTCAAGGGCAAGAGTGCCACGTCTGGCTCTCTGGGAATAAAACAGTGCCGAACAGATGTGTGCTTTGCCTCTAGGTGTTCTGAAATGCCACTTCATTTAGTATTGTGATCATTAAGAGCGATAAAATGCACTTGCATCTTCATGGTCTCCTCAGCAGGAAATGGCTTGATCTGCATTTGAACCATAATTCTTCTGGTTCCTGGAGCTTCTTCATTCCAGGCACTCAGATATCCAAACTCTTCTCTTTTTAATCCCTCTCCTAACATCTCACCCCAAAAATGTCTTTATGCTGTTTTCTTCTTCCCACAATGCACTTTACTCCCTTCCTTTCGGAGTCCTCAGTATCAAGTGCTATTTCACACATCCAGGCATCACAGGCCTCAATTAAGTAAGCTCATGCCAATTCATCCACAAACATCCAAACGGCTCCATTTGAATGTCCAATAAAGTCCAATGTCCTAAGAACTGTATTCAAGGCTCAATGAAAAGTAACCTGTAGCTGCATCTTACCATTAACTTATAGACACTCTACATGCCTGCAAACTGCTTGCTCTTTGAACCACAGAATATCTTATCTTTCAACACCACACCTTTGTCCATATTCTCTCCATCTGGAATCTTTGCTCAACTTATTTACCTACCAAAATCTAATCTTTCCCTTTATAATTTGTTCTCAACTTTGGTGTACATTAGAATAAACCAAAGTGATTGCTAAAAATTCCTATTTCCTTGTCCGATCTCAGAATTTTGACTTAATAGAGGTAGGATGGGACCCAGGAAATCTGTATTTCTAACAAGTTCATCCAAGTGATTGTCATATAGCCATGGGATCAACAGAAATGAAAAACACTGTAAAGACCTGACAGGTAGGCTATGCAAAGACTGCTTTGATGTCACTTGTTGAAAATGTTTCACTTTCATTTGAATACCTCAAGCATTTGACTGTATCTGAAAGGGAGTGCGTTTATTGTCAGACCGCAGCCTGGCTCAGCACATGGATTCCATCACTGGCTAGTTCTATGGGTCTTGGGAAAATCACTTAATGTCTGTGACACCCTTTTCTAATATGTAGATTGGGGCAAATAATAGTACCCACCTAGTAACATTGTCTTGACCTATGAAAAGCATTTGGTCCAGGTCTGACACACAATAAATAATTACACTAGTTATTATGATATTTCCTACCATGGTTCGTAGAGACACAAAGACTTTTTTATGGGTTTGGAGTCCCAGCCTCCCTTATCAACCTCTGTCAATCATCAGGTTTATTTGTGAACATGGCCTTTCCCTTTAATGGGTAATAAATTCCTCAAAAGTAGCAATCACATTTATAGGGTGAGCACTACCAAAAAAAAAGGCTCAACAGCAGTGTTACTTCGTTTTGCTTATATTACCACACCTAAGTGTCTTTCTAGAGCAAATGTTCAATACACATTTGAATGGGTTAAGTCAGAAGTTTTGTGAAAATGACTTACTAGACTTAAAAGTGTTTTGAGCATGTCAGAATCAGAGTATACATTTAGAGACTCTTGAAATGCTATGGATTACAGCTATTACATAGGCAAACTTAATGCTTTTGCATGTTAACACTGCAGAAGATGAAAATGAAGCTCAGAGAGGTAATGCGCTCATTTCTGCCATCTAGATCTGGTCTCAGCACTGCACTCACTGTACCTCCGCCACACCCTGCCAGAGCCTCCCAGCCAGGAGTGCAAAATCGGCATGAACAATTAGCACAGGTCCCCTGTAGATGGTCACCGGCAGAACATGGTGTGCACATTTACTACCCTGAGTACCACGCTGAGTCCGGCAGAGGTAGGTAGACAAGAATTCCCTACCCCATGTCTTCATGGACAATCACATAGAACCAAATGTAAAGCATACAGCATAGAACCAAGGATGTGTCCGAGCCAGGCCCTCGCTCCTTTAAACCGTGGACTGATTTGTCTAGAAGGCAGCAGATTTCTGGTCTTGAGGTGCTATGTCCTGACTTGACAGCAGTACAGGAAGCAGACTGAGAGAGAGGAACCCGATGGGGCTGGGAGCTGGCACACAAACACACACAATGGCTCCATGTCTAGAACTGGGCTCCGACGCCAAAGCCCTGGGTCCACCCAGGATGTCTCGTGTCTGTAATGTCAGAGCTAATAGGAGGAGAGAACACGGATGAAGCCCAGAAGTCTGGCAGCTGTTTACTTGGGATTTGGAATTGTGATAACTCCTATCTCTGTGATGAAAACAAGTGTGTGAGACATCTCAGGGATTTCTCATTGATCAAGCACCACTGAGCACTTAGTGACACCAGAACTGGCTGAAAGAGTAATCCAGCCGTAACAAAACTTCACAATTACTGATCGGATCACACAGAGCTTCTCAATTTTCATCCACCACACAATATTGCATATCCAGCCAAATCTCCTTTTAACTATCTCTGAAAATCTAACATGTCACACTTCCTTGGGTGTTTACATCACAACTCACATACTTTTACTCAGATTGTCCTCATAGACTGCCTTTTAAAAAAAAATTGATTCAATACTCATACTTATTTTATCTTTTTCTAGCATGTCATAATAATAATTTTTTTTTAATCCTCAGATGAGGATATATTTTTATTGATATTTTAAGAGAGAAAGGAAGGGAGAGAGATATCCACGTGAGAGAGGAACATCAATCAATTGCCTCCTGTATGTGCCTAACCAGGTGTCAAACCCGCAACTTATGTCTGTGCCATGACTAGAAATTGAACCCACAACCTTTCGGTGTGCAGGATGACGTTCCAAGCAACTGGGCCACCCGGCCAGGGCAATAATTCTTTGCTTCTGCCTTGCTGCTTCTTCCACCAAAGAAAAATGTGGATTATGACATCATTAAACACAGAAATAAGCACTGAGATTCAGTTGCAAATTTACATACCTCTCTTCATCCACCCCATCCCCCAAAACACTGATTCCTGGACGTGGGTAAGGGGGAAGGCAAAAATTCAATGCCCTATCACTCTGGAACAGGCAACAGTGGTGGCCGTGAGTCTCCAGGAAGACTTTCCGGGGCCTGGAGTCAGCACACTGGCTCTCCTCAGCAGGGGAGCGCTAGAGGCGGGGGAGCCCCTCTGGACACACTGAATGATCAAGTGAGGGAAAGGCCACATTCATTGGAAAAGGTAATTATTCTCATTTGTTCCACAATAATTATTTGATTACCCCTTATGCACAAATCCCTGAGCTCATAAAACTTAAACTGGCCTGGTGAGAGGGCCACGGGCAAGTCTCTGGGAGCCAAGAGCAGGCACTGGGAAACAGTCAGCGAGACCAGAGACCTCCGTCCTACACCCACATGGTAGCAGCTCCTCAAGCCTTTCCATGAGAACCAGCTGAGCCAGGCCCAGCCTCCTGAACCACAGGCTTGGGAGGTATACAAGTGTGTTGTTTTGAGCCACGAAGTGTGTCAAACCAGTATTTCATTTTTCCATACTGTTTTATTTAACAACTCCTTATAATATCCTCCCAAATCCCCTACAACTTGGGCCTTGGGACCCAGTCATTATTTTAGTCAACAGCGATGCAGAATTCACCACTTACAGCTAGTCTCATGAATATTCAACCAACTGTCCATGGAAATAAGCAGATGATATTCGTCTCAAGAGGACAGACAAGGAAACTGAGTGTGTGAGGAATGAACTGATTTACCCAAGGTTAACTAATGAATAAATGGCAACTTTTGGATCTGGTCCTAGGACCCTGACTACAAATCTGAGGTTATTCCATGCTACCACTCTGCTTTCCTAATTAGTCTCAGATAATTAAATGAGTTCAAATGAGCCACACGCTCTAGCCTTACAAGGTCCAGATATATTCATTCTGTCCCCTGTGATGGAAAATGCCTTTCTTGTACCTCAGAAACACATGTGTCGCTGTCCCCAAAATTAAAAATGTGTGCCAGTAGAAGAGATCCCACGAAAAATCTGAAGGCCTCCTCCCTCGGACCAGAACCCAGTAGCAGAGCAGTATCCTTATTTAAAATCGGGCTGTGAATTGCAGATAGGAGTGTTATTATCATCAGCAGCAAAGGCATGAGGCCAACACTTAAAAACATTTTTATAATGTCTACTCAGGCTTAATTTTTGTTCCTTAAATAGCTGAAAATAAAAGGGCTTTGGCAAAACACTGTACGATGAAGGCCCAAACTCTAAACCATATTAGTAACCAAAGCAGATGGCAACATTAGCTAATAGAATTTTTTAACTGTTCTCTGTTGACAGAAAGGAGCGTTCGGAAGTGGCGCCAAGGACTTACCTCTCTGTGAATGGCCGGCGGTAGAATTCTATCTGGGAGGTCTGTCGCTGGTTTGACACAAAGGCCAGTGAGTGGGACCAATGGCGATCTTTTCGCAAGGGGAGCAGAGACGTCTCTGCTGTGGAGATCAAAGGCACTAGTACAACAAGTCATCAAAGTGGGCACCTGTAATAACAGAAATGAAGGGTTAGAGTGGTCCCACCCTTGTGCTTCCCACTTGTCCGTTTGAATGATGGTCATTTTTACTTCAAAGTATGAGGAGCATCTGAGCGGTGGGAGCTGAAGAATAATTTTATAACAAATAAAGGATTGTTCAATGTTCGCCAAACATTTAATAAGCTTTTAGAAAATATCCTATGTTCCTTCAGCTCAGGATTTGGCCCAAGATGAGAGGGTCTGGTTTGATTGTTGGTTACTTATTTTTCTGAACCTACATTTTAAATGACACAGGTTTGGAAGTCGATGTGATTCAACCTTGGAAGGCTCTTGCTCTGTGTCTGTGTGCCTTTTATCAGGGCCCTTGATTAGAAGGAGAAGGGCAGGGAGGCTTTTGTTCCATCTCTCCCTGTTATTATGTTCATTATGAATCTTTCCCTTTCTTTCCGCCAATTATGAGCTGTCCCAATATGGCGGGACCTCCAGTGCACCAGCTCCCATGCACGGTTCCTTCCAGAAATTGCTTGGCTTGAAATTCAATCCCCTTTTTCTCAAGTAAAATAAAATAAAATAAAAAGTTCTGCTGAATTCCAAGGCATTCATAGTTAGAGTTTGCATGACTTACAGATTTATTATCAAGAGAAAATGAGAGTGATTCAATTTCAGCCTAACATAAACAAATACTTGAAATGCTTAGCTCTTGTTTGTTGTCCTGCACAGAAGTTTCTTATCACAGTGTCAGTTCAGGAGAAGAAAGTGAGATAGAGGGTATGGACTTAAGACTCAAAAGCTTCCTCCATTTGCTAGTTGTATGGGTTTCAATACCTTAAGTAACCTGTTTAAGTCTATTTCATAACTTATAGCATAGTCCTAGTAGCCATCCATGGCTTCTTGAGGCCATTGGAAGTCTTGAATGGATAGTGCACAGGCTGTTCCCCTCCATCTGGGGCATGGGGGCGTTTCAAAGGGCTATTTTTCAGGACTGAAAAGTGTTTTCCTCTGACTGTCTTTTGCAGATGCTCCATCAGTTCCCTCCGGGCTGCCCTCATGTTTGCCTGGTTAGCTCCATGCTAAGCATGTGGGAGCTCCATTCCCACAGAACCAAGGAGATGGGAAGAGCTTTCTGAAAAAGTGCCAGTTTCTCCTGGGCATAAATCTGCTTGGCACTTGCACTTCTCTTGATTGATCTTACTTAACTTCACAGTAACATTGAGGATTGTTATCAGGGTAGGGGAGCAACTGGACATACAACTGTTCATTCCTGGAGAGTGTTTCTACAGAGCGCTGGGTATATAAAGCAGTCAGCACATGTTTGTTGGTGGAAATGGGTAATAACTGAAATGATGATAATTATGGTGACTGGTCTATTATGTCTTTCATTCAAAGTATTTTATAATTACTCATTTATATTTACATTAAATTCTCTAGCCTTCTTTTTAAAAATGTATTACTCAAAGATCAACAAATTGGTAATAGGAGGGCAGTTTTTGCTGCCATGCTAGCAATTTAGGGAGAACTGACATCTCTGTAACATTTCTTCTAAAAAAAAAATGAACTTGTTATACCTTTCCATTCATTTAGGCCTGCCTTATTATTGTTCATTTTGTCCTTACACATTATAATTTTTTTGCTTTGTTAAATATACTTTCTCTTTGGAAATAATTTTAAGTCTTTGGAAGAGTAACAAAGACAGTACGGAGAGTTCCTATACACCTCTGACCCTGTTTGTTTCCCCTAGTGTTAGCATCTTACAACACTGTGGTACATTTTGTCAAATGAAGAAATCAACCTTGGAACATTCCTACTAACTAAAGTCCAGACTTGAGTCATGTTTCAGCAGGGTGCTTTTCTTTTCGATTAGAGTTTTTGTTCTGACCCAGGCTCTCACCTAGGAGACCACATTGCATTTATTTGTCACAGCCCTTCGGTCTTCTCTGCTCTGTGACAGGTTCTCAGTCTTTCCTTTTTTTCATGACCTTGACAGTTCTGAGGAGTATTGGTCAAGTATTTTGTAGAAGGTACTGGAGTTTGAGCTTTTCTCATAATTAGATGTAGACAAAGGGTTTTGAAAAGAAGACAGAGGTTAAGAGTGCCCTTATCATCAACTAATGTCAGTGGGCCCATGGAATCCACGTGGCATCGCCAGGATGTTAACCCTGATCAGCCGGCCAAGGAAGTGTAAAGTTAATTAATACATTTCCCTTTCCATATTCTGTTCCTTGGAAATGAGTCTGTAAGATTCTCCTTCTGGAGAGGGGGAAGTATTATTATCTGAAATTTAGAATTTTTATAAGGAAAATTTCTCTCTTCTCCATTAATTTATTTATTTCCACAATTTATTTATACCAGTATGCAATCATGTATATTTATTTTATACGTTGAGCTATAATCCAATACCATGTTAGTTATTTTGTTCCTCAAATAGTTTTAGCTTCAACCACCAACTATTATGTCATTGGATATTTATTCTAAGTTCTATAGGTGTATCGTCATGTCTCACTGTGATTTCTTTGTATTTCCCTAATAGCTACTGATAAGTTCTAGGTAGAAGGACCTTCTCGATAGAAGGTCCATGAGGACAGAGAATTACGTCTATGATTCACTGATGTACTTTTGATCCCTAGGACACTTCCTGGTATATAACAAATGACTAAAATATTTGTTGAATGTTGAATGAATGGGTTTGATTTAGTCAAGGCTGGCAGATTGCATGTGACCTATTAAATAAGGGGGTTTTAGCGTGGCTTTATTACGATTCAAAAGATGAGTCCTGGGTAAAAAGCTCTGTCCTATTTTCATATTTTCAAAGGAATTTGCCATAATTACCTCCTAATTTAATGACTAGAGAACACATTTAAGGGCTTTGGATTCCTATGCTCTATGGTGCAGGGTAAAAAGATAACAGTACCAAACACCAAAACCCCTCTAGATTCTCAGATGAGAAATGAAGGCAAATGAAACAAATTAATCTTCTGATTCTTTTCTAACTTTTCACCCAGAAAGTGGCCAATGGTTGCTGATTTTCATGTATACAATCTAAACAGTGCTAGTGAAAGAAGAAAGGAAGGAATAAATATACATGCACTATATACTTTAAAAAAAAAAAGGATTTGTATTCCTTACCCGCACACAACCTCCCCTGCTGTGAGTTTTATGGTTAATAACCCATACAACTGAACATAGTTAGCCTTGTTACCACTCTCCTTACATTTGGTTTCTCTTTCCAGCCAATATAGTTATCAATGGATGAAATTAGTCCCAAGTAAAGGAGATAAGGGTTTAACTTCTGGACAAAGTAGAGACTCATGGAGAATTTACATCTGTACCTTTCAGGGTTATCAATTATTCGGACACTTGTAAAGAGCACAGTACTCCATTTAGGTTGAAGCCAAGAAATAGACTCAGTTCTATGACTGAGGTTATTTTTCTCATTCTCCGTAATAAATCCGAACTTTTAAGAGATCATCAACATAAAAGCTCTGGTATAAACTTCAATGCTTTTTTGAAAATATATGATCAGAAACACTGAGAAAAGGTACAGTGACTTTCTTGGATGGTTATTTTTAGGTTATCAAACTCTTCAATCATACAGTGTAAGAGAAATTTCAATTTGTGGAGATTTCAGTAAAAAGATAAAATTCAGAAACATCTGCTTCAGTCAGCCAATTCTCCCAAATTCCGAAAACCCAAATAATTAATCTGTGGGTCAAATTCCATGTTCCCGTATTTCCTATTTCAAAGGTAAATTAAACATAACACTTGGGAGGTTACAAAGAAGGGGACGTGGCCCCGAGAAAGCTCCTGCATTAAGTCAACATTCTTTCTCCGATTGAAACTTGGTCCATGTTCCTGAGGAAAGCACCCAGGACAACACAGGTCATTGTAAGATTTCCTAAAATCAAGAGATCTTTTCCATGATACATTCCCCCAAAGTGAATAACTGTTGGCCTCCAGAGCCAGATTTTTGGAGGATGACATTTTCTAACACATCATAAAAATGCAAACCCATCTTCTTGCTTACCTGAAGTAGCTTTCTTGTCCAACTCATGGCTTTGTTTTCAATACATGCTTTCTTGACTACTTCTCTGGGTGAACTCTGTCAACAAGATCAATATACCTGTAGCATTAAAGGGAGAAAAAAAAGGTGTTGGGAGAGGAAGATGGAAAACCTGTCTCAATGAGGCACTTGTTGGCTAGCTCTTGGAGACAGCTGCACATAAGATTGTACTACCAGCAAATATATTTAAAAGTAGTAGAAGCCAGCCCAGCAACATACTCTTCCCCATCTAAGGTCTTCTATCAACAATAAACTGCCAGTCCCACATTAAAAATCGCTTTTCAAAACACACCCATCTTGCATATTCCAAGAGTTATGAGACAGAAAATTATTTTTATAATAATCTTTAGTGTCTTTCAGGAGAACAGTGAGCTTAGAGAACTATATGTGAAGACACAAAAAGATATAGTTATACAAATATATATACCAAATATCTATATATAGGGTATCCTAAACATGTGTATATATACACTTGAACAATTATAAAGGCAGTGTTTATTAAAATACATTTCATTTTCAAAATTGAGTGATCAGCTGTTAAAAGTGTGTATACATTTTTTGGGATACCCTGTATAATAGTAGATATTTAAGACTAAAATAATATAACATAGGCTATAAATATATTTAGTACACACACATATATATATATGTGTGTTTATTATACATATATAATACCCTGGATAATATCTAAAGCTTTGGAAGTATAAAAATTGTTTTGGTTTATTTTTGAAAAGTTTTATAGCCATGTTCACAACCAATGGCAATTTGTTACCCAGGGGCCATTGGCAATGTCTGGAAACATTTTTGGTTTTTAGCATCAGGGTGTTGGGGGGGTGCCACTGGCATCTAGTGGGTATAGGCCAAGGATGCTACTGAACATTCCACAATGCATAGGAACCTCACCCTCGTTCCCCCGGTAAAGAATTAGCTGACCCAAAGTGTCAACAGAGCCAACCGAGGTTGAGAAAACCTGATTTAGAATTATAAATTGGACAGGCCTACAATGAACTTTTAAGAAGTCCCAGGTCTGTGACTGAGTTTATTTGGGGGAAATATCAGATACTAGCAACTGAGGGAGGATATTCCTGGCACCTCCCTTCTCTAGCAGATCAGTCAATACATTCCAGGGTTCCCATCGCCACATCATAAAAGATGCATTTGTTTATTTCATTTCCTGGATGAGCAAGAGGGAGACAGTTGCAAGGTGTCTCAATAATTTCCAGAGGATGTCAGTAACTAGGACATGATACCCTGGGTCTGAGAAAAATCGGCAAACATTTCAGGAAATTTCCCCTTACTGGCACAACTGGAAGGCTGCAGACAAGTTCATTTTCAAGTTGATATTTAAGGGCATTTTGATGGTGTGAGTCTTTTGGATGTCTTTTCAAGTTCTGCTGGAGTTGCTGTGTTGAAAAGCTGTAAACTTAGTTGCAATAAAATAGACAATATTTTTAATTGTTTCCTCTCGGCTTTATTACATATATATGTAGAGGGGGTGGGAAGCAGCATATAAAATTACTATTTACAGTTCCAAACAGCTTTCATACTGTCATCAGTCTATATCCCAAGGTGTTTCTGCATTGAAAGAAAATATATCAGTGGAGAAATACGAGGGAAGAAAAACTAAAAACCACCAGATGCTCTTGAGAGCTTGGAACAGATCACCTGGATCCTTTGTAACTTCACTGCTTCCAGGTGTTATTGTCCATGTGGAAGGAAGATCAGACCAGAAGAGCTAGCCTCCAACTCTGAAGGTCAATGTTATCCTCACCGCATCCAAGACACCTGAACATTGAAGCTCCATAAAGAATAGTTTCAGGAACTCATCCAATTTGATTTGCTTTTCCAAAATTAGAATTTGATAATTAAAAAAACATACTAAACCCTAGACATAAGCATGAAGAAAGTTGAAAACCAGAGCTACCTGCCATTAAATCTCTGGGCATGCTTATTAACATGTCCATCCTGGACCAAATATCCCTGTATTGGGTGCTTTGCAAATAGACAGTCCTCAGGCCGGGCTGATTCTTTTTGACAACTGGTTCACCTGATTCCACCTAGACTTTTTTGCTCTAAACGTATATGATACATGTGGATTTACTTGATCATAATGATTGCACCCCACTCTTTATTTGTTTGGCTGTGTACCAATAGAAATGATATGAATGTTCCAATATCAGCCACTATAATCACAGTAGCAGTATTGGGGTAAGAATTCAACTGTAAGTATAAGATAAGAAATTTTACTGTGGTAAGGGACTGAAAATTGAAGAAATTCAGAGATCCAAAACTATGGGATCTGGTATCATGGCTTCTCTGTTTTCATTTACAAAACAATCAAACAGTTATTTTTTAATGACATAATGTAAGCAAATATGGTAAACAAACCTACTTCCTTGGCATTGTCACAACTGCCTTTACCTTTGTTTTATCTTTGCATTTTCCTGTACCTTTGTATTAAAAAGGAAAGTGTGTTCCTTGTTTTCCTTATAAGTGATGTGAGTACAGACCATACCACTCTTTACAATTTGTGAAAAGGGTTTCACAATAGAAACCCTTTCATTCCGATTTCAAAACAGAGCACCAAACCAGGCCCTTTCAATATTCAGGGCTAGTCCACAGCTACTGTTACACAGGTTAAATGTACCTTCCTAACTCCTTTATATTCTTGGAGGATAACATTGTCTGTATATTTATTGTGTTTGTGTGTACGTCGAGAGAACCGAGACCCACAAGATGAACACCTTCTGGTGAGTTACATTAACAAATATCAGGCTGGCCCACGCAGGCACCAATGTCAGGCGGAAGAGCATTAACTTAGGTGAGCCGCACCAGATACTTGGCTTCCCAGCATCCTTTTAATGTCTGTCCTTCTTTCAGAAATTAAAAAAACAGATGTTTGGAGACATTCAGAACTCTGTTGAAGAGGAAGCTGCTAATAAAAAAAGTTGTACCCAGGATTGCCTTATTCCAAAGTCTTTTCCTTCTACACCGCCACCTCTGCCTTGTAAAACTACCAAAGGGACACGGTTGCACTGTTCTGGGAGAGGCGCTAACTTGTGCTCACAGATCATCCAAGTATTTGGCTGCCTCTTTGCATTCTAGAAGCCCACTCGTCCTCTGTCCCATCCACAGCACGTATGCCTGCACCATGAACATCTCACAAAATGCTTCCCCATTTGTGGAAATCTTGAGGATTTCAACACCTCAACATCATCTATTTGTAAACGGGATCACACAGCATGTGATTATAAAACATGAAGAAGAAAAGGAATTTCTTTGGGCTTGCTCATTATTTTCCTGTAGAAGTTATCTTCTCCCAGAAGTCTAGTAATAGAAGCTGGTCTTTCTTTGAGAGCTCCCCATGGCGCTATTTGTAATTGCTCTTTACCAAAGAACATCCATTAAGGGCAGTAAGAGTGGGACTCAATGTCCTATGTAAAAAGATTCTGAAGACAATGTCATCACTTCTTCAGGTTCACATTTAAAAAAAACCAATTAGTTATGCCATTTAGAGCAAAACTGTAGTAAAAATTTTCATTTTGTTTTCTTCTGAAAGTTCAAGAGATGCAAAGACAATTGTTGAAAACAGAGTGAAGCTCATCAAAGCATGTAGCCACAGCTTAAAATTCTAATAAAAACCATTTCTATCATTTCAGATAAGCTAATATTAATCCCCTAAATGTTCTTAATCTAAGTCTAAATGAAAATAAAAGGCTTCTAGAAAAAAAAATCCACCCAGCGCTAATAGCTCTTCTAAAACACTTTTAATGTTTTCCATCTGGTCACTTCCAAGAAAAACTATTAAGGACTTCCAAGTAATGAAGAATCAAGCTAGGTAAGTTCTACTCACAGAATTTCAGAGAGACTACCAGAGGGAATAAAACATGCTCTTAAATTTCAAAGACACAAGGTTTGCTCCATCAACTCTGGAATATTTCATGACCTTACAACTGAGTTCGTGCAAGTAGACGGTCCACCAGAATGAATGATCACAATGGCTGTGCAATGTCTTTAGTTTTTTATGATAATGTTGACCAAAGTCAGGCTAAATGTCAATAAGGAAGAGTGCTATATTTTTAGAAAATATTATTTTAATATTTAAAATTGAAAGAGTTAGCTATATTTTTTATTATATCTAGATCCTTTACCTTGACAAGCACAAATATCCAAGATGTAAATTATTTCTCTTCTCATTTATGTTCTTCAGAGAATTAAAGGCATTTGCTTTATAAGGAGAACGAATGCACCTCTTAGGTTCCCTGTTGTAAGCTCAAATGTTGGGAATAAGCAAGCTATAAGAAATGTAATTCCAAATACATAATGAAATTTTTCTATCTTGCCAATTGTCCTTCACCTTCCTCCACCCACATATGCAACTGATGTTATCGTTGTCACATGAACAGGGTATCAGGAAGCCAGAGGACCCTTTACTTCACAACCATGGAATCATCACATTTCCAGTCCAGTCCAGTTTCCAGTTTAACTTTAATTGCCTAGGGTGAGGCTACTCCTGGGGGTTCATAGAGAGGAAGATACCTGTAGGGTTCAGCAGAGTCATCCCAGATGTTACATCTCTTTCTATGACTCATTTCTAATGACCTGTTTTGAATTCATTTTCATTGGGTCAAATGTACAGGCTGTACTTTGACTTCCCAGGGAATTTAAGCCACCTAACACATAGCCATTTAAGACTTAGCCAAAGGATTCTAATCCTTTTGTGTAAAATAAAACACTAGCTTTCTCTTTACTGACACATATTGTGTGCTACAGTTCTGCTTCTCCACATCTCTACTTTGTCCTGTTGTTCCTGAAAGTCCAAGGTTTTCCCACATCTCAGTTGGGAACAGAAGTAGAAATCTGGTCATCACTAATAGAAACTCGGTGTGTGAAGGAATAAAAATGTGGTCAAATCTCCTGAAGGTCTGATTCTCCTGTCTCTTCAAAAGGCATCGAATGACAAAGTTACCACAGGAACGTCCCCTAAGCCCAATCTTTTTCGAAGCACGAAGGGGCTAAATGCGTCCAATTCCTGGGAGCTACTGGAATGGCACTGTGCTACTGCAGGTCAATAATGAAGGTCCTAGGAACTGATACAGGCACACCTCGTGCCCACATCCAAACACTCAGCTCAGGAGCACAGAATCTGAAATAAAACATTCTGCAGGAAATGCAGGGACTATAGCTCTATTTCTGTCACCATCCTTACCCCTTATTCCAGTCCCTCTGATTATTGATGTTTTCCAACTAGACTCTTGCAAGAGTCATAGAAATTTTGTCAGGAACACAGTCCACCATGATAATAGTCAAAACTGAATGCTCAATACGTACTGACTTCAATGTGACTATTTTAGTTGAAAACAATTAGAGAAGTTTTAGATTCTCAGCAAAATTGAGAATACGGTAGAGTTCCCATATACTCCGTGACCTCCCCATATCAAGCACAGCCTCCCCCAAGCCAATATTCCCCACCAGAGAGGTACATTTGTTATAGTCAATGAACCTACATTGATACACCATTATCACCCAAAATCCATAGTTTACATTAGTGTTTACTCTCAATGTTGTACATTTTACTGGTTTTGACAAATGTATAATAACATGTATCTGCCATTATAGTATCACACAGAAGAATTTCATTATCTTTTTTTTGGTTAAAGGTTCAGTTATTTAGGTAGTCACTTCCTCCTGTGTGTTAAACCCTGGGAATCTTCCTCCTATGTGTTAAACACACACACACACACACACTAGAGGCTCAGTGCACAAAATTTGTGTGTGGAGGTGGGGGATGTCCCTCAGCCCAGCCTGCACTCTCTCCAATCTGGGACCCCTCGAGGAATGTCCGACTGCCCATTTAGGCACGATCCAGGTAGGATCGTGCCTAAACGGGCAGTCGGATATCCCTCTCACAATCCAGGACTGCTGCCCCCCAACTGCACGCCTGCCTGCCTTCCTGATTGCCCCTAACAGCTTCTGCCTGCCAGCCTGATCACCCCTAACCACTCCCCTGACAGCCTGATTGATGCCTAACTGCTCCCCTGCCAGTCTGTTTGCCCCTAACTGCCCTCTCCTGCTGGCCTGATTGCCCACAACTGCCCTTCCTTGCAGGCCTGGTCCCTCCCAACTGCCCTCCCCTGCTGGCCATCTTGTGGTGGTCATCTTGTATCCACATAGGGGCAGTCATCTTTGACCACATGGGGGCAGCCATCTTGCGTGTTGGAGTGATGGTCAATTTGCATATTATTCTTTTATTATATAGGATTAGATAAGATAGAGGCCTGGTGCATGGGTGGGGGCCGAATGGTGCACGGCTGATTGGCTGTGAAGGGTGTCCTGGATCAGGGTGGGGGTTCCCTTGGGATGTGGGGCAACCTGGGTGAGGGGTCTGTGGTGGTTTGCAGGCCGGCCATGCCCCCGGGTGACGCAAGATGAGGCCCTGGTACCTAGTATTTATTTATCTTCTATAATTGAAACTTTGTAGCCTTGAGCAGAGCCAAGATTCCTGCTCGCTCTGTGGCCACAGCCATTTTTGTTGGGATTTATTTATCTTCTATAATTGAAACTTTGTAGCCTTAAGTGGAGGCCTGGGCCCTCAAGGGCAGGTGGGTAGCTTGGCTTCCTCCATTGCCAGGGAAACCCAAGCCTCCTGCTCTCTCTGTGGCCACAGCCATCTTGGTTGGGTTAATTTGCATACTCGCTCCTAATTAGCTGGTGGGCATGGCTTGTGGGTGTAGCGGAGGTACGGTCAATTTGCATATCACTCCTTTATTAGATAGGATATATATATATAATATGTGTGTAATATATATCCTCCTATCTAATAAAAGAGCAATATGCAAATTAACCATCACTCCACTACACCCACAACCACAAGTCACGCCCACTAGCCAATCAGGAGTGAGTATGCAAATTAACCCCAACCAAGATGGCTGCAGCCACAGAGAAAGAGCAGGAGGGAGGCTTGGGTTTCCCCGGCGATGGAAGAAGCCAAGCTTTCCGCCTGCCCTGGCCTCCACTTAAGGCTACAAAGTTTCAATGATAAAAGATAAATAAATCCCAACAAAAATGACAACAGCCACAGAGCTGGAGAGAGCAGGAGGCTAGGGTTGCCCCCAGTGATGGAGGAAGCCAAGCTGGCCAGCCTAGGCCTCCACTTAAGCTACAAAGTTTCAATTATAGAAGATACTTAAATTCCAACAGAAATGGCTGCCGCCACGGAGGGAGCAGAAGGCTTGGCTCCACTCCAGGCTGCAAAGTTTCAATTACAGAAGATAAATAAATACCAGATACCAGGGTCTCATCTTGCATCACCTGGGGGCATGGCCGGCCTGCAAACCACCACAGACCCCTCGCCCAGGCCGCTCCATGCCCCAAGGGAACCCCCACCCTGATCCGGGACACCCTTCAGGGCAAACCAGCTGGCCCCCACCAATGCACCAGGCCTCTATCATATCTAATAAAAGAGTAATATGCAGATTGACCATCACTCCAACACGCAAGATGGCTGCCCCCATGTGGTCAAAGATCCTGACCCCATGTAGACACAAGATGGCCACCACAAGATGGCCAGCAGGGGAGGGAAGTTGTGAGGGACCAGGCCTTCAAGGGAGGGCAGTTGGGGGCGATCAAGCCTGCATGGGAGGGCAGTTAGGGGTGACCAGGCCGGCAGAGGAGGGAAGTTGGGGACAAACAGGCTGGCAGGGGAGTGGTTGGGGTGATCAGGCTGGCAGGCAGAAGTGGTTAAGGGCAATCAGGAAGGCAGGCAGGAGAGCAGTTGGGAGCCAGCAGTCCTGGATTGTGAGAGGGCCCTACCTGGATCAGGCCTAAATGGGCAGTTGGACAGCCCTCGAGGGGTCCCAGATTGGAGAGGGTGCAGGCTGGGCTGAGGGACACCTCCCCCCACTGCCCCATTCATGAATTTTGTGCACGGGGCCTCTAGTATGTATATATATTTTAATTAATATCCTTTTCTTTAGCTTCTCTCTCTCTTCTTGTATCAATCTAGAAACAGCAAAGAGAAACCAGGTGGCACTTTTAACACTGGTTAGAAATAGTCTTAGCTAGATCATCCAGTTTATGACACACACTTTCGACATTTCACATAACTGCATTTGACAGTGTTATTAGTTTTCTGTCACTATGTAACAAGAACCCCTCTTTATCCAGCTTCAAATAATGTTTGGTGCACTCCCCTGCAAGAACATCTATCTGTCTACCTTTCTACCTACCTCCTTATGTGCAAGTCATTTAAAACTTAATATCAACCCTATGGCAGGTACTAACATTATCTGTATGTTAAAACAAGGACACTGAGGCACAAAAGGTAAAGTAAGTTGTAGAAGGTGCTTCAACTAATGAGTGGTGAAGCTTGTACTCAAAAGGGATGGTCTAGCCAAAGAGTCCAAGCCAAAGTCCTTTACCAAACCACCAAGTCGCAGGGGCATGATTGGAAAATGAGTTGATTTCCTAGCCCAAACCTCCTAATAGGCATCGTACACAGTTGCAAATTAGTGTGAATACTATTTTGTGTCCTGCTTTCCTCACTTAATGTTGAATTATATTTTCCCACATGAGCATGCAGTCTGTTACCATGATTTTAGTAGCATGGTTTCCCTTAATATGGAAATGCCCTAACTTCCTTAACCATTCTTCTATCATAGGACATTGGATCACTTTCACATTATTAGCATTTTTAATTACCATTTTGGAATTTTATAGTATAATTAATACTATAATGATTAACTTAATTCATATAACTTTTACATAATTTAGGGGTTTTATTTTTCCTATAGTCTAAAACACTTAGAAGATTTGAAAAATTTTTTTATACATGTAAAGGCTAACTGGGACTTTTTCCATCATTTCCATTTTGGCTGGGACTTCGAAGCTGAGAAGTTAGGTGACGAATACTCCTACCTTCTAGTGAGAGAGATTCCTGCTCAGTGATAACGTGACCTGCAAAAGAGGTTGCCAAAACCAGGCTCAGCTGCTCTCAGCCTATCACCTACTTTCTATTATATAACACAAGTTCAGAATACACTCGGAAGATTGGGAAGTAAATTTTGAGAATAATTGCCAGTAAGTCCTGCATTTCTCTTCCCCTCCTCTGTGCTTTCTTAGTCAACCCAGGGCCAAGTGAGGAAACACAGATCTTGGCATGCCAGGAATTTGGAAAACAAAGAGGCTGGCTTTCACCTTAGAAATTTACAGGCAACAGGTTTGCTGGAAGGAATCCAAATGGCTGACACAGAAAGAAAGGGAGCCAGTGTGGACACTACAGAGGGCAGGGAGGCTTGAGCCATCACGTGGTTTGCCTGCAAGGGCTGAGAGCCAACCAAGTAAGAGGCTAAGGGAAGAACCACCAGACACAGGCTTTTAGACAGATGTCACACACAGTCAGCCAGCCGAGCCACTGGCAAGCCAGTGAATGGTATCCTGGGTAGTTCTCCTGGGTTCTTTGAAGAACCCATAAAATACCCCAAGGCAGAAGGACCAGCAGTTAGGGATCTGCCCCCACCATAGGGCACTGAGCCCAGATTACAACTGTACCAATCAATAAGCAACTCAAGCCCCAATTTCTCCTCTCTGCCCCATATCACCAAGGAGAGGTAAAAAACAAGTGTGTGTAAGGAAGAAAAAATGGAAGAACTAAGTGGAAATATAATGAAGTATACACTTCCCTACGATGTAGGTTTTAAGGCCCCACGTCCAGAGTTCAGGGGAAAAGTTTCAAATAGAATTACATAATGAAGGCTTTATTTATTTATCTTGTTTCTTAACCTCGAACTGGACTTCTGTACACCTGAGAAAAAGTTTACCTTAAGTTTTTGTCCAAAGGCCAGAAAGAAAGATTCAACACAAAACTTAATGGGCTATTATGGAAAAAATATAAGTATTTCACAATTTCACACCTCTGTACCCAGCTCATTCAATCAACAAGTGCATAAAATTTCAAATCACATTTCAAAACATTTTTTTACCAATTTACAATATCATCAGCAATTAAGGAAAATCAGTTCCTGATACTCTTGCTAGCTTAAAAAATTCTACTTTGATACTATTATTTAATAGGTGAAATGTCACCTCAATATAATTTTATTAGCAGAATTGAACATTTTTCATTTATATATCTATTATTTATATTTACTCACTCGTTAGCTATACCACTGGCCAGTATGTCTATTAGTTATATATATATATATATATATATATATATATATATATATATATATATATATATATATATATAAAAGGCTAATATGTTAAGTGTCCATCAGACTGGTAGCTATGACATGCACTGACCACCAGGGGGCAGACGCTCAGTGCAGGAGTTGCTGTGATGCGCACTGGCCATTTACAGAGAAATGGCACCACGGACCTGGTGCCCACAAAGCAACAACTGGCTTCCCCCAAGTGGGACACAGGCTCCGCCACCACCCAGGAGCGACACCCCACCAAATTGAAGCTGATGCTGCTGAGATCCTATGGCACAAAATGCAGCCCACAGCCCAGCCCAGCCCAGCCCAGAAACGGTTGCTGTGGGCCCTGGGTAATGACATCATGTAGCAATGCCCAGCTTCCTCTCCGTAGCAACTATCCTCCTTGCAGTTTCTTCAGCCCAGGAACACAACTTGCTTTATAGCCAGGTGCAAACATTTTACACTTTAACCAAATGTCTGTGAAGCGTTTTCTATGCCTCATCTCATTTGATCCTCACAGAAGTCCTGGAGTAGGTAAATAGGAGACTCAGTGGAATCCCATCTCATTTGATCCTCACAGAAGTCCTGGAGTAGGTAGGAATCCTATTTTCTTTTCGTTAGCTGGAAAATGGAGATTTAGAAAGCTTAGAAACTTGACCAGACTGAAAAGATGTAAGAAATGGTGGACCTTCAAAATTATTTCAGGTTTTCTCACTGTGCAGAATATAGTCAAAACCTGCTACAGTTAAATATTTTACCCTTTGTTCCTCCTGCATGATCTACAATAATAATCTACTTCGTGTTGGTATTTACTGCTGTGTTGCTGACCATTACCTGAAAGAGAAGTTGGGGTGCTTTACTGGGCTGGAAAAAGTTTAGCTAAATCAGAAAGCAGGTCTAATTAAGCAAGTTTATTCTATATATATATCTATAAAAGGCTAAGTTGACTCGTGCATGAACGATACACATAAAGCTCTTGCTGGCGCCAATCGCACGCTTCTGTTTCGATCTGTCATTGTCAATCGTGAATTTGGTTGACACTTCTATTATAGAGAAAAGGCGAACAGCGATATTAAAATATTTCTTCTAATTAATTTCCTTTCAATGTACATGAAATAGTGCACTGGGCCACTAGTTTTCTTATAAATTGCATGAGGCAAAGGAAAAAGAAAACAAACAAAAAAAAAGGAATTAAAAAAAAAAGAGAGATAAACCCATTTTTCTATTTGATGCAATAACAGCCTACTGTAATATACAGTTGGCCTTTCAATATAAAATATTTTTTTTTTACATATGATAAATTTTAAATATACCTAAACTCCAACTATCAGCTTTTTAAAATTTTTGCTCCTTCAGAAACTTGGGGGGTGGGGAAATGTATTTTTTTTCTTCATTCTTTGTCATGGAATTTCTAATGTTTAAAGGTCTGACTATCTCTCCCATCTGGATTTTATTTATTTAAGGTTCCTTGCTGATAGTATGAGTTGAGTGTAAGAAATTGGCCAGGGAAACCCTGTTGTTTGTATGGATATATCACTTTCAGCAATACTCATTTTTACATTGTTTTTAAGGCACCATTGTTTTCATCCACTGGTAAGAGCTGAAGAGATTTTGATCATAACTCTTCCTTACAAAAGAAACCCAGAGTTCCTTCCCTCTGTAACCAGCAAGCTGCCTGAGCTTAGTGTTCATTTATTTCCCCTCACTGCCCCTCCCTGTTCAGATTTATACACACCATCCACTGTCAGGGATGCAAACTGCTTACAGTTTGTTAATGTCCAAGAAAGGCCATCACCTCTGAATCATTTTTTCCCCAAACATAAATCCTCGGGCCAAAAGAGAAAAGTGGTATTTTTCCATCTCCATAATTCCTGTTATTTTAAGTCTATCCTTTAACCAAAGTGGCTTTGTGTTTCTTTTTCCTTGATAACTCACAGGTTCAAATGTAAAAATTTATTATTACAAGGAACAATTATGAGGTTCAAAGCATACTGTGTGCATTCCATGCTCCTAGCTTCTGGTGCTGATGTACGGAAAGAAATACTTGTGGTTGTCCCCTCGCATGAAGTGGATGGCTTCCAACCGCTGGTGGTGAGAGGCTTAATGAATGTCTGCCTTCGTCAGACCCAACAGGGACCTCGCATCATGGGAGGTTGCCCAACTGCCATAGTGCAGGCATCTCAAAAACAAACTTCTGACCATTAACTTGTTCATCCCAGTTCCTCTTCAGCGTCAGCAATGGCAACCACCAGGAGGAGGGGGGGTGGGGGGGTGGCTGTCCCGGTTCTCCTGGTTTGAACATTACTCTAGATTATAAAATTTCAAGATTTCTTCCGCAAAACATTGACCTGGGAAAACACCACTGACCTTTTTTTTTTTTTTTTTAACACCTTTGGGTTTTTTTTGCTTCTTCAGTGCAGCATGTTCAGCATTTTAATAACCCCTATGCATAAAGTTTTTCTTATTTAATGACATAGTCAGTTTGATTGCAAAGCAAAACTAGGACATCCTGCATAAGTGCTGACCTTCCCCCTCGCGATCCCTGTGTACTTGTCTATAACTGCAGGACGTAATATTTCTGTGCTCCTGTGGCACAGTGATACTTTTGTTATAGAAACAAGAAATTGTATTTTAGTCATGCGTCCATGTGTCATGTGTCCAGGTTTGTCTCCCTTGGGATGCTGAGAGTTTTTGGAGGACAAGAATTTATCCTATTGATCTACAATGTCCAAGACATGGTGGGTACAGTGGGCCCCCCCTTATCTGTGGAGCATATGTACCAAGAGCCCCAGTGGATAGTCCTGAACCCTATAGATACTGTTTTCTTCCTACACATACATACCTGTAATAAAGTTTAATCCATAAATTGGGCATAGTAAGAGATTAACAATAATAATAAAACAAAAATAATAAAAATTATAACAATATACTGTGATAACATTGATATGAATGTGGTATTAAATAAAATAAGGTATTTGAACACAAGCACTGTGACACTATGATAGTCAACCTGATAACTAAGGCGGCTACTAAGTGACCGATGGGGGTGATGTATGCAGCGTGGAGACGCTGGACAAAGGGATGATTCACATCCCACGGATGTAGGACCAGGACGGCACAAGGTTTCCTCACACTACTCAGAATGGTGTACAATTTAAAACTTATGATTGGTTCCTTTCTGGAATTTTTCATTTAATGTTTTCTGGCTGCTGTTGGCTACAGGTAATTGAAACTGTGGAAAGCAAAATCTGAGAATACAGGGACTACTGTGCTCAACGATAATACTTGTGTAAATGAATTATTTCTGATCTATTATACTTTGAACACCTCCAGGTTTCAGATGACCATGTGTTAAAATAAGAAACGGGCTCTAGGATATTCAAGCTACACCGGAGACTATCTATCTGACTGAACAAGTTATTTTAGCACTCTAGCTTGGTTTTCTCTCTCCAAGATGAAAAAAAATAGTTAGGTTAATTAACCTTTCATATTCCTCACTGACCTAAGATGCTATAAGCCAAATGAGTCTCTACCTCTCTAATGGTTGTTACAAAAATTAGCTCACTAGTAAATATAAATTTTCGCATGCTTGAACTTTTCCCATTGTACTTGCGCCTATGACTCATGTACAACTGAGAAGAAATGTGAAAATAGTGGGTGATGTCAGCGTAACCACTTGGGGCTTTAAATGATTTTTCTCACTTAGTTGTTAAGTGGTTAGAAGTGGGACAACTTTCCTTTGGACTCAGGGAGACATTGACCAGAGGACCTTAAGTGTTGGAAGTGGCATCAGCACACAGTGGACTTAGTTGGGATCACACAGGTGGTGGCAAGAGTAATGAAGGGGGGAGAGAGGTGGGGGTTCACAAAGGGCATGGACCATCACGTCTCCATCCGTGGAGCGAGCAGCTTCGTGTCTGAGCAGCTGACTGTTAGAGTTCTGAACAGGAACTGCTTTATGGCTGTTTGAAGGAGACTTTAAGTACAGCCGTGACCAATGGCTGAGAAGTGGCTGCTCATTCTCAATGTTGGTTATGCAGGAGAAATTGGCTTGGCAGAGAGGGTTCCATTTCAAGATCATTTGCCAAAGCGGGGGGGAAGCAGTTTGATAGCAAAACAGGAAACTTCAAGAGACCATGAAATCTGCTTTTCTCAGAGTTGACAACAGCTAACATATTTTTCTGTCTGGTACGCTATCTGAAAGCAGTTTAGTGTCCCAGTTAACCTCTTACAGGCTCTTATAGGGAACGTCTGATTCCAGTCTAATGTTTTGTATGTTTCTCTTCCAGGTATGCACATAGGAGTATATGCAGAGGTGGGTAAAAGTAGGTTTATAGTTGTGAGCATGCAAAACCGAGTTTATTCTTGTACTAGAGGACCAGTGCATAAAAATTCATGCACTGGAGGGAGGTTCCCTCAGCCGGGCCTGCCCCCTCTCACAGTCCAGGAGCCCTCAGGGGCGGGAGGCGACCCAGCGATCAGGGGAAGGTGATGCCCCATCATACCTCTGCTGCTGTCACTGCCAGCAGCGCAAGCCTCGGCTGGCCCTGGTTACCTGAGCCTCAGGCAGCCCTGGGCGGCTGGGCAGCTGCCATCCGAGGCTTGCCTGCGCCTCAGGCCAGCCCTAGGCAGCTGGGGGGCTGAGGGGACTGGGGGCAGGCACAAGGAGCCTGCCACCCCAGTGGGGCTGAGGGGACTGGGCACTGCCATCTTGTGGCTGTGGATGCTGCCATTTTTGAGGATGTGGCAGTCAATTAGCATATTCCTTCCTTATTGGCTATGGGTGCCGCCATCTTTGAGGGCAGGGCAGTCAATTAGAATATTCCCTCCTTATTGGCTGTGGGCACCACCATCTTTGCGACAGCATGAGGGTCAATTAGCATATTCCCTCTTTATTAGATAGGATTATTATTTGTTAATTATTGTATTATTTTTCATAGGAACAACTGCAAACCTACATTTTTGCCCACCCCTGCATTGTACACATAACTGATATGTTTTTTAAGCCTCCCCTTTACAGTAATGATTTCCCATCCTGCTGTAGGCCAAGCTGACAGAGATTAGAGGGACGTCAGTGTGGGTCCCTTCAGGCCCCAGGTTAGGGCTTGCCATGAGACAAAGACTCAAAAGATGCAACTTTTGGAATCACATTTGCAAAGGCTTCTCTGCTGTCCGAATTCCTGGCTAAAACTCCCTGACCAAGCACTCTACAGTGTACCTGAACCCGGGCAGCAGGCTGGGGCGTTTTCACTGAGGGCCACGGCAGAGCTAGCCTGTGTCCTGCGAAGAACTGGTCACTTCGAATGGTCCAGAGTGACGGCAACCCCTTCAGCTATGTGTCACCTGCTTCCCAGCTGGCTTGCTTTCTATCAAAAGAAAGCATTTTGATTCCATGCAAATTGAAACCCCAACCCCCCAATTCCAGGGTTACCGGAAAGAGTCCCTCAGACAGTTGGGACAGACCTTCTAATGCCTGTGCGGCCCATTGTACTTCAACGCAGACCAGTTATATGGGGTGCCCTTTGGTCCCTGACCAGACCGTTAAACTGGTGCCTTGGCAGGAGCCGTTGGTGCTTCTCTGAAGATTCCTGGATCCAGACCTCTGTGGTCTTAAAACAAACAGAGTAAATATTTTCCTTGCAGCTTCCATCCCAGGTCTAAATATTTCCAAGCATGTCAAACTCACTTTCCTCCACCACTCTCAACAGGGTTCCTGTAGACTCCGGCTGCCAGGGAACCGGGTGAACTTGTCTTGGGAGGGGCTCTCTCCCAAGGGCGGGTGGGGCGGGAGCTGCCGCCAGGGCTGAATGCCATGCAGCTGTGCAGCTCTGCTTGGCCACGGGCGCTTGTGCAGGAGCAGGTGTGCTATCTGCTGGTTCCACACACACTGTCTACGGATGCTCTGTCCCTAATGTCCGCTCCCTGAGCCTCAAGATCCGCCGTTTCCCTTTTCCTGATTTTCAGAAATGTACCAAGCACCTGACCCCTAATTTCCATCTTAGTGCCCGCTTCCGAGGGAACCCAACCTGACCACATAGGCTCCCATTTTGGGGGAAGTCATTTCTGTGTCTGATGCAATCAATCCATCAGTCAGTCAAGTATTTGATAAATGGTTGCAATGTATGAAGCAGTATCCATAGGAAAATCAGAAGAGACTCCCTGCACCTATCTTGGCAAAAGTTCAGAGTCTAGTTGGGGAGATAACATACGTATATGCAAAGATAACCTGTAATATTAGGTAATAAGTGATCACTGTCAGAAGATTACATAACATGGGGATTAATCAGAAGGGAAGACCGACTTTAGGATAAAATAGCAGCTGGCTGGTTAGTGCTCAGCCCCGTTAGGGTAATCCACCATCGCCTGCAGGCTATCCTCTGTATGAGCAACTGCTCCTGGGTAAAGAGCCTTCACCTTACAAATGAGCTTCATTCCAAAGAGCCTCTGTGCCTCTTCAGGCCTCACGACGAAGCTGTCACTCAGTTCATCACGGCGACAAGTGAAAAACGTATTTCCATAAATACTTTTGCTGTGAGATTTGCCCTACTTGGCGCCATTCTTCCCGGTTGCTTGGGTTCCCAGAGCTTCTCAGCTTTCCCCATCCAAGTTGCAAGGCATTGGCATCTGGGGAAGGCGCCCTGCCCTGCATCTTGCTGGGCTGGTGTGCAGGCTCAGTCCTGCCAACTCGAATCTCCAAAGCTGAGCCTTGCTCTTGTCCTTATCTGTCTTCTTCGTGCAGAGGTTGCCTCAATTGACCTTGCTTTTTCCTGGCACTCTTGCTATCTCCATTTCTCCTTCTCACTTCTTCTCTCCACCTGCTCCCCCAGGTTCCGTGGTTCTCTGTGTGCTCCCAGCTTCTGTCTAAAACTGGCAGGACTGTCTCTGTCTTTGTACAGACTCATGTCCAAGATGCAGGCCAAGAACACAGTTACTTATTTACTGTGTGACCTCGTGCGATTTACTGAATATTGCTCATCTTACAGCATTCTCCTTTATAAAATGAGGATATTAACCTCTACCTCTGATAGATGGTAATGATAATGATTAATGAACTGGCTTGGAAACAAGTTTCCTGGGAAGTAGTAAAAACAAAACACAAACACAAAATCCTAGCAAGAGTCATTATAATTGATCAAATGCTTACTTTATGCCAGGGACCATGCAAAGCACTTTATCAAAATATATAACCTTGCAGTAGAAAGTCCAAGGAATGAAAAGACAAGAAGTTGGGCCAGTTGGTACTCCAAAAGTGACTTAGCTTTTGCTTCTCTGACTTCATCCCAGATGTAATCTGGAACCACGTCCTATCCATCCTTACACAAGATCTCTCATTTTCCTCCTTTCTTTTCCACTCTAATTGCCCCCTGTCCTAGATTAAGCCTTAAGAGCTTACAACTCATTTTAGATGCCTACTTAGTTCCCCAGCCCTGTCAAGCCTGGAGCCAGGTAAAGAAAAGCTTCAGGTGGCAGTGTCTTACCTGCTAGGATGGGGGTCTTGTTACCCATCCTAAGTGAGCAAGAGCTAAAGTGCTGTGCTAGAGCGAGGCCACTGTCAGAGCCACGATAAAAAACACAACTGCTCATCTGAAGAGAACATAAAATGTAGAACATGGTCCAGACACTGAACCAAAACACAGTGCCCAAACAAGGAGGACAAAAGAACGAATGATATCGACACACAGAGGAAAAAGTGTAAGTTGGAACGATTAAAAAATAGTGACAGTTATATAACTTTCTAAAAGTTATTCTTTAGCTGAGATAATTCACGATTTCAAAAACTGTACAATTCAGTGACTTTTAGTATATTCACCAAGTTGTGAAGCCATCGTCACCATCTAATTCCCAAACGGCTCATCACCACAAACGGAAGCCCCGTACTCAGTAGCAGTAATTCCCCACTTGCCCCTCACCCCAGCTCCTGGCAACACTAACCTGCTTCCTGTCTCCACGGTTTTGCCTATTCTGAACTGGCTTGAAGTAAGAGTTTCAATGTGCTTCAACCTCTGGTTGGCATTGTTCTACTGGCTGTATTTAAACAGACTGAAATATAGTACAGGCAATCCTGTATACTGTCACTAATGAATTCTCTTCATGTGTGACACTGATTTGCTATTCCCCTCCACCAAGATTTTAGCCTCCTCCTCTTTCTTTGACCCTTCTCTCAGACAACTGTCTCTGTAGTAGAGTTTAAACCCTTCACTGAAAAATCCGTCAACCTAGATTCTATCCTCTCTTCCTTACCTCCACATTTTTGTTCATATGTAGCCTTTGTAATTTTTAAGAAATAGTTTATAATTGATTTCAGAGAGAAAAAGAGAGGGAGAGATAGAATCGTCAATGATGAGAGAGAATCATCAATTGGCTGCCTCCTGCATGCCCCCCATTGGAGATTGAGCCCACAACCCAGGCATGTGCCCTGACCGAGAATCAAACCTCTACCTGATGGTTCATAGAGCAATGCTCAACCATTGAGCTACACCGGCCGGGCCTGAGTACTTTTAAGGGTTAAGGTTAAGATTTCAACATATGAGGGGACATAATACAGCCCACAAATCATGTGATGGAATTTTGACCAATAAAATAAGGACACGAATGCCACTCTTCAGGTCAATTCTATAGACACCTTGCATATACAGTCCTCTACTCCCTTTGCCCCTTCCAGTAGGTGGGAATAGAGACCACCCCCAGGGCAACCTTGAAAGCCATGTGTTGAAAACCAATGGTTTATAAGGTAGAAGAAACCTGGGTCCCTGAGTCATGAATTAGAGAAGAGCCACTCCACCTGAATGCCCACATAGAAATGTGATGTGAACAAGAAATAAGCTGTTATTGTAATAGGCGCTGCCAGCACTATCGTAGCTAAAATAGCCATTCAATGAGGATTCAGAGAAACAGAGATATGTTTGCTTTACCTCATTTAAGCAGCTAACCCTAAGCGCCTACTCAGTGCTCAGAGCCCTGTCAGGTGCTGTGGGACACAAAGCAAGGGAAAGCGGGGTGCTTGCCCACAGCGTGGCCACTAAGGCACAGCACATGACAACACATGGAAGGCTGACATGTCGAGACATCCCTCCAAGTTAAAGCATGAAAAAGGGTTTATTCAGGGGAGGCTAGTAGAGTCAGAAAGGCTTTGTTTGATGAGTTGGACGTGGAGCTTGGCTTGAAGCCCGGGAGAAATGTAGATTCGTGAAGGCCATCCCAGGAAGGAGGTGATCATGCAGGAAACCAAATGTGAAAGAAAGCCAGGCAGGAGTGAGAACTGGTGAGAGTCCTGCCCAACAGAAGCAGGGAATCCGCTGGGGGGCGGGGGTGCTGGGGAATGAAGGGAAGCACTAAGCCCAGGCCAGACGCAGCAGAGCCTGGGCAGCCAGGTAATTCTTTCAAGCTGGTTTACTTGAGGCCAAGAGTCCAGCCTCCAACTTGATTGGGGAGATTCTTCAGAATAGTCTCCTTGGGTTTTTTCTTCAAACACCTGCCTTTTGCCTGTTGTTTTGCCCTCTACCACTTACTTCTAGAGCTTGTGAACAGATCTTAGGATAGAACAATAAAGCGCGCGCGCGCGCGCGCGCGCACACACACACACACACACACACACACACACACACACACACGGTTTATGATCTCACTTTTCTTTTGTTTTCATTCTATCAAGTTGTAGGTCTTATTCCTAACCCTAATTCTCTCTTGGGTTACTATTTTTCACAAAACTTCAGCTAATTATAAAAAATTTCCCCCTTTCCTCATTATAATGTAAACGGGACTTTGCATTCTCAAATAAAATATCATCATCATCATCCCTCTTTTAATCCCTTGCTTCCATCTGTGTCTGCTTTAATGTAATTCTCTATTTCAGCATCTCTTTCTCTTGGCCATTTGTTACGAGACTCCAGCCAGCGTTTCCTGCAGCACTCAATAATGCCCCAGTAATAGTTTTTCCATTGAAAAAAATACCACCACAAGTGCAATATTTCCAATGGAAATACCACAAGAACAGTGTTTCCACTGGGCGCACCGCAAGGGGAGTGCTCCTGTGGCATCTAAACTCTGGGCTGAACTCACAATGTGCATCTTAGACTCATTAGAACTGGAGCCCCAGCTTTCTGGAAGGCCCTGCCACGGGGATGGAATTTTTATTTGTCATTTTAAAAAATACAATAACAATAAAAATTGGATGATGCCAAGGCAATTTTGCACTTGCTTTTGTGAGTAAAATATAAATAGATTTAGCAAGTAAAAGAATGAGGAAAAACTTCATAAAAATGTACAGAGAGGCTTACCAGCTGGAAAAGCAAGGGTGTGTGTGTGTGTGTGTGTGTGTGTGTGATAACATTTAAGGCAGCTCAGCAGCTGGGAGAGCAGCAACCTGTAAAAACACTTAACATTTACAGTCACTCAGTGGCTGGAAAACCAACTTCTCATAAAATCGATTTAACATTCTGGTCGCTGTCGGAGACATTTAATGCATGCATGTTTATATATCTGTGTTTGTACTGTAGCCCCGGGGGTCTCAGTGGGTTTTCACAGTCATCCACTGGAGGAGAATGTTTGAAACCGTTGAGGGTATAGAATGTTTTTGCACCACTGACAATGACAATGGTCACCGACACATACAGACTGCCTTTAGCCGTGTTAGTGAGTGAACCTAGAGTCTGACTCAGGGCAGTCTCTTTAACGTCTGTGTTTGTAACATCTCGCTGGTCTGTAGTGCCCTACTTTGGAAAGTCACTTCTTAAAATTTCCAGTTGGAATTCGTCTCTTATTTTCCAGGAGTTTAAGCTTCTTAAATCCTGATCTGCCTGTAGTTTGGCAAACAAAGCTATCTGTCAGGACAGTCCAATTTTTTTCCCATTTCCCTTGTTATGTCTTAAATCAGTTCAGTGAAACAGGGTAACATTTTGCTCTTTTTTTTCTTTCAGGTTCCCCCCCACCTCATTAGTTATACAAAATGAACTTGACTACCAGCTGGTTAAGGGGAATCCCCCCTTTTCTAATTGGGGAATGGACTGAAGCAATTTTTTTAAAAGTAAGTAGAATTTTTTAAAGACTTTTTAAAAAAGTTTAAAAAATTAAATTTTTTTCCTTCAAACTTCTGAAGTCAATAATGCTGCAGCAAATTATAGCAAAGAGATGCTAAGATTCTAAAACATGGTCCATCATTTTGTAGCTATATGACTTGGAAGCTTCAAGCTGCTATTTGTAAAATACAGATCATTGTTCTTGCTTTAATCATCTCTCCTGACAGTTGTGAGGCTCAAACAATGTCACCTGTGTTTAGATGATGCCCAAGCACTAGACATAAAATATCATTATAACACTTAGTGAGAAAAGGGTGTCTCATGACAACTTTAGCGCATTAGAAATGAAGCTTGGTCAACATTACAACAACGTCTATGTTGCTAGGCTCCCATCCCTTTGGAAGGTGAAAGAGAAACTAGAAAACCAAGACACAGGTCATACAAATGATCCTGAGACTGTCCATCTGAATCCCCCCCCCTCCTCCTCCTCCTCTTTTATTCCAAGAACAGACTCTACACAGAAACACTGGCTGCAGCCACCTCTTTCCCAAAAGTCATGCTCATGGTCTGGACCCCAAATGGCATAACTAAGACTCACAGTCTTAGCTGAGGTTCCCCTCTCCCCAAAATAAATAGTCACTCCTTAACCAACAGAAATAGAGAGGAAGTGGCATCTCAGTTCTTAGAGTTCCCTGAATTTGTAGGCTACTGACTTGACCTGGTCACAGACAAATATGGAAAACTAACCAGCATTTAAAATAGAATCTTCTATCTATATAAAAACCTAAGCAACTA
Source organism: Corynorhinus townsendii (assembly GCA_026230045.1). Classification (NCBI taxonomy): domain Eukaryota; kingdom Metazoa; phylum Chordata; class Mammalia; order Chiroptera; family Vespertilionidae; genus Corynorhinus; species Corynorhinus townsendii. Next base: position 6,862,801 of record JAPDVU010000009.1, read on the forward strand.
TTCAACTGTTCGACCGGTAGCTACGATGTGCAATGACCACCAGGGGGCAGACACTCAATGCACAGGCATGGAAACATGGGACACACTGATGAATCTCAGAGGGACGGAGGGTAAGGGGGAAAGCAGGAAGAGATTAACCAAAGATCTTATATGCAGACTAGAGGTCTGGTGCATAGATTTTTGCAGGGTCCCTCAGCCTGGCCTGTGGGGATCAGTCATCTCTGACATCCCCCAAGGTGTCCCGGATTGCGAGAGTGTGCTGGCCAGGCCAGGGGACGCCACCAGTGCACGAATCCCTGCACCGGGCCTCTAGTGGACTATAAATCTGGGACCTCTCATACTAGCCAGGGGTGCCAAGACCTATCTCCTCTGTTACTTACTTTATAACTGAATTAGGTTCAAGCGGTACTAGAAATAAAACATGAAAATGTTGTTAAATGTTACTAGAGATCTTTCTCCATAAAAACCTCATTCACTTCTAACAGAGTGAAATAAAAGCAAGGCTTGGGGAGGGATGTTATGGAACTTACCCCTAACATTCCAAAGATGCTTACTTTGCGCTAAAGAAGAGCATCACATTTAAGACACTGATTAATAAAGGGCCAAACAACAATACGCCTTGTGGTGAGGCGGCTTTTGGATATTTCCAACTCGGTAGAAAACTGGAGGGGGGAAAAAACGTTCTTTTTAAAAGTGTAAACTAGAGAGTCGTGAGCTCACACCACAAAAAGTCTCCACCAATGCCGGGGCTCCCGGTCACCAGGCAAGGTTTTCCACGGGGCTCAAACCGCTGTCCTTTCCTCCCTCCCTGCAGATACCCAAATAGTGCAGGCTAACCACAGACCCCAGGGCTGCGCAGTCATCCTTCCTGTGCGTAAATGGCAAGGCCTCTGATAATAAAGAGACTTCCAACGTCCGAAAGTTGTAAACAAGATAAACCATGAGCTATTATGGAAGAATCAGCAGAAGAGGGTGGGAATGGGGTAGTCCATAGTCCAACTGGCCCTGGTTCTTCCCCACTCTACGGTTGTTAACACCGCTGAGCTTCTCTGAGACATGCATACACACTGGTGATGGGGTATTACCCTGAGGAAGGCTCCCTAAATATAGGCATTATCACATGGTATAATCTTGTAGGGAGTAAATTTAAAAGGTAGAGAAATGTGGGATATGGTGAAATCCTCTTACTGATATTTCTGTGACTTAAGGGGAAATAAAACTCTCATTATGGGCCGGGGCCGGACAATCAATAATTTGCTGATGAATGATAATTGGTTTGATAGTCTACATCACAAATATCGGAGATTCAAGAAAATCTAAACGGTCAGTGAGGTTTTATTGAACAAAACAAGTCATGCACCCACTTGGGTTGCACTTACTTTAGAAAGTTTTATTGCTGGCCAAGAAGTTCTAAATCAGAGATAAAAGTGCACAGATGAAAGGAACGGGCAGCGTAAGAGTATACGAGGGTAAGAAACAGCAAAAGGCTCCAGGAAAGACATAGTTGGATCTCAAAGGGAAAAAAAAATGAAAGAGGAGGGCAGGGAGAGTAGAGGAGAAACTTCTGGAAAAAGAGACTCTCTTGGCAAGATGAATGGAAAATAAAACTGCAGAATGAAAGACTGCTTAAAAGAGCAGCTCCTAATCTGCTGCCAACACAGGCTAATTTGTATTTCTGGAACCAGCAGAAAGGATGTCAGCTGAAACCCATGTTAGAGTCACCTTGCAGCAAATGTTCCACCACACATGTGCAGTCTGGAGGGGTGGCATGAATCCGGGTTTCAGAGTGAAAGATGACTTCCGGAACTCCCAGCACCCCATCCCCAAGCTCGCACTTCAGTACACATGCTCTTTCATGCTAGTGGCACGTGGGAACTAGAGAGAATGAGGGCTGGGCTGTCAATTGAGATCTAAATGTGGCTCCCAGGCCAGAGAAAGAGCACCCATCCCACCATAAATGCTTCTTTAATGAGGTACGAAGGCCTAAGCTTGACACCAAGAAAAAGACTCGCCTGGAGAGTTCTAAGAATTGAAAGAGAGGTGAACCAGGGCTGTGCTCACTCCAGAATAACATTCTCATCCTTTCATTCGTTTGGGTTAGTGTGAAGTCTGTAGCTTTTGCTGTTCGTTTTCCACATTGCTTTACATGTCATTATGGTGGCCGTGACCTTGTAGACCCCTAGAAAGGAACTTTCCCTTCAGTCTTTCCTTCCTCCTTCCCTTTCTTTCCCCAGCCCTTCACTACAGCCTGCAGGGAAATGCAGCTGCAAGTACAGACAAGGACAGCCTAGTGCCATTTTCACAAAGTGGACACACTCTGTAAATCCAACCTGCTCTCAGACCACAAAGTAGAAAGTTACTAACAGAGTGGAAGCTCTGAAAGTCTCCAAGTTACTACCAAAGATAAACATTGTTATAACTTATAACAACATAGATTCAATTTGCCTATATTGGGACTTAATTATGTAATTAGAATCAGTCTATTAATTTTTTGTGTGTTTGGCTATTTTTGCTTAGCATTATGTTTGTTAATTACAATTAATTAACAATAAATTATTAATTCTCCTTCCTTCTCCATTGTATGGGTGAAGCACAACTTTATAGACTCTTTAATTAGTAGAAATTACCATACATGTCTTTTGGTGAATATGTGTATGTACATCTTTCAGGTGTACACCGAGAGAAGAGGAATTGCTGAGTTGTAAGATAGGGTTTCTCTCAGCTTTAATAACTATTTGGATAGCCTCTCTGTCCAGTTTAGGCTCAAATCTTCTGACAACTTTTCTTTTTTATTGATTTCAGAGAGGAAGGGAGAGGGAGAGAGAGATGGAAACATCAGAGAGGAGAGAGAATCATTGATTGGCTGCCTCCTACACACCCACACTGGGGATCAAGCCCAAAACTGGGGCATGTGCCCTGACTGGGAATTGAACTATGACCTCCTGGTTCATAGGTCGATGCTCAACCTCTGAGCCATGCCAGCTGGGCTTGATGACTTTTGTATTTGCTTTCTGCCTTTAAGTATTTTAATGCTTTATTTTGAATTAACAGGATTCTTAATATAATGTAGATCAATTATCCATTGTTACTGTATTATGGATAATTATCTTTTTTATTTAAGAAATCTTTATCTATTTGAAGGTCATGAAAACATCCCCCTCTACCTTCACCTAGAAGCTTTACTTAATTTTACATTTGGATCTACTCCAAGCAAAAATCTTGCTTATCTATTTCTCCAAATCAGGATAACAGATTTCTCACCTGAGCAAGCAGTTCACTTATCAAAAATCAGTTTACTTATCTAGACTCATTTCAAGACTCTCTCCTGAACCAATCCTAAAATACTATGCCATGAATTTTTAAGTCTTAACTAGTTCCTACCCTTGAAAGATCTAATTTTAACCATTTAGATTCCAATCTTAAAGCCCTGAATACCATTCTCTGACTTGTGCCAAACATAGATCTAATATACGTAGTGTCCTTAATCAACAGGTTTTTGGTTGGTCTTTTCAGGGGTTGACAGAAGACAGAGTAAAGATGTCTTTAGCTCTTTAGACATACCACACTGACTCAGCTCCATCTATTGAAAAGACCGCCCTTTGTATCAGGTAACTATATACATGTGTTCTTTTTTCATGCTTACTATTTGTCTGTCCCATTTGTCTATTACATGCCAGTACCACACTTGTGTGAACACTGCAGCATTATAACAAGTCTTCATACCTGGGATTCTGACTCCCCCAACTTGGTTGTTCTTTGGGACTTTCTTGGCTACTTTCTGCCCTTTGCATTTCCAAGTAAGTTCTGAAACCAGCTTGCCAGGTTCCAGAAAGTATCTTCAGGCATTGCACTTGATCTATTGATCAATATGGGATGAGTTATAATCTGTAAACAATTTGATCTCCTAAGAACACATATATGTATCTGTCTTATTTCTCTCACTAATGTTTTCCCGTTTTCTGTGTAGACAGTTTGTACATTTATCATTGGATTTATTCCTAAGTATTTTGTATGTTTCAATTCAACTATAAATGGTATCTTTTTAATTCTATTTTCTATTTGTTTATTGTATCCAGAGATCTTGCCAAAATTGCTTATTAAGGCAAATTCGTTATCTATGCAGTCTTTTGGATTGTCTACTTATGCAATCATGACGTTTGTGAGTAAAAATCACTTTATATATTTTTAAATCTGTAAATACTTTTTTCTGACAAAGTGGTATTTTCTCTTACTGCAATATCTCTGGTCAATGTGTTTTGGGTGCTCTTTTGTGGAACTGACAGATTGCAGAAGCAATATTTATTTAGCTCATTTGAATTTCCATAGTTAATAAACCCTGGGATTGGAAGCAGAAGCTCTGAATTCAAGTCTCCTATATCAAAATTTTTGAAAGAGCAAAATTCTGACTTGCATAATAAAAATATACAATAAACATGTAAACTTTTATTTAACGTATTAATGAGGAGACCTATATATGATGTTAAAACCAGTTCAAAGAAAAATCTGAAAACAGATACAAATACAGACAATCAAGAATGCTACAATAAACTTGCTAAAAGATGCAAAATGAGTCAAGGTCCACCAGGAATCAAATGTAATATTTGAGCCATCTATTCCACAGGGTAGAAATCAATTACAAATCCACCAGACTAAATGTATGTGCATCTGTACACACGAGAATTATTTGTATTCCTCTCAGTCTTCTATAACTTAGAGTTGTAAACTGGCTCAGTCAATAAAAGGCTCAGGTTCCCATATAAACAACACCCAACATTCCAGTGAAAGGACACCCAAATAAGCAAGTGTCCATTTCAACACCCTTTTTGTTTTTCCTGACAAATCGAAAGAATACGTGATTTGGGCATGTGAATTAACAACCTCAACTTCCAGCTTTTCCACTACGTGATGACGGTTATGAATACATTTGAAAACTAGAAATCTATAAGTTTATATTTATTTAAATCTACCATAACACTTTTCCTGATCATGAAATACTTATTTTAAGAGGTGCCAATTCAAATTAATTGCAGTCCTCCATTACGCTGCCACACATCGCATTTCTTCATTACAGCTTTCTTGCTTCCACTATAATTCTGCATTCCCTGGATCTGGGATTGATTTTTGCATTGTTTCCAGTATTTAATTGCGCTGGAACTTCATAATAACTGTAAAAGGGTCAGAGAGTGTGATCCTAAGAGAAATCATACAAATTCCTTCACTGTGAGTGTGCTTACAGGCCAGAGGAGCAGCCCCATCTGAATTTCATGCATTTGCAAAATGATTGGATATGGGTCAGAGGCTGTAAATCTTAACAGAATCCCTCACCCACACATACACACACACACACACACACACACACACACACACACACACACACACACACACACACACACCACGGCCAAGTAATGGATCAGGAAGAAGGCTGCCAGAGGGAAGAGAATGCTGGTATGCAAAAGCTGAATGTGGGACAATGCTTCTCATACTGGCTACATGTTAGAATAACTTGGAAGACTTTGTGAAAGGATTAGCCCATTTCCAAATCAGTTGCTCTGCTCTGGCATTAATTTTTAAAAGCTCCCAGTGAACTGTAGAGTGCTCCTGGCCCACCCCTGCCTCCTAGGCTCTTGTGCAGGTGAAATGGGGACCCTCATGCCCCTCCCACAATGGCTCCGCTGTCCTCCCTCTAGGTCTGCACAACTAGGGAGAGTTTCTCAGGACTCTCTCCAATCTTTGGATGAGCATCTATTAGAGTCCATGGAGAAGAGACCACCAGTGGGTATAAACTGTTCCTATACTGGAGCCTCCAGGGCCTCCACACTCTCCCCAGCCCACACTGGCCTCCCCCAGTGCATGAAGAATTCTAGATGAATTCTTCCTACCTGTGCTTCTGGCCATGTTTGCCCCAGGTAAACAAGTCTTCGAATTTCTTCTTTCTTTGCAGCTGCTCATCTGTTCTTAGTGCTCTGTAACCTCTCAGAGTTCCATTGCATCTCTATAGTTGATATTTCTGCCTCTACCTCCTTTCTAGATTAAACATACTTCTCGAGAATAGGGACATTTATAATTTAACCTTATCTTCTCAAAACCTACCATGGTACTTAGAGTAGAAATGGAGCAGAATCTTTTCCTTTCTGAACAAAATAACTTCTCCAACTCCACCAATATTTCTGGTGCAACTACCCTGTGTGTGGGACCCAATTCTATCCAACCCCGTCTCTTAAGTTCCCCGAGTTTCTTAATCCACCCCAGCACCAGTCTGGCAGTGCTAGAGCTTGGCAGAGGAGTTGTTGCCTATATCCTATCCTAGGATCTTCTTTCTTCTCCATTTTCTCAGGATCTGGATGTTTCTGAAGCTCTGGGTTCATTCTGACAGACATCCCATCATGCCCCTAGTCACTTTAGCACCCTGCCCCATGCTTAGAAGCCCCCTTATTCTCAACATCCACCCTGGTAGTAGGTTCATGATCCATGAGAAGCTTTGGCCTCTTTGGCTCCCCCATCCGCTAAACCATCATAACTCTATAGCCATTTTCCTGTGATCATGGGACTTTCCTGTTCACCACACTCTCCCTTCCCCATGACTGGGTTCTCTGCACCTCCCAGACTGCCACATGGCTGGCACCACAAAGAGCCAATCCTGGCCATAATGCTTGTTCAACCACCCTTAGCAGCCAATGTGAATAACCACATCCACTGTACCTGCCATCAAACCAACTTTTCCTAATTTAAAATTTGTTTTAACGTTCAAGAGCCTCTGCCTTTCCTAACTTTCCATAGAAAATCCTGAGTATTGCCAGATAAATCTGCCTTAGCCATAAATTACAATTAGCATTATCTACATAACCTTGGCTGAATGGGCATGGGTAGGCAACTCGAACCATGTTGGTTTCACATCCGGATTTGCTCTGGGATTTTGGGCAGCTTTGCTTGCATTTGCAATCTGCTTGTACTCTACCTTTCCAAGTTTGAGCGGTGTCAAACTGTGGTCACGGTTACTGACTAGTCTATGTGGGTGGTAATCAGGCTTCCTGTGGAAGTAGTTCTCCAGCCCTCAGTCTGGGAAATGAATTTTCCACATCGATTATTCATCTTGGCATTCTTAGGATGTCGTGACTCGCTAAGATTATGATTATCAAACAGCTCAGGAGCAAATAACACCTTTTAGGACTGGCTCATTTCTACCACAACATATATCTTAAGAGATGTATTGGAAATTTATTTATCACCTATTTCAGAAATACCTGCAAAGAAATAACCAATGTTTCAAATGCATGGGAATAGGACTGTTTCTTTCGTTTATTATTCTCTCCCGATTCCACACAACCTAGTTGCTGATTAGTGGTGTTCTAGCCATTTAAGATGTTATCCTTATTTGAGAGAGGAAGACCCTGCGTAAATTACATAACACTGCCTGGGACCTTGCCAGAGCCATGAGATTTCACAGCTGGAGGAGGATCTGGGTGTTTAAGACGGTGAAGTGACTTGCTCACCAAATTGATAGCAGAACAAGGACTTTTCCCAGATCTCCTGACCTACTTACCTTCATGCAATTTCTTTGTGTGTCCATTCATTTTTTAAAACAAATATTTACTGAGCTCTACTTCATGATGGGCACCCTTTCAGCCACTGGTATGAAATGAAGAGCAAGACAGTTGAAGGCTGTGCTCTTAAGGCATGTGCATCCTAGTTCATTCAGATCAATGTGTAACATTAGTTCCTCCATTCAATCACAAGGGAAGCATAGAGGAGCACAAAGAGGTGGATGAAGTCTTAGGACTTAGAGCACAGACCAGGATCCAATCCCAGAACGGTTGCCTCTTGTTGCCATACACTGGTCCCCTTTTAATGTAGCCTCTGAAGACCATATGAAACAACCCAGCATTCCTTGAACCCTCACTCCTGATTAGGAACTTATTCAGGACATGAACTACCTTACCCAGACCCAAATAATCATGCAGAATAGACAAGAGCATCTCCTCCCAGGATGCAGGTGCTTTTAGAGTGGGGGACAGTTTTGCCTCCAAGAAGACTTTGAGTAATGTCTGGAGACATTGTGGTTGGCACAACTGGAGAGGAATGCTACTGGCATATAATGAGGGGAGACCAGGGATGCTGCTAACAATCCTACAATACACAGGACAGCCCCCCTTGCCAACAACAAAGAATGATGTGGACCCAAATGTCAATCGTATCCAGGTTGAAAAACTCTGGGCTAGAGCTCTAGTAGCCTTGCCCAAAAGCACCTGTCCCTTCAGATGCATGCAGAATGAACTTCTTTAGATAGAACCAAACTCAAGTCCTTTAGAGGATCCCTGATCACCTTGGTTATTCCAGCTTCATCCTGCATGAGGAGTTGCACTATGCCATTCCACTCACATGTATGCTCATAAAATAAAGAACCCAAATCATCAACATAGGGTTGATGTACCACTGAACTTCATTGGTGATCCTCAAAAACACATGTTAACATTAGCTATATTTTCTATTACACTTCATGATAAATAATGAGTTCAAATGCCTATCAAGATAAAAGAAAGGTAATTTCACCCATAAACCTGGAAAAGAATACCATAAGAAACTAAAAATGACAAAATGGCAAATTCCCTCTGCAAAAATACAGCAACCTCATTTTGGAATAGAACTTGATCAACCCAAATTCTGCACTAAATCAATCCATAAAGATGTGACAGACTAAGGTATTTGCTCTAAATATCACCAGGTCAGCTGTTTCACTACTTAAAAGCTGTATTCCCTATTTGCCAGAAACAGAGTTATTCTTCTAAAACAACTGCTGAGGCAGTAAGTAATTGTCACACACACAGCTCACACAACAAAAAGTCTGGTATGCGTCATCGTAAGTAACCGATCCTTATTCAATTCCCTCTATCTGCTACTTCATGGTCTTCAAAAGGAAGACGCAACCTTGAGAGGCAGGCATTATTTTCTCCAGGTTAAAGGTGTGTGTGTGTGTGTGTGTGTGTGTGTGTGTGTGTGTGTGTTAACTTCAGGCTTAAACAAGTGAACTACTATGGCCAAGGTTATACCCAAGGAAAACCAAACCCAGCTAGACCTACTTCTACTCCCCACTCCTTCCACTGCCCTTTCTCCAGAAACTTCACCTGTGGGTAGTCTTATCTGCTGCCATCAGTATTTCCCAGAAGCATTCCAGTCTGCTCACTTTTCCAACTCTTCAGGTTGCTCTGACATATACCAGGCCTGCTAAGAGTCTGCAGGCTGAAGTAGAATAGAAAAATAAAGACTTACCAGGGTCAAATGCCTCTTTAAGGTAAGTCATATTAACTCACCTGGCATGGCTTAGTTTTGTGTTGTCCACCTTCTTCAGAGTGGATGGCACCATCGGATTGGGCACAACTGGCTGGACCAGTTCTACCCAGCCGGTGACCTAGAATTGCCTTTGATCAGAAGTGAACGCGGTTTGTGGAACTGACTAGCTTCCGATGCCAAAAAAACAAATACAGTGATTTTTTTGGAGCTAGACAAACACTGGGAACGCTTACTAGCAACCACAAAGTTAGTGTATTTGATCTCCCATGCTTGACGTCAAGACAAGGTTTTTAAATATCCTAGTATTTGGCTGGCTCTCAATTTAGCATTTGAGATGTTTATAGATATTGTAGTTAATAATATTGACACATACAAGCAAATGGAGGTCACTTACAGAAGGAAAACGTGTGATTTTAAATAACAAACTAGTATGGAGAACAGTAGTCCTCAACTCTTACACTCAGTGAAAACCTCTCAGACAGTAAGGGGGTTATAAAATGCAAATACCTGAGCGCCTCCCCCCTACCAATACCTCCCCCCCCACCCTCGCCCAAGGCCAACTGAGTCAGAATCCCCAGGGCATGATGGGAGTAGTTTGTTTTCAAATCTCAGGGGTTGATTACAATGGATAGCGAGTGCTGAAAATAATGGCATAGGAGAGGATCTGAGACAAGTAGCTCTGCAGACCTCAGTTCTGAGGTTACCAACTGCGCAGACTGACAAAATCCACCAGTGTTCCCATCTTCGTGTCTCTTATCAGTGAGCTAACAGGACAGGTACCTACCCCTCCAAGATATCATGAGGACTAAAGCAAGGTATGAAAGGCAGCTGTCACTTTTGTGGGGTCAGTATCATCATTACTTTAAGATGGAAGCATTCTATTAATATTCTCTTAAAAGTAACGGCTTTGAGTTCTCAAATGGTGAATGGATCAGTCTTCCGAGGCCAAACCCATGAACCTACTCGTCTCTCTCTTTTTCCTTTCTCTAACTGGGTGAGTCGTCAGGGCACCTGCCCTGCCCTCCCCAGAGTTGAGACCTACTGACTTGCCATTGAAGCATAGACGAGGAGGGTGCTGGCTAGGACGGCTCCATGTGCTTCCTGAGCCATAGGCTGCACCTTTGAGCCTTCCCTCCCCATCACATGAGCTGACTTCTGCTGGGATCCTGAACAGAACAGGTTTCCATGGACCACAGAACCAAAAATGGGTGGCGACTTGATCAAAACCTCTCATTCAAAGTGATGGCTGTCTAGCATCGAGGAAGGATGCTGAGCACTCTACAACTGTTATTTCCTTATTCCTCATGGTGGCCGCCTATCGTAGGTATGATCTTGACTTCACCAAAATAGCAGTTGAAACTAAATGGTGTGTCAAGGGTCTCCCAATGAGTAAAATGAGTAAAACGGCATTCCCTGCTTCTGAAACCGTGCTTATGTGATTCGAAACCCCATTCCCTTAACCAATTCAACTTCCTGGAACTCATAACACAGAGAGATGAAGGTACCCAAGAAAACCTCTTGCCTCCTACGTTTGCTATGTTTGGGTGAGCTAACCCTCACGTCTATAGCTCTAGAGTGGCAGCAAATGTCAAGTTCATGCAAAGCAATCTGGGATACTGGGTGACATGTTGAGTCCCAGTCCTATCTGCCAGTGATTCAGCAACTGTGAGTCTGAGAGGGGGGCTCTCCATCTGTGCGTTTAGCTTTCATTCCAGGTTTCTCCCACACTCGTTGTTTCTATTGTTTCCTCTAAGAAGTATGTTTCTAAACAGCATATATGGCTCTGACTTTATTACTTGAAACTTACTGTCCTAAAACAAGGAATCCTCGAGCCAAAGCAGGTGGCTACCTGATTTTGCAAACAAATTTTCTTAGAATTCAGCCACCTGATGTGTTTATGTATCCTGTGGGTCTACTTTCACATTGCAGCGTTGAGTATTTACAACAGAGATGGAGGCAGAAAGTATCTCCTATCTGGCCCTTCACAGAAAAAGGAGGTTGTCCTGAAATGACTCTACTGCTAGTTTTGGCAAAAATGTGAGCCACTAATTAATATAAAATACTTTTCTATATCTGATATAATCGGAATTGCTCAGTTTCTGGGATTCAATGAGTGTATGAAAAATGTATTTTATTCATGACAGACAAGTCATTCATTATGTCTTGAGACATGCTTGTCAGCTAAGTACTTCAATAAACTGCATTATCTCCTTTTTCTACCTTCTGGTTAGCCACAAATTCAAAGGCAAAAGCACCAGAATTTTCTGTAATATATGACCCAGAAAAGGAGACATTCCCCATCAGATTTGCAAGGAAAATGGAGAAAAATCTGAGGAATCCATTAAGAATCCCACTTCCCTTATTGACTTGAAAAAAAAAAAAAAGTAAAGGCACAGGCCTTTCCTGTTGCCATATATTTAAAAAAAATATCAAGATTGAGGGGAAGAGCCAACTGACATGGGTGGAGGTAACTCCTTCCAATTGCTGACTATTAGGAAAGTTAACCCACCTCTTCCTTCCCAACCCATCATTATGTAAAGGAAATAGTTGCCACATTAGGTCAAGCTCCTTTGGACCAGAGAGGGGAAAAGGGACAAATCATCCAGCCAGAGAAAAGCAAAGGAGATGAGTAAGATAGAGTCAAGTGACCAGAAAGATATATTTTGGAGGATCCGATGGAGAAAATGGCAAAGATATAGATCAATATGAACTCAGAGATTCGGAAAGAAGACTGTCTATGGCCGAGGCACGCAAGGGATGTTCATGCTGTTGAATGAACAGGCTTAGAAAAACAGTGCTGGGTTGGGGACTCCGAAGAGAAAAGCCACGCTAGGAGTTCAAAGAAGAAAAATAAAAGCATGATTTTTACACATAATCATCCAGTATCATATGAATGATCTCTAAGTATTTTCCCACCAGGGAAAATAAGAGCCCAAATTCCTCACTTGGAGCTCAGCTTCCTGGAGGAGCTCAAGGCTGGGCCAGGTCTAGACTGCATTTTATGCTCCGCTCTCAGCCAGCTTCTCTGGCACAAGTGGCCAGGTTCCATGGTCTGCCGCTGCTCTCTCCACGTTGGCTTGGTGAGATGCCTACTTCTCTGTCTGGTTCAACAGGAAGTGTGTACTGTTTGTGGGATGCTACTTGGCTATTTTTAAGAGCTGAGCTACATACAGGTATTTATGACTCTTAAGTCCGACTCAGGGAAACAAAATGTTTGCCAAGGCAAGTGCAGTGAGCATTTTAACAGCCAACCAGATGGGCTCAGGACGGAAAGGGTCAGGGTGAACAAGTGGGACGAGGCTCTCTCCCCAGCCCTGCAAAAGCCATCACTGCCCTTTTGCCAGGTCTTCATGTCAGATTCTAAGAAATGGTCCTTTGCTGGCAGGAAGGGGGGCGTTCCACTCTCACCTGGACTGCAGAGGTGGCAGTGAGCCTTACACACTATTTTTCACACTTTCACTCTACTTTTGCTCATATATGTTAACCAGGAATCCTTCAGAGAAACAGTCCCCTATATATGTCCTATATGTATATATGTGCTTCATAAGACATCACTACACATCCCATACACATGTTCTAGGGCTCTGAGCCCAATTAACGATATATGACAGGACACATGTGTGTGTCCTATGTGCATACATTTCTTCATTAAGAGAAATTATGAGGAATTGGCTCACACAAAGACCTGAAGAGGCCATACAACAGGTCAGCCGCCACAGAACCAGGAGGTGCTGGTGTCCCCTCCTAGGGCCATCAGGCAGAAAGGGCCAACGTGTGGAGGCCTTCAGGCCAGAGAATTCTCTCTTACTCAGAAGAAGGCAAGCCTTTTGCTCTATTCAGGCTGTGAGCTGGTGGACAGAGGCCCTCCCGCACACAGCTAGGGCAATCTTCTTCACTCAGTCCACCCGATGAAAGCTTAATCTCATCCAAAACCATCCTCATTGCCCTTCCCTGGTAGCTCAATTGGTTAGAGCATCATCCCAATTTGCCGGCATTGTGGATTCAATCCCAGGTCAGGGCACATATTTATGAAGCCATTCAAACCATCAGAAAATATTTCTAGGTATTTAGAAGAGGTATTTACCTATTCCATTAGGTCATCCAGAACATATAAATAAAATATATGAACATTTTCAGAGTTGTTGATGTTGTTTTTGTCCTCTTCTTTCTCCTTAATCTTAAATAAAACTAAATTCATATAATTCAATGTTTCCCATATACTCTTTGGATGCCCCTCCCTATATACTTTGTTTACTCTCTTCCTGTGGTTTAGAATATTTTATCCTATCCACCCTCTTCAACTGCCTGTTCATCTCTGTCCTTTATCATATCCTATATAATAAAAGAATAATATGCAAATCGACCATCACTCCAACACACAAGATGGCTGCCCCCATGTGGACACAAGATGGCCGCCACAAGATGCCCAGCAGGGGATGGCAGTTGGGAGGGACCAGGCCTGCAAAGGAGGGCAGTTGTGGGTGATCAGGCCAGCAGGGGAGGGCAGCTGGGAGGGACCAGGCATGCAAGGGAGGGCAGTTGGGGGGGGGCGGGGACCCAGGCTGGCAGAGGAGGGAAGTTGGGGGTGACTGGGCCTGCAGGGGAGGGCAGTTAGGGGCAATCAGGCTGGCAAGGGAGCAGTTACGCATCAATCAGGCTGTCAGTGGAGTGGTTAGGGGGTGATCAGGCTGGCAGGCAGAAGTGGTTAGGGGCAATCAGGAAGGCAGGCAGGAGAGCAGTTGGGAGCCAGCAGTCCTGGATTGTGAGAGGGGTGTCTGATTGCCTGTTTAGGCCCAATCCCAGTACGGGTCCCAGATTGGAGAGGGTGCAGGCTGGGCTGAGGGACACACACGCCCGTGCACGAATTTCATGCACCGGGCCTCTAGTCCTGTAATAAACTGGTAAAATTAAGTTTCCCTGAGTTCTGTGAGCCACACTAGCAAATAATGAAATCCAAGAGGAAAAGGCCTGGAGAACTCTTGATTTGTAGCCAAGGTGGACAGAATTGTCAGGTAAACTGGGGACCTACTAGTTGTGCTTGGCATGTGAAGTAGGGGGCAGTGTCATGGGACTGAGTCCTTACTATCTTTAGACAGACAGACTGTGTTTTTGGAATTGTGTTAAATTGGAGACAGCCAGTTGGTGGAGGAAAAGTCCCCCACATCCTAGTGTCTGAAGTGATGCATTCTGCATGAGCAGTAGAGGAGATACACGGGAGGAAAGAAGAGTTTTATAACACAGATATGCAAAGATTTCTTAAGATATAACACCACGGCATGATGCACAAAGGATTGGACTTCATACAAATTTTACAAGGTCGTCTTCTTAAAATACATTATTTAAAAAAGAAAGAAAGACAGGGCACAGATTGTTTTTAAAAAATCTTTGTAAAACATACAGGGAAATAGTGACAAAATGATATCCTTGCTTCTCATCAGAAACAAAGCCGGCCAAGCAATGAAACAGCAAGTGTAAAGTGCTGGGGGCAAAACAGACCAACAAAAACTGTGTCATCCTAGACTTCTATATCCAGCAAAGAAACCTTCATAAAGGAAGACAAGATTAGGACATTTCACATAAACAAAACCTGAGCCGACTTGTCACTAGTTGACCAGTAACAAAAAAACAACAACAAAACAAAACAAACAAACAAAAAACACAAAAGAAGTTTCTTTGGGCCCGAGGGAGATGATACCTGTAGAAAATTAGGCACTGGAAATAGCATTAAAGGTCACATGTCAATATCTGTTCACAAAATCCAAGTTCTTAAAGGTGCAGGCGAAGCTCTGACATTGTACCCCAGGTCTCGGGAAATGGAAGCAGCCCCTTCAGGAGACCTGGTAATGAGCTATGCCCGCCAAACACATCTAGTCTCTTCCAGGAGGTTTTACCTTTTCCCATTAGCATTCGGGGGAAAAAGTAAAGTTTTGATTGTTTTTCCCTAAGTTGCTCTGGGGGAGGGCACCAGCATCTTATTCCCAGAAAATGGATAAAATATATCCAGTGCTCAGTTCTTTTTTCCTAAATAAATTGAATTGTGGCTTATTTGATTTACAAAAATTTTAAAGGAAACAAAAAAAGGCAAATAGATAGTAGCTACAAAACTATATTTTAAAGGACTGGAGGCAAATAGCCTCAGAATAACCCCAAACGTTCCTTTGGTGATGATGCCTTCCCGAGGAAAATTTTTTAAAAATAAATAATTGTATATGTATTGGGTTAGTGCAAAAGCTGATTGTCCTCTCAGACACCCTTCTTGATGTGGTTGGAAATTGGAACAAGTTTGGAAAGCAATTTGACATTTTATAGCTTAGATATTTCCTCCTTTGCTTTCTGCTTTCAGAAATGGAACACTCTGTGATAGAGGGAGCCGCCCGAGGCATGCAATTCAACCGGGAAGAAATACTATAAACTACAGGTAGCTTGTGCCCTTTATGTGTTTTGGGTATGGCTTTCCCTTGCTATTCTGCCCAGTTTCCTTTGAAAGTTACAGAAGGGCACAACCAAAAAAAAAGTTTTACAGTTATTTCTGACTGGACCAATGGGAAATGTGTTTTGTATATCCACTTACTGTTCTCTGATTTGGGGTTGAACCTGGAAAGTTACATGGGGTTGGGTGGTTTTTCTGTTTTGTTTCTATACAAAATGACTTCTCTCCAAACGGGGCAGGAGGAGATGAAAGAAACTGATATTCTATGAACGTAGCATTACTAAGTTAAATGAACATCGGGAGAAATGTCTAAAGTGCTTGTGGGGAAATGGAAATTGCACCCTACGCTGCTGAGAAAGTTGCAGCCAGGAGGCTTCAGTTACTTACTGTCCCATTCAGGCACCAAACAAGAACCCGTGGACGATGGCCAACTTTCACAAGGGGAAAGCAAATTTTAGTGATTGAATGGGCCAGGGACTTGTCCAGATTTTGTTACTGCAACCAAAATGTACTGCAGATGTGTCTTTTTATGTTAGCAGGGCCTTTCTTTCTAGTACTTGAGCAGATTTAACTGAGCCATGAAGCTCTTTCAAGGATTTCTCTTGGTCAAATCTGACGGTGGCTTCACTGAGAACCAGATCGCTAAGTTGGCTTTCCCTTATAGCTTTAGCATGTGCCTGCCCCTCCATGGACCAACAAACCATCTCACCCCATCTTCTCACACCTTCCTCTGCCTAGGGTTTTTTTAAGAAGGAAATAATGGAATTTGGTTATCACTCATTGAACAGTACTTAATGAGCCCTGGCAGGTGTGGCTCAGTTGGTTTGGTGTCATCTGTGCTCCGAAAGGTTGCCAGTTTGATTCCCCATCAAGGCACCTGCCCCGGTTGTGGGCTCAATTCCAGTAAGGGGTTGTGGAGGAGGAAGCCAATGGGATTGTGGGCTCAACACCCAATAGGGGGTGTGGAGGAGGCAGCCAATCAGTGTTTCACTCTCGCATCAATGTTTCTATCTCTCCCTCTCCCTTTAAAAATCAATGAACTATTTTAAAAAATATATAATGAATGAGAACTTACCAGTTATTCAAAATTCTTCCATTGAGCTATCTATTACACTGCATTTAAAATTACTTAATAAACATGTAGGTTAGAGGGAGAAATGGGGAGTTGCTAGTCAACAGGCATAAAGTTTCAATGTTGCAAAGTAAATAAAGCTGTACAACAGTGTTTCTATAGTTAACTAGATGCCCGTGCATGAAAATCATGCACTGGAAGGGGGGGGTCTCCCCTCAGCCTGGCCTGCGCCCTCTCACAGTCCAGGAGCCTTCAGGAGATGTCCAACTGATGGCTTAGGCCCACGCTCACCAGCCGTGAGTCTGGCTCCTGGCTGAGCAGCAGTCCCCCTGTGGGAGCGCACTGACCACCAGGGGGCAGCTCCTACATTGAGCATCTGCCCCCTGGTGGTCAGTGCGCATTATAGCAACTGGTCGTCCACCATTTGGTCGATTTGCATATTACCCTCCTATTATTATATAGGATAAGATTAGATTGTATACTGACAATGTTGTCAAGTACGTAGATTTTATGCTGAGTTCTTACCACAATGAAACAAACTCTGGAAGAAAACACTACTTGGATAACACTAAAATAAATATAAAAGTAACAACTTCTTCGCTTCCTACTTTATTCCAGAAACTGAATCAGTACTCTCCCCAGACGAAAGAGGATTAAACAGAATCTTAGAGAATTTAAGCAACTGGTGCAACCCGGCACATAGTAGCAAGGCTAGGACTGGCCCGTCCGTCTGTCTGTTTCTAAAACCCATGCTGAAACTGAAATTTAATGCGGAAATTCAAATCACCTTGGTACACCCTTACTCTTTTCAGAGACTAACAGCCTGTTTAGATTAGGCAAAGTATCAACTGTCACAAGATAGAATTTCCACTTTATCCATGACAAATCAAAGGACTTTTTAACTTAGGGTATTTCCCGCCTTACATGCATCTGATTCTGATTGTTCCTTCGTTCTGTCTCCACTCTGTGTAAATCCACCCACTCTGCATTGCACCCGAATCTTATTAATTCAGACCCGAGTCCTTTGGAATCTGTGATAATGTGGCTGACACTGGATATGGGCTTGCACAAACTGTTCTGTTCTCTGTGAAGAAAGATTTTTTGAAGGAGGTAAATACTATTAAAACTATTTCGTGAGTTTAATCTACCTAAGAAAATATAGCTATTCTCAAGAACCTGGCAGTTACAACTTGCATATAAATTATTAGTTTCCAAATAGCTCTTATGAAGTGATCAAAGACAGCTCCCAAAACTTGGTAGCACTCAAATATTAGTTCAAGTTACCCTCAATAGTTGAAAGAACTTATGAAAATTAAACAGCTCACAAGCTATTTCCCCAATTATGCTCAATCGGCGCGAGTTCTAGGAATTCACCTGATTGACTGGCTGTGTTTGAAGCTGCCTCTTGTGGGTGCCTTTGGGATCACTGTGTCTGGAGCCCTTGAAGGAGCCACCTTTTAGGACTGACTCTGTCTGTTGTCACTTGTTTCAACCTAAGTTTTGGACTGAGAGACAAGGATTCTAATCTGGGCTCTGCCTTTGATACAATCGCAATTTAGGCAAATCATTTTTGTTTGAAATTATAGAGAAAATACCCAACTCACAGGTGATGGTAAAAAATAAAGCAAATGGAAGCATGTAGCGCTGTGCCCAGCACATGGTAACATGTGCTAAGTGAGAGGTGACTTCTCTCCATCCTTTCCTTGCACACCTACTGCCCACTCCAGGCTCCGTGGGCAGTAAAGCAGGTGGAGAAGTGACTCAGGGGGGAGGGTCCTTGGTAGGTTGTACCTCCTCCCTCCCTGTCCAAACCCACCTCTTGTCCATCACTCTCCCCACCCTGAACCTATTCTCTAAGAAAGACTCAGAAGGATCTCAAAGTTTTAGATAAGAAATAAATCATAGGCTCCATGACACGAATATAACAGAGTGTGTTTCATCGTCACCAGGTTCACGGAGACGTTTATGAATGAAGATGCAGACTTACAATTTTATTTGTACTTTGCATTCTGTGACACACAGATCGCAACATACATTGGCATGAAGACAAGAAGAACATCTTTGCATGTCAATGCGAACGTTTAGGAACTTTCCCAGCGAAGCTAAAATGCTGTTACTTCCTACAGCAACTGCAGCCAGGGGGTAGGAGCAAGAGGGGGAGCGCCCTAGAAATCTTGTGTATTCACCAGAATTCACTCCCATCAGGCCTTGCGATCATGCATCCATCCTCCTCATTATTGTCATTGTCATCCTTGATCTACAGAGAAGATGAGGGGGTTGGAGACATGGAATGACTTACCTGGCTCCCATACGTAAGCCACAGGTTCCTTCTGATACATGGAATTGTACAAACACCCCTGGTTTAAAGAAAGCACACTAGGCATTTGAACCCACTCCGAACACATCTCTCACAGCGTCAATTTTTCCCCCCTGAAAAATGAGAGGACTGAGGGAGATAATAAATTTCCAAGATATAAAACTGTGTCTGCTACGAAGGGGACATCCCGGGCAGTGGCTGCTCCGCTCATCTCACTCTCACTAGCTGACAGAAGACTCGGGGAGGAAACAAGGGTGGGCAGCACACAAAAAAGATGGTTCTTCCTCTTTAAGACACTCAAGGAAAGAAAGAGGGAGACTGTATAAACAGCTCTGATTTTCCTGTCTCTTGCTGCACTCTGAACCTCACCACGAAAACCAAGTCCGCCAGCCAGTGCAGTCTGCAACTGCTGTCTGATGTCCGATCCAGGATAAACACGGGAACCAAATGATATTTCCAACCAATCAGTCCAGGTCCTCCGAAAGGGAAAAGCATTTTCCTGGACTGACAGATGAACCTGAATTAGAAGAGAAGGTTTTACGTTGGCAGGTGGGCCAAGGAATTCACCAGCCACCAGACAGGGGTGAAAGGACCTAGCCCCAGGATAACCTTGACCCCCTGGAAAAAATGATACGGGACAAGGTTCTTAAAAGAGTAATCTTCAGGTGCCTTTCATAAAGGGCTGAGTACCTACAGACACCCTTAAATGGAAACATCAGGATCTCAAGCAACATAATTCATCATATCCACTGTTATCTGTAAAAGCCTTCTCTGGAGGTCTGCCATAAAACCAACATATGAACATCACTCGGGATCTATTAATCTGACAAACTATCAGCCCTACAGAATGATTTGGGAAGATACTTGGCAGAAGGCATAAATATCCCAGACTAACGTGTGGGGCTGCAGGTGGGGGAGGGAGGAGATTCTCTCAGAATCTTTATTAGCTCAAATATCTGGGACACATCAGGTTTTCCAACTTGGCCCCGGACAGAGGAACAAAGTTTGCAGGACCTTTAGTACCAAAAGGACGTGCTGCTTAGCTCTTTTTTTATTTATTCTGTAAACACCAAAATGTTCCACTCTCTGCATGCAGACGTCCCCGAGCGAGGGAATGGGGCTGTCGCTGTGTGTGGGCAGCCTGGGAAAGGGCAGGCCAAGAGGTGACTCAGACCAGAACCCAGAGAGGCTACAGTCACATATGGTACAAGTACCGTAACTGGGGCACTAAACCCGCTCTGGAGGTCACGCATCCACAGTGGCACACGAGGCTGAGACATAGCTGAGAGTCAGTCTCTATGCAGACGGCTCAAGGGTGGTCGTCAAAAGCCCACACTTGGTTCAGAGGGGGAGGGAGAGACGTTTCTGAGGCTCAGAAATCTAAACTGAGTGGGCATTTGAATGTAGAAAGCACAGATCAAGACTGAAGCTCCTTCTCGCACAGGAGGATGGAAGGGGAAGAGAACTCAGAGCAGGGGCAGCATCTCAAGTACAAGAACAGGAAACCAGCGCTGATAACCAGTGAGGGCTGGCCATAGTGGGCCCCTTTGCAGAGCAAGTCAGGCTCTCAGGAGGGGCTCCTCTCTGGTGAAGCTTCATGGTTCATATGCACCGGCCTTTGTACAAATCTACTCGCCGAGGCTCCTCTGGGTTAAAAAGCTGGGTGATTTATTCAGATGACTCAGCTTTTGCGATGCATTGAGCTGGAAATCACTCTTGTCATTTGCACCCTTGCTGGCCCGGTCTTATATAGATCTACTCACACTAGTGTATTCTGTTAGGCGAGTCGAATTTCGATGTTCAAAGCTTCAAGGAATTTTCTTCACCTTTAACTAATACGGACTTGCCTAACAGAACAGCTGACAAAGTGAGGTGCCTTTCTTCAGTCATAGGTTATTAAAGCTGTAGAGTAACTCTAAAAACTAAGTAATATGGTGGGATCTCTGTCCCCAAGTCAGACACTCAATGATGACCTTCAAGAGCCACTCACATAAATACATGCACAAGTACATGCACATGCACACACATGCACACACATACATGTACATTCACACTCATATAGAGGCACATCCACACACATACATGCACACACATGCACAAGCACATGCACATACACCCATGCACATGTGCATGCACGCACTAGTATATGCACACTCGTGCACATACATGCACACATGTACACCCACACTTACACGCACACTCATGCACATGCACACATACTTGCTAATTTAAGCCAGCAGGCAAGCTTTTCTTCTGAGTATCACCCACCCTTCCATACTTTCCTTGTAATCTTTAAAGGATCAGAATATGTTTCTTATTGGAAAATGTAAAAAAAAAAAAAATCCATAGAAATGTCCCCTATGATTGAAAACAGAAGCGGGCCATTAAGACATTCTCATTGGAAAAAAAAAAAAAAGAGCTAATGGAAAGTCAAATGAAATGGAACACCACCAATGCATTTTATCAACTGCACGTCCAGAAACCACACCCAACACATTTTATCAAAGGAATGACAGACACGCTGGCCTGTTAATTACCTGCAGGTTTCTCTCCTAAATTTATACCCCTCGTGGGACAGAGGCTCAACAAGGAAAAAGCCGGCTGCAGCAAGAGTGGTTGGGAGGAAGGTGGGTTAGCTAGTGACGCAGAGATCCACGGACCTCCGTTTCTTCATCTCTAAATTGGGATCATTCAGCTGAGCCAAAAACAACAGCATGCCTACGTGGAGTGGGGTTGGGATCTTACTGGCAAGGTTATATTCCTACAATCAAAACAACCTGCTATCAGCCCTACGTGTGGGTTATTTTTGTTGCATTATTGCCAGTTGAAAAAAGAAAGATCAGAGGAAAAAAGAAATCATGAAAATCCAGGTTAGTCTCAGGGCAGCTAGTAGACACGGCTTTTTTTTTTACTTTATTCTGTACTTGCTTCTTGAAGGCTTAACCTTGGTTTCAGAGACTCCTACAAGAAGTATTCATAAAATCATACATCCGTTTATCCTCTTTCTCGCTGTCTTTCTGTCTCTCCCCGCTCCCCACCTCCGCCCCCCAGAGCTCAGCAGCATTTAAAACTCCAGATAAAACGGCAATCACGTTTTGTGGAAAATTCTTTTTTGTTGATAATGATATGGGAATAGTTCTCATGCTGTGAACAACGCGGCAACCTTTGCCAACAGGAGCTGGCTGTGAACTTGGGAAAGAGTGTGGCTGAGAGGCTGACAGCAGAGAAGTGTTTATGCCTGTGGGTGAGTGTGTGGGTGGGGAGGATGCGGGGAAGGGACAGGGAGAAAGTGACATAAAACTTTTCTTGTGCACTGGGGATCTAGCCTCCTTTAAATACCAGAGTGGAACAGAAGACATTTAGCTGGGGGGGGTGGGGAGGAGGTGGCTAGAGATGGAGCCGGTCTGCCAACATCCCTTTATCCACAAGGCTCATGCTCCCGAGGCTGAGGCACCACACAGCCACATGCTGTAGCTGGCTTGCTGGTTGTGAGACACTGAGATGATCGAATGAGGGCAGGCGTGAGGAAGTGTGAAATACCGATTTTTATACCAAACCACAGCACACTTCACGTTTCCTTCCTTCAGGGGAGTGGGAGCTATCCATCTCCCTCTCCAGGGGCCCTGACTCTAAGGCTGTGAGGGCGTTTTCTCTCTCTCCCCTTTTCAAACAGCCCTGTAGGAGTTTCCCCCAATCTCTCCTAAGCAGAAGGGGAGGTCTGTGAGCTCAGCTCTGTCAGAGATGGTTCATCAGGCTGGTCAGCCTCCTCCTCGGAGCAGAATCACCCACTGCTGGGAGCAGGGAGCGGGGCTTGGTGGGATGGAAGCAGGGGAGGGACCCACCAGCAACCACAGCCAAATTCTGCGACAGTGTCAGTGCTGATGTGAGTGAAATGCAAATATTGCACAATGAGCCATTTTAAAAAATCCTTCCAACTGCTCGGCGCTCGCCTCGCGGGTGGCGAAGTGGAGGGACGACCTTCTGTTTCATCCCGGCAGCCAGTTAATAGCCCAGGAGCTAGAAAACCAACTTCAGAAACACTTCATGTTTAGATCCACTTAGCGGTTGGAAAAAACAACTTTAAAAAAAAGTAAGTTCAAGAGCCGCTCCAGCAAGTGGAAACAGCAATTCCTTGTAAACAAACCTTTAACACGAAGCTATCTCGCACTGGCGGAAAACCTCACTTCATGAAGTCGGATTTCTGAGATTGTTTTCAGCTCCTCGGAGACTCCGAAGGGAACCGCATTCTGTCAGTTGGTGCATCAAATAAACAAACGCGGAGGAGAGATTTTCCATACCCTGTGTCAACCGAGTGTGCGTCTGTACAGCGCATGCAAGCTGGGGCACGTCCGCCCTGGAGAAAAGCACACGCCCCGAGAGCTCCTCCACAGGGGACAATAATGACAGTCTCAAAGGCGCTGTCAGCAAGGGGAGGCTGTTTCCAGATCTCTCTCTCTTTCCAGCTGCCATCGTGCTTCTAATGAACTATGTAGGGGCTGAAGCACAAAGCCTGGCTCTGCACTGAAAACCCTCTGCTTTTTCCATACCATAACCCAAGCAACCAGGGCAGGCAGCGGGCCGGCCAGAGCCATCTAGAAAATCGGACCCCTGCCAGACCGGTGTTGCTCAGTGGCTGAGTGTCAATGAATGAACCGGGAGGTCAGGGCATCTGCCCAGGTTGCGGGCTTGATCTCCAGTGAGGGGTGTGCAGGAGGCAGCCGATCAATGATTCTCTCTCATCATTGATTTCTATCTTTGCCTCTCCCTTCCTCTCTGAAATCAACAAAAATATGTATGTTTTCTAAAAGAAAAGAAAGTCACACCTGACCTCAGTGTCAGCCCTATTTCCTGTAGAATAGAAACAGTTCAGGTTTCTACACTGAAAGGCTCTGGGAAAGAGCTCCTCACCAAACACTTCACTGAAATCCATAATCAGAGACGAACACAATTCCAGTTTTGCCAAAGAACTACTCTTTTAGGCCACAGAGCCTTAAAAACGCCTTCAGGGGAAAGTAGCAGGAGTTTCTTACCGGCCAGTCTTAGTTTCACGACTTTGCTGCCGAGGAAACTGGAGCAGGTTCCTGAACCCACCTGTGCCTCCGTTTCCTCACCTGGAGCACCAATCACTGTGCCCACTTTGCAGGGCTCCTGTGAACAGCACACAAGCCTGCGGGATGGGAAACGCATTGGACGCCGCGGCTGCCACAGAGGAAGGGCTCTGTCAAAGGCAGAGGAAGGACTGAAGCAGTTGTTGTTAGTAACTCAACTCAAAAAGAAATGAGTGTTTCACAGGGAAGCGGTCAGGAGGGAGCGGGGGAGAGGGATGCCTGGGGTTCTCTGGACCAGTAGTTTGTTTGCAGGTAGCAACTCTACCTGTGTGGCGGGCGAGTTGATAGAGAAAGAGTATTGCGGGAGGGGGGTGGATGTCAGGGCCTCTGCTTTATTATTTAACACAGCTTGGTTTCCATTATCTGTAGGATTTATAATTGCTATTAAATATGTTTGCTTAGCACCCCGTGTGTGTAACATATAAAGAAGAAAAATCACCAAATACTGGGTGCACTGCTTTTTCTGATGGGAGCAAAATGTTTAGTGACATCCTAGTAGCAGCCATAGGTATCTAAGAACATAAAGCAGAAGGCAGTGTGACGGAGATACAAGTGTTGGGAGATGCTTCTAGAACCCCAGGAAAGAAGCCAGGCCGAAATAAGACACACTGGATGCTAAAAAGGGGAAGGTTCTTAGAGATCCCCTAGTTCTGTGCTCCTGAAGCTACAGAACCCAACTTCCGGTCAGAGAAATGATGCCTCCAGGATCACCCAATGGCAGAAGTGAGCAATGCGGGCAGAGGCACCCAGAATCCCCCCACGGTTGTTTTCATTACTTCGTTTATCAGCTTACTTCTGGTACTTTGTTTTATAAACCCACCCAGGCAAGGTGGTGGTTCTCAAACTTGGCAGCTGCACCAGATTTAGCTGGTAGGCTTGTCTGGACATTGCTGGGCCCTTCCCAAGCACTCCTGGTTCCACTGAAGTGGGGGTTGGGCACCAAGGATTTGCATTTCTGAGAAGTACCCCATGATCCTGTGATGCCAGTCTGGGGACCCGACCGCCTCAATGACTAGTGTCAACTTAGGAGCTAACTTCCTATCAGTGGTCACAGATTTTGAAATCTGAATAGTTTTCATTCAGTTAGATCTGACAGAATGAAATTGTGGGAGTGGGAAAAGGTTATTTCTGATGAGAAAGAGATGAAGGGAGAACAGGAGCTAACATATGTACTGTGGGTTGGCAACTTCACAAGATGCTGTAGACATTGCTGTAAACAAAACCGTTCTTTGGCTTTGTTATGGAAAAGACACAGTAAACAGTATAAAAAATAAATCATATAATATGTGGTGATGATGAGTGCTAAGCAGGAAGATCGAGAAGGCAAGAAGAGCAGGAAGGGAGGCATGCAGTTCGACTGCATGGTTAGGGAAGGCCTCCCCAAGGACATGCAGTGAACTCTGAAGGGATGAGGAAATCATCCTGTGGAGACTGGTGAAGAAGCAGAAGCAGTAGGAGCAAAGGTCCTGAGGCAGGAATTCCCCTAACGTGCTGGAGGAAGAGGCAGGAGGTCACTGTGGCTGAAGGAGAGGCAGCAGGTCAGAGTTCACGGGTGAAGACACAAGGGTACGGAACAAGGGGGTGGGGAGACCACTGGCACCTTGAAAGTTGTTGTAAGAACTTTGGCTTTTCCTCTAAGAGGAGAAACCACGGAGGATGTCATGGTCTGACTGAAGTATAAATGGGGTCCTCTAGTTGCTGGGTTGAGAATAGATTTCAAGGCCACGGAGAGACAGGTGAGGAGGCTATGGCAGTAATCGGGTGAGCGGTGATGGGGATGGACCTCGGAGTCATGATAGCTGTGAGAAGTGATCAGTTCCGGGCTGTATATGGACTGTGGAGCCAGCAGGTTGTGCTGACGGATTGGCAATGGGGTATAAGAAAGAGAGCATCAGGGACCACCCAGAGTTGCCATTTCCTGAGATAAGCTGAGACTCAAGCAGCACCAGGCACACAGCACAAACCAATCAATGTGAAACAAAGAAGCCCCAGCTTTAGAGATGAAAAATCTGAAACTCATAGAAGATACTTACTTACTCGAAGTCACACAGTGACTGGTGGCAGGGTTGGGGCTAAAACCAGGCCTGTCTGGCCCCAGGGCCTATGCTTCCCTTCTACAGCCATCTGAGATACTCCCTAAGAAGTGGGCCCAGGCAGGAGGGACAGACAAACCGGCTCTGGTTTCCTTTCTGAGCATATCATGCGTCCTCTTGCCCAACCTGACGCAGGCTCTGTGCAAGGGTCACAGACCAGGACCTGATGGCCTAATAAGGCTCGAGGCCCTGTGCTGTTGGGCTGGCACAGCTTTGTAAAAGCAATTCGGGTTTGACCGCCTTCAGGCTGGGCTCGTCCTTTCCAGTTCAGCCACACACACATCACCCCCTCTTACTCAGAGCAGCACCCCTCAGATCTTACCTGCCTGGCCAGGGAGAGATTTGATTTTCAACCAGTGATTCAAACCAACATGTGGGTGGGAATTTGGCTACAAACGCAGGGTGCTAGGAAAAAGTACATGGACTCGGACAGACACCCATTCATAACCCAACCCGTCACTGATCACCTGTACGAGCTGGGCCAGCTTACCTCTCTTTCCCCACCTGTTTAGTGGGGAGAAAAATATCCACCTGTAACTACTGGTGAGAGACCTGGATAAGAAAAGACAAGTAAGGTACACCCCCTTACACTGGCTGCTCACTCCGCATTCCCACCTGCTCAGGACAGGCATGTTGGTATGGACCCTGACTCCCCTCTTACTTATACCCCATGGCCAATCAATCCATCAGCACGACCTGCTGGCTCTACAGTCGATATACAGCCAGGAGCTGATCACTTCCAGCTTGTTGTGACACCAAGGTCCATGTCCCATCACCGCTCACCCGATTACTGCAATAGCCTCCTCACCTCTCTCTCCAGGGCTTTGGAGTCTATTCTCAACCCAGCAACTAGAGGTACCCTGTTAATAGTTCAGTCAGACCGTGACATCCTCTGTGGTTTCTCCTCTTAGAGTAAAAGCCAAAGTTCTTACGACTTTCAAGGTGCCAGTGGTCTCCCCACCTCCTTGTTCCGTACTCTTGCGCCTTCACCTCTGAACTCTGACCTGCTGCCTCTCCTTCAGCCACAGTGGCCTCCTGCCTCTTCCTCCAGCACGTTAGGGCAATCCATGCCTCAGGACCTTTGCACCTGTTGCTTCTGCCTGGAATACTCTGCCTGTGTATCCACAGGATGACTTCCTCAGGTCTTACTGCACCTTCTCAGGGGGGCCTTCCCTAACCATGGGATCAAATGGCATGCCTTCCTCCCTCCCCCTTTCCGTATAGTCCTGCCTAGTAAGGGTAGCAAGCACTAAACAAAGGGTCATTATTAGAGGGCAGGACTGGCACGCGTTTTATGGAAAGGGACAGATAGTTTCATAGCTTAGGCTTTGCAGGCCACATACTCTCTGTCCTGACTACTCAGCTCTGCGGTGGGAGCATGAAGCCGCCCTCAAGAATGCAGGCTAAGTAAAGTCTCAGTCCAGTCGCATTCGCAAACACAGGTGAGAAGCGAGGTGTGGCCCCCGAGCTGCAGCTTGGCAATTTGCTGATCTCTGCTATAGAGCATTTACTGTTACTCCCAACACCGCCCCCTCATTCTGCTCTATCACTTCCCCTCCATGTCTACCAAAACATCTTCAGTTATGGGGCAAAGACTATTTCATATTCTTTTCATCTGAGCTATAACGTGACGTCCCGGTGATCCTGGCTGCTGCTGTCGTTGTCCCCATCAGAAAGGAAGGAAAAGCGTTGGTGGCCTCATTTAAGATAAGACGAGGCAGGGCCGGTGTGAATGGCTTTCCCGGGAAATGAGGCACCCGCAGCAAGGTCAGCTTTTCCTTCCCCAGATGCCTGGCAGGTGGGGATTGG
Organism: Corynorhinus townsendii; assembly: GCA_026230045.1. Classification (NCBI taxonomy): domain Eukaryota; kingdom Metazoa; phylum Chordata; class Mammalia; order Chiroptera; family Vespertilionidae; genus Corynorhinus; species Corynorhinus townsendii. The sequence goes on from JAPDVU010000009.1 coordinate 6,890,915, forward strand.
ACTATGGTCATCGCCTGGCTTCTGGAAGTCCGGGAGGCAGCTGCCTCTCCCCAGCGGTTTCAAGGACCCAGAGAGATGGGTTGAGTTCCCCTGAATGAAGCCTGACTCATGTCCCCATCCCAAGCTCTGAGGCACCGGAAGGCTCCTACACCCTTGGCATTGGCACTGGCACACCCCGGAGCAGCCCTGCGGCCACGTTTCCCACCCTTCGACCTAATCAGGGCTTTGATTTGCAGGCCTTGAGGGAGAGGCTCCTGGGCTGTTCCCACTGAGTTATTTTTGGGAGCTGGCAGGAAAGGGGCAGATGGAGCATTTGCAGCCGGCAGCACAGGCCTTAGGGCAGGGCCTGGGCGTCAGCTGCAGCACATGAGGTCACTTCCTCTTACAAACCTCAGAGCCAGGAGCACCAGGGACCCGGGAGGGGGCAGATATGGGCCAGGCTGATAGCCTCCTTTCCAAGCAATGGCGTTTTTTTTTGGTGTGTGTGTGTATGTTGTTTTTTTTCTCTTCACCCACTTGCATCTCAGATGAGCTAAAACGAAGTTTCAAAAGAACTTGCATATTTTGGGGGAGGATAAAATGGAGGCCGAATGAATGGACAAAAAGACACAAGTGGGGAAATTAAAACTACGGCAATATCCGCTGAGCATCACTACTCCTTTACTAATCTATGTCTTTGTTTATGAGCCAGATATTAGCAGAGTTTGCTTCTAATCACGGAAAATAGGCTGAACTCAGCAAACCATTGGCATCCTACTTATGTGGCACGGGGCGAGGGTGATTGATAAGCATGAGACACATGAGGATATTTCTCAGAATAGTCAGGGTGGCGATCCCTGAGTGATCTATCTGCAGGTGGCTTCCTGGTGCACCAGCTGGGCAGGTGCCCATTCTCGCAGGGCCGCCCACTGGGTGTAATGCACTGCTTTTACTGCCTTGAAATTCGGAACACTTTTTGCACCAGGGGCCTCACATTTTCATTTAACCCTGGGCCCCGCAAATGAAGCAGCCACGCTGCTCTTTCTCTAAAACGGTGTTTCTCAACCTTTTCCCCCCATATTTGTTGTCCCAAAGACAAAATTGTATCCTCTACTCAATGTCCCCATAAAATTATAATACAGATATATGATACAACTGACCCTTGAGCAACAAGGGGGTTATGGGTACCAAGCCCATGCAGTCAAAAATCTACGTATAACTTGTTACTCCCCCCAAATGTAACTGCTAACAGCCTACTATGGACCAGAAGCAATAACACACACACATTTTGTGTTCTGTGCATTGTGTGCTATATTCTTACAATGAAGTGAGCTAGAGAAAATGAAGTGTTACTGAGGGTATTGTAAAGAAGAGAAAATACGTTTACAGCACTATAGGTATTTGTGGGTACTATACTAGTAAATTAACACCGTCTCTTCACAAGATGAAAAATAAGCCATGTGTAAGTACTCACCTCAAAACCATATGGTTCAAGGTCAACTGCATTTCTGTGTACGTATATTATGTATGTCTGTGCTTTGCATGGTAAAAGCTAATGGCTTTTTGCCCTCCAAAAAACAAATTACTGCCCCCAGGGGTGGTATTGCCCCCGTTGGAAATGTCAGTTCCTGATCTAGAGAACCACACCTCGACTCCAAACTCCCACCCAGGAGCATGGGCACAGGCAGTGACAGTAACGGAAGCAGTGGCCCTTGAGCCAGGAAGCGTCTGAGTGCTCTGCACGTATTAACTCCTGAGATAGCCAAAACCAGTCCGTTCCATTCTCATGTTACAGGTGAGGACACTGAGCAACAGAATGTCAATCACTTGCCCAAGGCCAGTCACACAGTTAGTAGATGGCAGGCTGGGATGTAAATATGGTCCTTGTGGCTCCTGAACCCAGACCCGGGGTGCAGGTTCAATCAGAGAGCCCACACACCTGATTGACACTACACTCGAGGGGTGCGTGTTTTTACAGTGCACTGCTGGTAGACAGGGACCCTGTTTATGACAATACGACAGCTGATAATAAGGCCCTGCTAATGAGACAATGTGACAGCTCATGCGCAGGGGCCAGCAACTCTTCAACTGGACCAGACCCTTTGCAGGAGAAGCCAAACCTCCCCAGGGGTCCGTGCACAACTGTTGTGGTGGTTCCTAATAGCTGGAAAATGGTAGGTTTTCCTAGAGAAGGTCGTTCTGTCTTCACAAGGGGCTGTTTCCATATTCTCTCCAGGAACAGGATCTGCTCACTTCCTCTCTTATTCTCAAAAATGTAGAGGGACTTGAATAGAAAGACTCACGAGTTTGGGGTTCTAACCACTGTGTGAACCTGGTCACACCACTGTTCAGGGCCTGGGTTTTTTTCTGTAAAAGATGTACATGAAGTGATCTCCACTATTCTTTCCATCTGGAATACTACTATACCTTCTGAAAAACACGGGCAGAGGAAACAAAAATATTGAAGAGTTACACTGAAGTAAAAGTCTACTGCGGGACTTGGAACTATAAACGGCCATATGAATGAAGCAGGTCAGACAGGTAAAGAGAACAGAGGCAGGGGATGCAGAATAACAGACACTCAGGTAGGCAGGTGCTCGCCAGAGGGGGCTGTGAACAGTCCATTTCTGCCGGCTCTTGCCAAATAGGAATATGGGCCCAGTGCCACCAGATTTTTTCCCCCCCAAAGAAACTGAAAAGCAACATTCTTAAGTGCACACTGCTAATCTGCAGATGTAGACAAGTGGGCAGACCCTGGGGCAGCTTCCATGACTCCCGCTGTTTCATGTCCTTGGCGTTATGTGGTCCTGTGCCCCTAGTTGTGGGCAGAAGTGGTGACTTGCTTCTAGCCACTAGAATATGACGTAGATGAATATATGCCTTAGGTCCTAAATCAGTTGATTTTGGATTAATCAAAGAGCAGAGGATGATGGGTCGGCTTAATTAGGTGAAAGCTCTTGCGAGAGGAATCCATCCCTCCCTGCAGGGAAAGACGCTCCTTCTGGGCTTGATAGAGAAAGCAGCCATGTTGCAGAAGCCCCTGGAGCAAGGAACTGTGTGTCCAGCACCTGAGAGCAGCCTTCAGCCTCTAGCTAGCAAAATGCCACAGGTGCAGAAAATTGATTCTGCCAACAACCTGAATGAGTCTGCAAGTGGCCTCTTTCCCAGGGAAGCCTCCAGATGTGATGAAGCCGAAACCGGTTTGACTCAGTGGATAGAGCGTCAGCCTGCGGACTGAAAGGTCCCAGGTTCGATTCCGGTCAAGGGCATGTACCTGGGTTGCGGGCACATCCCCAGTGGGGGGCGTGCAGGAGGCAGCTGATCGGTGTTTCTCTCTCATCGATGTTTCTAACTCTCTATCTCTCTCCCTTCCTCTCTGTAAAATATCAATAAAATATATTAAAACAAACAAACAAACAAACAGATGTGAATGAAGCCGGGCAGACTCCTTGGTTCCAGCCTGATGGGATCCTGAGCAGAGGGCTCTGCTCAGCCATGCCTGGCCTCCTGACCTATGGAAAGGAGACATCATACATGTGCATTGTTCTGAGGGTCTCAAGTCTATGGTGATTTATTAGCCAGCAGCAGAAAATGGCTTAGTCTGTTTCAAAAACACTTTGAGGGCCAAACAGTCATTAATGGGCAACTGGCTCACAGGCAGCCAGCGTGTGATATATGATTGTGCCACCTTAGGTACCAGGCATCCTATCTAATAAAGAGGAAGTATGCTAATTGACCGTCATGCCCTCACAAAGATGGCGGCGCCCACAGCCAATAAGGAGGGAATATGCTAATTGACTGTCATGCCCTCAAAGATGGTGGAGTCCACAGCCACAAGATGGTGGCGCTCAGTCCCCTCAGCCCCACCAGGGCGGCAGGTGCATGGCACGGCTGGGCCCATCCCCAGGTGGGTCTGGCTGCTCCACATGCCTGCCTCCAGAGTCCCCCAGTCTCCTCAGCTCCCCAGCTGCCCAGGGCCGGCCCACGGTGCAGGCAAGCCTCAGATGGTGGCTGCCCAGCCACCCAGGGCTGGCCTGAGGCGCAGACAAGCCACCAATGGTGGCTGCCCAGCCGCCCAGGGCCAGCCCAAGGCTCAGGTAACCAGGGCCAGCCACGGCTTGTGCTGCCGGCAGTGGCAGCAGCAGAGGTGTGATGGGGGCATCGCCTTCCCCTGATCACCAGGTCACCTCACCTCTGAGGGCTCCCGGACTGTGAGAGGAGGCAGGCTGGGCTGAGGGAACCCCCCTCCAGTGCATGAATTTTCATGCACTGGGCCTCTAGTTCAGAGATAAAAGGCATGGTGCCTGGAAAGAGATGAATATCACAGTGGTCACTGTGGGACCCCGGGCTGTGGAAGGATGGGACTTCCTGGAGAAGCAGATAGCAGAACCTAATTGTAACCCTTGTGAGGTCAGGAGCTGCCATTGTAACATCTGCTCTGCATGCCATTTGGAAGAAAAACTGCCTCATTTCTATTCTCTGTTTCTTCTGGGTGTCTCCAGCCACAGTTTGCTTTATCATCTTCTCAGCAATGATTCTCAGTTTTCTTAAAAATAATGCTGTTGTCTGGGAGCCTAAATGTCAAGAGAACCGAGCTTATCACTTTAAGTGCCCTGCTATTTTATATGCCCTGTCAATCAGCTGTCAATCAGCCAATGTCAGAATTGTCCCAATTGGAAGGGACAACTGTGAGGAACAGAAGTGGTAAGGTTTGGGCAATTAACAGGTCCTCTGAGAGAGTTTGCCATATTCCCAAAACGTACACACAGCCAAAGTTGACCTCTGGAGATGGACCAAACTCTACAGGATGACTTGGAACCAGCCAGGCAAACTTTCTGGGCCCCAATATCCTTGCCTAACTACCTCTTGCCTGATCTCCAAAAGCAAAACAAACAAACAAAAAACCCACCTAGATTTCTACTAACACCTACCAGAATACCTCTCAACACATCCGCCAGAGTGATATTCTGAAAATATAATTCAAATCACGTCCTGTGGCTTCCTAGCACATTCACGTTAAAATCCCAACTCTTATCATGGCCTGCGTGAGCGGAATCCCCACCAAGGAGCAGTCATCAGAGTTTCGTCGTGGCTAAAAACATGACCTTGGTGTAAAGTATGTCCCCATAATACATATCAGTCCTAGGAGTCAGCCACTATGCACTGGTTTGAGTGCACTGTGCAGTGAAATATGCAAAATGCATGTATACCAGTTGGTAAGTTAGCTGCTGCTCTGAATGCTCCCTGCTGTTCTCCAACCCTGGCCTCGTGATCGCACCAGGACCCCTTAGTCAGCTATTAACTCTGGCAGAGCAGGGGGGCAGGGCTAGTTTTCTGCTCAAGCTCTATGGCCAGAGCCCATTCCAGCTGGGAGGTACCTGAGCTATACAAGCTATTCAATTCTTGGATTGGGATATGACCCCTGGTGGCAAGTGTGCTATTGGAAAAAAAAAAAGCATACAAGGGGGCACCTAGGCACTGATCAAAGGCAGAAAGGATGAGGAAGGAATAAAAGGAAAGGAATGAAAGAGCTTCCTGAAGCCAAGAGCAGCTATCTTTCAATGCGGTACAGTAAGACTTGCCTGTCATGTGGCTTGGGGAACGAGAAATGGGAGACCTGGAAAACAAATACACAGCACACACTTGCTCTTTGCACTACCAAGACCACATGAAGAGCAGTGTAATTACGTATTCAAATGTCACTGCTGGGAAACACGCGGTGTGACCCAAAGTTCAATGCTCAAGCACATTGGTTCCAGGGGAGATTGCTTTTCATGGTGGTATACCCTTTCCCCTCCACCGCCTTGCTTCCAAGGGAAACTAGATACTGCTCCTACTTACGGGAATGGGAGCTAATAAGGGCGTCTTCTTGATTAGAGAGCTCCGGGGATCAGCATTCTCTCTCTGGGAAACCACATCAAAGGAAACAAACAGAAACCTGGAAGTAGGTCCCCAGCTAATCGCCCTGGCCCGACGACATACACACAGCTGGAAGCAAGTTCCTGAAGGAAGGACGGCGACCAGAGGAACATGGGATGATGTCAGCGCCACCTTCATTTGCGTTCGTGTTGCATTCCCAGGTCTCGAGAAAGGGGCTGGGCTCACAGGTCAGTCCAGCCCCTGTAATCACTTCACCAACTCGGCCAGAAACATCACTCTTCTCCAGGGAGGTGGGTGAGGGCATTCCAAACAAATCAACGTTCTCAGACCAGAATCTGGCGGCTCAGTGACACTCCTATGTTTTGTTCCAGCTCCTCAGTGTCCCCCCTGAGTCATCTTTATCAACCAAATGTGTGTTCCGGTGCCAAAGGGATGAGCTGGGTCTCTCTGCAAGTTCTTCCCTCTTGCCAACTCACAGAATTCTTACTTCTTTCCTGTGTCAGGTCATGGGTCTGTATTAAGCAATTCAGGGCCCTTTGGAACTGAAGGTCCCATTCCAACCCCTGAATCTTATAGCTGGGGCCCTAGGATAAGACCTTGTTAATCCCCTTACAAGGTCATATTCCCCACAGCACCACCTGCCACACACCTCGACAGCCCATGATGTGTGCTCTGTCATCTAGCTGAGAGGTGTGAGACGTGCTGGATCATAATTCAGTTACTCTGTCTTATGAAGCCTGGACCTTGGGTTTTAGAGATGCCATTGCCAAGTTCAATCTATCCAACAACCCTTCAGTCCTGGCTCACCTGCCCTCTCTTAGTCAATAGATCCTTACCTAGTCCTCCGCTTCCTGCCCTCCCCACCAGAGCCTTGCCTCTGAAATCCCAACGTATATTGTCCCCCAACCTCTTTATCCTGGTCCCTCAGGTTCTCGGTCATCTGGCACTGACAAAATACACCCTGAAGATATTTACCAATTGGGAGAGCCCAAAAGTATTCTTATTACTCACAACCTCATACCTGAAAACCGAGAGGGGAGAGATGCTCTCCTTCCTGAGGGGCATTGTGTGGGCCAAGCTCAATGCTCACCTCCTAATGGCTCCCATTTAAGCTTTACTTGTTGCACCTTGTTACAATAGAATGTGACTTTTGAACATTTTGCTTTCAAATATATTTAAGAGGATGTTGCTCCATTATGTGAAATAAAACAAAGAAGATCGATTAAGGGGCAGGAGGTAGGGGTTTATATAACGCAAGTAAGCGTTTCCAATTAGACCTATTTGATTCTGACTTTCTGCCCAGATACGAATGGAAAGTGACTTTTTTCCATTTATAAGGCAAATATATTTTGTTGAAAATAGCGCAGACCAAAAAGTGTGCTCTTTCTTTATTTCTATACAGTCATAGTTGCTGTCTTTATCTCGTGGTGACCTTTCCCCGACATATTTTTCTGTTTGTTTTTAGTGCCCAGTTTCTAAAAATAAAGTGGCTGGTGGTTTTTGGATATAAAGATAATATTTTTATTTCGCTGGTACATACAATCAGGAAACATATTTCTGTTTATACTCTAGAAATCAGTTGAGAGTTGTAGATGAAGCCACTTTCTGTCAGCACTTTTTTTCTTTGCAAAACCTGGAAAATGTAACCAAATCCAAAGCAGCTGGAGGAAGCAGAATATCCAGTCCACTTGCACTCAGCAGGAGGAGAGCGAACAGGAGGTAACAGGATAGTTTCCACATGAAAAAGTTACAAAGAATTTAACCTGTAATGAAAACGCTGATAATCTCCAGGAATGAAAGATGCCTGGATGATGGGTTTGGGGTTTTTCGTGAGTTCAAAGGATCTGGTTTTCCCTGTAAATGCTGCACAGGAATAGGAGACGTCCATGTGGTCATTGTTATGTCTGAGAGCCAACAAAAGTTCAGACTTCATCTTTAAGCCATTAAATGGTGACTGTGTGTGCATTTCATGACCATGGATTAGCCGGCCGTGCCTTTCTCTGAAGAACACAGAAAGCAGAATCTCATTAATTCATCAGCTTCTTCTCCGAGATAGGGATGCTGATACGTGATTACCAATTGAAAGTCAGTTTCCTTTAAGAGTCGACGTGTGAAGGTCCTGTAGACAAGAGCTCCTCCGACTTTGACGTGCACGTGAAGGGCCGCTGGACCTTGCTGATGCAGAATCTGACCTAGTGGGGCTGGCTGGGAGGGGACCTGAGATTCTCCATTTCCATCAAGTGTTCAGCGTGATGGGATGTCGCCAGTCCATGAACCACCATGGAGGCAGCAAGAGTGCAGAGGATTTCTGCCTTGGCAACTCCATCCCATGTGTGCTTGGCAGTTTCTGTAAGGGCTGCCAGTGTTCCCGGCTCCTGGTACTCAGGCCCTTGGTAATCCCCTCCCCTTGACGGTGGGCTGGACCTACTAACTCAATTCTAACCATGTGAATCAGGCAAAAGGGATGGCATGTCTCCTCAGAGCCGAGGTAACAAAACAAATGAAGCTTTGGTCTAGATGTCTCTGTCTCTCTCATCCTCTTCAGGTTGGAACCACTGGTCTGAGGGGAGCTAGAAGGCATGTTCACAGATGTCCTTGCAGAGGCCTGTGTGGAAAGGAACCGGTCGCTGGCTAACTGCCAGTGAGGACGTGCGTGTGCCAACAACCACAGAAGTGAGTTTGGAGGTAGATCACCTCCCAGGAGTGTTTGCCACCAAGTTTCCCGAAGAATACCGTTTGTCCCAAGCCTGGTGTGAGTTTGAACACGGTAAAAAGGGAGATTTCAATCACTTCTGCCTTGATTGCTGAATCCTGTTGCATTTGATGACAATGTTAGTGTCTTAAGAACAGTCAAGTATCTCATGAATATTCACATCGGAAAGCTTCCCCATAAATATCTATCTGAATGTTCCCATCTGAACTCCTCCTCCGAGGTAGTTATCATTACACTAATCTTATAAGGGTGGCAGCTAGTCTACAAGGTGGCAGCTAGTTGTGTTTTGCGGGAGGTTCATCCCGCAAAACACAACTATTTTAGTTGAAGAACATGATATTTAAGGCGCCAGCCGGGTAGCTCAGTTGATTAAAGCATTGTCCCGATACTTGAAGGTTGACTGTTTGATCCCCAGTCAGGGCACACAAAGAATCAACCAATGAATGCATAAACAGGTGGAACAACAAACTGATGTGTGTGTGTGTGTGTGTGTGTGTGTGTGTGTGTGTGTGTCCTTTTCCTTTTCCCTCTCTCCCTCAAATCAGTAAGCAATTAAAAAGAAAAAACACAATATTTAAGACAAAGGGCTCTGGATTCAAACCTTGCCTTCACCACTTACTGCCTATGTGATCTAGGGTAAGGTGGTTTAACCTATCCAGGCCTCCGGCTCCTCTTATGAAAAGTGGACATGGCTGTATGAGCACTTTACAACATTGTTATGAGTACAGAACGAGTTAAAGTATGTAAAATGACCAGCAGAGAGCCAGGCACAGAGTAACTCCATAGTAAATGTTTGTTGTTATTATTATTCGTATTGCCATTATTATCACTAATGTGGGACTCACACTGGGACTTTCGGTTTCTTATTTGCAATATGATATCCATTATCTCAATTAACACTACAACCTGCAAATGGAGTTGTTTTCAGAATTAGAAAACTTGGGTACCAGCCAGACGTTCAAAAAACATGCATTGAGTTTTCACCATGTCTCGCTGAATGTTGGGGATGGAAAAGTGAGCAAGGGAGGCATGGATCCTGCCCTCAGTGATCCATCCCTCCTAGAGCCTACAGGAAGTATATTAGCTGGTCCTATTCAAGACCTTTAAGGTAGCAAATATTTTTTGGAATTATCAATCTTCCAAAACTCTTTTCTCCACCTTCAAAGGGACTCATCCAGCCAACCAAAACATTTCAATGGGAAAAGGTGACTCCCTGAAGGGACATAAGATGGTTTTTTTAGAGGTTTGCTGCTGATAGCTCTAACGACAGAAAAAGGAAGAGGGGAGGAAAATAACCCAAACTCCCTTTGGATCGAGATGAAATAATCTAACAATAGGAGCCAGAGGGAAGCATCTGAGGGGAGTGGTAATAAGCCACTCTCCACTCTTTTGAAACAAGTGCACCTTCCTTGCTTGCTAACAATCCATCGCCAGTGCCATGGTGCTGTTTCAGATCAAGATTTCAAAACGGTTACGAGCTGCATAGGTAGTGGAGGCGCCACCAGATGTGACGAAGTTTCCATTGTTTGACTTAGTGCATGGAAAATATTACTAATGGTTGGTATCAGGGGAGGCTTAACTGACCCCAACTGGCCAAACTCATCTGGGCACATTTCTTGAAGTCAGATCCTTTAAATACTCACTCTTGTTATTTCACAACGCCCTCTCCCCCATTTTATGAGATATTTGATTGTATATAGCTTATTTTAGGCGAAGGAGAAATTCCATGACTGCACGAACAAGTGGGCTGGGGGCGTAAGGGAGGGGGAGCTATCTCTCCCCGAGACTGGATTTAGCACGCAGCCCATTCTTGATGATCTTTGGCATGCAAGACAAAACTGAACACAACGAAAACCCTAAAGTCCCCAAAATTCTATCCGGTCTGCCTCCCTGTCACTAGCCTCACAAGAACTACTCTAAGGTTACAACATATACATGTGTAAGAGTGAAATTTCTTCTTTCATTATTCCTACTCCCCTCTCCAATGCACAAGTTGGGATACATCAGAGTAGTCCGAGAGAAAAAAAAGTGTTTTAGCAACACTCCTACTCATATTAATCTAGAGTTGATATCCGAGTTTTGTTTCCAATATATATTTGGCTTTAAATTTTCTGGGAAATACCGACAATCATAAATATTAGCGAAATATCCAACTTCCACTTCCATAATGTTCCACCACAGTTACCACAGCAAGGCAGTTCTTGCTACAGTCACGCACCTGCTCTTCTCTCTCAGTGTAGAAAGCTCAGAATGGACCGTGGTTTTCTTCACACTCAGCCTGTAAAAGTCCTTCAGTCCGTTTTATAAATGAGCTCAGCAAGCTCCAGAGTTCAATCCTAATTCAGTGGAATATGGAAAAATTGCAATGCTTTTCCACACCTTACGTGACATTATCCAAACCTCTTTTGTCAGCAACACTGGGGTGAAGATCCCAGAGAACAACCTTCCTCGCAAGGTTTCTGGCACTTACAATTTAGCCCTGAACCTGTAAGTTAACGAAAACCGAGACAATCAAATGTGACTATGATTTTAGAATTGAACTGTGTTTTAATGAGCTCCATGCATTTCATTTTTAATTAAATGTGCTGCTCTTAATCAGGATTGTAATGAAGTGGCATTGAATTCTGAAAGCGTCTTACTGGTGTTTATATAACTGTAGAATGGTCATTACATTTTTTTAAAGCGTCAAATCTCAGGCGTACCTGGTTTCTGGTTTAAAAATCTAAGAAGAGGGCATCATGAATGAGAAACAATTTGTCTGCTTAGGTTTTACAGCCCTGTGTCCAATTAGAGCTCAAGAGAGCCGTTCGCTGGGTAAGAAAGTGCCCGTATTCGCTGTGCAGCTGATACATTTTCATTGGTGTCACAGTTGTTTCTGTTAACAGTGTGGGCCCCTCCCTAGCCCATCTGGCTCGGTGGATAGAGCGTCGGCCTGTGGACCAAAGGGTCCAGGATTTGATTCCAGTCAAAGGCAGGTACCTTGGTTGCAGGCTCCTTCTCAGCCCAGGCCCTGGTCAGGGCGCATGCAGGAGGCAACCAATTCATGTTTCTCTCACATGGATGTTCCTGTCTGTCTTTCCTCCTCTCTCCCACTCTCTAAAAATCAATGGAAAAAATATCCTTGGGTGAGGATTAACAACAGCAAAAATAGTGTGGGTCCCTACAAAAGATCTTTTGGTGCCAAACAAGATAGCTGATTGGAGATTTGCCTCAGTTATGAAACTGATAGAAGAGAAGCGGGAGGCGGGGGGGAGGGGAAGGACAAACTGTAGGCCCACAGAGAACCAGCCTCCAGGCTGGAAATACTCAATGTCATCACAAGTGGTTGGTGTGAATTCCGCCATGTCCTCCGGTCTCATTTCCAAAGGCCCCTGAGAAGCCCAGGTCTCAGAGCCGGCAGGAGCAGGTGGTGCCTGGAGTGAATTTAAACGAAGGAAAATGAATGTTGAATGAAGGGAAGCCTCACTCCAGAAGCAGCGTGAGCAATTCCCAGGGCACGTCGCTGCCGGGACGCACTGCAGGAATATGATGGAAGTTCTAATTTGCTTTAATTATAAGAAAGTAAACACCGCCCTCGACATGTCATCATGTTTACATAGGAGCTCAACCAGCTGCTTTTCTGCTGGCATGGCCCTGGAACCGCTCAATTAAATCCCAGGGCACAATTGCTTTTTATGAATGAAATGCCATTAGTATGAAGCCAGCAAGTTGGGTTTCTTGGTGGCTGTTTTTTCACTGTTTGCTTTGCAGGCTGTGACTGTACAAGGACAAGTGACCAACCACAGCACCTTCCAATTTTAAACTAATCCGTGGTGACTTCCAAGACTAGATAGACCATTTAGAGTCCTTCTTTTTGAGGCATCACCATCACTATTTTAAAACTTGCCACTTTGCAAGATGAATGGAACAAAAATGTTTTATTCCTAACATATTATACTAGCAATAAAATAATTTTTAAAAAAGAGAAAGGAAAGTTTACTTCTTAAGAGGCTACAGGTAATCTTCAAAGATAAAACCCTAGATAAGGTTAACCAAAGGAATTACAATTTTTCTGGAGCTGAGAAACCTGGGAAATTATCTTCACGTTAGTGATTATACAACAGATGCCCAAATTTCATACACTGTCAAAGATATGGATGTCTTACAACAGCACTGAGTCAGATACCCTTAAAGATTTCTCAGATCTATCAAACTGAATTCACAGTTAAATCAAAAAAAACTTTTTGCTTGAGAAGCCCAGAAAGTAAATCATCCTATACATTTTTTTTTTCATGCAAAGACTCCTAGTAGGTACTCGAGAGCAGGGGTGACATTGTAATGAAACGTAATAAAATTCTGTTCTTCTGCTATTAATATGAAAGGAAGCAAAGTCTCCCCACCAGCTGCCCACTTCAAGCAAAGCAAGAGGAGACAAACCTAATTTGGAATGCTGGGGAATTTTTCTCCAGCTGATTGGCTGCACCCAGTGTCAATCACAAGACTCACGGCACCACATTCGGTGCTTCCCAGTGCCGGGGACAAGCTCTGGCAGCTCCAAGCTCGGCCATTCAGGTGGGTTAACCACATGTTAACAAGATCCACACTGGGGCTTTGGAAACGCTCTAGCATTAAGCCATGTCTCAGATGTAAGATCTCGGACAACAACCCCTTCTGAGAGTCCTTTGCCCAGTTAATTTTGGAACCTCTACGTGCAGTCCTCCACACCTCACTTACTCATTTCTTTAAACACGAAGACTGATCACGTTTTCTCTACCTGACAAGTGTCTGTAATTCAAAGGCTCATAATGGGCATGAGCTCTCATAATATTTGCATAGTTTCCTTCAAGGTTGTAATGATCTGTCAGTGCATTGGTCAGGGCTAAGGCAGCAGGTGAACCAAACTAAAATAGGAAGGAAACACAGAACAAACGGAGAAGCTGACACCGGAAAGCACGTGTACTATACCTGATGTCTTTCACACAATCATCCAAGTCTCTAACCTACTGAGTTGCATCCATCTTTCATTTAAAAATGCAAGATGGACTTTTAAAGATTCGAGAGCCAAGTTTTCCCAGAATTAGTGAGAAAAAAATAAGAGTCATGTAGCGCTAACCGGTTTGGCTCAGTGGATAGAGCGTCAGCCTGTGGACTGAAGGGTCCCAGGTTCGATTCCGGTCAAGGGCATGAAACTTGGTTGTGGGCACATCCCCTGTACGGAGTGTGCAAGAGGCAGCTGATCGATGTTTCTCTCTCATCGATGTTTCTAACTCTCTATCCCTCTCCCTTCCGCTCTGTAAAAAATCAAGAAAGTATATAAAAAAAACAAAACTCCCAATTAAAAAAAAAAAAGTCATGTAGCTTCTACAGGGGCCAACCTCTGTTAACAAAAAGTGAACTCACACTGCCACCAACACAGATGCACACACAAAGGCATCCATTTTAACCCATACATTCCAATTTTATTTTGTCTCCTACACTGAGCCTTTAATCACTTCTTTTATAAAAAAAAACAAAAACCAGAAATCTTTACTGGTTTTACTGCAGACTTGAGTCTAATCAAGGCAAAATGTACCTTCCGTGGACATTAGACCCATCACCAAGCACTCTGCTCCTTAATCTGTCCAGACTGTCAGATCCCAGAAGCACAGCATGTAAAGGTTTATTTTGAGCTACCATCACATCAGACATCTTCAAACGTCCTCCTAAGGCACCTCTCCACATGAATCATATGAAAATACGGAAGAATTAGAGTCTATTTTTCACCTTTGAGCCAAACAATCAGGACAAATTGTTAACAAAGTAGGAACAGGGTGAGTATTTGCTATTTCTAGAATCATCTGTGCTAGAAAGACTTGGGCCAAGGCCAGTGCTCAGTAGTCCACAATGTCGCCCCAGGCCGGCTAACCACCTCAGATGACAGCTCTGATTGCAAAGTGCTGGCTCACATGAATCTTTTTAAATTTTTAAAAAAGATATTGGTTTGAGAGAGAGAGAGAGGAAGGGGGAAAGAGAAAGGAAGAGAGACATCAATGTATTGCCCTACTTATATGTGCATTCACTGGCTGATTCTTGTATGTGCCCTGACCCGGGATCAAACCCACAACCTCGGTTTATCGGGATGATGCTCTAACCAACGAAATACCTGGCCAGGGCTGGTCCTCATAAATCCTGACACCAGCTCCTTCTGGGTGCCTAAAGCTACCTTTGACTCAGCGTGTACGTATCTAAAACTATCACCTTCCCTCTAAAACTTCCCCAACGTTCCTCCTCTCAGTAAATGGCTCCAATATCCTTTCAAGCCAGATGCCTGGTAGACTCAACTTCTCTCTCTCTCCCTTTTCCCATTCAGTCACCGACTTTTCACATTCCTTTTCCAAAATAACTCTGATACTTATCAAACTTACTCTATTGACTGTCTCATCGTAGTCTGAACTACCACCTTCTCTCCTAACTTATCTTCCTATATCCATCATCTTCTTCTATTGCAGTCCCCTATAAACAGATTAACCGTACACCCCAGGTTGTCCAAGAGGGTCAGGATTTATATCCATAGTGCCAGCACAATTGGTCGTTGTGCCTCTTTTTATTCTATCAAGTTTCCTGGTCTGGATAATAAATGATAGGATTACTACACATATAAGCAAATTTCCTTTCCAAACTGCAAATCTAATTATGCCATTTCCTGACTAAAACCCTTTAATCGTTTCCGCCAGTCCTTGGAATAAAGTCTCAACAATTTGACCTGGTTTTAAAAACCCTGCATAATCTGGGTCTGCCTTCTTGCCAGCTCTATCCAGGCTACGTCTTCCAGATGCCTTTCTTTCTAGGATCTTGTATGCCCCCTGTGATCCATCGCACATCACTGCACTGTAATGTGTGGGTTGTTTACCCCATAGAGTTTAAATGCAGGAGGTTGTCCAACTGCTCGTCAACTTGCAGTACACAGTATATCCCAATACACAGTATGTAGCCAGTTACTCAAAAACTGTAGTCAGAGGAAAAATCACACTTATGTGCAAATATGAACTGACAGTGAAGAGAGGAACAGCAGCACCCACAATCAGACTCCTCTGTGTCAAAGTGGGGTTGCAGGTGGTGGGGAGCAGACGCGAACCACAGGAAAAACACGCACGTGCAATCAAGCCCCATCCTGAAGTGAAAACGAAAGTTGTCATTGTTTAATTTCTCCTTTTACTACTATACATCATCATGATTATGATGTCACCAGTAGACAGAAGTTAAATGCCATCACCTTCTAGTTATCTCAGTGTAACCTAACATCTATCCCAGATATCCCACCATGCAGTCTGCCCACATCAGAAGGCACGGCCTCATTCCATATAACCGTGAGAAAACACAATTTAAAAAATCAGCTGCTTAAATTGGTAGACAGACCAATGCATTTTAAGGCCAAATAAGAATTTTTCTCTTTTTTTTCATTAAAAGTTAAACAGCATTTTAAAATGGCATGGCAGTATTAAAACTGCTATTCCAGATTACACTGTGTGTGCCATGGGCAATGTCCCTCCCACCAATGTTCTATCATTATGTACAATTTTCACATAGGCATCCTTTGAAAACAGATTTTTAAAAAATAGGCAGTCGTCTCTGTTCTGGCTTGAATTAGATCATACTTACCCTATTCTTTTTTTTTTTTTTAAACTCCACTTTTACTGGCTGAGACCTCCCTACTCTGCCAATGAGCCAATAAGAAACCCTTCTTTTCCCAGTAGCTAATGATCAGTCATGAACCTGAACTAAGAGAATGTTACATGCCAACCTATAGATTCCAAAATTAAATCTGCTGGGAAGGTTATAAAAACAGAACAAAGAAGCTATCTATACATTCTCTTCCCAAGACATCTGCCAGCCCTTTTGGGGTTCTTCCAGGGGAGGGCTGGGAAGAACGCCACACACAGAACTTTGTAGCACATTTCTCTACTATCGTTCCATCTTTCACATTCAACTAGTAAAGGCCAGGAAGAAGACAATGAACAACGAGCAGGATTAGTTCTCAAATTAAACACGTCACTTTTCCTTTTCCCTTTAGAGTGCTCCCCTGGGAACTGACACAGTAACAAAAGAATTGAGTAATTGTGCAACGAGTTATATTTTTAGACATAATTCCCAAACCATAAAAATCACCTTTTATAGTATACAATCCATACTTGCAAAATTTTTCAACCATCACCAATATCTAATTCCAGAACATTGTCACCCTTCCCCAAAGAAACCCTGCACGTACCCATGAGCAGAACCTCCTCATTCCCCTCAGCTCCGGCACTTTTCAAATACTAATCTACTTTCTGTCTCAATGGATCTGCCTATCCTGGACATTTCATACTAGTAGGGTAACACACTATGAAGCCTTTTATATCTGGCTTCTTTCACTTATGGTGTTATTTTCAACCTCTATTCATGTCATAGTATTTATCAGTACTTCATTCTTCTCACGACTGAATAGTATTCCATTGTATGGGCACACCTCATTTTGTTTTCCCATCTATCCACTGATGTATATTTGGGCGGTTTCCACTTTTTGATTACTATGAATCGTGTTGCTGTAAACATTCATGTACAAGTTTTTGCATAGACATGCTCTCAAGTCTTACGGATACCCACCTAGGAGTGGCATCGTTAGGTCATATGGTAACTCCATGTTTAACTTCTGAGGAAACACCAAAGTGCTTCCACATTCAGCTGTATCATTTTATGTTCCAAACAGCAATTTATATGTGTGTTCCAATCTTTCCACATCCTTACCAATAACGGTTATTCTTCTGTTTTTTGAACGATTATTATTGTACTCATCCTAGTGCATTTGAAGTTCCCTCTCATTGTGATTTTGATTTGCACTTCCCTAACAATTAATAGTGTTGAGCATTTTTTCATGTATTTATTAGGGATTCATACGTCTTCTTGCAGACATTTCTATTAAAATCCTTTCCTCATTTTTAAATTTAGTTTTATTATCTTTGTATTGTTGAGTTGTAAGAATTCTTTGTGTATTCTGGATACTTATCCCTCACCAGATATATGATTTGCAAATATTTTCTCTTGCTCTGTGAGTTGCCCTTTTACTTTTTTTAATGGTATCCTTTGAAATATAACAATCTGCATTTAATGAAATTTATCTATTTTTTTTTAGTTGCCTACACTTTTGGTGCTAAGGACCAATTGCCTAATCCAAGTCAAAATGATTCATGTCTTTTTTTACAGTTTTTGTTCTTACAGTTAGGCCTTTGATTCATTCTGAGTTAACTTTTGCATCTGGCATGGGGTAGGAGTCCAACTTCATTCTTTCTCATGCACATAAGCCAGTTATTCCAGCACCATTTTTATCACACACACACACACACACACACCATTGAATTGTCTTGGCACTCTTGTCAAAAATCATTTGACCATAAATATAAGATTATTTCCAAACTCTGAGTTCTATTCTATTGATCTATATGCCTGTCCTCATGGTAGTATTATACAGGCTTGACTGAGTTTGTAATGTAAAATTGGGACGTTCGGGTCCTAAAACTTTTGTCCTTATTTTTTCAAAATTCTTTGGCTATACTGGGTCCCTCCCATTTCATGTAGAAATTACAACACACTGTTGAAAGAAATTAAACAAAACCTAAATAAATGAAAAGATATCCTGTGCTCACGGACTGGAAGACTTAATATTTTTAAGAAGGAGATAATCATAAAATTCATCTACAGATTAAACACAATCCCTATGAAAACCTCAGCTGCCATTTTTGTAGAAGTTCACAAGGAAATCCTAAAATTCTTATGAGACATGTATGGTAAGGTTATTTGCTTGAGACCACATTCATCAAAGCCACTAGACATAAATTGGTCTCTGCTGGGATAAAATACATGTCAATAGGTGTTGTTTGTCGCTAGATGCTGAATGAACAAATGATTGCAATTAAAATCAGTGTACAATGATTGATTTAGATTGGCCATTGGCCAGCCCACATTCTAGATTTAGATTCCCAGTGCTGAGAGGAAACATTAAGTGTAACATTGACATAAGTAATTTGAGGATAGTGCTAATTCTTGTGGAAAACATAAAACAGAGAAATGGATTAGGGAGCCACGGAAGGGTGAGTCAGAGCCAGCCCTGTGAGGAGAGGACAGAGGAGCCAGACTTATAGTCATTTTGGGCAAGACTGCTCTAGGCAGGAGAAACAAAGGCAAAGACTCAGAAGCGAACCTGTGTTATTCCATTACACTCAACTGGAGTTTTCTTCCCGGCAACAGCGGAGAGGAGATGACACTTAGATTAAACATTTGATTATTTTCATTTTGATTTTCTGCTGCTGGAAAAGATGCTCAGGAGAACAGGGTGCCTCTCCAGGATATGAAAATAGCTTTGCTTCTGGAGAAATCTCTGCATTGTCCTGGTGGGAGGTACTGGAGGGAAAATGTATTTATTTGAGATTCACTTTGGGGCCGGAAAATAAAAACAGCAATTTATCAAGAGGATCAAACTTAATGCTTGTCAGAGATTCATTTGGTTGAGTTTTATTTTACTTCATTTTAAGGTTAATTTAGCTGGGTAGTTCTTAGTTTATCAGAAATATTTACCCTTTTTCATTAGTAATATATGTTCTTGCTATGAAATATTTTTTCCTTTCTTTCTTCCAAGTATGTTCTAATTAAGGTTTAGCTAATTTTATGCAATAGTATGAAAAATGTGGAGCATTCCCTGAGCCTGAATTCCTTTGAAAGAGTGGAATAGAGCAGAACGTGTTATTAACTAATTCCAATCATTTAGGTTTCTGACCCAAATCAGACCTTTGAGGGTTCGAGCTCATTGACATTACATAAAATGCAACTTCCCATTTCTGAAGCATAAAAGGCTTTGAAAGTCACAAGGAAATGGCTCAAAAAAAAGCATCCAAAACATCAAATGGCTTTAACAAATCCCGCTTGATGAGTTAAGTGTAAAGGAATCGGAAACATATGGATTACATTTCCCTTAAAATACACATAGGTTTAACAGGGAAGAAGAAAAAAGTGGCTGGCCCATTGTGGTTTGGGTTTTTTCGAACCTAAAACATTTGGAAAACAGTTCAAGATGGTTAATAAACCCCAAAGTGAGCCTGGTAATTGTGCTGGATTTCACAAACAGTGCCTCCTAAGGAGAAGGAAGAGAAGGGAAGGGGAGAGGAGGGGAAGGGAGGAGAGGGCAGAGGTAGAGAGGAGTAAGGAGAGAAGGGAAGGGAAGGGAAATGGAGGGATGAGGAGAGGAGGGGAGGGGGATGGAAACTGAGGGGAGGGCAGGGGAGGGAAAGGGAGGGAGAAGGGGAGGGGAAAAGAAGGGAGGGGAGGGGAAAGGAGAGGAGGGGAGGGGAAGGGATGGGAGGGGAGAGAGAAGGGGAGGGGAGGGCCTAAAGATTCAATAGGCCTGGAATTGTCTGAGAAGCACAGAAGCCTTCACTACTGTCAGAACTTGATGTTTCTTGGACCCAATTCCTGATTTAGTCATTTTAAGTCCTAGCTATGGAGAGACTCCTCCTCCCCTCCCTTCCCATGGCCACCACTATCATGCCCCCTTGCCCCACCTTCCTGCTCCCTAAAATGAAAGAAAGAACCAACATTGCTATGGCTCTGTCCTTTAAAGAACTGTTATAATTTGAATTCATTTAGGAAATGAGGAGGCTGAATAAATGGAATTCCAGGCTTAAATTACTGGGTCATTCTTGTTGATACAATGAACCCTTTCACCTAGTAATGTGTCCTAGGAAATTATAATTCCTGCCCTGAATGACCTGCCAGAGAGCAAGCTGGAGCCCAGGCTCTGAGCAGAGGTCAGCAGCCCAACATTAGTCAGAGGGGATCGGGAATCCATGAGTCAGGCCTTCTCACTGCTGCAGGAAGCGCTCTTGCCCACTTACCCCCTCCCTCGCTCTCCTCAAGCCCACTTGTGTGGGGAGCTACTACATATTGCAATACAGTGTCACACTTTTACTGCAGTATGGGGACCCAGATGCCCTATGGATCATGCTGCTCCTTAAGTGTCAGCTCACTGCTTCTTGGACTTGGACTCCCAGGTAGAAGCAAGGCTCAGAGGGCGGAGCCAAGCCCCAGGGGCGGAGTCTTGCCCTGAAGAACGGAGCCTAGCCCTATGAGCCGAGCCTCCACACCAGCCTCCACACATGGGGACAAGCAACACATGTTTAGAATCAGGAAGCCATAAGAAGCGATGACAGTGGAACTAGCACAGGCATAGGAGCAAAATGCAACCTTAGCGTCCTACCTGCTTTGAACCATTGGGAGCCTGAGATCCAGGCAGCCATGAACCCGAGTCACAGCCAGAGATGGGGTGCAAATGCTGGGCCTCCAACTCCCAGGTCACGTGCTATGTGGGGATCACAACTCCCAAGGCCCACAGTCCAGCAGCCAATAACCACAGAGGTCATTGGGTGCCACATATTCAGTGTCCTCTGCAGGTGTCCCTCACTAACCCCGCCTATCTTCTTGATGATGGTCCCCCAGCACACCATTTTCTTAAGGAACCATCTCCTTGCATCCTGCCAACAATCTCGGGCCGCCTTGATAGTTCAAAAATACCCCCGTCACTTTATACACAGCTCATTACAACAAACATTTTCTAAGTGGCAGGCACTAAATGAAGCAATCGGGATATGAAGATGAAGAAAACAAGGTCACTGTCCTCAAAAAAGTCCTAGTCTAGTGCAAGAGACCAAACATACACATTCAACTGCAGTACCTCCGGTATGGTAACAGGATAGCGTCTTATCTACCTAAATTAAGGGGTAGTTCTGCAGGCAAACCAGTCTTGTTGGCACATTTTAATCACTCAATTTACAAGACAGGTTTCCATTCAGTTTCTCACACAAAAATTCCAAACTGGAAGTTACTCCTACTCTAAAATGTATTCCTACTTATAGCCTATTGCATTACCAAAATAAATGCATTCTATATATGCCTAAAGGTCCCCATGTACACCCCTAAATTAAATAGCATACTTTTCAAAACTTAGAATTTTTGTCAATATTTTGTCTTACTACTTTGCAATCAGAACCAGATCCTGAGACAGATTTGGAAGCTAGCTGGCTGTCAAACGAATTAATTACTCTGTTTTCTAAATGTGCAAACTTATCCGAATTCTGACATACTATGACATACTATGTGTCCAATTGTAGCAGTGTGAGCTGAGAAGAGCATTGAGTTTTTTCACAATTATAATCCTGAGAAAATCATTTGTAAGCATTTTTTTTGCTGGAGAAGCCAAGTGAATGAAATAGAGAAAATGTTTGACAAGGTAAGCACTAGTATTTCATGCTGCTGATGAAATACCTCTCCAGTGTTATCCTAGCTCCAAGCAAGACCTCAAGACTGGATTTTCTGGTCCTGCCATTTTTTATTCTTGGAGATAATTTTTTCCTTAAAGGGATTCCTCGTTTTACTCACTTTTAGCAAAGTGAAAATCAGAGGTTAACTTTCAGGGTCACACAGGCTGTGTCCGGCCGGGCCAAAGGTGGCTGGAAGGGGATAGCTATAACAGGCACTCTGCCAAGCTGTGTGCCGCTCAGGGTCTACCAAGGCAGGTTCTTTGACTCAACGCATCCCACCCTGCACACACTTCCATGCATCGTATACAAAATAGTATATAATGCCTTTCAGCTTCACACAGTTTTAATTGTATGAAATCCCTTTTAAATATGGTAAGCTGAAAGAGAATTATCTTTTTATTTCGCTTAAGAATAAGTCCAAATAACAATAATTGTAAACATTACATAACACTTACGATATGCTAAGTGCTCTTTTGATATGTTGATATATATAGACAGATCTATATAGATATTCATATATATTGAGATATAATAAAAAAGACATAATACACATCAATATATAAATAGATATACACACATATGTGTATTACCAGCATGTATCTTTATATACAGGTACCTACATTTTATAGATGAAGATACTAAGGCATTAAATAAAAACAAAAGACTAACAAACATGCCCAATCCAACGGCTAGTACACTGCAGTGCTGGGATTTAATCGTAGGCTTTATAGCCACTATGACCTGATACCTTCCTTCTTCTAGGAGTGTCCATTTTCCTTGAATATTTAAGCAAATATAAAACCTCTTAAGTTTTATGCTCCTCGGAGGTTTTATCAAACATAGAGACAAATCAGACTAGCAGAAACCCACTGTGGATATCAGCTAACCTTGTTTCTGTCACTGGTTTTGGTCTGGTTGTGTTTATGTATTTATTTATTGCAGTGAGGGTAACTGTATGTGCATATGTTACTGATAAAGATGGATTTTGTTAAGCTAAAAGAGTTTACATTTCAGGGCCCCTTGCTTATTTGGGCCTAATCTATAGCCTGGGAAAATCCCTTGTACTATGGTCACATGGTCATATATTTTTTATAAAATCTGTAAAAGTAAGATGCTTTCACTGTAAACAGCTGAGACCACCAAGTCTGCCTTTCCACTCTGACTCCTGTCAGTTGCCACTGAGTGGTTGTAGGCGTTTTGGTAATCCAAGTGACAAGCTGAGCTGAAGTCAAAATACGTACAGTTCACATGAGCTAGTAGGCTATATGTAGATGATTCACAGGCTGTTCGCGTACAGTTAAATTATTGCTAGGCGTCTCCGTATAGGAATGGGTTCCAGAAAAATTCCAGCCCACTCTGCTGACTACACAGTGTTATCACACAAAGTTTAAGGCAGACGTTTAAGGGGAATCAAGCCAGAAGACAGTCTGCAGAAATTCCTTCCACACCATATAGCTGATATATGAGAGAAACTTAGTTTTTCTCAACAGAACAAGTCTGAAAATATATGTGCATTACCAGTAATTAGTTAGAAAAATGTTCTAAATAATAATAATTATTAATAATAATAAAAGTTGCCTTCAGAGAGGATGTTGTATGTAGTGGCAACTGAGGAAAAAAGAATAAATTACAATATTATATATTTAGAGGCATCAGAAAATTGTGGAAACAATGAAGACTACATGAAAAATACTAGCAAACTGAATCCAGTAATAGAGAAAATAAATAATATACCAAGTTCAAATGAGGTTTATTCTTGATAGGCAAGTGTGTGTTAATATTCACAACTCAATGTAATTCAACACACGAAGAGTAAAATATGATGTAACCATGTCAACAGGTGCAGAAGAAAATATCTGATAAAATTCAACACAAATTTAACTCTTAGAAAACTAGGAATAGCAGAAAGCTTGTTTACACTGATAAAAATAACTACCAAAAAACAAACAACCCCAAAACCTCATATTTATTGGTATTTTACCCAATAGCAAAAGTAAACAATAGCTGCACTATTAATATTTAACAGTGAAATGGCACCCTCATTTCAAGAGAACTATAAAAGAAAAGAAAAATAGAGGTTTTAAGGACCTTTTATAAAACTATAGTATTTAATACAAGGTAATATTGGCACAAAACTAGACAAAAATGACTACATAGCACAGAACTATATTGAGACAGACCCCACATATGTGCTTCCTGACACACCACAAAGGCCCCCCTGCAGGGTGGAGGGAGAAAGGCAACCCTCTTACTAAATGGGGCTCCGTCAGCTGGAGAGCCACATGGACAAAGTGAGTCACCCCAGAAGCTGGAAAGCTTGGGCTGCTGTGACCTGCCTCCCCTACACCAGCCAAGTTGATTGTATCGTCTCAGCCACTCAGTGTCTGTAGCTTAGATGATTCAAGGTTGTTAAAACAGTATTTTTTTTCTTTCTTTTTATTATCGAGATGAACATATTGTGGTCTTTTTTTCCCTACTCTTACTCTCAAATTCCAAATTTGACCACATAGAAGCAAATCGGACGCAGAATTCTACTCAAAATTAGCCAAGGAACTGCCTGAGTACCTGCATGATTCTGTTATGAATCTGGCGGGAAAGAACAAAGGGGAGGGCATGGCATCAAACAGATACACACAAAGTGAGTAATATCTGTCTCGCCAACATAGACTTCACAGTGAAAGCAAAA
The DNA here is from genome assembly GCA_026230045.1 of Corynorhinus townsendii. NCBI lineage: Eukaryota > Metazoa > Chordata > Mammalia > Chiroptera > Vespertilionidae > Corynorhinus > Corynorhinus townsendii. Next base: position 6,915,474 of record JAPDVU010000009.1, read on the forward strand.
TAAAAAGGGGAGAAATTTGTTGAAATTCCGTGAGTTTGGATTCAATCTGAACCATATGGAGCTCCAGATTAGGTCATATTCTCATGATAAAATTACTAATTTTGTCTTCAATGTTGTCTGCTACTCAGTATTTCCATGATCTCTTATTAGCTGATCTCACGCATTATTTGTTTGGTCTATATCACTCACAAGATAATGGACTTCGATGAAAATCCCGGAGTTTCACCAGGAGGCTGGGTACTCAGTTACTAAGGTGTCAGGGAATTCTGTGTCTGATTTGCTTCTATGTGGTCAAATTTGGAATTCGAGAGTAAGAGGAGGGTAAGACTGTGGAACAAGATGACCTGGATGTAAAGTCCCCTTACTTCCGAGCAGTGTCATCTTGGGCAAATCACTTCCTCTCCTTGGCCCTCAGTTTCACTGTCTATAAAATGGGTTTAAAAATAGTATCTACTTCATTAAGTTGTTGTGAGGATTAAAAGAGTTAGAGGGTAAAGTACTTAATCTATAGTGTCTGATACAAGATTAGTACCATAAAGAAGTATGCAGGAAAGTCTTGCCTATAAATGACATTGGTTTTTGTTAATTACATTTTAGCCTGGACTTTCTTTAAATTGCAGTAATTTGGGGGAAAATCCCTTGTTTTCCCATTGATAGAAGGCAACCCTGGTTTGCGGATTTCTGGTTACACACCTGATAGGAGAAGAGGCGGTAGAGCAGAATGGTAAAGAGATGGGGTTTGGGAATTAGTGGCCTTTATTTAAAATTCCTCCTCTGTGAGTTTGCAATGGGTGACTTAATTCCTCTTCTGACCTTTAAAATGGGGACATGATGGCATCAACTTCATCAATTCAGGAAAGTTAAATGAGATGATATATCCAAATCATTTACTGAGTACTTTAAGCACTCACTAAGCATCAGGCACAGTACCGTTGTTACATTATTTTTATATGGGTCCCAACATAGAAATGCTTTGAATCACCTGGTAAAATGCATTTTAACAATTCAAATGTACGTTCTTACTGTTTAATCTTCATAGCAGAGACTTTGTTTCTCTTAGCATGTTGTCGGGCTTAGCCCAGACATTTGAGTCTTCTTCCAGTTAAAATACTAGTATGCTTTGGGAAATCTTTCAGGTTCCTCATTGATGACACTGGAAATGTATGAACTTGAGGCACATTCATCTACTTAAATGTCAGATATGACCCATAAAACGTGTGTGTAGAAACAAAACTCTCTTTAAAATGTATCATGTCATTCATTCTCCCTGTGTTTTATGGAGGATTCTTAGGGTCAAAGATGATGTTTTGTGTAAATCATGGAAAATTAATCTCCTTACTTGTGGCTTTCGACTAGCTCAAAATGGTATCTCTTTGTCACTATTACTTTCCTGTGACTCATTGCACGAATGGTCTAGTGACATTACCACTTATCTATAAAAATAAAAATAATAATTTAAAAATACAAAACAAACACCTCGTGAAGTTCAGTTCTACTGGCTGATTATTCTGTGGATGACCCAGAACGGGAGGAGATAAGGGGGGAAGGTTTCACACTTCCAACTGGAGTTCATTAGTAATGAGGGCTGCGATGGAAGGAATGGAAAAGTCAACTGGACTTGCCAAGTGGTACCCCAAGAAGGGGGTCCAGACATCATCGAACTTCTCTCCAATTCACCTCTAGATGGTGTGAGCCCCACTTCCCTGGTAAGGGCAGATCAGTGGGCCGTCAGTAAGACCAGAAGTCGTACAGACAGTGATAAATTAGGAAAGGGGAGAGTTACTTGAAAGAGTAAGCCAGAATGGCCTCCAGGAATTTTCAAAACATCACACTGGAGCGAGCAGTGAAATCCAGTTTTTTGTTAGCAACACACAAAAGACCTGAAGCAAAGTAATCAGGGGGGAAATTATAAGACAGTGGGTATATTGGCTCAGACCCAGTAACATAAGACATTCATTATGCTGAGACGCAGTAATTCTCTGAACACCCCTTAAATCTCTCAGCTATTTAATATAAGATGAGAGTAAATGTTCAGGTCAATAAAATTATCAGCTATTTTCATATCCAAGAGGCAGAAAAGGTTCACCAGTGGAAAAACGTAGAGGTTAACCATGAACTTTTTAAAATAAACCATTTGGCCTCGTGTCCTTGCCTGCACAAGCCTTCCACTGCCGGCAAACCCTGACCGCCCGCCCCCCCCCCCCCCCCCCCCCCCCACACACACACACCACCACCAAGGGCCGTGATCCTGCACTGGCAGCAGAGCCTGCTGGCGGCCAGGACACAGGCTGCACTTCTCACAGGCTGAGTACCGGCCACCACCTGCGGAAAGGGGATTTGAAGGGTGAGTGTTGTATGACCACAAGCTGAGGCTCCAAACCAATTCCAGTGAAGCCCAATAATCGTTTCTGACATGTGGAGACATTTTATCCTTCAAAACTCTTGGAGAGCTGAGCTGCTTGCCTGAATGTGCTGTTTCTATGGAGATCAGGGGAAATTCTAAAGCTGTTCATCTTAACTGACCTCTTCCATTCTTTTCTGTTTGTTTAATTTTGACTCTTCCCTAAAAATTCAGTCCAGAGTGCAATGCTTATGTGTTCTTCAATCTCAATTAAATTTTCACCCTGCAATAGTGCAGTGGTCTCCCACACGGGCTGCTTCCCCTCCAGAAGGCACCCAGGACAATTTATTGTGGGCAGGGAAGAAACTACTAGAACTGCAATTATACTGAACTTTTATCTGAAAATAGGAAGGGAACTAAGTTTTAGTAGTACTCAGAGTACAGAGTGGACATGGGTCCTCTCTGTGCTGCCTTGTATCAAAAAGTGTGGTGCTTCCTGAATGGCGTGGCTCAGTGGTTGAGCGTGGAACTATGAACCCGAAGGCCACGGTTTGATTCTAGTCAGTGCACATAGTCCAGGAAGTGGGCTCGATCCCCAGTGAGGGGCGTGTAGGAGGCAGCTGATCAGGGATTCTCTCTCATCACTGACATTTCTCTCTCTCTCTCTCTCTCTCTCTCTCTCTCTCTCTCTCTCTCTCTCTCTCTCTCTCTCTCTCCCTCCCTCTCCCTGAAATCAATAAAAATATTTTTTTTAAACGTGTGGTACTTAGCTAGGACACATGAGGTCTCCCAGAGAAAGGGGAGGTGCCCTACATCACAGGAGGGGGTGTCGCCTTACAGCACAGGAAAGCATGGCACCAGTACCATCGTGTTGTTCTCTCTCACCCCCTTGCAGCTTATCACAGTTTACTCGAATCCAGCTCACTGGAATTATGGATCCTATTACCTAATTCCAACTAAACAAACTTTCACAGAACAGACAGGTGGCTTCCAGGACCCACACAAAGAAGCCAGAGTTTGCAAACCTGTGGCTACTGCAAACACAAGACAAGAACAAGGACTGAGTGGCAGGGCTGAAACAGAAGAGTATGGGCTAAGGGTGTCTCCCCGAAGCCAGACTCCCTGGGCTCAGATTCCCGACAGGACCACATCCTAAATCAGTAACTTGGGGAAGTTACTTAATCTCATGGTGCATTGGTCTCCCCCTGTCACATAGGATGCAACATGAAACTCTCATCCCTACAGCAGTGGCTTGTCAGGCAAATTAAATGAGAAAAGCCTGGAATCCACACTTAGAGCTTTAAACAAATAGCTTTTAATATTACCCTTCTCACAAGGGCAAAAAGCACTGATGATATAATGAGATTTGAGAAGCCAAAATGATCAAGACTAGTTGGTAATAATACAAATTAGATAGACTATATAGATACTAGAGGCCCGGGGCATGAGATTCATGCACTGGGTGGTCTCTCAGCCCAGCCTACACCTTCTCACAGTCTGGGACCCCCTGGGGGATGTCCACCTGCCGGGGGATCAGGCCTAAGCTGGCAGTCAGACATCCCTCCTGCAGGCCGAGCCTCTCACAGTCCAGAACCCCTCACTCCATACCGGCCGCCTGCAGCGGAAGCGGGAGAGGCTCCCACCACTGTCGATGCGCTCGCCAGCCATAAGCCCAGTTTCTGGCTGAGTGGTGCTCCCCTGTGGGAGCGCACTGAACACCAGGGAGCACTCCTGCGTTGAGTGTCTGCCCCCTGGTGGTCAGTGCATATCATAGCAACCAGTCGTTCTGCTGTTCAGTCGATTTGCATATTACCCTTTTATTATATAGGATGGGGGTAGGGGGGAGAAGAGAGAGAGAGATCAATTCAACAATTGGGATAAGAAAGTGAACCTGTAATTTCCTCAGTGTTTCTAAAGTCTTGCTATGCAAAATCCAAATTCTACAAAATCTCTCTAAACTTGATAATATGTTCACGGGCTGAATTTGGGCCTTTCCACTTGATGGCAAATGATAACACATCATATTCTATGGGAATTCAAGCATTTTTCTTAACAGCATAAAAACGGCAAAGATGATACATGGAAAGTATTTTTCATCAGAAAATTCTTTTGATACACACAGAGAAACTTTGGAAAGATTTGAGTAAATAGTTATTATTAGCACTAGAGGACTGGTGCATGAAATTCGTGCATGGAGCGGGGGGGGAATCCCCTCAGCCCAGCCTGCATCCTCTCCAATCTGGGACCCCTGGGAGATGTCTCTCTCACAATCCTGGACTGCTGGCTCCTAATTGCTCACCTGCCTGCCTGTCTGGTCGCCCCTAACTGCCCCACCTGCTGGCCTGGTCACCCCCAACTGCTGCCCCCACCAGCCTAGTCACCCAAAGCTGCCCCCATTGCCACCCTAATCGCCCCCAACTGCCCGCCCTGCCGGCCTGGTCGCCCCCAACTGCACCCCCCCTCCCACCAGCCTGGTTGCTCCTAACTTCCCCCTAGCTGGTCTGCTCACCCATAACTGTCTCCCCCGCCCCTACCAGCCTGGTCGCCCCCAACTGTCCCCTGCTGGCCTGGTCGCCCTTCACGGCTGCCCTGCCGGCCTGGTCACCCCATGCAGCCTGCTGTTCAGTCATCTGGTCATCCCTCACTAACCCCCTGGCCAGCCTGGCCATAGGCAGCCATCTTGTGAGGGTGTGACAGTCAATTTGCATATTACCTCTTTATTATAAGGATTACTATTAAAGAGATTTGGTTGTATAGGGAAAAAAAAACTACTTCTAACAGATTTTAGTTAAACCTGTACTTGATAAACTATATTTCAAATAATTAAATATACTTTTGAACCAATAAAGGCAAGACGTAACTGACAAAGTATATTCTAACAATGAATGACTACTTTTTTTTTTAATGTTTATAAAAATGCTACATATGGAAGCACTGAGAAAGAGGAGCTCTGAATGGAAGGAAGGATCCAGAGTAAATTTACAAAGACAGCATAACACCTCAAATAGATTCACAGCAAAGAAATTGGAGTCAAAGTGTACAAAGTGCTACCAGATGGCATCATTGTGCTTATTTTTACAGAAATAATACTCATAAAATATAATACTCTAAAATAGCACATGGCCAGGAATCTTTCTAATAGTAGTTTGCCATATTTAAAATAATTGCCAAATTTAAGGCATGAGATTTTTCTTTTATTATTTATATCTTTGTTATTATATATATATGCTAGAGGTCCGGTGCACGAAATTCATGTATGGGAGTGGAGTGTCCATCAGCCCATTCTGCACCCTCTCCAATCTGGGACTGCTGGCTCCCAACTGCTCGCCTGCTTACCTTCCTGAATGCCCCTAACCACTCCCCTGCCAGCCTGATTGATACCTAACTGCTCCCCTGCCAGCCTGTTTGCCCCTAACTGCCTTCCCCTGCAGGCCTGGTCACCCCCAACTGCCCTTCCCTGCAGACCCAATCACTCCCAACTTCCCTCCTCTGCTGGCCGGGTCACCCCTAACTGCCCTCCCCAGCAGGCTTGATCACCCCAAATGCCCTCCCTTGCAGGCCTGGTCCCTCCCAAGTGCCCTCCCCTGCTGGCCATCTTGTGGTGGCCATCTTGTGTCCACATGGGGGCAGGATCTTTGACCACATGGGGCAGCCATCTTGTGTGTTGGAGTGATGGTCAATCTGCATATTACTCTTTTATTAGATAGGATAGAGGCCTGGTGCACAGGTGGGGGCCAGCTAGTTTGCCCTGAAGGGTGTCCCGGATCAGGTTGGGGGTTCCCTTGGGGTGTGGAGCGGCCTGGGCGAGGGGCCTGTGGTGGTTTGCAGGCTGGCCATGCCCCCAGCAACCCAACCAGAGGCCCTGTGATCTGGGATTTATTTATCTTCTACAACTGAAACTTTGTAGCCTGGAGTGGAGCCAAGCCTTCTGCTCGCTCTGTGGTGGCAGCCATTTCTGTTGGGATTTATGTATCTTCTATAATTGAAACTTTGTAGCCTTAAGCGGAGGCCAAAGCAGGCCAGGGCTGCATAAGCTTGGCTTCCTCCATCACTGCAGGCAACCCTAGCCTCCTGCTCTCTCCAGCTCTGTGGTTGCCCCCATTTCTGTTGGGCTTTATTTATCCTCTCTAATTGAAACTTTGTAGAATTGAGTGGAGGCCTGGGCCAGCAAGGGCAGGCGGAAAACTTAGCTTCCTCCATTGCCAGGGAAACCCAAGCCTCCCTCCTGCTCTCTGTGGCTGCAGCCATCTTGGTTGGGTTTATTTGCATATTCCCTCCTGATTGGCTGGTGGGCGTGGCTGGTGGGTGTAGCAGGGGTATGACCAATTTGCATATTACTCTTTTATTAGATAGGATGTTGTGTGTGTGTGTGTGTGTGTGTGTGTGTGTGTGTGTAATTTACAATTATCTGCACTTTCCTGAGATGGCCAATGGCTAGTGTTATACTTCCTACAATCGAGGCACATTACTCAAACATAGGTGTGCAACAAAAATCATAGAGACCACCGTTTAGAGGGCAACAGAAACTCTACATTTTGATAGACTTTAAAAAGATATAATTTTTTCCAAGGGAAACACTAACTTTTCTCCAACACCTGTTTCAGTAGTCAGCATTTGCTGGAGGAAAGACATTTCTCATATCAAGCTTACATTTCTTCCGCTACATTTTGAACCCATTTTCTTCAGTGTAGACTTTTTAAAATTGTCTATCAATGAAGCAATTCACATACCCTAGGAGGCATTCTCCTCCACTGAGATGGTTTTTTTGGACTTCATGAAAAAGAGCTCTTAGGCCAAAAATACTGAGTTTTAATTATAGGCAGAAAGGAGCATAAAGGTCTAGGTATGGGTAGCAGTTTATATTTGGGGGGATCATGGATCAGGATCCTTTGAAGAAGCTGTGCAAGCTACCTGATAGTTTGGTGGAGCCAGGCAGATGTGGAGAGGTAGCTGACTGAATACTTGTACCAACATCTGGCCACCAACTGTGTGACCTTCTGTATGTTGGCACAATGTAACAAGAACAGAGGCTTGTCTGGTAGTTCTGGCTGCTGCGTTGCACAGACTCAGAACTTTGAAGACAGGTGGTTTTTGCTTTCTCTGAGAAAATGGGATCGATGGGGAAAAGAGATAAAGCAGTACTATGTGAAATGCTGAACTTTGGTAAATGAACCGGAAAAAATACAAATGGCCAACAAACACATGAAAAGATGCTCAACATCATTAATCATTAATAAAATGCAAATCAAAATTACAATGAGCCCTAGCTGGGAGGCTCAGTTGGTTGCAACGTTGTCCGGTAAACCAAAAAGGTTGCAGGTTCGATTCATGGTCAGCGTACATATCTAGGTTGGGCCATGAAAAAGAGGCAACAGATCAATGTTTCTCTCTCACATCAATGTTTCTCACTCTCTCTTCACCTTCCTCTCTCTCTAGAATCAATAAAAACATATCCTTGGGTGAGGCTTTTAAAAAAATTTCAATGAGATACTATTTCATGTCCATTAGCATGGCTATCATTAAAAATAAATAAGGGTCAGTGATAATAAGGAGAACTTGTAACCCTTGCACACTGCTAGTGGGAATGCAAAATGAGGCAGCCACTATGGAGAACAGTATGGCAATTCCTCCAAACATTAAAAATAATACTATCATTTGACCCAGCAATTCCACTTCTGGGTACATATAAAAAAATGAAAGCAGGGTCCTGAATTGATATTTGTGGACCCATGTTCACAGAAGCATTATTCACAACAGCCAAAAGACGGACACCACCCAAGTGTCCATCGGTGGATGGATGGTGGATGAAAGGATAATCCAAATGTAGTATACTAGTATGTGTGTGTGTATACACACACACACACACACACACACACACACACACACACACACACACAATGGAATATTATTCAGCCTTCAAATGGAAAGAAATGTTGACATATGCCACAACATGGATGAATGTAGGTGCTATTATGCTAATGAAATAAGCCAGTCACAAAACTGAGTATCACTGTAAGATTCCATGCATATAAGGTCCTTAGACTGATCAGATTCACAGAGACAAAAAATAGAATGGAGATTTCCAGGGGGTGGGCCGGGGGAGAAGGAGGCAGTGTTTAATGAGAGCAGTTTCACTTTCGGAAGATGAAAACGTTCTGGAGATAGCGGTGGTAATGATTGCTCAACACTGGGACTGTACTTAATGCCACTGAAGTGTACCCTTAAAAATGGTTAAAATGGTAAATGTTATGTATAGTTTACCACAATTAAAGATAAAAAACATTTTTAAAAGGGAAGCAGCCTTTCTGAGTGGCACCTGGTTACCCAGCCAGTTTCACCAATACCTGTGACACATTTCATAGAGCACCGTCAAAGTCATTTTATGGGGCTCCACTGACTCATTCATTTGAGGGTAAGCATTTACTGAACCCTTTATTAAGGACCAGGAACAGAGCTAGATACAAAAAGGGAATATAAATTTAATTAAGACACAGTCTCCAATAGCAAGAAAAGGTGAAAAGGAAATGAAGTTAATGTAGAATCACCCTCACCTGGCCATTTTATATACAATATTTCATTGGGTTCCCATGACAATCTTAACTCAGAAGTGGGTATTATTATACCTTTGAGGTCATAAAACTGAAGCTCAAAAAGTAATAATTTGTCCAGGTCACAAAAGTAATAGGAAACAGAAAAAGGATTCAACACTTGGCCCAATTCATGAATCTTTGCTCCTCTAGCTACGCTGACCCACTATTAGGTCCAATCTTGATTCCATTCCCCTGGGCAACTTACTCTGTACACACATCCTAGACTCCTTAATTCTCTGAGCAATGCCTTCCTCTTAATTGGGTTTGCCTTAGAAAATAACTTGCAAAGATTAAACTTCAGGGTCTCTGGACTTCTTACTTCTATCTCATTTCTAAAATCAAGGCTAGCTCGGCTGGCGTGGCTCAGTGGTTGAGCATCGACCAGGAAGTCACGGTTCAATTCCCAGGCAGGGCATATGCCTGGGTTGTGGGCTCAATCCCCAGTGTGAGGCATACAGGAGGCAGCTGACAAATGATTCTCTCTCCTCATTGATGTTTTGATCTCTCTCTTCCTCTTCCTTCCTCTCTGAAATAAATAAAAATATATTTTTAAAAATAACAACAATAAAATAAAATAAAGGCTAAAGATCAGGCTTCTTAATTAAGAGTTAGCTCTGGCCGTGGCCTGGTAGCTCAATTGGTTAGAGCATCATCCTGCTATGCCAAGGTCCTGGGTTCAATCCCTAGTCAGGGCATATATAAGAATCAACCAAACAATGCATAAATAAGTGGAATAACAAATGTCTCTCTCTCTCAAAAAATCTATTAAAAAAAAAGAGTCAGTCATGATATTCCATATTGACTATCATCCAGATTCTACTTCAGATCTATCCAGTTCCTTGCGTTCATTCATTCATTAACAAAGGCAATTTTTTTTTCCTAATTTCTCCAAACATCATAATCTGGAGCCTAATGGCTGCCCCTGTGCCCACTGCAGCCTCACAGCCCACAGTTCCTTTCAATGTGCACGAATCTGTGCACTAGGCCCCTAGTTTAAATATAATATAGGTAAAGCCATGAAAATAACAAGTAAAATATTTTGCTTCCTTGGTTACACAGTACTTTGGTTAATTGGAAAATTATTATGACTTTTACAAGTTATACGGTAATTTAACCTCAGGAGTTTTTTTAGGAGGAGGATATGGGGGTTGTAGCATTAAATGCATTCACAGTAATGCCACATAACAAACTCAGTGGCATCCAAGAATAAGCATTTATTTAGCTCATGCAACTGTGATCAACTAGAGGTTGGCTGATCTCAATTAGCTCAGTCAGTTGACTACTAATCTTGAATGGGGTCACTCGTGCTTCTGGGGTCAGATGTCCTCAGCTGGGCTTGTCTGGGGCAGTTTAGTTGGAACTACAGTGCTCCACTGATGCCTCATATTTCTACTGGACTAGCCTGAGCATGTTCTTCTCGTGATGACAGAAGACAGACTCATAAGTGATCCAGGTCCAGTTGTTTAAGAGTTTTTGGAACCTTTGGTCATTTTATGTCTACTAATATTTTATTGGTCAAAGCAATCACATGGATAAACTCAAAGTCAAGTTATAGGAAAATACACTCCACCTCAAGTGGGAGAAACTTCAGAGTCACATGGCAAAGGGCAGGGATTCCAAGAAAAGAGAAGAACTGAGGTCATTCACGCAGTTTATCATAGTGGGAGAGCACGGTGACTGGCCAGACCTCTGGAAACCCTCCATCTCTGCAGTAACCACTTAGATACCGTATTACATATTGATGATATTTCAAGTTAGCAAAGGGTACCCCAGCAAAAAAAGATCTGGACATAATTTAGAGCAATTTATATAATTAAGTTAACATACTGCTGCGTGGACACTGTGGAATTGATACTGGAGAAGTATAAAGCTTTGATAATGGGATGCTTGTCATGCCAGTGGGGACACCCCAATGTAAAAGCCTAGGGCCATGGTCGGCAAACTCATTAGTCAACGGAGCCAAATATCAACAGTACAACGATTGAAATTTCTTTTGAGAACCAAATTTTTTAAACTTAAACTTCTTCTAACGCCACTTCTTCAAAATAGACTCGCCTAGGCCATGGTATTTTGTGGAAGAGCCACACTCAAGGGGCCAAAGAGCCGCATGTGGCTTGTGAGCCACAGTTTGCTGACCACGGGCCTAAGGCACTGGTCATCAATCAGGTAGTCTAGGACATCAAAGGAGGATGAAGAAATACCAAAAATGAGAACTGAGGGCAATAAGGAAAAAGCCCACTACATCTAAATTTGGGGCAAAGACAATCTTAAATTCAATTTTCTGCCAAACCTATGTGACCATCCAACATCGTTAAGATGGAAGTCCCCCTGACATCCTAAACAACACTCCTTCTGAGATAAATATACAGCAAACTATGCAACAGCTGAATCTTATTAAGGAAGTTTCTTAAATGGATGCTTACCTTTACAGTCATCTTGCTCAAGCTCACTATTTTCTCTTCTGGCCTCATGGACAAATAAAGCCCAAGAGAGTCCAAATAAATGATACAGAGAGGAATGGGCAAACAAATTGCTGTTCATTCAGAGTCAGGAAAATCTCTGGAACTGGTTTCTAAATATTCAATTGAGAAAAAGCTAAACCTTGTTTGTCAACTGCATTCTTCTCATTTTAAAAAATAAAATAAAAAGGCATCCCATGAGTATAATGATGGAAATTCAATCCGTATGTCATCTGATTCATTACACTTAGCTCATCAAAATATTTTCTAAGAGATAAACTCCTTGGTGGCCAAAGATGCTCTGTAGTTCTTTTCCTTTGAAATGGCTAAATTGCAGATTATCATCAGCTTACACAAATGCACAGGCAGGATGACCCCCCACCCCCACATTGATTACCTCTTAAGGTTGGAGTGAGTTATAAGCTCGGAAAGTTTGTCTTCCTAAACTGGCTTCCTCTCTCTTGTAATGTGTCATCCTATTCCAGTTCCACCTGTATGGTGCCGATCCTACTTTCACACTCACATTAGCACCAGTGCTCTCGCCGAGAAGGACAAACCAATACAAAAGGATCAAAGTCACAGAAATGACCCAGGAAAGTAAAGAATAGGCTCTGGGCAAAGAGTCCTAGGAAAATTTAGAGGCATATGAATGTTCTGGAGTGTAGTATGATTCTGTAGCCAGATTTCAAAGGTAAGAAGCATAATCTTCTATTTATCAAAACTCAAAAGAAATAACTGAGTTGCTCATTACATTCCAGAGCCCAGGCTTCGTGCCAAATCTAACCCACATTTATCAGACGGGGAGGAGAAACTTTTCCTCTGTTTTACGTAACTGGTGTGCAGTCCTGATCTCAGTGAGATGAACAGCTTCTATGGACAGGCAGGAAAATATCAGAATCACTATACAGATGGGAACACTACAGAAACAGTAGAATAATGGCACAATAAGGCAGCAAACTCAGGTCCTGCGATGCTGAATACCTGGCTTTCACATGCACTGCATGCTACTGAAGAGTACATTAATGTATTTAGTATGAATTCATTTCTATTACTGGTTTACCTTACAATATTCATTACAAGTTAGAAAAGTGTTCTGACAGGTGGGCATGATCCACAGTGATAAACTTTTTACTTTTCTTTTTTTTTATTGTTTGAAGTATTACAAATAGTAGAACATATGTCTCCTTTTTCCCCCTATTGACCTCCCCCTGGCCTCCCCTCCACCCCGGCACATGCCCTCACCCCCCAAACACCGGTGTCTGTGTCCATTGGTTATGCTTATATGAATGCATACAAGGCATTTGGTTGATCTCTTACCCCGCCCCAACCTTTCCCTGCCTTCCTGCTGAAGTTTGACGGTCTGTTGGATGCTTCTTTGTCTCTGTATCTGTTTTGGCAGACAGTACACTTGGTTCTACATTCTCAAAGCTCCTGTAGTCTCTAATCTTCACCTGCTACTTTGTCAGCCTTATATTTTACACACACCCCTGTCCCCTTGGTTCAGGTGATGCTTGGGAACATGGGATGAAAGAGTTCTATTGCTTTGACAAAAGCAGTCTTTTCCACAACTGGTCAAATGACTTTCTCTGCTATTTTTCCCACAAACTAATTTTATCCACTCCAATGATGTCACAAACTAAACTCAAAACTTCAGATCATGGAAAAGATGGGGACAGAAGTTTTCCTTCAAGGGCAAGAGTAGAGCTGATCTAATCTTCTCATCCCACCTATATCTCTTTCCAATCTGGTGACAAGGGCTTCGAAGGCCAGATCTATGATCAATTAGGATCATAGGCAGGGCTGTGAACATTATAAATCCTCATTATTTACTTTTGATACAAACTGTCCTTTAGTTTGGTTGCATTGATGGTACATGAAAAGAAGGGGGAGACTCAGAAAAATGAGAAAAGTGGTTCATTTAACTTATCTAGAAAAATGTTTGATTTACTTAATCGAGCAAACTGTTTGAAAATTCACTTAACTTTCCTAGAAAATTGTTGAACTTATCAAAAATTGGCCTTTGTTCTTAGAGGATTCCCATCAAGCTAACTTGCGGATTTCATATAGACACTGCAGATGAAATAATTTTCAGCAATCATATCTCCAACCCTCTCATTTGCAGACTAGACATAAGAAGCCCGGAGACACAGGCTGATTGGATGCACACACCACATTCCGGTATGTAAAGTATATGCAACGGAAACACAATATAAGCTTATGCTTTACCCTAAGTTTATCTTCAAAAACAAACATGAAAACTCTCTCCTATGAGAAATTATTCCCTTGAAAGTAGAGAAGAAGAAAACCAGACAAGCAACCATCTTCAGCACATCGCCTGAACTGGACTACCTAAAAGCATGTCAGTGTCCCTGAAAGCATTGGGTTTTATATAGAAACATGTTTAATTTGGTAGAATTGGTAGATAAGCCCCAATATATACACATATACTAGTTACTTTAAAGTATTTTTCCCATATCCTGAATAATTAATTACATTTACAAAGAATGACCCTATGGAGGTCATTTTTATTATTCTGCACTATTGTATATGTGTCCAATACTGTCCTGAGCCACCTGAGAAGAAAGATGACACCACTGGGAAGGCAATAAAGACATCACTGAAAATGCTTTCAGGAGCTACTCTTACTTGGAAGAAAGTATTTCATTACTTAGAGGAGCAAAGTTAACTTTGAATCTTCTCAGGGCAAAACCAGATTAAGAATTATGTAGTCATGAGCAATTGGTTGATGGTCAAGAAGATTTCAAAGCTTGCCAATTATTTCGAGAGTGCATTAACTTACGTGAATTGGAAATATCAGGGCACAGATTATAAATAAAGTATAGAAGCCTAAAGATGGCTAAGAATTTGTAAGAAAGTCAGACCATCCCAATTTAAATCACAGCTCCACTTGCTCTGTGATATTGAAATGTTATTAAAAATATCCAAGCCTCAGTATTCTCACCTAGAAAATAGGAAAATGCTATGCACTTCATGATGTTGTTTTAGAGATTTAAATTAATAAAACAGTTAAACAGTGCCTAGTCTATCGTAAGTGTTCAATAAGTGTAAGCTATATTTGTCTAATATTACCCAAGAACCTTATGCTTAGAAAAAAGGCATCTACACCTGTCCATAACATTTTGCAATGGCTATAGGGATTGTCTACAATGATTTATATAATGAGCTACAATTGTTTACACAATGAGCCCATGTTTAATAATTGGGGTGACATGGTATGGTGGGTACTTAAATTTTTTTTCAATTATCCTCCTTTACTCCAGAGTTTTGTCTTTGTGGTTACAGATAGACAGATTTGATAGTTAATGATCAGCTTTGCCAGTGGTAATCAGGCAACTCAAACTCACATGAGACTGATTTGTGTCAAAGAACCAACAGAATAATTTATGAGGCTCTGAACGCCAAGCAGACTGATATTCAAGTTAGCTATTCAACACATTCTTTTCTTATTAAAGAAGTCTCTTCAAGAAACCTAATGAAGGTCAAGCTACCTAAGTTAGTAGGAATGAGGAGTCTACAGAAATAGGCCCCTACTCACTCAACAGTAGTTGTACCATTAAAAATCAGTTGCTTCCCTAAAGGGCTGTGGGGACTCACTTCTCCAGTCCTTTTCCAAGTTCTCTTTTCTGTTCGTGAATAATATTAGAGAACTGGAGACATCTCTAACAAGGGTATGCAAATACAATATATGTAAATGATTATAAGGTGATGAAAATACAACAACAGTCCTCAGTATGTCTGAGTTGCTTCATTATTTTCAGAAGCGTGACTAATCTGAAATTACGCAGATACTTAACACTGTATCCTGCAATCAGAAGGTGTTGAGTTCATCTCACAAACCCATCCTTCATTCATTCCACTATGAACCATGCATTCAGCAACTCATCCTTCTAAGAGACAAACATCTGGACATCTCTACCCCTCACAGGAGAAGGGAACAAAGGATACCTGTGAAAAAAATAAGTTCATGGGCAAATTAATCAAAATATGGTGAGAAGAGAGAGAGGTCAACACTAGCCCAGGGCCCTTCAGCCTCAACAGGATTAGACAGTGTACTGAAATATTACAAGTATGGTCCGTGCTGAATCATAAGAAAAACAAGATAGCCAGATAACTATTTTGAATGTTCCTCATTTAAAAAAAAATTATAGAGAGGAGTAGGCCCAGAAAACCCTGGAGCATTAACTAAATGTTTTGTATGTTTTTAAATATTGCTCAAAATATTATCAATCTCCAGGATGTGTTGTCTCCTCAGTTTTGATTCAGTTTAATATGCCGGCCACATTTCAACCAAAGACGTTTGCTTAATACACAAACAAACCTTAATACATTACACACTCCTGCACTTGAGAAAATCTCCAAATGACAAATGCAGCCAACTGTTAAATAACAAATCATAATATTTGTGAACAAACTTTTAAATTGAGTTGCTGCTTTCCCCCCCCCCCGCCCCCCCCCCCACCCCCACCCCATACCCTCCCTACGCTCAATGATTTCCCCGTGTCATTGTTTTGCATATGCTTCAGGAACATTGGGTCATGGCTGAAAAATGTAGCTGAAAGTTTTGAAGTCCTTTATTTTTAAAAACAGTGCCACCACTTGAGAAATAAACATGATGTCTAGGAACGGGCTCCTTTTTTTTACAAATACGCAGAATTTTCAAGTTGCATGAAATGATTCAAAAATCTCAACTTACATAATACCAACCACTTTTTAAATAGTTTAGGAAACATACCACATCCAGCTTTGAACAACTCACAACAAGGGCAAAAAGCCAGATCCCCTCAAACCAAATATGATAAATGCAAGCACTTTGTTTTCCATAGATCATAATAACACCACAGGCTGGTGGAGCCACAAGAGAAACTAGAGGTTCTAGGACTATCACGTGCAATGCCCAACTGAGGGCAACTTCCTCCAGGAATCTTCATATGATTCCCCAAACCCAACAAATATTTGCTTCCCCAGGCTCCCACACCAATTTATTTGCCCAGTGGGTGGGAGTAAGAGGGAGAGATCAACCAAAGGACTTGTATGCATGCATATAAGCTTAACCAGTGGACACAGACAACAGAGGGGTGAGGGCCTGGGAGGGGGGGAAGGAGGGGGAATAAAGGGATAAGGACACATATGTAATACCTTAGTCAATAAGGGAATTAAAAATAATAATAAAATTACATGTCTATTCATATAGATTGAATACATTTTTTCAATATTTTAATATTGAAAATATTTTAATATTTTTCAATATTTCAATATTTTTCAATATTTTAAAACCCTGCCCTGTTCATCTCTAGTAGAGGTTATTACACTTGGTAGAGATGTTCTCTTTCCACCTGCCAGGGTCATCTCCTCCACCTGCCATGTACATTTTATTCCTTGTACATTTTTACATCTTTTACAGCTTGTTCCCTTTTTCTGAAAGATCCCTCCTCCTCCACCACCACTCCATATTCTATTTCTAACATTTCTTATTTTTTTAATATATTTTATTGTTTTTTTACAGAGAGGAAGGGGGGAGACAGTTAGAAACATCAATGAGAGAGAAACATCAATCAGCTGCCTCCTGCACGCCCCCCACTGGGGATGTGCCCACAACCAAGGTACATGGCCTTGACCAGAATCGAACCCGGTACCTTCCAGTCCACAGGCCAACGCTCTATTCACTGAGCCAAACTGGTTAGGGCAACACTTCTTATTTTTTAGAGTGATTTGTTCATATCCTTGGGTGAGGATTTTTTTTTTTAAGTCATCAATTCTTGGGCATGGAAAAGCGTTGTGAAAGTCTTATGAAGGGAAAATAAATACCCAACCACTAAAGAAGATGGAAAACAAAACAAACACATTCAGAAGTATGGAATTTTGATTATTGAAATTTAGGAAATAGTTTAGGAAAATAAGGAAATGAGACTAACTAAATGTAATTATCCTTTTAAATGTATCCACATACAGAAATTAGATGTTGGTGACGCCCAGAAAAAGTTCAGACTTCCACAATGATTCAGAGCTTGGTTTTAAGTAGCAGCAGGGGAAAAGGACCTGTGTGGTTGTTTCGCTGCCTGCAGCTAAGGGACACTTCAGGACCAGAAAGCAGTCCAGTTCTTGAACCACTTGAAAATAAACCACATAGAAAGTGCCTGTACCGATTCATCCAAACCTGTTGACACTGTTTCAGAATTCCTTAGGTGTCCCCATGTAAAAACAAAACAAAACAAAACAAAAAGGAGTCTTGTGAAAGCTTAATGTGGTGCTTTTAACAGTATTATTTCTTTTTGATTAGTGTCCAAGAACCATGATTGCCTATGAGATCCAAAGACTTACAAATAGGCTAGCCTTTCAGTAAATTCAAGTAAATCGCCATATTAAGAAGAAATGGACTTGTTTCCCCCCCTGCAAAATCTGTATTAAATTGAGTTTACTGAGATTTGAAGAGTGCTGAGATAGTACACATTGGAAGACATTCAAATGATCTTGCTGCCTAACTCTGACCATCTCTCAGCAGTTAAACAAGGGGATTTATCCAGGATACACATTCACATGACAAAACCTGGATGGGGTTCCTTTTAGAAGACAGCTACTACCAAAATGCTGGATTTAAATCATTTTGCGTACATGAGGAAAAGAAAGAATGATTTTTTTTTCCAAATGTACTAGAAAGGGAAAGTGCTGAGTGCACTAAGGTACCTTCTTAAGACGGTCTTTTGACAGAGTTGCAGAAGAGCCTTGAGGAGGTCCACCCTATGTCCCCACCTCCAGGCCCACATGTTCCTCGTGTTCTGGTTGAGCTCAGTCCCATGATGTCTGCAGGCAGACTACTGTTCTCTCCTCTTATTTGAAGAAAAGTGCACAAAATCCAGCCACGGTGGCTCAGTGGTTGGGTGTCGACCTATGAACCGGGAGGTCATGGTTTAAGTCTTGGTCAGGGCACATGCCCAGTTTGCAGGCTTGATCCCCAATGGGGCGGCTTACAGGAGGCAGCCAATCAATTATTCTCTCTCATCATTGATGTTTCTCTCTCCCTTCCCCTCTCCCTTACTTCCTGAAATCAATAAAAGTATTAAAAAAGAAAAGTGCAGAAAGTGCAACTTACTCCACAAATCCCCGGAAGAATGTCCGATATCATTGTGGGAACATCTTTAGGCACTCTTCTTCCTAAGAGGGAAGAAACTCTCATGGAGGTCTCTCTCTGCTGGTTTGCCCCACTCTGAATGGGTACACTTGGGAATCAGTGAAAACATACCATGAACTTGTTTCTGACCCAGATGTCTAAACTCCTTGAAACAAATGCTTAAGAGATGAGCTGGACACTGAGAGTAAATAAGATCGTCACTGTCCATGTGTATTATGTAATATTCAACTATGGGAACCAGATGAGAAGGCAGACTGAGGAGCTATTTCCTGAAAATACTGACTTCATAAAGAGTGTGTGGAGGAAATGTCATAAGCAGGACAACCAATTTTTCACTTCAGAAGCCTGATGTCAATCAACATTAATTGAATCAAGACTCTCCAACACTTCAGATGTTTCTATGAATGAGCACATGTTATCATGAGCAATAGACACGTTTTAAACATTGTAAAAGGTCCCTTAAATACTTTTATGTCAGTTCAATGGAATAGAATATAGCCAATGTCAATTTTCCCACCTGGTCATATGGCCTCCATCCATTATTGCTCCCTGTCAACCTAGCTCCTTAAACACAGTAAATTAACTGAGATTCAGAAGGAAAAGTGAGGAAGGATATCCACATGTGATATTGGCTGTGTCCTAGAAATATCACATCAAAACCAGAGACAGCTCTCTTAGCAATGAAATCAATCTTCCCTAAAACTTAAAGTGAGCATCCTTCTTCGTCTTATTTCATTTAGTCACCCAACTCAGAAGTCATTATGAATATTTTCATTAATCCTCACCCAAGGGTATTTTTCCATTGTTTTTTTAGAGAGAGTGGAAGGAAGGGGGAGTGACAGAGAGACAGAAACATCGGTGTGGGAGAGACACATTGATTGGTTGCCACCTGCACAAGCCCTGACTGGGGCCAAGGATCAAGCCTGCAAACTGAGGTGCATG
The DNA here is from genome assembly GCA_026230045.1 of Corynorhinus townsendii. Lineage (NCBI taxonomy): Eukaryota > Metazoa > Chordata > Mammalia > Chiroptera > Vespertilionidae > Corynorhinus > Corynorhinus townsendii. Next base: position 6,934,953 of record JAPDVU010000009.1, read on the forward strand.
CCCTTGACCAGAATGGGACCCATAATTCTTCAGTCTGTGGGCGACGCTCTAACCACTGAGAAACCAGCTGGGGCCAGTATGAACATTTTGATTAAACATTCAATACAAAACACTTTAGTTCCCTCTACTGATTCATCAAGAATATTTCCAAGCCCTTGCCAGTTTGGCTCAGTAGATAGAGCACTGGCCTGTGGACCAAAGGTCCTGGGTTCAATTCTGGTCAAGGGCATGTATCTTGGTGGCTGGCTTCTTCCTTGAATATATATACACACACACACACACCCCCACACACACACACACACAGATTATATATATATATATATATATATATATATATATATACACACACACATACACACACACACACAGATATATATATATATATATATATCTGTGTGTGTGTGTGTATGTGTGTGTGTATATATATATATATATATATATTTCCAAATTTCCAATACCGCAATGGATGATTCCTACATATGCTTAATTTTTAAAAAGTATTATAGTGTTTGGGTTTAACAAGGTAAATTGCCTTGGATGTGAAGTTATTTCTTTTCTGAATTCATCAACTACCCAATCTCTAACTTACTTTTATATTAGCAAAAACATGTGAAATGTGGATCTCAGTTAAATTCGAACATATTTTCTCATCCAAACATTAGCCCTCTGCCAAGCTTAGAAGAAAGTGCATCTTATTCTGCGATGGTCTCCAAAGGCAGCCGCAAGATTATAGTCTGATTGTAGACAGAACTGAGTACACTGTGTTCACTTTCCTGTTGTCTTCAAATCATTGCAACATGAACAGTTATCAGTGGGAAGTAGTTGGACAATCAAATGACAGTAATCGCAAGAGTGTAAACAAATCAAGGAGAGCGAGCGAGGAATGAAAACAAGGCTGTGGAATGTTTCCTTCAGTGGGTTCATGTACTCTCTGAATGTCAACTGACTTGAAAATCAGGGGAGCATCAGGGCATCAAAGGTAAAAGCCTGGAGCTGGCTGAAGTCCCAAAAACAATCTCAGGTCACAGACGGATAATTCAGTGACAGCAAACCCATGTAGCAACACTCAATTTCCACAATGGTCCTTTCTGAAAACATGATGACGTCTTCCCTGATTTCTTCTGCAAAGTGTTAAAATGAGTATCATCGCTCCATCATTGACTAAATTATTTCATTCCAAAGAAAACTGGTTGTTAGAATTGAAAATAAGTTGTGGGCCTTAGAGTTCCTTGAGTAGTGAGAGGATGATTTTGCTTAAGTGGAAGGAATCACGTATTGTTATTTTCATGCAGCTAACCAAAAAACATGTGGATGATTATGAAAGAACCAGGATCATCCAAGAAGAGGAATGACCCAATCCTTTGCAGGAAACTTCAAGGAAGTTCTGAGACACTGGTGCACACACCTGCTAACTCCATTCTCCACTCTGCCTGTCTTACATTAAAGAACCCCAGCTTTCTCCAGACCATATCCACAGCAACAAAGTTCATTTGCTTTCTAATGACTTCAAACCTCATGTTACTTTGACAAAAATGGGATATTGCACAGTGGGTAGCTTGTATCTAAAAGTCCATGCAACCAAACACAACTTTAAAAGGTGCTGTCTAGTGTTTGAAACTTACATAAACGTAGGAAAATGGTATAGAATGCAAGTCAGCTGAGTATTTAGATGAAGATCACTCCCTTTAAAGACACAAAAAGGAAGAGACAGATGGCCCAAACATAGTCAAAGACTGGTCATTTTAACTATTTCTGTCTTGAGCTGAGCTAAATGAAGTAAATCCATGAATTGTTGGGGATTCATAATCAAAGAGCATCTTTGCACTTGGAGAGCATATTGAAGGACCTTAGACTTCTTCATTCCCAAAGTTTGAAGCATGTTTCTGCCTAGAGGAGGCACAGACTTGGCCCTTGAACATCCTGAAATAGGCTCTGTATGAATATGCATGGGCTACCAGAGACGCAACCTTAAAGCCACAGAGCTTCTAGAACAACCAAGCACTTTCACCTGTCTCTAATCACACCATTCCCAAATATCTAGAGTTTGGTTCTAATTTCCCAGAGCAATCAAGCAAGAACACTGGGATTTTAAAATTTTGGGCACCTCCACATCATCATGAATGGTCCTGCATTGTCGTGTCAGTTGGTTTGTATTAAGAATCGCCTTCTTGCTTACAAATGTCACATGTAATACATGGTCTCCAAAGGATCTGGTGGAATTAAAGAATGGGGAGAGGTAAGCAAGTTTCAGAGGAAACAAGTAAAGAGAATACTATGTTTGAGTGACACGTGTTTCTGAGAGTACGATGGAATGTCTTATTAAAGTGACATTCTCCTCTATTTTAATTTTATATGTGACAATGCATGAAATTCGTGCAAGGGGCTTGGCCCTCACAGCCCCAGCTTCATCCAGAAGGTCATCTGGACGATCATTCGGCTGTTCGGTCTAATTAGCATATTAGGTCTTTATTATATAGGGTAATCATGAACACTTATGATGAGCTGACATTTAAGATCTTATGTAACACTACAGGCCCAATGCACGAAATTCATGCAAGAATTAGCCTTCCTTTCCCTGGCTACCGTCACAGGCTTCCCTCTGGCACTTGGGACCCAGGCTTCCCTCCAGCCACCGCAGGCACCGGGGACCTGGGCTTCCCTCCGGCCCTGGCTTCATCCGGAAGGACGTCCAGAATGACATCCTGAAGGACGTCCAGTCTAATTTGCATATTATCCTTTTATTATTATAGATGGGTGGTTTATCTTATTTAGCCCTTTCAACCTGCATAGCCCATGGACACAGACATCAGTGTGGTGATGACCAAAAGGAAGGGGGGTGAGGCTGAGTGGAGGTGGGCAAAGGAGGGGAAAATGGGGACATATGTAATAGTGTCAAAAACAGAGTAAAAAGAAATATTAAGTACAAAACATGGAAAATAGAATATGGATGAGGGTCAAAATCAGAAAGACCTACCAAAATAGTAACCAAGAAGGAAAACGATGAAATTAATAAATCAACATCTTTTACAAGGCTAAAAATAAGCTTTTGTATTTTGTCTTAATTGTATATTTTAATTAAGATCTTGTTTATATAAATGCAGTAAGAGAACTCTCAGGAATACATCCGCAATAGGATACAGCATACAGGAATTTATATGAATATTTAAATGCTACATTTGTCTGAACGCACAAGCGCAATGGAGCATGAAGTAAACCACAGAGCTTAGTTTTCCCCTTTGCACAGAAAACGCAAGATTCTTAGCATGCTAAGGTTTGCCTTCAATTCTCAATTAATAGTCACTAAAGCAACTACGAACAAGCTCATCTTTCAGAAAAGTTTTCAACAACAACAACAAAAAATAACAAAAAAGGAAACTCACTCTTATAGTCATTCCCCCAGATTACTAAAATTATATTTGTTACAGCACAAAATGCAATCTGTCACGCCAGCACATTCTGCTTTTTGGGCTTACTATGACTGTGCTTGTTTACTTTCTTGTTATTACAACCATTAGCAGCATTCAGGCGTGTTCTAACATTTGAAGCAAAGTCAGAACTTTTCCTAGGCAGCCACAGACAAGCTGCAGTCTCGCTCGGGGCTGAGCTATGTGTTACGCAGCAAAAGTGGTCCATTTGCTGACCAGTGGGGTCTACGGGGCTTGTCTACACTTCGTGAATTCACTCTGAAGACATCAATTGGTGACTAGGTCGCTGCAGCCCACTGGAAAGAAGGTGGGAAGATCTGTCTGTATATTTCAGGCAAAAAAGAGGTTGATGCTTTGCTAAAGTTTTTTATGACCTTACTTTATCCAATTCATAGTGCCCATAGGTTATTAGGCTGAGTTAAAAGACATTAGTTAACAAGACATTAGTATGCTGAGAATCAATCAGACGAGCAATAAAAATTTCCAGTACCTGATTTTATTACTTGGTTAGGGGTGCCATAATAAAATACCACAGACTGTTCAGCCTAAAATTTTATTTTCTCACAGTTCTGGAAGCTGGAAACCTGAGATCAGGGTGCCAGCGCGGTCAGGCTCTGAGGAGAGTTCTCTTCCTGGCTTGCACATGGCCAACTTCTTTCTCTGTCCTCACATAGCTATAGGGGTCACCCTGGTGTCTCTTCTTATTAGGGCCCCAACTCCATCATAAGGACCCACCTTTATGACTTCATGTAACCCTAACTACCTCCAAAAGGCCTCATCTCCAAATGTCAATCACATTGGCGATTAAAGCTTCAACGTACAAATTTTGGGGAGACACAAACATTCAGCCCATAAAATTTCTGTTTATCAACAAGGTCACCCAATTCCAGGCAGGCTACTGGGCAGGAAGATTCCAGCTACTACTGCTCAGTGGGGAAGAAGGTAAAGATTCATATTTAATGGCTTTAGACAAGTCAAGCAATGTTGCTGACGAACAGGGAATCCATTTGATTGATAGGTGTCAAACAGCACATAATTTGGGAGCCACTCCTATTTTGTATTGGTTCATTTAGGCTTTTGGGCCACATTACCTAGATCTAAAACCTAATTCCATTACTTAGTACATATATAATGTGTGTGTGTGTGTGTGTATAATTTGTGTAACTTAAACTTTTTATGCATTAGTTTCCTTAATTACAAAATGGATCTGATAATAACATTTTATAGAATTGTCATTCTGAGGATTTAATTAAGGTAGTAAGGTAGTCCATGCACAAACCAAGTGCCTGGTACACAGCTCCATAAATGTTAACTATTTTCATTATTATTGCATGATACCTCATATAGTATTCCCTTCCTATGACTTCAAAAGATCTGGAAAGTATCAGATATTTCTAGGGAAGATGGTATATAGGAGTGGGTACAAGTCACTTCTCACTCCTTTGCAACAACTTGACTATTATAAAGTCCCAATGAGAGTCTCATCAAGGGATCTCCATAGATACTTCCCCACAGGACTCAGCAGGAGGAGAACCATATCCTTGTTTTAATTAAAGCTTAGTCATGCAACTAGTTGGACTTTCCAAGAAAAGAAAGGCTCTATATGTTTAGTGTCTAATTAAGTACAAAAAGAAATGCAAGAAGTTAGCCAAGCTTTTGATTGTAGACATGAAGAGTTTCCAACTCACACAATGGACTGCCATTTCACTCATCCACTTTTATCAACAGGAAAAGGATTATGAGGATTTTTTAAATAAGAAATTGCTGAGAGAAGAAAACTGAATGTAAGGAGCTTTTACTGATCTGTGTCTAGTTCACCACATTTATTTTGCTTTGCTGAAGCACTTAGTTGGTTTTTAGTTGAAGAATATAGTTTTATAAGAGGATCTAAGTATAAATATTTCAGTTTGGTTACTATCTCTCTCAATACTAACATAATGTTTAAGTCAGTTTTATGATGATATTAACTATACATTTCTAGCTATTACAATGATTGGCAGCTGTCTCACAATCTTCCTCTTCCTAGTAAGAACCTGAAACATTTGGAAGAACCTCAGTATCCATGTTATCAACCAGGGTAAATTGTATTATTCGTTCACCATATTTCCCTGTAGGCAAAATAAATGTCTATACCAGTGGTCAGCAAACCGCGGCTCACGAGCCACATGTGGTTCTTTGGCCCCTTGAGTGTGGCTCTTCCACAAAATACCATGGCCTGGGCCAGTCTATTTTGAAGAAGTGACATTAGAAGAAGTTTAAAAAATTTGGCTCTCAAAAGAAATTTCAATCGTTGTACTGTTGATATTTGGCTCTGTTGACTAATGAGTTTGCCGACCACTGGTCTAAACCATTGATTTTGGGATGGACCATATCCCTTGCTTTGGCCAATGGAATTAAGTGAACGGGAGATACACCACATATAGGCTGAACCTTTAAGTGTGATGCTATAATTTGGTTCTACCTCTTTTCTTTTGTCCTCCACCATCAGAACAGCACATACTGAACAGGAGCTGAGTGGTCAGCTTGGACATACAGCCAAACCCAGCGGAGCCTGGTCACAGCCAACCTCTTCCTGACATGAGCAAAAGAGTTTTTATAAATCTCTCAGAATTGAGGTCATTTGCTACCACAGCAACAAGTGACCAATAACCCAAGATAGCAACACTCTACTTGCAAATTGGTTTGATCTCTTCCCCTTGTATGATGTTCATCCCTGCTAAGACAATGATCTACATGGCATTACCCGTTTCTTTACTTCTGAATTTTAATTTCCAGTGTTTCATGCCCTGACTATAACCTCCTGCCTCTTCAGATTCCCCAGCCTTTTACTTCCTTCAGGTGAGTTGAGACCCCTAGATGTTTAACATTTCGTTCTTCATTCCATCCATTATCTCCCTTTCTGACCCCACTTCTTTCCCCTTAATTCTTTCCTTCCTAGAAGGTTCTGGTTACCAATTCCAATATGTGCAGGTGTTTGTGCAGGGGCGGGCGGGGGGGGGGGGGGAGGGGGGCGGGTTATCCACACCAACAAGCAACTCTCCAACATCCACAGGATGTCCTACAGTTTAACTCAATTTTGACACTCTCTACCTGGAGATAGTGTCAGAATACGCAGTTTACAGGCTCAGTCCTACAAAACTGCCCCTGACCTCTCCCCCCTCTCACCCCCCCCACACACACTTCAGACACCACTGCAAGTCCAGGTTATTGTGTTGAGTATGAGCACAGACTGCAGAAGGCTTGGAAACCAGCCCTTCTTGCCTTTATCACCCCCATTTTAGACAAACCGATGTTACAACTGTCCATTCCAATTCTCTGTGAAACTATTACTCAGAATTTCTCTTTCCCCATGGTTGGACGTCATGGGCTATAAAGTATGTTCCTTGGTTCTCAGACATGGTGGTCAGCTTGCCTTCAAAGCATAGTAGCCGCTTCACCTGAGGCTTTCCACTTGGCATCTTTAGGGGGAGACAGACAACTCCCGTTCCCTGGGAAAAGAGTGGCTTTCATGCAGTCCACCATGCGGGCTGCTCCTCAGGAATAGCCTCCGGTGTGTCCGGGTCACATAGAGCCACCTTTGACTGTCCCACAGGGAGCTGTGGGTACTGTGTCAACCCAACGTGATTTTCCTCTCTGCTGCATTAGTCCCTCTCCTAACCCATTTTAATAGCAGTCTGTCTTCCCCATGGAACTCATGGCCCAGAATAAGCACCCTCTTCCATATCCTCAACTCCACTTCTGGTCTGGTCCCTCACATCTGCTCCAAAGTAAAGCTGAGGTCCCCTGAAGACACTGCCTCCATGGTAGTCTCCTCACTCAAGGCTGATTTTTGCTCAAACCCGAGGTCTTAGAGGTGAAGTTATTATGCTTTCTTTCCTCTGCATTGTCATTTCCAAACTTACCTGCTTCCTTTGAATGTCTCCTTTGAATTAAATGCCACCAGACTACACCTGTCTCCTCTGTTTGTCATTACTGTCCTCTATGCTATTCTGATTGCTCTATTTCTCTCTCAAATGTTGGATATTTTATTCATTGATTCACTCTTTCCTTCCTTATTCCTATTCCTATCACACTAGTGAATGATTTCAACATCCACATGAATGACTCACCGAATACCCTATCCTCTCAGTCTTCTCTCTTCTCTTCCAATGACCCTTCCCTCAGCTCACTTCAGCACTCCCAGAGTCCCACCCTGGGTTTAGTCATTATCAGTAACCTCACCACCCACCATGACACAGGCACTCTACAAAATTCTTGTTGAAAAGATGGACAAATGAATGAAAGAATTCTGCTTCTAGGAATGTATGTAATAAGACAATCAAACTACAAGGTTATCTATCCTAATACTATTCAAATTTCAAAAAACTAGAAACAATCTAAATGACCAACCACCTGACTAAGTTGTGTAATATCCATGTAACAGAATAATAAGTAAGAGAATAAAAGCAAGAATCAAGTAGTATATCCACATTTACTGATTTGGAAAAATGTCAGCTAGATACTGTTGAATGAAGAAAAAGTTGGGTAAACAAACAAACAAAAACATCGAAGCATGCAGTCATTTCTGTAAAATAATATATATACAATATTATATATAAACTATGTATTTATTATATGTGTGTGGTCAGATGTCTAGAATTATATCTAGAAACATTAACAGTAGTTATCTGAGAAATCTGGGAGTCATTTTTACTTGCTATACTTTTTGAACCATTTAAATTTTTATATGAGTATATACTATATTCCTAATAAAAAAAAATAGACTAAAATTTCTACTCCTGGTCTTTGGCTCATCAGATAGATGATCCTAGGATTTTTCCAAGTGATTTTTGGGAAAGAAAAAAAAGTTTTTAGTATTTTAATTCTGACGCTATTTCAATTTCATTTATTTTCCCCTCTCTTGCTTTTCTTAACTGTTATTGGGAATGTGGAAAGCACTGTTAGCATTGCAAAGAAATGAAATAAAATAAATCCAAAAACTGTGATTAGGCGAAGCCTTTCAAAGTGCATTTTAACACAGCATCACGCATGTTCACGTTTTTATTACCGATTGCAATGTTCAACAGTCTGTGACACAACAATGCAGACTTTCTGGCAGACGGGGCCCAGTTTCCATTTCTTTCCCTACAAGATGTCGGGTGTGGAAACTTTCTACTTCCTTGGAAACTCTTCTGAAAACGGGTTTTCACTCAATTCGGCCTCTAAGTGTTTAAGAGGTGACTGAATTTCTGAAAGTGGTCTGACTGTTTTAGTGCTGCTGGCAACCACTCCGACTTTCGCACTATGCGAAAGGGGGGAAAATCCATATTATTAAAAATTTGCCCTAGATCTCTTTCCCATTTCATTTGTTTTTCATTGAGCACAAAATATCAAGATGATTTTCCTATGGAAACATTTAAACTCCGCATGGAGAATTATTTATTTAAATGACTAAAAATCTGAATAATAATGATTACCATAACAGTAACATTACTATTGAAAAGGCAGCTCCAAAGAGAAGATATGCCTAAATTCCATGCAGGGACTTCCTTTTCTTTATTTTTTAAGCCACTATACTACCAAATAGGATAGCCACTTCTATTCAACTGCCTGCATGAGATTCAACAAGAGGCTAAATTGCATATATTTTTTTTTTTAGGAAAGAGAACAAAACACCACCTTTAACTAATACCTTAACAGGGCCAGACAGATTATAATAAATTCCTTGAAATTGCAATAGCTTCTCCTGGTCCAATTGTTCAATAACAGGTTGGCTTCTAAGGACAAAATCCTAAAAATAAGCTGCTTTTAGGTCAGATCTGGAGCCCTTTGCTGTTGGGGACTAACAAGGTAGTGTTCCAACTTCCTGGGGAGTCCTTCTGCATTCTCTGTTAGTGAAACACAAGAGGAGGCTGGCCATGAATGCGGGGGGGAAGGGAGCGTGATTCACAGTTTCCAGAGCTTCTTCCCCACTGCCAGAGCGGAGAGAAGCTTGTAGAAGGGGATGGAAATCACCAATTCAATAATATATAATAACTAGCATACAATCTTTAGGCACAGCAAAACTTACCAAAGGAAGAGATGTTCGTTAACTTTTTTACCAGGTTCTTTTGTGAATCATCAGTACATATTTAAACAAGAATTAGTACATGTTGCTTCACAGTTTACCTTTGGGTTACCTCCTTTATGTAACAGGAGTCTCACTGCACACACTAACAGAGTGGTGAAACAAATGGTTCTTTTTCTCACAGGAAATGTCTTAAATTCTTCTTCTAACCCAAAAGAAAAAAAACATTAAATCTGATATGACTGAAATAGATTTTGTGAAGTGATTCCTGTTTGTCTAGTGAAGAAAACTAAACTTCTGCACTATAACATCGGTATGTCTTCTTCACAGAGAGGCATTTCTTGTTTTGTTCTTGTATGTCTTTCTGTACAAAAGCTAATGCATGCTTTTTGTTACCATCAAGCACTGACTTTCTGAAGGTAAGTCTGACTTTTTGTATGTAAGTCACATGTCATGGTATCTTATACATGGAATGTTTTCCATTTTCCTTAACTAAACACACACACACACACACACACGCACACGCACACGCACACGCACACGCACACACACATAAAACCACTCCATTGGCCAGAAATGATGATCAGATTTCAGATGAAGCAAATGCCAAACTGATGTGAAAGAATCTTCTGAAGATGCTCGGTGCTATTGGATTGTAAGGGAATCACAGTTTTGCACTGCTACATGCAGACATCCAAGTTTACACTGATCCGGGAGCAGCTAAAGACATAGGTCTCCAACACTTCATTCCCCAGAAGCAGTTTTTGCTCCACGGTGTTGGCAATCTCTTCAGGATGTCTTAGCGAATTCGATAAGCTATTGGTGTCACAGTTAGCATTTGATCCTACTACCATTGATTGGAATCCAGACTTTACTAGAATAGTCTCACCTTCATCACCATTTGCTCACTATTTCTTGGACACAAAAGCATTAAAAACATAGTGGAGAACTTGTCCTGTGTGGCTCAGTGGTTGAGCATCAACCTAAGAACCAGGAAGTCACGGATCGATTCCCAGTCAGGGCATATGCGAGGGTTGCGGGCTCAATTCCCAGTAGAGGACGTGCAGGAGGCAGCCAATCAATGGTTCTCTCTCATCACTGATGTTTCTATATATCTCTTTCTCTCTCCCTTTCCCTCTGAAATCAATAAAAATATATTTTTTAAAATAGTGGAGAAGGAGCGTCCAACAAAGGCAGAGAATTAGCCTTCCTAGCACATCACTCCCTTTCCAACTATTCCCTGGGCATTTGTTTCTTAAGATGCATGAAGTAATAAAACTACATTCAGGCCATGCTAGCTCTACCTTCCAGGAGCATTTATCCATTCCTTTCTTCCACAAATATTTAGTACCTTCTACAAACTAGGCAATTTCCTAAACATTGAGGACCCAATGATAAATAAGCAGCAAATTCATTACTCATGCAAAACTTATATACTGGTGGGAAAAAAAAATTAAAATGACCAAATAGTATCATTTCTGATGATGTAAGTGCTACAATAAAAATAAAAAAGGATCCTGGAACAACACTCAGACATTAATGAATAATTGGTGGAATTTTAATTAAGACCTGCAATCCTATATAATAAAAGGCTAATATGCAAATCGAACCAACGACAGAATGACTGGTCGCTATAGCATGCACTGACCACCAGGGGGTAGGCACTCAATGATAAAATTAGGAGAAAGGGGATAAGGGATATATGGGAACTCTTTGTATTGTTTTTGAAACTTCTCTCTTAAGCCTAAAACTAGTTAAAAATAAAAAGTTTAAGCAGAAATAAATAAAACAGGAGAAGAGGGAAGAGAGTAGCTACTGGGGGCTGGAGGAAACAGCTTTATTCAGAATGGCCAGATATCACCTCTTTGAGGAGATGACATTGGAAAAAGTCTCCCAGATGGAAGGAACAGCAAGTATAAAGGCCACAAGGTACAAATGAGCTTCATGAACTTAAGAAAGAGAAAGAAAGCCAGTGTGGAGAGTGGAGAGAGCAAGTAGGAAATTGGTCACAAATTAGGCAGAGTCAGTATCTAGAACAAGGTACCTAGAACATTCTAGGCGTTCAATAAATGAAAATACCCTTCTGTTTTACTCCTTTCTTTACCACACCCTATACCTCTCATATTCCCAAAGTTTATGCCAAATGTTCAGAAAGCAATGCATGCCATAGAGCAAAGTTACTACTATACCAAATTAAGAATGCAAGAAAATTATGATTACTAATTTGTCTGGGAATATATTTCCCAGGAAATACTGATTTTCTAGATGTTTATTCAAACATGAAAAAATGTGATTACTGCCCTCCCAGTCCCCAGATAATGAATAATTATGACTATATTATACTTCTGTGTACATAAGGGTTTATATTAGGTATCAAAATAGATATATTTCACATTAAAATGATGGAATATTATATACCAACCCTCACTATGAGTCTTCTTTCCAACTAAAGGTACAAATCTCAGAAATGAGAGCTAATATGACATCAAATTACTTTAAATAAACTAATTAAGGCAGCACATCATCTCATACTTTTTCCAAAAATATGTTTAGCTTGGTCCCTTCCAAAGTTTATTTGTCACTAGAGGCCTGGTGCATGAATTTATGGACCAGTGGGGTCCCTCGGCCTGGCCTGTGGGATCAGGCCAAAACCAGTTCTCCGACATCCCCCAAGAGGTCCCGGATTGCGAGAGGGTGCAGGCCAGCCCAAGGGATCCCGCCGGTGTACCATCAGGGCCGGGGAGGGATGAGGAGGTTGGCCAGCTGGAGGGACCGCGGGAGGGCTCCAGGGCGTGTCCAGCCAGTCTTGCTTGGTCCTGCTCAGCCAGACCCCAGCAGCTAGGTAACGTAGTAGTTGTAGCATCTGCCCCCCCGGTGTGGTCAGTGCACGTCATAATGAGCGGTAGAGCAGCCTTAGCATATCATTAGCATATTACTATTATGAATTAGCATATTAGCTTTGATTGAACAGACAACTGCACACTTAGCATATTAGGCTTTTATTATATAGGATTATAAACATAATGAATGAAGTAGGACGTTGATCCAACTATCTTTTTTTTTTTTTTTTTTGGACTTTGAGCCTATAGAGTAGGCATGACCAAGTATGATTTCCATGAATGGGGGTATGTAAACCATCACCCACAGAAGTGATGCCTTTCCATTCTCTACAATATACATCATTTTGTCTATTTCCTTCCTCCCCCTCTTCCCTTCCTACTTTTCAGGCCAAGGAGTATAAATAGAAACTAGTATATAACAATTTGAATACTCTCAGGGTCTATTTGTGTGAATGGATGTGTGTGAGAGCTTATTTGCCCTTTGGCTACACTAAGAAGGAGAAGTGCAGATGGCACAAAAGAAAAGGGGGCTATTTTTAGAAAGAGTATTTTTTGAGCTGGAGGCGCATAGTATATGTTCCATTAGACCCATGTGACAACATGAGAGATGGGGATTTGGACGAGAGACCAACCGCTGCCGTACAACTTAATTGTTCTTGACAACCCATGCAAAGTAAGGTGCTGAGGGAATGCAGAAGGTGTTGTTGAGAGGCAAGTTAAAACTAAGAAAGAAAAGACATGCTTATTTTGTGAGAAGTGTTGGTGCCACTGCCCACCATCTACCCCGCTCTGCTGGCAGGAGCACCCCGTGTTGTCTGGAGGGGAATACACGCTACTGAGTTCAGCCCCTGTGCTTCTGGTGGAGCAAGTTCTAGCCCTCAGCTCCAAGAGTGCAACAGGCGTAGACAGCAGTGACTTTCCCTGTCCCAGGCGACAAGTCCAGATGTGAGCACCTGCCCCGAATTAGACCAACCTGAGCTGTGGATTTGGAGGGTTCCACTGGAGCTACTTGGTGAAAAGTCTTTCTTTTCAATATTTCTCTGAATATCTGTTAAGAAAGTGGCTACCACCAGGGTTTGACAATGGAGCTATCTAGAGAAACTAGAGGCAAGAAATGGGTCCTACTGACTTCCTTTAAGCCTAATTCAAGCAATGCAAGAGGCTAGTCATATCCCTGTACAAATGTTCCCTCTTGCTGTAAACTAATTTGAGTTGAGTTTTATATTACTTGTAAGGGAAGAAAACAATATTCCCAGAATTCCCAGGATGAAACCAATTTAAACCAATCTTTATCAATGATCATTGATCTAGTGAGTGACCATGTATCTTAATGGTCAAAGACCAAGTTTGACTGACTCAGAGGTTTCCCTGGAGCCAATTCAGTGTGAAACATTAAAGATCATTAAAATCACCTAATCAGCAAGTGATCATTTATGAAACAAAAGCGTCTCATCATCTGCGTTAGTTAACTGGACCAACTTAACACATATGAGATATAGCAGTTTTGCCAACATAGTCTGTGTTTCTGACTCTCTAAACTCACACTACCTCTGACCTTTATGATTAAAATATAATTAAAACATGGTTATTTTTAAAAGGTAGAGATGGTGTAATTGTCTCATCTATTAAAGTTATGACTAATCGTAAACCTTCTTAACTTGCTGATTCACTGCCATGCCTTTCGTTTCAACCTTTTTCAAAGCAAAGTCCAAAAAATTCAGATTGCAAAACAAACCCTGCTGAAAAAAATATGCAATTCTTTTTCATTGCATGATCAAAACAATTTGAAATTTTTTTCCAAATTTACAAATTTAACCTTCTAGAATTGTGTTGAGTCTGATTCAATTACCTCACTTTTCCATTTAAATCACTTAACCAAAAATTTAATTAACAACTCCTCTGTGCCTACCCCTTCCTGAGGTGCTCAGTATATAAAAGTATTACATGACATTGATCGTGAGCTTGAAGTCTAGTGGGAAAAATAAAACTTATGAACACAAGCATATTCAATGATAATATAAGAGAGATCTGCTTTCTTCCAGGAATATAACTCAGCTATAAGTGGAAGAAGAGAATCATACATGCAGATTTCAATCTTCTAAGCCAATGAATGTCCCAGGAATTTCTCCAGGGTTCTACCTGGATACTGCCTGGCCTTCCCTGCAAGGCTTAGGCGTATGCTTCAGTGTGCCTGAATATGTGCCTCTCTGCTGTTACCCTTCGTCATGGAGTTAGCTGCTGATGTGAGAAATAGCCACCACGGAGACTCCAGCACTTCAGACTTCGTTCTTGAGACTTTGAATTTGGGGCTCATGTGTGGGCCCGCTGTGTTCTCTGTCCATGGTCCTCAGTTTAGATTCCATATATGCTCTGAAGAGTCAGTAGGACCTCTGTCTATCTGGTTTCATTTCTTACAAAGGATGACTCAATATCTCTCTGACATGTTTCCCCGGAGTCTTCAAAGTAAATTATTTATATGCCCCATAATAGTACTTGGAGTTAGACTGTCACAAATATACTTGGCAAATATAGTAAAAGCACTTCACATCCCTCCTCACATAAAGCAATGGCAAACACAATTTTACATCTTAATTTTAGTTGTTAAGAGATAGGAAGCATTCAGGAAAGACTAAGAGGTGTGACAGAAGTCAACAGTTTTAGGAGGTTCTAGGTAGTTCTAGGAAGTACATTGGAACATTGGGCATTGGGCGCTGGCTGTTTGGGGGCCTCTAAATCAACGGGGTGGAGGCAAGGCATTTGGTATTTTGAAGATTATCAAAACAAAGCTCAATTTTTGAGGCAATACCCCAAACTTACACATTTAAGCCCCTCAAGCAGATGCTTTGTACCATAAAAAGGTTTTACTTGAAACACAGGATTGGATTTGATGATTTGATTTGAGTAATAATTACCACTTGCTCTCCCCATCTCCTTCTTGTCCACCATCCTGATGAAACAAGCCGTGAACTTTCTGTCCCATCATTCTTCATTCCTGTGCTAGCATGCCCCACTAGAGACCATCAACCATCCCACCCCTTCTCCAAGTCTGGCTGTCGCTCTGCACCCGTCTGGGTAAAGTTTAAGTTCAGAAAATTGACTTAAGTCATTGAGCATAATCCACTGCTTTCTTTTAGGGTTATTTCAAGATGTCCCCAGTCATGCTGTGATATCTGAGACTTTCTTCCCCAAGCCTGAACCAATAGAGAGTCTTTTAAAAGGAACAGAGACCTCTGCAGGGGGGGGGGGATCTCTGGTCCCAGGAATGGGTAAACATTCCAGAAAGGTTCCTGTTTTCCCCCCAGACAGGTCTGCTCATTCCTACAAATTGCATTCTTGTAAGAATAGTCCCAGAGTGAGTCACAACAACAAAGAAAAATGAGTTTCTCAATGTGACGCAGGAAGAATTTTTTTTTAATTTGAATTTGCATGTTGTTTATATTTTCAACAGGCATGGAAGGAAGGGGTTTCACTCTCCCTGAGCATATCTAGTTATGAGTCCTTTTAAGCTCTGCCGTTTGCTCAGTTCCCCTCAGCAGTGACTATTTGGAATGGAGGACTATTACTCAATCTCCCTTCCTTTCATCTCATGCTTTCTTTCATCCATCTTCCCAACATGCCTGAGTAGATTCTTTGCCAGTGTTAATGCCAAGCTTCACTTCTAACCACATCTCCCCACCAATCCCTCCCCACGTTGGGAAGTCCAAGTTTCCACCCTTTCAAAGTTCTCCCTAGCCCTGCCTCGTTCCCTCCTCACAGCAGGTCCTCTGTAATTCTCTGCTTATCACTGCCTCAATTAACTTTCTCTGCAGGTCCTTCCTGTACTCCTTCCCGGAAAAATAATGTTTCTAATGTCTCATTCCCCTCCCCTGACGTATTTTTTCTCTGTAGATCTATAAATTATTACTCTGAATTTTACCTAGAATCAGTCTTAAAGGAATACCTCAACTATTTTTTTTAATTTTTATTCTTCAATTACAGTTACTGTACACTATTATATTAGTTTCAGGTGTACAACATGGTGATTAGACAGTTATATCACTTACCCAGTGATTCCCCAGATACATCTTGTACTCACCTGACACCATAGTAGTTATTATATCTTTGCACTCTGTTTATCACGATTTGCCTAGTAAATAATATGCTGCTGTTATGTCTAGTCTTCCCATGATTCTTGATTTACTGTAGGAATAAATCATGTGGGTCCCTGTTGTTGCCAATCTTCTTAGCAAACATCCCTGTGCAGGGCCAGGATGGCAAGAGCTGTGTGTCTGGTTTGGTACTGATGCTGAGTTCAATGCATGGTGAACACCTGCTCTATGCAAATGAGGCACAGCTGTGCAGGACTCTGAGGCCAGGAAAGGAGGCCACACTGGGCAGATAGGAGAGAAGGAGGAAGGAGGGGACAGAGAAGCAGGAGGACAGGAAGAAAGCCACTTGCGGGAAAATGACTAACTCCACGATGCTCACGATGCTCAATCTCACTTTTGGCCAGAGCTGTACCTGAATTGCAAGCAGAAGTAGGAGGCTGTTCTCACAGGGATTCAGGATGCGGTGCTGGGGCTCAGGAGCCCTATTGATGCAACAGAGGAGCTGCAGGAGGAGGAAGTGTTTGGGGGAAATTCCAGGTCACATTTGGAATTTGGAAATTTCTGTCCAAAACAGAAAATGGAATAAGGAAGCCTCATAGATGACGTGGCAGTGGGTGGAATTGGAAGTGACCTTTATTTCAATATTTCTTGGGTGAGAATGAGTCAGGGAAATAGAGTGAGACTGGCTCTCTATGTAAATAAAATATATGCATGGATGGGCAAAAGTAGATTTACAGTTCCAAATACATGAAACAGTTCATTATTGTGTTATTTGTATTATAATTGTCCACCTATTTTTGCCATATACATATATAAAAGTACATAAGCCCTGCTTTGGAATTAAGGGAGGGAAAATGAGAGTGAGACCCACAGTAACTTTGATGAGTGGGTCGTTTTATTCCTTGTGCATCTATATTTTACTCCATAACAACGAGAACGCTGTGTTTGCCCTTTGGCCCAGTTGGACTGTGTGGGAGCTCAAATGAGAAGGATGTGAAGAGCCACCAAAAGCCAGAAGATAAATCATTATTGTTGCTTTGATATTCTTTGAGATTGAAAGTTTCCATTAGCTCAGTCTAGAAGTTAACACACTACTAAACATTGTCTTTTAAAACTGAAAGGATGATCAAGTTGATGCACTGGCTGAAGAAGCTACTATTTGGAGATCAAGTTTAACAGGCTTAAGACTTCTGTGACGTTCGGGGGAGAGCAATAGTTACCCTTATAAAAATAAGGTTTCTCATGTGCTAGGCACAGTGCTAAGAGCCTCGCCTCTACTTTCAATCCTCACAAATGCTCTGGTATCTAGTATTGTTATATTTTTCAAGGCCCAGAGGTGAATGAGCGTGTCCAAGTTCACTGCTCAGTTGGCTGCAAGACTGCCTGATTTCCAAGATAATCCTGTTTTCGGTCCAGTCCTTTGAAAAACTTCATTATTTTAACAGAAACTTTTTTCAAGTAATGCTATCAGAAATCTAATATGAAAACACTGGAGCTGTCCTTTTGAATTAGAGATAAATGGGGGAGAGAGGTCCTACCTACCTACCCTCGGCCCTACACACTCTCCACCTTCAAAACTTATATCCCCAAAGACACTTCCAAGAAGTTCCAGAAATTTCTATTACACTAACACCTAGGTGTTGTTCTTTCTCTTGTCTATTCTTTGACATATGTGGTCCTGTCCTGGGGTATGCTGGTGAAAACTCAAGGGTAGTATGACAATGTTATTGTTATTTCTTTACCAGAGTTTGTGGAGTAACTACTATGTGCTGTATGGGCATTGTGGAAGAAGCAAAGCGGAATGCCCCGAACGGACCTCCTTCTTCGCCTGGATCATTCGTGTGTCCTTTCCAAGTCTCCATGCAGCTGCTGCCCCTTCCAGAAAGTCTCTCCCCATTACAACTCCCTCGGTGGGTTCTAGTGGCACTCAACCTTCTCTGGGCACGAGAATCACCTGGAGAGCTCACTGTTATTGTCACCATTATTGCTCTTGTTGTGTTGTAAGGACACTTAACAGCAGATCTACCCACATTGCAAAACCCTAAGTGCCCCATGCCGTTTGGTTAACTCCAGGCACACTGCTGTACAGCACAGCTAGAATTCATTCATCTTGTGTTAACTGAAACTTCATGCTTATTGAATGGCAACTCCCCATTTCTCTCTCCCCTCCAACTTCTAGCAACCACCATTTCATTCTCTGTGTCTATGAATTCGATTACATTAAATAATATAATTATATTCCATAAGTGGAATCATGCAGTATTTATCTTTCTGTGACTAATTTCCTCCATGTTCATCCATGTTGTCACATATGGCAGGATTTCCTTCTTTTTTAAGGCAGAATAATCTTCCACTGATGCATTAAAAATCACATTTTAAAGGGTGTTCCAATTTCCATGGTGTAAATATTCCCATCATGACCAATGTCTAGCTACCAATGTGACATCTCTGAATGCAGAGCTGGAAAGAGGCACCATAGCACACCACTATATAGTATTTCCATCATACAGACATGATCAAAAAAGTCACCCCAAGAGCACAGATAAGCCCTGACCAGTTTGGCTTAGTGGATAGAGCGTTGGTCTGCAGACTGGAGGGTCCTGGGTTCAGTTCTGGTCAAGGGCATATGCCCGGGTTGCAGGCTCGATCACCAGGAGGCAGCCAATCAATGAATTCTCTCTCATCATTGACGTTTCTGGCTCTCTCCCTCTCCCTTCTTCTCTGAAATCAACAAAAATATTTTTTTTTAAAAAAAAGAGCACAGATAATAGTAAAATGGAGTAAAATTATTAGTAAGTGATAAGGTTTGAGTATCACTTACCTCTGCTCTTAATATACTAGAGGCCAGGTGCACAAAATTCATGCACTGGGTTGGGGGGGCCGGTGTATGTGTCCCTCAGCCCAACCTGCACCCTGGCCAATGTGGGACCCCTAGGGGGATGTCCGACTGCCTGTTTAGGCCCAATCCCCTAAACAGGCAGTCGGACATCCCTTTAACAATCTGGGACTGCTGGCTCCCAACTGCTGGTCTGCCTGCTTGATTGCCCCTAACCACTTCTGCCTGCCACACTGATCACCCCCTAACCACCCCCCTGCCAGCCTGGTTGACACCTAACTGTTCCCCTGCCAGCCCTATCATCCCCAACTGCCCTCCCCTGACAGCCCGGTCACCCCCAAATGCCCTCCCCTGCATATTCCCTCTTTATTAGATAGGGTTTTTTCTTTAACATATTGGACAGTGTACCTGCCATGGTCTTGACAAACCCGTAAAAATGTAAACCCAAACTAAAAGTGTCATAAAATAAACTCCTTAAACAGGAATTTCATGAGACCTTGGAAATGTGATATCATGTGGTTGTTTCATTTCTTCTTTCTGTCTCTTTTCCTTGATGTTTCATCTTTTGTCCTTTCTTTCTTTTCTCCTTTTATTCATTTTTTGTCCTCTCTTTCTCTTAACTTTTCCAGTGGTAGAATCGTCAGTACTTGAATCTGTCTTGCTTCCAGAAGATGAAGAAGAGGGAAACACACCGTCATCTGAAGAAAAAGATGGTCTATGTTGGGATCGGTGGTGTTTCTGGTTTTGCTCTTTTCCCGGTTTGTCATTTCTGCCGGCCCCGGCATCTTCAGGACTTGTGCGTGGGCACTTCTTATTCATGTCTACAAAACCTCCCTGCCATGGTGAAAACTGTAGGGGGAAAGGCCTTCCTGGGTGGGCTCAAGCCCTGCCCGAGGTGCTAAGGAACCAGGGCAGGGAGCACCCGCCACCGCCCTTGCAGAGCCAACCTCCGGACCTCCCTGTACTCTCCAGTAATGTAACTGCAATGTCCCCATTTGCCTTCAAAAATTAGTTGTAAGTTACTTCCAGTGTGAAACCCTACCTCAGACATTTCCTTTGCGGTTTCTAAAGATTTTAAACAAAACCCATTTACCTCCCTAACCTGGTCAGAAGTTTCTACCCAATGGGAGAGGTTTGCTGGGCAGCATCGCCCAGATACCCCCTTCCCCCATGTCCAATCACTCCGCTGGGGGCAAGGGAAGTGCCAAGGCTATAGGTATGTGGGGGGGGGGGGGGAATCACTTCATGGGGGTGCAGGCCATTTGGAGGCTGACACCCCAGGCTGCCGCTGGGAGGGGATCGCTCTGGGGGGCACAGCTGCCTCCCAGACCGACACCCCCGGCTGTGGCTAGGAGCTGATCATTGCGGGGGGGGGGGGGGGCGGGGGATGGCACGGTTGCCTCCCAGGCCCCCCGGCCACGGCTTTGAGCGGATCGCGCTGGGGGCGCGCGGGTGCCTCGCAGGCCTATGGCCTGGGCCGCATGCTGCCAGCTCTCATTGGCAGCCCTCCCTGGGACTGGGGGACTCCAGCGGGCCTGAGAGGACTGGGCGCTGCCATATTGTGTCTATGGGCACTGCCATTTTGCCGTGGAGTGATGGTTAATTTGCATATTACTCTTTTATTAGATAGGATTTAATCTATAGAATTTAATTGTTAATAATGATATGCTCACTCACCATTCCCTCTTTCTCTCCTCCAAGTCTTAACTGAAGTTTAGGTATCTTCTACAAAACGATAATATAAAATCAGGAATATCAGAAAAGTCACCTATTGCAGTGGGAAAAGATTTGTCCATCAAAATACAGAGGTTGAAGACCTACAGCTCCATGCCCTTGGTTTGGAAGATGCTTGATGAATTGAAAAAAACATTCGTTAGAGCACAAAGCTACCACTGTAAAAACTCTGGCCACACCTGTGCTACTTCTGCTACATTAAAATAATATTAACAAGACAGAGAATGGTATTTGGGGCATTTCAGCATTCCTGGCCATTTTCTAATGATTTATGCAGCTGCTCACTGAAAAAGACAAATACATTTACGAGAGTAAATGTTATGAATTAAGTAAAAAAAAATCTGGAGGCGATGAGAGAAGCATTATTTTTGAGATCCTGTTCAATGTTTCGACTTTTTGTTATTGCTATTGGGTTAATTATGGTACCAGCTTACTCAAAGTTAAGTGAGGGGGTAATGTGAAGTTACCGGATGAAAACCAGGCTCTTGTAGACGAGTAAAATATGCAAAACAATGTCCTGATTTTTATTAAAGTAAAACACATTGCAGAATACAAATAGTTGTAAGAAAGTAATGGCTATTACCTCACACTCAGTCACTGTGCATGAATGAAACTGACAGTGAAATTTCAATGGGAAAAAAATTACCACCACTGCTGTATTTGTTTCCATTATTACATACATAGACAATAGGTCATCAAACAACTGCAGTCGCATTTGAAGAAGAACAAACATAGCTGCAACAGAGTAGTTCCCACCAATGAGCAATGGCTCACTACCAAGTCCAATGCTAAAATGCGTATTTGATAAAGGACCACCAAGCTAGGTATCACGGAGCTCCATGGGAAATGCTCTGACTCCATTTACAAACATTCTTTAATTGAACTAAAAGATCAAACCGTTTTTCTTGGAACTCAGAATCCAACACGTTTGTTATTTTAATGTCTTTCCCAAGATTTCTATGGCCGTTGCATTTTTCGAGTGATAGTTTAGTTGCGTGGCTTCTAAGGAAAGGTGCTCCAATGCAGGAACAGGATGGGGAGATGTGGTATGTGGGGCTTCCTTCTCTTAAGCCAATTGGACCTCACAGTAGGAAGAACTCTGATGAAAACAGAATAAAATTGTGTTTTGAATGTAAAACAGGAATGGATATGGCAATCTGACATTGCTTAGAACTCCGCACATTTTTGTTGGATCAGCCCAGAAGTTCAATTAGGAGTCGGGTCTTTTTGACCCCCGGAGGGTATTTGTTTTTCTTTTAGGCACATCCTTGGAACAGTGGATGGGCGTTTTCAGGTGCCTCCCTTTAAAGGTTAGTCCCTGCCTCCTCATAGGGAGCCCTCATTCCCCCCATTCCTACTGACGGGCAGCCTGGGCCAGGTCCTATGGGGGCTACTCCTTCCAAATGAATTTGTTATGCTTTGTGCTGCAGTTGGTATAATACAGTGACGCTCTTCTCTAGGGCCAACAAGAAACATAAAAAGATGAATGGGGAGGCAAGTTAACGAACAGCAGACAAAGATGGGTTTTGGAGTCACTTAGACTTGTATTCAAGTCACTAACATTATCAATTACTAGTTGGGTGACCTTGGGTAGTTGACTAAACCCTCCTGCCCTCAGCTTCCTGAACTACCAAATGGAAGTTTAATGTCACCTACATCACAGGATTATTATGGGAAATCAGTGCAGTGATAATTGTGGATTCCCTCCATTTGGACCCTTAGGATAAAAAGAAATGGTATAACAATCTCCCACTTGCCATTCTTGTAGAGTCCATGGTATGTGGCCACCACCCTGGAATTAGACTGAAAAAGTACTGGAGCTAGATTGTATACAGTACTGTGTCATTCTGTAAAGAATGAAATAGTTGAAAGTGGTTAAAAGCAATAGTCTGGAACTAAAAATGGAAAGATTGGGCAATATATTAAAAACAAACCAACCACAACAACCTCCCAAGTCGTAATAAGAATTGGGCAATACAAGTATGTTCTGAGTCACCATCAAGGACAGCATTCAGCGATAGGTTAGAAAGTAGATGAAACCACACTGGACTAACTGCAGATGAAGACTGCTTGAGGTTGATGATATGAAATGGTTTTTCCAATCCCAATCTAGTTTATTTTTATCTTCCTCATGAAATGTAAACTAATTCACATGACAATTTGATTGAGACCTTATGGGTACCATTTCCATTGTGCAAGACAGAACATTTAGGGCAGAAACCTTTTGCCAAATGGTAACAGAAGATGGCCAGTGTGAGTGAGAGTCAAGTAGAGTATTGAGCAATGGTTTAGTGAATTGGGGTAGAGGAAGCCACTGGTGTGGATATCCAAATCAATGTTTTATTATCATCATCAGAATCTCCTCTCATTTGTGTCATTCATGGCCTCAACGAGGGAGAAAGTAATAAAATCCCAAAAGTCAAGACCTCTGGTCTGCATTGCAGGGCTGCAGTACAGGGAGCGCCTAAACAAAAGCCTAGGCCGCTCTTAGGTGCTCCCAAAGCTCAACTGTTGCTATAGCAATACCTGAAATCTACGGGAAATTGCAAAGCCTACACATTTGGCTCACAGGTAACTAGTTGTGTATCCTTCAGGATTAGTACTTGGCATCTGAACTAATCTAAATGAGCTCTTAAATCTCTCAAAACTCAGACAAGCCAGAAGAGTAAGTGGATGCTGTACTCACCTCCTTCCATGAGCACAACAAAATTACAACTAAGTACAGATCAACCTGGGTAGCCATCTGCAGACTAGGTGAACACAAGTCCTATATCTAACAATATAAAGAAGCCATGGTGAGACTGGTAAGAGAGGCAAAGGCTCAAAATAGGCACCAGTCTGGCCCCACACCATCCATGTGTGGTGGTTGAGAGTTGGAGAGATACCTTAGCTGTGGATATCTCCCTCGAGGAGACAAGGGTCTCTGTCCCAAGCTGAGCTTCTCAGCCTAGAACACCAGTGACAGGAAGAGAAGCCCACATGGCATCTGGCTGTGAAAATCAGCAGGGATTCTGTCCATCCTGGTGAGACAGAGGCTCCTGGAAACCCAGGCATCCCCTTAAAGAGCCCACACAGGCATGCAGGAAGCAGCTGACCTGATCCACGATTCTCTCTCATAACTGATGTTTCTTTTTCTCTCTCCCTTTCCCTTCCTCTCTGAAATAAATTTAAAAATATATTTTAAAAGAGTCCACACACAAACTCTCGCTCACAGGCACTCATCCTGGGCTCCAGCGGAGGACAGTGGGTCAAGGGGCACCAGAGATATACAGGGAGAAACTGAGTTGGGTGGCTTTAGGACGGGAACTATTGGAACAGCTGCTATTGTCCCTGTGTTGAGCCCACCTCCTGAACAGTGATGGGTGCCATCTTCCCCATGTTGAGCCCTCCCCACCAATGCAGCCAAAGCTGAATCTGCCTTAGCCCAGTGAACTTCACTTGCTCCTCCCAGACAACTTCCTGATACCTAGCCCCACCCAACTCATGCCTCACCCAAGGCTCTTCCAGCAGCCAGCCTGGGCCTGCATCGACGTCTTTCTTAAACAACTCTCCAGCTTTGGTCCCCTTCAGTGGGTGCCAGACATTTAGGGAGAGAATGAGTTGTGTGGCTTCAGGGCGAGGGCTACAGAAACTGCCCCCATTGTCCCTGTGTTGAGCTCTACCTCCACACAGCCAACTAGTTCCATCAGGAGAACTCCCTGAGACACACCCAGGGCAATGTCTGCAGGCCCCAGGTGGTGGCTGCTGACCTCAGTTCACCCTGAGACCTTTGCTGAATGGCCTCAGGCTCATCACTGGCACCAAATGTGAATCTGTATTAACCTGGTAAACACCACTCGCCCCACCCTGGTGCCTCCCTGAGACCCTGCCTCACTAACCTTGCCTACTGTTGGAGGCGCTTTCAGTGGCTGAGCCTTACGGGCAGCCGAGCAGCTGGCAGGTGGCAGCAGGCCCAGTACTGGTGGCAGCCAGCCTCAGTTGGCAGTGTGGCCTCTCCCACATGCATACAGGACTAGTAAAGGGAGCTGCCAACTATGTATCACTTTGTAGCTCCTAACAGGTAGCCCCAGGCTGGTCACAAGCAGTATCTGATAGTGGTCTATGCCAGAGCCCCACCCAAGAGGCACCAGACCCAACACACCTGGTGTCTGGCTTCAGAGGACAGAGCACCATCCGATTAGCTCCACAAGCAGCACAGCTAAAAGGGGGGGGGGGGGGGTGTCTCAGTAGGCACCAGACCCCATTGGGACAAATCCCACACCATGGGGTCAGCATCTGGATGATAGCAGCTTGTGGTCCTGGCCAATCCTCACAGCAGTGAGCCTGAGGGTCCATCCCCTCTCCCCCTCCCACTCCAGCTGATTGGCCACTAGCAATCAAGGTTCAACTATAACAGGAGAGCACAACCTACCCAAAGGACACTCCTGGAGCACCTGGCTCAGGTGATCAAGGAGACCGTGCCACTGGTCTCCACAGGACACCTACTATAAAGACCACCATAACAAAAATGGGAGACACAGCAGAGGTACCTTATACATAGAATTTTTTTAATAGTTTGAGAAAAATAGGTGTTAGTTCTTCTTTGAATGTTTGGTAAAATTCACCTGTGAAGCCATCTGCTTCAGGACTTTTGTTTGCTGGTTGTTGTTGTTTTTTTGTGTGCGTGTTTTTTTCTGCTTCCATTTCATTAGTTGTAATCTGTTTATTCAAGTTTTCTGATTCTTCCTGATTCCGTTTTGAAAGACTATATATTTCTAAGAATTTATCCACTTCTTCCAGATTGTTCAATTTGTTAGCATAATACTTTCTTATAATCCTTTGTATTTCTTTAATGTCAGTTGTATTTCCTTTCATTTCTGATTTTATTTATTTGGATCCTCTCTCTTTTTTGCTTGATCAGTCTGGGAAAAGACTGGTCAATCTTATTTATCTTTTCAAAGAACCAGTTCTTGGCTTTATTGATCTTTTATATTTTTTTAGACTATTTCATTTATTTCTGCTCTTATCTTTATTATTTCCTTTCTTACTCACCTTGGGTTGGTTTTTTTTGTTGTTGTTCAAATATCCAAACTTTTATAAAAAATTCATACAACTCAACACCAAAATCCCCACAAACAATCCAATTAAAAAATGAACAGAGGACTTCAATAGACATTTCCCCAAAGAGGACATACAGATGGCCAATAGACACAAAAAGATGCTCAACATCGCTAGTCACCAGAGCAATGGAAATCAAAACTACAGTGAGTTATCACCTCACAGCTGTCAGAATGGCTACCACCAATAAATCAACAAGCAACAAGTGTTGGCAAGGATGAGGATAAAAGGGAACCTTCATGTACTGTTGGTGGGATTGCAAATTAGTGCAGCCACTGTGGAAAACAGTATGGACTTTCTTCAAAAAATTAAAAATAGTACTACCATATGACACAGCAATTCTACTTCTAGATATATATTCACACTAATTTGAAAAGATATACCAGTATACACCCCTCTGTTCATTGAAGTGTTATTTACAGTAGGCAGGATATGGAAGCAACCTAAGTGCCCATCAATGGACAAGCAAATAGAAAAGTTGTGGTACATATATACAATGGAACATTACTCTGCCATGAAAATAATGAAATTTTACCGTTAGGATGGACCTAGGAGGTATCATGTTAGGTGAAATAAGTTAGACAGAGAAAGACAAATACCGTAATATTCACCTATATGTGGACTCTGAAGAACAAAACAAACAAAACAGACTAATAGATACAGAGAACCAACTGAGGATTGTCAAATTGGTAGGTACAAAATAGTCACAGGAATGTAAAGTACAGCAGTTAATAATCTTACCTAATAATAGACAAACATGTAAATTGACCATACCTCTGCTACACCCACAGCCAATCAGAGTGAGTATGCAAATTAGAAGGCCAAAGATGGCGGTGGCCCAGCTGCTACAGGAGCGGAGTGGCCAGGCAAGGCAGGAGGCCTGCTATAAGAGGGAGGGCGGGGGGGGGGCGTGAAGGGATCTATAGGAACGGCACTCTGGCCTCAGTGAATACAAGACTGCAGACTCCAGAGTCTGCAGCGAAGACAAAGATGGCATGGAGTCTGCAGCGAAGCAGCGAAGACGAACCGGCCAAAGTCTGGAGCGAAGACGAAGATGGCAAACTCTGGCTTGAGTCTGCAGCAAAGCCGAAGAAGGCAGACTCTGGCTGGAGTGAAGGCCTGGGTCTCGGGTGCTGGAGGAAAACTGGTGCTGGAAGCCAAGGGAAGGAAGGCCTATTGCACGAATCTCTTTGTGCAATGGGCCTCCAGTATTGTAATAACTATGCATGGTGCTAGATGAGTACTAGAAACATCACTTCATAAGTTGTATAACTGACCACTATGCTGTAAACCTGAAACTAATATAAAATAGTATTGAATGTCAAAAATTAATAATCTCTAAAAACTCTAAGGGACAGTGTAGATCCAGTTTTAGACAATCTGTTCCGAATTTTGCTCTGACCTTAGAGGAATGCTAAGGGTTTTATAAAAGGATTGCCATTTCAGTGCTGGCCAGCTCATGCAGTTTAGGTCTCAAACGTATGGTAGGGAGTGAGAATAATTATCAAGTTATGAAAAATCAGTCCCTCCCATCAGTTCCCAGGTACTGGCTGTACCGTTGTTGGGCAACTTCATAATCTCATTTGTGCATCTGTGTTTGTTTAATGTTTGAGTGTGTTTGGATGTGCTCTTACAAATGGCTATCTATAAATCCCCATCCTTAGATGGACTGGGACTTTCATAAGGGCATCCAAAGAATTAATGAAAAGAACATTTTGGTAACAATTATCTGTTTATAGAGAGAATCCTTTCATTTTTCTTCCCCAACAGCTGAAAGTACTTTTCATTAAAACATTCAGCATGTCTGTGAGACAGGTAGTGGATTGGAATCAGTAGCTCTGTATTTTATGGATGGGCAGCTAAGACTCCAGCCAGCAGGATGAAGTCCTCAGGGGACAGAACCAAAAACGTGCAAGCCAGCTAAGCTGACATGCACCCCACATAGTCGCTTAGCAGTACATGAGCCAAATAAAATTTGAGTTTAGGTCAGCTACAAAGAAATGAGTTCTTACCCTATAAAATGTATTTCCAATGTATTTCTTTAAAGTGCCCTCCCCACATACTACATAGTTTTCAGGGTCAAGTCACAAACCCTTATAGCATCTGGAGGCTTGTTATGTCTATCAGAGGAAGTCATTCAGATGGAATGACACAGGATTCCAGTAGATGGATTAGCAAGTGCATCCTACAGTATGTGAAGAGAGAAGATGGTGCAGATGAATCAGAGCATATAAATGCCCAGAACGGCTCTCATGTGTTACACAAAGAGCATGCCCACTGTTGTCACATTGAACAGTCATCCTGCCTTATTTTCTCTCCTTTATTCACAACTTTTGGGACATTCAACAGATATTCCTAAATAGACAACTTGAGATGAAGTGGAAGTATTTTCACAATAGCTGTTGTTGCTTCAAACTAAAGGCACAGCAGGTATACAGAACTCTATTTATAATAATACTGTGTTTTGTTTGTTTGTTTGTTTGTTTATGAAAAGACTAACAGCCCATGGTTCAAGTGGATGAGCGTCAACCTATGAACAAGGAGGTCATGGTTTGATTCCTGGTTAGGGCACATGCCCAGGCTTCAGCTCGATCCCCAGTGGGGAGCATGCAGGAGATAGCAGATCAATGATTCTCTCTCATCATTGATATTTCTCTCTCTTCCTCTCTGAAATCAATAAAAATACATTTTTAAAAAAAAAGACTGACAGAGGATAAGCAACATCCTTAAGATCACAGGGCAAATGAGACATAGTTAGATTTCAAAACAAAACGCTCTGCCACATTATCAACCAAGTCACCGTTTTCTGTAATGACAACCTCAGAATTCTGCTGATAGAGTAAACCACTTTGCACTAACGTTCTTTCCCTCAAAAAGAAAGAAAGAAAGAAAGCAGGTTCCAAATCCTGCCAAAGTTGATGATCCAAAATCAAAGCGAAGAAGAAAACCCAATGTACTTGGAGTGATTTTAAAAGACATTACTGCTTATGTCTACCCACCCCCACCACCTCCAAAAGCCAATTTTATCTGAAAAATCATAATAATCAAAAGCACTGGCAGGTTATACAAATTGCTCCTAAATACATACTGCCTAGAATTCTGCATTCTTTTAACAGATGTTCAACTTCTAGAAAGTTTTATTTTTCAAAAGGCTTGGCTTACAGCTCGTTTTTATCTACATATCACCTTTGAGCCAGCTGTTAGATAAGCCTGGAACGTATTGGTGGTTTCATCACCTGCCATTACTCAGATCAAAATGCAGCTGATCTTCTGCAGACTCAGCTAAGAGGGTAATGGGGAAAGCCCAAGTTCTAACTCCTTTGTCCCCCATCATGCACTTCACCAAGAAAAGAGCAAGGCATCCCTCAGCAGCCAGTCTTCCCAGCTGGTCATCATGACAAGCTGTCAAGTTCACCATGGATCACAGTAAAGATGACAGTCACCTGTTGTTCTCCTTCAATGACAGAGCCAGGGGAAAATGGCTCTAATGAGTGGTGGGAATAAATGGATAAAGCCTGAAAAACAGCAAGTATTAACTGATAAAACTGGAAGACACTGAATGAATTAAACATGAAATACATTGGAAATACCCTCAAGTATTTAGCAAAAGAAGAAACCATAAAAAGGGAAGAAGAT
Organism: Corynorhinus townsendii; assembly: GCA_026230045.1. NCBI lineage: Eukaryota > Metazoa > Chordata > Mammalia > Chiroptera > Vespertilionidae > Corynorhinus > Corynorhinus townsendii. The sequence goes on from JAPDVU010000009.1 coordinate 6,964,655, forward strand.
GATGGTAAGATAAATATCTAATATGTATTGCTTACTTACTGGGTATGAGATATGATGATAATTCTTCACATGCATTATCACATGTAATCATTACAATAATCCTTTTTTAATATCCTTATCCAAGGACATGCTTGGAGAGAGAAAGGAGGAGGGAGAGAGGGAGGGAGGGAGGGAGAGAGAGAAACATCGATGTGAGTCCCTTAATGGAATCACATCTGCAAAGTCTCTTTTACCATATAAGGCACCATAGTCACAGGATGAGGGGTGATTAGAACACAAGTATTAAATGGAAATTTTAGGGGAGGAGAGCATGACTCAGCCTGCCATAATTGTAAGCAAAAATTTCATTTACAATAATGAAGAAATACCATTTTTCATCCATTAAATTGGCAAGAGTACAGGAAATAGATACACGCATGCTTTATTGGTAGGAGCACCAATTGGCACCAGTTTTCTGAAAGGCAATGTATATGCATATATCACTATATGTCAATATATATATATCACTAGATATCAAAGGACTTAAAATATTATTCCTTCTGACTAGAAATTCAGATTATTGGAATTGGTCATAAAGAAATCACCACAGCCATTAACCAAAAATGTTAACCTCAATGACAACAACCAAATTTATTTCAGTAAACTATGGTATTGTCATCTACTGATACTCAATGCTATTAGAGTACTACTTAAAATATGACAAAAATCATATCATTGAAAAATGTTTAAAGATATGGGAAATGTAATTTTACATAAGAAAGGCTACAAATAAATAAGTATATGTTTCCTTTTTATAAAGAGTATTAGCAATGAAAATTTTGGCTATTTTTCATCTTTTCTCTATTTTCCATCTTTTCTTCAATGAACATGGAATACTGTTGCAGTGACATCAATGTTTTTTCTTTAAAAAAATATATTCTTCAGCTGATACCAAGCAGGGAGTGCTCCAGTCTTGCCAAACACTAGGGAGAGGGATGAGCTCATCCCCTGGGGCCTGGCCAGTCTTGGATTCTCTCATTTTCCTCACTATCAGTAATGTCTATGACAGTTGGTGAAGATGGAACACTAGAAACAAGGAAAACACAGTGGAAAGAGAAAGGGCTTTCAATCAACAACCTAATGGAAAAGCCAACTCAACTATTTATGGGCTCTGTAATCCTGGGCAATTTATTTAACTCAACAGAGCTCATCATCTGCAAAGTGGTGTTGATGATGCTTAACTTCCAGGAGGTCTTGAAGAATAAATGACATCATTTAGAGGTTAGGGGTCACACTCACAGGTGCTTTATGGTCAGGCAGCTGGGACTCAGAGCTTGGGTTTTCCCTCAAATGAACATGTGAATACAGCCAGGATGCTTTTACCCTTTATGTCTTTGCTTCCTTCATCTATGATGGAGCTAATAGCACCTAAAAATTGCATGCTATAAAGTATTGTAGAGTTTAGCACAGCGCCTGGCCTCCCATACATCTTAGACAAATGATAGTTAATATAACAGCTACTCAGTAAATTGTAATGTTTTTGTTATTTCTAAATATTATAGTATTATACAAGCATGTTCTGACAGTCTTTGGTAATCATCTGGATGACAAACTCAGATTACTCATCTTTTTATCATTCCAATTTGAAATAGCCAAAGGTCAAATCTTCATATTTGCCAGATGCATGGCTTGAAAAATATATGTCTTTCAAACTCTCTACAATACCTCCGTGTCACTGAGGATGTAGATGTTTGGAACAAATGTTCCTACATTGATTACCCATGGTGATGACCCAAAAAATTGTCACTGGAGATCTTTGCAGGAATTTCTTAGATATTTTTAAAACAATAAAGTCTCAAATCTTCTTACTAGAGCTCCTACTATGTGAAATCCTTTTACTAAATATTTTTAAAGATAAAATGCATGGCTACAGCCCTTGAAAAATATCAAATCTATTTAAGAAGGTAAAATCCATAGAAGTGCAAAATCCTTAGGAATATATATATTAAAAGACCAAAGCCTAAAGATTTATAGTATGGACATGGTATATTGATGCTTGAGGAAAAATGGAGTAAGACAACTAGTGTTCTATTTACAGTGGATTTAGGGACACTTTCAATATCCCTGGTTAAAGGGTCTACTTGAAACCCTGAGCCAAAAGTCCCTCTGCCTGCATCTGACCTCCGTCTCTGAAACAATGGACTTGAAGTATATCAAGTAAAATCCCCCTTACTAAATTTATCCTTGGCATCTAGCACTGCTGACCACTTCCTTCCTCCACAAATTCTCTACTTCTATGAATTATGGAACACCATTAATACATGTTTAACTGCCACTTTGCTGGAGATCTCTTCCCAATAGCTGGATCACCATTCTCTGCTTATTCCCTACATGTTGGTGTTCCTCAAGGTTCCATACCTGACAATCTTCTCAATCTACATACTCTCTCTGGGATAGGATCTTTCAACCAACATCAATATGTATGACTCTACATTTACAACACTGAACTGGTCCTCTCACTCACACTCCAGGTCCTGTGTCTCTATCTACTTAACATCTCCAACTAGAAGTCCCAACATATCTAAGTTCAACTTGTCTAAGAAAGAATGCATCATTCATCATTCTTTCCCAAACCTATCTTTCTATTTTAGGATCTTGGCTATTGATCCAGCAGCAGACTCATCTTCCACACAGTCATATAAAACAGAATTTTAGGAGCCAGCATAGATTTCTCATTCCTCCTCACCCTCCATAACTAACAGCCAGACAGGGGTCCTCAAACTACGGGCCGTGGGCCAAATGCGGCCCGCCGACGACATTTATCCGGCCCGCCGGGTGCCACTGTCTGTCCTGCTTAGCAGCCAACTCGTCCTGGGCCTGCAGTGCTCATAGAAATTTGTGCATAGTTTTTTTTTTAACTATAGTCCGGCCCTTCAACGGTCTTAGGGACAGTGAACTGGCCTCCTGTTTAAAAAGTTTGAGGACCCCTGAGCCAGCACATCCTAAACACTGTTATTATCACTCCCCTCCTGTCTAGGCTCAGTGCCAATGCTTTAGGTTCAGGAACTCAATGTTTCCCTTAAAATGCAATCGCTTTTATAGTCTACCTCCTCTATTCTCTCCCAAAATATCATCTTTCATCCTCATCCTCACACATTAGCAAGAGGAATCTTTGTAAAATCCAAATTTGACAAAATCATTCCCAATGGACCCTTACAGAGAATCTGTCCATAGTGCCCCTTCGTGTCCAGGATAAAAATCCAAACTCCTTGCAATAATAAACAAGGGCCCTTTATTATCTCACCAGTTCACCTACTCAATCACACCCTCCATCAGGCTCCCTCACACAACTTACCCCACCAAGCTGAAAAACCTTTACTAAGATTTCATGAAGCTATTTTGTTTCCTCAGTCTGGAATGACTTTCCCAGCCTCTTCCTTCTGCCCAGTTCACCCCTGTCATCTACTGGCTCGTTTTGAATGATTTGTCAAGAGTCATCTCAGTTGTCATTTCCTCTGTGAAGCTTTTTCTAACAGGTCTGGGTTGAATTAGAAGTCCACCTCTAAACCATGAACTTCTGCAAAGACTAGAGCAGTGTTGTCCAGCGGATTTTTCTGTGATGATGAAAATGTTCTATATCTGCCCTATCTAATGATAGCCACTAACCACATGTGGTTACTGAGCACTTGAAATGTGACTGGGGCAACTAAATCAGAGTTTTAATTTAATTGTAATTAATTTACATTTAAATAGCTACTTGTCTTGGACAGGAAAGGTATAGAGGTTAATTAGGTGCTTGTGGTCCATAAGCAGCCCCAGATACTTTTCATAAAAGTTTCAGCCACACATCCTGGGATCAACATTGTCTCACTGTTTGGGCCTCTCAGTGGAAGGACTTTGCAAAAAAGCAGATACAATATTTAATCAGAAATCCTTACACTCTGAAAGACATCATGTAGACTCCTGCTGTTCTGATCTTAACTGCAGATTCCTCCTCAGAGTCTGACACTTGGTCAAATTTGCAGACTCATAGGCCATGAGATTGGGAAAGGTCTTTACTTAACATGTAGCCCAGCATTCTTAACCTACTGTCAAGAAGCTGTGCCTTGAATCCTTGTGCTGTGTCACTTTAAGGAGCTTGAAATTTTCTGAGATTCCATGTAAAGGTTGGGAATCATCAGGGACAGGATGCCTGGGGATCTGAAGATTGTGCCCTGGCCATTTGCAGCCTGGAACAAAAATGTCACCCTTTCCCAGTTGCTGGAGACAGTAGACCATCTGTGGGATGATATGCAAGTCCTTACTCCGATGGCATAAAATCATATCACACTTGAAATTCCCTCTAGCCCTACAACTTTACCAATAGCAAGGTTTCAATCCTATCTGCAGCTTAACCTAAGTTTTCTCTCCTCCTCAAAATGAACCTGCTTTTCAGATATGCTCTATGTACCTGTCCCACCTGTAACCATACCCGGACCGAATGCATCAATGGCCCAGCTTCTGCTAGTAAGCCTAACTCATGCTGATTCCTACTGTCCCCACCAAGCCTTTGGCTGTGTCCAGACGCAAGCTCATCCCTCCTAAATCTCAGTGTGCTGCCCCAGTACTGCTGCACAGCCCCAGATAACAAAAGTTAAAAGCCAAGATTTCTGCTGCTATTGAATTCAGATAAAGCAACATGAATTAATTAGATCGTATTCCAAACACCAGTTTTAGTACTCTGTAGTAGATTTAGTCCTCCTGGAAATAAGAACCTAACAAGAAGAGCAGGTCAGGCCAAGGAGGACCATCCCTGAGGATGGACTCCTGCCCACTGGTGCTGCCAAGAGTGTTAGCGCAGAACACCCCTAATCCCTCAACTTCACCTCCCAAGATGTCCACTTCAGGCCTGACCCTCCACACATCTGGCGGGAATGCAATTGCCCTGGGCTTTCTGAGAACAGCGATGAGGGAAATGGAACAATTTGTCCAACAGCTCCATGGCAGGCAAGGGTCTTTGCCTTTGGAAACTTTCTTAGATGGTTGAAAGATTTAAATATTTTTCAACCCAAGTGTACCTCCGTGGCTTCCCACTTTCTCGGAACCCCCTCCTCAATTGCCTGGTCTCTGGTTTCCATCCCCCAACACTCGAATAGCACTGCTCTTTCCAATATCATCAACAACCTCATCCTGAATCAACCTCCAGGCAATTTCTATGTTCTTGGCCTCCTTCGCCACACCCTTGTTCTTACATCTCTCCATCTTCCCTGACCAATCGTGAGCTCTGTTCTCTTGAATTTGCCACCTCTCTGCCAACTATTTCCTCTTCACTTCTTCCTTTTTCTCTGACATTTTTGTGCTGTGGCTGTTGCCCTATGTGTTAACCTTCTATGTTTGTTTGTTTGTTTGTTTCTGTGCACATACACAATCACATTCTGCTGCAAGACCACTTAGGGCTGCCCCAGAGGAATTCATATGCCCAACCATCCACAGCTCCGGGCACTGTCTTTGCCCACCTGAGCTACCAATCCTGGTCTGCCCACACTTAGAACGGGGCAAGCCCTGACAAAGAGAAAATGCCTTTGTTTGGAGATCAGTGATCCTACCTCTACAATGCTGCCTCTTCAAAACCAGCGATCAATGCGTGGCTTCAGAATGAAGTCCAGTGGTTTGCTGGCTTGAAATTCACTTCTTGTCCATTAGTTCATGCACACTAAAATTGGTGCTGACCTTGGCCGGTGTCCTTCAAAGGCCCTTCTGGACTATATGCCTCAGTTCCCTTTCCTCCTACTTCTTAACTTTAAATTTGGCACCTCCCTCTTGAAAGTATTCATGCTATCCCTTCCCATAGAGTTCACCACTTCCATTCAATCATCCACCAGGGGCAAATAGGTGCCTGAAATTAACAGTCCTTGTTCTCATTGAGGGGGCAAGGAGGACATCAGTCAAGCAATCACAAATTCATGTGGAAATACAGAATGTGAAGAGGGTGATGGAGATTTACAGATGCTCTGTGAGGGAATAACAGGGAAGTATGCCAGTGTCTGGAGATTCAGGGATGAGAAGATGTGTGAGCTGGGATTTGAAAGATGAGAAGTAGTTAACTACTACAGAGTCCAGTGGGAAGAGCATTCTAGGAAATATATGTAGAGTGTGCAATGGTCCTGTGAGAAGAGGAATCAGCATGCATTTGAGGATCAGAGGAAAAGCCCAGCATGACTGGATCACAAAGAAGGGATTTGAGGGCCCTTAAGAGATGAGACTGAAGCCAAATGAAGACCATGCCGAGAATGTTGAGCTTTATCCCCAAAAGAGTAGGCTATTACTAAATTACTTTAATCTTTATGTCAGAGTTGCCATGTATGCAGAACAGATTATGGGCTAGAAGAAGAAACAGGGAAATCAGTTAGGAGGCAAGAGATGCAAAAGGCACAATGGCTACTTTTGAGGGGTTCAGAGTTAGTGGGAGAAATTATTCCCAATTATTCAAGGAAGAGTTTGCACATTTCCCCATCACATGGAAAGATGAAATGATCCCTACCAACAAGGACCAAGATCTCCAACTTTAGCTTTCTTATGGATTTTCCTAGTAATTTTGCCCATCTCTACAGCAGAAAGAACTCCTTCCTTCAGAATCATATGTAAATATTAAAACACTAGAGGTCCGGTGAACAAAATTCATGCATAGGGGGGTGGGGGTTCCTCAGCCCAGCCTGCACCCTCTCCAATCTGTCAGACATCCCTCTCACAATCCAGGACTGCTGGCTCCCAACCGCTCGCCTGCCTGCCTGCCTGATTGCCCCTAACTGCTTCTGCCTGCCAGCCTGATCACTCCCTAACCACTCCCCTGCCAGCCTGATGGACGCCTAACTGCTCCCTTGCTGGCCCGATTGACCCTAACTGCCCTCCCCTGCAGGCCTGGTCACCCCCAACTGCCCTCCTCTGCAGGCTTGATCACCCCAACTGCCCTCCCTTGCCAGCCTGGTCACCCCCAACAGCCCTCCCCTGCAGGCCTGGTCACTCCCAACTGCCCTCCCTGGCAGGCCTGATCCCCCCAACTGCCCTCCCCTGCAGGCCTGGTCCCTCCCAACTGCCTTCCCCTGCTGGCCTGATCGCCCACAACTGCCCTGCCTTGCTGGCCATCTTGTGGCAGCCATCTTGTGTTCACATGGGGGCGGCCATCTTTGACCACATGGGGGCAGCCATCTTGTGTGTTGAGTGATCGTCAATTTGTATATTAGGCTTTTATTATATAGGATAATGACACAATAATGATAAAAGAAAAGGCCACCCAAATATGTGATACTGCTGCTGCCTGAGTTGATATTCAAATGATAGCCTGTACTGGGGGGAGTAATACTGGGCTGGAAACTCTTGGGTCTGTGTTCTCATAAAATGCAAACAACAACAATAATGATGGCTTCTGTGATGCCACACCTGAAAAAGAAATGTGGGGCAACGGCCAACTTGGCTGGCAAGCAAAGTGGAGAGGGTGGTACAGTCAGTTCACCCAAGGCCAGGGCAGAAGGGCCCCTGGCTGCTCGCAGTCTGAGTCGCATGTTGCTTCAGGCTCCAGCAAGATCAGTACAGTCACAGGCAGCAAACAGCAAAGTCAGAAGGATTAAGTGACTCTGCTGCCTGCGTGTTGGGTTGGCCCTATAGCAGAATCTAGGAGGTGCCAACTGGCATGCAAGCTGAATCTTAAAGAGAAACAAGCTCTTCCCTTCCACTGACCAGAATTGCTCCTTCTGGTTTAACCCCTCCTAGAAAACCATCCTTGGCTTTGCAAACATATGTAAAAAAACATCCCCCCCCCCCAATCTTTCTGCCCTTCCCACTATGCATCTGTAAATTCCTACAAGGCACAAATGCAAAACCGTTGCCAATCATCCTTTTTGGGATTTGTAGGGCAACCAGCCAATTGGCTGCCCACAGGTTATTCACACTGCAATAGAAAACAAATTTCTTGCTGTAATTATCCTTGAGTTCTACTGTTTACCCCAGGAATAAACTATTGCTGCTGTAAAACACCCTTTCCCTCACTGACCAGCACACATCTGTAAATTCCAAGAGGGATGGGGGTTAGCTGGTTGCCAGATGGCTACTGGAAAGGCATGGCAACTGACCAACTAGATGTCCGTTTATTGTTCATGGTGGAATAGAACTTAAGCTTCTTATTGTAAATGCCACTGCATGCTTAGGTTCTTACCTTTTAAGTACACAACTTGGACCTCAATTTGCAATAAGCCCATGTTTACTAGTGGCTGTGGACTGGTGGTACAGGAATAAATTCCAGGTGGTATGGTAGATATTGACAACTGTGCATTGGGATTTTTATACTGTTAGGGGAATGCAAAGAAGTGGGGTAAAATGCACCTTTTCCAACACCACCAACTATTCAACCTGTAAATGGAAGTTTAGTTCCAAACATCCTCTCAAGTTCTCTTTTGCTTCCATCATCAAGACTGGAGGTCATACCCAGGTTGCATACAGTGTTTACCAAGAGCACGAGTAGCTCACTCTCAGAATGATTATGATTTAATGCCTTTGAAGAAACTATTATTTCTGCCTGTAACCTCTTTCTTCTGCTTCCAGATTGTGAAAAGCATACAACTCTTTGAAGATCCAACCCAAGTATGGAAGCGAGGAGAGGCACAATTATCCATAAGAATACAGTAGATAATTTCATGGGCGAAAGACCAAATGAGCCTGGAGTTACTAAGACTGGAACTGGGAAGTCCCTAGGGACCTACACTCTTCAGTGTGTCTTTCAAGCATTGTTAGTTAGCTATCTCTCACCCTCTGCTCCTCTCTACCCCTTTCTGGTTCTTCTAATTGCAGTGTCCAACATAAATGGCAGCCTTGTGGCTGCATCACCTTCTAGGCCAGTGCTCACTGAGTGATTACCCTCTCTGTGTGGCTTATATGCTTAAGTGGGAACCTAGTGTATTCCTGGTCTAGGGTGGGCCAGCTCTCCTCGGGTCAGGTGTCCCACCTGGATGAATCAGCTGTGTCTGGGAAACGGGTTCTATAATATTAGCTCCCTAGGCCTATCACTTCAGTACAGCCATGGACAGGTTCATGGAAGATTTTGTGAGCAACACAACAAAATAGTCTGTTATGTAACTCACCACCCTCTTGCGACCAATAATGGATGTGTCTGTCTCCCCAGACACACTCCCATCCATTATGCTATCTATGTCCCTCCAGGTCCATGTGTTAATTTTCTGCCAATTATCACTTGGCAGAGTCTCTGGAAAATAGACTTTCAATCAATGTTTGTTGAGTAAACCTTTTAAAATATAAATTGGATTGTGTCACTCCTTTGCTTAAATACTTCAGTTCGTTTTCACTGTACCTAACATAAAATCCAAATTCCTTTTCATGCCCTAAAAGGCCCTGCAGAATCTGGGCCTTCCAACCTCTTCAAGTTCATCATGTGCCAATCATCTCTTCATTCATGGGTGCTCAGCCACAGGGGTTTTAGTTTTGATTTCCTCTTTGATGTCCCGGTTCGGAACCTTGACAAGTACCGATCCCTCTGTCTGGAATGTTCTCTCTTGTTCTTCACACAACTGCCTCATTCTCATTCCCCCATCAAGATGCAACTTAAATTTTACCCCATTGGAGAAGATTTTCTTGACCAAACTCTCTTTCCAATAATATCCTTTATCACTCTATTCTATTGGGACTGTTTATAGAGTTTATCACAATTTTAGATTACTTGTTAGTTAACTCATTTCCTTATGTGTTGTCTCTATCCCAGGTTAAAGTATAATCTCCACAAAGTCAGGGACATGTTTCTTCTGTCCTTTCTCATATATATAGAACCTAATATATAATAAATGTTTGTCGATGGGTAAATGTATCAGAAAATAATGATTCAAATTCTGGCTTCTTCACTGACAGTGAGCTGGGGCAGATTGCTTCTCTGTTCCAAGCTTCCCCTTCCTCTTTTGCAAAATCAGATGAGTCCAGAGTCCAGGGCTTATCTAATGATTATTCCTGTTCACCTAAGAAGTGCTCAAGACTCCCTCTTTAAGCTGCTTTCCCTAACTAGCTTACCTCATTCTGGGACCGCTAAATACCTGTGCTCAAACAGTACTTTGCAGTAGTTTTCTTAGTTCCTGTGAGGTCTCTGGAGATAAGAAGCAGTGTCTCTTAAAGAACCAGAGAAGTCTAGATGAAATTTTTGAGAATCGTGAAATGTCTTGTAAGAAGGAAGAAATTCCTAATTACATTTACCAAATGTGTGATAGAATGTTAATGCTTATTTTGAACACACTGATGTTTTAAACACAGAAACATACCATGCAATATAGCTATGCTGTATGTCGAAAACTGTCAACACTTCAACGAAAATATTAAGGTGGTTACTGAGTGTCAATTATGTGCTTTACAGACCATTATCCATCTGTTGCCTCATTTGGTTTAACAAAACCTGCATTACAGAATGTGATTTCCGGAATCCCAGTGAACCATGCCACCCAGCATTCACATCTCTGTGAACCTCCACCACATTGAAGCTGAGCTTGGCCATGTGCCCAGCTTTGACCAAGAGGACGTTAGCAGGAATAATGCAGTGGAGACTTGATACAGGTTTTCACATTGGAGCAGTCAGACAGAGAGGCCCACGTGAAGGAAAATCTAGGACCCTGATCCCAGCAGAGCTACCAGGGAGCAGCCAGCACAAATTGCCAAGAATGTAAGTGAAGACATTTTGAACTTTCAGACATCCCACAGTGACACCCCATGAGACCGAATTTTCCAGTCAATCCATAAATCATGAGGGAAAAAATAATTTACTGAGTTTGTTATTGTTTTAATTCACTAAATTTTGGGGTTGTTTGTTACTCAGCAACAGATAACCAAAAATGCTCCGGAAAGTAAATATCATCTCATTTGCAAAAACAAACAAACAAAAACAACAACCCTGCAACTCAGAAATAGCAAATGATCAGATTCGCATCAGTGTTGTAATTCTGACTTGTACTTACTATCTTCCTTGGAGAAGAGCAAGTGAACCTTCAAAATATGTCTACAGCTCCAACTGCAGAGGGGCCCTGTGTGGACCACCTGGCTGCTCCCTCCATCCCAAAGCCATAGATGGTTGAAAGCAGTTGGCAACTGACTCCAAAACAGCCATATCACCAACTGACCTGCAACCTACAGCATGGATGGGAAAGACAATTTTTTGAAAATCAAAGTAAACGCATCAGATTCCCTCTCTCAAAAATTTTAACTAAAAATACTGCATGACTAAGCCAAGTGAGCAGACGAAACTAAGGAGAAGAAACCACGTGACAGCATGGTAAGAGGGGTGAGACGGATCATAATACACTAAAGCTACAAAAAGCCTGAAGTAAAATAATATGAACAAGCAGAAGCTATAAGACAGAAGGAAAGAATGAAGAATTCTGGTAAATAACATTCAGAAGCAGGAGGGGGCAGAGGAGGCAGAAACAGAAAGAGGGGAAGTGCTGTGTGTTGGAGACTCCACATGGCCCCCTCCAGCTTCTGAATGTTCTTTACCAGAATTCTCTGGTTTCCTGGTGGTTTGCCAGTTATAGGTTTAAGAGACTACGGTCTTTTAATAAACTGATCTTTTCTTAAAGTGATTTGAGTAATTTTCTACTCCCTAAGGTCTTGACAGTCATACTCACACAAATTCCAAACAGGAAATAATTCCCATTCTGGAAAATTCACCTAAGAATGATTATGACTTTTCTAGTTCCTTTTAATAAGTATTTAATTTCCAATAAGCAGGTTCCCAGGGATTCAGTGGGGGCTATAAAGGGGGGGAAAGCCTGGGAATATTTCCCATGACAATTTTCTACCCAGAATGACTTTATGATGGACCAAAAAAATGTCAGTTACCCTCATTATTCAATTGTCAAAAGACTGGGTTTACAGTTTAAGGGCCCAGTGCCTTCTTCAGACACTAAATGTAATAATTTCCCGTTTGACCCAGCTTTCCTTGTGCAGACAGGCATATGCATGCCTTATAGCTCACCACTGAAAACCTGTATCACCCATGAGCAACCATATCAAACCTTCCAAGTCTAGAAAAGAACTAAATAAATGGGGTGAGGGAGAGATCAGGGCCACAAGAGAGGCTAATCCTACAAATAAATTTTTATTTTAAATTTGACTTTGATTAGAAGATTTGAACCTTTAGAATAATTTACTTTGGTTTTTCTTTGTCAGATTTATGAAGTTCTCCCCTTTTAAAAAAAAAAGTGTATATTGCTGAAAGATTGTAAAATTTAATAGCAAACAGATTATGCACTTAGGAATAGACTAAGCACAATTAGCGCTCACATTCCTCCCCCTCCTATAAATAACTCGGTTTCCTTGCTATGTCTGCAAGTTTCATTAGAATGGTGAGGAAAAGGGGGAGAAGGAGAAGGAAAAAAGAAAGGCCATCTGAGTTTCTTTCTTTTCAAAGTACAGATCCAAGCACTCAATCAGGGGCTCTGTACTGCCTGGGAAGGAGCATGGGGGTGTGAGAGGAGGCAGAGTTAAAATCCTCCTGTCCCCGCCCCCCTGCCATATATACCCCCTCCCCCCAGCTTTTAAGGAAATTTATCTGCACATGGATTTGAAATTCACCTGCTATATATATTGGCTATTCCAGCAAGCAATCTGCTTCACGGGTCCTTCCACAGTGAGCCTCAGTGATGTAATAAAGGTTTTGTCCCCTCCATAATTTTAAATTATACATACTTTGTAGATGCTACCTAATTTAGCAGTTACTGTTAATCATGTCTGTGAAAAGAGAAAAGACCCTTGGCCCTGGCCAGGTAGCTCAGCTGGTCTGAGCTTCATCCTGATACTTCAAGGTTGTGGGTTCGATCCCTGGTCAGGGCACATACAAGAATCAATCAGTGTATGCATAAATAAGTGGAACAACTCTCTCTCTCTCTTTCTCTCTCTCTCTCTCTCTCTCTCTCTCTCTCTCTCTCTCTCTCTCTCTCCTCTCCTCTTTCTCTCTCTCCAAAAATCAATGAATAAAAATTAAAAAGAAAAAAACTCACATGGCAAGAAACTGAAGCCCAGAGGCAACAGCAAGCTAGCAAATGAATCCTGCCAATAACTATGTAAGTAAGCTTGGGAGTGGATCCTTCCCAGAAGTGTCTTAGATCAGAGACCTCACTGCCAGCTGACACTTGGAATATAGCCTTGTAAGAGGCCCTGAGTCAAAGGACCCAGGTAAGCCATGCCCAGATTCCTGACCCATAGAACATGTGAGGTACTAAATGTGCACTATTTTAAGGCTCTAAGTTTATGCTAGTCTGTTACACGGCAATATATAACAAGAGCCGCCTTGGTTCTCTGCTACAGCCAGCCTCCTCTACGATGATTTCAGCTTTCACATATTCCTGTAGTGTGACTGGCACCTGGCCGTGGCACTGACTCTAGCTCCAATATTGTTCCTCATAGGCAACCTAACTGATAATTTGGGTATCGATTCCTAGTTCCCAGGGGCAGCAGACCAGCCCAGATGGAATCAAACAATCCCTGTGGCAGACGGGCACCTGCTGCTAACAGGTCTGCATTCCCAGCAGTCATCAGGACGGGAGCACAGGACGGACTTTTTCTTTTTAAGGGGGTGTGGCCAGGAAGCTATGACCAGTATCTTGAACACATCATACCTGCCTTCTCCCTGTTTTTCTTTTCTTCTGTAATGAAGTTGAAGCTGAATTATTATTCAAGATCAGAATTCTTCTATATAGATGGAAGAAACAGTATAAATAATAATAATGTTCATATTATCTAAGCTTTGCAACTAAAATAAAAATAGTAAATACACTATACCTATAAACCCAACATTCTGACATTCATTCTTCCCAGGTACCAAAAACTAAATTAGCACCCAAAGAAAGTTTTTTATTTTTTAAAAAAATTGCCAAGTGGTAAAACGTTCCCAGTATGGTCAGTTCAACTTCGATTAGAATAATTGTTTGTAATGCTTACCCAAAATCTTATTTTCCTAGGCATAAACCCTAAAAAAGCAGTCACTAATGCCCCCTTTATCACTGTTTTTTTTTTCTTTTGTGTATATTTTGTCTAGCTGCCCAAAATACTTGTTTGAAACAAGGCTATATTTGTGAGAGAGCCCTGGCGGCCTGGGTTGCCAGCTTGATCCCCAGTAGGGGGTGTACAGGAGGCGGACTAAGAGGCATACATTAGCCTATGGCAGTGTTTTGCTTAAATCAGGAGGTAAATTGTTAAATTCTTTGGTGTTTCTAAACACAGAGCAGACTTCTACCTCTTCTCCAAAAAAGTTGCATAATTAATAAAATTCATATCATTGAACCAATTCTCTGCTCTTTTTGCCTGCAAAAGTCAAAGTTTATTTTCCTATTCTCCCTTTGAAGAAAGACACTTGTGATAGATGGTGGATGACAGTCCAGGAATTTGACCAAAATGACAGTACACGCCCTATAAGCAGCTGTGGGTTGGCTGTGGTTCTGTCTTTTGTGCACATCGAGTGTGATGCAGCCAATGGAAAATAACAGTCACGGTGGAGTGTGCCATTAATCCAAAGGGCATTTGCATTGGGTGTCAAATATATGCAGAGGGAGTTGCTAGAGGTCACTTGGGCTCACAGATTCAGGAAAACAGGTGAACAGCTTTGCGAAGCTACAGTTTAAAACTTCTCTATAAACACACTGTGTTGAATTTGAACTTTTGAATTTGAACTTTTTAAAAGACTGTGGTACATCAAGGCAAGCCTAGAGATGGCAAGGGTGGGGCCAGTTGGTGTATGAGATTCAGGGGAAAAAAAATCCATACCAGGGAGTGCAGTAGTATCCATCGTCCCCACCTCCCGTGTTCCAGTGGCTTGGCGCCCTCACTTCCCTGGCTACACCAGCATCCTTGCTTAGTCTGCGCGAGGCACTGCAAGGGGAATTCTCTTACAAGGGATGGCAGGGAGGGAAAGAAAGACAGCTGTGTTTGCTTTTTCCTTCCCACAATGAGGAGTCTCTTCCAGTCTGAGAAGAGAGGGAATCTCAAATCTGAAGGTTGCCACCTATGATCCCACTATTGGCAAGTCACATACAGCACAGTGATATGATATAGCCATTCCCATGATCTTGAGCGTCTCATAGATGTATATCCATGTATCTACAATATTCATCCAGGTTCCAGGGTCCACCTACCCACCTCCTCACCCCCTGCCGAAGAACTGAAATAACATAAAAAGGATGTTTTTATTTAGCCTTTGGCTCTAACTGAGAAAAGATGATATGCCATCTTGTTAGAGTCCTAAAACAGTGACTTCAGCATCAAGTCAAAATTATTTGGGGTGCTTCTTTTAACATGCAGACTCCCTGGCCCCATCTCAGGCTTCTGATTCAGTCCATCTGGGTCTGAAGCCCAGAAATCTGAATGTAGCAGAATGCTCGCAGGTGATCCCAGTACAGAATCTATGGATTCGATTTAGAGAATCAGCACTGAGAAACACTCCCAAACTATTGGGTTAGTACAGAAATATAATATTCTGTGCTTCAGAAAGGCTGTGGCTTGGGAGAGGCCCCTGTTAATTATATGCTGATTCTACTAAGTCCGAGAAAGGGAATCTATAGCCCCTCTTTTCTTCTGCTTTTGTTCTTCCTCTCCTGCTCCTTTTCTCATACTCTTTTTGTAACATTATTTCTAATTATGTGTGTGTGTTTGTGTGTGTGTGTGTGTGTGTGTGTGTGTGTGTGTGTATGCCGACATCCTTCCCATAAGAGAATGCATTTTCAGGAGCACAGGGACTCACATCCCCGGGGAAGCTACTGTGAGGCCCTGGGATGGACGGGGATGCTATTGTGTCATATTCCAATGTGTCGCTCCCTTTGCTGACCCGGGGGATGATGCTGTCATTGGTCCCAGCAGAATTTTCCAACAGCAGAGCTGCCCAGGACAAAAATTCAGTCTAACAAAATGTCCAGTTTTCATCAAAAGCAGCATTCCAGAGCAGATAATGACTGGGGGGCAGGCCACCATCTGCAGAGGGCTGCAGACAACTGGACGATAAGGGGCACACCTCTGATTTCATCATACTAGCAATCAAAGCCAGTTATGTTCAGGAGGATGCAAGGGGAGGAGACTGGGCGATTGACCCTGTGCTGTGTGCCGGGTGTGGTGCCGTGGATTTGCTCATGTATCATCACATGTGATCTTCACGAGGTACCTGTGAGGGTGAGTGTTTCTGCCCTATTTTACAGATGAGCAGATTGAGATTCAAAGAATTTAAGAAGAATCCTCCCAGGGGCCCATGCTTGCTAAGAGGAGTCCACTGACTCTAATTCCAGAGCTTTTTTTATGGCATGGCATTGTCCCCCTTAACACGTCTCAAGGGTTCTGCCTCGTGACCACCATCAAGTCCTAAAGGACAGGTCAGGGGAGTCATCCTGATGAAATCCTCACCTTTGTGAAGATGTTTTGGATTCTTCTCGAGTCACAGAATCATAAGAGTGTGAAGGCATGCCACGGATCATCTAGTTCATAACCTCAAGTTTCATGGAGAAGCAGAGGTCTAGACAGCCTAAATGCTGTGCCTACAGTCACGTGGTTACTGTCAGAGCCAGGACTAGAACCGAGCTCTTCCAACATGGACTTCAGTATTTTTCTGTTATTACAGTGTTTTCCAAAAAATTATCAATAATTTCTTAAATATGTCAAAAGTGAATATGTGTCCATGTTAACTCCTACCTCAAGTTGTTACCCTAGGTGCATCATGAAACCAGCTGAGGACCTCCTAAAACATCCGCTCCTGAATTCCTTAGTGTGAAGTTGTGTGATTCTACCTCCAGGTGTCCGCTCCAGCTGGAAGGATATAGAACTGCTACAAATTCTGTTCCTCCCGTCAAGGATCTTGCCACACAGCTGGTCCCCACCAATGTTTGGCCTCCAAAACTATCAAGAAATTAGTCATAGAAACCTTTAGCTGTAGGGAAATTCCATGCTCACTTTATGTGAACTGAGGTCAATGACACTGGAATCCTGCAGAGTGATACCTGTACCTATGTCTGTCAAACCCCAAGGACAAAGATGAGTAAGGGAGAGAGACAGGGAGGAAGCGATGGAGGTGGGGAATGTATACATGTTTATACATGTGTATACATCTTACTGAATACTTCCTCTTTCTGTGTCAGGGAACTCTTAAGTTAATCTTCTCTCTGCTTCTTTCCTATACCACACCAGCAGGAGGAGGATCTCTAAGTTCATAGTGGAAGGACACTCAGACAGCTGGAGGAGTTTGTGTAGCTGCGCATGTAAGATGTTCAGCTCCATGGGATTCAGGTATAAACCCCTGCATAAGAATGTCAGCCTTTACATCTGGCTTTCAGTCCAGTATGCACATTTCTCCTCCTTTCTCCCTCCTACCTGTCCTCCCAGGTAATGACTTACTTGATGCATATATTCCTCAGTGACTGGTGGGCTCCATATCAATAACCACCCCCCATTACCTAGAACACAGGAGGTAGTTAACAAATACTTTCTGGATGAATCAATGATATGATATGACATCACATAGCAAAATTACTCAACTACTCCCACACACGGCTGGGTCTCAAAATCTAAGACTCCGTTTTCCCAATTCAAACTATATTTAGTGAGTAAAAATAGTAAAATTAGTAAAAATTAGTAAAATGTGTGAGTAAAAATAGGATAACCACTATTCACTGCTAACTAGTGCTAGATCAAAGAGAATTTTATAAAGACTTTGCAGACGTCTCTGAGTTCAGATATCAGGCAGTATCTATACTAATAAAAGGGTAATATGCTAATTAGACAGGGAGACCTCTGGACATCCTTCCGGACAAAACCATGGTGGCGGGGCTGAGGCAGAGGCGGTTAGGGGTGATCAGGCCAGCAGGGGGGGGCATTTGGGGTGATGAGGCTGAAAGGGGGAGCAGTTAGGGGAGATCAGGCCAGCAGGCAGAGTGGTTAGGCGCAATCAGGCAGGCAGGCAGGTGAGTGGTTAGGAGCCAGCATTCCCGGATTGCAAGAGGTCCCAGATTGGAGAGGGTGCAGGCCAGGCTAAAGGATACTCCCTCCCCCCACCTCCTCCCTCCCCCCTACATGAGTTTCGTGTACCGGGCCACTAGTATAATAAATAAACTAGAAACAAAGAGGAAACTCCCAACATGTAGTGGAAATTCAGTAAGCTAATCATAGGAAAGGGAAAGCCATAGTACTTGTTTTAAACATGTTGGGAAAACTGCTTGAGTATTCCATATGACTATAGTTATATTAACTTTTGTATTCTCTCTACATTTTATATTTCAAGTTTCCATAATAACCACTTGTTACCTGGGATGGAAAATAAGTAAATTGTGTTTTTTAAAAAAGTGGAGGGAGGGAGGGAAGAAGGGAGGGGGTGGAGGAGGAAAAACACCTCATAAAATGAGAAAAGACAGGCTATTTCTTCATGGTTCTAAAACCACTGATAGAAAATGGATAAAAGTCAAATCAACTGGTTGTTTTGTCTCCATGACACTAAACACTACTGGTTTTACTTTTTCAAATAATATCTTGAACTGATTAGTTATTTTGGCATCATGGAGACACACCACAATGTGAACAAGGAAAACAACATAGGAGCAACTGGGGCGGGCAGGGGCCGTGTGGAATGATGTTAGAAAACTTAAGGAGACTACGATCCGAGCTCACTGGCGTTTCCTTATCCTAAGAAATTAACATCGTGTAAAATTTCCTCCAGAGAGTCAATATGTTCCAGTCATCACTGGACAGTATCTGAAACAGGGCTCTGCATCCCTGGGCTCTGTTACCCACCCTTTCTCAGCAAGTAGACCTGTGCACTACAGCAGGTCATTCAAGCGTTCTTTCTCTGCTGTAAAAATTGAGATAATAATCCCCATTCCACTCATTTTCAGTATCACTGTAGGTAGGGGAGTGTTGAGAAAATCACATTTCTGATTTAGTGACAAGTGGTATTATCAATGTCTCCAATTATAAGGCTCCTTCAAGAGAAGACAGAGTGGTAAAGTGTGCAGACAGTAGGTCAAGAATCAGAAAAACCTAAGCTTTAGTGATGTCACGGTGTAATTAATGTCAGAGCTTCATCTGACACCCAACAGCTGAGAGGACCTCTAACTCAAATCTCCTAACTCCACTGCGCAGATTCTCTGCCAACAACGCAGATACCCAAGTTTTGATTTTGTGCCAGGTGTCCTCCCTTGATGCTGCCAATTACTCTCCATTACAAAGTCAGATCAAAGAGTTACATCATGTGTGAATAAGGTAATATAGAATCACTGTCTAGTTATGATATAATCACATGCAATCAATTTAATACTTCAAAAGGGTTGTTTTCAATCATCCTGAGATGATAATGCGGGAGCTTGATAATTCTGTTAACGTTTGTTTCACAGAGAAATGGCAGTGACGGTGAGCACAGTGACTTCACGGTGTGCCTGTCACACTGAGTGGTGACCATAGCAGGAAATGTGATTGAAGCCATAACTGACTACAGATTATTAGTTTATGGGCAGTACATTTTGCACATATACTTGGTTTGCATTCCTTACATGTAGGCCTTCAATATAGTAGGTAACAATGTTTTGGTCACATAGTGACATTTAAAATCCTATATAATAAAACGCTAATATGCAAATCAACCAAACGGCAGATGACTGGTCACTATGATGCACACTGACCACCAGGGGGCAGACGCTCAATGTAGGAGCTGCCCCTAGTGGTCAGTGCGCACCCACAGGGGAAGCACCCCTCAGCCAGAAGCTGGGCTCACAACTGGTGAGTGTAGCGGCAGTGGCAGGAGCCTCTCCCACCTCCCCAGTAGCACTAAAGACCCCTCAGGGGACATCCGACTGCTGGCTTAGGCCCTCACTGCAGGGAGCAGGCCTAAGCCGGCAGTGGGACATCCCCCGAGGGGTCCCGGACTGTGAGAGGGCCCAGGCCAGGCACCGAGCCTCTAGTCCTTCAATAAAATACAAGGGTTAACATATCTAGTTTCTACTAGACATGAGATTTTTTAAAAGGTCTGTCATTTGAGGACTGTGGGGACAAAGTGAATAGCACTTCAGTGGGCTACATTCAAGTGGACACTTGGACAGGTTCTCCCTTCTAGAAGCACCTAACCCAACAGCACCTCATTCAAGCCAATCCTAGAACCCAATTACATGTGGTCACAATAGCTCTCAACACCATGTCAGGACCGTCTGCACAAATGTGCGTGTGCTCCAGGCTCCTCCGTTACCCAGCAGGAACCGATGCCCAGGAACCAGATGCAGCAGCAAGCACCCCTGCTTTCCACAGGATTCTGTAAAACGCTGATGGAGCAGGAAACCGCCATAAAAGTTCCCCCGAAATCCTCTAGAGATGTCCTGTAACATTTTCCATGGAAAGGTCATAAAATATTCCATGCAATTAGCTTCACTTAAAGCAACATTTGTCAACGTGCTTTACCTTAAAGCTGACTTTTTCCTTTAAATGTGTGTCATTTATAAAAATGTTCGCTGGTTTAACAAAATGCATAGGTATTATCACCATGGGATTCTGATTGACAGAAAGCTAATCATGGCAAGATTTAATTCAACTACAGTCATGGGAAAATGTGTAAATGGGAGCAGAGTTGGGGTAGTAGAGTATAGAATGTGGATTAATTTTTTAAAGGTTTTTTTTTTGAAAAATCAAAGTCTGACATTCCATTTTCCAGTTTTTAGAAAATATGAAATTTCATAAGGATAGAAATACTCAGTGTTATCCTTGTAACCCCAGAGAATTCCTATGAATTAAAATGAACTCCTAGGCTCCTAACCTAAAGCCAAGAAAATATGCTGCAAATCAACCTATATTTTCCCAAGCAGGGGTAATGTGACCACGGAGTCGCCACCTGCTGAGGATGGAAAACAGGTGTGTGGGTGAGGCTTCCTGCCTGGAGCGGCTCATGCTCAATCCCCTGGTGGCTCATCTCCACCTGCTCCAGACGCGGGTCAGCCCACCTTGGTGCCCAGGGATTTTCCACAGGGCGATTCCCACAGAACACTTTCCCTCCCTGGAGCCATGACACCTTCATGCTCCTTCCATTCCTTTCAAAAGTCTCTGCCATCTGCAAGCCCTCATGGCCGTGCCCAGGTCTGCCCAACAGCCGTTGGACACTGACTATTTCTTTGTCTGGGTTTATCGGGTTGTTTTATCATGTTTCATTGGTTTCTCCAAATTCTCCTTGCTGTTCCTTTGGTTAGACTCCACAGAATAAGGGGCGATATGGCTGAGAAAGTTTCATCCAGCTCTGAAAGGCGATTTTTAAAGTTTGGAGAGACTGGAACAGTGGTGGGGGGAGGTGGACCAAGGAAGGCGCGCACATGACCATCAGAAGGAGAGGTGCAAGAAAGCTGAAAATATAGGTGTGGAACTGAGATAAGCTGACAGAAGATACGAGCAAGAGACATGCATGAAAAGCCAATTTGTGAAGCAAAAGCATATCTGAAAATGTGACCGACCAGCAAGTACTCACCCAAGATAAGCAAAGGCATCATCGAGGAGGTATAGAGAAAGGTAATATTAAGAGAATGAGTTCAAAGTCATGATGGGTGAATGGCCTTTTCTAGACAAATTTCCATTAACAGTGATTAAATTGCATCCAACAGGAAAAGCCTGGGGCCTAATTGTGTCATTCTTGATTTCAGCCTTGGAGCCCTGCTGTATGATGAGATCTAAATTGGGGCTCAGGAATAAACAAAATATAGAGAAACAAGAAGTAAGAGGGAGAAGAGGGCATTGCTAAACATCCAAACTGTTCCCAGAATGCCCAGGGCCTCAAGACGGGTCCAGGACACTCAGAGAGATGCAGGTCACCCGTGAATACCTGACACCAGCATGCGTGGCATGGTCCTCTGAGGGCTGACTCACTATACCTAACCACCCATCTTATGTATGAGACCGAAATCTCAATTGAATTTACACTGAAAACAGAAATCATCTCAGAAACTGAATGATCTACTTGTGAATCAAAGCTGACCAACAAAGTTAGGCAAGCACATTCATCAGGCAGAGCAGAGAATACTGACCAGGACAGTTAATAAGTGGTCCCATTGGTTTGTGAAATCAGTCTAAGAAAACACAACAAAGCCACCTCAATCACAGGGTTAGACTTACCAGTGTGTCAAGGGTGCTTGAAGTCCAACTACTAAGGCTTCATCCCCCTCTGGGTAGCATTTAAAGGGACACTGCCAATATGCACCTCTGTGAGTTTTCTGTTTACATTGCTCGCATATCCCACTGACATGTGCTTTTAATACATTGCACCAGGTTACACTTCAGTCTTCTAAGCCAAGGAGTCTTTCCTTCCCCTTAACTGGTCTTTACAAGTCTCTGCAGTGACCTGCATAATAATGTACCTAATTTAAAGCTCAGCTCCTGGAGATCAACCTCATATTTCTATTTTCCTGTTCTTAGGGGAAGGAGGGTTTCCAGGAAATTCACTCAAGTCCTCAAGTATTGCAACAGAAGTGACTGGCTCTCCTTCTCATTTAAAAATTTAATGGGATTTTTAAAAAGCCTATTATTGCACTTCCTCATTTATGTGTTCATATCAACAGGCCCCAAATCATTTAGTCCTCCGGGGATGCTGGAGTGGAAAGTTCTTTTTATCTAAGTCATTAATGAATTCACAACAACAAAGGCGCTTTATCTGTGTTACCTTCAGCATTTGCAGAGGCAAAAATCGTGAGCTTCTCTAAAAAACCCTGGCAAGTGATAATCAAAAGTATCAAGGAAACAAACGAGAAAGGGAGGTAAGTTGTGCAAACCACATTCGTGTTTTCGAAGGCCGAAGTTAAAAGACCGAGACAGATTTAAGGCAAACTCAGAATTATACAATGGAAAAATACCGCACCGAAGATTAAAGGCCTGCCTGTTAAACAGATAATGCCAAATTTGATGAGAAAATACATTTCCTTTCCTTTGAAACCTTAGTTGATATTTTCCACTTTCACTGGAATGAAATGAGCTCGAAGATGTCACTCAGCACTTGGACAGGGGGGCCTCCCTCACCAGATGCAAAATCGGGAGGAAGGGCCTACATGTTTTTTCTATGAAGTACAAGGCCCTGCAAAGGCCAAGATCAGCTCGCAGACTGTGAGAACCTGCTTTGGGTCTTTTGTTGTTTGCCTGGGAACATTTTTCTCTCTAAGAGGACCTTGTACAGGGGCTGGAAGCAGGAGAGAGAGGTGGGTGAAAAGAAAGGACTTTTTCATTCCCGTGGGACAGGTCCTCTCCCTCAAGGCTTTCACTTTGCTTTTGCATTTGAACTCACCCTTTACCTGGGCTTTAATTTGCCACGAGGTAACCTCTGACCTTTCTCTCTCTCACTTCCACAGGTTAGGGAGCATGCAGACCAACTTAAGTAAAATTGTGTCAGGAGACCGGAGGCATTTTCTCACTACTGTTGCCTCACCCGGTCAGGTCTCAGCTCAACTTTTCTGCTTCTTACAAGCACCAGAAAGATTGAACTGCTCATTTCCAATTTCCAACTTCACTCTCCTTGCTCCAGAGGATACTCAGCTCCCTTGCTTAAAAGGGCTCTGCTGTTGCAGTCTTGAAAGTTTTAATAAGGTTTTATCATGGAACCCTGCATTTTTATTTTGCGCCGGGCCCTGTAGATTATATAGCTTCCCCCGCCCCGCCCCCCCCCACACTTCTGTGACTTTCTCTCCCCCACCTGAAAACTAAAAGCACAGCTGCATTCCTGACCTGACCGGACAAACCTCAGTCTAACGGGACAACGCGCACGTTGTCAGTGGAGAAAGCATGTAGGTGAGAAAGCTAAGCGTGGCCAGCGCAGCTCTGGTTGCACGCGCTTGTCACATGTTTCAAATATTCAAGAGCATACATGCGTCTCCTTGGTCACTGCCCTAAGCAAAATGAAGGCCTCCAGCCACGTCACGTGCTAACATCCCAGAGAACTGGAGCCCGTGATCTGCATTAATTGAAAAGTCGTGTCCAGACCTCAGCCCTTGCTCCCAAAAAGATCAAGGCACAGCTCATGAATTCCAAGAATGCATGGAAAGAGGACCAAAGAGCAAAACTGGATTTCTACCTAAGTTCAGAAATCAAAGGCTACTGACCTAATGCTTCAGCTGAAACCCTTTGCTAGAAATGGCAACAAAACCTCATTTTGGTCCTTTATATAATTATTTGAGCTTCCTGTTGATGAGAACAAAGTGATCATGAAAAATATTACTTCCTGGCTTAGAATAAAAAATATCTACTTTATTTCTGAGGGGGAAAAATGGGCCAGCCCTTCTCTGTTTTCCTGTCTATATTACTATCCTCCCCTTCCCAAAATACCAATGATATGTTGGGGGGACAGAGGTGAGGGATTGAACTAGACCTCCCTCTCATTCCCCTTACTTTAAAAATATTTTATTGATTTCAGAGAGGAAGGGAGAGGGAGAGAGAAAGAAACATCAATGATGAGAGAGAATCATTGATCAGCTATCTCCTGTGGCCCCACACTGGGGACCAAGCCCACAACCCAGGCATGTGCCCTGACTGGGAATCAAACCATGACCTCCTGGTTCACAGGTCAACACTCAACCACTGAGCTATGCCAGCCAGGCTCTCCTTACTTTTTATATCTATAAAGTAAGTTACATGCAGAATGTTTGCTCACTTGTGAAAGATCCTAGGGAGCCACAGCTGGTCTTGAGCAGATTTCCATCTGAAGAAATTATGACACAAGGATGTTGCAGCTCACGTTTTTCAATGTGGTCCAACTATCTCCACGAACCTTATCACACACCTGAACCTCACACTTTTTGTGTTAGAATCCTAGCCTCACAATCAGAAAAATCCAGATACTGACTAGACATTTGATGGTGCTAAGGAGTTCTTTTAACTTAGGTATAAAGTAGTGTTATGATTGTATCTTTAATAAATGTTTATCTTTTGGAAATACAAACTGAAATACGGTATCTGGGATTTGCTGTAAAATAACCCAATTGGGGGGTGGGGCCAAAGTAAGGGTGAATAGGTTGGCTATGGGAGTTGATAATTTGTGCAACTTGGGTGATGGGTTCAGGAAAGTGAATTGTAATCTATGTATGACATTTTCCAAAATGTATTTTGCATAGCATATATTTATTTTGACTATATCATCTCTTAGCTGTGTGGCACTAGACAAATTGCTCTCTGAGCTTATTTCATCTTTGTAGTTTTCACAGTGATGGCTACCTCTTGGAGCTGTTGGGAGAAATAAATGAGATAGTGCATCTAATGCAACCGGGAAAGAGTTGACATGCAGTAAAGATTTTCTTCATCGTGACCTCATTACTTCCTCCATCCCAGGGCATCCTTCAGGTAGAATCTGCTGCGGCCCTGAATGGAGTGGATTCCCTTCTTTTGTCTACATGGCAGCCGGAGTCCAGACCAAGTGCAAACTTCTGCTTACTTTATGAAATCAGATCAGGCTTCAAGAATTCAGCTTGCTGAGTGGAAAGCTAGTCTTAATCTCCTGAGTGACCTCCCTTCCAACTCCTACCCCTTTCAAAAGAACACAAATATACATTCCGATTTTCCATAAACAAGAGCACGTGCCAAGCAGGTTTGTGCAGATTGCAGAGGAATGTTCCCTTTGATTCCGATCCTGAAAATACATCTTTGAATGATTGCACTTAAGACACAGCATCAACAAGAGCTCTCTTACCAAACCCATTCCAAGCTGTGACTGCCTTTCACAGAGAACTAATGAAACAGAGTTTCAGCAGGAATCGATGAATACCTTCATGGTAACGGCCTTCTGAAAATTTTTCATTAGTTGCCCTTTTTCACCTGATTCACCTCAGTGCGGAGAGCCAGCGCTTGCCAATACTGTTAGTGCACCAAGGAACGAGGAAGGCCCATGGACCTTGTGCGTTAGCAGGGCTGACGCTAAGTACCCGATTGTTGAGACAGTGGTGGCTCAAGGTAATTCCCTAACCTGATAATCCTTTTACTGTTTACCAAACTTTACCTTTGATCTGCCTGTATGCATTGTTAAAGGGCAAATGTGTATTCAAGTAAATAAATAGTAGACCAGGCCAGAAGTCGGTGTGTCTCTTCAAGAAAGAGGCTCCACTTGGCCCCCAATGCCTTCTAAATTCATCTTCTTGTATAGCATTTTCACTTGTGCATTGGCCCCTCCTTCAGATCCTGAACCCCGCTGCAAAGGTTGCAGCACCTGTGTGCTAATAGAGTCAACAAAAGTGAACAATGACCTAATAATATCTCCTCAGTTGATCTACTGTGCTGTGCTTCCTTAAGAGAGGGACACCAGTGTAAATAAATACTGTGATCTTCTGGGATAGTTGCTGGAATCAAGGCAAGTCAGTTGATTTTCTCAATTTGAGCTCCAGAAAAAAAGTATTTGCTAGTAATGGTATCATCTCCTCCACCTCCAACTACTTTTGTGGGCCTTAACTCCAGCCCCCAGATACTAATTTCTGTGGAGCACAGAACCTCCTCTTGGGAATTTTTGTCATCACAAACTGTGAGGCTGATGAACTAAGAGAGGTATTGAGAAGGCAAGGTTTGGTCTCTGAAAACCCACCGTGGCCACTCCACTCATCAACCCGGGCCAGTCTCACCAACTTGACCTTCCTTCTGCCGCTGTGTTTAACTTTCATCTCCATCATTATTACCGTAGAAAGTAAACCCTTAGAGGTTGGAAGGAATGGGATATAATCCCAAATCCCCTTTAAATTGAGAATGAGCCAGAGCCTGTGGTTGGCATCTCTCTTCCAAATCTAAACTTAAATCTGTTAAGTCACATATCACGTTTCCAACTCTTTTTCTCCCTAATCTTTCTGTCACTCTAATCACTTAACACAAACTCACAATTGGTGCAAGAGCTCTGCATCTACAAAGTTCAATCAAATTCCTGCAGGACATAGGCTTTGCAGCGCCAAGATTGCAAGGGCAATTAACCTTGGCAAAATAAGGGTCACACTTAATTTCCTGAGAAACTCATAAACTTCATGCAGTCCAGAATCACTGGACATCTATCAAAGGCGTTCATATTGTAATTCCCTTGAAAGAGCATTATAACCTAGCCGTTTGATTAATTCCCCAGAAACAGAAAGCTCAGGTGGATCAGCTTCCTCACGGTCTTGGAAAGGCCTGAGCTGCTGGCGGCTGTGCAAGCTCTTCAGACCCAAGGCGACCATGGGAGGTGCCTTTCGTGTCTTTATAGCCTATTCCGTTGACTTGTGGCTGGGAAGACTGAGTCAGTGTAGATACAGACCCTACATTTACTTCCCTGCTCTAAGAAATCGAGGAATTCACCTTCAAATAATGCCCACCTATTTGGTAACTTGAATGTTGTGAAAGAATGGGTGTTGGTATAAATATATGGGGTTTTCCTTTTTCAATTATAGTTGACATACAAAATTATATTCGTTTCAGGTGGATAACCCAGTGATTGGACATTATATAACTTACTAAGTGATCATCCCAATAAATTGAGTACCCATCAGACACCTTACATAGTAATTACGATATTCTTGACTATATCCCCTGTGCTATACTTTACATGCCCATCACTATTCTGTAGCTACTGATCTGTACTTGTTAATCCCTTCACCTGTTTCACCCATCCCCAGTCTCCCTCCATCTTTCACCCAGTCCCCTCATCCCCTCCCATCTGACTCCCACCAACCAATTCTGTGTGTTTGTGAGTCTGTTCCAATTTTATGTTTATTTTGTTCTTTAAATGCCACATATCATTGAAATCATGTGGTATTTATTTTTCTCTGTCATGTTGATTTCACTTAGCATAATACCCTCTCTAGGTCCACCCATGCTGTGCAAATGGTAAGACTGCCTTCTTTCTATGGCAAGTAACAGTCTATTGTATACATGTACCACAGCTTTGTCTTTTTCACACAAGAAACACCGCCTATTTATTCATTTACAATACATAAACAGGTGGTGTTTGTGAGAAAAAGGTAATACTTGCCAGTTAAGACTCTGCTCTTAGAAAGAGGAATCAAGACTAATAAAGACACACAGATATGCAGTGCTGGTTGATGGAAAACCATACCTTCTGTGTCATCAAGAGACAATTTGAATGGTTCGCTACTGTCTCCATTTGCCTTTGACCTTCCTAGCAGATTAAGGATAAGAACTCAGCATAGGTTCAAGCCATCAGAAGGGTCCCTACTATTCACCAATCACATTTGTTTGATTGATTGATTTGGGGGGGGGGTGTATTGGAGGGAGATATGTTGTTTTTATTCCTTTGCCAACCCCACTGTAATCCATTTCTTCAGCAATCTGAACCAAAAATGAGGAGGCTGCATGGAATATTTTGGGCATCAGCTCCTTCTACCGGGACTGATTCTTAATATCACTTGCCAAAACTGTCTTGTCCCCTGGTCTTGCTTGTTTCCCGGGCTGTTTGTTAGATTATCTGTTTGTCTTCATGGAGGGCTGTAAGAAATTCTTCTCCGTTTGCATACACGGACCCTTCTCGGAGAGTAGCAATGCTGGTTTCCTGTATATCAGACCTGTCATCTGCAAACAGACACTGGTTTTCCACGCTGTATTTTCAAGAAATTAGTACATCATTACCCATGATTGATACCACTCAAAGAGGCCTCCCAGGCATTGTTACATGGAAGTAGCCTGAGCCAACTTTTAAAAGTCATAATGCCCTTCTAGTATTTAACCAGGGACATTCTATCTATTCTTTCCCTGGAAAAAAAAAAAAAAAGATCACACTGCTTTCCTTTCATGCTTAATAGCCCAACACAAATCACTCAGGAGTGCCGAAGCTAACAAAGCCCAGCACAGGCCAGCCATTCAGCAGCAGGGCTCAGCAGAGGTGTGTCTGCCCAGAATTGAAAACATATGCTGGCTGCTCTGGTCCCAACCTGTTTCTGTTTTTGAAATGAATTATTCAAACCACCTCATTCACTATAGGTACTAGAGGTGCTTTTCACAGGCACATTATCACTTATGTACATTTTACTGACTTGATTCCACTGGGAAAGTTCCTAATCCATAGAGCACCAATGACTTACCAGTCTCCTGAAATACTTACAGCATTGCTACCATTCTGACAAAAGTTAAAGCACCCTTTCCCAATGATGCCTAAAAGGAATCAGCATGCAACTAGTCAGCAGGGAAAAGAAAAGAGGATAGATTACTAGGTTTTTGATGTCTTGTTTGCAAACACACAAGGGATTTTTATTTTTTAGTTTTACCATACGAAGATCTGCTACATTGGGTGTAATTTATGATGCTTTAGACAAATTACCAGCCTGCTCTTGCTGTAGACTTGTGCTTTGACTCACCTCTCCATTGACTCACTGATTTCTGGACTTGAGTGCAGGCAACAACAATGAGCTAGGAAAATACCACAGTTCGGAGCACTACATAAATTAGACCATGACTCTCTGCTGCTGCCACCAGGACTCAGAGCAAAACTGCCAAGTATGGAAAGTCTGAGTTTCCCGGTTCAGAGTTTCTTCAACCAGTTTCTTCTCCACAGAAGCACGTTTGTGTCTGGGGCACAGCAGCTCTTTGTGAGGGCCTGCGCCCTGCAACTGTAGGATGGTTAGCATCTGTTGCTCTAGATACCAAATGACAGGGAAGTACCCTCCTTCCAGTACCCCTGCAGGCACACACACACTCAGACCACACAATGCCAAACTCTAAATATCCCAGTCTTGCTGCTGTCTTGTAGCTGTCCAAAGTACCCACCCTAAGTACTCCATTCTCCCAGATTTTTCTTAACTTATCCATGTCCCTTCCCCACCCCCAAGCAAATGCCTAAATCCTAGTAAAATGCCTCAGGCCACATAATTCAACACAATCTTTGTTGAATTAAGGATTAGTAAGTGTCCTGATGCCTGCCATTTGTAAAGATAAAAGCAATTTGATGATCCGATTAATTAACAGTAAAGACTCAATGACTAATAGACTTGATCTTTTTAGGGTAGTTGTACTAGAAGAGAAAGGTCCCCACCCATGGTTTCCCCCACCCTCCTCACACAAGACAGTTAGGAATTCAAGACTCCATTTATGAGAAGTCCATGACTCCCCGCGCAGTGGAAAACTTAGGGAGCTCTCTTTCCAATTGTGAAAAGTAAATAACCACAGCAATCTCATTCCTCCAGTGTCACTGGGAAAACCAGACCCAAATCAGTTGGCATCCAGTTTCCATTCTCAAAGAGCAAGGCAAAGTCCAAATTAAGGGAGAAGAGATACAAGGTCCCTGCACCCTGGCCTGTGTGGCTCAGTGGTAGAGTATGGGCCTATCCCTGAAGGGTCTTGGGTTTGATTCCCCTGGTCAAGGACACTGACCTGCGTTGCAGGTTCATTCCCCCTGGGACTCCTACAGGAGGCAACCAATGTGTCTCTCTCACATAGATGTTTCTCTCTCACTCTCTCTCCCTTCCACTCTCTCTCTTTAAAAAAAAAATTCCTGGGTCTTTCTCACTTTCCTTATGCCAAGCTAACCAGAAACCTGCAAATGTCCTGAGGTTCATTTTTATTTGGATGCTGAAGAAAAATGTTGTTTTAGTCAAGTTTTATTAAACGCAGTCCTTCCTCCCATAAAAATTATCATAAAATTCCAAGTCCAAGGCTATGGCAAATAAAAGTGCCATTGGGAGCTAGTACTTAAAATTTTTGAGGGAAAAAAAGGCTTGACCTTCATTTTATAAAAAAACTGCAGTCAGGGCTTGTCCTTGTGAAATCACGTTGCTGTCTTCAGTATTACTTCCCAAGTACTCCATGAAAACATGAGTGCTCATAAAGTGACTTGAGTTTTTTTCCTTGGAGAATCTTGATACTCCCATTAAACTGATTGAGTTAGTTGCAAATAAAATAAAATAAAATAAAACAGTATGCTGAGCTATTTTCCAATTGTCCCTTAGCACTGGCTTTTTGCTTTGACATCAATAACAGTCAATGAGAGCAAAGAGAGGCTGTGGTCAAATGAAACCACAACTAGCAGAAAACACACCAGTAGATGCCATTGGCGGTGCCATTCACTGTGCACACTCGAGTAAGGAGCCATGTGAAGACTGACACCCTGCTCTGCAGGAACAAAGGGCAGACCACGCTGTTATCCCTGGGAGACTTGTACCTGAAACAAGTCACACAGCTCACCTGTGAATGGTAAGAACGTCTTCATACTGTTATAGCTCAGCTCTGTATGATTCCTTCCTTCGAATGGGGCTTCCATCCTAAAGCTTAGTGCCTTTCTTGAAGATGCTTTCGTCCAAATTACTTCACTTAATCTCTTATCCCTCTAAACTCATCTATTTTGTCTAAGAATGGGGAGGCTTCTTTTTAAAAGTATATTTATTGTTGAAAGTATTACAGATGTCCCCTTTTATTTCCCAATGACCCCTTCTAGTAATTTTTCCTGTGCCAATAAACAACTCTAATATGTTAGTGCCTTCTGGCCACACATATTTATTTCCCTTTGTCACATGAGGGCTGTGAGACCCCTGGACCCTGGTCAACCCCAAACGTCTTCTGGTTCCAGACCCACCTAAGGAGCGGCTGCTGTTGAGACCTGCTGCTCTCCCAGCAGAAGGCAGCAACCTGCAGAGAAAGAGGAGCCAACCCACTCCATTCAAGTTTCTGTGGAGACTGTCCTGCTGCTCTCTCACCACTGGCCAGAGCTTTTTGTGGGCCAAGCCCAAAGTCAGTAGGGGGCGGGGACCAGAGGAAGGGGGAGGCAGGGAAGAGGTGGAGGGAGTGGAGCCTACTCTTCTCATAGGGGACTGGAAAGTCATGTGAACATGAGCAGGGATGCTTAATCCTGTTTACAGAGAAAGAATGTATATTTGGGAACAAAAAAACGAATCAGCCAAAGTCCTGGATAACATTATTGAGCCACCCCTAAAGGTACTCCCAACACCCCATATCTGGATTTCCACTTCTATGAGATAACATACTTCTTCATGGCTGAAGTCTAGTCCTCTATGAATTGTACATTCTAAGGAAGAACATCCCAGCCAGCACAGAGAAAAGCCCAATGATCTGCTCCGATGGGAGGTGGAGGAAGAAGACCCCACTGTTAATAGACCCAAGAAAGATAAACCCCTCCCTCCAAACACCAACTCTGCAGATCACAGCTTGTCTCCCCAACTGTGCACCTGAAACTGACATAATAGTGGATGTCCACTGCAACTGAAGAATAAAAATGATTTTTAAAAAGAAAGAAAGTAGGCCATGGCTTCCTATAATTTGGGGATAGCTCTGAGCCTGGATGTAGGAGACAAGTGCGATCCGGGGTTTCAAGCAGTGTGATTAATGATACATACATGTTACAGATTTTATTTCCATTTCATTAAACACATGCATGTGCACCATAAGTCTGAGAAAGAAGGAACTCAAGTGGACATTCTTTCTCTTTACCAGTCCCATATATCTTCACTTTATTCTTTCATTCCAACATGGTCCAACATGGTCTGTTTGTGCCCCCCCCCCAAATTAAAAACTTAAACAATATGCAAATAGTACGAAATGTATATATACATATATGTACATCCAATTTGCATCCAAGATAGTGGATTTTAGAGTCTGTTTAGCTGATACAATACAACTTCTTAAGAGGACGCCTGCAAGACAGGGGGTCCTAGGAGAACAGCATAAGCCTCTGCCACAACCTGGGGTGACCTTATAAGAACTTTCACTGAACTCAGGGGAAGCAAAAAATTAATGAAAACCTTCAGAGTGCACAAGAGCACTGGACAGAGGGAGTCACAACAACCATCTTTTGTTTTGCTTTATCCTTTTTCTTCCCTTTTTAAAGAACACTGAAGCTGTAACCGCAGAGGTGATGAGAGAATGGCGGCCCTCCTGAAGTGATATCCAAACAGAAGATTTTCCAATACACATCCTGAAATCGCAGAGCATGTAATTCCACATTAGCTGCAGGAAAGCAGCATCTTTGCTTGGGAGATGGAAATTTGGAAGCTCATTGCTATAATCTGTGGTTATGATTTCAAGCTCCCCCAGCGATGCCGGGAATCAAACCACAGACTCCCAGTGCTAGGAGCCTTTATTGTAATCCAATAAAACCTTAACAACCAGTCTTCTTTTTTATGATAAATTAAGGGCCTCATTTGCTTTGAAGCAGCCCCTCTGCCCTAGCGTTTACCTCCCTGTGGAAACAGTCCTAGAGAAACAGTGAATTGAGATGGGGTGAAGGTGGTGGGGGGACAAGGGCCCAGATTCCCCACCTTGGTTTCACAGACTCAGAAACTACACAACAAAGAAAAAAAGCTCGCTCTTCTAAAAGGACCTATCTCTTAGGATGAGCCTCTGCTTGGACTCTGACAGTATTTTATAAACAAACTGTGCCTTCAGAACCTTGCATCGCAGTCACAGAAGGTCACCTTGAAATCACAAATGTGACAACTGGGACCCAGGTCATGTGTTCTAGGCAACCACTTTTAACTTTATTCTATTTTATTTTTTATTTACTAATTTGAAGTTTTACTTGAAACCTCAAATTCTACCCAAATTGCCAGCATTTGCTTCGCTACTATGTCATCTTTGTGAGTTCATTTATTACAGAAAAACCTCCAAACTCAAACTTAAGACAAGGCACATATGCATTTCTTTCAGGGCCATAATTCCTTGCTCAGATCCAAAGGACTAAGATGTCAAGCTGCCCCCAAACCTACATGTGTTTTTAAAGGATTCTTGGGGCCAGCCCAGAAAGGAAAGTTCAAACCTAGTGGTGGCCCTAAAAATAAACATCCATTTCCAGAATGTTCATTTTTAATATCCCCGATGACAGGAATAGTGGAGGCCAAAGGATATGGATGAAGGAGCCAAAAGAGTTGGAAGGATGGAAGGGAGACAAAAAGGACATCCTGACTAGCATGGACCTCAATGCTCAGCTGCATCTTCGCACAAATATCAGAAAAGCCGGTGATGAATCCCAGCCCAGCCCTTACTCCACATTAAAAACCCAGGGACCTTTTAAGCATGCACCCCAGTTTAGTCTCAGTTTTATCATGATTTTTGATAAATAGGAAAAGGTGAGTGAAGAAAATAAGAAGTTATCCAAGCTTGTGAAGTTTTCAATATGAACTGCTTAAAAATTAGTGGTTTGAGGGAGTTTTATATTGGTCTATACTTTTTTCCTTCAATATTTGCTCAGGATTATAATCTTAACTGATCTACTCCAAACCCTTCTTGAAATGCTCACTCAGTGTTGATATTGATAATGAATTAGGATGCTGACAATACTATCTTATCATGTGGCCCTTCCCACACATTTGGTTCTTGTCTGGCCTTCTCTTTTAGAAAAGCAATTTATCACTGTCACACATTTATGGAGTTTAGAAGTCAAGTGATTCTGCAGAACTCACTTTGACAAAGAGCAGTCCCCTTGCTGTCCATACACTCTACTCCAACTCTCCAGCAGCAACTACTTTCTTTTCTTTTTTCATTCCTCACCCAAGGATATGTTTATTGATTTGAGAGAGAGAGAGAGAGAGAAACATCAATGTGAGCGAGAAACATCGACTGGTTGCCTCCTGTAGATGTCCCAACCAGGGATCAAGCCTGCTGCCTAGGTGTGTGCCCTGACCAGTAATCAAACCCACAACCTTCTGGTTTACCAAACGAGGCTCCCACCAACTGAGCCATCTGGCCAGGGCCAGCAGCAACTACTGGGCTCAAAAAGAATGCTGCTGTGTTACTTTCGTTTAAAATTCTTTGCTTATCAGAGTGGATTTTTTTCATATTTCAATAGCAATTTCTACATTCATTGGCCAGATGTCTGTATTCTTTAGCTATTTTTCCGTTGGGTCGTTAAGCTTACGTGCAATACCTTTTTATATATTATGTTTAATGTTTCCTTGCAGGATGGGTACATTTTAAATACAGTCTGGGTAAGCAGTGTCAACTGAGGTCTCCTGGAAAGAGAAGCCCTGATAGGGTGTCTTGATGAGTTCGGGGTCTGCTGTGGGTTACCAACACAGGGAGCTCATGCCGTGAATGCTGCTAATACAAAATGGCCATCTGCAACGTGAGAGTAAAATAAGCAATGCAAATGTTCATCTGTGACTCATTTCCCTTTAGTTTTGTGTATGAAGGAATTGCTTGCTTCTTGTTGTTTTTTGTTTGTTTGTTTGTTTTACCCTTTGTTCACTGGCCTGCTTGTTTTTCCTTTGGATGCACCATTTGTTTCCAAAAATTCCAGGCAGTAGTATCAGCACTTCTGACCACATCTTATCTGTTACTAACCATCTGTCCGAGCCAACCTGGATGCCTTGAGCAGCCCGATGCCTTACTCATCAGGAGCACCTCTTCCTGCCGGGCACTGCTAAGCCACCGGTACTGTCAGTTACTGTAGACCTCTCCGGGTTACTTCCATGGAAATTTCCCCAGCCCATTTGAACCTAGAGGCAGTGAGATTGATAATGGCCACAGAAACACTTTGCAGGAACTCCATGTACACGTATGAAAGCCTCCAGTCACAGTCAAAGGCCTGGTTCTCTATTACTCCACAGCTGGAATTTCTATGACCAGACTTCTCAGTTTTCCTTTCTGCCAAAGGGCTAAGAAGATGAAGTAACAGAATGGAAAGGGGGACCTGAGGGAGCCTTTTCTCTGAACAATACTTAAATGAACATTGTGAATGAAGTTATAAAAGCTTTTCTATTTACTAAAGAAACTGCAGTGGGACATCCCATTTCAGTCTGCTTCTATTCTCCAATCCCTTTATTCCAAATTTCATTAGAAAAGACCAAGATTCTTCAATTAATGTGCACTTTAAATTACTAGATAATAGCAAACTTGAATATAGGCTTTGTTCTCATAAACTTTTCTCAGCTTTTATACTCCTTTTCATGGTGCATAACTTAAATTTATAATTTCTACAGGAAAGCTAATGTTCTGCTGAGATTAAAACCTCATCTAATTTTTGCAGCCAAGGACACGAAAGTCAGCACTAACGTTCTGCAGAAAAGAAATAAAACTTGTGCAACTGTCATTGGAAGAAACACGATGAAACACCAGTTGCGTGATCACACCTACTTTAGGAAGTTTAAGGACAACCATAGTGTGATAGAGTAGGAATCATGAGGAAACAAGGTCAAGTCCAATTCACCAACTGATTTGCCTCTCATTATTTTGAAAGAAATCCTAGGTGTTTTAAGGGAATTACTGAAATTCATTGGTTGTATTAGAAAAGTATGGTCTTCATCACTGATTTAAAATTGTATTACATAGCTACAGTAATCAAAACATGCTCCTTGCAGCATTATTTGGAAACAACCTCAGTTGACACACACACACACACACACCAGCACGGAATATTATTCAGCCATGAAGAAGAAGAAAATCCTGCTATTTGCCGTAATATGGATGAAGTTCGAGGGTATTATGCTAAGTAAAATAAGTCAGAGAAAATCAAATACTGTTTGCTCTCACTTATATGTGGAATCTAAAAATCTAAACTCATAGAACCAGAGAGTAGATCATTGGTTGCCAGGGATGGGGGGTAAGGGAAATGTGTGACATTAGTCAAAGGGCACAAACTTCCAGGTATAAGATGAATAAGCTCTTGGATGTAATATACAGCATGGTGACCATAGTTAACAACTCTTCATTGTATACTTGAAAGTTACTAAGAGTGTACGTATTAAAAGTTCTCACTACTTTAAAAAAAATGGTAACAGTGTGAGGTGTTGGATGTACTCACTAACCTTACTGACCTTATATATATGTATCAAATCATCACCTTAAACTTACACAATATTATATTTCAGTTACTTATCAATAAAGCTGGGAAAATAAAAGTTCAGCAACCCCACCTCTCGGACAGAATGCTGTTTTCTAGACCCTTGCTATTCACAGCGTGGTCAGAGAACCAGCCATACTGGCATTGCGTGGGGGCTGATGGGAGATGCAGAATCTTATTCTCAAGTCCAGGCTGACCAAAGTAGAGTCCCCATGAGGTTCAAGTTTGCTAAGTCCTGGCGGAGGTGCTTCAGCAGGTGAAGTTTCTGTTTTTTTGTTTTTTTGTTACATCCCACTGATTCAGCTGTGGGATGGAGGAGCACAGACCCTCTCCTTTGGGGAATAATTCATTTGTACTGTTATACAGTAAGTTTCCAAGAGAAATGCACACAAAAATGTTAACCCCTATGAGTTTCATCGAAATGCAGCATCCCTTGAGGTTAATAAATGGTTCTCTGAACAGACATGAAAAGTAATGGCATTTAATGTCGACTGATTCACTTTGCAAATCACATGTCATGTTTATGCAAATAATGACAAACAGACCCCTTGTTTTTTCCACCAAAACCAACACTTTGTGTCATACAGTATATTTCCCTCAATCTCATGAGACTGTCCCTAGTGAGAGAAAAATTATCTGAAAATAGTTTTTAAAATATCCTTTTCAAGTTATCTGTAACGTTGCAATGGTTCTTCAATAAAAACTAGGAATTCTGCAAACGTGATCCTTGCCTCACTGTCCACAGGGCTATTATCCATGACAAGAAGAGCCCAGCATAGAAACAGCCCAGCTTCCTCTCCAGCAGGTATCTTCAGGGGCTGAGCCTGAAGCGCTGAATGCTTAACCAGCACGGATGGGATTCTTAGCAACAGGTAACTTGAGAAACTTGGCTAGTTGTTCTGACACTTCAGAGGGTATCAGATTCCCCAAGATGAGCTTTTGTTAGAAACAGCAGGTTCTGAATCCAGCCCAAGGTCTTTATTCAGTGAATTGGTGGAGGAGCACAGGACCTGCTTGCTACACACACTTCCCAGGTGATGTTAATAAAACGTTCCAAGACCCACTCCCAGAAGGACACTGCGTGGGGACATTAGGCCACTGCCAGATTTGGACCCAGCCCAGACCTTGGGCCCAAAGCTCTTCCCAAGCCATGGTTTACCAGATCATATTTCTGATGGTTATGGTTCAGACCTTTACAGCCCAATTTAACACAAAATGTGTTCTTGCCTCAATGACGTTACCAACTAGTTCCCTGTAATTTTCCTATCAACAACTGAACTCCCTACCAGTCCTTTAATTCCTCAGTACTTAAGGTTCCTGTCCTCAAAGCCCAAATTACCCTCGCTAGGTAATGGAAAAATTCTTCTTGCCCAAGCCAACGCCAGCTCTGGGAGCAGAGCTGTGCTGCCTACCTGCTGCCTGTCCCCAGGATCCCTGTGTATTTCATTCGTCTCTTCTCCAATTGGTCAGTGGTTTTCACAATTATTTTAGCCATGAAACTCTGTTTTTAAAGAAAAAAAATTATACAGAATTCTAATAATATACAAATAAAACAAAGCTGCTATGACTGAGATGGTGGGGAAAACGGAAGTGCAGACAGAACTCCCTAGACAGCCTTCGACTCCTCACCACACGCACACACACACACGCATTTGAAGGCTCAGAAACCATTCACTCACCTTTATACAACACAGTCATGCTCACTCACATTTACATAACACACTCATGCACACACCTCCATTCACTCACATTTGTAAACATTCAAATTAATACCCGTTAATACACTTGCACTCACATGCACACACCTCCATTCACTCACATTTGCACGCATACAGGTACACACACAAATAGACCTACTCTTGACTCTGACCCTGAGGCAGTGCTACAAAACCTTGTGGCTCCATGGAAGACAGTCTGAAAGTCTCCACCTAAGGTCATAGATTCAATATTGGGACCATAGTAGCGGACTACTTTCAGTCTACCTTCAAAAGGACAGGATTGCCTCTTTCTAAAAAATAACGAAATTCACTCCCATGTTCACATTTTCAGCTCTAACTTAATCTATGGGTTTGGTTAGAATTCCTGTCCAAACATTTCGGTCAGCCCCATTCAACCATGTGTTATTAAGCTTGGTGGTTACACGCTGATATTCTCTGAAAAAATAAATTAACAAATTAAAGTGAGAAATTCTCATGTGCAACTGAAATAGCTAAGTATTTCATGTTTTGTACCACTGTAAATGATACTGTTTTGAAATGTATAATTTTTCAATGCTACCATACTGAAATACAACGGATTTTTGTATATTGGCTTCATATTCTGTAAACTTGCTAAAATCGTTTATCACTTTCAGTATCTTTTGGGAGTTTTCTACATAGGTCGTTAGGTTATTAACACACACATTTCTTCCTTTCCATCTCCATGCCTGTCATTGCTTGTGCCTATATATTTGCACGGCTAGGACGCCCAGTGCGCTGTGGAATAGACGTACTGAGGGTGGATATCCTTGCCTTGTTCTTAATCTTGCAGGGAAAGCAATCTATCACTATTAAGCATAATGGAAGCTGCAGGCCTTTTGTAGATGTTCACTATCAGGTTAAGGAAGCATCATTCTATCCCTAATATGCGAGGGTTTTTATCATGAACAGGTGTTGAATGTTATAAGAAAGATCACACATTTTTCTTCTTTGTTCTGTTGACATAGTGAATGTCACTGATTTTTTAGTATCATTTAAATCCTCGTCCAGGTCTCAAAGCCTGTTCTATGTTTCTTTGGGTCTCACAAATGTGCCTTTAAGAGATGAACCTGGAATGACTATAGGTTCAGATACTAAATTTGGGCTCCTCCTCTACAGCTATCTTCTCTCTGGGGGGCCCCACACTCACACACACTCATGGAAACACGGGCTCTAGCTGCCAGCCCTGAGAGCACCCTGATCCTCTGTGACAGAGCCCACCCTCAGGCCAGACGAGAGAGAAAAGGAAGAAAGAACCAAAGCCAGGGTTCCCCACTAATAAGACCACTGGGGTACCTTTTTTTTTAGTTACTGTGGTAAATAAATGGGGTCACTATTGGAGTTTTTACCTTCCATTCCACTGTTGTTCAAATCAGGGCTATAAGAGAAAAGGATGAATTGTTCCATCTTGGACAGAACCAAAGCCAGAAGAACCTGTATATAGAACTTGATATACATGGTCACACATAAAATACACAAGGTAATTATTTGCCTTCATCAACCTATCTCTAGAGCTAAAATATGATGACCCTAGTCCACAATTTTATTTAATACTTTGAACATTACAGGTATCAAATTTAAGTTTCAGAGGACAATATACAACTTACCAGAAGATACTCTCAGCATGATTTTGGTAAAACTTAAATATCTCAAACTATTTTTCAAAAGTTTTAAGACAAGGAAAGGGGGAACAACCTAAACTGGGGCTATGCCTTGAGTATTTTTATACCTTAACTAGAGGCCTAATGCACAAAATTCATGCAAGAGTAGGCCTTCCTTCCCCTGGCTGCCAGCACCGGCTTCCCTCTGGCACCCAGGACCCGGGCTTCCCTCCGGGACCCTGGACCCAGGACCCTGGCTTCCCTCTGGCCGGCCGCCAGCAGGCACTCAGGACCCGAGCTTCCCTCGCAGCCCAGGCTTCATCCAGAAGGTCGTCTGGAAGGATGTCTGGTCTAATTAGCATATTATGCTTTTATTATTATAGATTTCGCAATTGCATGTATTTTGAAGGAAATCAAATCCATCTATATCTAATCTCTTAACTTCTATGAACCAACTTTTGCTTTTTAGAGCCATTTGATATTTCAGACCTTGGTAGAGTTTTCTCTCCTGTAAAAGCAGGAAGTGGCCCTCTGCCAAATGTAAACTAACTTGAGAAACCTGGAGGGTAATGTTGAGTTCACAACTTCAGATGCAGAAGTTCATGGGTGCATTCTAAACTTGGTGACACTGTTTATTTGGTTTTTCTAGTCCTAAAAATCACCTGACATTACGTGTGTTTACAGAAATGAGAATTATTCAACCTTAATTCTTCATATCAGTTTTCATAAGAGAAAGGGATGGGGTGGCACTGAGTAAAAAGCACAGGAAATTTTCTAAATGTAAAAGCTAGAATATTTGGGCAAAATAAATGACATAGTATTGGGTTATAACCCAACATGTAAAATAACCAGGAGTCCATACCATTATAAAGAAGTTATTGAATAAATATTAAATGAATATATATTACTTAAATATGGGATAACAGATCTCCCATGCAGAATTCTAAATATTTTAGGTACATATTTCCTCATCAAAGAGATGGAGCCAATCTCTCTACCCCATAAGAGTGAACTGCACATAGTGACTGTCTTCCATTGAGTACAGATTGGAAAGTGAGGGTAGAGAAATGATGTAGAAACGTGACAAGTACCATCTCAGCCAGGTAATCAAGGTTAGTCATGCTGACAGCATGTCCCCTCAATGTGATGTGATGAGAATGACCCTCTACTTCTATGGTCTTCCTCTCCATGTCTATAACCTCAATCCAGCATTGAAAAAATAACAGAAAAATTGCAATATAGCAGATTCTACAATATATCTGACCAGTACTCAAAACTGCCAATATCATCATCAAAAACAAGAAAATCCTAAAAAACTATCATAACCAATAGGAACCCAGGGAGACAGGACAACTAAATGTAAGGTGGTATCCTGCATGGGATCCTGAAAAGGACAACAGGTCAAAATGAGAGAAATCTAAATAATACGTGGACTTCAGTTAGTAATCACATATCAATTGTTTAATTCAAAAATTAGGGATAGAATGGAGCAAATGTGCCATGTTAATAATAGGGGAACCTGGGTGTGGGGTATGTGGGAACCCTCTGGACCACCTTCACAATTCTTCTGTAAACCCAAACCTATTCTAAAACAAGTAGTATCTTTCAAAAATTAATTCAAGGCTGAGTTCTCTTTTCCAACCACCCACTCCTCATCCTAAGTAAGGAATGTTTCTACCCACTTTAAATTTGTAAAATGCAAACTGAAAACAACGCTGTCAAACACCCCTTTTGATCATGCTCAAAATGGGCACATGGAAGCGAATCTATGGTGATGAAAACATGATTTCTCGCTATGAGAAAATAATCAAATTGAAGTGTTCCCTTGTCTGATGGGGTTTGTATCACAGGGCAAAATCTGAAGTTGCCTGAAGATGGCTTTGCTTTCTAACTTACGTTTTCAAAATCCTGAATTCTTTGAGTAGGTTAGAGTAGGTAATTCTCCTGTGGGGTGAGAGAAATGTGGAAGTACTGGAGAAGGTGAGATATAGAAGAGAAAGAGGAGAAGTGTGGTTCCCCAAGTTCAGGTCTGACAGAGAGAACGTAAGAGTCCTATGAATATAATAGGGACCCTAAACCTGTTTCTGTTCAGCTTCCTGAAAAGTGGCCAGACCTCAGTGGGCAAAATGGTTCAACCTAGGGAGGCTTGACTCCAAAAACCCCCACAAGAAAACAAACAAAAAAACAGGTCCTGGTCTTGGCAATGATACCAATGCCCAAGGGGACAAAAAGCTTCAGGCTTCCCCTTCCCCCCCCCCCACAACCATGAGCCCATGTCAGCGTTAGCCCCTGACTGACCTACTACCTAATGCCAGTGAAGATCATTCAAACCACAAGGAGTCCCAATTTTTATTGACATTCAATTTTCTGCTAAGCCAGTGAGTTAGAAAGAGTCAAATTTCACCAAATTTTGTAAAAATAATTTAATTTTTCCACTGTGTTTATAGAGTAATAATTGCATCTACTTCAGGAACAAAGCATACAGCTGCTACTTATGGAGCATCAACTCTTGACTTCTGAGTTGAAGAAGGAAAAGCTGCTTGTGGAAATCAAGCCAGGCAGAAGAGAAGGGGCCCTTAAAAGATGTTCTCAGCAAGTATTTTATAATAAATATGAGATTTATTGAATTAATTACACATGCCAGAAATAGGATAGCACTCTGCATACATGATGTCAATAATTCCCACTGTACAGAAGAGGGTAGGTGTGAGTAGCCTCACGCTGAAATATGGAAAATGAGTCTCAAAGTGGAAAAGTAACTTGTCTGCAACACAGATAATAACTGGCAAAATAACCCAATTTATGGCTACAGAGACAGGCCCATGCTAAGCCTTGTCCTCTCTCAAATATGAAGCTTTATAGCTCTCTTTGACCTTCCATTGGTCTGCCATTTCATCATGGACTTCTCTTCCCTCACAAGACTTGCTGAGCTAGGCAGGAGTATTTCCGTTTTTATCGGTTGTCTTTATGGGTGAAAAAATGATTTGGAGACAAAAGAAAAGTCCCTTTCATTCTGGAATCAGAATCAATTCATGGAAAAATATGATTGCTATACAAGCTACTCCACACTCTTAAGTGGTCTGAGAGGCACCCAGAGCATCTTGCCTGTCTTCAGGCCCTATCTCTCTCATTGGCTGTAAAACACTGGGTTGGGGCTTTAGACCCATGAAAACTGAGTTGATATGACAGGAATCTGACATTTTGGGTCAGATGCAACAGCACAGAGACTTCCAAGTGCCATACACGTCTCCCCCATCCAAGCCAGAGGAGGAAACCATTATCCCTGCATTTATATGTACACCGGCTCCCCAAGGAGAGACAAAAACATCAACATGGCCCTCTACAGTCACGCAGACTCCACCAACATACAGGCACCCTATGAACTGAAAGGACTTAAACCTAAAACATCTTTTTAAAATGCTAATATAAATGGAGCTTCTTAAGAGTCTGTGACCTTACATAAGTGGCAGTATTGGTGTCACTGCAGCTGTTTAGTGAAAGTATTTTTTCTACTTCTTCCTGTTGATTTTTTTTTTTACCCTTCTCAGCAAAGAAAATTTACTACATTTTTTTCCTTATTTTCCTGTGTCAAGTGGAACTTTTTCATCCAAGTTTTACTGCGCAGGCCC
Source organism: Corynorhinus townsendii (assembly GCA_026230045.1). Classification (NCBI taxonomy): domain Eukaryota; kingdom Metazoa; phylum Chordata; class Mammalia; order Chiroptera; family Vespertilionidae; genus Corynorhinus; species Corynorhinus townsendii. Next base: position 7,008,324 of record JAPDVU010000009.1, read on the forward strand.
ATATGTCTCTTCTTTCTTCTTCTTGTATTTTTTTGAGATACCACATAACAAAAATGTTTCTCTTATATTAATTTTGTTACTCAGGCAAAGTAAACGATCACTCTTCGGTATGTCATGTAGAAGCCAGAAGCGTAGTGACTCACTCATGCAGAGATTTTATTTAAAACATTTGCTCTGTGGTCGGCGTAGATTAAAGACAGATCAGGTTGTCCTCAGAGCGGTGCTGGGATAGTGAGAGTGAGAGATGTTGCTACTTGTTAGATAAACCACATGCAGCTCACATGGCAGAAATGTCCCTGGGTCACCTAATCTCCCACCTTCAAATCCAGAACACCTGCGTTCAGCAGACTCAAGGTCTACCAACCCAGTGAGTTAATGCGTTCATGGAAGAATTTGAGTTTTCCTAAGAGGCTCATGGGACACGCAGAAAGGAAAAGGAGAAAACTGATGGAGATGAAAAGGGAAAGTGGAAAGAAAAATGAAGGGATAAAAACAGAACAAGAGAAAGCTCTGTGACAAGTTTCCATTGTTCTTTTTCTGAGCCACAGCAAGTCTGGAATTTTAAATGATTGCAAATTGAGCAGCTCATGGGTAATCGATTTGGTCTCCACCAGCAGAGGTCAGAAACCCATGACAAGCAAATAATATTTATACAGTTCAAACAAGGAACAGATGAAGTCCATGGAAGAGAATGAATCTGCTTTTTGATTTTTATAGAAAAGCACAAATTTCAACATGTGAGACAGACACAGTGATAAAATTGCACACGGTAGAAAGTTATGTGTGGACAGATAGCCATAGCTGTTAGTGCGGAGGAGCCTATGTGATATTTATTTCAGGTCTATCAACCAAATGCTAATTAACTGATCTTGTGTGGGTACTCATTGCCAAATTTACACTTGTCCTCGAGGCACTTTTCTTCTCTCCTTCCATTCTTTCTCCTTTTCTTATTCTTTTTTTTTTTAAATATGCAAACAAAGTAGGATTTCTTGACAAGTAAAAGAACTTTTGAGTTTCTGAAGATGAAATCTGCCAATAAGAGCATAGAATCTGTGGAACTAGCAGAGATTTCAAAAGTCATCTAGTTGGATTGTTGACTCGGGGCAAGAATCTTTTCGGTAATATCTGTTCATATACAATCACCAAAAAAAGCATCTGTATATTAAATACATATTTTAACACATCCAGATGTATGGGGAATAAAGTAATGAACAGGAAGATCATCAGAGAGTGACAAATGCAATTCAACATGTTAAAATAGAATCATGTGAGAGTAACCGGAAAACTACTAAAAACTACCAAGGATGGCCTCTGGTAGGAGATAATATTGGAGTTGAGGGGGAAGAGTGTTCAAAGCAGAAGAGATAGCTGAGATGAAGGCCCTACGGTAGAAATCAGCTTGTCCTAGCAAAAGAAAGAGGAAAAATAAGTAATGTGACTGGAAATTGGTAGGCTAGATTCAGGGTGCTGGTAAAAAGCACCCTGGAAGCTGGAAGGACAGGCAAAGACCATCCGAAATAGTGGGTTCTATTCTAAGTGCAGAGGGAAGCTACTGAACAGGAGAGTTTAAAATACTGCTCATATGTAGAGAATAGAATTCAAAACGGAAGTATCAGAAGGGAATAAAATAAGACTATTATGGTAAATCAGAGAAGAGATTTTGATTTGATAGCTTGGTTTGTGGTAATAATCCTGGAGACAGAAAGAAGTAAATGGATTTGGGGAATACGGTTAACAAAGCTAGTTAGATTGACTATGATTTGAGATAGGGATGGGGAGTAAGAGAAAGAAGAAATCCAAGATATCTGATGAACTGAGCAGGTGGTGGAACAATTTACTGATATGTGGAAAACTAAGGGTTGACCAGGCTTGCAGGCAATGTAGGTAAACCAATAATGTTTGAGATGTCTACCATACAGAGAGCTGGCTAAACAGGTATGGCATTCTAGGCAGAGGCCAGATTTTTGAGGCATCTGAATTTTGTAAGACAACTGAATTATTACTAGACTACTCCCAATATCAAACTGAAATTTACTCCCTAGTAACTACTACTGATTGGCCCTAGTTCTATCTTGGGGCGAGGGGGAAGGGAGGGTGCTCATTAATTACATGACAACCCTCCAAATATTTGAAAGAATGAAAACCACTATTTACTGCACATCTGGTATATGCCAAATACTCTGTTTGGATATGTACACAGAAATGTAAGTGTCCCAATTTTAAAGAAAAGGGAATTGGATGCAGAGAGTATCATGCCCAAGGTCACAAAGTTACAGAGTAGAGGAGCTGAGTTTTTGATTTCAGGTCTGATTCCAAAGGTCATGATTACACTCTACCTCCCAGACCCATATGAGTAAACACTAGTGCCCTCAAGTGTTCCTCACACAGCAGGGTTTCCAGAACACTTGACCATTCTGAAAGTCCTGGGGTAGCTTCCCACTTCAGCAAGAGCACTTATTAAATGTGGGTCCTTCCAGTGAACACATTTGATCTAACCGAGGAGGATTACACCCATCTTCTGATCAGATGCCTTCTTAGAATGATGCTGAACATTGCATTAGAGTAACCACATCACACTGCTGGCTCATATAAAATTTGTGGTCAACTACTGTCTAGCCAGGGCTCCCACATCCTATACTTGTGCTGTAATTTTTCGCCTAAATTAAAAATGTTGAGATATTTGAAACCTGAGTCTTTTAACTAGCATATTAGTTATCCTTCCACTTCTGTTGCAAATGCAAGCCTTTTGTCTATGTCCCATTATTTGATTGAAGTGATATTTAAATCACAGAATCAACATTTTTAGTAAAAATAATGGCTAAGATTTATTGTGTGCTTACTATGTTTTAGATATTATTCTAAGTCTCAGCTTTTGCAACTGTAAGATGGAAATCATAACAGCAACAATGAGTAAGTGACAAATTGCCTGTGAAATTCTTAGAGGTCTATTTATTTATTGCTCAAAAATTTGCAACAGTATCTTATTTTAGGACCATGCCCACCCTTTGCCTTTAAGCCTCTCTCTGATCTAACCAAGGGAAAAGTATAAAGAAATTAAAATTAATGTGCCAAAAGCGGTTTTGTCCATAGAAAATAAGAGCAAAAGACTTTAATATGTCATAGTGAGTTGCAACTGCTTATTGTCTAGTGGTCCTCTGAAGTAAGTCACTGCTAATGTGTCCTCCATTCTACCCATCAAGAAAAGGAGTTACCTTAGGAGCCCATCCACCCATAGCTCAGGATCTTCTCTTAGGGAGTGACAGTAACTGAAGGAAGGCTCTAAAACTTCCCTACTCTACCCAAGCACATACTACCAAGTTGTTTGTGCTCTGTATAGCCTGTGCTCTGTCTTCGCTGGGATTCCCCAGAAGCATATCATGAGACAAGGATTCAAGCGCAAGTTGATGAATAAAGGTTTTAACCCCACCAGGCCTGCCTGTCTGTATCTGAGTCCTTTCATCCAAACACGCTTCATGTTAAGATTTCTGCTACCTCCGTTCTTCAGTGCACGCAGCCAGCCACTGATTCTGCTGTGTGATTCCTCTGTACTACAAAAAAGGTGCAAGGCACAGACACCACAGCAAAGTCCCTGCCTGGGGGGTCTGAACTAGCCAGAAAAAGGCAGATCCTTCCTGGTGCCAAAGCCGGTTTCAGTGGAGCGAGGGCCTGCTGTCCCATGACGCACAACTCTAAGCAGTGTTCAGATTCTACTGGGCTTCTGAGTGAGCATGCCAGGTGTGTTTGCAATTTTGCAGCTCGTACACAGAATGCTTGTCAGAGGCTTGCCATTCACTTCCATGGATGCTTCTCTGGTCTTTTGAAAGCTTTGCAAGTCTGAAAGCCAAGAGTTCAGGACCCAGATTCTCAGAGGCTGACAGCCCTCTTAATTGCTTTGTCATATCCCTGTCTCTCCTTTTGCTTTCTCCAAAGGACATCTTGCTACACCTGGAAAAGCAGCAAGCGGCAGACTTGCTGGGAGACTGGGCAGTAAGCCCCCGGTGTTGCTCATCCCCACAGCATTACTGCCCCCTTAATCACCAGCATCCTGGGCTCTTGTTCTCTGGGCAGCAGTCCGTCTGGATCTCCCTGGAAAAGGTGCTAAGCAGCTGTGGTAGAATCTGGTAGAATTTCATGCCTGGCACTGCACTTTTTCTTCCACTTCTCACATGACCTGCTGCCTCCTGGGTGGCTGTCCATGGAGACCAGAGCAGGCCCTCTTCCCAGGAGGGCAGCTCGGCCTCCCATCTGTGCCGTCCTGGAAAGTGAAGCACATCCGCTTTGCTGCAGAATCATCTTGCAGTTTTCCACTGTGGAAACTGGTGCCCAGGGAGAGAGACCGAGCTTTTCTCCTGGGAATGCTGACGCTGTCAAGTCAATAGACTGTTCCCCACATGCATCCTTCTCACAAAATGAAACTTGTTAAAGAGAGACTTAGAGATCTCAAGCAGAAGGAAGCAACAAGGGCTTCATGCCTATGTGGTGGGCAGAGTTCCAAGACTGACTGTCAGTGACTCTCACCCTTATATAATCTCCTCCCCTTTGAGTATAGTTGGAACCTATGAGTATAATGAGATGCTATGATTACATTAGGTTATACTGCCAGAGGGAAATTATCCAGGTGGGCCTAATCGCATGTGCTGTTAAAAAGCAGAGAGGTTTGTCCTAGCCCAGTGGTCGGCAAACTGCGGCTCTTTGACCCCTTGAGTGTGGCTCTTCCACAAAATACCACAGCCTGGGCGAGTCTATTTTGAAGAAGTGGTGTTAGAAGTTTCAAAAATTTGGCTCTCAAAAGAAATTTCAATGGTTGTACTGTTGATATTTGGCTCTGTTGACTAATGAGTTTGCCGACCACTGTCCTAGCCCGTTTGGCTCAGTAGTTAAGAGAGTTACCCCTTGGACTGAAGGGTCATGAGTTCAATTCCAGTCAAGGGCACATACCTCAGTTGTAGGCTCGATCCCTAGGCCCAACTCGGGGTGTGAACAGGAGGGCAAGCAGTCGATGAGCCTATCTCACATTGAGGTTTCTCTCTGTGTGTGTCCCCCTCCTTTCTACTCTCTCTAAAATCAAAGGGAAAAATATCCCCAGGTGAGGATTAACAGCAACAACAACGAAAAATATCAGAGAGGTTTGTCTTGCAGACAGCAGTGGAGAAATCAGACATTTATCTCTAAAGGGGGATTCTACATGCGGACTCGTGGTTACCAGCTTTGAAGCCCTGGCGAGAGCTGCAAGAGACCTCTAGTAGCTAAGAAAGGTCCCCAGCTGACAGTCAGCAAGGAAATGGAGAGCCCAGTCCTGCAGCAGCAAAGTAGCAGATTCTGGCAATAACCCGAGAGCACCTGAAAACAGTTCTTCCCCTCAGGTCTCTAGATGAGAACCCCCTCTTGCATCTGATCGTCTGTGACTGTAAGCACAGAAGCCAGTCAGGCCTGGCCCCCAAACTTCTGACCTACAGAACTGGGAGATGACAAACGGGTGTTGTTGCACATCATGAAGCTGCAGTCAACGTGTTTCTGTTTTTGTGTGTGTTTTTTAATATGATTTATTGATTTCAGAGAAGAAGAGAGAGGAAGAAATAGAGACATCAATGAGGAGAGAGAATCACTGACTAGATGCCTCCTGCAAGCCCCCCACTGGGGGTAGAGCCCACAACCTGAGCATGTGGCCTGACCAGGAATCGAACTGTGACCTCCTGGTTCATAGGTCGACACTCCACTATTGAGCCACACTGGCCGAGCTGTAGTCATGTGTTTCTGAAGCAATAGAAAATACAGCCGGCTTACCCGTTCCCTACAAATCACACCTTTCAACATGCACCAAATCACCATTTCCTGAGTATGGGCCCAGAACGTGTAGACTTTGTTCATCGTGTTATCTCTATAGTAGGTACAAAATAAATATTTACTGACTAAATGAATGAGACAATGCTTGAAAGCACAGGCTTTAGTATTTGAGAGAAGTGAGCCCAAACCCTATCTTCATCAGCTAATAGCCTCAAGATCTTGAATAAGTCATTCAAGCTCTCTAAGCTTTCACAGGTATCTCACTTGCATAAAGGGGGTAAGAATGATACCTGCCCTACCTTACGTGACTATCACCATGTGCTTCCTTTTGAAACCCAACAATGCATCTGACAACACTACATTACCCTGATTTCTCTCCTACATCTAAAGCCATTTCTTCTCAGTCTCTTGTTGAAGATCTTCTCCTCCATCTATTCCTTAAATGTTGGGAGTTCTTCAGGGTTTAGATCAAATGCCTTCTACCAACTCCCTCTTTTTCTTCTTATGAAGTTACTGCATAAATTTCCATGGCTTTAAGTGTGACAGACTTACCACCTTATCAAGATGCTATCTCTGTATCAGCTCTCTCTTCAGTGTCCCAAGCCCATATGGCTAGCTAGCTGAGAGCTCCATTTGTGCCTTTTGGTTTTCTCCAAGTACTCCCTGTCTAATGTTTCAGTCTCATAAATGGCTCTACATTCACTCCTACTGGAAACCTGGGAGATACTGAAAACTTCCTCTCCCCCAATCATTCGCATTCAATCCAACACCAATGCTTGTCCGTTGTACCCATTAAAAATGTTTCTCATCCATTCTCTTCTCTCCACCTCCACTGCTGCTATGATCCCAGTCCAAGTCACCACTGTTTTCTTGGACTATAATAATAGCATCTAACAATATCCCCCATTCTCCTTTGCTTCTCTAAAATCTATTTCCCATGTTGTGTCGGTGTGTTCTTTATAAAAGGCAAATCTAAGTACATCACTGCTCAAATTAATATTTTTTATCTTATAGTAACCTTAAGATAAACCATTGTACTAAGTTTCTAATTAAAGAGCAATAGTCAGTGACTCTTCTTTAATTTCAACATAAAAATACATATCTGGGGTGTCTGAGCAATCCATATCATTTCTGGCCAGAGCTGACCAGAAGGGGGGGAGGGAGGAGGGGGGGAGAGAGAGAGGGAGAGGGAGAGGGGGGACAGGGAGAGGGAGAGGGGGAGGGGGAGGGGGAGGGGGAAGGAGATCTTTATAGTTCCCATGAGGCCAGCAGTACTTCCCACAGTTGGGCTTCATGAATTTCTCTTGGTTCCTTATAATAAATGTCCTTTTTGGTGAACATGGGTTTGTTTTTCTTGTAACCAAATAGCCTCTAAACAGAAATAAAATTAGCCTTTTGCCTTGCCTTCTCGACATAATCCCAAACTTGCATCCAAATTTTATTTTGCAAAGTCATCATATTTGAAAAGCACTAGATTTCCCAAGTCAAGGGATTCATTTGCTGAATTCTTCACAAGCAAGCAATCCCTTGCCAAGAGAAACAAACGTTTCCCAGATCAATGATATATTTTAAACTTTTTATTTTGAAATAATGTCAAATTTATAAATTGTAGAAATGAAAATAATATGAAAAATACCCATATACCCTTTACTCAGATTAACCTATTTTTAATATTTTACCTCATTTTCTCTATTATTGCTACTATTTATGTATCTAGCTGTATCTAATTTTTTCCTGAACCATTTGATGATAAATTAAAGATATAGTGGCCTCAGCCCATAAGTAATTCAATGTGTATGTCCTAAGAATGAGAATATCCTATTACATAACCAAAGTGCAGTTGTCAACTTTGGCAAATATTTAATATCAGCAAATGTTTTTACCTAATCTATAATTTATATTCCAACCGTCACTTGACTTGTTGTCATATACAGCCTTGCCCCACCCACATTCCAGTGTTGGATCCCTTGTCATGTCTCTGACCTCTTTTGATCTGAAACATTTCCACAGCCTTTCTTTATCTTCCATATTAACACTTTGGAAAAATACAGTCCTTTCTTTGTTTAAACATCCTCCTTTGGGTTGTGTCCCTTATCTCCTCATGATTTGATTGAAGTTATACCTTCTCAGTTGGAACACTGCATAGGTGATGTGAAGTCCTCCTGGGAATGCCACACCTGGGAATGTCCATCTGTTCTTCGTGAGTGACAGTGACTCTGATGACCAGTCAAGGTGCAAAGTGAGGCCTGAGTCTTCACTGCATAATTACTGAAGTTTCAGTCTCCCCCACAACAGTTAAGGACTCTGTGGACAGACATTTTAAATCCATTCAAATATCCTGTTCCTCATAAACTTCTCCCCGTATTTAGAATCCGTGGATTATTCTTGCCTGATCCAATTTGTAGGCTGCATACTGATGTTTCCAAGTCCAGTGTTATCAGAAAATTTTAGGAATACATAAGAGCATAACAAAGAAGTTTCCGTGGAAAATTCTTCTAATGGCTTATTTCCTCTCAGTTGCTTGGATATGAGTATATAGACTGCAACATGGGTTGAAATCTACTTATTGAAAATCAATGTGTTATTATCCTAATCTTCTGAGAGCCAATGCTTGGCAGACTTCCTCAGATTTTACTTTGAGTTACAAGGCTGGTGATCAAGGAATCCAATCAACTGCTCAGTTCTTCAGTTCAGAGACCAGATATGATTGCTCTTCAGAAAATGCAAACTGGTTGGAATCCATTTCTTCATTTACAAGTATAATGATTTTGACTAATTTTACATAAAATATTGCCATGTGTGGGCTCCATAAATCTGTCTTGTTACTTGCTACTTTCCTCAGATGCTTTGAATTTAGCAGAAAATTACCAAATTAAAGAATAAACTGTCATGTGTGGTATTATTATCTTTGTGAATTTTTTTATTTTTTTTCATTATATATCTTGTGCTTAGAAAGATATTTTTTAAAAATATGTTAAACACATCTGACCCTATGTTTCAGAAACAATTTTTTCTACTTTTCAAAACAGAATTGAGAATTCAGGGGGTGGGAAGTGAGAACTTGAACTATTTCTTAGGAGATTTTATGTGACAATGGTTAGCATCTCTTCTAATTACATTGGCTAGATTTTTCATATTTAGTAACAAAATGTTAATGAAAACTCAAAACACTGAAATAACGAAGACCGGATTTTTTTTCCTGGCCTTTATATTAACAGTGAGTGGTTCTTTAAATGGTGGGCAATTAGGCTGTTGTGATAGGTTTTTGTAGTACAGTTAGATACAGTCAACAGGATAGAATATAACCTGAAAATGTATAATGGGATGCCAACGGCTGAAAGTTTACATTGGTCAAAGTTGGTTCGGAGGCACCAACACAGTCCAGACTATTGTTTAGTTTATTAAATTTCAAGACTCAGAAGAGGTGAAATAGGAGGAGAGAAGTTTTTTCAATAAGTTTTGTAATGTAATTCACATACCATAAAGTTCATTCTTTTAATGTATATAATTCAGTGTGTGTGTGTGTGTGTGTTTTGTATATTCACAAAGTTGTGCATTGGTCTCTACCATGTACTTATAGAGCATTTTCCTTGCCTCAAAAAGGAACTCGAGCCCTAGCCAGTTTGGCTCAGTGAATAGAGCATTGGTCTGCAGACCAAAGGGTCCCGGGTTCAATCCTGGTAAAAACATGTACCTTGGTTGCAGGCTCCTCCCCAGCCCAGGCCTTGGTCAGAGCACCTGCAGGAGGCAACCAATCGATGTGTTTCTCTCACATCGATGTTTCTCTCTGTCTTCCACTCTCCCTAAAAATCAATGGGAAAATATCATCTGGTGAGGATTAACCACAAAAAAAGAAGAAAGAAACTCGAGGGCCATTAGTGTCGTTCCTCATTCTTTCTTCTCCTCAGCTCCAGCCACCACTAATCTGCATTCTCTATTTGTGGGTTTGCCTAGTCTGGACAATTCATATAAAAGGAAGTATATGATGTGTGGTGTTTTGTGTCTGAATCCTTTCTCTTAGCATAATATTGTCATGGTTCATTGATGCTGTGGCATGTATCAATGCCTCATCCTTTTTATAGTCAAATAATATTCCAGTGTTCAGATACATTATAAGCATATCATTTCTCTATTCATCAGTTCATAGATACTTGGATTGTTTTCACATTTTGGCTATTATGAATAATGCTCTACATTATTTTGTGTAAATATATGTTTTCAATTTTCTTGGGTATATACCTAGGAGCACAATTGCCAAATCATATGTTAACTCTGTGTTCAATTTTTTAAAACTGTCAAACTCTTCACCAAAGCAGATGTTTCCTTTCAAATTTCCACCATCATGGCATAAGCATCCAATTTCTCCACTTTGTCAGTCTTTTCCAGTACAGATACTAGTAGGTGTAAAATGACATCTCAGTGTGATTCTGATTTGCATATGGAGGATCTTCTCACGTTTATTGATCCTTCCTAAATCTTCTTTATTATCTAGTCAAATCCTTTGCCCACATTTAAACTGTGTTATTCATTTTTTGTATTGAGTTGTTTTCAGAGTTCTTTATACATTTTTACACAAGTCCCTTAGCAGTTGCAGGATCTTCAGACATTTCCCCCACCAGCAGGCTATCTTTTCACTGATGGTTCCCTTTGCAGCGCTACAGTCTTTCATTTGGATGAAGTCCAAGTTATCTTGTTACTTGTGTTTTGGGTGTCATATCTAAGAGACCATGATCTATCTAATCCAAGGCCACAAAGATTTTACTCCCCTTCTTTTCTTCTAAGAGTTGTATCGTTTTAGCTCTTATATTTAGGTATTGATCCATTTTGAGTTCATTTTTATACATGGTACAAACTAGGGTCCAAATTCCCTCTCTGCATGTGGATGTCCAGTTGTTGCACCATTTGTTGAAAAGACTGCTCCTTTACCATTAAAACTGTCAAGACTGAATTGGTGTCTCACAAAGATGTAGGAGATCTTTAAAATTCCCTTTCGATTCACAGGAAAAAGGTCCTTGGTTTCAGAGGATAAAAACAGTGTCTTTTCCATTAACAGGAATTGTACTTCTTTGTTGAATTCCCGTAACAGACCATCAATGTATGCAGGGCCTTATCTCAGTTGCTGCTGTTCTTTGACCCTGGGCAAAATAACACAACTTGTCCAGTCATAGAATGCTGAGGCTCCAGAAACACAAGAAATGCCTTATGATTAGTGAATCATTTGACTTGACTTGGAGAAAGCAGAGCTGTCGTTGAAATACACAAGATTCCAAATTTGTGATCAAATGTTCAGCTGAAGATGATACACTAAAAGGTTCTACTGTGGCCAACATGTCAATGGAAAAAGGGTCAGATAAAGTGGTAACTTCCTTCCAGAAAGCCCACTGCAGAAAGTGGGTCAGAAAGATAAATCAGAGTCTGACTAAACCATTCTATTTCCTTACATATCCACGTTATTCATAACCTGTTTCTCTTTTACCTCATGTTACCCTCTACACCAACAACTTCCCCTCTAATTCCTCCTTGGGAAGAAAGCATCTTACTGCTAGCAAATCAGTTTGTGGTAGGCGGATTCTAAAACAGCCACCAGCGAATCTGTGCCTCCACACTGTTGCGGGCTGGTCCTAACGATTTGATTTAAGTAACTAAACTAATGGGATTTTATTTCTGAAATTAGGTTAGAAGAGTCTGTGACTTCCATTTTGCTGGATTCTTTTCTCTTTCTACTTGCTCATTTTTATAAAGACAGCTACCATGGTGGGAGCCTTACAGAGAAGCTAAGTGGTAAGGAACGGAGGCCATTTGTCCTATAGCCAGCCAGGAACTGAATGATGTCAACTGTATTGTGAAGGAGCTGGGCAGCTTGTCCTGCCCCAATTAAGGCTTGGGATGACTACAGCTGGGCTGAGACGTTGGCTGAATCCTTGTGAGAATCTGTGGACTGGAGGACCCAGCTAAGCCATTCCCAGATTCCACATCAAGGCCATTGAGTGTTGAGTTAATTTGTTATGCAGCAATAGAGCACTAATACATAGCCTAACTTGGTTTTCTATTGTTTTATATTCTGGGATGTAGTTCAACAAACTGAAAATAATGTCAAAGAAATAGCTCCTAAATCCCAATGTTTTCAAACCCATTCATGTAGCTGTATCTTTCCAGTCTCTCATCCTTATTCAATTACTGGACATTCCAGCCCTACTCACTACTCCATAGTCTCATTTTCACTGCATCATCTGAAAGTCCACTGTCTTACCACTAAATTGTACCTTTTTATTCACAAACCCCTTCAATGTCCTAGTGTTGACCAAAACCAAGCTTTTTCAAAAACCACATCAAAGCCCTCCTCAATAAGGAAACTTCTGCTCCCATCCCCCACCCCACTCCAGTATCCTGCTCTGTTTCTGCCATTTAACCAGTGATGGGAAATTGGGCAAGTTATGTAAACTATCAAAGTTTCAATCTCTTCATTTCTAAGTGAGAATAATACCTATTTCATACAGTTGTTGGAAAATTAGTAAAACTACGTAAGCAAAAGTTACTGATAGTGCTTATCACTCAGCATGTACCAAACAGATACTTCTCTTCATTTCCTGATACCCATTCCTCATTCATTTATTCAACAGTTCCTTAATGAATATTTATATGGTCCTGTTTTTTGAACCACATCCTGGTGCTACAAAGACAAATGAGTCCTCAAGGTACTCACATCTGCCTGGGGAGATAGAATTTATCACACACTTATTGCAATTGTTGGTTGGCCCATGATAAATACTTATACTCTAGGGTAGGAAAAGGAGTACTTCATTCTCCTGACACCTCACCTGCAGTAATGCATGCAATTACATCTGCCTTTTTCTCTCCTCTTTGCTGTAGTCCACAGAATTCTAAGACACTCTCCGTCCCTCACCCTCCAACTTCTGGTAAGAGTTTTTCCTTCTCCTCTTCTCTGACCATCGCTCCTCAATACAATCAGCAACTGTATTAATAATCACTTTAATACCTTCGTCTCACAATTCCTAGACACTTTTCAAATCTAATGACAAGCCCACCTTTGTTATCCACTAACATAGCTCGTCTTCATTCAGAAGTGCCTCATCCTCTTCACTTGCTATTTCCTGCCCCAGAACACTTTCCATCCCTGTTGCCTGGTTAATTCCTCCCTATCATCCCCACCCTTGCCCTCCACTCCATGACCCTAGTTAATCACCTCAACAATCACTGCTTCCCTCCAGACAGTGGATGCCTCAGGTACACTGGACCCCTCACTGTCCCCAGACACACCACGTTATCCTCCTTCTGAAACTGTGCTCAGCGGTCTGCTCCATGAGGAAGGCCCTCTCCCCTCAGCCAAAATCAGTCCAGTAGAATAGCAATCATCCTTCAAGGCCCACTGCAAATGCCCATAACACTGTCTTTGTTCTAAATGTTTGCGCTATTTTCTTCCTTTTAACTTCCAAGGAAGTTTATACATCTCTGTAGTACTTAAACTACATTCTTAAGATTCATGTGGTAATATTATGACTACATGTTTATTATCTAAGATTTATCTCAGAGTGTTTGAAAGGCAACATGGGGTCAAATACAGCAGCACGAGAATGTTAATCAAAGATCTTCAAACACAAGGAGAATAATTCAACCGGGGGCCTATCTGCTGAGCTCTGGAATCCAATGATGTGTCTATGCCAAGGCTGTTCCTCCCACAGGCTACTGCTCTGACCAGAGACGGAAAGTGGCAGGGATGTTCAGATACACCCATTCTTTGAAGACAGAGCTTCTTTTGAAAGCCAACTTCGCTTTGAGGGCTCCCAACAGCATTACTGATGTCCCTCAGAATGCAGGGCATTCTCGGGCTTCTGCTCAACACTCAAGCTAAAGGCTCTCCCATACCATTTCATTTCTCTCCCTAGTTTCCCGTATTTGGAATTTGCCTGCATGTTAAATCCTACCTTGCCATCAACTTCCCCCACTACCTGGAGTAACAAAAATGGTGCCAGGAACAATCTGAAGAAATAGGCAATGAGATAAAGATTTGAACTGGTCAACTCACCACCCAGCAGGATTAGAGGACGCATCCTGGTTAGCAAGAGGGGCATGGGGAGTCTCTGGCACAAGGCAGCTGGTCATTCCTCTTAGAAGAGTTAGCATATCGCACTACAATAGCCTTCTTCCATAAAACAACAAGTACCTACAGAGAAAGAATAATAGGCCCCAAAGATATCCATATCCTAATCCTTAGAATCTGTCAAAATATTTCTTTACATGATAAAGGGATTTGCAAATGTGATTAGAATCTTGAAATGTGAAGATTATCCTGGATTATCTAGGTGGACTCAGTGTAACCACAAGGGTCCTTATAAGAGGGGAAAGCAAGAAGGTCAGAGAGAGGTATAACAATAAAAACAGGCCACAGAGACAGCATGAGAGAAGGAGCGAGTGATTTAAAGATGCTAGAGTGTAGGCTTTGAAGAAGGTGCCCTGAGCCAAGAAATGCAGGTGACATCTAAAAGCTCGGGTGGGCAAGGGAATAAGCTCTCTCTGCTGACATCTCGAGTTTAGAACTTCTGACTTTCAGACCTGTCACATAATAAATCTGTATTATTTTATGTCACTGAGTTGGTGGTCATTTGTTCTGCAGTCATAGGAAACTGATAGAATGCCCCCCTCAGGAGCTGCCCACACCTCCCCTCCAGGGTCCAGGCTGGTAACTAGGGTTAAGTCTCACCATAACCTGGCTGGGCACGTGCCGGGTCTGATGAGGACAGAAAGAGACTATGTCCCTAAAGACCTACTTACCCAGGACCCAGCAGGAATCAGGAGAGTTCTCCTGTGATGTGATGCTGAGAGTGCTTGATCAAGGGGCTGGAAAGTAAGCCTGAGTAAGCAAGATTTCATTGAATTCGGGGTATTTTACTTGATGGTATTTAACATCCTAGTGAAGAACTCAGGAAATTGGACAAATTTGTTATCAATATAGCTCTTAGAAGGCTGGGGAGAAAAAGCAACAGTTAACTCTCAGAATTGTAAAGATGCCTGAGTGGCCCTGGCATGTGGTAGAGGAATAAAGAGGCTGAGGAGCTTGGATGGGTCAATTACGTGAGTCCAGAAGACCCATCGGAGGAGCGTGTTCCATGGTGGTGCAGAGACACCTGCCCCATGGCAACTGGGAATGCACAGATGAGGGGGGACCAGAATCACCAAGAAGTTCAGAGGTGGTTCCCTGAGGGCCAGGCGATAAGAGAAGGGTGGTCCAGGGCCAGGCTTTGTATATCTATGGGGAGGATAAGGCTGTACAAATAACTATGTTAGCAATTTCCACAGCAAGACCGAGGATAAGATCCTAGTTTCAAGAACAGGGCTTCAGTGAAGGTGATTTCAATCTCTAAATAAGAAACAATGAGAAAAATGCTCTGTTTCACTGGTTCCTACGAAATTCCTCACTTCAGTTCACTTCAGTGAAGTCTCCATAGCATATTCTAGAGCCACTGTGAGGTTCAGATATGTTTCTGGAACAAAATTCTGGAAAACCACAAATAAACTTTTAAACGGTCTCTTTAAATAGAAAATAACATATCTGGAAAGATTTTATGGAACTATGTACTTTAATCAGCCTTTTCTTTGCTGGTCATTATGTGTTTAAGTAGCAAAAACAGACACATACTTTAATGAATCTTTGGCAGTCAAATATTTTGCTCTGCCGCCAGATTGTAATCAATACAAACTTCTCTGCAGCTCCCCAGCATGTAATCACAATGCATGGGCTTGACATCTCCCATCACAGCAAAGAGGACGCTCACCTCCTCGCGCTCATCACAAGAGGCAGATATGACAGACACTTCATCTTGTCCAGGGCCCTCAGGATGCCACAAGAAAACAGTGGGCTTTAGATTCCCACTATGGATCTGAATGTCCATTCTGCCACTTCCTAGTTTTCTCCCCCTCAACACATTTAACTCCTCTCACTTTGGTTCACTCATCTATAAGTAGGAAATAAACACAGGTTGCTTAGGTGTGATAGATGAGATCATACCAACTGAAAACTGGTCAACAAAGACTCTGCTCCAACCCTCACCTTTCTTCCTTGAATTTCCTTCCCTTATCCACTTCTGAGTCCCTCTGTGTCCAAGACTCACAATGACGACTATGAGGAAATAGACCAGCACAGACCTAAAAGACACATACCAACCCCTAATCTTTTAAAGTCAGTTCCATTCACTTTGGTCAGAAAAGCCGGTACAAAACAAAAACAAAATAATAACATCAACAACAAAAACTGATCTGTTTTTTAAATATATTTTTATTGACTTCAGAGAGGAAGGGAGAGGGAGATAGAAACATCAATGATGAGAGAGAATCATTGATCGGCTGCCTCCTTCACACCCCACACTGAGGACTGAGCCCACAACCCAGGCATGAGCCCTGACTGGGAATCGAACCATGACCTCTTGGTTCAAAGGTCAACGCTCAACCAATGAGTCACATCAGCTGGGCTCCTCTCTACTTTCTTACCCAGTTTTATTTTAAAGAGAGAGAAGGACATACTGTGGTCCCAGGATCTCCTTCTGGGAAGGCAGAAAAGAATTCTGAGAAACCACCTATAAAATTCCTAAATGTTTATTCCTGAAGGGTTTAAACTACTCAGAGAACAGCTGACAAGGCTTTACTCCTGCTTTGCCAACTGCACTTCCCTATCTAACCATCAGCATCGCCTTAGCCTTTCCTCTTTACATTCTATCATGCTGCTTTCTTCCTGTCTACACCATTCCCTACTCACAGCCATAAACAATAGATTTATAATCATTTACAATAGTTTCTCTCCACCTAGCAATCCAATAACAAACCACCTCAGGACCAAGGAGATGCAACAGGATGGAATTCCCATCAGGAAGATACCCCTGTATGTTTGGTCACCTACATCCACCGGTGCCATGCTCACTCAGATAACCCTCTGCCCAGAGAACTCTCCAGAAGTTCTGCAGCTGGTCTCTGTCTCACACCTCAAATTGTTAAAAATAATTATTGTTTTTAACTGTGCATGAGAGGGAGACAGAGTGAGCAGGGACGGTGGTAGGTCGCTCAAGGCATTTTCTTGGTCAAGGAATACTTTGTGAGGATCAGCATTGGGTTTTTATTTCCCCTCCCCATTAGCATTTTTCTCACATGGGTTTTTGGTTAAATATGGCAGAAAAATCCATTTGCCAAGTTGTGGTTATGGAATAATGGTATTATGGTTTTAGGCAGAAAAATAATGTTAGTATAAGATATTTGGCAAGATCAGGAGACATTTTTTTGCAGGGAGGGGGTGTTCTAGTGGCACCTAGTGGCAAAGGCCAGAGATGCTACTAAACATCCCACAAGGTATAGGACAGCCCCCACAAAAAAAGAACAAACTTGCCTAAAATGTCCGTACTACTGAAGCTGACAAATTCTGGTCACTTCATAATTTAACTATGAATACATTTATGCCCAACAGGAAAACAAAGGAGATCTAAAAGGAAGCTCACGTAGACATGAGCTTTCTCATAAAGCAAAATTTGTAACATTGGAGTGGGGAGGGAAAAATGCCCTTGAAACACAATACAAGAACTTGCTTAAATATCTGATGCATTTTAACCAAGTCACTAAAACTAATTCTACGGACAGCGTAACAGTGCCCCAAACTTGCCAAGTGTGCCGTTGCGACTATGACTTCAAGGTTCATGGACACTATCCTAGGAACACAGAACTAGGTTTATTTGATCCCTAACTTCCTCTGAGCACTGGCAACAGATGACTTCAATCGGCCAAATCCTGCCCATAGAAAGCTAATGGGTATTGGTGTACAGTTAGCCAAGAATCCATATTGGCCTTGTGGTTTCTTTTGTGGCATTTGGCTAGCTTACCCAGACTCGAAATGGAAGCACAGCTAGATTCGGAGGCAGATGGTTGACAGGCAATGTGTTATAACATATCCTTCCAACTATGTAGTTATGTGCTTATAGGTAACCTCTTAGGGAACATGGATCCTATATCATTCTTTGCAACCCCTGTAGTTTCTAACACAATTCTGCATATACTTGGTGCTCAGAACTATCTCATACACAGTCCAAGGTGACAGAGATCCTCCTGTCTTTGGAATGTGGAAGCAGACACAGAAAAGCAACTGTAGCTGAGGAGCACGTACTCTATGCCAAGTATTGCACCAGGTGCCAGAAATACATGGATGAACAAGGCAAATGAGTCGGCCACCATTTTTGAACCCATTTTCTCCTGTGAATGTAACGTGGCCATTTCTATGAAGATGAGGCTGAAATGTATTTCTGCAGCCAGAGTAAAGTTGGAATTCTCACCCCCTTTTTCTTCCGTGAAGTCTTCCATCACTACCATGCCTACTAGGTTGGAGCACAGTTTGGGCGAGGTGGGGGGGGGGGGAGGTGGAAGAGGGATAAAGGGGAAAAGAAATTCTCTTCAACAGGCTCTTTGTATGGAGAGGTGAGAAGAGAAATATTCATCTGGACCAGAGCTACTTGCGCTGGAACCAAGATTCCAACAGCTCTGAGACCAATGGAAAGAGGTTTATGACGCCCTCTGCCAGCCTGGAAGCCTGTTTCCACTGGTTACTTAGGAGCAACATCTCCCAGCCATGGGACATAAAGCCATTTACCAATATGCCAAAACCCAACAGCGTGCTCTGCTTTATCTTGTGATTATGAATGTATATACACTGCGTGCTGTGTCTTTCAGAACAGCTGGGAATACTAACAAAAAGCATATTCTTTTTTCTTTCTTTTGTTAATCCTCACCCGAGGATACTTTTTCCCATTGATATCTAGAGAGAGTGGAAGGGAGGGAGGCCGCGAGGGAAAAGGGGGGAGAGAGAGAGAGGGAGATGGAGAGGGGGAGGGGGAGGGGAGAGGCAGGGGGGGGAGAGAGGGAGAGGGAGAGGGTGAAACATCGATGTGGCTGCCTCCTGCACAAGCCCCGACTGGGTCAGAGATCAAACCTGCAACCCAGGTACATGCCTTGGACTGGGAATCAAACACATAACTCTTTGGTTTGCAGGCAAACACTCTAATCACTGAGCAAAACTGGCCAGGGTGGAAGCATATTCTTGAGGACTTTTTCACTTTAATGAGGTTGCATTATTTTCAATCAATAGAAATTATTAAATGTATATCTAAACAGGATTCGATACTTCTATCTATAAAACACTTTGCATATGCATTCACAAGGCAGAAAATTTTATCAGAGCTGCAGGTTGAATATCTCTGTATTCAATCTCTGTGGGATTAATGTGCTTAGGCTGAGTGACTATAGCAGATGATTTGGCTGGAAGGTGTGACTAGAAATTCACACAGTTCTAGTTTTGTTGGGCCTGCCTCCCTGACCCACCCCACTTCTATTCCCTTCCATTCTGCTGGACTTCGAAGGCTGCTTAGACATTCCTGTGTTCTCAGCTATAATTTCGGTCTCTCCACCAAAGCAATTTTATTTCCTGACAGGCACTGTAACTGATAAAAGCCAGTGCTATTGGGAAAATATTCCAAATTCACAGGTTATATGGTTGGTGGAAAATAGACATTAATGGAAAAGGGAATGAACCAAGTCCTCTTCCGGTTGCTATTTTGGAAGCTCTGGTTTTCCTGTGGAACTCCCAGTCAGTGGTGATTGCAAAACCAAAAAGACCAAACAGAATATTAGAAGCACAAATGACCAGGAGGAGTCCACTTAGAAAATAGATAAACACAAATGGTGCTTTCTGTGTTTTCCTTGTTAAGTACTGTGCGGGAGTGAGTCATATGACACAATATGAGCGCAGAGCAAGGAAATTCCTACATTTCTCTGTTTCCAATCGGCTCAGTGCATCTGGTATCCGACTCCTGAAGAAAGGTTCCAGGACACGGGGCATGTTCCGACATGTACAAGTGATCCTGTGCAGCCTGTGGCGGCCAGCGCCACCTAGCTTCTACATTTCCTCATCAACAACTTCCCAGATTGTTAAATGAGAGTCTCCTTGAATGAGCTAAGGGAGGAGGACTTGGTGTCCGTCTCAAGGATTCTGAATGATGGGGCTGGAGAAGGGATTCGGAGCAGCCAAACTGCTCTGAATATTGTCAGGTGGGAAAACGTTCTCTGAGTCTGTGGAACTGTAGGTAGGATTTATTCGGCTTCTCAATGCATTGCTTGGTCATCTCAATGCTCTGTCTGCTTTCCTTGACCAATCTTTGTGTGCCCAGTGGTTAAGTAACGTGCACAGAGCCTGGCTTCTGAATTTTAGCTCCTATGTTCTGAATCAGGGAGCATTTCTAAGGAGAGAGTCTTTGCTCCGCTCACATCTAGGAATGGCTTCCTCAGAATCAGTGAACAATTGGTTATTAAATGTGAGAAAAGTTAGAAAGTCTAGAGAAAGCAGCATGAGGTAATCTGCCCCATCTCAGAGTGAACTATCTCTGATATCAACTTTGCATGGAGTTTGATTCTTACCTTCTTAAAAGTTAATAAAAATCTCATCCAAGACATTCTACTCTTCTGCCTGTGTAGTAGCGAACTATTACAACGTGAGAAACAGAGGTTCACAATTTAGGACTAGTCTGGGTCTGCACTGTTGAGACCAACTGTTTGGGTTCATGATCTGAAACGCTTTAGAGTCAGTGGTGTTTTGAAAATATTAATGAAATCAACATAGAGAGCAACAGAAGTAGCAGGCAAGTAGCCCACTTGGACTTTCTGGAAGGCATTTCTTTCTTTCTTTTTAATATAATTCTTTATTGGAAGGCATTTCTTTTTGTTTTGTTTTGTTTTATAGGCCAGGATAATGATTGCCAATAATTCGTTCAATTAGGGATTTTATAGATGGTATTGATGATGATTACGATGAAGATGGTGATAATAATGACAATGATGAGGAAGAAACTGGAACATTTACTACTCACAGGAAGGCTTTAATGGAACAGACTCCCTGCTGCCTCCTGTAGACTTAGATTCTTTTAAGGAAACACCTAAATGTATTACAGTTCCCAGGTGTCACAACTCAAGAAGGCAATAAGAGTTCCTGCAAGTCCCAAAGCTCTTTCCCTTCCAATGAGAAAGCAACTAAAACCTGTCCAAATTCTTGTACGCTGCCTTGGCATGTAAAATCTATCATTCTAAGTTTTGGTGAGTACTCCCTCCCAAAGACTTTGATTAACAATAGAAACCAGAATTACAAAGAAAATACAACTGGGGTCTAGCAACAATCAAGGTCCATCCCCGATGGAAGGAGGAGAGAAATGGACCCCACCTCTTGATCTAAGGCAGCGGTCGGCAAACTGCGGCTCGCGAGCCACATGCGGCTCTCGAGCCCCGGTTTGCCACTCTGTTGACTAATGAGTTTGCCGACCACTGATGTAAGGAATACAAACAGACACAGATGGGAGGAACTGTTCGTGGCCGTAACTGGAGACTTATTCCACCTGAAATCTAATCCTGCTCTCTTCACTAGTATTAGGACCTTGGCCATAGAAACATAACCTCTATGATTCAACATCCTTTTCCATAAAACTCGGATAATAACATCTACTTGATAAGACTGTTAAAAAGAACAAAGGAGATACTGTCATTTACTTAGTGTGGTTCTTTGCACATAGTAACCTTGTAACAAATGATAAACAGTTTTCCTCTTCTGATATAGAGGTTATACATGAGAAAACAGGAAGTCACTAGCAGCTAAAAGGAGGAAATGCAGAGGGAGACTTTCAGATGGAAAAAAAGAAGGGGGAAAGCATGATTATGAAAACCTTTATCAACTTCAGTCAATTCTGCCAAGGGTTAACCTTATTACTATTAGGCACTACAGTTGAAATAACTAAAACCCTCAAAAGAAATATCTTGGTTGTTGAACAGATAAATGTACTCACATATAGGAAACCTCATAGTTAAGCTTCAGGGGATAGCCTGTAGCTTTGCAGGATTTATGATATTTGTAACTTTTTTAAATGATTTTTATGTCTGACTAGTAATGACTGAGAATATCTTAGGTAATATAGGAAAGTAGGAGGAAGAAAATAACCATCCATAATGCTATATTTTTAGGTTTTGAATTATATTTTCCAAATCTCTTTTTCTTAGCACAGCTATTCAGATTAACAGTCCAAATAGCAGTCAGCAAGAGTGCCCAAGGTATGTTTTATAAAAGACAACTAATAAAGAAACTCCAGCCCAGCCAGCGTCATCCAGTGGTTGAGCATTGACCTATGAACCAGGAGATCACAGTTCGATTGCCAATCAGGGTACATGCCCAGGCTGCAGGCTCAATCCCCAATAGGGGGCATGCAGAAGGCAGCCAATCAATGGTTCTCTCTCATCATTGATGCTTCTATCTCCCTCTCTCTCTCCCTTCTTCTCTGAAATCAATAAAAATATATTAAAACAAAAAGAAACTCCATTCATGGAAGGAAGATGCATAGTGGTGAAGAGCATACACAACTTCTATGTGTATCAGTTTCCGCAGCTAGAAAATTGAGGATAGTAATATCCACCCCATAGAGGTGCTATGAAGTTGAATTTGCATCATGCAACAAGCCTAAGAGTCCAGCACCAACTCTGTGCTGTGAACAAGGCAGACAAGCCCCTGCCCTCCTGGAGTTTCATTTAGTCAGGAACGTTAGCCACTAGGCAGGAAATGTAATAAAAGTATATGAGGGTTATGAAAGAAGAAAAAAATAGCTTTTGAAGAGTATATGGTTATGTGCCTAGCAAGTGTGGTTCAATGGTTGAGCATCAACCCATGAACCAGGAGGTCATGGATTGGAATCCTGGTCAGGGCACATGCCCGGGGTTAGGGGCTGGATCCCCTGTGTGGAGCATGCAGCAGGCAGCCAATCAATGATTCTCCCTCATCATTGATATTTCTCTCTCTCTCTGTCTCTCGCTCTCGCTCTCTCTCTCGCTCTCTCCTTCCTCTTGCTGAAATCAATAAAAAACACGTTGGGTCCTGAACAACCAGAGCAAACACATCTAGGGTACTGAGGAATGAAGTGTGGAATCTATGCTAGATAGGAAGGGAAATAAGGAGCAGAGAGAGCTCACAGGGAGAAGTCAGAGACCTTCAGAGAACTAGAGGTCACAATGAAACCAAAGACAAACATAGCAAGCATTCAGGTAGGAGTCAGCGCCAGAGGCTAAGTGATTAGTGTCAGAGAGAGGGGACTCTGATTTTCTAAGATGAAACAACACTGCGTGATAACATGGCCCAAGGTCTAGCCACAAGAAGTGGAATGGAGGTCATGGTGATGAGGTCATCAAAATTAGCAATCAGCAATGGACTGGTTAGCGACATGAAAGGAACACTGAACTTGACCAGGATAACAGCACACTTATTCCAAGTACTTACATATTCCAAGTGCATGGTATATGTAAGAACTCAACAACAGGGAATACTATTATTATTATTGCTATTATTATAAACCAGAGTCCCAGTGCAAGAAATTTGTGCACTGGCAGGGTCCCTAGCGGCTGCCTGCTGCTGGCAGGGGCCTCCCTCCGTCCCCCAGCCTGCCCTACCCCATGGTCGAACTCCCAGATGACCACCCGGTCAAGGGGACAGTTTGCATACTACATTTTCATTATATAGGCTCACCACAGCATTCTTAAGAGCTAACCAAAATATATAAAACTATATAGAGAAGGGTCTCAAGGTCTTAGGAAGCAGCTAAATATTATCTTATAAAAATGGTACAATCAGAGTTCTGTCTCCAAAAACTGATTTATGTTCCAACCTATGCTAATTGAAAGAAGAGAAAAAAGGATGTTATACATACCACTAATTGAATGCATTTTTCATCTTTACTGATTTATATGGCAAATGCTTCTCTATCCTTAAATACTTATTTGTTGCTAGTGTTTTATAATCAGAAAATTTCAGAACAGAAATATAATGAGAGAGAAAGAGAATGAGGATGACTATAAGGCCATCTTAATTTGGAGGGTGGAGAGGAAAGAAAAGTTATTAAGGACATCTTAGAGAGAAGACAGCTAAATAGCCCATACACAGTCATTAATCACATAGATGCCTTTGCAAAGCTAGATAGCTAACATAAGTTCAAAGACATTAGCTCTACATTCTTTCCCATTTTAACCATTTCTAGTTCATAAAGCAGACGATTAGTTCACAGAGAATCTAATCAGATAAATTAGAAAAGCAACTAAGGTCTTTGTTTATAACAACTTCCTGTCACAACATGACATATAATATATAACACATAATATAATACATAACATAACACCATTTGGGATGTGTTTGGCTAAATACCTAACATTTTCTTAATAACTTCAAAGGAATTTAGAACCCCAATTTTTCTTCTTGAATTTGGTCTTATTCTTCCATGTGAAAGTGCTTGGAAATGAAGAGCATAAAGAGCCGCTTCACTTCATTTGACCATCAGTGTCTCTTGCTCTTTGCTCAACCAGCAGACCCCATAACCTGACCCTGGAGGAAGCAAGATAGTTGGAAACAACATACATTAAAAGCATTCTCTGAATCCATCTGCAGAGTGTTTAATACAAGCTAACGGAAGTTCATTTCAGGGGAAAGACCAGCCAAGGATGTATTGCAGGCTCCTGAGTAGCCTACACAAATGACACAAGGGTTTGGTGTGGCCGCCAAAACAAGGAAGATCCAGGAGATGGGTGTGAATCAATTACTAACTTTCCACCTTGGGAAATGCAGGCTCTTGTGAGTAAGTCCTGCCCAAGGTAATCAAAGTTTAGAAATACACTATGCACACATTGAATGGAGTGTTTTTCATCTTGTTTTCTAGACTCCTCGCTAAACAGGAAGTTTTCTGCAGGATGCGCCTATATCCTCTGTTCAGAGTAACAACTTTAGCACTTTGCTTTCCTTTTCTCCCACGATACACTTAATGTTTCCGCTCTAGGTCCTGGATTCAGTCACAGATTTCCTGCAGGAAGCTGAGGCTTCTTAACTCTTTGCGAGAATCGACCCACGTAAAAACATCACAAGGACCCTTGGGTAGATGGACTTGATTTAGTGATGTGCCCCAGGGAAGGTCAGAGTTGGTGAGTTGATGAAACCTTGCAAAATATGACTGGCCATCGATGTCAATCCCCATGGCATTCCCTGGAAGGTGGGTACTTAAAATAACTCCTGATCATGGGAAGAAGGATAAATGATTCACTGGGATTAACCATGAAAGGAAGCTCTTCCTCCAGGCCTTATCTTGGCACCTGCAAATAATTATCAGGGCCAAATGCTACTGTCATCTAAAGATGATGATGAAAATAAAATAAAGCCAATGGGAGCTAGCCATACTAGTACTGTATTAACATCCACAGTGATTGTATCAACAGCTGCCAATCTTCCTTTAAAACAGTCTCCTGGTCACATTTGGTTTTAAGTTCTACCTTTCAGTACAGCACTGTAATTGATAGTGTGTCCTTGGAGTCAGGGGGCCCTGGGTTTGAACCCCAGCTCCATTTTTATCTGGTTAATGTCCAGGAACCTGTTGATGTCTTTATGCTTCTGTTTTTTTCTTCATCTTTAAAATGGGAATAATAATTGCATTTGGTTGAATCAGAGAATTAATCATTTTTGTACATTAAAGCCTACACAAGGTTTTTTGGGAAGGATGAAGAAGTTACTACATGGAAAGTACCTGGCCCACTGCTAATGCCTGTTGAAATTTAACAAAGCAAGTATATTTTTTATCATCATCGTCATTTTGCATCATTTGCTATTTCAATCTACCGTTGAGTATTTATAGCACAGAGACCTATTTAATCACAGTGTTTGCTCACTACTGCATCCAGCCATGGAACAATTCTAGTACCATGTGCTCAATAAATATTTGCTGCCCGAATGAACAACTTAATAACATAAAGATAACTATGACAACATGGGGCTCACCATGAGCCCGAACAACCTTTAGCTATTTACTCCAATTTACTTTTAGTGAAATGAGCTATTTGCTGAAACTGCAGCTTTTCTAATTAGCCCAGGCAGGTGGAGGCATTTCCAGGATAGACCTATTTCTGAAAGCCCTAACCTCTCGCTATTTCACATCTTCTATTTCACGTCTTCTCAGAAACGCTGGTAGCAATCCAGGTGAGGCAACCTCTGAAGCTGTCAGGAGGGCTCTGCTCTGAAGAACAGGATCCAGGAGGAATGTCCACTGTGGAGGTTCTTATAAAACAAGGATAGCCATGCCTATTCAGAGCCAGCACAGGTGCATTTTATGTTGACATTTTCCTTCTCAACTCCTCTTTTCCTGGTTTCTTGCCCTTGCAATAAACGAGGAGCGTGTAGAGAAGTTCTAAAGTAGAGGTAGTATTTCTCCTGATCATTTACATAAAGAAGTTCTCGGGCGAGACACAACATGTAAGAATGCTGGCTGAATGCCATCAGGAATGTGGTTCTGCCGTAAGAAAATAGCTTTGGGAATGAAACGTCATGGGTATTTTGAATGTACAACTAAAGAGAGATGCATGGCGTTAATAAACAAAATCAACACCGTTATCGTTGATTTTCACAGACCAATTGCAGGGTGTTTATGAAAGAGTATGGATGTGATTCAATGCCTATTGAAAAATAAGGACAGCACAGATAGGGGAAGAGTGGAAGCACAGGTGAGCTAACTCTGAGCCAGCTAGCCTGGGTTCTGGTCCTGGTCCTGGTCCACCACTCACTAGCTGTGAGACGTTGGGAGAGCTACCTCACCCCTCTGTGCATAAGCTTTTCTGTGGACTCAGGGAGATGATACATTTGAAGGCCCCTGCACCTGCCTTAAATGGTGAACACTTCATAAATGCCATCATGTGCTGCCCATATAGTGTTTAGGAGAGATAACTGCTACTATGTTAGAGAAGGTAAGACAATCAAGACCCTTTCTTCTTTTAGTTTTGTTCCAATTGGTATCATTTCCTTTAAAACAGTGTCAGTCCCGAGGTACTGAAACTTTTACTCAGCTAAAAGCAAGCTCAACATTGCAGATATGGCATAGCGGCTCACACTCCTGTGCGCAGAAGTCAAAGAGCAACAATAAACCTCTTTATGATGTCCACCGGAAATTGTGAAACTTGCTTCATCTCATGACCACCTTCCTGTTTCAATTAAGGTTCTCAGGAGAGCCTTGAAAGGATGGAGCCCAAGTCGGGTGGGAGCTGTGCACTCACTTGTGTGGTGAGGATGTTGTTTATATTTTAGATCCTGTTTTCTTCCTGGACCAAGTGCTGCTGCTACCAGGTGCTTCTCCTGCTGTTATCGTCTTCTCCGCAGAGCCCGGCTGCTGCAGCAGCTTCCTGCTGCCCCTGCGTGACTCCAGCTGCTGGAGAATAGCAGAGAGCCTGTCAAAGGTTATCTCCCACCTGGGCTGTGGTTTCCAAGGTCCCTCACAATGTGGACTGGCCGTTTAGATGATGTGCCACAGGACACATGCAGGAGATGGAGTGCTTGCTGAAGGAGAGTTCAGAAGGAGAAAAACTAAGACAAAAAGATGGCAGGGGGTGGGCAGTTGAGACAGACACCAGGTAAAGTACAATGCCTGACCCTCCTGGGAAACACAATGGATGCCTGACATTGCATATAATGTCTTCTAGGTTGCTCTGCCCATATCTGATTGTCATGTCACTCCCAATAATAACTTGGATTTAGCTATCCAGAGTAAGTCATTTGTGGGGCTCGCCTTCCAGGAAAGAAGTGCTGGTACCTCCTCAGATCGTTCATCTCCAAAACTGAGACACAGTGGACCAGTTTTACTCCCAGTGACAATGCATGAGTGAATCAGAAAGCAAGTTCTTTTCATTATGCACCTAAGCTTACTGGTTCTGCTCTTCTGTGCCTTAGAACCAAAGGGAAGATCAACCTCTGCCCACGCTACCGCCCAGACAGGGGAGGGTAGCAGCTAGACAGAGGCTCCCAGAGGTGCACAAACTGACCATCTGGGAGTCCCACCAAAGCCCAGTCAGACACCTCAAGGACTGCCGAGAAATAAGCATCACGCCTGTAGAAGCCACTTGTTGAAGGAAAGGAATTAGTCAGGTTGCATCCTCTGAGTTATCGAGTTATTGACGGGAAAAGCAAAGACCTGACTTGGGAAGAGCGAAAATATCACCCATTACACTTCCTCCAAGCCGGTCTCAGCCATTTCCTCCTCACTACTCATGGCTTCCTTCCAAGCACAGAGAGTCTCAGCAAGAGTCCCATCATTTCCACACAGGCCTATTGCACCCCGACCCACTCACTAACTTTAAGGGCAAATCACAAATGGTAACCACAGTAGCAAAATTCAGAGCATGCGTAGTCATTTTTCCCTTGTTGGCAAATTAGGAAAGACAATGAGGCGGAAGAGGCGTGGTGGTGTATCCGGGAATATGGCTTCCTCGAATGTTTCTTGTGGTTAGTTTTTACAGATTTCAGAAAAAAGAGATCTGAAAATACACAGAACTGTTTTTACTTGTAATCTGTTTTTCTAGATTCACGTAAAGACCTTTCCAGAATCCCTGGGGATGATCACTTTCCAGGACTAAGATAAACTAAGCAGTTTCCAGACCACGAGGGAATTCAGAACTTTTCCCACTGAGTTAAAACTAGAATGTGTCTAGGGAAAAACATGTTTCCTGTAAGAATATTTTAGAATCTCAAAAGCAAGTGAGAAAATTAAATTTAAAAAAATAACTATTTAAAAAAGAAAATAATTCTTAAAAAATAATGATTCTTAAAAAAGAAAATAATTATCATGCTTTCTATTCAAGTTCACTGTAATATTTGAAGGGTACTGAAGTACTACTCCAAACTAAGTCTTCCCCAAGCCTAATGCAATGTCAAACACTGCACACTTAGGGACTTATTCCTGTGAGTTAGGAACTGCATCCAACAAATATTCACTGAGTACCAAATATTTCCAGGCTCAATGCTTGCCCACTTGTATTTCAAGTTATTCCCTAATGAATCATTATTTAAAATAAAAGTCCTGAAACATTTTGAGCATCAAAATAAACAATGCTAGTAACAGATTATAGGCCACAAAATAAAATTTTAAATTCAAGAGTCCATACTCACAGACAGATAGATGGGTGGATGGATGGATGAATAGACAGACAGATAGGTAAATAGATATAGATACAATAAAATTCAAACAAATTAATGTAGAGGAATAAGAGAATTTTAAAATTCACTTTGGCAACGACCATAATAATAATTGTTACAGAGATAAATTATCAGTTGATGCTAAAACCACTGGGTAAAAGTTTGCTAAGAAAAAAAAAAAAGGATACTTAAATGACGCAAAGTTATCTTCTCACAAAATACTTATTAAACAAAGGGAACAGTAATTTTATAATGGAGAAAATCTGAAAGATACCACCTTAACCAAAGGATCAAAATTAACATCACCAGTAATGGGAAAAATGGACAACAAGGGTCTCCTATTACATTGCACTAAGACTTAATGTCACATCTGGAGAATTTGTGCCAAAAATGCACACTCTGAATCTGATAAAGAAACTTCAGGCAAACGTAGGGTATGGTCTATAAAATAAATGACCTGTATTCATAAAAAATGTGAAAATCATGAAAAATAAAGAAAGACTGGATAGCTATTTCATAATGAAGGAGAATAGAGACATAACAACTGAATATACCATGTGACCATGGAGGGGCTACTATACTAGAAAAATTGGGTTTTGTTGTTGTTTTATAATAAAAGACATTGTGATAAATTTGGTAAAATCTCTCACTTAGGTCAAGGGTCAAAATGTTTTTCTCTAGAATAGGGGTTCTCTATTCGTGGGCCATACAAAATTATCAACTTAAAAATTAGCCTGCTATATTTGGTCAAACATTAAATTACCTCACCCTTAATGCCTTGGCAGGGCCAGACCAAATGATATCCCAGGCCTTATACAGCCCAAAAGTCGGATACTTAAATGACTCAAAGTATCTTCCCACAAAATACTTGCCCCTCTGCCCAAGAAGGTCAGCTAGTATCTCTGGCTCTATAGGCCATGTGGTCTCTGACACAATTGCTTAATTCTATCATCGTAAGGAGACAGCGACCATAGACAATCCATAAACAAATGAGTGTGGCTGTGTTCCAATAAAATTTTATTTACAAGCATAAATGGCGTGCCGCACTTGCCAACTACAGGACTGCATAATGGTAATAAACCCCAAATTTTGATGATTTCACTGAAGTATGAAAAAGAATCCTTATTTTTAGGAAACATATACTGAAGCATTTCAGAAGAAAGACATCATGTTTGCTTGCAACTTATTCCAAAAAATTTCAGAAAAAGAAGAGTGATAAATGTGGTAAATTTTTAATATTTTGGGAACGTCAAGAAGGATTTATGGGAATTCTTGGTGCTATTTTAGCAAATTTCCTCTAAGTTTGAAATAATTTCCCATAAACAGTTTATCCATGGAACAGAATAACTGCTTGCCATGTAACCCATCACTGGCACCTCAACCAGGCACACCAAAGGTGTTCAGTTAATGTCTGATAAGCAAATGAATGAGTAATTCACTAGTTGACTGATGGGTGCTCACAGGAGGAATTTTCCAGAAGTTGAGAAAAGAAATGGACCGTGAATGCCATGTACCTACGAAGGGAAGGCATGTGGCTGGCGGTAAGGAGTGAGACACAGAGTAACACTTGGGACAACACTTCCTCTAGGGCTCACTTCCAAAGACCAATGGAACGGAAGTGATTATCCCTCTCTTACAGGCCACACTTTTAGAGCTTCCCCAGCACAATATTCATAAACATTCCTCCTACCCTGTATGGTGCACAAATGCTTAACTCCGATGAGAAATTGCTTCTACATTTTCTCCCTCTCAGCTGTCATTGTTGGGGTTGTCGGATCATTTCAAACTCATGGGACTACTTGGCAAAGAGCAACCCAACACTGCAACCAAAGCTTTTCCAGATACATGTATGTCTAAATTACTGGGAGAAGAATTACAAGATTGTGGAAATAAAACCTTTACATATAGGACAGTTTCCAAGGCGATGTTTGAAACCAGGATGAAAATCTGAATAATCGCTCTGATATTAAACACATCTGAAAAATGTCTCAAAGGTTAACTTACGCCTGGATGAAGTAGCGAGAAAAGCCAAAGCACAGCCAAGGTTCATTTCTTGCTCAGAAGTGCAATGCAGAACTCTCTCCAGGAAATCCCTTGCTAGGTAACTTCCATCGGATGGCGCCACTGTCTCAGCTCCCAGGGCCTCTATAGCACAGGAGGAGAGAATTGAACAGTCGTGAAAGAACATTTATGGCCAGGCATGAAAGTAGCATAGAACTTCTGCTCACAGCTCACATCCCATTTGCTCCACCCTAAATGCAAGTGAGGCTGGGAAACAGAGGCAGGGACCACTGGTATTCCCTGAGCACTAGATACCTCTGCCACCAAATCTCTGCAGCTTTTGTTTACTAAAAACCCAGAACCTTCTATCAAGATTGCTATTTAGCCCAGCCAGTATGGCTCAGTGGTTGAGCGTTGATCATAAACCAGGAGGTCACAGTTCAATTTTCAGTCAGGGCACATGCCCAGGTTGTGGGGTTGATCCCCAGTAGGGGGAGTGCAGGAGGCAGCCAATCACTGATTCTCATCACTAATGTTTCTATCTCTCCCTCTCCCCTTCCTCTCTCTGAAATCAATAAAAAAATATTTTTTAAAAAAACTGCTATTTAATAGATAATGGAATTTAATGGATAGTGGGATGAAATAGATAATAAATCATGGAACACAGCAAGTTTACCCCATGATACAGTGACTATACCAAATTTTTAGAGAATTTACTTCCTTGTTCTTATCCTAAGGCAAACCTTACAAATGTCGTAACACACTTTGGTGTTAAATCTCTAGCTTTGAGAAGGTCCATGTAAAATTTTTTTGTGACAGAAATAATTGCAAGAGCTGATTTTGCTGGCCTTGTTGATGCGATGGGTTGTGGAAGGAGTGGGGGTGGCTTTTTATTTCTATTGTAATTGAGTTTGGAAAACTACTCACCAACAAGTAAACAGAATACCACCGTCACCATAATAACACTGCAAGAGAAAAACATCTCTAAGAGAAAGAAGTCCGTAAATTTCTGACATTCCAAGGTGTGAAAGGAAGCAATCTGACGTCTGCAAGCCGGAAAAAAACAGTTTCTTGGCCCATGCCATTCAGACACACCGAGGTCACCCAGAAAAGTATCAGGACTCAAAAATAAATGAAATGAAAAGTCTATTTTAAAGGGGACACAGCATCAGAAAGCCACCACGGAGGACACGAAGATGTGAGCATTTTCTGCCCTTTGTTTGAAAGCCCTCGCTGGGTAAGACTCCATGGTGCTGCGGTGACTGTTTAATGCAGGTAAACACTAGAATTATAGTGATTTCCAAACAAACATTGCCCACTATACATAATGGAAACCGTAAGAGGGAAATCCTGAGACTGCTTACTCAAAGATGCAAAAATTACAGAAAAGCATTACTCAACAATCAACCCCCCTCCCCCCCCCCAAAAAAAAACAGATTAACTGAAAGGAAAACCCTTACTAGGATTAATGTCACTCTGAAGCCCTGTGGTATAAAAATTACATCTCTGGGGAAGATGACGGTGGACCAAATATCTGGGTACCCTGACCCAGCCAAGTTGACACATAAAATTAACGATTACATATAGACCCACCACGCTTATTCCTGCCTTAGGGCCTTTGCACTAGCTGTCCTCTCTGCTTTGAAAACTCTTCCCGCCCCCCGCCCTTCACATCCTCCATCACGCAGATCCCAGCACAAATGTCATGTCTTCAGAGATCTTCCTTGTCCAACCTGCAGTGCAGCTCCGCCACTACTTTCCTTCCCCCAGTCACAATCTCTGACCTCACCCCTTTTGTTTCATTTATACACGTGTCACTACCTAAAATCACTTTGTCTTTGCAGCCTCCTGTGTGTTAGCTGTCTTCCCTCTCAGCTCTGGGCTCCATGTATGCAGGGACGTGTCTGCTTAGCTCTCTGTTCTCAGTATCTAGAATCATGTCTAATACATAGTAGGTACTAAATAAATATTGAGCATTGGTTGAATGAATCAATCACCAACCAATGCTAGGCACTCAAGTAATATCTGATTATTTTATTAATAATTAATCTGTGTTATTATGATGACCACTTGTTCTCCAGTCTTTTAAAACCATGTTCATGCTGTCTCTCTGTCTCTGGATTACCTATTAACGGTAGATACTGAATTTATCTTTTTTTATTTTTTTAAATTTCAGAGAGGAAGGGAGAGGGAGAGATAGAAATATCTATGCTGAAAGAGAATCATTGATTGGCTGCCTCTTGCACGCCCCGTACTGGGTTTCACGCCTGCCACACTGGATTCCTAAGCCCCATTGTCTCGTTGAAAGACACCATGAAATAGATATTATCATTCCTATTCACAAATTTGGGCAAGTGACTTAACCTCTCTGCGCCTCAGCTAATACGAGACAGACAGGAGGATTAAACTTGTTCTGTGCAGGTCCAAAGCCTGCCTGGGAGCCAGCCTTCCACTCAGTGATAGAAAAAGCCATCCGATGGAAAACAAACAGCCAAAATCGTAACAGACTGATAGCTAAAGCTAAATTGAAAAAGAAGAAAAAATGTGTATGGTGACAAAAGAAAAATCATGATGTTGAAATGCAAATAACAAACTGGAATGATATTTGCATATGTAAGAGAAAAAATTAATATACGATAAAAATAATTCTTATGAATCAATTAATAAAAGATAACCTTGTGGGAAAAAAGATAGAAAATTAAAAATCAATTCCTTAAAGACAACATATCAATAACTAATAAATAAACGTAAAGATATTCAAGCTACCCAGTAACAAAGATGGTCAAAGTAACAAAGATTAAAAAGACAAATAAAACTCTGTTGACGTGAGTTGAGGAAATGGGAATTTTTGTACAGTTTCTAAGAGACTGTAAGTGGATACAGTCTTCTGGGGGGATGGTCTGAAAATGCGTATCAAAACTTTGAAGTGTGTGTGCCTGTGAGTCCCTAATTTCACACTTAAAATGTAACCTGAAGGCTAATGATAGAAAAGCTCACTAAAATAAAGGCACAAGGAAATCCGTTGCAGTAATATTAATAATAGTCCCCTCAAAGTTCATCAAAAAGCAATTGTTCAGATTATAGTGGCCCTATAATGGATTCTAGTACCAAAAACTATGCTGGATGCTCCAACATTTTCGCTTTCATTTGTATCTTTCTATTCTACTTGAATTATCTATACACATACATTCACTTTAAAATCAGGGGTAAAAAAAAACAGTAATTTTCAAGCCCTTTAATACACCTCGTACTTTACAACTTATAAAGCACCTCCCCGTATTTTATTCCATAAAAACACCTAGTCTCCAGTCCAAGGAAGCAATGGTTTTCGCCTGGTTTCATTCCAAAAGCAGTCATTTCTCTCTTTGCCTGTGACTTTCTTCTCATTACTTCATAAAACAGAAGTAGACAGGCTACTCCAATTCACCCAGAGGTCCGAGTTCGGTCACTCGGATCACAAGGAGAGGAAAATGGGGTTTGCTTTTATTCCCCTTGAGCACCTTCAGGGCCCTTTGAAAGGACAGCTGCCTACAGCACACACCCGCTCTGCCGAGTGTACAAGGAGGAGATGCGATGTGCTCCCGAAGTGGGGGTGTTTTCGGGACCCAGGGCACTGACATTTTCAGGGTCCCGCGGGGGGGGGGGAGGGGGGGCTCTGTGGCCTTTCATGTGAGCAGGAAGGAAACGGCTGACAACTTTCTCGTCCTTAAGGAAGGCAGACTTTATTTCCAGCTTTCAGGTCAAAAGGTGGCGGAAAGAAAACAAACCCACCGAGAGATAAAGACTAAAAATAACGTCCTGTGGGGTGAATCAACACACTCTGGGACCCTAAAGACAGCAACAAGGCGAGGATGTGCGTAGGGCCAAATCTGCGTCATCCTTAACAGGTGGTCCTGACAGAATCAAAATGCTGGGACCAGAAAGGAAGGGACTTGGCAAACAGGTGCGCTGGAGGGGCGGCGGGAGGGAAGAGGAAAAAGCCATTTACACAGGCCTGGGCTGGGAGCAGACACTTTCCCAGCGTTCACCTCTGGGAGAGCCCAAGGTTGGGCCCAGGCTCGGAAGGAGCTAAATTTGATTTGGGGTTTTGTGGTTTGGGTGATGCACTTTGAGCTTAAAATAGAAATAGATGTGTTTACGCAGTTGGGCTTTCCTTCTCTTTGTTTTCTAGTTGTCACTTCAGGAGAAACAAATCTAGGGTCCACAGACTAACAGCAAAGAAAGGAGTTCCCATTTGGTGACTTCCTATTTTACAGGGAGCAGGGGGGCAGGTTAAAAATTACACTGAAGATACCCGTTTGGGACTGAGGAGGAGGAGGATGGATTGCTTTATTCATATAGCACTCCGGGATTTTAGCAACCTTCTCATTTGGGCACACAACCATCCTGGGAGGTGGATATGTGGGATATTATTAACCCTATTTTATACAAGTTAGGAGGTCAGATAAGTTAAAGGATTGTATGTGCCCTGTTAGATTGAATTATAATAATAAAACACACACACACACACACACACACACACACACACACACACACAGCCAGGATCATGACTTCTGTAGCTGCACCATTCACTGGACAGCCCTCCAAATGAGAAAGCTGGTATGAAGTGTTAAGGAGCGTCATGCAAAAGGTAATACTGAACACAAGTGGGAGAGAAAAATCTAGCCTCCATGGATTTAGTGACCAACCAGATTCCACAGGTAGGGATCTGAGCATCACTTTTTCACCCGACTGTTTCAACTGTGAGCTGATACCTCCAGGATGGCCCACCGGAACCACACAGCATGCTTCCACCGCCAAAACGGCACTGATCCTTTTATTCTCCCCCTTAACCCCCTCTTCTCCTTCCTTCCCACTCTATGTTATCAGTGTCACCCTTTTCCCAGACTCCCAGAGACGAGTGAGTTTCCAATTGCTCCATCTTCCTTGCCTCCCACCTTCAATCCACCCTCATGCTTCTGCTGCTGAAATGACTCTTACATGTACCCTGCTCAGCAAAGTCAGATCAACACAGGGCAGACTCGGGAGTTGAATCTAACAGACAGTGGAGCTGGGGGTCGGTTCTGAAACACACGGAAGCAGATGCACAGACCAGCGCACAGTCTGGAGAAACCAGTAGCAAACTCAGGAACGAAACACAAAGCTGGCCAGCAAGAGGCCCAGGACACAGGCAAGAAGGAGGGCAAAGAATCCAGTCCAAGCAGCCCCGAGGCCAGAGCCCCAGCTGGAGCAGCCTTTTGTTCTGCTTCTTGACGTGTCAGATGTTTCAGGGAAGCAGGATGCGATTCCCAGTGTTATCTGACTTGGGACTTTTAGGTGGAGATAAGAGGGAGATCCTGCCTGGAAAGGAGGATGCTGGGAGGGGAGGTGATTCAGAAAGTTTCATTAATCCATTTTCCTATTCCCGAAAAGCACGTGGCACGATTGAGAGTGCACAGTAAATACTCCACAAGCATTTGTTTCGACGGCCTGACAGATGAGAGAGAGTTGTTTGTTTCTTCTCTCGTTGAACAGAAATAAATGGAGCCTATTCAGATGCCCCGTGCTCAAACTGGCACAAGGAATCAAAAACCCTTGGAAGGGGCCGAATCCTTTCCCGGGGCAGAGCTGGCTCCCAGGGGAGGAAGAGCCTGCTGCTTCCTAAGCTGGGTAACTGGAAATGCCATACCTTTTTGCCAGGGAGTAAGCCAAGTTCCTGCCTATTTTCGGAGCAACACAAGAATTCTCTAGGATGTTCTGATTTCAAATAACAACCAAAACGTGAGTACAATCAAAATGAGATCCTTCCAGAAAGATTTACCCTACTACATCACAGCACTTCAAAAACACACCTTCCTTGCCAGATAAGAAAGAGTCATCATGTATCATCATCAAAATCCCCCCAAAACTCCAAGTTATCCCTGTTATGTCAAAATTTAAAGCCAACTATTCACTGCAGTCAGGACCCTTCCAGACCGAATCTGAAATCCCCAAGCGCAGCAGGTCAGACACGACACACTGTGCCCTCAGAGGTCTCAGAGGGGTGCGCCTTCTCTGTACCTGTGCTCTTAGCTGCCCCACACTGAACTCACATACGTTTCAAATGGCAGCCAGCAACCAGAGTCGTCAGGGCAAAGCTTAGTTTTCATTATTTTTGAAAACACCTAATATTTCCTTTATAATATAGAAGGCCAGAACCTTAAATGCAATATACCCCCTGCATGGATCAATTCTATAGTAAAACTACCTGTAATACTTTCCGCTC
This sequence comes from Corynorhinus townsendii, assembly GCA_026230045.1. Classification (NCBI taxonomy): domain Eukaryota; kingdom Metazoa; phylum Chordata; class Mammalia; order Chiroptera; family Vespertilionidae; genus Corynorhinus; species Corynorhinus townsendii. Next base: position 7,045,406 of record JAPDVU010000009.1, read on the forward strand.
AGTGTTAGATAAATATTCCCTTTCTGCTAAATACGAATATGCATAGTAAAAACTCATGAATAAAATACGTATTTTTCAACTAGGTCAATTTTAATTAGTCAGTTCTCTATTTGTCACAGATGCTGTGGTCAAATTGTTATTCTCCGTAACAGGATTTATTCTTTTAATGATTTTTTGGAGTAAAATAAACCCCTTTTATGGCCACTCAAATGATACACATGGATGATATCTAGATTGTTAGCCACAGGATAAGAAGGCAACACACTGATTAAAATAAGATATTAATACCAATACCTTTGGCTATAAAGAATGTGTTCTGCCCAGCTGGCATGGCTCAGTGGTTGAGTGCTGACTTTGAATCAGGAGGTCATGGTTTGATTTCTGGTCAGGGCACATGCCTGGATTGCGGGCTTGATCCACATTGGGGGGTAGGGGGGAATGGAGGCATGCAGGAGGCAGCCAACCAATGATTATCTCTCATCACTGATGTTTCTCTCCCTTTCCTTTCCTCTCTGAAAACAATAAAAATATTTTTTAAAAAAGAATGTGTTCTAAGCATTGCCATAAACTAATGCTGAAATATTAGGTTTGCATAGCTGTTTCTATTAATCTATTAACAACTTAAAATAATGAAAGGGTGGGTTTAAGAGGTTCTCACTAAGGTCTAAAATATAGGTTAAAATTTTATTTAACCCACTCTCATAGATTAAAATAGTAATATAATCTAACTGTCCTATTGGTATAAATATACCGCCCCGACTGGTCACGTGTCCTTCAGCACTCTAACGGAGAGGCTGGCCTCTCAGGACAAGTAAAGGAATAAGGAATGTCTATTCGCGCAATGCACATCCAAATGCACGTGTGTCTGACAGTCCTAACTCTGCTGGCCAGCCAGCCGATCTCAGACATCCCTGGAATATCTCCTCCCGCATCCTGGGTAAAAAATAACTGGTAAGGACACCTGAAATCTACAACCCTGTTCTTACCAGACAGGCAGCCTCAGAAAACAGTACCTGTATATAGGAGGCTTGCATATACAATTAGTCCTCACTTAACATCATCAGGAGGCTGTTGGAAACTGTGAATTTAAGTGAAATGACATAGACAGAACCAATTTTCATAGGCTAATTGATATAAATAAGTGTTTACTTTCTATGGCATATTTCTGGCCACAAAAACATCACCAAACTTCTAAATAAAGACCCCAAATGCTTCTAATGGTAAACACTGAAATAAATGGGAGGAGATATATGTACATTTAAGAAAGATTCATAGAAACAAATAAGATCATTATTTTCCAACCTACTCATTCCAGTTCAGGGTGGCAGGTGACCGGGGCCACCGGGACAGGCCTCCCTCCCATCAAAGGGCCCACTCACACCCACTCACACCCACACCCACTCAGCCTGGGATGGTGCAGACAGGCCAGTTCCCCTAACGTGCATGTCTTTGGGGCCTGGGAGGAAACCGAGTCCCTGGAGAAAACTCCACGCAATGACTAAGAATCGATTCGTTTTTCTCATCAACATGATAACAAGACGACTTGGAAAGAAATGACGTTATTCAAGGATCTGCCGTCTCAAGTGACTATATCAAGAAATGCAACTGGGCAGCTTAAACGCAGAAAGTGGTTCTATATACACTGACATGGCAAGAGCTTCGAAAGACACTTGACAAGGTGCCAGCAAGTCTTAGTTCATCTGTGCAGGAGGGTCACAATTACAGAGGGCCAAGATCACAAGAGCACGAAGACCTTGTGGAAAGATAAGCTGACCAGGCAAGAATGCTGGGATTGAGGCCAGGCGCATGAGCAAGGGCTCTGGTTTATGTGTGATGAGAAAGTACTGATGCCTGTGGAAATGCCTTGTGCTCCCCTCCCCTTACCCCAACAGCCACCTTTCATTGGGAACAGAGTAACCCCTCATGATGACACCAGCCAAGCATCTGTCACGGGCCATGCAGCCCCCATGGGACACACCATGTGTGTCCATCTTCTTGGGATATTTCTCTTAGCGCTTAGCTCTCATTTTTAAAAGCTACTACCAGAGACAATGAAGCATGCAGCAGACTGACAAATTTCAGAGGGCGGGCGAGGGGAGGGGAGGGAAGAGATTAACCAAAGAACTGACAGGCATATATGCATAAGCCGTGAACAGACAATAGTGTGAAGGCCTAGGGAGGGGGCGAGAGCCTGGTGGAGAGGTTAATGGGGCGGAAAATGGGGACATCTCTAATACTTTCAACAATAAAGATACATTTAAAAAACAAAAGCTGCTAGTAACCTGCAAAGTCAAATGGCTCCTGGTTTCATCTTTTTAACCCACTTTGCCAACTTTTCTGAAAGTCCTCCATTTAGTCATTCTGTTGTTCATGCTCCTATTTCTGCTCAAAGACCCTCCGTGCCCTTTCTGCTCCCTGACGCCTCCTCTGGGAGCCCCCGCACCGGCTCCTCTTCTCTGGGATTGACAAGTGTTCCTGTAGATTGTCCAAGCACCTGGAGCAGAGCTGCTCATAAACCAGGATTAAAAAGAGCAACATCGATGGTTTTTCATTTCCTCCAGTTTACCGGGCTTCCCCCTAGCGGAATGGCACCATCAATAATTCATAATGTTTCTCCAAATAAACTAGTAATGTAAACCACACTAATAAAACACTGTAAGTCTAGAAGTGCATTAATGACCACAGCGGGGTTACAAAATTAATGATCTCCCTGAATGCTTCATCCAAAAACATCCCACAGCACTTTACGGTTTTAAGGCAAGGGGCCTTTGCCTTCTTCACAACCAATTTGCTGGCTGCTCCCGGAGAGCACAAGCGGCCAGGAGAGGAAGTGTGTGCCTCAAACTGGAAAATTACAAATATGTGAACCAGCTCTTGAAATTCCCCTTTGCACTGGACCCGAGCCAGGACACCAAGCTTTATACTGCCGGCCAGGCATGAAAGATGGTTGGGGATTTTTCTAACCCGAGACCCACAGGACACTTTCATGGCGACTCCCAGAGGACCAGGCACCGAGTGAAAACCTTCCTTGCCACAGTTTGACTTTCATATCTTTTCATTTGTTTAAATGTGTCATGACCGTTGACCACATTTCCTATTTGATTGCATGCAGTGAAGAAATAGGCTAAAAGAGTTGAGCTCATCATTGCGTTGTTGTTTTTTTTAAGGATTTAAATTATAAAAGGGATCTACAGGTCTGAAGTCGAAGACGTACTATTCAAAGACAGCCCATAGCATGAAATACCGCCAGATCTGACAACTCGCCATACATGAGCTTATCCATATGAACGCTCTCTGTCAAGTCCAAAGAGCTTTGCAAACGTAAGGCATTATTTTCAAGGCTATTACGGAAGGTCTAACAAGGACTTTGACCTAAGCATACTATATAGCACTAATGGAGTGTTGGCAAGCATGCACAACATTTTTTAAATTATTACTCATTGTTACTAATACAAATAATTTGTGTAACAGCTGTTCGTGGGCCAAACACTCCTGTTTGATATGGACTCCCCAGGAAGAGCCTTCGATTTTCTCAGCCTGTTTCCTCTCCCCCTCCCCACCCTGCCCCCTTGGGCCTCAAAGCGAAACAGGATGACTAAGTGGGTCATGTGTCCATCACACCGTGTGTGTGCGAAGCGGCATGTGTAGACATCACACTCTTCTTCAAGGAACCTGCACCAAAAACATGGCAAGGAAGGAGCAAAGCGGAGTGTCAGAGGTCACTTCCAATCAGGATATCCCACCTGGAAGCCAGCCAGCTTCCGCTCCTTTGAATAAGGCAAGAAAGACGTGACCTTCCTTATAAATGAACATACAATACCATCGGGGTCACCCCTGGCGGCTTCGCCTTGACTATGACTCCGAGTGCTTTGGTAACCTGCAGATGCCTGAAAAGGCCCTGCGTTCTACAATAAAGGCTGAATATTCACAACGATGACATTAAACTGTCCAGTTATTCTCCTTTAAAAACTTCACTTTTACATATTCTTTGATGATTACACTCAGGTGGGCAATCTTGTACACTGCTGAGGAGGAACTATGTTGGTAAAACCTTTTTTAAAAGATGCTTGGTGTTCGTTCATTAGCAACAAATGCTAAATACTTAAATGCTATTTACCATGTTCTCACCCTATAACATAGAAATCCTACTTCCAGGAATTTATCCTAAGAAAGCTCTTACAGTGTCACAAAGAACTGGCTACAAGAATAACTTTTATAAAATAAGAAGGAAAAATTGGAAAACACCTTACAGACCCAATAATGGCCAGTTACATTAACTACAGAATATTCATACAATCTTAAAATTTGCAGTTATTAAAGGATGGGTATGCTTATTAAGAAAAAGAAAAGCAAAAATCTTTCAAATTTTATATGCTATGAAAATGTATATGTTGTGTGTATTGAATGTGTGTAGGAGAAAAGATACACACACACGCAAAAAAAGTCTGTACCCCAAAATGTTAACAATATATGTTGTCCCTGAATGCTGGGGTCATAGGTGATTTTCATTTTCTTCTTCTGGCTTATCTGCATTTTCTACAAGAAAATGTCTCATTTTTATAAGACATTTAAAAAATTATGTTAAAAGTTAGCAACCCAGAGAAGCAGAGAACAATTTTGGTCTGGTTTGGTTATTGATGCTATTAATTTTTTTCTTTGTTGGTGGCTATTGTTTATTTTTTGTTTGCTGGCTGATTTACAGGCCAGGCTATTAAGATACATGTAATGTCATAGACAAAAGGGATTTCTCCGAAACAGGTTTCCAGATTGTTCTATGTTGCATGTTTCCCTGCTGAGCTGATGAGGCAGTTCTCACCTGCATCTGGAGAGGGAAATGTCGGGTTGGAGAGTCAGAATAACACAGCTGAGATCTACAGCTTGGGCAAGGGTGCAGGGTGTGGAATGGGCCACTGTGAACACAATGGAAGCTCCAGGCCAACTGGGGGTCCACCCACATCTCTCGGGTTCCATCCCTGTACTTCCTTATACCATTAGGAGGGGATCCTCACTCCGCCTGCTCCCCTGGGGCCATGGGGGGAATTCTGTTCACCCCATACACCCTATCACACAGGCACAATTACATCCTCATTGCATTTTCCAAACACCACCCTGACCACAATCGGAGGGCCCCCAGCAACCACCATATTATGCTACTAGAGACCAATCTTTCTACTCAAAAAAGGTCATTCTCACAAAGACAAGAATGAACTATTCTAACCTGTCCTTTTCTTCCTTTACAACATTTTTCCCTTTTAGGTCATTTCCAAAATAGGAAGGTAAATATATGTTTCAAATCACCTGTGGCAGCATCTTAAATTATGTCATTTCTTAAAGAAGAAGGAGGAGGAGGAGGAAGAAAGGAAAGGAAAGGAGGGGGACAGAGAGGAGAGGAAAAGAAAGAAAAAGAATCTCAGGAATGATCTTCCTGGTCCCCTTTCTATAGAAGTTCTACCTGCAAAGGCCCCTCCTTGGTGGCGACAGACCACAGGAAGCAATGCGGGAAGTTTGGGGAAAGAGCTGTATGGACACACTTGGGCTTCAATACATTAACGCTGTCCATTTTGACTTATTCCTTCGGCGAGAACATGTTCCCACGTTGAAGACTGACCTAAAAATCTCCTTCATACAAACTTAGAAAGTGTCTCACTGCAGCTTTGGAAGTCAAGGCCCAATGTGAAAGGGGCGTGGCATTCTACAGGGTACCCAAAATTGATGGCAAGGAATAAAGGTGTCATTTTTTGCAGACGGCCTGAGGCTGGAGAGAGAGAGAACCCTAAAGATGCCACCAAAGAACTTCTAGAACTGGCCAATGAATTCAGTCAGGTAGCAGGAGACAAAACGAATACCCACAAATCGGTTGCCTGTTCTGCCTGATGTCCGTCCACGGTGGCCGAGTGCCCTGTGGGCGGCTCTTCACTGGTGACGCGGTTGGTTCCAATCCTCGGGGGGCCTCCCCGGTGTAATGAGAGCCTGCCATCTGGTAGGTGGCGGGTTTTCAGAAGCGAGGGAATGACCCTGGCAGGTGTTTCTCAGTGTTGAGAGCGCCGGCTGGGACACCGGGAGGTCTAGGCTTCCATTCCGGTCAAGGGCAGGCACCTGGGTGGTGGTTAGCTCCGGGCCCTCAGGAGGCACCAATCCACGTGTCTCTCACATCCATGTCTCTCTCTCTCCTCCCTCCCTCCCTCCCACTCTAAATATCGATAGAAAAATAACCTCTGGTGAAAGCAGCGGCAGCAGCGAGGGAACTTACGAGGCTTGCTTGGGCGCCACAAGCCGAGAAGACATCCGCACCTGCCCGCCAGCCTCGGAAACGTCTGTCTCGAGACCACAGGTCTCCACACGACCCTGCGCGCTCAAGGCTGCATGGCTCTTGCTTGGGGAGGGGGGTGGGCATGGGGGACAGGGAGGAGGCAGTGGGAGGCTGGGAGGGACGGGAGGGGGGTTACGGTGGCCCAGGGTACAGCGGCCTGAAGCTAGGACCCCCAGGACGGCGAGGGGGCGGAGCCTCCAGTTGCCCGGATTTAGCGCGAGAGCACCCTGAGCCCTGAGCGCTCAGGCCTCGCGAGACCTCCTCCAGCAGGTGCACGTGTGATCCCGTGAAGTCCCGCTCTCAGGACGGCTTTTGGTCCTTTGGGAAACACCCAAGTTTTTGTCACATCTTTTTTTTTTTTTTTTAAACATCGTTACTAAAGGAAATACCTCGTATCGTGTCCGTACTTTTCTCAAAAAATTACAATGTTTATAGGTTAGGGGCCTTTTTGTTTGTAGCTTTGTGCTGTGCGTCTCTCTGACGGGAAGCAACTTCCGGTCCACAATAAAGCATCTGAGGGTTATCGAGCTGCTTTAACCTGAGGATATTTGGTGTGTGTGTGTGTGCGCGCACTTGTATTTTTTTAATTTAAAATGCACCCTCCGTGGGGTTCTCCGATGCATACGGTGAGGGACCTGCTTCTGTAAGCGAGGAGGGTGGCATCGCCAGTGAGAAACTCGGAAGAGGGGTCTTGCCTCCTCTCACGAGAAGAGAGAGGGACCAGGTGGAGCAAATTCTACGAATGTCCCTGTTATTTCTTACAAAGACCGAAAGCCCCCAGGAACACACTCTGATCCCAGGCATCTCTGTATCTTTCCACCGTAGGTGAGTCACCTCATTTCAACCTGTTGCCCATGGAGACGGGGGGGGGGGGGGGGTCACCGGAGAACGTGGGAGATGCACAAACGCACGTGGTCACAAGTGTAAGGGCCGTTGCCTTCGACTGACTTCCTAGATGAGGCTGCTCTGGGTTTCAGACATCTGAATAGCAATTCCTTCCTCCATGATTGCAAGAAAGCCCTCCCCACACTCTCTATAGGGGGCTAATCGGTGCCTGGAAAACGTTCTGTGAGTGTCCTGTGCTGGCCTGGACTGTCAAGTGACGTCAGGTGGCTGTGGGAGTTACCAAGTGCAGGGGGAAAGATGGTGGTAGTCTCCCTACCCAAGTGTGAAAGTACAGAGCCGGGGGTTCGAGTTCCAGCTCCTCTATCTCATGTATGATTGAGCCTGAACGTTCTCATCTATAAAAACGAAGGAAAATAAAACCTAGCTCTCATACTGGTGTGAGAATTAAATGAGATCATATGTATTCTTGTTAGTTACCAAGAAATAATTGCTGAGCACTCCCACATGCCACGCATCTATTATAATAATTTAATAACTGCAAACTTAATTGAATTCTTACCATATGCCGGGAACGGAGCTAAGGGGATGGCATGCTTTTTTTTTTTTTTTTAAACGGGATCTTTGAAACAAGTTCATGCATTATTCTCATTTTATAAGCAAATAAACTCAGACACCTAGAGGTTAAGAAATCTGCCCAGGGTTAACAATACTCAGGAATTCTGACAGCAGAGTCCAGGCTTTCCTGGTAGGTACCCTGAACTCGACTGCATGTTGTATGGCTCCCTGCTGTAAGGTGCCTGATGACTAGTGATTCATAAGAGGGCCTGTTGCCCTATTTTTAAAAACGAAGTCTTATTGACTCTTTCCCCTCTTGTTATTCTTCCCTTACGTCCAGGGAAATCTTAAGTGGAAAAGAGGGGAAAGGGATTCCCTCCCTGCTCCACTGGGAAGTCAGTGAACTGCCAGGGGTTAGCCCTCTGTGCGCCCTTCCTAAGAAATACTTAGAAGGCTGGTGTCTCATCTATGCAGCGAGCCTAGGAAGTAGAGTGTCACTCGCCTTACTAGAAATGCCTATGCCTGAGATGGCTCAAATCCCAGGTACTTCAATTTGCCTTCCCAGTAGCACTGGAGCCCCAGAGTCAATGCCTTGCTTCACCAATTAAGGAAATCCAGTGTATTTTGCTGCCCCCTCGTGGCCATCTTAAATTTCTAGCTTTTGAGTGATACATGACCTGGATTAAAATGTTCCAAATAAAACTCCTCCCTTCAGAGGACTAAGCATGTATTCTTTGTACCATTATGTTCTATGTAAAAAAAAAAAAAAAATGTATATACACTATAACACTGAGTTTGAATTGAGCTATGACTAATATAGTGATGATCAAATTCTCAACTACATTTAAAGGGTACGTTTAGATTGAGACTTGCATAAAGTAATTTCTTTTTGTCCAGAATTTAGTATTGGAGCGTGATCATTCACCATATTATGGACATAAATAGAATCTCATATTTAAAGAGACAGGAGGAGAAATGCAGATTTATCATGCACATCATGCAATGTTACCTGCTTTTTTATAAAAATGTTAAACAATTTCAATATTTTAAATTGACAGACAGAAGGTGACACCAGAAAGAAACGATGAGTGATTTTAATATAGTTTGCCCATCAGTGCTGTGAGACTCTAGAGAGCTCAAGCATTGCTGAGCCTGGCCGGCATGGCTCAATAGTTGAGCATCAACCTATGAGCCAGGAGGTCACAGCTCAATTCTCGGTCAGGGCACATGCCCAGACTGTGGGGTCCATCCCCAGTCTAGGGACGTGCAGGAGGCAGCCAATCAATGATTCACGCTCTCTCTTTCTCCTTTCTTCTCTGAAATCAATAAAAATATAATTTTTTAAATCATTGCTGAAAGATTGCTAGAGAAAAAAAAATGGAACCATAAAATACTACTAAGTATGTGAACTGATCAAAATAGTCCTAGAAATTGTAAGAGAAATTTTGTCTTGACTAATTTAAAATAAAGTTAGTTCATTTAAACATTTACCAACCTCTTCACAACTTTTTAATGCTTATTCATATTCACACCATGGCCAAAACATACCCTAACATTAATAGGCTTTTTTTTTTTTCCCCAGAAACACCAAATACAATAAAAGCAAATACTTTAAGAACTAACATTGTGACATCAAGCGCCCACTTAATGTTGGCAATTAGGTCCTGCAACTTTCATGGAAACAATGTGTAATGAAACCAATGTTACCACAGGCTAATTGTATAAGCAGAAGTTAAGTTGTGATAGCATCTCATCGACATGGTAATGACAGTAGGTTATCCAAGGACCTGCTGTCCTGTGAAATCAAACGCTGAAAAAAAAAATTTATTTTGCTGTTTGCTTGATCTCTCTCTTGTCAGAGTTCGCTCTCTTCCAATTCCAATTATATTAAAGTTTTGGGATAGATTGCCTTTGGACCTGCAAGAATATGATAAGGTGCATTTAATATAAACCATCTATATTGTGCACACGGAGACCTTGTTTTCCTCTGTGGAAAAGTCGATGTGTATATTTGGGTGTTAATTTGTTAACATCATTTAGTTACGTGGTCTGGATATGAGACTGGTCAGATTACTAAAATTTATGATAAATATTGTACTCTCTATGAAAATAGCATTTCTTTTGATAGGAATAAAGGAGCAAATTGTGTCTCGTTTTTTTTTGGTTGCAAAGTTTCCTGCTGTGGCTCCTCTCAAGAACGTGCACACATTCATACACGTGCAATTTTGCATTTAATTTTGTGAAGCTTACAGCCCCTTTGAAACTACCCATGGGTCCCATGACAGCTTGGTCTGACCATATCCAGAGCTGTCCGTTCAGCACCAACGAGACCCCTCACACTGAGGGGAAAAACACAAGCCCACCCAGACTGAAGAAGACCAGGTTTCAGTTGCTGTTGAGCAGTGAGAGCCATGTACCTACAAAGCTGGGAAATGCTATTTGTCAGTACATTTAAATTTCATTAGGTCTTATTTCCCTACTCACGGGTCCTTGAAAGTACCGAGTATAGATTTTACTACATAGAGATTGTTGGCAATGCTGCTGGCATAGCAAAACAAACCCGTTTTTCTAAAGAACGCACTACGCATTCAAAAAATGATTGACATCGGGACCTTTCCAAAGCTAACTTTACAACGTGAAATGGATGCAATTATCTGAAAGCAAGCAAGCAAGCAAACAAACAGAAAACCATTGACGTACTATTCCATTTCCTACAAGCTTGGTGATTTCTTGCCTCAAAAGGCCTAATTCTTGGGAGGAAATAAAAGGAAGCTTTTTAAATGTGCTGAATTGTTGTCAAAGGTAAGGACTCTCACTGCCTGACACAAAACCGAGCGTTGACCTTCATAATAAACTGGGGAGAATTGAGACCCTGTTTCTGTGCTGTTCGTTGTTTGCAAGTCAGGCTCGTTTCTAAACCACCTTGAAGCCATAGCATAAAATAGCATTTTTATGGAATGTTGCTGCGATCCAAAGGCTAATGCAGAACTTCCCTGTGTTCACCCCTGTGCAGAAAATGGAAATTCATGTTACAGGCCCATGTGTATGATGCATCTCCAAATATTTCCATCTGCTCTGAAGTTTCCATTAGACAATGCCAAAAAGTCTCTTACAGATGAGCAGAAGGGGAAACGGAGACTTTCAATGGAGTGTTTCCCAGCCTCTCCCTGCCTGCCACCTGACGCACACCTAGTAAACATGTGGTATCATTTAGCTCTGAATGAGCTCTCTGTTCACGTGCAAAAGATATTAACTTTGCATTTTCCATAACTTCCTCTGACCGCAAGAGACATTCATTCACTGGATGTCAGACTGCATATGACATGGACGAGTTCCCCCAGGTTCACCTGGGCAGGCTTGTGTAAGGGGGAGGCTGAGCTCTGCCCGCACCCTCTCCTGTCTGGCATCTTCCAATCCGATGTTAGAAAACGTGACCATTTCATGGCAGTCGTTCTGAGAGTTTAAAGGAGCTGAAGGGGTAGATGTTTCGTCATGGAGCATGACTGCATTTCTGAATGGTGGTAGGACTTGTCTTTAACGTGGTTCTTAGATGAACGCCTTCCTTTCTCTCCTTTGAATCCCGGAATGAGCCTAGTTCACCTGCTCTACAGCCGCTGGTTCTGACGAGTGGGCCTGGTCTTTAACAGTCCCTCTGCACGGCCTGCACAGGGTTGCCTACTGACAAACCCTAAGTTCCAAAGGGTACAGCCCCTTTCAAGGTCATGGCCTCCATCTTAGACATTTCCTAGGCACTTCCTGAAAGTGAAGAACAAACGATCCAAGGTCTATCCACCTGAGCACCTTGACCTACACTTTGCATGGGGTCACCCATCACCTCCAGCTGAGAAATACACATGTTTTCATTGTTGATGCTGCAAGCCCAAGACCATGGGTCTGGTCTTATTCTCCTACTATTTCTTAGCTGGATCCACCAATCCCTTTTACCTCCAGCCCGCCAATTATAAGAGCAGGGTAAGCGTGTGGGTAGCTTCTGTTGTGCCTGGTCCTTTTGTATCCCTTCACGCTGGGAAATGGGGTTGGAGCCCTCCTCCCAGACCTGGTGATCCTGCCATCAAGACTGCCGAGCCACTGTCTCTCTGACCCTCAGCCCCTCGTCTCCTTCACTGCAATCCTTCTACGCAATCAAGCACACAGGGACACGTTCAGTTCACCTGGGCTGACTCCTGTTCTCCTCTGTCTCTCTTAGATCAACCTGTCACAGTCCTAATTAACTAGTTATTAATGTTGACAATAGGAAGAGAGCAAAGAGGAGGCCAGCCATGATAAGCATGGTCATCTGGGCAAATCCACCAGGAAGCTACAGTCTCGTGCTCTGGAACCACCCATCCATTTCCTACAGATCACTGGGGGAAGGGATCGAACAGAGGGGGAAAGTGGGCACATGCGCAGGATAGGTGCTTTCCTGTCAGTCTAGCCCGGGGAACAATGGCTTAGCTAAGGAACGGACCCCATCAGAAGTGTGCGAAATCTCAGAGAAGTGAAAATCCCAGACAAAAAAGTGTCCCTCCCCTTCTTCCTCTCTTGCTCCATGACCTGCCCTCACCCAGGTGCTCACCTGTTCTCTCTCCATAGCCCCCAAAGGTAATTAGCAACAATGTTCAAGGTTGGACAACTGAAACTTAAACATTGGATGAGACGGATGGACCACTGCTTCTCAAAACATAATGTGCTCTGAGTCGCCTGGGGATAGCGTTGCACTGTGGGTGCTTGTCTGCGTTGCTAACAAGCTCCGGACTGATAGTAAGGATGCTATTGTTCTGAAGGGCAAGGGTGCAGACGGCGAATTCCAGGGTAGTGCCAAGCATCTCCAAACTGGAATGGCTGCCCCACGTAGAAAAACGGTTCCCAGGGCTAATGCCCATGGCGGGGAGTGATGATTAGTTTTGTTTGCAGAGTTCATTTCCAGCTTCACTAAGGCTTACCTGCTCTGAAATGGGCCAAGTGCCTGCCAGAGCATCTGGAACTTCTGGTCTTGCCTCCAATTGGCATCACATAATCATCACACCCATTGCAAGAAGTTCAGAGGACTAAAAGTGACCTTTTGCTTCTCAGAGGCAGATTCTGCTTCCCTGTTCCTATGCTCTGTGCTTTTCCTTCGTGTGCTTGCTCCTGACAATGTCTTCCTCTGTGGCCATTCCTGAAAGACATTTCTTATTTATGCAAGAAATATATGTTTACGATCATCAGGACACCATTGTGTGGGCAGGTCTCAGCACTGTGAATTCCTAATTTCGGTTTATTGCCAGACAAACCTTATCTCTTAAGTTAAGGATGGCCTGGAGAGTGGCGGGCACCACAACAATGAAAGGAGAGAACTGAGGTCAACTGTTGAAACCTTTGTTGATGTTCAGGCCTGGGGGAAATGTTGATGGTCAGCTCTTTAAAACTTCTCTGAGACAGTAAGGCTTATGCATTAAAATGTAGGCATAAGGCTACTTATCAGAGCAATCAAAAACAAATAATCAAAATTTCCACTGATGGGAGCAGTTCAATATACATAAATGCATGCATTGGAATATTAGGCAGCCATTAAAAATGATGACCTGCCCTAGCTGTTTTGGCTCAGTGGATAGAGCGTTGGCCTGCGGACTGAAGGGTCTCAGGTTCGATTCCAGTCAGGGGCATGTACCTTGGTTGCGTGCTCATCCCCAGTGGAAGGTGTGCAGGAGGCAGCTGATCGATGTTTCTCTCTCATTGATGTTTCTAACTCTACCCCTCTCCCTTCCTCTCTGTAAAAAAAATCAATAAAATATACTTAAAAAAATTATATCACCTACATTAATTGATGTAAGAAACCCATGATATAATCTGGAAAGCAAGGCAGGTAACGACATAATCCCAATAAGGTTGTGGGGTGTGTGTGTGGGGGGGCAGGGGGTGTAAAAAGTATAGAACAATATATTTTAAAGAACACATAAAAAACGAACTCAGGATTGTGGATAATGTCTATTTCCCTGTATGTATTCTGTGTTTTCTCAAAATGTAGTATTTAAATAATAATAACAACAATAATAAGCTATGTCCACTTAAGGAGGAAAGGCCTACTAGACAAGCACTTACGAGCCATGGCCATACGGGGTTGTGGAGAAGTAATAACAGGAATTCTTTGAGTCATTAGAACCAATGCTCAATTCTCTCCTGTGTCATTTTCATCCCATCTCTGGCTTAAGACTTTCAGCAGAGATGGACAAGGCACCCGCTACATCATTTTGACCAAAGCGCTTTCCTTGACAACACTGTGCATGAGAAATAAATGGAAACGAATTTCATCATTCATCTTAATGCATTTCGTCTACTGTCTCTTGTCCACTGATTTAGGGAAGAAGGAACGAGATCGATTTTTAAAATGACAAGTGTTTTTAACCACACAGCACTGACCAGGCATGCTAGCTAGTCCTCAAAGATGCCCCCTCCCCACCGTGAAACACACGCCACAGCATTCACAGTGGAAATTACACTGTGTCATTTCCTTGCAACTTCTGCCTGAGACTTTTGGGTCCCTAATTCTGGGAAAATCCAACAGCCATGGAGGAATTCTGACTACTCTGAGCCGGTCAGGCTGTGAGGAGCCTAAGCTGACCACAGAAAGAGGCCACATGAAGAGAGAAATGCCTTATTAGTCCCCAGACTCACCCCAGTCCAGCCACCGCAGCCCAGACCCCAGACATGGGAGTGAAGAAGCTCTTGGCGAGTTTTGTTCCGATGAGCTGACCACATGGCATGACCGACGACAAGCACGGATTCCCCAGCCCAGCCCAGTCAACTCCCAGCACTGGGAGAAACAGGCATAAACTTGATGTTTTGAGCTATTAGGATTGGGGGGTTGCTATGCTATGGGAGATGACCAAGAAACCACCACAGAAAGCTTTTATTAGTCCAATGGTCTCTCTTTAGTTTCCTACAATAATCTTGAGTAAGCGGGGAATCATTTGGAGGGTGTACAAAGAAAGAAGGCATTATACCCATCAAAAGAAAACATTTAAAATATTTGATGTGTTAAATACGAAAGTAAGGAATGGCTTTGGATTCCCTTCCCGTGGAAAATTAGAAATGCCTGTGGAGAAGTGGGTAAAATAACCTTCACATATGATGTCTGAGAATCTTGTTTACATACTTCACCCCCTTACAGAAACAGAACAAATTGCCTAATGGCAAGAGAGGCCTCGCACTTAAGAAAAATGAAGGGTTGCTGCATCTTACTACAGTGCAGGAGAGGACTTCAAAATCAATATAACAGAGACCATTGTCATTGGAAAGTCACTTGAGTGATGTATGCAGAAGCAAGGGGTGCCTTCCAGGTTGTATTCCAACCCCTGAAATGACATCTATCTGGAGTGAAATACTAGGGGCTTTTATAGGGTTCAATTTCTGATTCAGCAACATCAACTGGTTTAAGCAATAAGCAAGAGAGAGTTGAATGTGTGCCTCTGGGTATAACTGGTGATCCACTGAAACCATAAGCAATAAGTCTAGCAATTCTTCTGATCAATGTACACACAAGTCAAATAGGTCTAGTCGCTCCATTTATAGGAGAAATCAAAGAACTTGGAAGACCCAACCATATTTTCTTGTACTAAGAGTTTCTTTCTTTCCCAGAACATCTGCTTCATTCCACTGCCTGATTATATAAAGCAAATTTCCTAATATTGTGCATATTATGCATAAGATCAAGAAAAACAGTGAATGACTAGTTGGCTTAACAAAAAACACAAAAAAACATTGAATGACCAGTTGTCCTAATAGTTCAGTCTCAGGAACACATGAAGGCCAAAAGGTCTTGGTTTTAATCTTTTTGTTAAATCATCTGAACTGTCCCCACCACAAGCCATCTGATTTTGATAAAGAAATATTGGCCTTTACTTCTAAACTGGGAATAGTGACCATAAGAATATTACTCTATAGTTCACTGCAGATGAAATGGCTTTCTCAAGTGTCTTCAAAACTGCAGTACCATATGTTTATTTCTAGTCTGCAGAGGCAAGATTTTATAAAGGCAAGAAATGGGGGAAAAATAGATACAGAGGCAAAGAAGCATTGAACAGACTGTCAAACTACAGCCGGAAGGCAGGGGAGGTTGGGGGGACGCAGGAGGGGAGGGGCTGTAAGAGATCAACTGAAGGACTTGTACGCATGCATATAAGCAAAACTAATGGATACAAGACACTGGGGGGGGCAGGTGAAGGCATGTACTGGGGAGTAGGGGAGGCTGGGGGGAGGTCAATGGGGGGAAAAAAAAAGGAGACATATGTACTACTATTTGTAATACTTCAAACAATAAAAAAATAAGTTAAAAAAAAAGACCGATCAGCATCCAGAAAAGAAAAACAAAAGACTGCAGTACCGTTGTTTTGATCCATTATGTTTTGGAAGGGCGGAAATAGAGATGGGAAAGAAAAAGAACAGTTCAAGCCAAGCTTTGACCTGTAGGACTTTTATACCTAAGAGCAGTATTTCTGGAACAAAAGATTCCCATGAACAACTCAAGCAATATACAGACTCATTGCACTTTTTTAAAGATGTCTTTTATTGGTTGTACATTTTCCCATGAGATCAACACACCATTTCTTTCAAGGACACCTTTCTCCCGAACACCTATGTTACTTATCCTGCTGTGAGGGGCATAGCCAGCCTTCCGACAGAGAGAGGTGGTTGGGTGTCTTTTGCCATTGTCACTGTCTTCTCAATCTTCAAATTGTGGTTTGAGTTAGTTCATAGGTTGACACAACACTGAACACGACACACGCAGCATGAAGCTGTACAGACACATGTACACACAACCGGAGGCCAGTTACCGTATCTGGAGCTTGTCCCTTCCTCCTGGGCATGAAATGGAAGAATATCCTGAGATGGGAAATCAAAGTGTAAACTCCTCGTGAACAGAGGAGTTCAGTTTGACTTTACCTCTCAGTTTAATTTTCTGTCTGAGGGGGTAAGAGGGAGTCAGAGTGATCACCACAGGAACTGTGTAACGACCACTTAGTTCCACACTCCAGTCATTTCCTTGGTCAAACATACAGATTCAAAGAACTATTTTGTGGCACATCGGAACCCTTCTCTTCCTTTACTATGCTCTTAGATCAGGAAAGAGGAGGGAGATTATAAAGTTATGATTTTTATGAGGTACTCTGATTGGAAATTTTACTCTAGAATGACCTATAAAAGGCAAAATGATCCCCACCTTTGGCAATGATTACCATTCCTTATTTATTTACTGTCAATGCCTTGCTTTTGAACAGATGAGTTTTTCATGAATAAGAACCCAGGACAGGTGGCCCCTCGAAATGTTAAAAACAAACATGATTTATTTAAAGCCACATTATCCCTCAATTCAATACATTTCAGGTAACCCCATGAAAACTTAACCTACATCACTACAAATACTTGTGTCTACCCTAAGTCTCGTGCATCAGTAATTTCGTTGGTTTGGGGATTTTGAGATAACATCAACAATGATAATAAGCAGTAGTTCAAAAGGAAAAGAATGACAAAAATGCACACAACCTGGACAATGGGAAAGCTAGGGTAAAAGGAAAATGCATGGGAGCCACCAGAGCCAATAAAGCAAAGACAACAAAGGCATGCTCGCCCACAAAAATATATATATATTTTTAAATATAACCCTGCAGCTTGACTAAAGTTATCAAGTTATAGTCATAATTTTCCTTTTCCCATACAATGACCAGGAACATTTTCACCTTAAGAAAGTCCCCACACACATTTCCACATGGGAAACAAAGTAGATACCCCTGATTCCTTCTTTGTTTTGACAGCTCATGAGCAAAAGTTCCTGGGGTTACAACAGAAATTTAAAGTTCACCCCAAAGATGTGGCAACATCCCACCCACATCCTTCAGAGATCTTTATTTGATGAACTCCGAATGAATTCCATCCTCCACAGTTCAGCCTGCCTCATTCATAAAAGAAAGACATCACAATCCATGAACAAGAGATGGTTTCCACCAGGGACAGCTAGCAGCATGCTATACGTGGCAGGAGAGACGAAGGATGCCAGTTGATGACGGAATCCACAACATGGTAGCCATTCTTCTATTTGAAACTCTCCTGAGACACAGTGTCGGAGCTGAGTTTCAAAGGGCATGGGTGCACAGCCCTCCAGTCTCCTTCCAGAATATTTCAGGTACCAGGGAAAGATAGCAGAGCCTCCTAACTAGCATATGGAATTACCTCATTCTAGCATCAGGGGATTTAAACACCAGGCATATTTTCCCTTACCCAACAGCTGTCTTTACAATGAACATGACGTCAAAACAGATTTGGAGTGCAACAGAAGAAAACAATCGGTCATGTATACAAATACAAGAAAGGTCCATCATAAAATCCACACCAGGTAAGGGAAAAAGTGGGTTTTTTCCCCTTACAAAGATCAGATTAATGAGTGGAAGCAACATTCTCAGAGATAAAAATTGAAACATAAAGCAAGGGAAACCCACCTATTTTCCTAAAATTCTTGTAAAGTTCAATTTCATATAGAAATTAGATCTAGCATCTCATCGAGATTTTCACAAAATATATAGAAAAATGTCCCTGTATTTAAATTAAAATTTTGAACTACATCCCTAATACCCCTTTCAGCTTTCAAATGACCCAATGGGATGACTGGGGAATGTGTTCCAATTTGGAAGTTAATTACATAAAGAAAACATCTCTCTTCTAAAAACACCTGTTACTCTTGTAAAACATCATTTCATCATTTCAGTTCATATAGAAAACTGCTATATGAGTTTCAAAAAATAAATTGAAGACAAACACAGGAGTAATATGACAGGTAAATTGTCTGAAATTTTTTAATCAAATATCCTTGGGTGGCTTTTACACAGAGATTGGCTGAGAACTCTACAAATTTTTGCCAAATGTCTATTTCTCCATGGATTTTACAAAGACTGGAAGAGACAGAGAGAAACATCGATATGAGAGAAACACATCCATTGGTTGCCTCCTGCACATGCCTTCTCCAAGGCCCAGGCCCAGGCCAGGGTGGAGCCTGCAACTGAGGTACGTGCCCTTGACTGCAATCGAACGTGGGACCCTTTGGTCCACAGGCCAACACTCTATCTAGTGAGCCAATCTGGCTAGGACGCCAAATGTCTTTTTGACATATACAGTGTTCTGAGATGGCTGCTGTCAACTCTAGCTATTAAATTTGGTTTAGTGGCAAACATACCATGATCAGAATTCACCATAGACTTTTTGTGTGTGTGTAGAAGGCACCCTACACAATTCTATTGACGTCTAAGCATTCCCTCATGTTCAGTTCATGACAGAAAAACACCACCATGGTTTTCAGCATCCAAAGGCTGTACTGGATTCCCATTACCTGTAACCTTTGTAAAACCCAGCAACAGTTATCTCTTAGCTTGAGTCTCAGATCGTCCCCTTCCGTGTGCCAAGATTGTCCAAAGAGCTTTTACATTTTCCTACACATCAATGAACAAAAATGACAGCTCCTGCTCTGCAAACACAGACATTTGGAAATTCCACTGTCCATGGAGAGCCCAGCAGTCATGCACCCTTGTCCCTGAAATCAGGTTGTTCTCAATCACTTTAGAAAAAGAACCAATTTAAGCATCAATATGCATGGCCATCACATATTGATCTTGGCATTTTCTTTCAAATGATGCAGGCTTAAAACTTAAAATAAATGACCCTCTCTTCTTGCCCTTCCTCCTGCCTCCAAACTCTCTTAGCAAAACCCAAGCACTCACGGGCATTGTTAGCTACATTTCCCAGATCAGATTCTTGGGCTCTTTAGGGTCTTCAAGTTATCACTTCATCCAAAGTTCCCAAGCCTTGAATAGCCACAGAGACTTCCAGTTAAAGGGAAAAATATTGGTAGCCGAATGAATAATCTGAGTGGAGGTTGAGGGGGAGCTCAGATGGACAGAGGTGACCTTCATCACACTCTCTTCCCCTTCCCTTCACGATAAGACACCCTTCCCCTCAGGGCACCACTGATAGATCCTGGAAACCAGTTCTGTGCTCTTGAGTCTTAACTCCCCAAGTACTGAACACGCACTAGGACACAGAAGTTTGAGATCAAAAGAAAATAAAAGGAAACAATGACTTTTCCACACAATTCACTGCTTTGAAAATCCAAACTAGCTTTGAGTGCTGCTTTAAAATTTGGCCTTCTACCTCTTCTAGAGAAGACTGGTAGTGTGTTTCTATGCACATTCACAGCTCTCTGCACTGTGGGAAAAGCATGCTTATCAGATCGCCTTGGGTGTCACCATTCTTCTTAAAGCCACCAGAACTAAAGAGTGAGTGGCCCCATTTTTTCTTTAGCCAGAAAGTAGCTGATGGATGGGTTGTATACTCTCCAAGTGTGGCCTCACCCCTCTAATCGGTTACCTTTTCTCTGAGTGCCATATTTTAAAATGGTGACTCAGTAGAATCAACAACATCAGGGAAGTGAGAATATTTTCTGATATCCAAATCAATGCCACTCTCTGAATCTTCTTAACGTTCATTATTTTTAGAGGAAATCATAAAGGTTTGGCTTCCTGATGGGTTCTTCCCAAAGGAGAAAATCTCTACAGTAACACGGAAACTAAGGTAACGGATAGAGACCTGCCTTCCAACTTCTTTTATCGGCTTGCTCGTTCATGGGTTTCCTAGCCTAGCACTGTTCTCTACATTTATCTTTTCTTCCAGCCCCAAACCATGATTTCACTTCACAGTTCAGCTTCAAACCCCAAAGTCCAATGTCATTCCCAAAGGCAGTGGCCTCACTTGTTTGTTGAAATAGCTTGCAGACTCCAATACAAACACTTGTAGTGCCCAAAATGATGTTAACCACTCATTTCTGGCCACAATAGAATATGACTTAAGAGGAAAATTACCCAACCCAGCTGCTCTTCCTTCAAAGGTCCAAAGCAAGTTTTATTATAAGGTCTAATATTTTGATTGCGGATTTGGCTAAAAGTTCCCTTAGATACTTTTTACAACTTTCAAGATTTGGGGACAGCAGAATCCATGTGGGCAGTCCATTCAGAAGTGTTGGTTCTGAGTTTTGATATATGAACATAGTCAGTTCCTTTCCCCATGTGTTAAGTCAGCCCAGGTCATCAATGAACATAGTCAGTTCCTTTCCCCATGTGTTAAGTCAGCCCAGGTCATATGTGATGGGCAGAGGAATAATAAGTACATGCAATCCAGGAAAACAGAGGAGATGATGATGGCCTGGCAGAAGCCACAGACACGAGGGGCTCCTCAGGAAGTCCTGTTTCCTACAGCAGGACACAAGGAAGTGCCTGAACTTTCCCCTGCTTTCCCTGAACTCAGTCTCTAAGTCATAAGAGCATCAGCCTCATTTCTTGAAAAAAAGCCCTGAATCCCAGAAATGCAAAAGTATAACCTGGGGAAAACCCAGGCATGCCAGGATTAACTGCCTACTGTCCATATCTGTCCACACTGACAGCTATAATAAAGGAATACAATGCAAATCTCCCAAAATCTAACTGCCACTGCCCAAGAATAGTTTCGATGTCCTAGTTCAAGTGACAAGACAAGTAACATCGATCTGACAGCCCCAAGGAAGCAGCCTGGATGTCTTTAAAATACATTAACATATGCTTGTGTTACAAGAAGATACTGGTTTCTTTTCAAAAACACATCCCTACCTCAAAGTCCCTGGCCTTGCTTTGTGTCTCTACGTAGGCCCTTGTTCACTGCAGATAGAAAAGAGGCTTTTAGAGAAATTTTGCTTGGAAAAGGAGTTTGGGTTGGGAACTGCAAAAACTAAACCCCAATTTAAATCTTGATTCCAAATGACTCCCTCAGAAAACCTGCAAAGGCCAATGATATTTGCAGAGCTGTACACCGTGACTCTCTAAACCCCAGAAAACCGACCCATCCTCTCTGTAGACACCAGAAGCAGGCAGGGAGTGATGTACCTGGTGGCAAGGTGCTTCCTCAGAGAAGAATTTCATTTTGAAGGTTCTGGAATTCAGTTGTTTCCCCAGGAAAAGAGAGAACATTCTTTTAGGTAAACTGCTGGATTTAGGTACATCTGCCTTCTGAAGGAGTTCCCAAGCGTCATCCTAAGTGTGATGTATGTTTGCCTGATGATGCGGCAGGGGAAAACAAATGTTTCTGAAGAATAAGGAGCTTGAAAGTTCTGCATAAGAAGTGTGGTACTGGTCTGGAAGGAAACAGAGACAGTGTGGATGACTGGCAGACGAAGTTATCTGTACAGAATTCTGTACAGACAGGAAGGTGCCCCGACAGAATTGTACACACAGAAGGCGGAGCCAATTAGACAGTTGTCCCACAGGGAAGACAGAGCTTTCACTAGAGGCTGTAGGGCTCAGAAATTCAGCCAGGCCTGGCAACCCAACATAATCACATCGGGAAAAGGGCATTTTGCTTTAGACTCCTTAAAAAAGAAAGTTACTGATTATTTAAAAGAGGATTGAGGCAAAACAGCCCCATCATGTCAAGTCCAGCGACGGTACTTGAGGGGTAGGCTGAGGTCCCCTGTCACAGTGAGAGCTTGGAGCTCCAAGTCCACTGACAAGTACTTTGACCGCAAACCATTTTTTCTTACTTCCTTAAAAGAGGCCCAAATAGATGAGGTGGATGACTTGGCAGATTTAAAGAATTTTATCTGCCTTCTGCTTCTGAGGTAAGTATGGCCTCTCAATGTCTCAAATCCTAATACCGCTCAGGAAAAAGGAAAGCCAAAGGATTAGCATCCAGCTTCATGATTCTCCTTGCACATAAATCACACCCGAAGCAAAAAGTGAAACTAAGAGACAAGAGTGCAGTTAATGTCTACGAGAAGTGTGCTTTCGATTTCCAAGTTGAAGTAGGTTATGTTGGTTATTGCAAAAGAAGAAGGAGGAGAAGGAGGAGGAGGAGAAAAACAACACAGTAGGACTCCACTCAGTCTGAAGAAAATTGTTCCATTGGCTTCCACATCAAGGAATACTTACCTGAGGAAATCAAGGGAAAATTTTCATGGGACTGAACAGTCCATCTTTCTGAATTCATCTTCCTACATCTACATCTGTCTTCCTAATCTGCCTCAACAGCAACTGAGCTAAATACTCACTAAATGGAAGAACTCTATACACAGAGTTAATCAATTAGAGTTTTGCATTTGATAGCCTAGAACAGGTGTTAGCACACCATGACCTGGGGGCCAAACATAGCCCATAGTCTGATTCTCTAAACAAAATTTTATTGGAACACAGCCCTGAGGTCATTCACGGACATATTATTGTGGATGCTCTCACACCTACCAGTTGCAACAGAGACTGTATGAAATACAAAGCTGAAAATATTTACTGTCTGCCCTTTTCAGAAAACATTTGCTAAGTCCTGGTCTAGAATATCAAGTCCATGTTCTGCAGAGCAGAGGTTATTGACCTTATGGGGTCTTTACACTGTACCCCTCTCCATCCCCTCAAAAAAATGTTTATGAAACTACATGTTCCATGTACAACATGCATTTTCCTGGAGATAAGGTACTAGCAATTACCAGATTCCCAGAGGAATCCAGAGTACCCCAATTTAAAAGTGCCTATAGCTACCAGCACATTTAACAGTTCTAAAACACACACACACACACACACACACACACACACACACACACACACACACTTCTAGATGAAAGGAATGCAGATCTTCCAGAATAAAGTATCTTTTTTTTTTTCTATCAGGTTTCCTCTTTCTAGATTAACTCTGACATTTTTCCATCTGAGTCTGTAAATGTTCAGGGGTCCAAATGAAAACTGTGCGTTCTACTTGCTAATTCAATAAAAAATGGAAGACTCCTTGAAGCCAGCAAATCTCCCTTTAATTACATAGCTAGACACTAAGAGGGCAAAATCCCCAGCACAACAGAGGTTTAATTCATGTTACTAGAACTGACCACCAGCTCCAATGAATTTTATGAATATATGAACTCTACCTTTGAGGTCAGAGGGAGCTATATCACCCGCAAAGCGTTTGGGTAGGAGAGAGAAACAGGCATCCACTGCACTGTCATGCAAGAGAGAACGTGTTTTGTTAGACACGTCTGGAAAAAGCAGAGTTGTTTCTGAGCAGAGCTGAAGAAGCCCCTTGGTCACCAAAAGCATTTTTGGTGTTCAACTATGAAAAGGTCAGCCCCTCCTTGCCCCCTTTGTGATTATATTCCAAAGATACGAAGTCCACTGCATTTGGAGAAGCCTGGGCCCCCCTCAGTCTCAGTGCCAGCTCCTCTAATGCTGGGTAATAACTATTGCATTTTCTATACTATGACCTATGGCATGGTGGGAGCGATGAACAGCAAAGGAGGGGAGGACCTCAATTAAAAAGCAGTTCAACCAGATGCAAGCAAAATCAATAAGAATGATGGCGAAACACAAAGAGTGAAGTGATGCAGAAGATCGAGTGGCCAAGAATTCCATTTTGAGGGCCACCACCTTGGACAGTGCAAACATCAGGATAATGTATATTGATGATCCCTAAACTGTGTGCTGAGACATACTGAGGCAGGGCAGCAAACTCACGAGGGCACCATCAGATAGTATAAATGTAGAAAGAAACACAGCAACATCTGTAGGACATGGCCCAAACCACCACTAATACGTTGTTTGCACCTAGTTCCCTAATCAGTGGAATTATTAAGTATTTATTTTGGCCTAGGGCACCATGAAAAAATTTACTGAGACAACCAATGGCACCATGAGGAGAAAGTTTGGGAATCCCTGGCATACACTTTTTGTGTACATGTGTGAGGCGTGGAGGACAGACAAGCACAGTCAAATACGCAC
Organism: Corynorhinus townsendii; assembly: GCA_026230045.1. Lineage (NCBI taxonomy): Eukaryota > Metazoa > Chordata > Mammalia > Chiroptera > Vespertilionidae > Corynorhinus > Corynorhinus townsendii. The sequence continues at coordinate 7,069,919 of JAPDVU010000009.1, forward strand.
AATTTTGAGCTATAGCCATATGCTGATTTTCTATTTCAGGAAGATAGAAGCTGCTATTTAATCAATTCTTTCTGACTCTATCAGTGGGACCCAACAGTCTTTAGAACAATGGACTGTTCCTCCATATCAGGGCTGTCAATCATGAGAGGCCAAGAGATGAGGGCCATGTCTGAAATCAGGGACAATCCGACTGACACTTTATCATCAAGCATATGCATTAGGTGAGTTCTTTCTCCTTCAAAGTCATCAATCTGGGAGACTCTACACTTATTCCAGGAAGGTTGAAATTACTTAAAAACAAATGCACACTTTTTTGGGGAAATATACATTTGGAAATTATCTTCAGAGCCCATGCATGGTCATTTAAAAAAACTCAGTCATAGTAAAACTTCAGCTCTGAGGACAGCTTTGAATTCTAGAAATTGCCAAACACAGCTGGGAGCTAAGTCTGATAATGAAAGGCAGGTAAAGCAAACAAGAAAATACCTCATAAGGATTTTTGTCAAGCTACTAAGGAGCAATTATAATATGATTCTGCATGTTACACAGATGGGAGAGGAAATGAATTCTGAAGACTTTTCTGAAAGAGAAATGGAAAATGTATTTTAGCAACAGTATTTATATAAATATACAGTCTTTCATAGTGGGCATACCTATTGATGCATACACACAGAAGGCACTGTCTTAAAGTCATGCCCATCACTTTTTTGGCAAACATGGAAATCAACAGTGTGTGTGTGTGTGTATGGATATTTTTATAAATATAAAGCCAATTTATAATATGGACAATTATATGATACCCAAAAAAAAAAAGAGCATGATTCTTTTGTAGAGATACACGGACTTTCTACTACACTGATAGATATAGACAGGGCTAATATTCAGATGGTGCATGCCTCTCTCCCTCTCTCTCTCTCTCTCTCTCTATCACACTCTCTCTCTCTATATATATATGGTGTTTTGGACACACATACAGTATACACACTTTCGAATAATTATTAATTCCAATGGGTTAAATCTGAAAAGAAAGAAACATCAATTGAGCTATAAGTTGTTAAAGTGTATATGCAACTTTGGGGACAATATACATATACCTGTACATGTACATATATATATACACATACATATGCATGTATGTATTACCAGAGACTCCCAACTTACACCAGTTTAAATATAGTTTATGCATCTCTATATTTTAAAATTAGTTGTTTATAACTTATAACACAGTTCTTAAAAAAAAAGCACATTCTACAATTTGGACTTGTAAGGCTAGGAAGCCATTCTACTTTGGTACATAAGATACTTAATCACCATGTAGTACATCATTTCTCTGGGGAAAACCCCAATTTTCCCATCAGTCTTCCAGGAACACGCCTTCTCTGACGGTAGCAAAGGTGTCCCCACTGATGAGGACAGGGAAAGAAATGGGGGCTCCCGTTCCTCTCCACAGTCCCTCTTCACGCCTTGCAAATGTTCAAGAGAAATGTGAACTCTCTCTTTAGGAGGTACTAGACCAGTGTTCTCAACCCTGGCGCACACCAGAATCACCTGAGTGGCTTGTAAAAAACACTGACTCCCAGGCCCCACCCTGGACAGATGAAAATCAAATCCCTGGGACCCTGACAATGACGGGGTTCCCAAGCTCCCAGCAATTCCAATGTGCACTGGGATTGAGGACCATCGACTAACTCCTTCTGTACCCCAGTATGATAACTAACTCCTTCTGTACCCCCGTATGGTAACTAACTCCTTCTGTACCCCCGTATGGTAACTAACTCCTTCTGTACCCCAGTATGATAACTAACTCCTTCTGTACCCCAGTATGATAACTAACTCCTTCTGTACCCCCGTATGGTAACTAACTCCTTCTGTACCCCCGTATGGTAACTAACTCCTTCTGTACCCCAGTGTGCGAGTCCAGGCCCGGGGCTTACCGGCTAGAGAGGTGTACACATGAGAAACTCTCTTAGTGAAGAATATTTCCAAGTAGAAACTACACTGAACAACAGGTAGGAGTGATGTGACCCAGACCAGAGAGATGTTTTGCTTTACATATTTCACAAAGTGGTAACGGAAGGACCTCAGATTTGTACCTACTACTGTCTTTTTGCATACGATGGATGAGTAAAAGCAAAAAAATACAGTTGTGATGGTTTCTTTCTCTCTGACTCAGAGAGGAACTTGCAGATTGGGGACAGTGGGTCTGGAAGGGAACAGCCAATTATCACTAGGATCATACCCCTTTTCCGGTAGAAAAAGATCCAAACAGGGTTAGCTTCAGAGCAGATGAAACTGATGCTGACTCAAACAGGTATCTCTTGGAATTGAAAGCAAAGACGTGTGCAATTGAAATGCCACACCCACTTTGGGCAACTGCTATGAGCCAGAGGTCAAGAGCAACGAGAAAATGCAAACAGAGAAAAATATATGATTGCACTTCGAAATCTAAAAAGGGAAGAAGGGGAGGATTTGAGGGAGCAGCCTTCTCTCCATATTTGTGAACTTGAGGCAAAGAAAGAAACAAGAGTGTGTCCTCCTCTTCCTTTTTTCATCAAAATCTTCTGCCTCGTATTGCAAGAGCAGCCTTGTCTTAACACAAAGTCCCAAAGCAATGTCTCCTGGTTGCATTTTCCCTGTGGATCACTTCACTCCTTGATCTTCGAGGAACCTAAGCCCCAAATCAGAGGACGCATTGGTGTGTCTGGCTGCGAGGAAGAGTTCTTGTCTGCTGCTTACTCAGCTAGCTAGGAATGCACGGCGGAGCTAGCCTTGTCCTGTGGAGCAAGCGTCTGCATGCTACCGAAGAAAGATGTGCCTCAAGTCAAGTCGTGGAAATCTGCCAGTCCATTCCTAGGAATTAATCCACCCCTCCCCATTATCTCTGCATCTGATCAAAGGACACCTAACTGCCTTTCATTTTCTTCTACTGCAGCCCTTCCATGGATAGTAAGGCTTCTTCACTGAATAAAGCAACAAAAACAACAATAAAAGCGAACCTGTGAGCTACAAGGCAATCCTTGGGGTCTGTCCATTGTAGGAGGAGCAACAGCAGAAGGAACCAATTCTCTGTGTGGTTTGAAGTGTTATTTGCCCTCATGACTGACGAATGTCCTCCTTACTGAGTACAGGTGTTCACAGAAGCCACATGGCCGAATGTGGGACTTATCAAATAAACACACACACACACACACACACACACACAGAAAGAGAGGTGGTAGAAAAATCACATCACGAATCACATTCCATTAAGACTACACCACAAATGTCAAAAGAACCCAGTTGGTGACTCTTTGAGCTGTGAGAAAAGTGACTTTATGCTTTCCAAAGTCGGGAAAAGAGTCTGACCAGGATACCTTGCCACTGCACCTGGATTATGTGTTTAGGACCCAGGACTGAGCAGAAATCTGAGAACATGCGGCAGCCACAACAGCTGAAAACACAGATATTTCACGAGAGGAGCTGCTTGTTGATACTTTTATAATACTCTTACAGATGCATATTAAATAATTTCTTCTGGACCACAGACACAGTTGAACTTAACACATAAAAGCCCTATAAATATTGTCTTGTCTTCTGTGTCTTCCTCCTTGCATGAAATGGAATCTTTCCAACCAAGCGCTTAAACATAAATATTAAAATAATAAGTGGGACAGACTACAGGTCTACTTACAATTTCATCACTACTGTAGCACCTTTTGGACCAGGGCCAATGCACTCATTTTGTAAAGAACAAGAAAAGTCTGCGAAGCTTAAGGACTCATATGACACATCATTAAATATTTAATCACCTTTTTAAGTCCTAAGCTTTTATCATATTTCATCCATCTAGACAGTTCAATCTATACTATAGATTCCAAGGCCCCTTTTGGAGGGGGGTGGGGGGCAATTGGGAGAAAAAAGCCTTCTGAGAGGCAGGGTTAAATTATCTCAAGGTTGAGTTTCTGTTGGCGCTTTAGTGACCTTGCTTCACCCCGTAAACCCACCAATCCACAGGAGGGTCAACCGATTGAGTCCATCATTTTAGTCTCCAAGAATCAATTTTACAAAAGATGCCACGTCTGTTGCTTTGGATTCATGTAGAGTGAAAAACGGATGTTGCTGGGAAAGAAAAGAAAAAATACATGGTATTAAAATTTGTCACTGACAAGGTATGAGATGAGCTAATTAACAGATCTGCTTGGTAAACAAATTAATACCCCTATCAGGGCTAAACTGGACTCCTCCTACCTCATCCCAAATCATGTTCACATCTAGTGATACAAACATTTTTAAAGATATTTCCTCTTAGTTGCCACTCTCCCATTTTGATATGTTCCCATTACAGAGGACCTAGTGCTTAAACACATACTAGTATATGTAATTAGGCTATATAAGATCCTATTTATGGTAAAATGCAAGGATCAGCAAAGACAGTCCAAACTCTGATTTATACATAACCCAGCCCTACAAAGAACTGTTATACTGCTACAGCAGTAAAATAATTAGAAGTTTCACAGGTTTATGCACAGTCACTTCTCAGGAAATGGGTGGTAGAATAAAAAACCAATTTTGCAGGACAGTAAATGGGCAAGGCACTTCTTGCCCTTGACCCTGGAGAGCTGGTTTGGACTGGAAGGGTTAACAAAGCCACTTTCTAAGCCACATCTACAGCCACGAGTTAGCCTTATGTCTATCTCTCTTGAGGAAGAGTTGATCTTTCTGGAAAATAATGTGGACTGCCTAACTCTAGCTATGGGTGCGGAAAACTCAACTTGGAGATCCAAGATGGAAAAGCCAAAGAAATGGTCTCTATTCACGCAGGTCACATGAAATCAGCTTTACAAGAACATCAAGTGCAGCACTTTGCTCAGGGAATAGACACGGTCTGACACGAGAGGCCATGCATTTCAAAACAAGTTTGGAGAAACAAAGCCATTTTCTCTGCACCAGAACCGTCTTCCCTAAATAACTCCATGTTGTTACAGCCACTGCCTGACTATACACTGGAAGCTTCCACCTCTAATTAGAAGGAGATATATCAGCTCGTGATCCACAGTTCTCACAGGGGAAATACAGCCAACCAACCAATCAAGAGGGACAGTCCCTTCAGGTAAGACCTGGGCCGTGTCCTGCTCCCCACTGCCCCCGCCACCCAACACGGCCACCTTCCTGATTGTCTGCTGCTGGTATTCTTTCCAGCAACTGGTGGAGCGGCTAAATATGAGCACTTCTGCATGCAGACGAGTATATATGTGACTCACTCTGTTCCCCTGACTTGGGATTTTAGTTTACAACCTTCATGTTGCCCAGCTGTAGCGTTTCTAATTATATTGGTTGTAAACCGGACAGAAGGGGGCTGGATGAGTCAGCCCTGCGGGGAACTGAATGCCCACCCATGGAAGTTTTAGGAAACAATGCAAATGGGAGAGAAACAAAAAAAAATATAACGCTCCGAAGAAGGTAGGTGGTCACTGCTCAGTATCAGGACACAGAAAATGGGAAAGGCGTTTTGCTTTGGCCCATCTGAAGACAGAGGTTGGGTGTTGGCTCAAAGCCTCAAACCCACGAGATTAACTGAAGCTCTTGATGTTGGATCCTTGGCCCTGAGCTCTCTGGATAAGTAAATACAGCGTTGCTTCTGATTAGTAACCACTCACACAGCACACTTACCACGTGCTTCCCCACCATGCTTATTAGCTTCCCCACATCCCCTTGACATTTGGCGATCTTTTAATATACTTCAAAGTCTTTTACTATCAAAACAGGACATGTGAAACCTCAGATTATCTCAGTGACTGCTTCCCAGGCCAGCCAGCCCATCTTGCCTCTGGTTCTGTTGGTGGCTTTTAGTTCAGTGGATGGAGCCCAAGTCTGTGAATGAATTCAATAACCTGACCTGACATCTCGTTATAAAAAAAAATTCCCAGACATCTTCCAGTTTATTCTCAGGCTGGGGAAATGCAATGACAGCCAGAGGGCAGAGCGAAAGGAAGCAGGCAGGCTTGGCAGGATGGAAAGTGTGACTCGCCTGTGTGTGTGGGTTTGGAGGCTGTAAAAGGTTAGGGGGGAACCCGGGCCCTTCTATAAGCAGTGCACTAAGAATAGCAAGGACAGTGACCAGGGAATGAGCAAATTAGGCCCTAGGAAATCATTGCCAGGCTGGGTTTCTCAAAAAAGGAGCCAGGTACAGGAAGGAAAGAATTCACCAGTGGCTGCACCTGGAGAAAACATGGAGTTCCAGGAATGTAATGCCAGGAGCATTGGGGCAATACAACCACCAATGGTCTCCATAGCCTACGAACAACACCTCACCCCTCAGGATGATGGTTTTATGGGGTCAATCATCCTTAACACTGCCATTCAATCGAGAACATCCCCGTGTATTTGGAGAGCATAATCACCTCACTTGGGCAATCACTCATGTTGCCTGGTTATCATTTCTGGTGGTTATCATCTGGGACAGGGGTCAACCACCGGTGGTCCAGGGGCCAAATCTAGCCCACTGCCCATATTCCAAATAAAGTTTTATTGGTACACGGCCACACCCATTTGTTTACATACTGAATATGGCTACTCTCACACTCAAACAACAGAAGTGAGCAGTCCCACAAAGCCAGAAACACTCACTATCTAACCTTTACAGAAAAAGCTGGCTGGTCCCTGCTCTAGAAGCACAAAAGCTACTGAGTCATGTCCCCCAATGGGAGTCTGAGAGAACAAGCAAATGAGATGATAGGAAAGCAAATACACCCACTCAATCCAAGTTAGAAAGAAAAACATTTGAGATTTCTATAAGAGGTACATGTCTGGGTTGGGGCTTTAATTATAGTGTCCTTCACCTGAAAAAAGGATTTCTGTCTTTTTTTTCTACCTCTTCACCAACTCCTACAACCTAAACAATGGCCTCTCGGTAAGTGCTTTCCCAACGCTGAAGTCAAAGAGCTTGGACTCAGATTTTCCACTTAAAAACCTCAATTCCGCAGAAAAGCAGAGAGCAGTTATGGCCTTAAAAGGCAAGTCCAGTTCCAGTCCACAGAGACTAATGCCATACAGGCAAAGGGCTGCCCCCACAACCTGACAACATTAATAGGCAGACCACAGAAGACCACAGCGTTAGAATCCACAGGGAAGGTAGAATTCCACACCGGCAGCCGATGTATGTGAAGTTAGAAATCAGCACTTTTTCTTTAGTGTTTTCCACTGAAACCTCTGATAAGAGGTCTCTTAGAAGGAGAGAAAAAAAAAAGTTTTGCATTTTAAATAATCAGAAACTGCTCTTCTTTTACATGAAAATACTGACAAACAAGGCAAGCTTCCAATAGGAGTTCAGGCTCCAGAGGACCCCACAGGGACCACTCGTGTCTGCTGCACTTGATGTGAAATTCATTTCTGTTGCTCTGGGGGTTGCAGAAGCAAACCAAAAAGGGGGAAACCCAGGGCAGAAACGGCTGCCGGCTGTCTATTAAAAACCTGATGGGGGGGTGGGGGGTGGGGGGAATAGTCAACCTGAACATGCAGCATGCTAAGATTTTCTCAAGCATTACTCATCTTTTCCCTCTTGATGGGGGTCTTAGTTGAATAAAGCTGGTAGAATGCGGAGTGGCCTTTTCTACAAGGACCATGGAGGCCCAAGGAGCTCCCTGTCTCTTCTCCAATCCTTTTCGGCCACCCAGGTGGAGGGTGGTTCAGACTGAAAGCTTAATCCACAGACCTGAAATCCCATGGGATTGGCGGTGGCTATCATCTCTCATCGAACTGGCTTCCTAGAGCTCTTCCTTCTCTGACATCTCCAAAGTGTGCCTTTTTTCTCTTATCCAGTTTTATTGAGATATAATGGACACACAACACGGTGTAAATGTAAGGTGTACAACGTGATGACTTGATATATGCAAAATAATGACTAGAAGGAAGTTAATAAGCACATCCGTCACTTCACTTAGTTACAATTCCCTTTGTGTGGTGAGAACCTTTAAAAGCTGTCCTCCTAGCACCTTTCAAGTACACAATGCAGTACTGTTAACTACTGTCACCCTGTTGTACACAACACCTCCCGAACGTCTCCATCTTCCACCTGGATGTTTGTACCCTTTTATCACATCATCCAATTCCCCCACCCTCCACTCCTGGCAACACCAATCTACTCAGGAATTAGAATTTCTTTCTTTCTTTTTTTTCTTGGGTCCACGTATAAGTGAGGTCATACAGTATTTTTTTTTCTGTCTGGCTTATTAGCATAATATCCTCAAGCTTCATCCCTGGTGTTGCAAAGAGCAGAATTTCCTTCTTTAAAAAAAAAATAGGTTTTTATTGATTTCAGAGAGGAAGGGAGAGGGAGAGAGAGAAGCATCAATGACAAGAGAGAATCATTGATCAGCTGCCTGCCCCCTACTGGGGATTGAACCTGGAACCCAGGCATGTGCCCTGACTAGGAATCGAACTGTGACCTCCTGAGTCATAGGTCGACACTCAACCACTGAGCCATACCACTGTGCCAGAATTTACTTTTTTTGTGGCTGAATTAATATTCTAGAGTATGTTTGTGTGTGTGTGTGTATCACAATTTCTTTATTTATCCATCAACAGATACGTAGACTATTTCCATGCCTTCACTATCTATCTATCTATCTATCTATCTATCTATCTATCTATCTATCAGCCTAAGTGACCATCCAACCAGCCAGTAGCTATGATGTGTAATGACCACCAGGGGGCAGATGCTCAATGCACAGGCATGGAACCATGGAGCAGACTGATGAATCTCAGAAGGAAGGGGGGAGAGGGAGGGCAGGAAGAGATTAACCAAAGATCTTATACGCATATTAGAGGCCTGGTGTACGGATTTGTGCACCGGTGGGGTCCCTTGGCCTGGCCTGTGGGGATTGGGCCGAAACTGGCTCTCCAATATCCCCCGAGGGGTCCTGGATGGTGAGAAGGTGCAGGCCAGGCTGAGGGACCCCACAGGTGCATGAATCCGTGCACTGGGTCTCTAGTCTATATATACAAAAGCCTAAGCAACTGGCCAACCTGCTGACAGTTCGACTGCCCAACTGGTAGCTGTGACGTGCACTGACCACCAGGGTGCAGACACTCAACGCAGGAACTGCCGAGCGACAGCAACTTTGCAGAGTGCCCTCTCACACTCTGGGATCCCTTGGGGGATGTCGGACTGCTGGTTTCAGCCCAATCCCCACAGGCCAGGCTGAGGGACCCCACCAGTGCATGAATCCATGCACCAGGCCTCTAGTTATAAATAATGCTGCAATAAACCTGGGGGTGCAGATACCTCATTGAGACAGTGATTCTATTCCCTTCAAATATACACCCAGAAGTAGAATTGCTGGATGAGATGATAGCTCTAATCTTAATTTTTTAGAGGAACCTCCACACTGTTTCTTATAGTGACTGCACCGATTTACACTCTCAACAACAGTGCACGAGGGTTCCCTTTTCTCCACATCCCCGCTAACACTTACCTCTTGTCTTTTTTTATAAAAGCCATTCTAACAGGTGTGAGATGATATCTCATGGTGGTTTTCATTTGTAGTTCTCTCATGATTAGTAATAGTAAGAACCTTTTCATGTACTCATTGGCAAAAATCCACACGTGGGATCACATCAAACTAAAATGCTTCTGCACAGCCAGAGAAACCATCGACTAAATGAAAGGGCGATCCACAGAATGGAAGAGAATACTTACAAACCATGTGCCTGATAAAGGATTAATATCCTATCCACAATAGATAAAGAGCTTGTACAACTAAATAGCAAAAAAAAAAAAAAAAAATAGTCTGACTTAAAAATCGGCAAAGGACCTGAATAGACATTTTCCCAAAGAAGATATACAAATGGCCAACAAGCTATCCTTTTTCTAAGTTGGAGCCACCTCACCACACCTCTTGCTCAGAGGAATCAGGAACCTGCCCCTCTGCACCTGCCCTGATTGGTCTTGAAGCTGAGCACTGCTTGAGGGTGGGGATGGGATAGAAGCAAGCAAGCATTGTATGCCTGCTGGGCACCTGTGTTCTAGGAAGAAAGGTGTCACTGTTTTCTCTCCTCTATTCTGCGACAGTGCATGAACCGAACTCTTCCATCCCCTGCTACAATTAAAACCTTGACAATTGTAACAAATCGGGGGGGTGGGGGGGTGGTTAAGATACATTAGTTATTAGTCTAAATTTTATAATATTTCAAAAAAAAGTGTTTCTCCCACATTCAACATACACTAACATAAGGACTGCCAAGTCTGTCTAGGTGCCTGCCATCTATGTTAAAGAATCCTTTGTAATCAGCTTATCAAAGAAGTACCACAACTGAAGAGAAACTATTTTAAAACGACAACTTGGAAGTCTTATTTCCACAGGTCATGCAAATGGTAAACTGTGAAGGCTGAAGGCGTATAATTCAGATTATTATGCCTCTGTCTTTTCTCCACTACAGTAAAAAGCAGAAGGAAAATAACTAAAGGGGTCCTTTGCTCCCTAAACGCCCATCAAAAAGAAATTCCTCCAAATAATCCTAAATATTTTATCAAAAATCAATCAGTCACACAGCGCTGACATGTCTTTCAATATTAAAATCCTTTAAATCATGCTCTCCTTCATTTTATACAGTAACATATGACTCTTCCTGGCTTTAACGTTTGAAAATACAAATTTTATAGACACATTTGGCCTAGATGCTGTTGTCTATCAGCATGGAAAGTTTGCTAAGACCGTTAACATGGCCCATGTTATCCTACAGGAGGATTTAGGACAAATGAAAGGCTCAATGGGGTGTTTTTTTTCCTTCAGTTTTATTCCAGTTATCGATATCTCAGTGAGTCAGTCAGCTCTTCCGACTATTACCGCTACTCACTGTTAGTTTGAACATGTTTATGATGCTAACAGTACTTACCATAAGCTCTGGATACGTTGGCCGTTCTTTGGAATTCTTCTTCAAGCTTAAAGGGAAAAAAAAAATTAATCACGTTAAAATCTAGAAATCATCTGCATTTTCACTGGCCTAAGATTTCAGAACCTGTAGAAAACTAAACACAACCCGCTTTACAAACATCCGGAAACCAAAGATCTCCTATCTTCACTTTCCTCTTCTGTTATACTTTCAAGTTATATCTTAAATCACTCCGCGTGTACCTCCCGGGAAAGAACAGCTGTGTGCGTGTGTGTGCGTCTGTGTGCTTACTTTCCTTTGGTACTTTACCAATGGCATATAAACTAGCTTTTCTGATCTAAAGCCATTATATTTCAAAATACATATCTACTTTCCTTCAAAACAATTTGTACTCCACCCGCACTGGCAAAGAAATTGGCTGGCGTTCCTTATATTACGCCTGTTATCTCTTCCCTATCTTCAATACCTTGTTCTCCTTGCTCCCAATCCCCTGAACATATAATTTGCCTTTATACATTCTTAGCCAAACCTGCCTGAGACAGAAGCAATACTCCCAATAAAATGTCTAAGGTAACGCTGCTTGTTTTCAACCTCTCTGCATTCCCTGAAAGAGAAAGTCACGGCCAGTGACTTAGCAATTTCTCTTCTTACAATACTTTGTGGCCATGCACTCCCAGCAAGTGGCTCCCATTCACTTAGCTGTCTACAGACACAGACATTTTAGTAACATTGGCTATTCGGAGACAACAGCAATAAAACTGCCATCTGAACAGACCTGCCCCTCCACATACCCCTGAATCCATCCCCAGCCTTACAATGGAAAAATAAAATAAAAGAAGTGGTTTATTTGGAGTTGGAATCCCAGGTTACAGAATGGAGAAAAGGATGATTTCAAAAACTGTGATTTGCCAGGCAACCTACGGACTGCCCTTGCCCATTTGGCCACAAAACCGTACACGAATGGAGAGGAACGTGGCCTGGTGCTGGAGGCGGCTGGGACCTGTGTTCATAGATCACTCTGAGCACATGAGACCCAGGATGCGCGCTGCTCCAGCCACGGAGCCCGACAATGAGGAGGGGATGGGAGCAGGTACAGAGCCATAGGAGAGTGGAGTAGTTGAGACGCTTTGAGAAACTGTGGCTTAAAACAAAACGAAATGAAGGAAAAGAGGAAGCTTTTGAACCAAGAACAACTTAAAGCAGCCTACCGGTTTATTCCGGGCAATGCTGTGGGTAGAAGCCAGGGAACCTGAGACAAGGTAGAGGTAGTTGTGAGGAGACAAGTTTCAGTCTGGAACTGAGGGCTGACCTAGAACCTAGCGACCCCAGTGGCCAGACCACCTATGGGAGAAAGTTTCATCTCAACGGAGGAGAAAAGTAAGAGGGGACTAGAGAGAGGAATTATCAGCGGTGGAGGTGGACTGACATGGGAAGGCGTGCCTGGGTGAGATGAATGAGGCCTTGTCACTCCCACTCACCACTCTGTGTACCCCTGTCTCCTGAGACTCCACGGGGCTCTCCCGGTGGTTCCCAACGGCAGAGATCTATTTGGTAATGAACTTACCATCTCTTTTCTTTTCAGGTAGAAGAACCTAAAATTCCGTTTTTTAAGGAGAGGTAATTTTAAGTCAGGAAGAGTTTAAGAACATTTCCCCAGCCCTAACCGGTGTGGCTCAGTGGATAGAGCATCAGCCTGTGGACTGAAAGGTCCCAGGTTCGATTCCGGTCAGGGGCATGTACCTTGGTTGAGGGCACATCCCCAGTAGGAGGTGTGCAGGAGGCAGTTGATCAATGTTTCTCTCTCATCGATGTTTCTAATTCTCTATCCCTCTCCCTTCCTCTCTGTAAAAAATCAATAAAATATATATATTTTTAAAAAAGAACATTTCTCCAGTATTTTTTTTTAATCTGTATAAAGAAAATGTGGGAAACTCCCCCAAGTGGATCCGTTATAATGGGTTAAGGACTCCTGAAATCTCAGACATTGCTGGGCAGCAGACTAGTTCTCGACTTACAGTCACTAATCAGGAAGCTCAAAATTTACCGTGAGCACCACTGCAGTGTTGACAGAAAATATGTTCACAGCAAAGCAAGGCTGTTTATTGCATTAATGTGACCGGTAGAGCCCACTCTATCTTCCAAGTTGAGAACGCTCCAAAGCATGGCCTGGGAACCGCACAGTACTCAGTGTCAGGTGAGCGGGAAAGGCCCTTCCATGTTCAATGGGAAGTGCTTGGAATTCAGTCTAAAATAACGGCGGAGCTCAGGGCGACACTGATTTCTTTTGGATCTGTGTCAAGACTTTTGAATTTTCAAGTGGCTTGTCATTTTCAAGCGTGCAATTAGCTAACAGCCCTAATTTCTCGTCCAAATGCCACCACACACGCTCCTGACCGTAGCCGACACTGAAAGGCCGGTTCATGCTCTCTTGAGGATTGCCAGGCTGGACTTTGTGCTGACTGGAGGATTTCTGTCTGCTTGAATCCGCCCCCCCACCTCCCCGCCCCCAACCTTCCATCGTTTCCAAGAAGGCTAAGCGGTACATCCACAAAATAAACACACACACCGCCTTTCAAGCCATACATATGTCATAAGCTAAATACATAGCCAGTGCCTCTTCTACTGTCCTTCCTGAACAAGTTGAGAACTATATTTGCTTGTCTCGTTTTATACTCGTTCCTCTGAGTCAGACAGTGTCAATGTCCAGGTGGGCCTCCAACACACGCCAACGTGCCCCCAGGCAGGTCAGCTGGGCAGAGCCTCTTCCACCGGCTGAAGGGAAAGCAGACATGAAGCCAAGCTGCTCTGGCATCCCCAGGGGGTGGTCTCCAGGGATCTCCATCAGTCCCCAAGCCTGGAGGCGATAGGAAGGGGGTGTGTGCAACAATGTAAGCCTGCGGGGACCCCGTTGCCTGGAAAGACCCATTTGTTAAGCCTTCTGCTGGGCTAGACCGCATGGCCTCTCTGTCAGACTTCTCTGGGACGAAACCCTGAATGAGGCAGCCACGGTCGGCACGACTCACACCGGGAACCCTTTAAAAGCCCTATGATAGGAAAGCCACCTGTGGGGGGAAGGGGAAGACAACCCCATCCAGTAGTCCCTATGGCCAAGTGAGTACACCCACCAAGGAAGGGTTGGACAGTCATTGTGTGTGTGTTTTTTCCCTTCAAGTCCATGAGGAATAAATGCCTTAAGGTTTTCTTTCCTCCACCCCTCCCCTCAAGATTATGTTTCTCTGATGTTCTTGCAAAAGGAATCAGCAGCTGGATCTCTGGGCTCTAGAGCTAACTCCGGCTGTGATGGGGATCGCCTGTGAGTGCTTCCTACTCCGCCCCACACAGCACACGGACTGACACCCCACACGTTGGATCCGAGGACAGTGGCTTCCAAGTGGGTTCCCTGGATGAAGTTGTACGGAACGGAGCACCGCTGTGATGTCATCGAATGCTTAGGGAGGACGCCTCCCACGAGAGCTCACGAATATTCTGATGGATAACTAGGCCGTGAGCAATAGACCCCCTTTCTTCTAGGTCTATGGTTAGTCCAGAGACAGATGTAGGCACCAAAAGCATAGATAGTGTCATCTCGAAATTGGATATTAAATCCTTCACTTTCCAAATCTGGAGTCCCCGTCCTCACTTACAATAAGGAGTTGGGGCTTTTTGAGATGTGTTGAAGAATCAAGGCCTGTCATAAAAATATCTTAAAAATCCATAGTGATCACCCCAAAAAAAGGGTCCTTTCATGAAGAAGTGCCTCAAAAACACAGTTTTCTATGTAGGAAAATGGAGAAACCACCATAAAAGGGAGCTGCCCTCAGAGGCTGTGTCCTTCTGTCCATCGTGGAATAGGAGAGGTGCCCTGAGGTTACAATAATGTCCTCACTCTTTCCACCCGGCTCCAGATCAAACCTAAAACTCTCAGTACTAAAACCAGTCAAACCATTAGACTGCCATGCCATGCGGGAGGCAGGCATCTGTGTGCGAGCACATACGAAAAATTAAAATGCTTCCACAAAGACCGGAGCCATTCGTAAAATCATTCCGCCAAAACACAGACGGACAACGGTCGGCCACCCTCAGAGCTCCAGGGTGACGTGGGGCTAGAGCTGATAAAAAGCCCAAGAGGCCTCGGTTTCACCAGCCACAGACGGGGCTCTGTCTCATGATGTTTCCCAATAAAAGCTGTATTCAGAACGCTTCCTCCAAAGAGCATGGAGGCCAAAGAGCATGAAGACGCTGTACCCTCCAACAGCCTTAAGATCCCCAGCCCCTTCTCAGCAGCCAGCAGCCAGCACTGGCCCTCTCCAAGAGGACCCCTTCTCTGATGCCGCCCAGCCCCCCCCCCCCCCCCCAATTCTCCCCTGCTTCTGCAGGATGCCCAAATAAGCTCACTTGGCTCCATTCTGTGCTGTCCTTTCGCATCCCTTCCCGGCATCACTCACAAAGATCATTCGCATCCAGGTACATTGGGCACCGTGGTCCCTATGCGGACAGAAACCGTGAGATTTTCTAGAGAAAACTGCCCCCTCTCCTACTTCACTCCATTCCGCTGGCAATGGTGATACAAAGTTCACAGCATTCGCATGGCTCCTTTTATCTTTCCACTCCAACCATCTTTGCACCCCTTCCCTTCTCAGACCCCTAATGCCGTCTGTCATACCACCGGGGCACGTAGAGCCAGTTACCAAGTACTCTGGAGGAGACAGCCTACCAAACGCTAGAAGTACTTTCAAGACTGCTAGGTACCCGAGTAACACTCTGAAATTAGCCCCTGCCTTCTCACCCAAGGTAATCCTTGGCGTCTTACCTCCTGCCCACCCCTGAACCTCCAATGGGTTGCACCATCTTTCTCTTTATGTCCTCATCAACATCCAGTTGCTGAACCCTCTCGTAACAGAGTTTCTCGCTTTTATGCCATGAGGCACGAGGTTTCTCCTGCTTGGAATACCCTTCCCTCCCCTCCTCGCCTTTCACTTGGAAAACACATCACGTGGTGTCAGCTCAGGATTTACCTCCTCCAGAATCGCCACCCCAACACCTTTTTCTCTGAGCTCCCCAAATATTCTAGAAATATCTCCACCCCTGGACCACCTGCCGCAGCCTGAGCTCGGTGAGGGCAGGGGCTGGATGGAGGCATCTCTGTTGCTCCAGCTCCCAGGGCTCACTCCATAAATGCGCTGGGATGAATGCATGCGTGATGGACTAAACCCGGTGGAGGAACTTCTCGGGACGCCTGCTCTTCCTGCGCCGGGGCGCCTGGGAGACGGGTTTTCTTACCACTGCGAGGTAAAGTCGACAAACTCTTCGGAGAACTTGTCTGCGGGCAGCTGTGGCGATGGCTCCTCTACCACCTGTTTGAGCTGCTGGAAAGGAGTTCCCCAGGAATCGTAGGGAAACCGAAGGATGGCCAACTCAATCTGGCGGGGGAGAGGAGAACAAGAACAAGGAGATGACGCTGAAATCGGGGTCCCCTACGGAATCTGCTGTATCTTCCCCCAGGAGAACCAGGGGGGAGAAACCATGGGGAAGTTCAAGTACAATTTCAGGGGAAAGTAAACTAATCATAAGTTCTCTAGCAAACCCCCTCCCCCCCACTCCTCCCCTCCCCCTGCTGATTTCCCAGTGCTAGGGATGGTCAAACACGATCTTCGTAAGCCTATTGAAAACCAGGTCCTCCCCCTACCCATGGTGGCACTTTAAAGTGATAGGCCGCAGTCTCACACTTCACGATTTAAAGCAACCGGATTTTCCACCTTTAAGCCTGAAAAGTGATTCTGGGCCCTAAGACTTTTAGAACTGTGTACATCTGCTGCCACCTGCAGGTCCCTCCCAGGAACAAAATAAAAACAACGGAGGACCCAAGGACTGATCCTTTTTTAGACTTGAATAAAGGCCGCTCTGCTGTCATAGATCACATGTTTGCTGGGCAGGGACATGAAGTAACTCACGGATTAAACAGTTGCTGCGCCTGGGAAGGAGCCAGGAGCACCGTGGAGAACTCAGACCCTGGCCGTACACTGAGCATCCACAATCACCAAAGCCCGTCACCAGGCACTGATCGGAGAACTTTGGGGCTGAGCCTCAGGAAATCACACTATGTTATCACGTCTTTTCGCTACACCTGACCTCAACAGCCAAGACGTCTATCTTAACCAGATTCGGAGATGCGTACGTCCCGAATAACACAGTTCTTACAAGGTCCATGCTCACTGGCTCTTCTGAGTGGCTTAAGCTTCCTTGACCCTTGATTAGAATAATTTAATTTTAAGAAAACTATCGGGAGCTATAGTCGGACACTCTCATTTTACAGATGGGAGCAGTAAGACAGTCCATCATCTATGCAAGGGCATACGGCTACTTAGAGGTGGAATAAAGAGCAAACCCAGGTCTGCCCAATCCCAGCTCCGCATTTCTCCTGCACCTACTGCAAGCCACTGCCACTCAGAACCCCCTGCCATCTCACGCCGGAAGGATGCCCAAGACCAGCAGGTAGGGCGTCTGCCTGTCGGTCTCATGCCCCGAACCTCATCGCCCACGATGATTATCATACGCTACCATGGTGATGCCCAGACTCCAAATGTCAGACTTCACACTGTAGCCCTTCTGGTTGAGCTCCGGGTTTATCCTTTCAGGCTGGAGAGGAGACAGAAAAAGACAGAGGTGACATTCTGAGCTCAATAAAGTCTCTGGGGGTGAGGGTGGCACCAGCTGCCAAGTGAGTCGTCTGCAGCTGTAAACGCTGACTCCCAGGCCAAGCAGGCTCACCAATGACAATAAATACCAATGTCGCCACAGTTCTGGCCCTCATTCTACATTAGTCTACTTCTTGGAGATAAGAATAAATTACAGTCCCCTCACAATTCAAAACTGGTTTTCATTTTTCTTCAGAAGAAACAGGATATCAAGCTGCTTTGCCAGTCCAGACTGTTCCTTGTTAAAAACACCAACAGTCCAGCCCAGACAGTGTGGCTCAGAGACTAAGCATGGAGCTATGAACCAGAAGGTCATAGTTCGATTCCCGAGCAGGGCACTTGCCTGGGTTGTGGGCTCGATCCCCAGTGGGGGGCGTGCAGGAGGCAGCCCATCACTGATTCTCTCTCATCACTGATGTTTCTCTCTCTCTCTCTCCCTCTCCTATCCTCTCTGAAATCAATAAAAAATATTTTTTTAAAAATAAAGCATCCTAAACAAACAAACAAAAAAACACAACCTCCCAAAAAACACCAATAGTCCAACAGTCCAGAACTCAGTGAAAAAAAAAATTAGTAAGAGTCCCTGGGCTACTGTCTGGTGTTAATAAATTGACGCACTTGTAGTTAAACAGGGACAAGAAGTTTTTAAATTCCAAGCACAGAGTCCATTTCAACATGGAACACAGTAGGAGTCCTGTAAGTTAAAGGGGGCCCCTGGGTCTCTGCTGGCGGAATGAATCCTCACAGCTATGAGTTTCTCCCAGACGAACCTGAAGGACTCAGTTGGGTCATTCAAATGCTTTTTACTGTTCTGTCCTCAACAAACAAGGTGACACGCCCTTGCGATTCAGGGTGGGAAACTGTGTGGGCTGCATGCATTATTTACATGTTTTTCAAACAGTACATCTCTTTTTATTTGTTTGTTTTTTGTTTTTGTTTCTAACAATATACTTTTTTGCTTGTTTAAATAAAAAAAAAATATATATATATATGAAGCAAGTGACTGAGGATTTCAGACAGGAAATGTTTAAGAAAAAAAAGGAGATGGAGAATATTCCTTGGGTCTTAGTTACATTTCCATTTCCCCTCCTGTAGCCATCCCATTCCCCTTTCCTGGCGCGGTTTGCATTCTGACGCCACCCCCAGCCCTGGACTTACAGCCATGTACGGCTTGCATCCTGCATCGATAGTTTTAGCCACCGAGTCTACAAGGTAGCCACTGATGCCGAAGTCGCACATCTTCACCTGGCCCAGAGCATTGATCAGCACGTTGGAAGGCTTGACGTCTGAACGTAAGAACAAGGAGAGGCCATCATCGCAGCCTGCCCTGGAGGTGCATCGCCCCTGCCTACCACTAGAGGGCCTGAAATCTCCATTTCTCCGCAGCCTCCTTCCCCCTTGGCCAACAGAAGAGGAAATGCCACCCTGACTCACTTACATACTTCTTATTACTTTCAACTTGATTTCTATTTCATGGGTTGTCTTTCTCATAGGATTGTGTGAAGCCACCAATGGATAAGAACTGTTTCATCAAAAAATAAAAAGAAAAGAAAAGAAAGGAACAAAGAAAAAAAAGAAAAGCCCAGCCAGCATGGCTTAATGGTTGAGCATTGACCTATGAACCAGGAGGTCACAGTTCGATTCCCAGTTAGGGCACATGCAGGAGGCAGCCAATCAATGGTTCTCTCTCATCACTGGTGTTTCTCTCTCTCTCTCTCTCTCTCTCTCTCTCTCTCTCTCTCTCTCTCTCTCTCTCTCTCTCCCTCTCTGAAATCAAAAACATATGTATTTTTAAAAAGGAATTGTTTCTTCTATTTTATCATCTTTCTTCTCCACAACCCCCATCATGTAGTAAGAATTTGACAAATTATTACTGACTCAAACGCCCAATTCCATGGGCATAGTCTGAATTATTCAACCTGAATAAATCCTAGTGACCTGCTGGACACCGTCGTAATGAACACTATACCGTACCCTTAAAACTCTCCTATGATGGGAGCTCTCACGTGAAGTGTTCTTATGACAATAACGTAATTTTTAAAAGCCCAGTTTCGAATGATCTACTGCACAGTTAGTGCAGGAATAACAGCCCATGGAATGAAAGGGCACACTGTGACGTGACAATACACCAAATACAATCCAGCCAGCCCATGTTGGTGGAAGCCCCTTTAAGAGGTGTGTCAGAGGTCACGGAGTGGAACTCGTCATGAACTCAGATATTCCCGAGTCCATAAGGCAGGTCACAGAATATACATGTGGATGGGGAGGTATTGTGGGATCTTTAAGCCGGGAGAGATATGGCACCTGCCCAAGTAGATGAACGTTGTTATCTCTGGGTAATGGAATTAAACATTACAGTTCAGTGTTCCCCTGGGACACCTTTCACAAAGTCCATGTAATCAGGGAAAAAAGTTATTCTAAAAACTTCTACAATTATGCTTTATAATTCCCCCCTTCAATAGAATGGTAGGCATACATTTCAATTTCTTATTTTTTAAATATATATTTTATTGATTTTTTACAGAGAGGAAGGGAGAGGGATAGAGAGTTAGAAACATCGATGAGAGAGAAACATCGACCAGCTGCCTCCTGCCC
Source organism: Corynorhinus townsendii (assembly GCA_026230045.1). NCBI lineage: Eukaryota > Metazoa > Chordata > Mammalia > Chiroptera > Vespertilionidae > Corynorhinus > Corynorhinus townsendii. The sequence goes on from JAPDVU010000009.1 coordinate 7,090,078, forward strand.
ACCTCCTACTGGGGATGTGCCCGCAACCAAGGTACATGCCCCTGACTGGAATCGAACCTGGGACCTCTCAGTCCACAGGCCGACGCGCTATCCATTGAGCCAAACCAGTCAGGGCCCTTATTGTTTAATTGTATATACGTTCTCCCATATGATGAAATATTTCATCATTTTAAAATAAACCCTTATCTATTGGGTTCACAGTTGTTGGTAAACCACATTTTTCTTCCTATCTGGACTCTGTCCCATTTCTTCTCCTCTTCCTCCTTTCTATTTTTCCAATTTTTACCAATAACGATGGCAACAGGCATCCTTTGGAGGTATTTCACATGATTTTCTGGCTCAGAGAACATAAAAATCACCAAATTCAATGCTTTATTAGCTGTCAATACTTTCCATTAATTTTTCCAAAAACCTGGTTGAACAAATTATGTCCTTGTTTTATATTCTACCTATACTAATTCCCTACTTGGTACTTGCATTATTTCTCAGGTGCTTCCATGGGTTTGTTGTATATCTGCTTATTTCCCTATCAAGAACTCCTGTGTAGAACATTAATAAGAATATATTTTCTTCTCAGATACCTCTCAGGGCATCTATTACAGGACTGTAAAAATATAGTGCTGCATACTGCTGGAGAAATGAGTATCAGAGAGAAGTGAGTAGATATGTGGATTGAGGAAAGATGGAAGACTGGATATAGGGGTGGGTGGATGGATAAAGAGATAACAGGCCGATAAGAAGGAAAAAGGGAAGGAGGGAAAGAAAGAAGAGACACATCTACCACAGTTTTCATTTTATCTGGCCTCCTGGAGTCTGAAAAGGCTGTGCTTTAGACCACACCTTTTCACAGCGGAATGTGCACAGAAATGACCATTTGGTTAAAATGCAATCAGTTGGTCTTGTGACCCACAGTTCTACTTTCTCACAAGCTCCCAGGTGAGGGCCAGATTGAATGAGTTTTTACCCTATTCTCTGGAACTGTCCATCAGGTGATCCCACAGTTCTGCTTGGTAACAGGCATTTTATATGTGACTAAGATGTAATATACAGCCTATGCCTTCTGATGCCCTTGGATAATATAAAGAGCAGCCACTTGTAGGATTTGTGATCCAGCCCCAAGGGAAAACCCTGCAGTGCTCCTGCCTGACTCAATCCCACCCCTATCTATTGTGGGGTAGAACTCAAGTCAAAGACCCAAACTCTAGGAGAGGGACAGCCAGGGCAGCCCCAGGATGCTTACCTCGATGGATGACGGAGAGCTTACTGTGTAAATGCTCTAACGCTTTTACAATCTGCAAGAGAAACACAGGATAGATTGATGTCCCCCATCCCTGGAAAGAAATCGAATGAGAAGCATATCCAGGTTGATTATCCCTGACTTAAGGTCATGAGGTGAAGTATTTTCTCAGAGAGTGGTGGTCCTTTCCAGAAAAAATACACAGGGAGTTATACGAACTAGACTCTACCCACCAGTGAGGACTCTATCCTATAGCAGAGAGAATGTCTCACTCCAATATCTTGGTTTTCATTTAGTCTCCAGCATTTTTTCCCCTCCACCTCCTTAACCTCAATAGCTTTTAAGGGCAAACACCTTCCTTCCATTTCATTTTTTTTCCTGCTTCCTTCTATGCTTAGGAGTCCTATGAAAATGTGTAACAATCTACAAATAAAAATTAAATGGCATCAGAATATAGACACCAGGAATGTAGTCATAGCAGATGAAGGCACAACTGAGAGGCACTTGAACTGAGAGTTTACCACACTGAGCCAGAGGTCGAATCTGCTGCAGTGCTCAGAGGGAAAAGCATTCATCTCTCCATCCTTAGGTACACTCTTGCATTCAACATGTACTGGATGGTTCTATGGTTGCATGTCCTCATACTGGGGACACAAAGACACAGGAGGCCTGGACATCTCACGCTCTCCTTGTAGGATCCGTTGTGTACTCACAGAAACTGCTATTTTCCCTAAGATGTCCTCTGGAATGGTTTGGCCTTTATCAATCACTTGTTTGTAGAATTTATCTAGCGATGTATCCATGAGCTCCATGCAGATCCAAACATCACCCTACAGAGCAATGAGTTCAGAGATGGTTAGAGAGGATGGAAATGGGGGAAAAAAGAGAACAGTGCGCGCCTGTCAGGAAGAACTACTTCTTGCCTGAGTTTTCAAAGGAAATGGACAGTTTCTCTTCAAAATCTCAGGAATTCATTAAACAAGCAAGATGATCTCCAAGGAGCAAACGAGCAGACAGCCAAGCAGAACTGGCATGTGATCACCTCCGCCTTAGTGAAAACTAGCATCGAAATACTCAGAGAGACAAGCGATAGAATGCCCCCAATCCAGGCCTTTACTGTGACTGGACCTAGGAGTTAGGTCTAGAAGCCTGCTCCATGGCTGTCCTTCCATGTGGAGCACTGGCCATAGTCAATCAAAAGGCTGGTTTGAACAGTGAGGTTGAAGCATCATAAAAGCAGAGGCAGAGCAAAGAGAGAAATAGAAGTCTATATGGTACCAAAGCGGGCTACATAAAAACATAGCACGGAGCCAAAAGGACAGAATATTTCAGACCATATTTAATATGTATTTTATTTATTCAATTATTTGAGAGAGAGAGAGAGAGAGAGAGATTTGTTGTTCCATTTATTTTTGCATTCATTGGTTGATTCTTATATGTGCCCTGACTAGGGATCAAACCCACCACCTTAACATATTGGGATAATACTACCCAACTGAGCTACCCGGCCAGGGCAGAATATTTCATATTTTAAGAGCTACATCCAAATTGATCAACAGACAATTGAGATAGACAGTTCTGCCAAAAGACAAAGCAAAACAGAGAGGAGAAAGAGCCACCGCGTCTTGAACAGGGCACAGCACATCTGAAAATCACCATCTCCGCCAACTTTGCACCAGGGCATCATACTATCGATGCAAAGCCCAAGGCTCTAGGAGACCTGTCCATCAAGAAAGAGGACCATGATTTGGAAACAGCCTAAGTGCCCATCAGCAGATGAGAGGATTAAAAAATGGTGGTACATCTACACAATGGAATACTACGCCGCTATAAAAAAAGAAGGAACTTTTACCATTTGCAACAGCATGGATGGAACTGGAGAGCATCATGTTAAGTGAAATAAGCCAGTCGGAGAAAGATAAATATCACATGATCTCACTCATGCGTGGGATATAAGATCAACATAATTTGATGAACAAGAATAGATCCAGAAACAAATGGCGGTGGGGGAGGAGGGGTTACAGAGCAACCAAAGGACTTGTATGCACGCATATTAGCGTAACCAATGGACAATGAAACTTTAGTCCTTCAATAAAGCCCAAAAGATCCACTTTGAGAACAAGTAAGACACTGGGGCGGTGGGGACATGCGTGGGGTGGGAATGGCTTGGGGTGGGGGTCCAAGCGAGGAAAAAGGAGACATATGTAAAACTTTAGACAGTAAATAAATTAAATTAAAAAAAAGAAAGAGGACCGTGATGGTGCATGGCATTTATGTGATCAGAGGCACTTCTCTGTGAGTGAATGTTCCCTTCAACTTTGAACTGTAGGCTCACCTACCTCCCGGAAGAGTGCGCCGTAAAAGGTGACCGTAAAGGGACAGTCCACCGTCCTCATGGAGACATCCAGGTCCATCAGTAACCTTTTCTGCTCCTGGCTGTTCACAGTGGCCCGGATCCGCTGAGTGGGAATGCATGGTAAAATGCAGGGTTACTGCTCTGAGGATGAAGCAGGTAATACCACAGGGACCTTAAAAGAGTCCCCTCCCGAAAACAGTACACGAAGCCACGGCACAACTTCTAGCAACAACCCTTCAAACAGCCACCCTAAGTGATTGGCTATTTGTAACAAAGGAAAAATAAGGAAGATTGTTATTCATTTGATTTCCCGAATAACCCCTGGTTCGAAAAACAACCAAACAACTGATAATGTATTTTGGAAAATGGGCAGGTGTTTGGAAATGTATTTCCAAATTACAAAACCAGTCTGGTTTACTGTATTATGTCTGTTCCGTGCAAAGAGACCACAGTAGGAATTACTCCGGCTGATTCAGAGTCCTTCAATAAAGGCCAAAAGATCCACTTGGGGAACAAGTAGGAATCGTTGGACTAAGCAGCAGCTGGAAGAGAACTGATACAGCTGTGGGAAAGAGAAGGGACCAAACAGAAACGGAGAAATCCTTCGTTCATATCCCGGTGCTTGTGGGAGAAGAGGAACCTCGCACATCAGCAAACAGAGCCTTAGAGAAATACGATTAAATCACAGGAACAATACATCACGAGGCATTCACATTTTTTGCCTATTTAGCAAAGAGTCTGCAGGAGAACAAACGGAAAATTCTACCAGGTAAGGAAAAGCTATCTCCATTCTCCCAAAACAAAGGGATCCAAGTCATCTGACCACCCACACTCTTACCAATGGCCCAAATCTAGTCATTCATCTAGAGATAGATGGCCACTCTCCAAGGGCCTCCCAGCATCTACTCAAGAAATACGCAAAGACTGTACGTTTCTTTTTATAGTGCAGAAACTATGCAAATTCACTCAAGATGTATTTTACCCTCCCTTTTTTCCACAAGTGGAGACCATTTTCTCCCTCTGTCCTGGCTTCCTGGTTTTTAGGGACACTTCTTTAAAAGTAATAGCATGTAGAGTAAAGGAGACTTTAGAGACATAACCACCAAATGCAATATGTGAACATTTGTTTGGATTCTAATTAGAAGAACCAATAAGGGGACAAAAAAAAAAACACAAAACTTCAAGACAATCAAGGTAATCTTCATTTGGACCTGATAATAGGTGATATTAAGGAAGTATTTTCCACACATTTGGAGGGCAATCTGTTCCCTACAAATAATATTTTCTGCTTCACCCTTTAAAGGTTGTTTTGCTTCTGTGAAGAAAGCTGATTTGCACCGCGGATGGACAGATGCACACACCACAGACAGAAAACGTTTGGGGAACGTCAACTCTACCTTCACTGCCATGATCTGCCCGCTGGGCACGTGTCTCATCTTCTCCACCACTCCGTACGCGCCTCGGCCCAGCTCCATGATAGGCTCCAGGTCATCGGCCTTCACCTCAAAGTTCTGCAGGGGAGAACCAGAAAGCAATAAGAAAGAGAAAAATAAACTTAACAACAGACTACCTTGTTCTCTCTCTGGTTTCTCCCAACATTGTAAGGGTTATTTCTGGTTCAGAAGCAACTGGTCTCGAAGCTTTTTCAAGCAGCCACTGAAAGTCAGCAGCTTTGGCAGATGTTCAGACTCCCGAAACGTGCCACCTGCCTGTTACAGGTGATCTAGAGGTCCAACTCCAATTTAGCTTCCAAATTGCTCTGTTTAAGCTGTCTATACTGGGTTTCGTCAGCCATGCCTCCTTAAATACATGGGTATGTGCTGACTGGTGGCAACTAGGTCTGTGCTTGGACTTTGAGGAATACTCCCTCCCCACAGAGGAGGGATCTACTATCTTCAAGTGCCTTCCATCAGGACCACCACAGCCTGATTTCAACTTGACATTCAAAAATATCAAGCCCAGCCAGCCGGGCTCAGTGGTTGAGTGGTGACCTATGAACCAGGAGGTCACGGTACAATTCCTGGTCAGGGCACATGCCTGGGTTGTGGGCTCAATCCCCAGTGTGGGGTTTGCAGAAGGCAGCCAATCAATGATTCTCTCTCATCACTGATGTTTCTATCTCTCCCTCTCCCTTCCTCTCTGAAGTCAAAAAATATATATATTTAAATATATATATGTATTTATGTGTGTGTAAATATAAATATATATTTACCTTGTCTTGAAGTTTTTTATCAAGAGTTCCACATACTACTTCTTTTTAAATTCAAACTTTCTGATCTATCCCCCGACAAAATATTACAGAAAGTATTTTTCAATGAGACATGACTTTTCTCACCTGGTTTCCGATAGAAATGCAAGCTTTGGAGTCTAAATCTCGAGGCGGCCTAAGGAAAACAAGCGGGAAAAGGGGGAAATTTGAGCATTTAGTCAAAAATGTCCTTCCCAAATCATATGTGATTGGAGAGATTTTTTCCTTAGAAATAAGGAGGAAGTTTATGTGTAACATAAAGCAGCATACAAGTGTTAACAATGTGGGGTTTGGAATAAAATACATTTGGGTTTAAGTTATTTAATCTCTTGGAGCTTCCATTTCTTTTTTAACCTGAGGATATTGGTATACCTACCTCATAGAGTAAGAGTATCAAATACTTACCTCAAATAGAGTAAGAGTATCCAGTAAAGTGCTTAGCAGAATGCCTACCATACAGTAAATATCCAACAAATATGAGCCATATGAGTATAGTTATATAATTATATTATTCCAGTACGCCTCAAACTTTGTTTTCATCCAAGAACACCAAGTGCCCAGGGAACCCCCTACTTTTTCCACAACTGTTTAAAAAAACAACAACACGATAATTGGCAAAATGGTTATCTTAACTCACAAAATTCACAGACCATAAGAATTCAAAATCTGTCCGGTCCCTGCCTTTATAGATGGGGGAGAAAAGGTCCAGAGAGGTGAAATGACTTGTCCAAGGTCACAACGAACCGAGGCCCCCGATTCCAGGTCAGAATGCCTTCTCTCCTATCAGGCTGCACGAACCCAGGCCCCCGATTTCCAGGTCAGAATGCCTTCTCTCCTATCAGCCTGCCTAATTCAGTTGTGACAGTTCTTCTCGGCAGAGCGCACACACCATCCAAGGCTCAGCCCAGCAGCCCGGGGCCTGCTGGATCCGTGTCTCCGTCAGACAGAGCACGGCCGTGTGTGTTTATTTCTACTGCTTCACTGCTGCCTGGACTGATATCAAGCCACTTAAGAGAAAGGCGTTTGGCTTTGGCTCGGCTCCTAACGAGGAGCTTAGAAAAGCATTTTCCTGAAATAAATGCACCGAAAGCATCACGACACAGATCGCATGTGCCAGGAAACATACTGTTAATATGGCCAAATAATAAAGCAACGGAGGGGCCGTCCATGCCACTGCTGTCTCTAGGAAAACACCAGGAGGGAGAGAAGGCACGGCAGAGGAAAGGAAGAGAGAAGAGAGCCCTTTGCCAATGAGAACGTTTCCCAACACTAATGTGCTATAATTCTACCCTTCTGCTGCAAAGAAAGAAAGAAAACAACGAGGGGAACGTAGGAATATAAACACAGATATAAACGCGAGTCTTGGGCTTTCTTGGTAAGCCTCCTCTCACCTCAAAATCCCTTCGAAATGCACAGAATACCTAAAAAAAAGTTTTCCTAGACAAACTGAAAACCAGGGCCTGGGAGGGAGGGAGAGCATGGAAAACACGCATGCACGCACTCACACACACATGCACATGCGGACACGCCCAGTGACGTGTTTATATATCTTGTGTTTCTGAACTGGGAAGGTCTCTTGAGAAACACGTCTCCAGAGGAATTAACTTAGTAAAAATCTGAGTTCTCATTCTTAAGCTTTCCAACGCTCTTTTTCTTCAGCTGTCACTATTTGTGCGTACTAAAAGAAGTGGAACTTGCATATAAAGACAAATATTACTTGAAACGTGTGGCTAGTATAAACAATAAGAAAAATTGCATTTGCTCAGCATTTTTCCTTTTAAAAGCAGCAGAAAGGGCTGCCTCCGCTTTCTTGTTATCCAATGAGGGTACTGGCTGAGCCCTCTTCCAGGTCTGCTTGTCTGGGATTCACACCAGGGCTCTGCAAAGGACAGCCTGTGGCCCAGCTAAGAGCGATTTTGACACGTTAAAGGTTATGAAAATACAAACAACAAAGGATAACCGACAGAGGCCACTGAGGCCCAGAGAGCCTAAAATATTTGTTCTCTGGCCTTTTGCAAAAAAATTGCTGACGGCAGCTTTACACTGACTTCGCCCCATACCTCTACCGATGAGGAGGGTTTTGTGGCATTTTGTAGGCTGAGGAAAATGAAGTGCAGAGAAACTGCTGAAGCCACAGTCCTCAACAGAGCTGCAAATAAAACTAGCATCACCTGACTCTGAGTCTCGACCTGAGGAGGAAAGCATAATGCTGAAAACCGGGTTAGGTGCTTTACCTGCAGCTCATGAATTATTTAACACACACCCCCCCTCCACACACAAACACACACACACTCACTCACACATACAAGCTTTTCCTGTGAGTACCATTATTCCTGTGTTCCAAATGAGTTTAGCTAACCTGCTCCCATGTGGTGAACCCAGAATTCTAATCCAAGTCTGACTGAACCCATGGAGCCTGCTCTCAACACTCAGGCTTCCCCCAGTGAAAATGATCAATCCGCCCACACCCCAGGCCGGAGGGCTCAGCAGGTCCGCCAAAAGCATCAGAGGCCGGGGCCAAGACTGACAGATGGGATTGGGTTAGCTGACACTGTGTCCTGTCCAAGGCTGGGCACGTAAGTTTGCCTGGGGCATGGCGTCTCTGGGTAGGAGGTTTATATTGTGGGTGGATGTTTTCTGTCACTTTTTCAATATTTTCGTCCGCTGGGAGAAAGAACCAAGCCTGTGACAAAATTCCTTCCCTGGAAGCTATTCCAAAGGGCACCTAGTGTTAGTGTTTCATATGAGTAACCAGCTTTGGTGTATTACAATTATTTATTTATAAATACTGCATGAGGAGTCAGCTCCCTGGTTATTGTTACAAGTCTTCTTCTTCTGTCCAACATTAGAGAACTGACATTGAAACAGAGGAAATAATTTAAGGCCTTTGTAAAAGATGGTGAGATGAGAACCCAGAGCTATACCATGAAATCTTCTCAGCTTCCCTCATTCATAGCCAGGCATCATCTGGCCACCGTCTCTACACGTCTAATCTGTGGCTAACAGAACCTACCTGAGAGCCAGAGAGCCCTGAATTTGCACCCAGTTCTCCCACGTAATCATAGTGCTGGGATAATAATCACAGCAACTCGTGGCGCTACCTTCACTGAGAAATGACAATGGGACAGGCTCTAGGATACATAATATGGATTATGATATCTCATCTTCTTAGCAACCACATTGTTCACATTGTTGTTTATTCCTTTTTTTTTTTTCAGAAGGGGAAACTAAGTCTCAGGAGGGTTAAGTAACTTGTCTAAGGTATTCAACTCGTGCAGTTTAGATCCCAGCTCCAAACCTTGGCATTCTAGCCCCAGAGCCTGAAGTCTTAACCTCAAGGCTATGTTTGACTGCTTTTGAGCAAGACACCTGACCCTTTTACAGGTCTGTTTTCTGACTTACAAAGGGAGGGTTTCTTGTGAGGGCTAAGTGAAAGAATGCTGACTGGCACAGAACCGACCTAGAATTAGCTGCTGCCAATCAAGTGAGGGGACGGCTTGGAGACCTAAGTCAAAGACACACTGGCATCAGTTACTGAAAGAAAAGGCTCCAGCGGAGGGACCACACACACGGAACTGAAGAGAATGGAGCTCTGTCCCGGACTATTTATTTTTGTGTAGCACAGCAGAAAGAGGCAGGGTATAAATGCTAAGAGTCACCAAGCCAACCTCAGAGAATTGCCAAGGAAAATTCAAAATGTGGAAGCCACTTCTTTAGGAGTAAAACTTGAAGCCTCAGTATTAAAATAACAATACTACTAGTAATAAAGCTTTCCCTGAGAGAAAGTGGTATAGTCTACCACTAATGCTTTACACAGTGAAATAGGGAAGTACATTCAAAGTTGATTTTATCCCTTGAGAGAAACACAATACAGAAACTACTTTTATCTTCGCATGGGTTTATAGTCATTTGTTTGTATGAAGGAAGGATTTACGGTGGTTTTCAAATGTTTATAAAATGTAGGAAATTAATGCAAATTAGAAGGTGAAGAGTAAAAATTTTAAAGGGAAGTAATATAAGACAGCTGAGAGACTGATGGAAGAATATACCCCAAAGGATAAATAAAGAGCAGAAATCAATAAAAATGAAAACAGGAAAATAAAGTTGGTTCTTTTAAAAAAAATCAATAAAATTAATAAAACTCTAGCAAGATTGACACAGAAAAGAGACAAGACAGACACAAATTACTACTATCAGGGGAAAACCCCATTAAAAGATATTCAGGAAATACTATGAATGACTTTACTCTCATAAATTCAACAACTTAGAAGAAATGGACCAATTCCTTGAAAACCACCAACAACCGAAATTTATCCATGCTGAAAATCATCAGCTGACTAGTCCTGTAACTACTAAAGAAAGTGAATTTGTAGTTAAAAAGCTCTAGGGGGAAAAATACACAAGCTCATTTTGATTCACTGAAGAATTTTAGAAACATTTTTTAAAAAAGAATTGCATATATTGAAATATTATGTTGTATACCTGGAACTAAGATAATATTATATGTCAATTTTATCTCCAAAATAAAGGAATTAAGACCTATTGCATATAGTGCCTGCCAAAAAAAAAAGGAACACTCACCAGCTCATTTTATGAGGCCAGCATGACCTTAATATCAAAAGCAGAAAATAATAGCACACACTAAAACAACACCACCACTGCAGACCAACATCTCTCATGAACTTAGACAAAAATCCTCAACAAAATTTTAGCACATCGATTCAACAATATATAAAAAAGGAACACCCTAACCGGTTTGGCTCAGTGGATAGAGCAGCGGCCCTCGAACTGAAGGGCTCACTTCCGGTCAAGGGCATGTACCTTAGTTGCAGGTTCCTTGGCCCTGGTCAGGGTGCATACAGGAGCAACCAAGTGATGTGTCTCTCTCGCAACGATCCTTCTCTCTGTCTCTCTCTCTCTCTTCCACTCTCTCTAAAAATCAATGGAAAAACACCCCTGGGTGAGAATTAACAAAATAAAACAAAACAAAACAGTAATATACCACAACTGAGTAGGAATTATTTTGGGTATGCAAGGCTAGTGCAAAATTTTCAAAATCAATCAATTTAATCCATATCAACAGGACAAAGAAGCATCTGTGGTTGTAGCAACTGATTTGAGCAAAAAAATAAATTTCAACAAAACTCAACATACGCTCATGATGAAAACAAACAAACAAACAAACAAACAAACAAATTCCCAGAACACTTCAACTTCATGAAAAGCATCTAGAAAAATCTAATATGCTGAATGGTGCAAGATGAAATGCTTTTCCTCTAAGATGAGGAACAAAGCACGGTAGCCTGCTCTCACTAATCTTACTGAGCACAGTACAAGACATTCTAGCCACTGAAATAAGGTAAGAAAGAAAGGTTTAAAAATACAATTTAAAAAGGAAGAAATAAAAGTATCCCCCCGCCCCCCCCGCTTTTTTTTTTGCAGAAGGCATGGCTACCTACACACAAAATGCTAAGAAATCTACCAAAAATCTCTTAGAACTAATAAGTGAGTTTAGTAAGGTCACAGGACAAGATCAACACAAAAATCAACTACACATTTAGATACTGATAATAAAGACGTGGAAACCAAAAAAAAAAAAAAAATTGAATGCCATTTACAATTGTTCTCCCCACTCCCCAAAAAAATACTTAGGCTAAAACCTAATGTTATGATGAAAACTATAAAATACTGATGAAGAAAAATCAAAGTTAACCTAACTACTTGGAGAAATCTACCGTGTTCTTGAATAGGAAGACTCAATGTTAGTAAAAGATGCCAATTCTCCCTAAATTGTAATCTACAGGTTAAACACAATTCCAATCAAAGCCCCAGCAAGTTTATTTGAAGACATCAATGAGCTTATTCTAAAACTTATATGAAAAGAGAAAGGCCCTGAATAGCCAAAATCATTTTGAAAAATAGGAACCACATGGAAGGAATCGCTCTCCCTAATGCTAAATCGTACTATACAGCCGCAGTCACCCAGTCAGTGTGATATCCCCAGAGGGACAGACACACAGATCAATGGAACAGAATAGGGAACCCAGAAATAGACCCATTAGGTATGCTCAATTAGTATTTTACAAAGAAGCCAAAGCAAGTAAATGGAGGAGGGTTAGCCTTTCCAACTAACGGCGCTTGGAGCGCTTATAATGCATTGGCCAAAAAATAATAAAGCTCAGCCTAAACCTCAGGGAAAGGGTGTCCTGCTTCTCTGGGACTTGAGCTCACTTGAGGACTTGGGCCAAAGCCTCAACTAATAAAAAAAATTTTTTTTAAAGTGTTCCTTTACCTCATGTTGCCTTCTGTTTATGTGGGATAGGATCTAGGTGTCGGGAATCAGAGTTCTCATCAAAGACCATTTTCCATCTTACCCTGAGTTTTATAGTCGTGGCTCTCACAAGGATTTACTTGTTTGCTCAAATCTATATGGAAAAGGCCAAACAGTCCACGCCCGGAGTCCTTGCTGGACTAACGGAGGACCCCATCTGCCAAATGCATCTGTGGCATTCAACTTCCAGCCAACCAGTCATGTGAGACACTGAGTTCAAAGCTACCCATTCACTACAGACCGACCGACCTAGTGTGATTAGCTCAGATGACAGCAAGCACCCAGCTTTCCCTCTGCAGGACTCTTCCTTCTCACCACTCTTCTGAAGGTCAGGATATTGCCCGCCAGTGCAAACGTGAACCTCAGAGCCCAGAAATCTGTAAAGTGTGAGTGTTTGCATGAAGACGATGATCTTGCCAACTTACGTGGAACTGGTCTGGGGCTGTTCAAATGCTTCTTTTGGAATTTTGAGGCCAGGGTTTCGCTTCTTGCCTGCAGGGAAAGACATGAGGATAACGTTAGGGTCTGTGTCACCGCACTAGCACAGGGACAGGGGACGGCAGCAGCAGGAGAGGGCTGACCTGGGACCGTATCTCTCATCTCCCCATTCAGGGCTCCACTCCCTGCCCAGGAAGTCTGTGAGTGACAAGCGCCCACACGCAAGGCTGAGCAGAGCTGCAGTCATGGACGAGGTTTCCCGCAGTCCCGGGTGAAGATGTCAGTTTAAGAATGCCAACTCTTGGCCTGGCCGGCATTCTCAGTGGCTGAGTGTTGACCTATGAACCAGGAGCTCACAGTTCGAATCCTGGTCAGGGCACATGCATGGGGTTTCGAGCTCAGTCCACAGTGTGGGCTGTGCAGGAGGCAGCTGATCTAGTCTTCTCTCTCATCATTGATGTTTCTCTCTTTCCCTCTCCCTTCCTCTCTGAAGTCAATAGAAATATATTTAAAACAAAGAAGGAATGCCGCCCTAACCGGTTTGGCTCAGTGGATAGAGCATTGGCCTGAGGACTCAAGGGTCCCAGGTTCCATTCTGGTCAGGGGTATGTACCTTGGTTGAGGCCACATACCCAGTAGGGAGTGTGCAGGAGGCAGCTGATCGATGTTTCTCATTGATGTTTCTAACTCTCTATTCTTCTCCCTCTCTCTCTGTAAAAAATTAATAAAATATATTTTTAAAAAATGCCAACTCTGTTTATCTAGTAAGACCTGGCCTTTCTCCCTGATGGGGATTTGTCATTCCAACTTCTCTCTTATACAGGACAATGGTAATGGTAGACGGTGTTGGTTATAGGTGTGTGTTTTTTAATGACAGTGAAACGTAGTCACCCTTATCACAGTATCCCACCATTTTCTAAATCCCCTGTGAACAACTGATAGAAAACCATGGAGGTAAAATTTAAAAAAAAAAAAATGCTTTCCCACCGTCTGCCCTGCCCATTCTCAACCGCCTGCCAGAAGCTGAAACACCTGAGAGAGAAATAGAATAATATTTATTTACATTTGCCCTGTTCCAAAAAGGATTAAGATAACAGATGGGCTCATGCAAGGAGGTTATCGCTTCTCTGGGAGCCAGATGGGCACGAAACCGATGTGTTCATTGCTGGGCTGAAACCACAAGAAGGCTGAGCTCAAATTATTTTGTAAATGAGTAAAAAGAACAGACTGAAAAGCGCCAGCTCAGGAAGCAGATCAGAGGAAATCGCTGTGGAAGGGCCAGGGATTCTCCTCATCTAAGGAGATCCTAGGTGTCTCCTGACGCCAAAGCAGAGCTGCTAGGACACCCAGGTGCCGCTTTCCTTCTCACCTCTCCTGCATGCTGCCAGTGAGCATGCGGAGCTGACTCAGGCCCTGGACAAGGTCCTGGGGAGGGATTCTGCAGATGCAGAACTTTAGAAATCAAGCCTTTGTACCTGCTGTTTGGACAACGACTTCCAAAGACTCCAGGGACCGCTCACCATCACAGAGCCAGCTATGACCCAGTCAGAATCGGAATCCAGGTTTCTGGACCCCCAGGTCAGAGCTCTTTCCGCTGTTTCACAATGGAAGAAGTTTAGAGATGACCAGAGAGAGAGGGGTGACGAAAGTATGGGATTTTTTAAAACATTATCTTTTTATTGATTTCAGAGATGAAGGAAGAGGGAGAGAGAGACAGAAACATCAACGATGAGAGAGAATCATTGATTGGCTGCCTCCTGCACATCCCACACTGGGAACCAAGCTGTAACCCGAGCATGTGCCTGACCAGGAATTGAACCAATGGCCTCCTGGTTTGTAGGTTGATGCTCAACCACAGAGCCACACTGGCTGGGCTGAAGTATGAAATTTTGAGTTAAAAAACAAACAACTTTCTACCAGCCAGTGACCTCAGAGTCACTTTTCCTCTGCCTTTCCATATTCTCAATTGTAAAATGAGGAAGTAGCATCAATACCTACCTTATCTATATATATAAAAGCCTAAGCAACCATTACCACCAAATGACTGAAATGACCAGTTGACCAGTCGCTATGACACACACTGACCACCAGGCAGCAGAAACTCAACACTCCCACAGCCAACCTCCTGTGGCCCCTTCCCCAGCCCACACCAGCCGGCCCTGATAGGGACTGGGCAAGATGCCCTGATTGGCTAGGCCAGTGGTTGGCAAACTGCAGCTTGCAAGCCACATCAGCTCTTTGGCCCCTTGAGTGTGGCTCTTCCACAAAATACCACATGCGGGCGCACACATACAGTATGATTGAAACTTCGTGGCCCATGCGCAGAAGTCGCATTTCAGCTCTCAAAAGAAATTTCAATTGTTGTACTGTTGCTATTTGGCTCTGTTGACTAATGAGTTTGCCGACCACTGGGCTAGGCCAAGGGACTCCACCCATGCACAAATTCATGCACCGGGCCTCTAATCCTATATAATAAAGAGCTAATATGCTAATTAGACCGAACAGCCGAACGACCTTCTGGACGTCCTTCCAGACAACCTTCTGGATGAAGCCGGGGTTGCAAGGGCCAGCCAAGGCTATGAGGGGCTGCGAGGGCTGGCTGAGGCAGCCGGGGCTCTGAGGGCTGAGCCCCCTCCATGAATTTCGTACATCGGGCCTCTAGTTAGACTAATATGAGAATCAATTGGGATACCTATAAAAGGGCACTGAGCTACCTTAAGTAGCTGTTAATTATAATCATTCAGAGAAAGAATCTGTACAGTTACATTAATGAAGTCATGTAAGACAGTGATGAACAAAACTGGCCACATTATCAAAGCCCAATGCAACTTGTAATTGAGTCTTCCTTTTTTTTTTTTTTTTTTTTGCTTCCCATGCATTCAAAATCCAAAATCTAGCCCTAACCGGTTTGGCTCAGTGGATAGAGCATCGGCCTGTGGACTGAAGAGTCCCAGGTTCGATTCTGGTCAAGGGCATGTACCTTGGTTGTGGGCACATGCCCAGTAGGGGGTGTGCAGGAGGCAGCTGATTGATGTTTCTCTCTCATCGGTGTTTCTAACTCTCTATCCCTCTCCCTTCCTCTCTGTAAAAAAAAAAATCAATAAAAACAAAACAAAACGAAAACAAAATCCAAAATCTAGTTCAATTCTGCCAGGTTGTACAAAGCCAGGGGAAACGCCTTGTAGGACCACCTTCATTATAACAGGTTCCCTCCTCATTTCGGCTTAACTATACGTTTTACAGATTCAGCACTCACCGCTGACTTTCTTACACCTGGAGCTCAGGGCCATTTAGCACATGTTACTAAATTAGCCAGCTGCTGACAATACCCCATGCTGTACTGTGACCCACAAAGAATACTAGAAGAATACTAAGGGTGGGACCCGAATGGCCTAATTCCCATCTATGGGCCTCCATCAACTAGAAGGGGGACACTATATTAAATGAAATAGTCTAGAACCCAATGAATAACAAACTCAGATAGCTAGGTACAGATGCCAGTAGAGGTGACAGGTGATATAGGCAATCCCAACAGCTACACCGAGATACTTCCCTTGACATTCTGAAGATAAACCTAAACAAGCATAAAAACGATCCTACCGGCGATAAAAACCCTCCAGGTGTCATTTCAGCAAACCCAAAGCAGACGTTATTCCTCAATTCCTCCACTTCTCTCTCCTTCACTTCTTCTAACTCAGCTCTTACAAGATACACAACACAAGAAAAATAGCTCTTTATGGAGAAAACCTCTTTTTTGCCAAACTTTAACAGAGCAAATGAATTACTACACCATAGCAATGAATTATTAGCCATCCCTTAGTAGCAACCGATCATTACACTCTAACTCCACACACTCAGCACATCTATACAACGAAAATAGTCAATGAGAGAAAGAGAGAGATAGATACCTTGTGGCACGGAGACTAATGGAATGAAGGACCGAGACAACAACCAAGTCTTGGGGAGGTGTGAGAAAGGCCTGTGTTCTCTTCTGACGGCAACAAGAAAAGTGGTTTCAGAGACACAAAACCCAGCTGGATTACAAGGCTGGAAAACACCCTGCCTTCCTCTTAAAAAGTGGATCAAATGGCACAAAATTCACAAAACACACACATACACACCCCACATTCCATAGTTCACTTACGTGCTCGCCACTGCCAACACAGCCCCGTGAGAAGCCAGCGGGAGTGACTCTGGTGAGGTTTTGGAGGCTGCAAGGAGGGCTGGCGGGCAGAGACCCCACAGAAGCCATGCTCTGCTTAGCTCCCGAGACCACAGTGCAGCAGAAGGAAGCAGCACTGAGCAGGCTCCACCCTCCTCGAGTGCCGATCTGATCTGATCGAGTTTATTGTTCCCGGGAAACTGCAACTTCAGAAAGAGGGAAGGGAAGTGGGTCCACAGGAAGGCGGGACATTAATCATGAGCCAGACCCAGAGGAATAAATCTATAAACTAATTCTGCACAGTACAGAATCCTGCAGCCTGTCTGCATAAATGCCTCTCTCATTTCTTAAAAGGGAGCAAACCAGTATGTGGTCCATTTCAAGCTGTGTTGATTTCAAAGCAATCTGTTCCCGCTGGCAATCTGTTCCCGCGGGCGCTCACGTTGGATATGGTGTGACAAAAAATTAACGAGGGAGCAATATGAATAATAAAGCTAAGTGGCCGAGGATGTTAAACAGCCTTTTCCCTTGATATGCTAAAGCAAAAATGACCCCCCAAAAAAATAAAGTATATCCGAACATAGGCTCTATTTATGTTACATGCTAAAAACAAGCCTTCTCAAGAAAGAGAGAATTCTGTGAACTTCTGGAGGTCTCAACAAGCTTTGCCCTTTTATTGGTGCAATCTGCAAAGAGTGAGCCTCCCCGGCCTGACCCAGCCTATGCGGGACTGCGTGACATCAGCCCGTGTCACACCCATGCCTGTTTTCTCTGAAAACATTGTAGTCCCGCCGTCCCCCGCCACCCCCCCCCCCACACACACACACACATTTGCAAAATTCATCTGAGAACAAAGCTGGGTCACTGTGCTCCTGGCCTGGAACAACATGGCACTGGGGGGGAAAAATACACCAAACCTTGCCCATGGTTAGAAAACATTCTACCAGGCCACAGAAATGTTAGCTCGCTTTGCCCGTACCGAAAATGATGGGGTACACAAGACCTCTTGCTCAGCGCCCACTCGGAGAGGCAGAGCATAAAAGGCTTCTCTCATGTGCCTTATTACATAAAACAGAGGCTCGAGCTCCCGTGCCAACCCAAACAGGGAGAGGATCCCACAGGGTCAACAAAAGGTGGCATCATGAGGATATGCTGACCCCCAAATATTTGTCATCTTGGCTGACGGTGGGGTGGGGGGGGTGCGGTGGGCCTAATGATGAGGGTTTGTGATTATTGACACAGCTTTACAAAAGGATGGCATTGCTCCCAGGGCCAAATTTATTTTTTGTAAAAAAACACAAAAAACCTGTTTCCCAATGTGAATGGGGTGGCCGGCCAAGTAGCTGGCAACCTGGAGGCCTTGGCTGCCCTCTCCTTAGTCCTTGCATCCAGGCTTCAGGTTCCAAGGGAAGCTGGCAGGAAAGCCCGGCAGGGAGGTGTCATTCTGTGTTGTTAAATTGCCGCGATCGGATGCAAAGCAACGAGGAAGCAGGGAAGGTGGAGGGGGTGCAGGGGGAACGCTGGCTCTGCGAAGTTGACATGAAAGTGGGCACACACGCTCCTGTCCCCCAAATGCTGGATCTCGCCCACCCCCAAGAGACTCCAACCAGTCTGCCAGACGTCTTGGGGATCACATAAAAGTTAGACAAGGGAAGTGCAGAGCTACTATGTGCAGTCATTTTGATTTCAAGGAGGCAGCTGAGTCTGGACTTGACCCTCGTGTTCCCAGTGCCTACGGGGCTGCAGTCCCCTGGTAGACAGGAACTCAACCTTTCGAACTCACCTCACTCACTGCACACCCCACAGGTCCTTCCCAGACCTTCCCAAAAAATCACTGTCCGCACTGACCGACATCTAGCACAATGGGAACTGGGTGCCACTTTCCCAGATCTCCAGCATTTTAGTTTAAAATGTCCACCTGTGTTGCTCAGCTGACATAGCTCAGTGGTTGAGCGTGGACCTCTGAACCAGGAGGTCACAGTTCGATTCCTGGTCTGGGAACATCCCCAGTAGGGGGTGTGCAGGAGGCAGCCAATCAATGATTCTCTTTCATCATTGATGCTTCTATCACTCTCTCCCTCTCCCTTCCTCTCTGAAATCAATAAAAATATATGTAAGAAATAAAATAAAATGTGCACTGTGTCTACAAGAGATCTCCATCTTCCATTTATATGCCTCATAACCTTTTCTCGCAATCTCAAATTATATTTGCACTTATATATTTATTTTTGCATTTATTTATTACTTATTGGTTTACTGTCTAACTTCCCCATATAAATTCCATTATGACAGCCATTTTGCCCAGGAACTGCAAGGTTGTAACTAATAATTTTTCAGTTTCAGATTGAAGAGGAGATGTCAGCTATGTTTTTCAGTAAAGGAGTGTCATGCCATGTCCTCCATGTTTCCAGACAATAAGGTAATGAGATTCATATCTTTTATCTGCAGGATGTTTTGAAACTATGTTTCACACACACACACAATTCCACACATACACACCTTGGTATTTTAAGCTTCCAGGTCTTTGTTTATATTTTCCCTGGAATGTTCTTTTTTTATTGTTGACAGTATATATCCCACCTATTCCCTTCTGTCTCACCCCTCCACCCAGTCCCTACCCCAACCCAGGCCTTCCTCACTCTATTGTCTATGTCCATGGGCTACGTATATATGCATACATGTTCTTTGGTTAATTTCCTCCCATTCCCCCTCTCTGAGATCTGTTAGTCTCTCCTATGCATCCATGTCTCTGGACCTATTTTTTTCCTCAGTTCATTTTGTTCATTAGATTCAACATATAAGTGAGGTCATGTAATATTTGTCTTTCCTTGACTGGCTTACTTCACTTAGCATAATACTCTCCGGTTCCCTCCATGCTGTCTCAAAGGGTAAGATTTCCTTCTTTTTCACTGCTGCATAGTATCCCATGATGTAAATGGACCACAGCTTTTTTTATCCACTCATCCACTGATGGGCACTTGGGTTGTTTCCAGATCTTAGCTATTGTAAATAATACTGCTATGAACTTAGGGGTGCATACACTCTTTCTGATTGGTGTTTCGGGATTCTTAGGATATATCCCTGTAATGTTCTTATCACCTGACTCCACTGGTCAACTTCAACACTCAGCTCAAGCATGTTCTCCTCAGGAACACACTCACACACACACACACACATGCAATCGACGCCCCTCTTGTGTGGCCATATCTTGAAAGTCTTCTTCCTACAGGGCCTGAACCTATCTGGTCCTCCATCTCTTCCATAAGAATGCAGGCTCTTCAAAGCCCTACGCCATGTTTGGCCCATACACACAGTTAGCATCAGACCCAAGAAATAAGAGGCAGAGACCACAGCAATCCGGCTCATAAATAAGTTGCTTAAACTTTTCAGAGGCAAAATCTATGGCTCTGGTAATTTACTGGATAAGGTAAAGAAGATCAGTCACCTAGTAGTAGTAGTAGTAGTAGTTAATAGTAGTCATAGTAGTTAGTAGTAGTAATACTAGTAGGCTGTGAAGATGGCAGTTGTTAGTAGTAATTAATAGTAGTAGTAACCTGGCTTTTCCCTACCTAGATAGAATTAAATGAAAAAGGAAAGTACCAGTTGGGGTGTTGGTGGGAGAAGGCAGGTAAGCACTTGAAATTCAAGAGTGTTAAGTGCAAGATGCTGGAAGGGCATGGCGGATTTCAAGCTGGCAAATGGCGCCTCAGAGAGATGGGCGAGTGGAATATATAGACCTGGGAGTGACAAACAGAGAAGCAGAAAATTCATGAGCCAGGCAGGGAAGCAAGAAGAGCATGGGAACAAGGGCAGCCAAGGTCAGGACATTTGGAGCCAAGGA
The DNA here is from genome assembly GCA_026230045.1 of Corynorhinus townsendii. NCBI lineage: Eukaryota > Metazoa > Chordata > Mammalia > Chiroptera > Vespertilionidae > Corynorhinus > Corynorhinus townsendii. The sequence goes on from JAPDVU010000009.1 coordinate 7,110,691, forward strand.
GATGCGAAGGAAGAAGAATTGTGAGGGACAGGAAGAAGCTCTGAGTGTGTCAAAGGAGCCAGAGCCAGCCTGTGGAGAGCAGCACTAACAGCTCCCTCCTAGGGGTCCTTGCAAAGACTGAAAGCACTCCGGGGGTTTCCTCAACTCCCTGTGATTGAAGGTCTCTTTTTAGACCCGGTAGAGTTGAAGTTTGTCCTGTTACGTTAACACGTTGGGGCTACGTGCTCTTGAAAGAACCTAAAAGCAAATCACAGCCAATGGCCTTGAGTTGTGGTCTGAGCCCAGTGTGAAGATAGGAGGCAGGCAGCGGTTAGATGGGAAATCCCCGCTGTCTGTGCTCATCTCCTTCCTCATTTATATGCTGCTTCATTCATGAGTTTTTATCAAAAGGAAATGGAGTCATGAGAGTGTTAAAAAGTTCCACTTTAAAAAGACAAAACACGCCACCGGGTTACACACACATAAATGCAGGGGTGCCAAATGCTCACTGCGTTTTGGTTACGTTTAAAAAACAGCATTCGTATTTTAGAGATAAATACTAACATGCCTCCAAATGAAATAACATAATTCTAGAATTTGTTTCAAAATAATATGGTGGGCATAGGGAGATATGATGAAGTAAGATTGACCATGAGTTGGTAACTGTCAACACTAGTCAATGGACTCGTGGCAGTTCATTATATTATCTACCTTTGAGTGTGTTTGAAATTTTCCAAAATAGAAAGATTTTCTTAAATAGAGACTGAATCACAAAAAACTCGCGTTTAAAGGTTACAAAAGGGGGCTAGTTGAGAAATTAACTGCAAACTAAGAGGAATGCGTATTGGTAGAGGGTCCTCAGTGGATGCCCTTCGCTGGAACAAAGGAGGAGAAAGTGCTGGCCTCCTTCCTATTCTTTCTTTAAAAAAAAAAAATATATATATATATATATATATATGTATATATATGTGTGTGTATATATATGTATGTATATATGTGTATATATGTATGTATAGATACATAGTATATTTTATTGATTTCTATATATGTATACATATATATATATATATATTTTCTTTACTTCAGAGAGAAAGAGGGAGAGAGATAGAAACATCAATGATGAGAGAGAATCATTGATTGGCTGCCTCCTGCACATCCCCTACTGGGGACGGAGCCCACAACCTGGGCATGTGCGTAACTTCCTGGTTCATAGGTCGACATTCAACCATTGAGCCATACCGGCCAGGTTCCTTCCAATTCTTTCTAAGTTGATGCCATCTCAGAGGAAAAATCATAAGGAAGAAATGTAGCCCTTTCTCCAGGCCTGCAGCACATTCTAATATTCTTCATGTCAAGAAGGTAAAGAAACCAGAGACAAAGCAATATTTAAAAACTTGGGCCCTAGCCAGTTTGGCTCAGTGGATAGAGCATCGACCTTACGGACCAAAGGGTCCGGGGTTTGATTCCTGTCAAGAGCATGTACCTTGGTTGCAGGCTCCTCCCTGGCCCGGGCCCTGGTCAGGGCTCATGCAAAAGGCAACCAAATTGATGTGTTTCTCTCACATCGATGTTTCTCTCTGTCTCTCCCTCTCTCTTCCACTCTCCCTAAAAATTAATGAAAAAATATCCTCAGGTAAGGATTAACAACAACAAAAAAAATCAGCAGGATTCTTCCCCTTGAAACCCACACCCTCGGCCAAAGAAACGGAGGCTAATCCCCTGCATCTTGGTTGTTTCTGCAGTATCACATCCCCTTCCTCTCCACGGAGGCTGGACACGCTTGAGAGTGTGATTTTGCAAGCTGCGGCCTGGCAAAAGATGGAGTGGCCTCTGTCTTTTGTTCTGCCACATACACCCCCCCTGGCTTAGTGCAATTCCCAAGGGTGACGCTGCCAGTTTGAGGTTCATGACGGACGGGCCATTAAAAACCAACATGAAGGAATCACTTTGAGAAAACCACTCAGTGTAAGTGTTAGATTTTCCGAAGAGAGAACCCTCATTTACAAAAGCAAACAACTTACGTTCAAAACAGTTTTCTTTATGTAAGTTGACTCTTTTCAAAATGATTTCAGGTCCTCATGGAACCCTGAAGGGGGAATTGACAGACGTAGGCCCTTAGCTTTCACTCCTGAATCAACCATCATCACCTTGATTACAAAGCATCGCTTCAGGTGGCGCCGTAACGCAGGGCCTCAAAAGAAGTGGAATTCTCCAGTCTTAGGTAATGAGTCTAGAATTTGTTCTAGGCAGTCACCTTGAAACATGTCAATTGGTTACTCTCCAAGACTGAGCACACAAAAAGTACATAAATTCCCTACTGCACCAGGAGAATGTCCCTCCTATCTATGTGATCAGAAATGTTGAGGGGAAGGTATGAATTCAATGTTCCATGATGTCTCAGACACAGTGACCTACAATTTCCCCAAACTGGTTTTAAAGGCTAACCCAAAATACAGGGAGTTAATATATATAATGACTCCTGGATATATTGATGTTATAAGATTTTAAGTTGCAAGTTTTTTGTGTGTGTGTGTGTTATTTTTATTGATTTTTTTTTTTTTTTTTTTTTTACAGAGAGGAAGGGAGAGAGAGAGAGAGTTAGAAACATCGATGAGAGAGAAACATCCATCAGCTGCCTCCTGCACACCCCCTACTGGGGATGTGCCCGCAACCCAGGTACATGCCCTTGACCAGAATCGAACCTGGGACCTTTCAGTCCGCAGGCCGATGCTCTATCCACTGAGCCAAACCGGTTTCGGCGCAAGTTTTTATTAGATGGGTTTCAATTGCATATTATTGATGGCAATTCTCACAAGTCTTTCTTATTGGATCGTGGCATGAAGAGCTGAGGGAGGTGCTCACTCATCCATATATACCATTGGATGATTTAAAAGTCTCCATCAGCGTCACATACGGTTAAGCTGGAAAACGAAAAAGAGAACTCGTGGGAAGGGAACCAAACCATAGCACTCGTAAGCTATAAAACCTTGGGAAGCTATTAATCTAAGCCTCATCCTTAAAATGGGAATACTGCTAAGGACCTAGCAGGATTAAAGGAACCCAGCATCATATGCAGCGCCACTTAGTAAATATGTGCTAGGTAAAGGAAAGTCGCCAAGTCAGCTACACTGCTATTTTTGGCAGCTGCTTTGTTATTAACAAGTAGCTGCTCATGAGAATAATAAAAGCAACTAATGTTTATTGAGAATTTGTTATATGCAAGGCGCAGTGCTCAGCCTGTCACATAAATCCTTAATGTAATGGTCTCTGCAACTGCATGGGGTGAATATTTATTTCTTCTTCCACGTCCAGAGCTGTTCCAGAGGTGAGCAGGCAGCCTTCCCATATAGGATAATTATATTGAGCCCTACAGTTGCAATTACTCTTCATCACAAGGCTGTTTGCACTGGCTTGTCAAAGGATGATTGCTGAACTGTGTCGGCAATATTATAGCTGGGAGCCAAGAAAAAAGTCCTGGATTAAATCCCCCGAACAGGCTTTCTACTCTGATGTCCAGACTTCCGTAGATAACAGATGCAGGTTAGAAAGCAGTTTCCCGGGAACCACGGTGACATGGGCTGGGTCTTGGGGGAGAGCCAGACTCGATTGTAAAGCTATATCGCCACGAACGTTTTTAACATTTCTGGACTTTAGTTCCCCGGATGCTAAGATGGAAACATTCCGTCAGTAAACCAGCTATTTTCCTCACTAAATTGGTGCTCTGGCCCCAGCTTTACTGACAACATTACAAAGCTTTCTACTGTGAGACGAGAGGGCTCTGGCTCTGGGGTGTGTTTATAAACTAATACCCCTGCTCTGTGGGGGGTGGGGGTGGGGGTTCTGATGAAATTGATAAGCCTAGGTCCTACCTGACAGAAATTACTTTAGCAGGAGGTTAATGGTCAAGCGACTGGAAGCTGTGACTGTGGCTTCGGTTTGCAAAACACTGTGTCTCAGTGACACTTTGCTGTGTGTGGTGAGGGCCGCCCCCTCCATATCAAAGAAAGGGGCTCTCAGCCCACTAATGGATCCCTCGCTCACCTCATGCTGATGGTAATCTCTACCTGATGCCTCTCCCTTCCTACCAGAGGATTAACCAGCCCCAGACTAGACTAAACACCCAAGGTCACCGAGACTCTTAAAGCTGGCTAGCCACCAGAAACCGTAACACTCCAAGTAAAATAAATGCACAAAACCAAATGCATCTCAACAACCATCTGGGGGCTTTTTCTGTGAAGGAAGAACCCGTATCTCTTACTAAGGACACTATTCTCTCTCCAGGAAACTGCTCCATCCTCCAAGACCTAAACAATAAATAAAAGCAGGCTTTACACCAAATAGCACTCTCCCTGCGTCTAGCTGTGTCACCGGAACGAAGAGTCCACTTGTAGTCCTTTGGGCCTCTAGCATGGTGCCTGGGAAAATGTTTTCCGACGCTTTGCTCGCCTCCTGTTGCAACTTCATTTCACTTTCACATCCAGAATTTGTCTAGGTAAGATATGTTCTGGACTTAACTGTAGCGTGGGGCTCTTAACTTCCTTACCTGGGCCTCTTCCTTAAAAAATACACATCAGTGAATGCACAGACTTTTCCCAAAAGGTAACTGAAAAAAAACGTAAAGCACATAGTATACTGAAGAAGCAATAAAGATCCATGGGAACTTTTGGTGTTTGGTTTGTTTTTGGTTTGCTTGTTTGTTGCACATTCATTACTGCTTTCTAAAAAGCGACGGGGAATTTGAGCAACAGTCTAGAGGAGAAAAGAAGTGGGAGAAAGAGGCAAAGAGACGGGAGAAGTGAACAGAAGTGACGGGGCAAGGTCCCAGGGGGCCTCGTGAGATGTACAGCTCAGTGGAGAGAAGGGAGACTCCGACAAAGGAGAGAAGGGTCTCTCTTTAAGGCAAGAAGAAAAAAAGAAGAGCTTAAAGGGTGACAGCCCAGAGAAAATTCAATATGAAGAAAAGTTGAGAGAGGCACTCATATTGACATATAACAGCGTGTTCTGCCAAGATTTCCCCTGGGACCCGGGGAAACATGAAGCCAAGACACATTAGAAACAGGCAGAGTAGAAGAGGTCAGCAAAGGAGCGCCTGCAGCGTCAAATGAAATTCTACTCAGTACTCCCGCCACGCCTAAGCTCCCGAGGAACTGGCTGATGGTCTATAAAAAGTGTGAGAGAGAAATTCTAATAGGCACCCTACTATGTGAGGCTGGAAGGTAGGTGGGATCTAAAACGTCCTTATTCCTTTTAAGAACCTCCTCCATTCCAAAGCTGCTCAGCGTCAAACGTGGCAACAGATGAGTCAGAAGCGGTTACCGGCTCAAGAACTGCCCATGAGTCCCCAAGGTCACATGTGAGTATGTGATACATTCCACTCTTTGAGAAATAGTAGAAAGTTGGCTACTGAAGAGTTTGAATTCTTAAGCTCCAGGGCTGCAGACCCCAAGGTCTACAATAGATCCAGGACGTTACCTTTGCCCTCTAATTTGTATTGTAACAGCTTTATTGAGATATAATTCACATAACATACAATTCACCAATTTGAACCATACAATCCGGTGAGTTTTCGTGCATTCACAGAGTTGTGCAACCATCACCACAATCAATTTTATAACATTTTTACTAACCACAAAAAAAAAAAAATCATACCCCTTAGCATTTAGTCTCCATTTTCCACCAATACTATCCTTCTCTCTGGTCCTACATTCTGTCTGTGTAGATTTGCCCATTTTTGACACTTCATATAAATGGAATCAGATAATATGTGGGCTTTCATGGCTGGCTCCTTTCACTTAGCACAATGGTTTCAAGGCCCGCCTACGTTGTAGCATGCATCAGTACTTCTTCCTTTCTAATGCCAAACGATCTATTTCATTGTACAGATATACAAATATGTTACCTATTCAGAAAACTAGGTTTAAAAACGGAAGAAAAGAATCAAAGGCCATAAAAGCCAGCAAACAGTTAATAGCAAATAATAGAACAGTCCATAGGAAGGACTGCAAAGAAGTGGTGCATGGCAATTAAGAGAGCCCTGACGTTGTCAGAACCTAGGTTCTTTTTCTGAGTCTGCTGCTCACTCGAAACTTGAAGGCATAAATGGCTTAACTTTTCTGGACTTAATTTCTTTGCCTGAAAATTCTGGGATCAGACAATGTACAGCCTATACAACTAATCAGTCAACATTTTCTGGGGCCAACCAACCATCCACTAAGTTCTTTAGATGCATTTGAATCTCATAACCACTCTATAAAAATAAACTATTTCCTCAAAAATTTAGGAATACATTTACCATGTGATCCAGCCATTCTACTTCTGGGTATATACCCAAAACAATTGAAAGCAGGGTATTATGGGCTGAATGGTATCCCCACAGATGTCATATGTTGAAGTCCTAACCCGCTAGTACTCCAGAATGATTTTGGATATAGGGTCTTGAAAGAGATAATTAAGTTAAAATACAGTCATTGTGGTCAGCTCTAATCCAACACAACTGTTGTCCTTATAAGAAGAGAAGATTTGGAAATCTTCAACTTGAGCCAGGTCAGTATATTACCTACTCAAAGGAAAGACCACATGGAGATACAAGAAGACAGCCATCTACACACCAAGGAGAGTTTTCAGAAGTAACCAAGACCTTAATTTCAGACTTCTAGCCTCCAGAATTGTGAGAAAATAATGTTCTGTTGTTTCAACCACTCAGCCTAGAGTTCTTTGTTATGGCAGCCTTAACAAACTAATGCCTGGATCTCAAAGAGATATTTGCACATGCATGTTCTTAGTAGCTTTATTCACAATGGCCAAAAGGTAGAAGCAGCCCAAATGCCCATTGACAGATAAATGGGTAAATAAAATGTGACATATACACACAATAGAATATTATTTAGCCTTAAAAAGGAAGGAAATGCTGACACATGCTAAAATATGGATGAACCTTGAAGATGTTATGCTAAGTGAAATAATCCAGGCACACAAAAAGAAATACTGTAGGATTCAACTTAGATGAGGTCCCTAGAGTAGTTGAATTCATAGAGACAGGAAGGAGAACAGTAACGGGGGGTGGGAAGACAGGGAGAGAAATGGGAGTCATTGTCTAATGGGTCCAGAGATTCGGTTTTGCAAGATGTCCTAGAGATGGATGGCGGTGATGGTAGCACAATGATGTGACTGTGGTTAATACCACTGAGCGGCACACATAAAAATGGTGAAGGTGGTGTGGTCTGTGTTATATATATTTTGCCACAATGAAAAAGAAAAACAAGTGAAAAATGAAGTATTATTCTCACTATATGAGTGCAGAAACTAACATGTTTTCCAAGTTCCAACAGTCTGTATTTCCATCCAGGTCCGATTCCCAGAGCCCATGCTAGATATACAACTTTTCCATCCTAACACTACATTGCTTTTTCTTTTTTATTTCTTTATTGATTAATGTATTACATATGTGTCCTTATTCCCCCATGACCCCCCATCTCCCATTCATGCCCCCACCCCCTGTTGTCTGTGTCCATTGATTAGGCTTATATGCATGCATATAAGTCCTTTGGTTGATCTCTCCCCTTTACCCCCACTGTCCCCTGCCTTCCCTGCGGTTTCACGTTCTGATTGATGTTTCTCTGTCTCTGGATCTATTTTTGCTCATCAGTTTATGTTGTTCATTATATTCCACAAATGAGTGAGATCATGTGATATGTATCTTTCTCTGCCTGGCTTATTTCATTTAGCATAATGCTCTCCATCTCCATCCATGTTGTTGCAAATGGTAAGAACTCCTTTTTTACCGCAGCGTAGTATTCCATTGTGTAGATGTACCACAGTTTTTTAATCCACTCATCTGCTGATGGGCACTTAGGTTGTTTCCAAATCTTAGCTATGGTGAATTGTGCTGCTATGAACATAGGGGTGCATATATCCTTTCTGATTCGTGTTTCTAGTTTCTTGGGATATATTTCTAGAAGTGGGATCACTGAGTCAAATGGGCGTTCCATTTTTAGTTTTTTGAGGAAACTCCATACTATTCTCCACAGTGGCTGCACCAGCCTGCATTCCCACCAGCAGTGCACGAGAGTTCTTTTTTCTCCGTATCTTCACCAGCACTTGTCATTTGTTGACTTGTTGATAACAGCCATTCTGACAGGTGTGAGATGGTACCACATTGTTGTTTTGATTTGCATCTCTCTGATGATTAGTGACTTTGAGCAGGTTTTCATATGTCTCTTGGCCTTCCTTCTGTCTTCTTTTGAAAAGTGTATATTTAAATCAGTTGCCAATTTTTTTATTGGGTTATTTATCTTCTTTTTGTTAAGCTGCATGAGTTAGTTCCCTGTATATGTTGGAGATTAAACCCTTATCGTTGATATCATTGGCAAATATGTTCTCCCATGCAGTGGGCTTTCTTGTTGTTTTATTGATGGTCTCCTTTGCTGTGCAAAAGCTTTTTATTTTGATGTAGTCCATTTTTTTATTTTCTTTTTAGTTTCCATTGCCCTAAGAGCAGTATCAGTGAAGAAACTGCTTTAGCATATGTCAGAGATTTTTCTGCCTGTGGATTCCTCTAGTATTTTTATGGTTTCCCATCGTATGTTTAAGTCCTTGATCCATTTTGAGTTTATTTTTGTGTATGGTATAAGTTGGTGGTCTAGTTTCATTTTTTTGCATGTATCTGTCCAATTTTCCCAGCACCATTTATTGAAGAGACTGTCTTGACTCCATTGTATTTTCATGCCTCCTTTGTCAAATATTAATTGAGCATAGTGATTTGGGTCAATTTCTGGGTTCTCTATTCTATTCCTTCGATCTATATGTCTGCTCTTGTGCCAATACCAGGCAGTTTTGAGAACAGTGGCTTTGTAATACAGCTTGATATCTGGTATTGAGATCCCACCTACCTTGTTCTTCTTTCTCAGGATTGCTGTTGCTATTCGGGGTCTTTTTTTATTCCAGATGAATTTTTGGAAAGTTCGTTCTAGGTCTGTGAAATATGCCATTGGTATTTTAATGGGAAGTGCATTGAATTTATAGATTGATTTGGGTAGTATGGACATTTTGATGATGTTGATTCTACCAATCCATGAACATGGTATGTTCTTCCATCTGTTTATGTCTTCCTCTGTCTCTTTTTTCAGTGTTGTAATAGTTTTCCACGTATTGAGAGATAAAAATCACAGTCATATCAATTGATGCAGAAAAAGCATTTGACAAAATCCAACACCCTTTCTTGATAAAAACTCCAGCAAGGTGGGAATAGAAGGGTCATACCTCAACATAGTAAAAGCCATATATGACAAACCCACAGCCAACATCATACTCAATGGGCAAAAACTAAAACCATTTCCCCTAAGAACAGGAACAAGACAGGGATGCCCACTCTCACCACTCCTGTTCAACATAGTGCTGGAAGTACTAGCCATTGCAATCAGACAAGAAGAAATAAAAGGCATCCAAATTGGAAAAGAAGAAGTAAAACTGTCCTTATTTGCAGATGACATAATACTGTACAAAGAAAACCCTAAAGACTCCATCAAAAAATTATTAGACTTAATAAATGAATTCGGCAATGTAGCAGGATACAAAATTAATGCCAAGAAATCTATGGCATTTCTATACACCAATAATGAACTTACAGAAAGAGAGACTAAAAAAGCAATCCCAGTTACCATCGCACCAAAAAAAATTAAGATACCTAGGAATAAACTTAACTAAGGAAGTAAAAGACCTATACGCTTTTTCTTTTAAATCAAAAAGACACACTAGTTTTTATTCTTTTCTTTCTATTACTACAGAACTCAGGCGATTTTCAGATGACTTAACTTTCCCAGCAAGCATTTCGTCTGTTGAGCTGCTTTGGAAAGGTATGTTTTCTTCGGAAAAGTTGTTCCCTTACCTAATCTCACCTCCCAATCTCCATATTCCTGACTTGTACTATGGCCTCTTATTTCAGGTCCACACCCCCCAAAAAAGAGGAATGAAATGGAATTTCTCCAAAATATGCAGGGGTTATAAGTGACGGATGCCAAGATATCTTACTCCTTTTATGCCAAGACTATGTTCTCTTAACTTCAATGTATTACTCCCTCTCCCAATTGTCTCAGTGTTTGAAAGCTGTTGGCCCAGAAGCTTCGGTCTTTGAAAGGCTGAAACTAGTACTGTCCCCGGGGGTAAGACTATGCAGAGTCTTGTGTGCCAAGCTGCAAACAGGTTGGGGCTGTTGGGAAGAACAGAATGTCCTCTGACAAAGAGGAGGGGTCCAGAGTAGCCACAAGCAACCAGAGGTGTGGCACGTGCTATGGAGTGAGGGTGAAAGAACATGAGGGGGCGGAGGGGAGAGGTGCAAAGTCCTAGACAATGAGGCTAAGTTCTGCAGAACTCTCGCCTCTCAAGAAAAGCCCCCATACATGGCTGCAAACTATTTTTTAAACAGATTTTTTTTTATTGACTTGAGAGAGGAAGGAGAGGGAGAGAGAGATAGAAACATCAATGATGAGAGAGAATCATTAATCGGCTGCCTCCTGCACGCCCCCTACAGGGGATGCCCTGACCTGGAATCAAACCGTGATCTCCTGGTTCATGGGTTGATGCTCAACCTCTGAGCCACACTAACCAGGCTGCAAAGTATTTTTTAACTATTTTTTAAAAACTGTATATTTCCTTAAATTGTATAAACAAATAAGACATTCCTCCCAGGAATATCAGGTTAACTCTCCAAATCTTTCTGTACTGGAGAAAAGCAAACAGCCAAACTAATCACACAGCAAAGAGACGTTATAGGAAATAAAAGCACATCTCCTGGGCTCGGTTCCCCAAATAGTCTCACGATAAGTCAAAAAATAGGTTACATAAGCATCCAAGAAATAGACTAAATTCGGTGGTGGTAGTGAAATTCTGTCATATTTAATACAGCTTTGAGTAAGTAGGCCATGGACTAGGGCTAAGCCCTTTTTTTCATATCAAATCAATGGCTGTGGCTATTGTAGCGCCTCTTCCTTTTGCAGAATGCAACGTGTTCTAGATTTCCTGGCACAGGCTGTGATCCCTGGCGACACCATGCTTCCTTCTGAGTATTTATTTACCCAATCACATTATGTTTCAGTGAACTGAACATGTGTGTAAGCGCAAGCAGCAGCACTAACATAGGGAGAAAAAGGGAGACACACATATTTAACGTGTGTCTAAGCTCGAAACCCTCAGAGAGTCTTTATCCTCGGAGCTTAAGAGGATAAGGCTTTCCTACCTTCCCCATATCATCCACCTTGTCCCCCTACTTACTGAGATCACATTGACAAACAAGATTTTGGCACAGAATCCTCTGTTTTCATCCAGCAGGTAGCAGAAATGTGGGCCAAACAGATGAGGGCAGTGCAGGCTGTGGTACAATGTGCCCTCAAGCCACGGGAAGCAGCAGAAGCAAGGGTGCACGAGGCGTCCTTGGAGGAATGCATCACCACCCGTAGATGGCAGCCAGCCTCCTCTTCTCAGCCGCTCCGGTGCACGGAAGAGCTCAGGTGGCAGGAATGGAGGCTGTGCATGGGTCCAGCAGGATGGGCTCCCTCGTACCACTCTTACCAGTCACCTAGCCATTTCCACTGCTGAATGTCCAACCCATCAGCAGCAGAGATAGATGCCAAGCCCTAGAGCGCCTGCAAGGGCGTCTGCCTGCCCCTGGGTGGAAGGTGATTATAGCACACCACATCCACCCGGAGGGGAGGAGGAGCCTGTAACTCCCGCTTCCCTACTCCAAGTCCGGGTTTGCCTTCTCTGCACGGGAGGCTTCTGCAAGCACACTATGCAAGGATGGAAGAATGCCTACCCTACCGGCACGGTATCGCACTGGACACCGTTGCAAACCAAGGGGCTGGTTAATTGAAAGGAGGTGCAACAGTGAGTGTATGGCCGAGGAAGCCACTAATTGGATCACAAACTTAATGGTTACAAACCCGCCAGTTCGACTGTGAAAGAAAGGACAGTTAGGGCACTAGCATGCCTTCTCTTCCAGTATGACCTTGATTCATGCCCCCAACCTTGACATTTCCGCAGAAAACGTGTTTCCTCGCAGTCGTCAGAGGTGTCAAGATCTGGGTACTAGGTGTGTTCATTGGTACTGGGGTATCACCTTCTCTCGGCCCTGTCACCAATGAGAGGTAGGAAATACAAGAATGTGCACAGACATATACATACATATAACTATGTAAACACTCATACATAAAAATACACCTATGTATGCATCGGCACATGAACATACATATACACATCTACATATGGCCAACACCAAGCCATCCCACAGGGTTCTTTTTGCCTTCTCTCGTTTGCTAGGTCCTATAAGATAAGATTGTTTGCTCCATACTACTGTCTGTCTGTCATTTTAAGAGGGATAAAATTTTACCCAAAGCTCCTCAGGCAGAATTGCCCTCCTATCTTATTGGCCAATAAAGGATCACTTACCTATGCCAGAACCTTCCTCTGGCACAGGACCATCGCCATTGGCTTCGCCCAGTCACTCTTCCACCACCGCCATCCCCAGGGCTGGGGTCAGGGCCTCCGCTCAAGTGCACAATGACGTGGGGAAGGGTGAGATACACAAGGGGAACAGGGCTTCTCTTTTTCTCCTTAAATAATACATATTTTTAAATTTTTTATTTATTGATTTGAGATAGAAAGAGGAAGGGGGAGAGAGAGAAAGAGAGAGACATCGATTTGTTCCACTTACGTAATCAATCAATCATTGGTTGATTCTGGTATGTACTCTGATCAGGGATCAAACCCATAAGCTTGGTGTGTCAGGACTAGACACTCTAACCAACTGAGGTACCTGGCCAGGGCAGAGAATAGGGTTTATACCAGAGAGAAGGTAGCGGAGCATAGAGCAGACATACCATGGAGTCAACCAGCTATGTCTGCTACATGAATCTACAATCCACAGAGTCGACTGGACAACACAGCTCCTCTGAAATTACACGCAAAGGTGTCTTGGGGTGTGCACATGCACACTTTTCTGGGAACAGGATCCACGTCCTCCTCGTTTCTCAGAGGGCTCAGGGACCCAGGACAAGTTCAGAACCATTCTCTTCATTTTGAACTAGCTCAGTCCCTGATCTTAATTTACAGAGCCCAGGAGGTTTCTAGGAACTTAAACCCCAATTCAGAAAATGCGAGCATTTCCCCAATCTCATTTATTACTCCCAGGGCAGGAGTCAGAAAACCAAACCGCCTGGCCTTCGCTGGGACACAAACGTTGGTCTCAAATTTGAGTCCCTCTTGAGCTTGTTCCTAGAGACTGACTGTTGGGGCTTCTGGGGCGATTAAGGGCACTAAATCCTCTGCGACTTAGACATGCTGCCTTTCAACTCATTCTTCTAAAGGACAAGGGAACGGAGCGGGAGTCCCCAGAGGAATAAAGGGAACAGCCGTGCAAACTGTCATAAGGAAGAACATCCATGGCTTAGGAGCCAGAGAGCAAATGTCAAGGCAGCCTGTCAGTTTCAATGTGTTCTAAGGATTGTATCCCATTGGCCCCAAATGCAGAGTGCAGAGTCCCAGAAATCTTGCCACCACGTGTGACAGCTGTGGCCATAGAAAGAGATCAACGAATCCATGGCTTTGATCGGCTAGGGCTCCTTCCACAGTGCCATGTATCTATCTGCAAAGACTGAGTACAAAGGCGCTACCGCAGGCATTATGCCAGGTAGGAAGGGGAAGGGGGGCATTTAAAAGCATGTGCCCTTGGGTGTGGCTCTTACATTTTTGCCAGGCAGACAACTGCTGTGCAGACAGAGATGACATCACGGGAATCTAGATTGCTCTTAGCCACCTCGGTCACAGGGTGACTCTATAAAGCGATCATCCCAAATGGGATGCTTTTGAAAGAGGACACTTCATGATTAAACCAAGATGAGAGCTGTGAAGAGGGGCAGTCCCAGCAAACCAGATGGCTGGCACCCTCCTCGGTCAGTACTGCATGCATATGGTCCTAACCAATGGACACAGACAATAGGGGGGTGAGGGCATGAGTGGGGCGGGGGGTGGGGGGGTAATGGGGGAAGAAGGTCACATATGTAACACCTTAATCAATAAAGAAATTAAAAAAAAAAAAGATTCTGCTCTGGTCTCTGTCATTCACCCAACACGTTGTATGTGCCTTACACTGGGCTAAGCAGCACAGAGAGTATGAAAAAAATAATTAAAAGGCCATAGCATGTATTCCTTGCCCATAGAATCACCTCTCTTTGCTCTAACCCTCCCCCAGCTGCCTTGAGCAGCAGCTCCCTCGGCAGCCTTGAAATCAAAATGAGCTGACGTTTTCTCTGAGCTAAGGCAGTGGAGGTTCTGCATGGTTAGGTTTTTAAGTCTTCGATTCAGAATATATCCAAGTGACTCACTGGACTATTTTGGTCTTGGGAATTAAGCTGCATTCAGAAAGTCCCACTGCCATCTCACGTTCCAGGGTAGACAGAAGCCTTCCTCGGAAACCTCTGGAACATCTGCCTGAGTTTGGGGAGTCACCCGGATCAGATCGGGCACACCTTAAAAAAAACCTCTTGAACTCTGATGACATTTTCCCATTTTAAGTTACCCCCAAATCCTCTCCTAGGTTAATAATCATTTATGTGCATTAACCTCCATTCTCTTGGCTATAAAAAGCATTTCAAATTAAGGACTCCTAGTTTCAGCCTGGCCAGTGTCGCTCAATGGTTGAACGTTGACCCCATGAACCAGGAGGTCACAGTTTGATTCCTGGTCAGGGCACATGCCTGGGTTTTGGGCTTGATCCCCAGTGTGGGGTGTGCGGGAGGCAGCCAATCAAAGACTCTCTCTTCTCATTGATGTTTCTATTTCTCTCTCTCACTCTCCCTCCTTTTTCTCTGAAAGCAATAAAAACATATTTAAAAAGTAAGAAAGAAAAGAAAGAACTTCTGGTTTCTTGCTGTCTTCATCACTGGCCAAAATTAAAAATTAAATTTAAAAACTTTTATACCCCTGATGCTTTAGGAATGCAAAGGCGTCTACTGCAGCCATTATGCTGGCTGGGAAGGGGGAGGGGCATGAAAAAGCATGTGCCTTTGGGTGTGGCTCTTACATTTTTTCCAATATTAATAATAATTTTTGCCAGTAATAATAAATTACTTTTAAAAGCAAATATTACAGATTTCCTGAATTCAAAAGTAGAAAATGTTTATTATAAAATTGAGAAACAGAAAAAGTATAAAAAATAAAATTGAAGTTAGCCAAATTCCCACCACCAGGCAAAACCATCTGTTAATATTTTGGTGCATTTCTTTGCCATCATTTTTGTACACATATCTATAAATGTATATATTTGCACAGATACAGAGAAGTCTCATAAAATTAAGACCATACTATATGTACTTTTTTTTTTTTAGAATTTTGAAAAGTATTTCTGTTGATTTTTAGAGAGAGAGGAAGGGAGAGGAATAAAGAGAGAAACATCTATGGGAGAGTAGAACATCAATCACTGCCTCTTATACACCTCCTACTGGGGATCGAACCAGCAACCCGGGCATATGCCCTGACCGGGAATTTAACTATCAACGTATGGGTGCACTGGATGACACCCACTCAACTGAGCCACACTGGTCAGAGCCTGTATGTGCAATTTTTAAAATGCTTTCAACCCTTAGCACTTTATGGTGAATATATTCTGCAGGCGTCAACCATATTTTTGTCAACTTCTTTTTCAGGTGTAAAATGTTCCATTCAGCTGAAACCGGTTTGGATCAGTGGATAGAGCATCGGCCTGCGGACTGAAGGGTCCTGGGTTTGATTCCGGTCAAGGGCATGTACCTTGGTTGTGGGCACATCCCCAGTAGGAGGTGTGCAGGAGGCAGCTGATCGATGTTTCTCTCTCATTGATGTTTCTAACTCTCTATCCCTCTTCCTTCCTCTCTGTAAAAAAAGCAATAAAATATATATTATTTTTAAAAATGTCCCATTCAAAGCACTACAAGTAGTGGTTATGAACATGTACATTTATGCATAATTGCTAAGTGACCATTTGCACAGCTAGCATGCTTTGCAGTGGCATGTGTGAAATATGTCTGCCTCCTCCAAAAGGACAAGTCGAAGGACAATATGCTAAGTCACTCAGCTTTACAGAACTTGGAATCAACCCACTTAGGACAGCCCCAGCCCTCTGAAATGCATCAGGAGATGAGAGCAGGCTTGTCTGAGACGAACGGCTGATCAGAGAACAGAAGGACATGCTCTGAAGGTGAAGGGAGGGGGGAGATTTGCTAGGTTCCACAGTGTTTAGAGAGACAATTTAAAACTCATACGAAACCATTTTTCGCTTTCTGCGGGCTTTGCGCTGTGTTAAGTAAGGGTGACACCAAGATGCCTAAGCCGTCATCTTTTCTCCGAAGGACGTTCCAGCCCACAGGGTGAGACAGAGGCAACACTGACACGTGGCATGCTTGAGCCTGCTGAGATGAGGAGATTGCCTGGATTGCTTGGGCGAGCCCAATCTAATCCTATGAGTCCTTAAAAGTGGAGAGGAGGACAGAGGGTCAAAATCTCAAGAGATCAACCCCTCCATCCAGTTGTTCAAAACAGCCACGCTTAACTTCCGCCTGTCATTTTCCCCCACGTCTAACCCAATAGATCACATGGACTTTGTCTCCGAAATCATTTTAAATCTGCCCAACCTTCTCCACCTCCCTTGCTGATGCCTTAATCTACAATGCAGACTCTACACCATCACCATCTCTTACCTGGACTTCCACAACCACCTCCGACTTGGTCTCCACACCTTCTCTTTCATCTTCCTCTGACCCACACACCACCAAGTAAGTAATAGTGAAATGTAAATTCGAGAAAACTGCTTTTGTGTTTAAAATTCCTAAGGGGCTTCCCACTGAACCTGGAGTAAAATGCACTCCTTCCTATAGCCCACAAGGCCCTGCGTGATGCGATGCTGCCCATTTCTTTGATCCCACCATGAATGTCTCTCTTTGATGGCTCTGTGCACTCGTCATTCTCTCCTAGCTTTCAGTTCTTGGAGCCCACCCAGCTTTTACACATCTCAGAGTCTGCACAGACTGTCTTTTCTGTCTGGAACATTTATGTCTCCACCTCTTTCCATTCTAGTTCCTTCTCACCCTTTTATCCTCCATCCCCAAATCCTTGTTTCTTTCTTCTTGATACTGCTTATAAACACCTTAGTTACGTGCCTGCATACCTGGCTTCGTTGGTCTTCAGCACTAGAACATAAGTGAGAGCAGACAGTGATTAGTCTGCTGTCTTACACTCAGCCCTGCGAAGAGAGTGACTGACCCAGAAATGGTTGCTGAAGTACTTACCTCTTTAGTCATTCTGGTGGCAGAAAGAGTGGATCGAGATGGGGGAACAAGGCTGGAGGCAGGAAAATGGACTGAGAGATTGCTGCAGAGTATTCCAAATGAGAGAAGAGAGGAGCCTGGACTTGATCAGTAACAGACAAGATCGAGAAGAGGAAAACTGAACTATACCCTAGGACCGTGGTCAGCAAACTGCGGCTCGCGAGCCACAGGCGGCTCTTTGGCCCCTTGAGTGTGGCTCTTCCACAAAATACCGCGGCCTGGGCGAGTCTAATGTGAAGAAGTGGCGTTAGAAGAAGTTTAAGTTTAAAAAAGGTGGCTCTCAAAAGACATTTCAATCGTTGTACTGTTGATATTTGGCTCTGTTGACTAATGAGTTTGCCGACCATTGCCCTAGGAGGAATGGCAGGTTCCAACTGAGAACTAGAACAAGAGAGAAGCAGCCAGGTGGGACGGGAAGGGATGCATTTGGGTTGAGTGGTGTGAAGTTGAGTGATTGTCCAGATAGAAAGAAACAGGGTTAGACAGGCAATCATGATTTGAGAGTCATGGTTATCTACAGATTTACAGATTGCCCATATTAGCATTTTTATATTTCCAGAGTATTTCCAGGATGTTCCCAGTTGTCTCATCAAAAACCACCCAAGTCTAAAACCACTGTTTAAGAGTCAACCTCGCAGCAGTGCAAATGGAAAGGGACTCAGTCCAGAGCCTTCCTCTAGAAGAATCGATCACTACACAATGAAAGGAAACTCACCACAATGGCATTTCCTCCCACCTCTTCCCCCTGGATCATCTCACACCTTCCTGGCTGCAGATGGCCCACTTCCTAACGAACCCACGGCAGCCTCTGAGCACCAAACGGCTGTGGTGCCTGCAGAGTAGACCAATCAGATGTTCTTAAGTATCAGACGCAACACCAGCTCGGGATTTCTCTGAGAAATCATCATATATGGTAACTCTTCCTTGCCTTACTCCCATCTTCTTTGCTTTATGGAGACCTCTTTATCCCTGTGTGGTATTCAGAAAGATATAACTGGCAGAGGAATATCCAGCTTCAAGTATAACACTGACCAGAAGGACAGCATGGGATCCAGCCAGCTGGCCAGTGCATGAGTCATCACTGACTCTAACCGTGATCCGTGTAAATATTGGGATGCACTTTTCTGCTTTGTTAGTATTACCATTAACAGATTCCATGGCCAAATAGACCTCAACAGACAAATGCTGTATCAAAAGTTGCCTTGTTATTCTAATTATTTAAAACTCTGAATATATTTTTATAGATACACAATATTGCAATAGAGATTTTCCTATATCCTGCCCAGCAAACGCCCATTTAATTGATAATGTAAGCAAATCATACATCTTCAGAGCTGGAATAAGGCCTTCCGTAAGTGGAAGTCATGTTGCCCTTTACAGAAGAGGAAACCGAGACTGCTGCAGGTCCCATGAGTCCTGTGAATACACCTTTAAATCCATGCACCAAGTATGACCTGTTTCTATGAGCAAAGGCGGGGGGGTGGGGGGGGGGGGACACCCATGGCATGCAGACGGAAGGAAGGCGAAGCTGTAGTTCAGGGTGGTTACAAACTTTACATAGGCCAGAACTTTACCCCAGGCCATCAAAGCAATAATGGGTAGAACTGGGACTTGAACCTAAACTTTTTTCTAGACTTCTTTTGAGAATTCACTGTCAGAGGCCACCTTGGTCTTGACCCTCGGGGGAGAGAAAGTAGAGGGCTCCACAGAAACCCAGCTGCCCTCAATAGCACTCTGTGTTCTCGGGTCATTTTATGGAAGACGGCATGTTCTGGAAGCCACAGAGACCAGCCAAGCATTTTTTCCCCCTGCTGGAATGTACTTGCCACACCAATCAGCTGACCAGAGTCCAGACCCGGGTTACAGGAGATGCTAACCTGCTCCCTGCTGACCGGGGAGGGGGCTCTCCAGATCTCTCTTGCCTGGGTTCCCCTTGCTCCAGTCAGAGCCTGCAGGGAAAGGCTCTCCGTGCCCAGGGGTGGGACAGAAAGCAGGAAGGCCCGAGAAGGAAAATCCAGCATTCTGTTTGCACGTTACAATCCCAAATGTGTGTGATTCATTCCAAATGCAAACTGAAAACCTCACTAATTTCGCCTTCCTTTCCAAACTGTCTCCTTTCAAGTTTTTACACATAAATTCTGCCTAGAACTGACATCGTGTTTTCTGCAAAAGAAAGCAATCTGACTGCCAACCGTGGAGGAAAAGTTATGAAAAGTGGTACACAGCTGTTGTTGGGTTTTCCTTTTTTCTTTCTTTTTTTTTTTCTAATGGGACTGATGATTAAAACGGAATCATGCTGACCGGGGCTCCTTCCTGGCTACCATTAAGCTGGAGAAGTTGGTGACAGTTTCTCTTCCCCTCACTATCAGTGTGAGACTTGGGCTGAGGATGCAGAGGCCTCAGATGACCTCCGCTGGGCAAAGGGTGCCTGGGGGATGCTAAATGGCAGCTCCCTGGGAGGTAGCCCCAGAGGGAAGTGGAGCCCCACAGCTTTCTCAGCAGCCTGCTTTCTCAAACCAGCTCTCCCTAGAACAAAAACGACCCTGTCGGGTACTGTAAACAGTCAGAAAAACATGCCGCTAGACAAAGCCAGGCTATTCAGCGGTCCCCAAGCTGCCTCTTCCACCCCTCGGGCGCACTGACCCAACAGCTCATGCAGAGGCGGCTATAAAAATTGGAAGAAAGAAATGTCTGCGGAAGGAGGAAGGCATTTCCCTTATGCTTCCCATTTCATGGCAACCACCTGCTGCTGGCCGGGCCAGCAGTACAGGTAAGAGGGTTAGAAGCCATGTCCCATACAGTCCTGGGAGGGGGAGGGACACATGTGGCTGCAGGGAGAGTGTGACCCAGAGAGGAAACGATCAAGGGAAATCGAAGAGCTGTCTCCCAAATCGTTTCAAGAGCTGTCGCGTGGAAAGGGAAGCCATTTGCTCTGAGTTACTCCTGGAGGTGAAGGAATAAGGGGACGTGAGTTATTCACCATAAAAAGGACTCTCTCGCAGCCTACTGGAAAGAGCAGTGAGCATTTTAAATCTGCACCACACAGGTTTTCAAAGCAACTCTTCCTTTATCCTCCCACATCAAAAGTCGCCCAGACCTTGCCCCGGCTGGCATGGTTGAGTGGTTGAGTGTCGAACTGTGAACCGGATTGCGGGCTCAATCCCCAGTGTGGGGCATGCAGGAGGCAGCCGATCAATGATTCCCTCTCATCGCTGATGTTTCTCTCCCTCTACTCTCTCTCTCTCTCTCTCTCTCTCTCTCTCTCTTCCCCCCTCTTCCTTCATCTCTGAAATCAATAAAAATATGTTAATTTTTTAAAAAGTTGCCCAGACCTAAGAATCTATCTTTGGCCTCTTCTCTCCCTGTGCCTCTCATCTGTGTGACAGTCAAGGTTTCTATGACCCCAGTCAACTTTTCAACGCCAAACTCAACTAGACTTTGCACTGGTCTTCCTACTGACCACCCCCCCCCCACCCCCCATCTTTCAGGGCCCCATATTTCTCCAAGCCACGGGCCTCTGAGCTGTCACCGATGCACAGTCCTGCTCCTTTCTACATTGACATCCAGACTTGTGCCTCCCTTCCCCAGCCCCCTCGGTCCACACCCCGCAGGACCCCGCAGCTGCACCAGGAAATCTCACACCTCCCGGCCCTGGATCTGCTCAGGGGACTGCAGTGGCTGAAACACTGCTGCAGCGGGACACCTGCTCACCTTTCGAGGTTGAGTCTTGACCTGCTTTCCACTCCCCCCATCTTCGTTGCTCCCTCCCAGCCCACTGGACCCTCACCTTCCCTGCATGTTTAGCAAATTGTTTTATTTGATGACAACACTGTCCTGTGCTAAACCCTCAGCGTCTTAAAGGCAAGGGGCTGAGTCTGTTTCATTGTTCTCTCCCCAGAGCCTAATGTACTGTCTCGAATGTGTTTGCTGAGAGTATAAAAAAGAGAAAGAAAGAAGGAAGGGAAAGAAAGGTAGAAGAAATGGGAGATGGAAGGAAGGAAGGCAGGAAGGCAGGGAGGCAGGGAGGCAGGAAGGGAGGCAGGGAGGCAGGAAGGCAGGGAGGCAGGAAGGGAGGAAGGGAGGCAGGGAGGCAGGGAGGAAGGAAGGAAGGAAGGAAGGAAGGAAGGAAGGAAGGAAGGAAGGAAGGAAGGAAGGAAGGAAGGGAGGGAAGAAGAGGGATGGAGGGAGGTCGGCTTTGGGGGGAAGGATGCCCTGCATTTGGTGGACTCTTACTCTATTTCCTTTCCATTTGAGTACTTTCACTTCCACTGGATTTTAAAGATTCCGTTTGCAGGTCCTCAAAGGGAAGATAATGCCTGGCTTAGCTACTCTGAGTAGGAGCACATTCTATGAAACAAGGCAAGAGTCCAGTCAGAATCAACCACAGCGCAATACACATCACAAGAATCACAGGGGCAATTATTTATCTGAAGAAATTTGGTAATTAAGTGAATTAGGAACTAAAATAACTAGCTTCATGCAAAAAAAAAAAAAATTGCAGTAAACCTGAATTTGTAAAACATGTTTTTAAGCATAAAAGTCTTCAGTGACTGACTACTTTCCTACCCTGGGGATTGGCAAGCAAGAGGAGGGTAAGATCCAATTTCTCCCTGGCTTGGAGGCTGAGAGTCATGCTCAACTGTGCGCACCAGCAAAGAAGTCAGATCCGTGATACATGATTTTTTATAAGGTTGCCAACCTCTAAGAGGTTTGCTTTAACGCACTCCAAAAGGTTGCTGAAAATGAAAATAAAGAAGGCCCTGGTGACTTCTGCAAGAAGAGATTGGGTGGCAAAGTGGGGAGAGAAGCCAGACTGCAGACACCCAGAGATGAGTGGGCACCGGGAAAATGCAGGACAGACACAGCGGCAACACACTTGGAACTTGAAGGGAGCAACACATGCACAGAAGTGGGAACATTCTAGAAAGGCAACAGATGTAAACAAAACGGCTTTTCTTTTTCTGAATCTTGGTGAGACTGTGCATTTTTTAATGCAAGTACTCCAATAATGGGGTGAAAGTCAGGTGGGAATCTGGGGGCAGCAGGAGAATGACAGCGCTATTAACTCAACACAAAAACTCAACAGAATTGACACCACTGTGAGGTTGGGCCACCTAAGTCCAAAGTTTTGGAGGAAAATAGAAATAACTATAGAGTTAAGATTTGTCCGGGGATGTGGTTCTCAGACTTCAGGGTCATATATATGTCCTGGAGTATTTGTTTAAGACTGTGTTCCCACCCCCTGGGATTCTGATTCAGTAGTAGGTCTAGAGTATGCATGTGCATGTTGAAAAAGAAGTGGGGGGAAAGTAGGGAGAAAGAGAGGGAGGGAAAAAGGAAGGAAGGAAGTTAATTATAACTTTTTTTAGAAGGAGCCCTTGTATTCCAGTGTAAAAGTGTTATAGGTAGTAATGGGACCACAATATGAGACTAGCCAAGAGCAGTAATTCTCAAACTTTATAATGTGCATACGATTCCTTTGGGGCTTGATAATTTTCTGTGGCTGGTGGCTGACATGTGCATTGCACAATATTTAGTAATATATTGACCTCTCCCCACTAGATGCTGGTAGCAACCCCACCCCTTTGTGATACAATCAGGCAATGTCTAAGGGAGTAACAGCTCTCCTCGTTGAGACTCCCTGAGTGAGAGGAGCAGTCCAAGGGCAAAAGAAGGTGCTTCTGACTTTGCAGTGATCAATCCTATTGAATTTTCTTACTGAAGAAATCCAATGATGACATACCTTTCACTTCTATCATGTTCTACGTGGTTCACTCTGACTTCTACTGACACAATTCTGTATAAGAAAAGGAAAAGGCATGGGAAAGGAGAAGAATGTAATCTAATAATGTAAAAAAATAAAAACAGGAGTTTAAGCTAAGATAGAAGGCAAAGGACTGGAAGCTACTGGTGTTATAATGGTGTAATGTCATCAATTCTCTCCTTCCGAAGAAGATGAATAAAGCACTGGGGTTGTGGAAGGAATAGTAACACTGAATGTTCCATGTGTTTCCCCCATATTTCCCAGCCCTCCTGGCTCTTGGAGTTACCCATGTGATCACTCTGGCCAGTGAAATATGTCACCTGCAGCCTGAGGCAGCGAGAAGCTAGAGCTGTTCTCCAACCTGTCTTTGTCACCCAGACTGAGAAGGCCATGTGCGCCTGATGGTGCAACCACACAATGGCGGAGCCTCTATCAGGTTGGGCCACTGAGTCACTGAGTCGGGTGGGTTTCCCTGCTGATTCATTTGGGACATCAAATGAATCAACAGGGAAATGTAGCAAGCCACTGAGATTTGTGGGGTAGGGGTGTTAACCCAGTCTAGCCTAACATAGTGAGAACAGTAACCCCACTTCAAGGAAAGGATAACGAAAGGCCTCAGAATTTATAACACAATTTCTCTTCATCAAATTATCCATTGCCCAATTACTGTAAATTTGTATAAAGGGACAAGAGAAGGAACGTTGTTGATCAGCTAATGCCTAGCACACACACACCTAGATCTAACAGTGGTTTCCACAGTTTCACAGGGTTCAGAAAAGAAAAGAAGAACATGGACCATTCACCGTCAGATTTTTAAAGGAGTTTGCTAACCCCTAGTGTATACCAACCACAGTAACCCCTTTATGGGTTTAAGGGTGAATAAGTTATGTAGCTTCGGGCTCCAGGTTTGAAACCTGAGGGGAAGTCCGCTGGGAGCTCCTGGAAGCTTTTCCTTCCTGATTAAAATAATAAGACCCAGCGGGGAGAAATGCCCCCTTCTCGGTCTGCCTTTTGCTGTTGTCATGTGACCAGGAAGAAAAAGTCAAGGGAACCAGAAAGCAAATCAGATACCATCTGAAGCCAGGGCATGGATGGTTTATTGAATTAATCCTCCCTGGAACAGTGATGCATCTCCAGGTATCTGCGCAGAGAGGGTAAAATACCCCTGGTGTTGCAACTACTTTTGTTGGGTCTTCAGTTACTTAGAGTGGACAAAATCCTGTTGACTTTCTATCACCGTGCAATAAACAAAGCCACTCTCGCATCCCTAGCATGATGGAAGCTGAGAAGCTACAGTAGGCATTAGACCCTTTGCTCCTGGCTGGAAACTCTTCACAACATTGTAGGTCACCTCCCCCACGGCCCTAGGAAGTCATGATTCTCTTATTGCTTCGGAAAGAAAGCGCTCAATCTTCCCAATTCAGCCTCGGACATGAAACACTTGAGCAACCCCAGTGCCACAAGGTTAGAATTTTTCATTCGTAAGATGACAAAAACATTGTTGGTGAACCGAATGCTATTGGATCCCTTAAAAACTGTCCCTACCCACAAAACACTAGTATCCCTGTATCTACAGTTTCAAAATAGCTCAACATATCTTTATAAAAGTGCTTTGAGCCCAGCCAGGATGGCTCAGTGCTTGACCTATGAACCAGGAGGTCACCGTTCGGTTCCTGGTAGGGGCATATGCCCAGGTAGCAGGCTCGATCCCCAGTGGGGGGGGGCATGCAGGAGGCAGATGATCAATGATTCTCTCTCATCATTGATGTTTCTATCTCTCTCTCCCCTTCCCTTCCTCTCTGTAATAAATAAAAATATATTTTTTAAAAAGGTCCTTGAATTTACCTTTTGAATGGCCCTCTATCTCCCTACATGAAACAAACAAAAAAGTATCACCTTTAGTTTTGCCAATTAGGTTCTCTTCAAGAAATGTCATCAAATACGTCGACGCCCCTGACAATGTTCGAAGGTTACTCCCTCTGGACTGAGGGGGAACATCTGTCCTGATCATTTACTCCAGTAAGGCTGGCTTCTAGGGTAATGGCTTCATCACTGGAACCTGGAAGCTGTCACCATGCTCAAAGGCTGTCACCGAACTCATTGATGGAAAAAGCCCTTCTGGCCAGAAATATAGATATCAGCCCAGTGACAATAGCTTCCTGATATTTGTTTTATGGCTTCTACCAAACCACAGCAAACAATTTCTATAGTGTTGCTGGGAAATAAATTTGTCTCAATACAGCCCTTAAAAACTGAAGCATTTTACATCATGTTGTTATAATATAATAATACAAATACAATAGTTATAACCTGCGGGCCACAAACAGTTATCTGCACAGGTTAAATTTCTCTCTTTATTTCAGCATCCAAAGCTAGTATTGTGGATATTTTGGGGGGGGAAAGGGGTCCTTTAAATCCAATGTAGTGGTTCTTAACCTTGGCTGCACACTGGAGTCCCCAGGGAGCTTTAAAATATAATGATGCCTGGTCCTATCCCTAGCGTCCTGATTAATTGCTCCAAATGCAGCGGGGGCATTGGGATGTCTAAGAGTTCCCCCAGGTAATTCTAATTTACACTCAGGCTGAGAACCACTGGCCCAAGGTCAATGGCAAATAGAAGAAAATGTAATTAAAGAGCTACACCCAAGAGGAAAGCCACCAATTTGCATTTGCAAAGGTCTAAGAGAAAGGACTAGGAAAGGAAAGGTTCCTCCCACTATGTATTTAACACTTCTAAAAATAACAGGGAATCAATTATTATCAACCAATCCATAAATGTGATACTTATTTGCTTATAAAAGTTCTTCTCTGTCCATCAGTAAAGTACTGTCTTCACTTTCACCATCTGGTACTCAATCATGGACTCAATTCCCAGATTCCCAGGGCAGGAACAGAGAAAGAAGGCTTCTCACACTTCCTTTAGTGCTAATATCATATCAACTCTGGCACTACTGACCTTTGGGGCCTGATATTTCTTTATTGGGGCGGGGGGGGGGGGAGTGTCCTGTGCATTATAGGATGCTTGGCAGCATCTCTGACATCTACCCATGAGAGGCCAGGAGCACATACACAGACACCCCCACATACCCCAGTTATGACAGCCAGAAATGATTCCTGACACTGGGAGCAGCCCCTGCCCTAAGTGAAGAACTGCCGCCTTAGAAGAACCCGTGCCATGGACCCCACCTTCCACTTGCCGGTCCCTACCTCCTCCATCCCCGTGGCTGCTGCTTTACTGTAGGCCTTCATCATCTCTAACCTGGACTTCTATAATCCTCTCCCAGCCATTCTCCCAGCCTCCCACCTCCCAGCGCCCTCAGAGCTCAGATGTCCTCTGAACTGCAGCAGAGTGATGTGGATGATGGGGTGCAACACCCCAGAATGGCCTCGGCCCTGAGGCATTCCCTCCCCTCCTTGCTGAGCCTTCTCCAGTGGAAGAGAGCCACTTCACTGTGGTTATATACCCTCCACAGGGGCCGCCTTCATCCAGTCACTGCAGGCATAGCAAGGCCTGGCTGGCCCCTGTGCCTCTGGGCAGAACCGGTCCAGCTCCAAAGCATCCCTGGGGGACCAGCCTTACAGCAGCTTTGTCATTCCACTCTTCCTTCTGCCCAATCCTGTTTCCTTTGCTTCCCCTCAAAGGCTATCCCCCAAAACACTCCCCAGTATCAGCTTGGCCTGTTTCCTCAGGGACAAGAGCAAAGACACAGAGTTGCCCTCCTAAGTTACAAATCTGATCATACTGTTCCCCTCCAGCCAACCTGCACTGGCTCCACCCGGCCTAAACAGAAGGACCCTAAAGGGTCATGACCCGAGTGGCATACAAGGGCATGACAATCAGTACAGTGCTGGTAAAGCAACTCTTGGGGTTGGGGAGGTGGGGGCCTTATATGTAGCATTCGCTGATCCCATGGTATAAATATTTCCACCACCGTCAATTTCAAGAGACCAACAGTTAAACAACCCGCTTGCAAAACTACTGGCTAGTTAATAAATGGCTCTCTCTCATGAGCCAGACACGAGCCAGCTCCGGCAGACCGCTGATAAATAACTCTTGACCATCCGCTACTGTTAATGCTCATTGTTCTCCCTCATGCATACTTCTCAGCCATGGCAGATTCTTGTAATTCTCCGACCACCAGGATGCCTGGAGGTTCTGTGCTTTTATTCATGTTGTTTTCTGTCTCGAATACACTTCCTTCCCTGTCTGACTCATGCAAACCTACTCAACACTTTGGATTCAGCTCCAATAAAATCTCTTCCATCAACATTTTCAAGATGCATCCCTGCCCATCCCATTTCACACACAGATGCAATGGAACCTTCTTGCTTTTGTGTCTACAAGTACCCAAAATACTTTCCTAGCATAGTGTTGCTATTATATTTTAGTGTGCATGTCTACAAAACTGTACTTCTAGACTAGAACTACACTGAGGGTAGGATCTTATTTAGATTTTTCTGGCATGGAAGATGCTCACAAAATGTTTTTTTTTAATTTTTAAAAAAAAAAACTGGCCTCACTACATAACTCAATTTTATCATGAAATACAGCTCCTAAAAAGAAAACTATTTCAAGGAAAAATACTCTTATTACCTCACATATGATAGCAGTTTGATCCCCTGCTTCCCAGCTCTAGAAGTGCAGAGAGGCAAAGCATGGGCAAAGGTTGAGCCAGGACCTGGCCTCTGAATCTTTCTCCCAAACCCAAGTCTTGAAACAGAGCCAGAGCAGAAGAGCACTGGAAACAAGAGCGCCCTCTGCGGACCCAAGGAAATGGGCAGGATGACCGACTGGTTTACCTCCTGGCCAGCAACCTTTCCAGATGTTTCCACGGCCTCAGACTCTCAGTCAACCAGCTGCTTACTGTGCTTCAGATTTAAATCAAGCCACACATACTCACTCAGTGCCTATTCCCTGCAAACTGCTGTATCTTTCAAATAAGGACAGCAATGACAACCAACCACCCAGGAGAGTCTGAGGAATAATAATCAGCCTTGATTATAAGTCAAAAATAAAAATGTACTCCGGCCTCAAAAAAAAAAACCCTCCACAAAACCAAAAATAATACTAAACTCTTACATACCACCTGCTTGCTTTACTAGTATACCACTCCCTGCTAAAGGGTTTACATATATTAACTATATATGTGTACTTTTATATATGTGTACTTTATATACTATATCTTATATATAATGTTATTATATATAATAGCATATAATATATGCCATATATAATAAAATAATACAAATATAATGCAATATGACATAAAGACATATAATGTAAAGTCATTTTATATTTGACATGCTTTATATAGATAAATAAACTATATTATATAACAGAATCTTCACATCAGCTCTGTGTCCTGGATACTAGTATTATCCCTATTTTACAGATTAAGAAACAAAGATGTTAAGTAATTCACCTAAGGCTAATTAGGGGAAGAGCCAGGATTTGAACCCAGGCAGCCTGGCTCCACAATCCATGCTCTCAATCAAACTAAGAGAAGGAGAAAAACCAGCTCCTTTGTAACTTTCGCCACTGTCATCAAAAGATTGGTGATGTCCCTTTCAAAGCCTGCGAGCTGGGAGTGGCGACCTTTGCCCTGGGCCTTAGCACAGCACGCATGACTGATCACCTGTGACAGCTACCAGCACCTCGGCTGTCAGGGGAGCCTTTCTTCTAGCAAAGTCGCCATGTGGAAAAGCCATGAACCCCCCCCCCCCCCCCCAGGACGGAAGAAAGGAGAGGCAAAAATGGGGAGAGAAAGCACCTCTGCAACCAGCCATGCAAACATTCGGAGCAATGCTGCAGAGAGCCAAGATGAGGCAGAGCCCCAACAGGACATCCGGTCCCTGCAAACAGTCCGCTCGCTGAGCAGAACGCAGGAGCCTCTGGTTACCCAGGGATGGCTGGAGAAGGAAGCCGCCGGGGCCAAGAGGGAAGATGTGGCTGCGGGGACAAGCCAAAGGAAAAAGCAATGGAGAATGGAAAGGGCCTTGGCTGGTGGTGGCTGCAACTGGGAGTGTGGCCAAAACGGTGACACTGAGCCTGTGAAGCAGAGGGACAGCCCTGGGAGGCCCGAGAGGGGCCCAGCACGGCTGGGACCGTCAGGTCCCGCACCTTAGCAACCACTGATGAGTTCTCTGAGCATGCAGACCATCAAGATGGTCGTGTTTCTTAAGTAAAAAGTTAAGATTACCATGAAGTGACAAGAAAGAAGAGAGCACCTTTGGGAGTCTGGAGAAAGCCAGGGTTCAATTAGGCCTCAGTGCTTAGAGGATTAAGCTTTAGTTTTGAAAAATGCCCTGAGAATATTTCCCTACAGAGCTAAATAACTGAGCCATTGCTTGATTTCATGGTGGGGTAGGCAGTCCCGGGCAGACACATTAGAAGGAGCAAGACAAATGAGAGACATGCTGCAATAATATGTAGCTGGCTTTGTCTCCCTGTTTGGATCCTAGGCAAACTGACCGATCTCCCTTCATCCTCACCCTACGTGTGGCATTATCCTCTTTCTGTAGCCCTCCAGATGCAATCTCTCAATTTCAGGTGGAAAGCACCCTGTCTGCCAACTGCCCTCAATAGTCTGGCAGGTCTGCACTTCCCTGCACACAGCCCCATCTCTTCCTCAGCAAGTCTCCCCAGCCCGACTCCCTGCTAGGGATCCCTGTCCCTTGCCTGCTGCTCATCCCCCTGATGCCTTTCTTAACTGACTCCTCTCTGGTCTGCCAGTGCTCACCCTTCCGAATGCCCCCATGGCCCCCCATGAAAACACTGCTCTAACTCTTCCTCTCCTCATCTCCTACCTCTTCTTACCCCAGTTTGCTAAACTGCCTCCCAGCAATCAAATTCCATTTCCCAAACCCACCTTTACCTACGGCTCTGTTGTATGTAGGAAACGAAGATTACAATAAAATATATAGTTATATAAATCGCGCACCTCCTCAAACCTGCTGAAAGTATCCAATTCAACGGGCTTCTTCACAGAATTACATAATTGAGCATCCTTTTACGCAATCATTGCAAAGTCTAGCCATTGTGTTTTCAAGCGCCCATTCCCCAGTAAACTCAAAACACAGCCCTTCTAGAAATGGTGGTGGAGGAGGTGGAGGCATTAGCGCTTGCGTTCTGGTGTTGGAGGGGAGAAGTGAAAGTGCCCTGAAGGCAGAGGGTGAGAGGCAATCAGGATGAGTGGGTCTGGAGAGCCCCTGATCTGCCTTTGCATTCCCCACCCTGCTATTAACAAGCTCCAGGACCTCAAAGAAAATGACTCCACCTCGCTGAGCTTGGGTTTCCCCACCTGCAGAAGGCAGAAAACACCTACCTGGTAGGTGAGTGGTAAAGCAATGAGCTCACACACACAGGGAGCGCTGGCACCTACCAGATTAAACACAGGCGGAGAAACTGAGGTACAGAGAGTCGTTCGCTCAGCCTGTCCTGCGACTACTGGTTTAGCCCATGGAACATGATCCTGCATCCAGCAACTCAATCTCCAAGCACTTAGTATAGCTGAGGCTTCCCGTGCGGCACTCAAAACACTTGTTGACTAATGTGAGTCTGGATTGCACCCTTTACTCTGTTCTCACTCCCTGGGAGAATGCAGAGTCCTGTAGCTTAACAGTCAACCATCAATTACTGGTTTGATTATATAAACTTGATATTAATGGAAACAGCCCAGCTTCCATTCACCGGCAGAAGACACTAAAGCAATGAAAGCTAGCATAGCACTAAAGGAGGCAGCAGCTGGTAAGACAACATGCTGTATACCCAAAATACCTTTGTTGCAGGGTAAAAGAAAATAAACATTTTTTTTTCTTGCTTAAACTCTTACCTCCTTAGGTGTGTGTGCACCTATTTGCTTTCTTGTGCAATGTGACATACCTATTTTAATGACTTGAAATAAACTTGAACTGAAGCTGAGACGGATGCATCTGAAACTGAACTTGATAGTATAAATATCTCAAAATAAGGAAGAGATACCTTCACGACGTTGACTTCTTTCAAGCCAGAGTATAGAAATGCAACATACCCCTCATCCAAATGACCACGCATGCATACATAATAAAGCAACTGTGTTTGTCCTACAACCCAGTCGTTCCGCACCAAATCGAGGGCTGTTTTAATACTCCTTAGGGTACTCAGGCATTTACAGACAATTCATTTGTTACCCAAACAAAAGGGAATTCTTACAGGGAAATACCCGTGGTATAAGTGAAAATACTGAAAGGGAAACGGGAGACTCACGTCCTGGCCTCAGTAGTTCTAGAACCCTCCAAACAAGCTACTTCATTTACATGCGCAACAACCTTCCCTTCTGCAAAACAAGAAAAATAACTGTCCTACTGCCTCGAGTCCCTGATGAGGATAAAACAAACTTTTACCTATGATCTGATCTACTGTTACTGCAAAGTGTTCACAGATCCAGGCACTGCATCCCCATTTAAAATCTCAGTTTTGTGACGTGGATGAGAATCAGCTCCTGACAGCCCTAGCTAAGGCTGAGCCAGCCCTTTTGCTTTTGAGGTCAGTAAGTAATCTAAGACTTGAGAGTTTTCTCTCTGCTGCTTAACTTCCCCGAGTCGAGTTTCCTTCCTCTATCTCAGAGAGTTGGGGAAATCTTTTCTCGGGGAAAATGCACTTCGGATTTCCCATAAGTCTCCAGCTAAAGAAAGCTGGTGGCATGCACCTGATGGCCGGCTTACAGGCGGCAGTGGACATCTGTCATGCCTTTGGCCTCTGTCCCTTCCCTATGTTTGGAGAGTCCCTCATCTCGTGAGGCAGCGTCAGCCACCCATTATAGAAGCAAACTGCTGAAGACTCACGTTCCCAGCATCCTTTGCACTGGAAGAACAGGCCCAGGGCAAACACTGCAGAGCTGGGATCCGTCCCCAGGGATGTACACAGGCAGGGACAGCGCAGGAGCCATTTCGGCACCTGACAATGGTACGGGGAGCTCCATCCAGTTAGGGGGAGCTTTACCGGCAGCAGTTCCAATGGCGACCACACCTCATGCCCCGCCATGGTGATCCAAGCTGCAGGCTGCCTACCTGTGCCCACTGGTGGTAGCAGTGGCCTCTGCACGAGCCCCCTTTTTGCATGTATTTTGAGGCTTTATTCCAGCTCTGTTTTCTCTGGTTCTAGTTATCTAGCCCTCTGGCAGCTTTTAGGAGTGATCCCAAATCCTTTCCATGGATTCCTTCAATCCCAAGATCAGCATGAATCAACCTCTATACCAGTGGTCGGCAAACCGCGGCTCGTGAGCCACATGCGGCTCGCGAGCCACATGCGGCTCTTTGGCCCCTTGAGTGTGGCTCTTCCACAAAATACCACGTGCAGGCGCACACGTACAGTGTGATTGAAACTTCGTGGCCCATGCACAGAAGTCAGTTTTCGGCTCTCCAAAGAAATTTCAGTCGTTGTACTGTTGATACTTGGCTCTGTTGACTAATGAGTTGGCCGACCACTGCTTTATACCTTTGGACAACAAATTCTCATTGATTTAGAAATCATTCTCAAGGCTAGGAAAACCAAGATCGGCATGGCGCCTTGCTCTATCCAGAAACTTCCAAATGAGGAGCCACTAAACCTCACCACCCTATTCAACCTTTCCATTCACAATGCACATCGCACAGCAAGCACGGACGGGGACAGAAAAGGAAAAACCACCTGAGAGTAACCAAATTGTACTTGAATGGCATAGAAAGACAAATTAGACTTTAGTGATCTAGTTTAAGGTTAGACTACTTAATGTTTTAGGGCCAAGTCTATTCAGACCTTTCATAGAAATAGAATAGGACGATGAGAGGAGCAAGGCCATTTTAGTCAAAACGAACATTTGAATTTGCGTTACACCACCCCCTCCTCTCCTCCAATGCCCTATGGACAAGGCATCCCATATACACACCCCAGTTGTACCAAAAGCTTACATACCACACAGGACATGCATGTCCATGCCTCCTTTGCTTTTTCTATATTCTTCACTCTGACTAAAATGTGTTCCCTTGGATGGTGAACTTTTATTCATCCTTCAAAACCCAGCTCCAAGGTCATTTGCATTGTGAAGCCTTCCTAATGCCCCCTAAATGAATCACTACTGCCTCTGTGTCATTGGAACCTCAACGGTAGCCATTATACCACCCTTTTTTTAGAGTATTAGTCATTCCCTCCTTCCCCCCTCCCCAGTAGTGAGCACACAGGACAAGTGAAGGTCCTTACCAGGGCAGGGATTAGGTTAAAGCAGAACTCACTCTCAAGTGCAAGTGCATAAAGCCGGTACTTACTATCTTTGTTTCTTAATTCAGAGCCCATCATAGAATACTAAGCACTCAGACCCTTGTCCAATGAATGGTGAATAACACAGGAAACACGTATAGGATTCGGAGAATGTTTGTATGATTGAGAGAAGGCAGAGTTGGCCAAACAAGATGAATAACCTTACTAAAGATACTTAACCTAGCCAAGGGGGAAGAAGGACACGGTGCCTTTCTTGGCCAGTCTAGGGCTCTGCGACTCCCAAGTTCAAAGGAAGTTCATAAAGGAAGAGATCAGGATAGGGGGGATCGGTCCCAGGAGATGCTAGCACTTGAGCTGGGCCCTGACACACAGGCAGGACTAGAAGGGAAGGAGGGAGGATTGGTCAATCTGAGAATAGGCTCCAAGTATGGGAGGGGTAAGGCTTGTGAAAGGGAAAGAGAGATGAGAGGATGACCAGAGGAGAGAATGCATGTTAGGGGGTAAACATATGCTGAATAGAAATTGGACGGGTTGGGTGGAAAGAGAACAAAACACCCTAGAAAACCAAGCAGATAATTCTGGAGCTTGAGACTGAGCAACAGGATGGAAAATACTGTTTTGTAATAATCGTTAGAAGACCCAGAGCTACAATCCCTTAGTGTCTCTCTGGTGCCAGGCTGTCTATCAGGAATAACGTGTAAGTGAGCGTCGCAGAGGGCGTGGCTCAAAAATCAAACCAAAACAACAAACAAAACACCAGGCCCAGGAAAATGCAGGCAGCACGGTGAACCAAAAACCAACCCTTGTGCCCATATACTCGTTCGGTGCCTTTCCCAGTCCCACAGCCATTGGTAGACTTGGCCTTATAAGAAGTCAGATAGTCATAAATATGTTAATTCAGTGGCACTAAAAAAGTCCCCTCCCCCCTTGGAAATGTTTCTCCATCCCTGAGAGTTCATCATTAGAAATGTATTACTTTATTTTTAAGCTGTTTCCTACGTAACAGCGCAAATTTCGCTGGGTGGATTTTTAATTTAAGTTCTATTTGCTACATTTCTACGTAATTTGTTAACGACTTTTTAGTCTGTTGTTTAGGTGCTAGATTTTGATAGAAACTACAAAGAGGGGGGAAGTGGGATCTACCCACAGAGTGGAATGCTATTCAGCCAGAAGATAGGAAGGAAGTACTGACACCTGCTACAACACGGATGCTCAGTAAAAGAAGCCGGGCCGGACACAAATGGCCACACACTGCAGACTTCCCCTCATAGGAAATGTCTAGAGCCAGCAAATCCAGAGACAGAAAGCCGATTTGTGGTTGCCAGGGGCTGGGAAGGTGGAGGATGAGGAGTGACTGCTTTCCACCTGGAGTGATAAAAATGCTCTGGAACTAGAGAGTGCTGATGGTTGCGCAACCTCATGAATGTACTGAAAACCACAGAAGTGTATGCTTGAAAGTGATTTAAATCATAAACTATATTGTATGTATTTCACCCAATAAAAAATACAGAAGACACATGAGGATTCTGCAGGTGTGATAAGAAGTTCTCATTTGAGCCCGACTGGTGTGGCTCAATGGTTGAGTATCAACCTATGAACCAGGAGGTCACGGTTCAATTCCTGAACAGGACACATGCCCAGGTTGCAGGCTCGATCCCCAGTGGAGGAGTGCAAGAGGCAGCCAATCAATGACTCTCATCATTCATGTTTCTATCGCTCTCTCCAGCTCCCTTCCTCTCTGAAATACACACACACACACACACACACACACACACACACACACACTCATTTGAGAAGTGAGAGAAGGCGGGGGGGCTGAATTTACCAAAGGCTATCTTGGCCCACTTTATAATTTGGCACGAGGCTACCTCGTATACCGTCAATAAAAAATTTATTCAAACAGTACCTGTTGAGCACCTACTATGTGCCAGGCACTGAACCAGGCTCTGAGGATACAAGAGTAAACAAGATAGAAAAGTAAAATTAACCAGAGCAAAAGCCCCTATCTAGTCATTTTTATAAAAACACATGCAGAATATTTACTATAGAATCATTATTATAAAACTAACACAAAAAAAGACAGTAGTCCTCCATTAACTCTCATCTAAGAGTGCCTGAAAACTAGCATACCCAACAATGAGAAATAGGAGGCAAATGCTGCCTGGCCGGAGAGAACCAAAGGACTGTGCTCTTGGGAGGGAGTGAAGTCAGGGTGGCAAATGCTCTGGGGGAAAGGATAGCATTTAGATGATGAGATCGTTAACCAGCAAACCTGTTATATTTCCAAAGCTCAGTCTCTCCAGAGGTACAGAGAAGTGTGACAGCTGCTCACTTCTGAAAGCATGGTTTGAAGTCTAACAATCTAATACGGCTGGTAGGGCATTTCATTTCTCCTTTTAAATCAATTCCAAGTGATTGGGATATATTTTATGTTTTTATTGTTTTTCTCAAAAGATTATTTATTGATTTTTAGAAAAAGAGGAAGGGAGAGGGAGAGAGAGAAACATCGAATGGCTGCCTCCTGCATGCCCTCTACAGGGGATCAAGCCATGACTAGGAATCAAACCTGCAACCTTTTGGTGCACAGGACGACGCCCAACCAACTGAGCTACATCGGCCAGGGCTGACTAGAATTCATTTTAGGGTGTGTTGTGTTTTTTTAACTTTTAGGACCATCGGATCTAAACCAACACACAAAACTGACTCCTGCCCTTTCCTTGTAGACTTCAGGGCCCTTTTTAGTCCTATATCCTTGCATTTTACAACTCCTCTACAAAGAACAAAGCTCTCCCTCAAACTCTGTGATTGACCTTTTATTCTCAGCAGAGTGCAAATGGATAAATGCATTCTGGAAAATAAGCAAGAGTCCAGTTAAATGCAAATTCAGGGTACTATGAGAGTATGGTTGAAGTAGTCGATTTCTTCCAAACATCTACCAAGAACAATGAAAGCATGGATGATTTTCTTGAGCCCAACTGGGGTTGAGGAAAGGTGAAATGCTAGAAATACTTCATCTGCAGGCATTCAAGCTTCTTAATATCATGCTTCTTTATTTGCACCACATATACCTCTGTTTTCTCTACATGTTTTAGCCTTAACATATCTTCCCAATCAAAATAGGCAATTCTTTAAAACCAGAGAATGCAGTGATCATCCAGTTACAAGAAGAAACTGAGGCCCAAGGAGATCAGATGAAGTAGATGAAGTCACAAATCTATTTTAAAGGACAGAGAACACGTTAATCTTTTTTCTCGGATTTGTTGCTAAGTTTGCTAGTAGAAACTATGCCTATGCAAGGTTGTGGATGTACAAACTTGGAATATTATTAGTTACAAACAAACAAACAAAAAAGCCCAGCTGGCATAGCTCAGTGGTTCAGCATAGACCTATGAACCAGGAAGTCAAGGTTCGATTCCCGATCAGGGCACACACCCGGGGTTGCAGGCTCGATCCCGCGTGTGGGGTGTACAAGAGGCAGCTGATCAATGACTCTCTCTCATCATTGAAGTTTCTCTCTCTCTGTCCTCCCTTCCTCTCTGAAATTAATAAACAAAAGTAATTTTTTTAAAAAAAGAAAGTTGAAAAATAATATTAACTGCTTTATCATTTGGAAGAGAACGCATCAGGTTTGGTTTTGTATTTCCTCATTATCTAGGTGCTCCCTCCTGCATTTCTGCAAGACTCTAGAACCATGGAGCAGTCTCCTCTTCCACAGATCAAGATGGACTGCCAAAGGGCCAGACAGTGACACTCGCTGGCCCTAGCACACACAGGCTGGGATTTCTGTTCTATTGAACCTCCAGAATGGCAGGCCTCCTTCAAATGTGACCCAAAGCAAACGGGGTGAGCAGACAAGTTCCCTGCGTCTTCGCAGACAGGAATGTCAAGTTAGCTAAAAAAAAAAGCAGGGTAGGAGACAGCCCATAGGAGTGAAAACCGTATAACCAGACCTCAGAGTGCGCCCTGCAAAACAGAGGCAAGTGCATGTTGGTGCCACGCCAACGAAATGTCATTCTGTGTTAAGTCATCAAATGGTTAAGTTAAAGAAAACTATGTCCAGTGCTAATCAACCCGTGCAGACTCTCCTCCCTGCAAAGGTTGATAGCTCTTTTTCCCCTACCTGATAAAGAAAGCTCGTCGCAGACGTGCCAAAGGAAAGCTCTTCAATGACAACTTGGCTCTCCATGCCATAGTGAGCTCAGACTATTAACAAAACCTGTTGCTAAGGGACATGACTGCATGGCTGAGTCCAAAATGCAGAATTGTATTAAATATAGCTGCTGGAAGGAACCCTCTCTCGGTAGCACTTCACACTGGGTATTTGAGTCAGGCAACAAATGCTCCCGGAAGGGCCAGGCCTTCCACTCCTTGGCCTCTTTTTCCTACCTTATCTCTCGCTGCTCTGTTCGATGACCCCGGCATTCCAACCACTTTTGGGATTTTTCTGGATGCTCGTGCCATTTCACAGTCTCCACAGACCAGCGCTTTTGATATCCCACCTCCCATCTCTGACGCTCCCATTTGTTTTCCAAGATCCAAGCAATTTATCATTTTTCCTTGGAGCTGTTCCTAAATCATAAATATTGATACACACATCTGTCCCCATGAGATGTGCGCTTCTGGCAAGTAGAAATGGTCTCTCTGCACACTCCCTGGTGCCTCCCCGGGAACCACACTGAGAAGACTCTAATCAATGTACAGGGAAGGAGCAAATGATGGATGGCTACCTGCATGATGGAAAAGAGCCATTCAATCATCTGATGACAGATGGAGTAAACAGAGGCCCTGATTCCCACTGTGCCTGGGGCCCTGGTTTATTTTTTATCTTTATGCCTCAGGAGTTAGTTTCTTTTCTGATAGGAAGACTATAAGGGCTCCCCAGAGAGTCAAAGGTTAGCTTAACATCAAGCTGCCCCTGGGATGATAACAGCAGCCCAGATGTGTCCAGAGACCTAGTTCACTATCACCTTGTTCACCAGACCTAGTTCACTACCACCTTGTTCACCATCACCTTGTTCAGCAGACCTAGTTCACTATCACCTTGTTCACCAGACCTAGTTCACTATCACCTTGTTCACCATCACCTTGTTCACCAGACCTAGTTCACCATCACCTTGTTCAGCAGACCTAGTTCACTATCACCTTGTTCACCAGACCTAGTTCACTATCACCTTGTTCACCATCACCTTGTTCACCAGACCTAGTTCACTATCACCTTGTTCACCATCACCTTGTTCACCAGACCTAGTTCACTATCACCTTGTTCACCATCACCTTGTTCACCAGACCTAGTTCACTATCACCTTGGCTTTGTAAATCTCTTGATGGTAATTGCTTCATCTATACCATGAGGTGTTCAGCCTAGATGATCTCCAGGGTCCCTGCTAGCTGTAACATTTCATGGTTCTAAACATGTTACATCTTGTCAGGTATTTATGGCCCAGACTCTTTGTACACATGGGCAACTGTCCTGGCATCAAAAAACTATTCTTGCATTTATCCCTTTGCCATTAGAGAGCACCAGTGCTCCTTTTCTGTGTTCTGCTACTATTGCTTCTTTTACTGTTCAAGTGGCCTCCTTATAAAGGCAACGAGTGACAGAACGCGGTAATGTATACACAGTCTGGGTCTCTTCCACTCACAGAGAAAATGAGAGAATCTGAGGAGGTGAATTGCCTTCTATAATAACCAAGCTCTGTATTATTAACAGTATGCAAATTTAAAAATGATACAAAATACCACAACACTGAGAAAGGTTCATTCACGTTTAAGTCTAAGCAGCCATAATTGTTTTCATTTCTCATGCAGTTCCTTCCCGCCTGCTTTATTATGTCAACCTACTTCTCTGTTGCAGTTGTGCCCCCTGACTCGGATAACCTGTTTCTACAGCAGCTCTCAGTGGGCAGTGAGCCACGGGCTTATTACCCCTCATGGACACACCAGACGAGTCAATCCAGCAGCCACTCGGGATCAGAGAATTTGTGAGACAGAGAATTGGATCTCAGACCAGAGAAAGAGCGTTGGGTACTAAACCTACAAAGTCATACAGATGATGCAGGGCTAGTAGCTCTTTCAAACCATGTGCATATGGATGAGCTAGCAAGAGCTCAATCTGCGAGGGGTTGGCGGGGGAGACAGAAAAGATTCAGAAAGCAGAATAAGGAGCCCATGTGAAGGGACAGAGGGAAAAAGAAGGGGTCAGAAATTGCAAGCTCGGCTGCAACTGGCTTCAGTGAAATTCTCCCTAATAAAGCCTGTGGCCCGGCCAGGGCGGCTCAGTGGTTGAGCACTGACTTACGTATGAACCAGGAGGTCACAGTTCAATTCCCAGTCAGGGCACATGCCTGGGTTGCGGGCTGGATCCCCAGTAGGGGGTGTGGAGGCAGCAAGCAATGATTCTCATCACTGGTGTTTCTATCTCTCTCTCCCTCTCTGAAATCAATAAAATACTTTTTTAAAAAGACTGAACTGAGGTAAAACAAAATACACACAAACATGTATGCATATATTTTTATATAGCTATACAGCATATGCATCCTTTCTTCCTGGGCCATAAGTATCTTTTCATTAATGTTATGGCCCTCTCTTCATAACGCATTGCATCAGGTAGATACCTGTCACTGAAGCAATTCCCTTATTACTATGCAATAGAGAGTGTTTTTATTTTTCACTATTTTGACATGGCAGTTACCTAGGGAAAAACATGAACTTTGGAATTTAAATGAACTAGATTCAAATCCCAGCTCTGCAAACCACCATCCTGGGCAAGTTACTACCTGAGTTCCAATTTCCTCCTTTGTAAAATGGTGATGATTTTACCTACCTTGCAGGTTTTTGTGAAGGTTAGAGCTAATAAGTAAAGTGCTTATCACAAAGCCTTGCACATAGTAGGCACTCAAAGACAATCACTTGCTATCATAGGATAGTTTCATACATGGAAATGCTACATTGGAGGGAACACGCCCAGCCCACATGGCTCAGTGGTTGAGCACTGACCTATGACCCAGGAGGTTGCATCTTGATTCCTGGTCAGGGCACATGCCTGGGTTGCAGGCTCATCCCCAGTGTGGGGCATGCAGGAGGCAGCCGATCAATGATTCTCTCTCATCACTGATGTTTCTATCTCTCTTTCCCTCTACCTTCCTCTCTGAAATCAATAAAAACTTATTTAAAAATAAATAGATAGAAGGGAACGAAAATTGTTACAGGGTCTCAATACTGCCCGACTGCCTTCGCAAAGACTGAGTCTAAATCCCCATTTGCTTTCAGAACAATTTCTTCTTCCCAGCGTGGCCTTGGAATTGGATGTGGAGGGGCCAGGGCTGCTGCTTCACCTACTAACCTGAGGGACAGAAAAACCAGTGGCTGGTTTCAGCCTTAAACGCAGCGGCTGACACCCCAGCTGGATCACTGTTTCCTGTTTTCCTCCAGCTCTGTTGGTCCCACTCGGAGAGCTGTGGGCAGGTTCTCAGTGTGGAGATAAGTCTGGGCTTGTTGTCAACAAGCCCCAAACTAGTTTCTGTTGCTGCTTTTCTGCGAATCCTTCTACACCCAACCTCCCCAGGCTTCCTATGATGCATCACCACACGACAGCCCCAGGAACAAAGATTGCTCCTGCAGCTGAAAGAAATAGCTGAGGTGGATACTAGTTTCTTCTATGCGGGGCTCAGGTGGAATAAACACACACACACACACACACACACACACATATTCACACCTGGATTCTGCACACTGGGATCTGGGACCCGGTCACTCTCTGATCCTTGCTTTCCCACTGACAGCCCTGATTTTACTTTCTTTCTCCTGCACGCTGACTCATCTGGAGTTGACTTTCTGCCTCACGTCTGCTGTGCACCTGTCCTCTTCTTGCTGTTTGGATCGCCACTCCCAGGACCAGCTGCTGAGCCCTGAAGAATCCCTTACCTTCCCACAGCATGTTCTGGGGTGCCCACCTGGCCCCTACATGTGAAACATGCCACTGTCAATACCCTGGCAGGCCCATCTGACAAATGATGGACATCTGTTCTAAGCTGGGACAGTTCCTTCCCACTGACCTTACCCCCAATCACCTCACACAACAGGTCCTGACCATTTCATCCCTTCCTGTCCCGTCTTACGGAAGTTGATCCTGGTATTTTTATACATCGTTTTAATGTAAACCTACTCAGACCACGTAAGGAAAAAATACAGCTGCCTTCTAACTCTATTAAGTATACACACAGTTGAAAAGACCTTTGGTTAATAATCAATACAGTGAGAACTTGGTAACGCTTGAGTAGTATTTTTTTAAGGCTTACAGGCCTCTTCTAAAAATAAGCTTCCCCTGGCTACAGATCCTTGGTTCTTGCTCATTCCCTCTTTGAGCTTCGTTCCAGTAAGACTCACACCATCTGTTACAAAGGGAAGGCTGTCTCCTTCCCCCAAACTCCAGGTGCCACCTCTGTATACATGGAAGCTGCTTGTGTCAACTTAGTGATTGGCATATGTCATTACCACTAAACGCTAATAAGTTTTGGGAATCAATACAGTGACAGCATGTGCATGTGTGTGTGTGTATTCATGTGCTAGTTTAACACCCGCCCCCCCCCCCCCCCATATAGAAGCATCCAGTCTGTCATTACGATAGAAAATCAGAAGCAAGAGCAGGTAGTCGGTTCGAGGACCAGATGGCACGTCTCTGGGTTTACTTGCTTATTCTTATTATGAGAACCACACTGAAGTTCCATTATATCAAGTTAATCTCCCTCATCTACCGACAGGCTTTCCTGATCTTCTCTGTTAAGTGATACCTTTCACCTTCCTTAGTATCCCACCTGCGCTTACACCTAAACCTACATGCACCTCACACAGAGCAGCATCAGTTTCATTCATTTGCTGACATGTTTGCCTTCCCCTTGTATGAGCCCCCGCTCCCATCCCAAATTCTTACATTGAAGTCTTTTTTTTTTCCAATTACAGTTTATATTCAATGTTATTTTGCATTAGTCTTAAGTGTATAGTATAGTTGTTAGACAATCATATACTTGACAAAGTGTGCCCCGGGGTCCTATGTTGAAGTCTTAGCTCCCAATACCTTCGAATATGACCTTACTTGGAAACAGGGCTGCTGCATATACCATTTGTTAAGATGAGGTCATACTAGAAGAGGGTCAGCCCTTAAGGCACCACGCCTGGTTCCTCATAGAGAGGGGGGATTGGACACAGGAACACACGCACAGGAAGAACGCCACGGGAACACGAAGGCAGGGAAATCAACGGTGCGTCTGCAAGGGAAGGCATGCCGAAGACTGCCAGGTAACCACCAGAATCATGGAGCAGATTTTCCCTCACAGCCCGCAGAAGGAACCAACAGTCATACCCTATGGATCGGAGACATCTGATCTCTGGAACAGTGAGACAACAGGTTTCTGTGGTGTAAGCCACCCACTGTGTGGTAGCCTGTCGTGGCAGCCCTAGCAAACAAACACCTCCTACCAGACTGTGAGCTTCTTGAGGGCACAGACAGAAGTCTAGTCATCTCTGCATCCACCTAGCACAGCGTTAGGTGCAGATTATGTATTTAATTTTGTGAACGATGTATTTGTTCAATTCAACCAAGAAATACATGGCCCTCTGCAACCTCCCCCTACCCACCCCCCCCACCCCCCCCCATCCACTCCATCCACTGACTCTCTTGTTCTTAGATAGGTCACACCCTGAAAAAAAAAAAAGAAATTTGGAAAAAGTCTTTCTAACCCTCATGAATCGAAATTTCTCAATCTCATTTTTAAATCAGTTCCAGTATTAAATCTGTATCTCCGCCCTCCCCTACATTGC
Source organism: Corynorhinus townsendii (assembly GCA_026230045.1). NCBI lineage: Eukaryota > Metazoa > Chordata > Mammalia > Chiroptera > Vespertilionidae > Corynorhinus > Corynorhinus townsendii. The sequence continues at coordinate 7,153,832 of JAPDVU010000009.1, forward strand.
CTATAAAAATAGCAGCTCATTCAGGAACAAAGTCCCAAGCGAGAAGACTTGGCCAGCCACCCGAATGAGATGGTATAGCTGGCAGGCCCTCTCCACCTGGCTGGGTCAGGTGCTCTCTGGACCTGGACGGCAAGGTGAGGCAAAGGCTGTCCTGTGACTTGCCGGACTCTGACTGGGTGATTCAGCCCCCCTGCCTTACCCACTCTGCTGACCCTGAGTCGAATGAAGTCACAAGCAGAAAGGTGACTAAGTAAAAGCTTCCCCGAGAAACAACCTATTGTAAACTCCAGAGCTCAGGTCACTGTACATTTGAAACTAAGCCAATGAAAGAAAAATTAATTCAATCTATCCATTGGATTAAATATATTTATCTCTTCGAAGAAATTTTTTCTGAAATTAAAAATACACACACACACACACACACACACACACACACACACACGTATAAACTCCTTTGCCAGTATCCAATACCACGCCTGAGAAATTAAGTTTGCTAAAACAAAGAGCCATCTGGAGCTCCACAGTACAATGAGAACTCAGAAGTCCATGAAACAGTTCTCTTCCTTCTTAACTGACTTCAGATGATTCTAGAAAAGGGGAAAAGCATGAAGAAATGGAAAAGGCAGGTTGGCAGGTTAGGAGACGTGAAAATTACAGCTGTGCCCATGCTCTGGGAAATATTCCCCAACTTAGCTGGGCATTGATTATTGAACCAACAGCTTGCTTACATAACTACAGCGTGCCTATAAACCCGGTTGATATGATGATATACTTGTTTAACTATTAACCACCAGATTTCCTGGAGTTTCCACAATCCAAAAATACCTAAAAGTACGTGACACGATATAGTCCATGCATTGACCTGTTTTGATTATAAGCAAGAACAACGGTATAGAGCTTGGTATGAAAAACGAAGTTCTTAAAAAAACACAAGTAAGGTCGTTTAAGCTCCAGATAATTTGCTAGGGCATCTTCCCTCTGTTATCTTCTAAAGAATTGCTCTGCCTATATTCACATTCTATCGGTGCCCTTAGACACCATACGTTGGATCTGGAACACAATTTCCTCATCAATTCTGAATGACACGTTGATGCTTTCCACGCTTATTGTAAAAACTTTCCTGATCTCCCCTCATCCATAGCACCTCCCACCACATAGCACCTCCTCTAAGCCTAGCCAGGAATTCTAGCTTGTATTCTGCACATTTCCAAGCCTTTTTTTAAATCTCCTACTAAACTATAAGCCCCTCAAGGGCTAGAGAAAAAGAAGAATGAAGCAAATCTATGTTTATAGGGAGCTTACTGTAGCACAATGCCTCAAACAAGGTGCAATAAATAAATAATTATTGAATAAATGAATGTCAAGCACTGGCTAAGCATATTACATATGTGACCTACTCAAGTTTCATAACAATCTAGTAAATAAGAGTCAGTCTCTCCATTAGCAGGTGAGGAAGCTAAAATTAGGGGTGATGTAGATTTTTCAAGGCTCATAGCTAGTTACATGAAAGAGGAGAATAGAATGCATTTATTTGTCTAGTTCCCCCTTTCACAATGTCTTAAATATAGATTGGAAAGTTATGTGTTGGATAGATCTGAACAAATCCTTATCCAAGCTCTCATTTAGGTATATTCAGAGTCTTTGGGATTATTTTTTTTTTCAAATGGCCAAGGATTTTAGGGTGCAGGAAGGAGTAGATAAAGCAGGAAGAATATGCTTATAGTTTTCAAATATCACAGAAAGGCTGTTTCTGACCATCCAATGCAAAATGATTCCCACACTTCTTACCATTCTGTTCCCACTAGTTCTTCAGATTCTAGCCTTGCCCTTCTTTCTAACCCATTCTCCCCACGTGGGATTGGCAGAGAGAGAAGAGAAAGGGAATCAGTAAATAGTCACTCAACATCCCAACCATCTATCCCATGGCTTCCACCTGGATCATGAGAAACAACTCAGGGACAGGTGTGGCTGTTCTGCTTTGGTTGGCGAGACAGCCCAGAGAGAATCCATTCCCTTAAAAGAAAATCCATCCCTAAACCCTCCTCTACCACAATGAAGGTAATTCTTGTTCCTTCTAGTCCATCCAGCACACGAGCAAAACAGTGGAGACATAGGTTCATTCACAATTTCAAGGAAACTGCACTTGTTACAATTACAGAGAAATAACCAGGAAGAAAAGAAATCTCTAAGCCAAAAAGGGCTGCAGTCAGTATTCCTCTGGTTAGGTGTGGTGCCACACTGACCGTGTTCTTACCACTGCTTTAAAACAATTAAACGTACAGAGATTTGAAGATGGTGGCATAGGTAAACACCTGTACTCACCACCTCCCACAACCACATCAAAATTATAACTGAAATACAGAACAACCATCATCCAGAACCACTGGAAAGCTGGCTGAATGGAGGTCCTACAGCTACAGAAGTAAAGAAGAAAGCACACTGAGACTGGTAGGAGGTGTGGAGGCACGGCATGGGCTGGTCCAGCACAAAAGGGGGAGGGAGGTCGTCTCTACGGAGGCTGCCCGGAGGAGCAAGGGGTCCCAGCCCCACACCAGACCCCCAGGCCAGGGTCCCAGAGCTGGGAAAATAAATCCCTACAGGCAGTAAGAATTACGGGCTATAAAAACCAGTGAGAATTGGGGCTCAGTGTCTAAGAGGCAACTGTTTCTCTTAACAGGCCAGCACCATGAAATGAACTTACAAGGTCCTGCTTCCTCTGAGCTCCAGCACCAGGGCAATGCTCTGGGGAACACAGACAAGTATGAGGAGGAACTGGATTGCCTGGCATCAGGGAAGGAACTCAGGGGTGGCTTTCTTCCAGACAGAGCTGCTTGCAGGAATCATTGTTCCTATGCTGGGACCTACCTGGTGGCAGGGCTGACTGGCAGCCATTTCTGTTTGCTCCACTCTGCCATGGTGATTCCCTAAGACTCTGCCTCATCCAATTTACAACTCCGCCCAAGCTGCTTGCAGCAGCTTTTGCATATGAATGGCCTGTCCTTGCCCAGGCTAAAATATCTCAAACAAATTTCAGCTGGGTCAGGGAGCTCCAAACCTATCAATAAAAGACCCAAGACCCAGCACCAGCACCAGCCTGCCTTGCTTCATAGCTGGGCCTCACCTAGGCACTTCCAAACCTGAGAGAGAAGTCTGCAGATCTCTCTGTAGCTCCTGCTGGGTGGCCCCAGACAGTGGCTGACTCTGAACCTCCCTGAAGACCCAAGAGCCAGTATACCCAGTGGCCAGTATCAGACCATACCAGATTACAACTCTAGACATCCATAAGTGACACACTCAAGGGACAGACTCAGTGAGCACCAAAGCCCCATTGAAGCAAGTCCTTGCTCCATAGGGGTATCTCCTGCACAGCAGCTCTCCCACTGTAGTTGCAACTGGTCCTCAGAGCCAATTGGCCTGGAGGTCAATTCCTCCCAGTGACACCAACAGCAATCAACTACAACAAGACTGTGTTCACAGCCCACAAAGGGGTGGACCTAGAGCTCCCAGCTCAGGTGACTGGAGAGGCTGAGCCATTGAGCCCTATAGAACACCTACTACACAAGGCCACTCTACCAACTCAAGGAGACATAGCAGCTCTATCCAATACATAGAAACAAACACAGGGAAGCAGCCAAAATGCAGAGACAAATAAACATGTCACAGATGAAAGAAATGGAAGAAAGCAAACTACTGGATATAGAGTTCAAAACCACAGTTATAAGGTTATTCAAGAAACTTCTAGAAACCTCCAAAAAAATGGAAAAGGACCACTCAGAAATTAAGCATACACTGACTGAAATAAAGAATAATATACAGGGAATCAATATTGGGTAGAGGATTCTGAGAATCAAATCAACAATTTGAAATCTGAGGAATCATAAAACACCCAACCAGAAGAGCAAAAAGAATTAAAAAAAATATGAAGATAGTGTAAGGAGCCTCTAGGACAACTTCAAGAGTACCAACATTTGCATTATGGGGGTGCCAGAAGAAGAGAGAGAACGAGATATTTAAAATCTATTTGAAGAAATAATGACAGGAAACTTCCCCTACCTGGTGAAAAAAATAGACTTATAAGTCCAGGAAGCACAGAGAACCCCAAACAAGAGGAAGCCAAAGAAGCCCACATCAAGACACATCCTAATTAAAATGCCAAGGGCTAAAGACAAAGAGAGAATCTTAAAAGCAGCAAGAGAAAAGCAGTTAGTTACCTACAAGGGAATGCCCACACGACTGTCAGCTGATTTCTCAACAGAAACTATGCAGACCAGAAGAGAGTGGCAAGAAATACTCAAAGTGATGAACAGCAAGGACCAAAACCAAGATTACCCTACCCAGCAAAGCTATCATTTAGAATTGAAGGTCAGATAAAGAACTTCACAGACAAAAAAAAGCTAAAGGAGTTCATCACCACCAAATCAGTATTATATAAAATGTTGAAGGGTATTCTTTAAAAAGAGGAAGAATAAAAAGATAAAAATATGAACAACAAAATGGCAACAAATACATACCTATCAATAATTGAATCTAAAAATCAAAATAAATGAATAAGAAATCTAATGAACAGAATAAACTGGTGAATAAAATAGAATCAGAAGCAAGGAAATGGAACAGACTGACGATTCTCAGAGGGAAGGGGGATGGGGGCGGGAAGAAATTAAACAAAGATTTATATGCACACATGCATTACCTATGGTCACAGACAATAGGGTGGCAAAGGCCTGGGCTGGGGCAGGAACGGGGCAGGGTAATGGGGAGGGGGGGAAAGAGGGACATCTATAATAATCTCAACAATAAAGATTTTTTTAAAAAACAATTAAACTTAGATGTGTAGGGAAACACTAAGTTTCCTATACACTCCTTAGTTACAGCCTGTAAGACAGTGAATGGAATCAACATTCACTGCTGATATTTAACATCAACATCCTGTGGTCCAGTGTGTACAGACTAGTACCTATCTATAAACCAACTGTAACCAGCTTCCTTCATCCAGTGGGCAATTTATGCTTGGAATTCAACCTTAACAGTCAGAGGGAGTCAGACTCGGTCTTCTATGATCGACAGAGACTTAAAGGAACATGTCAAAGGGAACAGGGACACAGGTCAGCCCCTCTCAATTAGCATCCCTGTCCCTGGGATGCCCAAATTCCCAGGGGATCCATTCATGTGTTCTATCTCTAACCGTGTCTTTGGGGGAGCAGGCTCATCCGTCTGTTGTGGAATGATCAGTCTATTAGGTGGAGCAGCAGGAGCTCAGGTTCTGGGTCAGACAGACCTTGATTAAAGCCTCCGCTCTGCCACTCTCAGCCTGGACATCAAAGGCAAGTTCCTTAACCCCTCTGGCCTCAGGTTGCTCATCTACAAAACGTGGCATCACCTCTCGCTCTCGCCAGGCCATAGTGAGGGGAGAAGGAGGTCGCTCCCGGGCATCTCAGCACAGTGTCGGGGATACAGAAAGAATCCGGAGTGGTGTTGCCATTGGGGATGGTTCGAATGAACACTTCCTTGTAATGTGACTCCAACTGAGCGCATTTTGGATACAGTGAACACATCTAGGCTCGTCCCACCAAAGCTCCCCTGTCTTCACGTAGCTCCCACACACCCGCTTCCTCCCTTCATGTCCAGAACCTTTACCACGACCATCCTTTCCAAATGCCCACACGACCAAATGGGTATTGTGTGCAAATGCCCAAGGCCAAATGCACACAATACCCACAATGAAGGGACTCTGTATGCAAAAGGTACTCATCCCCCCTCAAAATAGGTTCCACCCAGGGCTGTGTGTGTGTGGGGGGGGGGGGGGGGAGCTGTAATGTGAGAAAATAGCTCTAACCTGTGCAGGAGATGATACCCAGAAACCTGTCTGGGTGAATTGGAGGCCATCTTACCATGGAGAGAGGTTTCCATCTTGATGCCACACAAAAGAAGGGATGGAACCTCGGATCTGGGACATGATCGTCATCAACAAAGCCAGGCAACCAACGGGGGTCATAGCAGAGTTGCTTTTAGTTTATTTGGTTTTTAAACAAAATATGGGCTCCAGAGGGGAGAATGAAGGGACAAAGGAAAGAACGAATGAACAGCTTCTCCATGGGAGGGGGGAAAAGGAAAAATATATATGGCAAGCAGGAAGCATGCAGCTGAGGGGAAAGGACCCCAGGATGGGCAATAGGAGACTAGTCACTCAGCTCAGTGAAAATGAGCAACGGCCTGCACATCTCCTAAGCAGAAGCATCTCTCAGACATTTCCTGTGGGTGGGTCCCCAAGATCTCGGGCTGAGCAGTTAACAAGTAATAATCCAGGTTAACAACTTCCAATTAAAGCCAAAGAGGAATGTAATATGGAGGCCCCATCATGAAAAGACTCCAGGCGCTGACTAAGTACAGTCATAAAGGACAAGGCCATCAAACTTTATTTTTGAAAAGGGCCAGACAATAAATATTTTGGTTTTGTGGGACAAACAGTCTCCATCACAGTGACTCAACACTATAATGGTGGGCGAAAAGCAGCCATGAACAACATACAAATACATGGATGGCCATGGCTGTGTTCCAATAAAACTTTATTTGTAGACACTGACTTTGAGTTTTATAAAATTTCCATGTGTAATGAAATGTTATTCTTTTGATTCTTTTTTAACAGGTGGGGCTGGATTTGGCTCACGAGTGGTAGTTTGCCGAACCCCAAACCCCAGTTATGAGCGTGGTCCCTGTGGTCAGGTTCTCCTGGCTTTGTACCCTGCCTCTGCTGAGGGTTACCCAGTCATGGGCAAGTTAGTTCCCTCACCTGAGCCTCAGTTTCTTCATTTGTAAGTTAATGATAACTGTATCTGTCCCCAAAGGATTCATGTGAAGTTCAAAAGCATAATACATGGAAAGTGACTCAAAAAGTAAGTGAAAGTGATGATGATGATGATGATGATGATGATGATGATGATGATAGCATTAGGTGTGGGGGTGTGGGTTGTAATCAGCATCTAGATCTGCAGATAATAGTCTTTTTAAAAAGGGCTGATCCTAACCCAACTTAAGGAGGGATGCATAGAATAGAAAATGAAACAGATGACGAGAGTTTCAGCAAGTGCCCATTTAATGCTTCCACTCAGCAGAGAGTTGACTAATTTATGAGGATTTGTGATAAACTTCCCATGTGTAGGTTACAACTTGAACCTTCTGTAGAAAGAGAGAGTTTCAAGGGCTGGAGACCAAGCTGTATGGAGCAGCTCATGGAAAGAGACCATCTAAGCAGACAGAATGGGCAACAAAGCCCAGGGTTTGGGGGGCAGCTGGGGCAGTGGTAGTGGTCGAGGAGGACGTGGGGGATCGTCTTCCTTGGGGTTTATCCATGGGAAGTCTCTTGTTTTGTCATGGTGCAGCCAGCTGCTAAAAACTTCCAGATTACCTCTGACAATCCTTCAGAAGCTCAAGTTCAGAGGTAACTTGCAAACCAGCCCCAGAGACCAGCACAGGATGGAGAGATTCACTTCGACCCTATCCCACTAGGTTCTTTGGACAACTCATCTTAGTTCTGTATATTTTTAAAGGGAAAGTTAGTTAGCCAAGGATCCTGCAACCTTTAAGTCTGTTTAAAGGGCACCAGTAGAAGAAATGACACGTCTTCAGCCATGGTAAGTTGCTGTTTATGCTATTCTTTCAGTCTCCAAATAACCAAGCAAAGATATAATGGGAAATGAAGGCAAACAAGGAAGCACATTACAATTTAGTCGCCCCAAACTTTTTATGAAAGGTGGGAGGAAATAGATTCCCTACTAATAAAAATTACTTTCATTGACAGACATTTATTGAGCACCTATTTTTTTAAAATATTTTTTTATTGACTTCAGAGAGGAAGGGAGAGGAAGAGATAGAAACATCAATGATGAGAAAGCATCACTGATTGGCTGCCTCCTGTACGTCCCCCACTGGGGATCGAGCCCCCAACCTTGATATGTGCCCTGACCAGAAATCAAACCATGACCTTCTGGTTCATAGGTCGACGTTCAACCACTGAGCCATGCTGGCCAGGCGTGCACCTATTATACACTGAGTGGCCAGGTTATTATGACCACCCCATCAGTACTTCATTGGGCCACCTTTTGCCTTCAATACTGCAGCGATTCTTCTTGGCATTGACTCCAAGAGATATTGAAAGCTTATAGGAGGAATCTTGACACCATGCCTGATGGATAGCACTGTCCAGTTCTATGAGATATAATGATTGTGGAACCAGCTGCCTGATGGCTCTTTTAACTTTGTCCCACAAATGCTCAACTGGATTGAGATCTGGTGATTGTGAAGCAACGTAAAGTCTCCCTCATGTTCTTGAAACCACTTCTGCACAATACAAGCACCGTGGCATGGCGCACTGTCTTGTTGGAAGAAGCCATCTCCATTGGGATATGCCATCAACGTGATAGGATGAACTTGATCAGCAACGATACTTAGGTATGTTGTGCTATTTAGATGTTGTTCCACACGAATTAAAGGGCCCAAATCATGCCAGGAAAACATGCCCCAAACCATAACACTGCCCCCACCAGCTTGAAGGGTTGTACTCATGCATGTGGGGTGCATGCTTTCATGCCGTTTCCATGAAATTCTCACTCTGCCATCTGCGTGATGCAACTGGAAACGTGATTCATTGGACCACATGACTTTTTTTCCAGTGCTCGACTGTCCAATCCTTGTGTTCCTGTGCGAATTGGAGACGTTTTATCTTGGTAACTGCAGACAGCAAAGGTGTTCGAACAGGCCTTCAGCTTCCATAAACCATACAATGCAGTGTACGGCTAATTTGCCTACAAACGTCAGGTGGTCATAATAATCTGGCCACTCAATGTATATAAATAAGCACAGTACTCAACGAGGTGAAGAGGCAAAGATGTACCAGAATAAATGTTAGCTACCCAGCAGGGGCTTTCAGAGATTGTCGGGAAAAGGCAAACAACAATTACAGTGGTTTAAACCTTCGGCTATATTGTGTAGGCAATGGGAATTACAACGAAAGCATTTGCAAAATATCCTTTGGCAGAGAACTGGTAAGAAACCTCACCGCCATGATTCATATATCACCATTTCTTGGGCACAGAAAAAGAACCCCCACCGATTTTACCATCAGCCCCTTGCTAAGCTGCTCCCCACAAAAGCAAACAAAACCAAAAATGTGAAATACACTAAAGATTGTGAAGAAAAAACATGTTTTGCAAATGTGGATGACTAGTGTTGGTGTGTGGTTTAGTGAAAAGAATTTTGAGACAGAGGATCAAGAGACGTAAGTTCTACCTCAGGCAAAGCATTTATTTCCAAGGCGTCAGTTTGCTCATTTCTTAAAAGATATGGTTGGACGAGAAAATTTCTTTCATAGCTCAAGATTCTGACATCAGAATGCATAACTAGGCACATTCACTAAGGAAGGCTAGCCTAAGCATATGGTAAGTGAGACTGACTTCTTTAACTTGTGAGATCATCAAAGTTGATCCTAGCCTTAATTCTTCTAACAAAGCAAGTAAACTAAAGTAAACCACCCTTTATGATTAGACATTCCACATGATGCTAAAAAAACAAAACAAAAAAAAAACAAAAGGAATTATTCTGCAACAATGCACATACCACGACCATTTGCTAGGTAAGAATTATTTATAAAACTACGGAAGAACTGCTTTTGCCTGTGGAGATAACTGAAAAATGCAGAATGTCCAGAAGTAAGTCATTTCCCAGACTGGAATGTTAATCAGATCATTACATTTTTCTTAGTATTTGCATACGGGTCTCCATAGCTATAGACAGTATAACAAAATGAGTTTATAAAGTATGTGATGTTTACATAAGACATTTTGGTTAAAATGAAAATCAGAACTCACAAGGAAATCAAATTGTTTAAATGCATAGAATCCATGATTACTTAAGCTTTGCAATTTTGGAATGTTCTGACTTAACTTTTAAAATGATTTGATCCCCAATTTAAAATGTTAAAGATACATTCTCTGAGAAAAAAAAAAGTCAAATATATGAAACACAAATGTCAAAAAAGGGGGAAATTCAACTTCTTTATTACTAAAAAATGCAAATGAGAGTAAAGTATTAATAACTCTTATTGACTTGGTAGAGTTCTCACCTGAGGATACGTTTTTATTTTTTTATTATTACTATTTATAATTCTCACCTGAAGGTATGCTTATGGATTTTAGAGAGAAGGAAAGAGAAGAAGAAAGCAGGAGAGAGAGAGAGAGAGACAGAGAGAGAGAGAGAGACAGAGAGACAGAGAGAGAGAGAGAGAGAAACCTCAATGTAAGAGAGAACATCCATTGGTAGCCTTCCATATGTGCCCTCACCTGGGATCAAACCCACAACCTTTTGGTGTATGGGTTGATGCTCCAATTAATTGAGCCACCCGGCTAGGGTAGTAGAGATTTCTTAAAAGTATTCTACCTAGGATGAAGTAGGCATAACCTTTCTGGAGAACAATTTATTTGACAATATTAACCATGATGTTTAAAAGAACAGAATGGACACTTCCAAGCATTATTGGTGGAAATAAGAATGTGTTATTAGCTCTCTGGAGGGCAATTTGGCATGCCCTTTGACCTAGCACTTCCACTTCTAGGAAGTCATTCTAAAGACATAATAGGGCAAATGTGCAAAGATATATATTCAAGGTATTCCTTGCAAGTTTGTTTACAGCTGTTAAAAAAAAGTGAAACTATGTGGAAGTCTAATTGAGGGTTGATTAAATGGCTACATTTTTTACAAATTAAAATAAGCAACTGTTAAAAAGAATGTGGTAACTATATATGTATAAATATGAAAAGATGTCCAAGATATGTGGTAGAGTATAAAGCAAGTTGCAAAATGTCATACGTAGTGTGCAAAATAGCATGCGTAATTATATATGCATGTATGTGCAAATGCAAGGAGATAGTCACCAAAATGTTAACACGTATTAATTAGCTCTGGGTTGTGTGAATGAGGATTCTTATTTCCTTATAATGAATTTCTCTTTGGTTTGAATTTATTTTCAGCAAGTATATCTCATTTTACAATAACTTAAAAAGCTATTTAAAAGGTGGAGATGAAAATGGAGAGTGGAGAAGAACTGGATAATCATGGCAATTTAGTCTAAAGCCATAGAATGCACAAAAACATATGAACTGGGATGATCATCATGGTAATACTCATAACACTGGAAGTTAATAGCTCTCCCGAGTTCTTTGCAGCATTATTTACAATAACCATGAATGGAAAACAACTAACGTGTCCCTCAACAGATAAATGGATAAAAAACTATGACTGTTATACATAAAATATCAGGATATATATATATATATTCATATATGATTACACATGTATACAGCCATAAAAGAGAATAAAATATTGCCACTTGCAACAACATGGATAGAACTTGACAGTATTGTGCTAAGTGAAATAAATTAGACAAAGACAAATACCATATGATCTCACTTATATGTGAAATCCAAAAAAAAAAAAAAGCAAAAACTGAGCTCATAGATACACAGAACACATTGGTGGGGGTGGGCAAAATGGGTGTAAGTGGTCAAAAGATAAAAACTTCCAGTTATAACATAAATAAGTCATAGGAATATAATGCACAGCATGGTGACTACAGTTAATAATACTGTATTGCATATCTGAAAGTTGCAAAGAAAGTAAATCTTAAAAGTTCTTATTACACACAGACTCTCCAACTAATATATGGCAATGGATATTAACTACACTTGTGATCATTTCATAATATATACAAACTAGAGGCCTGGTGCACAGATTCGTGCACCGGGCCTCTAGTATGCATATGAGATTTTTGGTTAATCTCTTCCTGTCCTCCCTCAACCTCCTCCCCTCTGAGATTCATCAGTCTGTTCCATGTTTCCATGCCTGTGCATTGAGCATCTGCCCCCTGGTGGTCATTGCATGTCATAGCTACCAGTCGAACGGTCAAACAGCCGAACAGTTGCTTAGGTTTTTATATAGATAGATATTGAATCATGTTGTACACCTTCACTCTAATATAATTTTGTATGTTAATTATATCTCAATTTTTAATAAGTTAATAAACACCAAAGTTCTAGTTAAATAAATACAATAGAATTAGATATTAAGAATGGTGAAACAGATTAATTTGGAAATATTTCAGAGTATATTGGGAAGTAAAACAAAAGGTAACTAAATATAAATTAATTTTATCCATATTTTGGATTCATTCATATACATATAGAAAATAATTCAGAAGGACATATGCCAAAACGGTAACTGGTGATTCTTATTTTCCTTTTCTGTATTTTTGAATATTTCTATAATGAACAAGTATGATTTATGTATTTTTTAAGTTCTAAAGATAATCCTTATAGATCTTTCAGATTTCAGAACACTGAAAAGTGGTTACAAAATGCTAGTCTGAAAAAAACAAAGGGGTGAGAATCTTAGCCATTTCCTCCAGCACTAAACTGGCCACCAGAGAGCCCCTGCGAGCCCCTGGCCCTGACTTGCAGCTTGCTGTCTGCTGCTGAAGGCCACACCAGTACAAAACAAGCTCCGGAAACCCAAGGTACCCCTTCTGATTCTGTGTCCTGAGACAGACGAGCATATAAAACATACTGGCTCCGATTACAGGCTAAGCATGACACGTCCGGCTGGTACAACCTAACAAAGGAATTTGCACGGAATGAGAAATTAGCACATCTCATTTCCCAGGGTGGAATGAATTACAAAAGCAAAGAACCCATGGAGGGGTTAAGTCCTTGCCTATCACTCTCCCACATGCTTCTGGATTATGCCTTGCAGGCATTTCTCATGTCATGACTGACCTAGTACTGTATTTTTCAAAGGTGATTTTTTAAAATTTTAAAATGATTTTAAAAGGGTCTCTAATATTTACTATATTAAACGAAGATAAGCTAGTATTTTTAAAAGGTAAATGGAGGAAGAGGTGAGGAAGAGTGCATTTTAACGAGGGCAAACTTTTTGTATATTTTCAGGTGACCTAGGAAATGCCTGACCTCCCTCTCCTGCTGTTTCCCTCCCTCCCTCCGATCATTATGGCTGATAACAATAGTTTTGCTCTCCCGGGTAACGTAGATGACACATTTTTCCTGTAGCCTGTCTTCCTGTAAAGTGCAGGAATTCCTGCACTTTCTGGGTAACCTTCCTGTTAACTTACACTTCAGATTTCCTCAAAAGGCATGCTACCACTTTTAATATTTCAAAAATGTCAGCTCAACCCCAGACAGCTAATATAAACAAGCTGAAAAGCATACCACCTAAAGTTACAACAGTGGAAAACATTTCTTTTTAAGAAATTCTTTCTCGGAATCTCACTGTTGGGAAGGCTGGAAAGAAGCAACCCGGTCCTTCCAGCTCCCAGGGAGCCTGTAATTCTTTTGCCTGTGCTGTGCCTTAAATTAGAGGTCTGTAAAACCGAATTATAGTGATCTCGAAGGTTCGGAAAGGCCCTTGAATTCAACATGTTGTTAAATTCTTCATGTGCTAAGAGGTTGTATCCACCTTTCACTTTTCCTCCCATTTCATTTGGTTCTAGTGTTACAAAGAAGTTTGGTATTGAAAAAAGAAAAAAAATGTCTTGGCCATTTGAGAATACCATAGCTCAATGAGGCCAATCCCACATTTAAAATCCAGGCCAGGGCTCCTTCGTCATTTCTGAAATGATCACCTACTGGTTTTTAATCAGTGACTTTCCTTTTTGGACAGGGACCCCAAGTTCACACCAGATGCACCTTCCAAATGGAACCCAATTAAGAAAGCTACCTGATTTATTATGGGCATATCCATAATGGAAGCATACCATGCTAGTATCTCTTTTAGCTTCCCAACTCAAAAACTTGCTCTGCCTTAGGAGTGGGCCCCCAAAAATGCAAATAGAAACCTGATTTAGTTTAGACCCTGGGGTCCAAAGATAAGATTGTGACTAACACCACTTTCCTCCTGAAATCTTCCTGACTATCTCCCGGAGGGATCTTTAAACTCCAACTTTGGCCATTTATCTTCACTAGCTATGCGATTATCTTGTGTTATAATGACTTGCTGTCTTTCAGCAATACATGCTTTCTTTCACCAACCGCATGGTAAGTTTCCTGATGCAAACGACTACATTTTAAATACTTTTGTATACACTCAAATCCTGTGCAGGGTGTGGGGATATTATATTATATTATTACACATATACTAGTATATACATATATGTCATAATATATTTATACATATGCTAAACTATAAAGCTGAATTGAATGAATGAGTGAAATCTATACCAAATACAAACTAACTAGCTGCCATCTCTTTAATACATCAAACCATGGGACATCCCTTCTAAGCTGTTCCCTCTCTGATCAATTAGGAGATTGTAAGTCTCCCCCGTTATTAAGGAACCTCTGAACCTCAAAGGCCAGTTCCTAGGTACTTTAGCTCCCAGGTTTTTCGATTTTCATGCTCTCCTAATCTCAAAGAAAAACAGAGCCCTCCCTCGAAATTCTGAGAACACATATCACTTTCTTCTTGGGCTAACGTGTACGATTCCCATCCCGCAGAATTAAAAAGTGGCGCAACTACCACCAAAAGAGTGGCAGAAAGCTTATGAAACATGTTAATTTCACCAGCTCGTACCCTAGTACCTACACTGCATACTTACTTACATAGTGCCCCCAGGTAGCCTAACTCACCTGGTGTTTAACTCACCTCTTCAAGCACACATTCTCTTTGGCATACGTTCTCTCTATGGTTAAGGATTTGTTCTGAAACAAGTGACTGAAGAGTCCTAGAGCACCTGACAGCACCCCCTCAGCTCTCTGATGCCATGTCAGGAATTTTATTGTTTAATCCCCTCCCCAGCATGACACTAAGCCCCCAAAATATAACTGTGTAAAAAAAAAAAAAAAAAAGGAAAAAGAAACAGAAAAAAAACATTAAACAAAACAAAACACCATAACCCGGAACTTCTGACCTATCAAAACTGCCTAAATATATGCAATTACACTTAAAAGATTTCATTATGGTTGTTAATGAAACAGGACAGTCCCTCCACGCTGGTGTAATGTTTCAAAGTACAGTTTTCTCCCAATATTTCCCCTACCGAGATGCAAAGTAGCTCCCAAATGGGAAGACATAAAACATCAATGTCCTCATTACTGCTTCTAAATATTGTGAGTCAATAAGCAATTAGTGTAAAGTGCAAAATCTCCGAAGAGAAAGACTCCTTGTCTGCTTTTTTTTTTTGTAATATGCTATTATGCACACTTCACCTTTACTTCCTTTAAAAATCAAAAGTTGCTTAATGTTCAAAGCATATCAATGGAAATTTAGCTAAATACTGGCACAGTGACGGCTCATTCCCAAAGGAATATAAGATTACATTAATTTCCTACTACTTTAACTCAAGTTTTACCTTTCATCTTCACCCACAGACTTTTAAAAAGTTTGTACTTCTGTTGCACAGAAAATTACTTATAATATGCGTGCATACCAAAGAATTTTATAATTACATAAAGCATTGCACATTTAGACGCTACCAACCTGCTCTATCTCTCCTGACTGTGCAAAAGGCAAAAAGAGCTCAGTAATCCTAGCAGAAGAATGCAAATAACGTCAATGCACAGCTGAACTGCAAGCCCTGCCTTACAGGAACTCTCTGTGTCTGCAGGAAAAAAAAAAAAAAAAAAGACACATACTAAACAGGAAATGCAACTGAGCTGTGGAAAACCTCAAACTTAAACATGCAATCGCTAGGCGAAAATTGCATCCGTGCATTCATAAATGCATGCATAGCCCTTTGCATTTTTGCAATTGATGCAAATAGGCTCTTACCTTTCGACTGAGACATTTTCCCCTTTCCTTTGATGGGGGAGGGGAGCACAAAAGACTTTGCCTTGCTTCTCTTCTGTAGCTAGTTTTGCAACAAAGATGCAAGCTGCAGGCGTGCAATCTTCATGCAAGTGGAGTTTCTCTTGACCGATGCAGCAGATGGACTTTCAGAGAATCAAAATGGAAATGCACACCTTGCAAAACAGACTGGAAAGTGATTTTTTCCCCCAGTTGCAACGTTAGGGAAGGCTGTGCTGCAGCTACATGATGGGCCAGGGCTGGCAGCTAAAAGCTCCAAACTTGGAACTGAGTATCTTGTGCGCAGACGTCCTTCCTGCGAAGGGCGCGGGGTCCGCTGGGTAATGTAGTTCACGGGCAGAGTCCACCGGGCTCTGATTTAAGGAAACGTGGTTGCTCGGGTTGCTGAGCGAGATGACTGCCCGCGACAAAGATTGGGCTCAGATAAGTCAGACACTCACTCGGCAGTAAGTGGTGAGCGAAAAAACGTTAAGGCCAAGGGGACGGGCGACGTTTGTTATCGAAAAGCCCCTGAAACAACAGTTGAAGAACATGATGTTGGCTAAAAGCTTTTGGCTCCCTCCGAAGGTCCCTTTGGGTGTCCTGCGTTTGCAGGCAGCACCTGTCGTTCTGTTCCTGCCTGTGGGTGTCTTAGACTCACACCTCCATTTTTAAAAACATTTTTTTCTCGCATGGAGAATCGGTTGGTGACTTGGCTGGCTAGAGGTAAGGTTACCTTTGCAACTGCAGGGAAGATGCAACGTTTTAGTCAGGAAGAAATGATCCAGGTCGGTGATTTTCAAGTAACCTGAATTCAATAGTAGGCGGTGGGTGGAGTGGGAGTTCATATTTCGGTGGTTAAAGAGGAAGTTCTGCTTTTTATATATCAAAGCTAGCTTGATCAAAGTTAAAATATTTAGATGCTTTTTTCTCACCTGGGGGGAGGGGGAGGAGCAGGAGTCCTGGTCAAAGGGAGAAAGTGGGTGATAATCTTAAATTCACAGTGTCAAATATTTGATCTGTTGAATTTCTTCAACGAAATTAACAGGCATTTGCTGGGTTCCTAAAATGTGCCAGGCCCCTTTCTAGGGCCTTGGGGCATTCCTCCACTTGTCACTACTGCTCATGGAGGAGTAGGGTGCATAGAATAATTCCAGGCAAGGAGTGGAGTGAGGGGGCTGAAATCAGCTCAGACTTCCACTGCACCCAGTAGGACCAGACTCAGAAATGTGCTTTGAAGGCAGAGGGGGAAGAATTGAGAATTTCAGGCCTCTGGGGTCTGAGCCAAGCGCAGTGTGAGAAATGAAGACCTTCTACTTAGGAAACACTGAGGATATCATACTGACTAGTCTACAAAGGTGGTGGTGGGGGGGGGGGGTAGGGGGGAGTGGAATTTACAGGTGAGGGCTCTGCAGGGCCATAAAGGCAGGCGAGATGTTTGGACTTTATTCTGCAGGTGTCTGAGAGGTGGAGAGAAGGTTTTTGAAAAGAGGCCAGAGCTTCATCACAGAACTGTTTTAAGGAGGGAAAGTTGCCTGCTGCCACTGGGAGAGGCAAGAGATAGACCAGGTCAGTAGCGAAAACGCAAAATGGGGCCCTTACGATTGAAATTGTGTGAAGAATTCTAGGAAGCTAGGGCCTTCTGAGTAATGGATGAGTCAGAAGGAAGAAGGCTACCATGTTTCAGCTACAAATAGCTCTTAAAACAAATCACAACAGGCCACCGGACTCACATTAACTTACTTAAGTTGATCCCCTCTACTGACATGATTATGAAGTAATCAAAGTCACCTCGTGTTCCTATGGGCTTCTGCTCCTAAGAGAAAGGGACTTGCTAGCTTACTTCACTGTCCTGGGCAAGTCCATGCTGCCCGTCTCGTCCTTGCTTTCCTGCGCCTCATCGAACCAGCGAGTATGTGGGTATGGAGAGCCACTGCAGTGTACCCACCTCACTTTTGTGAACATTGACGGAGCACCTGCTAGGTGGCAGGCCCTAGGAGAGCAGGCAGACCCGCTTAGCCCCTGCAGGGCCTGAACAGCCAAGAGCTCCCTTCCATTTGCATTTTATGTGGGGTCAGTCAGTATTGCTCTTCACTTGCCCCAGGTTCCCTTCTTGATGGAAGAGTTCTAATCACAACTTATCCGGTGCATTTTACTACTGTCATTTCTGCTCGCCACATTCCCTGCAGAGGCATGCACAGTTCACGGCTGGCAGATGGCTTGTGTTCTGGAATTCAACCCGAAATTCATATTCCCATAGAAACGATGAGCTGTTCAACAGCCAGTGCACGAAGACACAGGCATGCAAAGCACCTTTGACCCATAAACTAGCCATCTCTTTAAAAATAGGAAGCTTTATCCATTTGTTTCTTTCTGGGAAAAATATAGTATTTTGAATTTCCATCGGGAAATCAGCCTCTCTCTCTACGAAGTCTTAGATTCCAGAGGAAAGGGTTTTTCTTCTTGCCTTGGTGATTAAAGGTTCCCTCTGTCCACATTCCTAGGTGGAAGAAGGGGCTGTCCCTCTGTGAGCCTGTCCTCTGCTTGCCAGTTTTTGGCAACGTTCCTGGGACAAGAATCCCTCCCACGTTGAGATTCGCAAAGGTGAAATCTGGCGCGATTGTTCTTTTACTAGACAGTACACCAGATGTTTATCTTGAGGGGGGCCTGAGTGCCTTCTTCGAAGCCCCCATATTTGTCATTTTCTGCACTTCAGGTTTTTCTAAATTGCAAGGTGGATGCACTCTCACTCCTCCGGCTTCTAGTTAACCTTCAAGATCAACTGCCGGCTCCTTGGCCTGGTTTCATTGGCTCCTCAAGACCTGGCCCCTGCTTATGACCCAGCTTCATTCCTCACCCTGTGTTGATGCTATCGCCAGAAGCCAGGTTTTCTTCCTCCTTGCTTTTCGATACACTACTCCCTCTACCTGCAAGCCTTGTCCTTTCTCTGCCTCCTGCATTCTGACTTGTCCTTGAAGCTACGGCTGGCTTAGCTGGCACTTTCCTTTTGGCCACTTTCTGTGACCACCTTCAGTGTGAATGAAATATATTCCCTAATTGCGTAGCATCCTGCACATATCTCTCTCGTAACACTCATCATAAGGCTGACAGGTGTTCATGGATGCATTTGTCTCCCCCAGAAGACTGGACGGGACTACTGAAGACCAGAGAGAGACGTGTGTGCCCAGTGCCCAGTGCCCAGTATCTAGAATATAGTAGGCGCTCAGATGCATGCTGAAATAATGAATGGAGTAGATAAGGACAGGGCCTATGAACATGGCTAATCTAGAAAAACTGGATTCCAATGATGGCAGTAAACTAGATTCCAACTGCAAGAGAAACTAGAACACCTGTGGAAGGCCTTGTGCGGTCAGGTTACAGGGATTAGATTTTTGGAAAGAGGCCCTTAGGTTCAGTCAGATTGGCTATGAAAGAATTATTCTAGAAGCATATGTGGGGTGGGGAACGTGGTGCGTTTAGGGTGTCACAACCAGTGATAACATTTCCCCCTCCTACATCATCCCTCTTCTCCCCACCCAGGGTTCATTCAGCAATGTCTACAGACATTTTTGGTTGTCATAACCAAGGGGGTGGGGGTGAGGATGCTGATATCTAGTAGGTAGAGCTACACATGTGTATATATGTACACATATTCCTTTTTCTCATACAACACTCACTCATTTTCTTCTCTGATCCTGCCCTATTTGGCTTTTGAAAGTCTGAAGAAGTCGGAGCTCTACAGAAAGCCAAATAAATGGTTGTGTTCTAAACGTGAGGTTCAAGTTACAATTTGGAACTCCTGTGTAACATTCCTCATTCCACATAGAATTAATTGCTGATTTGCATTATACAGGGTGATCAAGAAGAATGGCACCTTGGCACCCAGATTCCCAGGTATCTCACTTTGTCACTTCTTCCAGAGGGAACATCTCCAGAACCCCACGTCTGTACTGTACCTTCATTTTCAGCCTTAAAGGAATGGCGAATCTTGTCGTGGCTGCCATTTCCATTGTCAAAGGTGATGTATTACAAAGGTCAAGGGTGATTGATTCATGCCCTGGAGACATGAAAGGTGCATATTGAACATTTATTCAGTTATAGAAAGAGCTGGGAGAATTTCTTTATAATGGGAGTTGTCAATTAATGGCTCATGCTCCAAATTCATCATGCCTGCTCTTTTTGTAAATAAAGTTTTATCGGAACACAGCTGTGTCCATTCACTTATTCACTGTCTATGGCTGCTTTTGAACTACAACAGAATTGAATAATGTGTCAGAGATTGTCTAGCCTACAAAGCCTAAAATATTTACTGTCATGTCCTTTACAGGATAAGTGTCCAAACCCTGATTTACAAATGGATCTTGTCTACATGTTCCTATAAATCCCAGTTATTGATTAATGCATTTCCAAAGGGATTTAGTTTTTTTCCAAATACCCTGTACTTGAACTGTTTCTATTACAAACATCTTCAGTCCACAAATATATTGTAAAATCCTTCAGAATACTGTTGAACAAGATGGAGACTCTATACAGCACAGCAGGCGGTGCATTGCAAGCCTGTTATAAATATTTCTTCATAGATTCATTAAATTAAGCATTTATTGTAAGAACCATGGACCTCAAAACATAAGAAAAAAATTAACTCTCAGTTTTCCTTGAGTATATCTAACTTTCCATCTGTTTTACTTTTCCTAATGTTCAAGTCCTAGTACAGTGGTTCTCAACCTTCCTAATGCCGCGGCCCTTTAATACAATTCCTCATGTTGTGGTGACCCCCAACCATAAAATTATTTTCGTTGCTACTTCGTAACTGTAATTTTGCTACTGTTATGAATCGTAATGTAAATATCTGTGTTTTCCGATGGTCTTAGGCGTCCCTGCTAGCGGTTCTCAACCTGTGGGTCACTCTACAGCAGCGGTTCTCAACCTGTGGGTCGCTACCCACAGGTTGAGAACCGCTAGCAGGGACGCCTAAGACCATCGGAAAACACAGATATTTACATTACGATTCATAACAGTAGCAAAATTACAGTTACGAAGTAGCAACGAAAATAATTTTATGGTTGGGGGTCACCACAACATGAGGAACTGTATTAAAGGGTCGCGGCATTAGAATGGTTGAGAACCACTGTCCTAGTATGTTTAAATACTAGGTCTGTGAACTAGAAAAGGATTGAGAAAAAAAATAAAAATATCCAATACAGGCAATGCCTGCTATAAAACACACATACCACAACTCTTTTTTGTCCCAAGGACCAAAAGAAAAAAAGAGGGAAGCACCCCAGTTTATTATGACCCATTATAAAAAGTAAAAGGCTTTTCATAAGACCTATAGTTGTGACAGATGTGGTATAGGTTTAAGAAAATGGACAGATAATATTCCCTGGCCTGAGAAGCTGAAAATCTTGTAGGCAATGTTAATGACGTCTCTGTAATATTTTAAAGTGTGCATGCTCTTTCCACATACACCGCATCATTGTATCCTTACAGTGACACTGTGAAATGGGTTGTCCCAGTTTATCCCAGTTTATTATCATCACCCCATGTTGTTGCTTTACTTGGACAAGATGGAAAAACATGTGAGTTAAACCTGATTTCACTGCAGATGTAAAGACTTGTCTTCTGAGTCCTAGCTCCTTATTTTAACCTATCCAACCTAGTCTTAGGCTACCCAACCTAGTCTTAGGCTACCCAACCTAGTCTTAGGCTACCCAACCTAGTCTTAGGCTACCCAATCTAGTCTTAAGCTAGGGCAGCTCTTAATAAATGCCCTAAAAATGTGCATTTTCCAGGCAAAGAGTAACCTGGCAACATTTTGCTTCATTTTATATTAGTTATGAATAGGACAAGCTCAATTCAGGACTTATATAGTCCAAAATAAATCTGTGTGTCTCCATTACACTCTGTACTTGAGCCAACACACTGTGACAATTCAGTAAATGCGGTGCTATCTGAGGATGAGTTAGAAACACTGATATAGGACAAAGCGTTGTGCCTTTCAAGGCTCCTTGATCTGTTTACATTGATATTAATAGATGGCTCTAGGCCTCAGTCACAGACCTGAATAATTCAGGTCATACTGACCTGCTAGACTTAAAAAAAAAACAACAACTATAAAATATTCTGGGAAATATTTTAGATAGGTGATACATACAGGTTGTAGGAAATGTTCACAAATCCACAGAAAACTTGGAAACTGAAGTATCATGGTATAGAAATAACCGGAGATAACCTGATAAATTGACATTTTCTTAATTGTTACATTAGGGTGAGTGTCCAAAGGGAATTTTTATAGGTAACAGCATATGGCAGATAAGCAGCAAATACTACTGACTTTCCATATTCTCTTTTGAAGTGGGTAAACTAATAATTTTATTAGTGGGCCAAACGTATAAAAACAACAGATTCTAATATGTTCTAAATCAATATATTGCATAAACAAATAGTATTTTATACATAGTAGGTTATTGTATCCTATTAGAAAGCAGCTATTTGAGAATATAATGAACATTTAGTGGTATTTTATCAATTGGGCTTCCTACCATGAAGAGATTAAAGTTAAGGTTGACCTCTTTTTTTTTAGAGAGAGAGAGAGGAAGGGAGTGGGAGAGAAAGAAACATCAATGATGAGAGAAAATCATTGATTAGCTGCTTCCTGCACCCCCAAGACTGGGGATTGAGCCTGCAACCTAGCAATGTGCCCTGCCTGGGAATCCAACCGGGGACCTGTTAGCTCCTGGGTTGAAGCTTAATCTCTGAGCCACACCAACTGGGCAAGATTGACCTCTTTATGGTGCAACAGCATGACCTACATGCTCCAGGCCTGTTCATGGTTCTGTCTGCTATATTATCTATGCTAATAAAAGAGAAATATACAAATTGACTGTACCGCCGTGACACCCACCAGCCAATCAGGAGTGGGTATGCAAATTAACCCAACAAAGATGGAAGGTTAATTTGCATGTGCAGGCATGGATTGAAGACTGAAAGCTCTGGTCCAAGCGAAGAAGAGGCTTGGCTTCTCTTCTGCAGCTAGAGTGGAGAAGCCTAGCCTTGAGGCTTGGCTTCTCCGCTGTGGCTGGAGTGAAGGCCTGGGTCCCGGGTGCCAGAGGAAAACCGGTGCAGACAGCTAGGGGAAGGAAGGCCTATTGCACAAATCTTCATGCAACGGGCCTCTAGTCCTATCCATTAAAGAGGGAGTATGCTAATTGACTGCCCTACCCTCAAAGATGGCAGCACCCACAACCACAAGATGGTGGTGCCTCAGGCGGGCCCAGCCACTCCACACGCCTGTCTCTGGAGTCCCCCAGTCCTCTCAGCCTCCCAGCCACCCAGGGCCGGCCTGAGGTGCAGGCAAGACTTGATGGTGGCTGCCAGCCTCCCAGGGCTGCCCAAGGCTCAGGTAACCAGGGCTGGCTGAGGCTTGTGCTGCCGGCATTGGCAGCAGAAGATGTATGATGGGGCATCGCCTTCTCCTGATTGCCGGGTCGCCTCCCACCCCTGATGGCTCCCGGACTGTGAGAGGGGGCAAGCCGGGCAAAGGGATCCCACTCTAGAGCATGAATTTTCATGCACCGGGCCTCTAGTAAAGAGAGAAACAGCAGAGGTATGCTAGCCTGCACGCTGCTGCCTCTGGAATTCTTCGGCGGCTGTCTATTTCAGAGCCCCTTTGCAGCAGCCTTACCTGACTGGCATTTAGATGGGAGATGAAGATAACCTCAAAGACAATGAGAGATTTCCTTTCTCAGGGCCTTACTTAATCTTTGGTTTCTGGTGTTTATGAATCCAAATAAATATCAAAATGCATTTATTAAACAGTTTCAGGGTACATTGCCAAATTGGGTGCTACATATATAAAGAAACGGGTGTATGGTAACACCATCTGGCACTGTGAATACATTTTGGAATGCTTGTGGAAATTTCAAAGAAAAATCTAGGGAATTGTGTGTATAATTTTCTTAAACTCATTTCCATGAGATCCATGATTTAGAAAGCTTATTCTACAGGTTTTTGATAGACATTTGAATGTATTTTTTAAATACCCAGATAGTGCTTTGTGTACAAACATAATTCTTGGCTCTTAACTTTTAATGACTCATTAATTTTGGGTAGATTTAAAATATGCTATGTAAATCCATGGACACAATGGGGTAGTGAGGGCCTGGGGATGGGGGTGGAACAGGAGCAGGCTGGAAGAGGTTAATGGGGGGGAAAGTAGGACCTATATAATACTTTCAACAATAAATATTTTTAAAAATAAAATAAAATATGCTATGTAAAAAAAGTCTTTAAAGGATTTATAGACTTCACAATATTAGTTCTTACTCCAGCTTAATGAGGTGCCAAGCCAAAGTGCATCTCAGTTTAAAAGGAGAGAAACTGAAGTCCATCCACAATATAAGTTTGTGATTTCGTGGATAGAATTTAAAAAAAGGAAGCAGCGTACGATTATGATATCTGGCCATCTACCAAGCTAGGATAAAAAAATTATTATAACGCAGAACGTGAGTAAAAGAGGCACCTCAAATGTGAAATACATCCCTCTATTTATTCCTGTATCTATAAATTCCTACTTCGATGTTTATCATCATTGGAGGAGTCAACTTGATTCAGATTTTTTTGATTCCCAGTTTGGACTCCCGGCTCTTCTAACTGCCAGTTCTATGACTTGGACTAAATAGGTCACTTCCCTGTGCCTCAGTTTCCTATCTGTGTGAAGGTGATGAAAATAGTACTGACCTCCTGGGGTAGCTGAGAAGGTTCAGTGAATTGACACACCTAAAGCTCTAAGAAGAGCGCCTTCGATGTCAATGGCCATGAGCTATTGAGGCAGTAGGGTAGTATTATTTCTATTAGGTGTCCAGGCCTGGGCTCCTGGAGAAGGAAGATAACTGTATTTGAAATAGAAGAACACGGGGATGTAACTGCACGTGACCAAGACAGAAGAGAAAAGAAAGCTTTGAAATTAGAAGAACGTTACCATCATCATCAGGAAATGGGACTAGGAATGCTTACTTTAATGGAAGGGAAAGAGAAAAGAAATATTTTCTTATTGTAGCAAGTCACAATACTGTCCGATGCTTGTTTAGAGGAAAAGGAGGCCATCTGGAGAAAACAATTCCATTCCACAGTGTGGAATGGATTTAAAGGGCAGCCGAATTGCTCAGGCATGAAGTATATAGGCCTTTGGCTGGATGATGTCATAGATTAACATAGCAAACAGCAGGGAGTATACTAGTAGTTAATGAGAGGTGAAAAGAGTTGTCAGGCTTCAAAGATCAGTTATTATATGATCTTATTAAAGAAACTAGTAGCCCATTGTGCGATATTGTGTGCAGGAGGCCGCCTGCCGCTTCCGCGAGAGCTGGTGGGAAGCGCAGTGCACCACCAGGAGCTGCGCTGCTTCCACGGGAGCCTGAAGGGAGCCATGCTGCTTCTATGGGAGGCGGGCCTGCTGTCTCTTCTCTGGGCCGGTGCTCGGCCACTGAGGCTGCGGCCTGGCCCCGGCCCCCAAAGGCCCTCTGCAGCTGGGGCGTCGCCGTGGTGACAAAGCAAGCGTCCCATCCAGGCTGCTCCATGCCTGCTGCCCAGAGGCCCTCCATCACCGTGGCGACAAAGCAAGCTTTCTGCCATGCCGCTCACACTATCCAATCTCAGTGGCAGCCCCCTCAGGATTGGGGGACTCCAATGAGGCTGAGGGGACTGGGTGCCACCATCTTGTGGCACCGCCATTTTTGTGATGCAGTGATGGTTAATTTGCATATTACCGTTTTATTATATAGGATATACTCAGAACATTATTTTGGTTCTTTCTAATCTTTTGAATGCATTAGTGCCTTAGTATTCTAAATCCTCCATTTTATCTATATATATTTCTTACATTCATTGCCTTTGTATCAACTTTTGTCTTGTAACCATTATAGTTGTTGCTGCCATTTTATTATTTAACTCAATAAGTAGCTGATTTTTAAAAGTTATTTTAGGTATATTTTTTAAATCATCAAAATATCACCAAAGCAGCTTAGTTAATCTAATAACTAAACAGTAAGTGGGTTAAGCATGTATTAGAGATATTTTATTAGTATTTTAAAATAGAAAAAATTTTAGCAAGACTTATTGCTTAATTCTATGTTTTTAAAAAATTGTTTCATATCTATGCAAAATGACCCACAAGAACCAGAAAAAAAAATAGTTTTTATCTAAAATATTTTACTTCCCATCATAGTGAGTTAAACAACTTATCCACAGAAAATAAGTATTGCAGCAGCATGGATAGACCTGGAGAGTATTATGACAAGCGAACTAAGCCAGTCAGAGAAAGATAAGTATCACATGATCTCACTCATATGTGAAATTTAATGAACCAAATAAGCTGATGATCAAAAATAGAGGCATGAACAGACTGTTGAACCTCAGAGGGAAGGCAGGGGAGAGTGGGTGGAAAGAGATCAACCAATGAACTTGTATGCATATATGCATAATCCATGGACACAGTCAATGGGGTGGTGAAGGCCTGGGGGGAGGGGAAGTGGGGTATGGGAACGAGCTGGAAGAAGTTAATAGGGGGGAAAGGAAAACCTATGTAATAGTTTAAGCAGAAAATAAGTAGTCTTCCTTTATCAAAGTTAAGAGAAATCCAGACCTGAAAATCACCCTGTAAGAATCTTCCGGATTTCAAAAGGACAGCATTATATTGAAACTTGAATAAGTATTCAATAAGGCAGCCCATAGGTAGCATGTTCTATTGCTTTCTGTCCATGATGTTCCTATTTTCTTCAGTTATTATGGATTCCACAGCTAAATTTTGACTTAGCTAAAAATGTATACAGGGCAAGGCAAAAGGAGGCCTACAGTTGTGAGTGTGCAAACCACAGAGTTCTTACTGTGTTACTCTTTATTAATTGTTGTCTTATGTTCCATATGAACAACTGTAAACCTGCTTTTGCCCACCCTGTACATTAAACTTGTAACTATAATTCATCGGAATGAATTACTTTAGGAGTTTATGATGAATGCTCATTTTAAATAGATAATAAGTGGAGGTAAATGAAGTACATATTTTTAAGATTTCATGTTCACAGAGACTGAGAATCCTTTAAAAAAATGTTCTTGAAATAAGGGCTGAGCAAATAAATAGCTATCAGTACGCTTTACAAAAAAAAAAAAAAGAATTGAGCCTTGCGTCTTAAAAACGGCCTTTTTAAAATACGTCATGAAGCAGGTGAAGAGCTGAGCTGTGGAAGATGATATTCCAGTTATCTCTTCAATCAATTCTGTATAATGCTTTAGAAGCGGAACAACAAGTAATATGAAATCATTTTTCAAGCTGCTATATGTGCACACTCTTTGTTCTATTTCTGTATTCATTGGAACAGACAACAATTTATGCAATGTGCTTGTAATATTCCAAGAACAAAGACCAATTTCTTTCAAGGTTATGAGAGCTTCTGGATTTTACAAATATATAAAAAAAGTATTTTTCTCCCATGTCACATTTAGAGAATGAAGTGTGCTTGATTTACAGAGTCTCCATGAGGAGTCACAGGAAGTCTGCCCACTGCGTGTATTCAGAAAGTGGATGCAGACATTTCTTAACACGCATTAGCAAGTAGTAACTAACCAGGAGTGTTGTAGCAGATGGAGGGCTGAAAGGATTTGGGCTTCTGAATGGGAGGCATCTTTAACTCTTGGGAAAACAGGTATCCAATTGATCTGTTAATGATCCTTGGTCTAGGCTTCAGTGTGCGGACATAAATCTCTTTGTGAATGAAATGAACCCACGTGCTGTCTTTAAAAATGTATTTTTATGGATTTCAGAGAGGGAGGGAGAGGGAGATAGAAACATCAATGATGAGAGAAAATCATTGACTGGCTGCCTCCTCCACTGGGTATTGAGCCCACAACCCAGGCATGTGCCCTGGCCAGGAATCAAACCATGACCTCCTGGTTCATAGGTGGATGCTCAACCATGGAGCCACGCCAGCTGGGCCACGGGTTGTCTTTAAATAAAAGTGAAGAAAGGATCGAGGAAGGGCACTATATTCCTCTTTTGGGCACCGCACAGCCCCTTGGCTTGTTTTGTTTTGCTTTGGGGCGATGTGTAGAGCCGAGAGTAGAAACGCCTCACATCTGGACCCTCTCCCATGACTCTGCCCAAGACCATGGCATGCACTTGGGGAGCACACAATAGCAACGTAGAAGACCCCGGAGTTCACAAGTAGCCCTGTATCTTTGCTTGCCTGGTCTTGAATGTTTACATGGTTTCATCTGATCTTTAATTGTACCAGTGGTGCCTGGGGAGAGAACCATTTCCCTCACCACATACACGAAACAGTGTTCGTATTTAAGCGTTCACGGCCCCCTGAAAAATAATCCCATGTGGGGAACCTGCGGACTGCGAGAAGCACGGAGTCTCTACAGCAATCCTTCCTTTCCATGAAATCTAACCTGAAGGCACAGAACACAGAGATTTCTCTCTCCACACGCTCCCCCTAAGTCCCCTCATCTTAGGGGGCATAGTCCTGCTGAAACTTGTTTCCGTCCCATTCCGCACGGAGGGCCGAGTTCTGAATGGGTACACACTCTACCCCTGCCCGGTTTCATGTTATGGAATAGCTGTCAAGAGTTGTGTGTGCCTGCGTATAAACAAGGAGAAGGAGGGGGGTCGTGCAGAACTGAGTCTCAGTGTAATTCCCACCCAAGAAAAAATTTGGGGGGCGCCTTTCAGTAGTTGGGCACTTTTGCACATTTTGCTAAAGCTTGGGGCTCCAGCAGCAGACCCCAGAAGAGAAAGAGACAAGCAAGGGTTTGAGTTTATAAAACCTTGTCAGTTAGACCTGAATGCAGAAAATGGGGGCTGGTTTGAAAGTTTACATATGCTTTATTCGCTTAATTGTTGGGATGTTACTCTCAGATTCCAGCTGCTCAAAAACCAACAGGCTTACCTGGCTGGCATGGCTCAGTGGTTCAGTGTCAACCTACGAACCAGGAGGGTTCCCAGTTAGACTCCCAGTCAGGCCATATGTCTGGGTTGTGGGCTTGATCCCCAGGGGCGGGGGCGTGCAAGAGGCAGCAGATCTATGATTCTCTCTCATTGATGTTTCTCTCTCCCTCTCCTTCTCCCTTCCTCTCTGAAGTGAATAAAAATATATTAAAATTTTCAACAACCAAAAAAAACCCAACAGGCTCATTCAGGTATCTCCAACTATTGGAGTTGCCTCATTTAGTGGCTACATTTGGGAAGGAAGGGCAGGGAGAAGGAAAGCACAAAACTGCAAGAACCCACACTGGGACTAAATACTGCTTTTAGGTCAGCTGGTATGCAATTTTAGTTCTAACTGCCCGGGTGGTCTCAACTGATGAAGAGGAACACGGATGGCTATGGAGATCAGGCAGCCCTCCTCTTGAGTTCTGCCACTCATTCTCATGGTGCTTTCATTTATTTGTTCATTCATTCTGCTTAGGAGAGAAGGCGCAATAGGGAGAAGCATGAATGCGGGCATCTCACTTGCTAATCTTATTCTTCCCAAGAGATTTACCTGTCGGTTGTGAGTAGGAAGAGCTTTGCTTGTAGGATCCATTTCTGCTCACTGGATTTATGTGGGTTGTGATCATGGTTATGATTTTTCTTAATGTTGCATTTCAACTTACTTTTCATATATATATATATATATATATATATATATATATATACACACACACACACACACACACACACACACACATACATACACACACACACACACACACACACACGGGGCCCAGTGTATGAAATTTGTGCATGGAGGCGGGGTTTCTCAGCCCAGCCTGCACCCTCTTGCAATCCGGGACCTCTCGAGGGATGTCCAACTGCCAGTTTAGGCCCAATCCCGCAGGGATCCCTGCAGGATTGGGCCTAAACTGAGTCGGACATCCCTCTTGCAATCCGGAACCGCTGGCTCCTAACCACTGCCCTGCCTGCCTGCCTGCCTGCCTGATTGCCCCTAACCGCCTCTTCCTCAGCCCCTGCTGCAACGGCTTCATCTGGAAGGCGTTTGGCTGACTGGTCTAATTAGCATATTATACTTTTATTATTATAGATATACTTTGGAAATCTGAGAGGCCACAGCACCATGATGTTGGAGCTGACCAGAGCCTTTGGTAAAGGAAAGGACAGCTGAGGAGTAGCTGAGGGTCCCAAGAAAACCCTGGTCATAACAAGAAGGCTAACTAGTTCAGTAGATCCTTCCAGTTGTATAATTTCTTACTAGTCTGCTGTGTTCACGGGTATCTACCTTTTCTGGGTAAACGGCCTTGTGTCTCTTTTTAGAAGTAGGCTGGATAGAAATCGTAAACAAGCCTCCTCATCATTTATCTCCTCAATTGCAGTAAAGGCTCTTCACCTCAATTCATGTCAGCAAACGTGGCCTTCTCGTTCTCTTCCCAACCTTGGTGCTGCTGACATTTTGGACCACGTAATTCTTTGTCATAGGCTGCTGTCCTTTGCGCCTGTCATCTCTGCCCAGTGGGTGCTAGTAGCAGCCACCTAGATGTGACAACCACAAGTGTTTTCAGACACGGCCACACGTCCCAGCAGAGGTAAACCACCACCGGTAACCAGGCTCCAGGATGAGCAGGTTTCTCAGGCAGTCCCGGCTTACACACGTGTTCTCAGGCGTGTGGCATTCCCTTTCACAAAAGTGGCATCATTTGGACAGAGAATGAAATGATCACTCAAGATATATCAGTAAGTGGTAACTCCATGTTTCCAGTTGCTCTTGCCAAAACTGTGGAGACATTCTTAATTCCTCTCATTCTCTCATACCCCCAGTCAACCCTTAGCAAATCCAGGGGAAGAAAACCATCTTCAAATGATGTGCCTTTCTCTCGATGTTTCCAGATACCACACTGGTCCGAGTCACCTCTTTTCTTTCTCCGAAGATATGTGCCCCTCCTCATGCTGTTCGCAGCACAGCTGAGCAAAGTTACCCTGTTTCGCTAGCAAGGTGGATCACGCCATCCCTCCACTCACAGTCCTTCAATGGCTTCCATTGCACTCAGAGAAAAGGCCCAGGTCACCACACTGGCCTAGAAATAGCCGTGCAGGATCTGCCTAACCACTGCCCTCCTCAGTCCAGGTAGCCTCTCGCTAGCCTCTCGGACCTTATCCCAGCCAGCAAGAAGAGGACTCCAGGTCGGAACCCAGTGCGTTCCAAAGTTCAAGCTCATTCTTCACGGGTAGGCCCATCTGCCTCTGCGAAACATCTCTGGGTGATTTCATTTGGGGGCACTTGTGTCTGAATGAAGGGTCATTCGTTTGCATCCAATTTATCGAGAGTTTGATGGTCATCTATGTATCATGAATCATGATTAGCCAGAGAGGCTATTTATTCCCTTTGGTAATTATCACACCTTCAACTCGCTGAGATCAGTGAAGGGACAGGGAATAATGTTTGAGGCCTGCCGGTTAGCTTGGGCAGTTGTTCCGCACGCTTGGTGTTGACGCGCATAATGTGCCTTTGTGGAGAGAACAGTTGTAACAACAGTATCAGCAAGTCTTCCTGAAGGAGGATTCCAAGACGCAGCTGACACGACCCAGAAAACGCCCCCCTGGGTACGATGGGTTGAATTTTCAGTGAAAATACAAAGCAATTAATGTTTTGTGACTGACTCCCTTGATTAAACATGATTTCTATTACTTATTTACTTTTTATTTGATTTTTTTGTATATGGACAGATAAAATATTGATGGTGGATGGGGTAGCTAGAAAGAGAAAGATACCCGTGTGGAAACGGTATCTATAAACGCTGTTGTAATGAAAATCCTGAACGTTCTTGAATTTACTGTGCGCAAAAGAAAAGGAAGTGAAATTGAGGGAGCTGTTGAACTTCGCGTGTCTCTTTATCACAGGAAAACTCATTTCCTGAAATATGTCTCTCCCGTTAATGAAACCAAAGCGCAGATGTCCATGTTAAAAACACTGAGCCTTCGGAGTCTTGATGCTTTCCGAAAACATGACACGCTTCAGACGTGGAAAGCGTTTAGCTACTGTTGCCGCGAGCACCGGGGTACTCTTCGCCCCTCTTCCTGCTGTGCGCTGTATCATTATTGCCGCATCCAGGCCGCGGCGCGAGCGCATCCGGTGCTTTCACTAGAATGCCCATGGCTGTCCTGCTCTCTGTTCAAACAGGTTCCGAGTTAACACCGTGCTTTCACTTCTGATTCTCTGTTCCTGAATTCTCTGAACATCTGTATTGTGTGACCGAGCCTTCAGAAGCGCTCCTGGGAGCTATTTCCCTAAGTCATTTCGTGATTGAAAAGATGTCCTTCTAAAGAAAATGACATGCTCACTGAAATCGGCTATTCCCCGACAACACTCTCTTTCAGTGAGAGCTGTGCGGATGGCTCCTGCTCAGACCTGGACATTGTCAACATTTCCTGGGGGCTTGTTAAAAATGCAGAGTCAGTAGGCTTGGCGTGGGGCCTGGGATTCTGCATTTCGCCACGCCACGGTGCTGGGCCCCAAGCTCCGTGAGGGCAGAGCTTCTTGCCTTCTTGCTTCGTCTGGCCGTTGACTGGCAGCCTTTAAGATCCACGGCAATAAACTGGTAATCTAGTGAGTATAGATTTCCCGAGTTCCCTGAGCTGCTCCTGCAAATTAGTCAAACCCAAGGAGGGG
Organism: Corynorhinus townsendii; assembly: GCA_026230045.1. Lineage (NCBI taxonomy): Eukaryota > Metazoa > Chordata > Mammalia > Chiroptera > Vespertilionidae > Corynorhinus > Corynorhinus townsendii. The sequence continues at coordinate 7,186,330 of JAPDVU010000009.1, forward strand.
GTCATGGGAACCTGCAGTCAGAAGTCAGGTGTTGGCAGCAGAAGGGGAGTTCTTGGAGTGCCACGAAGTGAAAAATGTCCCGCATCTCCTCCCCTCCCCAGCAGGGTGGGGTTTAGTGGAAAGCTTTATTGCTGATGTATAATGAAGGGGGTCCCCTCCAGGTCCGATCTCTGGCCATGCTGCCACGGCAGCAGTCCAATCTTGTCTTCAGCGGGGCGAGAGTGAAGGCCACGGCCCGGAATTGCCGCTCCATCTTAACATCCAGTCCATTCCAGCAATAAACAGACTCAGCGTGGGTTCCCAGCTGCAGTCCACCGCGTGTGGAGTCCTGGTGGCCCTTAGCTATGTGGTTGCTTAAGGCCATATGACAGGTGAGTGCATGTCCCGGAGCAAAAGAGAAAGGGGGAGCCAGAAGGCAAGAGCAATGGCCCTAGCTGGTTTGGTTCAGTGGATAGAGCATCGGCCTGCGGACTGAAGGTTGCTTGCTCGGGGCCTGCAGGAGGCAGCTGATCAATGATTCTCTCTCATCATTGATGTTTCTATCTCTCTCTCTCCCTCTCCCTTCCTCTCTGAAATAATAATTATACACACACACACACACACACACACACACACACACAGTGGCCAGATTATTATGATCTCTGAAAGCATAATCCTCTGGCCACTCAGTGTACTTCACTTGAATACCTCATTTAGTTGATATCAAAGATCCTATAAATCGTGCACCTGATCAGTTTTCCCCTTTGCACTGGCTGATAGAAAGCTCAGGGCAAATAGGTGGTTGATCTCCAGCGAAAGTCTAGAACACTTTTGGTACCCATTTGAGATACAAATACACTGAGTGGCCAGATCATTATGCGTTCAGAGATCATCAGAATCTGGCCACTCAGCGTGTGTGTGTGTGTGTGTGTGTGTGTGTGTGTGTGTGTATAAAGGCAAGAGCAAGAAGAAGAGGAGAGCGAACTCTTTGGAGATTTTAACTTTCCAGGATTTCCCAGGCTTGCATTGGGGTCCACCCTTCTGGCCAACCCATGGTTTCCCAGGCTAGACTGACAGGCAAGCCTGACTTCCCTGCGCATGTGCCCACCTCCCCCTTTGTTCCATCCCTCTGCCCAGGGATTTGCAGGGAATGGATGGGAGCACGAACGCTTCCCAGGGAAGATGCCCAGATGACCGTGCTTATCATGCCTGGCCTCCCCTTTGCTCTCTTCCAGTAATTAATATGAATAACTAGCTAATTAAGATCATAACACAGGTGACAGCCTGGACTTGTGACTGGAGTCGGAAGTCCAAACAGGGTGCTGGGGAACTTCCAATCTGCAGCCAGTTGATCAGAAGCACAGATCCCCAACAGCCTGGACTTGGAATTGGCGCCTGAAGGGAGGACGGTCTGTGGGAGGGAGCCTGTGGAATCTGAGGCTGCCTCTGGGCAGAAAGTGTCTGAATGGAGATGAACTCTAAAGCAGCAGTTGTTGTCCTGAGTCCGGCTTAGTTAGTGGTATGGGGGAAAACACGAGACACACACACACACACACACACACACACACACACACACAGGAATTGGGTGCAAACCCCAAAATAAAGCAGTTTTCTAATCCTCATTTCAAAGAGAGAAAAAAAGTCAATGAGCCAACTCCACGTGTTAGTCTCCCGATTTGGAGAGGATGTTTTTCACTATGGCTCTTTGAAAGGAGGGCCGTAGGGAGGAAGGGGGGAGCAGGGGGGAGGGGGGGGGAGTCCTAGGAGCAGTTTAGAGCCAAGCACTTTCTTGGGTTTCCTCTGTAGACTCTTCTGTTTCTTGTGGGCCCTTTCTCTGTTGAGTAGCGTCGCTGTGTGTTTGTTGTTGTTTTTCCCGGTGATCCTCTTAACACGTAAGACAGGTCACAGCCCTTCCTTATTTAAAATTCTCCAGCGGCTCCTGATCGCTCCCAGAGTGGACACGAGGACGTGACTCTGGCTCACTGGACGCGGGAAGATAAGTCTTCATCTCCAGTCCCATGACCTCTTGACCTTGTTCCTCCTCATGCTGCAGAGGCCAGCTGGTCTGTCGTTCCTCCAGGTATTTCCCGCCTCAGGGTCTTCTACCTGGGACATCCTCCCCTCCCCACGGACTTCATATCCTGAGGGCTCGCTCCTTCTCTGCCTTTATGTCTTGGTTCAAATATCCCCTCAAAGCGACCTTCTCTGTCCACGCTCATTAGACCTGCAGCCCTCTATCCCTTGGCTTCGTGATGTTTTCATTTTTCTCCATAGCATCTATCACTTTCGGATCTACCCTCCTGCTCTGCTCCCTGCTCCCTCCCAAGGGGGAGCTTCCTGAGAGCAGAGATTTTTTTTCTGGCTCAAACAGTATCTCGCACATGGGGAGTATTTCATAAATGTTGGTCGGATTTATGTATTTGTTGTTGTTTGGTTTGCTTATCATGACATCAAGAGAGAGAAAGTCTCTGAGGACAGTGCTCCTGCTTCTTCAATTCTTTTCACTTAATCTTCTGTACAATCTACTGAATATATCTTGATGAAGGTCAGTCTTGTTCCTAGGAAACCTGCTCCAGTGGGTAACAAGCTCATAAGGAGAATGCCTTCCTATTTATTCAAACGATATCTTTGTCCATAGCCAGCTCAGGTTTCTCTGTTCAGTGGAGTAACACAGAAATACGTACCTAAACAAGGTACCCTCACTTCCCTGCATTGCAAGGTGGTGAGATAGGCCAGGGGGAAAAGACACTATTGCAACTCCTCCCTTACTAGGGTGCGGTTCTCAGAATGTCCACAGAGGGCCCTAGTGCAACTCCTCTGTTACTACAGTGCTATTCTCAGAATATCCACAAGAGGGCACTACTGAGACTAAATTTTTACTAATGTCATTACCTCTTGATTAATAATATTCAATGTTAAATTACTTGTAATCCCTCCCTCACCAACTGTTCCTGTGGTATTCCCCATCTCATCAATGGCATCTCAGTTCCACCATTTGCTTAAGCCAACAACCATGTAGATGGCTTTGCCCACTCTTTTTGCTTACTAATACACATCTAATTCCTGAATAAATCTATAGGCTTTACCTTCAACATTTACCCCAAAGTTAGCTTTTGTCACCACCTTCTCATCAGCTTGGTTCAAGCCATCATCATACTAGTTTACTACTGTAACCAGTAATATCAAAACAGAACAAATTTCTCTATCACAGAACAATAAATAAATATTTCATAACAGTTTTGATGGTCTGTGTTCACCCTGCATGTAAAACATTATGGCCAGTGATGGCATTAACACGTCTCCAGGGACTTCCCATAAAACATTTGATTTCTGAAGTATTCATAACAATAACAGTTTACTTACACATATTTAACCCAGGCCAGTCTGTATGTACATTTTGACAAATTCCTGTGCAACTCTTACTATCATGACACATCAAACAAACTAATTCTAGCATCTCTCTTGTTATAAAGTAAAAGAATAAATCTTTGGGCTTCTCCAAAATTTCCCTCTAGAAAATCTCAAAGATAGATTTTGTATAAAAGATACCTTGACATTTAATTTTTAAAAAATATTTCATGTCAAGCTCTGGGAAGGCAATTTAAAATGATGTCAAAGAAAATTGAGGGGCATAAGACAGGATAATGGGTGCCTGAGACACTATTTAATAAATGCGACAATATAACATTTAAATATAAGCATAGGAAAAAAAAATGGCCATCTATGAACCAATAAGTACTGCACATAGAATCTGCCAGCACTTTGACCTGAGATTTCAGATCCAAGTCTCCAAAACTGTGAGAAATGAATTTCTATTGTAATTTAAAAAAAATAAATATGTAAGCAAGCTCAGAAGCAGCACAGAATACTAGCATTACTGTAAAGAACGTTAGGTCCTTCATAAGTGAGAACCTTTGCTTTTCTTAAATAATCAAGGGTATAATAAAGTCAATATAAAACCAAAATAATTATTCTGGTCAGACACAGACTCTTTGCTACATAGGCAGATTACACAGAAGGCAAACAAACATTGGTATCATAGGTAAAGGCAATAATCAATAAACCAAGGAAGCAAACCCAGCAGAATTGAGAACATTTTGTTACAATTATCAACATTTCATAGCTTCTACCGAGACTCAAGTGTTATAAATCAAAGTAAATAAATTGACTTTCAGAGTGTTTTGCTTAATTATGCTGTTTCGTATCCTGGGACAAACTGACATTTTTATGACAGTAGTTCTCTTTTAGGGTATCTGTGATGTCAAAATAATACTAATGTAATAATAATACGAGGAGGGTATTAATGTGAGTATGCAATGTGTTCATCATTGCTATCTTCAAGTAAATCAATAACTTCAATTTTCCAATTTCCAATACAGTAAGCATGGATAGTTATAACTCACATAGACAAAGCTCTCTGGAACACTCAATAGGTCCTAAAAGTATAAAGTGGCCCAGAGACCAAACAGCCTAACGAGTGTTGCTTTAGAACAAAACTACTATTTTTCCTTGAAAAATGAAAGCAGGGTGTATTTCTCCATTACTATTACTCTTTGTATAGTTTCAACCTCTTGTTTATAGCTTTTTAAAATATATTTTCTTTATTGATTTTAAAGAGGAAGGGAGATGGGGAGAGAGATAGAAACATCAATGAGAAGAGAGAATCATTGATCGGCTGTCCCTGCACGCCTCACACTGGGGATTGAGCCTGCAACCCAGGCATGTGTCCTGATGGGGAATTGAATATCTTACACAAGTATCTTTTAGCAGCCTTGCATCACTCATGAATACACATAACACACCTTTCTGCAACTACATTGTTATGGACTAAATGTTTGTGTTTTCCCCAATTCATACACTGAAATCTTACCCCCCAAAGTGTTAGTAACAAGAGGTGGGTGTCTTCTGGAGGTGATTAGGTCATGAGGGTGGAGCTCTCATGAATGGGATTAGTGCCCTCATAAAAGAGACCCCAGAGACATCACTCACCCTTTCAACCATGTGAGGACACAGTGAGAAAGCGGCCACCTAGGAGCCTGGACACCAGACCTGTCAGGGCCTTCATCTTGGACTTTCCCGCCTCCAGAACTGTGAGAAAGTTTGTTGTTTAAACCACTGAGTCTATAGATGTCTGTATAGCGGTCTGAACAGACTAAGACATGCATCTCTTACATATTCTTAAAAAGACAAAAAATGACTACCCAAAGCTATAGCATCTCTATAATAAAAATAAAAACCAAAAGTATGTAACAATTATCCATTAATTCATTCAACGGAATATCAGTTCAAGGCTGGATAGGGAAATGTGAGCTGAAAAATTATAGACACAAGAATCAAAGACAGTTTTGAGGTTTTGGATTTGGGTGGCTCCAATTTTGATGATAAAGAACAACAAAAATTTTTTAACTTTTATATTTTAAAATAGAGCTATCTATCTATCATCTCTTTCTATCACCTATTTATTCTCTTACAGTTTTTTAAAGCTCATTCTTTTAAAGTTTTATTTCATCAAGTTGGACTTAACTTCCAGGGTGTTGCTTCATGGATATACCACTATATTTTGAAATCCCCAGTGTCAGTAATATGTCATAGAGATAAAAATGCCCACTTGGGAATCCCAAAACAAAGCAAACAAACATGTAAGAAAAATTTTTTAAATTTCCACCATTTTATTGTCTCCACTTTTACATTTATAGGAAGGAAAAGCTAAGGACTAAGAACCTGAGGTGGTTTTAAGGCCATTTATTCATAGGATCCACTCCCAAAGACCTATGATATAGGTTCTTTTCTATTTAAAGCCCTCACTTATTTAAAAAACAAAAACAAAATGATGTCATTTTGCTAGAAAACAGTAATACAGAAAAAATGCTATAGAAAGTATGTTCTCCCGCCATAATTTTATCATGCTTTAAAATAAAGCCTTACTAGCCCAGCTAGAGTGGCTCAGCACTTGAGCGTCATCCTATGAACCAGGAGGTCATGGTTTGATTCCTGGTCAGGGCACATACCTGGGTTGTGGGCTCGAGCCCTAGTCGGGGGCATGCAGGAGGCAACCGATCAATGATTCTCTCTCATCATTGAAGTTTCTCTCTCTCTCTCTCTCTCTTTTCCTTTCTGCAATCAATAAAAATATATATTAAAAAAAAAATAAAGCCTTACTAGCAGCGCACCCTCTTTCCCAACATGCATCCTAAATTGGTGTGTTCATGTACGAGAATTTTCTCTCCTTCAGCTTGCAAGGGAAATCAGTGAATTAAGAGATAGAATGGAATTAAGAACTAAATTCCACTTTTATACTAAGAACATTATACTGTCCTCTGTAGAGAATGCAAATGCTTAGAGCATAAATAAATTTACTCTTAAATAGTAACAGAAAGTTGCCCATCATTGCCCCTGACAATTATCTTGAGGACAAATTCACCGTGTGTGGCTTTACGTCGGACTCACTTTTTCATTCTTAGTCCATTCTTAACTTGCCTGTTCTATTCAGTATTACTTTACAGCACACACTCTTTTCCTAACTTTGCCCGGAGTTGGCACCAAGCGAGTGGAAATGAAAATATCTTTCACGTCAGTCTGTCTTGCCTCACAACATTCTCGAGCTGTTTTCCCCATTTTGGCATTTCAAGGGCAGTTCTGTCCTCTTAAGGCTGACTGGGTTTCCGAGGAAGAGGTGCCTGTGGAGTTGATCATCCAAGAAAGAAGAAGAGAGACTGGAATTCACCTGTGCTGACCAGGTGACAAAAGAGGACACTCCAAGGTCAAACAATGGATAGTTCAAAAGTTCATCTTACCACTTGTTTGATAGAAAACCCAGACAGCAATGCCCTCCGCCCCAGAAAATTGTTCTTATGGGGTTTAAGTTTGCATCTTAAGGTTATTTTTATAGCATCTCTGTTGGTTTTCGATTGCCATAAATAGAGAGAAAAAAGCCAACAAACCACTAAGTTGAGAAACTGGAATGATAATTTGAGCAGAGTGATGAGTGGTAGGGTATGAAATAGAAATGCAGTTCTTCATATAGAAAAATGTCCTGTTTCAGAAAAACGAAGCTTTTGTGGTTCTAGAAAAAAAAAAAAAGAAGTCATTTCAGCACTGCTTGCTTATTCAACTTAGCAGTTCAGGTGTAGCAATTCTAATTCCTCAAATGTCTAATGCACTCTCAATTGAACAGAAAACTATGTAATTAGGTGTGTATAGTTTACTTGGAATGAAATTAGGTTCCACTTTATCTTCTGTGCCCATTGTAGTGTGGAAAATGCCAGCTTTTTAATAGTCTTAAGAAAAAAAAATGATGTTTCCTTGTATTAGGACCTAATACAATTGCATTCGTGCTGGAAAATAATACGCACAGCGTTTCAATGGGGACTTTTAGAAAAGACCGGTGTCTCACTCCAAGAACATTTTGATTCCTATAGACAATCAGGTGGCATTTCTCCTCTTTCTGTTGACAGGTAACTCTGATAGCAGGGCAGCCAAGGAAAGCTATGGCAATGCCCCATCACTACGCCTCAGCGGGGAGCTGGAGAATTAAGTGTCCTGGGATTCCCCCCCAGAAAAAGGAAACTTTCTCTAATGCTATACAAACATGCCATAAAATGGTAACTCAGAATAACTTGTGTCTTAGACAGATGAGAAGTTATCAAGCCCTGATCTAAAAGAAAAATAATACCGACTACAGGACTACTCCATGCCAGGCCGTATGCTGCACGTGTCCCTTGTACTATGTCATTACATTCTCATAACGACCCTATGAAACAGTTACAATCACTTATTTCCATTTAACAGACGAGGAAACTGAGAGATGCTCACTTATTTCCCCAATCAAATAAGCCATTATGTGTCGGAATTGTGATTTGAATCTACATTTTGAAAACCACTTTATTGCCCTGGATCCTCCAGGCTACAGACGGTATTCTCTTCTTTTTTTTCAGTTTTAAAAAAAATATATGTATTTTTATTGATTTCAGGGAGGAAGGGAGAGGGAGAGAGAGATAGAAACATCAAGGGTAAGAGGGAATCATTGATGGGCTGCCTCCTGCACGCCCCCTACTGGGGATCGAGGCCCCAACCCGGGCAGGTATGTAAAGGTAATTTAATTTTAAATTCCTTGCTGTCTTATATGTCCAAAAGGAAAGAAAGATAGTTGGTTATTTTTTTAAAGTTAAGTTTAAGAGCCAGGATCACATAAATTCTATGTTTGGGGAGTTCCTTCTTCTCAATGTCCTGAGCCTCTGATAGGTGGTTTCAGGAGTTTCCAGAAAGGTAAATGAAATCCTCATTTTTGTCTCTAGGCGTACCAGTGCCATCTCGTGGTAAAGGAGGGCCACCACAGGAATGAAATCCTCTTTATAGGAAACATTTACTTGTTTATTTTTCACTTGCTATTTATCATGATTAGCTAATCAAAATGGGCCGTGTTGCAACTGGATCGGAAAATAATGTTGTAGCCTAAAACAAGATTGTTTGATCATTGGCTTAAGAAAATATGGGATCCGATAAAAATGGATTATAGACAAAGGGCTTATTAAACATGAAACATTTGAAAATGTCACATCAGGAACTTAACATCAAATTGTACTTTGGAATGAACCTTAAAGCAACATTTATTGACGTTTTTAGAGACCGTTGAGAGGTGTCAATGAGGAAGAGGCTGAAATCCTGAAGGTAACAGTATTCTACCAGAATCCTCTCTTCTTCCCCTTTACCTAACTCCTACTTAGCCTTCAGATCTTAATATAGATGTGACTTCCTCCGGACAACGTCCCTCTAGAGGGATCACTTATGCCCTCCTGCCAATTGTGGTCTCCAGGATGCTACTGACCACACCCCATTGCCACTTCATTACAGTCTAAACTCCTTAGCAGCTGGTACCATGTCTGTTTTATTTACTACTAGGGGCCTGGTGCATCTCATGCACCTGTGGGGTCCCTTAGGGTGGCCTATGGGGATTGGGCCATGAGTCCTGCATTGGGTGCCTGTGGGTCAACTGAGTGGTGCTCCCGCTGTGGGAGCGCACTGACCACCAGGGGGCAGCTCCTGCATTGAGTGTCTGCCCCCTGGTGGTCAGTGTGCATCATAGCAACCAGTTGACCAGTCGACCGGTCACTTAGGCTTTTATCTATATAGATTGTATCCTAATGTTTACATACAAGCTGGTACAAAAGTAGGTTTACAGTTGTTGGTATGAAAAATAATACAATCCTATATAATAAAACCCTAATATGCAAATCAATCAAACGGCAGAACGAATGGCGGAACAACCAGTCGCTGTGATGCGCACTGACCAACAGGGGGCAGATGCTAAACGCAGGAGCTGTCCCCTGGTGGTCAGTGTGCTCACTCAGTGGGAGCACCGCTCAGCCAAAAGCAGGGCTCATGGCTGGCGAGTGTAGTGGTGGTGGCGGGAGCCTTTCCCGCTTCTGCTGCAGGCAGGTAGTAAGGAGCGAGGGGTCCCGGACTGCGAGAGGCCCGGACTGCAAGAGGGATGTCTGATTGCCAGCTTAGGCCCAATCCCTGGGGGAATTGGGCCTAAACCGGCAGGTGGACATCCCCTGAGGGGTCCCAGACTACAAGAGGGTGCGGGCCGGGCTGAGGAACGCCCCCCCCCCCCAAGTGCACGAATTTCGTGCACCGGGCCTCTACTAATTAATAAATAATAATACGAGAAGAATGTTTCCTTGCTTTTCCAGCGTCTAGAGTCCTCGTGAATTCCTTCCTCCACCTTCATAGGCAGCAATGGTGGGTTGAGTTCTCACATAACATTACTCTCTCTCTTTTCTAATCCCCTCTGCTACTTTTAAGGACCCTTGTAATTACACTGGTTAACAATTTCAGAGAAGAGAGAGGGAGATAGAAACACCAATGATGAGAGAGAATCATTAATCAGCTGCCTTCTGCACACCCCCTACTAGGGATGGAGTCTGCACCCAGGCATGTGGCCTGACCTGGAATGATACTGTGACCTCCTGGTTCATAAGTCAACGCTCAACCACTGAGCCACTGCGGCTGGGCAGGTAATCCTCTTTTTCCATGTAAGGTAACAGCCACAGGTCCCAGGGACCAGGTTGCAGACATCGTTGGGTGGACCAGGGCCATTATTCTGCCTATTGTAGAGGAATCATGAGTCTATGGGGAATACTGGCAAAAGGACCCCCAAATGAAAGGAAGGGGCAGGTGCTGTGGGCACGGTTTTTCAAATGCGAGTGTTAGAGGTGTCACTACAAGCTACCTATGTATATTACTAACTCACATTGATCTTGGCAGACACTAAAGCCTCTGGGTGTTTTTACATGGTTAAGCCAGAATCCCTCCTATTTCGTACTTCTGCCGTTTTATTTTCAATTTGAACAAATGGAGGGATTGTCACATGTTTCTATTAAATGTTGCTTTAAATTTTAGCTTAGAGTTTCAAATAGTCATACAATTTTGTTTCTAGGTTCAGTTCTCCGTCATATTTTCTCTGCTATATAGGCTTTTTTTTTTCCTACCTCTGATTTGACCAGAACGATCACAATGTCCTCACCTATATAATTTATGAAAAATGATAAACAAAAATTTGACTGTGATTATCCAATTAACGTTGAATTTATCTAATTAAAACTATATCGAGCTCTTATTTTAGACTCTCATCCACAAATATCATGAAAGACTGGCTCGCATGTTTTGCTAAAATTAATTTATATCATGACTACACAATTTCCATTTTAATTCGAAGATAAAATTTTCAAAAAGGAAGCATAATATACTTATCTTTAGGTAGTTTGGTTCTTAGTGACCACCAAACTTTCTTATAACTAACTGTTCATAACATATAGTTAATTATGTACTCGGGAATTTTACTCTTCCGTTTTTAAGTTTTTAATGTCTACCTTTTACACAATTTTTAAACGCAGGTGATCTTTCATCTTTTTCATATTTTACAGTTTCTCTGAACTTAGCAATGGGTCTTAGGTTACCGGTAAACGGCCGTGGGATGTAATTTGTGCCTGGAATTCATGCACTTCCTTGAAACAGATAGGTGTTTGCTTACTGTCTCCTCACCTATCTCGAGTTTCAGTTCTCTTTCTAAGCTGTTTCAACCCTGACTACTTTAAAGTCCACTTTCTTTTCTGAGTAGGGAAAGAACACACACATAGTCTAGTCCCTTTTTTAACCTTTTCATTAGCTCTTAGACCAACTGTTAATTTTGCGTTTATAAAAACGTATGCAGGCTTATTTCCCTTTGCCTCCTAATATAGTCTCCAAATGATTAAATCAATTTCCCCATCGTTTCCTCTGGAAGGTACCAAGTAATTCTAGCCCTCAATGATTTCTCTGCGGTCCTTTCTAGTTTGCACCACATAGTTTAACAGGGAAAGAAATATTATCTTCCAGGTGATACTCTTCATCATTTCTTTTTTGGTCTCTCAGAATAACTGTTGATTTGTTTACCTTTTTTTTCTTCCACTGCAAAGTTGGGGTTCTTGCCGAGCACTCAATACTGGGCACTCAATATACTCTTGTTGGTTGCTTGAGTTTTTAAACATCAAATTTGGCAAGATATTCTTCAAATATTAATCTCTGTGAAAACTTTTTCTGTTTAGAGAAACACAAAGAATATAATACTTGAAATTCTTTTAAATGTAATAAAAACAACAATATTATTGGTAGTAATAAAAGCCAAACTAAAAGTACCTTCGGAAGTTATTCCCTTCTCTAACCCTCCACAAATTATTAATTAAACATTTCCTTAGGCAATTTAATAACAACCTCAGCCACATCTGAGACAGTAGTTTGGAATTCTATGGTTAAAGATGTGCGATTCTTTCCTACTTTCTTGGTCAAGAATGTGTTTCTTGCCGAAACCGGTTTGGCTCAGTGGATAGAGCGTCAGCCTGCAGACTGAAGGGTCCCAGGTTCGATTCCTGTCAAGGGCATGTACCTGGGTTGCGGGCACAACCCCAGTAGGGGGTGTGCAGGAGGCAGCTGATCGATGTTTCTCTCTCATCAATGTTTCTAACTCTCTATCTCTCTCCCTTCCTCTCTGTAAAAAAATCAAAAAAATATATTTTAAAAAAAAAGGTACCCATTTGAAATTATACCTAATTTAAACCCTGAATTGAGAAACCACATCACTCTCTTGGCACTTTATGGTTAGCCTGTGGAAACTGCAAGTGTTTAAAAACAAATAATAATAGCATTTCATAGAAATAGATTTTAAAAAATGGTATATGGAATTTTCAATGTACTGATGCAAAATAATGTACTGATAACACATCAGAAAAAAATTGCCCTAACAATCTAGAAATTTTGTTCTTAATTTTGGCTTAAATAAAAAATCCACTTAAGAAATCCATTAAATAAGGTTTTGGTTGCTAGCAAGAACAAATAGAATCTATTGTTCACTAGCAGGCAGTTATGGTGTAGGTTGGTGTTTAGGTTAGCAAGCCTGATTCTCTTTCTTTATATGAAGACTGTCAAAATTCTGGTTCACCATTTAGGCAACTTGTTATATCTCAATGTCTGATTTCTATGATCTATGTATTCCCATGTGACTTACTTGTCTAAGAATCTATTAATGAGGTCTGGGGATTGAGGTTGCCACCATGACAACCAAGCAGAACGGCTTGTTTGCTATTTCCTAGATACAGGAGCTCAGAAAGTAACATCTTCCCTGCAGATGGTAACTACGGAAATGTAGGTTAAGAGTATGTGGCTAAATTGTTTACAGGGTACACCCAATCTGATAAGCATCCCACGCAGAGAGAGAAAAGTATGTCATGGGCAATGCATTACACTGTGTGGTCTGTTGATTAAAAGGTCTTTCGCAGGCCCTAATTGGTTTGGCTCAGTGGATAGAGTGTCGGCCTGTAGACTCAAGGATCCCAGGTTCGATTCCGGTCAAGGGCATGTACCTGGGTTGCGGGCATATCCCCGGTGGGGGGTGTGCAGGAGGCAGCTGATCGATGTTTCTCTCTCATCCATGTTTCTGGCTCTCTGTCCTTCTCCCTTCCTCTCTGTAAAAAAATCAATAAAATATATTTTTTAAAAAAAGGTTTTTCTCAGTATCCTGTTATGTAATTCCCATAACCACATTATCATTATAATTTTGTTGCTCATTCCATAAGAAGAATTTAGTATTTTCCCTTTCTTTTTTAAGGTGGATTTTGTTAGGCAAATGGACATTTAGTGGGGATAATAATGACAACAGTATTTACATATTCTTGTATATGTGTTGTTTTTTAAAATATATATATATATTATGTTATTGCTTTCAGAGAAGAAGGGAGAGGAAGAGAGAGATAGAAACATCAATGACGAGAGAGAATCATTGCTGGGGCCTGCAACCCAGGCTTGTGCCCTGACTGGGAATTGAAACATGACCTCCTGGTCCATAGGTTGATGCACAAGCGCTGAGCCACGCTGGCTAGCCTATATATTTCCTCATCAGTAGTACTATCAACAACATTTGCCCCACACAGTGATGCATAAAATCTGTATACTTCAATTGGTATCCGAAGAAAGCTCTGAATCCCACACTACTTACAATTTAATTGAAGAGACAGTGTATAAGTCACATGATACGAACAAGATGGTAGCGTGTGTGCAGTTGAGAGGAAAGTGCAATCGATGGTTTTGTCTTGGGGGTGAGAGTTTTACAGAACAATTGGGTTTCAGTCATGTTATCTCGAAGCACTCGTGGAAGCAAAAACAGACAGAATGAGTGACAGAGCACATCGCAAGGAGAAGAAACTCAGGAGGCAAAAGCCTTGAATAGTGGTAGAAAGGATGAGTCAACTTCTGACGTTAGATCGGGTTAAGGCTACTACTAGTCAGAAGTATAATTGGAGAGTTGGGGTGAATGGTATAATTCAGTAAGACATTTTTTACCAAGTTTATCTTTGATCTATACTTATTTGCCCACAAGGCCAAGGCCATTAGGAGTGCATTCTCTTTGGAGAGTCAATAGTGTGGAGATAATGGAATATGGGGCCAGGTAGGTGCTTGGGGCACCGAGGGGGCCACCCTGCAGAGTGCATGGTTTGCCCACCACTTTGCTGGGCATCTGAAACTGGTGTGGAACGGCATTGAATGTAAATGGTGGTTGAAAAATGTAAATAAATAAAGTGTAAAAAAAAGCATTCTTCTGAATTTGTAACTAAACAGTTTTAGCTATTTCAAGAGAAAAACAGATCATAAATAATTTCTGTTACCTGCCTTCTTCAGTATTCGGGTGGAGTTTCTAGGAGAGTCCATTTCCCTTCCCCAACTCCCAATGCCCGATTTTTAGTCATTATGGATTCTGCTAAACCTTTTTGAATTTCCTATTTAATCCATATTTGGTAGAATAAATAAAACTTGGTTCCTGAAAGGGTTAAAGAGAATAAAACGGGGCAGAGAAAAACTTACTGTGCTTAGCAAATGTCTTGCAGAAAGCTTGTAGCTGTGAGCACCCCATAACCCGGATAACCACTAGCCATCACGCTGGGAGGAACCAAGGATGGACCGGACCCTTATGTCAGCAGAGCGGCTTACATCCAGCAAAAGTTAATAAAAACCTCTCTCCCTGTTCTCTTGGCTGATGCCTTTCTGGGTCTCAGCCCACCTGCACCCAGGTGCCTGGAATAAAATCTCTTTTGATGCATTACGGCCTCATGTCACAGGTTCGTGACCCGGGACCATCCGGACCTTTCAATTCCTTTGTTTTTTTAATTTTTTTAAAATAAAGCTTAGCATTGCAATTGTTGGGGAGATCTGGCTTAAATTGGAGCAGAAAAATGAAGATGCGTTTTTTAAAAATGCACAATGTGCATAGTATTGACAGAATTAAAAACAATGTTTTTAAATTAAGTTAAACTCCCCAAAGTAAAGAATTGTGCAAAGAAATGTGACCATACAACTCAGCTGGTGTTGCTCAGTGGTTAAGCCTGGACCCATGAACCAAGAGTTCAACCCTCTCAGGACACATACCCAGTTGTGGCCAGATCCCCAGGTGGGGACGTGCAGGAGGCAGCCCATCAACGTCTCTCTCTCTCATCGATGTTTCTATCTCTCTCTAAAATTAATCAAAACGTATTTAAAGAAAATTCTACACATTTATATTTATACCAAAAAATAAAATAAAAAGAAACGTGATCATACGCAAAGTTAGAGAAAAGAGTTTGTGATGCTAGTGTTGTGAGCTTTTCTTTAAGGTCATTTTTTTTTTTTTTTACTACCACGTTGTAGGCCCCTTTATTAACACTGGGTTGTATTTTCGGCAAAAGAAACTGTCTCTCAGAGATACCATCGGTGCCCAGCTGGTGTGGCTCAGTGGTTGAGCCTCCACCTAGGAACCAGGTCACCCTTGGATTCAGGGCATATGGAGGTCACATGCCCATGTTGCAGACTCAATCCCCAGTAGGGGGCGTGCAGGAGGCAGCCCATCAATGATTCCTCTCATCATTGATGTTTCTCTCTCTCTCTCCCTCTCCACTCCTCTCTGAAATCAATAAAAAATGTATTTTTAAAAAGATACCACTTGCCTCAGGCCGTTTTTTAAAAATTCTGAATCTGCCCTTTTCCCAGACTCTCACTAGGACACTGCAGAAACTCAAAGCGTCCTCCACGGCCAGATGTCCCCGGGGTGGTGTCTGACGGGGGCCGAGGAAGCAGGACCACGAGGTCACTGCACTCCGTCGCTGCGGCAAGAAGGGACTGCGGAGGAGGGTAGGGACCTGCAGTCCAGGGAGAGGACCGGCCCGACGTCGCGGGGATACAGAAAAAAAGGACGGATTCTCACAACTAGCTGCGACCCGAGAGGCCGCCGCGGGGAGGGCCACCGGGCAAGGTCACCCGGGTTGGGACTCACACCCGAGCTCCTGACTTCCAGCCGCTTGTTTTGCCCGCGCCTCCCCGGGCAGCGTGGGGAGGGCTCCACCGCGCAGTCTCGCGACGCGGAACTCCCGGACCTCCGCAGCTAGGCGGGCGCACGGGATCCTGGTCTCCCGGCGCCCCGCCCCCCGGCGCGCGCCCCTCGCGGATGCTCCGCCCTCCCCGCCTGCGCCCCGGCGCGCGCCACGCAGCGGCGGGGACGCGCGCGGGGGGACGCGCCTTCACGCACTTCTTGGAGCGCGGTCTGCACCGAGGGAGCGCGTTCCGGCCTGACTGCGCTGCGGCTCCGGCCCGGCCCCTGAAGTGAGGACGGCGCCGAGGGCAGCGGCGTTGGAGGCTCCCCGGCCCGGGGAAACCGCCCGCCGCTTGGGGGAGGATAGGGTCGAGCCGGGCGGCCGTTGAGGGGCTGGCTGGGGAACGGTGTAGGATGCGGGCGGATCGGGGATGAGGTGGAGGCGGCGGGTGTGGGAGGGAGGCCGCTCCCCAGCGCGCGGGAAGCGTGGTTTGTTCCTCCCGGGGCGTGAGTGTGCGGATGCTTGGGGTGCTGAGGAGGCCCCCCCGCCCGGCACCCCGGACCTGAGGCCGGCTGGGCTGGGGGGCGACCGCCAGGGTGCGTCTGGTTGGACGGGGTCGTTTCTTCCCTCGGGGCGTCGTGGAAGGTGGGAAATGTTGTCCATCACCCTGCCCCCCCAACCCCGCGCGCCCCCGCACAGCCGCAGCGTTCGCTTAGCTTACTCCTTATGCCTTGGGGCGCGCTCGCTCATCCTCGCCGCGCGTGTGGAAGGGAGGTGGGTGGGGGAAATGCGCACAGCTCGTGACACGATCTGGGGAGGAAAGACGCCTTGTTTCCTCACGCGCAAAGAAAAGCTCCGGGCGTGAGCATATTCCGGCCTGTGTGCCAGTTCAGCAGGCTGGAGGCATTGAGCTCCCCGTGTGGGGCGATTAAGCAGCCCCTGGAGGGATTGTCCTGAGCTCTGAGGCTTAGGTGTGCATGTAAATAAGTCTCCAATGGAGGCGACCAGGTCTCCCGTGCATCAAGGACGTTCAGCAGGAACGGAAGGGGAGGCTAGCAGTCTATGGTGGACTCCCGACTAGGAGCCAGGCTTCGTCTGTATCTCATTGAATCCTGAAGGCAACCCTGTGGGGTTGGAGGTGTCATTCGAGTTGTGGAAAAGGGGTCTCAGGGAGGTTAAGTCACTTTCGAAGGTCTCAGCCAGAAAATAACACACAAAAAAGGTAGAGCTGAGATTTCAACCCAGGGATGCCAGACGCTAAATTCTGGCGCTTTCTATTTTGTGTCTGGGCCCAAAGAGCGGTATTTCCTATCTTTAGGGAAGACTCCATACAAGAGAATAGTAGGGTAATTAGGGCCCTTGGGGTATTGGGGTAAAATCAACTAACAAGGCATGAATCCTTGAATACGTGCTGTTTAAATGTATTTTTCTTTAAAAGGGGTTGAGTATAGGGAAACCTTACACTCAGGATAAAAGCAAATGTATTGGTACATTCCATGATTCTTTGAATATCTTATTTCCCAGATACTCAACTAGGTGCCAAGAGTACCAGCATGAATAAAATGTAGAATCTCTGCCCTTGAGTTTAATTGGGAAGATGACCTTATAAAAGAATTCTGTAATACTCTACTAAACGTGGCAGTCTGCATTAGTGTGTGAATTAATTGGGTTAAAACAGTTTTAAGCACAAGCTTTTAGGAGCCATTAAGAAAAGGTGTTGGATAGCTTATCTTTGTACCATTGATGGCGTCGCTGTTTTCCCATTCAGCAAGAAATGCTGTCGTAAACTTTAGGTTAAATCATTTTAACAGTATTTTTCTGTGTTATTATACTGCCTTTAGCAAATGTTCAAACAGTAGAGAAGAGGGCATTTATAATTTATTTCCTGTTAAGTTAAAAGGCTTGATTTTTTTTTTTTTTGTAGTGCTTTTATTTCATTAGTTGAAAAGCCTTTGCGGGCAGGATTTCTTTCAAGTTATCTGCCAAGTATGTGCTTAACCCCTTCTTCCAGTAAGTAAATGTGAAAAGTACAGAGTGGGCAAAAGCAGGCTTACAGTTGTTCGTATGGAAACATCATGCAGTAATAGTAATACTACAGGAGTACACTCTTGGTTTTGTGTAGTCACAGCTGTAAACTGTCTTCTGCCCCACCCTGTAGAGTTAATACCAGGCTCCATGCACTTACACGCTTTTGTGGCTCAGCGTTCTCATGAGCACAGCCTTCAGTTGAGGCTGAAATACTAGTAGCACTTTGTTGAAATGTCTAACATTACATTAGGCACATTAGCTGTAGATGGGTGGGTGGGTAGGAGGGATGGTGGGGCGTTTCGGAAATTTCCAGTAGCTTCATTATTCTCAGTGAAGGAGAAACCAGCTCGTCATCCGTGGGTGATGGGGGGAGGGGGAGGGGGAGGGGGAGGTAGGAAGGGAGTAGATGCTTTTTGAAGGTTTGGGGCTTTGGGAGAGTGAATGGATTAGTGAAATAGATGATTGCCAGGCAATTACCCAGTCAGGCTGAGGTATGGATGCTATATGTGGGTACAAAAAATAAGAGTGTCTTAATTTGATTTTGCACGCTAGGTATTCCACAACTTAGGTCCAGTGCCCATCTGTACAGTGTGGTGTGGAGCATGCACCTGCAATCCTTTGCCCTAATTCCCGTTGTGCCTCTGCCATATTGCAGGTGTCCTTGTCTTTATGCAAGTAAAGCTTTTTTGGGAGTCTAGCTTTTCCATTTTTTTCCCCTCTGCCTGGAATTTCCATTCCAGTCTTTTCCAAGCTCTTTCCCCCAATTGCACTTATCACATTATATTACATTGTATCTATCTGTAAAGTCAGTGATACTGTCTAACTTATTTTTTCGTCATCATGTTTAGTTTTAAATGAATGTGCCACTTTTTCTTACTCCTTTAATCTATATCAGGGGTCAGTAGACCCCCTTTTTCTGTGAAGAGCCACGTAGTAAATATTTTAGGTTTTGCAGACCATCTGGCCTGTGTTTCGGTTTCCTGACTCTGGTGTTGGAGCACAAAGCAGTCATAGACAATACCGAAACGAATGAGCATGGCTGTGTTCCGGTAACACTTTATTTGAATTTCATGTAATTTTTACATGTCACAGGATATTATTCTTTGATTCCCCGACCCCTCAATCATTAAAAATGGGGGGGTGGGGGAACCCTCTGAACACGGGCTATACAAAACAGGCTGGATTTAGCCACCACCTCCTCCATTGTAATTTGCATACCATTGATCTCTACAGATTCTCAGAAAGCCTCTTAAAGTAATTTGCAGGAAGGTGATAATGGTTATAATATTACCATTAGTGGTAGAGAAGCAAAGATAGATTAGGCAATCTTTTTTTTTTTTGTCGTCAAGGATCTCATGGTCAAGTTCAAGATTAAGATGTGAAAAAAAAAAAAAAGATGACCAGTTTGGTAACGGCAGTTACAGTCTATTTATTGGTTACAGACTTGGAACCGAGGCGTGATAATCAGCTTTGCTGGGGTGGAACAGAAGTAACCCCCGACAGTCAGCAGTGGGAGATAGCGGGCCATTTTCAGCTGAGAGCCGGTTCTGAGACTCAAGCTTGCTAAGGTGATTGGCCACATCTCTTACCAGAAGGTTACCAACATCAGGGTGATTCAGTTTCTTTATTTTATAGGATGCAATCTGAATTCTTTTCTCTCGGAAATAAAACTAATGCATTCCAAATGATTTTCCCCTAACAGTTATTTCTAAAGGTCATGTACATTTTGTATTGTTTTGAGAAAGGTGAAATATGTTTTATAGCATGCTAATGCAGTAATCAATATTTCTTCAGTGAACAAATGAATTTTTGAGATTGAGTTTCAGATTATGTAAACTTCTGATCTTTAAGTCAATTATTAATATATTAGAAAAGGAGAAAGGGCTTTAGTAGCTTTCATTTTTCTTGCAATTTATTAGATTTAGTATGAATTATTTAACCTAGGAAAGTATTCATCTAGGAAAGTTAAATATTTGATTAATATTAGTTGTTTAAAACCTATCTAATTATTATTTAAAGCTATACAACAAAAGTAACATTCCCCAGGTATGCTGTGAGTCAATAGAAAGTAACTTAATTTTTTTTAAACTTTTGTACCTTTATTTCTGTATCTTTGTTATTTTCTGTAGCAGCTAAGAAGTGGGTTTGTTAAAGAGTTTTAAAAATACTGCATTGGTAAGACTGAGTCAGAACTATCTCAAGCATTACAAGTTTTCGAAAAAGTCTGATATGTTAAAAATAGGCCATTAAAAGTTTTATTGTATTTTAGCTGTAAACTTGTGCTTTCAAGGATCATCTTCTAATGTTGCAAAAGAGAAAGTCTGATATATGTTGTTTACTCAGAAAGCTGCTCGTGAATGTTGTATGGTCCTCTCCATCATTTCCAACTCTGCCATGTGCTTGTGTGAACTGTATTACTAGAGAGCGAACTCCTGGATATTGTCTGCATGATTCTGTTCTCACAGCCAATGTTAAATGTGGGGCAGGCCAGGCATTCGGCACTGCCTTTCCCTTTTATTCTTTTGAACACCACCACTTGCCGGAGCACTTTACTTAATAGCGGCTTTTAAGTTTTTTGCCAGAAAATTTTGAAATCTTGGCATTGGCTTCTGCTGATTTTCATTTCTTAAGAGAGTTGATATTTTCCACATGCTTCATTTGCCAAGTAATTTTGGGTTGTCTGAGACTTTGAGTTTTGCCTTAATCCTATGGAGAGGGTTGTTACTTTCTTTTAGCCTGCTGCCAACCTGGTTAGGTTCAGGCTGCAGGTTTCTGCCCACGCTGTTTGAGCTGTGGTTCTAGTTTCAGTTGGGTTTGCAAAAGCCTTGGCACTTGCAGTTTGGATGTGTCCCATGTGTACCCCCCGGTGACAGGTCTGAATCTGGACAGTGGTCTGCCATCTGTCTGTCCAGTTCCTCAAGCCTGTGGTACACGGAATAGGATAAGATCCCTGTATGCCCAGTTTGGGGGTTAGTCCAGGAGTTAATAAACAACTTTACTGTGTTTCTTTCCTGGGCTCCTGTTGATTTGCTCTCCCTGCTTGCTTTCCTCTTTTTCATCCTCCAGCCGGAAAGCCATGGTTTATCTGTATCACTGGGCTGCACACTTTTGCAACCACATTCACGACCTCCAGGGTTCCGTGTGGCAAGTAGGGAAGAAAGCAGGAGGATTTGGCCCCACTCCTTTGGAACCATAACTCCACTTAATGGAGAGGAAGGTTCCCCTGCTTCAGAGTTTTGGCCGCATTAAGCTTTCCTTGTTGCAGCCTGCCACCACTATCTTGGGATTACTGGGGGACGGGGACACAAGAAAAAGTAGGAAACGGAATAAGATTGGTGCCCTGTGCCTGCTTCCAGTGCATTCCAGGGAAAAAGTGGCACGCTCACAGTTGGTTGGGTGTTAGTTCTAACTCTGGCTCCCTCTTGTTTCACATGCCACTAATTACCTCCCAGGGTCTTCACATTGCTGTTCCATGCATTCTATCCAGGGAGGGGAGACAGCTTGGAGTATGCTTAACGCCATCCAACCTGAGACTGGGACGTTCGTTTGTTTTGCCATTAAAAATGGCGTGTTCTTAACTGTGTGGTTCCAGTTTTTAAAACATTTTTAATTTTTGTTTTTAAATCTCCCCCCTTTAATAGACTGATCCAGAAAACATGGCTACTGCAATTAGGGAGGTGGGAGTTTGGAGACAGACCAGGACCCTGCTACTGAAGAATTACCTAATTAAATGCAGGACTAAAAAAAGTAGTGTTCAGGTAAGTTAAACGTTTTCTTTCTTATGCCCTCTTGCAGTTTATTCTGCATTCCATCTTAAAGAGATGCTTATTTTGCTGAATACATTTTTATTATAATTTAATATTTTTAGGTTCCTTTAATTTGCTTGTGAAGTAAAAAAGCCATAGAAAGTACCTAAATTACCTATTTTCTAAATGTTAAAAATGCTAATGATTCCTAAATTTAGTTAATGTCTGATATCAGTCTTAATTTTGAATTTTTAGGAATGCATTTCCCAAGTTTCATGAAATGAAAAATAAATTCCACAGACAACTTTGTTGAACATTATTTCGTAGTTTATTCCCCATAACCTCCCATCTTTTGACTTTGGGTTGAATTGCCTAACATTACCAAAATTATGTGATGTATTTGTTTAAAGTAATGTTTTAAAGCATACATTGCTTTAAAGGCTAAAGGAAAATAACTCTGGCTAACAATAATTTTAAAGAATGAAAATTATTGTTTATCTTTTCCTAAAACCAGTAGAACTATTTAGCAAGATGAAATAATAGATAGTTCATCTCTATTATAGCAGACTATTGAATTTAACTGAGTGTAGTTTTAGAAATTTAGATATAATTAAAGCATGAGTTTTAATGTAGAATTTAAAAAAGACATTTTTATGGTCCTCTCTATTCGGGGTGTTAAGTTATTTTAAATAAAATTATATATGAGTACATTTGTTTAAATACATTAATTTTTGTGTCCTAATTTATTACATGACTTGTTTTTTGAAATATAGTAAAAATGTAAAGGAAAATTAATATGACTGTTGGGTTAGGATAGAACTGCTTTTACTTTTTGTACTTGAGAGCCATATTTCTCATGTTTTTTCTTGGTATTATATTATTTGCATAGAAACTTTGATGAATTCTGTTGCCATTGTTATACTTCATAATTATCTTGTTTCCTTTATTATAGGAAATTCTTTTTCCACTGTTTTTTTTATTTTGGTTAATATTAATTAGCATGATGCATCCAAATAAGAAATATGAAGAAGTGCCTGATATTGAACTTAATTCTATGGACAAATCTATTCTCTTTAACCTAATTCTTGGATATACTCCAGCGACTAATATTACAAGAAACATCATGCAAAAGGTTTCTACTGATCACCTTTCTGATGGTATTGTGAGCTTTTATCTGTATTCTATCTGTTACAGAAAGCCTCTTCAGTAATTTTCTGCTTGCTTTATTGAGTAAATAACATTCTTAACATTTAGAGACAAACCCTTTCACCAAAGTATAGTTTTTTAAAAATATTAAAATCATTTAACTCTTCTGTCTTATTTTTCTTCTGAAACTTTAATTTATATTTTTGTTAATAGGAGGCATATAATATATGTTTTAAGAGTTTATATTTAATTCTTAGGCCATTACAAAATAAGTATATTTATATGGGATAAAAGATTTGAAGGAACATTTCGAGTCTGTCTCATGTAATAATTAAGAGGTTGGAAACATTTGATAAAGATGATAAAGCAGTAATCTTTTCAGATTGCCATACTTATTTATGGAGGTATACGGTGTAAAATGGAGAAGTACTTAGTTTTGGAGACTATGACTGTGGCTAAGTGCCTAAGTATGTTTTTCTGTTTGTACTTCTCACAAAGAAATGGAATAGAAAACAATGAGGTACGAAGAGTAAAGTGGCTGAGAGAGAACCCAAAGCAGGACTTGGAGAAAGTGACAGAAATGTTCATACTGTGGTGACTGATTTAAAGAAATGCTGAATTGTAGAAAATAATAATAACAGATTAACATGTCTTATAATAACAGATTAGCATGTTTTATAATAGGGTAGTTGTAATTAACTTCTAGTATATGTTATGACATTATCGGATAGTGCATCATTGAATAGAAGATATTTGTTTATATACAAGTAACTTTCCCCCATTGACTTCTTTCTGGCTTATTGCTATTTAATATTTTTATCAAACACCTATCTTACTGATACATAGCATGTTTGTTGGTTTATCATATTAAGCACAAGTAACATGGATAATCAAAATAATTTAGCATGCCAGCTCAAAAAACTGATCAGAAATGTTAAGAACAATTTATTGCTAAGTCTAAGCATGAGAAAAGCATATACACCCAAAAATTCAAGTCAGTGTATATTAATTTAGATGCCAAAATAGTAGAAACATATATAGATTTTTTTTTAAAGTTCTGTCTTTTTAACATAAGCTATCTGAAAGTGGGATATACCTACATACATGGTAATACGACTAAGAGGACGTTGACCTACCACCCTTTTTATTCATATCAATCCTGGAGTTGCAGGTCTACCTTAAAAGGTCTGGAAAATCACAGTAATTAACATTTAAGTAATACTTCAAATTTACAAAGCATTTTCATGTTTGTGACTGCATTTGATCTTAAGAACCCAGTGTGATCAGGTAGGTATTGTGGATGCGGATATTAAAGTTGGGGAATTGTTTGCCTGTGCTCACTCAGCTAATAAGTAATAAAGTTAAATACTAAACCTTTGTTCTTTCCACTTCACCACATGTTCTGAAGCTTCTGTACTGAAAACTAGTTGCTTGTAAATGAAGCCTCAAGAAAGTATTTTAAAATTAGGATTATCTGATGTGAAAGGATCTGAATGATGAGTACAGTATTTCCTCCACATAAACTTCTAAGAGAGGAACAGGCTATATTGGTCTTAAGTGCCCATTTTTATTCAAAGAAGCGTTGCATCATAGTTACTAAAATACATACTTAGTGTCTGAGAAGGATTATGGAATTTTCTTCGTAAGAAGATATTTGAAAAGAAAGTACCCACTCATTTATCAAGATCTTATTTGTATAGTTTAACTTGGAGATAGATAAGTGAACTACAAGTATCACATATAAAGTGTATTCTCTTATCATACCAATAACATGTATTGTACATAATTTATATAATTAAATGACAGTTAAATCGTGTGTGTAAAATTGTACTATTTGTTATTTTTTAGTATTTTTTAGAAGAGCTCTTCATTTTCTAAAGAAGCTAGAACATAAAACAGAAGTGCTTATAAAATATTACATTCATCAAATGGTAAATTTGGTCTATGGCATTAGAGAAACTATTTTAAATTGTGACTTAAATGTATTGTTGTATTTTATAGTCATAATTACTGAAGAATATGCAAATGAAAAAGAATTGCTAGCATCCAGTGTTTTTAAGACCGACAGCTTTGTAGGCGTGTTTTTCAAAGACTTCATGTCCTACGAACTCCGTTTTTTTCCTGATATGATTCCAGTAACTTCTGTTTATATGAATTCAAGAGGTAAGTAGTTTCCCCCTAAAAAATGGAAAACTTGTTAAATGTATGTGTTTTGCTGCTCATAGTTCATATGCAAAATTTTAGTCGGGTCCAACATTGGCATTTTCAACAATACTTACTTGTTCAGATAAGAAAACTGTCAAGTGTAGCATGACTATATGTAAGTCTACTTAAATAACCACCTGTCTACATCTACGTATATAATTTAAAATACAATTAATGTAACACCCATTTTCATTTTAATACATTTATATAACATCGATTACCGTAACACAAAAATGGTTCTTGAATTATTTGACTTTCTAATCTGTATTTTTTTTCTCCATGTAATTGTTTTCACAAATAGTATATTACATATCTTTAAAACCTCAAGGTTTTCCACCAGTGAACTACTTCATTAGTTTATCTTTAAAACATGGAAAACGGCCTTCAGTGTTTAAACTTCTGAAGAAATATTATTAACCAGAGACATTTGTTGATCAATATTGAAGTCACTATGCTAAGTATTGAATTTGTGACTAATTTCAAAAAGGCCTTAAAGAATATTTTTTCCTATTGACTTAATCTGGGCTTGTCCTTGTATCTGGAAGTGCTTTCAAGCTGATAAGTCATTGTAGAGTAACTTACCTTAAAACAGAAAAGTGACTTATTTTAAATAATTATCTTTACAATTTCTTTTATTTTCCTTTACCATTCAGTATCATAACACATGTTAACGTATTAATTCAAAAATTTCAAATGAACAAATCAGGAAAGTGATATTTTTAGTTTTCAAAGGGTAATTGCTTATTTTCTTTGGTCCTGTAGAAAATAAGTAATCATATTACTTTGGTAAACCTCCATATGTTATCTTTAAGAGAAGGCGTTTACAAGTCATGCAGAATCTTATATCTCACATTTCCCCCCCCGCCCCCCCATAGCTGGCTGTTCAAAATCATGTGAGGCGGCTCAGTACTGGTCCTCAGGGTTCACAGTTTTACAAGCATCCATAGACGCTGCCATTATCCAGGTAAATATGATAAGGGAAGAAAAAAAAAGCCAAACCTTACTTTAACAATTATGCCCTAGGTATTTACGACAGCATTTGTTTTGACTGCTGTCAAATGAATAAATTACATAACTTATTACAACTTCTTTAAGAGAAAAAGATAAGGACAAAGTCATATTTTCTGTTTTAATATTTTTGAAACCCACATTTAATGGATAATTTCTAATTCAGGGTTCTATATATCTGTATTATTGTATCTGTGTTGACCATAGGTAATATTTGTGAAAGATCTGTATTTTCAGACTTTCCCCCTTGAATAAAAATAACTTATTTTAAAGAAAGTGAGTATCTTTATCTTAATCATAGTAGTAGATTTTTATTTTTCAATTTAACATTTATAATTTATTTGCCAAACATGATTCTAAGTTATGTGCTAATAACCAATTTAATCTTTACCAACCCTTTGTGATTGGTGCTGCTGTTACTATGTCCATTTTATATATGAAACTAAAGCATAAGGAGATTAAGTGATTTTCCAAAACTCGGTTAATTTAGAGGCAAAGCTAGTTCAGTCTATTGCTTTTAGGCAGTGTAGTTTTAGTACTATTCTGTCACTAGGATTGCATATGGAATGTTAAAATTGTATTTTAAAGACAAGCATAGGCCTGATCCATGCTTCACATTTTTATAAAAAATGAACAGGAGGCCTTGAACAGAAGACCTCTCTCTGTTGTTAGACTGTTATATGGTAAAATTACTACAATAACGCTTTACCTGACAGGATTGTTAAAAGAACCAAATGAGATAATATATGTAGAATTGTCTTATAAACTCTCACACCTGGGATATGTATTACAGATATGTAATATTACACAAATCAGTAATACTGAAGGCTAAGGTACAGACAGTCCAGACCGCACTGGAGGAATAGGCCAAGCAGATCACATTTTATATGTTCTGTTGAATGTTGGTAGAGGTATCATAGGGCATAATTACATTATTCTATCTATACATGCTGTACACATATATTATAAAACAATAGGACATAACTATTTAAAAAATACTATTTAAAAGAACATTTTTAATGATAGTAATTCATGGTACTAGTAATCATTTCTTAATCTTCAATTTTATAAATGAATATGTTAATGTACATACATAATTGCTTAAGATGATAACTGAAATTTTATTTTCTTTGACAAATTATTTTATCAAAATATGTATACTTCCCAACTTCAGACTTTAAACTTTATGGTCCGCTTCGGGGAATATATAAAAGCAATATTCTACTCTCATAGTTCTGGGGTCAGTCACTTTATTTCAGGTGTTTAGCTTCTTGAGGATTGTATTTATTAGGTTATTGACTAATTTTTTTGGTATATTGATCACAATTTTTTAGGGGTTACTTACTTTCAGAAGAAAATTAATCAAATGTATTTACATTTTCCAATTATAGTTGAAGACCAATGTTTCTGTATGGAAGGAGCTGGAATCAACTAAAGCTGTTATTATGGGAGAAACTGCTGTTGTAGAAATAGATACCTTTCCCCGAGGAGTAATTTTAATATACTTAGTAATAGCATTTTCACCCTTTGGATACTTTTTGGCAATTCATATCGTGGCAGAAAAAGAGAAAAAGCTAAAAGAGTTTTTAAAGATAATGGGACTTCATGACACTGCCTTTTGGTATGTTATTAAAAGTTTATTCAGTATGATTCATAATTAATTATACAAATCTTCAGAATTTCAATTTTGTTATTCACCTGACTTTGTCGGAGAGGTACTGCTCCTGTTTTCTCACAGGGATTGTCTTCCTCTTGAAACGTGAGACTATTCACAAGCTTCAGCAGTCAATTGGCTTGTTTTAACATATGAAAAGGGATTTGGAAAGCATGTTAACATTACATGTTTAAATTTTATTCCACATTTTGTTTGAATTGATAAAATGTGCTCCATGTATTTTAGTGTATTTTTTCAGTGCATAGAATATATGAGCTCTTGGAGAGTTAGAAATTAATTGCTTTGTATGGTCCTCTCCCGGTATCATAGCATGTACATGCTATTAAAAATTTAATTAAAATGATTGAACTTTGTGCATGCAGTTTATAGGCTTTTTTCCCTGAAAAAAGGTTATTTGCATGAATTAAGATGAAATTTAAATAATTGATAGAGAAACAAATGAAAAATATTTTCACAAGGGAGCATTTTAAAACTGATAATTTTATAGAGTCATGCATTTTTATTAGTAATTATAGGTGTATTTTCCTTTTCCTATTGTGTTGTGAGAAAATTTATTTTGACCCCATATTGGGAGAAAAGTTAATACATTTTGGGAAAAGTTTGTAAGGCATGGGAGTTGGTATTATAGGCCAGTTTACAAAATTTTATTCCATTTAGCTCAATGCAACAATTAATTATAATACTTTACCTGATGGGATCATTGTGTATAACCTGTTTTTTTTGCTTCTTTTTTCCCCCTCCTGTCATTTTAGTAGTGATTGATTTTTAAGATGCATTGGGTTATTAAAGTATTTTTTGAGGAAGCATTAGATGGAAGAATTTAGGCAAAACAGTCTTTCAGTGCTTCAGTTTTACCTCTGTAAAATGATGGATTGCATTTTGGAAATTTAGGTATCCTTTAGCTCTATTACAGTGATTTTATGATAGCAGATATTAAATAATCTACTAACTTGAAAAGTAAAGATAAAAGGAAACTACTATAGAAATTCCATTGAGCTCTGATTTGAGGAGAAATTTCGAACAAATATAATGAATCTGTTTTATTGATCTTCTTGATCTGATATGTAAATATGTAGTAATTATGTTGTTGATTAGTGGTGTAGTATTGTTTAAAATACCGTAAGTTATCAGGGGCTTTATTGTAGCACATGCAATAAAGAAAATTGTTAGTCATTAAACTCGTGTATTTTAAGAAAATCAGAAATAATATGTATGATTGAAATTTTGAAATATTAAATTTAAATTAATCATGATTGATAATAACTCATTTTTTTATTCTTGCGAAGATAATCACCATTTAATATCTATATCAGAGTATAACTTAACCAGTACTGTATTTTTAACTACATATAAGAGTATTCATTTTCCATACATGAAATACACAGAAATTAATAGATTGATTTAATTTTAAGAATATAATCGCTGAACTAAAGATGAAATTTTGTTTAAAGTGATTGGTTTTGTACTTTTAAACCCATGCATTTAACCATAAATGTATTTGTATTCTCACTTTAGGCTCTCCTGGGTTCTGCTGTATGCAAGTTTGATTTTCCTCATGTCCATTCTAATGGCCGTTATTGCAACAACTTCTGCGTTATTCCCTCAAAGTAGCTGCGTCGTGATATTTCTACTCTTTTTCCTGTATGGCTTATCATCTGTAAGTATTTCCGCCTGAAATAGGAATAGGAACTGCCGAAATATTTAATGTAGTCACGTCTTATTCTTTGGCTTACTTATAGTCAATTTCCCAAGAAAGACAGATTGTTAGGAGGTTATTGATAAATGACACATATGCCATGTTTGTACCTCATTCTAGGAAAGGTACAAAATAGTCTCAAGTTTCAGTTTAACTTGTTTTTATATGATGTATTTCATGTACAAATCCTCTGAACCTATCTTTTACTCTTCATTTAACATGTGCATTTAAGATTGTGTAGTACTAGACTTTTTATCCCTTTGTTTTCATGAAATCTTGAAAGTTAATTTACATTACAGGATGATGTTGTATAAAGATATGTCTTTGTAAATACAGCTCTTGGGAAGTGTTGATGTCCATTAAGTATATTGGCTGACTGCTGGCTGTGAATGACCAGCGTTTGTTTTAAGTCAGTGGTTCTCAACCTTTTTAATGCCACGACCCTTTAATACAGTTCCTCATGTTGTGGTGACCCCCCAACCGTAAAATTATTCTCGTTGCTACTTCATAACTGTAATTTTGCTACTGGTATGAATTGTAATGTAAATATCTGTGTTTTCCGATGGTCTTAGGCTCTATAACTGTAGCAAAATTACAGTTATGAAGTAGCAACGAAAATAATTTTACGGTTGGGGGTCACCACAACATGAGGAACTGTATTAAAGGGTCGCGGCATTAAAAAGGGTTGAGAAGTGGTTCCAGTTTCCATCTTGGTTGGTTTATATACCCATGCTGTGCCAGTTAATAAATATTTCATTATCACTTCTTCTCTTTAACATAATAAGTTACATATAATTCATATACTTTTCTACATAACTGCCCAGTTTGTAACTGGTTTTGTTTCATATTGATACATAAAACTTTAAAGATCCGGTCTATATTTAAAACTCATTGATTCATTGTTTTGTTCATATATGTACATATCTAACTCCAGAAACACATAGCTGTTTATGGTTTCTGTAGACTACAGGTAATCATGTTTGCCTCCTATCTAGATAATGTGCAGTCTTTAAATTTGTCAGTTTATTAAATGTATATCACTATTGGTATGAAAACAAAATATTTTACCATAGCATTTAGAAATTAATTGTGTTTTAATACCAATGTATATGAACAATGTGCATTAAACTTAATATTTATATTTTATAGGTATTTTTTGCTTTAATGCTGACACCTCTGTTTAAAAAGTCAAAACATGTGGGAATAGTTGAATTTTTAGTCACCGTGGCTTTTGGATTTGTTGGCCTTTTGATAGTCCTCATGGAAAGTTTTCCCAAATCATTAGTGTGGCTTCTAAGTCCCTTCTGTCAGTGTACTTTTTTGATTGGTATTGCACAGGTAGGTGGCATATTTATGTTGCTTTCACTAAATGTTGTCTTTTCTCTTCAGCTTCATGCAGCTTGTTATACTACCATGAATACTACATTTTTAATTTAATTATATGATCTGTTTGTAAATTCTCCACCTTCTGTGTTAGTATATCTCAGCAGTCTAGTTCATTGCAGTAACTCAGTTTGTTAGAAGTGATTAGTTTAGGTGTCAGGTAATTTAGATTGCTTATGGCCTAGTTACATTGCTACCTGTTGTAAAATAATCTCAGATGTGTGTCTAGAGGAAATTGTGTGTGGAGCAGAACAAATATTTCATGACTGTAGCAGTAAAACAAGTAGACCTGGTGGCTATTATTGGTCCAGGATTCATGGGATTATCATTCACCTAAATAATATTTAGATTTATAAATTTGATTTTTATTGGTCTTTACAGGGGCTGGCAGGTCCTAAGGGAAAAATTCTTGTAAGGAATTGTTTTATGTAACAACATACATTTGGTTAATGTCAGAGAAAAAAATGAATTACTTAGTATAAGACATTATTCATGTTTGCTGGGTAGAGACGTAAGATAGATTGTTTAAAAATATCGAGTTAAAGACATTAGCTACGTAAGACCTAAGAGCTGTTGTTAACACAGTTTGGAAATCCACCGAGTCCCCTTCACTTAGGAAGGTGAGTAGAAGGGACCTTTAGTGTCATTTAATTCATCTTCTTTTCACAGATAAGGCTGAAATTCAGAAAGGTGGTATAGTTACAGTTTATTCACTTACTGGCAGGTCTAGAAGCTAAATGAGGCCTCAAACTCTAATACAGTCCTCTCTGCTCTGTCACATATAGCTACCATGAATAATTTAACAATTGTATTAATAATTATGTTAATTAATTATAATACCTTGTCCCTTTTCAGTGTTGAAAAGATGTTGACATTAATTTTATTCTCTAATGAAATAATTTTATTTTAATTTGTTTGCCTTCTTTGTGGACCGTAAGTCTTTTGTTTGCACTAGTTAGTATTAACATCATACTTTATTTTTATTTCATTTGATAATGATAGTATTAGAATTCAATACCCCAGGAGTGGATGTATGCTAGTTTTAGAAACACCACATTAAAAACATGATTGAAAGGGATTGCTGTGATAAACTTAAGAGTTTGGTAAAGTTCTTAGTGTTTTCCTTATAAATTTATGTTACTAATTTGGTAGATTTTAATCTGTTAAAAGGCCCAGTTTGATTACTGTCACTCTGGATAGAAGGAGTAACTTTAAGTAGTGGTAGCTTTTGCTTATTTTTATCATTTTTGTATAATAAATTGGTGTTTCTGTTCTTCAGGTCATGCATTTGGAAGATATTAATGAAGGTGCTTTATTTTATAATTTGACTGAAGGTCCATATCCTCTAATCATTACTATTATCATGCTAATACTTAATAGTATATTCTATGTCCTCTTGGCTGTTTATCTTGATCAAGTCATTCCAGGTATGCACATAGTTTTTGGATTTAACTTTAAAGATTTTTAGTTTTGTCCACATAGGATCAACTTAATTTTGTTTCTTTTTTAGCCAAAGCACCCAACTTATATTCATTGTGAAAGCTTTTAATTTAATTTTAAATAAATATATTTTGTACCTGTGTCTCAACCAGTAGTGCATATAAGAAGATTGTGTGAAAAGAGAACAATTGTTTTTTTAAAATATATATTTTTTATTTAAGAGAGGAAGGGAGAGGGAGAGAGAGAGAGAAACATCAATGATGAGAGAGAATCATTGATTGGCTGCTTCCTGCACGTCGCCCACTGGGGACCAAGCCCACAACCTAGGCATGAGCTGTAGACCGGAAACAAAGATGGGACCCTTGAGTCCACAGGCCAATGCTCTATCCACTGAGCCAAACTGGCTAGGGCAAGAGCAGTTTGTTTTAAAAGCCTTAGGTGCCTAACTGAACTTCTTAACTTGGTACTTCCCTATCTCAGTCTTCTTTGGCTAAAGTGTTTCATTATTTTACCCTCTGAGGTCTAAAACTATGAAGCAATCTTGTATCTCCTACCATTCCCTTCCTCTTCTATCCTGCACCTGTAGCAGCAATTTTCAGCGGGTGTGCTCCCTATTTAGTCAGAGGCACTGACTTCTTTTCCCTTAGATTGTCAAATAAAGTAACAGCCAATACAACAACAGTAACAAAACAAAATAGCTGTCTGGTGTGAATGAATCAAAATTATACTTCTTTTTTTTTCCGGTCAGGCCAGCAAAAGATAGAACATTTTTTTGTGTGCCACAGAATTCTAATAATTAGTTTATGTGTGCCATGAGATGACAATCACTGATCTATAGCAAATTAGATTCAAAATATTATGAAACACCCAGTACCCCTTTTTTTTTTCCCCTTGAGTTCTTCATTATTTTTGTCTGTGTTCTAGACCTGCACTGTTTTATATGGTAACTGCTAAAACACATGAGGCTTTTAAAATTTAAATTAAGAATAAATTAATTCATTTCCTCATAGCACAGCCACATTACAAGTGCTTAGTAGCCACATAATGGCTGTTAATTACCATATCGTCCAGCATAGATATAAGACATTTCCATCATTGCTGAAAGTTGTATTGGGTAGCACTAGTCTAGACTCTCATCTAATTACTTCCTTAAGTCAAAGAACTTCACTCTTTCCTTTAATCAGGTTAATCACCCTCTCATAATCCTTAGTGGGCATATCCTTATTAAATAGGTATATCTGGTTAAATAGAAACTCACCATATGTCAATGTCCTCCACAATACTTGTATATATTTAATCTCTTCTTATCACCTTCCCTCTCCGTATTATACTTAATATTCATCAGTACAGTCCTATTTACCTATTTAAACAGACATCCAGTGTATTGGATTGTTTTAGCTACTCATAGCAGAAAATCTTTTCTTACTGGCTTAAACAAGAAGGAAATCAATTGTTTTTTACTTCAAAGGAAGTCCAGAGATAGGATGGCTTTCAAGTTGTTTGACTTGCTCAACCATGTCATCCTCAGGGACCCACTGTCCCCATGCTTTTGCCAGCTTTGTCTCCACTCTGGCAGATTTGCTCTCCTCATGACCTCGGGGTTTTATGCTTCTTGGTTTCACGGCCAGTGGAAGAGGGAGGGCGGAACTTTCTCCCAGCTAAGCCCTTTGCTGCTTCTGTCTGAGGGGTTACATGCTTATGGCTGGGGCAATAGCGATCACTAGAGCATGTCAAGAACTGATAAGATCGATTAGAGTCTCCTGTGTAATTAGGGTCAGATTTCTTTGAAACGTGGCTGTCTAGGAGTGGATATTCTTCTTAAAGTGTCGGTTTTGGGGAAGAAAATGGGGAAAATGGGTACATGTTATGTAGGCAACTATCACTGTCTACCATATATAAGTCTCCTGTGTTTGTCCTGTTGTATTAATCTCCTGATTCTAAAAAGTCTTCTCTATGAACTATATTAACTTTTCTAAAAACTTCCTATTTTCATAGACTCGCTAAGATGATACATTCAAGCTTTCAAAATATTTCCCCTAGCCAGATATCAATGTTTCCTCTTCTAGACTCTCATTAGCATTATGGATGACATGCCCCGCATCCTGCATTGTGTTTTAGCCACTAGGTATATGTGTACTCATACAGGTTTATGTTCCTTTAGTGGAAAAAATGTGCTTTACTCAACTTTACGTTCCATGCACTCTCAGCAACTCTGAAACTATTTATTGACTGAGATATATTTTATATCTCAGTATTGACTTAGTACTTTATATCTAAACAAGATCTAGGTTGTTATATATTTCACCTACTGTCTTTATGATTATAAAACTGATTTTCAGAAAGTTCGTTGTGATAATTCAGTTTTTTTATTTTTCAGGGGAATTTGGCTTACGGAGATCATCTTTATATTTTCTGAAGCCATCTTATTGGTCAAAGAACAAAAGAAATTATAAAGAATTGTCAGAGGGCAATGTTAATGGGAATATTAGTTTTAGTGAAATTGTTGAGCCTGTTTCTTCAGAATTTATAGGAAAAGAAGCCATAAGGTATGATTTAATTTTTGGCAATTTAGGTATAAGAATTACTGATGGAACATGCCACATTTAAATCCTATATTTTAGGTGTATAAGTAATTTATCTTAGGAGATTTGGTACACATTTTATGATTTTTAAAACATGTTAATAAGAGCTATTTGTCTTTTAATTTCTTACCTTCTTTGCAACCATTTAGAATAAGGTTGTTGCTAGATTTGAAATTTTCATTTTAAGGAAAAGATTTTAAAGTAATAAAACTGGGTGTTTACACAAACTGTTTTAAACTTTCTCGGTATTGGATGAAAACAATACATATTAACTTTATAATCTGATTCAGGATATGTTACTTAAGTTATACAACATATGAAATTGTCCTCTGTTAATTTCATAGACCCTTAAGGTATTGTGACATAATTAGAATATCTGTTTAATTTCTAAGAACCAAAGAAATTAATCACTCTCTAGCTAGATCAGTCAAAACCAAATTAAAAAATAATGAGAAAAAGATCAGATATAAAAATGAAAGAAAAAGTGAAGTGTAATTTGTTCTTTCAGTTTAAGAAAAATGTATAAAATCTGGGGAGAGGGAAATACTTAGGATATAATTAGTGGGCCAGTAGTCTGCCTTTTCAAGGGTAAAACTCAAAATGGTTAATAAAGCCATTAATTCTGTAAAATATGTAAAACATTTAAAGTGGAATGAGAGAATCACCTCACATTTATTTACAGTTTGAAATGTGTGCTGATGTGAAATAAATAGCATTTGTTTTTTAATCTGTCTAAAATCAAGTATTTTATTAGTTGCAAACAGAGAAATATCAAAGATGAAAAGAAATTTCTAAATTGCTTGAGTTAAATGTTTCACTTTGTTTTAGAAGTTGGCTTGTGAAAAATGAATGAATGACATCGAAAATGGAGAGGGATACTATATTTTTGTCTTGTAGTTTTTTTTTACAAATGCTTTTATAATTATTAGCTCTCTTTGGTTAATTATTTTAGTAGGGAGGTATTTTATTATTCTTACAAAATATGACAGATTTGATTTAAAGACGTTTATGGAAGCACACATTTATAAATTGCTTTAAATTCTTAAAGTAGAAAATGATGTTTTTTCAGAATCAATGGTATTCAGAAGACCTACAGAAAGAAAGGTGACAGTGTGGAGGCTTTGAGAAGTAAGTAGCTTTCCTTAGTATTAAACTACAAATGGAAAAATAATTTGTGGGAAATTTAAGCTTCTTCATCATAATTTTCTCTTTTTTCTTTAGGGATACTTACATTTATTTATGAGATTAATATTCATAATACAACTAACATCAAAGTAGTAAAAGGAAAAAGTAATAACTGTTAAGATGAAAAATATTCAGCTATTTATCCTTTTATTATTATGCATGAGTATATAGATTAGCTGCTTTTTTTTTTCTTTTGGCTTAACCCGGTTTCTCAGCCTCGCCTCTACTGACACTTTGTGAGTAATAATTCTTTTTTTGTAAGGGGCTGTCCTGAGAATTGTAGTTGTATAGCAGTGGGTCAGTCTGGGTTCTTCAGAACCAACAGAACATATATACTTGATACACATACTTACAGAGACTGAGTGAGCTGCTTGGGAGCGGGCAGGAGGGATCACATATATGAAGGTGGTCCCATAAGATTATAAATGGAGATGAAATATTCCTATCATCTAGTGACATGGTAGCTTTGTGACATTGTAGGGCAAAGCCTTACTCACGTTGTGGTGATGCTGGTGTAAACAAATCTACTGCACTGCCGTGGTGTAAGAGTATAGCTCGTTGTGTAAGTACACTCTGATGTTCACACAAGGACGAAATCGCCTAAGAATGCATTTTCCAGAATATGTGGCCGTCATTAAGTGGTGCATGACTATACTTGAGTAGAATATCTAGGTCACGAGTAGAATTGCTAGGTCATATGTTTAACTTTGTTCCAGTAAGAACTGGAACATTTTTCTAAAATTGGTACCCTTGTTTGCTATGACCAGAATGTATGACAGTTCCTCACCAACCTTTGGTATTGTCAGTGGTCTTAACTTTAGCTATTGTGGTAGAATACAATGATATGTTAACAAGGTTTAATTTGCATTTACCTACTAACTAGTGCTATTGATTTAAGATCTTTCTGTTTATTTTTGGTTTTCAGCAGTTTTACTATACTCAACATTGGTGATGTTTTTGTTGTTACCTTTATTCTGCGTCGGTTGTATAGTGCATCTTGAATCTGTGGCTTGATGTCTTGCTTCTGTTATAGAGAATTCTCAGCCATTTCTTTTCCAATCTTTTGTCCTATCTGTCTCTCCTGTTACTTGCTATGACTTTTATTATTCTCTTTTCCAAGTTTTTTACACTTTTATCTCTGTGCTCTAGTTTAGGTATTTTCTTCTGACTTTTCTTGTCGTTCACTGATTTTCCCTATAGTTGGAAAGTTATTGAAATCTTTTTCACTTAACTTTTACAGTTTTTATCTTTCCACTTGGTTCTTTTATGTAGTTTTCAGTTCTTTGCCAACATTCTTTTGTGAATATGATAGCTAATGATTTTAAATCTTCTCATATGCTGCCAGTGTATACATCTCTTCTAGGTCTATTTTTATTGCTTATCTTTTCTATTGGTCTTTGGTCTTATCTTGCTTTCTCCTGCTTGATTATTTTTGGCTGAGTGCTATATACTGTATATGAATAATTGCAGGGATAGATAATGTAATCTTCCAGAGATGATTCATTTTTACTTCTGACCTACAGCTCTAGGGATACTAAATCCCAGATCACCTTCATTAAATGAAGGGCTATACTTACAGGGGTGGGCAAAAGTAGGATTATAGCTTAATATGAATAAATAATGCAATGCTTAATAAATAAAAATACAAGAATAAACTCTGTGATTCATGTACTCACAACTATATGCCCACTTTTGCCCACCCCTGTATGTGAAGCTGGGTTTGCAGATCCCTATTTCCTGTCCTCCTTCAGTGATTGATACATCCATCCAATGACATTTCTTTGTTCCATTTTTCTCTTATTTAAATTGAACCAGTCAGGTGTTAACTATTCTCATGCTATTGGTCAATTTCTAGTTTTCTTGCCAATATATTTGACATGCCTATGAATACCCTTGGGAAGAAACTTTTGTTTTATTATCTATTTTAATTCCTTTGGAAATTCCCCAAAGTGAGTGTACAGATCTTCCCTAATATTTTATGCACCCTCTAAATCAGGGGAACAAAAAATAAAAGTTTATTATTACTTATTGTTCATATCATTTACTATAACAATTATTATGGTATAATATTAAACATGACACATGTACATATGCTGGTAACTTTAAATCTGTCTTAAATTTATTGACTTGTTTAGTATGAATTATCTTGTATAGCTCAACAGAAATAAAAATTATATTTGAATCTTCTCCTTTTTTTCCCCTGAATTAGATTTGTCATTTGACATATATGAGGGTCAGATTACTGCATTACTTGGACACAGTGGAACAGGAAAGAGTACATTGATGAATATTCTTTGTGGCCTATGTCCACCTTCTGACGGTGAGAATTTTCTGACATAAAAAAAAGTCTTACTTTTATTAGTATTGTTAACTAAGGTGTCACAACATAATTATCCTTGAAATATGTACTATAGATTTTTATCAATGATTTGAAACCAACTTCTGTGTCTATAAAGGTGTTTTATCTTTTTTTCATACACGTTTGTTTTTAATAGGAAATTAAAAAAGATTCATAAAGTAAAAAGGTTCTAATTTTGTACCTATTTTATCAGATTGTGTGTGTGTGTTGATTTTTCATTTTCAAGGAAGGATAAATAAGTAATGACCTGGATATTAAATGAGACCTGTACATATTTCAGATTGAGAAAATAGATACGGATTTCTAATTAAATGACAGTAGTTCAAAAGGAAAGAATAATAAATGTCAATACCATTTCCTAAAATAGGATTTTAAGAACAGTACCTCAAACGTATAATTGTTGTTATATGTGATTGCCCTGTAGATCAGAATTCAGTATGGCAGCTCCATACTTCCGCAGTGAGCAAAGAGTAGAGGTACAATTTTTATTTTAAGAAAGGGTCAAATTTCCATGTATTGAATCTGAATCTTTTAAGTTGTAGTTTAACCATTTAAGTTTATTTATAATTGCATCACTTTGTATTAATATCTTATATTTATATAAGAATGTATAATTTTTGCTATGAATCTACATTATCACATTGATTTAACAATTCATAAGAGGGAAATATTTGTATTCATTTTATATGAGAAGAAACTGGAATTCAGATTAAGTGATTTCTCAAGATTACAATGCTAAGTAGGGGAATATTTTTATCTCTCTGTTCTTTCCACTATTGTGTAATGCCTGGAAATGAAGGAAGATTGTTATTGAAATATTAGTGTAAATAATACACCAATGAAGCTTCTGGTTCCTTCCTCTTTCCACTCTGTAATATGTCCTGAAAATGAGGGAAGAAAGAGGAGATTGAACTATAAGTTGAAGTAAATCACCAACAGTATAGAAATGAGGGTGCATTGAATTTCCAAATTTATCTTAATTCTTACCTTATATGTCTAATATACATGTAACTGAGTTATTAGTGTATATATTAAAGCAGATATACTTAATATATTTAATATGAATGTATATATTTTGTTTTAGGGTTTGCATCTATATATGGACACAGTGTCTCAGAAATAGATGAAATGTTTGAAGCAAGAAAAATGATTGGCATCTGTCCACAGTTAGATATACACTTTGATGTTTTGACAGTAGAAGAAAACTTATCCATTTTGGCTTCAGTCAAAGGAATACCAGCTAATAATATAATACAAGAAGTATGTTATTCATATTGAATTCATTACTTTTATTCCCTGTAAATTAGCAGCCTTTTGTAATAAAAATACACTTGAAAATCTAAGTAAAAAACCTATTTTGAGTCAGTATGCAAAATCCTTTCAGAGAATTAGAATTTTGAGTAAAGATTTTGCACGTGTGAAACTGTCCCTGTTTCATCTGGAGGATTCTAGTCTCCAATATAGGTATTTCTTTTCTTCCTTTCCTCTCACACCATCTCCCCCTACACACACAGCCTGATCCCCTTCCCCACTACCCAGGAAGTCACACGAAAGTAAACAGACCTTTCTTCCTTCAGGAACTTTTTTATCTGTTATTTCCAAAGTACATACGAATATATGTCAAAATTAAATTCTGCCCTAAAATAACATTTTAAAGGTTGATATTAAAATTGGAACACTTAGAAACTAATAGTGATCATTATGTAAATGATGTGCTTTTAAAAATAACATTGTTCACATCTTGCTTTTACAGGTGCAGAAGGTTTTACTGGATTTAGACATGCAGGCTATCAAAGATAATCAAGCTAAAAAGTTAAGTGGTGGTCAAAAAAGGAAACTGTCTTTAGGAATTGCTGTTCTTGGCAATCCAAAGGTAAACAAATGTGTCACTGATGCCATAAATTTAAGTTATGCTAAATAAAACTATAGGTTGTAGAAAGATGTATATACACACATTATGAAGTTTAAATATGCATAAAATACTATATGTTATAAATGTAATTATAGTAATAAGGCTTTAATAATGAAGTCAGAAAGATGCATAACATCTTTACGATAGCGGTCACCACTGGGAAGAGGAATGGAATGGGTGGCCTTTAGTTACAGCTGCGAAGTTTTATTTATTAAAAAAAAAAAAAGAGATCTGAGGGAAATATGGCCAGAAATAAGATTTGTTAAACTTCACTGGTGGATATAACAGTATTGTTCTATTATTCTCTATAATTTGCATATCTGTAATAGCTCATAATAAAATTCTTAGAATAGTATGAAAAGAATTGTTTTGTTTTTCACTGCCTTGCTGATTTACTTTTGTATGTGTCTCTTTTGTGCTGTTCTCTGTCCTTAGAAACACATAACTAGCTGATAAAATCCTTTGCAAAGTGCTAGAAAACTGCTAGGTACATGCCTGCAGCTAGGAGATCCAGGGGTCCCTACCATCCTGTCACATTTGTCCTTGCTGCTGCAGCTCAGGGACGGCTCTGGGTTCCAATCTACTTAATGTTTTGTTTTAAGTTTATCTGATTGTTATTACACTTATATGTTACGTTATAGACATTAATCTTTTATAATTAAAGCCAGGAAAATATTCATTTGCCAGACTGGTAACTTTAAAATCTATGCTCAAATATGAGCAAAAAACTCAGAACTAATAGAGTTCCAGTTGGAAATAGTAACTTGAAATGGGGAAGCCTTTAAGTTCACATAAGTTTTGTATATTAAGTTTTCATGAGGATTCCCTGCCCTCCCCTTGTCGTTTCACACAGATACTCTTGCTAGATGAACCAACAGCTGGAATGGACCCCTGTTCCCGTCATATTGTTTGGAATCTTCTGAAATACAGAAAATCTAATCGAGTTACAGTGTTTAGTACTCATTTCATGGATGAAGCTGACATTCTTGCTGGTAAGATTTTTTACTTTTATTTTTGAAGGGTAAGGTCATGGGGCCAAGTGGGAGACTGGACATAGAGAAGTCAATTTTTGAGGAATAAACAAGGAAGCTGGTGCTCTTAAGAAAGGTTTACACATTTTTTTAAAAGTTACATATTTTTGTATTGGAGAGGCCCTCAGACCACTCAAGGATTAATCATTTGCTGCGAGAACTCATAGGACTCAGCACAGTCACACTCATGCATATATTACAGTGAAACTGTCAGATACAAAGCAAAGTAAGCAACAGGAAAAGGCACGAGGGACAAAGTCTGGAGGAAACCAGGCACAAGCTTCCAAGAATCCTCTCACAGTGGTCACACAGGGTGTGCTCCATTTGTCCAGCAATGAATTGTTAGCAACACATGTGAATTGTCTACTAGGAAAGCTCATTAGAGACTTGGTGCCCAAGGTATTCATTGGGCACTGGTCACATAGGCACCCTCTGCCTAGCATGTACCCAACTTACAGATTCCCAGAACAAAAGCAGATGTTAAGTATCATCTATGTTATTTGTAAAGTTTAGGTTCAGTGAGCCACCCTTATCTGTTCTGGCAGTGGTGGGAACACTTGTAAAATCCATGTTTCCAGACACCAGTTTAAAGAGCCCCAACATTGTAAGCAAGCTGTTCTAAGAATAATAGTCTTGGGTCTGCTATGTTAACTGGTTTCTGCACAATTCTCAACACAAACAGATGTCTGAAAAAATTCAACGCATGATCTATACTAATAAAAGGGTAATAGGCTAATTAGACCAGGAGACCTTCCAGATGTCCTTCGGACAAAGCCATGGTAGCGGGGCCCAGGCGGTTAGGGGCGAGCAGGCCCGCAGGGGGGCAGTTGGGGGCGAGCAGGCCCGCAGGGGGGAAGTCGGAGGCAATCAGGCTGGCAGGAGGGGTAGTTGGGGGCAATCTTGTGGAGGGGGGGAGCAGTTGGGGGTGATCAGGCTGGCGGGGGGGGGGGGGGAGTTAGGGGCGATCAAGCAGGCAGGCATGTGAGCGGTTAGGAGCCAGCGGTCCCAGATTGCAAGAGGGATGTCCAACTGCCCTTTGGAATCGGACCTAAACCGGCAGTCGGACATCCCTCTAGGGGTCCCAGATTGGAGAGGGTGCAGGCTGGGCTGAGGGATATCTCCACCCCCCCCACCCTGCACAAATTTCATGCACTGGGCCACTAGTTTTTAATAACTGAGAAAGTCCAAGAGTTTAAAATTCTAGAGCAACCACTTTCTGCTTATAATATAATCTAATAATTTTGGCATGCCACTCCTTTTTTCATTAGTATCTTTGCTAAAACAACTAACATTTTGTTTCTGTTGCTTTTTTTGTCACGTTTTTACCTTTGGTTACAAAGGAAATCATGAAAGTGCTTGCATAGTAAGTCTTAGGAAGAGTCTGAGATACTTGGAGCAGTATTAGGAAAATAGACTCAAGAGTTAGACTGGTGGGTTCAATTCCTGGCTTTGTCATTTAATATGTGAAATGTGAGCAAATTGTATAGTTTCTCATTGCCTCAGTGGTCTCATCTAAAAAGCAGGTGATGATAATCTAGTACCTACCTCAAAAGGTGGTTGTGATAATTTAATCGACTAATACATTGGTTCTCATATAGTAATCCATAAAATATGAATGCCAGTTATTAATGCTGTTACTAACTTTAAAATTGAAATGCAAATTTCTGTTTGCAGATAGGAAAGCTGTTATATCACAAGGAATGTTGAAATGTGTTGGTTCCTCAATGTTTCTCAAAAGTAAATGGGGGATTGGCTACCGTCTGAGGTATCTATCCATTCTTTATTGGCTCTATTCTTTATTATATTCTTGATCTATTGTTATTATACTTAGGGCTTGTACTAATGTGCTTTGGACAGTTTTACTTTTTTGGCACTAACTTTAAAGCATTCAGAGTTTACTTTTTGGTTATTTACCGAGTAATCACAAAAAAAATATGATTTCTTGTTTTCTCTAGCATGTACATAGACAGATACTGTGCCACAGAATCTCTTTCTTCTCTGGTTAAACAACATGTACCTGGAGCTACTTTATTACAACAGAATGACCAGCAACTTGTGTATAGCTTGCCTTTCAAGGACATGGACAAATTTTCAGGTATTACCGACTTTCATTTTCTTGGCGGTTGAACTAGGGTCTTGCATTAGGAGTAGGTTTTGTTTACTTTTTTACTTTTCTGTGTAATATTTACATGCTCCCAGGTGCCCAGAGTTAATAATCTGTTTCTACTTTATTTTGTTTTAGAAAATCAGAAATACTACTAGCTAACATGTTTCTTTCTTTCTTTATTTATTTTTACAAACAGCATGCAAGAAACTAATATGTTAACTTTGGTAAATAATTGTGTTTGCTTTGTTGTCAAGAAAGAAATTGCTCTATTTGTAGGCTTCAGAATAAGATTTGTGTGTGTACATATACATATATATATACATGCACACATATATTTACATATATACGCATACCACATGTATAATTGTGTATGTCCTAAAGTTCTCTCTTTTTCTTGATTTCATGATAAAATACATTATTGTATGTTAAACCATTGAATTATTTTATTAGTTTTTCACTTTGTAATATAGAACTGAAACTCAGTCTCTTACCAGTATATCTGTTTAGGGATCTCTTAAGAACCAAAAAGTTATTACTACTGTACATATGTTGTGCAGAATTCTCATAGCATTTACCTCATAATCAGATAGAAACTTTTTGTTAGTTTAATTGGTTTCTTTCAAGAAATAAAACAGAATCATTAACTAACTGGATGGAATTACCTATGCCAACTTAATGTACCCAGCCTATCATTCTGTCGCATAAAATATTTCTTTTCATTTATAATGTGATAAATATCTAACATATTTCTATAAACAAACATTCCTTGGGGCTCTTAGCAATTTATAAGAATGTTAAATTGAGGACCACTGTGCCAGCAGAGTAAATTTAGACACATCCTGTTTTTAAAACGATATTTCAGAATAATTCATGACAGTATGCTTAACTATGCAACATTTTTTTACATTTTCTTTCAGGTTTATTTTCTGCTCTAGACACTCATTCAAGTTTGGGTGTTATTTCTTATGGTGTTTCCATGACGACTTTGGAAGATGTATTCTTAAACCTAGAAGTTGAAGCAGAAATAGACCAAGCAGGTAAAAACAAAAGTAACAATACATTTTAGGGAGAGGGATTAGACTTGTGCATCTTACAAAGTCATTCATCTGAACTGTTGAATTAGTAGGATGCCAGGACAGCCAGGTTGTATGTAAATACTATTTTATGCATTGTTCCATGCCACTCTTCAAATTTTAAATGCTTACTTATTTTTTAAATTTAGTGTAAATCCAAAAAGTCTCTGTGGCTCTCATATGGAAGCCACTTTTCATCTCTTTTTATTATTTTTTTATCTGTTTGAAATTAAGTCAGTTATAAAAATAGCACCTTGATTTCTATCTTCATTGATTAGTTTTGTCTATTCTTGGTCTGATACAGTGATTTTCATTCTTTTTCTTCTCATGGCACACAAATTAATTACTGTGGCATACCAAAAAGTATATATT
Organism: Corynorhinus townsendii; assembly: GCA_026230045.1. NCBI lineage: Eukaryota > Metazoa > Chordata > Mammalia > Chiroptera > Vespertilionidae > Corynorhinus > Corynorhinus townsendii. Next base: position 7,231,126 of record JAPDVU010000009.1, read on the forward strand.
TTTTTATCAGTCTGATAAAAGGTATAATTTTGATTCATTCATTCTGGATGGCTATTGTTATATTAGTGGTATCATTTCTTTATTTGACAGTCATCAGGTATTACATGTTTTATTTTTAAAACATGTTTTTATTGATAGAGAAGGGGAGGAATAGCGAGATAGAAACATCAATAAGAGAATCATTGATCGGCTGCCTCCTGCACGCCCCCTACTGGGGATCAAGCCTACAACCGTGGCATGTGCCCTTACTGGGAATCAGACACTGGACCTCTTGGTTCGTGGCTCAACGCTCAACCACAGCCACACCAGTCGGGCAGGTTTTGCATACTGGCTGAAAATCACTGGTCTAATGAAATCACTCACAGCGTGTCTCTTGTGTTTGGCTTCTTGTACTTAATATTATGTTTATAAGATTCCTACTACTGTACTTGGACAGTAGTTTGTTTACTGTCATTGGTTTATACTATTTTATTACAGGAGTATTTCACAGCTTACCACATTTGATAGCCTTTGGGTTCTTCCCACTTTATGGCTGTTCTGGATAGGGTGATAGTTAAGAATATTCTTTCACATGTGTTTCGGTGAACATATGTACATATCTCTGTTGGGTTTATACCTAATAGAATTTCAGGGGTTGTAAGCTGTGCATCTGTTCAGTTTTTAATAATATTTCCAAAGAATATGAGCGTTCCATTTGACCTATATCACTGCCAGATGTGTGTGTCTCTAACATTTACCTCTTTCAGAAAGATTTTCGTTATTTTAAGGAATACATCATAATTTTCTATCCTTTTGTTTTGACAAATAGATTATAGCGTATTTACTCAGCAGTCACTGGAGGAAGAAATGGATTCAAAATCTTTCGATGAAATGGAGCAGAGCTTACTCATGCTTTCTGAAACCAAGGCTTCCTTAGTGAGCACCATGAACCTTTGGAAGCAGCAGGTGTACACAATAGCAAAGTTTCATTTCCATACCTTGAAACGTGAAAGTAAATCAGTGAGATCAGTGTAAGTGTCATCTCTCTTCTGCCTGATGCGTTGTTTTGAATGATACAAATTGGATTTATTACCATCTTAATTTTTAAAATGTAGACATATGTAAATAATCTCTGTAGTTTTGGAAGATTAAAACTAATTTCACATATTAGAAAAAATATGCTTATGGTAATTTTATTGAATACCATTAGAGCCTTACCCTTTTATTTTAAAAAATAGCATTTTTTGGTCTCATTTATAAAGTGAGGAAGTGACAAATAATATTCTCAAATTGTGTAATTTTTTAATTACTGTCGTATTTAAATTTTACTTCGCATTTATATTTCTCACAATTGTTTTGCATCTGTTACTGATATTTAGAGTAAATAGCAGATTTTTTTATTATAGGGTTTCTGAAAATGAAAAAATGTTAAAGCATGATAATCCAAGCTCTCTCTACCCACTTTTGATACCTATTACATATAATCTAGACCGTGCAAGGGTCCTCAAACTGCGGCCCGCCGAGGACATTTATCCGGCCCGCCGGGTGCCGCTGCCTGTCCTGCTTAGCAGCTGACTCGTCCCGGGCCCACAGTGCGCATAGGAATTTGTTCATAGTTTTTTTTTTAAACTACAGTCCGGCCCTCCAGCGGTCTGAGGGACAGTGAACTGGCCCCCTGTTTAAAAAGTTTGAGGATCGCAGGATAAGGTAGAAGGATGTCTGCTGTCCAGGTAGAAGGGCATTTTGAATGGGTAATAAAATTATGTAGCAGACCAGCTGCAAGTGATGATTCTTATCACGGACTCTAGTCCATCTTGCTTTGCCTGTAGAGGAACAGTGGGAGTTAATGTCCTTAGGATGAAATTTCAAAGATCTGAAGCATTCAAAATTTCACTTGTATTTTCATCTTCTTTCTTGTATCTGAAATATTTTTCTATCGTACATTTTCTAAAATATAAGGACAGTAAATAGCTAGAATAGAGTTGGGGCCGGAATTACTTCCTTCAAGAAAATAGGTGTAAATGTGACATAACTTGTGGTTCTTTAAAGTTGTAATGACAGGTTTACATACCCTATAAAAGTAGTATGATCTAAAGTATACTTTTATAGCTTTTAATTTTGTCATTGACTATTGTCTTTCTGACCATATTGTCCTGAAATAGTTAGAAATTCTATTACCTTTCAAGTTTTTTCCTTTTCTTCCTTTCTTTTTTTAAATTAGTACCTTCTAACTAACATGTGAAGGAAGATTTTTAAAAAAAAGTTTTACATATTAATATGCCTTGAGCTATATTATTTTTTTCCCTTTCAGGTTGCTTCTGCTTTTAATCTTTTTTGCAGTTCAGATTTTTATGTTTTTGGTGCATCGCTCTTTTAAAAGTGCTGTGGTTCCAATCAAACTTGTTCCAGACTTATATTTCCTAAAACCTGGAGATAAACCTCATAAATATAAAACAAGTCTGCTTCTTCAAAATTCTACTGGTGAGAGTGTGTGAAGGTCTGTGAATGTGTGTTGGTCGGGGCCTGGGGGTGAGGGGTAAATAGAGGTCAGAGATGTGGATTTTAGAAATGTATGAAAGGTAAAAGCATGTTCTGTCTGCACAAATCCGAATTAAATAAAGCTCCTTATTAATGCTGAGCAGTATGTTGCAGATATGAAATTTTGGTTAAAGTGTAGGTGACAGTTTTTAAAAACTTTCTAACTTATACAGCTTATAATCACAAAAGTTCCTTCTTAATAGTAGAAGCATTATTCTCAGAGCAGCATGTTTCATCTCATAATTTATGATGAGCAAAATAAACTTCAGAATTTGAAAAACCCTCTTTAGAGTTACTGCATATAATATTTATGCAGTTATCTACCAAATAGAAATGTTTAAATTTTTAAGGATTATCTGAAACATTCGAATTAAGAAAAAATCACCTTAGATGTAAATATTTATAATTAAATACATTACATTTGTAATGCATATGTTTGGATTTGCTGTTGAACATTCTTATTTCATAATTGTCAAATATGAAAGAATTTTTAAAAAAACACATGGCCTGAACAATGGGCAGAATAAAAAATACTGACGTAGGATTCTGCTTTCTAACAAACTTCTGTTTGTATACGATCAGTTATTTCTACAACATCTTCTATATGCAAAGGTAGTTTGTGGTCTCCAGGGTCTTGAAGAGAAAGTTGAGATTAATGAACTGGCAAACTTACAGCAAACCACAGCCTCTTCATCTGCTTATCTTGCTGAAATACGTTAGAAATTTTCATTTCATACAATTTTCTTTCTATACTTACAAACTCTTTGAGGTTTAACATCTCCCAGCACTTCAGTTATATTCTCATACCTTTTTTTTTTTTAAGAACAGTTTATTGATTTTTACAGAGAGAGGAAGGAGGAGAGAGAGAGAAATAGATGCTAGAGCGTAACGTCGATCAGCTGCCTCCTGCACACCTTTGAGCCCCAAACCTGGGCACGTTCCCTGACCAGGAATCAAATGGTAAGTTTCCCGTGTCTTGGATGACACCCAACCGAGCCACCTGGGCCAGGGCTAGTATATTTCCTTTTGATTCACTATTAACTGAAGAGCTTTGCCCAGGTGTAAAATATAATAAATGGAGATGATTATAAATTACTCTTAAAATCATCACTCTTAAAATCTGGCTTTCAGTTTATTATGCAACTTCTATTCTTTCGGAAGAAAAATGCATTTACTGATAGGAAATGCATATACTTTTGAATAGAAAGTGTTATGTTTTGCAGTTTTTTCTTTTATTAGAATTCTTGGGGTTTAATATACATTTCATGTTGCTAAATTATAGTACTGCATGGAACCTTATATTGTGACATTCTTTGTATATTTGGGAGTTGTACACGTATCTCAAAATCTTTCTGCTTTCAGTTCACTCTCAACTGGTCTGCAGAAATTCTAGTATCTCCAAAGTTTTGTCCCTTCTGTAATATTTCAGTATTACTGGGCTTGTTTACACATGTATCCCATATTTTCCTAGGCCTTACTTTTGGTCCCAAATAAAGCCATGTTTCGTTAAGGAATCACTGGCTTCTCTGTGTGTAAACATTGTTGGTATCTTACCCTCCTTGCAAAGCTTTTTGTATCACAGATGATACAGTTCCTTCAGTTATAATACAGCTCTCTCCTCAGGAGGACAGAGCCACTTTGGCAAGCTGGGGATGAGACATCAATTAGAGCACAAGCTAGGAATAAATGTAGTCTCACCAAGATCACTGTTCTCTGTGACACTCAGGTTTGGTCCTGAGCCTGATCCACCCTGCCATACTACTTAGTTACTGATAGTGTTTTCTTTGGTTGGTTTCGATTTTTCTCCAAGTCACATTTGTCCTTCCTTGAGTTCTGGCTTTTGTGATAATGAAATATTTTCATTATCAGGCATGTTGGTATGAATTTTAAACTTAGCTAGGTTCTAGTTTTTCCCTTGGCTCCAGGCAATTTAAAGACTGTAGATGGAGACCTGATAATGTGTTTTCCTATTTAAAGGTAGTTAAGGCAGTCAGCATTTATAAAACTTGTCTGTTCGGACTGCACAGAAATCCTCTAAGGAGTAATGTTCCCGAACTTCACACCGTGATTTCTTATCTTTCTAAGCCCACGGGTTATCTTGATACATAAAATTGCCGGATAGATTTTGTCACTAACCAAATCTCAGGAAAGATAGGTAGAATTTCAGTGTGAGTAATAGTCTTAGCAGTAGCAGCAGCTAAAATTTGCAGTCACCTTCAGGTTCTGTGCTCAGGCTGACTGGCTCCAGAGCCAGTGTTCTTAGTCATGTCTTAGCCAATGAAGATAAAATACTTTTTAAGGAAGAGAGGGGCTCATTCCAGTGTTATTAAAAGCCTATATCTGTTTGTCATTTGAACTGATTCTTTACTGTTTGCTTTTTCCCTAACACCAGACTCAGATATCAGTGACCTTATTACCTTTTTCACAAACCAGAACATCATGGTGACGATGTTTAATGACAGTGACTATGTGTCTGCTGCTCCCCACAGTGCAGCTTTAAATGTGATGCATTCAGAAAAGGTAAGGGTAAGCTATATGAAGGCATACCATGGGAAAGTTATGAAAGATTAAGATATTTCCTCTAAAATTAATCATTTGCCGATTTGGCCTCATTAGGCTGAAATTAGAATTTACTTTTGGAAATAATAGCTGTGTTTATTTAGAATATATTTTGTGCCCTGATGGATGACCAATAAATAAAGCTTAAAGGAATTTAATTTTAATGTTACATTTTTTGTTTAAAATATCAAAATATCTGTAGATTCCAAACCAGGTTGTATTTGTCATTGAGTATTATTTCTATGATTTGCTGAATAGCTTTCAGTACAGTTAATGAGAATGAGCTTCAGGGATGAGAACAGCTTGGTACATAGCAACAATATATCCATTTATATTTATATATGGTATGTAATAAGTCTCTCTTTTCCAACTTGTAGGACTATGTTTTTACAGCTGTTTTCAACAGTACTATGGTTTATGCTTTGCCTGTATTGATGAATATCATCAGTAACTACTACCTTTATCAGTTAAATGTGACTGAAAGCATCCAGGTCTGGAATACCCCATTCTTTCAAGTAAGCAAATTAAAAACTGTGAGTGTGTGTGTGCGTACAATAATAAAATGTGAAGAAGTTCATCTAGTGACATTTCCTAGTCTTCTTAAAACTTGAGTTGGGGATGGTTTATATCTGGGGTTAGGAGTCCCTAGTATTAGTTTACTTTAGGATCAAGGTGTTCTGTGTTGGTGCTGACATTTTTGTAAAGTGTAAGTATTTTTTGTATTAATCATAGAAAAGTTAATATAATTTAAGAATGAATATTGTTCAGCTAAAATCTGGTTACTGAGGTATATTGAAAGAACCTTGAGAAGTCATCAAGACAATTATTCTTCTAGGTGGGACTATTGGTTAGAAATATGAAAATTAACTTGTCTCCAGAAAAATGCTCAACACTTTCTCTTAGTCCTTATGTTTCTTTTTTTATATGTGGAAAAATAAATGGACAAATATCTTTCTGTAATAGTGTGTTTCATTCACTGTTTTTTAATAGCTTTATTGAGATGTACATCACATACCTTCTAATTCACCCATTTAAAATGTACAACTCAGTGGTTTTCATTATATTCATAGAGTTATATAACTATCACCACAAATCAGTTTTATATTTCAACACTCCCCCAAGAATCCCTTGTGCCTATTAGTTCAACACTTCCTATTTCTCTTACCTCCACCCCCAGTTTGCTTTCCATCTGCTTTCTGTCTTTATGATTATATAATCTACACCCAAAACTTTTTTTAGTTGGCTATAATTCTTTGCCATATTTAAATGGAAATCACATGGTATGGGGACAAAGTAACATTAAATTTGCATTTTAAAAAGTTCACTGGTGCTCTACCTCGTCTGGCTCCGAGGATAGAGAGCTGGCCCATAAACCAAAGGGCCCCGGGTTTGATTCTGGTTAAGGGCACATATCTTGGTTTTAGGCTCTATACCAGCCTTGGTCAGGACTCATGTGGAGGCAACTGATCTTTGTGTCTCTCTCACATCAACGTTTCTCTCTCTCTCTGACTCTTCCCTTCTCTTCCACTCTCTCTAAAAATCAATGGAAAAATATCCTCAGGTGAAGATTAAAAAAACATTCACAGGCACGAGGGTAGAGAGGGATTTCTGTTTGGAGAATTGTGGAGGGAAGAAAGTAAAAGAAAAATCAAATCAGAGATTCTTTTACTGAATAGCTTAGATGATAGGTAATGGAGTGTCTGATTTAATTCAGGGGCAGTAATAATGACAGAGGGAAAAAGGTGTTAAAGAAATGTATGGCATACTCCATGATTGCTTGGGACAATGAGGAGCCTTTGGGACCTCTGTGTGGGAATATAGACCCCCCTGCTTGGGACAAAAGTTCTGGTTCCCCAGGAAGTTGAGCTTGGGTACAGCTTTTCCCATAGGGGAAAAGTAGGGCGTGAAGATCCCAGCTGGCTTACAGTCCAGGCAGCCTAATGAAGGCTTCCAAGATCATTGTGAGATGGTCATGTTCATTGCATAAGGCCATTGGTGGATATGCTACCTGCTTTTCAATTTTACTTTTAATTAAATGGCGAAGCTTAATTTATATGCTGTATTATTATTCTGTGTTGTAGATAAGAAAATGGAAGTCCAGTGATTTGCTCGGGATCTCGTAGCTTTTTAGTAAGTGGCAAAGTTGGTACTCTAGCTCACTGCCTGTTAACTTGGCCATCTGTTCTTTCATATAGACCAGCGGTCGCCAACTGGTGGTCTGCGGACCACTGGTGGTCCGTGAGGTCTGAAAGGTTGGCAGCCGCTACAGACTATGCCTAGGATGGTTATCCTAATGTGTTTCTTCAGAGGTTTTGATAATCTTTTAGAACGTACTAAGATGTATCGAATGATTCTTAATTCCATTTCTTAATCTGCGGTTATTTTTCAGGAAATTACGGACATCGTTTTTAAAATTGAGCTGTATTTTCAAGCAACTTTACTTGGAATCATTGCTACTGCAATGCCACCTTACTTTGCCATGGAAAATGCCGAGAATCATAAGGTAATGACTCAGTGAACAAAATTGCAAGTATAGTTTGCTAATAAGAAACCACATTAAAAAATAACCTATTTTGGCCCAGCCGGTGTGATTTAGTGGTTGAGCGTTGACCTGTGAACCAGGAGGTCGTGGTTTGATTCCCAGTCAGGGCATAAGCCCAGGTTGCAGGCTTGATCCCCAGTGTGCAGGAGGTAGCCAATCAATGATTTCTCTCCCATCATTGATGTTCTTATCTCTCCCTCTCCCTTCTTCTCTAAAATCAATAAAAATATATATTTAAAAAAAACACATTATGCATGAGTACAAGACTTATGTATACTTATTTCAGGAGTAAGCAAATGAAGTATAAATACATGTATTATAATTATAGTAATATAGGGTGGGGCAAAGTAGGTTTACAATGGTGAGTACACCAAACGCAGTTTATTCTTGTATTCTTAATTATTGTATTATGTTCTATACGGTCAGCTGTAATCCTGCATTTACCCTATCCTGTAGTAATAGCTATATTACTCAAATCCTTGCCATCTTTAAAAGTTGCATCTTTAATTCTTACAACCTTGTGAGGTAAGTTTTATATGACCCACTTTATATGTCAGGAAATGGAGGATGGAAATGTTCATATAATGTGTGCAGGTTGACTCATCTGGGTTCAATAGTGGATCTGGGAGCTGACTGTGATCCTTATGTTCTTAATTGGTGCACGCCCCTTTAACCTTTAATGGAATGTGTTGATTGTATAAGGCATTTAATTTGGTGGTCAGTGAAAAAAAAAAAAGCTTGGAAATTACTGTCATTACCAGGGCCTAGAAAAAATTGCTGTGTGTACAGAGGATCTTTAGTATTCTTCCACCTTCTTTTCTGTCCCTTTCTCTTTTTAATATCGCCCATCCAGCAGATGCAGGTGATCTTACACAGTTTTCGAGCTTTTGACAGAGCCTTCAACTCTTCACTCTGCTGCGATTGTCTTTTTCTTACTTGTCTAATCAAAATTCTCATTCTCTTTGGGTCTGTTCTTAGTTCAGTTCAGTTGTCTAAAGTAATTTACACAGTGCGATTAATAATGAGGTTAAGCCTCATCTAAAACTAATACATGAGACTCAGGAGACATTTAAAAAATATCCTCAATTTTTCTGTTATACCTATTCATTATACTAATTTAGAAAATATAGGCAAGTATAAGGAAAATAAAAATTATCCATAATCTTTACCAAAGATCAAACTTATTAGACAATTGCATTTTTTCTCTTTTTTGTTTCCACTTAAATGGTTTTTAATTCAGATTTTTATTTTGAGGTAATCATGGATTTATATTGATTGTAAAATATAATATAGTGAGATCTATGTACCCTTATCCACTTAACCCCAATAAAAACATCTTGCAAAACTTTAGTACAGTAAAAGCCAGGATATTGACGTCAAGAGCAGAACAGATCTGTCATCACAAAGATCCCTTCTGTGGCCCTTTTCAAGCCCACATGCCAACCCTACCCGCTCCCTGACCTCTGGCAACCACTAATTTGTTCTCCATTTCTGTAATTTTGCTGTTTCCAGAATGATTAAATGGAATCTCAGCATATTTTCTTTGGGGGTTGGTTTTTCTCACTCTGCATAATTCCCTGGAGGTTCATACAAATTGCATGCATTCATATTTCCTTTTTACTGCTGGGTAGTATTTTATGACATGGATCTGGATTGTTCCAAATTTTTACTATTATGAATTAAACTGCTGTGAACATTGGTGTACAGGTTTTTGTGTGAACATACATTTTCATGTATCTGTGATAAACGCCCAAGAGTACAGTGCTGTGTTGTATAGTGATTGAAAGTTTAGTTTCATTAAAAATTGTCAAACTGTTTTCCAGAGTGGATATACTGTTGGACATTGCCACCAGCAGTGTACGAATAACAAAAGCATCCAGTTGGATTATCGAAAATAATTATATTTGACTTGGTTTATGTTTTTACACTTTTATTGGAATTTATATTTTGTTATAATTTATTGAACACAAAAGTTGCCCTATTTAAAAAGATCATTTCTCCTCTTTTTTTTTTTTTTTTAATTGATTTCAGAGAGGAAGGGAGAGGGAGATAGAAACATCAAGGATGAGATAGAATCGTTGATCGGCTGCCTCCTGTACACCCCCTCGTGGGGACTGAGCCCACAACCCACAGATGTCCTCTGACTGGGAGTTGAACCATGATCTCTTGGTTCATAAGTCTGCCGCTCAGCCACTGAGCCACACCAGCCGTGCTCCTCCTCCTCTTAACTCTGTATGACATGCTTCCCGTACCTTACTCTCTGGCTACTTCTTTCAGACAAATACTTTTATTAGGAGTGGTATTTTTATAGATGACAGAATCTCTACTGAATAAAATGGTTAGGAATTTGGATTTGTAACAGATTTTTAAAATTCAAATTAAGCAATTAGAGCATTAGAGAGTTAGAAAACTATCATTTAAGTTACTCTTAGTGCTCATGAAAATGCTGTTTACCTGTAGTAGCAATAAGCTTGCATTCATGTACTACAAAAGAGTATATAAAAAGCTCTTAAATACATTATCTGTGCAGTTTCATGCTTTAAGCTGGAAGCCCTATGTAAACCCAGAGAGTACTTGGCAGTTTATTAATGTTTTCATGAAAGGTTACTTTTTTAAAGTGAGAGTCCCTTTTCTTGTTTAAAACACACCTTTCCATGTATTTCCACAGATTTTCACAAGCAACCATGTTTGTGAAATAGAATCACTGTTGTGATATAGAATCACTGTTGTACAGCTATAACCCCGACAACCTTTGTTTTATTTTAGTTTTGTGTTTCTTAGCAGCACTGCTGTAACCTGATTCTGAAGGTTTTTATTGAAGTATTGTGGCATCTCAGAAATAATGATCTAAATTAATATTCTCATGGAATTTATATTATTTGTAAGGAGGGCTTTTATTACCTACAGACCTATAATATAAACTTTTATTGTTTTGTTGATGTAAAATTAAGAGTTCTACAACCATTTGTTAGAATTTTTTGTTTGTTTGCAAAATGTTTAAAATTGTAACTAATTTTTTCCTTTCTTTTTTCCTTTCTTTTTTTAGATCAAAGCTTATACTCAACTTAAACTTTCAGGTCTTTTGCCATCTGCATATTGGATTGGGCAAGCTATTGTTGATATTCCCTTTTTTTTTATTCTTCTTATTTTGATGCTTGGAAGTTTATTTGCATTTCATTATGGATTATATTTTTATCCTGTAAAGTTTCTTTCTGTGGTAAGTTAACATAAGTTGTACTCATTCTATTTGTAAATAAAACACTACTTTAAAAAATGAAGTCTTTCCAAACATGATAATCAGCTGGTTGAGTAATTTGGATATTAACTTTTTTATAGACAATAGAACCAGTTTCTATTTAATAATTGTATACTAGAGGCCTGGTGCATGAAATTTGTGCATGGGTAGGGTCCGTAGGCCTGGCCGACAATTGGGCTGATCGGGACCTTCTGGCTGCCGGCTGGGACCTTCCTTCCCCGGCTGCCGGCTTCCAGACGGGGCCTGCCTTCATTCCACACCGCCCCTGGGTGTTCAGTGCACGTCATAGTGAGCGAGTGAACTCCCGGTCTCCTGCCCAAACTCCTGAGGGGACACTTTGCATATTAGCCACACACACACACACACACACACACACTCACACACTCACACTCACACTAGAGGCCCGGTGCACGAAATTACTGCACAGGTCCCTAGGCCTGCCTGGTGATCGAAGCATGAGCATTTGGCTTGGAAGGGCAGGTCCCAGCTGACCTCTGGGCCCTGGGCAGCACCTGGGCCCCGGCCCCTTGCACACCCTCCTTCATCTGAGTCTTCGGGCCCCCACCCGGCTCCCTCATCGCCTGTGAGCCAGGCAGCAGCCCTGCCCCCCATCGCCGCTGCTGGTCACTTCTGTGGGGTGATCACTGGGGCGATCAGGCCCCTGCTTGCACCCGCCTTGGCTTGGCACTGCCCGCTCACCTGCTCCACCCTCCTGCCGCGGTCCCGCTCTTGTCAGAGCCCATCAGGGCTGGCAGCGCCTCCACTGCCGCCTGTTGCCAGCACCGCATCACCGATGCATGCCATGTTTCACGCTGCCCCCTGGTGGTCAGCACACATCATAGTGAGCGGTCAAATTCCCAGTTGAGGGGACAATTTGCATATTAGGCTTTTATTATATAGGATGATACCTGTAATCAATGCAATTTCTATTGCTATAAACAAGTTTTAAAAGCAATGACTTACTACGATTATAAAATAATTCCTTGAAATTGAAGCATTCTTTTATGTAGACTACCTACTTATGTGTAATTAGAAATTCTTAAACAGTCCTTCCTTAAAATGTCTTCCTTATCTCTATGACTGAAATAATTTCACGAGGAAGCTCTTTTATTTTATAATTTAAAATATGGTTTAAAATCCTAAGGAAAAGTATGATTTGTATTCATGTTCACATGTAAATGACTTACTAAACCCCTTTATATGAATGATTTATACTAGGAAGAAGCCAGGTGAGGTCAGAGTTGCTGAAAGTAAACTCTGTTTTGGTAGAGATCATACTGATTTTTGTTAGTTTCTGCCTTATAAATTAATAAATCTTTTCCTTAAAAACTAAAAAATGCATTAAGTTCTGTATATTAAAATGGTAGCTAATAGTTGATTGAGAAAAAGTTGCAATTTAATTTATGCCTTATAAATTAATATTTTCCTTAAAAATGTATAAAATGTACTAAGTGCTATATATTAAGATGATAGCTATATATTAAAATAGTTCATTGAGGAAAAATTTAACCAGCTAACCTGTGGTGGGTTTTTTTTTGTTTTTTTTTTAATAAAGAGCATTTTACTTGGCAAAGAAAACTGTTCAGTTTAAATTAATTATTCAGGATTGTGTTGATTAGTTAAAAGCCTGAGTTTTATTGATTTAGGAGCTATGTGCATGGTAACTCCTCAAGTAACCACACTTTTAGTTTGTGGAGTGATTTGTTGAGCAAGAAATTTAAAGAATAATTATTCTGTAATATTTTAATATTACTGGTAATTTATATTTATGTATTTCTAGTTATTCATATTTTTATATAAAATTTCATATTTTATACTTTTGTTTTACAGGTTTTTTGTCTTATTGGTTATGTTCCATCAGTTATTCTGTTTACCTATATTACTTCTTTCACTTTTAAGAAAATTTTAAATACAAAAGAAGTTTGGTCCTTTATCTATTCTGTGGTAGGTTACACTTTATATTATTTCATTTCAACTTTACATAGCAGCTTATTTGAAATTCATGTTTATACCAGAAAAAAGAGAGTCATGAGCTCTTTCAGGATTAAAATATTACTGTGTTTATTGTAAGTACAGGGTTAGCTATGTAGCTGGCAATATCTTATTGACTGTATGTTTGTCTTCTGCATCATCCACTCCTTGAAGGGATGGGTGATACTGAAAGCATTTAACAACTGCATGGCAAGGAAGCCAGCTAAAAGCAGCTGGTACCAGTGTACTGGCGCTTCCAGGCTAAATATCATCTGTGGTTCCATGTTTTACTAGAAGATTGAAAATGTAGTTAATGTTAATAATGAAATTTCTAAACACTTTTCACTTGCTTTTTTTTTTCTTTCTTTAGACAATGTTGGCTTGCATAGCAATCACCGAAATCAGTTACTTTATTGGACATACAGTTACAGCTATTCTCCATTACACCTTTTGCATAGTCATTCCAGTCTATCCACTTCTAGGTTGTCTGATTTGTTTCATAAAGGTAGGTCTGTTAGGTGTTTTAATGTTTAAAAAGCATAAATAGTACCTAATCTTTAAGGTCTTGGTTCTTGTACTGAAAAGAGTAAAACAAAAACACATCATGTTAGCTGCTACTACTTGATTTAAATGTTATTAATGAAGCAATTTAAAATTGCTATGGCATCTTTTTAAGTGTGTTTTTAAACTTAAAGTTTCAAAGGAGAATGGCTATGTCCATTACATGTTCTGTGATGCTCCAAATGGCATATGTACATAAATGATAAGTATGATCTGACTTCAGTTAGTATTTGGGGAGTTTTTCCAAGGATTTAATAATGTACTGTCCTATAAAGGGATAAGAGAAAATAAAATGTAGAGATTTTTTCAAAGAAAAAGAAAACCACAGGTTAGTTTTATTAAGCCTGGATAATTGAAAAAAAATCCATGTGATTAAAAAAAATTTGATGAATGATTGACATAGGATGATTGCTGATTAATTCTACTCACTAATCTCTTTACACACACACCCCCTTTTGTTTCAGTTTAATTTATATTACCTCCCCCACATTTGGGGATGGGGAAAATTTAATCTAAGTACAAATCATAGTTGTTAATAGTAGCAGCCAACTGATTTATACAGAATACATGTTTGCTGAACAAAATACTTCCCTCCCTCCCCACTTTAATCCAAATGTTTCCACACATTGCAGCTAAAATAAAATGATTACAACACCTGTGAAACCAAATGTGTGGGGTTTTTCCTCAATATAGCAATACTTAGCCACCTGCAGTTAGCGCAGACCCCGCAGTTGAAGGGTTCAACCCTTAAGACAGTCCCCTCCGCCAACTTCAGATGCCAGTTACAAGTTGTGGGTCCCCTGTTACTAGTCCTTCTGTCTGAGTGGGCTACACCCCGTGGTTCTATGACCCTTTCTCGGGTTCAGTAATTTGCTGTTATGGCTTACAGAACTCAGGGAAACACTCTTTCCTAGTATCAGTTCAGTATAACAGATAAACAAATGAACAGCCAGGTCAAGAGATTCACAGGGCGAGGTCCAGAAGGGTGCCGAGGTGCAGGAGCTCTGTCCCTGTGGAGTTTGGAGTGTGCCACTCCTTAGCACTCGGGTGCATCCATCAACCCGAAAGCTCTTTGAACCCCGTGTTTAGGGTTTTTATGGAAGTACCATTACTGATGGCATATGACTTAATCTCCTAACTCCTTGCTCCTCCCCAGGGGTTAGTAGGTGGATGGGACAGAAAGTTCCAGCCTTCTGATCGCTTGATGGGTCATCCTCCCAACAGTCACCTGGCCTCATTGGAAAGGGGCTTATTTTAAATAACAAAAGATACTCTTGTCACCTCGGACACTCAGAAAATTCTGAGGGTTTTAGAAGCTGCGTGCTAGGAACCAGGGTCAAAGATCAAATGTCATGTCCCAACATCACAACAGCATACACATTTTCCATAATTTTTGTCTTAGATTTCTTGGAAGAATATTCGGAAAAATGAGGAAACCTATGATCCATGGGATAGGCTTTTGGTGGCTGTTATATCGGTAAGCAATGACAAAGATGTTTCTTTGTTAGTATGTTCCCTTAAGAATGTGAGAGGGCAGGTGTGGGCTAGAAAGGGTCAATTGGGGGGAAAGGGGACATCTGTGATACTTTCAACAATAAACTTTTTTTTTAAGTTGTGAAAAAAAATATCACTGGGTTGTGCCATGGGCAAGTGGCTCAGTTGGTGTGTGGTCCCGTACACCAAAAGGTCTCGGACTCCATGACCAGTCAGGGCACATACACCTAGGTTGTGTGTTTGATCTCCAGTTGGGTGTGAATGGGAGGAACCTGAGCCCTATCTCTCTCTCTTCCGTTCTTCCTCTCCCTCTCCCTTCCTCTTTCTAAAAATCAATAAAAAATATCCTTGGTTAAGGATTTTAAAAAAAAGGAGTGAATAGTTTGGTTGTATGATTTTAACTCTTCTTAGTTTATATCCTCTTGCATAAAAAGTCAAGTGTGTTAATACTAGCTAATGTGAATTTTGATGGTCCTACCTTCTATTTTAATATCCTTGGCTTTTTCATGTTAATTCTATTTAATTATGATTCTGGCTTCCGTAGAGTTAAAAACAAAGCTTCCTTTTTCCCCTGTATTTTATGAAGCTGACAACCCATAAACTTTATTGAGATAGAAATAAAATATATAGAGATAGAAAAATATGTGAAGGATTTTCTTACTAAAAATCTTCCTTGGCTTATAATCAAATCTTTTTTTTTTTAACTGATCTGACATGCAAAAAAATTGTGGTTAACTTTTTTGGTTTTGGTAAGGAAACTTACGTATGTGGTCTTTATTCTGTTGATAGGAAAAAAAAGAGATTCAGTCATGAGCTGTTCTGTGTTCTTCTTTTAGCCTTACCTGCAATGTGTACTATGGATTTTCCTCTTGCGGTACTATGAGAAAAAATATGGAGGCAGATCAGTAAGAAAGGATCCCTTTTTCAGGTCAGTTAAATTTTTTTAAAGTTTTAATGTTTTTCAGCGTATTTACAGAGTTGTGCAACTATACCATAATCTTATTTTAGGTCATCTTTATCACTGCAAAAGAAGCCCTGTACCCATTCATAGTTACTTACTGATTTTTAGGGGGAGGGGGGAGGAAAAGGGAAAGAGAGAAACATTGATGTGAGAGCGTAACACCGATCAGCTGCCTCCTGCTGCTTTTGTGGTGTTTCTGTGGGTTCGAACATTAGCCCTCTACATATGCTCAGGGAAATCTCATTTACACCCAAACTCTAAATTGTTTTGAATGAAGGCCCCGTTTTCCTTTTGTTTTCTTACTTTTATTTTTCTCAGGCATGTGCTCTTGACTGGGAATCTAACCAGCCATCTCCTGGTGCAACGGGTTGATGTCCAACCAACTCAGCCATACCGGCCAGGGCCTAATCTACTTTCTGTCTCCAAATAATAGACTTGCCAATTTTGAACATTCATATAAATGCAATTATACAATGCATAGTCTTTTTTTGTCTGGTTCCCTTTTCTTAGCCTAATGTTTTGAAGGTGCATCCATGTTATAGCATGTAGCAATACTTCATTCCTTTTTTTATGCTAAGTAATAATACTTTTTAGATTATACCACACTTTCTCTGTTTTCCGTTGATGGGCATTTGAGTTGTTTCCACGTTTTGGCTATCGTGAATAATGCTGCTATGAACATTTGTGTACAAGTATTTGTACGGACATAATATCTTTATTTCTCTTGGGCGGATGCCTAGGAAAGGAATTGATGGGTCACATGGTGAATGTATGTTTAACCTTTTGAAGAATTTACAACTGTTGTTTTCTAAAGTGGTTGCACCATCTTACATTAGTCTCCCCTTATCTGTGGGGAATACACTCCAAGACCCCCCAGTGGAGGCCTGAAATCATGGATAGTGCCAAGCCCAATGTGTGTACTATGCTTTTTTTCCCTGTACATACATACCTTTTCACTTAAAGGAAGCACTTTCGGACTTCTCTTTGGCCTGTCTGAATTGCCAGCATTGTGCTACCCTTCTGCTTTGGGGCCCATTATTAAGTAAAATAAGATTTAGTTGAACATAAGCACTGTGATACTGAAATAGTCGATTTGATAGCAAAGGGATGACTCATATCTCCAGTGAGACAGATTGGGATGGTGTGGGATTTCATCATGCTACTCAGAACAGCGTGAAATTTAAAACTTATGCATATTTATATCTAGAATTTTCCATGTGATGTTTTTGGATTGTGGTTGACCATAGATGAATGAACCTACAGAAAGCACAACTGCCTGAAAGGGAGACCACTGCACATTCCCATCAGGGATGCGTGAGGGCTCTGTTTCCTCCACATTCTTGCCATTAATTGCTACTGTTTATCTTCTTTATTTTAGCCATTCTAGTGGGTCTGAAGTGGTGTTCCTTATGGTTTTCATTTGCATTCCCCTGATGATTCATGTGTTTCTTCCCTCTCTTGGTACTATTTTCTGTAGGATAACTAATGTCTTCCTCTTTATCTTGTCAAGTAGGCTCAGGTTATTTAATAGGCAGCCTTTAAGGTGATTGACTTCTTTCCGATTCTGTTCTGTTTTTCCATTCTCAATATGTCGAAGCCTGTTTTCCTTTTTACCTAACTGATACCAGTGAATGAAAAAACAGCTCTTTCATTCCATCTTTCAGAGATGACCACAGATCTCATATTGGTATATTTTTTTTCATTCTTTTCTCTATGTAGTGCCTGAATTTCTTACTGTTTTAATTATTTGAAAATCTACTACCTTTGATATATTTAGGACCCTTTCAACAAAGCCCAAAAATAGGAAGTTTCCAGAACCACCAAACAATGAGGATGAAGATGAAGATGTCAAAGCTGAAAGGCTGAAGGTCAGAGAGTTGATGAGTTGCCAGTGTTGTGAAGAGGTAATTTAGTCTTTATTGTTAAGTCATCTTAAATGTGCAGTGATCAGTTCCCCATGCATAGGAAAGTGATCTGAAAAATAATTTCTTTCTATATGAATCAATCTGAAAAAGAAGTCCATGAAAAAAATATTTTTGTCCACTTTTTTTGAACGGTCTTAGGCATATTAAAAGAAAATCCAGATTATTGTTACAGAATGATACTTTCTTAAAGTAAATGAACACATATATCTTGAGAATATACTGATTATTTCCAACATAAAACATTTTGAAATTATATAAGTTATACAAAAAATCAAATGGTAAAATATTCACAAAAGTCATAAAGTAAAAGCTCTGAGAAATTCTACAATAAGAAAACTTTCAACCTTCCCTTGTTTCAGCATTTCCTAAGCCTATACGACTCCAGGAAACGGATTCCCCTCTTCTTTTCCAATGAAAGCTGTTCTCTTCCAAGAGAGACTAAGCATTGCAGACACATGTTTTTTTTTAATCACTCTTTGATTAATTGAGCCAACTAAAAACAATAAGAATACTGCTTGTGTCATTTGAAATACTACTTTTTTAATTGATGTAGACAATCAGAGTAACTTCAAATATAATTGTAATTCCACTAGCAGTTCAAAAGTTGCATCTCCTAAAAATCCTGACTTATTATTTTCCAAGATATTCTTCAGTGCAGTCATCATCCCATGGCTTATTTATCTCAAAGACTCTTCACTGGGTGTCTCTGACGTTCCTGGCCAACCTGAATGAAAGTAACCATCTTTTAACGAGTGGTTAAGATCTTGAGCAGGTCATGTTAGCCAGCATTTCCTAACTTCTGTTCTGTATCCACACATGATTCATTAGCATAGGTTCTATGACCAAACAAGTGTGGGGAATGCTATACATTATATACATTTTTAGAAGATTTATGATGTTTATAACATATCATGAGTTTGAGAAGTCCTCTGTGCATGCACCCAAAGCCATAACTAGTTCTGTAATTTGGGAAAGGCTTTGGATCTAATGGCCTGTAGTTGGCAGCCTCCCCTTTCTGTAGCAGACCAGTTAAATTCTACAGTTGGAGTCCTATTACCTGGGCCATTATTATTACTTTTGGATGGTTTCTGAACTGGGTTGGGAAGCGTAGATTCAGTCAAAGCTTTATTCAGTGTGTTGGGCCTTCTTTATACTGCTCTCTGTGGGCCCCCATGTCTGCTCACCAAGACTCAGTTGCACTGAGAATGTCTGATTGATTGAAGCTTGGTGAAACAATATTGACCTAAGTGCTGTATTCCTCATAGCTCCAAAAAATTTTCCCAGGCTCTTGGGCTTCCTCACTCGATGCTGGGGATGCGCGGCCATCCCACGTCTGCTCTGGCCACCACTGTGCCATTATGCACTTAGTTTTGAATGTCATAATTTCAGTGACAAATGGATATTTATTTATACGATACCCTTTATTTTCAAATATAGTTCTTACGATATGGACATGAGGTGTGTGCAGCCTGTGTTACGTCAGGCTAGCTTTCTGAGTTACAACTCTCTTTTAAACTCTTGTTTCCTTTGTTAGAAACCAGCCATTATGGTCAGCAATTTGCATAAAGAATATGATGACAAGAAAGATTTTCTTACAAGAAGAGTCAAGAAGGTGGCAACTAAACACATCTCTTTCTGTGTGAAAAAAGGCTAGTCTTTATTTATTTTTTTTCCTAAGTAACATTTTCAAAAGAGTAATTTCCATTTTAAATTTGATTTGATGATTTTTCTTTTAATTTCTTTAGGAGAGATCTTAGGACTGTTGGGTCCAAATGGTGCAGGCAAAAGCACAGTTATTAATATTCTGGTTGGTGATATTGAACCAACTTCAGGCCAGGTATGACATACAAGCGTGTGGTATATGTTGACCATGATTTGTATATTTCATTAAAGTAAATTTTTAAATGAGAAGTTAGTATTTTAATGCTTAAATATTATGTTTTTAATTTTAAAGTTTTAGTATAAAAGTGTGATCTTTTTGGGTACTTATGAAAGTAATGTACATAGTAAAACTTTTATGTCATACATGCAGGCCCACGTACATATATGTATTATTTCTGCTTTTACAATTATTACATGCATGGGTGATTAGCTCACCGACTTAATGGAAAACAATAGTATTCCCTTAAGGAGAGAGGGGAGCTAGTTCTGATGCTGCCATCCATTAGTCTTGGATGATAAGCATATCATTCACCACTTTGTGGAAACTTCACAAAGCTGCCTTGATCCTATCTTCTCTCCCCCTTGCTTACTTCACACCAGCCACACTGGCTCATTGCTTTCCTGGAAAATGCCTGACACACTCTTTTCTTTGTGTTTTGTGTTTTTCTGCCTTAGTTATTTTTATGTTCGTTACTTCTTACCTCATAGAAATCCCAGTGACCAAAATTGCTTACCTCGCTGGCTCAAATATCCCCTTCCATTGAGGCCCCCAATCATTCTAGTTAAAATCGGAGCTGGCCATGTCACTGAACTCTGATTTCGCTATCCATGCCCTTTCTTCATCGGAAGGAGTAAAAAATCTTACCCCCCGTCTAGGAAGGAATTTGAATTAATTCACTTGCCACTTCTTTCATCATGTAAATTAGGCAAAAAATAGTGATGTAAATGGGTTTGTATTTCTGTAGGTATTTTTAGGAGATTACTCTTCAGATCCAACTGAGGAGGATGACTCTGTTAAGTGTATGGGATACTGTCCTCAGATAAACCCATTGTGGCCAGATATTACACTGCAAGAACATTTTGAAATTTATGGAGCTGTGAAAGGAATGAGTCCGAGTGACATAAAGGAAGTCACAAATCGGTAAAATTTAGAATCTTTTTGTCATCTGGAGAAAAGTTTACATTTCACATTTTAAAAGTTTTATAACAGGCATTGCCATAGATCATAATTTTCATAGAAAATGGTCATGACTTTTTCATATATTCTTTACCAAAGTATATAGCTATGGAAATGAAAAGGCAATTTTTCTATTTCTAAATACAGAATGAATTACCTATAATTATCATGAAACTTCATTTAAAGTGAATCTTTTAATTGAGATATTAATTTGTTTTAAATGATGTAAATTAGAGGTCTAATTTTAGGAAGCTGAGTTTTCTAGGAAAAAAAAAAATATCAGTGATCGCCAACAGTACATTATCTATTTTGCAGAATAACAAATGCCCTTGATTTGAAAGAACATCTTCAGAAAACTGTAAAGAAACTACCTGCTGGAATCAAGCGAAAGGTACTTCTACCAAACAACAGATACGTGTATGTTTTGTTGATAGTTTAGTGTCTGATGCTGTGATGATAAATTTCTTGCTTTGAAACCCTACCCCCCCCCCCCCCCATTTTCTTTCCCTCTAGTTGTGTTTTGCTCTAAGTATGCTGGGGAACCCTCAAATTACTTTGCTAGATGAACCATCCACAGGTATGGACCCTAAGGCCAAACAGCACATGTGGTGAGTATAACTGTAAAGGCACTTGAGACATTATACTGTATTCTACCTTGGAATAAAAGATGATTTTATTATAACGAATGGTTTTATTTTTTTAATGTTTTTATTGATTTTTAGAGAGAGAGCAAGGAAGAGGCATAGAAAGATCAATACATCAGTGAGAGAGAAACATCACTGATTGGCTGCCTCCTATCCAGCAGTCATCACAGTGCTATCTGTGTCTATGAGTTCTTTCTCTCCCTTTTTTTCTTTTTTGCTCAATCCCTTACCCTAGCACCCATGCAGTCCCCCCTCCCCCCACCACAGCTGTCAGCTTATTGTATGAGTCTCTCTATTTTGTTCATTAGTTCATTTTGTTCATTATAGTGCACATATGAATGAGATCATAATTCATTTTTTAAAGCATAGAAACATTTAAAACATGAAATTTCTTTTTATTTTACAAGCTTTTAAAAATAAGGGAAAATAAATTAGAATAGAAAAATCATAGTTGGGCAAAATATAACTACAGCACTTGAAATTTGATATTTTAATTACTCTAACAGATAATCAAATAATTGGATTTTTTAAAAACACACAGTTGTTGTTTTTTTCATTAACATTCAGATACTTTCCTCCTTTTTTATTTTCTGTTTTGTAGGCGAGCAATTCGAACTGCATTTAAAAACAAGAAGCGGGCTGCTATTCTGACCACTCATTATATGGAGGAGGCAGAAGCTGTCTGTGACCGCGTGGCTATCATGATAGCTGGGCAGTTAAGGTACATATCCAAGCAGCCATGTGGAGGACACGGGGTGGATTTTAAATGTCATCATGTAAAAATGCATATTAATTTAAATGTTAAAAATGTTTTCCTTGTTTGATTTCTTTTGAATCAGTTGGCTTTGTAGAGAATTACTGGGAAATACGTAATTTCCTCCCAAAATATGGCTAGCTGCTTTGCATTTGGAATTGGCTTAACTATTCAACAATTTGGAATGTTATTTTCAGTTGTCATGTCTATTATTTCAAAAACTGTTAGGCCGTGTATTAGATTATAACCTAAAGTATAAAGGAAATGTACATGAATTCATACTCATATAAATAAATGATTGAATAAATAAATGTGGGAGAAGAGGCAGGTCTTCCTTATAGAAAGATTTCACATCCATCTGTAGATACTATCCCCTCTAGGAGGGGGGAGCGTAATCCCCCATCTCCCAAGTGTGGTCTAGACTTAGGCAGTTTCTTCCAATGGACAGAAAGGGGAGGATGGTAACTTCACAGTGGAGAAACCTGGCAAGTGCTTGCCTTCACCACACAAAGTCATGTGGATGTCATGAACTGCCTGACTCGATGTACTTTACCGTAAAGTACTTCTTAAGGAAAGTACTTAAGCTCTGTGGTATTGTCTCCAAAATCCTGTAGCCCCAGTCTAAGTGTGAGAACAGTATCCGACTACTCCAAAGTGAGGGACATTCCACTAAAACACCTGACCCGCTCTTCTCAAAGCTCAGGGGGAAAAAGGGAGGCGCGAGACACTGTCACGGACCAGTGGAGACTAAGGACCGTTGAGAAATGAGTGCAGTGTGGTATCCTGGGTAAATCCTGGAACAAAAAAGGACAGTTAGTAGAAAAACTAGTGAAATATAAAGTCAAATAGCGTTAATGGTAGGACGCCAATTCCGGTTTCCTAATTTTGACGTATGTGCCATGGTGATGTAAGTTGATAATATTAGGGACACTGAACCTGGGGGAGGGGTGTTTGAAGACTCTATATATTTGCTACTTTTCTATAAATTTAAAAGTATTACCTCATAAACATTTTATTTAAATCATTTTTTAGCTGAGAAATCATTTTTTTGGAAACTGTCTGACCTTTCTTTTAAACATTACTGCAGATGTATTGGAACAGTCCAGCATCTAAAGAGTAAATTTGGAAAAGGTTACTTTTTGGAAATTAAACTAAAGGACTGGATAGAAAACTTAGAAATAGACCGACTTCAAAGAGAAATTCAGTATATTTTCCCAAATGCAAGCCGTCAGGAAAGGTAAAGATTTTAAACATTTAATTATACTTTTTGTGCAGTAATAATCATAAAAATGTGTTACTGTGTTAAGGGTTAGGGAAAAATATTCTGTATTGGAATAATATTGGGTCAATGTAGTCGAATGATTGGCGTTTGATATCTAATTTAGTGTTAGATCTTTCAATATAGGATACTACTTAAACTTTTAAAGTTCTTATTTAGTAGTAATGAGAGTTATTTCATTTGCATGGAAAATTTCAAGATTTCAAACAATTTTTATCTAAATAAATGTCAGCATAAGTTATTGGCATTTACTTTTGAACTTTAAAAATTTTGAATTTTAGCTTTAGAACACAGTAATAATTTAAACTTTTCCTATATTTTATCTTATCTATGTTTTCAGTTTTTCTTCAATTTTGGCTTTTAAAATTCCTAAGGAAGATGTTCAGTCCCTTTCACAGTCTTTTTCTAAGCTGGAAGAAGGTAAGTAATAGCTGAAGAACATAGCTTTCAAATTATGAAAGAGTTTTATTTTAAAAATTTAGAAGTTGGGACTCAGTTTATTGTAGAAACTATGGTAAATAGGTACCTTTTTATTAATTTAATCTAAGATATCAGTAAATGCTAATACTGTAGGGATTTGGTAGATCACCGATATTGCGGGATGAGCCTTTTACTATTGTGATAGCCATAACCACAGTTTTTCTCGTTGCGTCTATGATAAAGTTCAGCTTAATTAGCCCTCACAGGTCAGTCTAGAAGTGGGAGCTTTGAGTTTCTTGAATCCCTTCTTCATGCTGGGCCACAGAAGTAGAAATGGTAGCAAGACTTCAGTCGCATCAGGAGAGAGGAGAGGAAAATTCATGGTGCAGGAGGCCGGGCATTCCTGAAGCTTTAAAGAAGCTTAATTGCATCTTGGCCTTTTTAAAAAATAAATGGCAGGTAGGACAGAGAAACGCTGGTGGCAGCAGAGGGCGGTAGCAAGCTCCTGGATGGGGCAAGTATTCAGATGCAGGTTATTTTATGGTATTTGTAACCATGAAACAGCCTAATTCCTGGTGATTGCTTTATGATTAAAGAGAACACCTGAACTACTTAGGGGTAATTAAAAGAACAATTAGAAAAACAGAAAATTTGGTGTTAGATGCAAAAAAAGCTGAAGTAAGTATTTTAAAGAAGTATATGGATGTATGAATCTAGTTCAAGAAGGCAATAAGAATAGGAAATAGAGCGTAGAGATAAAAATAAAAGAAAAGAGGAAGAAGATAAAGTACAGAGGAGATGCTTGGAAAAGGCAAAAAGAGGCAAGTAATATTAAATATATTGTGCTTAGCCCATGATGAATTTTTAGGCTGGGAAAGAGAAATGAAGCAAGATAGAGGAAAATAACATGTTCTGGTAGCTTCAAATTTAAATGAATTAATTACAGAGATTATGTTTCTTTTTAAAGATAGATTGTTAGCCACTTAGTAGTTACTGCCATTTTTATTCTTTAAAATACTAATAAATAAAATATTGTTTTCATATTTTAATAGCTAAACATACTTTTGCCATTGAAGAATATAGCTTTTCTCAAGCAACATTGGAACAGGTACTTTAAAGTTAAACTTAAAAAAATTATTTTATAGAAGAAAATGTCTAATATCTAATTGTTTAGGGTTACATTGGAGGGAGTTTATGAACCAGAGACAAATGGTTACACAATATTCCTGAACTTTGTATGATTTTAAATAACTCCAGGTGCTCCCTCTGCTTATTTTGAATAGCTGAGTTTTTTGTAAAGTAAGTGGTTCATGATGCTGGTTATTTTACATTAACATATCAAATTATATTGCTTAAAAATATTGATAGATTATTTGTATGGCAGTGCTACATAAATAAATTAGTAAAGAATAACTAATTCATTAATCCTCCAGAATACTTTTCTTTGTATGTGATAAATGGAGATTATTCTGTTCAAACATATTAATAGTAATAAATCTTTTGATACTTGAGTCGTTAATGTAACTAGATAGAGTCTTATACTGTTTCTGATTTAGTTAAGAAGTCTTTGAGGTAATTGAGATACAGCATACTGTACTCATTTATTTACTTTCGTTTAGGTTTTTGTTGAACTCACCAAGGAACAAGAGGAAGAAGATAATAGTTGTGGAACTTTAAACAGCACACTGTGGTGGGAAAGAACCCAGGAAGACAGAGTAGTATTTTGAATTTGTATTACTCACTCAATCTGCTTACTGAATTTATGCTTTATTTTAACTTTGGTTTAAAAAACGTATGTTATTTGAATGGTAACTGAAGAACCATGAAAGCACTTGGAATTTCCCTAAGTTTCTTAATTGAAATGTTGTGGTTGTATGTTTTTCTTTTCTTCAAATAAAACTTACGTGTAATTTATTGAAACTGCATGTTTATATCTGAAGTATATTGAACTATAGTCTGTATGTGAAATTGAATATTGACTTTTTTTTACCTTTCAAAAAGAGTGCTTCTAAATGTATGATTTAAAGAAGTGATAGAATAATTTTATTTTGAACAAGTATCTTTATTTTTCAGTTTATATAATCCTGTTACATAAATATGTAAGGTCCCAAATAAAATAAAAAACTAATACATAAAAATACATAGAAAAGAGACATAAATCAAAAGTTTCTTGGTTCTCCATTTTAATTTCCAGAAGAAACTTTGAGTGAAATTTGGCATCCTGAAAAGTTAAACAAGGTCTCATTGCAGATAGAAGTTTGTGAGACGTGACACCCACTAGGTGGCACTCATCAATCTTAATAAATTAAATGAGACCTTGTTCTGTTAGGTGATTGTAGACATAACTAACTTAGGTATTTGAAATTACATTTCTTTGGCTGACAGTAAAATTCATACCCACAAAGAAGCCAGAATTGCACTCTGTCAGAGTTGGAGTAAGGTCATGGTTAATGTAATCTCAGAAAATACAGTTGACACTTGAACAACGTGGGGGTTAGCAGTGACGACCTCCTCCGATCCCCTACCCCTATGCAGTTGAAAATTTATGTATAACTTTTGATTCCTCAGAAACTTAACTAAGAGCCTGCTGTTAAACTGAAAGTCTTCCTGTTAACATTAACAGCCATTTAATATATATTTGTATATGTATCATATATTGTATTCTTACCACATTTAAGCTAGACAAAATAAAATGTTATTAAGAAAATCATCATAAGGAAGAGAAAATACATTCATAGTACCATGCGTATTTATTGAAAAAAAAATCTGCATATAAGTGGACCTGCCCAGTTCAAACCCGTGTTGTTCAAGGGTCAACTATACTTCCTTGTAGAACCCCATGTATGGACTATTGGTAAAATATAGTATAAGTAATACTAGTTGATGTTATATTTCAGCCAGATGAATGAAAGTATTAACTTTGCCAAAGCTAATATATTGGGAGTGTGATAATGGCAAGAACAGAAGCATTGGAATTACTTTAAATAGCCAAACCCTTTAATGAAATTATTAACTATTTAAAATAGACAAAATTTAGTGAACTTTTAGCTCTACTGTGTAATGATTCATCTGTGATTTTAGACTCTAGGTACAAGACTGATATTTCCCTCCACTGCTATGGTAACTGCTGTCCACATTCCTCAAGGTGCCCACTTTACCAGCTATCTCAGAGGTCTTCTAACTAATCCGAGCTGGCTCCGGGTTTCTGCCTGGGTTTTACGACCCACAGCTAACTTATTTCTCCTTGTAAGGTTTATTTAGCTCTTGTTTTTAATCTTTTATTATTAAGTGGCATCATTTGCCTCATGATACCACGCTTTTGGATTCTTCATCTGAGAATCTTACTTTTAGGACTTAGGTACTGCATGTTGAATACAATTCCAGACACATTTGAAAGAAAATCGTTACCTTTGTAGATAAGTTAATAAATAGTACATTGCATTTACTAAACAAGCCATTGATTGCTAAGTGGTATCATAAATTTAAAGAGCTATCTTTTAGTGTCTGATACCCATTTCATACCCAGGGACTTGTCTTTGGGATGGGTGTTTGTAGCTATGCATTATCTTGAACAGTTACACTCACAGTGTAAAGAATTAAATTACTAATGGTTTAATAGGACAGTGATTGAAAAGGTAGTTTTCATACCCAGGAAGATGTGTTATTTTAAAGCAGAGCATGACTAATACAAAACACTACCTGCTTTTGCATATTGACTTGGTCACCTTCACTGTAACATCTGGGAAGTGTGATCAATGGAAAGGAAAAATACAAAGTGAAAGTTGAGATGATGCTGATTATGTTCTTTTCTACTATGTTCAGCTTCTTTACTATTATTTTGTTCCTATAGGGATTTTTTTAAAAGATACTTGATTTATTTTTTTTTAGTTTTTACATAGAGCGAATATTTTGGTCATGAATTAAATTATTTGTAGGAATATTCTATTCCCTTTTTCACAGTAATATAATTTTTCCTATTCAGAAGTATAACTAATCCTTAGGAAAGCAAGGGTAAGTAGGGTGGGAAGAAAAGACAGAAAGTAAAATATGAAGTTTATGTTTATTTACAGTGTATTGTTCATCTGATTGAATGCTAGAGGCCTGATGCACGAAATACGTGCGGCTTCGTCCGGTCTGATTAGCATATTACGCTTTTATTATTATAGATGTTATTTTATTTAAAAATAGCTTAAATTACGATCTCAAAGTATTTTTATAGCAGTACCAATACATATAAATGCATATATTGGGGGAAGTTGGGAAAAAACTCATCACCTAGTTTGTATTTTCTGTCCATGGTTACATTTTAAAAGTAAAGGCTGAACTTCACTGAGTGACTGTGGTTACTGACTAATAAGGCAACCCTTTGTCTGCAGCACTTAGAAATCAAGCAGTTGGTAACAATTAAAAACATGAGTAAGTGTACTTGACACTTCACTTTAAAAAAAAAAATCTTAATTCCCCCCCCCCCAGTTTGTTCTCAGTAAAAGGCTGTAGGTTTTCTTTAACAACATTTTTTTCCTTTACATTGACGCAAGTTATCTTAAGCCAATAGTTTGATTTTTATCATTAAAATATTTTTAGAATTATTTAATGCAATGATTTATTAGTAACTGTGTTTCAAACAGTGGGTTCTTTGGATAGGAACAACTATCAATTTTGGCCCTGTAAGATTTTATAATCTAATAGGTGGAAGATAGATCCTTATATAACTAACTTTGATATAATATGACAACTACTTCACTAGTGGTACTGATACTTTTATTGGAGCACAATTAATTCTACTAGGGTAATTGGTCATTGTTTTTATTGTTCTTTTGGTCACACAATATTTCATTTTGATTGTACTCTGAATTTGATGAAATACCATTCTGTATTTTTATGTAATGCGTAAATAGGCATTAATTATTTAAAAAATAGAGATGCTTATTCTTAATGTATTTTTAATATTGCTAACATTGATTTTTTATTTTCTTTTCTGAAAGAACCTAACATAAATGAAAGAATTTATTCTTGGGTGGACAATTTTTATATCAGCTATTCTTGTAAGGTAAAAGTTTACTTATTTTTTATTCGTAACATGTTGTATGTAAGTATCAATGATGCCCTTTAAGAAAAAAATGGATTATATTATTAGTATTAAGCTTTAAGAACTGAAAATTTAAGACAACCTTTATTTTGTATAAAATGAATTCTTTGTTATTTAGTATTGAGAAATGAAAATGAGTGGCTCATATTAAAAATGAAGAAAAAACTTGGCCCTATAATTGTTAGTAATTTTGTTTTCAAGTACAGAGTAAATGGAGTAAATGTGTTTATTATATTTAACAAATTATTTCCAGATATTTAATACTACTTACATACTTACCAACTTTCTTAGAATTTTTGAATAAATTTGGTTCTCTCAAACACTTAGGCCCTAACTATGTATAGTGTGGTATCAGGTGGGTACTAGACTTACTGGGCTGATTACTTTGTGAGGTATGTAAATGTCTAACCACTGTGTTGTTCACCTGAAACTAATATAATGTATGTCAACTGCAATTGAAAAATAAAATTTTAAAAAAGATTATAAATTTAATGAACAACTTCTTCCCAAGCATCTACGCAACTCTTGCAACTCTAATTAATCACCTTTGATTTTAGTTTTTCAAATCCTCACCCGAGGAGTTTTTCCATTGAGTTTTAGAGAGAGTGGAAGAGAGAGGAAAAGACGGGAATATCGACGTGAGAGAAACACATCAATTGGTTGCTTCCTGTACAAACCTCGACCAGGGTCCGGGGAGGAGAAAGGGGCCTGCAACCAAGGTACGTGCCCTTGACTGGAATCGGACTTGGGACCCTTCAGTCCTCAGGCCAGTGCTCTATCCACTGAGCCACACCAGCCAAACCTTTTAAATTAAATCAATTCTTTAATAATTTCAAGCATCTTCAAAATAGACAACATGCTGAAAATTACATGTTAGAAGAAGGCCTATTACCACACGTAGATTAATACAGAATGTCCCAAAAGTATCAATACAGTAATAGGAAGTAATTTTTATTTATTTTTTATTTTTACATATATGCCTTTCCTAAGGTTACACACTTACCAGCAAAAGAGCCATCTTGGGTTACAAAAGATAACGCCTTGATAACATGAGATAAGAAATGAGTGCTGGTTAGGTTGTTCAGTTAATGATTGGAATTGATTAAGGGCTATCTGTGACGTAACTAAGTACCAGTATAGTATAAAACCTGGATTTTCCTTTAAAGAGTAAGCTGGCAGCTGCAGTCTGGCAATTTTCCGAGCATTTTCATCTGCCGACAGGTGATTATCTGTGTCATAAGTGACCCAAATAAACAGTTTTGTCATGTTAGTGGAGGGGAAATGCAACATCCCGGCTAGGCAAACAGTTG
This sequence comes from Corynorhinus townsendii, assembly GCA_026230045.1. Classification (NCBI taxonomy): domain Eukaryota; kingdom Metazoa; phylum Chordata; class Mammalia; order Chiroptera; family Vespertilionidae; genus Corynorhinus; species Corynorhinus townsendii. The sequence goes on from JAPDVU010000009.1 coordinate 7,261,247, forward strand.
GGAGACTCCTCACTTGGTCCCTATCCTTGGAACGTACATTCTACCCATTGTTCCCACCACGAGAGCCATTTTCAGGGACACAGCCTTGAGAGATCCCTGTGTGGTTGAGATCATCTGGATGGTGTCCTGACCGCGCAGTCGAGACCTCTGTAGAAAGATGCTGGCGGGTAGAGAGATCTGTTCGCCGTCGCCCAAGAGCCGTCTTGTAAGTAGTAACTTCAGCCGACTTTACTATCAGAGAAAAAGTCTTATCCCAACTCATAGACTCTCCCCCTGGTGCCCCATGGAACATTAAGTACCATGTAGGCATATTTAATGTATAAATTTATATTCATTTAGTTCTTGTTTTTCTTCAACAGCTGTCCTTGATGTATCTGATCAGTTCCTAAAGTATGCATGATAGAACAAGTAGTTCTCATAAAACCATGATATTAACAGACTTAAAATATATTGCATAATGCTCATGCCCTGTGTTGTTCTTGATCTTAATTCAAAGAATGAGAAACTTAAATTTCCTGAAAATATCTGTTCTTTTTCTGCTGTGCTTATCAATACTTACTCCTCCCCCCGATCAACTGGCTCTGGCATCCGCTGCTTAGTACGGCTTTTCTCAACCTGCTTCTTTTGCTTGCTTAGAGCTTTTGTTCACTTCTGGCTTGCACTTCCCCCACGGCCTACATTGTCCCTCCTGCCTCATTGCCTCCCTGTGCACATTGTGAATCCACTGTATTTCCCAGTTCAATTTCCAGAGAGCCAAAGCTTTTGATTGGTTTTGTCTCTATTTGAACTGAGCTTTTTTTAAAAATTGATTTCAGAGAGGCAGGGAGAGAGGGAGAGAGATAGAAACATCAGTGATGAGAGAGAATCATTGATTGGCTACCTCCTGCATGTCCCACCCTGGGGATTGAGCCTGCAACCCAGGCAGGTGCCTTGACGGGGAATCCAACCGTGACCTCCTGGCCACACTGGCTGGACTGAGCTGAGCTTTTTACAGTCAACAACACAGAGGATGAAATGTGCTATGGTCTTGTTTCCATGATACAAATTATGGTCAGCCTTCCATTAAGAACAGCCTGGGCGCTTATCCCTCAGGAGGGCTGTTTTCCCATGAAGTAGGTATGAAGCTTGTTAACCCCATGCTTGTCATATTCCATAAAACCCATACATAGAGTTTAACCCACATAGTTCATGCCTTTGACCACAGATCCTCCTCCCATTGCAAACACATGAAATTCTGGGTGAAATAGAACAAAACCACTTTTAACACCCCCAGAGCAATAAGCTCCGGCTTGTGTTGTGTTGTGGGCCAGTAGGGTATTGAACCTGGATATAAATCCCAAAGACTGAGGCCCGGGTCAGAGAAGGCGTCTGAAGTTGACTGGGCATGTGATGCACAGTACCCACTAACTGGAGAAGCTATCCTGGACACTGGACTTGAGAAAGAAAAGTCAGAGCCGTACTCAAGTGGTTGGGGATAGAATTTATACTAATTGAATAGGGTTCAGGAATGCAGATGGAAAAAGTCAGCCTATATTGTCAAACAGATGAAAGATGATAAGTCTCTCACAGTCGAGGCTGTGGAGAAAGGAACTCCTTTGTACTGTTGTAGGGGATGATGCAAATTGGTACATACTGGGAAAGAGTATGAAGGATCCTCAGAAAATTAAAAACAGAACTACCATATGTTCCAGCAATTCCATTACAGGGTATATCACCAAAGGAAACGAAAGCAGGACAGTGAAAAGATATCCACATGCCCATGTTCATGGCAGCATTACTCATGATCGCCAAGGTGTGAAAACAACCTAGGCATCCTTTGGGAATGAATGGATAAAGAAGATAGAGCCGCTGGCAGAAAAGCCAACCTGAAAGCCACATCAGAAGCAGCAGTGAGACGGTAGGTTGGTGGAGGCAGAGGGCACAGACAGTTGCTTGCTTATAAATCTTTGCAACATGCAGTGTTCGAGGCAGAACAGTGCAAAATCCTGATGGGATGAACACAGAAGCACGTGCCATGAAAGAGCTAGCAAATTAGGTAAAACATACTAACGGTTGCAAGTAAAATGAATGGCCATTCTCATTGCCCAGAATTTTCAATGTCTTGATCCATTGGATTTTTTTAAACTGATGAAATATAATCTAAAATTTTCTTGAAATAAACTAGGCATGTGTATTGTATTAATATGAGCACTCATATGAAATATCTAGAATTGGCAAATTCATGGAGATGGAAAGTGGTTGAGGGGTTGCCAGGGAGAAGAAGAAGAAGGGGTAAATGGGGAAGTGATTGCTTAATGCTTACAAAGTTTCCTGTAATGAAGTTTTGGAACGAGATAGTGATGATGGTTGTGTAATATTGTGCATGTCATTAATGTCACTGACTTGTACACTTAAAATTGTTAAAATGGCAAATGGGTGAAAAAGGTAAAAGAGAGAAGGTCAATGATAACCAGACCCTTTGGAATTAAAAATCAATTCTGGAAAATTTTTATACGTTTAATCCTTGAGCATTCTTTTTACTGATTATTTTCCTCATTTAAAAATACCTATTAGACATGTTCTGGACACCTTCATTCCATCTTTCATGTTATCCTTTAACATCTCAAATATTTTTCTATTTGATTCTCACTTTGCACTAAATTTTATATGATTTCTTCAGATATATTTATGGTTTATTAATATTCTTTCCAGCTGTGTCTAATCTTCTATAAAATTTACCTACTAAGTTCTTAAGCTTTATTAATCTTTGTTAAATTCCTATAAATTCTAATGGGTTATTTTCCTATTAGTTTTTCTTTGCATTGTCTCCTGTTTTTCTTCTTTAATACTTTATATATTTTATAGCCTTTGGCATAATATTTATTATTATTTAGTTTTTGAGGTTGGTAATAGTCCCATTATTTTTGTCTGCTGATTATCTTTCATAGTTAACTTTTAATTATGAACTTAGCTTCTATATCTGTGTGCCTTCTATTCTTGACCTGTCTTTATAGATTTCTTTTGTCTTCTCTGTGGGGTTTAGGGATAATAGTGGTAATAAGAGGAAAAGGAGGAGGAAGAGGCATTTTGGCAACAAGTAATGTGGTTGCGATGTGTTTTATTCTTTGAGCTTTTGCAATTTTCCAGGCACTGTTCTATTAACTTTCCTTATATTAATGAACTTAATACCCCAAATAACCATACATATATACAGTTATCTCAATTTTTTAAAAAATATTTTTATTGATTTCAGAGAGAGAAAGCGAGAATGAGAGAGAGATAAAAACATCCATGATGAGAGAGAATCATTGGCCCATAATCCAGGCATATGCCCTGACCAGGAATTGAACCGTGACCTCCTAGTTCATAGGTCTAGCTCAACCACTGAGGCATGTTGACTGGGCTGTTATCTCAATTGTTATGAATGAAAAACTGAGGAGGAAAAGTTAAATAGATGATACAAGGACACACAGCTATGGCATAGCCAGAATTTGAACCCAAGTACATCCACTAACTGCTGTTTATTGTTCTTAAACATGCTGCTATGCAGGGAGAATAAATTCAGCTCCTGCTCCTGTGTCCTGTATCTGACATGTGCTACATATGCTTGGGTTTCCATTTTCTATGGAGGATGCATTTATTAGTTTTTTAATCTAGAGATTGGCAAATAATACATCCTTACTTTCCATTGGAGTAGGAGGTGAAGTTTTTCTAGTCTCAGTTTCTAACGCTGAAGTCTTGTCAAGCTTCTGGATTCATGTGGAGACAGGAGGCCAACTTCAGAACCTGTCAGGCACCAAGCTCAGATCACAAGGGTATGAAAACACCTCTTTGGACTGCTGGATTTCTAACATACTCACAGTTCCAGCGTTAATTTCCCTTCCCCCTTTTTACACCTGAGAATGGTTTTTCTTTCTCTTTGTTTCTTTTGTTGATTCTTGTTTTCTTCTCTTGATCTTTTTTTTCTTTTAGGTTTTGGTTATATATCTGAACATCTATTTTGGATATATTTTACCCACGATCTCAATGTGCTTCTGGCTGGAGGTTGGACACTTCTCTAACAAATTAGCTCAAATTTATGGGGAAGTCATGGAAAAAGGCCCCCAAATAAAAATAAATTACAGTAAATAAGTCAAGAAAGAGGGACACAAAGAATATACAAAAAAACCAATGATAAAAAGTGAAGCTAGTAAAATGCTTAATCTGAATAATTATTGACATCGTAGTTGTGAATTTTAACACAATTATGAGAAAGGCAGGGTGGGAAAATGATTTTTAAAATAGAGTAGATAGCAATAATAAAATGAATAAAAACTTGAAATATATTTCAGGTGATTTTAAAACAAACTTAGCATTTTTGTTTGGACCCTTGACCTATTACTGGATATAAAATTTTAATAGTATTTATGACCTGCTCCTCTGCCCCCATCTGAGAACTGTAGAACATTTTTATTACCTTTGTTTTTGCCAAGTTTAAATGTAAATGACATATAATATTTCACTTGATTATTTGTAAAAGTAGAACTAAAATGATCCACCTTTTCTCCAAAACATCTCTCGGTTTTATGATTATTAACATCTGTGGATCAGGAGCCATGTCCAATATTTGAGATTTCCCAATTCATGGACTTTGGCTTCCTGTTTTGTCATTTACTTTGCTGGGTCAAGAAAAGTTTGCAACTCTTTACAGAGAGATAAACTATGCAATAACAGTTGAACAAATTTCAAGTTTTTTGCCTGGTTGTCATGCATAAAAATTGACCCAAATCTTTTTTTTTTTTATTCTTCTATGTTTTGTAGTCCCTAGAAATCCACTTTTTTTTTTATTATGTTCTATTTTATTACGTTTTTATTATGAAATTTGGCATTCACTATGAATCGGGGCGGGTGGGGGGAGGACTTTGTTTATTATTCATTTGTCTAACTTAGGTGTTTCTCCATGGCAAACTATGGATTGCTTAGCTTTCTTAGGCAAAAATTTGAAATTTGGCTCCAGCACATTGTGCATATTTCATCGAAAATAGTCAAATATATCATTGGCAATTGTGTTTAGGCATTAGGAGTGAAAAAAATAGCTGAAGAGTCCTTATACAAATTTGCTTAGTTATTGATTTTACTCGGTCATCATGCTCTCCCACTCCCCCACCCCGCCCCATCTTTATTCATCACGTCTGAAGGACTCGCTGCATTTGTTTACCATTGTCCCCCAGAGCCCTGGAGTTGAAAGGCCAAGTGCACAAAAACAGGGTTTGTTTTATTCTCAACCAACCACAGAACGGTCATTTCCATGCAGAATAATTGGCGTAAGGCAAGAAAACAAGTTCATCATGTGCAGCTTGGTCTGACTACACCCCTTTTCAGAAATCAGCCTGAGTTAAGAACTGTTGGGAGTGGGTACCCTTTTAGGGAATAAATGAAGAAGTAGCAATCAAAAAATTCTAATCGTTGCCTTCGACAAAAAGAGAACAGTGCTTTGAGAGTGTTTTCCAGAGTACTTCTGATTTTTCAGTAAGTAAAGCTCTGTTTGGTGGTAAGTAAAGCTCTGTTTTGTGGTGTTATGTCAAATATGTGAGTGAACATGGGGGCGGGGGGAAGGGGAAGAGATCAACCAAAGGACTTGTATGCATGCATATAAGCCTAATCAGTGGACACAGACACCAGGGGGGTGAGGGCATGAGGGGGCGGGGGTGGGCAGGCAATGGGGGGATAAGGACACATATGTAATACCTTAATCAATAAAGAAAAAAATTAAAATAAAATCTATTTTTCAGATGTTTTTCTAAATACTTATGTGATTTATGATAAAATTATTCTATTTTTTCCCAACCAAGTTTATTATATAGACACAAGAGTAGAATATAGGAAAATAGTAAAAATTTGCTTCTATGCTAGTGGGGAGAGAATTGTCTGAATATTTTAATATGCAAATCTAAAATTAATTTTGAGATTTTAAAAACAAAAAAAATTATCTCGGTTTACTTGGCAAACATTTGGGCAAAATTACTTTCCCATGTGATTTTTTTCTTTTTTCTAAAACGTACTTTGTAGTTTGTTTCATCAGTTATTCAGGGACTTCAGAATTTAGAAAATTGAGATAAATTGTTTCATTCTTCCTGTGTATTAAAATCAAGTGTCAAGTAGTTTGTGTCTGGATTATTATCCAATGGCCTATCTCTCTTGATAAAAGTTATTCAAGTCAATCTGGATGGTAAATGCCACAAGAAAATATTTCATTGGAGTTACATCTCGTGGACATAATTTTTCAGATGAATTTAATCAGAAGTTTGATGTTAGTTTGATGTAAATACTGGAATTTGTATTTAAATGCAAAGAATAAAAAATTAGTCATCTAAGATAAAATTCAGATATGGTATTTATATAGTTGAATTTCTATTATAAAGGTAAAAAATGTGAAGTATCTTATAGGTTCTGGTATCTTTTCCATTGTAATACTTTGTTATTGTAAAATTGTGATGATAATCATTTTACCTCCCCACTAAATAACTTATAGTGCATATATTTGATGTATAATTTTATCACGAATTATTCAAATACTTTACTTTTTTTCAGTTCTTAAAGGTACGAAATATTCCTCACCCCCATAAGATCAAGTTTTTTCTTATTACACCTTTTTTTCTACTTTATGCTCCACAACGTTTACTTTCTTCTTGTTCATTTAAATGAATAGGCTAAATGCACAGAAAAAAGAAAAATGTGTATCAACAAACTCAAGCACTTCTGTGCAAAAATTTTCTTAAGAAATGGAGGATGAAAAGAGAGAGCTTACTGGTATGTTTGCTTCTTTCTATAGTCAATATTATTGTATTTCATTGCTTAACAATTCTCATTTTATATTTTAAGTAACAGACTGGATGTATTGATTTTGAAGTTTTCTCTCATTGTATTTGTTGAATTGCGAGACTCACAGCACTCCAGAAAAATAATGTAAAGTTGTAAAGTCAAAGTATTGACTCATTTTTTTAAAAAATGAGGTTGTCAAAATTTAATTATGTGATAAAGTGCAACAACTATTAAAGCTACTATAATTTGCATGTAATACATTTAGAGTCAAGAAAGAATAAAAGTAGTGCCTAACAGAAATGAAAGAATTTTACTTTTAGGGATTTATTTTCAAGGCCATGAATCATCTACATAGAGACTATTTCTAAGAATTATGACCAAGGAACATCATTGTCAGTTTGAATTAGGTAGGTGGGCTATCTACAGGGTAACAGCCCCAAATCGCAGTGGCGTCACTCTTTTTACAGCCTAAATAAGGTTGGCAGGAAAGTGAAGTGGGTTGGGTAGGTGAAGGGATCTTCTCCACACAGTCATTTAGGAACCCAGGCTTTCATCTAGGGACTCTGCCCTCTCCTTGGGCCTTGGAGACCTTCACTGGATCCAGTGCATCCAGTCAAAAGATCAGGAATAGAAGGACCTAGGTTGTGTTCCATGACCCAGGCCTGGAAGTGGCCTGTATCACTGCTGCCCACATTCCATTGGCTGTAACTGACTCACTTGGTCCCACTTGATTTTGAGAGGCTGGAAATATAGTCCAGCATTGTGCCAATCAGGAAGAGATTACCGGTAATGGTAAAACACTGGACAGTCTCTACCACTCAGTTCCTTTTCATTTTCTTTGATTTCCTTGACAACTGACAAGGATATTGCTCTTTGCCACCATAAAACTTATCTGGGATAATCTGTGTCTCATAGAATTTAGAACCTGATGCCCACACATACAGAGATTGTCATCCTTTTATCTTATAGGATGGCCTCTCCGTTGGTTCATGATTTAGTGAAAAGGTGTAGCTCTATTAGTGGAGAATGATATCTGTGGCAACTTTCTCAGTTATGTGTCTTTCATTGGTCCCTTTTGTTCTGACGGAGAGCAAAGAGAAGCCAATGCTGTGGCAACATTGGAATTTGTCTTTAGTTGTTTGAAACGTGTCAATTGAGCTCTTTAATGGAATATAATATAGATTTGTTCTTTTTTCCCCCCTCTGTGTTATAGGAATGGGGCTTTCCAGTACTTCTAGGACTATATATGGGCTTATTTTCATATACAAAAGAAAATAACCAGTTTCCTGAAAGACCTTCTCAGAACCTGGGAAGGGTAGATAAATTTAATAGTTCTTTAATGATTGCTGTGTATACACCGATCTCTAATATAACGAAGCAGATAATGAATAAAACAGTATCTGCTCCCTTTTTGAAAGGTATGTATGCTAAAGACAAAGGAATTACTGATACTCTTTTAAATTTGGGGGAAGATGTGTATATGTTTAATTTGAAGTTACAGTGACCCATTAAGCTAATTATTTAGGTATTAAAATAGCATATAAATTTGGTTAGTTTCTTCTTTAACAACAATTAGCCTATTAAACCCTTTTTCAGCTTGATGGGGGTTCAATTTAGGGAGGCCTACATTTCTATTGGAATTTAACTAAAGCAATACATTTGTCATTCCAGATTTACATAATAATGTCAAAGAAGACTATGTGGGTGTTAAGCAGGAATATAATAATTCAGATTTATGTAACTTAGGGAAAATAATCATCCAAATAAAATTAATTAGGCCATAGTTATGAAACAATAACTTCAAAACTATGATAAGTTAGGATGGATAGTCTAAAGATAATCTGTATCAGATGTTTTTTTTGGGTAAGCATCTTTCCTGGCCTTCATTCTAAATGAGGTTGCCATATAACTGAGATAAGCACAATGTGTATTTCTCTCATGGGTTAGCTGGGTACCTGATTTTTAATCCTTCCTTTTTAACAGGTAGAACTCCTGGCTGTTAGATATAGAAGCACTTTGTGCTCTTGGTTCCTAAGTAAAGCAAAGATCATAGGAGGGATGTCTTTGATTCAGTAACTCTGATTTCTTAGGCATACTTACCCTGGTATAGTGTTTTATGTCCCTAAAACTTGCCCTAAGACTTGCCATGATTTCTCATGCATGTCTCTTGGTTTTAGAATCTGAAACTTTAAAATAAAAATTTCCCCCTTGCCTTTTGGCATAGGTTTTACGTAAATGGAAAAAGATTTTATTTTCATTCTAATGGAAAATATAGGATGATACAATTGGATATCACATTCTGTTTCAGTAAAATTCTAACCATCTTAATCTGGTTTTGCTTTGTAATTCACAGAAATGGAAGTCATTGGGGCACCAAATCAAAAATCTATGGACGAACTACTTGTGAACCATTTCCCAAATGCAGTGGGAGTCATCTTTAGTGACACTTTCTCTTATAAGTTGAAGTTTTTTCATAGATTAGGCATTCCATTTTTGAAAGAAGAGCATCTCTCAGGTGATTTTTCCCTCTAAAATGCCATCATGATGTTTTTCATGTTTTTCACATAAGGAATAGGTTGGCATGGTAAACAGAGATACTTTCAATGGCGTATGAGAACATTAAAAAGCACATATTATTGCTAACCTTCTCCCAAAGTCAATCATATCAACCCATTATAGGATGAATCACAAAAGATTATAGACTCACCCAACATCTCTATGTAGTGAGCTCTCAGGTGGATACTGCAAGGATGCAGAGGGTGACCAAGAGTAATAGGTCCCAATCTAGCAGAACAGACGTATATTGAAATATACTAGTGGTAAGTGCAAGGGAAAGTCCTTGAAGGGACTTGGACCAAGGGTTTCTAATACGCTTGGGATTAGAGAAGTCATATGTGGGGAAATGATGTTTTAACTAACATCAGAAGGAATAGCACATATGCAGTGCTAGGGGCATTGTTTTTTAGATAGGAAAAGGGCAAGAGTGAAGGCCCAGAGGTGAAGGACATCAGCTAATATATACAGAAGAAGAGCAGTATAACTGAATAGAGAAGACAAGGAGGAATGTGATGGGAGAAGGAGGCTGAAATTACTCAAGATCTAGATCCTGCAGGGCCTTTTAATCCTAGGACAGTGGTCAGCAAACTCATTAGTCAACAGAGCCAAATATCAACAGTACAACGATTGAAATTTCTTTTGAGAGCCGAAAACCAACTTCTGCGCATGGGCCACGAAGTTTCAATCGCACATGCATGCCCGCACATGGTATTTTGTGGAAGAGCCACACTCAAGGGGCCAAAGAACTGCATGTGGCTCGTGAGCCGCAGTTTGCTGACCACTGTCCTAGGGCAATGGAGAGCCATCCAGGTATGTGCTAAGTAATCAGGGCTCAGAGGCGTGATTAGATTTCTGAGTCTAAGGTAACAGTGTTGTATAGCCTTGAGAATGGATTGCAGAGGAATCAGGGAGAATGCAATAAAACGCACCAGTGAGCTGATGGTGGCTTAGACCAGAGTGGAGGCAGCTTAGAAAGAGGTGAAGATATTTGAGGACCCCTTAAGAAGCAGAATCGAAGTAACTAATAGAATGGTTTTTTTCCATCCCTTCTCTGATGGTCTACTGTGTGTTCCGCATTTTTCCTGGCCTTGAAGATTGAAGTAAGGAAAACATGCTTAGATAAGCCTGCTAGCACGGATCATTACAGTCCGGTGGCAATAAAGCAACAGAGTAAGATAAAGCAGGACTAGAAGATAGAGCCTGAAAGAGCTGTTTTAGATATTCTTATTTATGGTGGCCAGGAAAGACATCTATCATGAGTTCACTTTTGAGAAGAGGGCAGGATGGAGGGAAGGAGCTCGCCATTAATTCCTCTAGCGTGAGAGTGTTTGAGCACAGAAGTTCTAGCCCTGGAGTGCATTTGGTGTTTTAAGGCACACCAATGGGTCCGGTATGGGTGAAGCTTTCATTTTCTTTTTCTAAGCTCCCTATGCATGCTATGGTCTCCAGGAATAACTTGCCTCATTGAGGACTTTCATTTGCTGTTTTTGTTTTTTTTTCTGTGTGGTTGAAAGTCCTGACTGGTGAATCCCCTTCTAGATTTGTTTACTCTTAGATTCTTGTTTCTTGTTCTCAAAGTGCCTTCATCCCATAATATTGATTCTGCCCTTCTTTGTGCTTTACAGCTCATTGCTGGACTGCAGGAAATGAGCCATCATGTTCACTGGCCAAATACTGGCGTTCAGGATTTGTGACTTTACAAACTGCAATTAATGCTGCTATTATAGAAGTAAGAAAAGTCCTAATAAACCATGCAAATTAATGCCAGAAGCATCAAAATGTTGATGAAAGGTGATACATACTCAGGTTTCCACATGGTTATATAAGGAAGCAGGTATATGTAGGGTGAAATGGGATTTAGGCAAAGGAACACATTGCTTTTGTTTGTTTGCTTTAAAATTTCCAGTAGTTATGGAATGAGTGGAAGTTGCAAAAACAATGCCCAGTTTCTCCAACTGGTAATGTTTTACATTACCAGGGGACAGTATTAAAACCAGGAAATTGACATTGGTACAATCCCCATAGCTTACTGATTTCTCGATTCTTGACTTTAAAAAGTGATTTTGTGTCTTTAAACTCTGTTTTAAGATCCTGACAGATCACTCTGTGATGGAAGAGTTGATGTCAGTCACTGCTATAAATATGAAGACATTACCTTTTATTTCTAAAGCCTTCCTTCAGAATGAGATGTTTATTTTCTACTGCTTGCTTTACTTCTCCTCATTTATATATTTTGCATCATTCGGTGTTACCAAAGAGAGAAAAAGGAGTAAGGCTGTGATGAAAATGATGGGTCTACAAGATTCAGCATTCTGGTGAGTGACAGATTCAAACAGCACAGATGAGTAAGAGATGTGAAGAAGCAGTGAGAAAGTGTTACCATTTCAGGACATTATGATCTAAACTCGATACATTGGTCATTTTCCTTCTGTTCTGACTTTTCTATTTAGTCCTTGTTAAATTTTGCCACGCAAAACGGTTACTCTAATTTGCTGAGCACTTTTTCCGTGCCGGAGTATGTTAAGCTAACACTGTTATACCCATCAAAGAGAGTAAGAGTAGCCCAGCGTCCACTGGCCAATGATTGCCAGAGCTGGGACTACAATCCAGGTGCCCTTTTTGCAACTCTCTGGCTAGGTCTGCCCACCGTTGTCACTTGGATTTCTTTACAGTTCCTTGTGTTGATGAAAGTATGACCTAATAAAGGCCAGCTTGTGTTCAGAGGTTAGCCCATCAGGAATATATTTTTTTCAGCAACTAAATATCATATGTTGGGGTTAAAAGAGATTGCCTATGGAATGTTCCCAGCACACACAACACATAGGCTGGCACATAGCCTTAGGGCTTAATAAGAGCATTTTCTTCATTTTTGGATATATTTATATCTTGCCCTATGCCATGAATAGTTTAAAGTGATTATGAAATTTTGAAATACAAGTGTGTACATATCTGTGTGTGTGTTTGTATTACAATAAGAACAGCCCAGGCTGGGTGGCTGGGTTGGTTGGAGCGTCGTTCTGTATACCAAAAGGTGGCAGGTTCGTTTCCTGGTCAGGACACATACCTAGGTTGCAGTTCAATCCCCTGTCAGGGTGCATATGGGAGGCAACTGATGGATGTTTCTCTCTCTCTCCCCCACTTCCTCTCTCTCTGAAATCAATAAATATTTCCTCAGATGAGGATTAAAAATAATAAATAATAAAATAAATAATTGAAGAATAGAAGCAAAGACCTAGCAAAATAATTAGAAGGTAGGATTTGATAGATGAAAATGCAAATCATAGAAGCTCTAACTGCTGAGTCCAAACAGAGAATTCTGCAGTACAATCAGCTATAAAGTCCATAGTCTCTAGGAAAAGAAAAAAGGTCAATTAATTTTACCCCCAAAGACACCTGATGTTTTTTAGTATTGAAACCTGGGAGACATGTCTCTGTATAATCCTCGTGTCCAGAAAATACTGTTTAGGAATGTGGAACTATCTGGGATAGATGAGGAACTATTTATTGAACCATCTTTTGCAAGCCACATGTCCTCTGAAACCAAAGTATGATTTAGGCCTGGCCAATGGACATAAGACAACAAGGGGGGTGAGGGCGTGAGTGGGGAGGTGTGGGGGCAAGGGCAGGATAAGGACACATAGGTAATACCTTAATCAATAAAGAAATTTAAAAAAAGGAAGGTATGGTCTAGGACAGTGGTCGGCAAACTCATTAGTCAACAGGGCGGCAAATTTGACACTTCCTGTGACTTGTGTTTTATTAACAGAGAGAGTTTTGATTCTGATCTGTAATATGACATGTGAAATAGAAAAAGAGGAAACTGGGTCTTTCAATAAAAAGGCAAGAGGAGAAGCGTGTTTTGTAGTGGAACTGGGGGAAACACAAAGGAATAGATGGAGTCCGAGGAGGGAGAAGACGGGAGCTCTGTATGGAGACACTCTTTCAATCCAGGGCCTGTCTCGTGGAACAGACCTCTGCAGTCACCGGAAATAGGCAGGACCAAGTCAACTCTAGATCAGAATCGGAAAGGCATTGGATATTTACACGGGGGTTCATTCTCAGGATAAATGCTTCTTAAAAGCATTCCCAATATGCATGTAACGGAAAACTAGGAAGGCAATAGATTCTGAAACTTTTCATTAAGTATAGGATGTCCATTGCAAATAAATTTTATGACAGCTTTTAAAAACTTATGTAATGAATGTGAAATGTAATCCGTATTCTTTTTAAAAAATTTTTTTTATCTTTATTGTTGAAAGTATTACAGATGCTCCCTTTTTCTCCCCACTGACCCCTTCTAGCCCACACCCACTCCCCACCCCAGGCCTTCACCATACTATTGTCTGTGTCCATGGGTTATGCATCTATGTATATAAATTCTTTTGGTTAATCTCTTTCCACCCACTCACCCAACCCTGCCTTCCCTCTGAGATTGGTAATCTGTTCCATGTTTCTGTGTTTCTGGATCTATTTTGTTCATCAGTTTATTTTGTTCTTTAGATTCCACATATGAGTTAAATGTGTTGTCTGAATTGCTTCGTTTTCATGCTGAAGTTTTTCTTGAGTTTATTAACATCTCTCTCACCTCCTACCCCCAACTCTGCAATGAGTTCCTTGTTCTAGATAATGTTTGAGTTTCCTGTACTTGTAATTCCCCTACGCTGTGGTTTTTCAATTCCTACCTATTGTAGTTCCTTATGTTCTCAGGAAGTGGATTCTGCAGAACATATTATGCTTTTTAAAAAATGCTGATGTTTCCAGTCAGGCTGAATCATTGTAAAGACATGAATTTTAAAAAGAAGTCTCATAGCAATATTTTTTTCTGACATACCTCATTGGCCAAGGGAAACAAAAGAAAAAATAAACAAATGCAACTACATGGAACTTAAAAGTTTTTGCACATCAAAAGAAACCATCAACTAAATGAAAAGACAACACAATGAATGGGAGAACATATTCACCAAAGATACATCTGGTAAAGGGTTAAAATCCAAAATTTATAAAGAAATAAAGAACTTATACAACTCAACACCAAAAAAAAAAAAAAAAACAAACAGTCCAATTAATAAATAGGCAAAGGATCCAAATAAGGATATACAGATGGCCAATAGACATATGAAAATGTGCTCAACATCACTGATCATCAGAAAAATGCAGATTAAAACCACAATGAGATATCTTCTCACACCTGTCAGACTGGCTATCATCAATAAATCAACAAACGTGTTGGCGAGGATGTAGAGAAACAGGAACCCTCATGCACTGTTATGTTTTTTTTTGAGATTTTATTATTTTTATTTACTTTTATACAATATACAAATCTATTACCGGATTGTAGATACAAAATAATTAGCCATTTACATGCAATAAACATTAATATTTCAAGAAAAATTATTTTAAATATAATGTTACATGCAATAAACAATATTTTAAGAAAAACTATTTTAAATATAATGTTACATGCAATAAACATTAATATTTCAAGGAAAAAGAATTCAAATATTACAATATTATCAAAATTGTACTAAAATAGTATATCACAAAAGTTGTAGGAAATATTAAAAATCTGCAAATAATAGGATTACTTCTGTTATATTCTAAAATACATTTTTTCTTTGGCTCTATTTTTGTTCATCAGTTTATGTTGTTTATTATATTCCACAAATGAGCGAGGTCATATGAGATTTATCTTTCTCTGACTGGTTTATTTCGCTTAGTATAATACTCTCCAGGTCCATCTGTGCTGTTGCAAATGGTAGAGTTCCTTTTTTTTTTTTACCGCAGCATAGTATTCATTATGTAGCATACCACTGTTTTTAATCCACTCATCTGCTGGTGTGCACTTAGGCTGTTTCCAAATCTTAGCTATTGTAAATTGTGCTGCTATGAAAATAGGGGTGCATATATCCTTTCTGATTGATGTTTCTGATTTCTTGGGATATATTCCTGGAAGTGGGATTACTGGGTCAAATGGGAGTTCCATTCTTAATTTTTTGAGGAAACTCCATTCTGTTTTCCACAGTGGTTGTACCAGTCTGCATTTCCACCAGCAGTCTGCATCCTTGCCAGCACTTGTCATTTGTTGATTTGTTGATGATAACCATTCTGACAGGTGTGAGATGGTACCTCATTGTCAGTTTGATTTGCCATCTCTCCGATGATTAGTGACTTTGAGCATATTTTCGTATGTCTCTTGGCCTTCTGTATGTCCTCTTTCGAAAAGTGTCAATTTAGGTCCTTTGCCCATTATTTGATTGGATTGTTTATCTTCCTTTTGTTAAGTTGTATGAGTTCCCAGTAAATTTTGGAGATTAAGGCCTTATCAGAGATAACACTGGCAAACGTGTTCTCCCACACTGTGGGCTTTCTTATTGTTTTGTTGATGGTTTCTTTTGTTGTGCAGAAGCTTTTTATTTTGATGAAGTCCCATTTGTTTATTTTCTCCTTGGTTTCCCTCCCTCATGCACTATTGATTAGAATGTAGATTGGTGCAGCCATTGTGGAAAGCAGTATGGAGTTACCTCAAAAATTAAAACTGGAACTGCCTTATGACCTAGCAGTTCTACATCTGGGAATATATCTGAAGAAACCTGAAACACTGATTCAAAACAATATATTGCATATATTGAACCCCTCTGTTCATTGCAGCACTATTTATAATAGCCAAGATTTGGAAGCAGCCCATGTTCCCATCAGTAGATGAGTTGTGGTACATCTACATAATGGAATACTACTCCACTGAAAAAGGAAATCTTACCCTTTGTGCTAGCATGGATTGACCTGGAGAGTATTACGCTAAGTGAAATAAGCCAGTCAGAGAAAGACAAGTACCATAGAGAACGCACTGGCAGCTGTCAGAAGGGAGGGTTGTGGGGAGCTCGATGGAAAAGGTGAAGGGATTAAGATAAAAACAACAGCTAACTCGTAGACACAAATAACAGTATGGTTATTACCAGAGGGAAAGGAGGGTGGGAGAGGTGAAAACACACAGTACAATATACAGATGATGTGTTATAGAATTATATACCTGAAACCTATATCATTTTATTAATGTTATTCCAATAATTCCAATTAAAAAGTAAATAAATCTTGAACTTCTCAAAAAAAGTCAGATAAGCAGTAAACTTGTTCTATTGGAACATATTGATGTAAGTTTTCAGTTTTAATACTTTTGCTGTTATTTGCAGCTGTTGAATTCTTTCTTACTTAGGCAATTTTATGTAGAGGAAAGAGCTCTGGACTGAGCAAAGTCCCTTGGCTTCATCTTAGCTTTGTCAAACTGTTTTACTCTGTTGACCTTGAATAGGCCCATTAACTAATAATAGGGACTGCGTTTACTCAGCTGTAAAAAGAGAAGTTTGGACTAAAACACCCTATATGCTTGTTAGGTCTAAGGTTGAATACTATTTCTTAATAACCACCTCATTAAAATGTGACCACTAGCATCTCTAAAGCAAAACAGTGTGAACTCTTAAGGCATACCGTAATTTATATCAGTTTATATAAATAAATGATGAATAGGCATGACAAGAATGGAATGGGCTTAGTGGGGTTATGGAATTTGCTACTGGCCAAGATCTCAAGAATGGGCAAATTATCACCTGCCCCCAATGCTTCCCCGGTTACTCAATTGATTGGCAGCTGTCAAGTTTCCTTCCAATTTTACAGTTATAACTGTAAAAGTGTTGCAGAGTGGCAGGAAGGGGGCGGGCGTCCTACATGAATGGCTCAGTGGACAGTGCCCTCTGTACTCACCCTCAACTCTGGGCCCACTCTGACTGCCAGTGGTCTGGTCTCTAGCTCCCGGACAAGGTTTGGAAGAAGTTGGACTAGTCCAACTGAGTTTCCATGACCTCCTCATGATCTCCTGGGTGGAGCTCTCATAGGCATTCATACATTCATTCATCCATTCATGTTGGACCTTATGTTGGTAATATATAAATTAAGCTGAAGATACAAAATGCTTATCCCCTTTAATTCAGCAATTTTACCTAAGAGAAATGTTTTTGCATCTCCCCCCAAAAAAAGACAAGTAGAAGAATGCTCTTAGAAACATTGCATTAGAAAAAAAGAAAAGAAACACCCAAAATATTTATGGGCAGGAGAACTTTGAGATATAGTTATTAATGAAAGATTATATAGCAGTGTATACTATTGTATATGTTGATTGGTAAAGGCAAGTTGTAGAGGAATCCATACAAGATGATAATATTTATGCAATGTTCATACTATTTTATACAGTATGTGAATATAGAGCTAACACCTACCCAGTAGATACAGCCATGCCAGTGTATTATTAGTGATATTTTAGTTAATAATCTAGGTGGCAGGCACAGGGGCAATCATGCCATTATTCTTTAGATATTTTATGTTTCCAGGATTTCATACTAAAGTTAAAATAATTGCAATAACTTTTTGTCTTTAGGTTTTCCTGGGGTTTAATCTATGCTGGCTTCATCTTCATTATTTCCATATTCATTGCAATGATAATAACATCCATCAAAATGATAGTCATGACGGGCTTCATGGTCATATTTATACTTTTTTTCTTATATGGCTTATCCTTGGTAAGTTCATGCCATGACGACCACTTTCTCTGCTTTAGGTCTTAGCTATATGTAGCAAGAATTGTCTCAGCAGTCATTTCTTTCACGTGCATTTTGTGTGTACATGTGTTTGAGAAAGTCCCTCTGACTGTGAGAAAATGATGCAACCTAAATAAAGTTGGACCTCACTGTTACATAAAGATCTGAATTAATGAAATGCATCCCAAAGAAAAAAATAATCCTAGCTGGTTTGGCTCAGCAGTTAGAGCATAGGCCCACGGACTGAAGGGTCCTGATTGGATTCTGGTCAAGGGCACATACCTTGGTTGCAGGCTCAATCCCTGACCCTGGTCAGGCTTCATGTGGGAGGCAACCAATCGATGTGTCTCTCTCACATGGATGTTTCTCTGTCTTCTCCCCTTCCTTCCACTCTCTCTAAAAATTAAAAAAAATTTGAAAATCAAGGAAAAAAATACCCTCCAGGGAGGATTAACCAAAAAATAAAAGAAAGGAAAATGTTTGATTAAATTATCTAAGATTTGTATAGACGATTAACAAGGATGCGCTTGAGGAGTGAACCCATCTTTTTTCTCCAACCTTCCCAATCACGTGGTCGCTTTACACAAGTCTTATCCCTCTAATAACCCCCCTTGCCATGATATCTGTCGATCACCTCTCCCTTCCTTGAACAACAGCCTCCATTTTCTCCCACCTTTCGGGGTGTTTCCTGCAGAAGGTTTGTCAACGCCCTTTAATACTTTAATTTAGTTTCTTCCCATCTTTGCAAGTCTGCATTTCCTCCCTTTCCCTGAGTAATTCTTCCCAATTCCCCCCCCACCCTGTCCTCAGCAACAAAAGCCCAACATTTGCATAGGACAAAAAGGGATCCTATTTATAAAGGGGTTGAGAAAGAAGGACTGAGCATGATTATACCTTAATATTTTCATCACTGACTCACTCATAAAGATGTTTTGACCCTTAGTTAATTGTGCTACCAATGTTTCTCAGTGAACTGATTCTATATAACAGCTACCTGTCTTCTCTCTCTTTCAGATAGCTTTAACATTCCTGATGAGCGTGGTGCTCAAGAAAACTGCCCTCACCAATTTCGTTGTGCTTCTCCTCACTCTCTTCTGGGGTGGTGTGGGACTTTCTGTATTGCATAGACAACTTCCTTCATCTCTGGAGTGGATTTTGAGTATTTTTAGCCCTTTTGCCTTCACTGCTGGAATGGCCCGGGTGAGAGGATAGTTAATTGGTTTATTATTAAAGTTTCAGAAGAATTTGATACTTCATGACTCTGTATAGTCAACACTTTCAAATGAAGAGCTTTTGTTCTAAACAGTTCTACTCTAAAGCTAAATTTGAAAACGTTATTACATTGTAGAAAAAAATGGTCAGCTCACATCTCAGTTATATTTTCCTTTGAAGGCTTTTCTTGTCTTATTTCTATACTAGAGGCCCGGTGCACAAAATTCGTGCAAGAGTAGGCCTTCCTTCCCCCAGCTGCCAGCACCAGCTTCCCTCTGGCACCCAGGACCCGGGCTTCCCTCCAGCCGCTGGTAGGCACCCAGGACCTGGGCTTCCCTCCAGCCGCTGGTAGGCACCTGGGACTTGGGCTTCCCTCTGGCCACCAGCAGGCACCCAGCCCCCGGGCTTCCCTTGCAGTCCCTGCTTCATCCAGAAGGTCTTCTGGAAGGATGTCCGGTCTAATTAGCATATTATGCTTTTATTATTACAGATAGAAAATTTCTTTTTGCTTCACATAGGTATTCTGCTAGTTTTTTAAAATTTCTGGGTAAACCTCCTTTTGAAAGCTCAAATACAAAAAACTTTGAGGCATACATACAGAGTTGAAACAATAATTATAAAGTAAATCCAAGGGTTCATGAACTAGATCAAGAAATAGAAAGTTGCCCCAAACCGAGAAGCTCCTTTAAACACTCCTTCCTCCTAGAGTTAAGTTGTATGATAATTAATTTCTTACTTTTTATTATCACCTATAAGTATGTGAACCTAAATGTAATTTTTCAGCTTTTCCTATTTTCACTTCTAAATGATATTGTTACAAGTGTATTTTTGAAAGTCTGGCTTTTTTTATTAAACATTGTTTTTAGACATCATCCAGTCTTTAGACGTCATCCATCTTTAGACGCATTTTCAGTCTTTCAAATTTCAGCCATTCTAGTGGATAGGTTATGATAAATCATCACTGAGTTGATTTGCATTTCCCTGAGAATTGATATATTCTTGCATTTTCATTTTTATAAATTGATGATTCAAGCCTTTTCGCCATTTTTCTGCTACCTTTTCTATATTTTCCTGAAGCTCTGTAGGAATTCCTTAGACATGCTGAATTTGTGACATTTTGCAATTATTTGTTGCTGACATTTTTACTCTCATAGTGGTGCTTTTGTTTGATGAACAGAGGTTTTAATTCTGATAAAGTCCAGTTTGTCAAGTTTTTCTTTATATAGAGTAATTTTGTACCGTTTAGAAAATCATTGCCTACCCCAAGATTATAAAGATATTCTTATACCTTTTTATTTTGGAAGCTTGAGTGATTCCGCTTTTATATTTAGATGTAAAATCTTTTTCAAAATAACTTTTGTGTATTTCTAGGTAGAGGTAATATTAATTTTTCTACATGAATATCCACTATATTTTTTAAATCAGTATTTTCTAATGTTCCTTTACTATAAAATAGGAATAGTTTCCTAATAATTTCATTAAAAGGCTTCTTCAAAGAGCCCAATAAAGTGATAATTCTTGCTACTATATTGCATTATTTTTATTTACTTAATTTAAGTATTATTATTTTTGTTTGAATCTTAGATTATCCACATGGATTATAATATGAATGGTGTAACTTTTCCTGACCCATCGGGAGACTCATATATAATGATAGCAACTTTTTTCATGTTGGCTTTTGATGCTTTTTGGTACTTGGTATTGGCATTATACTTTGACAAAATCTTACCCTGTAAGTAATATTGGATTTTTCTCTGATCTCCACAAATGTTGATCACATTAAAGATGTTTTTCTTAAGGGCATATAAATATGTTTTAAGAAATGATGAATAACAGTTATTTCCCATCGCGGACTGAATGAGTTCTTTATTTCTACTTCATGGTTTTAATGGTCTGAAAAAATATTTATGTAAAAACAATCACAATTCTGACTTTAACATAATACACATTATAAATAGACAGTGATGATCATTTTTATACATAAAATAACTATATTGTATTAAATAATGTTGCTTTTTTTCAAGGATCCCTGAAAGTGTTTTCCAATAATGATATTTAGGATCTGTTTAGAACTAGCTGAAATAACTTAGTTCTTCAGATGGTTTGGACTTATACAGGATAGGGCAATGGAAGTACTTTCTAATAAAAATGTGCTTTTCTTACAAGAATGTGGGACAGATTGTAAACTAAATAAAACTAGACCTCGGTTGTGAATTAATCAGTGTCTTCCTCACTCACCCCATGTGTGGGAGAACATTTCAGAAGGGAGATATCTGCCTCTAAAGGAAATCACAAAATGAACATTAGGACATTTTCAGAGTCTTTCTGAAAAGGTTTCCTATATTGTTCATACTTACAGAAGCATATTGCCCAGTTAGATTTCCTTTATCTCGCAAACAACCAAAATTTCACATATGCCCAGAATTCCTTCGCATACACTAGAATCAAAATACTTTTTTATCTGTGCACAGTCTTCTTATTTATTTATCTTCTTATTTTTTATACTCCTTCCACTTGGACTGTAATTAAGATTGTTTCGATGTATACCTGTCTTTTTATTACTTCTGGTTTATATCTTGAAGTCCTTTAATAACAAATACTACTTTGTGTGTTTTTTTTCTCTTTTAATCTAGAAAATGACCATACATTCATCCTGAGCAAATATAATTACTCTATGTACTTTTAATTCATGTACCATACAGATTTCAGTATTATGTTCAATCATATTTCTGTGGTCAAATGCTTCATTAAATTCACAAATATGTTTGCAGTTAATTTTATGCCATATTAAGGCTTTCCCAAATATTTGGTTTTATTCATTGTTCTGAATACCTTTTAGACCATATTTTATGCAAGCCTTTGATTTATGCTTTGTTGAATGTTCTATTTTTTAACTTTTGTGATAATGTTGCTTTCTTTAGATTTTCATTTCTTAATTATCAAGTTTTCTTGATAATATGCTCAGTAATAGGAAGCTAGAACAGAATTTCTCTATGACGCTTGAAAGTCTAAGACATTCTGCATTATTCTGAACAAGGATTCTTCTTTCACTGTTTTAATGTTACTGATCCGATGTTTTTATTGCTTCTTAATTAATTAGATGGATATGAGCGCCGTTATTCTCCATTATTTTTTCTGAACTCGTCATCCTGTTTCCAACACCAAAAGACTGATAAGATCATTGAGAAAGAAACAGATCTGGAGCATACCTCTGATGATGATTTAGAACCAATGGCTCCAGAATTTCAAGGAAAGGAGGCCATCAGGTAATTACACTTATACTAATTAATGTATGGGTACAGGCTGTTCCCTTTGGAGTTCCAAGGTGCATTTAAGTTTGACAACCACTGATTTAGAGGTGTGTGCGCATGCGCGTGTGTGTGTGTGTGATATTTGTATGAAGAAATCCAGCAAACCTTTGAATATGTGAGCCTAAATCTCAGGGTCAAGGACGGAGTCAACATTAGGTTGGTATTGAAACCATGAAAACCAATGAGATAACACATCAATAGAGTCTGGAGTGAGATGAACAATAGTATACATAGAGAAAACCAATAAAATGGAATGTGACCTTGAAAGCAAGCACTGTTAACACAGAGAAAGTCATGAATGGTGACCCATAACCTAGTAAGTAAGGATGGAAAAGTACTTGTTACATTTGGTGATTAGGAGGCCACTAATAATTTCCATGTGAAGAGGTTCACGAGAGTAATGGGTTCAGAATCCAGAGTGCAATTGATTGAGGAGGAAGTGAGAAGGGAGGAAGTGGACATGTCAAGTTTGCGCTTTCATTTTGAGAATTGTTTTATGATTAGGCAGAGAGAAATTCAATCATATCTAAAGCAGATTTCCTGGCCAAAAAGGAGCTCTCAGGAAAATTCAGGTGACAGGGTTTGGGAAAGGATGGTTACAGAATGCAGATACATGTGCCAGTCTAGATGGGGGAAATCACCCAATGTTCTAAGACTAAAGGAAGACAGTGAGGATGATTACAGAGCATTCTACTTTTCTAAGCAAAACACTAGTAATTTAATCACAGCTTTCTAAAGAAACTTGTTCTATTTCATGGGGAAATGATTTATCAAAAACAAGTCTTTGTCTTCCCAAGTAGACTGGGGATGCCATCCCTTCTTTCACACCAGGTGGATGACTGCATCTTTCTAGGGTTGCTCATGATCTGTATCATTTTTATTTCTGTGTTGTCTAAGTAAGCACCTCTTTTGTCATTTCAGAATCAGAAATGTTAAAAAAGAATACAAAGAAAAGTCTGGAAAAGTAGAAGCATTGAAAGGTAAAGAAAAGCACTTAATTGGGAAAAATCAATGTGAAAAATTAGAAAAGACTGATAAAACAGAAAGAGAAAGAAAAAAAAGTATACAATGTAACTCCACCATGTGGAAATTAGCTATGATTAAGAACTGGATATAAAATCCTTCTGGATGGTTCATGGATATATTGATTTACAAAAACGGGATCATATAATGAAAAATGCAAGATCACTTTGTTTTTTAAGATGAATTTGTAATAAGTAATATTTTCTTTTATTTGGAAGGAATATTTAGACTTAAAATTGATCAATTTTTTATACTAGCCAGAAAATCACACAGTTTACATGTGCTGGTGAGATAACTAAAACAAGATGAGTAAAACCATTGACCATGAAGGAAATTTCACAAGCCAATATCCTATGACATAGTTTATAGTTTTGAATGAGCCAACATATTTTATACTAAATATCCCAACAAATACAGTTTTCTGTAACAAATATTTAAGTAAACCATAGATCTTCCCAAAAGTGGAGCGTTCTCTGTCCTTCGTGTTTATTTTCTAGCAAATGCAGCCCCCCTTCATTCAGTCTTACTTATTTCTTTGAGATTAGAGCTTTATTTGATAATTTAATGTACTTGTATCAGCAAGTATATTCTTACTTCAGGTTTTTCTCATCAAACACTATAGATTTGTGGTTTCTTTCTTAGTTTTGGCCAAGGATATACTGAGATATTTTTAAATTTATTATTTCAGTTTCCAGAGCACATTATGAAATACTTTTGCACTCATCAACAACTGTGGACTTTTTAAGTCTAAACATCTTCAACTTCTGCAAGGATTTCCTCTTGTTTGAAGATAAAATTAACTCTAATTCCAAATATTAACACTCTACTTACTTCCAGTGTACATGCATGTGTATATATGAATATGGAAATGTATATGTCTCTTACTCTGTCTATAGAACCAGCCTTGTCTAATGCTCTCTTAGATGTTAATATTTTATTTTAAAAACAGGTTTGCTCTTTGACATATATGAAGGTCAAATCACAGCAATTCTGGGCCACAGTGGAGCTGGCAAATCTTCATTGCTAAACATCCTTAATGGGTTGTCTGTTCCAACAGAAGGTGAGCAAAAAGAGGTTCCTCCAAGGCAAGATGTCTGATAATAGAGTGAGGTCATATGTAGCCTTTCTCATTTCAGGGTTTATATTTGTCTCCTTAAGAGAAAATAATGTTTGTTTATTTAAATTTATTGACCAGAAATACATGATTTTAAATATATTTCCCCAATTTTTATGAAAATTATTATCTTTATTCCATTGATACATTATATCCCAGGGGAAATAGACACTACTCTGAGCACACATTTAGGTTAAGAATAATTAGTAGTTGTTAATAAATTGTGAAGTCAAATTATTTCTCACTTCTATTTTTAGGATCAGTTACCATCTACAATAAAAATCTCTCTGAAATGCAAGACTTGGAGGAAATCAGAAAGATAACTGGTGTTTGTCCTCAATTCAGTGTTCACTTTGACATACTTACTGTGAAGGAAAATCTCAGGCTGTTTGCTAAAATTAAAGGGATTCCACCACAGGAAGTGGATCAAGAGGTAGATGGGCATGCTGGGGATTAATTAAACTGTCTACCATTTATCAAGTTAAATCATGACCACAGAATTCCCCTCAGTGATTTACCTGTCCTGTTAGGAATAGCATTTAGGCATTGAGGTTCTATAAAAAAAAAAAAATCTACTGCTATAATGAACAGTTAAAATTGCACAGTGTGAGTCACCTTGCATTTTAAGCTTCATATATTTTCTTCTACAGGTACAAAGAATTCTATTGGAGTTGGACATACAAAACATTCAGGATAACCCTGCTCAACATTTAAGTGAAGGACAGAAAAGAAAGCTGACCTTTGGAATTGCCATTTTAGGAGATCCAAAAGTAAGCGCCGCCGCCGTGCATGGGGAGGAATGCAGATGGAATGTCAATGAGAGGCCAAGCTCTTCTTTTACCTCTGAAAGCAGCAGTGCTTTCCTTGTAATGTACCAGGAGAGAATCTGCTGTGTTTAACTGTGAATATGAGTATATTGCACATAAACGGTTGGATAGGTTTTTGTTTGTCTGTCTGTTTTGGTTACTCGTGCTATCATCAGGAAATTGGTAACACGAGAGAAAGACATATTTTATATATCATCATCCTCGTTAGGTTTTGCTATTGGATGAACCAACTGCTGGATTGGATCCCTTTTCAAGGCAGCAAGTGTGGAGCTTCCTCAAGGAGCGCAAAGCAGACCGTGTGATCCTCTTGAGCACCAATTTCATGGATGAGGCTGACATCCTGGCTGGTGAGTGTCGATTGGATCTCAGTATCACAATAAAGAATGTGGGCAATACTTACTCCCAGAGCCCTTGCTCTCATTGCCTTGGTGTGCCTATGTTACTTACCAATCTGGGGGATGACAGGAGCCTACTCCCACTGTAAAATTCCTCGCCAACTGTATGATGCTAGATTTTGACCTCTAATTAAAAAAAAATTGTGATTTTTGTTCCAGATCATCTTTCAATTAATTTAAACATCCAACTATTCTTTAATATATATATTTGGTTGAAAATATCCACTGATTCTTTAGCATCCCATAGAAAATGTACACATGTAGCTCCAGCCTCTTGGCTCAGTGGATAGAGTGTTGGCCTGCAGACTGAAGGGTCCCAGTTCAATTCTGGTCAAGGCAATGTTCCTTAGTTGCAGACTCCTCCCCAGTCCGTGCCCTGATGGGGGTTCCTGCAGGAGGCATCCAATCAATGTGTTTCTCTCACATCGATATTTCTCTCTGTCTTTCCCTCTTTCTAAAAATCAAGGGAAAAATATCCTCCAGTGAGGATTAAAAACAAAAGAAAATATACCCATGTAATTTCTGTTGTTTTTTTTTTACATTTTGGAGAATACTAAAATGAACTGGAACTCATAAGCTCATTTAAAATGCATCCATTTTAAGGGGTATTTCAATATTTTAAATGGATCATTGATATAGCAATGCCTCATAGAACGCTTCTCTTTTGGAATTCTGAGCATTGGTCCTCATCTGTGTTTTCTATGGAGGGAAGAAATGACTCCTATCATCCTTTTTCTCTTGCTTCTTTTTACTCAGATAGAAAAGTGATCATGTGCAATGGAAGACTGAAGTGTGCAGGCTCTTCTGGCTTTCTGAAGAGAAAATGGGGTCTTGGATATCACTTAAGGTAAAGAATTTGCAGATAAATTACATGTACACACGCAGAGATATTTTAATATTGGTATATCAGAAAGGTAGATAATTATGAGAGAGATTTGGCCTTGTGCTTAGCTCTGCCAACCTGTATTGATCAGTGTTTCCCAAATGTTTTCCCTGTATCCATTGTGATCATCAAAATTGCAGAATTAATCAGCCCAGGCTGACAGATCATAGCAGGGCTGCTTCATGGACCACTTTCCACCCTCCAGTTTCCTCAGCTAATCCATACAATCCTGTGACATCGTGGCCTTCTTTCATAGGGTACAAAAATCAAATAATATCAAGCTAGTATCAAAAGTGGGAGTCAATCTGGTGGCAGTGAGTAAAGAGGACTATGTCTACCGAGAAAATGTCTCCAGGCAGAAAGCGTTTAAAACACAAACTCTGGCTCGTTGGCCAGGTTTTTCTGTTAGGCACGAATTTCTGGTATCTGCACGGTCTGGTGTAATAATGATTTTTCCTAAGAAGTCTCTTCAGTCTAATGTCCTTACCTCCCTCTGTTTGTCTTCCTACTTGATATATATCAGCTTTCAAATCCATCATGCATTTGTTTGTAAAATTTAGTTGTTCTGAGTTTATACACCTTCTCTGTATAAATCAGAAGATTTTTCTAACCAATGGCATCATTATTATTAATTATTATTATTATTTACTCATTTTGTTTGTTCCCTAAAAGCCCAGTAAAGTACTCAAAGGCTAGCTATTCAATAGAAAGCTCTTCTTTTGTGATAGCACTGGAGGAAACACAAATGAATTGTCTTTTCTTTCAAACATTAGTTTGTACAGAAATGAAATATGTGATCCAGAAGGATTAACATCTTTCATTAATCATCACATCCCGGATGCTAAATTAAAAACAAAAAACAAAGAAAAGCTTGTGTATACTTTGCCTGCGGAAAGGACAGATAAATTTCCAGGTAACTTACTTGATTTCAATAGAATGAAATTTGGGAATAAGTGCTTACATTATTATTACAACTTTATTGTTTAATGGACTTGGATTTCATTTTAGGTTGGGTTTCCTAAGAAGCAGCACTTGAGATGAGGATTTTAGTGCAATTTATTTGGTAACAGATGCTTAGAAGTACCAGTAGGGAAGAGAGGAGAACAAAAGGGGCAGGGGGGAGGGGAGGAGAGAGAGAGAGAGAGAGCGTGAGAGAGGGCGAGCGCAGATATATTTGGGGAAGTCCTTGAGATGTCCAAAGAGCACAAAGTCAAGAGGTAGCATTTGGTGGGAGCAGCTACAAGTCTTCTACCTGTACAGAAGAAAGACCCAGAATGTGGTTAGAACTACACGTTGATTTGTGGTGTAGAGGAGCTATTTCCTAAAAAATATCCGCAGGAAGTTCATGGGCTGAGAACAGAAGATAGAGTGCAGACAGTGTGAGGATAAAAGGAGAAGTCTGACATTCATTTCAGAGGGGAAGAGCATTCCAGTGTAATTTTGGTCTTCCTTATTGGGATATTGCAAAGATGTAAACTTTATGAGCCATATTCGGCATCATCTTTTCAATATGTTAATTCACTAGGTTTGGTTATCCATATGCTATTCCAAATGTATCTCCTCTTGTCTGTTGCCTTAGACCTTTTCAGTGATCTTGATAAGGGTTCTGTCCAGGGTGTGGTGAGTTATGACATTTCTGTGTCAACCCTGAATGAAGTCTTCATGAAAGTGGAAGAAATACCAACTGTCGAGCAAGGTACAATCATTTGTATAATTCATATAAAATCAATTTCCCAATGATTATATAGCAATTTAGTATTTATAATGCTTACACCTGATTCACACTAAAGAAAGGGACTGATTCCAAGTCTGACTCTGCTGTTTGGGAAGAGCAGGCCTTGTTTCCTAACATCACTGCTAGGACTGAACACAGACTCCTCTTGGAATATAGCAGATTTTTCTTTAGAAACTACAGGTATTTGTTTCCTTTGGTGGCAGTTTTCGTCTATCCTCTGTCACTCACTTCTTAGATACTTTGAAGATGTGAAAGGCCCTCAATCGAGGTCATGAACTCTAAGCAGATATATTTTATAAAAATTACTCTTGGCTTGTTCATGGACAGAATTCCAGTAAGGTCTCAATGGAGGAAAGGCCTAGGATCAGCTCTTGTGTATTTTAATGGGTGATCATAGTAAGGGCTGTCATTTACGGAGGGTTTATGCCGGACACTTTGATCAATGTGTGGCTGAACAGCATTGCTGTCCTTACAAGAACCATTCAAACAAGTGGAGTTGGCACCATTTAAACCTGAGAAAATCAGACCTAAGAGCAGTTCAGTGATTTGCCCCAAGTTATACTACTTGTAAGTCATGTATTTGGAAATCAGGTGCCGGTCTTGTGGTTTCAGAGTTGGCGGTTTTTCACCTGGACTTCTAAATGATTGATAGCTTAATAGTAGACATTTAGGCATCAATGTACCTTGAATGTACCTTGGCTACTTCTCTGGAGAAGACTTCTTGAAATTTCTCAAGATAGTGTTACATATAGGATTTTCTGTGCCTTTTTAAAGACTGGGCATGATGAGATCAACCTTGACTGAAGTCTTCTTCTTTTGATAAGCATTCAGAGTATTTTATCAGTGAGTTTATTAAATGTTGACATGTTGAACATAACCTGGTGCTTACATTGTTTGTTTTATAACCACAAATATCCTAAAACATTTTTTCTCTAAAAAGATGACCCAAGCATGTCATTAAGATTTAGTATGTGTGTGTACGTGTGCATGTGTGTGTGCGTGTGTGTGTGTGTGTGCACGAGCATGCAAGCCTGTGTATTTATTTTGAACAAGCAGAGATGAGAGACGCAGAAAGCCTGCCTGAGATGCAGCCAGCTCAGCCTCCTTTCCCTGTGAGTGACTTGGAACTCTGGATAATGCAGATCTGTGCAGTGGCACGGCTCCGTTTCTTAAAGTTAAAATGTGGAAAGAAAACGCTTTTGACCCTGTGAGTATCAGAGCGCTGTGGTTTTCTTATGTACACGTGTAATACCTTAATTTTTTTTAAAAATGGAGAAAAAAAAATTTAAAGCTAGAATGAAATACCCAATATTCCTGCCAGAGGATAGATAATAGCCTTTAGGTTTACTGCCAGTGGGAACAGCGGTATGTGAGCATTTGATTAACCTTATACACAGGTCTGTTTAGTCTTCATAGTTTGATCACCTGGTGCTTATATAGAAGAACCTTTTGTACGGTGGGGCAATGTAAGGTGTGACTTTCAGAATTTTTTCATTCCTCCTTATGGCTAGCATAAAAGTTGATATTCTACAAATACTTGTGAAATGTCTGGCAGAATAAGTGAAATTGCTGCAGATTAATATGGTAGCTTTTCTTTATCGGTAGACTATTGGTATTTGGAATTGCACTGCTCCCATTGATTGTGGAACTGATATTTGATGCTGTATTAAGTCAAAAGACTGATTGGGAATTTAAACCGGAATTGTATTTCCTCTCTCCTGGGCAACTTCCCCAAGACCCTCTTACCAGCTTATTGATCATCAATAACACAGGTGAACAGAAAAACACAATTTAAATCTAGAAATAAGTTATTTTTATGTAGCGGGAGGAAAGCACATCGTAAGGGAAGAATGTGTATATTTAGACTTTATGAATAGAAAACAATTTCTAGCCCAGCTGAGTGTCTCAGTGGTTGAGTGTCAGCCCATGAACCAGGAAGTCACCGATTTGTAGGCGTGCAGGAGGCAGCCAATCAATGATTCTCTCTCATCATTGATGTTTCTCTCTCTCTCTCCCTCTCCTTTCCTCTCTGAAATAAATAAAAATAATATTTAAAAAAAATTTGAGGAACTGTGCACATTTGCTCTGAGTTTAGAGGTGCTAGGAATGAGGGGGCAAGGCAGAAGCATCCTGGGTCACTACGTTACCTGGTAGAGAAGAGCCGCTTATCTGCCTGATGACCCTGAGCTATTATGTGAAGGAGAATCTTCTGCATTGATTGAACCACTCAGTTTTGAGACCTCTTTGTCACAGCAGCCTTTACAGTTGTTGGCTCCTGTGTGTGCTAGGCTGTGGGTTTTACTCGGCTCCTACTTAACTGTTTTCTTCGTTAGGGGCCTATTGACAACTGTGTCCTGATATTGGCACTCTTTTCCTTTCCCACTTCCTGACAAAAAATATATCTATGTAATATATATGTATGTAATACATATGTACGCAAAATACATTCATGTTTTAAAATACATTCATACATTCAGCTAAATGCATTTACTTTTCTGTTATCTGGAGAATAAGGGAGCAAGGGGAGTGCTATTATTAAGCATTTTAGGCTAGCCAATTTGAAGTACTCCTCAGACATTTATTGTAGTTCCACAAATTGTTGAGTTAAACTGTATTTTTTTTAACCAAGAGTCATAAAATAGAATTACATTGTCTTAATGGTCACATGTTAACTTGCATGGACTAGGATCATAAAGCTAACTCATCACAGAGTAAGATTCGATGAATAGAAGATGGTAGAATGGGTTCTCTTTTATAGGCCAGTCTTATTATTGTGATGCCCAAGGAGACATGCCTTTATACGTAATATAAATTGCGTATGTGGCTTATATTTTAAAATTGACATATATGTTCTTGCTTTCTGTGGCCCTCTGTTGTTGATGCAATACTAGAATCCAACATTGAAGATTTTATACAGTCACTGAAGCATCAGAATATACTGCTGGAAATCGATGACTTTGTAAATAGAAATGGTCCTGATGATCTGTCCTACAACGGAGCCATCATAGTTGCCAGGAAACAAAAGGTGTGTTTGCCCCTTGCTTCTTGGTTCTGCTTTCATGAAAAACAATAAAGTGCTACATTTTAACTGTCTTAACACTGTGGAACATCAACCCAGCAACTGGACTCAAACACGTTTGGATCATTATTAAATAATCTGTGAAGTTTAAAGAAGTATTCATAAAACATTTTCTATCTTAACTTTTGAATTAGACGTTTTTGTTTGTTTTACATTTCAAAGTAGCTGAATATAATTGCATTATTCAAACTCAAAAGTTCTGACTAGAAAATATATTAAATTCTATCATAGAGATCCTTCCAGGAGCAAGACTACTGAACATGCATTCTAATCATAAGGAAACTCAGCCTTCCTTGCATTCCAATGAAAAACGGAGCCAAATTACGTGAAGCTCCCTCTTTATTTCTTGCCACAGGGAGAGAAAACAAAGACCTTTGAAGAGATAGCATTGAATTCGGTTCTACCGAAACTAAGTCTACCATGCAAAATGTAAACTCAGTGTGGGATGCTGCATTGCCTGGTCGTTGCTTTATTTGTTACTCTCCAACATATTTATTACATGAACCCTTGATAATATTTAAAGAACATGGATGAATGTGTGAACATTTTCATCAACCTGAAGAGCATAAACATTGTCCTAGAAAGTGTGAAAATGCTCCATTGGCCGTGTAGCCATAAATACTTAATGAACCTCATGCTTATTTCCTTTTCTCAAAAACAGGGTTCCTTCGTTTGCTCACTGCAAAAGGGGCAGGTTTCCCCATCGGGGCCACATTTAAATCCCATCAGCTGAAATGTCCTCATCGACAAAATGAGGACAAAATGTTCTAAAATTAGTAATACTGATAAAAATTCATATTGCTGACTGCTAGGGCCTAATATATATTGTCCCCTTTAAACTGTACAACAACCCATTTATTGTATTTACCCTTTCACAGATGAGGATGCTGTCGCTCAGAGAAGTCGGTTAATTTGAGGATGATCACACAGCTAGAAAATGGCACTGTTAGGATTTTATATACAAAACCCTTTTCTTCATTAATTATTTAGAACTAACATTGTTTTATTTTATTTGAAGGATTATAGATTCTCAGTTGTATGCAATACCAAGAGGCTACAGTGTTTTCCTATTCTTATGAATATTATCAGCAATGGGCTGCTTGGAATGTTTAACCATACACAACAGATCCGAACTCTAAGAAGCTCCTTCCCTTTAGTAAGTACTGGGTTTACTCATTCCGAACAATTAGCAGTTTGACAAGTCCCCTGTGTGTGTTCCTTCTTTAGCTTTTACATATTTATAATTGATTGTTAACCCTAAAAAATTAACTTTGGCCTTATATTTTATACAGATTGTATCTAACATGTTGCTGATTTTCCCCCTTCATTATGTTCAGAGAATTTTCAAGGTGGAATACTGTTTCATAGTAGGTCACAGTCTCCCATAAAGTCTTCTAAAAAGATTCGTAGTTGATTGCATGAGTATAGTGAAGAGAGAATGAGACGTGTGTGTGCGCGCACAAACACACTTACTTGGAAATCAGGAACAGTTGTTTTAGAATCTTATGTTTCTAATATAATTTGTTGGTGAACCCTTCATTAACTAAATGGGTAGTCAACTGACTGATTTGAAGGGAAATTTGCCAGTTCTTCGGCTAGATGCACTCTGATCAATTCCTCCACCCACCCACAGTGGCTCTGCATTGGGGTGAGGGGTCTGGTACACACAGGCTGTGTTCTCATGACTCTTTATCCTCTGCCTATACTGTGGCCTGCCAGCTGGAAGCAGTGCTTTCGGCTAGGTCAGCAGAAGGATCCTTCCCCCTGGCCTTCAGTCACATCCCTCCCACCCCTTACCCCTCCACCCCAGGGGTGACAGTGGGGCTTCTCACATTATCATCCTTGGCTTCTCTGCTCTTTCCACCCATGTAACCATGGCATGATTAATTTTGCTATATTTTTTTTTCAAATGTATATTTTTATTGATTTCCGAGAGGAAGGGAGAGGGAGAGAGAGATAGAAACATCAGTGATGGGAGAGAATCATGCATCAGCTATCTCCTGCACGCCCCACACTGGGGATCGAGCCTGCAATCTGGGCATGTGCTCCGACCGGGAATCCAACCATGACCTCCTGGTTCATAGGTTGACGCTCAACCACTGAGCCACGCCGGCTGGGCCGTGGGGGTGGTGATTTAAAGTCTGTCTCCTTGAAGATGGGCTCGGTGGTATCGAGTTGTCCTTTTGGGGCTGTGCTTCATAATGTAGCGCCAGCTGCAGTACTTTGCACGGATTCATCGCTGGCTTTACTGAGGAAGACCTGCTGCTGCTCAAGCCTGAACTATCTGTTTCTCTGGGACCCTAATTCTTGAATCATTTTTTATTTTATTTTGGATTTTGATTAAAAAAAAAAAACACCCACATAGTATGAAATTTACCACCTTAACTGTTTTTAAGCATACAGTTCAGTAGTGTTAAGTATATTCACATTGTGGGAAACGGGTCTCCAGAACTTTGTCATCTTGTAGAACTAAAACGCTATGCCCATTAAAAAAGAACTTTTCATTCCTCCCTCCCCTGGACCCTAGTAATGACCATTTTACTTTCTGTTTTTATGAAATTTGACTACTTTTGGTACATCATAAAAGGACAGTTGTATAATATTGGTCTTTTTGTAGCTGGCTGTTCCCCAGGATAATTTCCTCAAAGTTTCATCCCTGTGCCAGGATTTTCTTCCTTTTTAAAACTGAATAATATTGCATTGTGTGTAGGTACTACATTTGGTTTATCCATTTGTCTGTCCATGGACATTTGGGTTGCTTCTTGGGTATTCTGCATAGTGCTGCTATGAAGTGTGTGAGAAGATACATCTTTGAGATCCTACTTTTGATTCATTTGCATATATACCCTGGTGTGGGTGGGCCCTGAGTTGTTTTTTTATTCCCCTCCCCTTTTATTTTCTAAGAGTTAAAACCTCATGTTAAATGATCAGAAATCATCTCCCTGCCACCATGCATAGATGTTGATGATCTAGATGTGCACTTTGTTTTTTTCAAAATATTTGAACAGCATATTCTTTATGGTTATTCGCATTTGCTTCATGTTCTTAAATATTTACTAGCTTACAGTGCCTCTTATGATTGCAGAATTTGTTCTTTGTCTGGACTGGGCTGCCAGAAGGCTCCTTTTTCCTACTTTCTGTTGTTTGCAGCATTTCTCCTTACATTGCCATGAGCAGTGTCAGCGATTACAAAGTAAGAAAAAGGGGGTGTGGGGGAGGGGAGAGACTTCAGAAACTTCAATAATTGTGTTTTAAATGCTATGTGTTCAAAATGTAGTCCTGTGAGGAAAACGTTTAAGCGTATGTTTAACTTTAGATAATGTAGTTAAGCATTATTTCTATCAAGTCAAAAATTTACTTCTAAAAGCACAAAATACTTTTTATTTCAAAATTAAAGGAAAAGTACAGTCACTTCACAGGGATTCAAGTTGATCTAATCCTTCAAATGGGAATATTATAAAACTTTCGATTATATTACTTCTTAACTACAAAGAAGAAGTCATTGATACATTAAAGCCCAGATTTAAGACTTGAGTCTCTTTCTACTGTGGGGAATACAATTTTTTTTTGTTATAGTTGTATTTGGTTATGTCCATTATTCAAGTCCAACAGTTCAATGAGATTTAGGTGAGTCATTCTTCACCCTTCTGAGCCAGTCTATTTGGATAATGGATAATTTATTGGCCTGCAGGTCACAAAAATGATATTTCTTTTGAAGGAGACTCATTCCTGGATCATGGTGAAGTCTGCTTTTCTATTTATTATGCATAAGTTAAGGTGGTGGTGTGAATCAAACCTACATAATGAAATAATACTAGTATTCACTGTCAAAAATGGTCATCTTAATGAAATTCACTAAATTCCATTGAACAGTATATGCATAATTAAAATTATCAGAAGATTTGACAGTATTTGGTTAGATTGTATTTGACATATCTTCCAATGCATTTGTTCTGGATTTGGACTTTAATTGGATCTATGTATGTCCTGTGTTTTTCCATTAGAAGAGAACTAAGTCCCAGCTATGGACTTCAGGTCTCTGCCCTTCGGCCTACTGGTGTGGACAGGCCGTGGTGGATATCAGCCTCTTTGCTTTGTTTCTCTCTTCATCGTTTTTAATTTTCTGCCTGGGAAACGTAGCAGACCGTTATTTCACAACTCGACTTGTGTTTGCTTCGGTGAGTGATGCATTACATAGAGATTGTCTTATAAGGGCAGTTCATGATACATTTTAACATTTGCTATTTTATGTAATCAAGACATTTTCATTTTTGCCCCAAATGGAAACAAAAAGCATTCAATGTGTATGTTCAATAAAATATTTTAAAATACTTATAATTTAAATGTTCCCTCAATTCATATTTTATTTTTTGACTTTGATATTATTTATATTACCTTTTAGGTTGTGTTTATATTTGGTTATGCAGCTTCTCTCATCTTTTTCACATATGTGATATCATTTATTTTTCGCAAGAGAAGAAAAAATAGTGGCATTTGGTCATTTTGCTTCTTCATTGTAAGTATACAAACAAACATATAAATAGAGAGATAGAGTTGTTTTATCAGCTTTCAGTGTAACAGGAAACATAGTCACTTTTGCCCTGAGCAATGGGAAATGAACACCTTAAAATTACACCACAGGAAGGAGAGAGAATGTAACATGTTGCTAATTCAACAGTGTTTCTGAAGACTTCATCTACAACTCTTTGACTAGAGTTTACGGAGTACCTTACAGAAAACCTGAAGCTCAGGGTGCCACTATTGAGTTTATGAATCCTTCAGAATACAGGGCTTCCTGGTGACAGTGGGACAAAAATTGGCTTGATAAAATTTGACAGTCCAATCCATCTCTACAGTGTTTAAGAAGTTGTCTTTTAACCTCAGGTGCTAGTAATTTCAGATATCAAAGATGTTTTTATACCTACAGTAGAGCATTTGTAGGAATGAATGATTCCAAGATTACTGAAAACTTGGATGGAAATGTTTACCAAGACGCTGGACACTCAGTGTGTCTAATCCCAGCACTTTAGGATCCTTTTAGCTGACACACTCAACTCGTGGTTGAGTGTGTGTCTTGCAAACATAGCTCCCAAATCTTGGAGTTGAAGTCCTGAAACCACAAGAGGAACCCAACCAGAGGCCGTCTGCTAAGAAAATACATATGACATTGCCCACTGACTTCTGTGAGAAATTAGCCTTAGACTATCTGGTCAGTAGGTAGCTGTTGACTTATCCCTTCTCAGTGGACAGTTTTCTGATTTGGCTTCTCTAGATTGTATTTCTCAGTATGCAGCAGGTAATATTTGTTACTACCCCTTCAACACAAGCTCAGAAGTTACGGAAAGATGTATAGAGATACCTCATTCAGAAGACTGGCTTTGGGGGCAGTCATGAAGATCTGATGCATCAAACATCTTTGCTTTTATACTTTGCATGGGGACGTTTCGTTCAGTCAACAGATTTACTGCCTTTGTCCAATGTAAACCCAGGTGTTGGGTAGACAGCACAGATGTTAGCAGAAGAGAGTCTAATAGTTGATTTCTTTTCCACCAGCGCTCTTCTATATGTCCAGCAAAGTTTAACAAAGAATCTGTGTCCATACTTTGTGTTTTCTAGTCATTTCAACTCTGAATGAAAGTCTTTTTCAGAGCTGATGTTCCAGCAATGTCAGGGTCATTGGCCAATATGACTGTTGACAGGTCTGTTACTGCTAGCCTAAGGCTCGAAATCTCCTAGTGAGTTCCCTCATAGACACTCTTTAAACTTATTGTCCTTCAGCCCCAAGCAGTCGGCAGCCTCAAGTCATTGTTCGTTTTTCTTTCCCATTCTTGTGTTGGTTCTCCTTAAATAGAAGCCATTCCAGGCTGGGACTAATACAAGTCTATATGAATGTGTTTTTTTTTTGCTTTGTGTCAAGTGAAAAATCAGCCTCTGGTTTACCTTATACTCACAATTCATCCTGGTTTGTATAGATTTGACAATATCTCAGGTAAGGGAGCACTTGCATCAACAGGCGAACCATACCTCCAACCCTTATCCATCAGCCTTCAGTGGGACCTCTTCTCACAGAGGCAGGCTCCATAGTGATGTTTTGGGTTGGACAAAAATATGGGTGGAATTTTCTCAGAAAAGGCCATTCTTTCAGAACTTGAAACACCATGACCTTCCAGAACAATAGCTTTCATCTCTTGACTGATAGAGTAGAGACCATTTCGCCTAATACCTGATATATATATAATCAGGGGCAAAAGTCTAACGAGGCAAAGTTCCTTCCATACTTGGTAGAAGGCAAAATGAGTTCCTCTTGCATAATTCCCCAGCTGCAGGTGCCTAAATGTGCAAATGAAGAAATCTGACGTCGTTTCTAGGGAAAGTCATGATAATTCAGAATACCTTTTCTATTAGGTTTGTGGACAAATGTTTGTGGATTAATATGTTCTCACTGTGATGGGAACAAACTATATAGCAAATAAAGGATCACAACAGAGAGTTGAACATGAGACTCTGAAACACTATTTTTCAAATAGAATTATATCTCTATATGATTAAATACCATTTTTTCCTTTGCTGCCAACTATTTTTGAATTATTATGTATTAAAATAAGGCAGTATTGCAGAGGCAAAGTCAACTTTTTAAAACAAAAATTTTTGTTCAAAATGTAATAAAATTACATAATTTCTAATTTTTTTCTTTTTCATATTTATCTATTTTAGTGCACTTGTCTATTTATTTTATTTTTATGCCCATTTAAAAGAAGCTACATGTTAATGGAATATTGAGATGTCAGGTTTGAAAAAAATTCAAGATTATCTAATTTAATTCCCCTCATATTTTTAGAATGAAAATAATAAAGCCACTTGTTTAAGGTCACACACAAAATAGTGATAGACTCATGAAGAAACCTGAGATCTCAGACCTTATATCATTCTTCAAGTCAAAAAATATGAGCTTGTAACATGGTGGACAATACTGATGTAAAGTTTGTATTGATCAACATCTTGATTTTAGTAAGCTAAAATACATCTTCACAGAAACCTCATGCAGTTTATAGTAATTTATGGCTGCTACAAAGAACTTAGAATTTCATTCAAAATAGGTATTGAGTCTAATTACTGTGATAATTGATCTTTCATCACACAGTGAGAATAACTTTAAACCATGCCAGTCTTAGGACTGAGGTAATTTTTTATTACTCCCAGGATCATATATAGAAATGTATCATATGCTGAGGGGCAGTACAGTTGTCCTTTAGTGACCTCGAGCTTACTTAGAAGGACAGTATAGGCAATGTCTCCCCATCACTGAGTGAAGCCACACTCAACAGTTAGTTTCTAGAGTCCAGTGCGCTCCTGTACCCCCAAGGGTGTGGCACTTCATAGGTACCTTAGGCCCTTGTCCAAGGAGGAAGCACCCTGTCAGCCCACATTTCAGCCCAATGGTGGAGGGGGAGTCGCACATCTTAGTACAAAGGGCCATTTCCTTTGATGCATTTTGGCATCTTCTCTTATTCCAGTGGGTAAGAAAGGAAGAAAAGAAATGGTCACAAAAGCAGAAACTTGAAGTCCTCATAGAATAAGCGGTGTCAGCTAAGTGGACTAAAGGACTCATAGTTATCAAAAATAAGGAGCTAGGAGAAAAAATAGAGAAGTGTGATGTCATGGAAACTAAAAGAAGAGAAATGTGTAAACATGGACAGTTGTGCAATACCTTTGCAAGGAGATCGTGGCGGTTGTAAAATGAGAGAAGTCTTTTGGGTTGGCTATCCAAAATGCTTCTTGTGCCCTTCTTACTGCATACTTGATTATAAGTGTTTGGGTTTTTTCCCAATTGTTTTTGATAAAGGTAGATTACACATTTCCCCAAAACTTTAAATCCAGTTAGTAGCAAAGACCACATTCCCTTTTATATACGTAACAATGCCTCAAAACAGTATAATTTTCTGACATAAAGACTTAGCGATCATTACACCCCCCCGGAGTTTTGAACTCCAGCTTTGTCCCTCACTAACTGTGTCATCTTGAGGATCTAAAAGGGGAGGGATAAGAAGAATACATGGTAGAGGCACTGTGAGGATTAAAGCAAACAGTGCATGCTCACTTCTTAATGCCCGGTCATTTGTGTAATATACAATGAATTGAGTAGTTACGATTCTTACCAGTTTTATTATAATTAATACATTAATAAGACCCAGCAAAGGTTCAATAAAGTGTTCAAAACATACTTATTGACTGATAAACTGATCCTTAAAACAAAAAACAAAATGTTATTTTTAATCTCCACCCCAACATTTCCCAGGTATCTAAAAGAAAATGAGTATATTACAATCAAAATGCACAATCTCCAAAAAATAATTTACTTGGAATGGTGAATTAATGGAGAAGGTATATGACAATTTGAAAATTTCAGTCTAAGTGATAGGCAATATGGATTTTTCATAAGGTCATATATATTCTCATTAATAAAAGCATATCCTTTCCCTCTTCCTTCTGAAAGGGGTGTGTCTGCATATAGGAAAATTCTGATATGTAGGATAAGAATATCTACATCTTAAATGTTTTCTCAAATATCAATGGACTGAGTATGTCTGACATGTAATATATTTCAACTTGCCTTGTAGACCTCATCCAGCTTGTTAGACGTGGTTATAGTAAGTTGGTCCCTGTCATATGCCTCGCTTTTGACCATGGTGTTTGTTCCCTCATTCGCCTTGAATGGATTTCTTGTTTTTATGGTAGAGGTAAGTTATATTATCAACTGTGTCACTAATTTTGAATATGCAGCCTGTTAAAATGCTTCGCCCAAATCTGTAAAGATGAAAGTAGGCTACAGGTTTTCTGGGGCTAGAGGATAGAGGATGGCAATGAGGAGTGACAGCAAATGTGTATGATAGAAATGTTCTTAAGTCGTGGTGTTGCTCTCACAACTCAGTACATTTACTAAAAATCCTACACACTTAAAATGGGCAGATTTTCGGGCATGAAAATGTAACCTCAATAAAACTGTTAAAAAAAAGCTTTGCCATATGCACTTTGCAAAACATACACATATTCTAAACAAACTCCAGATTGAAAAACATTGCCTCATTCAATGGGTGTTCATTATCCATTGGGAGGAATACACTCATGGGCGATATCACTCATTCATTCAAAATGTATATTAAACAATATTCTGTGGCAGGCACTGTGCTAGTCATTGGCGATATCTGATGGACAAGATAACACAGTCCTACCTTTAACAGAGCTTAGTGGAGACAAAGGCCAACCTCAGGGTAGTCAGTGCAAGGGACTTCAAGGTTGCAAAGAAGAAGGGCAGAGTTGTAAGTATAGCCGAAGTGCTCTGGAGAGTCAGAGAATTCTTCTAAGGGGAAGCCATGTGTAAACACAGTCCTAAAGAAGAAGAATTAATTAGAGGGAGAGTGGGGTGGGAGCTAATAAGCATGTTCTGTAGAGGGAAGCAAAAGCATCGAAGCAGAAAAGACCAGAAATCACCAAATAAACTGAATGAGATTCAAATGGAAAGAAATGTACAATGAGGGGGGCAGAAGAGCTCAGTCGGGAACCTAATTTCGGGGGCCCTGCCTCATCCTGAATGAAGCAGCTTTGAACAGGGTAGCGAAGGCTTCCCCAAGCTTGTGTTCTTGGGAGCCTGTAAGAACACTTTTCCATTGGCTGAGCAGTGCCTGGGATTTCAGTGGAAAATGTATTCCTCTGTAAAGCATTTTTCTCCTGAAATAGAAGTAGACCTGCAAAATGAAATACATTGATCTACACCTGTCACACATTATTTAGGCGTCATGAGTTACTTTTTGAGTGCATTGATTAGTGAAGAAAGAATAATACAATAGGACTAATTACAGAGGTGGAAACAGTCACCATTGTGGGATTAGGAAGGGACCCTGAAAAGGCTTGTGATGGCTCTTTAGGACAAATATTGTTGACCCCTAGAATATATCGGGATGAAGGCATCTCTCTCTATTATGCTTTCAGCAAACATTAAACCAAAATATTAAAGAAAAAAGAGGAATTGGAGAAGACAACATAGGTTACACCTGCTCGTTGAGAGACATTCAGAGTTGCGTAGGGGTCCCCTCACGTCTCTGCAGGGAATTGCTTATCACCCATGCATATAGGGGACTCAAGCTTAAGAAAAACATTCAATATATGCAATTCCTTATTACTTAAATGGAAATTGTAAAGCTGATGAATTTTCATTTAGCATTTTTTGTGGGTTTGTTTGTTTTTGCTTTTACAGAGAATCTATGAGTACGAAAGACAAAATGAAGACCTAAATTATGACCTGAGTGGAACTGATTTTCTAGTATGCCTAATAGTAAGAAGGTTTTTTCAACTCACCATTTATTTTTTTATAGTTATTGTTTAGTTTACTATAACAACTACTTAATCTTGCCTAAAGTGTACCACCTTCAAAGATGTTTTTAATTATAGTCTCAGAATAAGTAATTACATTACAACATGATTCTAAGCCCTAGAGTTATTTTTCATATGCATGAATGGATGGTATACATCCAGAATTCAATATAAAATTAATTTTCATGTTTATTTATCATGTATACTGCCCCCTCCAAACTTGAGAGAGCATGTTAAAAATACAGATGGAATATAACTTAAGTCCTTTAAATTAGAGATAAAAAAGCAAAAGTTTAATAAAAATGAAAGGGAAATAATGATTATGTTGATGTATTTAGGCTGAAGAAAGGCATTGTCTTTTAATATAATGTATCGGTACTTTTCTAGGCATAGAAGCACATATAGACATAAGTCCCTGCCCTCCTGGAGTTTATATTTTTGGTGAAAGGAGACAGATAATAAATGAAATAGGTAATATATACCATGTCAGATAGGTGGCCAGGAAAGGCCTGGCTGAGAAATAATGATCTGAGGGAGGCAGGGAGCGAGCTGTAGAGAGAGCTTGGGGAAGAGCATTCCAGTAGAGGGGCAAGAGTCACCTGGCGTGTTTCAGGGTCAGGCAGGAGGCCAGTGTGCTTGGGGCAGAGTGACCTAAGAGGGGAATGGTACGAGAGAAGGTCACAGAAGCCATAGGGACACGTGCAGGTGGACTGAAGAGGTCACACGGAGTTCTCGGTCACCATAAGGACTTTGACTTTGTTTGAGTAACTGAGGAGTCACTGGAAGGTTTTAAGCAAAGGACATGTTTCAAAAGAGTAGCTCTAGTGGCTGTGTTGAGAATAGATGTTTGGAGCAAGGGGAGAAGAGGTAGACCAGGTAGAAAGGTATTGCAGGTTTTTTATAATTGATTGGAGAGAGAGAAAAAAACATCCATGTGCGAGAAACACAGCAGTAGATGCCTCTGGCACGTGCCCTGACCAGGGTTGGAAGCCGAAACCTGGGTATATGCCCTGACCTGGAATCGAACCCGGCACCTTCTGATGTATGGATGACATTCCATCCAACTGAGCCACACCTCCAGGGTTCTTAAAAAAAAAAAAATAATAATAATAAAGAGAAATGATAAGGACCTGGCCCTGGGTGGGGTAGCACAGACATAGGTGAGAAGTAGTTGGATGCTGGGTAATTTTGAAGGTAAAACAGCAGCATTTGCTGGCAGACTGGGTGTGGGCTGTGAGAGGAAAAAGAGTCGGGTTCCACTAAGCTGGATTGTCACTGTGCAGCTGGATTTCTTCCCGGTGTGTAAGGTGATTCACATCTCTTTTACCTGAAGACCAAAGGTCGCCAACTTAATTCAAGTGTTTAAGTCATATTTGTGAACAAAATACCTAAATATAACTGTTTTCTGTTTGTTTTTGCTCCTAGCCTTACTTTCAGGCTTTGCTGTTCGCTTTTGTTCTAAGATGCCTGGAACTAAAGTGTGGGCAGACAGTAACGCGAAAGGATCCTGTTTTCAGGTGGAGGAAAGCTTCCTTTCATGCTTGATGTCGTATTTTAATATTCCTAGATAGTGGCCGCA
The DNA here is from genome assembly GCA_026230045.1 of Corynorhinus townsendii. Classification (NCBI taxonomy): domain Eukaryota; kingdom Metazoa; phylum Chordata; class Mammalia; order Chiroptera; family Vespertilionidae; genus Corynorhinus; species Corynorhinus townsendii. Next base: position 7,304,694 of record JAPDVU010000009.1, read on the forward strand.
CTGCCAGCCTATTACTACAGGTTTATCTTTGCAATGTAAACAGCATGCTGATTTTCACCAGGATCAACAGAATGCTGGCTTACTGCCAGGAAACGGGGCTCCCAGGCGGAGTTCTGGCACTAACCAGCTGAGGGCGCTTCCAGTCTCTCCAAAATTTAATGAGTCCTCAAGTATTCCATTCTGCTGTCCAGGATGATGGGTACACATCCTTGAACAGAGGAGATGGGATGGAACTGGTTGAGCAGCATAGTTCCAAGTGCTTTAGAAGTGTGTGTGTGTATGTGTGTGTGTGTGAACTCCAGAAAGGGTGAACAATAAGAGATGCTAAGGCAAATGTTGGGCTGATTAGATGGGCTCAGAGTAAACAGAGGAAATGGAGGTGACATGATTTTTAAAGAGGCACCGGTCCTTACCAACACATTGGAAAGGGTCAGCGATGCTAACAGAAAGAACGGAAACCACACGGACAAAGGGATTCTGGTTACCAGGATGGGGATTTTTGGCAAAAGCAGAGGTAGTATGCACAGGGCCATGGTCATCACCCGTTTATTGAAAGAAAGGGGCAGTGGTCGTATCACCGGGGACTGATTCACAATCCATCGTTGACAACTGGAAAAATCACATGGCGTATACGTTTCCTTTTGTCCACAGAATTTTCCCCCAAAGAAGAGAGGCCCGGCCAAATCCAGAGGAACCGATCGATGAAGATGAAGATGTTCAAGCAGAAAGGATGAGAACAGCAACAGCCCTGATGACCACTTCCAGCACAGAGGAGGTAGAAAGCCATGGGACAGAGGGCATGCTAATGGCACTATCCAAAAACTATCCATAGTAGAGGTTCATGTGCTGGTTTTCACTTTGAAAGTTGAGAGTTTGGTGCATTTTCATGATTCTTAACCATTCTCAACACTCCCACTTCTTGGGGGTGCCCTACTAGCTCCAAGATGTGTACAAAGCAAGTGGCTCTATTCTTCTTTTGATAAAAATGGACTTTGATCATTTTCAAAACCCAAAACTTCATGAGTTGAGGAATTTACCTGAGTGACATTTGTTTTAGAATCCTACATAGAGATTGAAATTTTAAGCGTCATTCATTTCTTTTACTTAGATGCCATGATAGTCCCATGAGGTTAGACACTTCTGTTCTGGGAAGGCACTGAACCGGCTTCCATGAAATGATGCTGCTTTTCTCAGCCTGTTCAGATGCACGAAATGTTAATGAGTACATGTTGCATTTGTTTGGGTTTTGTGTGTGTGTGTGTGTGTGTGTGTGTGTGTGTGTGTGTGTGTGTGTAAATATTTGTATTGATTTCAGAGAGGAAGGGAGAGGGAGAGATAGAAACATCAGTGATGAGAGAGAATCATTGACTGGCTGCCTCCTGCACGCCCCCCATTGGGGATGGAGCCCACAATCTGGGTATGTGCCCTGACTGGGAATCGAACCGTGACCTCCTGGTTCATAAGTCGATGCTTAACCACTGAGCCACGCCAGCCAGGCTGCATGTTGCATTTGAAACAAGCAGTAGGACCACCCTCAACTCAGCGTCTGATTTGGTTCATGGCATAAGGCGCGAAGGGCTCCATTAGGGGAGAACATGGGAGCACAGAGTCTCTGAAGGTTCAGAGGAAAATCACATGGTCATCTATTCCAGCAACCCGTCATCATTGCTAGCTGTCTACACAAAGAATATGCCGGCCCGAAGAAAAATTGCTTTTCAAAGAAGAAGAAGAAGGTAGCCATAAGAAATATCTCCTTCTGCGTTAAAAAAGGTTTGGAAGAACCCCTTTTTTTTTTTAATTCACCATCATTTTTAGAAATACCCAGTGGACATCTCTGTTGTAGACACCACTGTACCTGCTGAAGCATTCGTTCATTTAACTTATATAGGGTGTCCCCAAAATATGCATAAACACTGTAAGCGGCGGATGGCCCAGATTTTTAAATGCAATGTATTTTAATAAGCACTGCCTTCATAATTATTCAAAGTGTGTGTATACCTTTTTGGGGACACCCTCTATTATTTGAGTGTTCCAAGGACTGTTTTTAGGCTCTGAAAATAAAATTATGAAGGAAATAGGCAAGTTCCTGTCCTCATGGATTATATATCCTAAGGGCTGGGTTTTTTTCCCCCGTTTCATTTTTTTAAAGCCCTCTTTTTCTCTGTACTCTGATGCTGAATTGGCCGCACTGGTACTTTGTTTTGCAAAATATGTTTTGAACATATTTTGAAAAAAATAACCTGTTAAAAAACAAAAATAACCTATTAAGAAAAATGTCAAAGGTCACATTGGCAAGGTCTGCGTGCAACATGCAAAAATGTGGAACGATATGTGTGGCCTTCACTTAGGGTTTGGAAGGACCTTCCTTGAACAGCCACATTTAAGCCACAAGCTGGGTTATGAGAAGGTGCCAGCTGTGTTAAGCACGAAGAGAGAAGGGCACCCCAGACAGGGGAAACAGCGAGGGCAGGGACTCAGGCATGGGGATGCCTTTGGCGTGGTCGAGACACATACCAAGAGGCCAGTGGCCGCACTGGTGGATGGAAGGGGTGAAATCAAAGAGGCGGGCAGGACCAGATGAGGTGAAGCTTTGTGAGATCTAGCACAGAATTCAAGTTTTACATCAAATTATTGGAATGCTACGGGAGGGTTTTCAGCCAGCGTTTGTCCCAATTATTTGTGTTTTAAAAAACAAGACAACACGCTATTGTTTGCTCATAAATTTGTGTTGTGGACAGGTTAAGCGTTCCAATGAAAGATGGCTTGAACACAGGCGGTGGAATTTGGGGTGGAGAAAATGTCCCTGCATTCCCAAGTTTAGGAACCACTAACCCATCTACTCAGCACATCAACCACCTGTTCCAGGAAACAATCTGGGCACATTTTTCACTAAAAAAATTGTTTTAAAAAGAACAGTGGTATTGACATCAAATTCATAAGCTCTTCACAAATACCTTAAATAATCATAGGACTTGAAGAACAGGTTTTGGTGACATGGATTACATATGTTATAAATTTCAAAATGGCACTGAGGGGTTGGGTTATTCAAGAAGGTTATTGGAGAAACAGTTTTATGTTCTGTTTATTTCCTGATTATTTCTGATTTATGTCCTGTTTATGTTCTGATTATTTTACTTCCAATAATCAATGGTCCTCTTTCAGGTGAAATACTGGGATTGCTGGGACCCAGTGGTGCTGGTAAAAGTTCATCCCTGAGATTGATATCTGGGGTCACAAAGCCAACGGCTGGAGAGGTAGTAAAAAATGAAGAAACAGTATCCATTCCAAGAATAGAAATCTCACAATAAATATAGACCATAGCTTTGTATGGCTATGCTTTGAATCATTGAAAAAGTTTTTAATCATAAATCTAGGAAGTGATTTCTAGAAATATTTCTTTGATGCTCCAAAAAAATGTAGGCATTTATTAGCTACATGTCAGTTTCTTGAGTGATTATGTGATTGGAGAAAAGGTTGCATGTATTTCTACAACCAGTTTACTTTCATAGGTGGAACTGAAAGGATGGAGTTCAGTTTGGGGAGATGGCTCGGTCAAGTTCCTGGGGTACTGCCCTCAGGTGAACGCGCTGTGGCCCAACCTGACGGTGAGGGTGCACCTGGACCTGTTTGCTGCAGCGAAAGGGCTGAGGAAAGCGGACGCCACAGTCGCCATCACACGGTACAGTCATGCGATCCCCTTGTGTCAAGAGGCAGAGAGGCTGTCCATTGATGATGAATCCACTAATAAAGAGTGGAGAGTAGAAAGGACATCTCCCCCTTCTCAGAGGGGGAGAGCAGGGATGTCGGACAAGGGCTGTGTGGTGTTTTTGTTTTTTTCCTGTTTTTTTGTTGTTTTTTTTTTTAAGTACTCTTTTCCTCTGTACTCTGATGCTGAATTGGCAGCACCTGTACTTGCTTTTTTTTTTTTTTCAAGATACGTTTGTATTTATTTAGAGAGAGAGGAGGGGAGAGGGGGAGAGAGAGAGAATCATCTATCAGCTGCCTCCTGCACGCCCCACCCTGGGGGATCAAGCCCACAACCCTGGGCATGTGTCCTGACCAGGAATGGAATCATGACCTCCTGGTTCATAGGCCGGCGCTCAACCACTGAGCCACACCAACCAGGCGACAAAGGCTGTTTCTGACAGTGAATGAATGACCATCCATTTCCGTTCCTAACAGAATTCTAGCTACTCTTAAAACCTGTTTACAAGGTGAAAATCTTTCCTATTCTGAAATAAACTGTCCTTTCCCTTGGTCACTACAGTTAATGAGAACAATAACACCCAGCTTCCACCGAAGGCTGTTCCTCTTCCGTGTGATGATCTTTCCCCCATTCCCTTCCTGTTTCCCATCAGATTGGTGAATGCCTTCAAACTGCACCAAGAGCTGAATGTCCCGGTGCAGAAATTAACTGCAGGAGCCACCAGAAAGGTATGTGTGGTGTGTGCTGCTATCCCGAGGGCGAATGTAGGCTGGCAGCAGATAGAGGTGTTTCTCTGCATTTCAGTTGTGTTTTGTGCTGAGCATCCTGGGAAATCCACCCATCCTGATCCTGGATGAACCATCTACGGGCATGGATCCTACAGAACAGCAGCAGATGTGGTGAGAACTGTTCCCCTCAGAGCCAGCAGTAGAAACCTCATGTATACGTTGCATCCTTAAACTGGTGGTAGAAAAACAAATCCATGGGTTCCCAGTTAAGTGAAGATACTCCATATTATTAGGAAAACAAATATTGAACAAATAGATTCGCTAATGTAGTGTATTCATGTGGTATTCACATTTATTTTTATTGTTTAAAGTATTACACATAGTAGAACATATGTCTCCTTTTTCCCCTATTGACATCCCCCCTCCCAGCACATGCCCTCACCCCCCTAGTGTCTTTGTCCATTGGTTATGCTTATATGCATGCATACAAGTCATTTGGTTGATGTCTTACCCGGCCCCCCCCCCCCCCCGCCCCTCGACCCGCCCAGCCCTTCTAGATTCGCTAATGTAGCGTATTCATGTAGTATTCACATTTTTTTAAGAACAGCAAAACAAACACTCTAAGGACTTCTTTCGAGTTTTAGGTATTGCAGTTTGGAGTGTATTTTGATTTTAACTTCTACTCATTGAGATGTCTTTAACTGTTTCCTTAGAAACTATTAAGTTAGTGACATAATTTCCCCATTTCTGTAACCGCCCGCCCCCCCCCCGTTACCTAATCTGTCAAGTTTGTTTATATAACTTCTTAGTTTTTAAATTCTTTTTAGTTTCCTATCTGAGACTTTCCATTTGGGCTAATAAAATTTTCCAATTCATTTTTATATTTGTGACTTTCCGACCTCTAAAAAGAACTTTATTATGGACATTGTTATACAAATGTAAAGAGAATCATTTATGAACACCTTTTACCCATCACCCAGTTTCAACAGTTATCCATACAAAGTCAATATTTCTTCATCTATACCCCCACCCACTTCATTTCCCCACTCCCCAATTATTTTGAAGCAAATACAGGTCCTTTATTGATAAATATTTCAGTTTCTACAAAAGATATGGAGTTTTTCTTTTTTTTAAATATATTTTTACTGATTACAGAGAGGAAGGGAGAGGGAGAGAGAGAGAGAAACATCAATGATGAGAGAGAATCATTGATCACCTGCTTTCTGCATGCCCCCTACTGGGGATCGAGCCCGTAACCCAGACATGTTCCCTGACTGGGAATTGAACTGTGACCTCCTGGTTCATAAGTCAATGCTCAACCACTGAGCCACGTCAGCTGGGCTGGAATTTTTCTTCAACTTAACCAGAATCACTCCTAAATGGTAATAAATAATTTAATAATAAAAATATTTAAAAACTTTTCTCTATGCTATAAAAACCTAATTAGTAGTCACATTTCTCTGTTTTGCTTTTTTTAATTAGGATCTAAATATGATTCATAAACTGTATTTTGCCTATAAAATTTCCCCTTTATCTCATTCCTCCCCACCCCATCTCATGCTCTTTTTTTAATGGTGTCGATTTTATTGGTTTAATTCAGGCAAATGATTCAGTCAACCATTAAAAACACAGAGAAGGGGGCCCTCCTGACCACCCAAGACCTGGTGGAGGCCGAGACCCTTTGTGACCGCATCGCCATCATGGTGTCTGGAAGGCTGAGGTGGGTGTCTTTCCACAGCCTTCACTTGACCCCCACAACGAGATTCCCTATGAAAAGGGACAATCGCCAGATGGAGTTCTTCTTTTCAGCTCCCTTGGTGATGCCCTTTCCCTTATATTTAAAATTTAGGAATAATGTAAAAAATTTCAGAGCCAATATTCATTCCAACATGTTTTCCTTCTTGTTCATAGATGCATTGGCTCCATCCAACACCTGAAAAGCAAACTTGGCAAGGATTACTTTCTAGAACTAAAAGTGCAGGAAGCTTCTCAAGTGACTTCGGTCCACACTGAGATTCTGAAGCTTTTCCCCCAGGCTGCCCTGCAGGAAAGGTGAATGGAGCTTCTGATTATGGAGAAATCTGTTGTTTTTACCCATTCGGTGGTTCCTTTTCTGCTCTGAGGGAACTTCAGGGTGACTTCATAATGAAAGTTGGGGCCTCAGAAATGGACTTGTTGAGTCTTACAGATTATGAGATCTGGGAGCTACCTGGGTAGCTGTATCCCCCAGGGAAGCCTGGGGACAGCCTTCATGGTCACCTCTGCCATCCAGGGCTGATCCCCAGCTCTGGCGGAAGACTTCGGGGGGAAGAATTGGGGGGATTTCTGATTATTAAAACCCACACAGAGCCACAGTCAGGCCCATGGCATCCTCCCTGTAATATTCAAAAGATGTTAATATTTATAATTTAAAAGATGTAACTGTTTAGGGTAAGTTCCCTTCATAGGGAACAAATAGCAACTGAGATAATCAAAGAGTTTTCCATTAATGAAGTTTTCATGATAGGTGTGTGTGTGTGTGTGTGTGTGTGTGTGTGTGTGTGTGTGTGTGTCTGTGTGTTATAGGTGGGGAGGGGGACAGGGAAATGGAGCAGGAACTGAATTTGAAATTTTTTGGAGAGATAATCACTCCAGAGAAGCAGAACATAACTGCCATTTCCATTTTAGCACAGTATAAATATAATGGCACTATCTGAGGTCTATGGCAGGGCATGTAACACGTATTTCTAGACCTTTGGTCTCACAAGCCTGAGAAGAAGTTTTGATGTAGGTGGGAAGATCACGAAGGGTAAGGCTAGAAGGGCAGCGACTGGGATGAAGAGGGCCAGTGCTGGAAGCTTTGGAACTACCTGGGAGCACCAGACTTCTGTGTAGGAAGGAGCTGAGAATGAGGCATGAGGTCACACAGCCAGAAGTAGCATGTGGAAGCAAGATGCCAAACATCAGTCCCAGTTCTTCTTTCCTCAGAGGTCAGGGACGTTTTTAGTCAAAACCTTTTGAACCCCATCCACTATTATGCCCCTCTTTCCCAACCTCATCTCTCTCTTAGCTTTCTGGTGACAAGGATGAAATATTGAGTTGAGATTAATTCCAGCCTCGTTTGAATTTACCCAAGGGATTGGTTCAGAATAGCTATGTTCAACAAGAAAAAGGTTTGTGTAAACTGAGAATAAGTATAATTATGCTGGATTATTTCTACGAGAATTATCTCCCAACAGCCAACTACCAAAGTCATTTTAAGAAATGTCCATTGATAAATTAGACTATTTCATATGTGAACTACATTAATTTGCATTATTACTTTTTAAATCTTTACCCAAGAATAGGTTTATTGAGTTTTAGAGAGAAAAAGGGAGAAGGAGAGAGAGAAACATCAGTGTGAGAGCGAAACATCCATTGGTTACCTTCTGTAAGTGGCCTAACCAGGGATTGAACCCCCCAAACGAGGTAATGTGCCCTGACTGGGAATTGAACCCAAAACCTTTTGGTGCACAGGATGACACTCTAACCTACTGAACCAGCTGGCCAGGTCTAATTTGCATTGTTTTTATTTCCAAAAGGAAATTGCTGATAATATCAATATTTATTTTGATGGTCATTTTTTTCTCCTTGAAACTCAGGGTCAAATATGACATTTTCCTATTTCCAGATATTCCACCTTCTTGGCCTATAAACTGCCCGTGGCGGATGTTTACCCTCTATCTCAGGCCTTTTACAAATTAGAAGCAGGTAAGAGTGACCATTCTTACAAGAAAACTTTTGAAGAATTAATTCCGGCTTGGATAGTAATTTAATAGGAGATAATTGTGTAACACATTTTATAAAACAGGTCCTGTAGGATATGTATGATCTTAAGAATCCTAATGGTACACAGTGGTCGGGATTTAACCCCAGTTTTGGTTAACCCACGCCTCTGGAAAGAGGTTAATTTCCAGTGCAGATGGAAGCTGCAGACAACACACAGTTGTACTTGGTTGGTTTTCATGTGAATTCATTACATTAAACTCAGAAAGCCCTTTAGTCCTGTCTGCTTTGTTTACATGTATACAATACATTCATACCAAGTGTCCCGAATTCTTACTTCACTCCCCCTCCCCTTGCATATCTGTCTCCCTGCTCTTCTCGCGCAGTTGATGTCCTTGCTTTATATTTCACTCATAAAATAAAGGCAACAGGAAACTTCCCTGTGTCTGTGCTGCGTGTTCCGCCTTAAAGATGCATGAACAGCCTGTGTCTCCAGCTAAGGTTGGTCCCTGCATTGTGCATGACTCCTCTCGCCACTTGAAATTGTCCCTTTTCTCTCTCTCTCATCTTTTCACTGAGTTGTTCTCCAAAGCAAACATCATGGTGGAATTTCCGAGCACAGCATAGTAGCGCAGAGCGCCAACTCTAGCACCAGGCTCTCTGGGTTTCCATGCCAGCACTGCTGCTTACGAGCTAGGAGACACTGGACAAAGTTGCTTAATCCCTGCATCTGGATGGCTCATCTCTAAAATGGGGGATAGCATCAGTGCCGCACGGCAGGGTTGTTGGGAGGATTAAATAAGCTCATTTGTGAAGAGCCTACAACAGTGCCTGGTTCACCAACAATGCTTGACATAATATAAACCTCTGGCTTGCTCCTCCCACTCTAGACACCCTGACTTCCTGCCTCAGGACTGTGCACTTGCTAATCCTTCTTTCTGGAATTCTGCTTCCTAAATTTCCAAGCTGCTTCCTCACTTCTTTCAGGTTCCTGCTCAGTTATGATCTTGTTATTATGGCCCTTCCTAGCTATCATAAGAGTGCCCTCCATTTCCTATTTATTTCACTTGATTTATTTCCTCTCAATAGTAGCTATCATTTACTTCATTATACTTACGTAAATTAATGTTTATTATGTATTGCTTATTTACCTAATGTCCATATTCCTCCCAGTAGAATGCATACTACACAAAGGCAGGGGTATTTGTTTTACCTGTTTCAGTTACAGCTCTATCCCTGGCACCTAAGGGTGGCTCCCACTCATGGAAGGTTCTCAATGTATAAATGTCGAACTGTGAACACATGAATATGTAAATCTGGTGACCACTCTCATGCAGATTTCCTCTTGGGGATGCCCAGCAGAGAGCTGAAGCACACAGTTCCACCAAAGTAATGGGTCCTCTTAAAGGGAATGGAATGGGATTGAAATCTTCCCCACGTGTAAGAGTCTATCAGTAAATTATGCAGTTCCTCCAGGAACCTATACATCTCCCAGGGCACATCAACTAACTAATAAAACACGTGTGACCAATGTGTAATTTAATATCAAGATTTATTCAATGTGTATTTGTATTCTGACCTTTCATTGTTTCTTTCTCTTATTATTTCATTTGTTTGTTCAGCTTTACAGTCCATTTATATGAATGGTTTGCGTTTTTATTTCATATGACTTAAAAAAAATTATTGGTAATAAGTTATAAGAGTCTACTACTAGTCTTTTTCCCCCCCAGTGAAACACAATTTTAACCTGGAGGAATACAGCCTCTCTCAGTGCACGTTGGAAAAGGTGAGCCAACTTTGACAATTTTGTGTGGTCTTTGTAAATTGCACGTAACAGTAACACACATTGTTCCTATCTGTAAGATAGTCAATGACTTGATAATTCTTTTTTCTTCTTGTTTGTTTCTTATTTAGGTATTGGTAGGCCTTTCTAAGGAGCAGAAGGCGGGAAATTTTGATGAAGAGGTTGATACAACCATGAGATGGAAACTCATCTCTCATTCAGACGACCCATGAGACCCGAAGCCCGGTCATTCCTTGCTGATGTCCTATAAGCTTCTTTATATGTAATAATTTGCATTTTATATAATTTTTAAAAGTTGTCAACATCGATATTAGGTACACTTTGTATATTTAGCTAATAAGTGAATAATTGTAAAATTATTCTTCCCCTCAAATTTAGGGACAATAGAAAATTTGTGATAAAAGCAATACAAAGTGTTAATGAAGTTATCTGAAGAACCAGGCACTGGGTTTTGAATAAATAAAACTACAAACTTGGATTTTTTGAAGCGTGCCTTCTTTGAAATATGACATTCACTAAAAAGTTAACTATGCGAGGGATATAATCCACAGCTAGAGGCACTGTGGTTGCTGCACACCAGGTTATGATACATCCGGGTTCTGAGTTTGCTTTAATACCCAAGGACGACCCAAGAACCTTCCTCTGAAGCCTTTTCAGGAATTGTTTCGAAATCCACGGGTTTGGGAGCCCCTGAGCTCACAAAGGAACAAGCACCTGCCTTGGAAAAGCAGTTCATACAGACCTGTTGAAAACAACGGGAATCACCCCACATTTGTTCCGATTTTGAAATTGTTGAGTGTATTATGATTGTGTGAGCGCTGATTTCCCTCTTCACCTCATCAGCAGTTTTTTGTGTATTTACTGTTATTTTAAAATTATTTTTATCTTATATAAGTGTATGCATAAGTGTGTACATCACACACACACATACACGCACATCTGTTGTACTACTCCCAATTTAAACAAAATTGTGTTGTCTTTACATAATTATTTTATTTTTGCCTGCTTTTCATGGTCCTCCATTCACATCATTTTGTTCAATGTCATTTTTGTCATAAAGTGGATTGGATGTTATTGTGAGCCACTAGTTCAGAGGAGAACGTCACACATTTTTCTTTTGTTTTAAGAACTACCTACCTAGGTAAGGCTGTCAGTGGGATTTGAGAGTCCTAGCGTGTGTAAGGCAGACTTTCCCCTGATGGCTATTTCAAGACTCCGAACACTGTCCTCAGTTGCCAGGCACATCTGTTGGTCTGTTCTTAGAATTTGCTTCCTACTTCACAGAAAAATGTCGCAACTCTCGGGGGTGAAGTACATTTTTTAAAAGTATAATTATTAATTGGTTTATTTTATGATAGTGGGAAACTCTTGGTGTAGCATAGATGGTAACTTACCATCAATCTTTATAATATTTATGGAAAGCTCTGCTGTTCTTTTTTCTTCTTTCTTTTCAATTATGGTTTACATTCAATATTATTTTGTATTGGTTTCAAGTGTGCAGCGCAGTGGTTAGACACTCATATGCTTTACCAAGTGTTCCCCTTGATATTTCCAGTACCCACCTGACACCATACAGTTATTACGATATTATTGACTGTATTCCCTGTGCTGTACTTGACAGCCCTGTGTTTTTTTGTAACTGCCAATCATTACTTCTCAACCCCTTCACCTCCTTCACCTGGTCCCCCAAGCTCCCTCCTCTCTGGCAACCATCAGCCTGCTCTCTGTGTTTGTAAGTCTGTTTCCGTTTTGTTCACTTATTTTGCTCTTTAGATTCCACCTAAAAGTGAAGTCATATGGTATTTTTCTTTCTCTGACTGACATTTCACTGAGCATAATGCTCAGGGGTGAAATCTTCACTTCACTTTGTCATATTTAAAAATTCTCTCGGTTCTCACTTTCACCTCCCTTTTTTCTTGTGACGAAGAACCTCTCCTTCTCCTTTTTCAGGCTGACCTCTCGTGTTGGTTCTGATCCACTCCCTGCTTATCTCCCCTCCCACCCCCAAAAGTAATGTTCCATCTGTTACTTAATTTCTCCTGTTTTTGTTATTTCCCTTTTCCTTCCTCTTCTAAAAAACACCTTTTTTTAAAAAAAAAATGTACTCTTGATCAGAACAACTCATTTTGGCTACTACCCAACCAAGATCTTTCTTTCAAAACAAGGCTTCCAAAACAGTAAGTGATAGTTTAGTTTGGTTTAGTTTGCTTCCCTGCCTCACATTCAACATTTAAAAATCAAAATATAGGTATTGAGCAACTTTTATGTCCCAGGCTCTGTGATGCTATAGCAAGGAAGAGAGCAGTTTGCAGTCCATAGCGGGGGAGAGATGGTCATTAGTTTAAATGGGATGAGGTACACGCCACAATAGCAGTGACCTCGGCGTGCTACAGGAGACCCTGGAAGGCATCCAACCCATGAGGAAGGCAGGCCAGGAAGGCTCACTGGGGAGAAGCGGTCACAGCCAAGACCTGCAGGACATGTAAAAATTAGGCAGATAGATGGAGTCATGAGAAAGCCAGTTGAGAGGAGAGGTTGATTCCAGGAGAGCAAATAGAGGTAAATGAGAGCGTGGTGCATTCATTTAAAATGAGAGATCATGTCCAGCTGGTATGGCTCAGGAAGTCATGGTTCAATTCCCAGTCAGGCCACAATCCCTGATGTGGAGTGTGCAGGAGGCAGCCAATCAATGAGTCTCTCTCATCATTGATGTTTCTAACTCTCTCTTCCTCTCTGAAATCAATAAAAATATATTTAAAATAATTATATATGTATATAATTTTATATATATATATATATATATATATATATATATATACACACACACACACACACACACAGCTGGAGTTGGAAGAAAAGCTCAGGCAAGGGAAGTCTGGAGAGAAAAGCAGGGATCAGATAGTCAAAAGTCTTATATTTTTCTGCAGAGAAACCAGAAAACTGGAGGTAGCTCTGAGAGAGACATAATCAACATTGCCTGTAGGAAGAATTGTTTCCATGTGGTGTGAACATGGACGGCTTTCCAGTTTTAAGATGGTACATAGGCAAAAGATAACACAAGGACTATGGGTGGTAAATACCTAATGAACTTCCAGGGAAAAAGAATAGAAAGACTAAAAAGAAGAAAAAAAATGAAGGTAATATTCGACCAAAGTATTAGCTGAAAATTCCCAGAACTTAGAGGAAATATTAAGACACAGGTTCTTGGATTACAAGTGACCACAAAGTGCCACGCAGGACAAAGGGGGGAAGACAAAAACAAAAGCTACGCCTGAGCACGTTGTCACCACATTTCATACACTTGTGGTTAAAGAGAACACCCTAAAATAGCCTACTTGGAGAAAGACAGTAGCTGCAATTAATGGGGTTCAATGATACGTAAGCATTCTCAGCAAAACTAGATGTGAGGAGGCAGTAACATGTAATTATTTCTTTTCTTGTTGACACTGTTACAGATGTCCCCCATCATCCCCATTATCCCCTCCACCAGCCCCCTACTCCCCCAGCTTTCACCACATTATTGTCTATAATCATGGGCTATACATATATGCATAGATGTTCTTTGACTAATCTCTTCCAGTCCCTCACAGCCCCCTCCCCTCTGAGATCTATCAGTCTGTTCCATGTATCTATGGCTCTGGACCTATATCTTGTTCATCAGTCTATTTTGTCCATTAGATTCCACATATAAGTGAAATCATATGGTAACATTATTATTTTTAATATACTTTTATTGATTTTAGAAAGGGAGGGAGAGGGACAGAGAGATAGAAACATCAATGATGAGAAAGAATCACTGATCGGCTGTCTTCTGTACATCCCCTACTGGGGATTGAGCCTACAAACCCAGTCATGTGCCCTGACCAGGAATTGAACCATGACCTCCTGGTTCATAGGTCAACGCTCAACCACTGACCCACACTGGCCGGGTGGTAACATATTATTTTTAAAGTGAATGATTTAAGGCATTTCAGTCAGGGTCAAAAATCAAAAATGAAAACCAAAAATCCAGAATGACAAAGTAACAGAACTGGAAAAATCAGACAGTTTTTTCTCAGATAATTTACAAATGGCCAAAAATTATATTAAAATATGCTTGACATCACAAGTAATTTAAAAAATGCATGTTAGGTAATCAAGGAGGTAGGATTTTTTTTATCAATCAGGTTAGTAATTAAAATGCCTATAATTTCCAGTCTTGGCAAGGCTCTGGAGAGTCTGATCACTAGGATTTATTGAGTGCTCACTCAACATTAGGTACTGTGATAAATACTTAGCATGTGTTTTTTTCTTCTTCTTTAATCCCTACCCTATCTCCAAATCCTACATTTGAAATCCTAAATGACCTTGTTGGAGACTGTATCTTACGGGTGAGGAAACAGGCTTTCGAGATAGGTCACCTGCCTGGCATTGCAGAGCTAGCAGAAAGCAGACCTAAGGTTTCAAGGTCAAATATGCTAAAGGGCTTAACCTGGAAGGAGTATAATGGGGGTGTATTCCTGGGGGAAGATAGGAAAAAAATGGGCTGTTTTTTACATTGTCAGGGTAAGGTACATCCAAATATGTTTATCAACATTTAAGGATGATCACTGGTAGAAGGAAATAACAGAAAGCCCTCACTCTGACTATCCAGATGGGAGGAGAAGAATAGGGCTAGGGGAACCTTAAAAAAGGAACAGAAAAAAATATGGTCAAAGTAGAAATGGAGAACTGGAAAACCACAGGAAAGCTTAACATAGAAACTATGAAATCAGATGACTGGATGAAATGGATGGGTTATCCTAGGGACCTACCTTCTTCCCTCATGGGAAGTAAAAGATTTGCAGGCTAGGTGAAATGAAAAAGAAAAGTTTACTGTTTCCAGTGACATCCTATTAACAGATAATGGAAGCAGGCCAAAAATATATCTGAGAAGTGCAATTGCAAGTAAAAATGAATATCATACAAAGGAACTTTCCGGGCTCCCTCTTCTAAAAGAAGGCACAAATAGGAATGAGTAGAATCTGTTTACTATATTTTTAAGAAACAAAGAGAAATTTTTGGAAAGTATCTGCCAAAACCCAGGAGGTGCAGATGGATCTGAGGAAGGATGAAAAGCAAAAACAAAAGTCTCTGGGAAATGAAGAGTTCTCTCTCTCTCTCTCTCTCTCTCTCTCTCTCTGCCTATTTATTTTAACTTAAGTAACAGATGTGATCCATTGCTTAGTTTACTGCAAAATTGAGAATATAATTTTACTTTACCGGGTGTTTTTTAAGATGAAAAAAAAAAGTGATTTACATTATTGTTGAAGAAACCTTTTTTCTTGTCTTCTGCAGGCACTGTTTATAGTGATCATGCCTTATTGGAAGGGGTGGAGGGGCCGCATTTTACTTATAGAATTTATTTGGAGACATTTATTTATGTTTTGTGTATATTGTCATAGGTATTATGAAAAATACGTTAAGCCACATTAAACTTTTAAGCTTTAACTAACAATTAATAATGACTGCTTGGGAGTATGCTTATATTAAGAAAAATTAATTGGAGCCAGCAGCTCATGTAGGCATATAAAAAGAAAATACATACATTCAAATATTCTTTCAGATGTCTTGGGTTTTTTTGTTTTGGTTTGTTTTGGGTTTCCTATTCATGGAGGTGTTCTTTACAGCAGTGATTTTTAAAGCATGCGATGCCTGACTATTTAGTCAGGGGCACTGAACTTTTTAATTAAACTTATTGGGGTGGCATTGGTTAATGAATTTTTATAGTTTCAAGCGTACAATTCTATAATACATCATCTGTATATTGTATTATGAGTTCACCACCCCAAGTCAAGTC
Source organism: Corynorhinus townsendii (assembly GCA_026230045.1). Lineage (NCBI taxonomy): Eukaryota > Metazoa > Chordata > Mammalia > Chiroptera > Vespertilionidae > Corynorhinus > Corynorhinus townsendii. The sequence goes on from JAPDVU010000009.1 coordinate 7,320,494, forward strand.
TCTTTCCATCACCATTTATCTCCCCATACCCTCTTCTCCCTCCCCCACCCCCACCCCCATTCCCTCTGGTCATCACCACTGTTGTCTGTATCTACGAGTTTGGGGTGAGGGTTGCTTAATCTCTCACCTTTTGTACCCAGTCCCCCAACCCCCTTCGCCTCTGATAGTTGTCAGTCTGTTCTCTATATCTCTTAGTCTTTTTCACTTTTACTTGTTAGTGTATTTTGCTCATTAAATTCCACATATTAGTGAAATCATATGGTACTTGTTTTTCTCTGACTAGCTTTTTTCACTCAGCACAATGCTCTCCAGGTCCATCCATGCTGTCGTGAAGGGCACAATTTCCTTATTTTTTACGGCCCAGTAGTATTCCATTGTATAAACCGGCTGCTTCCAATAGAAGGAGCATTCTTCAACATAATAAAGGCCACATATGACCAACCCACAGCCAACATCATAGTGGGCAAAAACTATAAGCTTTCCCCTTAAGATGGGGAGCAAGACAGGGATGTCTGCTTTCACCACTCTTATTCAACATAGTTCTGGAAATTTAGCTATAGCAATCAGACAAGAAGAAGAAATAAAAGGCATCCAAACTGGAAAGTAAGAAGTAAAACTGCCATTATTTGCAGATGACATGATACTGTACGTAGAGAACCCTAAAGATTCCACCAAAAAACTGCTAGGACTGATCAACGAATTCAGTAAAGTATCAGGATTCAAAATAAATATCCAGAAATCAATTGCATTTTTTATACACCAATGAACCATTATAAAGGGGAACTAAGAAAACAATCCCATTCACAATTGCTTAAAAACAAACAAAACGCCTAGGGCCCGGCCGGTGTGGCTCAGTGATTGAGCTTCAGCCTATGAACCAGAAAGTCATGATTCGATCGATTCCTGTTCAGAGCACATGTCCAGGTTGCAGACTTGATCCCCATTGCGGGGTGTGCAGGAGGCAGCCAATCAATGAATCTCTCTCATCATTGATGTTTCTCTCTATCTCTCTCTCCCTCTCCTTTCCTCCCTGAAGTAATAATAAAAATAAAATAATAATAATAATAAACATTTTTAAAAACACCTAGGAATAAATTTAACCAGTCTCTTTATCAGGCTGCTGAGCCAATTCATTCTTCTCTTGTTGCAGATCAGGTATTTCTTCACTTGCACACACAGTGGTGAGGGCTGCACCAGGTCCCACGGTAACAGTTATTCTCAATTCCAGCCGAATGTTTTAGCCTAATGCAAAGCCCATCACATGAAATCTATATGGCTTCTGGCACTGGAGAAGAGTGAAGCAGCGTAGCATTTACTGGAGCTCACAGAATGGAGATGATCTGGGTTCTAACCCAGGTTCTGTTACCAGTTTTGTGAATTCAGACAAGGAATTTCAACTCTCTGGGCCTCACGTATCTGTGAAGTGGGAGTGATTATAATGATGCCTACCACATGAGATTATTATCTTGATTAAGTGTTTTGCACATAGAAAATGCCATGTGTGATTACTAAGTAATCCATTAGGGTATAAATTAAGTGCCATTCCACTTTTGAAATCCTGACACTTCCTTTCCTTTTTCTGTTTTATTTTTTTATTGATTTTGGAGAAGAAGGTATAGGGGGAGAGAGAGAGAAACATCAATGATGAGAGAGAATCATTGATGGGCTGCCTCCCACACGCCCCCCAGTGGGGATCGAGCCCACAACCCAGCATGTGCCCTACCAGGAATTGAACTGTGACCTCCTGGGTCATTAAGTCTTGCTCGGCCACACCAGCCGACCAAGACTCTTCTTTGTAAATTGGCAAGCTAATACTAAAGCTTATTTAGAAGAATATGATTTGATCAAGACAACGTTGACAAAGAAGTTTAATGAGGGTGGGCTTGCTGTGCACCAGTTCTGCAGAGGTTGCATGTGAAGAATGAGGACACCACATTGAAGGGAAAGAATAGAGTCCAGAAGCCAGCCAGGTCCAGAACACACAAGCTCCATCCTAGATTCAAAGTTCTAGGGAAAAAGGTGACTGAGAACAATTTCCTAAATTATGTTCTCCGAGCACAAAATACGGGCAATGTTATTAAATGTGATCATTTTGTATGTTCTACAGAAGACAGCAGACATACAGAAACCCTCAGAAATGGTGAGTAGTGTTGTTTTTTTAATGTCTGACAGTCTCATGCATTAATGAGGTTAACCTGCTTGCTGAGCAATTTCTGAACTCGTGGAATTAACCAAAGGGTAAACAAAATAGATTACATATTGAGGCGCAATAGGTAAGGAAGACTTCATGTGATTTGCATGGATGAGGGGACACAGATGAGTCTGTTGCCCTGAGAAATGCATGCCTAGCACTTTGCTTCGCCTTCAGCTGTGTGCTTAGGAAGCAATTGCAGCCCAGAAGAACTTAGACTTACTGCCTGCAAGCAGAAAGGTAGCAGTCCTTGCTTTTCCTCCTTTCTTCTTCAGCTAAAGACAGACTTCATGAACTCTAAGAAGCTTTGGAACAGCCTTCTCTTCAAGTTACATGACATGCTCAAAAAAAAAAAAAAAAAAAAGACAGAATGGCAGCTCCTACCTGTTAAAAATGATTGGTAAACAATATGGAAACGAGGACATACTAAAAATCTATAGTTGCCTATAGAGGAAGTAGTTTGTTTTCTGGGACTAGTTGCACAAGTAGTCAGCGTATGGAGTGCAATTCTTATTTTATTTTTATGACATGGCTCTAAGTCCCTCCTATTTTGCACTCGGAGAAAAATGCTGCCGTTAGCGGGCATGCAATGCTACTAAGCTATATTCTCTGTGTACAAAATGCGGGCGATGTTATTAAACGTGATCATTTTGTACTTTCTACAGAAGACAGCGGACATACAGAAACAATCAGAAATGTATTTTAATGTTTGACCGTCTCATGCATGAATGAGTTCATTTTGTTAACCCTGAAAAAAAAAATCACTGCTTCATTGCCACATTTCTATGTCCAGGTTTGAAGAACCAAATTTCAGAGGAAGGTTTGGAGCTACTTTCTGACTTGGATTGGTATATTTCTAGCTATTTTTTTAAAATCTCCCCCACCTCCTGCCCCCTACTTCTTTCTGCTCTGCTCTGCACTGTCTCTAATGTTCCTTTAAAAGATTGGAGGCTGGGGGAGAAGGGAGGTGGAAATCCCATTAGGGCCTTGTATGAAAAAAGCTAATGGAGAAAGACTAAAACCTTTTGGGTCTGATAGTATCTAATGTTTTGTTCTGTCCAGCCAGCCATCTGCAACTCCACACTCCCTGCTGAGGAACTGGCCTGGAGACAAAGCAATGGAAAACAGTGAAGGAGTCGCCCCGGTGATGTGAGCAGAGAGCTTTTGGCAGTAGCCGGGCTGAATTAAGACCACAATCCTTTTCGGAAATCAGTCTACCACGGAACTCTTCACAATAAACATGGAATTAAAAGCGTGATGTACTAGTGACCCAGAAGGAATGTGAGCGCTTCTCCAGGAACTGCCGAGCCCCGTGGATGAACCGTGTCTGATCGATCATTCCAGATTTCCTGCGAGTAAGTAAACCTCAAACCCTGTGGTGGTGTTGCCTATGGAAATATCACCTATGACTTCCAACGGGAAATGCCAAACATTTGGGTGGAAGCTATTAAGTGCAGTAAGTTATTAATGACTCGTTTTGATTTGTCAAATCATCTGAGTAGTTTCTATTGTAAGGCTAAATAATCGGTTGGAGAACTAAGACTTTTTTTTTCCCTTCTCATTTTTACCCCATGACTAAAGCATATTTGGACCAAGTGGCATATATTAGCTAATAGGCTATTGGAGAAACGGAAAGAAATGTAACTTTCTGCTCCCTCTTTGCAAGTAGCAGTTACTTCCCACGTTATTAGACTTAATTCTTTTTTGTTTGTTTTCAGTGTTACTGCCAGAGGATTTGTAAGTGTGGGGTGGGGGGGTTGGGGGGTGGGAGTGGGGGGTGAGAGTGGAGGGTTGGGGGGGCGGGGGGCAGGAAGGAGCTATGTGATTTTCAGAGTTTTGAATTGTGTTAACTGGCTTGAGAATATTTTCATCAAGGAAACTCAGGGCAATGTTTTTATGGACCTTTGTGGATCATGCTAAATACATAAGAATTTCCATTTGGTGTGTTGTGCAATGCACTGATGCTCTAAATACGAGGAATTCTGGCAGGAAGTGACTGGGTTTTTATAGCCAAGTTATTCTTTCTAGATCACACAATTTTTGGAGCAATTTAAGCTAGTTAGAGATGTTTTGTGCTACTATATGGTGAGTTGTATTTTTTCCTGGCATTTACATCAGGAGGTGCTGCGCAGGGGGGCGGGGAGAGGGTGAGGGGGGGATAGTGTTAACAGTGAGAGACAAAGAGCCAAATGATGACACTTAGATCATGTCCATTATTCTTTTATTCATAAATAATTGTCAGCATATGCACTGATCACAGAAAGAAAGAATCGGCAATATATTTAACCCTCTGACACTGTGGTTTACCACGGCAGCGACGTCCTGATCTGAACTGCTGCTGTTGGTGTCAGATGAGTCCTCTCGGCTGTCACCGTCTGCTCCAGTGCAGTCATATCGGGAGCTCATCCCCGTGGCTTCTGAATCCTTCTGTTCCTTCCTGGACAATTGTTAAATATAAACACACGGCCTCCTGTGTTCCATGAATAGCACATTGTAGAAGGAACCTCCAGCAACTATTTCTGTCCTCATGCTCTATTATTATTATTATTATTATTATTATTAAACTAGAGGCCCTGTGCATGAAATTCATGCACTGGTGGTGGGGGATGTCCCTCAGCCCGGCCTGTGCCTTCTCACAGTCCAGGAGCCCTGTGATGGATCGCCCCAAAGAGGTAGGCCCCACTCACCCAGTCAGGGCTCTATGATGGATCACCCCTGCATAGGGAGGCCCCAGCCCGCCAGCCGGTGGCCTGGGCTTCCCTCTGCAGGGCAATCATGGGGTGATGACCGGGCCCGCAACCAATCACATCACACCCGCCTTGGCTGGCCTGGCGCCAGTGGGTGTCATAGCATAGTCATCTGGATGGTCGTTCCACTGTTCGGGGTTCAGTCAATTTGCATATTACACTTTTATTATTATAGATTTTATTGGCGTGACATTGGTCAACATGAACATATAGATCCCATGTGTGGATTTCTAAGTTACAAAGTCCGTATATAGCGCCATGTGCCCACCACCGAAAGTCAAATCTTCTTCTGCTACCTCATATTAGGACCCCTTTCTCCGCCCACCTCTCTCCCCCTGGCAACCACCACACTGCTTTTGTGTTCATAAGTTTCAGTTTTATGTCCCACATATGAATGAAATCATATGGTTCTTAGCGTTTTCTGTCTGACTTATTTCACTCAGCATAATGTTCTCAAGGTCCCATGTGCTGGCTTCAGACTGTTCAAATTTCTTCCCATCTTGTGCCCAGTTCTCCTTTCATGCTCCTGTGTCCGTTTTCTATTTCAAATGACCACACACCTAATGGTGTCAAACAAGACAGATTTATCATCTCAGAGCTGGGGAGGTAAGGCACGTGCCGTGAGTCACACTGGACTACATAGCCGTGTTGGCAGGGCTGCGTTCCTTGCTGGAGGACGTAGGGAAGGATCTGTTTTCTTGCTGTTACAGCTTAGCTGCTGCCCCCATTGCCTGGCTCATGCCCCTTTCCCCCCATCTTCAACACCAGCAGTGGATTGCGTCCTTACAACATGCCATCGCTCTGACCTCCTCTTGTGCCCCCTTCTTTACGGTTAAGGACCCTTGTGATGACATTAGCCCGCCCCCGATAACTCATGATTACCTCCCTGATTTAAAGTCAGTTGCTTAGCAAACCTACTCCCATCTTACTCCACACCTTAATTCTCCTTTGCCATGTCACAAATTCCAGGACTAGAATGGGACCGTTATTCAGTTCTCCTCCGTTAGTCCTTGCATTATTATTATTAGATTTAGGCAGCAATAGCACATTATTCCCAGCAGTAAAGCATAATTAGGCTCTATCTCTGGCATTCCCCGGCCCCCTTTCCCCAGTGGTGATCTTCCCATTTGAATTGCCTCCTGAATACCAGCAGGGGCAGCATGGGCAAGATCGGGATTTTAGGCCTTGAACCTAATAGCCATTTGTAAAATAAGGGAAGAGACAATAGGGACCCTATGATTACCATCCTTGTTAAATATGGCACCAAAGGAGGATGCCACTACCTTCAAAACGCATGTTTCATTGGCCAAATAGCCTTCTGCTCCAGTCCGTGTAACATTTCCCAGACCAAGTCCCCCTCTTAAAATGTTGGTTTGTTAACTGAGATTAGGTCTTATGTTTTCTTTATCAACTAAGATAATTCATGGGTGTTTGTTCACACTCTACAAGTCTCAGAGTCTCTTTGTTTTTCTGCCTTAAGGGAAAATAATGAGATATGCCCTCTGCAAGGCAAGTATGTAGCTCATTCTGGGAAATACACTACTGGTTCTTGGGCTGCACTAAGATGACCATGTGAATAATGACATTCCACCGCTGCTCACCAGGTAGAGTGTCATGCCTGAATTCTGCTGCCTTCATTAGGTTTGAAGTGATCAGTGAATGGCCATTAGACAGATAGCGCCTGAATTTTCGTGGTTATATAGATTCTAGACTAGAATTAGAATTAGAATTAGAATGCTCTCTGCAAGCAGCTCTATAAAGAGTTGCTGACGACTTGGCCCACATATTGCAAATGGACCATCACACCCCATGGTGGATCTGTGGTAAGCCTGAAGGCTAGTTATCTTCCTGCAAGTCTAGGCACTTCTGTGGATTAGCCCCCAAGGCCAAGGTTGAACCCATAAAAAGGAGGGGGTGGGTAATTGTCTTCTACTGACAACAGCAGAGCAACACAGATGCCTGCAAATAATTATGCCTCTATTGCCTAGGATGCATTTCCAGTTCAAGGACCTCTAAGTGCAGATTTATCCGATCCATGTATCCCTTATCAGTTCACCCCTATCCCTATTGCCACCTCCCACCTCCCCATTCATATGCATGGCTGAATATGCAAGGCTGAAGTTTCTATGCATCACAGACCTGATGATTATATGGGGTGCTCTTTTCTACTGGCAATAAACTGGACCATCTATTTTGTAAGAAAGCATGGTATGGGGTTAAATCATATTCTAGTTTTATTGCAAATAGATTTTCTTCAGTGTTTTTCTTTAGTTTTGTCTATTTTGGTAGGTTTCTCTAAAGGAAATTGAGTAAATCGCTTTTTCAATTCCACCTCGAAGATATCGGGCTGATTTTTGTTCCATTACAAAATGTTTACTTCCTCCTGATCTACCCCATTCCTATCCTGTCAATTTGATTCTTCATAGACTCTTCCTTTTATCCTTTAATTTCAAACGTATTATTTTTTACATTTCCTTGTCATTATATTTGGTACTTAAAGAGCCTTTAGGAAAATATGCATGTCCCCACTACCTTGAAAAATTATTTCCATTTTTATTTTTTACAATGTATTTTTTATAATATATACTTTTTGCAATTGTATTTTCTTTCTTTTTTTATATCACTTCGCCAAATACTTTACTTTTTATCTTTTTTTCTCATTTTACTTATTTTTAATCTCATTATTTTCAAATATGTTGGAATTTTTTAAAAAAAATTGGAAAGATTGCAAATTCTCTGTATCATGGAAGATGTTATGGTCTTGATGACTTCAGGGGAATTTTTAATATGATATTTGCTTTTAATTTCTTTTTAACTTTCTTCTTGAATTTCATTATGGTCATTAAATGGAAGATTTTAAATTTTTCTTCTGTTTATTGTAATACGGTTTTCTTTTTAAATAGATATATTTTCTTTGCCTTTGGGGGTAATCTGCCTTTCTTTATGTTCCAGCATTGGGGGCTTCCGATAACAATTGCGCAAACTGAAGTCTGCGGATAAACGCCTGAGTGGATCCCTCCTAGAGCTCCTCACCGCCAGCTGGGATGCTGGTAGGATCTCTGATCTTGCACGGAAGTGACCCCTGATCCAACTCCTCAGATGAATTTCTACCACAGCACGGCACTTGGTTCAGAGTGAGGGCTCCAGAACTTAACCCTCTCTGTTCAAGCCCTGGTTGTGTCACCCTTAAGCTGTGTGTGGAGAGTCACTTTGCCTCTCTGTGCCTTAGCTTCTTCATCTGTAAAATGGGGAGAATAATAAGGTCTAGCCCAAAGGTTTACTGTGAGGATTACACTAATTAATTCTTATAAATGCTTAGGACTACCTGGAACATAAACCATCGTTAGAAGTTAGATCATATTATTTTCTTTACAATATCCTATGTTTAAACTACTTCCAGTCTCTCTTCATTCCAGCCATAATGAACAATCTGAAATTTCACGAAAATTTTTATCTACCTGCTTTTGGATTTTGTTGCTGTTGGCCTTGTTGTTTTCTCATTTAATGGTTGGCATGGAACTTTTTTGAATTTTACTTATAAAAGGTGGATAGAGACCTAATTAATCATACTTTTGATTTCATGGCACACAACATGATTGGTTCAAACAAAGCCCTTATCTTGTTTTGGTTATTTATTTCCTTAAATTTACAGCTCCCACTTTATACCCAAACTCCGTTTCCCCTTCCCACTGCCATAGGTAACCTTTTCATTGTACTTGATAACCATCCTTTAGTTCCTGGATATTCCTGGAAAATGTATACGGCATGAAGTGCTAATTAATATAAATGATGTTGTGATATAACTCTCAACATTTTCTTACTTTTAAAAAATGACACTATGTTTTTTTTTAAAGATCACTTTATGTTGCTACATGGATACCAATCCATTGCTCCTGAACCCTACATGCTTTATGCGCTATATGGATTAAAATTTATTTCAGAACACCATGCCACCATAGTGCACATTATGAAGAGCGCCTTCGTAAAGGTCCCCTTCAGGGCTCCGGTGAAAATTTCCTGGGCATTGGTACCCCGCAGCTAAATTGACTGATGGCAGTAGTGACGAATTGGGAATGAATCACTCAAATGGCTGTGTGAGTCTATATTCCCACCAGCAGTGCATAAAGCTCCTGTGTCCCCGTTAGAAAGCTGAACAGTGGAAGGTTGGGGAGAAAACTTGACCCTGTGAAACTCTCATGAGGAGTCAGTACAAATTATGTCAAATCATTTTAAAAATTATGGTTCCTTTCAACACTGCACATGAACATCCCTTTGTCTGTCTCTGAGCTTTCCACCTCCCTTCTTTGCTACGCAAGCACTTGGAAACAGCTGTTATGATATTTCTTTTCAGCTTGATTGCACAGTGTTCCTTAATTCACACCTTTACATTTACTTCCTAATTTTTAAATAAACAGGTCAGAATGAGCAAGAGGCACATCAGCGTGGTTCAGCAAACAGGGGCCCTTCTCCACAAGAATTTTCTTAAAAAATGGAGGATGAAGAGAGAAACCGTCTTGGTATGGTTCAGAGTCTATGTGTTCTCATATGTAGAAGAGGAAAAAGTATCTGATCAGGCAGCACAGATACTGTGTCTTTATTATTTAATGTTTCAGACATATTCTATTTCTAACAGACTGACTTGTTAAAAATTCTGGACTTGGCTATTATTTCAAACTAGGGGCCTGGTGCACGGGATTCGTGCACTGGTGGTGGGGGGTGTGGCCTGCGGGGATCGGCCTGCTGTGGGAGTGCTGCTCATCCCGGTCAGCTGAGCAGCGCTCCCACTGTGGGAGTGCACTGACCACCAGGGGGCAGCTCCTGCATTGAGCCTCTGCCTTCCCCTGGTGGTCAGTGCACATCATAGTGACAGGTTGACCCGTTTTTCTGGTTGTTCCACTGTTCAGTCACTGGGCTTTTATTATATAGGATAAGATTCCTTAAAAAAATATTATGATTATATTTTTAAAGGCATTTGAAAAACAATTCATATTTAGAAACTCCATGAAAAATAATGTCACATTTTTACATTGCAGAGTTAACAATTCTTAGCATCTGAACTCATTTGAAACTCATGAAGGCATAGGTACACAAGTTCAGGGTTAAAGTCAAAGAAACAGACAATATTTAATTCAGAATTAATCCAGAAATCAAGATGAAGTTTTAAAAAAGCATTCAAAAGACAAAGTGTAGCACTTCCAAACAGTTGTATTATGGATACGGATGATGTCAATTGGAAAGAAATAATGGGTGTATATACAACTAAGAAAGAAAGAAAGTACATTTTGAACTTTTGCTTCTATTAGGATAGTATTTATTTTCTTCTAATTATAAGGATGATTAGAAGAACTTTGTGTAGAAAATTCAGTAAATTTAGAAAAATATATTTAATACATTAAAAATCACTCATAAAATATCCATAGATTAAGGCATGATATATTAATATTTGATCTTATAGACATTGTGTATATGTATGTGTGTGTTCTTTCAACCAATATGTATTGAATCAATTGGCAAGAATAAGGTCTATAAAATCCCTGAATGGAGTAGGGATCATGTGAATATAAAAGTTAGATGCTGTTCTAGATAAATGTTTTGCTATCATCATTTTAATTATTCATATAAGCATTGTATCTGTTAATTTATCTACCTGACTAGATAGATTAGGATAGATATAGGCCATCACACATAGCTGAAATAAGAACATATGGTGAATATTGTCTTTTAAGGGACATGTGTTTAGAATTAAAACTAAATATTAATGTGTGTTCTTAACACAGGACTTGACATGCATTCTGTTGCATCTCCAATTCCAGAATATTGTTACAATGACGAAGACTTTTAAAATATGTCTTTATGAGCAATATTTTAGAACTATCCTTTTCCACATACAGGTAGCAGAAGATAAAAATATGACCTTGCTCCTGTTGATGGCTGGTTCTCTATTTCATGCCACCTAACATTTCTTTATCATTGTCACTCGGGTTTCCACATGACTATAAATCATTAGGCCATTCAGCAATCTAGCCTTTAAAACTTGCATTGAAGTATGATAAATTTAGATTCTCAATTATAATTAGAACCAGAAGCCCGGTGTACAAATCCATGCACCAGTGGGGTCCCATGGCTTGGCCTGTGGGATCGGGCCAAAACCAGCTCTTCAACATTCCCTGAGGGGTCCTGGATTGTGAGAGGGTGCAGGCCAGGCCGAGGGTCCCCACCAGTGCATGATCGGGGCGGGGAGGGACATGGGAGGTTGGCCAGCCAGGGAGGGGCTGCGGGAGGGCTCCAGGATATGTCCGGCATCTCATTCAGTCCCAATCACCCAGATCCCAGCAGCAAGCTAACCTACCAGAAGGAGAGTCTGCCCTCTAGTGATCAGTGCACATCATAGCAACTGGTCGACTGGTAGACTGTCTACCCCCTGGTGGTCAGTGGACATCATAGGGAGTGGTTGAGCAGCCTTAGCATATCCTTAGCATATTACACTTTGATTGGTTGAAGGGACTACCAGACACTTACATATTAGCTGTTTATCTTACAGGTTGGATGCTACAACTCCATCTTGATAGATGATGTGCACATTTCAAAACGGGCAGATTAGAGGACAAGAAATTTGGGAGAGTTCAAGACTGGGAGAGAGGAAAAATGGAATATAAGCTACATAAAAATTAAGTGTTTAACTTTGTTTGGGAATGATCTATATGTGATTGAACAGCTACTGATTTGTTCCATCTTCTCTCGTTGCTGTGCAGGAATGGTTTTTCTCATTGCTCCTGGTGTTATTTGCATACCTGTTTTCTTCCACTATACATTACACTGATAACTTTCCTCAGATACCTGCAATATATCTGGGACGTGTTGATCATTTTAATGATTCTAATTATGTTATTGCATTTGCACCCGAATCCAAAATTACCCAGGAGATCATGAACAAAGTAGCTTCAGCCCCATTTATGAAAGGTATGTGCTCTAGAAATTCAGGGTAAATTTCTTGTTGGTAAAATACACAAATTCATTTTGAAATTCCTTTGATAAACTGTTAAATGATTAAGTTTCTAGATTTAATTCACAACATTAATGCATATTCCTTTCTGATATCAAGGAGATTTTATTACTGTATTTACTAGTCTCTTGTACTATGAAATTTTATGTTAAGAGGGTTTTCCTTTCGATCGTCCATATGAAAATGAGGTAGTCCAGGGTTTTTCTAATGTATGTTTGTGAGAAGATTGGTGACAGCATGGTTTTTAATCTCTTGAAATGCATAAAAATTGAGAGAGAAATTAGACGGCAAAACCAAGAAACCATGGACGATATTCACAACAAAATAGGTGCAAAGGTGTTTCCTTGAGCCTCCAGATATAGGTGAACAGGGAAGAAGCCCTAGCAGCCACAAGGCTTGCTGTAGGGTAGCTAATGGGCCCGAGAAGAGAATGAGAACCCCTTAAGAAAGAGCCAGTAACCACTGCAAAGAGAGGGCCAATTTGAGAATGATCAAAACCATTAGTAATTGGATTGGTGCTGTCGTTTTAGAATGTTATTCTGAGGCTGTTATGTATGTCATATGGGATATACCAAACAAGTAATTATGGAATAGCCTAATTCTCTTATTCCCGAGTCCTTGAAACATAGGAGTCTTGGTATGGGAAGAAAGGAGATGCAGAAATCTGGAACAGGAAATTTACAGGGGGGAGGAATCTTGACCTTCCAGAAAGTTAGGAAACCTTTGAGAGCAAGTAGATTGTGTCAGAAAAACTCAGCAGTCAACTTCAAGAGAGCCCCCTCTGGGTCAAAGCTGATATATGTTAAGCTTCAACAAGAATAAGCGCAATGATTTTAAATTCATCCAGTGTATATTTAAACGCATGCTTTCATCGTGATGGTAAAAGAAAAAAAGATGTTTTCCCTTGGAAGATGATAGGAAATCAGTAGTTAGGAACATTGGTAAATAAAGGGGGAATACCAGCATTTATCCTATGTGAACTGTACTATTGGATAACCAAACAGATGCTGTACTATTTTATACTGTTTTATAAACATGTTCTACTAGTAAATGAAAAACAAATGATGGAAATAGAACATCATCATTTTGAAATTTCTAGTAGATCTGGGCACCGAGTGTCAATGGCTGCTCATATCACAAAAAGCAAGACACTCAGCAATTATGACGCTAATGAAAAAATACACCACCACCTGTAGCCTGGCCCTAAGGATTGGACCTGGGTCTAATTAAATCTCTGGTCCAGCTGCCAGATGGCAGGAAGTACAGAGGACAGTGGAACGTGTTGCATTATAACAGGCGTTTGCATTCAACAGATTCTAGACAGTGCGTTAAATGGCCTGGGTTTGGTCCATAAAAGGCACTCATTTACATTACATATTTTAGAATAAACAAAGTCTTGTGGGAAAACACTACCCAAACTGAACAATTTTATGCTGCCTTTGGAATTTAGCCATATTGACACCATTGTCAAATGGAAATATACAGAGTGGGATGAAAATAGGTTTACAGTTGTTTGTATGGAAAATAATACAATCATTAATAATCAATAATACAAGAATAAACTCTGTGTTTCATGTACTCACAAATATAAACCTACTTTTGCCTGGCCCCATATATTATAATTATAGAATATATTTATAATTGGAATATATATTTCAACTTTAGACAGGTCTGTATGCACATCAATTTAATTGTATGCATTGGTATTGCTATTCCAAATTCATCATGCTTTAAAGTATTGGTTAAATATAGGGTGTCTCCAAAAATGTATACACACGTTGAATAATTATTAATGCCAATGAGTTAAATCTGAAAAGAAAAAGAAAACATCAGCTGAGCTATCAGCTATAAAGTGTGTATACCTTTTGTGGGGACACCCTATATTTCATTTGGAAAGGCGCAATCTGTGATAGAAGCGATTGCCACATGGCACTTCTGAGTAGCGTTAGAATCCCCCCTACACACACACCCAAGTGTGAATCTCTCAGTTAGTGAGGAGATGATGTGAATGTAAGACCTTCACCATGATTGTGTGTGGTGTGCTGTCTTTGGACCACGTAGAGAAATTCCTTACCTTTTCCTCTCTTTCACCTGCAGGAAGGACAATCACGGGGTGGCCTGATGAGAAAAGCATGAATGCATTGAATTTAAACTATTCCATAGATGCCGTGAGAGTCATCTTTAACAGTAACTTCTCATATCATTTAAAGTTTTTCTGGGGAGGTAGAATTCCCAAGATGAAGGAACACAGAGACCATTTAGGTAACTTTCCTATTAGAAAAATACTTTTTTTTTTTTGCTGTTGTCATTAGTCAAAAGGAAGCATATGTGAGAGCAGGAGTATACACAACATATCCAGACTTTTAATTTCTGAACATAATGAGACTCATTCCTGTTTTTAAAAAGCCTGTGTTCGTAAGTATATTGTCTTATTAAGAAGTTATATTTGCTGTTGCAATTATACGCTGCTTAACAAGAGGGATGCTTTCTGAGAATTGCATCATGAGACGATCTCGTTGTCGTACAAACATCACAGAGCGCATTCACAACAAACCTAAATGGTACAGCCTCCTACCTGCCTAGGCTGTATGTATAAAGTATAGACTACGACTTGTAACCTGTACAGCATGTTACTGTGCAAAACAACATGGGATTAAATCAAGCACAAGAGAAAATGGTGCAGTCTGGAGAGGTGGTAAACATGAGATATTCTACGAGGCTGCTGTTGGCATAGCCTGGCATACTGCTTTGCAGCCAACATTTTTATGTAAGTAGAAAGAGTACACTCTAAAATAATGATAAGACATATAGTTAGTAAATACATAAACCAGTAACATAGTCACTTATTGGCATTGGCATCATCAAGTATTATGGACTGTACATAGTTGCAGTAGGTTTATTTACAACAGCGCCACCACAAACGCTTAAGAAAAGCATAACGTCATAATGGCCACGATTTTAAGCCTTTTCATCTTGTGGTATACATAAACTACTAAAATCCTGCAGCACACCAAGAAATATATTTTTTGCTGAACTGACAAAAAATAGGTGTCTTGATTGACTCACACGGGGCAGCTATTGTTGTGTTGGCGTTGTCATTTTTTCGTTTGACAATCTAAGGAACAAGAGGTCAGTGCCCTGACTAAGTAGTCAGGTCCTAGATTATAAGAATTTTTCAACTTCATTATATGTGTCCCATCATTTACCCAATATAGTCATCTGGCACGTGACTGCATTCCTGTGTTGGTCCTAAATAAAATTTCAAGAAAAGGCTCCTGCTCAATGATTACCAAACATTTAAAAAATGTAGTGCTTCTTTGGCACAAGCCACAGAATAGCCTTGGCTCAACAAAGCTCAATGAAATAGTCTTGGGTAATGGAGAGAATTATAAGATGGAGTGAGAAATTGTGGAGAACGAATGTTCACATGAACGAAACATATTCTCTGGGTGTACCCTGCACACCTTATGTGCAAAAAGCCCTATCACACACTGTGTTATTGTGAACTTGGAGTGCATTTTGGAACATTTGAAGTCTTCATTTTTCCTATCACCAAGATTGCCCCATCCCATCATAACTGTTTATGTTGTGTTTTTCTTTTGCTATAAAGCTCATTGTCAACCAATACATGAAAAGGTCACCTGTGAAGGTTCACTGTTCTGGAAGAAAGGCTTTATAGCTTTTCAAGCTGCCATTAATGCCGCTATCATAGAAGTGAGTATTAAGTTCAAGAGACAAATGGCATTGTAAGTTCAGTTTTGTTGGATGGTTATCTTGTGGATTGTCCTATCTTACCATGTAATTGATTTATTCACTTCATTTATTGGGCACAATGTACCGGACAAGTACTGTGCAGTCATGGGCCACTGCGCACTATGATGTTTGGATAGTTGTGTCTCTAGACAATAGGACCACTCTTGGATATACAGTCTGTCATTGACCCACATGTGTTTTTGCGGTGCATGACTGTATATAAACCATTACGCTAAGCACTGAGGATCAGGAAATAAGAAGAACACAGTTACTTTTCTCCAGGGATACAGATAGTAGGGGGACATAAATGGACATATGGTTCATAATAAGAGTTTAGATTCTGTCATGAGATTATAAATGGTGTACTAGGCAAACAATGAAACAAGACACTCTGAAACATCAGAGAGGACCTACTAATTGAAATGACATTTCAGCTGAGACTTTGAGATGGAGTAGGATTTTGTCTAGTGAAGATGGTGGGAAGATGTTCTAAGGTAGTGGTCGGCAAACTCATTAGTCCACAGAGCCAAATATCAACAGAGCAACGATTGAAATTTCTTTTGAGAGCCAAACTTTTTAAACTTAAACTTCTTCTAACGCCACTTCTTCAAAATAGACTCGCCCAGGCCGTGGTATTTTGTGGAAGAGCCACACTCAAGGGCCAAAGAGCCGCATGTGGCTCGCGAGCCGCGGTTTGCCGACCACTGTTCTAAGGAACCAAGACAAAAACTGGAGGGTGGCAGGAACTACCTGGGGACAGATCGTGATAGGCATATGCATTTAAATGTGGAATGCACATAATTTCTTATCATTGAGAGGAAATGCATGAGGTTACAATTAGCTTCATAATAACAATGTGTTCATTGATATCTTTCTTTAGATCACAACAAATCACTCGGTGATGGAAGAGCTCATGTCAGTCACTGGTTTAAATATGAAGATACTACCTTTTGTTGCCCAAGCAGGGGTTGGGACTGATATTTTCATTTTCTTCTGCATTATTTCTTTTTCTACATTCATCTACTATGTATCAGTCAATGTTGCCAAAGAAAGACAGTACATTAAGTCATTGATGACCATGATGGGGCTTCGAGAATCAGCATTCTGGTAATTACATGGCTACAGTCTGTCACGTAGCATACATAAGCAGAGCTAGTTGTTTGGACTCCCTAGACCTATAAAGTATCATATTTAAACTTGATGGCTTCCATAAAGTAGTGTACGATCAGTAGGTGAGGTAGGTGGACATATGGGCTTGGTAAATGATACTTTTTATACTTCACTGAATTAAAGAAAGTCTAATTCTATAGATTGCTGAAACCCAAATCACTAACCAATATATATGATGACTCTTGGTCACTAGTTACCACATATGGGGTGGATGTGTGTGCGTGTGTGTGTGTGTACACATATACACTGAGTGGCCAGATTATTATGATCTCTGAACGCATAATTATCTGGCCACTCAGTGTATACATGCGTATGTGAGGTTTCTAATGTTTGATGAAATATATTTGGATGATTGATTTTGACTCCACCTTGAATGAATTCTTACTTTTCTGACACTGGAGGAAATATCAGATACACACACATGTGTTATGTTCTTTAAGCACAAAGCTTTCTTTGGTTGGAAGTAGACACAGTGGTGAGAACACAGGCCTGGGAGGTGGGAAGCTATGGGTCATCTCCATCTGAGCATTACCACCTTGACCAAGTTACTTAATCTCTTTAAATCTTGGTTTTCTCTTCTGTTAAACATTGATGATAATATCTATCTCTTATTGGTCATGAAGATTAAACAGAAAATGTTCTTAAAAGGGAATTAAGAAAAATTAAACACAGAGTATTAGGTAGCACTCAGTATTGGGAAGTAGTACATACTGAGAGATGTAAGTTAAGTAACCATTAGCAACAAAATTTTTAATGAGTTTAGTCAAACAAATGAATTGTTATTGAAACTCAACCACACTCATCATTTGCACATTTTTTAAAAATATAATTTTATTGATTTCAGAGAGGAAGGGAGAGAAAGAGAGAGATAGAAACATCAATGATGAGAGGGAATCATTGATCGGCTGCATCTTGCACATTGGATTGAGCCCGTAATCCAGGCATGTGCCCTTGACCCATGTGCCCTTGACCGGAATTGAACCTGTGACCCTTTGGTCCACAGGCCGACACTCTATCCACTGAACCAAACCGGATAGGGCTGCACATTTTTCAGTGACTGCTTTTGTGCTCTGAAGGCAGTGTTGAGTAGTTGCAAGAGAAACCACATGGTCTGAAAAGTCTAAAATATTTACTGTCGGGCTCTTCAGAGACAAAGTTTGCTGCTGCTACATCTACTTTTGGCCCATGGTATTTATACAATTACTTTACTGAAAGAAGAAGTCTAGAACTGACAAATCCTCATAAATGTTTTCCCTGAAACCTCTCCCAATTACCCTCACTTTTTATCACCCAGTTTCTTTCTTATTTTGCAATTAGCTGCCTGTATTATTTGTTCACTTGTTTATTGCCTACCGTCCCCTGTAGACTATGGACTTCAGGAGCAGAGAAATTTTCTGATGTTTTAGCTGTTGTGTTCCCTGTACTCATGCTAGATGATGAGCTGCACAAATCATTTGCTGAACCCGTGAATGAGTCCAGTGATGGAGTAGCAGCACTCTGAACGAACGTTTCTTTTCTCTGCAAGGCTCTCCTGGAGTGTGATATATGCTGGCTTCGTCTTTATTATGGCGATTCTGATGGCTCTTGTTGTAAAATCTACCCATGTTGTCGTCCTCACTAGCTTTGTGGTGGTCTTCATGCTCATTCTCCTCTATGGCTTGTCTTTGGTGAGTTGATGAATTTAATCAACTTCTCTCTCTCTCTTTCCCCCCTCCCTCCTCCCCTCCCTCCCTCTCCTTTTTCTCAGGGAAACCTACCCATTATTTATCACTAATTCAGATCACACCTGTTCTTTTCTGTTTGCAGTATCTGAGTATTTACATGAGACAGCATCTAGGGGAGGGGAGGGAATAGACAAAATGTCATACTATGAAATTCTGTCCGTTAGTATGCCACTGATGATTCTCAGAGAAGTCTATACTACCTGAAGTGTTTCTCTTCTCTCAGATAACTTTAGCTTTCATGATGAGCGTCCTGGTAAAGAAACCATTCCTTACTGGCCTTGTCGTCTTTTTGCTCACGGTCGTTTGGGGGAGCCTGGGTTTCACTGCGTTGTACAGGCATCTCCCTGCTTTTGTGGAATGGACCTTATGTCTTCTTAGCCCCTTTGCGTTCACTGTCGGGATGGCCCAGGTAAGAGCTGAAGTAACTCCTTCATTTTCTACAAAATATTTAAAACAGATTGCCTCTGAATAATTCATGCTTCAGGTGCTACACATTAAAATTCCCATGTACCATGGTAAAGATACGTGCAGAAGGTATAGATAGGAGATGTATGTTTTCATTTTTCTCTCTCAGTACAGTTTGTTTTCTTTTAAGTCCTTAAGTGCAGACTAATACTCCATTACTGATGTGGTTCTGCTTTTACTTTTAATGGGCTGTCCCATTGAAGATGTATCTAATTTAATGCTCAAGAAATATGACCCTTAATATTAGGGCCAGTATTTGAAAACCAGGAATTCCATGGAAATACATTTTTACTTTTTGATGGGCCAATTTAAATGAAACTGAGCCTCCTCTCAAAAAAATTAATTCTAGTTCATTTGGCATCTATATTTATGCCTGGCCTGCGGGGATTGGGCCAAAACCAGCTCTCTGACATCCCCCGACGAGTCCTGGATTGCAAGAGGGCACAGGCCAGGCCAAGGGACCCCACTGGTGTATGAATCCATGCACCGGGCCTCTAGTAAGACAATAATTCTTGATGCTCCATTTATCCTTTTAATAGTCTATGTATTTTTTTTTTTTAGCTTATACATTTGGACTATGATGTGAATGCTAATACCCATTTGGACTCTTCAAGCAACCCAAACCTAATAATAGCTACTTGTTTCATGTTGGTTTTTGATACTTTTCTCTATTTGGCATTGACGTTATATTTTGACAAAGTTTTGCCCAGTAAGTAGATTCATGATTGTGACTCAACACAGTTTCATTCATTGCATTTCTTTAATGGTCTACACTTTGTTCAAAATAAAAAGTATATCATTAATAATATTAATATTGGTTACATATTGAAATGATAATATTTAGGATACAGCGGGTTAAATAATATCTATGGTGTATTGACTATAAATTAGCAAACTTTTTTTTTCAAGACTTTAAAAATAAGTCTAATGGTATTCTGCACTGTGTTTATAGAATAACTTCCTAAGATCTTGTTCTACCATAACACTTTAGATTGTTTCTTTTAAGAAAGAGACACTTGCGCTCGGCCAGTGTGGCTCAGTGGTTTGAGTGTCGACCTATGAACGAAGAGGTCATAGGTTCGATTCCCAGTCAGGGCACACGCCAGGGTTGCAGGCTCAATCCCCAGTAGGGGGTGTACAGGAGGCAGCCGATCAGTGATTCTCATCATTGATGTTTTCATCTCTCCCTCTCTAAAATCAATAAAAACATTTTTTTGAAATACAGACACTTGTAAGCCATGAAGGATAATTATATTATTAGTGCACGTATCAGAACTAGATGAAGAATGCTACTGCTATGGTGACTGCAGTCCTTA
The DNA here is from genome assembly GCA_026230045.1 of Corynorhinus townsendii. Taxonomy (NCBI): domain Eukaryota; kingdom Metazoa; phylum Chordata; class Mammalia; order Chiroptera; family Vespertilionidae; genus Corynorhinus; species Corynorhinus townsendii. The sequence continues at coordinate 7,340,863 of JAPDVU010000009.1, forward strand.
AAGTGGTGCCTGACCCAATATTTAATTGCCTCCCTTTCATGTAGCTGAATATGGACGTCGACATTCTCCCTGGTTTTTCCTGAAACCCTCTTTTTGGTTTCAACACCAAAGAGCTGACCACATGGCCCTTGAGAATGAAATAGATTCAGATTCTTCATCTAATGACTCTTTTGAACCAGTGTCTCCAGAATTCCATGGGAAAGAAACCATCAGGTAAAGAAAAAACTACCTGGAAATGCAAATGAAACACCTGTCAGAGACCAGAGATCTATCAGGCAAAACCCAGATATGACAAAGATTTCCTTCGGTGTCCTTCTCATACCCACCGATGTCCAGGCTGCTATCCTCAGGAAGGGCTACCCTCTTTCTTGATAACATTTTGTTTTCTTACATTGTCAGCAATTACATTTACTAATATCTATGGTTTAGCAACAACCATCCATGAATAAATGGTATTCATATTTCCACTCTCTTCATTATCTCTTTTCCATTGTTCATGCTTTGCTCTCTTTCTCTGCCGGCTGTCTTTGTGACAGACACTGTCACCATCTTCCTGGTTGTTTTCACCCCCTTTTCTCTGTGATTCACTCTGTCCCTTTCCTCTTTGCTTCCTGGTTAATACGATGAGAAGGAAGAGGCAGGTGAGGCAGAAAGGGGAAAGAGACCCTCCAGTGAGTGGATGTCTCATTCGTCTGTCCACCTTCACCATTTCTTTACAGCATTTTCATCTTTTTTTTCCAGAATAAAAAATCTTAAAAAGGAATATAAAAAAGGAAAGCATGAAAAAGTAGAAGCTTTGAAAGGTAATAAATATCTACACTAATAAAAGAGAAACATGAAAATTGACCGTCCCTCTGCTATGCCCACCAGCCAATCAGGAGTGAGTATGCAAATTAACCTAATAAATATGGAGGTTAATTTGCATACGTAGGCGAGAGGAGTGAAGACTGAAGAAGGTGTAGAAGGAAGCCAAGCACTGCAGAAGGGAGCAAAGTGAGGCAGCAGAGAAGGGAGGGAGCGAGGCAGTGGAGATGGGAGGGAGTGAGGCATTAAGGCAGTGGAGACGGGAGGGAGCAGAGAAGCCAGGCTTCACTCTGGCCTCAGGAAGCCCTATTCTTGCAGGAATAGGCCCGAGGAAGGCCTGTTCTTGCAGGAATAGGCCTGAGGAAGGCCTATTTTTGCAGGAATCTTCCTGCAACGGGCCTCTAGTCATATATAACAGGCAAGTTGGTTTCAAGACTGTATCTCAATTGTGATACTGTCTTGGCAGATGAAGAACAGATAGTCCAGCTCTCATGATGCTCCTTTGTTCAAACCCAGTATGTTTCCTTCCAAGTAAATGAAAAACCACGTAATTTCAGAAAGTCAGATGCACCCCTGATACCCTATAGGTTTGAGAGATGCATGATAGGATCATACTAGTTTATTTTCAGCTCATCACATTCTCTAATCCGAAAGCTATCTTCATTATAGTCAGCCCATCTTTAAAGACAAAACTGCTTTGATCTCCAAGATTGTTAATCATAGAATAATATATTATGGTAATATTATACCTATAAAATGTATATCATAGCAGATACCATTTTAAAGAAAGGAATTTTGGGATGAATTTTGACTATTGCTAGCCAAATATACCCATATTATAAGAACTTATAAAAATTTCAGAGAATGTAAAGTTGCTATGTAGGTTCTGAGTGTAATTTTTAAAAAATAATTTCAGGTCTGGTATTTGACATATATGAAGGCCAGATCACTGCACTCCTTGGTCACAGTGGAGCTGGGAAAACGACCCTGTTAAACATACTCAGTGGATTGTCAGACCCAACATCAGGTGAGAAGACAATTATATAATGACAAGAACATGGGCAAATGAATTAACTGTGCATTTTATTAGTTAGTTTCAATAGTAGTTTCATTAACTACTAGTCACACTCAGGTATTCAAAAGTTTTAGAAGTTTCTTCAAGTTATTCTTATATAGATTCATGTTCTGTTTATTTAGGAAAATCTTTTTGGTTTAAATATTTCCTGGTAAGTAGCTTTATGCTTATGAATTGGCACCCAGCTGGATCAGATGTCTTGTGAACATTACATTTTTAATTAGTCAATAGTGTATTCCCTATAGGTAGGCCCAATATCTTTAAAGGACTCTAGTGATTGACACACATTGTTTTCTCATTTAAAAATATCTTACATAAAGCAAGCATGCAACATTACCCTGATGTTAACTGTCTACCTTTAACTTTTAGGTTCGGTCACCATCTACAATCACTCACTTTCAGAAACGGCTGACTTGGAGACTGTCAGCAAGCTCACTGGAGTCTGCCCCCAATCCAATGTGCAATTCGGTTTCCTGACAGTGAGGGAAAATCTCAGGCTCTTTGCCAAAATAAAAGGGATCCAGCCACAGGAAGTGGAAGGAGAGGTAGATTCCTTGTTAAATGTCATGCAGCCATGAGGATGAAATTGTTTACCTAGGAAATTCTAAATGCACTTGTGTTACTTCTACCCAGTTCACTCTCTAAAGGGCAAAAAGGCCCCTTCTAATGAACAGAAAAATGATACTGTTTTTTTAAATAACCATTCTGGGTTTTGGACCAAATATCCTTTCTTTGGTTTAGGTACAACAAGTTTTACGGGACTTGGAAATGGAAAATATTCAAGACATTCTTGCTCAAAATTTAAGCGGCGGGCAAAAAAGGAGACTAACTTTTGGAATTGCCATTTTAGGAGATCCTCAGGTAAATCGAACTAAAATTACTGGTAAAATCAGATTGAGGGCTGAGAAGCTATTGTATGCGGTCAGGCTTAATTTGTAAATGCTAAAAGCAAGAGAGCAGTTACCATGGAAAATTAAGTACTGAGCTATGTCTCCAAATACATCTACTAGTGTGCTCCCTTTTTAACGAAATTTTGCCTGGAAGGGGAAATTATTTTGTGTGCTTTTGTGCTGTGCAGATTTTGCTACTGGACGAACCAACCGCTGGATCGGATCCTCTCTCAAGGCACCGTGTGTGGAACCTCCTTAAAGAGAGGAAATCAGACAGAGTCATCCTCTTTAGCACCCAGTTCATGGATGAGGCTGACATCCTGGCCGGTGACTCTTGGGTTTCTTGCATGTACCTTAGTGAGAAATCAGAGACACGTGTGGAATATGTATAGATTCATTCCAACACAGTTAGTTGCCATGGGTGTGACTGCCATGAGAATCCCATTTGAGCACTTACATCCCCGAGTACATTGTGGCATGGAAGTGCTCTGAACCTGTTGCATTGGTTGTAAAATGTATAGCTGTTCTCAAAGAGATATTATGCTTTGCCCTGACCAGTGTGCTCAGTGGTTAGAGTGCCGGCCTGTGCACCAAAGAGTCGCAGGTTCGATTCCTGGTTCAGGGAACAAAATAGGGTTGTGGGTTCTCTCCTCATCCCCTGGTTGGGGTGCATGCAGGAGACAATTAGTCGATGTGTCTCTCTCACAGCGATGATTCTCTCTCTCTCCACACTCCCTCCCTCCCTCCCTTCCACTATCTGAAAAGCAATGGGAGAAATATTCTCAGGTGAGGATTAACAGCGACAAAAAAGATATATTATGCTTTATTCAATATGAATGTCAGTTCGCTTGAAACCGATCCTTTCGATGCATAATTTTTTTCTAAATATACTAGAGAATAAACTAACATGTCATTTTAGTTATTGTATGACAAAGAAAGTGGCTGACATATGATCAGAATTTGAATGCATCTGTTTTAGTGGGTCATGCTTCTAAAATACATTGCTTATTAATGAGTTTGTTTCTATTATATTAATAGCGAAAATACAACACCTTAATGCAAGCTATTTTTTTTTTTTTTTTTTGCTCTTAATACTTAGACCGAAAGGTGTTCATATCTAATGGGAAGCTGAGGTGTGCAGGCTCTTCTCTATTCCTGAAGAAGAAATGGGGCATCGGCTACCATTTAAGGTACGACCTCCCTATTACACACAGGTTAGCACATGTTGGAAAAGCTGAGGGCAGGTGATACCAATATTGAGCATATTCAAGTAGACTGCACAACTGGTGTGTTCATGTCAAGAGATCTGTGTTAGAACTATGTCACGGGACTCTTTCTTAGCTAGCGTAAAGCATATGAGGGGTTGCAGACATGAAGGCTATCAGGATGGTTAAGCGGCGTTTAAATAAAATTTTTGGAAGATATTGTCACAACACTTTGTTTGCTAGAAGAAATGCATTGATATTCAAGTCCCTTCTCTTATCCTATTTCGTTGCTTATTTGGGTTTATTTTGACAGTTTCAATAGCCTGCTCTCGGTTCCCCATGAATTCATTTTCTCCTTCATTCTTTGCTGTCCCCTTCTCTTCCAGATCATAATTATTATCATTATTAAGTAATGTCTGTCACTTAATAAATATTGGCTATGTTTTAGGTACTTGCTAAGATATTGACATTTGGAATGCTCATATAATCATATTTAAACCTCCAGGTAACTTTAAGATGGTATTATTATTCTCCTTTGACATGTCAGAGAGTTTTAATAATCTGCCTAACTCACTTATAAGTGGTAGAATCTTGGACCAGGATTACAGGTGTAATATGAATCACCCCCTTTATTCCCACTAAAATATTAATATTTCTTAAAAGTAATTCAAGTTACTTAATCTCCAGTGGTTAAATGAGTCCCCCATTATTTACTCCAGGTGTTTGATCTGATCTAGCCTACCATTCCATCGTGATTGCTTGGCAATACCTGATTGGATCTGTACCTTCCAATTAAAAGGAACCACCCACTGTTCTCTGGGGGTGTTCCATAGCGTTGTGTTTTATCTGTGCTTGAGATAGGACATCTGTTTAGCATGTCATCCTCCAACCCCTCCCAACCTCGTTCCAATCGTATCCATTCTTCAAGGTCTTTTCTGAGTGTTTTCTTCTTGAAAAGCACTCATTCTTCAGGAACCCTGAAAGCATTACTTTGAATTGTTACTTTAGGGAACTTAATTAATTTACTTGATTCTCAGTAACTTCATTTATGGAGTAGCAGCAATAATACCTGCTTTGCATTTAAGACTAAAGATATTGAACGAATGAGAAATTGACAATATGCAAAGCACTTAATTGAATTAACTCAACTTCCTTCTCCCTTACTTACTTTATAATATACTTTACTTTATATTATATCATTTTATATATATTATATTATATTATATTATGTTTTGTTACGGGCTCTTTTAGGGAAGGTTCTGTATTCTTTTTTTAAATATATTTTTATTGATTTCAGAGAGGAAGGGAGAGGGAGAGAGAGAGAGAAACATCAATGATGAAAGAGAATCATTGATTGGTTGCCTCCGCCACACCCTCTACTGGGGATTGAGCCCGTAACCCGAGCTTGTGCCCTTGACCAAAATCGAACCCGGGACCCTTCAGGCTGCAGGCCAATGCTCTATCCACTGAACCAAACCAGCTAGGGCTGTATTCTTATTTGGTATCTTAGAGAGTGCTTAGCACAGGACCTTGTAAGCACAAAATAGCTTTTTCTAAAATGGATTTTTTTAGGTTCATGTCATCAAAGTCAATTATGATACCCTCGTCATTCTATAGCCTCAGTGTAATTCAATGCATGTGACTAATAATGGGCTTGCTCAAATCCAATGATTTCATGAAGAACTTTGTTCTTTTTCGTAACAAGACAGACCAGCTTCGACTTGAATACATTTTGGACCAAAAAAGAAGAAAAGATCACATCAGCTGACATATTAAGGGTTTCCTTAGTTCAAGGCCCTGTGCTATCTCATACCTATTTTGTTTTGTTCTGTATTTTGAGATCCTTTGAGAGGTTAGTGTTGTTCAGTCTCACAGATGAGAAAACTGATGCTCAGGGACATTAGACCTGCGTTCTGGAACAAGGATCAGTAGAACAATAAAACCATGTTCTTAATGACTGTACACAGTACCTCTGTTTTTGTTTTTCCCATGTTCAGGTGCTAGTTTTTGCAGAACTCATACTTACTGCAAAGGCAGAATTCAAAGTTGAGTTATTGAACAGGTGGAAACAAAACTAGACATCCCCTTCCACCTCACCCCAGCCAAGGTCTAGCCGAATATCTCTTTTCTCCAAATAATAATCCTTGAGTCACCTTCTCTATCTCTAACATCCCTTACACTACTTCCCCTGCCATGTGGTACAGATGATACAGCTTGGACTGTATTGGTGTTTTTATGTCTCACTTCTTTCGTTAGGTTATACATGTTTTGTCTCATTAATGAAAGGACGAGCACATACAACAATTGTTTGTAGAGATAGTGTTCGAGAAAAATAATTTAAATTTACTCTTTTTAAACGTTAGTTTGCATTTGAATGAAATGTGTGATCCAGACAATATAACATCGCTTGTTAAACAGCACATCCCTGATGCCAAATTAACAGCACAAAGTGAAGAAAAGCTTGTATATATTTTGCCTTTGGAAAAGACAAGCAAATTCCCAGGTAACAGAATGCAGAGACCACAGAATGGTTTATACTGATGTTACAATAACCTTAGTTCTTTTGCATTTGTTATTATATTGCCTAACAATTAAGCCTAACATGAAAGCATAAATCTTGGTTTTCTAGAAAATATTTCTTAAATAATGGGGATTTCAACATATAAATTTTGGGTTGACACAGTCAATCTATCCATAATACTCTTCATAATCTAACAGTTAAATATATTAAAACACATTAAATAAAATATAACTTATTTCAAAATCCCTCACATATGTAGTTTTCTAAGAATAAAAAAAAATAACATTAAAATTGTATACTCAAGAAGACATGGAAATGTACATACTGTATAGACCAGTGGTTGGCAAACTCATTAGTCAACAGAGCCAAATATCAACAGTGCAACAATTGAAATTTCTTTTGAGAGCCAAATTTTTTAAACTTAAACTATATAGGTAGGTACATTGTTATTAACTTAATTACGGTATGTGGTATTTTGTGGAAGAGCCACACTCAAGTGGCCAAAGAGCCGCATGTAGCTCGTGAGCCGCGGTTTGCAGACCATTGGTTTAGACTATTTTATCAATAAGGGAAAGTCTATATCATAACTTTGCTTCTGATTAATGCATTGTATTCCACATGCATTTTCTATTTTTTTAAATGTTATTATCAATCTCATTACAAATCATATTCTTTTCATGCATTTTTGTGTCTACCTTTAGACCTTTACAGGGATCTTGATAGATGTTCTTACGAAGGCATTGAGAATTACGGTGTTTCCATGACAACTTTGAATGAAGTGTTCTTGAAATTAGAAGGAAAATCAGCTATTGATGAATCAGGTAAAAAAAAGAAAAGAAATTTGAATTTTATCTTTCTGTGCAGTATTTTATCTTGAAAATATACTTTGAATGATGAAATGATATGCTTTTGGAGTGTAATGATTTAGTCTTGTCTTGGGCAAATGTAGAACAGATAGAAATATATTTGTTTCCTACCCCCTTCTCTCAATGCTGGCCTCCCACCTTGAATATCCTATTTTTGTACTATGCATTTTTTAAAGCATGTGGAATACAGCAGTGCCTAAGACTAAATCGTCATGGAGCAGATAATATTTATTATTATTATATTTATTATTATGCACATAATATAATATTATCTAAGAGCTATCGAGGTAAGAAGTTAGAGTTGTAGATGGACAGTTGCTTTTTTTGTAGTATTTTGATGACATCAGTCCAGTGTCTTCAGGTTCCACCGTTACTGGTGAAATTTTTTCTGTCAGTCTAATTGTCATCCTCGGATAGTGTTCTGCCTGTTCTCTCTAATGATTCTAAGGTAGTCCCTGGTTTCTGGTTTACTATCTGTGTCTACTCTTTATTGCACTTTTTCATTTTCTGTTTTTTTCCTGATTGATCTCGTGGGGTTTTATGTTTTATCCTTTTTGAAGTTATACACTAGGTGTCTTAGTGGTTGGTTACACTTACCTTTTAATGTTCATCTAGCTTTCTGAAAGTCTAGAGTTGATCAATTTCTCTAGGCTCTTCTTCTAAAAGATGTAACTTTTATCTTATTTTCAACCATGGCTATATTAAAAAATCTGTCTCTACCAATTTCATATTCCCAGAGGGTGTAAAGGGAAGGGTTCCATCTATATTAACTTTTCCAGCTGGGTCAGAAATACTAAAATAGTTTATCTGTTGCCATGAATAGATTCTTCTTCTTGGCTAAATGTAAGTTTCTTTTCATTGATTTCTCTAGACTAAACTAAGTCCTTTAAAGCTGTAGACACAGAACTTTTTTTCTTCAGAAAATACAAATTTTTCTTTTATTATATCATATTTTTTCTTCTTGTAGTGTATCTTCTTTTATTTTTTGGCTTCATTCCCATTTCTATAGTAGTTGCTCAGATAAAACCATGAGTTAGATTACTTGTATCTTTGTCCAAGACTCTCTACTCTGACACCACGTGTTGAGTAGATAATCTTAGGGAAATTGAAATAAGGCACATCTAAAATGGCACTTTATAAATCACTGATTTTACATTTTCTAGATATTGGAATTTGGGCGCAGTTACAAAGTGACAGGACAAAAGATACAGGTGGCCTTGTTGAGCTGGAACAAGTTTTGTCTTCCTTTAATGAGACAAAGAAAGCAGCCAGCGGCATGGCTCTCTGGAGACAGCAGACCTGTGCAATAGCGAAAGTTCGCTTCCTGAAGCTAAAGCATGAAAAAAAAACGCTGATGACCATGTGAGTACCCAAGTGTTTCAGGTATGCACGGTCGGCACATTCAAAATCAATTCAAGAGTCGGGGGGGGGGGGGGGTAATGGGGGAACCAATCACGGATAAAATAAATTTCAGCAATTGTATATGGTCTTTTAAATATAGAAGCCAATTTTTAGTTGCTTAAGTGGCTATGTAATTAAAACAGAGAAAGTTTGGGGGTTTTCTCTTAATTTCACACAAAATCTGCTCTTAACACAAGCTTGAAGGAGTTTATCAGACGCAAGAATGTTAGCACTTGGGTTTCATCCCAAAGGTGCACCTCTGTGCCGGGCCCCGAGGCGTCACATCACTATCTGGAGCCCGTAGAGTCCTCTCCAGCTTCGTGTTCCTCATGGAGTGATACCTCCTGGCATGAGCCCTGCTCTCCACCCAGGGCACTCATTCCTTCCGTGGGCTCTCGAGGGTGATTAGAAGCCCAGTAAAAAAGCAGAGTCCAAAATCAGACCATTTGTCGACCATAGCGTCCAAATAGGGCATTGGAAAAAGAATTTTACAGGAGGGAGAATTTGAATTTGATGTAGGAAAATGGGACATTCAGCTAAGGAGGGAAAGCAGAATGGAAATTCGGACAGAGAGAGCAGTTCAGAGCGTGGAGATGCATGGGAAGTCCGCAGAACTGTTATTAATTAGTAACACAGAGGGTGCAAAACGTAAAAACAATTTTGGTAATATAGTACATAAAGCTAGAGAGTTTGGACTTTGTGTGACTAATAAGGAGTTTTTGCAGTTTTAGTTTTTAGTTTGAACAGGCAATTGATATCATTAGAGCAGAAAGCCAAGAAACTTAGCCAGGAAACAGTGCAAATGGTTTGGAAACAGACAGTGTGTACAAGGAAAAGAGCCACTTAGGGCAATGTTGAAAGAGGTCAGGAGAGAGATACTTAAGGTCCAAACTTGAAAGGTAGAAGAGAGAAGAAGGTGCAAGGCAAGTACTAATGATGATATGATAGCCCATTTTCAACCATTTGGAAAAGGAAAGCATGGGAGAGAAATGAATATAACATAATCGAACTTCGGAACCTGAGTGGATGAGAAAACGTTGGAACTTGCAGAAATCAGGGAGAGGAAAGGGAAAGTTACAGAGTACAGCAAGTCAGGGTGTTGACCATATGCTAGCTTGCAGTGGTTCCCCCCAAAAAAGGAATGCAAGGCTGAGTCCGAGCAAAAAAAAAAGTGGGCATTGGAGAGGGATATTGAAGAGTGATAATCAGCATATTTCCTAGGTTTGAATGACATGTCTAAAGGGGGTAGAGGGTGGCATTTGGAGACATAGAAACACCAACAAGAGGTTCATAGGAACCATCTCATCTTAGAAAAAAAGAAATGGGGAGGGAAAAAAGCATGATTCACATATGTGGTTAGTGTTTGTAATTGCTATTACAACATCCGTTTTCTGCCCACGTGTAAAAACCTGCCGGAGTTGCTCTACGTGATTTTCTCTTACCTTTTCCTTTATGCAGATTACTGCTTTTGGGCATTAGCCTTTTCCCTCAGCTTTTGGAATATCTGTTCTATGAGATATATCGAAAGAGTTATTCTTGGGGACTGTCTCCCAGTATGTACTTCCTCTCACCGGGACAACCGCCTCAAGCTCCTCTGACACCCTTACTGGTCATCAATAAAACAGGTGAACATGGAGCTCAAATGCATCCTGTCAATGTTGTGCTTGCTCAGAGATTCCCAAGACAGCATAAACCATGAAGAAAAAACATATTCCGCATGTTTTATTTTCTTTTCTTTTTAAATCCTCACCCAAGGATATTTCTTTCCATTACTTTTTTTAAGAAAGAGTAGAAGGAAGGGGTGGTAGGGGAAGGAGAGAGAGAGAGAGAGAGAGAGAGAGAGAAACATTGATGTGACAGAGACTCATCAATTGGTTGCCTCCTGCACATGCCCTGACTGGGGCTGGGCATGTAACCGAGGTACATGCCCTTGACTGGGAATTGAAGCCAAGGCCCTTTGGTGCACGGGCTGATGCTCTAAGCACAGAGAAACACCAGCCGGGCTATTTAGAAAGCACACATGATGCCAAACAGGAAATTAATTTAAAAATGGCAAATAGAGGGTGGAAGAGTTGGTTTTAGGAACACATTTTGCAAGCTTACTTGACCATCGACTGATCTTATAGATCTTTCCATAACATGTTTGAAGTACTATGCATTCTTAGGCTCTGGAAAGAACATTTTTTCCCAAATTTCTAAGAAAATAGAAGATTAATATCTTCAAGGATGATAATGATAATTTTGAATAGTATTTTTTCAATTGGTTTTTATTGTTGGCACTATTACAGATGTCTCCATCTCCCCCTCCTTTGTCCACCTCCGCCTCTTCCCCAGCCCCCCTTTCCTCACTGTTGTCTGTGTCTGTGGCTTATGCATATTTGTACCCGAACAATAGTACAAGTAAAATACCTAGCCTCCAGGTAAAGTCACCTTGTCATATCCCGGTATGAGAATGGGTTTTAATACCACAACTTCAATTCTGCCTTTTTAAGGAAATCCTCATGATGGTGTGCTTTGAGTGACATTATTTAGGTCTTTAAAAAAAATACAGTTTTGCTTCTTTTGAACTTTACCTTCTTGGTAGGGTCGAGCATTGAACACTTTATACATTCACTGAGGCAGCAGAACATAGCTTTGGAAGTGGATGCCTTTGGAACTCGACATGGCGCCAACGAGCCATCATACAATGGTGCTATCACGGTGTTAGGTGATGACAAGGTATGTTGGGCTCTGATGGCTGCATCTCACCAAAGATGGAGTGTGAATGTGCAATCTGAGAAATACATATTGACCGACGTAAAAGACCAATTGGACATGAGAAGATGGGGTAGTTCTCATTTGTAGAAGAGAAGGTGGACTACAGTTAGTTACCCACAGCCTCCATATAACATCTCGTGGCTGATGTGGTGGCCAGTGAAGACCACAATACTGTATTTCTTGCAGTATTTGGGGACTTAATCAAATATTAGTGATGGTGGTAGTCATTGTATTCAGTGCTTTAGCCTTATTGTGTTGTCAATAGTTGGAGTGATTTTCTATCAGATTCTTGCATTACATTTCACATTGGCTTTCTGAGGACTCAGAGTGCACATTTGTTTTATTTCAGCACCAGAAATTTTCAATAGCATGCAATACCAAAAGGCTGAATTGCTTCCCTGTCCTCATGGACATCATTAGCAATGGACTACTTGGAGTTTTTAATTCTTCAGAACGCATCCAGACAGACAGAAGCACGTATTTTGCAGTAAGTATACTATTATCTCCCTTATCCTGAACTATAAGAAGTTTTTTTAAAAAAAATACCTGAAATATCATCATGTTAATTTTTATGAACTTATTGAATAAGTTCATGTTTGTTTGTTTTTTAATATATTTTTATTGATCTCAGAGAGGAAGGGAGAGGGAGAGAGAGATAGAAACGTCAATGATGAGAGAGACTCACTGATGGACTGCCTCCTGCACACCCCCACTGAAGATCAAGCCCAGGCATATGCTCTGACCGGGAATAGAACTGTGACCTCCTGGTTCATAGGTTTACACTCAACCACTGAGCAACACTGGCCCGGGTCATGTTTTATATACTTACAAGTTACTTATATTCATATATACTGTGTGTGTGTGTATGTGTGTGTATAAATATATACATATATATATATATGATATTTAGCAATAATTGTATAGCATTGTAAACTTAATTGGATGACTTAGGGTCAGTGAAACAACAGAAAATACAATTAATTCAGAAAAAGGAATGACTTTTGGTCTTACATCTGTCACCATGTCTGGTCCTAAGTAGTAGGACCTGGTTGAAACAGCCAGGGTCATCAAGGTCAGACGCTGGGGCCTCCTTAACAACTTGGCTTCAGCAGGCCTTGGTTCACTAGTCCACACAAAAAAATACAGATGAGAAGTTCATCACTGGGGTTTCTTTAGAAGGAAATGAGGCAATGTGAACACCCAGTTCAGTTGGCCAAGTTAGTATTAACATAAGTTATAAAACCCATAGATGCAGGAAGCCATAGGTGCTCAATAAAATGCATTTGTTATCATTACTGCTGTTAATATAATTTTCTTGGGAATGCACTGTTTCCATTAAAGAGCATTCAGTTTTGATTAGATTGGAGAACTGGCTGAGTTAGAACTAGAAAACAGTTCTTGATTAAAATATGATTTGCCACTCAAAACTCATGATTTCAGACCTCATGATACAGATGGCTTGCGGTGTAGTAAGGCAACCGATCATAGATCAGATCAATGCTTCTAGCAAAACCGAAGGCCCCCTTTGACTTGTACAGGATTTTGACATTTTTAAGACTTAATGCCCTTATGTGGAATGTGTGCTGATCATTTTTCTCCAAGCCCCCTCACTTTTATTTCCTAACATCCCCCTACTCATTCATTTATATCTACCAGGTCCCCAATGGCATTTGAATTTGCTACTTATGCATTAGGTTGAGCCAGAGGAATGACTCTTCATAAGTGTTGGACTGAGCTGATTTGGCACCAACTTCTGAGAGTAGCGTTGGCAGTCCACAAGCTCTCTTGCCCATAGAGACACCAGCCTAAATGTTATTCTCATAAAGTCAGAGAGCAGACGCTTTGTGCTTGCCTTGCATGTTATTAACTATGGAACCTTGGCCAATTCTTGCAACCTGGTGACATTTGCTCCCTCCTAAGTAAAGCAGGAGGCATGTTGTTGCATGTTGTTGTAACTCGTGATTGAAAATTAATGTGGAAAGAAGTTGCAAAGAGAACCTTGGGAAGTATCTTCGTTGGTCAGATTGGTTGATTTATCTGAGTGATTTAGTTAAGAAAGTACAAATGAACCTTATACGCAATTGCCATCAACTCTTGTGTTCTGCACTCTTTCAGGAGGCCATGTCCGAGGAGTATGAGTCTATGAGCAGTGCCTTCTTCTGGATACCTGGGGCGGCCTGTTTTACTCCTTTCATTGCCATGAGCAGCATCGGTGACTATAAAGTAAGAAGGGTTTACAGCGTGTTTACATGTTCTTAATGCCCAGGGAACCCTTCCCCATCTTCTGACCATAAATTTATATGTAGGTGGTACACCTAGTTTATATACCTGAAGCAATGAACAGCCAAGCATTTTCATTAAAGGTTGGCAACTATAAAGAAAATGCTGTTTTTCTTAAACCCATGAGCCATCTCAGGAAGGGCAGCTTAGGAGATATCATCATTTAACAGGAAGTGGGAATTTTATCTGGTCTGTCACTTAGTTTTATTCCTAGGCGCTTATCTACAGACATCCCCTCTTCCTGGATGAGCATAACAGCCTCCCTAACTGCTCTCGATGGGGCCCCGTTTGTCATCTCCTATTCCATTTTCCACACAGTGTAACAGAGCACTGCCTTAAACACACAACCCTGACCTCGTTAATGACCTGCCTAAATCTTGTCAGTGGTTCCTTATCAAACCAAGGAGTGAAAATGAAATACTTGAATAGCCTCAAAAGCCTGGGTGGACCCAGGTGTTCCCACTTTGATCTGATGCCACTCTCATCTTGATAGCCATGTCCAGCTCTACAGGCCTCTTTCCAGGGTCCCTAAACTTCAGCTCTTCCCACTGCCTGGCCTTCTCTCCTCCTAGTCTCCCTGCCTGCAATGCTCCCGACCTGGCACATGGGTGTTCCGACTCGTTGCTTAGGCCCTAACCCTTCACAAAGGACCCCTCCCTCCCTACTCCAATCCTGTATTACAATGCATCTCCTTTGTAAAGCCTCTCCTATGACCCTGAACCTTCTCAACACTTTTAATTTTACTTGGTTTCCATTTTTTATTTTAATAACATTTTAAAATTATGTAGGCATTGTTGTACTTATTTGCTTATTGCCTTTTTATTCCACCACCACCCCCCAACACACACACACACACACAACTTAAACTCTACAAGAGCTCTTTGACCAATGCAAAGGCAGGCACATGAACAAATGAATAAATAGGACATGTCAGCCCTCTAATGTGTCCTCGCTGTCATTCTCTTTCCTGCTTCCTTCCAGCTGCACTCTCCTTTCCAGAATACTCACCTGCTTTCCAACTTTCCCCTTAGTTCATCTTTTTTTATAGACTCAATTTTAGATTTAAAATTTTAATTGCTTTTGTGCTTTACTGTTAGAACAGGCCAAGTTATATTTTAGGACCTTATGTTAAAACCATCACCGCAACAAAATACAGCTTATAGTGTGGTCCACAATATCAAAAGCCACTACTAGTTTTCACTCACATTAATGAAAAGTATGGTTTGCTTCAAGACAGGGAGTGTAACATTTTAACGGAAGACTTCTTAGGCCAACCTACAAAAGCCATTTTTAACGAAATCGACTAGTGAGATGATCATTTCTTAGACTCCAAATAAAAATCCAATTATAAATGCACTATTGACATCCAGCATACAATTTTTCTATCTTATAGGAAGTTTTAAACCTACATCTTTTGATTATTTGTACAATTAGCAAGTCTTCAAGATGTCAAAGGGAGGAGTAGCTTTGGAAAGAAAGGAACAGGTATCTTCTCATTGAGGCAATGCCTAGTCATTCTGTGACAGAATGTAAGCTAGATATGTGGGTGCATTTTCCCTTTAGAGGATGAAGTCATCATGTGGTTTACAGCATTATTAATACCCCAGAGGCAGGAGTGTGGCACGTGAAACCCATGTACTAAGTCAGCATAACATATAGAAGGAACATAGAACATTTGTGACTACATAGTTGTAATTTCTCAGCCTGAACGATTAGTACCTTTGATGACTTTATTTTTTTTAATCAGAAAAAAGCTCACTCCCAGCTCCGGATCTCAGGCCTCCACCCTTCCGCTTACTGGTTTGGGCAGGCATTGGTGGATGTCCCACTGTACTTCTTGATCCTCCTTGTGATGCAAATAATGGATTACATTTTTAACCCAGATGAAATTATAGTTATAATCCAAAGCTTGTTAATTCAGGTAAGTGGCAAAAATTAGGAAATGGTTTATTAGATTATTTTTAATGGATGCGGTAACATTATTCATCTTAAACCAAAGAACTTCACCTTACTTCTGCTAGTGCATAGCTTGGAAAGTTGGGGTTTAAGTATGAATACTTTCCTAGATACTGTTTACCTTATTCAACCTTAATCTCTTTTCAGATCCTGTGTAGTATTGGATATGTCACATCTCTTATTTTCTTGACATATGTGATTTCATTCATTTTTCGCAATGGGAGGAAAAATAGTGGCCTTTGGTCATTTTTCTTCTTAATTGTAAGTAAGCGTGCAGTGCACATTGTTTTGTTTTGACACCAGTTTATATAATTTTAAGAAAGTATATTTTAATCTTTATACTAAACAGATTGGTAAATTAATCTTGCTCTCTAGAAAATTCTAAATAAGATAACCATAGACATATATAAAATACTGTGTGTGAGGGTGTGCACCATTTATAAAGTAGGACCTCAAACGTGTCTCCAGGTATAGCCTGTCCCTGGAGCTAGAGACTTCTACCTTCAATAGTTCACTTACAATTTCACTTGAATATTTAGAAACACCTCAAGGATCACATATCTAAGCTGTAATCCTTTCCTCAATCCTGTTCTTTTTTGTCTCCTAATTTCTGACTTTACTACAGTGCACTCTACCCAGATAATTGCTCAGACCAGAAATCTAGACTTATCTTTGATTCCTCTCTGTTTCTCCTCATATTCAATCCATTTATATGACCTTAAAACTCAACATTTCTCAGGTTTGGTGTGTCTCAGTGTCACTGCCACTCCCATTGTCTAAGCTTTCAGCATCTCTCTATTGCAACAGATCTGTAACTGGTCTCCCGCTTTCTACTCTTGCCTCCTGTAAATTATTCTCCGTATAATAACCAACATGATCCTTTTAAAATAAACTGTTATTGAACAGTGTAACCTACATATGGAAAGTACACCATAGATTCATTTATCCGGTTTCTGAGCTTACTAAAAGTGGAATCATGTAGAAACTCATAGAAACAGAGTAAAATGCTGGTAGCCAAGGGCTGAGGGTGGGGAAATGTCAGTCAAAGAATACAAACTTCCAGTTGTAAGATGAATAAGTTCTGGGGATCTGGTGTACAGTACAATGATTATAGTTCACAATATTATATATTTGAAAGGGGCTAAGAAAGTAGACTTCAAATGTTCCCACTATAACAACAATGACAAAATGGTAATTATGTGTAGTGAAGGATATGTTAACGAACATGATTTTGATAATCTGTTCACAATATATAAATGTATCAAATGATCACATTGTACATCTTAAACTTACAAAATGTTATTTGTCAATTATATCTCCATAATGCTAGAAAAAAAAATGAGCCACTTAAAGATGAAATTCATTCAACCAAGAAATAAGCCAAAATAAAGAATTCAACAAAATAAAAATTACTATAAAAGCATGAGTAGGGGTCACTGAACTCTGTTAAACATGTGTGAATATTAGATAACTTTGAGAATCATGGTTAGGTCATATTTCTATAGAAAAATCCTCAAATTTAATGGTTCCTTTTGTAAAGCAAGCATAACTTTAATAACAATCCTGTGAAATATGCAGTAAAAAAGAAAATCCCTGAGAAATTTAATTAGAAAAATCAAGGAAGGCTCTCTAAATAAAAAGATGGCCAAGCAACCCCAGAAGTAAATTTTTAAAATAATACTAATAAATACTCAGGTGTGATTTATTTCAGAATAAACTGATGGCTCAGTATTAGCAGCTATCGAATTAAAAGAAGAAAACTGCCTTAGTTAAGAAAATACTGTACAACTCCTTTTTAAAAAAATACATTTGTATTGATTTCAGAGAGGAAGGGAGAGGGAGAGAGAAACATTAATGATGAGAGAAAACCATTGATTGGCTGCCTCCTGCATGCCCCCTACTAGGGATCGAGCCTGAAACCCGGGCATATGCCCTTGACTGGAATTGAACCTGGGACCCTATAGTCTGCAGGCCAACGGTCTATCATCCACTTAACCAAGCCAGCTAGGGCCCATACAATACATATTTTTAAAAAGCTGAGCACAATGAAAATATAAATATAAGAAGCACAAATTACCAGAAACCAATATCATATTACATGGTAAATTATTTAGTTATTCACCTAATATCAGCAGTAAAATGAAGACACCTACAATCACTAATATAATGTCCTGTCTCAGTGAGATGGCACGATGTGTACTCTAACTCACGGTCTATAGGAGAATAGACTGTCACCATCTTTTGGAAAAATAATCTGTTAGTAACTACGGAAAATTTAAGTGCACATACTTCTCAGGAATTTTCCTTAAAGATTATAAATGTAAACATACAAAAATTTATGTCGACCAGCATTTATAGGAGCAGAGAAATTAGAACATCATTTCTAAAAGCGAAATTATTACATTCTTGCACATCCATTCAAGGAAATACTAAGCAGCTATGAAATGAATAGCTGGTATGCCAAAAACTAAAAGGGGTGTCTCTGACCTACTGGGCAATGGAAAAATGCAGAATGTGGAGTATTGTATAATAAATGGATCCTTTGTCAGAATCTAAATTTAGTAAAAACCCCTTCTGGTTTGTATGTACATTGAATTTGAGAAATCCTGCTGTGTCTATCCAGTACAGAATTGTGACAATGCCAGACAGAAGTCTCTGTGTTGCAGAAGAAAAAAATAATAAAATGGCAGTACTGGCTTGGGAAGTTGAGATGGAAACAGAAAAGAACATTT
Source organism: Corynorhinus townsendii (assembly GCA_026230045.1). Lineage (NCBI taxonomy): Eukaryota > Metazoa > Chordata > Mammalia > Chiroptera > Vespertilionidae > Corynorhinus > Corynorhinus townsendii. Next base: position 7,359,350 of record JAPDVU010000009.1, read on the forward strand.
ACAAGATGAAGCTCCACTCTCCTGAAAAATAAAGTTTAGATTGTTGCACTTTAGTGAAACTATGCTGTGTTTCTATTTTAGGTCACCATCTTCTCAATCGTTTCTACTGAAATAAATAATTATGGATTTCTAGGGCTGTTAACCTGCACCATATTGATACCGCCTTTCACACTGATTGGCTCTCTATTAATTATCTCAGAGGTAAGAATCTCACTTTTGTCCCTTGGTCATGAAATGTGTGGCCATTGAAGGCAGCCTTTAATATTGTAAAAAATGTAGGTAGAGTTTTCAGTTGTATAAGGTTTGAGGTCTCTGTCTTCCGAAAGCCAATTCACTTACCACAGGCAAGAATCATGTTCTCATTCAAGAGGAGAGCCTGCCTGGGTTTATGAAGGTCAAAGGCAACTCCGCGGTAGTAGAACTTTATAGTTCTCATGATAAGCCTCACTCGTAGGAACAAATGACCTAACTGAGGGGCCAATGAGATGCCCTTCTTATGGTATTTTGGACATGTCAGGTTTAGGGCTCCTCACAGACATGCAATGGGAAATATCAAGTATCCGGTTAGATATCTGAGTCTGATATTCAGTATGCAGGGTTTTGAGGATTTGGGGGACTTAAAGCTAAACACTTGAGATTCCTCAGCATGTAAGTGATATTTAAGGCCATGGCACTAGGTGATATAACCTTCAGAGTAAGTATAAGTAGAATGAAAAGACAGCCCATGGACTTGGCCTTGAACTCCAAAATTTAAAGAGTGGGAAGGGACTGTTGTGTGCCCAGATCTACTCTCAGAAACTCTCCTTAATGACATAGAGCACCCATATATAAGGAGGTACATCAGCTCCACTGAGTTTCTCCTAGCAGGGCAAATCCTGCTAACTCATGGTGTTCAATATAAAAGCATTGGATGGAGCCTACAGCACAAGCCCAGGGTAACAGGTCACCGAGTGACATGAGAAGAAAAGGAGGTCACGCTGCACAGTCAGAAATTGACTTTTACCCGGTGCACGAGCAAGAATTACATAGAAGGCTGGCAAGGCCGTGTAATGGGCATTAAATTGTCTTAAGTGAGATGAGATTCATGCACGGATGGAGGTTCATCTAAGTACATCTTTTTCTTGCTTTACAGATTTCTCCCGACTCGATGGAATATTTAGGAGCTTCAGAGCAGTATCTAATTTATCTGGCATTGCTGATAGTAAGAAGACATTTCCATTTAAATCTTCTTGCATGAGGGGGATGAATTTGTATGCTTTGCACTAAATTAAAAATTTAATTTTAGTGCTTAAAAATTTGGCACTTTACACATTTGAACGCACACACACACCAACAGAGGCTTCAAATTCTCGACCACTAATTTTATAATGATCGTGTGAGGCTGAGTATGAAGCCCAAACTCTCACTGGCATGAACAGAGTCAGTATCAGTATACTCCTTCTACTTATGTCATGCTCTCTCTGGAGAAGAGTGAAGCCAACTCTGAGAGTTTCATAGAATATCAAACACAATTTCTCAATCTTATGAAAATGTTATCAAATCTACCTTTATATATGATCAAACTCCTTAAGTCACGTCTCATACTGAAATTGTTGTTTTTCATGGCGATGCTAATTTTGATTGTCTTTTCCCCCCTCATAGCCTTACCTTCAATCTTTCATTTTCCTTTTCATTCTACGGTGTCTGGAAATGAACTTTAGGAAGAAATCGATGAGAAAGGATCCTATATTCAGGTTGAGAGATTCATGTTTTATTTTAATATTCCTTGTTAAAGACACTTTAATAGGCTTCAGTTAATTGAGTAAAAAGTACTGTACTTGTTTTTAAGGACTGTGTAGTATACAGAATTATAATTCTTTTATGTTAATGAGCTTATAATCTAGCAAGAGAAGCTACACTAGCACACATAAGACACTGAAAAAATAAAGCAGACCATAATTTCACTAACATTCTAGAAGAAAGTCCTATACAAGAGGTAGCACTTAAAAATAATGGCCAAATATAGACAAGCAATTGGGTAAGGGTAGCCAATCCAGGAAGGAAGAAGAGTCTGAACAAAAGACAAAAATTGGAATAAATGTCACCACTCTATAGGTTCACGAAGGTGGCTGGAATGAACTTGAAGCCTTGTGTTGGAGGTTAATAGGAAATTAAAATTAAGCTAGATATTGGAGTGTCTTAGAATAGGGAACCATAGGGAAGGTTTTACAAATTATGCAATCAGAAATAGACAGGTGTGTTTGGAAAATTTTGCCCAACTCAAAAAGTATGAATCAAACTCAAGTCTAATGTAGGCGGTAGAGCAGGAGAGTGACAAGATGGCAATCATGGTTTAGGAAACGACTGACTGCAGCAATTTGGGATGGCATGAGGGAAAGAGACAGGAATCAGCAGTAATCAGTGTGGATGATGAAGGAAAGGGTTAGATTGGTAGTAGCCAGGAAAGAGCATTTCTGACACATGTTCCAAGACATGAAATTGCTCAGAAACTGGTGATTACATATCGTAGAATCTCTGGGACACATCTCTGATTCCAAATCTTTTGATCCATTCTTCTCACAAAGCCTTCAGAATTCCAAAATATCTGTGTCAAAATTACAGTTCCCAGATTCCTTTATCAACTCTGTCAGAGTGTGAGTACTGTTGTATTATTTATAAAAGAAGTCACAGCCAACAAGGAGAATGAAACTTAGACCCAAAGCAAGGATGATGTCAAAGCAGTATCATTGGAATCACTGCTGGAAAGTAGGCTTTCTGCAAGGCCCAGGGCACAGAGCAGAAGCATGGAGATCGTGTGGTGCTCACAGTTACTCAGTCTATGCAAATAATTGATAGCAGTTTACACAAAGTTCATTATTTCTGCTACAAGTTGTTCAACTGGAAACCTGCTCTGATTTTAGAATTTCACCAAGAAGCAGCAAGTTTTTACCAAACCCAGAGGAGCTGGAAGGGGAGGATGAAGATGTTCAGATGGAAAGAATGAGAACAGCGAATGCTGTGACTCTCCCGGACTCTGATGAGGTGGAACTACTAGCAATACTCTTCATCCTATACTACTGTCTGTCAGATAAAGTGGGCAACTATCTAATCGGAATTTGGGGGCGGGGACACACACACACAATTTGAGTTTCTTTCATCCTTGCCCATAGAGCTCATTACTTGATTTCAGTAAACATGCAAAGCCAGCAGAGATCCAAGAACACACACACACACGTTACTTTTTCAGTCATCGTATTGGTGGGTAAGGCTAACAATTACAAAACCTAAAAAAGATTTTGGGAGCAAAGCAACTCAGAGGAGAGAGTTCACCCGAGGTGGATGTGTGTATGTGTGCGCATATGTGTGTGTGCCTATGAGTGTGTGTCTCAACAGACTTATTGGTTTGATGAAAGTCTCTGTTGCTGTTTCTTGAGGAACAGCGAGCATGAATCAGATGATACAGTGCAAATGTCCTTTTGCAGATTGGGGGAGTTTGCTTTAAAATGGCAGTTTTGAGGAGAACTGGTTGGATTCACTATTTGGTATTAGGAAAGATTTGGCCAGAAGGAGGGAGTATGGGGCACTCACTCATCTCAAGGTGATCATGTTGTTATTCCTTTGTCTTTCCAGAAACCAGTCATCATCGCCAATTGCCTCCGGAAGGAATATGTAGGCAAAAAGAAAAACTGCTTTGCCAAGAAGAAGAAGAAGAAAGTTGCCACAAGAAATGTCTCTTTCTGTGTTAAAAAAGGTTGGAAGCAGTAGTTCTGCCAGCAGGGTGATCTTGACCTCTGAAGATGAGGTCTTTTGAAGGGAATAATGCCATCCAAATGTGGGACCATCCATGGCTAAACATGATAGGCAGCCAACTCACCAGCAGTAGAATTCTGACCTAGCCTGCTCCACAGCCTGTTTCACAGCCGGTTACAGCCATTAGTTCATTGCATAGAAAACATTCATGTCTGTTCCGCTAAAACAAACAAGAACAACATCCAAAGAGGAGGCAGTGTTTAACTTAAGAAGGCTACGACAGCTTTCTGAGTAGTAACAATAATTGCTCAGCAGGGAATACTGCACAGAAGGGAACTCACCAGGCTGCGGTAGCTCATTCTTCATACCTAACAAATGGCACGTGTTGCGAAAGTGTCGGTGAAATGCAACAGGCACTGGAATCAAAATTCGATTCAGTTCCATTTCAGCCTCTTATTGGCTGCATGACCTTGGGCAAGATATTGATCCTCTTTACACCTTAGTTTCTTCTCCCATAAAATGAAGGGGCATAAGAACACTCGAGTTTGTGTGTGGTTGCAGGATAAGTGAAATAATGTACATAGCACATTTGCCATAAAGCTTGACACATAGTGTGAGCCCTCACATCGTATGTGCTTTTATTTTTATAATTGTTGGCGGTTATAATTCTCAGCATACCTTTTTTTTTTTTCAGGTGAAGTTATAGGTCTGTTAGGACACAATGGAGCTGGTAAAAGCACAACCATTAAGATGATAACTGGAGACTCAAAACCAACCGCAGGAGAGGTCAGTGACACACACAGAAGGGTGCTCATGAACGCTGCCTCGATGAGACATTTTATGATACATGTTGATGACAATCTTTAAAAGCATAGGCGATCTTTTCCTACTAATCAATGTGATTTATGCATTGAATGAAGGGGATAAATTAATACAAGTTTCTCTCTTAATTTCTAAAAGTACTTAGGTGTTGAATAGAGCTGCATGTTACCTATACTATGCCTTTTATCAAATGAAAAAATAGAGACATTAAAAGGAGAGATTTTGGAAAGGAAAGCTAAACATTCGCTTTACTGGAGGTCAGAGATCTTTGTTTTGTGGATTGATGTATCCTGAGAACTTGTTAAATGGAATTGCCCAAACCCAGTATCCATTCAGAAAACAGAGATCGTATGTTAGAGGGAAATTGAGTAACTGTCTGAATTCCATAGCAAACACTAGAATAGTATATGAATGGCACGTGGCTGTACGTCCATCCTAAGTCGGGTGAAATGACGGACAGAGGTCCCAAGTCAAACAATGGACAAACGAGTAAGCAAACTTGAATTCAACCACGGTGATGGGCTTAGTAATAAATCCTAAACTAGAGTGGAGGCACAGAATGATACGAAATATCTGCCTTTTGATGTATTGAGTCTCTGTCATCTTTTCCCCAGAGCTAAGTGATGACTTAGGGACTTGTGTACTCTTGGCAGCCATGTGTGTAAGAGGAGGACACCATTGCAGTGCACTCACATGCACACACACTCACACCCACACCACACCGCACCACACCACACCACACCGCACCACACCACAATTTTGGCCAGAAGGTGAGAATGAACTTTCTGTGTAGGTGATTTTGAAAAGGAACAGCGGAGGGGACACCCTCAAGTTCCTGGGGTACTGCCCTCAGGAGAACGCGCTGTGGCCCAGCCTGACAGTGAGGGAGCACCTGGACGTGTTCGCAGCGGTGAAAGGGCTGAGGAAAGCGGACGCCACAGTCACCATCACAAGGTACCTGGGGGAGACACACCTGTTCCTCTACTAGAGCGATGTCATAGATGCACAAAAAACTAAGGAAGGACCATTCTAACTGATGACTCCATACTTACTGGCATGGGAGAAGACTGGTTCCCCTAAACCCCAATTCAGCATTATGTTCTCTCATTTTAAGCCCGGAGAGGAAAAGTCTAGTGATTATTCTTAATACAAAGATAAGTCATTAAAAATGTGAGTTTAAACACTATGAGAGGGCCCTGGCTAGTGTGGCTCAATTGGTTGGAGCGTAGTCTCATTCACTGAAGGGTTGTGGCTCCATTCCCGTCAGGGCACATATCCAGGTTGGGTGTTCGATCCTCCGCATGCAGGAGGCAACCGGTATGTTTCTTTCTCTCACCCTCCCTCTCTCCCTCCCTCCCTCCTCTTCCTCTCAATAAATGAAGTAAAATTTAAAAAATGGAAGGTTCATGAAGTATCCAAGATAATTTGAATTTTTTTTAATTTTACTTTTCCATTACAGTTGACCTTCAATATTACTTTGTATTAGTTTCAGTATACAGACTAATGGTTAGACAGTAAAATGTAGTTTCAATTTTATGATCACTCTGAATAGTGCTGTTAAACATCCTGCACGGTAGTCTTCTTCTTTTTTTTTAATATATTTTATTGATTTCTTACAGAGAGGAAGGGAGAGGGGACAGAGAGTCAGAAACATCGATGAGAGAGAAACATCGATTAGCTGCCTCCTGCACATCCCCCGCTGGGGATGTGCCCGCAACCAAGGTACATGCCCTTGACTGAAATCGAACCTGGGAGCCCTCAGTCCACAGGCTGACGCCCTATCCACCGAGCCAAACCAGTCAGGCTGCACTGTAGTCTTCTGATTCGCCCCGTCTCCCACGTGTCTTCCGGTTGTGTGCTGCTAATGTGGGTTGATTCCTGTTTGCTTCAGGTTGGTGGAGGCGCTCAAGCTGCAGGAGGAGCAGAAGCAGCCTGTGAAGGCCTTATCAGAGGGAATCAAGAGGAAGGTAGGGGCGGGGCTGGGGTTACACCACGAGGCCCAGTGATCCCAGATCCATGCGCTGTTCCTCTCCTTCCAGCTGTGCTTCACGCTGAGCATCCTGGGAAACCCATCGGTGGTGCTGCTGGACGAGCCGTCCACGGGCATGGACCCCGCGGGGCAGCAGCAGATGTGGTGAGAGGATGTTATGGGCAACCCAAAGTGAAAGTGTTTTACTTAGCAAATGAAAGACCTCAATATTATCAGGAAAAGCAATAGTTTGGGGAGGCGGGGCGAGGAATCTGAGAGCCCACTGCAGCCAAGTTTTATGGAGGAGAAAAAGATATTCTAACAAATTAATACTCAAGAATTTCATTCTCATCTTAGATTGTCTGGGTGTGCATGGCCCGATTTTATACTCAATCAGATCAATCTACATTAAGTTTTTCTGCAACATTTCCAGATACATAAGTCTATTGGAACAAAATAATTCTTTAACTATTTTAGGATATATTTTGAAATATGTCATTTTGCACTTTGGTGTATATGTCATTATTATCATGTTTTTAAATATGTTCTCTCTTCTTCTGTCTTTTTTTCCTACTACCTTCTCATTAAAATTCTTGAAATTTAGCATTTTTCTAAACCTTTTACACAATGTCATTCTCTACATTATTGAGCCCAAGACTTGCACTGAATTATTCACTCTAACCAGTAGTTTGGTTATTTCCATGCTTGTTACTCCTGCAAAAAAAAAAAAAAATCCTTTCTTTATCTGATCTGAATTCACTGATTATGTCATATGTTCCCATAGAAACGTATTTAAATTTTTCTTTTCATGTTACGTTGGCATTCCCCCTAGTGAATGTTTCCCTTGCTCTAATGTTAGGCAGGCGATCCGGGCCACCTTTAGAAACACAGAGAGGGGCGCCCTCCTGACTACCCATTACATGGCGGAGGCGGAGGCCGTATGTGACCGTGTGGCCATCATGGTGTCCGGGAGGCTGAGGTGAGTGCCCACACGAGGTCCCCAGTCATGCCCTGCACAAAGGACATTTCTCTGCTCATGGCATCACTGTGAGGAGCAGGAGGGGCTGGCTGCTCCGGCTCTCCCTGGCCCTGCCCTGGCCTCCAGAAGTCAAAAATCACCAGCAGTAGATTTCTCTCTCCCTTTTCTTGGTTGACTTCATCCTCTTCCTCCTCCCTCCAGATGTATCGGTTCCATCCAGCACCTGAAGAGCAAATTTGGCAAGGATTACCTCCTGGAGATGAAGGTGAAGACCCTCGCCCACGTGGAGCCCCTCCACAGCGAAATCCTGAGGCTTTTCCCCCAGGCTGCTCGGCAGGAACGGTAAACCCAGGCGGCGGTCTGTTTCACCTTGGTCTCGGTTTTATTTTCTATCTTCTCATTCTTTTTCTTTTTTAACTTGATGGTCATTGTGAAAAATTACTAGAGAAAGTCCCAAACCCAAGGGCTACTCCAGGAGGGAAACAAGAGAACAAAGTGCTCATTTGGAAACTGATTCTGTCAAGGGAAGGTGCCAGGTACTAACCGGCACACGTACCTAGTTCACTTCAGTTGTCCTTTTAGAGGGTGAAGCCACCCCATTCAAGGAGACCTGTTGTATAACACCCAGCGCCAGGCAGCAGTCAACCTCACTGAATGGTGTCTCTTAGTGTTTTTATTTATCAGGCACCTTATCAAGTAATGAATGGCCCAGGAGGCTCAGGTAGGTTAGACCATGCCAAATAACTTGTGGTGGGGCCAGGAGGTGAGCCTCGTCTTCTTTAGTTAAATACGATTCTCACTAGGAGAGAAGAAGGATGATAACTAATCTGCTTCTGCCCTTCCAGAGGGTACGCATGGTCGGATTCCTGCCCTTTGTCTCCCGTTCCTGCCTAGAGTAGAAGGGGCCTCTTCTTAAGAGCCTTGAAATGGTTCTGCTTTAGTACATTGACTTCTTGTTGTTCGAAGAGCATTCACACGGTGGCTGTTTCCAATGCTATACAGATGTGTACCTGCAAACCAAGTATGGGTGCCGTTGTTGCTCCTTTTCATTTACTTTTTTTTTTTACCATTTTTTTTATTGTTTTCAGTATTACAAATAGTAGTACATATGTCTCCTTTTTTTCCCCCATTGATCTCCCCCCGACCTCCCCTACCCCCCAGTACATGCCTTACCCTGCCCGCCCTCCCCCCCGCCCCAGTGTCTTATATCCATTGGTTGTGCTTATATGCATGCGTACAAGTCCTTCGGTTGGTCTCTTACAGCCCCCCTCGTCCAACCTCGCCTGTCTTCCCAATGTAGTTTGACAGTCTGTTCAATGCTTCTTTGCCTCTGTATCTTTTTCCCACCATTTCTTTCCTTTAAAAAGTTTTGCCTTTGCAGACTAGAAATAAACATATAATAACAAAACAAGATAAAACAAAAAAAATGTTTGAGTCCCAATTTCAATGTCCAACAGTTCTGAGTCCCTGTTTCAATGTGTGTACATGTCAGCAATATATCTGGATGGTGGGCACATGTTGGCAATGCAGGTCCGACCCTCTCTGGTTTGGTCCTAGGTAACCTACAGCGGTGCACAGCTGCTGACTGCTCACGTGGGCATTTACTTTTTACCTATGTCATGGTTTTATTTTTTTCAATGACTGCTTACATTCAGTATTATTTTGTAGTAGTTTCAGGTATACAGCATGGTGGTTAGACAGTCATATACTTTACTAAGTGATCCCCCTGATATTTCTAGTATCCACCTGGCACCGTACATAGTTATTACAATATTATTGATTACCTTTCCTATGCTGTACTTTACATCCCCGGGACTATTTTGTAGTTCTTAATCTTTTTACCTTTTCCACCCAGCCTCACAACCGCCCACCCCTCCCCCCCCCAAATCTTTCTTTGGTTGGTTGGTTCTTTAGAGAAATGCACATCAAAGCCACAGTGAGCTACCACTTCTCACCTGTCAGACTGTTGTTCCTTTTTGCATGTTCACCTGTCAGGGGTTGTGCTCAAAACCCAGAGTTCAGCCTCACTCTTTTCCTTCCAGGTACTCCTCCCTGATGGTCTATAAGTTGCCTGTTGAGGATGTGAGACCTTTATCGCAGGCTTTCTTCAAATTAGAGATCGGTAAGAGCAACTATTTAGAGGTAAGACCCTGGGAAACAGCCCTAACCGGTTTGGCTCAGTGGATGGAGCCTAGGACTGAAGGGTCCCAGGTTTGATTCCAGTCAAGAGCACATGCCCAGAGAAACCAAGATGGCAGCATAAGTAAGCACCTAAACTGCTGCCTCGCACAACAATTTCAAAACTACAACTAAAAGCAGAATGGACACCGTCCAGAACCACAGGAAATCTGGCTGAGTAGAAATTCTACAACTAGAAGGAAAGAGAAAAGCTCACGGAGAATTGGAGGGACAGCAAAGAGTTGAGGTACAGCAAAGGGTCTTTGTGTGCGCAGAGAGGAAGGGCGGCTGAGAGCCTGGCTGACTTTCTCTGGCAGGAGGGGGAAGGAAGCCCCCGACTGCACTGAACCCCAGCTCCGACTGCACTGAACCCCAGTTCTGGGCGAAACCCCATGGACCCAGGCTCATACAGGGGGAGTCTGGACTGTCAGGTAGAGAGAAAGGCACTCGAAGACTTGGAGATCCGGGGGGAGCCGCGGAGGGCAGGGGTCTGGAGGCACACGGGCCCCAGTGTGCACAAAAACTGCAGAGGTTGCCACAGGCTTTCCCTAGCAGAAGGGAGTCAGAAGCTCCTGACTGTACTGAGCCCAGTTCTGACTGCACTGAACCTCAGTTCCAGGCGAGCCCCTGGGGACCCACGCTCTTGCGGGGGGAATCTGGACTCTTGGGCGGAGGCTCAGGAGCTGGGGAAGCCAGAGGTCTGGAGGCGCACATGCAAGGGCAGGGCTGACGGGAAGCCAAGACTGTCTGCTCCGCCCTGAGACTCCACCCCATCCAAGCTGAGCACAGAGGCTTTTGCAATCTGGCAAGTCTAATCCTATAAGGCTGTCTCCAGCACTGAACTTCTCCCAGCATAGACACAGCTGATCCTCACAGCCAATTGGCCTGGAGGTCAATTCCTCCCAGTGATACCAACAACAATCAACACTTAACTACAACAAGGCTATACACACATTCCACAAAGGGGTGCACCAAGAGTGTCCACCTCAGGTAACTGGGAGACCAACCCACTGGGCCATATAGGACACCTAGCACACAAAGCTACCCTACCAACTCAGGGAAGCAGTGAAAATGCAGCAACAAAAAAACAGATCACAAACGAAAGAAATGGAGGAAAACAAACGACTAGATATAGAATTCAAAACCACGGTTATTAGGCTTTTCAAGAATATCCTAGAAAAGGCCGATAAATATAACGAGACCCTCGAAGATATGAAAAAGGACCAACTAGAAATTAAACATACACTGACTGAAATAAAAAATATTATACAGAGACCCAACAACAGACTAGAGGAATGCAAGAATCAAGTCAAAGAATTGAAATACAAAGAAGCAAAAGACACTCAACCAGGAAAGCAAAAAGAAAAAAGAATCCAAAAAGTTGAAGATAGTGTAAGGAACCTCTGGGACAACTTCAAGCATACCAACATCAGAATTATGGGGGTGCCAGAAGAAGAGAGAGAGCAAGATAAGGTATTCTTTAAGAAGAGGAAGAAGAAAAAAGTAAAGATAAAAATTATGAACAACAAATACATCTCAACAAGTGAACCTAAAAATCAAGTGAATTAAAAACCTGAGGAACAGAATAAACTGGTGAATAAAATAGAATCAGGGGCATAGAAAGGGAGTGGACTGATAATTCTCAGGGGGAAAACGGTATGGGGGGTGTAGGAAGAGACTGGACAAAAATCGTACACCTATGGATGAGGACAGTGGCGGGGAGGTAAGGGCAGAAGGTGGGGTGGGAACTGGGTGGAGGGGAGCTATGGGAGGAAAAAGGAGAAACAATTGTAATAATCTGAATAAAGATTTATTAAATAAATAAAAAAATTTAAAAAAGCACATGCCCAGGTTGTAGGCTCGATCCCCAGGGGAGGGCGTGCAGGAGCCAATCAATGATTCTCTTCCATTGATGTTTCTGTCTCTCTCCCTCTCCTTTTCTATCTGAAATCAATAAAAAATATATTTGTATAAAAAGACTCTGGGAAACAGACACATTCAAAGCTGAACACCTATCCTTCCTGATTTTTCTTTTCTTTTTTTTTTTTTGCCTGTCATCAGTCATTAAAGCCCTCAGGCATCCTAGTTCTTTAAAAGATCCTTCCCCTTGAGTTAAGCTTAGGATGGCCCCCCACAGGGTTTCTTTTCACCTTCTGATTCTGCCGGTCCCTTCACTCTGTGGTCTGTGGGTCCATTGACCGCACAGACCATTTTGCCCTTTTGACCAATTTTGCAGCATTCTGGTCAGAAGGATTCCCACAATGGGGTCTGATCAACAGGAAGGATTTTATAATTAACTAGAGGCTTAGTGCACGAAATTCATGTGGGGGGTGTCATTCAGCCCAGCCTGCACCCTCTCCAATCCAGGACCCCTCGAGGGATGTGCGATCCCTGTGGGATCGGGCCAAAACTGGCACTCGGGCATCTCTCTCGCAATCCGGGACTTCTGGCTCCTAACTGCTCACCTGCCTGCTTGCCTGTTTGCCCCTAACCATTCTGCCTGCCTGTCTGATCAATCTAATGAGCATTTCCCCTTTCATGGGGATAGATTAGAAGCAAGGAGAGAGATGTTCCAGGAAGGCTGCCTCCCTGGAATACAATGGAGCTTTTTCTTAAGAGCCTTCCTGTGTTTCTGCTTTCAAAAATGTCCCCTCCCTCCTCAAATGCCTTCTGATGTGCTTAGTTTGCTGAAATGGAAGTCCGGATTTAGGGGGTAAAACAAATTTTTATTAGTTTCCCATCCTGTTCTGTGAAGATTATACACAAAGTACAAGATATTGAAATGTCCTAAGCTAGTGTTTTTCTCTCCAAATGTTAAGTTAGCCATAGTTACAGTCTCAGCAGCAATGCATGTACTGAAATTATGGAGCTAGGCCAAGTAGCATGGATGCAAAAGGCATGCCCAGTGATTATTTCTTTACCTTGCCACATAGACTCATTTTCCATATAATCAGATCGCATTGGGCTAATGCAAGTTTCAGCGAAACTAGAGCCTCCCAGGTACCCTTCTTCCTTCAGATTTGAAGACTTGAAGCTAGGGAGGTGAGATGGTCAGTTTTGTCTCTCTTCTTACACTACTCATAGGTTGATGGTTTAGGCCTCTCTAGGTGAAATATAAAGAGAGGAAAGAAGAGCTAATATGGAAGCAAAGCTTGATTTGATCATTAGAGCTGTCCTATGACAGCAGGGCCTGACTCCCTTTCTCTTGTGGGGTGCTTTTGAGGGTTCTTGATGAGACCCTCTCCCCTCCCATCTTTAGCCTCTGACCACAGCTTCCCGGGGTGAGTGATTCCTCCTCCTCTTGGACTCTTGGTACTTTTTATACATGACTTTGGTACAACTTTCAGGATCCAAAATATATGACTTCCTAACGCCCATCCATCCATCCTTGTGCAGTTAAACAGAGCTTCGACCTGGAGGAGTACAGCCTGTCGCAGTCCACCCTGGAGCAGGTGGGTCTGTTTCAGAGATTTCTGTATCATCCATGGAATATGAAGGTGCAGTATATGCATACCCTTTGCACGCACTCAGAGCTCCAGGAGGCCATGTGACACCCTCTCTCTGTCTTTTCCTCCACGGCAGGTCTTCCTGGAACTCTCCAAGGAGCAGGAGCTGGAGGACTTTGATGAGGAAGTCGATCTCTCTGTGAGGTGGAAGCTCCTCCAGCAGGAAGCACCCTAAAGGCTCTTGATTGCTCGTTAGGCCTGTGACTCTTTTTCAGTTCATATTTTCTAGCATTATGATACCTTATCGCAGACGTGGACAGGGTACTTTTGAAATGAATGTCATGATTTTTTTCTCAATAATATCACCTATGGTGGGACTAAAGAAGCCAAGCCATGTAGCCTCTGGACCAGCAGCCAAAATCCATATTTCATACAGTAGCAAACAAAAAGAATCCATTTATTATAGAATTGTTTATGTTTATGAGGATGATGCAGAGATTGCTTAATTTTTTTCTCTGAACTTTAAAATGTGGGATATTTTCTTATCTTCTTTATTATAATAGAAAGTAAGATGATGCTGATTATGGGGGCAAGGGAGTCAGTTGATTACATGGCAGCATAGCCTTTGCTTTTTGTAATTTACTTTTTTTTTTTTTTACTACTTCACTGATTATCCTTTCCTGGCATTTTTAGGATTTTAGATTTTAGAGTCTATGTTTTGCCTATTGTAACTATTAAGGAAATTTGAAACCCGTTAGGATAAATAATTGCAGTAAGACAAGTTGATGAAAAAATACATATGTTTACATACAATTTTGAAACATATTTCTGATTTTATGTTGTCTTATGATGCCAGGGTCTACCCTGATGCAAAGCACTAGAACTTCATAGATCTTAATTTCCCATGTCTGTACATGTTGTGATGTGTTCAACTGGTAATTCTATGAACACCTTAAAGTCAACACAATATACTGTAAACTCATACTTAGATGAGTTTTTATTGTTGTTGCTACTTTCATTGTTGCATACGTCACTGAGTTTATGGTAATTTGTTATGCAGCAATTAAAGTCTAATGCAGGTATATAAATAAAGGCATATTTAGAGAAGTTGACCTTCCCAAAGCCATAGGTCGCGGGACCCAGAATTCAAACCCAGGAGTCTGTGTGGTGGCACCTACTTTAAGATATCACCAAGCATTTATCAAACACCTGACTGAGGTTGCAATGAAGGTATAAAGAACATTCCTTCAACTTGAAGTTTTGGTTACCTTTCAGGAAGAGAATCTGAAGAACACAATAGACACTATATAATCAGCTTCTAATTGTTATGGTATCAACTAGAATGGCACAAGGATTTGAAGCTAAACACTATTTTTGCAGCCGAAACATAGCCAATTACGGTGGTAAATTCAAATGACCCAGTTGTGAACCACAGAAATGTAAAACCTTGATGCTGAAGGATTTCTACTGCCCATTAAGAAAGTTAATTGCACTTAATTTTCAGGAGAATCACAGTGATGAATTATGTTGTTTGAATGGTACCAAGATCACTTGGAGGTAAAATGCAGTTGCCTATTTTGTTGAATCATATTGAAGTCAGCTGGGGCACTGTTTCTCCTCTGGTGTGGCTTCTTTACTGAGAATCTGGGGGTAATAAGACCCCCACTTAATTTTTCTCTGTCGTTTAAGTAGAGACCAGCCGATGCTCACCAATCCCATTCTCCCTCTGAACAGACGGGAAGACTTCATTGTCCAGGCTCGCTTACAGTTACTCTGGGACCATCTGTCTAGCCCTGGACTAAAGAATATGGCAGAAACGATGTATGCCACTCTTGAGCCGTTACCTAACTTTCCTGCTAGATCATTTGTGAGGTTTCTCTTTCTCATATATGGGTCGGGAAATAAGGGACTCTGAGATGCAGAGAGCACAATGGAAAGTACTGAAGTCCCTGAGTCATCATGTGGAGGTGAGCAGCCTAGAAGAGCCAGCTGGCCTGCATAGGACAGAGACATGAAATACACACACACACACACACTCCAAAACAAAACCAACAACTGAACCACTGCAAGACATGTGTTGAACTACTGACATTATTGAGACTTCGGGGTTGTTACAACAGGCAGCTAACATTACCCTGACTGATAGAGTAGATCATGCCAAGAAAGGGGTGATCTACTGAACAGGGCACTGATGCAATTGTCAAGGACCTTTGAAGTATCCCCAGCTGCCTGTCCCTGATCCTTGCCTAGATCAGGACTCTGCAAGGGCGATCCTTCCCACTGGCTTTTCTGTGTTGACTCTGTAACCCGTTGATATTTCCGTCAATCTCAGGTTATTGCCACCAATAGTAACTTTCTGTTGTTACTGTGCATATAAATGTTTTCCTTGTGTTAATGCTTGTTTGGGGCAGCCTACATCCAAGGCTTGCCTGTGCTTCAACCGGCCCTGGGCAGCTGGGCAGCTGCCATCCCAGGCTTGCCTGCACCTTGCGCCTGCAGCCAGGTGGGGCTGAGGGGACTGGGCACAGCCGTCTGGTGTCTGTGAGCGCCACCATCTTTGAGGGTGTGACAGTCAACTAGCATATTCCCTCTTTATTAGAAAAGACTAGATGTGAATTAATCAACAGTGGCACTGTTGACATTACGTTGGGTAATTCCTCTTTGGGGGCGGGAGGAAGAAAGACAAGCTGTCCTGTGTACTGTAGAATTTTACGTGGCAACCCCCCTCTCTACCCACTAGATGCCAGGTGCAACCTGCCCCTGAGTGTGACAACCAACAATATCCCAATCATCCCCCTTGCACTACAATGATGTGTCAGGAGGATGTTGGGGGAAGGAGGAGAGGCTGGTCAAGGAGACTTCCTATATTTTTTGTTGAGCAAGTAGAACGTGGTACTGTTTCCTGGAATTTTAAAAAAATAAAAAGCTGTGATATGGGAAGCAGAGAAAAATCCAGAATTTGCTTTTTAAAAAGTCCAACTCCTGACTAGATTGCCTGAGTCAGCAGGTCAATGTAGGTCACTCTTAGACAAATTGCTTTTTTATTGACCTCCAGCTGTACTTGGTAGGCTGGCTGTATCATATCCTACAGAAGTGTCTTCAAGAGGCAATCTGATATTTGTAAATGTTCTTGTGTCTCAGACAAAAGGGGCTGGTTTCCAAATATAAACCACTACCTTTACAAAGAAGAAGAAATGGGGGAAACATCACTATCTTTAAACAGTGAAAAAAAATAAAGAGGTTAGTCAGTGACAAGCATTTTCTCCACTCAGGTGTTCTGACCTTTGAATTGACATCTTGACTTAGGCAATCTAATCAGGATTTGGAACTAATTTTGTTAGTTCTCCAGCCAAGAGAATTGCAGCCACAACCTCCCTCCAGAAAGCAGTCTGAATGAGAATTTTCAAAGCAGGGAAACAGTTCAATCATAATGCAAACCTGTGTGAGGGTGGGGCAAAGGTATAATGGCCACCGTAACGAGAAGGTAAGTTCAGACTGAAGGTAAGTAGGCAACTCCATACACTGTAACAGGATATATTACAGGGCAATTTACTTATGGGAAATTGGGCTGGAGTGAACAGATGGCAAAGCAGTTGTTCACAAATTATTCTCCTCTACTAGACACCTGTTACATTTTTAAAAATACATGTTTTTATTGATTTTAGAGAGAGAGGAAGGGAAAGGGAGAGAGAGAGACTTTCTTGATGAAGAGAGAGAGAAATATCAATTGGCTACCTCCTGCATGCCCCCTACCTCGAGCCCGTGACCTAGGCATGTGCCCTGACCAGAAATATATCTGGCTTTCTTATCATTGTTGCAGTAGAAACATTGATCTGACACAGTCTGCTACATCTACCCCAAATCAGAAGCACTCAGCCAACTTTTGTTTGACGTTCACAGGTCTGTGAATATTTGCCAAAGGGCACGGTGCTATGAACTGAGTGGCTCAATTATGTGTAAACTAGAGGCCAGGTGCACTTGTGGGGGATTCTCAGCCCGGCCTGCCCCCTCTCGCAGTCCGGGAGCCCTCAGGGGATGTCCGACTGACAGCTTAGGCCCACTTCCCATGGGGATCAGACCTCAGCTGTCAGCCGGACATCCTTCGTGCTGCTACAGAGGCTGGAGAGGCTCTCCCAGCTTCTGGCTGAGCAGTGCTTCCTTTATGGGAGTGCACTGACCACCAGGAGGCAGCTCCTGCATTGAGCATCTGCCCCCTGGTGGTCAGTGCACATCATAGTGACCATTCCACCCTTCAGTGGATTAGTCTTTTATTATATGGGATCATTTATGCATGAGAAAACAAAAGGCTCAAATGCACATGAATTGTAGCATGTTTTGGTTAATGTGCCCACCAAAATTTCATTAGAGTAAAGAATATTGAAATGATAGAGAAGTCAGCGGGTCAGCTGGTCAAAGATAGTGGGAATGACATATTCAGACCAGATGAAGTAGACTTTGGGGCATAGAAAGTTACCAGGGATAAAGATGGACATTATATAATGACAAAAAGGCCAAGAGGACACAACCATCCTAAAAAGTGTATGCACCCAATACCAAAACTTTCAATTACCTGAGGCAAAAATCTGTCAGATCTGAAAGGAAAAACAAATCCTGTAATTTTTGTTAAAATCTTCACTACTCTTCTCCCATTAATCAATAGAACCAGTAGACAGAAAAACCAAAACAACAAAACAAAACAAAACAAAAACTTAACAGCAACTAACTAGATCTAACTGACATTTATATAACACTCCTCTCAATCAAAAGCAGAATATATCTCCTTGCATTTGGAATATTCACCCAGCCAGACGATATCTTGGATTATAAGACAAGTCCTAATGGATTTGACATACAAAATAAATTTTCTGACTCTACAGTAATAGATTTGAACTAGAAATCAATAACCCCAAAGATAACCGGAAAATCTCTAGAGGTTTGGAAAGGAAACAACACGTTGCTAAATAATTCATGGCTCAAAGGGTAAGTCTCGAGGGAGATTAGAAGAAACCTGGAAATGAATGAAAATGAGAGAGGAGTAAACATCCTGATTTCCCAGGTGAGATTAGCAATTGGGCAGTCGAGAGTTTTGTGTAGAGAGGAGCTTCCCTCTGATGAAGCTGTTTCTTTTCTCATGGTTTGAAGACAGTGCTTAAAATTTTTGGTGTGAGCCACAATCATCTTGGACATAATAGAGGAAAGCTTACGCATATTGGATTTCCTCTATTAGGTTGCTCTTTATGATATGATACTGAGTATACATGCCAGTATAATATGATACCGGGTATATTGATTTCAGAGTGAGGAAGGGGGAGGGAGAGAGGGCTAGAAACATCAATGATGAGAATCATTGATTGCCTGCCACCTGCACGCCCCTACAGGGGACTGAGCCCGCAACCCAGGCATGTGCCCTGTCCTGGTTGATGAGTCGACACTTAACCACACCAGCTGGGCATCTAGATAGATCTTACCCTGTAAGTCAGTGTTGTTCTGGAGAAAATGAATGGATAGACAGATATTTTGTAGCATGGGTAGAGACCTTCCTATTTCCACAATCTGCTTAGGTTGGAAAAAATCCTCTGCAGCCATACTAAAGGGCTTCATCCCCTCACACCCTCACTCAGAACACCAACTCCAAGAGCCAACCCCCCCTGTGCAAGATTAAGTTCATCTTCACTGAGTTCCACGTATTTTCTAATTGGCAAGTTAGGCAAAGGCTCAACTTTCCATTGAATATGGTGCACTCTCACTTTCTGTCCCAAACTGCTAGTCTTCTGCCTTGCAGTTGTTGGACACTTGTTGTGCAACACCACCTAATGAGCTTCCTTTAAAACATAAGGAAATGGCTAGGCTGGTGTCGCTCAGTGGTTGAGTGTCAACCTATGAACCAGGAGGCCAGGATTCCATTCCCAGACAGGGCACATGCCTGGGTTGCGGGTTCGATGCCCAGTATGGGACATGCAAAATGCAGCTAATCAATGATTCTCTCTCATCATTGATGTTTCTAACCCTCTCTCTTTCTGCCTTCCTCTCTGAAATCAATACAAATATATATTTAAAAAAAATAAAACACAAGGAAATGCTTGGGAGTTAGACAATCACCCGGGGACTACAAAGAGTAGTGCCTGAATACATTGAAAAGAAAAAGAAAAAAAGGAGACTATTGACTTTTGGTCCTCTGATTCAACTATAAGACCCAACTGCTTTTTTTTTTTTAATCCTCTCCCAAGAATACCTGTAATGAGAGAGAGAGAGAGAGAGAGAGAGAGAGAGAGAGAGAGAGAGAGAGAGAGAGAGAGAGAGAGATGTAAGAGAGAAACATCGATTACTTGACTCCCATACAGGCCCCAATCAGGGATCGAACCTGAGACCTAGGTCTGTGCCTGACCAGGAATGGAACCAGTAACAGTTTGGTGCCCAAGCTGATGCTCAATCACCTGAACCATTCTGGCCAGGAACAAATAGAAAGTCTTAGCTACAGAAGAGTACTCCCTGCCATCTCTGTGGAAGTCTGAGAGAGTTTACTGGTTCTTAGTTCATTGTGTCCACGGTGCCATCCCCATCTCAAAGTGACTGCCGATTTGGCTAAGTAATTGGCTGCATTTTTGTTTTTATTCAGAAGCCTTCAGTAGATCCTGATTAGAGATCAAATATGAGACATTCCCCATGTGTTCTTTGAGTCAGTAGCTAATGGAGAGGGGCACAAAGGCATCTTACTGTGCAATCAGGATTGTCTAAGGAGATTGCTATCAAAGACTGAGGCAGGTTCTAACGTAGTTACAGAACATGGATGCTTTTTGAGCTTGTGCAAAGAATGTTACCCTTGAGATAGTATTGATTTTTAAGTAGCATAACCAGTTGGGAAATAGACTTGTAAAACGTTTTTAACTTTTTCTTGGGTCTGCTTCTTGGTAAAAAAATAAGTTTATTCTGATATTCTCTTGCTTCTGTTAACTGAAACACTGAGAATGAAGATAAAGTATAATTATTCAGTTTTACAAAAAGAGAGAGGGGAGACCAATAGTCCAAGGGCAGTCACGTGAGTGTGCTTGTTGGCAGGGCCAACAGAACTGAGATCAGCCTCTTCTGGAAATAGTCTCCCTGGGACCTTTTCCCTGAAGCCGAACAGTTAAGGCAAAATCTGTAGATGCGGCCGCCGAGATCAGGAAGGAATATGAGTCACTTCCTTCTATAAAAGGAGACCAGTGGATAAAATGTGTTTCTAGACGTGCTTCACATTTCTCAAAGGTAAGTTCATTGTCTTTTTCTGTTTTGTTTGGGGGTGTTTTTTTTTTCTATCACAAAATTATAAATTAGTCTTTAGGAATTGAAAGCCAACCATCTGTAGAGAAACTATTTTGAAAATGAATGGACTATTTGGATGTGTTTGGACATCTGCTATTTAAAATTGTAAAGATGAAAGCATTGAGTTACAACATACTTTTTTTTTTTTTTTGAAGTTTTGCAACTGTTACGTGGTTTTAAGCCAGAAACTGAATGTAGGAATAAGCTGAAATTTGTTCAGAGATTGTGGAGAACTGAGATTATTGACAATTTATTTGTAAACCTGGATTGTCTTTGAAGGTCTTCACTTTTATTGTACAATAAATTGGGGGCACCCCAAAAAACTTTTTCTGACTTTGAGACTGTTTATGAAAAACATTTACAGAAACGCAGGGGTGGGCAAAAGCAGGTTGACAGTTGTGAGTACAAGCACAATATTTGTTCTTGAGTTATAATTATTTTCTAATTATTGTCTCATTTTTCATATGAAATACTGCGAACCTGCCTTTCCCACCCTTGCATGTCTATTGTTCCCGCTGCTCAGGCTTGGGCTCTAAGAATTTTAGAAATGAAAGCTGCCTTCCAGGATTTTCTTCTCTGTGCACACCACGTATTGGGTCCAAATGTGAAATGTGCAGCTTTTCCTCATCCCAATGCTCCTTAGCTTCGCAGGACACAGAGCTTTCCCACGCCTACGGTGTAAATCTTTGGTTTTGAATACAACAACCATAGGACAGGGGGAAGTTCAGACTTGGCCCCTTTGAAACTGCCTACTACTTGTATGAAAAGGGATTCCCGTGGTCGTTAGTCTTTGGATAAACTACAGAATGTACGTAAGCTCAGGGAAAATACAGTACGCGATGCTACTTAACAATGGAAAGGCTAGGGGGGTTGGAGCCATGCTGACATGCTCATGCTACATTGGGCTGTGGCTGATTCCACAGTGAGGAGATCGCCCTCTTGGCCAGTTAACCCCCCTGCACAGCCCTGCAGTCAATTTAAAAGGGGTTATTCTGGCCCTGGACGGTTTTGCTCAGTGATTAGAGCAGTGACCTGCAGACCAGAGGGTCGCAGGTTTGATTCCCAGTGAAGGGCACATACCTGAGTTGCAAGTTAAATCCTCAGCCCCAAACGGCTGTGTTGGGGAGAGTATGGGAGGCAACCAGTGATGTGTCTCTCTCACGTCAGTGGCGTGAGGATTTTTTTAAGTGGTTACTCTGAATTCTCTTCACTAGAACCATCTATGGGGATCCTGAGCCCCACTCACTGGACACCCTCACCTAATGCTTTTTTCCAAGAATCTCTTCCTTCCTCCAACTGCCTCTCCATGGGCTCTCCAGCCTCTTCACTCAGTCCACGCCTCCCTAGACTTGCCTCTCAGCCTCATGAACATCCACGAGTAGGTTCTTCCTCTGGCAACGCCCTCTGAGGCTGTCTTGGCTGGTAAGCCTGGCATTCCAGCCGGCTTCCAAACCCATTTCTGGAGCCTCATCCCTAGGAAATAGCACAGCCCTGTCGGCATCTTCTTCCATGAGTGAAATGAGAGCCTCAGCAGGGGCACACTCACCCACTTGTTATCATGATGGAGGCGGCCATGACAACGGCCTGCTTTCTACCCCTGGCCAGTGTTGTGTAGCATAGAGGGAGCAGACTGAATAAACTAAAATAACCATCCTGAATGAACCACAACAAAAATAAATAAATCTTTTAAGTTTCAAAAGATTTTTTTTTTTTAAGAGTAACCATTATATCTTTAGGATAAAAGGGAAAACATGGAGGGGAGAAAGAAAACTTGATAAAATTTAGTAGCCAATAAAAATGTGGGCAAAACTAGAAGCAAAGGAAAACCAGGTTTAACGTGAGTATAAAACACAGTGAAAGAAAGATCCTCCAAAAGAAGAACTTGTCCGTGAGAAAGATGGGAGCAGCGGGGAGCGGGTGCCGGTAATAAAATGCTAACTTTGGAACACTCAGGTACTAGGCACTCAGATTCAGAACACTGGCGTTCTCAGGCTGCTTGTTTGTGTGTGTGTTTGCAGGATTTTTTCCCCATTAAGACCATCGTATATGCTTTACCTTCTCCCCTTTTCTTTTCTCAGAAAACAGGGCAACATGAGGAAGAGAGAGATAAGTGTGTGTCAACAAACTTGGGCCTTATTATGCAAGAATTTGCTTAAAAAATGGAGAATGAGAAGGGAGTCCTTAATGGTATGATTCAATATCTGTTTCTCTTCTTTATTTATGATTGAATAGCGTTCATTCCTTGGGAGGTAACTCTGATTGTGTATTTCCCCTCCAGAAAAAAACAAAGACACCTTGATACAATAGAAAAAAATCTTTCCCAAGATATTTTGATAACACAGACTCATCATTTGAGGTCTGAAGGCACTGAAGTTGGTCAGCACCAGAGAACCCAAAATGTTTTAAAGTCAATGGTCACACTTTTTTAAAAAAGTATATTTTTATTCAGAGAGGAAGGGAAAGGGAGAGAGAGATAGAAACATCTATGATGAGTGAATCATTGATGGGCTGCCTCCTTCATGCCCTCGACTGAGGATCAAGCCCGCAACCCAGGCATATGTGCTGACCGGGAATCAAACCTGCGAATTCCTGGTTCATGGCCCGATGCTGAACCACTGAGCCACAATGGCTGGGCAATGGTCACACTTTTTACCAATGTTCCCATGCATAGACCATTGGGTTAGGATACTGGTATTCTGAAGATGCGATAAACAAACCAACCCATAGACAGAGTAGATGGCACTTTTCTCTTTAAAAAAAAATCATTCTCTTCAAAAATAGTGGATAATTTGGAAATGTGATTAGTGCCAAGAAGAAAATGAGTATTAGAAGTTGTAATTGTACCATATAACAAAAATCCTGGTTAAACTTTGATATTTAAAAAAAGAAAATCAGATAGTTTTAACTAAGTAGCACTTTTAACTAAGTAGGGATTTTACTGTATATCTACTGTGAATTTTTTTCTACAATCATGCATCCAGGGAATAGAGTGATTTTTATTGGTATTGTTTTAAGTCTCTAGTATTTATAACTAACAAGATAGTATTTCTCAGGTCGCCAACATGCTGTTGAGTTTCCAATACTAGAATCTTCGCATGTAACCAATACATTACCATTAATTGTGCAATGCCTTGAAACCGTCTCTTACAACACATGCGCTTTCAGCAGAATCAAATACAGGCATACTTCAGAAGTATGCGGGTTCAGTTGCAGGCCTCTGTAATAAAGTGAGGATCCCAATGAAACTCATCATAATCTTTCTGCTGGTGGAGGGTCTTGCCTTCAATTTGTAAAAATGCACTATTTGTGAAGTGCAATAAAGCAGAGTGCAAGAAAACAAGATCTGCCTCTACAGCATGAGTAGGTCACCACAGTAATAACAGCTGATAATCTACACTAATAAAAGAGAAAGATGCAAATTGACCGTACCTTCACGATGCCCACCAGCCAATCAGGAGTGAGTATGCAAAGTAACCCAACAGAGATAGAGGTAAATTTGCATACACAGGCGCCCAGTGGCTGAGAGTGGGACACGTGCGTCATTGTCATGGTGGTGATGCAGGCGTTCGGCAGCGCCCCAGCTGCTCCAGGCCTTTGGGCAGTGTGGGGAGGTGGGGAGGCAGGAAGGCGGCTCCGGGCCAAGCAAATTGGGTGCTGGCATCCAGGGGAAGGAAGGCCCATTCTTGCACGAATCTTCGTGCATCAGGCCTCTAGTTTATTATAGCTTCCCACTTTTGCCTCTCATATTTTCATGATCAGTGCATGCTTTACACGGGCGCTGTGGATCAAAAAAATTAAACTCCTAGTAAGCCCTAGGTGGTTTGGCTCAGTGGATAGAGCACTCACCTGTAGATTAAAAGGGTCCCTGGTTCAGTCCTGTCAAGGGCACAGAGCTTGGCTGTAGGCTCCTCCCCAGCCTGGGCCCTGCTAGGGCTCAGGCAGGAGACAACCAATTGCTGTGTTTCTCTAACATCAGTGTTTCTCTCTGTCTTTCCCTCTCTCTCCCACTCTCCCTAAAAACCAATGGAAAAATGTCTGTGGGTGAGGATTAACAAAAAACAAATGAACTCCTAGTAAGAGTTCATTGATATGACCCAGACTGCTGAAGTTTGTACTGTCCATATTGAAAGTGGTTCAGAATGTGGTCTATATTGAAATGAGAAAAGTCAATGAGACAAACTGTATGACCAAATGACTGTGTGTGACTTATTTGAAATCATCGTTTTATTTATTTTTTCTCTCTTGCGTTGTGTAGGAGTGGTTGAGCTCATTGCTCCTACTGCTTATTTTGTACCTATATCCTATTAATCATGAAGTCCGTGATTTTTCTTCACTGCCAACCATGGACCTGGGACGGGTAGATTCATTTAACCTATCTACAATTAAGATTGCATACACACCTGTCACCAATATAACCCAACAGATAATGAAAAAAGTTGCCTTGGCCTCCTATATAAATGGTGAGTTTTCTAGTAATCTAAGAAAGATTTCTAATGTCAACAGTTGGTTCATTTGACTGCAGATGTGTGCATTGAATTTGTCTTTCTGTTGATAACTATGTCAGTTGTCACCATTTCTAGGTAATGTGAAATGTGAATGTATTTTCCTTTTCCAGAGTATAAGAGGCCATATCTAAGTCAAAACTATGAATGTATTTCTTGCCAAGCAAGGGATTATCACTTGCAGTGTGCAGTCTTTCCAAAAAGAAATTGGCTGATGTTGTGTAGGGTTTGAGGAAGCATGGAATACACAAATGGGAAGATGTTGAAAAGGAGGAGTGTTTAGCGATTTGTTGACTTGTAGCTGTGGAAGCTTTGTTACTGGAATGAGACTATTGCTCTAGTATTAGCTTATTATTATATCCAAAAAACAGGCAGTCTTTTCTCCTCTTAAATTTGATGATAGGAATTTTATTCTCACCTTTCATTACCAAAAAGATTACCTAACTTTATTTGAAGATTCTATTAAAGAATGTTCTGTGTTTTAATTGTTCACCCTTTAGTTGTAAGGTACTTATCTGAACTCAGTATCAGAAGTCCACCTGCTCTGCAGTCTGTGGTCATGAATACAGATCCCAGATTATGTGGACTTTTCTTTCCTGTCCTTGCTTCTCTGCACACAGGCCAGGAGGGTGGGTGTAGACCTCCGTAGCTTTCCCATGGTACCAC
Source organism: Corynorhinus townsendii (assembly GCA_026230045.1). NCBI lineage: Eukaryota > Metazoa > Chordata > Mammalia > Chiroptera > Vespertilionidae > Corynorhinus > Corynorhinus townsendii. The sequence goes on from JAPDVU010000009.1 coordinate 7,384,943, forward strand.
ACCACACATCACACCATTGGTTCCACTTGAATCTGAATGTCTACACTGTGCATCTTGCCTACAAACACTGAATCTGCCTTTGAAGATCTTAACCTGATCTGCCTGACAAATTGAGGCCTACTCTTTCTGTCTACCCTGAGATGGGTTTGTTCCTACCCTGCTTCACAGTGTCCTCCTAGGGGTCCCGATGACATAAACACGTGCTTTTCAACAGCACCTTTGTTAAAGGTCACATGCAATTGCAATAATTAATGTTCATTAAATGACTACTGTGTGCAAGATCTTTACCTGGAGTTTGTCTTCACAATGAATGTGCTATTATCTTTATTTTACAGTAAGGTCATTTGTGATTATGATAATAAATATTCATGAAGTGCTACTATGTGCTAGGTTTTTAGACATTATTCTATAGCAATAGAATATTATTCTGTAACTTTAATAGTATTATTCAGTATTTTATTTATCTATACTATGTTTAATATTCTGTACTAATAATAATTGATATTAAGTTTATTTTACAAACACGGAAATTGAGTCAAAAAGGTTAAGGGACGTACTCATGATTATAACATATTTAATGAAAACTATTATCCCAGGGGGAAAATGTTAGTTCTGTCAAAATACATGCTGCCTGCTCCCTCCACTTTGATCTTTCACATTCCCACCCCAATCCAGAACTTTTCTCCCATTCTTCTCATTTTCCTCAGTCTTACTAAAGCAGCTACATGGCATTGAACACAATATTAGCAAAAAGGAGGGATTATGTTAGTGATATCAACATAAGCACTCACATATTTTTTAAGTTATCACTTTTTTTCAACATATTAACCATACTGTGAGGATTGTTCAAGAAAAATGAAGTTACATAGTTATTTCCACCTGATATAAACCAGTATCTAACTGTCATATATATATATGTGTGTATATATATATATATATATATATACACACATAATTTTAGATTTATTATAGTGCTAATTCATCTGTGAGTAGTTTAATTTATATGGTATGTTATACATAATTAAAACTGGTTCAATAATTCCGACATATGAGAATAATTTTTATGTATGTCTTCTGATTATACACTCTCTGGATAAAATTATAGAAATGTGTGTCCCACCAGACAGCATGGAGGTCGCAGTTCGCTTCCCAGTCAGGGCACATGCCCGGGTTGTGGGTTTAATCCCCAGTATGAGGCATGAAGGAGGCAGCTGATCCATGATTATCTCTCATCATTGATGTTTTTTTCTCTCTCCCTCTCACTTCCTCTCTGAAATCAATAAAAAATTTATTTTTTAAGTAGAAATGTCTGTACCCAACTTTGCCAGTGCCTGACTTACTCCATATTGATATTTTATTTCCATAAAGAACTTTAGTAAAAGCAATTGAATGGGAAACCTGAAGTTAGTCTCCTAAGAAATTACCTATAATAATAAAAGTGTAATATGCTAATTAGACTGGACATTCTTCTGGATGACCTTCTGGATGAACCCGGGGCTGCAAGGGAAGCCAAGGTCCCCAGTGCCTGCTGGCGGCTGGAGAGAAGTCAGGGTCCTGGTGCAAAAAGGAAGCCCGAGATGTCAGCTGGGTGAAGGAAGGCCTACTCTTGCATGAATTTCGTTCATCGGGCCTCTAGTTAATTATAATATTTCTTTCTTATAATGGCAGATACAGACATCTTGGGACTGTCTGATGAAGGAAGTAATGAAGAATTAAGTGCATATCTTCCTAGGAAAGTAGTAGTAGTCATCTTTACTAATACATTCTCATATAATTTGAAATTCTCATGGTATCAAGAAATTTCAAGAAGGAAGGAACACAGAGACCACACAGGTAACTTTCTAGCTAAACAATTCTACTACTTTCTGTTTAATTTATCTCATAAGGCATATGTGGGAATAGATGTTAATGCAGTGAATTTTAAAATCTTTATCTGCAATGGTGATGTCAAGAGGCCAATGAACACGTTTCAAAAATGTACAGTGATTTTGAAGTACATTAATATACTGTATTATATTATAGTTTTATATATATATACTTATATTTACATATGTATAGATATATATTCGTGTGTGCATGTATTATATGTTTACAATTTATTCATTGCAGATATGAATTCTGCCCAGATCTCTTCAGGAAACTATTATATTTCAATCAAAATCATAATGGATATTTAAATAAAAATTGATATATTTATTCTAAAATATACCTCTAAAAGGGGCACAGAATAGCCAAGATGCTATTTAGAAAAGAATGAAGTTACAAGTACTTCACACTGTGCTGCTCCCATAGTAATAGACAGAGAGGTCAGTGAAGCAGAAGAGAGAGCCCTGGAAAGTTTTCCCATAGACGTGAAAACTAACATACGGCTCAGAAGACATTGCAGGTCAGTCAGTGCAAGGAAAATTGTCTTTCTGTAAAGAACAAAATGAAATTATTTCACGTGAAATGACAATTCCAGATGAAAGTTTAAACGAGAGAAAAACATGCCTCTAAACCTTTCAGAAGTCAGTATAGGACAATGTCTTTATAACTGTGGGATAGAAAATAATTTCTGAAACAAAACAGTTACACATTTTTCCCTTAAAGCTCATTGCTATGAAACACATTTGGGAGATATTGACTGTGGAGTTACAACATCCTGGAAGACAGGCTTTGTGACTCTTCAAGCTGTCATCAATGCTGTTATTATAGAAGTGAGTACAAAACTGTCCAGTGCAAACTAGTGTTCAATGCAGATTATTGGTATTAGAAGCATCCAGAGTTTTATCAGTTCTGGTTCGTGTGACTCAGTTGATTGGAGTGCCGTTCTGTGCACCAAAAGTTCACAGGATAGATTCTGGTAGGGGCACATACCTAGGTTGTGGGTTCCGTTCCTGGTTGGGGCATGTATGGGAGGCAACCAATCAATGTTTTTCTCTCTCTCTCCTTCTTCCTTCCTCTCTCTCTCAAGTCAATTTTTTTAAAGTTTCATAAAAATAAACCCCATAAACCAACTAGAGGCCCAGTGCATGAAATTTCGTGCACTTGGAGGGCTCCCTCAGCCTGGCCTGCACCCTCTCACAATCCAGAACCCCTCAGGTAGGGTCCCTAGGCCTGGCCTGAGATCAGGGCCTGTCGGGGCTTTCCTTCCCTGGGCTGCAGGCAGCTGGCCCCAATCCCGCCACTGCCACTGCTTGCCATCTATGTGGCGCTGTTCTGCCCCCACCTCTCCCATTGGTGGCCTTCCTCTGCGGGTGACAGGCTGAGATTTAATGGCTTGGCTGGCCTGGCTTTCCTCTTTCTTTGCTGGGGGGCATGGCAGCTCTGAGAGGAGCCATCTACCTACCTGATCACCCCTAAATACAAGTCTGCCTACCTGATCACCCCTAATCACTCTGCCTGCCTGCCTGATTGCCCCTAACGGCTTGCTTGTGGGTGGGGCCAGCTTGGAGAGGGGCCGTCTGCCTACCTGTTCTCCTCTAACCACTTGCCTGCCTACCTCATCACGCCTAACCGCTGGTCTGCCTACTTGATCACCCCTAACCCCTCTGCCTCCCTGCCTGATTGCCCCTTACTGCTTGCTTGGGGGCAGTGCCAGCACTGACTTCAGGTTGGTCAGCTTCCCATCATTACTGGTCATTATCGAACCAAGGTTTTTATATATTAGGATAGTCTTGTTCTTTCATTTACTCACCAGTTTCCTTAAAACAAAGTTTACTTACGTTGCCATGTGCTATGGAGGATATGTATAAATGGAAGAGAAATTTTCTCCTCAGAGAAGACACCTTCTCAGGAAGCCAGGCATAGAATTAAATTCTTGCAAGAGGAGAAGTAGGCAGTCATGGAGGTGTTCACAAAGTCCTTCCAGGTAAATGAGCACAAGTTTCTCGGCCTAGGATGCCATGGAAGAATGCCTCATTGAAATGACATTTCACACTGAAGCTTGAGGGAAGAGGTTTGCTGTATAAATAATGTCATAAGGATATTGCAAGCACATCATCTGGCAAGGTTAGGCAGGGAGGCGATAAAGCACATAGCAAATGTGGGGAACTGTGTGCACCTCAGGATGCCTGGAGTGGAGACTCCAAGCCGGCCAGTGGTGGAGCAGGGAAGTGAAAAGTTGGGCTACCATCAGCTCCACACACACATTACGTGTCCATAGTAAAAGAGATGATGGAAAGAAAACAGAGCCTGTCATCCATGAATATAGAAATCCATGTCTTTCTTCAGATCACAACAAATCACTCAGTGATGGAGGAATTGATGACTGTTACTGGAAAAAATATGAAGATACATCCCTTCGTGAGTCAACAAGGGATAACCATGGATCTCTTCCTTTTCGTCTACATTATTTCCTTTTCCCCATTCATTTATTATGCCTCTATTAATGTTACAAGAGAGAGGAAAAGGATGAAGGGTTTGATGACAATGATGGGTCTTCGAAATTCAGCATTCTGGTGAGTCAAGTGTACCAATAAATAAAGGTAGGAGTTTAGGGAAAGTGGACTTCTTCAAAGCATCATTATGAAAATGTAATGTTTTTCTACCTTTTTTCCATGAATGGGATACATTGTCCTTAGTGGAATGCTTGCCAGGCTGAGGCTAAGGGTTACTATACATCTCAAAGAGAGAACATGAGGTTTGGTTTTTTGGGGTGATTGCAAAGCAGGGGTCCTGAAAGATGACCACTGATTCTACAGGGAAGAGTATGGTAGAAGTGGTAGACATCAGTGCTTAAGCCAGAAGTGAAATTCAAGCCAGGGTGAGGCTGAAAGGGGAAAAAGAGGTCAGGGATCAGAAGCCCTTTTGGAGATCAGGTATGATGGATATACTGTACTTGAGGGAGCAAACTGGCAGAACAGGCTGGTATATCGGGGCTGGGTAATGGGAATTTAAAATGTCACAAGTTGAGCTATTCCACATATATTAGAATCCACAGCAGTCCCTTTCCAATGGAACATGAAATCCTAAAAATAGCATTTTGTTTCCACATTAGGCTCTCCTGGGGCTTGCTCTATGCTGGTTTCATCTTCATCGCTACCCTTTTATTGGTGCTTATTATAAAATCCACCCAATTTGTAATTTGGACGGGCTTCATGGTGGTCTTCACTCTCTTTTTCCTCTATGGATTGTCTTTGGTGAGTTGGTGAATTACACTTTTTCCCATCTGACAAGACTAAGTGTTGGTTTTCAAATAGGTTGTTGTTCTATATGACCCTTTTCTTCTGTGCCTGCTCTCTTTGCATGGGAAAGTCTGGTATTTGACCTGTAATGCCAGTTTGTAGGGCAAATTTTTTTTGTGTTTTATACATGGACTAATAACATAATGCTAATTTTATATATTCGATTTCTTATGTTATTCTGTTAGGAACCATTTGTAGAGAAACATAAACCAACTGTGTCTTCTCTCCCTGTAGATAGCTTTGGCTTTTCTAATGAGCGTCTTGATAAAGAAGCCATTCCTCACTGGCCTGGTCGTGTTCCTTCTCACTGTCTTTTGGGGGAGTCTAGGGTTCACGGTCTTGTACAGGCATCTTCCTGCGTCCTTGGAGTGGATGTTGGGCTTTCTCAGCCCCTTTGCCTTCATGCTTGGAATGACCCAGGTGAGAAGCCATCTAATTACTGGTTAATGGCATTTCTGAGCCATCTTCCTTCTCTGGGATTTTGTTTTTGGTATCCCATTATTTACTTCATTAAAAATCAAACACCGGCATGTTAAATTTTTGTTACATGTGCTATGCAAACATAGATAAGTGTCTACACACCTCATTCTGGTGAGATTAGGCATAATAATTACCTTAAACACAACAATTTGAATGCTCTGTGCACTGAATTATATGAGCAACTCGAATCTCAGAACACGAGACTATAAAATAAAATAAATTATATTTAAATAAAAAATAAACTATTATTTTGACATGAATTCACCCTGTTTGTCTCCTCCCTGGAATTTAACTGTCTGTAGTCATTTCTATGCTCAGTATTATAAGGTATAAAATCCTAATAAAGACTATTGTGGAGTTTAAAAGCATTACCAGCACTTAGCCCAGTAAAATAAACCATGGGTGAGTGAACAAAATGGAATGCCAATATGTAATTCTCAGAGTTTTATTTTGGGAGCTAATTAAATAAGGACATGTGTCACAAATCTAATACTAAATAACTCTTCCAGTTCATATTTTGACTTGGTAATTGAACAGCATGCATGATTATAGAAATCATACAAGAAAAGTCAAAGTTAAAAACACCTTGAAAATGCATTTAGTAAATTACATTTCTGTTCATAAAAGGCCATTTCTCTTGATCTGATTCTCACATTGAACCTACTTTGCCATTCTTCCAATTAATGGTCATGACGCTCATTACAGGTCCGTTATTTAGTGCTTAACAAAAGGACTATAAAGTACTCATTAGCTTGAACATTATAGACCAGCCCACTCGTTCTTCTTCAACACACCAGTGATCTTTCTAAGAGCATGAAATCTCTCTCAGGAGACACTTTCAAAGAACACTGCGCCTTTCTTCCAAGTCCTATTTGGTAAAGATTTGTTGAAGTCAGAGCTCAAATGTCATCTTTTCCCATACTCCTCTACCTCCTCCTGACACTCCCATTTCATTGGGAACGTATTTTAAAACTTGCATTATAGTTGTTCCCGTGCATGTGCTTTCCAATAGATTTGAGAGTAAAGTAGTCAGTTTTATTCAACTTTGTATTCCCACTATGGGGCAAAGAGTAGCTTATGTTATTATTTATGCTAAACCTGTTTAACATTTATCATAAGCCTAATTTCCCTTAATTAATTACCTTTTAATTTTCAGCTCTTACGTGTGGACTATGATGTGAATTCCAATGCACTTCCTGCTTTTTCGGACTACTCGAGTCAAATAATAGCAACGCATTTTATGTTGGCTTTTGATATTTTGCTCTATCTGGCATTGACGATTTATTTTGAAAAAATTTTGCCAAGTGAGTAGTGATATGATTAAAATCAAACACCATTTAAATAATTTCGTTTCCTAAAATGAATCTCCTAACACATGTTGTTTATATTTAAAGAATTATCTTGTTCCTTAAGGTCATTGCAATCAACAAGGTTATTATTGCCAGTGACCAATTCAGTTGTTTATTTCTCTTTGGCTGTTTCGACTGGTCAGAGCAGAATCCTGAATTTTGCTTATAGAATGACTAGCCTTTGTTTGAACTTCACTCTGCTCTGTGTGTGGCTTGTTTCTTTTCAAAGAGATGCTTAGAAAGCTAGTTCCTAAGTGGGTCTGGCTTGGTACTTAGTCATGGAAATTTATAGCTGCTTTGTCTAACTATTTAGCTCAGTGGTTCTGAGCCCTGGCTGTTCATCAGAAACACCTGGGGAACTTGAAAAACCTTCTGAGCCCAGCTCAGCTCCAAGAGATTATAATTCATTTAATCAGTGGTGGGACCAGGGCACCTCTGCTTCAAAAAGATCTCCGCATAGTTTCACAATAGGAAAGTCAATAGGCGATAAATCTTCATTTTTATCACCCTCAACACAAACGAATATGAGTTCCACAAAAGCAGGGCTCCGTTTTTTTCACAGATAAACCCCAAGCACCCACCTCAGTGCCCGGTGCATGCCAGGGCTCAGTAAGTACTTGCAGCTGAAATACTGCTGCATTTTTCCTCCCTCTTTTATTATGAAAGGCAGGGGCTGTGTCACCTCTGAATTTCCCATTCAAAACAGGACACCAAGGGCCTTCATTATACATTTAATCCACATATATTAGTATATTTCGAAAGAACATAAACTCACTATCTCAAAGAGATATCTGTACTCCCATGTTCATTCCAGGATTATTCACAGTAGCCTAGATATGGAAACAACCTAAGTGTTCATTAGTGGGTGCATGGATAAAGAAACTGTGCTGTCTGTATATCTATCTATCTATCTACCATGCAATATTATCCGGCCTTTAAAAAAAAAAAAAAAGAAATGCTGCCAATTACAGCTACATGGGTAGAGGATAGAAGGCATTATGCTAAGTGAAATAAGCCAGACACAGAAAGACAAATACTGCATCTCACTTATACATGGAATCTAAAAAATGTCAAACTAACAGTAACAGAGTCAAAGGCTGGTTAACAGGGGTTGGAGGCAAGGGTGAGTGGAGAAATGAGAGATATTGGTTAAGGGATACAAATTTTTATTTATAAGATGAAGTTCTGGAGATCTAATGTATATCACGGTAACTATAGTTAGTAATAATGTATTGTATGCTTGACATTTGCTAAGATATATCTCAAGTGTCCTTGCCATACACACAGACACACACACACACACACACACACACACACACACACACACACACACACAAGCACACCCAGAGAAATAGAAAGGATGTGAAGTGATGGATATGTTAATTAGCTTGATGGTAATTTTTTCTTCAGGTTTCTCCACTTTATTTATTTTTACTATATTATTTTTTGTTGATAGTATTACAGATAGTTCTCTTTTCACCCCCTTTTGATCTCCCCACTCTTTACTACCCCCTAGTCTCTACCCACCCTACCCCAGTCATTATTTCACAAAACATCACATTGAACACATTAAATATATATATATAATTTTTATTTGTTGATTGTACTTCAGTAAAGCTGGAAAATTTTGAAAGTCACTAATGGCATAAACACACTGAGTGGGTAAAAATGTCACCAGTGACTAAACACTGGTAGAAAGGGAAGATGGGAAAGCAGTGAGACTGAAGGCACACAGCATGGTCTGAAGAAGTGACTTGATCCTGCTGTTTTAGGTAATCCCTCAAGAACAATAACTACCTCTGCCTTCTAGAAGAGCCCAGAATAATGATGTCAGGACCTACACATTTTGGCTCACACATTTATTATACAGTTGGAATGATTTGTATCATCCATTCATTAAGACTGAATTTAGCCTGGCAGGTATGGCTCATTGGTTGAATATCAACCCATGAACCAAGAGGTCACTGGTTTGATTCCCTGTCAGGGCATTTGACTGGGTTGTGGACTCAATCCCCAGTAGCAGGCCTGTAGGAGGCAACTAATTGATGTTTCTCTCCCAGCCATGTTTCTACCTCTCTCTCTCCCCCTGCCCCACTCTTAATCTCTATCAAAAAAACAAACAAACAAAACAATGAACACACTGAGTTTAAGCCTGAATTTAAACAAGTTGACTGTGTTAGAAATTCCTTTAAAGGTAAGAAGTATGAATGTTAGAAAGGAAAATTAACTAGGTAAAATGATAGAATCATGTATTAATAAATCTCGTGGCAGAATGGATCTAGTTAAGCTACATGCTTTTATGTTAGGCTTCCTAACCCAGGGGAAAAGATGGGTACTAACTAATAATACACCTATGACAGGTATGTAGGGAGTGTTCTGTATATACTTATTGCATGGATGCATGCCTGGACATGTGGAAAGTACACAGAAGTTTGAAAACCCATCAATCTTATAGTGGAAGCCAGTTGCAGAATATAAGAGAAATATAATTCTTCAATTTCATAATGTCCCTTAACACGTAGGAAAACAGAAGTGATAATTAAGTGCAAATATACTGTGGATTCATTTCCAGAAAGAGGTTCATGGACAATGATTAATGCATTCTTACTGTGGATCATAAAGTTGCTTCAGAGGAATGATATAATTTGAAGTTCTTCCTCCTTTGCCAATGTTGATAGAGTTCAGCATGCCTGACCTATCTTGCATTTCTCTCGCATTATCTGATGTTCTTGTGGTTAAGAAGAGTATCAACATTTATTTAAGTCCCTCCAGAATTTTTTAAAGTCACAGCTTCAGTTCTTCTCAGAGGAACAATAATTATAATAGACATCTTAGTGATTTTTCTCTCCTTAAGAAGCTACATATATCCAAACATGTATTTTTTTTGTATTGACCATGTTTCAAGTTTATTGGCAGAAAGTTTGCATTGCTATGCTGCATTGAGTGACTCTCTACCTTAACATGGTGAATGACCCAGAATTTGTCTCCTGGCCACATAGATGAATATGGACATCAATACTCACCCTTGTTTTTCCTGAAGTCCTCATTTTGGTCACGACAACAAAATGCTGATCATGTGGCCCTTGAAGATGAAATATATTCTGATCCTTCATCTAATGACTCTTTTGAACCAGTGTCTCCAGAATTCCATGGAAAAGAAGCCATCAGGTAACAAGGATGCAGATGGAGAACAGGCCAAAGAATGAGGAGCTAGTAGTTCACACTTGAAATAAGCCAAGTTCTCTCTGGTTCCCTATAGATGGCTCCCATTGAACCTCATCCATGCTACATTCATCAAAAATTCCATAACCTTTTATTGTCTTATATTTTTGACATATACATTGAATACAAACAAATATTTCACCCACAAAGACAGTTTGAAAAAACCCTCATCTGGATTCTCAATCTTCTATCTGTTGTCCTCTCCAACCTGAGCCTCAATCTCACTCTTTTCTTTGCCTGGACTCATTTACGCATACATGGCTCCCACCTCATTTATTATATTCCCTATTTTTCTCTCGCAATTTTTTAAACTTCTCTTTCTATTTATTGCCCTTTCAAAGAAGATGACAGAGTTGGGAAGAGAAGACCTAGAAATAGACACAAAGGGAATTGAGGGAGAAGTGCCTTTTAGACGGTGCTTTGTTTGGTGCTAGTAACTTTTATTTTCAAATAAAATCTTAAGAAGAAATTTCTCAACATCCCTGACTATTCATATTTTATTCATCTATCTTTGTCCAGCATATCTTTCAGTCTTCCCTGATCTGTCTCAGATTACTCCAGACTCTGAGTTTCTAGAACCATTTCATTTTTTATTTTAATTGCTCTATATTTATCTTCCATACTTATATTTGTCCTGTGACCTAAACTAGGTTTAACCTCCAGCAGATCAACTTGGAGCAAAGCAGTGACTTTAGTTGATTTGTTTATATGTTTATTTTAATTTTTCTATCTCTTCAGCAGCTCACTCAACTATAAGAACTATGTAGAGTGATGGTAAACGGGATTAAAACAGAAAGGAGAAAATCTAAACAGTTCAATATGAATGGAACCTGGATTGTTTAATGAATAGATGACAAAATAAGAAACATAAATTTGATTCAGTTTATGGATATGTACCTGATAAAAATAAAATAGGTAAAATGCCTAGCATTCCAGATCTATAATAGCACCCAGCATGCTAATTCCATTCCTTTCTCTTACCATAATCACCATCATAAACCAATATCATTTCATGTTTACTGAATATTTACCAAGAACCAAGCACTATGGATGCAAGATTAAATATTTTACTCATCCTTCAACAAAGCCCTAAAGCACTCCAAATTTTTAGGTTACAAAAGCCAAAATTTTACCAAGAATATGTACATTGGGTAAGGTAACAGAGCTACTAATTGTTCTAGCTAGGGTGAGCTCAGTTGGGTAAGACTGTAAAACCCACTACTCTCACTGTTATGATTTTTGCCTCTCTCCCTTACTCCACCTTGACCTTGACTCAAGATAACCAAAGATATCTCCAGCCTGAGTCAGTAGTTCACAATGAGCCCTTCAGGAATGGATGCCTGTGTTACCACTTGGTCTAGCTTCTTTGGCTTTGCCGTTTAGAGATGTTCCTGGTTTTCAGCAGTAATGTCAGGTTCCACCTCAGTCGTTGGAATAATATTATCTGGTGATGTGTTCCAAGCAAAGGGAAATTTTAAGACTTCACATGTGGCTCAGCCGGTGTGGCTCTGTGGTTGAATGTTGATCTATGAACCAGAAGGTCATGGCTCTATTCCCGTCAGGGTACATGCCCGAGTTGTGGGCTCAATCTCCAGTTTGGGAGATTGCAATAGGCAGATAATCAATGATTCTCTCTCATCATTGATGTTTCTATCTCTCACTCCCTCTCCCTTCTTCTCTGAAATCAATAAAATATATTTTTTAAAAACGTTGGAGGTGAAGCTAATGTGCAGCCAAGGCTGGGGGAAAATATTCTAGCTGATTCTCACACACAAGCGTGACTGCCAGAGAGTAAATTCCCAGCTCTTCTATGCGCTGAAGGGGGCAGATTCATAAATCATGTCAGCCAAACCTAGAATTACCAACTGAAGAAAATTGTCATAACTTGAAACCTCTTTTTCTTTCTTTTTTAGAATCAGAAATGTTACAAAAGAATATAAAGGAAAGCCTGATAAAGTAGAAGCTTTGAAAGGTACCATTTAGTTATTATATTGATATTAATTTTCTGATTTTCACTCTTGTTTTTGCTTGTGGTGAACAATTACTGGTCATCTTTCAGATTTGAAATGAGTTATTTAGCCATATGCTAAAATTTCTTTTCTAACAATTACTTCAACTATGTAAAAGAAAAAATTGATTGTGTTTTCAAATTATATATGTCTTTGAAAGGTACACTGTGACATACTGAGGTAGCCTAAAGCTATTCTGGGTTGTTTTCTACAAGCTCAAATTTTTCTTCTGTAATTCTAAAGCTATTGTGGATACTGCTATTTTTATTTTGTGCAAAAAGTCACATAGACCAAAGGATTTTTATCCACATAACAATTTACTGAACTATTAATCTATCATTTATTGACAAAATTAATATTTAGTTAATAAATATTAACATTCACCTGCCATATACCAGGAAATATCAATGAACTTAAGAGTATACTAGCAAGATGTTTCTTGGCTATAAAACAAGTAATTTCAAATTTTCAAACCAGGATACACATATAAATTTAGAAATGCATATTTTGTTATTTTGAGTTCAACACCTAATATATACATATATAGAAAACAAGGCCATTCAAGGAAAGAAAAAGACAAATTTTAGCTCCACAACAAATTTGTAGTTTTTTTCCTACCTCCCTACTTCTTTTCCTTCCTTCCTTTCTCCCAGCCTTCTTTCCTTTCCTTTTTTCTTCCTAGATCTGGCATTGGACATATATGAAGGCCAAATCACTGCAATACTTGGTCACAGTGGAGCTGGAAAATCAACACTATTAAACATCCTTAGTGGGTTATCTGTTCCCACCAAAGGTAAGAGGGTTCTTTTTCTCCCAAAGTCAGGCTGACAAATCAGCTGTTACTAAGTTCTTGTGATCATTAATCACACACACAGATTACCAGGAAAAAACGGGAATTAATTTATAGTATTCTATAGAGGAACGCCATACTTAATTGATATATATGAAATTTGATTATTTCATGATCATTATTTTCATGGTCCGTTGGCATTCCAACTTGTATCTGTTAGCTTTTGCTGCACAACAAGCATTCCCAAAGCTAATAGCTTAAAATAAAAATGTTTTCTTATTTCTGATGATTCTGTGGGTTGGCTGGTGGTTTTTCTGTCTGGATTAAAATAGCTGGGGCCGGACGCTTTAGCATAGCCTTACTCACACATGTGGGGCTCTAGTTAGGACCACAGCCCCTCTTTCTACAACCCCCAGGAAGCTAGTTAGGGATTCTTCATCCAGTGATGCCCATGACTCCAGAAGCAAAGAGAGGGCAACCCCATGGTGGAGGCACTTCGCAATCCCTGCTTATATCACACTTGCTAAAATTTCATTTATCATAGACCCACACCTAACTATGAGGGGAGAATAAGTGTACTACATCTTTTTTATTATTATTTTTATTTTTTGACATATGTGTGCTTATTCCTCCATTACCCCCACCTCCCAATTATGCCCCACCTCCCTGTTGTCTGCGTCCACTGATTAGTCTCATATGCATGCACACAAGTCCCTTGGTTGATCTCTCCCCCTTACTCCCACCAAGGGAACTTTCTCCCACCACATATACCACACAACCAAAATGGAAGTTCACAATGCCTGCGTTGTATAAACCTTGAAGATAAAACCATATTATCTAGAATGTAATGAATAACTCTATAGTAGCTTTTTATTTAGAAAGATTTCTTAATTTAAGTACAATCTGATGTTAACTTTTAATCTTTGTTATAGGTTCAGTCACCGTGTATAGTAACAAACTTTCAGAAATGGCTGACCTAGAGAATATCAGCAACCTCACTGGAGTTTGCCCACAGTCCAATGTGCAATTTGACTACCTCACTGTGAGAGAAAATCTCAGACTCTTTGCTAAGATAAAAGGGATTCCACCACAGGAAGTGGAACAAGAGGTACAAAAATATATCAGAACTAATGTATTGGTCAAAATGAGATCGTTAAGTCTATTTGACTGAGCTCTTATGCTTTCATTAAATTATCTTTGAGCAAAGTCATTGTATGAAAGTTGGACCAAAAAAATCTAATTTAGGTATTTATCACAGTTAAATGTTTACCTAACATTCATGTGTAATTTATATGCCAAGCATTATCCTTCACTTTAAATACACTAATTCATTTATTTCTCATAACAACTCTATAAGATAGGTGCTATTATTATTCCCATTTTATATATGTGGAAACTGAGCTTCAAGAGAGCAAGTAATTTGACCAAGACTATGCAGCTAGTTAATGTGGAGTGGTATTCAAATCGAGTCAATCTGGCTCAGAGTGCATGCTTTGAACCATTACACTTTACTGCCTTGTATTCATCAATGTAAAAATGAAAAAAGAAAGAATCTTGTCTCATGACACAAATGTTGTCATTTGGTTAGATACAAAGAGTTGTGCTGGAATTGCAAATGGACAGTATTGAAGACGTCCTGGCACAAAACTTAAGCGGTGGACAGAAACGAAAACTCACTTTTGGGATTGCCATTTTAGGAGATCCTCAGGTAAATAAGATGAGATTTAGAGATGGATTAAAATTTTTAAAATTAAAACTTTTGGTAGTAGTTCCCACCTTTTATTTGCAAGGGACATCTGTGATAAAATATTTGTGATGGGACCTTATATATAAGAACAGAATCCTAACCACAGTGCCCTTTGAAATATGAATAATATGGTTTCAATGTGTTTTCTGAAAGACCTATGTACTTTATTGGAAAGATCCTTTTATATACCCACCTCCACTGTAGATTTTCCTGTTGGATGAACCAACTGCTGGGTTGGATCCCTTTTCAAGGCATCAAGTGTGGAACGTGCTGAAGGAGCGGAAAATGGACCGTGTGATCGTGTTCAGTACCCAGTTCATGGATGAGGCTGACATCCTGGCTGGTACGTGCTGGTTTGCTTTAAGTATCATCATGAAGACTTTATGAGATTTGAGAAATATGGATTATATGCTCAGCAGCTGTATTTTGTATCCTGGTGACCCAGCTATATCCAGCCATTGGAACAGATGGTAATGATATGAAGTGGCCCAAGAGTCTTACTCCCAACCACTTCTGTGTATCTCCTAGGATTTTGTATCCTTTGATTACATGGAGGTATGATCTGCCAGGAAACTCACTTATTTTGAAGGAAGAGTCTATATTCAAAGGCATTGGTCCTTTTACTCAAAAGTTAAGGAAATCAACTTGAAATATTCAAACAATTTTCATGTTCGATCCATTAAAACGTATAATGTGATGATTTTCTATACACAAAGATTTTATCTGCATAACCTTTATGACTGGCTAGAAGGGAAAACAACAGTCTAAAGTATATAAATAAGATTAAAATGTGTCTGTTTCAATGAGTCTTTCTGAAGCCCTGTAATTGAAAATATAGAAGCTCTTGAATTAGAATTGGATCACGCAGACAATGACCTATCTTTTTTGGGGAAAGAACAGTCAACTTCTTAACAAACTTTTTTACTTCTTCCCTTTCAGACAGGAAAGTGTTTGTCTCCAAAGGGAAGCTGAAGTGTGCAGGCTCAAGTCTGTTTCTAAAGAAGAAATGGGGGATTGGGTATCACTTAAGGTACGGCCACTTGAGGAGGCTGGAGAACGAGAAATGGGCTAAAGCAAGGCATGATGCTTGAAGCAACACATTACAGCACACAAGGAAATCTTTGACTATTATATAAAGCTATTGATGTATACATATATACACATATACACAAATAAAAATAAGATGTATAGCCAGATATAGAGAGATCAGAGATTAGAGATAAAGATACAGATAGAGATATATGGAGTATATAGTATGAGTATATGAGTTATTGATTGGCAGATTTTAGAGACTGAGAATATAAGATAACAAAGAAGTTTAGATAAATGTGATAGAAAATATATCCACCACACATTATTTGGTAAGAAAGGTGTGTATTAAAGGGATTTTCCCAACTGACCTTGTATTTCACAACCTCATCATCTCTCACCCAGGGTTTTAGCACAGTCTCTTAAGCAGACTCCTTGTTTCTTCTCTTTCCCCTAGCTCCTCCTCTTCTCTCTTGTTCTTTCTCTCCTGTCCATCCTCTTCATTTTATTTTTATTACAATTTTTAGATAATGACATATTCTGTTATTTATTGATTGATTCAGAGATAAGATGCTTAACATTACTACAGTTAAATCTTTTACCATAGGAGGTAGGGACTGTATATAATCTGATTTTTTTTTCCTCTTATTTCATGTTTGGATGACCTATTTCTTGCATTAGATTTTATTTGATTTTTCTTTGTTTCATAGAGATAAGTAATTTTCTTCATGCAATTGGAGATGATGTCAAATAACACAGATCCATTTTTTATCACCAGTTTGCAGTTGAACGAAATGTGTGTTCAAGAAAAAATAACATCCATTGTTACCAAGCACATCCCTGATGCCAAATTATCCGCAAAAAGTGAAGGAAAACTTGTCTATACATTGCCCTTGGAAAGAACAAATAAATTTCCAGGTAATGTACAAGAATATCATGAAATGAAATACATAAATGTTATTCATAAAAATAATATCAATGATAATTACTCTAACTAACATTTATTAAGTGCATACTAGTAAAATATGTTCGGGTATTTAAAACATGAGATGAGAATAATTACACTTTTATCTCCTGTGGGAAATATTACATTCTAATTGGTGCACTATGCTTGTTTTGATTTGCTATTGCCTATGTGTTTTTTAGAACTTTATGAGAATCTTGATCTCTGTCCTGACCTGGGAATTGAGAATTATGGTGTTTCCATGACAACCTTGACTGAGGTGTTCCTGAAACTAGAAGGAAAATCAACTATTGATGAACCAGGTAAATAAAATGCATGAAAATGATCACGTAAGTGTATTCATAACACCTGGTCCCGTATGTTCTTCAAGAAGCACCAATCCAGGCCCTGGCTGAGCAGCTCAGTCGCTTAGATCATCATCTCGATGCACCAAGATTGCCGGATGGATCCCTGGTCAGGGCACATACACAAATCAACCAGTGAATGCATAAATCAGTCGACCAGCACCTCTCTCTCTCTCTCTCTTTCCTCTTCTCTCTAAAAATCAATCAATAAATAAAAAAGAAGACACCATTCCTATAACATGATTCAATAACACAATTACAACATGTGGGGTTCCATGATTAAGGCCGTTCTTGGACAAGAATATATTAAGGTGAAGGGCATCCCTGTGACTTTGTTGCCTCCACTGCCAGTATTGCCTTGATATTAAAAATGGCCCACTTGCTTCTATCCAAGGCTCATAGCCCTCATTGTATCCCATTTTCCAAGAGCAGTTTCAGACAAAACACTTATCTTATTCTAAATCTCTCTCCAAGCACTTTGAATGTGTCATCACACTGCCCTGTTGGTCGCCATGGTTTCGGATGAGAAGTCAGCTCTAGATCTTATTGAGGATTTCTTTGTGTGATGAGTTGTTTTTCTCCTGCTGCTTCCTGTCTTTGGCTTTGACAGTTCAGCTATGATGTCTTCAGGTGTGGACCTCCTTCTGTTTATCCTGCATGTTATTTGTTGAGCCTCCAAAATCTGAAGATTAGAGTTTTCCATCACATTTGGGAAGATTTTAGCCACTATTTCTTCAACTATGCTTTCTGTCCCTTTCTCTCTATACTGAAGCCCCATTTGTCTAATATTAATACAACTAGGAGGCCGAAGCACAAAATCCATGCAAGAGTAGGCCTTCGCAGCCCAGGCATCATCTGGAAGGTCACCCGGAAGGTCATTCTGCTCTTCAGCTGTTTGGTTGATTGGCATGTTATGCTTTCATTCTTATAGAATGCTTTCATTTTAATGTAATTTGTGACTTTAAAATTTTTTCAACCTGTTTGTGCTTTTCATTTAAAATTCATTTCTTATAAACAGCATATAGTTGAATTTTGCTTATTGAGACATTTCTTATAGTGGCATGTTTAGTCCATTATTTTTAAGGTGGTTGTTGCTATAGTGATGTTTAATTTACAGGTAAACCCCCAGTATGTAGCATGTCAATTTGTAACGTGTTTCTCTAGGTGAGCACCTAGGAAAATTGTGTCCTTTACCAAGTTTCCAAGTCACACCCAGGCACTATGATGATCTTGCATACCTATCTTAACCTCTTTCATATATTGTCTGTGTCCATCTAAGATTTTCTTTCTGGTCCTTTGGTTCAAGTGCCTGCAGTGTGAGGGGTGTTACCTATGATGTCCTTGGCATAACAAACACCCACAGCAAGCTCAGCAAAGCCCATCGGAAGGAGGTTTCCATGCCTGACTTTTGTGTTTTGCAGGTATTGCCACATCTGGAGAAGCACAAGCAGAAGGAACTGGAGACACAGAAAGACTTGTTGAGATGGAACAAGTTCTCTCTTCACTTAGTGAGATGAAAGAAACAGTAGGTGGCATGGCTCTGTGGAGACAGCAAATTTGTGCCATTGCAAGGGTCCGCTTATTAAAGCTAAAGCATGACAGAAAATCTCTTTTATCACTGTGAGTATCAGAGGGCCGTAGCTTTGGTTCAGTCGATGCATTAAAAAATATTAAGGCCTAAAGACTAGAGAAAACAAGCAAAAAATAAAAATAAATGTCTGCATCTGCAAAGCTGGATAAAGTATAATCCTCAATCTAGTTCATGGGCCTAGTTTTTATCTCCTACCAGACTAGCAAGTGGAATTTATAAGGTCTCAGAGCCAATTTTAGGGGGAAAGTTCAATTAATGTTTGTTTTCCTGTAATATTTGCTCTCCTTTATTACTTTTACATTATTATTATTATTATTATTATTTGGTGTGTTTTTATTAATCCTCACCTGAGGATATTTTTCCATTGATTTTAGAGAGAGTGGAAGGGAGGAAGACAGACAGAGAGAGAGAAACATCAATGTGAGAGAGACACATCAATTGGTTGCCTCCCCCACTCACCCCAACCAGGGATCAAGCTTGCAACAGAGGTACATGCCCTTGACTGGAATGGAACCTGGGGCCCTTCAGTCTGCGGGCTGATGCTCTATCAACTGAGCCAAACCCAATAGGGCTATTTGCCCTTTTAGATTGTCTATAGCAGGTGACAGAAACATTGGGATGTAGATACTATTTCCCAGTGTCCGAAGGCCAATGTCTCATTTTAGTTGTTATCTAGTCATGCTACTAACTCAGCCCTAGAAGTCCTGACTCTCCCATTATGTCCTACTGGCTCTAACCTAGAGGTCCTAACTTCCCTCTAGCCCTCTTAAGTGATGGTAGCTCACTCTCCATACATACTGCGTGCATACTGGGCACCATCCCTGCTCCTAAGAATCATGTCACCTCTCAGTAGCACCCTGGTGTCCAAGGGATTTTGGCTATCAATCAGTGCCTTGTCTATGAAGATGTTGATTAAGCATCAAAGAAATAGGTGGTGTGGCACATAATACAATCTCAACAAATACTTGCTAAATAAGTAAGTAATGAGAATTCACTGAAAATATTTGACTAGGAGATGAGCATGATTTAACTAAATCTTTAAGCTTAATCTGGCAACAGCATGTAACAGTGTCTCGAGAGATGCCAGTCCTTTAGCAAGAATTGCCACAAGATGTACCATAAAATTAGAAATTAGGAATGAAGAAAGGTTGAAAAATAAAATATCATGAAAATATAATAAAAATTTTTCAACTTACTTGAAATGGAGAGCACAGGAAAACAAAGAGTAAAAAATAATTGACTATCTGTGCCTGGAGATTCAAGAAACCATGCAGTCATCACAGGACTAAGTGAAGAGGATTAGCCATGAAGAAAATTGAGTATAAAGTGTTGGTGAATGAACCCCTCCCTGGAATTCCAGGAAGAGACAGAATCTGGACACGGAGTTAAAGGACACATGTCCCATGATGGTGTACAGGGTGGCTCATGGCCAGAGAGGAACAAGAGAAATGAACAAAAGGATAAACCTACAATTTATCACCTCTACCTTTCCTAGAGATAGGAAAAGGGCAAGGTACTCAGTAACTGAGTCAGAGGGCTGTATGTTTAGTTTTCATAATTTCTTGATTTCATTCAATTAGAATCTGCCTAGATCATTTTAAAAGGTTAGGACATGACAGTGTATTCACACTGGTAATTTTCTTCTGTGTAGGCTATTGATTCTAGGAATTGGAATTTTGCCTGTTCTGTGGGAGTACATCATCTTGAAAACATATGATAACACTTACACATGGGAACTTTCTCCCCATTTATACTTCCTTGCTCCTGGACAACCACCGCATGATCCTCTCACTCAATTATTAATCATCAATGATACAGGTAATAATGTGGTGAATACTTCATCTCCAATACATTCACTGTTCAGGGCATTACTTAGACAACATAAACATGAGATTAAAAATGAGCCCTTTACTTCTTCAGCATGTGTTCAAAACAATTTATGAGGCTTGGGGATGATGAATATACAAGCACAAAATAGAGCAGGAATTAAGAAAGCATTTGTCAAAGAAAAATAAATTATCTGATGACATTTTGCAACATAAAGAAGTTTATACCAAAAACACATTTTAATAGCTTGAGACATAATTCAAATGCTATATTGATTCATTTAAAATGTGCAGGTTGATGGTTGTTAGTGTATTCAAAGAATCATATAATCTTTAATACAATTCACTTTAGAATATTGTCATCTCAAAAAGAAATCCCATATCATTAGTAATCATTTTCATTCACTCTGCCCCAGCTCTGATCATTCACAAATTTATTTTCTTTTTCTATGGATTTGCTACTCTAAACATTTAACATGAGAAGATTTATACACTCTATGTATGATCTTTTGTGACTGACTTTTTTCACTTAGCATGTTTTCAAGGTTCATCTATGTTGTAACGTGTCAATACTTCATGTTTTAAATTATTGAATAATGTTGTATTGAATGGATATACCACTTTTTATTATTCATCAGAGGGCTAATATTTTGCTTGTTTTTTCAATAATTGGCAATTATGAATAATGCTGCTATAAACATCCATGTACTAGCTTTTAAGTGAAGGTGGTTTTATTCATTTCTTTGGGATATAAACCTAGGAGTAGAATTGTTGTGTTATATAGTGACCATATTTAATCTTTTGAGGGACTGTCACAGTATTTTTTAAAGTCACTGCATCAATTTACATTTGCACTAGCATTTTGTGAGGATTCCAATTTCTGCACACAAAAAAACAAATTATTAAAAAATAAAGTAAAATGCCTTCCAATTGTAGTGCTGAAGTGCTATCTAATGTTCCTAAGTAAAGAAGGCTGTGGTGTCCACTAAGAAAATATGTGTGTTAAGTTAGCTTTGTCAGGCATGCATTATAGAGCTGTTGGCTGTGAGATCAAGGTTAATGAATCAACAATGAATATACAGAAACATACCTAAAATAAAACAATGCACTGATTGGTTATAGACCAGAGGCTTAGAGAGACCAAAACCTATGTTTCCCTATGAGCACTGATTCAGTATTCACTAATTTAGTATTTATGATAACTGTCTAGTGACTTCATAGAAATCTATAATAATAATAGTGTAATATGCTAATTAGACCGGACAACTGAATGACCTTTCGGACGTCATTCCAGATGCCCTTTGCATGAAGCTATGGTGGTGGTGGCAGAGGCAGAGGCATTTAGAGATGATTAGGCAGGCAGGCGAGCAGTTAGGGGCAACAGGCAGGAAGGCAAGTTGTTAGGGGCGATCAGGCAGGAAGGCAAGTTGTTAGGGGCGATCAGGCAGGCAGGGAGGAGAGCGGTTAGGATCCAGTAGTCCCAGATTGAGAGAGAGATGTCCAACTGCCAGTTAGACATCTGATCCTGCAGGAATCCCTGTGGGATCTGGCCTAAACCGGCAGTCAGACATCCCCCAAGGGGTCCCGGATTGCAAGAGGGTGCAGGCCAGGCTGAGGGACCCCCACCTACTGTGCATAAATTTCATGCACAAGGCCTCTAGTTAAGTACATAACTACTATGAATAATAAGAATCAACTGTAAATGTTTTGCAAATATTTTATTTCACCCTGTAGATTATCTTTTCACTTTGTTATTGGTATCCTTTGAGGTATAATGTTTTAGTTTCTTTGAAGTCCAACTTACTTTTTCCCTTGCCTGTGCTTTTGATGAAATATTTAAGTAGGGTTTGCCTAATGCAAGATCACAAAAATTTACTCCTCTATTTTCTTCTAAGACTTTTATACTTTAGTTCTTACATTGGGGTCTGTGATGCATTTTGAGGTCATTTTTGTGTGTGGTGTGAGGAAGGGATGCAACTTCAATAGATATCCAGTTATCTTCCTGGGCGGGTCAGGCCACCAAACTTTCCCATTCCCTCCAGCTTCATGTTGCAAAAGCTTGAGACCAACAGAAATGGGGGGCTGAGAGATCTGGAGTTCTCTTCTTTCCCATAAATTAAAAGCTCTAATTTATGGACAAGTGGTTCTCAATCATCCTTATCACAGTTCCTCCCTGGAAGACACTATGGACTGAGCTTGAGGAGGTAGAATCCCTGAATCCTTCTCTAACCCATTCAGAGGGGATCTTTTGTTATGCTAATCAAGGGAGAGTTGTGAAGGTATAGATCTTTGTCACAGTTTCTTAGTGCTCTTACACAGATTGAGTACATTTTTCTTAAATAAATTTCTTTTTCCATTTTCTGTATGCCTTTAAGATAATAAAAAAATTTCAACTTGGGGTTTTTTAGTAATTTTTACAACTTATGGTTGTTTTTCTGGGGAGCAAGTCCATGGAGTTCTTTATATAGCTAGTCAACAAGTGTCTTCCTGTATCAAGAAACATTTTGAAAACCAATTAACAACCGAGTGGTAGTGAAGTGAGATTTACCAATTTGGTGGTTAATTAGTAGAGATTATCTATGTCATTAAAAGCATATTGTTATAGCTACTCATTGAAATCTTCTTGGGAAAAAATCTATTCCATATGCACCATATGACTGTGATCATAAGAGAATAAATATATTAAAAAGTAAAACCCATAGAAGTGAGTAGATCTTTAAATTTACAGTAGAAGGCATGTTATTATGTGGAAAAATAACCTCACAGTCCATATTCAGTAAATATTACATAAGGCCATTAATTTTCATTTCACTGCACAGCTCAACGTTGATTTTCTTAGTTTTGAGATACCTAATACATTAAACTATAATTTAGGGGCAAGCATTGATGACTTTATACATTCCGTGGAGCGTCAGAACATAGCTTTGGAAGTGGATGCATCTGGAAATAGAAATGGCTTAGACGATCCATCTTATAATGGAGCCATCATAGTGTCTGGTCACAACAAGGTATGCTGGTCTCCATTTAAGAAATTATCCTTACGGTGTGCAAAGCTAATAAACTATCAATATACTCCTTCAGTTTAGGAAACAAAATGAAAAACAAATACAGGAGTACTGCTTTCATTACTTAGTTAATTGTAGTCATTAGTATGATGATCACTATCTACCAACACAGACTGTGCATTAGCACAATAAATACAATACCCACACTCAAGAACATACTTAACGTCCAAAAAAATTTGTATTTCCTCTCAAGGATTTTCTCATTCATATATGCTGAAACTTCTGTTTTATTCTTAAGCAATAATATTTGATTCTAGCCATAAGCCAGACACCTGGTGTCCTGAAAGCCAGATACCGCCTATATACATGTTTTGCTTTATTTAACACAATGTTTGTTTTTGTTTAGATTATTTAACACTATTTTTAAAACGTGGTTTTTTAATAGAAGTATTGAATTTTTACTTCTTTGGGGGAAAAATGAAGATCTCTGAGAATTTATAACCTTGCTTTTTCTCTTTTAGAATTACAGTTTTTCATTAGCGTGCAATACCAAGAGACTGAATTGCTTCCCAGTTCTAATGGATATTGTTAGTAATGGGCTGCTTAGAATGGTTAAACCATCAGCACGTATCCAAACTGGGAGAAGTACGTCTTTGCTGGTAAGTATGTACTGTATGACTCTCCTCCATCAGGCATGTCCCGGGTGGCTGGGATTTTATTCTTATTGAGTAAACATCTGCAGGGTAAATTAGCATTTGGATTCATGCAAGTTCTGTGGCTTTGAAAAACCAATGTAATTTTTCAAAGCTTCAATTTTTTTTAACGTACATAGAACTAACAAACTATATTTTCAAAGAGAACGTGAAGAAATGAAAGTGAAATCATGCAGTCCTGTGACTAGCACTTTCCTTATCCATACATGTGGGTATCAAGGCAAAAATCAAGCTTCAAGACTGGATAGATAATAAAGAGTTTGGTAACAAAAGGGATATATGTTATTATGTTATTATGTTATATATGTCATTATGTTATTAAGGCAGGGTTATACGTAGGCTGTTTAATATTTTTAAAAATGAATTTCAAATTTGTTCATGCAACTCTTTATATTCTTTGTCTTTTCAAAAGGAACTGGATATTCCATTTGTATTCGTGATGCCTTCCATGTTCTGGCTGTTTTTGTCATCCAGCTGTGCTCCTTACATTGCCATGAGCAGCATTGATGATTATAAGGTAACGATGAGTAACTGGAACTTCCCTTACTTTGTATGATTGTATGTTGAAGGTAATATAATTACAGGATTTTTCAAGAGGTGATTTATACACGTTTACTTGAGCAGCCAATTCAGACAGAAATCCTAAGTTGTAAAAATAAAAGGAAATTTTTTAAGTGGAAATATAAATGCATAGATAAATAAATAGAGTCTAGAGAATGCTTCCAAAATTTATATGAGTATGCAAGCAACTGAAAATAAAATAACTTTGAATAAGAAAAACAAAATTGTAAGATCTTTGCTTTTGACTTCAGGGCTTACTAGAGTTATTTATATATATATAAAAGCCTAAGTGATCATTGCAACTGAACAGACAACCGAACAGGCTGTGTGGGGCAACTAGGCTGGCAGGGGTGTTAGTGAGGGGCGACCAAACGACTGAGCAGTAGCTTGTGTGGGGCAACCAGGCCCACAGGGGAGCATTTGGGGACAACCAGGCCAGCAGGGCGGGGTGGGGGGCAGTAAGGGGCAATCAGGCTGGTGGTGGCGGAAGTTGGGGGCAACCAGGCTGGCGGGGCGGGGGGGGCAGTAATGGGCGACCAGGCCGGTTGGGGGGGCAGTTAAGTGCAAACAGTCCAGCTGGGGAGGGCACTTGGGGGCGTCTAGGCCAGCAGAGGTGCAATTGGGAGTGACTAGGCCAGTGGGGGTCGGGGGGCAGTTAGGGACAATAAGGCAGGCAGTCATGTGAGCAGTTAGGAGCCAATGGACTCAGATTGTGAGTGGGATATCTGACGGCCGGTTTAGGCCTGAAGGGTCAGGGATTGGAGAGGATACAGGCTGGGCTGAGGGGACCCCGCCCCGACCTGTGCATAAATTTCATGCACCAGGCCTCTAGTAAGCAAATAAAAAGCTGTAGGCTGGAAGAGAAATATTCACAATGCACATATATAACAAAAGATGTGTATGAACAATATAAAGAGTTCTTACACCCCAGTAATTGAAGATAACCTAATTTCAAATATGGGCAAAATATTAAAACAGATACCTTACCAAAGAAGATATGTAGATGGAAAATGCTTCTGTAAAAAATGGCTAGTATATGTGTAAGCCAGAAAACAACCCCAATGAGATTCCTTTACATAGCAAATAAAATGAATACATGTTAAAATGACTGACAATACAGAGTTTGTGGAGAAACTGAGATTCTCATGCATAATCCGCATTTTCTGAAACCTCTAATTGAAATAGCATCTGTATTTTTGCTGTCTCCTGCTCAGAACAAAGTGTGGTCCCAGCTTCGGATTTCCGGGCTCTTCCCTTCTGCTTACTGGCTTGGGCAGGCGTTGGTGGATGTCCCACTCTACTGGCTGATGTTCCTTCTAATGTATTTCCTGCACATCATTTTAAGCCTCAGAAGATTTATATTTAAAGTTTTAAATGAGGATATACAAGTAAGTTACAACATTCATCGAACAAATATCAGTGTACGACATTTGAAACTTTGAAGATGCAAACTCATTTCGTTGATATTCACATGGTCATAAATTATTAATAACTGTAAGACCCGGTGCTGGGCCCATGTTTTGAATCTAAAATGTTTTCCTGGATTGCACTTGTCTTTACCTAAAACGTGACATCCTGTTTATTACAGATCCTGTGTGCTCTTGCATCTGAGACATCCCTTATTTTTTTTACGTACGTAATTTCGTTCATTTTTCGCAAGGGGAAAAAAAACAGTGGAATTTGGTCTATTGGCTTCTTTGTTGTAAGTATGTTTCTTTTGAACATGTATGTTAGACATGTAATGTATGATTCTGATATAGTGTTTTAAATTTTCCCTTGGTAAAATACATTAATATGAGAGTCTAACATATTTAAAGTTTCCCTGCCTTAGATATGGATCCTCTTCAAGATCTGCCTCTTTTCCTCTCCCTATTTCTACCCTGTCTTTCTTTAAAAGTGGCCACATGTTAGCGCACCATAAAATATGTAACAGAAGGAAACCTGGAAACCATCTGCATTTTCTTTTTACTGAAAAGAAATAACCCCAAAGGTCTCCATGACGCTATGCAAATACTGTAACCAGCTTAGTTAAAAGTAGAAGCAACTTCTCCAACTCTCTACTAAGAATTAATTCCATAAAGCGACACTTCATTTATCTAAGTGAGGAGGAAAAATATATGTAATCTATAAGCATCGATTCTAATTTCCTGTCATTGGCAGTTTTAACACAGAAAGAGTGCTCAAAGGGTAAAAAGATGAGTAAACAGCCAATTCCTAAAACAGTGATAAGGCAAAAGTCACCAAGATACCGTCCATCTTTAAAAGTCTAACACAACCGCCCCATCTGGTTTGGCTCAGTGAACAGAGCGTCAGCCTGCAGACTGAAGGGTCCTGGGTTCGATTCTGGTCAAGAGCACATGCCCAGGTTGCAGGCTTGATCCTCAGAAGGGGGCATGCAGGAGGCAGCCAATCAATGATTCTCTTTCATCATTGATGTTTCTATCTCTCTCTCCCTGTCCCTTTCTCTCTGAAATCAATAAAAATATATCTAAAAAAAAAATAAATAAAATCTAACACAACTGAGTAATAAAGAGGTCTATAAGAATCAGAAAAAGGAGAAGAGTCACTCATAAAAATGAGAACAGATTTCCTTCAGCAAGTGAAACCTGAGGAAGAGGAAGATTTCACATTTGGAGAAGAATGATGATGCAAATTGAAAAGGGTGGAGGAACAGAGACCCAAAGGGGAGAGTGTCCAGACTAGAAAAAAGTCCTAACTACTGGTAATAATCTGACATGAATATGGGTAGAAGCCAGGCTGTAGCCTGAGCCTGGTCCTAGTCGTGGGGAACATAATGGTAGGAACCATGACTGGCCTTAAATGATGGGCTCAATAATTTATTCTACAGCCCTAGCCAGGTAGCTCTGTTGGTTAGAGCATCATCCAATATGCCCAGGTTGTGGGTTTGATACCCAGTCAGGGCGCATACAAGAATCAACCAATGAATGAGTGGAACAACAAATTGATGTTTCTCTCTCGCTCACTCTCATGAGACACCATGGAAGCTAATAATTCAGAAAAGAAATATGATCACACTTTTAGGAAGAATATTCTGGAAGCCATAGAAGTGACGGCTTGTAACAGAGAGAAATTAGAATTACAGAAACTTTTAGGAAGGCATTACAGCAGTTGAGAGAAAAAGTCTAAAAGGGTCACACATACTTAAAACTTTCTCTTCTCCCTGAATGTTGTATTTTAGTACTTCTACTAAGCCACTCCTGGTTTTTAAATGCTTATATTCCTCCATTGGTGTAGTTAACAAGTATCCTTTTATTGTTGCTTTATACCTATTAGATATCTTTTTAAAAATATATTTTTTTATTGATTTCAGAGAGGAGAGAGATATAGAAATATCAATGATGAGACAGATTCATTCATTGATTGCCTCCTGCACACCCCATACTGGGGATCAAGCCAGCAACCTGGGCACATGCCTGGATTGGGAACTGAACTATGACTTCCTGGTTCATAGGTCAGATGCTCATCTACTGAGCCACACCTGCGGGGTGTTCCTATTAGAATTCAATTTCAATTTTTTCCTATGATTATTGCTTATGTAACATTCTGAATTTTGCCTCCCTAAATAACATACACTATCTTTTTTCCTTTTCTATATTTCAAATGCCCTCCATAGGAGATCCTAGATTTCCCCAGTGTGGTCTTATTCCTCTGGGCCAAAGGATTGTGGCTAAATCATCAAGAGAAAATGTCACTGGTGATCCTCTGGTTTCAGCTTGGTTTTCAGGGTTGGAGTGGAAGTTAGGAATATCTCCAAGAGGAGCCATTTTAATGTGGAGCATCTCCTGATGTTCAGAATGCTGAAAATGCTTTTTTCCCCCTTTTTAGATCACCCTTCTCTCTGTGGCCATATCTGTGGTGGAATTTCCAGGATATAATTTAATGTTTGTCATCACCTTTTTAATACCACAAACCACATTAGTTGGCTGTATGCTCTTATCTTTTTCCGTAAGTAATGCCACCATCTGCTCCACTGTCCTGGAACTCGCAACCAATGGTGAAAGCTTTGCTTAGGGCTAGGACTCTGCAACATGTTCAGTATGTGTGACATTTGAAGATTTCTACTTCATGCTTCCAACTGAATCTCTCCCCAGATAGGACAATATGCTCCAGCTGAACTGTAATAGAATAGTTGACCCTAGTTGATGGGTGGGGAGGAAGAATAATGGGTGAGAGAAATAAAGCAGCCTTTATACTCAATTTGGGCTCTATACACTCTTGGGCATGCTCAGCTCTAGAAGGAGGCAAATGAAATGTCTCTAATCTTAGGGATTTCAGGATTCTAGAGAAGCTCTCAATCCCGTTTTTCTAGCTGACTGATACTTATACTTCCACCTATGGAAGGAAGGTACAGTATGTGAGCTAAGAGGTATCTAAGGGGAAGAGAAAAGAAAGAAAGGGAACTTACAAAAGGGGCAGTGAGCACTAGAAGGTGTATGAAGGACTGTGTGGTAAAGGTTATATGTTGCGTCTCTCTCAATGTTTGGCGTGGCTAGCACAACAGACGCCAAGATTCTCTCACCAGGTGATGAATAACTGCTAAATGCTATTGCTTCAAATAACAGCACAATGGCTCCTAAACCTTGGGAGGGAGGAAGACAGCTCCTCACTACACATTGTGGAATGGACACTTAGCCAGTACTCTTCAGGGGGCGTGCCAGTAGGGTTGTTCAATGAGCCAGTTCACATTTTTATGGCAAAAACTCAGAAAATAAAAAATTTTGTATTCAACAATTGTCTTTCTTTTTGCAGCTTTCGATATTTCCTTCATTTTATGGAAAGACCTTTCTGGTATTCCTAATTGTAAGAACACATTTTTCTTTATTGTAATTTATCATGTATTTTACTAACTAAGCTATTTTAATTCAAATAAACACAGTGGAACTTTTTATTAATGTGGATATATAGGTATTTGTAGCCCATAGAGATAAAATATTTGTAAAAATAGAACATTTTAAAAAATATATCTTTATTGATTTCAGAGAGGAAGAGAGAGGGAAAGACAGAAACATCAATGATGAGAGAGAATCATTGATTGGCTGCCTCCTGCATGTCCCCTACTGGAGATCAAGCCTGCAACCCAGGCATGTGCTCTTGACTGGAATCGAACCTGGGACCCTTCAGTCCACAGGCTGACTCTCTATCCACTGAGCCAAACCTATTAGGGCAGAACATTTTTTATAAATATCAACTAACCAGATAATAACCTTCCCAATTTTTAAGGACACTGTGTAACTATTAGAGGATCTCATTTAAAATTAGAGCCCTGGTGCATGAAAAATCAAGCACTGGAGGGGGGTCCCTCACCCTGGCCTGCCCCCTCTCATAGTCTGGGAGCCTTCAGGGGCAGGAGACAACCCGTTGATCAGGGGAAGGAGACGCCCCATCACACCTCTGCTGCTGCCACTGTCAGCAGTGCAAGCCTTAGCCAGCCATATTTACTGGAGCCGCAGGAGGCCCTGGACAGTTGGGCAGTGCCATCCAAGGCTTGCATGCACCTCGGGCCTACCCTGGGTGGCTGGGGGGCTGAGGGGACTGGGGGACTCTGGAGGCAGGTGCACAGAGCAGCTGGCCCATCTGGGGACGGGCCCTGCCTTGCCACACACCTGCCACACCAGCAGGGCTGAGAGGACTGGGTGTCGCCATCTTGTGGCTGTTGGCGCCACCATCTTTGAGGGTGTGGCAGTCTATTAGCATATTCCCTCCTTATTGGCTGTGGGCACTGCCATATTTGAGGGCTGGACAGTCAATTAGCATATGCCCTACTTATTGGCTGTGCGTACCGCCATCTTTGGGACAGTGTGAGGGTCAATTAGCATATTCCCTCTTTATTAGATAGGATAATGGTATCACAATTATTTTTGTTTCCTATGTTTCTGTAAACAAGATTGAGAGTGAATTTGCTAGTTTCACAGTTTGAAACATAGATTGTTAGAAATTGGTAATGATTTTGCCAAATGCATCTTTGTAGAAGTCCAATTATTCCTAACTCACTTTTAATGTGAAATGATTTTTTTTTTAGTGTTTCTAATTATGCACTTCTTTATTCCCAGCCTTTCCTTCAACTTATCGTCTTGATTTTTATTCTTCGATGTCTGGAATGGAAGTTTGGAAAGATATCGATGAGAAAGGATCCCTTCTTTCGGTCTGGAGAAATGGAATTTGATTCTTTCATTTTAGTGATCACTGTTTTAAAATATTTGTATACATAAATTAATCCATTAACAAAGAAGTGCTAAGAACTAGAATGGGCTGGGGTAGGAACCATGTGTCAATACAAATAATAGAGATATAGGTACCTAAATCAAAGATTATAAATAGTGGGGCAAACAAACCTAAAACATTGAATATTAAAGGAATCTGTCTGACACTGTGCAGTAGAACACTAGGGAAAGTTACATCCAGCTCATTCAGTTTAAATAGCACTTAATTTGAATAGAGTGACAGTGATTACAGAATGCTGTTGGTCCAGAATGGAAGAATAGAGTGCTCAATAGGTCAAAGCCAGCAATAACTGTGCTCTTTTCCTGCGGTAGTGAGAAGTCCAACTGGTGGACCATACACTGGTTCAGTTATTCATGGCTCTTAAAAGCTGAGACTGTTCTCATCATTCAATGATGCAACCATAAGCATCTTACTCCCCATCAGTTTCATTCATAACTCTTACAGATAGTTGCATGGGAGACTTCCAAGATACAAGAAGACTTATAAAAAGTCTTCTAAGATCAGTATGAGAGATTTACGTTGAAGGAAGAGAGAATAGAAGGAAGAGAGTATGAGGGACAGAGTTAGAATGGAGGAAAATTAGTGAATCTGACACATATTCCAAAGAAATGGCTAACCTTAATAGGAGATCAAGCATCCTATTTGCATTTGGGGGGGGGGGGTGTGTGGAGATTTCACTGTATTAAAGAGAGATTATGATGTGTTATTAATCACCTAGTCTACACAAGTATCAGATTTAAAGAATGCAGTGTTTTTGATACGAGGATAAAAACCCCCAAAATCAATTATTAATGGATGCTTTTGACTTCAGAATTTCTCCAAGAAGCAGTGATATACACCAAAATCCAGAGGAGCCCGAGGGGGAGGATGAAGATGTTCAGATGGAAAGAGTGAGAACAGCTAATGCCTTGAATTCCACAAACTTTGACGAGGTAAAAACATACAAAGTAGTTATTTCATCAAAAAATACAAATGAAGAAAAGCAGGAAGCATCTAATTCTCAAAGGATTTTGCATTTCTCTAATTCATACAAATGAGGATCATAACTTTATCTTAGCAGGTAGTCATCATTTTTACATTTAAATGAGCACAGATTAAAACGTCATTTTAACTCACTTTGTCCTTTGTAGAAAATAAATTTTAAAAGTTGAGTGAAATTGAAATTTCTGAAGCCAAGAAAGAATTTGTGAATTTTATAAACTGAGCAAAGTGACCCCAATCACTGCTTCTCGGAGAAAGTACACTGAACAAAATGCAGGGCAAAGTCGAGTCCACCGTGTGTTGTTTGTCCTTTGAGGGTGATTTGGTGATTGATTCTCCAAGGCTCTCTGCTTCTGTCCAGAGAGATGGGCTGGCTGCATAAAATAATGTTCCTGCGTGAGTGCCCTTGTAGGAGAGGGAAACGTAAGTGCTAAGATAGGAGAATGGCCCATAAGCGTGTCATCTAGTAGGAAGTCTTCTTGGAGGCATGGCTTGTGCAGTCAGGGGCCAGCACGGTGGGAGGATACGGCTTGTTCAAGGTCAGTGGAGAGTCTGAAGGTCTGACATGACATACCTGCCATTTACAGAAACCAGCCATTATTGCCAGCTGTCTGCGCAAGGAGTACACAGTGAAGAGGAAACACTGCTTTTCCAAGAAGAAGAAGAAAATCGCCACAAGAAATGTCTCCTTCTGTGTCGGAAGAGGTTGGGCACGGGGGCTCTTCTGCTGTTGGCATGGAGCCCCCCTTTGAGCTTTGTGGTCCTTGATGAGAATCATTCTGTGACCACCTCTTGGTTCGCACACAGACCCATCAGCAGGGGGACCTTGACAATCCTTTTACATGGCCCATTCCTAGAGAAATTAACTAAGTCATGCCCTTGGATAGGGGCTTACTCACATCCACAGGGAAACAATAAGCACTCTGTTGAAATAAGCCATTGAAACCCCAAAAATGTGCATTTCTCTGTAATGAACATGATTAATTTCCTAACGTTCATTATTTTTCACAAGAAAACAAAAAGGTTGTGCCAGCATGTTCTGAAGGCTTGACCGACAGATGGTAGATGACTTCATTTTGTGACATTATTGCACAGTTCTTAGGATCACAGGACATGTGTGGTCTGATACACCTAGCTCCCAAGAGTGACTTCGTCACTTTCCATCAGTGTGACTTTGGGCAGCTAACCTCATCCCTAAGAGCTTTTGTTCCCAAATATGTATGAAAGGCTTATGATAACCTCTTGAGGGGTGGAGGGCTATGACAATTACATGAGACACTACCTACAAATCACACAGTGAGATTTCAGACTATGTTTTATTCTTAATTTTATTATTAAAATCAATTTGTATTAAATGTGACCCTTTTTCCCCCCAGGTGAGGTTTTAGGATTACTAGGACACAATGGAGCTGGCAAAAGTACATCCATTAAAGTGATAACTGGAGACACCAAACCAACTGCTGGACAGGTAGGTGAATCACGTGGAAAATACGTTACCTAGTGGTGCTCGAAATAAATTTTATAAGATGTCAAAATATTATACACAGACAAATCTTACTCATTCATTAGATGAATGGAGGGATTAATGTGGCTGAACACACATTACAAATTATCACATTAATACACAACCAAACTAATCACTGAAAGGGAATAATTATTCATGCCTGCAAAGGCAATTGGTGGGAATGTCCAATCTCAGAATGCATACAAATTCTATTCATACTACCATAAAACACTTGGATTTGCACTTTCAATGAGCACTGTCCTCCTTATATGAATTAAAATGTGTTGTTGTTGGGGTTTTTTTTAGCAACTTTATTAAGTCCTTTAAAAGTGCTTAGTTACTGTAACACATATTTTGGTAGAAACACTAGTATACTAACTTGGGGGAGTGTTTTCAAGGAATGGCTCAAGTTGAGCAATAGGGATAAGAAGTTGACAGAATTATCCATGCAATTCAACTGTATAAAAGGCCAGGCAAACAGAAAAAGAGCTGAATTTATCAAAGAAACAACATGAGTTACAGAGAAAACTAAAATTCTATGGAAGGACATAGGAAAGCTTCAGATCTCCTTTGAAAAGTATGTCAGGAGTGAGGGAGTGCAGAACAGAATCCTAAGGTAGAGGTCTGTGCACCTCCTCCATGGGAAAGGGGCTGGTGGTCACGCCCACCAAGGGAAAGACCACCAAATACATAATAGGCAGGTGTCCCAGGAAAGAGGGAAGAAGAAACATATTCACAGTCACTCTGACGCTGAGGTGAGAGCAGGTGTTGGTGAAGGGTGCCTCTGGGTGATGCTGGTGGCTCAGCCAAGCCTAAAGGGAGGGCTTAGTTCCATTGAGAGCACCACCTTGAAATAAAAACAATATTTTATTTCTCCTTAAGCATGGGCAAAAGAAGAGGTGACCATTCATTGAGATCTTGGAGTGAGATATTTCTAAAGGTTACGTGAGATCTGAATCACAAAGCCAGCAACCATTTGGGTGACATGAAATCAGCTTGAATCAGATCAGCCATGTGGTCTTTATAAAATGTCATTGTCCTGCTTAAACACGTTCAGTGACCTCCCACTGCGCGGTGCCTGGAAGGAAATCTCTCCTTGCTGGTCAGGAGCTGATTGCCACGTCCCTGCTGTCACATCTCTCTCTTCTCGCCTGGACCACTCGGCTCCTGGTCCCCTGCTTTTGCCTGGGGTCAGAGAGCACATGGAGCATCATCCCTCCACAGGGCTTTGCTCTACCCCAAACTCCTGGCCTTTCCAGGGCAGGCGCCCTGTCACTCTTCTGCTGCAATGGTCCCTCAGCAGGCAGGCTTTCTCGAATCGCCCTACCTAAGGTCACTTACCCTGAATATCTGTTTGTTGCCATGTATTTACACTCTGACAATCTTCCTCCAATGCAAAATGGTTGCAGGTGATTTGAGTCAATGAGATCAGACACTCTCCTCAGTTTTTCTTCGTTTGTAAGGAGAAAGATGTCATGGGAACACAGAGGAGCAATGCAGGCCGTAGGGTCTGAGAGTGAAGTTTTCTCTGCAGGTGCTACTAAAAGGCAGCAGAGAAGGGGACCCTTTGGGGTTCCTGGGGTACTGTCCTCAGGAGAACAGGCTGTGGCCCAACCTGACAGTGAGAGAGCACCTGGACGTGTTCGCTGCGGTGAAAGGGCTGAGGAAAGCACACGCCACAGTCACCATCACAAGGTACGGGGAGGTGGGGGGGGGGGGGAGAGGTAGGGAGACACCTGTCCCTACCTGAGAGGTCCAGGAAGTCAGTTGGAGTGACAGCCTTCACAGGAAACTCAAGACTTCCCAGGAGACTCAACACTGACCCAGACTGCAATGGGGAGATTTGCCATCAGAAACTGGTTTCCCTGATTTTAACATGTTATTTCATTTTCTCATCTTAAATTTGGAAAGAAAAAAGTATGCATTGGTAAATTTATCAAAAATACTAAAATGTAAGTATAACTGTCATAGGACAGCTATTTGCATGTGATAAAATGCACTTCAGATCTTTTAAAAGGAAAACTAATTTTGGGGGGCACAGGGGTGTCAAACCAGGCCATTGTAACGTGGCCCAGGGTCTACTTCAGAACCCCATTTCCGAGCTCTGTTCCCACCCTGCTCCTGCGTGGCTCATTCTCCCACCACGTGTCCTGGATGTCGAAGCCTGTAGCCCCCACTGTGTTTGCTTCAGGTTGGTGGAGGCGCTCAAGCTGCAGGAGGAGCAGAAGCGGCCCGTGAAGGCCTTATCAGAGGGAATCAAGAGGAAGGTAGGGGCGGGGCTGCGGTTACACCAGGAGGCCCACAGGTCCCAGATCCTTGCTAGATGCGCTGTTCCTCTCCTTCCAGCTGTGCTTCGCGTTGAGCATCCTGGGAAACCCGTCGGTGGTGCTGCTGGACGAGCCGTCCACGGGCATGGACCCCGCTGGGCAGCAGCACATGTGGTGAGGGGTGCCGCCGGGTCAGGGCCAGCGTGGACGCCTGGCAGGGAATCTGTGAAGTGTTTAACTCCTGTGAAACTTGTCCCTTAAGCTGTTTTGTTTTGTTTTTTCCTTTTCATCAAGTTTTTAACGTGTGAAATCTGAATTCTATCAGGGATATATACATACTTATATCTGTTCTTTCAATAAAAGTTGTGGCTCCTCACTTTTTTTTTTTTTTAGATATATTTATATTGATTTCAGAGAGGAAAGGAGAGGCAGAGGAAGGGCAATTGGGGGGGACCAGGCCTGCACAAGAGGGCTGTTGGGGAGGGGGGCGGGACCAGGCCTGAAGGGGAGGGAAGTTAGGGGCAATGAGGCCAGCAGGGGAGCATTTATGTGTCGATCAGGCTGGCAGGGGAGTGGTTAGGGTACGATCAGCCTGGCAGGCAGAAGAGGTTAGGGGCAATCAGGCAGGCAGGTAGGCAAGCGGTTGGGAGCCAGCAGTCTGGATTGTGAGTGGACAGTCGAACATCCCTTGAGGGGTCCCAGAATGGAGAGGATTCAGCCTGGAATTTCATGCACCAGGCCTCTTGTTTATTATAAAAAGCTGGTACTCGAATACATAACTGATAAGAATATATTACATCCTATATGTTCACTTTTTTTTTTTTAGTTTGGCCTTCTACTGAACCTTCAGCTTCATTGAAGGGATCATCGGGTACGGGGTGCAGGGAGGAGTTAAAAGCATAATTCATTGATGAGCATCTCTTATTTTTCCTTTATTGGCAGTAGGGCTTACCCTACATGAATTTGGCTTCCCATTTTGTTATGTTGGGTTCAAACCCACATGTAATAGCCACCACTGAAGGCAGATTTTGGTAGACTTTCAAAGTGTTGTTTGACTTGAGGCTCCACATGCTTTGTGGCTTCCAAAACACAATGGCCTGGCCCAGTAGGTGTAGCTCAGTGGTTGAGCATCAACCTACAAACTAGGAGGTTATGGTTGGATTCCCTGTGGGGGCACATGACTGAATAGCAGGCTCAAACCCTGGTGTGGGGCATGCAGGAGGCAGCCGATCAATGATTCTCTCTCATCATTGATGTTTCTATTTCTCTCTCCCTCTCCCTTCCTCTCAGAAATCAAGAAAAACATATTTAAAACACACACACACAACATTCTGCAAATCCTGCAGCAGCAATGGTCCAACTGCCACCCCTGTAGTGGCTGTAGCTCTGGCTCGGCTCCCCTATTCCCCTGCCTCCCCGAGAGCTCAGTTCATCCCAACCCAGAGGCCACGGCCACCAACTGCACGCCTCTACAGAAAGCAAGGTGGCCACACCTCCCGTACACTGTCTCTTATTACAAAATAGAAACAACCTGAATATCATTCACTTAGCCAATACTTTGCAAAAACATCTTACCGTTTCCCATTAAAGGAAACATAATCATGGTCAGGGCCCAAACATACTCACTGTGAGTATTGTAATTGCTCAATCAATCTTTTAAGAAGCTATGGCGTATCTGTGTGACACAATAAGACACCATCACCCCGTGTCCCACACTTCTCGTGAGAATGGGAATTCTCGTTAGGATTCACAGGAGGGGCAGAGGGCGGGGTTCTGGATGTTGTTGTGTATGTTTCCCTTGCATATCTTTTCTTCCCATTCAGGCAGGCGATCCGGGCCAGCTTTAACAACACTGAGAGGGGCGCCCTCCTGACCACCCACTACATGGCTGAGGCAGAGGCCCTGTGTGACCGTGTGGCCATCATGGTGTCTGGGAGGCTGAGGTGAGTGTCCGCTCATGCCCACACTTGACCACCAGGTGCATGGCTGGCAGTTTGTTGGTGGGCAGAGAGGTCCCTGTGAAAAACTGAGACCACCTGGCCAGGGTCTGATGGGGAAGTTCTGAGACAGCGCTAGCAGCAATTCTGAAGTCTCAAGCACTGCTTCCTCCTCTTCCCCCTCCTCCTCCTCCCTCCAGATGTATCGGTTCCATCCAGCACCTGAAGAGCAAATTTGGCAAGGATTACCTGCTGGAGATGAAGGTGAAGACCCTCACCCATGTGGAGCCCCTCCACAGC
The DNA here is from genome assembly GCA_026230045.1 of Corynorhinus townsendii. NCBI lineage: Eukaryota > Metazoa > Chordata > Mammalia > Chiroptera > Vespertilionidae > Corynorhinus > Corynorhinus townsendii. The sequence continues at coordinate 7,422,970 of JAPDVU010000009.1, forward strand.
GAAATCCTGAGGCTTTTCCCCCAGGCTGCTCGGCAGGAAAGGTAAGGATGGTGGCTGGCTTTGATCTGCTATCAGATGTCAGATTTTCCTTGTCAGGTTCATAGAGCTGTGGTCCTTCAAGTCCACATTTACCCCAAAAGGAAACCCTAAAAGAAATGATTTGTGGGACACTGCAGAAAGTCACCTAGAGAAGAGCTGATATTGGGTGTTATGGTCCTACTATGTACCAGGTATTGTCCTATTCTTGGGTTATCTTATTTAATCCTCACGGAGACTTTCTAAAGTAGACTCTGGTGTTCCAATATAAAAGGAGATGACTGCAAAAACTCATTGTAAGAGTCTGGCCTTTACAAGGACCTTAATCCATGAAAATTGGTAGATTGGTTAGGTCACATGATAGCTAATAAGTGGCAAAACTGGGATGTAAAACTGTTTCATTTCAAATCTATTAATATTTCCAATGTTATATAGAGTCGGGTCATGGAACAATCCTCATAAAAGTAATACACTAAAAAAATACAAAGATTAACATTAGGGTCATTTTTTTAACAACTGCAATTTAACTGCAGAAGACAGATAATTTAGCAGTTGGGGAAAAGTAGTAAAGAGAAACAAGTCATAATGACAAGACCAGAAAATATATTTCTACAGTGGAGTATACTGTCAATATAAAGTCAATGTTATAACTCATCATGCAGCCCAGGACTAAATAGAAATATGTCAGAGTGGTGCAGGGAATGAGCAAAATGGATGAGAAAGGTTGCTCCATAAATATATGGAACAGCATCTTAAGGAAATGAAATCTGAATCTTCCTGGCTTTCAAATGATAGGCAAATTTATCTGAGAAAGCAATTATTTTAAAAATGGTTGCTGGACATTATTTGGAGCTTGGATTCCTAGAGATTTCTGGTTTCCTAATGAGAGACTCAGTTATGGTATCCTGTGTTAGGAAGCAGTTTGAGTAGGAAGGGAAAGGTAGGGTAGGTAAAAATGCTCTGGAGAATAGACTTAAATTTCCTTCTGAGCGGGAAGCTTAAAGAAACTGCATGGTGTCAGGGCCCCGTTGGAGGAAGAAGCCCAGGAGTAAGTGTTGACCCAGAAAGGGAGGTGGGCCCTAGCCAGCTTGACTCAGTGGCTAGAGCACCAGCCTGGGTTCGATTCCAGTCAAGAGCACATATTTCAGTTGCAGGTTGTAGGCTCTATCCCCAGCCCTGGTCGGGGCCTGTGCAAGAGGCAACCAATCAATGTGTCTCTCTCACATCGATGTTTCTCTCTGTGTGTCTCTCCCCTTCCCACCCACTCTCTCTAAAAATCAATGGAAGAACATCCTCTGGTGAGGATTAACCAAAAAAAAAGTGCGGTGGAAGGTGACTTTGGTAAATCTGGAAATTTAATTTGCATTGTACCTACTCATCTCCATCTGAGGGGCCAAGGGCACTATCTGTCTGACTCTGATCCCCGGTTGTCTTGTGAACTGCCTCTTTTTTATTAGTATGATTCACCCTCTGCATTTAGCCTACCACAAACCACACTTACAGAAATAAAGGCCAGAGAGATGTCTGAGTCAGTTCAAGTCCATCACAGGTGGTATCAGCGTCCTCTCCCCTCCTTGCCTCCCAGGTACTCGTCTCTCATGGTCTACAAGTTGCCGGTGGAAGATGTGCGACCTTTAGCACAAGCTTTCTTCAAATTAGAGAGAGGTAAGAGTGATAAGCTTTGAAATAAGAGCCTGAAAGCTGATAATTTCAAGTCACAAAACAATCCATCTCCATGGAAAACATGAAATGTGATATAATGTGTTAAATTCAAAAGTTAAAATTTCAAATTGAATTTTAGGAGCACAATATCAAGGAAGTAAGGGGATTCTGTGTGCGTTTGTGGGGGTGGGGAAATGGGACTGATTTTTACTCTTCTGTTTCTTTTCCATATCTTTTTGTGTATATATATATATTGGTATAAGTTAAGTCAAAACTCAATCATACGTGCATTTAAGAATAATACTGTCAAAAATAAAGAAGAAGAATACTGTCTTTTGGAATATTGGTGCTTACATGTGTAAAACTAAATTTTATGTGGACTTGCATATTATTTTTTTTTGCCTTGGACTCTATATTAAGAAACTTATCTCTTGTCTGGTCACTAAGATGATCTTGGGTCTGTTGTGCTATAAAACTGACCACACTGTGTCTGTCATCGCCAGGTTCATGTGGTCTTTGCCATCTGAGCCCATTAACTCTGCGACTCTGCTCTGTGCCAGCTGGACCTCCCTCTCCATCCATATTCTTTCATTGTCACTGCCCAGTGATATCTTCACTTACTTCTCACCTTCCCTGAGGAAGAGATTTGAGTCTCCTGATTCTAGAAGACTCTTCTTCCTCTTGTTAATAGCATCCATGGTCGCAGTGATGCCTTTTCTTTCTATTCTCAGAGCTGAGCACCCCAGTGTACTGAGCATCCGCTGACTGGCACTGTGGCCAGTACTAGCCTGGTATCTCTGGAGGTATATTTCCAATCTGGTTCTGTTGGTGGCATATTTCTAGCCTGCTGGGCTCTTATTGGGGCTCTAACTACCCTTCCCAGTCCCTGTTGGTCAAGGAGAAGGTTTTCTATTTGGTTTAGGTCAAGCAAGCTGCATGGACAGAAAAAGGGCCATGAGGATTACCTGCTTCTGAGAAAACCACAGGCATCTTTCTCTATAATCTTCTGATGCAACCCTTTTCCAAATGTGTCTGCCTTCCACCTCTTCCTGTGCTGGACGTGCAAAAACCCCGGCTCACTCCTTCTCGGCACCGTTTCCTCTCTTAAGTAGACATCTCGGAATCTGTGCAACATAACACCTATTCTCCAAACCTGTGTGAATGCATTGCTGTTCTTTTGGCTGAAGGCTGTACTTAAACCATCCTAATGGTTCTTGCCTTCACCTTTTCATTTAATATGTTTTAAAAATTATTATTTGTATCCTGTGAAGAGTTCTAAGGCCCTCTGGATATAAAAACATATAAACACCTAATGAACATCCATCCTTGTGCAGTTAAACAGAGCTTCGACCTGGAGGACTACAGCCTGTCACAGTCCACCCTGGAGCAGGTGGGTCAGTTTTAGTGATCTTACATCATCCATGGAATATAACTGTACAACAAGTACATACGCTTTTCACTCACTTAGAGCTACAGGAAACAGTATGACATCCCTATCTCTATTTCTTATCCCCTTTAGGTCTTCCTGGAGCTCTCCAAGGAGCAGGAGCTAGAGAATTTTGATGATGAACTTCAACCCTCCATGAAGGAGAAGCTCCTCCCCCAAGAAGAGCCTTGAAGCCCCAAGTACTCTCTGTTTCCATTCAAGCATGTGGTTGTTTTTTAAAACACTTATTTTGATAACATCAATGTTTGTATTTAGAACCTGTATTGTGAATGATGACATGGTTTTTGGTGTGGTGGTGAGGAGGAGTGAGTGCTGGGCAAATGCAGTGACAGCAGGGACAGAGGCATCCGACTGAGCCCACCTCCCAGTCCCGGCCTACATGTGTCAGCAGGTTACCCTGATCCCATTTTTCTGTCTAATGCTGAATAAATAAATTTATATTTCTGAATGTGATATACAAATTTTACTTAATTTTTTTTATCAAAAACTTAAAATCCTTTTTTGCTAACCTAAACTGAGAAATCCATATATTTACTCTTCAGCGAGTGTGATACTTTATAGAGCTGATATTTTAATGATAATTTAAGTGAGCATGTCAAAAAGTATTATACTTATTGAAAAATATTTTAATATATATTCTATGGTAAAACATGAAAATATCATTCATTGGTCCTTAAATCTGATATTAATATATTTGATAACATTTCCAATGGTAGCACTATCAGTCATACAGGCATAGTCTGGAAAACTGAAAACTTGCTATTAGGAATGTACTATACTTTTTTATTTTTATAAACTAACAGAGTTAGATTTTCATTGTATTTTTAAATCTTTGCTAAAGATGCTTGTATTATAACTGATCTTTTATGGACATCTGCCACTTCATCTCAGAAAGTAATAGGTCCAATGACCAAGTTTGTGGAAAATATAAAATAAATCTCATATATATATTTTTGAAGTGTCTTTTATTTCATGTGTCTTTTTCTCGACTCTTGGGCCTCCAATTTACAAGTTCATTTCAATGCAATGGAAAATGATTTCTAAAACAAGAGTAAGTTTTCTGCTTTAATCAATTTCTAATAATGATTTCAAGTTTTCTGCTTTAATCAATGTGCTACCAAAATCTAAATGAAGGCATCACACCGTGATTAAGGAAGTAAAAAGTGGTGGCAAGCAGAGCCGTTTTCTAGAAAAATCTTCTCGAATTACCAGGTGTGATGACCATGTATAAAATGTAAGAGTTTCTGAGTGGAGATGATTCTCTGAGTTTTCTACCAGTGCTTTTATGTCTTTTCTTCCCTTTCAGAAAATTGTTAGCATCCCAGAAAATTCTGCTCTGGAGAGCTCCCCTCCGCAACTGCCTTCCCAGGCTCTTAGGTGAGGTCTGTTTATGCATCTTGTGCTAGGAAGAAAAAAAAATGAAGGGAACTCAGTTCCTACTTCCCCTGAATGCTGCCGTGTGGCACAGTGACTTAGAGCGTGGCCTACATTTAATCTTGGATCTACCGTCTACTATCTCTGCAGACCTTGTTTCCTCATCTGTAAAATGGAGATCTTAATCTCCTTACCCACAGCAGTGGGTTACCATGACAACCAAAAGAGTCAAAGGCAACAACACCACCAAACAACACCAAATTAAACTGTTACCAGTGCCCAGGGACTCAAAGAAGCTCTGCCATGCTCCGACCGGCTCCCTTCTCGTTCCTATCCCCTCACTTCTCAAGGACACATCGAAATGAACCTGTTTTCACCTCATTCCCCAAGGGCCAGAGGAGGTATCTGGAAATAATACACCGAACAGACTTCTTTTAATGGAGATTTCACATTATAACCCAAAGAAATCGCACAAACTAGGTCAGTGGGAGAGATATCCTGGGACAAGCAGAGTTTTAGCACTGAAATACCTTTTTGTTTAATCCATAGATTCAACCAGCCTCGGTATCACAGACTACCAGGTCTTTGGAGAAATGAAAATGACAACTGTGTCATACCTGAGCTTAAGTTTTCACCTGCTCTTGGGCAAAGAAAAGCTTGCCCAATTCTTCATGCAGCTTCATTTGGACCAAAGTCTGGTGTTGGCTTCAAACGATGTATCTGGTAGAGTGTGTGTATGTGTGTGTGTGTGGGGGGGGGGGGAGAGCAGGGAGGGCGCCTAAAAAATGAATAATTTTTCTCCCACCTTCTAAGTTCTTCTAGCTGGACTGGTAATCAAATGAGCAGTGACAGATTAACAGGAGAAAGTCAAATTTTAAAATATGTGCAGGGGGAATTCATATATGCATGAAAATTTCAGACATGAGGCAGTTAGGGGCAACCAGGCCAGCAGGGGAGGGCAGTTAGGGATGATCAGGCAGAAATGCAGAGGCAGTTAGGGGCAATCAGGCAGGCAGGCAGAAGTAGTTAGGGGTGATCTGGCAGACAGGCAGGTGAGCGATTAGGAGCCAGCAGTCCCAGATTGTGAGAGGGATGCTCAACTGCTGGTTTAGGACATCCCACAAAGGTCCCGGATTGAAGAAAGTGAAGACAGGGGTGAGGGACCATACCCCCACCGTGCACAAATTTTGTGCACCAGGCCTCTAGTTCTCTATATAATAACCAACATGATCCTTTTAAAATAAAATGTTACTGAACAGTGTAACCTACATATGGAAAAGTACACTACAGATTCATTTATCTGGTTTCTGAACTTACTAAAAGTGTAATCATGTAGAAACTCATAGAAAAAGAGTAAAATGCTGGTTACCAGGGGCTGAGGGTGGGGGAAATGTTGGTCAAAGAATACAAACTTCCAGTTGTAAGATGAATAAGTTCTGGGGATCTGGTGTACAGCATAATGATTATAGTTCACAATATTATATATTTGAAAGGGACTAAGAAAGTAGACTTGAAATGTTACCACTATAACAACGACAATGACAAAATGATAATTATGTGTGGTGAAGGATAGGTTAATGAACATGATTTTGGTAATCCGTTCACAATATATAAATGTATCAAATGTTCACATTGTACTTCTTAAACTTATAAAATGTTATTTGTCAATTATCTACACTAATAAAAGAAAGACATGCTAATCGACCGTACCTTTGTGACACCCACCAGCCAATCAGGAGTGAGTATGCAAATTAACCCAACAAAGATGGGAGGTTAATTTGCATACACAGGTGCTGAGCGGTGGAGGGGTGGTATGGAACGCCATGGCGACGATGCAGACGTTCCGCACCCCCCCAGCCACTTGGGGCCTCTGGGCAGCATGGGAAGGCGGAAAGGCGGCTCTGGCCAGAGCGAAGGCAGTGCTGGCAGCCAGGGGAAGGAAGGCCCATTCTTGCATTAATCTTCGTACATTGGGCCTTTAGTATCTCCATAATACTAGGAAAAAAAGATGAGCCACTTAAAGATTAAATTCATTCAACCAAGAAATAAGCCAAAATAAAGAATTCAACAAAATAAAAATTACTATAAAAGCATGAGTAGGGGTCACTGAACTCTGTTAAACATGTGTGAATATTAGATAACTTTGAGAATCATGGATAGGTCATATTTCTATAGAAAAATCCTCAAATTTAACAGTTGCTTTTGTAAAGCAAGCATAACTTTAGTAACAATCCTGTGAAAGATAGTAAAAAAGAAAATCCCTAAAAAATTTAATCAGAAAAATTAAGGATAGCTTTCTAAATAAAAAGATGGCCAAGCAACCCCAGAGGTAAATTTAAAAAATAATAATAATAACTAGAAAGGTGTGATTTAATTCACAATAAAGTGATGGCTCAGTACTGGCAACTGTCAAACTAAAGGAGGAAAACTATCTGAGTTAATAAAATATCATACAACTCCTTAAAATATATATATATATATATATATATATATATATATATATATATATATATATATTTGTATTGATTTCAGAGGGTAAGGGAGAGAGAAGCATCAATGATAAGAGAGAACCAGTGATTGGCTGCCTCCTGCATGACCCCTACTAGGGATCAAGCCTGAAACCCGGGCATGTGCCCTTGACTGGAATTGAACCAGGGACCCTTTAATTCGCAGGCCAAAGTTCTATCCACTGAGCCAAACCAGCTAGGGCCCATACAATTCATCTTTTTTAAAAAGCTGAGCACAATGAAAATATAAATATAAGAAGCACAAATTACCAAAAACCAATATCATATTACATGGTAAATTATTTAGTTATTCACCTAATATCAGCAGTAAAAGGAAGACACCTACAATCACTAATATAATGTCCTGTCTCAGTGAGATGGCACGATGTGTACTCTAACTCACGGTCTATAGGAGAATAGACTGTCACCATCTTTTGGAAAAATAATCTGTTAGTAACTATGGAAAAATTAAGTGCGCAAACTTCTTAGAATCTCTCCTTAAGGATTAAAAATATAAATATACAAAAATTTATGTCAACCAGCATTCATAGCAGCGGAGAAATTAGAACATCATTTCTAAAAGCGAAATTATTACATTCTTGCACATCCATTCAAAGAAATACTAAGTAGCTATGAAATGAATAGCTGGTATGCCAAAAACTAAAAGGGGTGTCTCTGACCTACTGGGCAATGGAAAAATGCAGAATGTGGAGTATTGTATAATAAATGGATCCTTTGTCAGAATCTAAATTTAGTAGAAACCCCTTCTGGTTTGTATGTACATTGAATTTCAGAGGCCCTGCTGTGTCTTAAAAACTTCATACTCCATCCAGTACAGAATTGGCTCAGTGGATGGAGCCTAGGACTGAAGGGTCCCAGGTTTGATTCCAGTCAAGAGCACATGCCCAGGTTGTGGGCTCGATCCCCAGGAGGGAGGCGTTCAGGAGCCAATCAATGATTCTCTCTCATTTGATGTTTCTGTCTCTCTCTCTCCCTTTCTATCTGAAATCAATAAAAAATATATTTGTATAAAAAGACTCTGGGAAACAGACACATTCAAAGCTGAACACCTATCCTTCCTGATTTTTCTTTCCTTTTCTTTTTTCTTTCTTTCTTTTTTTTTTTTTTTTTTTTTTTTTGCCTGTCATCAGTCATTAAAGCCCTCAGGCATCCTAGTTCTTTAAAAGATCCTTCCCCTTGAGTTAAGCTTAGGATGGCCCCTGACAGGGTTTCTTTTCACCTTCTGATTCTGCTGGTCCCTTCACTCTGTGGTCTGTGGGTCCATTGACCGCAGTGACCATTTTGGCCTTGTGACCAATTTTGCTGCATTCTGGTCAGAAGTGATCCCACAATCAACAGGTAGGATTTTATAATTAATTAGAAGCAAGGAGAGAGATGTTCCAGGAAGGCTGCCTCCCTGGAATACAATGGAGCTTTTTCTTACGAGCCTTCCTGTGTTTCTGCTTTCAAAAATGTCCGCTCCCTCCTCAAATGCCTTCTGATGTGCTTAGTTTGCTGAAATGGAAGTCCTGATTTGGGGAATAAAACAACTTTTTATCAGTTTCCCATCCTGTCTGTGAAGATTGCACAAAGTACAAGATACCAAAATGTCCTAAGCTAGTGTTTTTCTCTCCAAATGTCAAGTTAGCCATAGTTACAGTCTCAGCAGCCATGCATGTACTGAAATTCCAAGTAGCATGGATGCAAAAGGCATGCTCCATGATTATTTCTTTACCTTGCTACATAGACTCATTCTTGCATACAATTATATCGCTTTGGGCTAATGCAAATTCCAGTGAAACTAGAGGCTCCCAGGCCCCCTTCTTCCTTCAGATTTGAAGCGAGGGAGCTGGGATGGTTAGTTTTGTCTCTCTTCTTACCCTATGTCCCAAGTAGATCCCAGGAAAGGATCTGGGGTGTTTATCTAAGGCATTCCTTGAAATAAACTTTAACCATGCAGGTGTGGGACATTCAAGTAGTTGCTAGCGAAGAGGCTACTCTTTGCAAGCAGGACCAAGGGCAGGCTTAGGACCAAAAAGACGAGAAGCTTTAATTTCATTTTAAGCGTACACAAAATAATTCAAGTAATTGCTTGGGGAATTATACCACATGAAACATATGCAGTTGCAAATCACACAGCACTTTATTACTCACACAATTCCTGGTGCTGCAGGTACAGGCTTATTGAGGATTCCAGTGGTGTTGTCCTCTGGGATCCGGCAGCTGGTCTGGTCTGGTCCAGATGCAGAGGGCCGGTGTTCCTCACCCAAGAGCTCGGTTGTGTCTTGATCAGGGATTACTAGCCTTTCTTCTGTCATCTGGCAGAGGAGCGTGGAGCGGTGTCGCTTGCTGGACTGACAAAAGGACGTGCCTTTGTGGCCATCTTGACACGTGAGCATGTTGGCTGGTCTGGACTCCTTTTTTAAAGCCTGTACTGCACCCGCAGTAGTCCAGGTGGCTATCAATGAATTACGTCAATGCACACATGTTAATCCCAAACAAGGTGAGGGGCTACATGTGGTTATCTAGGGGGAGTACCATCACTCACTCAAATGGTTATCTTGACAAGTCACTCTGCATTATTTACTGAAGTTCAAATCCTTATCTATGAGGTACACACACTGCAAGGCCGTGGGGGAATGTGTCCTTAATATCACACTTTAAGTTTCAAGGGAAGTTAATTTAAACATTTTAAAACCTTCTTAACATTTTTAGGCATTTTTAAACATTTCTATATATTACTACAACAACCTATTCACCTCTGCTCATAGGCTGATGGTTTAGGCCTCTCTAGGTCAAGTATAAGGGGAGGAGAGAAGAGATAATAATGGGAACAAAGCTTGATTTGATCATCAGAGCTGTCCTATGACAGTAGGGCCTGACTCCCTTTCTCTTGTGGGGTGTTTTTGAGGGTTCTTTGATGAGACCCTCTGCCCTCCCATCTTTAGCCTCTGACCACAGCTTCCCGGGGTGAGTGATGCCTCTGCCTCTTGGACTCTTGGTACTTTTTATACATGACTTTGGTACAACTTTCAGGATCCAAAATACATGACTTCCTAACGCTCATCCATCCATCCTGGTGCACTAAACAAGCTTCGACCTGGAGGAGTACAGCCTGTCGCAGTCCACCCTGGAGCAGGTGGGTCTGTTTCAGAGATTTCTGTATCATCCATGGAATATGAAGGTGCAGTATATGCATACCCTTTGCACGCACTCAGAGCTCCAGGAGGCCGTGTGACACTCTCTCTCTGTCTTTTCCTCCACGGCAGGTCTTTTTGGAGCTCTCCAAGGAGCAGGAGCTGGAGGACTTTGATGAGGAAGTCGATCTCTCTGTGAGGTGGAAGCTCCTCTAGCAGGAAGCGCCCTAAAAGCTCTTGATTGCTCGTTAGGTCTGTGACTCTTTTTCAGTTCATATTTTCTAGCATTATGATACCTTATCGCAGACACGGAAGGATACTTTTGAAAGGACGTCATGATTTTTTCTCAATAAATCAACTACGGTGGGACTAAAGAAGCCAGGCCATGTAGCCTCTGGACCAGCAGCCAAAATCCATATTTCATACAGTAGCAAACACAAAGAATCCGTTTATTATAGAATTGTTTATGTTTATGAGGATGATGCAGAGATTGCTTAATTTTTTTCTCTGAACTTTAAAATATGGGATATTTTCTTATCTTTTTTATTATAATAGAAAGTAAGATGATGCTGATTATGGGGGCAAGGGAGTCAGTTGCATGGCAGCACAGCCTTTGCTTTTTGTTATTTACTTTTTTTTTTTACTTAATTCACTGATTTTCCTTTCCTGGCATTTTTAGGATTTTAGATTTTAGAGTCTGTGTTTTGCCTATTGTAACTATTAAGGAAATTTGAAACCCATTAAGATAAATAATTGCAGTAAGACATTGAGTAATCAAGTTGATGAAAAAATACATATGTTTACATACAATTTTGAAACATATTTCTGATTTTATGTTGTCTTATGATGCCAGGGTCTACCCTGATGCAAAGCACTAGAACTTCATAGATCTTAATTTCCCATGTCTGTACATGTTGTGATGTGTTCAACTGGTAATTCTATGAACACCTTAAAGTCAACACAATATACTGTACACTCATACTTAGATGAGTTTTTATTGTTGTTGCTACTTTCATTGTTGCATACGTCACTGAGTTTATGGTAATTTGTTATGCAGCAATTAAAGTCTAATGCAGGTATATAAATAAAGGCATATTTAGAGAAGTTGACCTTCCCAAAGTCATACGTCCCGGGACCCACAATTCAAACCCAGGAGTCTGTGTGGTGGCACCTACTTTAAGATATCACCAAGCATTTATCAAACACCTGACTGAGGTTGCAACGAAGGTATAAAGAACATTCCTTCAACTTGAAGTTTTGGTTACCTTTCAGGAAGAGAATCTGAGGAACACAATAGACACTATATAATCAGCTTCTAATTGTTATGGTATCAACTAGAATGGCACAAGGATTTGAAGCTAAACACTATTTTTGCAGCCGAAACATAGACAATCACCCGGGGACTACAAAGAGTAGTGCCTGAATACACTGAAAAGAAAAAGAAAAAAAGGAGACTATTGACTTTTGGTCCTCTGATTCAACTATAAGACCCAACTGCCTTTTGTTTTTGTTTTAATCCTCACCCAAGGATACCTGTATTGGGAGAGAGAGAGAGAGAGAGAGAGAGAGAGAGAGAGAGAGAGAGAAGAGAGAAACATTGATCAGTTGTCTCCCATACAGGCCCCAACCAGGGATCGAACCTGAGACCTAGGTCTGTGCCTGACCAGGAATGGAACCAGTAACAGTTTGGTGCCCAAGCTGATGCTCAATCACCTGAACCATTCTGGCCAGGAACAAACAGAAAGTCTTAACTACAGAAGAGTACTCCCTGCCATCTCTGTGGAAGTCTGAGAGAGTTTACTGGTTCTTAGTTCATTGTGTCCACGGTGCCATCCCCATCTCAAAGTGACTGCCGATTTGGCTAAGTAATTGGCTGCATTTTTGTTTTTATTCAGAAGCCTTCAGTAGATCCTGATTAGAGATCAAATATGAGACGTTCCCCTTGTGTTCTTTGAGTCAGTAGCTAATGGAGAGGGGCACAAAGGCGTCTTACTGTGCAATCAGGATTGTCTAAGGAGATTGCTATCAAAGACTGAGGCAGGTTCTAACGTAGTTACAGAACATGGATGCTTTTTGAGCTTGTGCAAAGAATGTTACCCTTGAGATAGTATTGATTTTTAAGTAGGATAATCAGTTGGGAAATAGACTTGTAAAACGTTTTTAACTTTTTCTTGGGTCTGCTTCTTGGTAAAAAATAAGTTTATTCTGAAACTCTCATGCTTTTGTTAATTCAACTGAAACACTGAGAATGAAGATAAAGATTAACTATTCAATTTTACAAAAAGAGAGAGAGAGAGACCAATAGTCCAAGGGCAGTCACGTGAGTGTGCTTGTTGGCAGGGCCAACAGAACTGAGATCAGCCTCTTCTGGAAATAGTCTCCCTGGGACCTTTTCCCTGAAGCCGAACAGTTAAGGCAAAATCTGTAGATGCGGCCGCCGAGATCAGGAAGGAATGTGACTCGCTTCCTTCTATATAAGAAGACCAGTGGATAAAATGTGTTTCTAGATGTGCTTCACATTTCTCAAAGGTAAGTTCATTGTCTGTTTCTATTTTGTTTGAGAGTGTGTGTGTTTTTTCTATCACAAAATTATAAATAAATCTTTAGGAATTGAAAGCCAACCAGCTATAGAGAAACTATTTTGAAAATGAATGGACTATTTGGATGTGTTTGGACATCTGGTATTTAAAATTGTAAAGATGTAAGCATCGAGTTACAACATACTTTTTTTTTTTTTTTTGAAATTTTGCAACTGTTACGTGGTTTTAAGCCAGAAACTGAATGTAGGAATAAGCTGAAATTTGTTCAGAGATTGTGGAGAAGTGAGATTATTGACAATTTATTTGTAAACCTGGATTGTCTTTGAAGGTCTTCAGTTTTATTGTACAATAACTTGGGGGCATTGCAATAAACTGTTTTTCTGACTTTGGGACTGTTTATGAAGAACATTTACAGAAACGCAGGGGTGGGCAAAAGCAGGTTGACAGTTGTGAGTACAAGCACAATATTTGTTCTTGAGTTATAATTATTTTCTAATTATTGTCTCATTTTTCATATGAAACACTGCGAACCTGCCTTTCCCACCCTTGCATGTCTATTGTTCCCGCTGCTCGGGCTTGGGCTCTAAGAATTTTAGAAATGAAAGCTGCCTTCCAGGGTTTTCTGCTCTGTGCACACCACGTATTGGGTCCAAATGTGAAATGTGCAGCTTTTCCTCATCCCAATGCTCCTTAGCTTCGCAGGACACAGAGCTTTCCCACGCCTACGGTGTAAACCTTTGGTTCTGAATGCAACAACCATAGGACAGGGGGAAGTTCAGACTTAGCACCCTTTGAAACTGCCTACTACTTGTATGAAAAGGGATTCCCGTGGTCGTTAGTCTTTGGATAAACTACAGAACGTACGTAAGCTCAGGGAAAATATAGTACGCGGTGCTAACTTACAATGGAAAGGCTAGGGGGTTGGAGCCACGCTGACATGCTCATGCTACATTGGGCTGTGGCTGATTCCACAGTGAGGAGATCGCCCTCTTGGCCAGTTAACCCCCCTGCACAGCCCTGCACAGTCGATTGACAAGCGGTTATTCTGGCCCTGGACGGTTTTGCTCAGTGATTAGAGCAGTGACCTGCAGACCAGAGGGTCGCTGGTTCAATTCCCAGTCAAGGGCACATACCTGAGTTGCAAGTTCATTTGTCAGCCTTAATTGGGGGTGGGTGGGGTGGGGTGGAGGAGAGTATGGGAGGCAACCAGTGATGTGTCTCTCTCACATCAGTGGGGTGAGGATTTTTTTAAGTGGTTACTCTGAATTCTCTGCACTAGAACCATCTATGGGGATCCTGAGCCCCTCTCACTGGACACCCTCACCTAATGCTTTTTTCCAAGAATCTCTTCCTTCCTCCGACTGCTTCTCCATGGGCTCTCCAGCCTCTTCACTCAGTCCACGCCTCCCTAGACTTGCCTCTGGGTCTCACGAACATCCACATGTAGGTTCTTCCTTTGGCAACACCCTCTGAGGCTGTCTTGGCTGGTAAGCCTGGCATTCCAGCCGGCTTCCAGACCCATTTCTGGAGCCTCGTCCCTAGGAAATAGCACAGCCCTGTCAGCATCTTATTCCATGAGTAGAATGAGAGCTTCAGGCAGGGGCACACTCACCCACTCATCATCACGATGAAGGCGGCCATGACAACGGCCTGCTTTCTCTCCCTGGCCAGTGTTGTGTAGCATAGAGGGAGCAGACTGTTTGCACCAGGTTCAGGACTGAAAAGCCAATTTCAGGGTGGAGATGCTGCTCTGTGCTCAAAAGTCCTGGTCTAGTCTTCCAAATCACCTGGCATGCTTCCCGGAAAACTAGGGATCGTCCCAGAACCCATTCCTCCCTATGGATCAGCTCAGATGCAGTTTTCTCCTGCAGTGAGCTTTGTGAGCATTCCAGTCCCGCAGTGTTCAGGGCAGGCCCAGCAGGTCGTGTTGTGTGATATTGGTTATTAGGGCAATGGAAAGATGTGGCGCTATCGTTATGCATTGGGGCATCTCCTTCTGGGAGGTATTCTGGGTCCTTGCTGAAAGAAAAGTATAAATTCCCCTACCTAATCCTTACCACACCTCCAACTCACTCTCTCCTCCTCTCTCTCCTCGCTCAAGGTTGCATATGCTCAAACTGTGACTTGCTGCTTTTACCTGGAGCAGGGCTGTGGTCTACCGTGTATTTCTGGTGCAATATCTGCAGAAGCACAGTGCTGCTCTCTGCAGTCGATTTTGGCCAGAGCCCCTGGAATGTTTTCACACTAAGCTGGCCTTACACACAAGTCAGAGGGTTCTGGGTTTCTCACCCAGCTAACGCTGTCCAAGCCCAGTCCGGTGGAATTCCTACCTCCATCTGGAGCCCAAGCTCAAATGCATGACAGCCTCCCCACAGGAACTTATACACTCTATCGGCAAATCTGGAATTATAACTAAAATACAAAATAACCATCCTGAATAAACAACAACAAAAATAAATAAATAATTCTTTTAAGTTTCAAAAGATATTTTTTAAAAAAGAGTAACCATTATATCTTTAGGATAAGAGGGAAAACATGGAGGGGAGAAAGAACACTTGATAAAATTTAGCAGCCGGTAAGAATGTGGGCAAAACTAGAAGCAAAGGAAAACCAGGTTTAACATGAGTATAAAACACAGTGAAAGAAAGATCCTCCAAAAGAAGAACTTGTCCGTGAGAAAGGTGGGGGCAGCGGGGAGCGGGTGCCGGTAATAAAATGCTAACTTTGGAACACTCAGGTACTAGGCACTCAGATTCAGAACACTGGCGTTCTCAGGCTGCTTGTTTGTGTGTGTGTTTGCAGGATTTTTTTCCCATTAAGACCATCGTATATGCTTTACCTTCTCCCCTTTTCTTTTCTCAGAAAACAGGGCAACATGAGGAAGAGAGAGATAAGTGTGTGTCAACAAACTTGGGCCTTATTATGCAAGAATTTGCTTAAAAAATGGAGAATGAGAAGGGAGTCCTTAATGGTATGATTCAATATCTGTTTCTCTTCTTTATTTATGATTGAATAGCGTTCATTCCTTGGGAGGTAACTCTGATTGTGTATTTCCCCTCCAGAAAAAAACAAAGACACCTTGATACAATAGAAGAAATCTTTCTCAAGACATTTTGATTACACAGACTCATCATTTGAGGTCTGAAGGCACTGAAGTTGGTCAGCACCAGAGAACCCAATCAATGTTTTAAAAGTCAATGGTCACACTTTTTTTTAAAAGTATATTTTTCATTAATTTCGGAGAGGAAGGGAAAGGGAGAGAGAGATAGAAACCTCAATGATGAGAGCGAATCATTGATGGGCTGCCTCCTTCACGTCCCCGACTGAGGATCAAGCCCGCAACCCAGGCATGTGTGCTGACCGGGAATCAAACCTGCGAACTCCTGGTTCATGGCCCGATGCTGAACCACTGAGCCACAATGGCTGGGCAATGGTCACACTTTTTACCAATGTTCCCACGCATAGACCATTGGGTTAGGATACTGGTATTCTGAAGATGCGGTAAACAAACCAACCTATGGACAGAGTAGATGGCACTTTTCTCTTTAAAAAAAAATCATTCTCTTCAAAAATAGTGGATAATTTGGAAATGTGATTAGTGCCAAGAAGAAAATGAGTATTAGAAGTTGTAATTGTACCATATAACAAAAATCCTGGTTAAACTTTGATATTTAAAAAAAGAAAATCAGATAGTTTTAACTAAGTTGCACTTTTAACTAAGTAGGGATTTTACTGTATATCTATTGTGAAATTTTTTCTACAATCCTGCATTCAGGGAATAGAGAGATGTCTTATTGGTAGTGTTTTAAGTGACTAGTATTGATAACTAACAAGATAGTATTTCTCAGGTCGCCAATATGCTGTTGAGTTTCCAATACTAGAACCTTGGCATGTAGCCAATACATTACCATTAATTGTGCAATGCCTTGAAACCGTCTCTTACAACACATGCGCTTTCAGCAGAATCAAATACAGGCATACTTCAGAAGTATGTGGGTTCAGTTGCAGGCCTCTGTAATAAAGTGAGGATCCCAATGAAACTTGTCATAATCTTTCTGCTGGTGGAGGGTCTTGCCTTCAATTTGTAAAAATGCACTATTTGTGAAGTGCAATAAAGCAGAGTGCAATAAAACGAGATCTGCCTATACAGCATGAGTAGGTCACCACAGTAATATCAGCAGATAATCCTATATAATAAAGAGTTTATATGCAAATTGACCCTCATGCCCTCACATCATCACAAGATGGCCGCTCCATGTCATCACAAGATGGTTGCCCCCAGATTGTCACAAGATGGCTGCCTCCACATTATCACAAGATGGCCGGCAGGGGAGAGCAGTTGGGGGCGAGATCAGGCTGGCGGGCAGAAGCCGTTAGGGGCAATCAGGCAGGGAGGCAGGTGAGTGGTTAGGGCCAGCAGTCCCAGATTGTGAGAGAGATGTCCAAGTGCTGGTTTAGGCCCAATCCCACTAAACTGGCAGTCGGACATCCCCAGAGAGGTCCCAGATTGGAGAGGGTGCATGCTGGGCTGAAGGAAACACACCCCCTTCAAGTGCACGAATTTCGTGCACTAGGCCTCCAGTTTATTATAGCTTGCCACTTTTACCTCTCATATTTTCATGATCAGTGCATGCTTTACACTCCCACTGTGGATCAAAAAACTTAAACTCCTATTAAGCCCTAGCTGGTTTGGCTCAGTGGATAGAGCACTCGCCTGCAGACCAAAGGGTCCAAAGTTCAATTCTGGTCAAGGGCACAGACCTTGGTTGCTGGCTCCTCCCTGGCCTGGGACCTGTTTAGGGCTTGGGCAAGAGGCAACCAATTGATGTGTTTTTCTTTCATCAATGTTTCTCTCTGTCTTTCACTCTCTCTCCCACTCTCCCTAAAAATCAATGGGAAAATGTCAGTGGGTGAGGATTAACACAAAACAAATAAACTCCTAGCAATAGTTCATTGATATGACCCAGACTGCTGAAATTTGTACTGTCCATATTGAAAATGGTTCAGAATGTATGTTATATTGAAATGAGAAAAGTGAACAAGACAAACTGCATGACCAAATGATTGTGGGTGAGTTATTTGAAATCATCGTTTTCTTTATTTTTTCTCTCTTGCGTTGTGTAGGAATGGTTGAGCTCATTGCTCCTACTGCTTTCTTTGTACCTATATCCTATTAATCATGAAGTCCTTGATTTTTCTTCACTGCCAACCATGGACCTGGGACGGGTAGATTCATTTAACCTATCTACAATTACGATTGCATACACACCTGTCACCAATATAACCCAACAGATAATGAAAAAAGTTGCCTTGGCCTCCTACATAAATGGTGAGTTTTCTAGCAATCTAAGGAAGATTTCTAATGTCATAGTTGGTTCATTTGACTGCAGATGTGTGCATTGAATTTGTATCTCTGTTGATAACTATGTCAGTTGTCACCATTTCTAGGTAATGTGAAATGTGAATGTATTTCCCTTTCCAGAGCGTAAGAGGCCATATCCAAGTCAAAACTATGAATGTATTTCTTGCCAAGCAAGGGATTATCACTTGCAGTGTGCAGTCTTTCCAAAAGGAAATTGGCTGATGTTGTGTAGGGTTTGAGGAAGCATGGAATACACAAATGGGAAGATGTTGAAAAGGAGGAGTGTTTAGCGATTTGTTGACTTGTAGCTGTTGAAGCTTTGTTACTGGAATGAGACTATTGCTCTAGTATTAGCTTATTATTATATCCAAAAAACAGGCAGTCTTTTCTCCTCTTAAATTTGATGATAGGAATTTTATTCTCACCTTTCATTACCAAAAAGATCACCTAACTTTATTTGAAGATTCTACTGAAGAGTATTCTGTGTTTTAATTCTTCACCCTTTAGTGGTAAGGTACTTATCAATGAAAAATAAGATGAGCATTCTTACTGTCAAGATTGTGTCTGTAAAAATTTCCTGAAATTTGAGGAGAAGCAGCCTGGAGCAGAGGCAAGAGAACTGGACATGGAGTCAGAGAACATTTGACTAAAGTAGTTCCGTGTTATGTCTACAGTACGTTTTACAAGTCATCAACTTCTCTGAGTCTCACCACCATATTTAAAGTTAACAGTACTATATTTTTCATGAATATCCCAGTTGAGAATGAGGGAATTCCAGTTCATCTTGTGGTAAGGAAAAGGGGCAACTTTGTGTAGCTTAAGGAAAAGGAATATCAAAGCACAGCTGGATAGGTATGTGTCAACAGCAGAGGAAGAAATATGTGTCTACTTCTGAGGTCTATAGCAATGTGTGCTGCCTTCATTCACAGGTTGGCTCTCCCCAAAAGAGGCAGAGTTAGTCTTCAGAATCTCCAGTTGTAGCCCTACCACATAAACAACTCCAGTGAAAAAGGAATACAGATTTTTCCCAACATTTCAAATTAATTTTGGAAATTATACCCATGAAACAAATGTTCTTCTTTAGATTAGTCTGGATCTTGGTCCATCAGGAACTAATCTCATTGGATGGGGAGAGAAAAGTATTGTCACTGTCCACCGGTTGGGTTTCCAGGTCCCCGTGTGAACCACATCCAAACCACAGGATGTGTGAATGGGACAGGGGCAGTATCACAGTAAATGCTAGGGTGTTTACTAGAAGGAGGACTGGATGTCAGGAAATTAAAACAGCAGTTTTGTTTTTTTACAAATATACACACACACTTCAAAGGGGAATCTATGGTGATTGGCCCATAAATGTGAATTGAGTTATAATTTGACAGTGGCTTACTGCTTGCACAACTTTGTAAATATCCTGAAAATCATGAAATTGTGCAGTTTAAAAGGATGACTTTTATGGAACTAAATCTCGAATTTTTTTTAAAGAACATAAAAACATGACTTGGAAGGGACTCAGTCAGTATTAATTTTAGGCACCATAATTTCCTAACTAGAGTGGTATTATTATAAAGGCAACCTGTGACTCTTGTTCCACCAGTCACTGGAAGTTATAGAATTAATGTCTCTTCTTTTTGTCAACCTCTGTCGATAATTCCACTCTGGCCCCAGTAACCATTCATGTTGTGTTTGAATTCTGACTCCGTATCTGAACTCAGCATCCAGAAGTCCACCCACAATGCAGTCTCTGTTCATGAATACAGATCCCAGATTATGTGGACTTTTCTTTTTTGTCCTTGCTTCCCTGCACACAGGCCAGGAGGGTGGGTGTAGACCTCCCTAGCTTTCCCATGGTACCGCACCACACATCACACCATTGGTTCCACTTGAATCTGAATGTCTACACTGTGCAACTTGCCTAAAACACTGAATCTGCTTTTGAAGATCTTAACCTGATCTGCCTGACACACTGAGGCCTACTCTTCCTGTCTACCTGAGATGGGTTTGTTTCTACCCTGCTTCACAGTGTCCTCCTAGGGGTCCCGATGACATAAACACGAGCTTCTCAACAGCACCTTTGTTAAAGGTCACATGCAATTGCAATAATTAATGTTCATTAAATGACTACTGTGTGCAAGATCTTTACCTGGAGTTTGTCTTCACAATGAATGTGCTATTATCTTTATTTTACAGTAAGGTCATTTGTGATTATGATAATAAATACTCATGAAGTGCTACTATGTGCTAGATTTTTAGACATTATTCTATAGCAATAGAATATTATTCTGTAATATTAATAGTATTATTCAGTATTATATTTATCTGTACAATGTTTAATATTCTGTACTAATAATAATTGATATTAAGTTTATTTTACAAACACGGAAATTGAGTCAAAAAGGTTAAGGGACGTACTCATGATTATAACATATTTAATGAAAAGTATTATCCCAGGGGGAAAATGTTAGTTCTGTCAAAATACATGCTGCCTGCTCCCTCCACTTTGATCTTTCACATTCCCACCCCAATCCAGAACTTTTCTCCCATTCTTCTCATTTTCCTCAGTCTTACTAAAGCGTCTACATGGCATTGAACACAATATTAGCAAAAAGGAGTGATTATTTTAGTGATATCAACATAAGCACTCACATATTTTTTTTAAGTTTTCACTCTTTTTTTTTCAACACATTAACCATACTGTGAGGATTGTTCAAGAAAAATGAAGTTATGTAGTTATTTCCACCTGATATAAACCAGTATCTAATTGTCAGATATATACATAATTTTAGATTTATTGTAATGCTAATTCATCTGTGAGTAGTTTACTTGCTATGGTATATTATACATAATTAAAACGGGTTCAATAATTCCGACATATGAGAATAATGTTTATGTATGTCTTCTGATTATACACACTCTGGATAAAATTATAGAAATGTGTATCCCATCAGACAGCAGGGAGGTCACAGTTCGCTTCCCAGTCAGGGCACATGCCCGGGTTGTGGGTTCAATCCCCAGTATGAGGCATGAAGGAGGCAGCTGATCCATGATTCTCTCTCATCATTGATGTTTTTTTCTCTCTCCTTCTCACTTCCTCTCTGAAATCAATAAAAAATTTATTTTTTAAGTAGAAATGTCTGTACCCAACTTTGTGCCTGACTTACTCCAAATTGATATTTTATTTAATTTTATTTCCATAAAGAACTTTAGTAAAAGCAATTGAATGAAAAACCTGAAGTTAGTCTCCTAAGAAATTATCTATAATAATAAAAGCATAATATGCTAATTAGACTGGACGTCCTTCCAGATGAGGCCGGGGCTGCAAGGGAAGCCAAGGTCCCCAGTGCCTGCTGGCAGCCAGAGAGAAGTCAGGGTCCCGGGTGCAAGAGGGAAGCCCGTGCTATCAGACAGGTGAAGGAAGGCCTACTCTTGCATGAATTTCCTTCATCGGGCCTCCAGTTAATTATAATATTTCTTTCTTATAATGGCAGATACAGACATCTTGGGACTGTCTGATGAAGGAAGTATTGAAGAATTAAGGGAACATCTTCCTAAGGAAGTAGTAGCAGTCATCTTTACTAATACATTCTCATATAATTTGAAATTCTCATGGCATGAACAAATTTCAATTAGGAAGGAACACAGAGACCATACAGGTAACTTTCTAGCTATACAATTCCACTACTGTCTATTTAATTTATCTCATAAGGCATATGTGGGAATAGATGTTAATGCAGTGAATTTTAAAATCTTTATCTGCAGTGGTGATGTCAAGAGGCCAATGAACACGTTTCAAAAATGTACAGTGATTTTGAAGTACATTAACATACTGTATTATATTATAGTTTTATATATATACTTATAATTACATATGTATAGATATATATTCGTGTATTATATGTTTATAATTTATTTATTGCAGATATGAATTCTGCCCAGATCTCTTCAGGAACCTATTATATTTCAATCAAAATCATAATGGATATTTAAATAAAAATTGATATATTTATTCTAAAATATACCTCTAAAAGGGGCACAGAATAGCCAAGATGCTATTTAGAAAAGAATGAAGTTACAAGTACTTCACACTGTGCTGCTCCCATAGTAATAGACAGAGAGGTCAGTGAAGCAGAAGAGAGAGCCCTGGAAAGTTTTCCCATAGACGTGAAAACTAACATACGGCTCAGAAGACATTGCAGGTCAGTCAGTGCAAGGAAAATGGTCTTTCTGTAAAGAAAAAAATGAAATTATTTCACGTGAAATGACAATTCCAGATGAAAGTTTAAACGAGAGAAAAACATGCCTCTAAACCTTTCAGAAGTCAGTATAGGACAATGTCTTTATAACTGTGGGATAGAAAATAATTTCTGAAACAAAACAGTTACACATTTTTCCCTTAAAGCTCATTGCTATGAAACATATTTGGGAGATATTGACTGTGGAGTTACAACATCCTGGAAGACAGGCTTTGTGACTCTTCAAGCTGTCATCAATGCTGTTATTATAGAAGTGAGTACAAAAATGTCCAGTGCAAACTAGTGTTCAATGCCGATTAATGGTATTATAAGCATCCAGAGTTTCATCAGTTCTGTTCCGTGTGACTCAATTGATTGGAGTGCCGTCCTGTGCACCAAAAGTTCACAGGATAGATTCTGGTAGGGGCACATACCTAGGTTGTGGGTTCCATTCCTGGTTGGGGCATGTATGGGAGGCAACCAATCAATGTTTTTCTCTCTCTCTCCTTCTTCCTTCCTCTCTCTCTCAAGTCAATTTTTTTAAAGTTTCATCACAGAAAACATAAACCATCTAGAGGCCCAGTGCACAAAAATTCGTGCACTTGGGAGGTCCCTCAGCCCGCCTGCAATCTCTCACAATCCGGGACCCCTAGGATAGGGTCCCTAGGCCTGGCCTGAGATCAGGGCCTGTCGGGGCTTTCCTTCCCTGGGCTGTAGGCAGTTGGCCCCATGCCCACCACTGCCACTGCTTGCCATCTATGCAGTGCTGCCCCCCCCCACCCCTCCCATTGGTGGCATTCCTCTGCAGGTGACAGGCTGGGATTTAATGGCTTGGCTGGCCTGGGCCTCCCTCTTTCTTTGCTGGGGAGCAGGGCAGCCCTGAGAGGAGCCATATGCTTACCTGATCACCCCTAAACACTAGTCTGCCTACCTGATCACCCCTAATCACTCTGCCTGCCTGCCTGATTGCCCCTAACCGCTTGCTTGTGGGCGGGGCCAGCCAAGCGGGGGGCCGTCTGCCTACCTGTTCTCCCATAACCACTTGCCTACCTGATCACCCCTAAATGCTGGTCTGCCTATCTGGTTACCCCTAACTACTATGCCTGTCTGCCTGATTGCCCCTTACTGCTTGCTTGGGGTGGGGCCAGCACTGACTTCCAGTTGGTCAGCCTCCCATCATTACTGGTCATTATCGACCCAGGGTTTTTATATATTAGGATAGCCTTGCTCTTTCATTTACTCACTGGTTTCCTTACAAAAAAGTTTATTTAAGTTGCCATGTGCTATGGAGGATATGTATAAATAGAAGAGAAATTTTCTCCTCGGAGAAGACACCTTCTCAGGAAGCCAGGCATAGAATTAAATTCTTGCAAGAGGATAGGTAGGCAGTCATGCAGGTATTCACAAACTCCTTCCAGGTAAATGAGCACAAGTTTCTCGGCCTAGGACGCCATGGAAGAATGCCTCATTGAAATGACATTTCACACTGAAGCTTGAGGGAAGAGGTTTGCTGAATAGATAATGTCATAAAGACATTGCAAGCAAATCATCTGGCAAGGTTAAACAGGGAGGCGATAAAGCACATAGCAAATTTGGGGGACTGTGTGCAGATCAGGATGCCTGGAGTGGAGGCTCCAAGCCGGCCAGTGGCGGAGCAGGGAAGTGAAAAGTTGGGCTAGCATCAGCTCCACACACACCCATTATGTGTCCATAGTAAAAGAGATGATGGAAAGAAAACGGAGCCTGTCGTCCATAAATATACAAATCCATGTCTTTCTACAGATCACAACAAATCACTCAGTGATGGAGGAATTGATGTCTGTTACTGGAAAAAATATGAAGATACATCCCTTTGTGAGTCAACAAGGGATAACCATGGATCTCATCCTTTTCTTCTACATTATTTCCTTTTCCCCATTCATTTATTATGCCTCTATTAATGTTACAAGAGAGAGGAAAAGGATGAAGGGTTTGATGACAATGATGGGTCTTCGACATTCAGCATTCTGGTGAGTCAAGTGTACCAATAAATAAAGGTAGGAGTTTAGGGAAAGTGGACTTCTTCAAAGCATCATTATGCAAATGTAATGTTTTTCTACCTTTTTTCTATGAATGGGATACATTGTCCTTAGTGGAATGCTTACCAGGCTGAGGCTAGGGGTTACTATGCATCTCAAAAGGAGAATATGAGGTTTGGTTTTTTGGGGTGATTGCAAAGCAGGGGTCCTGAAATATGACCACTGAGTCTACAGGGAAGAGTATGGTAGAAGTGATAAACATTGGTGCTTAAGCCAGAAGTGAAATTCAAGCCAGAGTGAGGCTGAAAGGGGGAAAAGAGGTCAGGGATCAGAAGCCCTTTTGGAGATCAGGTATGATGGATATACTGTACTTGAGGGAGCAAACTGGCAGAACAGGCTGGTATATCGGAGCTGGGTAATTGGAATTTAAAATGTCACAAGTTGAGCTATTCCACGTATATTAGAATCCACAGCAGTCCCTTTCCAATGGAACATGAAATCCTGAAATAGCATTTTGTTTCCACATTAGGCTCTCCTGGGGCTTGCTCTATGCTGGTTTCATCTTCATCGCTACCCTTTTATTGGTGCTTATTATGAAATCCACCCAATTTGTAATTTGGACTGGCTTCATGGTGGTCTTCACTCTCTTTTTCCTCTATGGATTGTCTTTGGTGAGTTGGTGAATTACACTTTTTCCTATCTGACAGGACTAAGTGTTGGTTTTCAAATAGGTGTTGTTCTACATGACCCTTTTCTTCTGTGCCTGCTCTCTTTGCATGGGAAAGTCTGGTATTTGACCTGTAATGCCAGTTTGTAGGGCAAGTTTCAGATCATCTATTTGTGTTTTATACATGGACTAATAACATAATGCTAATTTTATATATTCGATTTCTTATGTTATTCTGTTAGGAACCATTTGTAGAGAAACATAAACCAACTGTGTCTTCTCTCCCTGTAGATAGCTTTGGCTTTTCTAATGAGCGTCTTGATAAAGAAGCCATTCCTCACTGGCCTGGTCGTGTTCCTTCTCACTGTCTTTTGGGGGAGTCTAGGGTTCACGGTCTTGTACAGGCATCTTCCTGCGTCCTTGGAGTGGATGTTGGGCTTTCTCAGCCCCTTTGCCTTCATGCTTGGAATGACCCAGGTGAGAAGCCATCTAATTACTGGTTAATGGCATTTCTGAGCCATCTTCCTTCTCTGGGATTTTGTTTTTGGTATCACATTATTTACTTCATTAAAAATCAAACACCGGCATGTTAAATTTTTGTTACATGTGCTATGCAAACATAGATAAGTGTCTACACACCGCATTCTGTTGAGATTAGGCATAATAATTACCTTAAACACAACAATTTGAATGCTCTATGCACTGAATTATATGAGCAACTCGAATCTTAGAACATGAGACTATAAAATAAAATAAATTATATTTAAATAAAAAAATAAACTATTATTTTGATATGAATTAACCCTATGTTTGTCTCCTCCCTGGAATATAACTGTCTGTAGTCATTTCTATGCTCAGTATTATAAGGTATAGAATCCTAATAAAGACTATTGTGGAGTTTAAAAGCGTTACCAGCACTTAGCCCAGTAAAATAAACCATGGGTGAGTGAACAAAATCGAATGCCAATATGTAATTCTTAGAGTTTTATTTTGGCAGCTAATTAAATAAGGACATGTGTCACAAATCTAATACTAAATAACTCTTCCAGTTCATATTTTGACTTAGTAATTGAACAGCATGCATGATTATAGAAACCATACAAGAAAAGTCAAAGTTAAAAACACCTTGAAAATGCATTTAGTAAACTACATTTCTGTTCATAAAAGGCCATTTCTCTTGATCTGATTCTCACATTGAACTTACTTTGCCATTCTTCCAATTAATGGTCATGACGCTCATTACAGGTCCGTTATTTAGTGCTTAACAAAAGGACTGTTTGCTATAAAGTACTCATTAGCTTGAACATTATAGACCAGCCCACTCGTTCTTCTTCAACACACCAGTGATCTTTCTAAGAGCATGAAATCTCTCTCAGGAGACACTTTCAAAGAACACTGCGCCTTTCTTCCAAGTCCTATTTGGTAAAGATTTGTTGAAGTCAGAGCTCAAATGTCATCTTTTCCCATACTCCTCTACCTCCTCCTGACACTCCCATTTCATTGGGAACGTATTTTAAAACTTGCATTATAGTTGTTCCCGTGCATGTGCTTTCCAATAGATTTGAGAGTAAAGTAGTCAGTTTTATTCAACTTTGTATTCCCACTATGGGGCAAAGAGTAGCTTATGTTATTATTTATGCTAAACCTGTTTAACATTTATCATAAGCCTAATTTCCCTTAATTAATTACCTTTTAATTTTCAGCTCTTACGTGTGGACTATGATGTGAATTCCAATGCACTTCCTGCTTTTTCGGACTACTCGAGTCAAATAATAGCAACGCATTTTATGTTGGCTTTTGATATTTTGCTCTATCTGGCATTGACGATTTATTTTGAAAAAATTTTGCCAAGTGAGTAGTGATATGATTAAAATCAAACACCATTTAAATAATTTTGTTTCCTAAAATGAATCTCCTAACACGTGTTGTTTATATTTAAAGAATTATCTTGTTCGTTAACGTCATTGCAATCAACAAGGTTATTGCCAGTGACCAATTCAGTTGTTTATTTCTCTTTGGCTGTTTCGACTGGTCAGAGCAGAATCCTGAATTTTGCTTATAAAATGACTAGCCTTTGTTTGAACTTCACTCTGCTCTGTGTGTGGCTTGTTTCTTTTCAAAGAGATGCTTAGAAAGCTAGTTCCTAAGTGGGTCTGGCTTGGTACTTAGTCATGGAAATTTATAGCTGCTTTGTCTAACTATTTAGCTCAGTGGTTCTGAGCCCTGGCTGTTCATCAGAAACACCTGGGGAACTTGAAAAACCTTCTGAGCCCAGCTCAGCTCCAAGAGATTATAATTCATTTAATCAGTGGTGGGACCAGGGCACCTCTGCTTCAAAAAGATCTCCGCATAGTTTCACAATAGGAAAGTCAATAGGCGATAAATCTTCATTTTTGTCACCCTCAACCCAAACGAATATGAGTTCCACAAAAGCAGGGCTCCTTTTTTTTCACAGATAAACCCCAAGCACCCACCTCAGTGCCCGGTGCATGCCAGGGCTCAGTAAGTACTTGCAGCTGAAATGCTGCTGCATTTTTCCTCCCTCTTTTATTATGAAAGGCAGGGGCTGTGTCACCTCTGAATTTCCCATTCAAAACAGGACACCAAGGGCCTTTATTATACATTTAATCCACATATATTAGTATATTTCGAAAGAACATAAACTCACTATCTCAAAGAGATATCTGTACTCCCATGTTCATTCCAGGATTATTCACAGTAGCCTAGATATGGAAACAACCTAAGTGTTCATTAGTGGGTGCATGGATAAAGAAACTGTGCTGTCTGTATATCTATCTATCTATCTATCTACCATGAAATATTATCCAGCCTTAAAGAAAAAAAGAAAGAAAGAAAGAAAGAAAGAAATGCTGCCAATTACAGCTACATGGGTAGAGGATAGAGGGCATTATGCTAAGTGAAATAAGCCAGACACAGGAAGAAAAATTCTGCATCTCACTTACACATGGAATCTAAAAAATGTCAAACTAACAGTAACACAGTCAAAGGCTGGTTAACAGGGGTTGGAGGCAAGGGTGAGTGAAGAAATGAGAGATATTGGTTAAGGGGTACAAATTTTTATTTATAAGATGACGTTCTGGAGATCTAAAGTATATCACGTTAACTATAGTTAGTAATAATGTATTGTATGCTTGACATTTGCTAAGATATATCTCAAGTGTCCTTGCCATACACACAGACACACACACACACACACACACACACACACAAGCACACCTAGAGAAATAGAAACGATGTGAAGTGATGGATATGCTTGATGGTAATTTTTTCTTCAGGTTTCTCCACTTTATTTATTTTTACTATAGTATTTATTGTTGATAGTATTACAGATAGCTATCTTTTCACCCCCTTTTGATCTTCCCACTCTTTACCACCCCCCTAGTCTCTACCCACCCAATCCCAGTCATTATTTCACAAAACATCACATTGAACACATTAAATATATATATATAAAATTTATTTGTTGATTGTACTTCAGTAAAGCTGGAAAATTTTGAAAGTCACTAATGGCATAAACACACTGAGTGGGTAAAAATGTCACCAGTGACTAAACACTGGTAGAAAGGGAAGATGGGAAAGCAGTGAGACTGAAGGCACACAGCATGGTCTGAAGAAGTGACTTGATCCTGCTGTTTTAGGCAATCCCTCAAGAACAATAACTACCTCTGCCTTCTAGAAGAGCCCAGAATAATGATGTCAGGACCTACACTTTTTGGCTCATACATTTATTACACAGTTGGTATTTGTATCATCCATTCATTAAGACTGAATTTAGCCTGGCAGGTATGGCTCATTGGTTGAATATCAACCCATGAACCAAGAGGCCACTGGTTTGATTCCCTGTCAGGGCATTTGGCTGGGTTGTGGACTCAGTCCCCAGTAGCGGGCCTGTAGGAGGCAACTAATTGATGTTTCTCTCCCAGCCATGTTTTTACCTCTCTCTCTCCCCCTGCCCCACTCTTAATCTCTCTATCAAAAAAACAAACAAACAAACAAACAAAACAGTGAACACACTGAGTTTAAGCCTGAATTTAAACAAGTTGACTGTGTTAGAAATTCCTTTAAAGGTAAGAAGTATGAATGTTAGAAAGGAAAATTAACTAGGTAAAATGATAGAATCATGTATTAATAAATCTCGTGGCAGAATGGGTCCAGTTAAGCTACATGCTTTTATTTGTTAGGCTTCCTAACCTAGGGGAAAAGATGGGTACTAACTAATAATACACCTTTGACAGGTATGTAGGGAGTGTTCTGTATATACTTATTGCGTGGATGCATGCCTGGACATGTGGAAAGTACACAGAAGTTTGAAAACCCATCAATCTTATAGTGGAAGCCAGTTGCAGAATATAAGAGAAATATAATTCTTCAATTTCATAATGTCCCTTAACACGTAGGAAAACAGAAGTGATAATTAAGTGCAAATATACTGTGGATTCATTTCCAGAAAGAGGTTCATGGACAATGGATAATGCATTCTTACTGCAGATCATAAAGTTGTTTCAGAAAAATGTTATAATTTGAAGTTGAGAGAAGGCATAAATACAAATTAGCTTTTGAAATTCCACTCTGTGTTCAATTTTAGTAAGTTCTCTTGCTCCATTCTCTCCCATTCTGTCACTTATTTTTGTTAAATCCTAATCAATCTTCTCTTGGAATATTTGTTGTTTTATATGCAATAGTTAGTCCTCAAGTTCTTCCTCCTTTGCCAGTGTTGATAGAGCTCAGCATGCCTGACCTATCTTGCATTTATCTTGCATTATCTGATGTTCTTGAGGTTAAAAAGAGCATCAACATTTATTTAAGTCCCTCCAGAATTTTTTAAAGTCACAGCTTCAGTTCTTCCCAGAGGAACAATAATTATAGTAGACAACTTAGTGATTTTTTTTTCTCCTTAAAAAAGCTACATATATTCAAACATGTATTTTTTTGTATTGACCATGTTTCAAGTTTATTGGCAGAAAGTTTGCATTGCTATGCTGCATTGGGGTGACTCTCTCCCTTAACGTGGTGATTGACCCAGAATTTGTCTCCTGGCCACATAGATGAATATGGACATCAATACTCACCCTTGTTTTTCCTGAAGTCCTCATTTTGGTCACGACAACATAATGCTGATCATGTGGCCCTTGAAGATGAAATATATTCCGATCCTTCATCTAATGACTCTTTTGAACCAGTGTCTCCAGAATTCCATGGGAAAGAAGCCATCAGGTAACAAGGATGCAGATGGAGAACAGGCCAAAGAATGAGGAGCTAGTAGTTTGCACTTGAAATAAGCCAAGTTCTCTCTAGTGCCCTGTAGATGGCTCCCATTGAACCACATCCATGCTACATTCGTCAAAAATTCCTTTACCGTTTTCTGTCTTATATTTTTGACAGTTACATTGAATACAAACAAATATTTCACCCACAAGACAGTTTGAAAAAACCCTCATCTGGATTCTCAATCTTCTATCTGTTGTCCTCTCCAACCTGAGCCTCAATCTCACTCTTTTCTTTGCCAGGACTCATTTACTCATACATGGCTCCCACCTCATTTATTATATTCCCTATTTTTCTCTCGCAATTTTTTAAACTTCTCTTTCTATTTATTGCCCTTTCAAAGAAGATGACAGAGTTGGGAAGAGAAGACCTAGAAATAGACACAAAGGGAATTGAGGGAGAAGTACCTTTTAGAAGGTGCTTTGTTTGGTGCTAGTAACTTTTATTTTCAAATAAAAAATTAAGAAGAAATTTCTCAACATCCCTGACTATTCATATTTTATTCATCTATCTGTGTCCAGCATATCTGTCAGTCTTCCCTGATCTGTCTCAGATTACTCCAGACTCTGAGTTTCTAGAACCATTTCATTTTTTATTTTAATATGCTCCATATTTATCTTCCATACTTATATTTGTCCTGTTACCTAAACTAGGTTTAACCTCCAGCAGATCAATTGGGAGCAAAGCAGTGACTTTAGTTGATGTGTTTATATGTTTATTTCAAATTTTGTATCTCTTTAGCAGCTCACTCAACTATAAGAACTATATAGAATCATGGTAAAATGGGATTAGAACGGAAAGGGGGAAATCTAAACAGATAAATATGAATGGAACCTGGATTTTTTAAATTAATAGATGACAAAATAGGAAATGTAAATTTGATTATGTACCTGATAAAAATAAAATAGGTAAAATGCCTAGCCATCCAGATCTATAATAGCACCCAGCATGCTAATTCCATTCCTTTCTCTTAGCATAATCATCACCATAAACCAATATCATTTCATGTTTACTGAATATTTACCAAGAACCAAGCACTATGGATGCAAGATTAAATATTTTCCTCATCCTTCAACACAGCCTTAAAGCACTCCAAATAATTAGGTTACAAAAGCCAAAATTTACCGAGAATATGTACATTGGCTAAGGTAACAGAGCTACTAAATGTTCTAGCGGGGGTGAGCTCAGTTGGGTAGGACTGTAAAACTCACTGTTCTCACTGTTATGATCTTTGCCTCTCTCCCTTACTCCACCTTGACCTTGACTCAAGATAACCAAAGATATCTCCAGCCTGAGTCAATAGTTCACAATGAGCCCTTCAGGAATGGATGCCTGTGTTACCACTTGGTCTAGCTTCTTTGGCTTTGCCGTTTAGAGATGTTCCTGGTTTTCAGCAGTAATGTCAGGTTCCACCTCAGTCGTTGGAATAATATTATCTGGTAATGTGTTCCAAGCAAAGGGAAATTTTAAGACTTCACAGGTGGCTCAGCCGGTGTGGCTCTGTGGTTGAATGTTGATCTATGAACCAGAAGGTCATGGCTCTATTCCCTTCAGGGTACATGCCCGAGTTGTGGGCTCAATCTCCAGTGTGGGAGATGCAATAGGCAGATAATCAATGATTCTCTCTCATCATTGATGTTTCTATCTCTCACTCCCTCTCCCTTCTTCTCTGAAATCAATAAAATATATTTTTTAAAAACTTTGGAGGTGAAGCTAATGTGCAGCCAGGGCTGGGGGAAAATATTCTAGCTGATTCTCACACACAAGCGTGACTGCCAGAGAGTAAATTCCCAGCTCTTCTATGCGCTGAAGGGGGCAGATTCATAAATCATGTCAGCCAAACCTAGAATTACCAACTGAAGAAAATTGTCATAACTTGAAACCTCCTTTTCTTTCTTTTTTAGAATCAGAAATGTTACAAAAGAATATAAAGGAAAGCCTGATAAAGTAGAAGCTTTGAAAGGTACAATTTAGTTATTATATTGATATTAATTTTCTGATTTTTCACTTGTTTTTTGCTTGTGGTGAACAATTACTGGTTGTATTTCAGATTTGAAATGAGTTATTTAGCCATATGCTAAAATGTCTTTTCTAACAATTACTTCTACTATGTAAAAGAAAAAATTGATTGTGTTTTCAAATTATATATGTCTTTGAATGGTACACTGTGTCATACTGAGGTAGCCTAAAGCTATTCTGGGTTGTTTTCTACAAGCTCAAATTTTTCTTCTGTAATTCTAAAGCTATTGTGGATACTGCTATTTTTATTTTGTGCAAAAAGTCACATAGACCAAAGGATTTTTATCCACATAACAATTTACTGAACTATTAATCTATCATTTATTGACTAAATTAATATTTAGTTAATAAATATTAACATTCACCTGCCATATACCAGGAAATATCAATGAACTTAAGAGTATATGTTTCTTGGCTTTAAAACAAGTAATTTCAAATTTTCAAACCAGGATGCACATATAAATTTAGAAATGCATATTTTGTTATTTTGAGTTCAACATCTAATATATACATATATAGAAAACAAGGCCATTCAAGGAAAGAAAAAGACAAATTTTAGCTCCACAACAAATTTGTAGTTTTTTTTCTACCTCCCTACCTCTTTTCCTTCCTTCCTTTCTCCCAGCCTTCTTTCCTTTCCTTTTTTCTTCCTAGATCTGGCATTGGACATATATGAAGGCCAAATCACTGCAATACTTGGTCACAGTGGAGCTGGAAAATCAACACTATTAAACATTCTTAGTGGGTTATCTGTTCCCACCAAAGGTAAGAGGGTTCTTTTTCTCCCAAAGTCAGACTGACAAATCAGCTGTTACTAACTTCTTGTGATCATTAATCACACACACAGATTACCAGGAAAAAACGGGAGTTAATTTATAGTATTCTATAGAGGAACGCCATACTTAATTGATATATATGAAATTTGATTATTTCATGATCATTATTTTCATGGTCCGTTGGCATTCCAACTTGTATCTGTTAGCTTTTGCTGCACAACAAGCATTCCCAAAGCTAATAGCTTAAAATAAAAATGTTTTCTTATTTCTGATGATTCTGTGGGTTGGCTGGTGGTTTTTCTGTCTGGATTAAAATAGCTGGGGCCGGACGCTTTAGCATAGCCTTACTCACACATGTGGGGCTCTAGTTAGGACCACAGCCCCTCTTTCTACATCCCCCAGGAAGCTAGTTAGGGATTCTTCATCCAGTGGCGCCCATGACTCCAGAAACAAAGAGAGGGCAACCCCAGGGTGGAGGCACTTCGCAATCCCTGCTTATATCACACTTGCTAAAATTTCATTTATCATAGAACCACACCTAACTATGAGGGGAGAATAAATACACTACATTTTTTTATTATTATTTTATTATTTTTTTTACATATGTGTCCTTATTCCTCCATTACCCCACCTCCCACTTATGCCCCACACCCTGTTGTCTGCGTCCACTGATTAGGCTCATATGCATGCACACAAGTTCCTTGGTTGATCTCTCCCCCTTACTCCCACCAAGGGACCTTTCTCCCACCACATACACCACACAACCAAAATGGAAGTTCACAATGCCTGCGTTGTATAAACCTTGAAGATAAAACCATATTATCTAGAATGTAATGAATAACTCTATAGTAGCTTTTTATTTAGAAAGATGTCTTAATTTAAGTATAATCTGATGTTAACTTTTAATCTTTGTTATAGGTTCAGTCACCGTGTATAGTAACAAACTTTCAGAAATGGCTGACCTAGAGAATATCATCAAGCTCACTGGAGTTTGCCCACAGTCCAATGTGCAATTTGACTACCTCACTGTGAGAGAAAATCTCAGACTCTTTGCTAAGATAAAAGGGATTCTACCACAGGAAGTGGAACAAGAGGTACAAAAATATATCAGAACTAACGTATTGGTCAAAATGAGATCATTAAGTCTATTTGACTGAGCTCTTATGCTTTCATTAAATTATCTTTGAGCAAAGTCATTGTATGAAAGTTGGACCAAAAAAATCTAATTTAGGTATTTATCACAGTTAAATGTTTACCTAACATTCATGTGTAATTTATATGCCAAGCATTATCCTTCACTTTAAATATACTAATTCATTTATTTCCATAACAACTCTATAAAATAGGTGCTATTATTATTCCCATTTTATATATGTGGAAACTGAGGTTCAAGAGAGCAAGTAATTTGACCAAGACTATGCAGCTAGTTAATGTGGAGTGGTATACAAATCGAGTCAATCTGGCTCAGAGTGCATGCTTTGAACCATTACACTTTACTGCCTTGTATTCATCAATGTAAAAATGAAAAAAGAAAGAATCTTGTATCATGACACAAATGTTGTCATTTGGTTAGATACAAAGAGTTGTGCTGGAATTGCAAATGGACAGTATTGAAGACGTCCTGGCACAAAACTTAAGCGGTGGACAGAAACGAAAACTCACTTTTGGGATTGCCATTTTAGGAGATCCTCAGGTAAATAAGTTGAGATTTAGAGATGGATTAAAATTTTTAAAATTAAAACTTTTGGTAGTAGTTCCCACCTTTTATTTGCAAGGGACATCTGTGATAAAATATTTGTGATGGGACATTATATATAAGAACAGAATCCTAACCACAATGCCCTTTGAAATATAAATAATATGGTTTCAATGTGTTTTCTGGAAGAACTACGTACTTTATTGGAAAGATCCTTTTATATACCCCCCTCCACTGTAGATTTTCCTGTTGGATGAACCAACGGCTGGGTTGGATCCCTTTTCAAGGCATCAAGTGTGGAACGTGCTTAAGGAGCGGAAAATGGACCGTGTGATCGTGTTCAGTACCCAGTTCATGGATGAGGCTGACATCCTGGCTGGTACGTGCTGGTTTGCTTTAAGTATCATCATGAAGACTTTATGAGATTTGAGAGATATGGATTATATGCTCAGCAGCTGTATTTTGTATCCTGGTCACCCAGCTATATCCAGCCATTGGAACAGCTGGTAATGATATGAAGTGGCCCAAGAGTCTTACTCCCAACCACTTCTGTGTATCTCCTAGGATTTTGTATCCTTTGATTACATGGAGGTATGATCTGCCAGGAAACTCACTTATTTTGAAGGAAGAGTCTATATTCAAAGGCATTGGTCCTTTTACTCAAAAGTTAAGGAAATCAACTTGAAATATTCAAACAATTTTCATGTTCGATCCATTAAAATGTATAATGTGATGATTTTCTATACACAAAGATTTTATCTGCATAACCTTTATGACTGGCTAGAAGGGAAAACAACAGTCTAAAGTATATAAATAAGATTAAAATGTGTCTGTTTCAATGAGTCTTTCTGAAGCCCTGTAATTGAAAATATAGAAGCTCTTGAATTAGAATTGGATCACGCAGACAATGACCTATCTTTTTTGGGGAAAGAACAGTCAACTTCTTAACAAACTTTTTTACTTCTTCCCTTTCAGACAGGAAAGTGTTTGTCTCCAAAGGGAAGCTGAAGTGTGCAGGCTCAAGTCTGTTTCTAAAGAAGAAATGGGGGATTGGGTATCACTTAAGGTATGGCCACTTAAGGAGTCTGGAGAACGAGAAATGGGCTAAAGCAAGGCATAATAAAGCTATTGATGTATACATATAGACACATATACACAAGTAAAAATAAGATGTATAGCAGATATAGAGAGGTCAGAGATTAGAGATAAAGATACAGATAGAGATATATGGAGTATATAGTATGAGTATATGAGTTATTGATTGGCAGATTTTAGAGACTGAGAATATAAGATAACAAAGAAGTTTAGATAAATGTGATAGAAAATATATCCACCACACATTATTTGGTAAGAAAGGTGTGTATTAAAGGGACTATCCCAACTGACCTTGTATTTCACAACCTCATCATCTTTCACCCAGGGTTTTAGCACAGTCTCTTAAGCAGACTCCTTGTTTCTTCTCTTTCCCTTAGCACCTCCTCGTCTCTCTTGTTCTTTCTTTCCTGTCCATCCTCTTCCTTTTATTTTTATTACAATTTTTAGATAGTGACATATTCTGTTATTTATTGATTGATTCCGAGATAAGATGCTTAACATTACTACAGTTAAATCTTTTACCATAGGAGGTAGGGACTGTATATAATCTGATTTTTTTTACCTCTTATTTCTTTTTGGATGACCTATTTCTTGCATTAGATTTTATTTGATTTTTCTTTGTCTCATAGAGATAAGTAATTTTCTTCATGCAATTGGAGATTATGTCAAATAACACAGATCCATTTTTTATCACCAGTTTGCAGTTGAATGAAATGTGTGTTCAAGAAAAAATAACATCCATTGTTACCAAGCACATCCCTGATGCCAAATTATCCGCAAAAAGTGAAGGAAAACTTGTCTATACATTGCCCTTGGAAAGAACAAATAAATTTCCAGGTAATGTACAAGAATATCATGAAATGAAATACATAAATGTTATTCATAAAAATAATGTCACTGCAGAAATTTAGAGAAATCTGGCAATAGTAAAGCCATGTTAGGAGACTTAATGACATTGAAGTCATTAAGGTCCCTGAAAATGGCTATAAGAAGTATAAATAAATAAATAATATCAATGATAATTACTGTAACTAACATTTAGTAAGAGCATACACTGTGTTCAGGTATTTAAAATATGAGGTAAGAATAACTAGACTTTTATCTCCAGTGGGAAATATTACATTCTAATTGGTGCACTATGCTTGTTTTGATTTGCTATTGCCTATGTGTTTTTTAGAACTTTATAAGAATCTTGATCTCTGTCCTGACCTGGGAATTGAGAATTATGGTGTTTCCATGACAACCTTGACTGAGGTGTTCCTGAAACTAGAAGGAAAATCAACTATTGATGAACCAGGTAAATAAACTGCATGAAAATGATCACGTAAGTGTATTCATAACACCTGGTCTCGTATGTTCTTCAAGAAGCACCATTCCAGGCCCTGGCTGAGCAGCTCAGTCGCTTAGATCATCATCTCGATACACCAAGATTGCCGGATGGATCCCTGGTCAGGGCACATACACAAATCAACCAGTGAATGCATAAATCAGTGGACCAGCACACCCCCCCTCTCTCTCTTTATCTCTCTCTCTCTTTCTCTCTCTGTGTGTGTGTGTGTGTCTCCTTCCTCTTCTCTCTATAAATCAATCAATAAATAAAAAAGACACCATTCTAATAACATGATTCAATAACATGATTCAATAACATGATTACAACATGTGGGGTTCCATGATTAAGGCCGTTCTTGGACAAGAATATATTAAGGTGAAGTGCATCCCTGTGACTTTGTTGTCTCCACTGCCAGTATTGCCTTGGTATTAAAAATGGCCCATTTTCTTCTCCCCAAGGCTCATAGCCCTCATTGTATCCCATTTTCCAAGAGCAGTTCCAGACGAAACACTTATCTTATTCTAAATCTCTCTCCAAGCACTTTGAATGTGTCATCACACTGCCCTGTTGGTCTCCATGGTTTCAGATGAGAAGTCAGCTCTAGATCTTATTGAGGATTTCTTTGTGTGATGAGTTGTTTTTCTCCTGCTGCTTCCTGTCTTTGGCTTTGACAATTCAGCTATGATGTCTTCAGGTGTGGACCTCCTTCTGTTTATCCTGCGTGTTATTTGTTGAGCCTCCAAAATCTGAAGATTAGAGTTTTCCATCACATTTGGGAAGATTTTAGCCACTATTTCTTCAACTATGCTTTCTGTCCCTTTCTCTCTATACTGAAGCCCCATTTGTCTAATATTAATACAACTAGGAGGCCGAAGCACAAAATCCATGCAAGAGTAGGCCTTCGCAGCCCAGGCATCATCTGGAAGGTCACGCGGAAGGTCGTTCTGCTCTTCAGCTGTTTGGTCGATTGGCATGTTATGCTTTCATTCTTATAGAATGCTTTCATTTTAATGTAATTTGTGACCTTAAAATTTTTTCAACCTGTTTGTGCTTTTCATTTAAAATTCATTTCTTATAAACAGCATATAGTTGAATTTTGCTTAATGAGACATTTCTTATAGTGGCATGTTTAGTCCATTATTTTTAAGGTGGTTGTTTCTATAGTGATGTTTAATTTATAGGTAAACCCCCAGTATGTAGCATGTCAATTTGTAACGTGTTTCTCTAGGTGAGCACCTAGGAAAATTGTGTCCTTTACCAAGTTTCCAAGTCACACCCAGGCACTATGATGATCTTGCATACCTATCTTAACCTCTTTCATATATTGTGTGTGTCCACCTAAGATTTTCTTTCTGGTCCTTTTGTTCAAGTGCCTACAGTGTGAGGGGATGTTATCTGTGATGTCCTTGGTATAACAAATACGCATAGCAAGCTCATTAAAGTCCATCTGAAGTAGGTTTTCATGCATGACTTTTGTGTTTTGCAGGTATTGCCACATCTGGAGAAGCACAATCAGAAGGAACTGGAGACACAGAAAGACTTGTTGAGATGGAACAAGTTCTCTCTTCACTTAGTGAGATGAAAGAAACAGTAGGTGGCATGGCTCTGTGGAGACAGCAAATTTGTGCCATTGCAAGGGTCCGCTTATTAAAGCTAAAGCATGACAGAAAATCTCTTTTATCACTGTGAGTATCAGAGTGCCGTAGTTTTGGTTCAGTCGATGCATTAAAAAATACTAAGGCCTAAAGACTAGAGAAAACAAGCAAAAATTAAAAATGTCTGCATGTGCACAGCTGGATAAAGTATAATCCTCAATCTAGTTCATGGGCCTAGTTTTTATCTCCTACCAGACTAGCAAGTGGAATTTATAAGGTCTCAGAGCCAATTTTAGGGGGAAAGTTCAATTAATGTTAGTTTTCCTGTAATATTTGCTCTCCTTTATTACTTTTACATTATTATTATTATTATTATTATTATTTGGTGTGTTTTTATTAATCCTCACCTGAGGATATTTTTCCATTGATTTTAGAGAGAGTGGAAGGGAGGAAGACAGACAGAGAGAGAGAAACATCAATGTGAGAGAGACACATCAATTGGTTGCCTCCCCCACTCACCCCAACCAGGGATCAAGCTTGCAACAGAGGTACATGCCCTTGACTGGAATGGAACCTGGGGCCCTTCAGTCTGCGGGCTGATGCTCTATCAACTGAGCCAAACCCACTAGGGCTATTTGCCCTTTTAGATTGTCTATGGCAGGTGACAGAAACATTGGGATGTAGATATTATTTCCCAGTGTCCAAAGGCCAATGTCTCATTTTAGTTGTTATCTAGTCATGCTACTAACTCAGCCCTAGAAGTCCTGACTCTCCCATTATGTCCTACTGGCTCTAACCTAGAGGTCCTAACTTCCCTCTAGCCCTCTTAAGTGATGGTAGCTCACTCTCCATACATACTGCGTGCATACTGGGCACCATCCCTGTTCCTAAGAATCATGTCACCTCTCAGTAGCACCCTGGTATCCAAGGGATTTTGGCTATCAATCAGTGCCTTGTCTATGAATATGTTGATTAAGCATCAAAGAAATAGGTGGTGTGGCACATAATACAATCTCAACAAATACTTGCTAAATAAGTAAGTAATGAGAATTCACTGAAAATATTTGACTAGGAGATGAGCATGATTTAACTAAATCTTTAAGCTTAATCTGGCAACAGCATGTAACAGTGTCTCGAGAGATGCCAGTCCTTTAGCAAGAATTGCCACAAGATGTACCATAAAATTAGAAATTAGGAATGAAGAAAGGTTGAAAAATAAAATATCATGAAGATATAATAAAAATTTTTCAACTTACTTGAAATGGAGAGCACAGGAAAATAAAGAGTAAAAAATAATTGACTATCTGTGCCTGGAGATTCAAGAAACCATGCAGTCATCACAGGACTAAGTGAAGAGGATTGGCCATGAAGAAAATTGAGTATAAAGTGTTGGTGAATGAACCCCTCCCTGGAATTCCAGGAAGAGGCAGAATCTGGACACGGAGTTAAAGGACACATGTCCCATGATGGTGTACAGGGTGGCTCATGGCCAGAGAGGAACAAGAGAAATGAACGAAAGGATAAATCTACAATTTATCACCTCTACCTTAGAGATAGGAAAAGGGCAAGGTACTCAGTAACTGAGTCAGAGGGCTGAATGTTTAATTTTCATAATTTCTTGATCTCATTCAATTAGAATCTGCCTAGACCATTTTAAAACGTTAGGACATGAGAGTGTATTCACACTGGTAATTTTCTTCTGTGTAGGCTATTGATTCTAGGAATTGGAATTTTGCCTGTTCTGTGGGAGTACATCATCTTGAAAACATATGATGGCACTTACACATGGGAACTTTCTCCCCATTTATACTTCCTTGCTCCTGGACAACCACCGCATGATCCTCTCACTCAATTATTAATCATCAATGATACAGGTAATAATGTGGTGAATACTTCATCTCCAATACATTCACTGTTCAGGGCATTACTTAGACAACATAAACATGAGATTAAAAATGAGCCCTTTACTTCTTCAGCATGTGTTCAAAACAATTTATGAGGCTTGGGGATGATGAATATACAAGCACAAAATAGAGCAGGAATTAAGAAAGCATTTGTCAAGGAAAAATAAATTATCTGATGACATTTTGCAAAATGAAGAAGTTTATACCAAAAACACATTTTAATAGCTTGAGACATAATTCAAATGCCATATTGATTCATTTAAAATGTGCAGGTTGATGGTTGTTAGTGTATTCAAAGAATCATATAATCTTTAATACAATTCACTTTAGAATATTGTCATCTCAAAAAGAAATCCCATATCATTAGTAATCATTTTCATTCACTCTGCCCCAGCTCTGATCATTCACAAATTTATTTTCTTTTTCTATGGATTTGCTACTCTAAACATTTAACATGAGAAGATTTATACACTCTATGTATGATCTTTTGTGACTGACTTTTTTCACTTAGCATGTTTTCAAGGTTCATCTATGTTGTAACGTGTCAATACTTCATTTTTTAAATTATTGAATAATGTTGTATTGAATGGATATACCACATTTTACTATTCATCAGAGGCTAATATTTTGCTTGTTTTTTCAATAATTGGCAATTATGAATAATGCTGCTATAAACATCCATGTACTAGCTTTTAAGTGAAGGTGGTTTTATTCATTTCTTTGGGATATAAACCTAGGAGTAGAATTGTTGTGTTATATAGTGACCATATTTAATCTTTTGAGGGACTGTCACAGTATTTTTTAAAGTCACTGCATCAATTTACATTTGCACTAGCATTTTGTGAGGATTCCAATTTCTGCACATAAAAAAACAAATTATTAAAAAATAAAGTAAAATGCCTTCCAATTGTAGTGCTGAAGTGCTATCTAATGTTCCTAAGTAAAGAAGGCTGTGGTGTCCACTAAGAAAATATGTGTGTTAAGTTAGCTTTGTCAGGCATGCATTATAGAGCTGTTGGCTGTGAGATCAAGGTTAATGAATCAACAATGAATATACAGAAACATACCTAAAATAAAACAATGCACTGATTGGTTATAGACCAGAGGCTTAGAGAGACCGAAACCTATGTTTCCCTATGAGCACTGATTCAGTATTCACTAATTTAGTATTTATGATAACTGTCTAGTGACTTCATAGAAATCTATAATAATAATAGTGTAATATGCTAATTAGACCGGACAACTGAATGACCTTTCGGACGTCATTCCAGATGCCCTTCTGGATGAAGCTATGGTGGTTGGGCCAGAGGCAGAGGCATTTAGAGATGATTAGGCAGGCAGGCGAGCAGTTAGGGTCAATCAGGCAGGAAGGCAAGTTGTTAGGGGCGATCAGGCAGGCAGGGAAGAGAGCGGTTAGGATCCAGTAGTCCCAGATTGAGAGAGAGATGTTCAACTGCCAGTTAGACATCTGATCCTGCAGGAATCCCTGTGGGATCTGGCCTAAACCGGCAGTCAGACATCCCCCAAGGGGTCCCGGATTGCAAGAGGGTGCAGGCCAGGCTGAGGGACCCCCACCTACTGTGCATAAATTTCATGCACAAGGCCTCTAGTTAAGTACATAACTACTATGAATAAATAAGAATCAACTGTAAATGTTTTGCAAATATTTTATTTCACCCTGTAGATTATCTTTTCACTTTGTTATTGGTATCCTTTGAGGTATAATGTTTTAGTTTTTATGAAGTCCAACTTACTTTTTCCCTTGCCTGTGCTTTTGATGAAATATTTAAGTAGGCTTTGCCTAATGCAAGATCACAAAAATTTACTCCTCTATTTTCTTCTAAGACTTTTATACTTTTACTTCTTACATTGGGGTCTGTGATGCATTTTGAGGTCATTTTTGTGTGTGGTGTGAGGAAGGGATGCAACTTCAATAGATATCCAGTTATCTTCCTGGGCGGGTCAGGCCACCAAACTTTCCCAATCCCTCCAGCTTCATGTTGCAGAAGCTTGAGACCAACAGAAATGGGGGGGTGAGAGATCTGGAGTTCTCTTCTTTCCCATAAATTAAAAGCTCTAATTTATGGACAAGTGGTTCTCAATCATCCTTATCACAGTTCCTCCCTGGAAGACACTATGGACTGAGCTTGAGGAGGTAGAATCCCTGAATCCTTCTCTAACCCATTCAGAGGGGATCTTTTGTTATGCTAATCAAGGGAGAGTTGTGAAGGTATAGACCTCTGTCACAGTTTCTTAGTGCTCTTACACAGATTGAGTACATTTTTCTTAAATAAATTTCTTTTTTCATTTTCTGTATGCCTTTAAGATAATAAAAAAATTTCAACTTGGGCTCTTTTAGTAATTTTTACAACTTATGGTTGTTTTTCTGGGGAGCAAGTCCATGGAGCTCTTTATATAGCCAGTCAACAAGTGTCTTCCTGTATCAAGAAACATTTTGAAAACCAATTAACAACCAAGTGGTAGTGAAGTGAGATTTACCAATTTGGTGGTTAATTAGTAGAGATTATCTATGTCATTAAAAGCATATTGGTATAGTTACTCATTGAAATCTTCTTAGAAAAAAGTCTATTCCATATGCACCATCTGACAGTGATCATAAGTTAATAAATATATTATAAAGTAAAATCCATAGAAGTGAGTAGATTTTTAAATTCACAGTAGCAGGCATGTTATTATGTGGAAAAATAACCTCACAGTCCATATTACAGTAAATATTACATAAGGCCATTAATTTTCATTTCACTGCACAGCTCAACGTTGATTTTCTTAGTTTTGAGATACCTAATACATTAAACTATAATTTAGGGGCAAGCATTGATGACTTTATACATTCTGTGGAGCGTCAGAACATAGCTTTGGAAGTGGATGCATCTGGAAATAGAAATGGCTTAGACGATCCATCTTATAATGGAGCCATCATAGTGTCTGGTCACAACAAGGTATGCTGGTCTCCATTTAAGAAATTATCCTAAAGGTGTGCAAAGCTAATAAACTATCAATATACTCCTTCAGTTTAGGAAACAAAATGAAAAACAAATACAGGGGTATTGCTTTCATTACTTAGTTAATTGTAGTCATTAGTATGATAATCACTATCTACCAACACAGACTGTGCATTAGCACAATAAATACTATACAATACCCACACTCAAGAACATACTTACGTCCAAAAAAATTTGTATTTCCTCTCAAGGATTTTCTCATTCATATATGCTGAAACTTCTGTTTTATTCTTAAGCAATAATAATATTTGATTCTAGCCATAAGCCAGACACCTCGTGTCCTGAAAGCCAGATACCGCCTATATACATGTTTTGCTTTATTTAACACAATGTTTGTTTTTTGTTTAGATTATTTAACACTATTTTTAAAACGTGTTTTTTTAATTGAAGTATTGAATTTTTACTTCTTTGGGGGAAAAATGAAGATCTCTGATAATTTATAACCTTGCTTTTTCTATTTTAGAATTACAGTTTTTCATTAGCGTGCAATACCAAGAGACTGAATTGCTTCCCAGTTCTAATGGATATTGTTAGTAATGGGCTGCTTAGAATGGTTAAACCATCAGCACGTATCCAAACTGGGAGAAGTACGTCTTTGCTGGTAAGTATGTACTGTATGACTCTCCTCCATCAGGCATGTCCCGGGTGGCTGGGATTTTATTCTTATTGAGTAAACATCTGCAGGGTAAATTAGCATTTGGATTCATGCAAGTTCTGTGGCTTTGAAAAACCAATGTAAATTTTCAGAGCTTCAATTTTTTTTAATGTACATAGAACTAACAATTTTTTCAAAGAGAACGTGAAGAAATGAAAGTGAAATCATGCAGTCCTTGACTAGCACTTTTCTTATCCAAACATGTGGGTTATCAAGCCAAAAATCAAGCTTTAACACTGGATAGATAATAAAGAGTTTGGTAACAAAAGGGATGTAAGGCAGGGTTATACATAGGCTGTTTAATATTTTTAAAAATGAATTTCAAATTTGTTCATGAAACTTTGAACAAATTTGCCTTTTCAAAAGGAACTGGATAATCTATTTGAATTCGTGATCCCTTCCATGTTCTGGCTGTTCATGTCATCTGGCTGTGCTCCTTACATTGCCATGAGCAGCATCGATGATTATAAGGTAACGATGAGTAACTGGAACTTCCCTTACTTTGTATGATTGTATGTTGAAGGTAATATAATTACAGGATTTTTTAAGAGGTGATTTATACACGTTTACTT
Source organism: Corynorhinus townsendii (assembly GCA_026230045.1). Taxonomy (NCBI): domain Eukaryota; kingdom Metazoa; phylum Chordata; class Mammalia; order Chiroptera; family Vespertilionidae; genus Corynorhinus; species Corynorhinus townsendii. The sequence continues at coordinate 7,467,900 of JAPDVU010000009.1, forward strand.
GGGCAGCCAATTCAGACAAAAATCCAAAGTTGTAAAAATAAAAGGAAGTTTTATAAGTGGAAACATAAATTCATAGATAAATAAACAGAGTCTACAGAATGCTTCCAAAATTTATATGAGTATGAAAGTAACTGAAAATAATATAACTTTGAAAAAGAAAAACAAAATTGGAAGATTTATGCTTCTGACTTCAAGGCTTACTAGAGTTATCTATATATATAAAAGCCTAAGTGATCATTGCAACTGAACAGGCTGCATGGGGTGACTAGGCCAGCAGGGGGGTTAGTGAAGGGTGACCAAATGAGCAGCAGGCTGCATGGGGTGACCAGACAGCGGGGGGGAGGGGGAGGGAGGCGGCTGGCAGAGGGGTGGGCAGTGAGGGGCAAATAAATGACTGAGCAACAGGCTGCGTTGGGTGACCAGGCTGGGAGGGGGGTTAGTGAGGGGTGAACAAACGACTGAGCAGTAGGTTCTGTGGGGCAACTAGACCCACAGGGGGGCAGTGAGGGGCAATCAGGCTGGTGGTGGGGGAAGTTGGCAACCAGGCTGGCGGGGGTGGGGGGGGAGAACAGTAATGGGCACCCAGGCCTGTTGGGGGGGGAGTTAGGGGCAAACAGGTCAGCTGGGAAGGGCAGTTGGGGCGTCTAGACCAGTGGGGGGACAGTTGGGCGTGACCAGGCCAGCAGGGGAGGGCAGTTGGGGATGATCAGGCAGGCAGGCAGATGAGCAGTTAGGAGCCAATGGTCCCGGATTGCGAGTTATATGTCTGATTGCCAGTTTAGGCCTGAAGGGTCAGGGATTGGAGAGGATGCAGGCTGGGCTGAGGGGACCCCGCCCCCGACCCTTGCATAAATTTCGTGCACCAGGCCTCTAGTAAGCAAACAAAAAGCTGTAGGCTGGGAGAGAAATATTCACAATGCACATATATGACAAAAGATTTGTATCAACAATATAAAGAGTTCTTACACCCCAGTAATAGAAGATAACCTAATTTCAAATATGGGGAAAATATTAAAACAGATACCTTACCAAAGAAGATATGTAGATGGAAAATACTTCTGTAAAAAGATGGTTAATACCATGTGTAACTCAGAAAATAACCACAATGAGATTCCTTTACACAGCAAATAAAATGAATACATGTGTAAATGACTGACAATACAGAGTTTGTGAGGGTGTGGAGAAACTGAGATTCTCATGCATAATCCGCATTTTCTGAAACCTCTAATTGACATAGCATCTGTATTTTTGCTGTCTCCTGCTCAGAACAAAGTGTGGTCCCAGCTTCGGATTTCCGGGCTCTTCCCTTCTGCTTACTGGCTTGGGCAGGCGTTGGTGGATGTCCCACTCTACTGGCTGATATTCCTTCTAATGTATTTCCTGGAGATCATTTTAAACCTCAGAGATTCTATATTAAAACTTGCAAATCAGGTTTTGCATGTAAGTTACAATATTCATGGAACAAATATCAGTGTACGACGTAGTTAGAAACTTTGAAGATGCAAACTCATTTTGTTGATGTTCACATGGCCATAAATTATTAATAACTGTAAGATCCGGTGCTGGGCCCATGTTTTGAATCTAAAATATTTTCCTGGATTGCACTTGTCTTTACCTAAAACGTGACATCCTGTTTATTTCAGATCCCGTGTGCCATTGGTTCTGCCATATCCCTCATTTTCCTTACGTACGTAATTTCCTTCATTTTTCGCAAGGGGAGAAAAAACAGTGGAATTTGGTCTATTGGCTTCTTTGTTGTAAGTATGTTTCTTTTGAACATGTATGTTAGACGTGTAATGTATGATTCTGATATAGTGTTTTAAATTTTCCCTTGGTAAAATACATTAATATGAGAGTCTAACATATTTAAAGTTTCCCTGCCTTAGATATGGATCCTCTTCAAAATCTGCCTCTTTTCCTCTCCCTATTTCTACCCTGTCTTTCTTTAAAAGTGGCCACATGTTAGCGCACCATAAAATATTTAACAGAAGGAAACCTGGGAACCATCTGCATTTTCTTTTTACTGAAAAAGAAATAACCCCAAAGGTCTCCATGACGCTGTGCAAATACTGTAACCAGCTTAGTTAAAAGTAGAAGCAACTTCTCCAACTCTCTACTAAGAATTAATTCCATGAAGTGACACTTCATTTATCTAAGTGAGGAGGAAAAATATATGTAATCTATAAGCATCGATTCTAATTTCCTGTCATCGACAGTTTTAACACGGAAAGAGTGCTCAAAGGGTAAAAAGATGAGTAAACAGCCAATTCCTAAACTAGTGATAAGGCAAAAGTTACCAAAATACCACCAATCGTTAAAAGTCTAACAAAACCGACCTATCTGGTTTGGCTCAGTGAACAGAGCGTCAGCCTGCAGACTGAAGGGTCCTGGGTTCAATTCTGGTCAAGAGCACATGCCCAGGTTGCGGGCTTGATCCTCAGAAGGGGGCATGTAGGAGGCAGCCAATCAATGATTCTCTTTCATCATTGATGTTTCTATCTCTCTCTCCCTGTCCCTTTCTCTCTGAAATCAATAAATATATATTTAAAAAGTAAATAAATAAAAAAAATCTAACACAACTGAGTAATAAAAAGGTCTATGAAAACCAGAAAAGGGAGAGAGTCATTCAAAAAATGAGAACAGATTTCCTTCAGGAAGTGAAACCTGAGGAAGAGGAAGATTTCACATTTGGAGAAGAATGATGATGCAAATTGAAAAGGGTGGAGGAACAGAGACCCAAAGGGGAGAGTGTCCAGACTAGAAAAAAGTCCTAACTACTGGTAATAATCTGACATGAATATGGGTAGAAGCCAGGCTGCAGCCTGAGCCTGGTCCTAGTCGTGGTGAACATAATGATAGGAACCATGACTGGCCTTAAATGATGGGCTCAAGAATTTATTCTACAGCCCTAGCCAGGTAGCTCTGTTGGTTAGAGCATCATCCAATATGCCCAGGTTGTGGGTCTGATACCCAGTCAGGGCGCATACAAGAATCAACCAATGAATGGGTGGAACAACAAATTGATGTTTCTCTCTCGCTCACTCTCATGAGACACCATGGAAGCTAATAATTCAGAAAAGAAATATGATCACAGACACACTTTTAGGAAGAATATTCTGGAAGCCATAGAAGTGACGGTTTGTAACAGAGAGAAATTAGAAGTACAGAAACTTTTAGGAAGGCATTACAGTAGTTGAGAGAAAAAGTCTGAAAGGGTCACACATACTTAAAACTTTCTCTTCTCCCTGAATGTTGTATTTTAGTACTTCTACTAAGCCACTCCCGGTTTTTAAATGCTTATATTCCTCCATTGGTGTAGTTAACAAGTATCCTTTTATTGTTGCTTTATTCCTATTAGATATCTTTTTTTAAATATATTTTTTATTGATTTCAGAGAGGAGAAAGAGATATAGAAACATCAATGATGAGAGAGAAACATTGATTGACAGCCTCCTACACACCCCATACTGGGGATCAAGCCAGCAACCTGGGCACATGCCTGGACTGGGAATTGAACTGTGACCTCCTGGTTCATAGGTCAGATGCTCAACCACTAAGCCACAGCAGCTGGGCAGTCCTTTTAGAATCCAATTTCAACTTTTACCTATGATTATTGCTTATGTAACATTCTGAATTTTGCCTCCCTAAATAACATACACTACCTTTTTTCCTTTTCTATATTTCAAATGCTCTCCATAGGAGATCCTAGATTTCCCCAGTGTGGTCTTATTCCTTTGGGCCAAAGGATTGTGGCTAAATCATCAAGAGAAAATGTCACTGGTGATCCTCTGGTTTCAGCTTGGTTTTCGGGGTTGGAGTGGAAGTTAGGAATATCTCCAAGAGGAGCCATTTTAATGTGGAGCATCTCCTGATGTTCAGAATGCTGAAAATGCTTTTTTCCCCCTTTTTAGATCACCCTTCTCTCTGTGGCCATATCTGTGGTGGAATTTCCTGGATATAATTTAATGTTTGTCATCACCTTTTTAATACCACAAACCACATTAGTTGGCTGTATGCTCTTATCTTTTTCTGTAAGTAATGCCACCATCTGCTCCACTGTCCTGGAACTCACAATCAATGGTGAAAGCTTTGCTTAGGGCTAGGACTCTGCAACATGTTCAGTATGTGTGACATTTGAAGATTTCTACTTCATGCTTCCAACTGAATCTCTCCCCAGATAGGACAATATGCCCCAGCTGAACTGTAATGGAAGCATTGACCCTAGTTGATGGGTGGGGAGGAAGAATAACGGGTGGGAGAAATAAAGCAGCCTTTATATTCAATCTGGGCGTACTCAGCTCTAGAAGGAGGCAAATGAAATGTCTCTAATCTTAGGGATTTCAGGATTCTAGAGAAGCTCTCAATCCCTTTTTTCTAGTTGACTGATACCTATACTTCTTTCTACCTGTGAAAGGAAGGTACAGTATGTGAGTTAAGAGTTAACCATGGGGAAGAAAAGGAAAGAAAGCGGACTTATGAAAGGGGCAGTGAGCACTAACAGGTGTATGAAGGACTGTGTGATAAAGGTTAAATCTTGCCTCTCTTTCAATGTTTGAGGAGGCAAGAACTACAGGCCCCAATATTCTCTCACCGGGTGATGAATAATTGCTAAATCCTAATGCTTCAAATAAACGCACAATGGCTTGGGAGGAAGGAAGACAGCTTCTCACTACACATTGTGGAATGGACACTTAGCCAGTACTCTTCAGGGGGCGTGCCAGTAGGGCTGTTCAAATGGGCCAGTTCACTTTAAATGGCAAAAACTCACACGCAAAATTTTTCGAGTTTAACCATTGTCTTTCTTTTTGCAGCTTTTCATGTTGTCTTCATTTGATGGAGAGCCTTTTTTGGTATTCCTAATTGTAAGAACACATTCTTCTTTAAAATTTATCATGTATTTTACTAACTAAACTATTTTAATCCCTGTAAACCTGGTGGAACTTTTTATTAATGTGAATGTATAGGTATTTGCAGTCCATAGAGATAACATATTTGTAAAAATAAAACGTTTTATATAAAAGTCAACTAACCAGATAATATGCTTCCCAATTTTTAAGGACACTATATAACTATCAGAGGAAATTATTTAAAGTAATGGTATCACACAATTTTTATATTTGTTTCCTATGTTTCTGTAAACAAGATTGAGAGTAAATTTACTAGTTTCACAGTTTGACGAATAGATTATTGGAAATTGGTAATGATTTTGCCAAATGTGCCTTTGTAGAAGTCCAATTATTCCTAACTCACTTTTAATGTGAAATGATTTTCTTTTAGTGTTTCTAATTATGAATCTCTTTATTCCCAGCCTCTCCTTCAACTTATCGTCTTGATTTTTATTCTTCGATGTCTGGAATGGAAGTTTGGAAACATATCGATGAGAAAGGATCCCATCTTTCGGTCTGGAGAAATGGAATTTGATTCTTTTATTTCAGTGATCACTGGTTTAAAATATTTTATGCATAAATTAATCCATTAACAAAGAAGTGCTAAGAACTAGAATAGGCTGGGGTAGGAACCATGTGTCAATACAAATAATAGAGATATAAGTACCTAAATCAAAGATCATAAATAGTGGAGCAAAAAGACCTAAAATATTGATTATTAAGGACTCTGTCTAACACTGTGCAGTAGAACACTAGGGAAAGTTACATCCAGCTCATTCAGTTTAAATAGCACTTAATTTGAATAGAGTGACAGTGATTACAGAATGCTGTTGGTCCAGAATGGAAGAATAGAGTGCTCAATAGGTCAAAGCCAGCAATAACTGTGCTCTTTTCCTGTGGTAGTGAGAAGTCCAACTGGTGGACCATACACTGGTTCAGTTATTCATGGCTCTTAAAAGCTGAGACTGTTCTCATCATTCAATGATGCAACCATAAGCATCTTACTCCCCATCAGTTTCATTCATAACTCTTACAGATAGTTGCATGGGAGACTTCCAAGATACAAGAAGACTTATAAAAAGTCTTCTAAGATCAGTATGAGAGATTTAGGTTGAAGGAAGAGAGAATAGAAGGAAGAGAGTATGAGGGACAGAGTTAGAATGGAGGAAAATTAGTGAATCTGACACATATTCCAAAGAAATGGCTAACCTTAATAGGAGATCAAGCATCCTATTTGCATTTGGGGGGGGGGGGTGTGTGTGTGGAGATTTCACTGTATTAAAGAGAGATTATGATGGGTTATTAATCACCTAGTCTACACAAGTATCAGATTTAAAGAATGCATTGTTTTTGATATGAGGATAAAAACCCCAAATCAATTATTAATGGATGCTTTTGACTCCAGAATTTCTCCAAGAAGCAGCGATGTACACGAAAATCCAGAGGAGCCCGAGGGGGAGGATGAAGATGTTCAGATGGAAAGAGTGAGAACAGCTAATGCCTTGAATTCCACAAACTTTGATGAGGTAAAAACATACAGAGTAGTTATTTCATCAAATAACACAAATGAAGAAAAGCAGGAAGCGTCTAATTCTCAAAGGATTTTGCATTTCTCTAATTCATACAAATGAGAATCATAACTTTATCTTAGCAGGTAGTCATCATTTTTACATTTAAATGAGCACAGATTAAAAAGTCATTTTAACTCACTTTGTCTTTCGTAGAAAATAAATTTTAAAAGTGGAGTGAAATTGAAATTTCTGAATCCAAGAAAGAATTTGTGAATTTTAGAAACTGAGCAAAGTGACCCCAATCACTGCTTCTCGGAGAAAGTACACTGAACAAAATGCAGGGCAAAGTCGAGTCCACCGTGTGTTGTTTGTCCTTTGAAGGTGATTTGGTGATTTGCTGATTGGTTCTCCAAGGCTCTCTGCTTCTGTCCAGAGAGATGGGCTGGCTGCATAAAATAATGTTCCTGCGTGAGTGCCCTTGTAGGAGAGGGAAACGTAAGTGCTAAGATAGGAGAATGGCCCATAAGCGTGTCATCTAGTAGGAAGTCTTCTTGGAGGCATGGCTTGTGCAGTCAGGGGCCAGCACAGTGGGAGGATACGGCTTGTTCAAGGTCAATGGAGAGTCTGAAGGTCTGATATGACATACCTGCCATTTACAGAAACCAGCCATTATTGCCAGCTGTCTGCGCAAGGAGTACACAGTAAAGAGGAAACGCTGCTTTTCCAAGAAGAAGAAGAAAATCGCCACAAGAAATGTCTCCTTCTGTGTCGGAAGAGGTTGGGCACGGCAGCTCTCCCGCTGCTGGCTCGGAGCCCCCCTTCAAGCTTTGTGGTCCTTGATGAGAATCATTCTGTGACCACCTCTTGGTTCGCACACAGACCCATCAGCAGGGTCACCTTGACAGTCCTTTTACATGGCCCATTCCTAGAGAAATTAACTAAGTCATGCCCTTGGATAGGGGCTTACTCACATGCACAGGGAAACAATAAGCACTCTGTTGAAATAAGCCATTGAAACCCCAAAAATGTGCATTTCTCTGTAATGAACATGATTAATTTCCTAACGTTCATTATTTTTCACAAGAAAACAAAAAGGTTGTGCCAGCATGTTCTGAAGGCTTGACCGACAGATGGTAGATGACTTCATTTTGTGACATTATTGCACAGTTCTTAGGATCACAGGACATGTGTGGTCTGATACACCTAGCTTCCAAGAGCGACTTCGTCACTTTCCATCAGTGTGCCTTTGGGCAGCTAACCTCATCCCTAAGAGCTTTTGTTCCCAAATATGTATGAAAGGCTTATGATAACCTCTCAGGAGGTGGGGGAGTTATGGCAATTACATGAGACACTACCTACAAATCACATAGACTTGTCACACAATGAGACTTCAGACTATGTTTTATTCTTAATTTTATTATTAAAATCAATTTGTATTAAATGTGACCCTTTTTTCCCCACAGGTGAGGTTTTAGGATTACTAGGACACAATGGAGCTGGCAAAAGTACATCCATTAAAGTGATAACTGGAGACACCAAACCAACTGCTGGACAGGTAGGTGAATCACGCGGAAAATACGTTACCTAGTGGTGCTCGAAATAAATTTTATAAGATGTCAAAATATTATACACAGACAAATCTCACTCATTCATTAGATGAATGGAGGGATTAATGTGGCTGAACACACATTACAAATTATCACATTAATACACAACCAAACTAATCACTGAAAGGGAATAATTACTCATGCCTGTAAAGGCAATGAGTGGGAATGTCCAATCTCAGAATGCATACAAATTCTATGTATACTACCATAAAACACTTGGATTTGCACTTTCAATGAGCACTGTCCTCCTTATATGAATTAAAATGTGTTGTTGTTGTTTTTTAACAACTTTATTGAGTCCTTTAAAAGTGCTTAGTTACGGTAACACGGATTTTGGTAGAAATACACTATCTTGGGGGAGTGTTTTCAAGGAATGAATTATCCATGCGATTCAACTGCATAGAAGGCCAGGCAAACAGAAAAAGAGCTGAATTTATCAAAGAAACAACATGAGTTACAGAGAAAACTAAAATTCTATGGAAGGACATAGGTAACCTTCAGATCTCCTTTGAAAAGTATGTCGGAGGTGAGGGGAGTGGAGAACAGAATCCTAAGGCAGAGAGGTCTGTGCACCTCCACCATGGGAAAGGGGCTGGTGGTCACGCCCACCAAGGGAAAGACCACCAAATACATAATGGGCAGGTGTCCCAGGAAAGAGGGAAGAAGAAACATATTCACAGTCACTCTGACGCTGAGGTGAGAGCAGGTGTTGGTGAAGGGTGCCTCTGGGTGATGCTGGTGGCTCAGCCAAGCCTAAAGGGAGGGCTTAGTTCCGTTGAGAGCACCACCTTGAAATAAAAACATTTTATTTCTCCTTAAGCATGGGCAAAAGAAGAGGTGACCATTCATTGAGATCTTGGAGTGAGATATTTCTAAAGGTTACGTGAGATCTGAATCACAAAGCCAGCAACCATTTGGGTGACATGAAATCAGCTTGAATCAGATCAGCCATGTGGTCTTTATAAAATGTCATTGTCCTGCTTAAACACGTTCAGTGACCTCCCACTGCGCGGTGCCTGGAAGGAAATCTCTCCGTGCTGGTCAGGAGCTGATTCCCACGTCCCTGCTGTCACATCTCTCTCTTCTCGCCTGGACCACTCGGCTCCTGGTCCCCTGCTTTTGCCTGGGGTCAGAGAGCACATGGAGCATCATCCCTCCACAGGGCTTTGCTCTACCCCAACTCCTGGCCTTTCCAGGGCAGGTGCCCTGTCACTCTTCTGCTGCAATGGTCCCTCAGCAGGCAGGCTTTCTCGAATCGCCCTACCTAAGGTCACTTACCCTGAATATCTGTTTGTTGCCATGTATTTACACTCTGACAACCTTCCTCCAACGCAAAATGGTTGCAGGTGATTTGAGTCAATGAGATCGGACACTCTCCTCAGTTTTTCTTGGTTTGTAAGGAGAAAGATGTCATGGGAACACAGAGGAGCAATGCAGGCCGTAGGGTCTGAGAGTGAAGTTTTCTCTGCAGGTGCTACTAAAAGGCAGCAATGAAGGGGACCCTCTGGGGTTCCTGGGGTACTGTCCTCAGGAGAACGGGCTGTGGCCCAACCTGACAGTGAGAGAGCACCTGGACGTGTTCGCTGCGGTGAAAGGGCTGAGGAAAGCGGACGCCACAGTCACCATCACAAGGTACGGGGAGGTGGGGGAGGAGGGGGGGAGAGATAGGGAGACACCTGTCCCTACCTGAGAGGTCCAGGAAGTCAGTTGGAGTGACAGCCTTCACAGGAAACTCAAGACTTCCCAGGAGACTCAACACTGACCCAGACTGCAATGGGGAGATAACTGGTTTCCCCGATTTTAACATGTTATTTCATTTTCTCATCTTAAATTTGGAAAGAAAAAAGTATGTTTTGGTAAATTTATCAAAAATACTAAAATGTAAGTATAACTGTCATAGGACAGCTATTTGCATGTGATAAAATGCACTTCAGATCTTTTAAAAGGAAAACGAATTTTGGGGGGCACGGGGGTGTCAAACCCATCCGTTGTAATGTGGCCCAGCGTCTACTTCAGAACCCCATTTCCGAGCTCTGTTCCCACCCTGCTCCTGCGTGGCTCGCTCTCCCACCACGTGTCCTGGTTGTCGAAGCCTGTAGCCCCCACTGTGTTTGCTTCAGGTTGGTGGAGGCCCTCAAGCTGCAGGAGGAGCAGAAGCGGCCCGTGAAGGCCTTATCAGAGGGAATCAAGAGGAAGGTAGGGGCGGGGCTGCGGTTACACCAGGAGGCCCACAGGTCCCAGATCCGTGCCAGATGCGCTGTTCCTCTCCTTCCAGCTGTGCTTCGCCCTGAGCATCCTGGGAAACCCGTCGGTGGTGCTGCTGGACGAGCCGTCCACAGGCATGGACCCCGCTGGGCAGCAGCACATGTGGTGAGGGGTGCCGCCGGGTCAGGGCCAGCGTGGACGCCTGGCAGGGAATCTGTGAAGTGTTTAACTCCTGTGAAACTTGTCCCTTAAGCTGTTTTGTTTTGTTTTTTCCTTTTCATCAAGTTTTTAACGTGTGAAATCTGAATTCTATCAGGGACATATACATGATCTGTTCCTTCCATCAAAGTTGTAGCTCCTCACTTTTTTTTTTTTAAGATATATTTATATTGATTTCAGAGAGGAAAGGAGAGGCAGAGGAAAGGCAATTGGGGGGGACCAGGCTGGCAGGGGAGAGCAGTTAGGGGCAATGAGGCCAGCAGGGGTGCATTTATGTGTCGATCAGGCTGGCAGGGGAGTGGTTAGGGTGCGATCAGCCTGGCAGGCAGAAGAGGTTAGGAGCAATCAGACAGGCAGGCAGGCAAGCAGTTGGGAGCCAGCAGTCTGGATTGTGAGAGAGCAGTCCTCGAGGGGTCCCAGAATGGAGAGGATTCAGGCTGGAATTTCATGCACCAGGCCTCTAGTTTATTATAAAAAGCTGGTACTCGAATACATAACTGATAAGAATATATTTCATCCCATATGTTCACTTTTTTTTTTTTTTAGTTTGGCCTTCTACTGAACCTTCAGCTTCATTGAAGGGATCATCTGGGTGCGGGGTGCAGGGAGGAGTTAAAAGCATAATTCATTGATGAGCATATCTTATTTTTTCTTTATTGGCAGTAGGGCTTACCCTACATGAATTTGGCTTCCCATTTTGTTATGTTGGGTTCAAACCCACATGTAATAGCCACCACTGAAGGCAGATTTTGGTAGACTTTCAAAGTGTTGTTTGACTTGAGGCTCCACATGCTTTGTGGCTTCCAAAACACAATGGCCTGGCCCAGTAGGCGTAGCTCAGTGGTTGAGCATCAACCTACAAACTAGGAGGTTATGGTTGGATTCCCTGTGGGGGCACATGACTGGATAGCAGGCTCAAACCCTGGTGTGGGGCATGCAGGAGGCAGCCAATCAATGATTCTCTCTCATCACTGATGTTTCTATTTCTCTCTCCCTCTCCCTTCCTCTCGGAAATCAAGAAAAACATATTTAAAACACACACACACACACAACATTCTGCAAATCCTGCAGCAGCAATGATCCAACTGCCACCCCTGTAGTGGCTGTAGCTCTGGCTTGGCTCCCCTATTTCCCCTGCCTCCCCGAGAGCTCAGTTCATCCCAGCCCAGAGGCCACGGCCACCAACTGCACGCCTCTACAGAAAGCAAGGTGGCCACACCTCCCGTACACTGTCTCTTATTACAAAATAGAAACAACCTGAATATCATTCACTTAGCCAATACTTTGCAAAAACATCTTACCGTTTCCCATTAAAGGAAACATAATCATGGTCAGGGCCCAAACATACTCACTGTGAGTATTGTAATTGCTCAATCAATGTTTTAAGAAGCTATGGCGTATCTGTGTGACACAATAAGACACCATCACCCCGTGTCCCACACTTCTCGTGAGAATGCTAATTCTCGTTAGGATTCACAGGAGGGGCAGAGGGCGGGGTTCTGGATGTTGTTGTGTATGTTTCCCTTGCATATCTTTTCTTCCCATTCAGGCAGGCGATCCGGGCCAGCTTTAAAAACACGGAGAGGGGCGCCCTCCTGACCACCCACTACATGGCTGAGGCAGAGGCCCTGTGTGACCGTGTGGCCATCATGGTGTCTGGGAGGCTGAGGTGAGTGTCCGCCCAAGCCCACACTTGACCACCAGGTGCATGGCTGGCAGTTTGTTGGTGGGCAGAGAGGTCCCTGTGAAAAACTGAGACCACCTGGCCAGGGTCTGATGGGGAAGTTCTGAGACAGCGCTAGCAGCAAATCCGAAGTCTCAAGCACTGCTTCCTCCTCTTCCCCCTCCTCCTCCTCCTCTCTTCAGATGTATCGGTTCCATCCAGCACCTGAAGAGCAAATTTGGCAAGGATTACCTGCTGGAGATGAAGGTGAAGACCCTCACCCATGTGGAGCCCCTCCACAGCGAAATCCTGAGGCTTTTCCCCCAGGCTGCTCGGCAGGAAAGGTAAGGATGGTGGCTGGCTTTGATCTGCTATCAGATGTCAGATTTTCCTTGTCAGGTTCATAGAGCTGTGGTCCTTCAAGTCCACATTTACCCCAAAAGGAAACCCTAAAAGAAATGATTTGTGGGACACTGCAGAAAGTCACCTAGAGAAGAGCTGATGTTGGGTGTTATGGTCCTACTATGTACCAGGTATTGTCCTATTCTTGGGTTATCTTATTTAATCCTCATGGAGACTTTCTAAAGTAGACTCTGGTGTTCCAATATAAAAGGAGATGACTGCAAAAACGCATTGTAAGAGTCTGGCCTTTACAAGGACCTTAATCCATGAAAATTGGTAGATTGGTTAGGTCACATGATAGCTAATAAGTGGCAAAACTGGGATGTAAAACTGTTTCATTTCATATCTATTAATATTTCCAATGTTATATAGAGTCAGGTCATGGAACAATCCTCATAAAAGTAATACACTAAAAAAATTCAAAGATTAACATTAGAGACATTTTTTTAACAACTGCAATTTAACTGCAGAAGACAGATAATTTAGCAGTTGGGGAAAAGTAGTAAAGAGAAACAAGTCATAATGACAAGACCAGAAAATATATTTCTACAGTGGAGTATACTGTCAATATAAAGTCAATGTTATAACTCATCATGCAGCCCAGGACTAAATAGAAATATGTCAGAGTGGTGCAGGGAATGAGCAAAATGGATGAGAAAGGTTGCTCCATAAATATATGGAATAGCATCTTAAGGAAATGAAATCTGAATCTTCCTGGCTTTCAAATGATAGACAAATTTATCTGAGAAACCAATTATTTTAAAAATGGTTGCTGGACATTATTTGGAGCTTGGATTCCTAGAGATTTCTGGTTTCCTAATGAGAGACTCAGTTATGGTATCCTGTGTTAGGAAGCAGTCTGAGTAGGAAGAAAAAAGTAGGGTAGGTAAAAATGCTCTGGAGAATAGACTTAAATTTCCTTCTGAGCGGGAAGCTTAAAGAAACTGCATGGTGTCAGGGCCCGGTTGGAGGAAGAAGCCCAGGAGTAAGTGTTGACCCAGAAAGGGAGGTGGGCCCTAGCCAGCTTGACTCAGTGGCTAGAGCACCAGCCCAGGTTCGATTCCAGTCAAGAGCACATATTTCAGTTGCAGGCTCATTCCCTGGCCCTGGTGGGGGCCTGTGCAAGAGGCAACCAATCAATGTGTCTCTCTCACATCGATGTTTCTCTCTGTGTGTCTCTCCCCTTCCCATCCACTCTCTCTAAAAATCAATGGAAGAACATCCTCTGGTGAGGATTAACAAAAAAAAAAAAAAAAAAAAGTGAGGTGGAAGGTGACTTTGGTAAATCTGGAAATTTAATTTGCATTGTACCTACTCATCTCCATCTGAGGGGCCAAGGGCACTATCTGTCTGACTCTGATCCCCAGTTGTCCTTGTGAACTGCCTCTTTTTTATTACTATGATTCACCCTCTACATTTCGCCTACCACAAACCACACTTACAGAAATAAAGGCCAGAGAGATGTCTGAGTCAGTTCAAGTCCATCACAGGTGGTATCAGCGTCCTCTCCCCTCCTTGCCTCCCAGGTACTCATCTCTCATGGTCTACAAGTTGCCGGTGGAAGATGTGCGACCTTTAGCACAAGCTTTCTTCAAATTAGAGAGAGGTAAGAGTGATAAGCTTTGAAATAAGAGTCTGAAAGCTGATAATTTCAAGTCACAAAACAATCCATCTCCATGGAAAACATGAAATGTGATATAATGTGTTAAATTCAAAAGTTAAAATTTCAAATTGAATTTTAGAAGCACAATATCAAGGAAGTAAGGGCATTCTGTGTGCGTTTGTGGGGGTTGGGGAAATGGGACTGATTTTTGCTCTTCTGTTTTTTTTCCATATATTTTTGTGTATATATATATATTGGTATAAGTTAAGTCAAAACTCAATCATACGTGCATTTAAGAATAATACTGTCAAAAATAAAGAAGAAGAATACTGTCTTTTGGAATATTGGTGCTTACATGTGTAAAATTAATTTTATGTGGACTTGCATATTATTTTTTTTTTGCCTTGGACTCTATATTAAGAAACTTATCTCTTGTCTGGTCACTAAGATGATCTTGTGTCTGTTGTGCTATAAAACTGACCAAACTGCATCTGTCATCGCCAGGCTCATGTGGTCCTTGCCATCTGAGCCCATTAACTCTGCAACTCTGCTCTGTGCCAGCTGGACCTCCCTCTCCATCCATATTCTTTCATTGTCACTGCCCAGTGATCTCTTCACTTGCTTCTCAGCTTTCCTGAGGAAGAGATTTGAGTCTCCTGATTCTAGAAGACTCTTCTTCCTCTTGTTAATAGCATCCATGGTCGCAGTGATGCCTTTTCTTTCTATTCTCAGAGCTGAGCACCTCAGTGTACTGAGCATCCGCTGACTGGCACTGTGGCCAGTACTAGCCTGGTACCTCTAGAGGTATATTTCCAATCTGGTTCTGTTGGTGGCATATTTCTAGCCTGCTGGGCTCTTATTGGGGCTCTAACTACCCTTCCCAGTCCCTGTTGGTCAAGGAGAAGGTTTTCTATTTGGTTTAGGTCAAGCAAGCTGCATGGACAGAAAGAGGGCCATGAGGATTACCTGCTTCTGAGAAAACCATAGGCATCTTTCTCTATAATCTTCTGATGCAACCCTTTTCCAAATGTGTCTGCCTTCCACCTCTTCCTGTGCTGGATGTCTAAACACCCCGGCTCACCTGCAGGAAAGGAGGCCTTCTCGGCACCGTTTCCTCTCTTAAGTAGACATCTCAGAATCTGTGCAACATAACACCTATTCTCCAAACCTGTGTGAATGCATTGCTGTTCTTTTGGCTGAAGGCTGTACTTAAACTATCCTAATGGTTCTTGCCTTCACCTTTTCATTTAATATTTTTTAAAAATTGTTATTTGTATTCTGTGAAGACTTCTAAGGCCATCTGGATATAAAAACATATAAACACCTAATGAACATCCATCCTTGTGCAGTTAAACAGAGCTTCGACCTGGAGGACTACAGCCTGTCACAGTCCACCCTGGAGCAGGTGGGTCAGTTTTAGTGATCTTACATCATCCATGGAATATAACTGTACAACAAGTACATATACTTTTCACTCACTTAGAGCTACAGGAAACAGTATGACATCCCTATCTCTATTTCTTATCCCCTTTAGGTCTTCCTGGAGCTCTCCAAGGAGCAGGAGCTAGAGAATTTTGATGATGAGCTTCAACCCTCCATGAAGCGGAAGCTCCTCCCCCAGGAAGAGCCTTGAAGCCCCAAGTACTCTCTGTTTCCATTCAAGCCTGTGGTTGTTTTTTAAGACATTTATTTTGATAGCATCGAAGTTTGTATTTAGAACCTGTATTGTGAATGCTGATATGGTTTTTGGTGTGGTGGTGAGGAGGAGTGAGTGCTGGGCAAATGCAGTGACAGCAGGGACAGAGGCACCCGACTGAGCCCACCTCCCAGTCTCAGCCTGCATGTGTCTGCAGGTCACCCTGATCCCATTTTTCTGTCTAATGCTGAATAAATAAATTTACATTTCTGAATGTGATATACAAATTTTACTTAATTTTTTTATCAAAAACTTAAAATCCTTTTTTTGCTAACCTAAACTGAGAAATCCATATATTTACTCTTCAGCAAATGTGACACTTTATAAAGCTGATATTTTAATGATAATTTAAGTGAGCATGTCAAAAAGTATTATACTTATTGAAAAATATTTTAATGTATATTCTATGGCTAAAAATATGAAAACATTATTCACTGGTCATAAAATCTGATATCAATAAATTTGATAATATTTCCACTGGTACTATCAGTCATACAGGCATAGTCTGAAAAACTGAAAACTTGTTATTAGGAATGTATTATATTTTTTTATTTTTAGAAACTGAGTCCAATTTTCATTGTATTTTTAAATCTTTGCTAAAGATGCTAGTACTATAACTGATCTTTTATGGACATCTGCCACTTCATCTCAGAAAGTTGATAAATGTAATAGGTCCAATGACCAAGTTTGTGGAAAATATAAAATAAATCTCATATATATATTTTTGAAATGTCTTTTATTTCATGTGTCTTTTTCTCGACTCTTGGGCCTCCAATTTACAAGTTCATTTCAATGCAATGGAAAATGATTTCTAATACAAGAGCAAGTTTTCTGCTTTAATCAATGTGCTACCAAAATCTAAATGAAGAAGACACTACACCATGATTAAGGAAGTAAAATGTGGTGGCAAGCAGAGCTGTTTTCTACAAAAATCTTCTCGAATTACCAGGTGTGATGACCATGCATAAAATGTAAG
The DNA here is from genome assembly GCA_026230045.1 of Corynorhinus townsendii. Taxonomy (NCBI): domain Eukaryota; kingdom Metazoa; phylum Chordata; class Mammalia; order Chiroptera; family Vespertilionidae; genus Corynorhinus; species Corynorhinus townsendii. The sequence continues at coordinate 7,484,668 of JAPDVU010000009.1, forward strand.
ATTTTCTGAGTGGAGATGATTCTCTGAGTTTTCTCCCAGTGCTTTTATGACTTTTCTTCCCTTTCAGAAAATTGTTAGCATCCCAGAAAATTCTGCTCTGGAGAGCTCCCCTCTGCAACTGCCTTCCCAGGCTCTTAGGTGAGGTCTGTTTATGCATCTTGTGCTAGGAAGAAAAAAAAATGAAGGGAACTCAGTTCCTACTTCCCCTGAATGCTGCCGTGTGGCACAGTGACTTAGAGCGTGGCCTACATTTAATCTTGGATCTACCGTCTACTATCTCTGCAGACCTTGTTTCCTCCTCTGTAAAATGGAGATCTTAATCTCCTTACCCACAACAGAGGGTTACCATGACAACCAAAAGAGTCAAAGGCAACAACACCACCAAACAACACCAAATTAAGCTGTTACCAGTGCCCAGGGACTCAAAGAAGCTCTGCCATGCTCCGACCAGCTCCCTTCTCGTTCCTATCCCCTCACTTCTCAAGGACACATCGAAATGAACCTGTTTTCACCTCATTCCCCAAGGGCCAGAGGAGGTATCTGGAAATAATACACCGAACAGACTTCTTTTAATGGAGATTTCACATTATAACCCAAAGAAATCGCACAAACTAGGTCAGTGGGAGAGATATCCTGGGACAAGCAGAGTTTTAGCACTGAAGTACCTTTTTGTTTAATCCATAGATTCAACCAGCCTCGGTATCACAGACTACCAGGTCTTTGGAGAAATGAAAATGACAACTGTGTCATACCTGAGCTTAAGTTCTCACCTGCTCAGAGAAAAGCTTGCCCAATTCTTCATGCAGCTTCATTGGGACTAAAGTCTGGTGTTGGCTTCAAATGATGTATTGGGGGGCGGGGGAGTGCGGGAAGGGAGGCTAAAAAAAATGAATACTATTTCTCCCACCTTCTAAGTTCTTCTAGCTGGACTAGTAATCAAATTAGCAGTGACAGATTAACGGGAGAAAGTCAAATTTTAATACATGGGCATGGGGAGTTCACATATGCATGAAAATTCCAAAGACACAAGGCAACACTGGGTATATATGTCATTTTGGACAAAGGAGAAAAGGGGGAGAATGAGCTATTCAGTTTCAGAAGTGAGAATGGGGGTGTTTACAGATAGTTGGGGAAGAGTGGAACACATTTGGCAAGCAAATTCTTGCCAGGCAACTCAGAAACGATGGGATGTGGGTATCTAGCTAACAGACCCTGCCTGAAACCTCCCCAAATGCACCCTTAATTCAAATTAAGCTAAGGTGAGCATCCTCAGACTTCCTTTCTAAAGCAGGTTTTTCTATCTGAATCTCTTGGGGAGCAAAGGAGGAAGGGTCAGCGTTTTTCTCTGAGTCTTTGGTTTCTTAATCAACAGCTTAAAATCAGTATAAAAACAAAACAAAACATTTTGTCCCCTAGATCTACAAAGGAAATCCATTACCACGAATCTGGTACCATACGGAGGATGATGAACTTTGAAATGTTTCATGGTCAGATGGCAGTTGTTGACATTTCTGAGGCCAGTGAGAAAACCTAGAACTAAAAGAACAGATGTACTGCAGTGTTTACCCTCAAACATGTTACAGCCACTTATATAGACCACAGAAGACAGGAAACATATTGCTGTGCAAAAGATCATTCTTTCTGCTCCTAATGGCCAGTCTTACTCTATCCATCCATTTTTAAGTCATCATCTCACTTCTATTCCATAATATTCTTTTAGCCTCCTTTGTTTTGCCTTTTCTCTGGAGACCATACCAAATTGTACTCAAGGGAAATATTCAATTAAAGTAAATTGGTTGGCTCAGCCATGGTGGCTCAGTGGTTGAGTGTCAACCTGTGAACCAGGAGGTGTGTTTTGATTCCCCTTTGGAGCACATGTCCGGGTTGTGGGCTCGAGCCCCAGTGGGGGTCATGCAGGAAACAACTGATCAGTGATCCTCTCTCATCATTGATATTTCTATCTCTCTCTCCCCCTCTCCCTTCTTCTCTGAAATGAATAAAAAATATTTTTAAATAAATAAATAATAAAGTAAAGTAGTTGGCATGGTAGAAACAATGCTAGTTAAATGACCAACATCTTTATTTTTCAACCAGATGTACAATCCTAAGGAAACCTGGCTTCTGTCTCCCTCTCCTAGGCTTCCTCTTTTTCCAATTTCTCTGCTTTTGATTCCTTTTCTGCTCACATGTTTGTTTTCTCTTCTTTCTAGTTCTATAACACTTCCAAAATCTTTTCCAAGATTTTGTTGAACTAAAACTGTGGGGGAGGATTTTTCCCAAAATTAAAAAAATACAGTCTTCCAAGCACCCAGAGAGGCCAAGTAATATATGATGTTGAATGAGAGTTGCTAAAGGCGACAGGGGAGATATGAGAATGCCTTTATGATGGTGGGAGCCAAATGTCTCAAGAGACATCCTTTGTCTACTTCAGAGGAGGAGACCATCCACAGCTGTGAAAGGATTGAGGGGACAAGACGAAATCACTATCATCACATAATACAGAGGAAATCGCAACATTTGGAAGTGGGGAGGGTTAATATTCTTTTTACAAATTCCAGAATTTCCTTACCTTTTTTTCTGGTAATTTAAAATGTGTATTTTCACCTTTCTCTTCACATCCAAGGGGGGAAAATATACATAAGACTTAAGCTAAATATACATAAGACTTAAACTAAATAGTGATTCTGACGTTGAGATCGTAACCTTTGGGAGCCTGGATGATTTAAGTCTTGGTTTGGGGATTGCAAGGTCCCTTGTATCCAGGTTCTAAGTAGGCTGAAGCTGCTCTGCTGCCATCAGAGACTCATGAGAACTGAGCAGAAAGCATGCGAGTGATTCTTATTACCTTGGTTATTTGAAGTCGGACGGCCTGGGCTTGTTGGGGTGGTCTGAAATGAAAGAGAGGAGACTGTATCATTTTATTTCTTTTTAAAATATATTATTATTTATTTCAGAGAGGAAGGGAGGAGAGCGAGACAGAAACATCAATAATGAGAGAGAGGCATTGATTGGCTGCCTCCTGCACACCTCCCACTGGGATCAAGCCCACAACCAGTCATGTACCCTGACTGGAAATGGAATCATGACCTCCCAGTTCATAAGTCAACACTCAACCACCGAGGAACACTGATTGGGCACCATTTTACACTTCTAGCCTGTCCAATACTGGAAAGCTCATGGAAGGAGGGGGGAATAAACGTTGGAATCTAATCTTTCAAATGCAAGAAAACTTTCAAATATCTCCAACCCTGACCTTTCCCTTGAGCTCTGCTCATATATCCAACCACTTGCTTAATTTCTCCATTTGAATGTCTAACTCAAATCTCAAACAAAAGGTGTGCAAAATAGAACACTTAACAGATTTCCCTTAGCCTGTTCCTTCTCAGTAAATAGCAACATCCAGTTGCCAACCTAGGAGCCACCCTTGGTTTCTCTCTTCCCTTCTTCCCTTCAGCTGATCCAATGGTACTGTTGACCCTACCTCCAAATGGTACCCCAAATCCACCCACCTCTTTACATCTCCTGTTACCACCATAGTTTGAATGTTCTCATCCAGATTTCTGCATTGGCCTCCACACTATTTTTCCTGCATCCAATCTTGCACTCTGTACTTTATTTTCCATGCAGCGGCCACAAATCTTATCATGTCCCTGTTACTGAACCCAACTTTGTGTGCCCAACACTTCGAAAGACCAAAACTCAAAACATCAAAGTTTGGAGTAAGGGAAGGTTTATTGGTCAAGAAGGTGCCAACTGAGAAGATGGAAGACCTAACGGTGACTCAAATCCGTATTGCTCTCTGGGCTAGGTTAAGGGGTTTTGAGGAACGGGGGGTACACAGAAGTACTGGTGGGACAAGGTTTAATTGGAAGACCTTGGAACTTGGCCATTTATGGTAAAAGGCATCAGCACTGGTCCTGGACAATAGACTCTTTGCTTCTGAAAAGGTGTCGGTGTTCAAGATCCAGTTGTGTCTCAATCTGTGGCTCTCTGTGTTTGTGTGTACGTGATATGGGACTTTGGTTCCCGGTGCAGCTGGAGACCAAAGTTCTCTATTTTGCATATGCTTCAGTTGCATAACTCACCATTTTGGCCTGTTAGCTCTAAAAAGCAACTCAATATCTTATTAAACAGGATAAGAGACTATTTTCAGCTGCTTATGTGGTTACATCACCACATCCCTTTTAAAATCCACCATTGCACTAAAATCAACTCCCTATTCGAGTTCACAGAACCTTCTATGATGTGGCCTCTGCCCACTTCTCTGAGACTCCAGCCACATGGGCCTTTTATCTGTTCCTTAAAAACACCAGGATTGTTCCACTCACAGGACCTTACACCTGCTTTTCCTTCTGCCAAAAACTTTACCCCAGACATCCGCGTACTTGGCTCTTGATTACCTTTCAGGTCTCAGTTGTCTCCTCTTCAAAAATACCACCCTGACCACCAAACCTGAAGCCGCTCCCAGCCACTCTCACTGTTTGCTTTGCTTTATTCTTCGGAAATTACCGAGCTTCTTTATTTATTTGTGGGTAAACTGTATGCCCCACCCCCTCCAGTTAAAGATAACCTTCAGGAGTGTTGGGGTATTCTCTTTCTCATTGTTTTCCCATGGCCTGGAACAGTACTTTTCCAATAATAAGCAACCACTAAATAATTATTGAATTAATCAGCTACCTAAATACAACCTCTGCTTCTCTCTGTTCTAGCACTTATTACTATCCAATATAGTCATCTGTCACTAAAGTTTTTTCTTCATTGGACTTTTCAATGTGTTGAGGAGAAAATAATAATTTTACCTCCACCCTTCTAGGTTCTTGGCTAAGATCCCCCCCCATCCCATAATAAAAATATTAATTGAAGAAACACGAACAGAAGTTTGATAACATGTATACAAGGGAGATACCCAGGATAACTCCCCCAAATGGCTCAAGCCATCACTTTAAAAACAAGCTCTAGCCCAGCCAGCGTAGCTCAGTATTTATGCGTTGACTTATGAACAAAGAGGTCACAGTTCGATTTCCGGTTGGGGGACATGCCTGGGTTGTGGGCTTGATCCCCAGTGTTGGGATGTGCAGGAGGCAGCCGATCAATGATTCTCTCTTTGATGTTTCTATCTCTCTCTTCCTCTCCCTATTGGATGAGCAAGTCATCAAGGGGAAGAATGAAAAGCAGGTGAAATGGTAAGGAGTCTTGAACTGGCTTTTCCAGTTCACATTCCAATGTGGAGAATACCAATTCCAATAAACCACAAGATAATTACTTGACCTGCCTGGGAAATTGAAGGAGGAAATTAAAGAAGGAGACCAAAAACATTCTCAGAGCCACTTTTTTTCAGACCTGTGCCCTTTGGCCATTTTTTATGTAGTGGCCATGGCCATGGTTTTGGCTATTCAATATACTTTAATGGACTTGTAGCAAAATGCAAACCACAACTGCCTGGCATTTAGTTACAGCTGCCTAAGAAATGACATATCCAGTTTGTGCTTGTTGTGAACCCTGTGGGTTCCTTTCCAAATAGCCACTTCCTTTGTTGTCCCTGAAGAGGGATTGTGAGTAGCTTCAGAACAAATATAGGGAGATTGCTATTTCTATGTGGACACAGATATCTGAGACTCTATGCTGCATATCTACTCCAAAAAAAAAAAAAAAAAAGGAAATTATGAAGAAACTATACCCTACAGCTCAGGAAGTTGAAGAGCCTGGCTTCCTTAAGAAATCCCAGCAGGGCAGAAAGACGGCAAAGAACACAGAGTAGGAGGCAACGGTTCTGGGAAGGGAGGGTTGGTGCCAAGGGACGCTGAGCTACAGAGGGAGGGAGCTTCTCTGCTGCCATTTGGGGAGGTAATAAAATCTTGCCAGAACTCTAGAAGGATAAATATTTGAGATGTTTGAATACTACCTTAGCCTGTCTGGCTCAGTGGATAGAGCGTCAGCCTGCACAGGCGTTTTTTAATCTGAAGATTCCTGGTGGGAGCCAGGCAGCAGCAAGAGTTGGCAGACACATACCCCTCTGCTTTCCTGAAGACCTTGAACCAAAATGATGTAGTTCATCGGAAGAGAACCTGGATCAAGATAGCAAATGACGCTAATACTCTTGACCTTTTCTCTGTCTTCTTTCTGCAGAGATAAGCCAGCTTATCTCTAAAATGACCCAGGGATAAGGACATACATAGCTTTGTGCCACCACCAGAAACTCAAGAAGGGTCGGTCCCACTCACAAACCAAACCCTCAAAACATTGTTTTGTGGGTAATGTAATAGAATTGCTTGAAATAATGGAAGTCCAATCTGGCAGCTGTAAGAAGGCTTTTTCCTAAAGATATTGGGGAGCTCACAGAAACACTGAAAAAGCTAACACCTCACTTCAGAAAGTGGTCAGGCACCAGAAGAAGTGAGGCAATAGGAAAATACAGCCAACGTCACACCTCAGGGACAATCTGATTTGGGCCCCAGCACCAGCACCACTACTGCACGATCACTGATGTAATGGTCACCGCCACTGACTTCCCAATGCTGCCACTGCTGCTGGACTTCCAGCCCTACCATCAGGAAGTCTGTCTCTACCACTCCTTCACCTTTACCTCACTTCCCCTGGGATCAACGACTCCAGCTGGAGCATCCTACTGGATGGGCTGAGAGGGAAGGTTGGTCCATTGGCTTCCACTGTGAACAGCCAAATTCTGCCCTCCACCAAGGCTTCAACTTTATGGGCTGCTCGACTTCATGTTTGAAAGAATTGTGCTATATCTAAGAAAGGTTGCATAAAGGTTTTAAAAAATGGCTTGCTTTAAGCTTCCGGGAATAGAAAAGTGTGACTCGTCATAGAAGGAATCCCTTAATAGACAAAGAGAGACGGGAGGGAGCATTGGGAAGATCAGCAGCTGTGGAAGTATGAGAGGAGAAAGATCACTCAGTGACGCTCTAAAAAAAAAATCAGATTTATCACAGGATTTTCTTGTTCTATTCTTTGTTGTGTGTGTTTATTATCATTATTTTTGTCACTACTCCAAAATCTCCATACTCTACTTGATAGTTGTCAATTATCTATTTTAAATTTAAATATTTTAAATATTTGGACTTCATAGGAGATTTATTTCCATACCCAAATAAGATATTCTGGAACACCCCCTCCCCCCCCAAAAAATTACTAACCATAGACTCTAAATCTCAAAAAACTTTCTAGTTGAATGTCTCTGTTCATGTCTATGTTTATGCCTACATCTATCTATATCTATTGTGATGGAAAGACTAATGAAATCATATCAGTGGTTGATTCCTTAGGTTAATGGATAGTTTCCAGCATGATAGCCAAAGGACTCGGTGAAGAGTTGGTTGCATCTACTTTGTTGTAGTTGTAAACAACTTTGTTGGTTGCTATAGAAGCATCCCAAAGATTTCAAGTAATTTTCTGTATGTTGACAGGATTGACTGCCACTTGGTTCCAGTCCTGAGCCACTCTTCAATAACACAGTGAAAACAGAATGAACACTCTCCGAATCACCAAAAATTGTATTGCATTCCAATTTCTTATGTAAGCTTTTCTCTGGGGCTTTTCCCTCTTCTTCTCTCAAGTTCAAACTTGCAGTGTCTGTTTATTTTTGAGCCAAACACTGAGCACTTGCTTCAATGAGGGATGTGCTACAACTTGGATAGTTTGCCACACGAACCTATTCAAGATCAAGAGGAGAATCCAAAATTTCACAGATTTGGGATTAAGTCAGAGAGACTAATAAAAGAATGTCTTTACTATACTGTTTGCTTTAAACTTACGAACTGGGAAACTCAACAGTCATGCCATTAAGAATGGAGTATAACTTCATTTGTGCCTTCTACAAAGTCAGAAAAATAGACTCCGATCTGAATCTATTTATCTTTGATGAATGCTGGAAGGAAAACACATCACCTGGGCTCTTACATAAATTAGCCTTTTTAAAAAATAAAAAGTGCCTCTTATTCCTTGGCTTGTTCTTGAGATTTTGGTGCAAAGTGAATCCAGTTTTCACCGCCTCGTCCTGAGATGACTTGAAGAGCTCTTCCCACCCTCACTCAAGGTTGTGCTTACACAGAAGGACAATGGAGCCCCATGCCGCCTACTTGGTTACCCCAATTGTCCAGTACAGTCCTTGTGTAAAACAACAATGCATCCTTTCTTTGGTGTGTCTTGTACACATAGGTAGGAGAGAACGGAAAGAGTCTGATGCTCAGTTTCCTTGTTATTTGCCATCTCCATCTTAAATGGAAGACTTCTCGTTCAAGATAAATACATTCTTCCCTCTCGCTCCAAATCCTCAGAGGTTTGAAAAGATGAAAAAATCAAACTTCTAATGAGTGTGGGGGGAGAAAAAGAGGAAGTGAATTGGTTGACCATAGACTGTGAAGAATTCCTGAAGAAATGAAAGCTACCAAGAACACATTGAAAAAAAGGAAACATTGTCCAAAATGGGGATCAGAGAAGGCTGTAAGAAAAGAGGGGAGTGATACAGAACTCCACACTCAGCAGGGGTGGATACGGGAACCAATGAGACCAAAGACCAAATTACAGGTGGCGTTTTAGAAAGGTTGACTCTGTACAACACCCTCCATTTGGGCCAGCGATGCTCATGCTACGTGGCTGGGGAATATTAGAGAAAAGAGGGCAATGGTGATTCAACAGGACTGAGGTAGAGGGATGTATTAGGACTAAAACTGCATTTCCAAGAGTCCTGACTACATCTCCCTGCAAGCTTTTCACCACATGTGTCATTTCATTAAATGAAGCCACATCTGTTCTCCAGAGTAGCAGGTTGTTTGTGCTACATGAGTATAAATTCTCCCCTGCTGAAGTCATTAAGCTATGTCATTCATTCTTCTCTCTGGTGATTATCTTCCCTTTACTAAGTTGGGTCTGATTTATCCAGGACTGTTGGGATCATCAGGAATGTTTCAGCCTTGATTTCTCTGAAAAGCAGCTCATGACATATCACTTCCTGACCTGGGCATGGCAACTTGGCATGTTACCGATCTTTGCCTGTCAGGATCTCTGCCTCTGAGACCCCCAATGCCTTCTACTCCAAAGTCCAATCACTGGAATTTTCATTTCTGGAATTCTTCATGCGTAAAGGACTCAAGAAGTACAAGGGCACAGATTTCAGCATAGTATGTACCTATTTGGATTATACATATAGGTAAGAAATGAGCTAGGAATACCCAGTAGTGTGGTATTTCCTACCAACTGTGGCAATGAATATGACTTGAAAGTTGTTTGCACTAAAAAAAATTTCCCTTATATGTGACATAGTATTTTGATCCAATGCAGTTACTTTGGTTGTATTCATTATGATATTTAAAAAATAGATTAGAGAGAATCCAAGATGGCGGAGTAGGTAAACACCTAAACTGCTGCCTCGCGCAACAATTTCAAAAATTCAACTAAAAGACAAAACGTCTATCACCCAGAACCACGGGAAAGCTGGCTGAGTGGAAGTTCTACAACTAGAAGGAAAGAGAAAAGAGCATCGAGACGTGCATGAGCGCTGAAAAGCTGAGGTACGGAGGCGCGTGATCCGGGCTGGCTGCGGGCGACTCGATGCGTTGCTTTTTTCAACCCAAAGGGAGACAAGCCCCCGATTACTCTGAAATCCAGTTTCGGGGGAGACGCGGGGGACCCAAACTCCTACGGGGAGAAGCTGGACTGTCTGCCAGTGAGGGGGGCTTACTTGCAGAGCTGCGCGCAGGAATAATTGTTTACGGCACTGGGGCACAGGACTCCGGGACGCCCTTGGGGACACAGAGCCGGCTAACTAGCAGCCATTGCTGTTTGCCACGCCCTAGCCTAGTGACACCCTGAGGCCCCGCCCTGCACAACCTACAAACCCACCCAAGCTCCAAGCAGCAGCGTTAGCAGAAGAAAGCCCCGCCCTATCGCAGCTTAACCTAGAAAACTTGCAGCCTGGGTCAGACAGCTCCAAAACCTCCAAACCCCAAGCAAAGAGGAGAAAGCTGTAGCTCTCACTGTAGCTCCTGCTGGATGGCCTCAGACAGTAGCTGACCTGCACCCCATTGGAGATCCAGAAGCCAGTGTACCTAGTGGTCAGAGTGAGACACCAGATTTCAACTCCTCACATCCATAAGTGACACATTCAAAGGCAGACTCAGTGAGCACCAAAGCCCCACTGAAACAAGTCCTGCCCCATAAGTGTGTCTTCAGCACAGCAGTTCTTCCATTATAGACACAGTGAGTGCTCACAGCTAATTGGCCTGGAGGTCAATTCCTCCCAGTATACCAACAGCAATTAAGGCTTTAACTGCACCAAGTCTTTGCACTCAGCCCACAAAGGGGTGTACCAAGAGTGTCCACATCAGGTGATTGGGGAGGCTGAGCTACTGCCCCCTACAGGTCACCTACGACACAAAGCTACTCCATCAACACAGGGAAGCAGCCAAAATGAGGAAACAAAGAAACATGTCACGAATGAAAGAAACGGAGGAAAGCAAACTATTGGATGACATAGAGTTCAGAACCACATTTATAAGGTTACTCAAGAATCTTCTTAAAACCGCTGAGAAACTTGATGAGACCTTCAAGGAGCTTAATGAGAATGCCAAAAAAATGGAAAAGGATCAGTCAGAAATGAAGCATACACTGTCTGAAATAAAGAATATACAGAAACTCAACTGTAGATCAACGTACCCCAAGAATCAAACCAAAGATCTGAAATATGTGGAAACAAAAAACACCCAAGCAGAAAAACAAAAAGAAAAAAGAATCCAAAAATATGAAGATAGTGTAAGGAGCCTCTGGGACAACTTTAAGCGAACCAACATCCGAATTTTTGGGGTGCCAGAAGAAGGGAGAGCGCAAAATATTGAAAACCTATTAGAAGAAATAATGACAGAAAACTTTCCCTACCTGGTGAAAGAAATAGATGTACAAGTCCAGGAAGCGCACAGAACCCCATACAAGAGGAATCCAAAGAGGACCACACCAAGACACATCATAATTAAAATGCCAAGGGCAAAAGACAAAGAGAGAATATTAAAAGCAGCAAGACAAAAACAGTTAATTACCTACAAGGGAGTACCCATACGACTGTCAGCTGATTTCTCAACAGAAACTATGCAGGCCAGAAGGGAGTGGCAAGAAATATTCAAAGTGATGAACAGCAAGAACCTACAGCCAAGATTACTCTACCCAGCAAAGCTATCATTCAGAGTTGAAGGCCAGATAAAGAGCTTCACAGACAAGAAAAAGCTAAAGGAGTTCATCACCACCAAACCAGGATTACATGAAATGCTGAAGGGTATTCTTTAAGGAGAGGAAGAAGAAGAAGAAGGTAAAGATAAAAATTATGAACAACAAAATGACATCAAATACATACCTACCAACAAGTGAATCTAAAAATCAAGTGAATAAAAAATCTGAAGAACAGAATGGACTGGTGAATATAATAGAATCAGGGACATAGAAAAGGAGTGAACTGACGATTCTCAGGGGAAGCAGGTGTGAGGGGTGCGGGAAGAGATTGGACAAAAATCTTACTCCTATGGATGAAGACAGTGGCGGGGGTAAGGGCATGGGGTGGGGTGGGGAATCAGGTGGAGGGGAGCTATGGGGGAAAAAATAGAGGAACACCTGTAATAATCTGAACAATAAAGATTTATTAAAAAAAATAGATTAGAATGAAAGCAGTCTGGAGTTCATAATAAACATAATTTATACCACCACGTAATTAGACAAAGAATAATTTTAATAGCTTTTCCTAATAATTTTAACAGGTTTTCCTGATGACATGACCATGGATCCTGATCAAAGGGGAATTAATTTCTGAGATTAGAGCTGCAAGAGGTAAATTGTATTTTTTTAATTGTCAACTCTGGTGGGTTTTTTTTATTAATATGTTTATTTTTATTTTTATTTTTTTTAAATAAATCTTTATTGTTCAGATTATTACAGGTGTTCCTCTTTTTTTTCCCCCATAGCTCCCCTCCACCTGATTCCCCACCCCACGCCATGCCCTTACCCCCTGCCACTGTCTTCATCTATAAGAGTAAGATTTTTGTCCAATCTCTTCCCGCACCCCTCACACCTGCTTCCCCTGAGAGTCGTCAGTCCACTCCCTTTCTATGTCCCTGATTCTATTATATTCACCAGTCCATTCTGTTCTTCAGATTTTTATTCACTTGATTTTTAGATTCACTTGTTGGTATGTATGTATTTGATGTCATTTTGTTGTTCATAATTTTTATCTTTACCTTTTTCTTCTTCTTCATCTTCTTAAAGAATACCCTTTAGCATTTCATGTAATCCTGGTTTGGTGGCGATGAACTCCTTTAGCTTTTTCTTGTCTGTGAAGCTCTTTATCTGACCTTCAACTCTGAATGATAGCTTTGCTGGGTAGAGTAATCTTGGTTGTAGGTTCTTGCTGTTCATCACTTTGAATATTTCTTGCCACTCCCTTCTGGCCTGCATAGTTTCTGCTGAGAAATCAGCTGACAGTCGTATGGGTACTCCCTTGTAGGTAACTAACCGTTTTTCTCTTGCTGCTTTCAAGATTCTCTCTTTGTCTTTTGCCCTTGGCATTTTAATTATGATGTGTCTTGGTGTGGTCCTCTTTGGATTCCTCTTGTATGGGGTTCTGTGCGCTTCCTGGACTTGTAAGTCTATGTCTTTCACCAGGTAGGGAAAGTTTTCTGTCATTATTTCTTCTAATAGGTTTTCAGTATTTTGCTCTCTCTCTCTTCTTCTGGCACCCCAAAAATTCGGATGTTGGTACGCTTGAAGTTGTCCCAGAGGCTCCTTACACTATCTTCATATTTTTGGATTCTTTTTTCTTTTTGTTTTTCTGCTTGGGTGTTTTTTGTTTCCTCATATTTCAGATCTTTGGTTTGATTCTTGGGGTACGTTGATCTACAGTTGAGTTTCTGTATATTCTTTATTTCAGACAGTGTATGCTTCATTTCTGACTGGTCCTTTTCCATTTTTTTGGCATTCTCATTAAGGTCCTTGAAGGTCTCACTAAGCTTCTCAGAAGTTTCATCAAGTTTCTCGGCGGTTTTTAGAAGATTCTTAAGTAACCTTATAAATGTGGTTCTGAACTCTATGTTGTCCAGTAGTTTGCTTTCCTCCGTTTCTTTCATTCGTGACATGTTTCTTTGTTTCCGCATTTTGGCTGCTTCCCTGTGTTGATGGAGTGGCTTTGTGTGGTAGGTGATCTATAGGGGGCAGTAGCTCAGCCTCCCCAATCACCTGATGTGGACGCTCTTGGTACACCCCTTTGTGGGCTGAGTGCAAAGTCTTGGTATAGTTAAGCCTTAATTGCTGTTGGTACGCTGGGAGGAATTGACCTCCAGGCCAATTGGCTGTGAGGACTCGCTGTGTCTATAAGAACTGCTGTGCTGGAGACACGCTTATGGTGCAGGACTTGTTTCAGTGGGGCTTTGGTGCTCGCTGAGTCTGCCTCTTGAATGTGTCACTTATGGATGTGAGGAGTTGAAATCTGGTTTCTCACACTGACCACTAGGTATACTGGCTTCTGGATCTCCAATGGGGTGCAGGTCAGCTATTGTCTGAGTCCACCCAGTAGGAGCTACAGTGAGAGCTACAGTTTTCTCCTCTTTGCTTGGGGTTTGAAGGTTTTGGAGCTGTCTGATCCAGGCTGCAAGTTTGTTAGGTTAAGCTGCAATAGGGCAGTCCATTCATATGCAAAAGCCGCTGCTTGGAGCTTGGGTGGGTTTGTAGGTTGTGTGGGGCGGGGTCTCAGGGCGTCACTAGGCTAGGGCGTGGCAAACAGCAATGGCTGCTAGTTAGCCGGCTCTGTGTCTCCGACTGCGTCACGTGCCCCAGCGCAGTAAACAATTATCCTTGCGCGCAGCTCTGCAAGCAGGCCCCCCTCACTTTCCGACCCGGTGGCAGACAATCCAGCTTCTCCCCGTAGGAGTTTGGGTTCCCCGCGTCTCCCCAGAAACTGTATTTCAGAGTAATCGGGGGCTTGTCTCCCCTTTGGGTTGAAAAAAGCAACGCCTGCCGCCAGCCCAGATCCCGCGCCTCCGTACCTCAGCTTTTCAGGCTTGTGCACGTCTCAATGCTCTTTTCTCTTTCCTTCTAGTTGTAGAACTTCCACTCAGCCAGCTTTCCCGTGGTTCTGGGTGATAGACGTTTTGTCTTTTAGTTGCAGTTTTGAAATTGTTGTGCGAGGCAGCAGTTTAGGTGTTTACCTACGCCACCATCTTGGATTCCCACCCTACTTTTATTTTTTAAATTTAACTTTATTGTTGAAAGTATTACATATGTCCCTTTTGGGATTTTTTTCCCCATTGATCCCCTCCACCCCACACCTGTCCCTCCTAAGATTTCACCACACTATTATCTGTGTCCATGGGCTACCCATATAAGCATATAAGTTCCCCTGTTATTCACTCCCCCACTACCCACACCCACCCTCACCTTCCCTCTGAAATTCGTCTGTTCCATACTTCTAAGTCTCTGGATCTATTTTTGTTCATCAGTTTATTATGTTCATTACATTTCACATATGAGTGAGATCATGCAATACTTATCTTTCTCTGACAGGCTATTTCGCTTAGCATAATACTCTCCAGGTCCATCCATGCTATTGCCAATGGTAAGAGTTCCTTCTTTTTACCACTGTGTAGAATTCCATTTGTGGATGTTGTTACATGCGATCTCATTTAAATACAATTTTATAATTCTCAACCTAAATTAAAAGAAGTGAATTTGAAAGTTGTTTTTATACTTTTACAAATCACCAAAGCATTTGGAGCAGATAGGTAAAATAATTATACTACCAGATATGATCCTTCTTAAGTGTTATCCCTAATTTTTGCTTAATGAGCTGCCTACCAGCTCCCATAAAATAGTTACTCCAATAATTATAGGGTGGGAAAGTCCCAAGTTTTAACTCATTCTTTATTAACTTATTCTTTCTTACTCACTTATTCTTTCCCTTTAACATCTCTAAGCTAATCGCACCTGATGCTTTGTTGGCACAGAAAACACCTACCACTCACCTGATCCACAATTAAAAGTCACTGTTAAAATCTGAATCCAGTTCCATTGCAATCTGGAGTCTGATTGAGGGGAAGGAAATATGAGGAGCACAAGATTCCGTGGCTGTCCTATCAGATTCAGAAATGAGTGATGGTTAAGGAGTGTCTCCATCTCAGAAGAAATAAATGAACCCTTTGGGCCCAGGCACCTGACCAAACTGATACGCCACCAAGAGTAGCCTCATCCTGGCACTGTGCCCTGAACGTCTGCTTTGAAAGGAAGAGGCTAGCAGCTGCTTTGATTCACGTTGCCTGGGTCAAAACACATTCTGTTCGTCTCTCAATTGATGTGGGAATGTAGTGTTGTGGTCCCCCTGGATGGATTAAGTATTTGTGATGTTTCTGATTAAGCTGTTGACTTCCTGCAGCTGTTGAAAAATCTCAAATTCACACTCTAAACCCAGCAGAGGTCTGGCCCTCCTGTTCATATTTGGCTTCTCGGTGTTGCATGGAAGTGGTAAGTAAGTTGATATCTTCGGCCAGTTTGGCCAGTTGAAAGGTTGTAAATCCAAATTTATGTCATTTTGATTAAACAGGGCAACTGAACACAATGATCTTCCCCTGTTGCTTCCAAATTAACTTGAAGAAGGTTTTGCTTTGAGAAGGAGGAAATATGGCCTATCCTGTTGTACAGTTAGGGAATGTGAGAACAAAATAAAAAAGCGCTGCCCTGGCCAGTGTGGCTCAGTTGGTGGGAGCGTTGTTTCATACACCAAAAGTGTGCGGGTTCGATTCCTGGTCGGGCGCATCCCTAGGTTGCAGGTTCCATCCATGGTCGGGATGAGTACGGGAGGCAACTGGTTGATGTTTCTCTCTCTCTCTAAAATCAATAAAAATATATCCTCAGGTGAGGATTTAAAAAAACACAAAAGCTGCTTAATTGAGTTTAACATGACATAAAACCCCTATACTTGATATAATTCACCTATGCAAAATACATAGATGAATACTGTCTTCTTTTGAAAATATAACCTAAATAAGCAAGTGTCCTTTAAATAAGTAAAAATTTTAATTTTCTTAAAAGAAAGTCTCCATCCATCACCATTTATCCCCCTATACCCTCCTCCATCTCCCCACTTCCCCTGACACCCTCCTCCCCCGCGCAGCAATCACCGTACTGTTGTCTGTGGAGCTGTGACCTATTTGACAGTGACGTTTAGGTTCTATTAGAAAGGCCCTTTATAGTCCATTTCAAACACAGCACACGGCTACATATGGCTTCCTGCTGCTGGACTAAAGAGGTCCATTTGCCTGAGCTCATCAAAGCCCAATAAGACATGAACAGGAGTTTGCAGCCAAGAAAGTAGTAAGGGTTTATTATTAGCTCAGACACTGGTGACCTCATGCTTAAAACCCGGCTCCCGGTGGCTTCTAGGGGATGGGTTATATGAGAAACTAAGAGAGTTAGGGTTGTGTTTGGAGTTGTTGGCTTACTGATTGGTTGGTGCCAGGCTAGGGGGTGGTTGATCCCTCCCTCCGGTCCTGATGTCAGCCATGGCGTCACTTCATCCGGTTTCCCAAAGATGTCGACGGTGGGGCTCTTCTGGAGCTGAAACACACCTGAGGCCTAGATGTTATCTCCGGTTTGACTGAAACTCTGTCTCTGTGGTCAGCAGCCCTGAGGCTTTGTTGCTGACGTGGCTTACTGCTGACCAGGGCCTCATTGTCCTGGGGGCTTAATGATTAAGGGAGTGGACATGCAAGGGAGAAGGAGGTGGGAGAGTCAGGGTGCTGGATGAGGGCAGTCTGATTCAAAAATAAAGAAAAAAGAGCCCAGCCATCTTGGCTCAATGGTTGAGCATTGACCTGATTTTGGGCTTGATCCCCAGTAGGGGATGCACAGAAGGAAGCTGATAAATGATTCTCTCATCATTGATGTATGTCTCTCTCTCTCTCTCTCTCTCTCTCTCTCTCTCCTAAAAAAGAAATGGAGTTTCTGTATGGTTACATTCCTGCTTCTATAGACACTATGCATAAAGAATATTGGGATTTACAAGAATTCCTGCCACACCTCTTTATTTAAGTCCCATTGCAAACCTATAGGTGAGTAGGATGTAAGAGGAAATCAAGGCTTGGCAAGGTTGTGGGATTTGCTCCCAATCACAAAGCTAGAAAGAAGCCAGTCTCAAGTTGCATGGGATCCCAAATGCCCTTGACTTTGAGATGGAGGAGGGGGCATGGGGAGTTAGTGTGTCATAGGTGCTAAGTTTTACTTTTGCAAGATGAAGAGCGTTCTGGGGTTGGATAGTGGTGATGATTGCACCGTAATGGGATGAGCTTAATGTACTGAACTGTGTGCTTTAAAATGGTTAAGATGGCAAATTTTATGTTATGTGCATTTTACCACAAATTTTTTAAAAATTTAATGCGTATGTAAAATATCTGGAACACAGGTTATGTGCTCAATCGATAACAGCTCTCTTTTCCCACAATTTGTACTCATTCTCCTGAAGTTACTGCAGAGCTAAGAGTCTGTGAGACACAACATTAGTGAAGAATCATTTTGTTCTATAAAAACATTTGATTTAAATTCTCTACCTAAAAGGTATTTGTCTTCCCTTGTCAAACTTTGTGAGAGTACTGAGAAAGCTAAAACGACGCAATAGGCTGTAATGGGCTCTTGGCTGGGTTCCCAGAACCGAGCCCATTAAACCAAGACTTCAACAAGGGGTGTTGTAGGCTCTGTGTTTGAATTTGGAGAGGGACAAAAATCATATAAAGGGTAAAGGAATTAAACACAACTAGAACCCTTTCTTTCGTCTCTCTTGATACAGGAAATATGATCCCTACCCTTATCAACTGATATGTAAAATATTTAACTTTTCCTTAAGAGCATCCTATCTAATAAAGATGTAATATGCAAATTGACCATCACTCCGTGACAAAGCTGGAAGCCAATAAGGAGGGAATACACAAATTGATGCGACAAAGATGGTGTTCCACCCTGCCCCAGCCACTCCAGGCCTCTGGGCAGCACGTGCACACAGGCACAGAGCGGCCAGGGTGGGGCGGGACACCTGCTATGAGTAGGGGGGCAGAGGGTGGAGGGAGCTACAGGAGGGCAACAGAGCCAGAGTGAAGGTGGAAGGCAGTGGCCAGAGCGAAGGCCCAGGTCCTGGGTGCCAGAGAGAAGCCAGTGCCAGCAGCTAGGGGAAGGAAGGCCTATTCTTGCACGAATCTTCTTGCATTGGGCTTCTAGTCCATATATAATTTGGTTACCAACATCACACAATAAGTGAGAGTAATTATTTCTCTTTTAAAGATGAGTCAACCAAGGTGCAGCTCAACAAGTTTTTCCTAAAGTTTCCCCTATGGTCAAAAGCTAAGTGACAGAGCCACACTTGTATCTCATTTCATTTCAAACCCCTTCATGTCTCCTGGGACTCACAGATGTTGAACAAATGTTACAGTTTGTAAAGCATAAACTCTGTCCCAGCAAATACAAAGATAAGCATTATTCTCTGTGAGAATGACCCTGCTTTACTCTTATAAATCCATACTAACCTCAAGAATAACTGAAATTGTCATCTTTAAGGGAAAAATACAGCCCAATTTGACTCAGTGGGTAGAGCATCAACCTGCAGACTGAAGGGACCCAGGTTTGATTCTGGTCTGGGGCACATGCCCGGGTAGGGGGTATGCATTCCCCAGTAGGGGCTGTGCAGGAAGCAGCCAATCAATGATTCCCTCTCATCATTGATGTTTCTATTTCTCTCTATCTCTCCCTTCCTCTCTGAAATCAATAAAAAATATATATTTTTTTAAAAACCCAGCTCAATACAAAATATACCGTATTTCAAAATAATGACACTTGGCAGATCCATACTACTGTTTAAGAGCAGTTAATGGAATTAATGTAGTGTGATTTTAAAAGCTATTTACTGATAATTTTATCTACAATTGCAGTGCTGTGGTGAATTGATTGTGTCCCCTTCAAATTCCTGTGTGGAAATTCTAACCCCTAAGGAGACTGTCTTTGGAGATAGGGCCGTTAATAGGCAATTAAAGTTAAATGAGGTCATAAGGGTGGGGTCCTAATCAGATAGGATTGGTGGCCATCCAAGGAGAGATAGGGAAGCAGGTGTGACAGCAGCAAGGTCTGCAGCAGCAGGGGGAGGGCAGGGCTCGGTTGAGTTGCACTGGCCTGTGTGAGGAGCCATGACTTCCCCAGCAAGGGTGCCCCTGCCATACTGATTAGGGCTTGATTCCTAGTGCCACAGCGGCCAGGGTAGAGGAGACTCCCTCTCCTCCTCAGGGCTGCCCAGCACTTTTACCCAGTAATCCAGGAGTGCTCTAGGCTAGAAAACAGATTCAGCCTCCTCCACAAGGAGCTCTGGACAATGAAGAGTTGGTGCCATTTGAGGCAAGTGTGCTGGTCTTCTGTACCCCCTGTGCGTTTGTCCATGAGCATTGGCTGTCCCAGGGGCGGTGAGATGGCTCCCATTTGGCCAAAAGCAATTCTTGGGAGATGAGAGTAGCTGTGATCCAGTAGCCACCAGAACTCAGAGTAGCTGGAGATGAGTGCATTTTGCTCAGAGAAGGTAAAACATAGACATGAACCGACCTTGTCATCACACTCTAACCTTCCCACCTTGAGCCAGGCAAGAGCCCATAACAATTTCCTGCCTGTATATAAGGCTCCTGTTGATTTCTAAAATCTAGCAAAGTGTCCCGAGAGCCCAGAGAATTCCTCCAAGCTCTGCCTTCTACTCTCGACTTGGAACTCTGCCTTTTATCTCAAAACTGCATTTCCTTCTCATCCTTGTCCTTTGGGATCAGTGACCAAATTGGACTACCTGCCTAGCTTCCTACGTAGATTTCACCATAAGATCTTGCTCCCATCTGTCTCAACAACACATCCTGTAGGCCATACAAATAACTGTTTGATCCCTGGCAACAAACAAATGTAGGTATGTGGGTGAAGGGATAGGAATCATTTAGAGAAGAAATAATAGGAAAATTAAGATTCTCTTTCCCACTCTAACTGGTTTGGCTCAGTGGATAGAGTGTAGGCCCATGGACTGAAGAAAGGTTCTGGGTCCGATTCTGATCAAGGGCATGTACCTTGATTGCGGGCTCTATCCCCAATGAGGGGGTGTGCAGGAGGCAGCTGATTGATGTTCCTCATTGATGTTTCTAACTCTATCCCTCTCCATTCCTCTCTGTAAAAAAAAATACACACACACACACACACACACACACACACACTAGAGGCCCGGTGCACAAAATTCGTGCACTTGGGCGGGGGTCCCTCAGCCTGGCCTGTGCCCTCTTGCAGTCTGGGAGTCCTGGGGGGATGTCTGACTGACAGTTTAGTGGGCCTAAGCCATCAGTCGGACATCCTTAGCATTGCCATAGAGGCAGGAGAGGCTCACCAGCTGTAAGCCTGGCTTCTGGCTGAGTGGCGCTCCCCCTGTGGAAGCACACTGACCATCAGGGGGCAGCTCCTGCATTGAGTGTCTGCCTTCTGGTGGTCAGAACGCATCATAGTGACTGGTCATTCTACCATTTGGTCATTTGCATATTAACCTTTTATTATGTAGGCGATATATATATATACACATATATATGTATATGTGTGTATATATATATACACACATATATATGTATACATATACATATATATGTACATATATGTGTGTGTGTGTATGTATATATATTTAAAGATTCTCTTCCCCAATATGCGAATACCCTAAGCAAAGCCAAGGAGATTCCTAGACCAGAGAAGGAGTTCTGAAGACTATCAGCTAAGATGGTGGGTTCCCAAAATTTGGAAGTAGCATACTAGTATTAAAATTTTAAATTCATCTTGAGTCCCATATCCTCAGATATAAATGCAGAATATGAATACCGTCTGTATTAGAGTAAAAGATAGTCCTACATGTTATAGGTTCTAAACATAGCAGGATTTTAAGTACATTCTTATCCTGAGCACTTTTGGTTTATGATGGGAAGAACTAGTTGACCTTACTGTTAGGTATTAGAAAGTCAATTACACCTACATGGAACCTTGGTACAGGAAGTCTCAGGGCTTAAAGCCTTGTTTTACTTCCTGCCTTTTTAGCCAGGAGCTATTCTTACCTAGTAAAGAAAGAATGGGAAGGAAAAAAGTACCTCTGACTCAATCCTGTTATTAACATCAACAAAAAATCGTTGTTGGCAACTTTCTTTAGAACATTATAAAATGTCTCCGACTTTCCCAGAAACTCAATGAGATTCCTCTGCCCATTTTTAAAAACTGAAAACAATTGAACAACAAATATCCCTCAAGCCATCATTAAGATGCCATTTAAGGTCATTACTAAATGCTGTTCTTTTCCCAGCTATGCATCTCATTGCTGCACTGGAGATTAAAAAGAACACTTTCTGTATTGTTTCTTTTAATTTGCCAAGCTAATTTTCAAAGGGTGCCATCTTCTGGTCTGATTTTTAAAATATCCATGGACTTTCAAATGCTTCTAGAAGCTCACTCTACAGTGACCCTGCACAAATAGAGGGATATTGGCTCCCTCCTTCCAGCCACCTGGGTGGCATCAAACGTTTCGGTCTTCTGAAAATCCGACCCAAGGGTCTTGGCAAGCGCTGGCTGGAAATGCATTCCAACAGCATGAGGATTGCAAAAGTGTAGTGCGTGCCAATGCAAAGGCAGCTTTTAAGTGTCAACGTCGTGTCTTATAAATACACTTAGTCTGTGCACTGGAGACTAAGAGCTGCCCCTCAGTGCTCTTTCTTGCCAAAGGAACACCAAGTCCACAAACCATGGGCTTTCCTGTCTCTCCTACATATTCAAATTGGCATCAGCCCTGGAATCTGAAGCTTATTCCAACACAAAATGTTGCAATATCCCTTATTTATTTGAGCCACTAGATAATTTATCATGTCAAATTTTAAAGTCTCGTCGTACTCTTCTGAGTACAATGCACAACTTAAATCCATTTAAACGTGTGCCATGTCCCAACATGACCAAGTAGCTTTGCAAGCATGCTTGTGTTAGAGTAACCCTCCTGATAATAGCAATTGTAAAGTTGGGGGGAGCATATTCAAAGGCAGTAGAGAATAACCAAAGAATATAATAACCCAAGCGCCATATTTATCCATACTTACTTCTGGGACTAAGCTTCAGCAGAAAGCAGCAGTCATACTGAATTTAGGAGACAGAGCTCAGAGTTCGGGGCTTCAGTCGTGGCTGGAAAGTAAACCTGGAGAGAAGAGACCCACAGAGCGTGAGCCTCAAATTATGCACGCAAGTACCCGTGACAGAGTTGGTGTCTATGTAAAGTGCCAATGTGTAGACTAACTCCAAGAAATCCAGTCAAAAGCAGCAGAGGGGGCCTAATTGCGGCCAGAGATTTCAGCAGCAACCCTGTACTTGCAGAGGCTGCCAAGTTGGAGGGCTCTATAAACACCTTGGATTTTCTGTTGAAAACCAGAGAGGCAACACTTAAGTAGGCAAGCCCCTACACAGTCATGATCAAAGGGAACGGCTGTTTCTCAGTCTATTGCCAAAAGAAAATTTGACCCTCTTTGAGGGAAAACATCTTCCAGAATCCCTATAATTTATCATCCAGCCAATGATTAAAAAGAGAATCAGTTGGCCAAATAGCTTTATGTTAGAGTAGAGAATAACCATCCTATATAATAAAAGCGTAGTATGTAAATTGTCCCCTCAATGGGGAGGTCATCTGGGAGTTTGACCAGGGGGTGGGGCCAGCCGGGGGAAAGGGGGGAGGCCCTGGTGGCGGTAGGCAGCTGGGGGAAGGGAGGGAATATCAGGCCAGCAGCTGGCAGCAGCTGGCAGCAGCTAGGGACCATGCCAGTGCATGAATTTCGTGCACTGAGCCTCCAGTAAACTATAAACTAAGAAAGAGCCAAGAGAGGTGGATGAAGCCTCAGGAGATTCAGATACTAAAGTGAGTAAACCAAAACCTTAAAATCCTCCTGACTTGTTAAGAAAATAAAGCATAGCCTGGTTGGCATGGCTCAGTGGTTCAGCATAGACTTACGAACCAGGAGGTCACAGTTCAATTCCCGGTCAGGGCACATGCCTGGGTTGCTGGCTCAATTCCCAGTGTAGGGTGTGCAGGAGGCAGCCAATCAAAGATTCTCATCATTGATGTTTCTCACTCCCTCTCCCTTCCTCTCTGAAGTCAATAAAAATATTTTTTAAAAAGAATAGATAAGCAAGATAGAGAATTAAGCAGATAATTGAGATTTATTATTAAAATCAAATAGGTATTTCATAAGTAACGATACAATATCTAAAATTAATAACGCATCGCATGGTCTTACAAATAGATTAGAAATAGCAGAAAACAGAATTAGTGAACTCAAAGACAAGCTGTCACAAAATACCCAAACTAAAGCACGAAAAGTAAAAAGAAAGGAAAGAGGACACAGAGGGCAAGAAATACATGTGATGAAGTCAAATGGTTTAACTTTCCTGGAACCGGAATTCCCAGGAGGCAAGGAGAGACTGAACGGGGCAGAAGCAGTGAGTGAAGAAAGACAAGCAGAGAATTCTCCCAAATGGATTGAAATATCATGCTACAGATTCAAGGCCCTTAACGAAGCCAAAGCAACCTAAAGACAATAAAAACACATCTAAGTATTCGTAGACTTTTAAGTTTAGTTTTATATCTTATTCTTACAAATGCCACTATTACGAACATTCTCTTCCACACATATTCCTACACAACTATGAATATTTCATTTGCGGGGGAAGGTAGAGTGGTTAATAAATGGTGCTGGGAAAATTTTTTTGCACTCTATACCCAAGTATTTTAGGTTGCACCCTATGAAATTGCCATTTCCCTAGGTCAAAAACGGCCAAATATTGGCAACTTTGTGGGCCTCAACCTAACAGGGAAGACTTAGAACAGAGACCTGAATCTGCCCTTGTCCTACTCACTCATTCTGTTTGCATCTGTAAGATTAAAATAAGTTGTTCTGATGGGAAAGCAAAGCCCCTGAAACCTAATGTTTTGCAAATGGAAACACAACACATGCATACTTGAGGTTTGGAGAGGTCTGTGGGGCTGTTTTTGTTTGTGGGGTTTTGTTTTGTTTTGTCTTTTAGAAAACTCTTCAGCCAATTACATTCACAAAGCATAAACACAGCCCCTGCCTTGTTTCCCAGCTTCTTCCCAGCTGTTTCTTTTCCTGCTTTAGGATTTACCCGCTCTTTACCTTATTTCCACCATCATCCTTCTAGCAGCCTCCTGTTTATTTTTCTACCCTTAAAGGGTCACGCAGACTTCCAAGTTGCAGGGTGGTAAGAATAATGGATTGTTCTTGTAAACAACATGGAAAAGGAGCAAGTAGGTGGGCGTTCTGATGTGAGCTTGGGACCTCAAAGGGCTTTCTATCCCCCAACCTCACAGGGAGAACATCTGGGGCTAAGCACAGCTGGAGAGAGCACTGGTTTTGAAAAACAGACCAAGCCTTTGTTATATAAAGGAGAGACCATGGGTTTTTTTTTTATTTTTTATTTCTAAGTCCCAAGTGCTCCCCCTTCCATCAACTTTTAGTGTTTGTGCTGTCTTGGGGTTCACACTGCACATCCAAGAAAAAGTCCTCAGTTTAAATAAAATAACGATGCAGAATTAAGTTCTCCAGCCTCAGAAGCTTGAATTACGATCCTCAGAAAGAAATCGGGGCCATTCCGAGGAAGTGACTCTGCTGTTTTAAATAGAGAACCCCAAGGTGGTGGGGAATGCTGTGGTTCTGTGCTGTTTGGACAGAACGGCCACTTTCTCGCAAACATGGCCCAGTTTCCTGGTGGTTAGTCTCTAATCCTAAAGGCATCAACTAGTTCACTGTGCATTGAATCACAGCTTAATGCTGACTTGTTTGCAAAGCCCTGAAACATCCCATTCAAACAACCCAGTGCCAGCCCACAGGCTCCATGACCCTGACCCAAAGCCACCCAGAGACAAGTGGCTCCGAATGGGATTATTCATGTTTCGGTATTTTGTTGCATTTTCACTTGATTTTTTTTTTTTACATGCCAAGGGGCATTTTTACTTCCAAGACTTTCATTGGGGTCTTCATTTTTGAGCTAAGCACTGCACAATTTGAACATCAGGATCTTATCTAGAAGTCAGGTCATTTGCCAGAAGGAGGACCAGGTTCCAGCCTTCTGGTCAACCTGAGTCCCTAGGAACAGGGAACTATTGCATTGGTTGGTCTGGGTTTAAACATGACCTTATGGGAGTCTTCTGTACCCTTTTGCAGCCAGAATGCCACCGCACTGTACTCAAGAACTACTTAAGAGGAAGGATTTCCATTTGAGGGAGAAATAGCTATGGGACATGGACATATGCTGTCTTCTAAAAATCAATCAAACATGCATGTGCTTAAGTTTCATGCTCCAAGGAGGGAAAAGTTTTAGTCTTTAAAAAGCACTCAATATTTTAATATTCTTACTGTGGAAAGGCGATCGTAGAAGTTACTCATTTGCTTTCCTTTTCAAAAATATTGTAGATGTAAAAATAAACTTTGAATCCAATTACTTAGTCTTAAATTTAGTGAGACTATTTTGATGTCCTTTTTACTCCAGTGGTCACTGTCAGAAACCCTGAGATAAACCAAGATTACCAAAAGGAAGCTTTATTTACAGAAATAGCCCCAGAATGAAATGTATCTTCCTTTGGCACAGAATTTGAAGGTTGACTTTTAATTCATCTTGGCATCTAACATTAGTCAGTTACTGCCGCATAGCACAATAGAATACTCAGTTGTCGGAAGGCAAAATGTGGCTAACACTACCTCCAATAGAACCCGTAAAAAGGCCACAGCCCTGGGGACCCAAGGGTAATGCTACCTGATTTTTTTTCGTTTTAGCCAATAGTAGTATAGATATAGAAACGGGGTTTCCCCAACAAGCATGATCTGACCGGCAATGGGCCTAGATGCATGGAGTAGCTGTGATTCGTAATGTTTTTCTTGGTGTGACTGGTCTAAGCAAAGTGTGGGGAGGCAGAGTTCAAAGTTTTACCGCAGAATGTGCCCCAAACCCAAAAATCAGTATGTGGAAAAATAACAACATGTTTATTGCCAAAAGAATTTTTTTTTAATCAACTCTGGTTTATAAGAGGAAAGAAGATGGCAAAGAGTACGGCTAAAATTTTGGATTTCCTCCAAGATTTATCACGGGAATAAATTTGTCCAGTAGTCTATGAACCACAAAACAAACGAGGGAAATAACAATGCTTGAAACTTTCTGTCTACAAAGGAAGCATTCTGTTTATAATACGTATAGAAATAGCAATACAGAATTAACCTCTTGCTACTACTTGGTGCATGGGGAAAGCATTTTTGCTTGCTTCTTATTTGGATTCTGATTGTTCCAACTGCCTTGAATATGTTGTAGGCAGTGGGAACTGCACCGGGTATCTGACTGGTGGGGGTCAGACCAAACCTGGGGTCAGCAACCTTAGCACTTGGTTCTGGCTAGGAAAGAATTCAAAGTCCAGACCAAACTGTAAGAGAACATTTATTGGGTAAATTACAGCGGTAGAAAACATAATTCCTAGAAGAAGAGGGCTTAGCAAACACGTTCTAGAGGTAAAGGAAGAGCCCTTGGAGCTTAGAAGTGAGGAAACTAATGGCAAGGTGCCTGGAGGTGGTGGGGGGAAGGGAAAGAAAAATGGAAGAAAAGGGAAAGGCACAGGGGTGCTCCCTGGAGGGAGAGCGCACTGGGTCCTCCATCCTAAGGGTTTTAAGGGCAGAGATTTTGGGGGAGGTCCCAGGGAAAGATCTGAATAGAATGATCAGTAGTTTTCCAGATGTGTCCATTCAGGGTTGTGTTCTCCACTGATGGATTGGCCAGCACCAGGGCAGGGGGTCCTGAGGTCAGCCATGGCTGGTTCTATTGCTTATCTGGGCCTGGAGCTGAAAAACAACTGAGGCCTAGATGTCATCTGTGGGGAGGACAGGTCACCCTGGGGGTGAGGTCCCACCCTACAATTGATTGTCCATGGTTAGGCACCTGGGGCTTCCACCCTGGTGACCTTCTGTACTTGGCCCATCATCCTTGCTCTGCTCTTGTCTGTCTAACTGCATACAGCATATGTAAATATATTTAAATTCCAGAGAGATGAGGCACTGGATGTTTTATCAAGACAGTTTCTCCCTGTACCCACTTTTTTTTCTCTTCTTCGCCCACGTTTCTGCCCTTTGTTCTCCTAACTCTGCGTGATAAAATTGGGAACAATGTGTGTAAATCCTAAACATTGCATCGTTGGACTTTGTTATTTGTCCCCTTGCTCCCTTCGCTTCCCATGCATGACAAGCACCGAGCCATTTTTCCCTGAAGTTATTGTTTTCCCCAGTCTCACATTACTCAGTCATCTGCTATGAATCTTGGAGTGATATGAACATATTTGTTTTGAAATGAGGGAAAAAGACAGAAAAAAAAAAAAACTTGTTTCATAGAACATTGAGTGCTGTGCAAATGCAAGATCTTGTTTGAGTCTCAAAAATACTACTCACAAATAACAAACAAAATGCCTTCCTTATCACATGAGGGCTGGTTCCAGAAACTGACCCGCAGCTGCAGATGAGTTCACCGTCTTCGTGTCTGGTCCCCGGGATCTCCATGTTGAGCTTAGGATGTAGTATCTTGGTCCTTCCTCTAAAAGTATCCCCTCACTAAAGTGCATGGGGATACTTAACCAGCTGCTCTGTAGACCTCACCCGGTTCACTGTGGACACATCTCTTGCCAACCTGGGCCCTCACTGCTGTCTGAGAGGCAGGCCTTCCCAAGCTGGCTCTCTTCTGTGAGTTCCATATGGGGCCCTCCCGCTGCCCAGGCCCCTCACAGAGGACACACAACTTCCAACCCGTTTCTGCCTTGAGCACTGCGTCCCTCAGCCTCAGGCTGCGAGTGACCTTCGCACCCCCAGGCCAACTCCTCTGCAAGTGGAGATGGTGCACATCCAGGTACCTTCTTTGGTGGCAGAGCACCGGACTCACAGAAACTGCACATCTGACACAAAATGAATGGGAGTGCCGCTGCTCCTCTCATGCTTCTCCCCGCCCTCCCGGCTCTCCAGGTCAGCAAATGCAGGGTCTAAGCAGAAATGCAATTAGGGAAGGGAAGGCAGTGTTCCCTTCTTCCAGGCATGCCCTCGTCTTTTTATTTTTTTAATATGTTTGGATTGATTTCAGAGAGGAAGGCAGAGGGGGAGAGAGAGACATCAATGAGGAGAGAGAATCATCGATTGGCTGCCTCCTGCATGCCCCCTCGTGGGGATGGAGCCGGCAACCCGGGTATGTGCCCTGACCGAGAATCGAACCAGGATCTCCTGGTTCATAGGTCCATGCTCAACCCCTGAGCCACGCCGGCTGGGCCATCCCCTCAGCGTTACTGAAGATTCTCAGGATGACCCTCTGCCATTCTCCCTGGGGAAAGCTGCCGATGGGTGCAGCGAAGATTTGCTTTGCTCAGCTATCATCTGGGTCAGTGTCCGCACGGTTACCTCTGGGCGTCCTATCTCTGAAATAATGTGCTCCCTGCTCAGAGCTCATTTCCTTAGGAACCTCACTTGTGGGGGTTGAGGGAGGGGGTGTACATCTTAGCCCACGTCGTTGCTGTGTTTGTACTCTGCGGGAGAAGAACAGAACAGTTTTTCCTGCTGCTTCAAACAACCAAGGGCAGGGGCCACGCCCTGACTTCACGTTCCCAGGCCACACCGGATGGCCGAGAGCACCCTGAATAAAGACCATGAGCACTTCTTCCCCAGCAGGGGGTTCCCGGAGCTGGAATATCCTGTGTTTTCTACCAGGAATTCGCAGCCATCAGCACAGTAAATTCCACTCAGGTGTTCATTGTCCTTAAGCCGCTTGCAATGAACAAATGAGTGAGCAGGATAAATAGAGTGGAAGGAAGGTGCCCTGCCAAAGGGCCAAATTCACAGAGCGGCCGGGGCTTGCTTTGCTTCCTGTGGGGGAAAAAAATCCTTGGCTCCTCTTTCCATTGTTCCCCTCCAGCCAGCTGTTTACAGCCGCGGTGCTCACAGAATGTCCCATCACCCTGGCCCTGGTGTCCTGGGTGCTGTCCTGCGGAGGCCCGCCCGAGGCCCCTCCGCGCTGCCTGAAACTGGCACGCGCCGTGGGCTTTCCTTATGCCGAGGGAACCGTGCCTTCTCCAGGAAGGTTACCTCCTCCGGACTGGCATTCGGTCACAGATGGACAATCTTGACTCCGTGGAAACCCAACTCCTGTCACCCTGTGAGCAACACAGCATCCCATCCCGCACTCTCCCAGGGGCCAGGACAGTTCGTACTCGTTTCATGCAAAACACAGCAGCTCAGAGCGCAAATCTTGCTTAATCAATTCAAAGGGTTCATCCGCGTGAGACCTTTCGGCCTAGACCGCAGGTAAAGGGAGCCTCCCTTCTTAACTGCTCCCCAGAAGCGGTTGTTGGTCCAGAGAAGTGGAGGGAGCTTGTCACAAATATCGATCCTAATGAAATCTTTGGACACCTACTTTTTTTAAAAAAATATATATTTTTTCATATTTTATTGAATTTTTTTACAGAGAGGAAGGGAGAGGGATAGAGCGTTAGAAACATCGATGAGAGAGAAACATCCACCAGCTGCCTCCTGCACACCTCCTACTGGGGATGTGCCCACAACCAAGGTACATGCCTTTGACCGGAATGGAACCTGAGGCCCTTCAGTCCGCAGGCTGACACTCTATCCACTGAGCCAAACCGGTTAGGGCTGAACACTTACTTTTAATCAAATCTGGGAGTGGAGAGTTGGTTCAAAAAATGAGGGGGACCCCCCCCCCCCACTAAAGCTCTCTGAAGTGTGACTTTTCATTATGGGTGACAAAACAACAGCAGCTTAGCCCTGGCTGAGTGGGAATACACTCTGGATGCCACTCATTTTAACCTCCGAACTCCCCGCCCCCTTGTGAAAAGGGTGGAATTTTTAGCATTTTTCTGGGTCTGGTACGTCTCGTATTTTCAAGAGCACATGGCACACAGGAAGGAAGAGAGACGATCCTTAGCGGGGAGCCTGCTGTCCTCCCTGAAACTGGGCCATGAACTGACCCTGTCCTCACATTATCCATCCTCAGCCCCGGAACTCAATGCCGTGGGATCCTCGACAGCCAAGGGCCATTGCACCTCAGATAACCGCCTGCCAAAAAGATGTCTCCATCCTGGACTAGAATACCTTTCACTGGCTCATAACTGGAAGCCGCAGAATTCTCTACAGAAAAACCATCTGATAATGGAAGGGTCCCTTGGGGTTTGTGAGAATGAGATTCTGTCCGTCCTAGTCACAGCTTCAGCTACCCATACTTGCAACCGGAATTGAGTTGTCAGTTTCCTGATTTAGAATCCGCGTAGGTGCCAAGACTTCTCTGGGTCTTCTCACCACATAAAAGTGCAAGGCCAGGGTACATGCTCGGGTGTTCACGTGCGAAAGAATGAAATTGGACCCCTTCCTTACACCACACACGAAAATTGACTCAGAATGGATCAAAAACCTAAGTGTAAGAGCGAAAGCTATAATCTCTTGAAAAGGAGCATAGGTGTAAATCTTAGTGACCCTGGATTAAGCAATGGTTTCTTAGCTAAGCACAGGGGGAAATGCATAAGGTGGACTTCGAAATTAAAAACTTTTATGTCTCAAAGGACACCATCAAGGAAGTAAAAAGGTAGCCCACAGGAAAAAGGACATGTTTGCAAATCAAACCTGACAAGGGCCTCGTATCCAAAATATGTATTTTAAAAATCTTGCAACTCAACATAAAAAGATAAACAACCTAATTTAAAAATAGGCCGCCCTGACCGGTTTGGCTCAGTGGATAGAGCGTCGGCCTGTGGACTGAGAGGTCCCAGGTTCGATTCCGGTCAAGGACATGTACCTGGGTTGCGGGCACATCCCCAGTAGGGAGTGTGCAGGAGGCAGCTGATCGATGTTTCTCTCTCATCGATGTTTCTAACTCTCTATCTCTCTCCCTTCCTCTCTGTAAAAAAATCAATAAAATATATTTTTAAAAAATTTAAAAATAGGCCAAGACTTGAGAAGACATTTCTCTGACCAAGATCTACAACTGCTCAATAAGTATATAAAAATGCTCAACATTTAAGACATTTCGACTTCCCAGTAATGCAGGTTCTTGTGTGGATACGGGATGGTGTGTTTCTCAGTATTGTGGCAGGGAAGGGGACAGACAAAAAGTCGGCGAAATGCCACCATGTCGCTCCAGAAGCAAGTGGCCATGTGTTGAAGCTGTCTGGGTTTCAGCAAGCTGTTCCTGGTCTACTGGCCTGGTTCCCAACAGGACAGATCCTGTCCCCTGGGGAGCATGGGACGATGTCTGGGAATACTTGTGATTGTCACAACTTGGGGAAGGGCGGTGCGACAGCACCTCACATATAGGGCCAGCGACACCCCTGCACAGAACACCACCCCACACCGAAGAATTCTCTCCCTCAGAACAGCAATACTGTCACTGTTCAGAAACCCTGGCCTAACGGAAGGATGACATTCTACGTTATTGACAAGAGTAGTCATGAGCTCAAACCCCAGGCATTGGAGGTTGAGGTGCCAAAAGCTCTTCCTTTGATGCCTGCTTGCTTCTGTTATTATTTACTAGAAGTCCGGTGCATGACATTTGTGCACTGGCGGGGTCCCTCAGCCCAGCCTGCACCCTCTCGCAGGGAGCAGGCCTAAGCAGGCAGGTGGACATCCCACCAAGGGGTCTTTAGCACTGTAGTGGAGGTGGGAGGGATTCCTGTCACGACCTCGCCAGCTCTGAGCCTGGCTTCTGGCTGAGTGGCGCTCCCCCTGTGGGAGTGATACCCTGACCACCGGGGCAGCTCCTGCATTGAGCATCTGCCCCCTTGGTAGTCAGTGCACATCATAGCAATGGGTCATTTGATTTGCATTTTAGCCTTTTATTATATAGGATTGAGGGCTTGTTTTATGCTAGGCACTGTACTAAATAAACCCTTTAAGTGTGGTAGTTCATTTAATCTTCATAATCACCCTAGTCTACTAGTATATATTAACCTATGGTATAAGTTTGTAGTTTTTTTAATTCACAATGATCTCCCCACACCATTTTCCCAACAGGCAAATGTCTCACCAATGCAAACCCAAACCCAACGAATTCATTGCACGCGGTACTAAAAGATGTAGGTTTACGTGGGACACATGTGACAGAAGGAGGTGGAACAATAGAAAAAGTGCCAGGATTAGAAATAAGAAAACTAGTGCAGCTCAAGTAGACGAGAAGAATTTGCTGAGCTTATAAATAGGACTGCAAGTGAAAGTGCATTAACGGAGCACAGAGTAGACGCTTCTTAAAGAATGAATGAATGAACTACTGAACACATTCATGAATAAAAGTCCTGGGAGTTCTGTCTGACTTTTTAAAAAGAAGATGAGGTGGTGGCTGTTGGTAACGTTAGCAGCATTCTTTTTAGCGTGAGAGAATAGTGTGTGTTTTTTGTTTTTGTTTTTTTAATTTTTTTTAATTTCTTTATTAAGGTATTACATATGTGTCCTCATTCCCCTATTACCCCCCACCTCCCATTCATGCCCACCCCCCCTGTTGTCTGTGTCCATTGATTAGGCTTACATGCATGCATATAAGTCCTTTGGTTGATCTCTCCCCCTTATCCCCACCCTCCCCTACCTTCCCTCTGAGTTTTGACGGTCTGATCGATGCTTCCCTGTCTCTGGATCTATTTTTTGTTCATCAGTTCATGTTGTTCATTATATTCCACAAATGAGTGAGATCATGTGACATTTATCCTTCTCTGCCTGGCTTATTTCACTGAGCATAATGCTCCTCACCTCCATCCATGTTGTTGCAAATGGTAATGCGGCTTAACAAAAAGAAGATAAACAACCCAATCAAAAAATGGACAACTGATCTAAATAGACACTTTTCGAAAGAAGACAGAAGGAAGGCCAAGAGACATGAAAACCTGCTCAGAGTCACTAATCATCTGAGAGATGCAAATCAAAACGACAATGCCGTAGCATCTCACACCTGTCAGAGTGGCTAACATCAACAAATCAACAAACGAGCAGTGCTGGCGAGGATTCGGAGAAAAAGGAGAGAATCGTTTTTTACGTGTCGTTCCTCATTGGCCTTGCACAGCCATCCTGTGGAGGCGGAAGAGAGGGTGTGTTTATCTCCATGTGGGAGATTCCTTCTTTGCCCCATTTGCCAGCATCCTGGTACCAGGAATGGCTCAGAGCTCAGGTGAGCAGAGCACAGTCAGAGGGGGGAGGCAGACGTCCAACCAACGAGGAACAGCAGGTCTCAGAAGGTCACCGCGGGGACAAAGAAGCCGACCCGTAAGGAAACAGAATCCCAGGGGAGGCAGCGGTTTGCACAGGGTCCAACGGTAGCTGGTTGGGCTGCAGAAACAGAGCCGAACCCACACGCTCTCGCTCTGGACAGAACGCGCGCAGAGCAAGGCAAGCAATGGCCGCAGCCACGGCCCTCCATTCTGGGCGTGCTGTTTAAAGAGGGACACTGACTGACAGATGGGGCGCTGAGGTCGGAGGGCTCGCAAGCCATGTCTTTCAGGACGGGCGGAAAGCTGGGTCTCTTTAGCCTAAGAAAAGAAAACAGGATGAGCGTCCGGATGTGCTCAGGGCATTCAACTATTTGAAGGGTTATCTTGTGGAAGAAGCAGCTTAAAATTTTTTTTATTAGGTTTTTTTTTTCTTTTTTTGTTAATCCTCACCTGAGGATATTTTCCCCATTGCTTTTCAGAAACAGGGGGAGGGAGGGAAGAGGGTGGGAAGGGGAGGAGAGAGAGAGAGAGAGAGAGAGAGACATTGATGTGAGAGAGAGAGAGAGAGAGAGAGAGAGACATTGATGTGAGAGAGAGAGAGAGAGAGAGAGAGAGAGAGAGACATTGATGTGAGAGAGAGAGAGAGAGAGAGAGAGACATTGATGTGAGAGAGAGAGAGAGAGAGAGAGAGAGAGAGAGACATTGATGTGAGAGAGAGAGAGAGAGAGAGAGAGAGAGAGAGAGAGAGAGAGAGACATTGATGTGAGAGAGACACAGGGACTGGTTGCCTCCCCCACACGCCCCGACGGGGGGCGGGGAGCAAACCTGCACTCCAGGTACCGTGCCCTTGACCAGGAATCGAACCCAAGCCCCTTCCGAGTGCAGACCAGCGCTTTAACCACTGAGCTCACCAGCCAGGGCAGGAGCAGCTTCGAGACAGAGGCGTGAAGAGCGCAAGACCCATCCCGGTGCCCTGTGAGGCGGGCGTGTCCATCAGGGTTCAAAGGAGAACACTCAGGTGGCAGCGTGAGAACACGGGGTCCCCAAGGGGCCGTCCCCGCGCACTCGGCAGGACGCGAGCAGGTGGTAGTTCGGGGCATGGACTCCGTGGCCACCACCACTTGGGAGCCGTGTTTCCTTGGAAAAGTGACTTACTCTTTCTGAGTGTCCGCTTCCTTACCAGCCAGGGCAGAGGACGGCAGCGCCGAGATGGGGATTGCTTACAGGGTTTAGTGAGGTGAGGCCCGTGACCCGTCTCTTTCATTGAAGCCAACCAATTGCATAACTGAAGAGCCACCGAGTGCGTGCATTGGGAATGCACCAGGGACTCCGTAAGCAGTGTGAGGGGTGCAGGGTGAGGGGTGCAGGGTGAGGGGTGCAGGGTGCGGGGTGCAGTGTGAGGGGTGAGGGGTGCAGTGTGAGGGGTGAGTGGTGCAGGGTGAGGGGTGAGGGGTGCAGTGTGAGGGGTGAGGGGTGCAGGGTGAGGGATGCAGGGTGAGGGGTGCAGGGTGAGGGGTGCAGGGTGAGGGATGCAGGGTGAGGGGTGCAGGGTGAGGGGTGCAGGGTGAGGGGTTCAGGGTGCGGGGTGAGAAGTGCAGTGTGCGGGGTACAGTGTGTGAGGTGCAGTGTGCGGGGTGCAGGGTGAGGGGTGCAGTGTGAGGGGTGAGGGGGCAGTGTGTGGGGTGCAGTGTGAGGGGTGAGTGGTGCAGGGTGAGGGGTGCAGTGTGAGGGGTGAGGGGTGCAGTGTGATGGGTGAGGGGTGCAGTGTGAGGGGTGCAGGGTGAGGGGTGCAGTGTGCAGGATGCAGTGTGCGGGGTGCAGCCTGGGCAGCAGCCCACCTGGAACAGCCACGGTGCCTGTAGGTCTGAGAAGGACCTGGCAGCTGAGTGAGGGAATGCACTGTTGACCCCTAGTGAAGTCTGCAAAATAGATGGCATCTCTGCCAATGAGATCAGTTTCCGCGCTGGGGAGAGCCTGGACCGAATGTCCTCAACCACCCTGTCCGATTCTTAACTCCCAAGAGAACAAGAATGCTCAGACGTCCGATTGTCGGAGCAGGAAGTGCCTTTCCTCCAGGGCAGCGAGAAAGGTCAAGGAACTGGGAGCATGAAGCCGGGCGGCTCCAGAAAAGGGACGAAAATCCTCCTCCCAGTCCTTCCCGGGCTGTTACATACCACCACACAACAGGCCTTTGTCTTCCTGCCCTTCCCTCTCCAAAGCACCACGGGAAGCTGCCCCGAGAGTCCCAGAGCCAACACATGGGATTGCTCCCCCGCCCTGCGCCCTCCCAAAGAAACGCACCCCAGAATCGTACCAATGTTCAGGTTTTGAATTACGGTCTTGGACAATGTCTGGTCTTCGTCCAGTCCTGCTCGGGACCTTTGACCTCAGTGTGCAAAACAGAAAGCCTTGTGTGTCAGGGAGGCGGACATACGTTTTCCGATTGCACCCCCTCCTGGTCACAGGCGGACACCGACTCGGCAGATCCAGATTCCTTGTTTGTTTTTCGAGCCGTGCAAGCCCCCGCCACCAGGGAAGCTAGACAGGAAGCGTCTTGCTCCCCAGAATTTAATCCTGGCCTCCTGGGAGCTGAAGCTTGACAGGCATTCAAATTCAACTGTGGGGCAGTTTCCAAGTTCCGTGTTTATTTACTTGGGGAGCACACGTTTTCTGCCAAAGAGCAGTTACTCATTAATCACCGACGAAGGTTCACCCTCTGGAAAAAGGACTCGAATTAGGACCTGGTCTTTTCTTTTTTACTATATTTTTTTATTGTTGATAGTATTACGGATATCTCCCATTTTCTTCCCCTTTTAAGACCTTTTCTGAAAGTTCTGAGCTGGGTCCTGGAAAACAGAGGACTGCAGGCTGAGAGGCTCAGGTCCCCAGCCCATTCCTGTCCCAGGCCAGGGGAAAGGTCAGAGGGGGTTAGCGCCCCAGGAGTCTGGCCAAGGTCCTGAGAGGGGGAGTAAAAGAAAGAGGGGGCCCTGAGGGGTGGAGAAGCCCAGGGGCTGGGGAGGGGGGTGGAAGAGGAACCAGGAGAAGGAGCAGGGCTCCCCTGAGGCCTGCAGGAGAAGCAGGAGGGGGAGGCGCAGGGTGGGGGGGAGTCTCCCCTGTCCCCTGTCCAGGGCACCCTCTCTGTCCTGCTCCCCAGTTGGATGCAGAAGGTAGTTTTGATGCCTGGCCCTGCCCAGACCCTGGGCACTGGCCCTCAGGGACTCTGTACCAGGTGACTTTTTCCAAGGTCAGGCCAAGGGAGGCTGCCCAAGGCTGGGCATCAGGGTGATGGTGCCCCAAGTTCATGGCTCTGGTGGTGGTGGTATGGGGGGGGGAAATGCCTCCTTCTGCCCTCTCTCTGGCCCAGCAGGAGTCCAAGGGTACACACTGGGAGGGAGGGAGAGCAGGAGGCCTAGGGTATCTGCTCTGCTGACCTCTGGGGTCAGAGCAGCAGCAGCAGGGTGGGAAGGGGAACAAGGCGGAAAGGCACCACTCCAGAGGCGCCTGCCGGGTCTCCTGGGCTGTGGCAGACGCCTACCTGCTGGGCCCAAATGTTTACCTGAAGAGTGACCCTGGGGCTGAGCCTTGGTTTCTCTGTCTGTGAAATGGGTCACTTTGCAGACTCTGCCTCTTTGGTGGGGTGACTGGCCCTGCCTAGGAGGGAGTTGGAGAGCGGTGAGATGTGGGCTGACACTGCTCTCTGGTGGCTGCAGCTGGAGTTGCTGGGCTCCAGTGCCTGAACCTAGACCAAGCCTGTCAAACTTAAAGGTTAACACCGGCCAAATAAACAAGGTTTATGATTAGGTGGGCCGCAAAAAAAAACAAAAGCTTCCATTTTCATAGAAACGTAGGTTTATTTCAATAGAGACATGCTGAATACAAAGGGCTGAAATAAACGAGTAATCATTAACTTAAAATAATTAAACACTTTCATAAAAATTAATATTTTTTTCTTGAACATTAACTTACCAGACACTGAATAACTGCACAAATTAATAAGCATAACGCAAATAAACCTATTTTTCTTGTTCTCCGAAAGCAAAATATTTCCTGTTGCGCACACCAAACAAGTCAGTACAAGACTAATGACGTGGCCATCGGCTGCTAAATATATTCGCTGCTAGTATTAGGGGAGAGAAATTGTGCGCCTGCGTGTAAGTCGGGTAAGGGAAATGAATGCAACACAACTTTAGTAATCAGTCATGACTACAACTATGAACGTTATAGTTTATTATTGATAATTATGTATAACAGGATATTGTAAAAATTAAGTTACAAAATGTCGATTAAAACGTTTCTTACATACCGTTCTATTGGCTGGGCTGCATGCGACCCGCAGGCTGGCAGTTTGACATGCTTGACTTAGGGGGTGCCACCACCTGGGGACCTGGAGGGTCCCTTTCATCTCTCTTTGTCTTCTCCATTTCCTGTCCTCCTTCTTTACCCCAAACTCCCCAGGGACCTCAGGGCTGCTTTTTCATGAGCAGGTCAAATCCAGTTCAACAAACATCTACCTAGCAGGAGCTGAATGACCCTCTGCTGTGTGACCTGTTCCGTGCTGGGTGTTGGAGCTACAGAGCTGTTTACAACTCGGCGAGATGGTCCAGGAAGCTGGAAGCTGGAGGCTAGTGGGGAGCCACTCAGCAGAGCTTCCGTTTCATGAATGAATGAAAGTATGACACTTTTCAATAGTGGGGAGTCCTGTCTGGCTGGAGTGGAGGGAATGGCAGAGGGCCAGGGGGGGTGAGAAGGGACCCCCAAACAGGAAGAGTATGCCTGTTGGACCCTTATTGGCATGATGACAGTAAACCGATGTGCGATGGAAGAGGAGAGGCTGATGAGTGATTTCCTTGTGGAGGATGGGGAGTCGTCAGGGGGGCAGGATCATGGAGCAGTAGCCCGGGATGTGGACCCCGGACTTTCAAAGCCTGGAGACCCCGGACTTTCAAAGCCTGGAGACCCGGGACTTTCAAAGGCTGGAGGGGTGGCTTTGAATTTTTATCTTTTGAATATATTTTTATTGATTTCAGAGAGGAAGGGAGAGGGAGAGAGAGAGAGAAACATCAAAGATGAGAGAGAATCATTGATCCGCTGCCTCCTGCACACCCCACATTGGGGATCAAGCCTGCAACCAGGGCATGTGCCCTGACCGGGAATCCAACCAGCGACCTCCTGGTTCCTAGGTCCACACTCAACCACTGAGCCACACTGGCGGGGCCAGGGCTGGCTTTTTAAATCGTAAGTAATTCCCTTCTGCAGAGATGGTATGCCTTGCTCTGGAAGAGGAGTCCGCAAGCTGCCTCGTGGTTCTTTGAATCCTTAGACGATATTCTTGATGTTGCCTCGTGGCCTGTGAAGCCCGGCATCTTTCCTATCGGACCCTTTTAGAGAAAGGTTGCCATGCCTGGGGGTCTGCACGGCAGTTCTCCTCCAGCTCTCATTTGCCATGGACAGCGAGATGCCCCTGGAGGCACCATCCTCCCCCCACCCCCATTTCCAGCCAGCTTGTGCCCGGAAAGCCCCTGGGCAGACAGCGGCTGAGCCTGTGGGAGGAGGCTGCCCACAGACGGAGCGGCGAGGGGCTGTGCGTGAGACACCAGCAAGTGCCCGCGCCCGCCACGCACCCGTCTGACAAATACTGAGTGAGCGCCTCCTGTTTGGGGCAACGGGACTACAGTGGGGCAGAGGGGGCACGCGGTCCTCGCTCTTACAGAGTTCCTCTCTATCTGGGGAGGCAGACAAGCGCCGTCCAGCAAAACCACCACAGGCTGCGCCGTGTGCTCCACAGAACACTGCGCTGCCATCGGGGAATCATGGGGGCCGCGCGTGAAGGGCGAGGAGCAAAGAGGATGGGCCTCTCAGGAAGCCGTGTGTCAACCAGCTACGTGCAGGCGTGGCGTGGGGTGGGCGGGAGCAAGGCCAAAGGTTCTGCGCAGGAAGGAGCAGGTGTCTGTGCTGGGGGAAGGAAGAGAGAGGAGGAAGACAGGTGGCCCCCATGGCCGCATCCACATGAGGACGGGCTCTGAGAGCTTGCACGCGGAGCATAGATTTCACTCTAAGTGCGATGGGCAGCCCTGGAGGGGTGGAGTGACATGACTGCATTTATCTTGTCAAAAGCTTTCCCTGACCCGGCCCCCGCGTGGCTCAGTGGTTGAGCATCGACCTATGAACCAGGAGGTCACGGTTCAATTCCCCGTCAGGGCCTATGCCAGGGTTGTACCCAGGGGGGAGGTGTGCAGGAGGCAGCCAATCAACGATTCTCTCTCATCGTTGATGCTTCTGTCTCTCTCTCCCTCTACCTTCCTCTCTGACATCCATCAAAATATATTTCAAAAATAAAATAAAAGGCTTTCTCTGATTTCGACCCTCACCCCCTATTCTCCCACCCACCTATTCTCCCACCCACCTATTCTCCCACCCACCTATTCTCCCACCCACCTATTCTCCCACCCACCTATTCTCCCACCCACCTATTCTCCCACCCACACGAGGAGATTCTGGTTCAGTATAGGGCTCTGGGGACACCAAGAAGGATGAGCCATGGCCCCTGCCCCTAGACAGTGCTCAACTCCCTTCCCTGCCTCAACCCGGCCCCAGCTCCCCTCCCTGGCCCCAGGACACTTGACGCAATGTGGTCCATTGGAAGCGGCTTTATTTGGATTGGTTTTCCATGGGGCTGGGCTGGGCTGGGCGGGTCTGGGAGGTGACTGGGCTCTGCAACTCCGCGCTAGGGCTGCTGGTCCCCTTCCTCAGCACTGCGGCGGCCAAAGTCCATCCATCCGTACGCTTCTTCTTCTTCCTCCAGCCACGGGCCCTGCTTCTTGGACAGGTCTGCGGGCCAGAGGTAGGAGAGGAGGTGAAGATGGACAAGGACACCTAACCCCGGGGACTGAGGCCCAACCTGGCTGGGTGAGGCAAGCAGGGTGGGCTGTGCGCAGCTCCTACCTGCCACGGGGCGTGGGGGACCCGGGAACCTCAGCTGCCTTCGGTGGTGAGGAGCCGGGCCCAGCTGGTCCAGCCAACCTGCCTCCAGGGCCCCCTTGGCCTCTGGGCCCAAGGAGGGTGCATCCTGCAGCCGGGAGTGCGGTTTCCAAGACGCTTCAGAGACGGCGGCCAGAGCCAGAGCCAGAATCAGCGCATACACGCACGGTCGCTGCATCTTGTCTGCAGAGAGCAGGGCGAGCGTAGGGGAGGGGGCAGTCCAGGCACCAGGGGCAGGGGCCTGGGCCAGGTGGGCTCCAGGTCCCCCCCTGCTGGCAGTGTGCAATTCTGCGAGGGTTTGGGGACTGTTCCTGCCAGTCCACCCACCCACCCACCCACACACACACACACACACACCAGCCCAACACACACCCGCAACACACACACCTCCACGCCTTGCCCCTCTGCTCCTTCCCTACCCTCATTCCAGCCACTGCTCTTCTTAGGGGAATGGAAAACCGAGAGGAACAATTTCTCAACGGTTATGGTGCAATTCGAAGCCATGTGAGCAGCTCGGTGGGTGTTTTGCTCTTGTCATGTAAAGCAAACTTTAAAAGTAATAACCAGGGGTGCAGCCGGCGTGGCTCAGTGGTTGAGGGTTGAACCATGAACCAGGAGGTCACGGTTCGATACCAGGTCAGAGCCTATGCCCAGGTGGCCAGCTGGATCCCCAGTATGGAGCGTGCAGGAGGCAGCCAGTCAATGATTCTCTCTCATTCCTCTCCCTTCCTCTCTGAAATCAATAAAATATGTTTTTTTCTTTTTATTTTTAAAAGTACACTCAGCAGTGTTAAAGGACCACCAGGGATCTCGTTGGAGACCTCCAGCACATTCACCATGTCCAACACTAGCCATGTGGGTTGTCTAATATGGTAGCCACCGGCCCCATGTGGCTCTTTACATTTAATTAAGATAAAAAGGTCCTGCCCTAACCGGTTTGGCTCAGTGGATAGAGCATCAGCCTGCAGACTGAAAGGTCCCAGGTTCGATTCCAGTCAAGGGCATGTACCTTGGTTGCGGCCACATACCCAGTAGGGAGTGTGCAAGAGGCAGCTGATCGATGTTTCTCTCTCATTGATGTTTCTAACTCTCTATCCCTCTCCCTTCCTCTCTGTAAAAAAACCAATAAAATATATATATTTTTAAAAAGGTCCTCCCTTGCACTAGCCCTATCTCCAGTGCACGTGTGGCTGGTGGGTACCGTATGGGACAGTGCAGACAGACACTGCCATCGTCATGGAACGTTCTTTTAGACAGTGCTGGTCCGGGAAAGAGCTTGAGATGGGGTCTGGGAACATGGGTTCCAGGCCCAGCCTTACCCAGTCGTTTGGTTCATATCTCCCTCTGGGCCTCAGCTTTCCCATCTGAGAGATGGGAGAATAGCCTTTGTCTTTCTCACCTCTCAGGGCTGGTGGGGGAGGAGGGGGGTATGGAGGAAGAGGGTCAGGGCTGGGCCCTGGGTGAAGCCGCAGGTCAGCTCAAAGGCAAGGGTCGGGAAGCCAGGGTGGGTCCTCGCACTGAGACCTAATCCCACCATGGGTTAAGGGGAGGGTCCCAGCCCTGGTTACACTGCTGCATGAGCCTGACAGGGCGTGGGGCCCCATCAATGCTCTTCCCAGTCTCTCCCTCCCCTCCAGGGTGCTCTCACCTGCAGAGCCGGGAGTTGGGTGATGCTGAGGTCTGCCTGGTGCCTCTCGGTTCAGTTCGCTGTTGGGCCAGTTGCTCCAGCCCTGCCTTATAAAGCCCTCAAGGCCCCTCCCAAGCCCTCCATTCCCAGGAGGCCAGGCTCAAAAAACCCTGCCCCGCCCTGCCATTCAGGCTGTCATCCGGATGTGTGGGGAGGAAGGGGCGTTGAACTTCACGGAGGGGCAGAAGCAGGGTAGGGGCCGTTCTTCTGCTGGGCATGGAGGCAGGCAGGAGACAGGCTTCCTGGGGTCAGGAACAATGTCCCCGCCATGTCCTCGGGGTCAGGGGTCGGGTGCGCATCCTTTAGACCACTTCCCGTTGGGGGGGCAGGTGAGGCAGGTGGACCACATGACCTTAGAGTCAGAGAAAGCGTGTTGCGCCCTGTGCTGATGTTTGAAGATCAGGGAGGGTGTGATCAGAGGGTGACGTATTGATCTCCTGTCCCGTCTGCCGGTCTCTGCAAACAGGATGGGTCCTCGTTATCAGGAGCAATGGGCCATGGGCTGATGGCCTCGCTCTCCCTGCCTGGTGGCCACATCCTGGTTGGCTGTGAACCCCTTCACCTTCCCTCACCTGGAAACCCCAGAGTATCGCCCCATCCCTCCTCCCCCGTGCCCTCTGTGCTGGGCTGGATTTAGCTCGCAGCTACCCCACATCTACCCAGGTCTGCCCCTCATCCCCGCCTCTTGCAAACCCCCTACCCAGAGCCAGTTCCTTGAGGCTCCTGTGCCTCAAGGAAAGACAGTAACCCGCATAATGCATTCACCACTTTTCAACATAAAAATACATCTTCAAGTGGTTAGCAAAGAGACTAAAGGGTTTGCCCAAGATGTTCCAGAAAACCGAATGGAACGCTTGTTGTTGTTTTTTTTAAAAAAATAGATGTTTTTATTGATTTTAGAGAGAGAGGAAGGGAGAGATAGAAACACCAGTGGGGGAAAAGCATCCTTGATAGGCTGCCTCCTACATGTCTTCTCCTGGGGATCGAGCCTGCAACCCGCATGTGCCCTGACCGGGAATCAAACCCTTGACCTCTTGGTTCCTGGGTTGATGCTCAACCACTGAGCCACACTAGTTGGGCTTGTTAGCCTGCTTGATAAATCGCTGTCTTGACCTCGTTTGGATGGAGGTAACTAGCTCTAGGCTGTTTTCTTATTTTTCCGCAGCTGGGACCAGAGATTTTGCTTTTGTTCGTGCATCATCAGGGCCCCTCCCAATCTGGATAAGAGGCCGTGGTACCCACAACTCACAGCCAGCGTGGCCAGCAGAGAAGTAACAGGTGATAAAGGAAGCAGGCTGTGAGGTATCCATGGCAACCAGTGGCCCGATGTTCTGGTGACTAACCATCCTAATCCAGAGCAGGTCTCGGTGACTCAGCAGATGGAATAAATGAAAACGGCAAGAACAGTGCGGGCACTGGCGATAATAATTGAGTCACAGACTCAGAGACAAAGAGACTTGGAGCGGGGCTTGAGGGAGCCGCTCTGCTCACATTCTGGGGGAAAGAGAGGCTCGTGTTGCTGTGGCAACGGGAAATGATACGCTTTCAGCAGAATCCTGGTTGTACCACAACCCAAGTCTTGATTTCTACTTGGGGGGCGGGGGGCATAGAGGAGTTGTGTCCCGGCTTGTCTTTGGCAGGCTGGTTGCACGGGGTGGCAACTTCACCAAGTAGAACTGTGTCCTTCCTCCCATTGGTCAGGGGTGGAGGGGCGCTCTTTTAGGGCACAGGTGGGCGTGCGGCCCGGGCTCACGTTCACAGAGAGAGCTTCCCCCAAGGAGCTCGCCATCATGGAGACTGCATGGTCTCCTCGCAAGGGAGCCTGTTGAGCTTCGGGAGCTGCTCCCCTTTCTGAGCTTTTTCCTCCCGGAAGTGAGGACAGTAACTTGGGAGAGAGCGTCCTGTAAGCTGATGTGCATCACGCACCATGCTCGGTGCCCAGAATGGCACGGGTATCTTCTTTATTTGCACTCCTTCCCTGAGCTGCTCTGGGCGTCAGTGAGCCTCATCTGTGAAATGGGTCTCATTCATTCCTACCTCACAGGGCTGCCCTGTGACAAGGTCTGTGCGCTCACTTTGCACACAGCAGGGCGCTTCACCTCCTTCGAGGCTTGAGGAGGGCAATTCCCTAAAATGCATCATCTGTGAATCCAAGGTTTTCCCTCTCACTGGCTGAGTGACTCGGAGGGGCCACCGCCTGGAGCTGCCACTGAAAGAGGCAGCAGGGCTGGAGCCTACGGAGGCTGGGTCTCCCGGAGACCAGCACCTACAGTGTGAGGAGGGTTATGACGCTGTGGAGGTCAGGGTGGGATCCAGGGACCAGCACTTTGACAGGCTGGTGACCAGAAAACCCAGTTTCTGGGTCTACCAAGTTGAGGACCAGATCCCGGACCCTGGGGCCCAGCCCGCTCCCCCTCCCTGTGGACACTGCTCCCGTGTTCACAATGATGTGGGCGCTGTGGGCCAGGCACCCATATGCCTTTTGCATGAATGAATGCAGCTGCTTTTCAGCATGACTCTAGGACATAAGTACGCGTGTGTTCCGATTCTACAGGCGAAGAAACAGGCCCACACAGCTGAGCAATCCCTGTCCTGAGATCACATGACCAAGAAGGAGAACTGGGCTTAAA
This sequence comes from Corynorhinus townsendii, assembly GCA_026230045.1. Classification (NCBI taxonomy): domain Eukaryota; kingdom Metazoa; phylum Chordata; class Mammalia; order Chiroptera; family Vespertilionidae; genus Corynorhinus; species Corynorhinus townsendii. The sequence continues at coordinate 7,529,288 of JAPDVU010000009.1, forward strand.
ATTCAGATCTCGCCCAGCCAGCGTGGCTCAGTGGTTGAGCATCCACCTATGAACCAGAGCCAGGAGGTCACGGTTCGATCCCTGGTGTGGGACGTGCAGGAAGCAATGATTCTCTCTCATCCTTGATGTTTGTATCTCTCTCCCTTTCTCTTCCTCTCTGACATCAATAAAAATATTTAAAAAAACCACAAAAAAACAATTCAGGTCTCTGTCCACCTAATTCGGGGATCTTTCTTCTCCCCAGGGGTGGGGTGGGTATGGCAGGCAGAGAATAATGTTCTCCCAAAGATGTCCATACCCCAACCCCTGGAACATGTGACTACATGACATTACATGTCAAAAGGGACTTTGCAGCGGTAATTAAGGTCACAGAATTTCAAGTAGAGCGCTTTATCCTGGAGTATCTGCGTGGGCCCCATTTAATCGGATGAGCCCATAAGAACAGAGAAGGTTCTTTGGCTGGAGGCAGAAGTGACGTGGCTGAAGGATGAGTCCGAGATCTGAAGAATGAAAAAGACTTGACCTGCCCTTGCCGGATTGAAGAAGGGAGGGTGAGGGTGGCCGAGGTGTGCGGGTGGCCCTAAGAAGCTGAGAGGGGCCCCCAGCTGAGGCCCCACCTCCACAAAGAACTGAATTCAGCCAACAACAAACCTGGATGAGCTTGGAGGCAGATTCACCCCAGAGCCTTCAGGAAGGAACGCAGCCCTGGCCACCGCTTGATGTTGGCCCAGTGAGCCGCGCTGAGCCTGGCCTTCCCACCCACAGGCTGCGAGAGGATGGACTTGTGTTGTCTGAAGCTCCTAAGTGGGTGGTGATTTTTAGGGCAACAACAGAAAATGAACACAAGGGGCCCCGGCCTCCGGAAGGCTTCTTTCTGCCGGTGAGAACCGGGCCTGAGTGAGTTTGCAGGTGATTTTCCAAACACAGTTCAGGGAGATGTGCGTTACGGTACTGGGCTGCTCGTCCGTTCCATTCTCACCGCAGTGGCTGAGCACCCGCAGGAGGCCAGGGTGTGGAGGAGGCCCCGGGGATGAGAGAGGAGTGTGGTGGCCCTGTCCTCACTTGGGTGGAGTCTAGGTTCTAGGGGAGGGGTCACACACACAAACAGACACCACAGTGGTGCCCGGGAAAGGGGAGAGCATTTCCTGGGGAGGGAGGCTCTCCACGGGCACCTCTGGTCACCGGACCACAGGTGGCCTCGGGAACCGTCCACGTCACTGATGATCGCCGCCGGCCTCCTAATTGGTTATCGATGGAGGAAAGGTTGGAGGCTGATAATGACTCAGTCGCCCTGCCCCAGGCAACAGGGCCTTGGAGGATGTGAAGGTGCTGGGACAACTAGTGACACCTGGCAGGTGTTCCTGTCAACATGGGCATCCATGTCCCCTCCCAGGGCAGGGGCTGGGGTGAGGGAAGTAGGAGAACGACTCGCGGCCTTGCCTGCTGTCCGGGACCAAAAGGACAGCCAGCCTGCTGCTCTCAGGCTGAGCTGGGGAGGCCACCCGCCAAGCTCAGGGGCCGGGGACAGGCCTGGCTGCACAGGAGAGAGAGCAGAGGGTGCCCCCCACTTAGCCTCTGCCTGCCCTCTCTGGCCTCCCCTCGCACGTTCTCCCCTGATGCGCACCTGATGCCCACCTGTGCCTTTGAGACGGTGGCTCTCAATCCCCACTTCACATTAAGATCACCTAGGGAGCCCTAAGCCCCACCCTCACGCCCAGGCCGCTCAGGCCCCACAGCGCCCAGTCCTCCCAGGTTAGAAGCTGAGGGTGAGACCTGGACGCCTGGCTGGCATCGGCAGGACAGGCGTTTGCAATCCTGGGCGGGAACCCCAGCTCGGCAGCACCTCCTAACCCTCCGATCGCAGGCGAGTCACAGAGCTGAGGAGGATCCAGGTACTGGAGGCCCGTGCTGAGAGTTGGTCTCTCACACGTTACGTTCTAAGGCTCTGCTATCATTCCGGGGATTCTCATCACCACAGCCTCACCCGCGCCTCAGGCTGCCGCATTGTGCTGGCTAACAGGACAATCTCCCCCTTGCCTTGATTACTTCCTTCTCCACTCTTCCCTGCAGTAGTCCCTAGCAGCCCCCTCCCGTGCAGGTTAAGGCCCCCTCCTCCATGTTGGCCTCACACTAGCTCTTCAGGTCTCCCCACCTTCTGCCTCCCACAGCACTGGGTCACCCTGGCCTCCACCCTGGGGACTGTCTTGCCTCCCATATCTTTTCTGGGTTTTGTGTGTTTTTTTTTTGCCGCAATCGGGAATTGAACCGTGACCTCCTGGTCCATAGGTCAAAGTTCAACCACTGAACCACACTGGCCGGGAGGCTCCCATATCTTAACAGTAACACCTTCCGCTGTTGAATGAGCACTCACAGGCATATGACCTCACTTAACACTCAGACTCAAGGTCAGAACACTGTGTGCAGGCTCTCAAACCCAGTGAACGTCCTCTTAGGATGTGTGCATTTCACTGGAAGTAAATTTTATGAAGAAGAAGAAGAAGAAGAAGAAGAAGAAGAAGAAGAAGAAGAAGCACTGTAACAAACAGGGTGAAGTGTCCTGTGCATTTATTTTGAAATGTATGGAAAATAAGATGGCTGAATAGATATGAGATCAAGTGTAATAAAATTATAAATTATAGAATCCAGGTGGTGGCATATGAGTGCCCACATTACAATTCAACTTTTCTGCATGTTTTGAACATTTTTATAATGAAGTATTGGAAAGTGTTTTGTTGAGCAATGTCAGGTAGTGGTTTTAAATGGGGAAATAATGCTGAAAGCACCTATGTGAGCGAAGTCGCTACTCGGTGCATTGTAGAGTCAAAGGAGTGAGGGTCAGCCCGGTGAAGGTGCTGGCCACAGGCCCCCACAGGTGGGATGAGGCAGCTGAGCTGGGAACCTGGTCAGTCTCCTTGGACTCCGAGTACTGCTGCCTCTCCTCACCCATCACCTCCTGGCCCGGCCTCTCTCCAGAAGCACAATCGACCTTCCCTGTGACCTCCGGTTCCTCTGCCTGCCAGGCTCTCGCTCTACCCCACCTGGTCTCACTTTCCTCCCTCCCAGCCTGCTCCCGCGGTTTGTCATTTCAGTGATGTGGCATGCACCCAGATTGCTGCCCCCTTCCGCTTCAGAACCTGCCAGGCTGCTCCCCAGTTCCTGTCGGAGGACACCAGCGCCCCTTCCTGTACCCCTCCCCGTGCAAACACGAAAGTACCTGAGAGTGGCCAGTTGATTCCATGGCAGAGTAATAGTCTGCAGCTGGGTTGTTGCCTGGCAACCATGTGTAACATCTCTCCCTTCACTTCCAAGGTTATCTGACTGGCAGTCCCCTTCTCCTGGCCATGACCATAGTTGTATGAGCCCCTCCTGTCCTTTTCTCCTTTCCTCCATCACTGGAGGGTGCCGTCCCTCCCCCAGGGCCCTTCATCCCAAACCCTCCTGCTTGTTCAGAGACCTGTGCCTTCACTTTTTCATTCATTCATTCCCCTATTTATTTATTTTTTAAAATTTTTTAGCCAGTCTGGCTCAGTGGATACAGCGTCAGCCTGTGGACTGAAAGGTCCTGGGTTCAATTCCAGTCAAGGGTATGTACCTTGGTTGCAGGCCCCTTCACCGCCCCCCCCCGCCCCCCCGCCCGGACCCTGGTTGGGACATGTACAAGAAGCAACCAACCGATGTGTTTCTCTCACATGGATGTTTCTCTGTCTTTCCCTCTCTCTTCCACGCTCTCAGCATCCTTGGGTGAGGCCTGGCTGGTGTGGCTCAGAGGTTGAGTGTCCACCTATGAACCAGGAGGTCATGGTTTAATTCCCACTCAGGGTACATACCCAGATTGTGCGCTCCATCCCCAGGAGGCAGCCGATCAATGATTCTCTCACATCATCGATGTTTCTATCTCTCCCTCTCCTTCCTCTCTGAGATCAATAAAAAATATATTTTTAGAAACAATATCCTCGGTTGAGAGTTAAAAATATTTTTTTTTCTTTAAGCGCTTTTTTTGTGCCAGGCACTGCGCTGACCCTGGGGACACAATGGTGATCAAGTAGGTCTTTGTTCCTTGTGTCATGAATATTGTGGTGGGGGAAGTGAGCAGAAAGGCCTCTCCTTACCCCGGCCTGGTGACATCTATCACACGTTTTCACCTCCCTCTTCCCCTAATCATGGTGATTGACCTTTAGGGAGCACTTGGAGGGCCAGGCTCCTATGGTAAGCACTTTGCAGGCATTATGTCTAATGATCCTCATCACAGCCCCATGAGGAGAATACGATGGCCCCTTGTTTATAGATGGACCCTCGTTTATAGCCAAAGAAACGGAGACACAGAGGTTGCTGATTGTTGGTAGAAGTGATCCACTGTGGCCTTGAGCGCTCCTGTACGCCAAGAATGCAGGGCCATGTGTTTGAAGTGAGTAACCTCAAGGCATGAGGTAATGTCTCCCTACCGGTCAAAGAGCAAGCTTGCTACTGCTTGACTAGAAAAACAATAGATTAAACAAACAAACAAACAGCCCAGCCAGTGGCTCAGTGTTTGAGCATTGACCTATGAACCAGGAAGTCACTGGTTTGATTCCCTGGTCAGGGCATGTGCCCGGCTTGTGGGCTTGATGCCCAGTGTGGGGCATGCAGGAGGCAGCTGTTGGATGATTCTCTCTCATCATTGGTGTTTCTATCTCTCTTTTCCTCTCCTTTCCTCTCTGAAATCAATAAAAAAAATATTTTTAAGAATTTAAAAAAACAATAATAAACAAACTAACAAAAACCAGTAGATTTCCCAAGCTCAGGCTAAGATACCACCACTGTGGGTCCATATTATGTCACCACCAAGGAGCCTGTGGGGTAAGAGGAATTGATGCAAATGATGCTGCTAGCTGGGGTGTAACAAAGTGAGTTGTCTCTGACCATGGAGGCTTGTATCTTCTGCCAGCACTGGTGACTCAGCAGTAGGATAACTTGCTGTAAGGGGGGTAAGATCAAATCCCCAACTCAACACGGTGATTTGCCCAGGACACAGCTCATCAGATGCACAACTGATACTTGAACCTGGGCAGTTTGATTCCAATAAGCATTCAATAAACCTTCTTGCTGTTTTCCTGTTCCTTCTATGGTGCATCTTTCTCTTCCCTTCACTCTGTTCGCTCCTGAGCCAGAGCATGGGGTGGGTTGGAGTGACAGACGGGGCGGGGGCTTGGGGAAATGGAGTGGGGGAGATAGTGATGGCTGCTTTTGCCGATGACATCACTGGCTACTGTGAAAGGCTATTTGAGGGAAGGGAAAAGGCAGAGTGCGTTTCTTGAGGCTTTGCTGAAGTTCTCCAGCCTTATAAACCCATCTAATTCCAAACTATCCCTGGCAGAGGATGGAGGGCGACCTTCTGGACCAAGCTGCAGTGGCAGGGGCTGAGGTGGCCACAGCGGCAGGGGGCCAAGCCCCTTGCACAAATTTTGTGCATCAGGCCTCTAGTATATACACTGAGTGGCCAGATTATTATGATCTCTGAACGCATAATAATCTGGCCACTCAGTATATATATATATATATTAGAGGCCCAGTGCATGAATTCGTGCATGGGTGGGGTCCGGCCAGCCTGGCCAGGGAGAGGGGACATGGGCGGTTGGCCGACCTGCCTGCTGGTTGAACTCTTGGTCAAGGGGACAATTTGCATATTAGCCTTTTATTCTATAGGATATATACTGAGTGGCCAGATTATTATGTGTTCAGAGATCATAATAATCTGGCCACTCAGTGTATATATTCTTTCATGTAGCATAATTTTTCAATATTAATTCATGTTGCAGCATGTATCAGTATTTCCTTCTTTTTTTTTCTTTCCCTGAATAATATTCCATTGTATGGATACACCACAGTTTTTAAATTCATTCATCAGTTGTTAGGTTGGGTTGTGTCTGCCTTATGGCTATTATGAACAGTGCTGCTATGAACATTGTGTACAAGTTTTTGTGTGAATATATGTTCTTAATTCACTTGAGGATATACTTAGGAGTGGAATTGCTGCATCACATGGTAACACTATGTTTACTTTTTTGAGGAGCTTTTGGACTATTTTCCGCAGCAGCTGCACCATTTTTACATTTCTACCAGCACTGTATGAGGGTTCCCATTTCTCCACATCCTCCACCCAAAATTTTTGTGGTCTGTCTCTTTTACTAGAGTCCTCCCAGCGGTATCTCACCATGCTTTTGGATTTGCCTTTCTCTGATGGTGCGTGATGTTGAATGTCTTTTCATGTGCTTAATGGCCATTTGAATATCTTCTTTGGAAAAATGTCTATTCAAATCCTCTGCCCATTTTTCAATTAGGTTGTCTAATAAAGAATTGTAAGAGTTCTTTATATACTCTAAATTTGAGTGCCTTATCAAATACATGACTTGCAAATATTTTTCCTATTTGGTGGGGTGTCTTTTTACTTTCTTTTTTTTTTTTAAGGGATTTTTATTGATTTCAGAGAGGAAGGGAGAAGAAGAGAGAGATAGAAACATCAAAGATGAGAGAGAATTATTGATTCGCTGCCTCCTGCATGCCTCACACTGGGGACCAAGCCTGCAACCCAGGCATGTGCCCTGACCGGGAATGAAACCATGACCTCCTGGTTCATAGGTTGATGCTCAACCACTGAGCCACACGGGCTGGACGTCTTTTTACTTTCTTGATAGTACCCTTTGAAGCACAAGTTTTTAGAATTTGATGAGGTCTAATCCATCTATGTTTTTCTTTTGTCATATCTAAGAAAGCTTTGCCTAACCTATAGTTATGAAGATTAACTCATATTTCCTTCTAAGAGTTCTATCTTTTTAGCTCTTCTGTTTAGGACTGTGATCCATTTTGAGTTAATTTTTGTATATGGTGGTAAGTATGGGTCCAACTTCATTCTTTGGCATGTGGATATCCAATTGTCCCAGCATTATTGCTTTCTGTATTCAGCTGATTTTGTGCATTTCAATGCAGATCTAACACTGTCATAAAAATGCCCTTATAAAAAATGAAAAGTCATAATAATACTGTTGTGTGTTTTTTTTTAACCAGCTCACAGAACACAATTTGAAGTCTGCTGCTTTTATGGTTCAAACTGGTGCTTGTCAAACTTGGTAAAAGGAAGACTGGTTCAGCAGGTGTGTGGAGGGGGTTGATATTCTGCACATCTAACGAGTTCCCAGGTGCTGCTGCGCGGCGGTCTTCAGTTCCGTCTCCACGGTGGACCACGGAACCAGGTAAGTCACATCTCTCTGCACCTGATGTCCTTGTGCTCATTTTCTGTTGTTTCACAGAAATAGAGTGAGAATCGATGACTTGCCACACACACCGAATACTGACATGTTTGTGTTTCCCATGAACCTATCTTGTGTTTCCTGTTTTTAACCACTCGTCCATTCTGGGTATAAATGAACCGTAAAGGACTATGATTAAACATGATTTCACCTGTGCAACGCTCGGACTGCTGTGGCTGGGCTGTGGCTGGCGATAGTGGCCGGGGCGCGAGTGAGTCACAGCCCGCTTCTGAGCTCCGTGGAGCTTGGCTGCTGCGTGTGCGCCTTCCACCCGCCACACAGTTGGTTTCAGAGATATTTACCAATGTTTTTAAATAGTGATTAACTGTACAAGTTGACATGGAAATACGCACTGTTGCTGCGTGTTGTGATAGGCCTGGAAAACCTGGTAACCGCTGGGGCCTTTGTAAGCCTCGGGAGGAAACCAGGGACCCCTGATTCTCAACTGTGTTGGGCAGCGGGCTCTTTTAAGAATCTCATCAAAGCCATGGGCAGTCTCACAAGTCTCGGGTTAGTTTCTCAAATGCTGGTAACCAAGTTCTGACCCTCTACCATCCCCTTTCTAACCATCTTCAGTACGATACTTCTGATTCCTTTCCCTGAAGTTTAGCTCTCACAGTGCTTCTTCCCTGCTCAAGTTTCCTCAGTAGCTCCCCAAACGTGGTTTGTGGCCCTCCCGTAGGAATTGCCTGATGCTAGTTAAAAAGGCCAGTTCTTGGGCCCCTTGTCAGAGCTTCTGGACCAGATATTCTGGCCCTAAAGGCAGGGCCATTTGTTGGAAAATTCTTATGCCGGGAATTCTAGCATGAGGCTCTGTCACACCTCATACCAAACGAGTAACAGGCACCCACAGGCCAAATAGACATAGTTTTTGTAACATTTTTGAAAAGATGTCTATCAATTTTACAAATCTACCTTGCCCTGGCTGGTGGCTCAGTTGGTTGGAGCAATGTCCTGTGTGCCAGAGGATTGCGGGTTCAATTCCTGGTCAGGGCATATACCTGGGTTGGGGGTTTAATCTCCGGTTTCTCTCTCACATGGATGTTTCTCTCTTTCTCTCTCTCTCTCTCTCTCTCTCTCTCTCTCTCTCCCCCCCTCTCTCTCAAATCAATAAAAACATATTCTCGGGTGAGGATTCGAAAATAACCATGTTCTTTCTCTAGAACTTTGTTAACATAGAGTTATGTAAGGATCATTGGCATTTATTGCCAATGTTACCTTTTGTAGTATTAAATAATTATTCCTTCTGATTTTGCAGTTGTGGGGTCAAATTTGAGAGATGGTAACATTTCTGTTCAGCTCACTTTTGTAGGCCCTTGGAAAACAGGTGTGACCTGGGCACTGTTCACTGATCCAGGAGAGTCTAACTGTTCTGAGTGGAATCCACAATCTCAATGTTAAACAAGCTCCCCAAGGACAGTGCATTTTATAAACACTCTGCCCATTGAGTATGATGTTGGCTGTAGGTTTGTCACATATGGCCTTTATCATGTGAAGATATATTTTATAAATATTTGAATTAGGATTTAAGAGTGTAAGATATTTACAAAAACAAAGAAAAAACTCAAAAGAGAGGAAAAAAAAGAGTGTAAGGAATTATCAAAACCTTAGGTTATGTGCTAATTTTAAAAGAATTATCTCCTGGAAAAAAAAAATTAGTCAAGGAGCTTTTAATTTCAAAGCCCTATGAACTGGATTCTGACCCTGACACCAAGGATGGCAAATGAGGAAGGGTGTCAATTCTAGAGCTACTTAGTAGAATATTCAGTTCCCAAATATACTGTTTCTTTCTTTTTTTTGTTAATCCTCACCCAAGGATATTTTCCCATTGATTTTTAGAAAGTGGAAGGGAGGGGGAAGAGACAGAGAGAGAGAAAAAACATCAACGGGTTGCTTCCTGCACGTGCCCCCATCAGGGCCAGGGATCGAACCTGCAGCTGAGGAACGTGCCCTTGACAGGAATCGAACTCGGGACCCTACTGTCCATGGGCTGACCCTCTATCCACTGAACCACACTGGCTGGGGCATCAGCTATACTTCCTTTTACCTATTTAAAGAGTTGACAGCAATTTGAAGAGGCTTTAAGAGGTTGTAAATTCTTGTGTAGTTTTAGCTGACCAATTTTTATTTTCTTAAACACTAAAGAAACACCATTTTAAGAAATGTTTGTCTCTGTTGCAGAGGGTGGGCGAAGGAGGGCTGCTGCTGCCTGGGGTGGGGCAGGGAGCCTGAGGGGAGGAAATGGGAGGAGGAGGAGCAGTCCTTGGCTTGTGACTCAGCCCACTGGGATCTCACACCAACTTCCCAGCCCTCATTTTCCTCCACCTACTTGCTGATATAGTTTCTTCTCCGGATCTGTTTTAACCTGGGGCTGAGTCCCAACTGTTAAATCAGAGTTGATGTATACTCAAGCGCTTGGCACAGGCCTGGCACACAATGAGACAGTGTATGCAGGGCCTTAGTTCCAGCCAATGTCCTACCTTACGGTCCTCATACCCACTGGGTGCTTTCACTACTGGGCCTCCTTGCCTAGAATGCCCTGCGCTTCAGACGGCCCCCTGGGCATGGATGGGAGGGGAAGACTTCCCAATCCTGAGATCCTGTGCCCTTTAGCTACGCCAAGTGACGGCACTGGCCCCTTTCTGCCTCATAGCAAGGCTATGCTGGTCTCACATCCCATCAGGGTGTCTGCTGACTCACCTTTGCTTCCCCGTGACCCCCAGGTACACTGCATGAACCAAGACTCAAGGTCTGTAAACGGAGCTATTTAAATTGTGAAGGTATAGGTCATCTGATGGGAAGAACCGACTGGGTTCTAGTTTGCCTGGGTTCTTGAGCAGCTCTGGAACCCAGGGATATGAGGCTGTCCCTTAACCTCGTCATTTCCACATCTCAGTTCTCTCAACCATCAAATGGAGACAATTTCGCTTTATTATTTCAAGCATGAGATACACCCATGTCACATCAATATGCATTAGGGCATTTACAAAACTCCTGCTGTTTGCTCACAGATCATTGTTTTGATTGGTTGCAGACAGCTTACCTAATACTGGTGTTGCTAGCTCATCTCAGAATAATCCCCTTGGGGAAAACTGCAGGTAGAGATGGCAGGATTCCCTATTTCATCCATCTTCTGATTCTCTGCGGGTTTGGGCCCCAGTGTTGCTTCTAGACATTTCTCTAGGAAAAGCCCTTTTGTTGTAGTTACATCTTGATTTAAAAGTATCACCCAAATGTTTTGAACAATGCCATCAGTTGGAGCTAAGTGGCAAGTTGTTAAAAGATCAATTTTGTAAGACCTTGTATTAGAAGCCTCTACCAGAGATTAGAATCTTCTATTTTCAGGGCATTTGCCATTGGCTCAGCCTTTCACCAGACGACCTCCACTTTCTAGTTTGACCTTGAGCTACAAAACGGGGGCTGGCAACAAACAGGCAGTGTTGATTGCTTATAACCTTTCTTAGCAGTTGGAAGCCTGTATTCCAGCATCTGAAGTTAGGACTGGTTTATGACCCACATGCTGGATTATACTGTTTAACAGAATGGACCCTGGGGTAGACATACTTTATTATCCATTGTCCTGTCAAGGGTTAGCCTCCTGATACTGATTTCAGCTTCACAAACACATCCGTCACTATACTTTTTAATACTACAAACCTAATTTTCTAGTACACTTTTGCATACCTTTCCAGGGGTTTGGAGATTAGGCGAAGCCCCACACTATGTCTGTCCTTTTGGGAAACTTAAAGGAGCAAGCGCACTGAGTTTTCTTGGCCTGTTTGTTCAGGCCCCAGTTGAGAAGCTCTGGGGCAGATGGAGCCCCTTGCCCACCTCTGTGCTTCTTTCACACACAGACATACATAAAATAGAATCTGCAGGTCAGGTGTTTCTGAAAACAAGTTTTATTTAAATAAGGGTTTAAATACATAACATAACATTAAAACTGAAGGAGGGGGAAAAAAACCACCCCAAAAATCTTTTTTCTTTTACTTCACATGGCATTGGGCAGCTGCTGCTATTAAGTTGCAAGCTCTACAGCTAGCTACATGACTGACACTTCAGTTTGAAATTTGTTCCCTTGTCAAAAGTTTAACTTGGATAGAAGATGGGCCTCAAATTATGGTGCTTGGACAACAATTAGCTAGGCTATGTCGGGTCCAAAAGACCTTGGTGGCAAGCCCGAAGTCCTTACACCTCGCTGGAGGGAAGGTGGCAGGCTGCTCTAAGCTCCATCCACCTCGTCAGGTGGAGACCGGACTACGGAAGGCTCCCTCTAGTGGTACACATGCGTCTGCTGCCTGACCCCTCTCCTCTCAGCTTCACGATGGCCGTGCAGGCGGTGACATTCTCCCAGGGCAGGGAACTCTGGTGAGGAGCTTTGGCCAGACATGGGCTTGGCTGAAACCTCACGGTACTGCTGTTTCAGGCTGGACACTGCCAGGCGCCCACTGCTTGACCTCTGTTTAAATGAGGGACTTCAAGACTAGACAGCATGGCTCTTTTCAGTTTATTGCATGGAGGAGTTACACTAGTCCAGGTTAAAAGCAGACCCCAAACGGTTACATTATACAAGCTGTGAGGTTTTTAAACTTGTGACAAGGGACAGAAGGGAAATTCTACTCATTGCAAAGAAATCCTCACTTAAGCTTCAGTGAGCCAAAAGCACTTAAAACCCATGAACCTTCAGCTGGTCGTCCTTAGCCAGTCCAATCTGCAAAAAAATAAATAAATAAATAAAGGGCAAAGTTTTAAAGAGGAGATCGCAAGAGTTCAAGTGTCCAATTCTGGAGCAAAATAGTCCTACCTTCCTGCTTCTACACTGGGCAAGGGAAGGAAGTCCAACAGCCAAGAGGCAGACCCCAACCACTGGGAGCACAGTGGTTCTCAACTTGGGGTGCCTAGCTAAATACCAACATGTAACAGATCTTAGCAGTTCGGGAGAACGGCCAAACCAGACTTCCTGCTTAGTTTAGTACCTGTCTGCACACAATTTAAATCTGCAAACTTTAAAAGTAGAACCATAAAAAAGGGGGACATATATAGTACTTTCAACAATAAATTGTTGTTGAAATTTCTTTAAATCAATAAAAAACGTATTTTTTAAAAAGGAAAGGTAAAGTAGACCCATAAAAAAGTAAACAAGGCATTCAAGTTCCTCCCGTTTTTGTACTTCGAAACTCAACCATTTCGCTCAGCCTTACAAAAGGAAACGTCTAATTTTCCCCGCAGAAATGAATCGATTAGGCAGGATCTGAGATTAGCCAGGGCAGAGGCACCAATGCAAGTGACCCAACTCACCTCGACGAGGAACTGGCATATGTTCTTGCGCTGGTCACCCTGCAGCTGAATTACTTCTCCATATTCTGGATGCTCAATTACAGTACCATTGCAGGCAAATTTCTGCATGGGAAGCAAGGCAGATTAGGCGAGGCCATACCACAGCGCCCGTATGTGAGCCCGCGCAAGGTCCATTCCTCCCACGAAGACCTACCTTCTTAAAGGCCTTCACTAGTTTCTTTTTATCGTAATCATCAGCGATCCCTTGGACGGTAGTAAGGGTCTTCCTGCCGTTTCTCTGTTGAATTCTTATATGGATATAATCCTCAGTGCCAGCGGGAAGCAGATCATCACCCTTACTTGCATCAGCAAAGGGGTCTGGGAAGAAAGGTTGAACTTTAGAGCCCTGGTGGCTCAGGTGCCACTGTCACCCTCCCACTGGATCTTTTGAGAGTGCAGAAAACGAATCCCGAAATCGCCAAGAACTAGGTCAGATCAGATTATGTCCTTTGTGGGCTCTCCCTTAACAGGTCAGTCGGGGACGGGTGGCTTCCTTCCCAAGCCCCGCTAAAAGCCTGGCCCTCCGGGCCCGCCCTCGGAAGCCGATCACATGTCGGGGGAGCCAGGGTGGGCGGGCACCGCCCCAGTCGGCTGATGCAACCGGCCGGAACCCGAACTCCGAGGCGGGGCCGACTTCCCGCCCCATTGGCGCGCGCGTCTGTCACTCTAGAGCTGGGGCCGCCTCCCTCTCCGGGATTCGGGACAACGGCGACGACGTAAAGGAAGTGACGCAGCGGTGGCGGGAGGAGGCGGGTGTGGCCCGCGGTGGGGCCGGAGCCATTAGTAAATGCGCCACCCGAGACGCTGGGCCCGCCCAAGAGCTGACCTCTCGTCCTAGTCTTCCGGTCACGCTCAGGGGCCGACCCCAAGGCCCAGGCTCGGCCCCCACTGCCCACGAGGCCAGACATGTTCCCTTCGCACACATTTACAAAGGCCCGAGCGCTAGGGGGCTTTCCGGGGCCGTCTCTGGGCCCAGACAGCCCTGCCGCCCCACCCGGGCCTTCCCCGCGGGCCCGCCCAGTCGCTCACCGAAAGAGTGGAGGTTCTGGATAGCGGACATACGATACGATTCCTTTTCCTCGGTGGAAACGGCCTGCGGAAGGCTGCGGCGGGAGAAGGCGGGCAGGGGGGACGGAGCGTCGGGAAGCAAGGGGGGCTCAAGGGGGAGGTTGCTGAGTCCTCGGCGGCGGCTCAGTCACTGGGGCGAGGGGCGGTGCCTGTATTCACTTATATAGCCGCCCTGTGTCGCCAGCACGCTGCCCTCACGTCTCGGCCCCGCCCACGGCGTCGTGCCCCCGGCGCCCAGGCGCTGCCGCTTCCAATTGGTCCGGGGGTGGGGGCGGGGACGCAGGACAGCGCGTGCGCAGACGCTTAGTGCTGCGGGAGGGCGTCCTCGGCTTCGGGAAGAGGTAAGAGGGGGAGGGGAGTCTGGGTCGGTCTTCGCGCCTGCGCAGTACGGCAGAAAGGTGTCCGCGGCGCGGAAAACTGGCGGAGGTGTCTGGAGCCCCCACGCATTCCGTTCCCTTTTCCTGTTCCGTGTTTTTGACCCTGTTGTCGCCCTCCCTGCGCCAGAAGGGGTTTTTATGGGGCACATTGGCCGTCTTCATTGGAGACCTGGATGCTGAGCCTCCGAAACCGGACAGGTTACCACGGTCTCATACTCACCTCGTTACCCAGTTCGTCTTTCTTTACAGATTTAAGGTGGCCCTTAAATCAACATCCAATAACAGAACCCAGACTTTATTAACCTAAAAATAAAAAGGGCTTTCAAAGGGAGAGACAACAGGATTTATTTGAGCTCCACAAGAATAGCTATTTGGGAACCATTGATTCAGGCAGAAGCCCAAGTGATGTCCCATCAGGAGACAAAGGCAGTGGCATTTACGAGGGAGGCATTTCTATTGGAGCAGATGGCAGGACGCGGTGGTGTTCGTTTTATACGATGTGTTTAATTTTCAGTCTAGTAGCCCTAATAACAGCTATCTCTGTGAACAGGTCTTTGGGACCCAGTGTTGTCCTAGGCCCAGTCCAAAGATTATTTTGTCCCATTTTCACAGACCAAGGTTTGAGGTAGAAGAGTGCAAGGTAGTGCCTCTGGCATGGCAGCTCTGGCTCCATTTTATTTTATTTCTTTTATGTTTTATTATTTTATTTTATTGTATTACTTACTTAATCCTCACCCGAGGACATTTTTTCCATTGATCTTTAGATAAAGAAAGAGGGAGGAGAAGAGAAGAGAAATAGAGAGAGAGAAACACCAATGTGAGAGAGACACATCAACTGGTCCCCCAACCCCCATCCGCTCGCGCCCACACCAGGACCTGGGAGGTGCGTGCCCTTGACCCGGAGGTGGGCCAACACTCTAACCGCAGAGAAAAACCGGCCAGGTTTTAAAATGGCTCCATTTTAAAATGTCTTTGTTTATTATACGTATTTTGACAACCTTAACTTCATGATTTAGATTAACTTATGATATCCAAGATATCATTAGATGAACTCAGCCTACACATGGGCTAATCTCTAAATTCATGATGTAGCAAATCTGAGAAAAGAATGCCCAGCACAGGTTCACAGGAGAGGACCTGACTCGGGGGCTGGAGGAGAATGCAGGCGTCTGAAAGGGTGTTCTTTGTGTTGTACAGATTGTGTGGGGTAGAGCCTTCCCAGATAGTGGGTGAGTTATTTCCTTCCAAGTGGTCGACTTTTCTTGTTCTTTCAATTTATTAATTAAAATGCTCTCAGCCCTAGCCAGTTGGTTGGGACCAGTGGTTTCAGGCTCCTCCCTGGCCCGGGCCCTGGTCAGGACACGTGCAGAAGGCAACCAATCAATATGTTTCTCTCACATGTGTGGTGTGAGAAGGGTTCTAATTTTTTTCCCTATATGGGTAGCCAATCACTCTGACACCATCCTATCTAATAGGGAATATGCTAATTGACCCTCATGCCATCGCAAAGATGGCGGTGCCCACAGCCAATAAGGCGGGAATATGCTAATTGACTGCCACGTCCTCAAAGATGGCGGCACCCACAGCCACAAGATGGCAGTGCCCAGTCCCCTCAGCCCCCCAACCTCCCAGGGCCGGCCAAGGCTTGCGCTGCCGGCAGTGGCAGCAGCAGAGGTGTGATGGGGACGTCGCCTTCCCTGATCGTCAGGTCACCTCCTGTCCCTGAGGGCTCCCGGGCTGTGAGAGGGGGCAGGCTGGGCTAAGGGACTCCCCATCCAGTGCATGAATTTCCATGCACCGGGCCTCTAGTTTATGTAATAATACACCTTGGCCCCACTGATTCATCATGTCTTCTTTATCATAATCGTGTTTCCACATGTGTGTGGGTTCATTTTTAGAGTCTGGGCTCTGTTCCACTGGTTTGTTTATCTCTAGGCCACACGCTCTTACTTAGAGGAGCCTACACAATGTCTTGATGTTAACAGGATGAGCCTCTCCATGTTGTTCTTCAGAATTATCTTGGCACTTGTTGGCCAAGCTCTCCGGTCAGGCTTATGGCCTATCACCCCTCCACCCCGCCCATCCACACACATTCTACGCCACAGCGGTTCTATGAAACACCCCTGATTTTCTCACCTCAGAGGGTTGGTGCATGCTCTCCCTTTCCCTGTACATGCTTTCCTCCTCTTTGAGGATACAGAACAACTTTTAATATTATGACTTGTGGCCCAGCATTTGGATTTTTGCAGTTTGAGCTCTGAGACTGCTTACAGAGGAAGACTCTGGAAACTGCCCTCAGAGCCACCAGTCCCTCTGAGCTGTTTGATACATAACCCAACAGCTTGTGTTCTACAAGCCTGAACCAGAACCAGGACTGTGACAAGTGCCTCCTCTTACGCTACCCAATGTCCCTGTTTCTCAGCCCCTCTTGCTGACCACTGGGTCAGCCGAGCATTCAGGAAACAAATGATGTGAGTCTGTGGTCTTGTTTCCCCTAGCAACCCAGCTCTCTGATCATCAGCTCCTTGTACTCTTGCCACTGAAAACCTGCCTCTGCCCCCTCCATGTGGGAACATGTCCCTGGTTCACACGGAGGGCATGTCCCTGATTGGCAAGTCAGGTACGAGTACAGCTCCCTTTGAATTTCCTGTGACATTTTCGCTAACATCTTCACTTGGTGTCTCCCACTCACCCTTCTGGACTCAGCTGGGGCGATCTGCTCTCAGAAGACCATTTGGAGCCCTTCTCTGGGTCCTCCCTATGTTGGCATTTATCACCCTGCATTTTGCTTGCCTGTTCCTTGGCCCGGCTGGGCCAGCCCTTATGTTCCCTCCTTAATTTGCTGGGCCCAACTTAGGTTCCCTCCTTCATTCCAAATGTATAAAAGAATGGCCAACTGTCTTTTTTGGAGCATTTGAGGTCTTGCTTCCTGGCAATGCATTCACTTTGGCTCAAGTAAACTCTTTAAAAATATATATATATAGTATATAGTATATATATTGATTTCAGAGATGAAGGGAGAAGGAGAAAGAGATAGAAACATCATTGATGAGAGAAAATCATTGATCAGCTGCCTCCTGCATACCCCCTACTGGGGACCAAGTCCTTGACCAGAATCGAACCTGGGACCCTTGAGTCCACAGGCAGATGCTCTATCCACTGAGCCAAATGGGCCAGGGCTCAAACGAACTCTTATAAAATGTTTTCTACAGGTTTGGACGTTCTCACCTCGACACCCCTGAACCTGCTGGCCCTGCCTCTTTCTTTGTGTGTCTCCCTTGCCAGGCTGTCAACTCTACTGTGCATGTGTGGTGGGGACTGGCACACAGTGGGTGCTCGATGCTTATGGAATGAGCATGTGGCCATGCGTTACAGGTGCTCAGTTAGTAGGGATGGCTCCGGCCTCTGACCCCAGCCACCCTCCTTGTTTAAAAGGTCTTCCTCGGCCCCAAAAGGAGCTGCTGGGCCTGGCCTCTTGGCGCAGGGCAGGGAGGTGGCCCTCGGTAACCCCCATTGCCCAGCCCCTCTTGTAGGGATCCGGTGACCCTTCAGGGCTCAGTTTGATCTCCCATACAAGGAGGACGGGGTCATTTCTAAGACCCGTCCGAGGCCAAAAGCCCAATGCCCCGGGCTCCCCGGCTGGGAGCGTGTTGAAGGAGCATCTGCAGGAGCCCACCGGCCAGTGCCGAAGCTGTTCTGGCCCTGAGAGCTTGGGGGGGGTGGTGGCGCGTGGAGTGAGGGTGGGTTCCTCTGAGAGGAACCCCTGTGCCCTCTGCGAACACTGTCTTATGCATGACTGTGCCGCTGGCTCCCAGGTCCCGGCCCCAGTGGCCAGGGGCAGGGGCAGGACACAGGCTGGGGGCACCTGCACCCGCGTGTCACCGCCTCCTCTCCCGCCTCCATTTCTCTCATCTGCACAAAAGGATAACGATACCTTCCCCTTAGGCTTTTGGTGTTTTGTTTTTTTATTTAATATATTTTATTGATTTTTTACAGAGAGGAAGGGAGAGGAATAGAGAGTTAGAAACATCCATCAGCTGCCTCCTGCACACTCCCTACTGGGCATGTGCCCTTGACCAGAACCGAACCTGGGACCCTTGAGTCCACAGCCAGACCAGTTAGGGCCCCCTTAGGCTTTTTAAGAGGATTTGAAGAGGAGATTATGTGTGACAGGATAAAAATGTAACTTGATCAAATCACTAAATCAATTCTACTAAATTCGCAGAGGGGGAGGGAGGGAGGGAAGGAGGGCTGGAGAGAGAGAGAGAAAGAGGATCTGAGAGCAGGGACAGGGGCGAGCACCTCAGAATGGGGATGGGACAGAGGTGGGAGCTCTCGCGGTCCTTCGTACATGGCTGTGTGGGACACCTGGGGACCCTGGGCCTCAATAAACTTCCCAGGGCCCCAAACCTGGCCTCGAAGCGGCAGGATCTCCCGCCAGGAAGGGGTTGCATCCCCTGTGGAAATAGGTGTCTCCATGGTAACCAGGGCAGATGGATGATCTGGTCCAAGGGGCCTCCCCTAAGCTCTGGTGCTGCAGAAACCCCCGTGACCTAAAGACAGTTCTGGGGAGCCCCGGAGCCCCCGTCACAGCCAAGATCAGCCTCTGGGCAGCCTGTGGGATGGTAGGGGGGATGGTAACTGGCTCGGGTTTTAACTTGATTTTTTTAAAAAAGTCAAATAAATGGGATATTTCTTGCATTCTTTATTTGGGAGCTATCACCCCTGTGTGTAGATGATGTAAATGACTGGAATAGTGCATGCTCCTCCCCCGTCTACACCCCCCCACACACACACACATTTCCAGTGATTGAAGGCGTTATTCTTGCCACCTCGTTTTGCTCAGCTCACCTCAACGTGAGATGTGTTCGCTGTCAGCTGGTTCTGACCCCCTGGGGGTTCTACTGGCAACACGTCACCCCTTCCTCAGGAGGGGACCTGGGGGCGGGTGCTGGGAATGATCCGGATTCTGATCCAGGTGGTGAAAATTCATGGAGCTGGAGCCCGTATACTGGAGTGCTTTCCTGCCCGTGTCAGTGACACTCTGCCCGCCTCCACCCCACTCCCCACCCAGGCCAGGCTTTCTTCCTGTTCCTGCGTTTCCTCCTCGTGCCAGGGACTCACCCCTGCCAGCCCAAGGCGGGAACTCCCGCTGCTCAGTGCCTCTGCCTCTCTGCTGGCCAAGCGAGCGTCTGCCTCCTCCATCCCTCCTTCCCCTCCTCTCCTCCCTCCTCCTCCAGGAAGTCCTACCAGGAGCCCCGGTAGATGGGCAGAGGGTGAGCCGCCTTGCTTAGGTGGGGAGGTACAGGCCACGTTCCCTGCCTGCCCTGCTCACTGTCCGGAGGGTACAGTGAGCCCGAGCTCGCGGAGGAGGGAGAGAAGGCCAGGCCTGTCACCTGCCCTCACGCTCACAGCCCAGCAAGGCTGCAGGCCCTGAAGTAACACTGTTTGGGCTGTCGTGGGTAAAATAAACGATCCTGTTAAAATGAATCTTACCTGTTTCTTTTCACGTTTTGAAACACGTGGCTGCTGGGAAGTCTGAGGTCACGCAGGCGGAGAGCACTAGGTTATTGCTATTGGACAGCGCTGCTCTCGGCACTTCCAGAGCCAAATGCACGCTTGCTTACGTGGCTCTCTCCCCGGCCTTCCCACCCACATCGGTCTGTTTCTGATCCTGTCTTTTGTTAAAAAGCCTTAGAACCGCTCTTTCTCATTCTTGCCTGAACAATTCCATGACTTCCCATTTCACTTTGATGTTCCATTTTTCTAAAAAAATATTTTTATTGATTTCAGAGAGGAAGGGGAAGGGAGAGAGAGCTAGAAACATCCATGATGAGAGAGGATCATTGATCGGCTGCCTCCTGCACGCCCCGCACTGGGGATCGAACCCGCCACCCGGGCACGTGCTCTTGACCAGAAGTGAACGCGAGACCCTTCGGTCCGCAGGCCGAGGCTCTATCCACCGAGCCAAACCAGCGAGGATTCACCACCACCAGGCTTATTTGCTGGTCATCCTTTGCCCTACACAGCTTAGCAGCTGTCCCCTCTACCTGTAGATAACACTCTTCCCAAGAGAACCTACTTTCTTTGGTTCTTTTAGAATTCTAAAATAACAGTGGGTCCCCCGTTGTAAAATAATATAGTCCAGTAGACCCTTGAACTATGCTGTTAGGAGCGCGACCCTCACGCAGCTGAAAATCCACTTCTAAACTTTGACTCTCCAGAAACTTAACTGCTGCCCTAGCTGGTTGGACTCTGAATAGAGCATCTGCCCGCGGACGGAAGGGTCTCAGTTAGATTCCGGTCAAGGGCAGGTACCTCCCTTGCAGGCTTGACCCCTGGCCCAGGTCAGGGGCCTGTGGGAGGCAACCAATCAATGTGTTCTCTCACATCGATGTTTCTCTCTCTTTCTCCCTCCCCCTCCCTTCCACTTTCTCTAAAAATCCATGGAAAATATCCTCAGGTGAGGATGAACAAATAAAGAATATCCTTATTAGTCACCTTTACCTCCTTACTGTGGGGATTAACCTCATTACTTGGAAAACAGGTAAATAAAAGGAAATGATAACACTTGTCTTTCCTGTAAAATCATGCCTCAGTGGGACCATTTGTAGACATGTGGCGGGGGAGGGGCATGATTTTATAGAAGTACTAGTGGCATGGGGCACGAAATTCGTGCATGGGGTGGGTGTCCCTCAGCCCAGCCTGCACCCTCTCCAATCTGGGACCCCTCGGGGGATGTCTGGCTGCTGGTTTAGGCCCGATCCCAGCTAAACCGGCAGCGGACATCTCTCTCACAATCTGGACTGCTGGCTCCTAACTGCTCACCTGCCTGCCTGCCTGATCACCCCTAACCACTCTACCTGCTGGCCTGCTCGCTCCCAACTGTCCCCCCCACCACCAGCCTGCTCGTCCCCAATGCCCTCCCCCCTGCCGACCTGCTCGTCCCCAACTGGCCCCCCCTGCCGACCTGTTCATCCCCACCTGTCCCCCCCCCCCACTGGCCTGATCACCCCCAGCTGCCCTCCCCTCCTGGCCTGATCGCCCCTAACCACCTTTGCCTCGGCCCCGCCACCATGGCTTTGTCCGGAAGGATGTCCAGAAGGTCTTCGGGAAGGTCTCCCGGCCTAATTACCATATTACCCTTTTATTAGTATAGATTTCATGTTATAAATGAGGAAGGGAAGATACAGTTAGAATATCATCATTTAAAGAAATAGTTTTATTGATTTCAGAGAGGAAGGCAGAGGGAGAGAGAGAGAAACATCAATGATGAGAGAGAATCATCGATTGGCTGCCTCCTGCACGCCCCACACTGGGGATCGAGCCTGCAACCCAGGCATGTGCCTCGACTGGGACTTAAACCGAGACCTCCTGGTTCATAGGTCAACGCTCAAGCACGGAGCCATGCCGACCGGGCTGTCCCCACTTACAAAAGCAGCCACGCAGAGCCAGCCCCTGAGCCAGTTCAGAGGGCCTTCCTTTCCTCTGTGCTGTCTCCCTGGTGCTTGAGCACAAGCTTCATAAAATCTGTCTGGAAATTCCTCTGGGGTTTCCTCTCTGTTTTTATCTTGGAGAACCAAGCACCCCAACGCTGGTACCATGACAAGGTCCCAAACTCTTGACTCCTGCTCTCCTGGGCCTCGTATTCCTTCTTCTGTGGCAAACTCATTACCCATATGTGAGGATGACTCCTATAGTTCAGTTCAGTTTCATGGGTTTCCGATTCCGTGTGCTTCTGGAGTGGGTGTCAGAATCCCAGTCACCCAGGGAACCAGAAATATATCCGGGGCACTTGGCTCGGGGCTCTGCTGCCTCCTGTACGAACCTTCACCTCACGAACCTTCACCTGTCTGATTCTCAGTCTCCCCCTGGGTAAAAGTGAGGAAACAACGTATAGGGTTGGGAAACAGTACAGGCCGCTTCTCAAAAAATAAAACACACAAGACACTAATCATAAAGTTACCGTGTGATCCATACACATGTAATGGAATATTATTCAGCCTTAAAAAGGAATCAAATTCTGCCCTAGCTAGTTTGGCTCAGTGGATAGTGCGTTGGCCTGTGGACTGAAGAGTCCCAGGTTCGATTCTGGTCAAGGACACATGCCCTGGTTACAGGCTCAATCTCCAGAAGGCCGCCGATCCATGAGTCTCTCTCATCATTGATGTTTCTCTCTCTCCCTGTCCCTTCCTCTCTAAAACCAATCAAAATAATAAATATTTTTTAAAAAGGAATGCAATTCTGACATGTTATAACTCAGATGCAGGATGTTATCACTTCCTGCTATGACCACAAGATGGCAGCATAGACTGAGCTTCCTGACAGGTGATGCCTGTTCCTGTCACTTTCCCAGGCACCAAACCCTGTACCAAAGGGGTGGACGGAGGAGGGTCCTCTCTCTAGGGTCGGGCACCAGCTGGCGGCCTGTCCTGAGCATATGCGTGTGCCTGCTGAGCTGCTCCCTCGCGAGATCTCCTCTGCGGTCCCCTTTCCAAGAAACCCAGGTGGTGGGAGGAGCGCTGGGCAGGGGAGTCTGCAGGTTTGGGTCCTGGTTCTGCACTGCGGGCTGGGGCTAGTGTCTTCGGTGCGCCAGGAAAGGGCCATGACAGAATCCAGCTCGTGACAAAGGCCCGTGAGTATTCATCTTCCCTTTCTCTCTCAGTCCTGGCGCAGTTTTCCCTAAGGGGAATGATGGCTGCGCTAAGGATCTGCCAGGCATCACTTTCTCCACCTTTCTGGGATTCTGTGTGGCCCAGAAGAGGATCGAGGGGAGGTTTCCGGGGTCACAGAGGCCCTGCCCTCATCTCAGGGCCCACTTATTGCCCTAACGGAGGCAGGAGGAGCCCCATCCAGGCAGATGAAAAACAGGGAGGGCCCTAGCTGGTGTGGCTCAGTGGATAGAGCATTGGCCTGGGGACTGAAAGGTCCTGGGTTTGATTCTGGTCAAGGGCACATGCCCGGGTTGCGGGCTCAATCCCCAGTAGGGGGTGTGCAGGAGGCAGCTGATCAATGATTCCCTCTCATCATTGATGTTTCTATCTCTCTCTCCCTCTCCCTTCCTCTCTGAAATCAATAAAAATACATTTAAAAAAAAACACCGACACTAGGTTTCTTGAAATCCTTGCCCCGTGGCCTTGAGTACCTTCCACTGGGTACTCAAGTCTGGCTGCCGCTCACCTGCAGAGGGAGGGCTGCACTTCCGGGAGGTGATAAAGGGCTGTAGGTGACAGGACCTGGCAGACCAGTGCCCAGCCAGCTGCCTTTCTCCCTGGCGGGGCTCCCCTGGGCTCAGGGAGGCTGGGGCATGTGGGGGCTGCGCCCGGCCTGGCCAGCAGAGGGCGCCCGCAGCAAGCAGGGCCCTGTCTTGGGTTTCCTCTCTGAGCTGTGGGTGTCCGTCTGTGCACGTTCCCCTGGAAACAGATGGGGTGGCAGATGGGTACTGCTGGCTAAGTTGAGGGGTTGAAGGTGTTGTCACCTCTTGCAATTGTTGGCCTGTGCCTCTAGTGGCCATTGTGGATTTACCTGTAACCCCCAGAGTAATCATTCATTCATTCATTCATTCATTCATTCAACGAATGCCATGTACACCCACTGAGCGTGAGCACTGTGCTGGGAGGAGCTTCCCTGCTAACCAATACCCAGGATGCACACGCCAGGGCCAGCCCAGGGCTCGGGGAGCACGGAGGGAGAAGGGTAGAGCCCTCCCAGGAGCACCGCATCCGAGGCGAGCAATGTTATGCCTTTTACAGTGGGGAGAAGTGATGTCCCGAGGGGTTCAGTACTGGGCCCTCGGCCACACGGCCATTAAGGGGATGCGCTGGGATTCGCACCCAGAGCCTGGTTCCAGACCACCCTGCCATCTGCCCCAGGCGGCCTCTGCCAGGGAGCAGCCAGGGAGGAGGGGGTGGGGTGAGAGGCTGTCATGGGGACAGCCAGGTGGCTCCATTTGAGACTGCCTCAGGGGGACAGGGAGCCTGTGGGTCGGGGAGGTGACAGGGGGGCTGGCTTCATCCCAGACGGAGGAAGAACTGCCCAGTCCTAGGGTGGGCGAGCCTAAGTGCAGGCGTGCATGCCTCTTCCCAGGCCCGTCGTGGCTCCACGTCGAACTTGGCGCACTCACTGGCGCTGGGGGCTCCGCCTGGCACAGCGCCTCTCCCTCCAGCCTCGTCCCGCCCCCTCCCTGGTACCCTCGGTGCTCCTGCCTCCCAGTCCTTCTTTTGGCAACTTGCTGGGCACACTCCCCACCTCCAGGCCTTGGCATCTGCATACCCTCTCTTGGTTTGACTAACTCACCCATTCTTTAAAATAAAAAAAACATATATGTTTTGCTGACAGTATTACAGATGTCTCCCATTTTCCATTTATTTTTAGAGAGCGTAGAACGGGGGAGAGACAGAGAGAGGAACATCGATGTGAGAGAGACACACCGATGGGTTGCCTCCCACAGGCACCCTGACTGGGGCCAGGGATCGAGCCTGCAACTGAAGCAGGTGCCCTTGACCAGAATCTAACCCCTTCAGTCTGTGGGCCGACGCTCTATCCGCTGAGCCATACCGGCTAGGGCTTTATTTATTTTAAACCACTCATTCTTCAGGCTGCTAGAAACCGTCCCTGATGCCCAAGAAGGTCAGGCCGCCTCGCGTGCTGTTCTGTTCCCTCTGTAGGTGCCCCGGCACACCTTACTGCGATTCCTGGGTAGTCGTCCACCCCACCAGACGGGCAGCTCCGCGTGGCAGGACCGCACTGTGCTCTCCGCATTGCTCCAGCTGTCCCGCGCATGCGTGGGGCTGGCAGTTTGTTGAAAGGCTGAGTGCACAGCGGATGAAGGTAAGAAAGGATGAAGGAACCCTGCAAAGCCAAATGCGTGGGCAGGAGGACGTACGTCAGCAGCCCTTCAAGCCCCCCGGTTAGCACCCTCTGGCCACAGCTCATGTTCTTTGCTCCGCTACCCGGGAACTGGAGATTCAGAGCATCTAACACGTGCCAGGCACCCGGCTGGGCACGGCTCATGGATTCCCACCCATCAAATAACAAACAGGGGCGAGATGGAATGTTTTCCGTGAACAAGAGCTTGCAGGCTTCTATCCCTGCCCCGGATAATTTGCACGTTTGTCTAGGCCTTTGAAACCTGGCTACAGGGCCCTGTGCTCTCGCAGACTCCACCCTGTGTGGGACTCCGGTTGCGCCTCTGGAGAAGGCCACCAGGTGGCGGCAGGAGCTAAGAATCAGGGCTCTGCACGCGCCTGCCAGTCCCCACGGCCGCCAGCAGGGGTCGCTGCTGCTCTGCCAGGTGCGCCTTGAGGTGGGGCAGGTTTGCCAGCTGGACTGGGGAGGCCGGTCAGCCCCGCTAGGAGTGAGGGTCGGTCCCAACCACTGCGGGGATGGAAGGCTGTGAGACACCCTCATTCTTTCTCATTTATACAGTGCGGTCTTTTTTTTTTTTTTAAATAATAATATTTTTTTACTGATTTTTTACAGAGAGGAAGGGAGAGGGATAGAGAGAAACATCGATGAGAGAGAAACTTCCATCAGCTGCCTCCTGCACACTCCCTACTGGGTATGTGCCCACAACCAAGGGACATGCCCTTGATCCGAATTGAACCCGGGACCCTTGAGTCCGCAGGCTGAAGCTCTATCCACTGAGCCAAACCGGCCAGGGCAGTGCTGTCTTTTTAAAATTTTTTTATTGATTTCAATAAGGAAGGAAGGAAGGAAGAGGGGAGAGAGAGACAGACACATCAATGATGAGAGAAACATCCATGATGAGAGACTCATCGATGGGCTGCCTCCTGCACGCCCCCTACTGGGGATCCAGCCCACAACCCGGGCGTGTGCCTGGAATTGAACCCAGGACCCTTCAGTCCTCAGGCTGATGCTCTATCCACTGAGCCAAACTAGCTAGGACAGCAAGGGCTTTCTTATTTTTTTTTTCAAGTAACAAAAAATGTAGGGTTAACACACTCTTTTAATTTGTTTTTTAAACATGTTTAAGGCTTAAAAGTGGGATTTATCACTCCTGGTAGGAAATTCGTGCTCCCTGAATGAATCCCCTAATGGCAAACCACCGTGAACTGTTCCGGCTGCATTGGGGGCAGCGGGGTAGGGATTCCCTTCAAGGCTCCCTGCTTCCTGCATGAGGTCAGAGTTCACTGGTTTGGGTTACTGCGACGTCCACTGGGTGATCCAAGTTGCTTTTGCTTCAGCAAGGGCTATACTGGTCAGAAGGTCATTTACCCTTGACCTCCTGGCCTGCTGGTTCCCAGGCGCACCGCTAACCACCCTCCTGCCTGCCTTTCCCCTGCGCCCTCTGTGCTCCCGGAGGCGCTGTGCACACACCTCCTGGCTACTCACACAGCGGACCCGGGACGGCAGCGTCGACATCCCCCGGGGCTGGCCTGAAATGCAGAGTCTCAGACAACACCCAGGACCACGGAGTCCCCAAGTCCGGTGTGTTTGTGTGTCCTTCCGTGTGCCCACCTCAGGGCCTCCACCTGCAGCTCTAGTGGATCAAAGCTGAAGAGTAGGCGAAGGGAAGAGGAGGCTGCAGCGCCAGGGGAAGGGTTGGGAGGGGGGAGGATGGAGGCCAGCGGGCAGCGGGGGTCTATCCACTTGTAGTTTGGAGGTATCACTCTCCACTCACTGTAGCCATTGTCCAAGCTGACTCAGGGAGTCTGGGCCCATTTGCATTTATTTATTAATTTACTAGAGGCCCAGTGCACAACATTCATGCACTGGGGCCGGGGGGTGGGGGGGAGTTCCCTCCGCCCAGCCTGTGCCCTCTCGGGAGCAGGCCTAAGCCGGCAGGTGGACATCCCCCGAGGGCTCCTTAGTGCTGTTGTGAGCCCAGCTTCTGGTTGAGCGGTGCTCCTCCTGTGGGAGGGCACTGACCACCAGGGGGCAGCTCCTACATTGAGCGTCTGCCCTCTGGTGGTCAGTGCACATCATAGCGACTGGTTGCTCTGCTGTTTGGTCGATTTGAATATTAGGGTTTTATTATATAAGACTAGATGCCCGGTGCACGAAATTTGTGCAAGGGGCTCAGCCCTTGCAGCCACGGTGGCTTGCCTTGGCCCTCGCAGCCCCAGCTTCATCTGGAAGGTCGTCCGGCTGTCCGGTCTAATTAGCATATTATGCTTTTATTACTATAGATTATTTAAAAACGGTATGAATTGTTTTTAATTTATCATTATTATTTTTTTCACATTCAATATCATTTTGTATTAGGTGTCCACCATAGCAGTGAGACAATCCTATATTTTCCGCAGTGTTTTCCCTCGGTATTTCCAGTACCCGCCGGGCACCGTACGTAGTTATTACAATACAGTGGACTATATTTTCTCCTTTGCATTTCTTTGTATTTGCATGCCTTAGCATATCTGTCTGGTGCCTTTCCCGGATTTGGGGTGCCAGTGGACAGGGCAGAGGGCAAGAGTGTTGGGGGAGGCTTTGGGCTGCAGACCCAGGCCCGGCTCCTCCCCGATGTCCATCCTGGGAGCAGGCCTGGAGAGAAGCACTGAGCCTCCTGGGGTGAGGAGGGGCCTGTTAGGTCCTCCAGGCTCTGGACACTTGCTGTGGGGCAAGGCTGGGGCTGGGCTCCCCAAGCTCCCCTGCCTGGGGTGCTCTCCACACAGCAGGATTCTCCAGGCAGCGAGAGAATCTTGATGTTGAACAAAAAGACACCAAAGAAACCCTAGGTGGCTTGGCTCAGTGGATAGAGCGTCAGCCCTTGGACCCTGGGTTTGACTCTGGTCAAGGGCACGGACCTTGGTTGCAGGCTCCTCCCTGGATCGGGCCCTGGTCAGGGGCGTGCAGGAGGCAACCAATCAGTGTGTTTCTCTCACATCGATGTTTCTCTCGGTCTTTCCTTCTCCCTTCCACTCTCCCTAAAAGTCAATGGAAAAATATTCTCGGGTGAAGATTAAAACACACACACACACACACACACACCCCTACTTCTTCCAATGAAGAAAGAGAAAACAGAAGTCATGGTATGAGTCTGGTTTTGTAAAGCACAAAAGGATGCCAAAGGGATCCATGTTGCCAGAAGTAATGGTGACTCGGGGCGGGGGGGGGGAGCAGGGGGAGGAGGGGTTCAGTCCCGGGGAGGGGGGCCCGGGGTCGTTCTAGGAGGTGCCCAAAGCGTTTTGTGATCTGGGTACTGGTAACACAGGTGTGTCCGCTGTGAAATCCGTCCAGCTGTAGGGGGAGGATTTGTGCATTTTTCTGTTTACAAGTAAAAAGTTGAAAAAAGATCAGACCTGAATTTGGAGAGAACCAGGGCTAGGACACCCTCCCAGGAGGCTTCTCTCCTGCCTTCGAGGCTGGAAAGGCCCTGGCTGCTCCGAGTCCCTTCTCCCACTGGGCCCTGAGCTACCTACCGTGGGGCAGGCCCACATCCTGGTCATCCCGGGTCCCCTGGCATGCGACCGGGCCCAGAGCTGAAAACATGTGTGGCTCCTCCACACCCCTGGGGTGGCCCAGAGGCCCAGGGGCACGGAACAGTCTAGATGGGAGTGTGTCTGCTTGTTACCTGTGCCCCCAACCCCGAAGGCTGGCACTGTGCCCACGGCTAGAAGTGGGCTAAGGGATGGGGCAGCAGAAGGTGCCAGAGAGAGAGAGGTGGGACTCGGGGGTGCCTGGGCGGGGGGGGGGAGCAGGGGGAGGAGGGGTTCAGTCCCGGGGAGGGGGGCCCGGGGTCGTTCTAGGAGGTGCCCAAAGCGTTTTGTGATCTGGGTACTGGTAACACAGGTGTGTCCGCTGTGAAATCCGTCCAGCTGTAGGGGGAGGATTTGTGCATTTTTCTGTTTACAAGTAAAAAGTTGAAAAAAGATCAGACCTGAATTTGGAGAGAACCAGGGCTAGGACACCCTCCCAGGAGGCTTCTCTCCTGCCTTCGAGGCTGGAAAGGCCCTGGCTGCTCCGAGTCCCTTCTCCCACTGGGCCCTGAGCTACCTACCGTGGGGCAGGCCCACATCCTGGTCATCCCGGGTCCCCTGGCATGCGACCGGGCCCAGAGCTGAAAACATGTGTGGCTCCTCCACACCCCTGGGGTGGCCCAGAGGCCCAGGGGCACGGAACAGTCTAGATGGGAGTGTGTCTGCTTGTTACCTGTGCCCCCAACCCCGAAGGCTGGCACTGTGCCCACGGCTAGAAGTGGGCTAAGGGATGGGGCAGCAGAAGGTGCCAGAGAGAGAGAGGTGGGACTCGGGGGTGCCTGGGTGGGTGTGGAGGGCTGTCCACAGCCCGGGACCTCAGCACCCTGGCCTCTTCCCTGGGTGGGCACCTCCTTTTGGCTTGTGCATTCACCCCGATCCTGAGGCTGCCTGGGTTTCTGCTGAATCCTCACTTCAGATGCAGGGGCGGGAGGCCGCAGCCTGGCTCTCAGGACTCGGCCCTGTGCCCGGCTACCCTGGACCTCCCCGCCCTGAGCCTCCCTCACCCAGTGCTCCCTGATGCCATCCGAGTGACAGGGGCCTGCAAACAGGCCCAGAGCCCCCTCCCACTGATGGGGACTTGTCAGAGACTGCTCTGGCCTCAGTTTCCATGTTCTGTAGAGAGGGAGAGTAATTTTGGCTGCGGTGAGGTCAGATAATGGGAGGGTGTGGGAGATCTTGGGACCCAGGAGTGTGGGGGGCAAAGGCCTGCTGGGGAGGGGGGGCAGGGACAGCTAGAGAGGGGCCACCCAACCCCTCCCCTTTGGCGGGGCTGGAGCCTGCACTGGGGGGCAGATGAGGGGAGGTGTTTCCCCGGGAGGAAGGTGGGGGTGCTGGGAGCACGGGAGAGCCAGGGCCTGGGCTTAGGCTCGCCTTGATGCTGTCTGCAAGCTGTTCCCCCTCTGGGCCTCAGTTCACTGGTTTTTAAAAATTAAATTTATTTTTGCAAACTGGTTAATAAGATCATATAGGTTTCGAGTGTCCGTTTCTGTGAAACATGAGCTGTAAATTGCATTGTGTGTCCACCTCCGTATATTTGACCCCCTTTACCCTTTACTACCCCCACCCGTCAATTTATCTTTTTCCCCATTTTTTAAAAAATGTATTGATTTGAGAGAGAGAGAGAGAGAGAGGGAGGGGGAAGGAGAGGGAGAAGAAGGGAGAGAGAGGAAGAGAGGGAGAGAGAGAGGGAGAGAGACGTTGACTTGCTGCTCCACCGTTCACTGGTTGCTTCTTGCATGTGCCCGGACTGTGTGTTGGGATGATGCTCTAACTAGCTGAGCTCCCCGGCCAGGGCTCAGTTTCCCCTCCGGTCCAGGGGCCATCCGGTTCCCTTGCCCCTCGGGCCCTAGGCCCCGAAGCTCCTCAGGGCCTTGCGCTGTTGGACCTGCATGGGCTGTTGCTTTGGAATCAGTTTCTACATCTCAAAGATGGGCGTCTCCCCCGCTAAAGGCAGAGTCCAGTTTCCCGAGGACGAAGGAGATCTGGCCGTGCGGGATCCCAGCTTCCAGGCAGCAAACTGGGGCAGCAGCTCGGGCATGAGGCCTCCCGGCCGGCCAGCGGCCTGGGCCCTGTGGCCCCGAGGCTGGCACCTTTGCACGGGCAGGAATCCTGTCTCTTGTTCTGCCAACGTCAGGCTTCGGAGGGCAGGTCTGGATCGGACTGGCATGAGCTCATGTGTCTTTCCAGAGCAGAGAGGCCTGGGTCTTGGGTTTCCGAGGGGTCCGGAGCCTCTGTTGGGAACGAGACCGAGTGTTTGCTGGTGGGGAGGATGGGTCCCTCCCTGCCATGACCTCCCTCCCCCTCCCGCGGTGATGACCCCCGTTCCCACCGTCTCTCCTGCCACAAGGCCTTTAATGACCAGCTCCTTGCCTCTCCCCCCCCGAATGCCCATACTCCTGTGTCCTTTGTGACATGGCCTGTCCCCGCCCTGTCTTCTCCTGCCACCCCCCCTCCAAAACTCAGTTTCTCCAACCCCCACCCCCAAGCATGGGGCCCTCTCAGTGCTGCCTGTGGCCTCCTGTACCCGCCGTGTGTCCCTGACGCCCGAAAGGGCCTTGGTTCTGCCTCCAGCACTGAGCCAGGCACACAGTAGGTGCTCAATACACGATCTAATGAATGGAAGCTGGCTCTGGGCTGAGAGGTAGGGACTGAGGAAGGGAGCTGGGAGAGGTCACCAGGGGTCAGGCGGGTTCTTTGGGCCTGGCCATTGCTGGGCAGGCCGGGAGACCCCCCCGCCTCCCCTCCCTCACCATCCCTGGCCACAGCCCCGGGCTCCTGTACTCAGCCGCTCATTGGCACTCATAGTGCTAGGCCCGAGCCGGGCAGCAAGCCTGCGGAGATGTGTGAGGAGCCCATGTCCAGGGGTTCCCCGCTAAGATTCCCTGCAAAGGCCCGCCTCCTTCACCCCCCCAAGCTCATGATGGGGACAGAGAACTGGGGATGGCCCTCCGGGACCTCCCAGGCCAGCTCCTGACACTGGGCAGCTGGGGAAACTGAGGCCCAGAGAGGGGTGGTGACTTGGCCTGTCTCCTGGGACCCTCGCCCGCATGGTCTGAGCCAGGCTGTGGTGCAGAGTCGGTCCTGGGGGCCAGGACATCGCAGTGGCTGTCTGGTGGGGGCCCCAGCCCCGCATCTGAGCCGCCGGGGAGTCTGCCCTGCCCCCAGCACGCTCCCTGCACCTGGTATGTGCCGAAGCCAGCAGAAAGGCGGGCAGGGAGGGGGTGGAGTGGGGAACAGGAGCAAGTCTGGATGGGCCTGGGAGCTTCAAGCCCCAGCGGGCCCTCCCTGCCCACAGGGCGTGGGAGCGGGAAATAGGTGTCCACGCCCCAAATCCTCTGCTTTCCCTCCCCACCCACACACTCCGCCTGGGGCCCAAACAGGGCAGGGAGCCAGTCCCCAGCCTCCCTCCTTGGTAACCGAGGCACAACACCCAACACTAGAGATTATGTGTCCTGCCAACGCCGCACCCCAACCTGGGCCTGCACGACGCCCTGCCTGCCTGGCCTGCCGTGGGGAAGCCCGGCTGTGGGTGGGGGGAGGCGGGCAGGGGGCAGCAGGGCTCCCCCTTCCCAAGCTCAGGCTAGCCAGGCTGCTGTCCCAGCCACCTTGGCCTGAGTGATCCCCCAAACCCAGACCCTGGGCCCAGGGAGGGTGGGTGCCAGGGGGCACTCCCATCCTGGCTGGGACAGCAGGACTCCTCGCGCCCAGGGTCGGGGTGGGGGCACCACGGGGCGGCTCCAGCATGGGGTGTGGGGGCTGGCTGGGTGGGCGAGCAGGGGGATGTCCGGGCCTGGGGAGTGAGGTGGCACTGGGAGGAGGAGGACAGTTTTCCTGGTCTTCACCGGCCTTTGGTTTCCGTGATCCTGGGCTCAGGATTATGGGAAATAGAGAAAGGCAGGTGGGGGGCTCAGTCCCTGCGGAGCCCCCAGGCTGAGGGAGAATCGTGGCCCTAGCTTTCTGAGAGCTCCTACTCTGAGTGGCAAGACACAGCCCCTGTCCTGGGACTTTGGAGCATACCTCCATGCTGGGTGATAGGGCCCACGGGAGCACTCCGCTCTGTGGGGAGAACTCAGCTCAGTGGGAAGCAGTCGGCTCTGTGGGGAGCACAGGGGGGACAGTGCTTCTGTGGCCCTGGGAAAGGTGGGACCCTGGGTCTTTCTGCCTGTCCTCCCTGCATGGGGCGACCTTCCCAGAGCACGCGGACCCTCTCCCACGTTCCCAGGCCTGGTCACTGCTTGTCCAGTGCTTCCCAGTGACGCAGTAACTGCCCCCCACTCAGCCCTGCACTGTGAGATGGACCTGCCACTGGCCCCTTTTACAGAAGGAGGGCACGGCGGCTCAGAGGAGAGGAGGTCTGTGCTGGCGCGCTCAGGTGCTACGGGCTAGGTCACCGTGTTCAGAGCACCTAGCTCTTCTGACATTTGAGGCGATCTGCTGTGAGCAGGAGGTCAAGTTCCCCAGCATCCCTGCTGTTCCCCCAAGTCCTGAGTCCCCTGGGTCAGGCCTGTCCCCTGCTTCAATCCCCAGCAGGCGGCCGGGGCTGGGGAGAGCTGGTCTTGCTGAGGCTGCAGCTTCCCGGCCCACCCAGGCTGAGTCAGGCGGGTGGGAGCCAGGGGGTGGCAGCTTTCCCAGGCCAGCCCGGGCAGGCGGCAGGCGGGGTCCACATTCCTCACCTTCTGGGTGCGTCTGGGCTTGGCCCGGCCAGGTGTATGGGCCCCGCCCGCCCGGAGGCCAGCCCAGCTGAGCCAGCTCAGCGCCATGGCCTTGTAAGGAACTAACTGGTCTGGCAGCTGCCTGGGACGGGTGTGGGAACTGCTTGCCTTGCAAGTCCTTGTTGGGTGGGGTGCAGGCTGGCGGGGGCGGGGGCCGCCTGCTGGAGCCCCCAACCCACAATGGCCTGGGCAGTGGGGCACCCCTGCTCATCCCCTTCTCGTGCCCCCTGGCCTTGTACCCCCCCTTTGCCAATGCACTTGGAAAGCCGGAGGCTGAGTGGTTGGAGCCTCGGTCTTGCTCATGCCTCAGCAAACACTGGCTGGTGGGAGCGGGAAGGGTGGTCTGCGGGGGAGGGGGGGGAGGCTAGGGAGCCGCAGGGGGCACCTCCTGTTTGTTGTCCCCAGCCTCTCAGGGAGGCCTCTGTCCTCCCCAGCCTGGAGCTCTGGGTGCCCGGTGGAGCCTGGGACAGAGGTGTTGCATGGGGCCCTGTGCCCATGGGGGCACTGCTCTGCGGGCAGCTGCTAACTGCTTGTCCCCCGGGCCTTGCTTCCTCCACCCCCAGCCACGGGGCTCTCTGCCTTGACGTCAAGGGCTAGAAGGGATCTATGGGCAGTCGGTCAAGGTCAGTCCTTACCACGTACAAAGCCTACCCATCTCCTTCCTCCCCGTGGGCCTCAGTTGCCCCGCCTGTCAGAGGAGGACGGGAGCCCCCACCTGCCAAGGCCCCTGGGCTCTTGGTGGATGACAAGGGACCTTGAGGTTGAGGAACTGCTTTGGGGCCTGAGATGGGCTGTGCTGGGACCCCACCGGGGACTCACGGCACACGCCAGCCCTGCAGCTTCCCCATCAGCCTCTACAGTCAGGCCAGGCTCCTGGCTAGGGGTGGGGAGGGAGCCTCAAGTCTGGGAATTGGGGGCCGTGCCCACTGTTCACCCTCTCCCCTCCCTTGGCCTCCACGTCACCCTCCTCTGTGGCCTCCTCAGCAGTTTTGAGGTCTGCTTGGCCTGTGGGGCCTGGGCTGGCCCCTTCATCACACTCCTGCGGCCGGCAGGGCCAGGCTGTGTCTGGGGCGGGCCCCGGGGAGCTTAGGCTGCAGGCATCCTGTCCCAGGCTGCGGTGGGAACACGCAGGCCCTGGCCCTGGGCCCAGGGTGGGCGTGGGAATCCTGTCCTGCATGGAAAGTCAGGAAGGGTGGCACCAGGCCTGTGGGAGAAGAGGCTGAGAGATGGGCCGAGATGGGGACCCCGGACATGTGAGGGGCAGCGGGCAGAGCTCCAGGCATTGGGTCAGGAGAGAGGGGAGCAGAGGAGGTGTGGCCCGGCTGGCAGCCCGTCACGGAGCAGCGGTCTGCAGGCCTGGCTGGGAGGTGTCAGGCTGGGGCAGGGACCACTCAGCACTCCCTTCCCAACCTTTTCTGGCTGAGCCCTAGGGATGTCCTCCTGGGGTGACCCTGTTCCCGCCACCACACCCTGGCTGCCGTTCTTCCTCTCCTGCTCAGAGGCTGTGAGTGTGAATGTGCGCAAGTGAATGTGCACAAGCTTGCCCTGGGGTGGTTCTGCGTGCAGTGGAAGGAAGTGCCTCGGCCCCTGAAAGCCCAGTGGTCCCAGTGAGCTAGGCCGACCATGGTTTAATGTGTGTGTGTGTGCGCGCGCGTGTGTGCATGTGTGTGTGAGTGTGTGTGCATGTGTGTGCACGTGTGTGTGCATGTGCGTGTGTGAGTGTGCATGTGTGTGAATTTGTGAGTGTGTGTGTAATAGTGAGTGTGTGCGCGTGTGTGTGCATGTGTGAGTGTGTGTGTGCGTGCGTGTGAGAGTGTGAGTGTATGTGAGTGTGTGTGTATGTAAGTGTGAGTGTGTGTGTGTGTGAGAGTGTGTGTGTATGAGTGTGTGTGTGAGTGTGTATGTGTGCGTGTGTGTGAGTGTGTGTGTGAGAGTGTGAGTGTATGTGAGTGTGTGTGTGAGAGTGTGAGTGTGTGTGTGTGCGTGTGTGTGTGTGAGAGTGTGTGTGAGTGTGTGTGAGTTGTGGGAGGCCTGTGTTCCAGTGGAGGTGGGCTTCTGGGCATTCAGACCAGGTCCCTGTCATTGGCTTCTGACCCCTGAAGGATTCTGGGAGTTGGCACTGAGAGCCAGGCACAGGGCAGCCTGGGAAATGGTGGGAACAGGTGCGAACAGGCTGGAAGGTGCAGCAGCAGCTGGAATGTGTGGGCAGGAGTAGCGCCGCCTTCCCTCAGCCAGGAATGAGCCAGGACCCAGTGCCCTCCCCGCTGTCTCCGGCTCTGCCTGCCAGCTCCCAGCCCCTCTCCCTCCTGGGGGCGCCCCACACCCCCGTGCGCCTCGCTGGGCTCCCGCCGCGGCCCCGCTGGGGAGGCTGTTTGGGAGAAGCGGGCAACCCTCCCTGAGGACGCCCAGGCTCTCGGTGCCGTGTGCCTGTGCCTGACCCTTCGCGCAGACGACCGCTGTCACTCACGGGGACTCCTCTGTCGCGCCAGGGAAGCACACGGCTGCCACCTGTCCAGCGGTGGGGTTGCGGGGCCAGCTGTGTCCTGGGATGGGGGCCAGGGCGCCTTCCAGGCCCGGGCTTCAGGACCCACGCTGACAGCCTCTGCAGGGCGGCTTTGTCCTTTGTCCCGCACAGTTGATCAGGGCGCCCTGTGGCCTTCCGGAGAAAGGCCGCCATCCTCGGCCCGGACATCCAGGGCCTTCCCCAGGCGGCCCCTGTGGCATCTCGAGGCCCAGCGCCCACCTCTCTCTCCCCAGCCAACTCCCCTCATTTGCGACGTCTCGCTCTTCCCCGAGGGTGCCGGGCCCTGGTGCTGCCCGGCCTTTGCCTATGCCAGTCACTTGCCTGGAAGGCCACTGCCCGCCTGTGACCCTACATGTGCAGATCCCTTCCCCCTGTCCTGACTCCTGGGCGGTCAGGACCCTGATGAGGAGCTCCCAAAACCATACATACTAGGCCACCATGCAGCCCTCCCTGCTCAGTCAGTGGGCGAGGTCCAGGCGTCTTCCTGGACAGAGCTCCCCCAGATCAGGGTCTGGTGGGTGTCCCCTGGCGTGTCCCTCCCTCCTGCAGGTCAGGGAGTGAGAGAATACACTAATGACCCAGGGGAGGGAGTTTGGGGACTTCCTCTGAGGCCTGGGGGCTAGCAAAGGGCTGTCACATGACCCGGACCCCACTTCTCCTTCCTCTGGTCTGAGCAGAAACGCCCGTCTGCCTTGGGGTTGGGGTCTCCTGGGAAGATTCCAGAAACCTCTCTTGGGATCAGGGAAGGAACAAGCTCCTTCTCTCCCCTGTGAGGACTCAGGGTTCACGGGCTGGTGCGTGAGTGGCCGTGGCTGCTCTGAGAGAGTGTGTGAAGTTTGTGCAGTGAGAGGCTGTGTGAGTGTGCACAGGTGTGTAGTGTGCACGAGTGTGCCCATGAGTGCGTGAAAGGGTGAGTGTGAGAATGTGTATTCAAGTGTGAGGCTGGGCAAGTCTGTATGGGTGTGTGAGTATGGCCGTGAGTGTGTGTATGGGTTGGTGAGTGTGAGTAGGTGTGAGTCTGTGTGAAGGTGTGTGTGAGCCAACTGCGTGTGTACGAGAATCTGTGGAGGTGTATGTAAGTGTGTGTGAATCTATGAGCATGTGTGAGTATGTGTACATCTGTGATTATGGGGGGTGGGGGGTGGGGGGTGTCTCTGACAGCCTTTGAGAGTGACTGTGAGAACCGTGAGTGTGAACGTGGGCGTGCGAGCTGTGTGTAAATGTGTGGCTTACCCTGGAGGGGGGCTG
Source organism: Corynorhinus townsendii (assembly GCA_026230045.1). Classification (NCBI taxonomy): domain Eukaryota; kingdom Metazoa; phylum Chordata; class Mammalia; order Chiroptera; family Vespertilionidae; genus Corynorhinus; species Corynorhinus townsendii. The sequence goes on from JAPDVU010000009.1 coordinate 7,566,275, forward strand.
ACTGGACCCCAGGGCTGTAGAGACAGCTTGGCCTTCCCCTGCCCCAAGGCCATGGCCAAACCCAGGGGACCCTCCCCGGGACTCCGCTGGCTGCAGGCTCCGCTGGTCCCCCATCCACCCCTCACCTCATCAGGGGGGTGAGCGGTCTTTCCTGTTCTAGAGGCAATTCTTTATTAAGCAAGAAGCAATACCGAATAGATTGAAAGTGACCCCTATAACGTGTGTAGGATTGCAGAACTAAGATGCGACAGACTCCCAGGAACTCCCACCTCATCTTAGAAACTCCGAGGAGGGCCCTTCCCAGCCACCCCTCCGCTGCAGTGTCAGCACGAGCCTGAATTTGGGGTTGCCGTTCCCTCGCTTTCTTTGTGGATCTGAAGCCCTTGTCGCCAGGCCTGTGGGTGCCAGCATCAGGGAGACACAGGACTCTTCCCAAGTGGCTGGCAGGGCCAGAACAGCTCAGTGCTGCCCTCTGGGGGCACGGGACACGGCTTTTCCCTGCACTGCTCTGCGCAGTGCGCAGCCGCAGGGCTAGGAGCCAGGCTCAGGGGAGCTGCTGGGCCCCCACAGAGGTGGACGCACCACCGTGCAAGGCACACAGGGCACACCTACACACCGATGTGCACACGGGGCACGCACAGAGGTTGTCACATGGACACGTTCCATCCACGGTGAACCGAGTGGGTGCCATACTCTGTGCGGGGCGCCCCACAGGAGCGGGCCTGTCCCTCGGGAGTTGGCAGCAGGAAAAGGGTGGTCGCCCTTCCTCAGTGACACATTTAGGGTGGGGAAGGCTATTTAAGGCGGCTGACTTTGGGGTGAGCGGTTTACCAGAATGACCTAAGGTGAGGGGCAGGGAGGAGGGCTTTGTACCAGAGACAGGACAGGGTGTTTTTGTGTGCGTGTGTGGGTTTTTTTTAGATCAAGAATGGGGGGGCGAGGCATGATGTAATGCACAGGCCAGCTCCAGAAAGGAATTCTGTGTCTGCTGGCCTGGGGCAAGGGAATGAACCCCGTGGCCCAGCCTGGCTCCCTGGGGCTGTGGGGGTCATGGGAATAAAGGGGGGCGTGGTGGTGGCTGCAGATGGCAAGGAGAAGTCAGACCCCTGGAGAAGGGGCAGGTGTGAAATGCAAGTGGAGGATGTCTAGTCTCCAGGCCCCAGGGATGCCTCCTAGGATTGCAGAGCAGAGGTGCACGACCTGGGGAGGCCAGCAGAGGGCGCTCCTGGCACAGATTTGAGGTACCTGCCCATGTGCTGGCAAGCTGGGATTTCATCCGCATCATTCTTGGAAAGCACAGAGGCCTGCAGTCCTGACGGAAGGCTTCTGGCTTTACCCTTGGGAGCTACTGATCTTAGGGGGTGAGAAGAGACGATCTATGAGGTGTGTGTGTTGGGGGGGTGGGGGAGGGGCGCGGGGGGCAGAGCAGAGAGTCCTCTTTGTCTCCTCCTTCTCCCTGGTCAGGCACTGCCTGGCCAGTGTCTCCATCTTCTGTCTCCAGGTGGTGACCTCAAAACCACCTCCAGAAATGGGACTGGCCACCTGCCCTGCTCTGGGGGTGCTCCCTGGGCGCTAGGGTGTGTGAGGTCCAGCCAGCCTCTCTGTAAGGGTCCCAGCTCCAGGGCTCTGCCCGCCCTTCTCATGACCTCCCTGCCTCCCTGCTTCCCTCGCTCACCTCTAGGTGGAGCACTTCTGGGCCAGCCACATCCCGGGAGCCGTGGATTCTGTGGATTCGAGAGTTCTCCGGACCAGATGCAGCCTTGTCTTCTGCCACAAGGATTACAGGATTACGGGCTTCCAGTGGACACAGCCAGGCCCAGCTCCAACACGTGTGGCCAATCCCTTAGCTCCTCGAGGGAGAGGGTGGAATTATGGAGGAAAAAGTCCCTTCCGCTGTGAATGCCCCCTTCTACCTCCTGGCATTTCCACCCAGGCCGAGGCACCTCGCGCCGTTCACTTTTCATTCGTTTCTAGTTAGGGAGCGCCATTTGCTCTCTCTGTCTTTGGGGACATGTCTAGAGGGGGTGACAGGTAAATAGATGTGACGACACAGGATGCTAAGTGCTTTGAGAGCAGTGGATTGTCTTTTTCTCCTGAATTTTGCTTTCCCCTCTGGCTTCCAGTCCCAGTCCGTGGCATCATTACTCACCCACCTGCTCAGCCACGAAAATGCAGAGTCATCTCAGTGCCTCCTCGGCGCAGGCCTACCTCCCTGTTGGCCATGAAGTCACCCTCAGCCTCAGCCTCACCATCTCTCTCCCAGGCCATCACTTCAGTCCTGGTCCCCCATCCACCCCTCACCCACCTCATCACCAAAGTGAGCCCTTCTAAAACTCTCTGATGCCTAGATGCACAAAAGAAAAAAAATTAGCAAATATGACTTAGATGAAATTGTTTGAAAAAGGACACTGCAAACAATGGGAGACCAATGGCCAACTGGGAAAAACGCATTTTGCAAGCCACAAGCCAAAGGCCTCATTCCCACGTTTCCCCAAAGGTCACACAGTCAGAAGGAAAAGACCCCACAGGAAAGATAAGGAAAGAGGAAGGGCCATAAGAAAGAAGAAGGAAAAGAAGGGACCGAAAACCAGAGGGAAGGGTGTTCAGACTCGTTCATAATTAAAGAAATGAAAACCAAAGCGACAGGGAGGTCTATTGTAATGATCAAAAAGATGAAAGTTGGAAAACAATAATAGACAAAACTTCAAACCTTGATGAGAACCAGTGCTGGTGGGTGTGCAGGAAAAAGTTATTCCCATGCATGGTGCGTGAACATTTCTAGAACTTCTCAAGAAAACTTAAAAAATACATGTATATGTGTGTGTGTATATATATATATATATTATTGATTTCAGAGAGGAAGGGAGAGGGAGAGGGAGATAGAAACATCAATGATGAGAGAGAATCACTGATCGGCTGCCTCCTGCACGCCCCCTACTGGGAATCTAGCCCACACCCCGGGCATGGGCCCTAACTGGGAATCAACCATAGGTTGATGCTCAGCCACTGAGCCACACAGGCCAGGCACACACTGCCATTTTTTTTCTTGCCAGTGTCTTCACTTTTGATTGATGTATTGAATAGATATCTTAGCAAGTACATGAAATATTTTATACGATTATGTTTTCCAGGAGGGTGGCTATATCTCATGAGTAACTGTAACTTTAAAAAAATCTTTATTGTTGAAAGTATTACATATGTCCCTCTTTCCCCCCCATCGGCCCCTTCTAGTCTGCCCCACGCCCTGGCCCAGGCTTTCACCACCCTATTGTCTGTGTCCATGGGTGATGCATATAGGCAAACAAGTTCTCTGGCTGACCTTTTCCCGCCCACCCACCCACACACCACTCTTGTTTCTTCTCCTTCCTCCCGCCGTTTGTGGGGGAGGGGAGAGTATCCTAAAGCAAACGCCAGATACCATTTCGTTTTACTTGGGAAGAAAGTTTGGAAATAGCTTTCAAAGTAAACAGTGGCTTTTCTCTTTAACTCAGTAATCCCACTGCTGATACTACTGCTTTTGTCTACTTGAAATCGTTACAAATAGATGCATGTGAAGTAAAACAAAATGGAGCCCAGCTTGAATGATTCTCTACCGCTACTGGATCAAGTCCAAACTCTTTAGTGTCCTTTCAGGGTGACCTCCCCTCCCATCCCTCGGACTAGCCATTTCTCCCACAGGGAATTGGTCCAGAGATTCCCAAAGTGGGTTCCAAGGAACCCTAGCTCCAGCTGCTCCTCCTGGGAGTGGCCCCAGGGTGAGTAAGTTTGGGATATGCACAGCACTTGATCCCTTCTTTGGAGGGTCACAGTGCACATTAGCTTGCTAAAGGCTCTGGGAAGTCGGCAGTAACACAGCCAGGTCTAGCTCGGACATGATGTGCACCTTGCCCGGCTCTCATTAGCATCATCTGGGCCCAGCTCCGTCGCATCAGGGAGAAGAAGCTCACTGCTCTGTGGGGTTGTCCCTGCCCCTTTCCGACCTTGCTCACCCCCATCCCAGCCATACTGGCCCTTCTTCCTGTTCTCAGAGAAGGAGCATCTTGGTCCAAGCTCAGGGCCTTTGCACTTGCCTGGGCCTGGAATGCCCTTCCCTGTGCTGGCTCCTTCCTTAAATCAGTTGCCCTCTTCAATGTCACCTCGGAAAGGCCTTCCTTTCCGCCCCACTCTCCCCACTTCCCTCTCCCCACCCAACCCCAAGCCCCTAAGCACTCAGATCCCCTTTATGTTTCCTGGAGAATGTATCATTCCCTGGTTTGGTTATTGCCCATCTCTCCTGCTAGCGTATCTGCTCCATATCCAGAGCCTAGGACCGTGCCTGGCACATAGTAGGTGCTCAACTAACAGCAGCCGAACAAAGGTGTTTCCTTAGGAGATCCATGTTCCTTAGCCTTCCTATTGCCTCCCCTGGGAGCTCTGATCCAGCTACAAGTCTGCTGGTGTTCCCCGACACACCAGGCGTGCCCCCGCACCCGGGCGCTCTCTTGTCTGCTCTTCTCTGCCTGGCAAAGCCCTGCCCTGGTTTTGAAACCCAGCTTTGTAGTCCCTCCCTGTGAAACTGTCCTCAGAGGTCTGGCCCGAATGAGCTGCTCCCTCCCGCGCCTCCCGAGTGCTTGTACACACATACCTTTATCACCGCTCCAATAACACTGCCGTGATGGGCTGTTTGTGTGTCTGTCTCTTCTCACTCACCCACCTGCAGTCATTATGGGCAGGGCTTGGCTGACTCAGGGCTGCATTCTCCGCGCCGGCCGGGCCCATGACTGCCACACAATGAGCACCATGAGTGGGTGCTGAAGGAAATCCAACTCTGTGCTCGGAAACTGTTGCATCCATTCAGCAAGCGTCAACGGGGCGCTTCCTGTGTACACAGCGCTGAGTGAGACCTGGCAGTGGGTCAGAGGTGAGCGCAAAGTTGTCTTCTGGCTGCAAAGCATTATCATTCTGCCAGGGGAAGCAGTCCCACCTCCAGTGATTCCAACACAAGTGGGGGTGGTCAGCACCAGGGCTAGAAGGGGCTCGGGGAGCGTGTATATGATCACAGCAGGGAGCGTGTGTGTGATCACAGTAGGGGAGCGTGTGTGTGATCACAGTAGGGAGTGTGTATATGATCACAGCAGGGAGCATGTGTGTGATCACAGCAGGGGAGCGTGTGTGTGATCACAGCAGCGGAGCGTGTGTATGATCACAGCAGGGGAGCGTGTGCGTGATCACAGTAGGGAGTGTGTGTGTGATCACAGTAGGAAGTGTGTGTGTGATCACAGTAGGGGGGTGTGTATGTGATCACAGTAGGGAGTGTGTATGTGATCACAGTAGGGGAGTGTGTGTGTGATCACAGTAGGGGAGTGTGTATGTGATCACAGTAGGGAGTGTGTATGTGATCACAGTAGGGGAGTGTGTGTGATCACAGTAGGGAGCGTGTATGTGATCACAGTAGGGGAGTGTGTATGTGATCACAGTAGGGAGTGTGTGTGTGATCACAGTAGGGAGCGTGCGTGTGATCACAGTAGGGAGCGTGCGTGTGATCACAGTAGGGGAGCGTGTGTGTGATCACAGCAGCGGAGCGTGTGCATGATCACAGCAGGGGAGCGTGTGCGTGATCACAGTAGGGAGTGTGTGTGTGATCACAGTAGGAAGTGTGTGTGTGATCACAGTAGGGGAGCCTGTATATGAGCACAGTAAGGGAATGTGTATGTGATCACAGTAGGAGAGTGTGTGTGTGAGCACAGTAGGGGAGTGTGTATATGATCACAGTAGGAGAGCGTGTGTGTGATCACAGTAGGGGAGCGTGTATGTGATCACAATAGGAGAGTGTGTGTGTGAGCACAGTAGGGGAGCGTGTATATGATCACAGTAGGGGAGGGTGTATGTGATCACAGTAGGAGAACGTGTGTGTGTGATCACAGTAGGAAGTGTGTATGTGATCACAGTATGAGAGTGTGTGTGTGAGCACAGTAGAGGAGTGTGTGTGTGATCGCAGTGACGTAGGTCTGCCCCTGGGTGGTAAGGTGAGGAGCTGTGTACCTCCCCTGACAGAACCTGGCTGTGGAAAGGGTTCCACGCCTGGACTGTTCAATGAAAAGGCCCTCGGCCGGGTTCCTGAGGCAGAGGGCGCTTGCGCCCGGCCAGGGCGTTGGGTAGTTTCCAAGGCGGGGAGGCAGGACTTGATGGGAGGAGCCGGCGGGGGCAGGGGTGAGCCAGGCCTCTGCACAGATGTGCTCCTGCTCCGTCCTGTCCTGCCCTGGAAAGGACGGATGGCCTCCCTCCAGGGTAGACATCCTGGGGGAGAACACTGGGTTAGCAGGCCCCTCTGCTCCCTGCCGCCCACACGGGTCCTCCATCCGTAGTCCTCCTGGCCGGTCCTCCTCCCTGATCTCCCCTCTGCTGACCCTGCTCCCCCAATCCTCCCCGCTCTGATCCTTTCCTCCCTGCACCCCCACACCCCAATCCTCCTCCATTCCTCCCTGCACCCCCACACCCCAATCCTCCTCCCTTGTTGGTCAGGCATGTGGGACACAGAGTGGTGGGCTGGGGGGTCAGCACCGAGACAGAGCCAAGTTCTGTGAAGTGAAGGAAGAAGGAGACAAGCCATGTTCAGAATATTTGGGGTTCCCCCAAGGAGACACAACCCCTCCCAAGCCAGTTCCCAGGCTGGGGGTAGACATAGCTGCTACCTTGAGGAAGTGTCTAAACTGAGGGGAAAGCTTGCATGGCTCAGTGGGCTGAGCATCAGCTAGGAACCAGGAGGTCACGGTTCAATTCCCAGTCAGGGCACATGCCCGGTTGCCGGCTCGATCCCCATTAGAGATCCCCAGTAGAGGGCGTGCAGGAGGCAGCCGATCAATGATTCTCATCATGGATGTTTCTCTCTCTCTCCCTCTCCCATCTCCTCTGAAATCAATAAAAATAAAGAAATAAAAATAAACTGAAAGGAGACACAAAGCATCTCTCTTGGGGAGCCTGGGCCACACCTGCCCCAGGAGGAAGTTTCCAGCATCGTAGAGCAGGCGCCAACGAGTGTGGATGAATAGGAACAACAAGCGTAGAAGGGCACAGGGGGCACAGAACTGGGCCCTGGGAGCCTGGGGTCTGCATGGAGCCTGGACTGCCCCAGGCCCTCAGGGCACAGTGAGGAGGGGGTGAGCCCCAGGTCTGAAGGGGGGCCCGATTGAGCTTTCCTCTCATCTCCCCCAAACCTCCCTCGGGCTGAGGCAGGGGGAAGGGGGAGGGGAGAGTAGGAGGGAAGGGGCAGGGGTGGAAGGGCAGGGAAGAAGGCAGCTCTGTGGGGTGGGAGTATTCCAGCCCATGGGAGGCGGAAAGGAGTCCCACATGTGCCTCAGCCAGGCCCAGGGTCCCCTTCCAGACTTCCTCCCCACCCCTCCCTGCTGGTCTGGTCCTCCCTTCCTCCCTTGCCTTTCCCTGCCCTGGGTCCCATGGGGGCACTGGGGCCTCCGGATCCTTTCTGGGGAGGGCCCTTGGGCAATGACGTAACTGCTTGGAAGGGGGAGGTGTCTGCAGGTGTCTGTGTCCTGAGTCTTGGGTTCACCCCAGATGAACGGTTCCTGGAAACCAGTCAGAGGGCGGGGCTGAGTCTGCTGGTCTCCAGGGGAGCGCCCATGACAGGACCCCTGGGGGACCCTTGCTTCTAACTCTCCTCCCTGGGAGGAGGCTCCCAGATCCCCAGGAAAGTTCCCCATCTCCCACAGTCCCCCCCCCCCCCGGAGGCGGAGGGTGGGGCCCCCAATGGGAGCTACACACAAATCGTTAGTGGGTGGACCTGGGCGGGCCCTCAGGAGCGAGGCTGAGGAAACAGAATGGAGGAGGAAGAGGATCCGCCTGGGCGGGCGTGGCTGGGAGGGTGCACTTCCTAGGGACATGCCTGGCCCTGTGGGGAGTGCTTCAGGGGTGAGGTAAGGGGGGGGCGGTCTATGAGCTCCTGGTGGCCCTGCCTAACCCAACCCAGGGCCAAGGGAAAGGAGCTGGCAGGCACCCTAGTGGCAGGGGCCTGGGGGTGGAGGGAGGGTCTTTGAGATCCCTGAGGATTTGGGGTTCTCTTCTCATTAACCAAACAAAGTCCCAGCTGGGAGCCCATCCCAGCCTCCGGGGCCTCCCACTCACCTGGCCTCACCTGATGGGACCACGTGCTCCCTTCCTGGGTCCCTGTCTTCATCCCAGTGCATGGCCCGGGCTCATGACCCCAACGATTCACCAAGCACCTACAGAGCGCCTGCTGCTCTGGGCTGTGGGTGGAGGTGGGGTGGGCATTAACGGGGTGAGGGGGGAGGCATGACAGTTCATGCGTTGGGTCCCATCGGAGCCAAGGTCAGCTGGGCAGCAATGGATTGGGCCCCATCAACATCAATATGGGACATCAGCTGTGTCCTGGGGCTCTCAGGTCGCCTAGACCTTGTGCCCCCATCATCATCACCGGTGGGGGTGCGTCCCAGGGACCCTCCCGCAGCACCTGGTCCTGTCCCAGACCCCCTGTGAGCAACCCCCGGAGAGGAGACTCATGACCTCGAGTTATTCCAGCCTCGGACTGGTGTGAGGTCCATGGGGGATGCTGGGAGCCATTCCCTGGGGCCTCCCCTTCTTGTTCCCCCGACCCCTTGTGCTGGATTCCCAGCAGCCTCTGGGGCTGGATCTCGTCCTCCTTCTCCTCTTATCCTCTAAGTGGGCCAAGATGCTGACGGCTGTGGGGGCTGCCCGGCTGCCAGGGGCCTCTCCCTGCTGGGGGTGGAGGACAGGCCTGGGCAGGAGACATCATGGCTGGGAGGCCTTCTGCTGGCTCCTGCCAGGCCTTCCTCCCCGGCAGGGAGTGTGGGAGCTGCGAGGGCCCTGGGTCCAGGCCTGGCTCTGCCTCTAATGCCCGGGTCAAGCGCCCGGAGCCTTGGTTTCCTCCCAGGGAGCGCCGTTGCGCAGAGCTGGTGAGGGCTGACCCTGGGCTGTGAGGGGGGCAGGGCGGGCCTCCTTGGACTTGCCAGGGAGGGCTGCACACTCTGGAGGGCGAGCGGCCTTCCTGGGGTCTGACTCTGCCCTTTCACCTGGGAGAGGGGCTGAGGGGCCTGTCCTTCAGCACTTAGGCCTTTCTGCCAGAGGGGGCTCCACAGAGCTGGGCAAAGGGCCCACGAGTCACTGGTGCAGGGAAACTGAGGCCCAGTCCTGGGCACGCAGCCTGACGTCAGGGTGAGGGAGCTGGAGAGGGGCAAGTGGTGGTGACGGGGCCGAGGGCTTGGTGATTTTGAAGGGAGGGGAAAGGTTGACAGCTTCTTTGCCCCTTTATTTAAAAAAAAAAGAAAATGATTTTAGAGATAAAGGTAGGGAGAGGGAGAGAGAGAGAGAGAAACATCCATGAGAGAGAAACATTGATCAGCTGCCTCCTACACTGGGGATCGAGCCGGCAACCTGGGCATGTGCTCTGACCGGGAATCGAACCGGTGACCTCTTGGTGCATGGGTCGACACTCGACCATTGAACTACACCAGCCAGGTTCTCTGCCCCATTAAACGGAGCCTCAAGGCTAAGGTCTAGGGGTTTCAGAGGCGGGCTCCAGGGAGAGGCACTGAGGACAGTTGGTGCCTCACGGCCTGGCCCCTCCCCAGGTCCCTGCTCTGCTCCGGGTTCAGTGCTGGAAGGTGGGCATCCCTTCTGTGAGGGAGTGAGGCCTTCCGGGGCGGGGGGGGGGGGGGGGCAAGGGGAGGAAGCAGTCAGCCCTGGGGGAGAGGGGTTTCTGGGAGTGCGGCTCCAGCAGGGGCTGGTGGGCCTCTCTTCACTGCATGTCCTTCTGTGTGAGGGTGACCCACGGGGGCAGGGCCTGCCGCTGGCACACCTAGGTGACCTCAAGTTCTGTTGGTTCCTTCTCCTCCCCCAAAACAGTGTTGGAGTGCCAGGGAGTCCTTCCTTTTTTTTTTTTTTTTAATATTTTTATTGATTTCAGAGAGGAAGGAAGAGGGAGAGAGAGATAGAAACATCGATGATGAGAGAGAATTATTGATCGTCTGCCTCCTGCACGCCCCCTCCTGGGCACGGAGCCCACAGCCTGGACATGTGCCCTGACCGACGGGCAATCGAACTGTGACCTCCTGATTCATAGGCTGAAGCTCAACCACTGAGCCATGCTGGCCAGGCCAGGAAGTCCTCCTTGATGTCTACCCTCATGTAACAACCCTAGTGGCCTGACCTTGGCTTTGAGCCCCTTCTCCCCACCCCCCAGCCACCCTCAGAACCCCCAGACTTCTTAGGCAGAGCGGAAGCAGGATAAGATTGGGGTTCGTCCCAGATGGCATGTGCTGTCCCTACTCTTCAAGCCAGGAAACGCCGTGGGCAAGAGGCCACCCGCTCTCTACACAGAAAGTCTTTCCAGCAGTCGAGTCTCATCGGAGGAGCTCCCCTGCACGGAAACCCTGACTCCCTCCCTGTCCCTGTGTGTGTGTGTGTGTGTGTGTGTGTGTGTGTGTGTGTGTGTGTGGCGGAGCGCCCAGGCCACCCGCAAGCTTCCCGGGGGGCCAGGCTCGCCCTCCCCTGCCCGTCCCCTGAGCCCTGGCCTTTCCTGGAAGCTCCCCATGCAGACAGGCCTGTGACGCCAGTGCCCTGGCAGGGCCTAAATCATTAGCGCCGCCGAGATTAGGCTGGTAATCGCCTTGTCGGCAGGCGTTGGCGGGTGCCAGCCGCCAGGATGTGGGATCATGCTGCTCCCGGGAAGGGCAGGACGCAGGTGCAGAGCCCACGGAGGGGCACCCTGCCCCACAGACCCTGCTTCTCCCCCCTCATGCCTCCTAGTGGGGGGCCCTCGGGTGTGGCTTTTCTCAGGTACTGGGGCGGGGAGGGGATGAACAGGAGTGGTCACCCTAACCCTCCTCTCCACAGTGCTTTGGGGGAGACAGGCATTATCCCCATTTTACCAAGGAGGAAGCTGAGGCTCATGACCTGACCCCCTATAAGATCCAAAGCTCCCAGGAATCTGCAGTCTGTCTATTCCCCTTAGACAAGGGGCTCCCCAGGCCAGGGCCACAGACTTGGGAGGACCCCAAGAGATCTGGGGGCTCCCCGGGTCAGAGACGGATTCACCCTCTCAGCCTGAGGGGCTCCTTAGGGTGCTTGGACCTGGGCAAGGGTGTCCCCCAAGTCTCACCGTCTCCTGAGGACCAGGAATGCTGGGTGGGGGGCCAGGGCAGCCCCGGGGTTCAGGCCTGTGGAGCCTTGTTCTGGGCCTTTTCTGGCTCCCTGGGCTGGGTTCTCGGCTCCCCCCAGAATGAGCTCAGAGGCCTAATTGCTGCTGCGGATGGAGGATCACCCTCGCCTGGGGCTGCAGCTCCAAGGCCACCTTTGTTTGTGAACAATGGGCTCCTAAGAGGCCGCCCGGGCAGGAGAGGGGCCTGGGGGGTGCACTCAGCATGTCCAGCCTGAGCCCCAGGCCCCGGGCAGGGGGCTGATACAGAAGCAAATTACGGGGCTGGGGTTCTGGCTCTGACTTCAAGGACCAGGGGCCCAGCCCCCTCCAGCCCAGCTATAAAGGGCTGCTCAGGGTCTCTGTCCAGACCAGACACTGCTCCTGGCCCCGCGGACACCATGGCTGCCACCACCACCAGCTTCCGTCAGTTCTCCACCTCCGGCTCTCTCAAGGGCCTGGGCCTGCCCACCGGGGGTTTCTCTCGGGTGTCCACGGTCCGCGTCGGGGGCGCCTGCCGAGCCCCCAGCTTCCAGGGAGCCGGAAGCTGTGGCAACATGTCGGTCACTTCGTCCCGCTTCATGGCGGGCATGGGGGGTGGCTACAGCGGGGGCTACTCCTGCAACCTGGGTGGGGGCTACGGCCCCAGCTACAGTGTGTCGGACGCCCTGCTGGGGGGTGGCGAGAAGGAGACCATGCAGAACCTCAACGACCGCCTGGCCTCCTACCTGGAGAAGGTGCGCGCCCTGGAGGAGGCCAATGCCGACCTGGAGGTCAAGATCCGAGACTGGTACAAGAAGCAGGGCCCCGAGCCTGCCCGGGACTACAGCCACTACTTCAAGGCCATTGAGGAGCTGAAGAGCAAGGTGCGTGGACCAGGCGGCTCCTTGCCCTCTGCCCTCTGCCCTCTGCCCTTAGTACCTGCTTCTGACACATCCCATCCCACCTGAGTGAACATTCCTACCTTAGGTCTCCATCATTCCTTTACTCCCTGGTCTCAGGCCTGGAGGACACTCCATGCAGGGAGCTTGTTTGGAGTTCTCTCTCTCTTGGAGGTGGGGGGGGGGGGGCGGCGTGTGTTGGGGTAGTGATTGGAGGAGCAAGGGGGGTGAGGGGGGAGCTCAGAACGTCAAAGGCAGCAGACGGCATCCCAGGTATAGAGGATGGCGTAGGCAAAGGCACAGAGGTGGGGGAGAGTTTGGTGTTGGCTGCTGGGGGATGGAACCTGAGCAGGGAAGGCATCAGAGCCATTCCCCTCTGGCTCTGCCTGCCTCACCTCCTCCAGGCAGTCCTCCTGGATGGATGGCACTTGCCTCTTTCCCCCCAGATCTTGGGGTTCCTTCAACACGTTGAGGTTCAGTCGAGGCCCTGCTCATTATGCGGATTTCACTGAGTTTGGCAGGTACTCACGGCTGCCTTTGTTGTGGGTCCTCCTCACTCCCTTCGTGCGGGTCACTCTGGGGGTTCCTGAGGGCAGAGCCCCCGTCTCTCTTGGAGATTGGGGGGTGGGTCCTGAAGGAAGGGGCTGTGTCTTTCTTCTCAGACTGGAAGCTTCAGGGAAGGGATTTCTCTTAGTCTGATGGATCCACCCCCCCCCCCCCCCCCCCCCCCCGCCCAAGAACATGGCCTTGGCATTCTGTGAACGAGGCAGCACTTGGGTTTTCTGCAAGAACCTACCCTTGCAGGGTCCTACAGTGTTGCAACCCCCAGAGGCAGCTGGGAGGTCAAAGAGAGCCAGAGAGCCAGGCTCGAGGGCAGCGGGGGTGGGGCCTGGCTGGCGCCCGTGGTCAGGCTTGCCATTTCCTGGTGGAGAGCCAGGCGTGGTGCTGCCTTTCGGGGGGCTTTGCGGGTTCCTGCCTGGGACCTGCGCCAGGCGGGGAATTCCTGCAGCTGTTCCCTGGCACAGAGTCACTGGGAGAGCCAGATCAGATACTGGGCTTGGTCTGGGCAGTGGGGAGCCCAGGGGAGCCCTGGTGAGTCAGTCTGTTCCCCAATCCATTCGGGGTCGACCAGCTCCTCACCACCAACCCCAGTGCACCCCGCACCAGGCCTCCGCCCCTCTGAGTCACTGTGCCCCTCAGGGGTTTTGGCAATGGCCCCGGCCCCTCGCCAGACCCAATCAGCATCCTGAGCAGGGAGGTGAGTGGGACGGACCCACGGAGGCCTGGGGTGGCTAACAAACTGGCCCCCGGCTCAGTCTGGAAGCCTGGGGCCTGACCCAGGGTGAGCCTACCGCGGAAGCTTCCCTCTCTTACACCTTCTACACTCCAGCCCTCCAAAAATTCCCAAAATTCCAAATTCTCCCCTGCTAATCTGCTCCGTCTGGGCCTCTCTCTCCCCACCAACTCCATGGGTCTTGATTGGAGTCTCTCTTGGGCATTTCTCACAACAACCATGACAGCAGCAGTAATAGTAACGAACCCTCTGCTCCTTCCCGAGTCTCCCCTGTTCTCATTTAAACCTCCTGATGACCCAGTGGGAAAAGAAAACTTTGCCTTAGGTGTGTGGTGGGGCCAGTGGTAACCTCACTAATTAATTAATCACTTAATTAAACGAGTGTTTCCTCGGGGCCAACTCTGGCCCAGGTACCATGCCCAGAGCTGGGGATTCTGAAGGGAAGGAGACAGACGTGGCCTTGTCCCCTGAATCTCAGAGTTCACGGGAGGAGGCAATAAAAAAAGGCATGGAAAAATCACACTCGGGAGAAGTGCTGTGAAAGAGGGAGGGGCAGGGAGGAGACATGTCCAGAAGAAGGGACCCTGGTGGGGAACTGATGAGGGCTTCATGGAGGAGGTGGCAACTGAGTCTAGAGGTGAAGTTCATTGGGAAAGAGGGAGTCAGGTCCTGGTGGCTTGGGCAGTGACTTCATGGTTGTTGAGGGGTATATGTGGGTTCCCTGGCATCAGGGTTACCTATGCCAGAGCACAGTGCCCCTGCCATTCTGTGAGTCCCCAGCCGGGTCCTCAGAGGAGGAGACCACACCACAGGGACCCTCCTTCACTCGGGCATACTCTCCAAAGAGCTGCGAGAAGGGTGCAGAGTCTTCCCGGGGCCGCTGAGGGTGCTTGCTCACGGAGTCCATCATCGCTCTCCCCCAGATCCTGGCCGCCACCATCGACAATGCCAGCCTGGTGCTGCAGATCGACAACGCCCGCCTGGCAGCCGATGACTTCCGCACCAAGTGAGTCTGGGCCTCCAGGGCAGCTGGCAGTGGGTCCGGCTCTGCACATCACCGAGCCCTCTGTGTGCACAGGGGCGGGGGGGGGGGGTAGCCTTGTGGTCCTCCATGGCTCATGCCTCCACCCCTCCCAGGTATGAGATGGAGCTGAACCTGCGCATGAGCGTGGAGGGCGACACCAACGGCCTGCGCCGGGTGCTGGACGAGCTGACCCTGGCCAGGGCCGACCTGGAGATGCAGATCGAGAACCTGAAGGAGGAGCTGGCCTACCTGAGGAAGAACCACGAGGAGGTGAGGCCAGCTGGGGGGTGACTGCAGGAGAAACTCGCCTGGGAACAAGCAAGGCTGGGGCCTCCCAATCTGCCTGGGCCAGGGCGCTGCTCTGCGCCCAGTGCCCATCCAGGGTGGGTGCCTGGCCCTGACCTGCGTGACCCTTGGAGGCCCTGGGAGAGGCCTGGAGGGCCCTCTCCCCACCATGATACTTTCCATGTCCCTGAAGGCCCGGCCCACTGTGTGGTGGCAGTTAGCGATCTAATGAGATCGCAGTCTAAGAACACGCGTGCTGATTACTCCAGTTAATTACAGGGGTGATAATAATCTCCCCAGCACATTACGGTGATTCACAGCAAAGGTCTCAGCTGACACCAACACCAGCGCTGCGGGAAGGGTGCTCGTTCTCCCCTTCACCGGTGACGAAACGGAGGCTCAGAGAGGTTCAGGGGGTTAGCCAAGGCTGCACAGGCATCTTCCCTCCAATCCGTCCAACCCATGTCCACATCCAGGTCCATCTCCACCACTCCGCCACCTCTCCCACCTCCTTTTTCAGAGAACTCTGGATCCCAGGGTCCCCCAAGACTCAACCCAAAACCCTGCGGGGGGACTAATGAGTCTGTGGGCTTCCTTCTCAGCTGACCTCTGGGCTGACCTCTGAGCTAGGGGAGCCCGATCCCTGAGTATCAGAAGCCCAGAAAGTGTCTCCGATTGGCTTTGAGGCTGGTTATAGGGATTGCATTTCCTAACGAGGTCTGGTGCTTGGGGCTGCTTTCCCCCTGCCGTGCTGCATGGTTGGCAGTGGGTGACAAGGGTGGTGAGCTTGTCCTGGCTCGTCCCCTCTCATGACAGAGAGTTGGGGATGGAAACACAGCACACATTGGGGATGGACCCCGAGTGTGTGTTGGGGAAGATGTTTGATATCCACAGCGCTGCCCATTGGAGCCATGACATCTGCCTCCACCTTCAGGTTGAGGAGCTGTTGGCTTGTCTGTGTCTGTCTGTCTGTCATCGACACCTGCCTCCCTCAGGTGGAGAAGGCGGGCCGCAGGCTCTCTCCCCAGGCGGCCCTGGGTGAGCTCCTGCTCTCCTCTCTGCCCAGGAAATGAACGCCCTGCGAGGCCAGGTGGGTGGGGATGTCAGCGTGGAGATGGACGCCGCCCCCGGCGTGGACCTGAGCCGCATCCTGAACGAGATGCGCGACCAGTACGAGAAGATAGCGGAGAAGAACCGCAAGGACGCCGAGGACTGGTTCTTCACCAAGGTGGGTGGCCTGCGTGAGCAGGTGTGCTGGGCGCACACCTGTGCGTGCATGTGCTGTGTGCGGTGTGTGGGCTGGAGAACAGGTAGCCGCACGGACTGTGCCATCTGGAAGGACCTTTGGAAACCAGTGGGACCAACCCTCAAGTTTAGATGCTGATCGTGAGGCCCCGAGAGGTGCCAGGCTCACAGCCCACAGCACCCTCCACTGCGGCCTGGGGAACCAGGTCTCCGCGCAGCGAGGGCTTCAGGCCTTTGTAGGTATGTGTGTGTTTGCATGCATAACTGAGACCCTTAGGAAACACAGGGAGAGGCGGCAGTTCCCCTGGACAGTAACAGGCACAGAGAGACAAAATCTCGGCCTGTCTGAGCAGTGCTCGCAGCTCAGAGGCAGCAGCCCAGGCAGATGCCTGCAAAGCAGGGCGAATCCGGCTGAGGGCCCAGGTGGGCACCGAGGGGGTCTGTGTGCAGGTGTGTCTGGGGCCCCACAGAGGCCGGCAAGGCGCTGGCGGAGCAAGTCCGAGAGGTCAGGGCTCAGGGGTGGCCCCTGTCCCCGGCCCCACCTCCACACGCCTCCTCAAGACCCCGTGGTCCTCCTGCTTCCAGACGGAGGAGCTGAACCGCGAGGTGGCCACCAACACCGAGGCCCTGCAGAGCCACCGGACGGAGATCTCCGAGCTCCGCCGCTCCGTGCAGAACCTGGAGATTGAGCTGCAGTCCCAGCTCAGCATGGTAGGGCTTCAGTCCCTCCCCTCCCTGCCTCCCTGCCTCGTCCCTGTCAGCCCAGGGCTACCCCGGCCGCGTGGACCCCCACTCAGACACAGTGACATGGCCCTTTGCTGCCCTAGTTACCACCCCGCCTAGTTACCAGCTGCACCCACGGGGGGGCTCCTCCTCTGGATGGGGAAGGGTCCCATCTCGGTCTTATCCACCCACCTGCGCTTTGGCCCACAGAAAGCATCGCTGGAGGGCAGCCTTGCGGAGACCGAGGCGCGCTACGGGGCGCAGCTGGCCCAGCTGCAGGGGCTCATCGGCAGCATCGAGCAGCAGCTGGGCGAGCTCCGCTGTGACATGGAGCGTCAGAACCACGAGTACCAGGTGCTGCTGGACGTGAAGACGCGGCTGGAGCAGGAGATCGCCACCTACCGTCGCCTGCTGGAGGGCGAGGACGCCCAGTGAGTGGGGGCACCCGGGCCCATGCTTCACCCAGGGAGGGGCGTTTGAGCTGCAGGGGCAGCCCCAGCAAAGGCCAGGAGGAGGTGTGGAGGCTCGCAGGGGGCGACACGGAGACCGCTGGCTGGGGTCCGGCCGTGAGGAGCACTGAAGGCCACCTTAAAGCCGGCGACTCGGTGGTGTAGGCATGGGGGTGCCAGGGAGGGGCTTTGCACAGGATGGTATGATCAAGTGGTCTCAGAGCATTCACTCTGGCTGCAGACTGACAGCGGCATCAGGGGTCACGGGGACCTGCCAGGAGGCTGGAGCAGGGAGTCGGGCTGCCTGCTGGGAGGAAGGGACAGGGGCGGGGGTAGGGGAAGGCCTGGGCCTGGGGGCGAGCGAGGCTCACAGCGGGACTCAATCAGTGCTGAGTGAGCATGCGAAGGCCTGGGTAACCGTGACCCTGGGTTTCTGGTTCCCATGACTTGTGGTTGGCGACGCCACTACCCAGGATGGGATGAGGACCGGGGCGGCCATCTGGTTTGGAGTTGGGAAGGTGGATCGGGGCCCTACTGTAAAGGGGCTGAGACCATCCTGGAGTCTCTATGCTTAGTCATGAATTTTAGCTTTTTTCTATCCTGAAGATGGTGAAGTCCACCTGTAGTCTAACCACAGTCTCTCTTGCTTCAATTGAGTCTATTTGTTGGGCCCTTCTCCTTGTAAACCCCGGGCTAGCTGCAAAGGGCTTCTGGGTCTCTGTTGGGGGTGGACCCTTTCCATACTCCTGCCCACTGGGCCTGTGCCCTTTGACCCTTGCGGTTGCCATTCTTTTCTGTGCACTCCCATCTAGGATTCCTCTTTGATTTTCTAGAACCTGTCTCCCCTCACCCTGGGGCTCCCCAGCTGGTTCTCCTCTGGGGGATGGGGCTCCCAGCCAGCACCCCTGGGTTGACAGGTCCCCTCTTCCTCCCTGCAGCCTGGCCAACCAGTACTCCTCATTCCTGGCCTCACAGCCCACGCGGGAAGGTAAGAGTCTGCTCCATCCTGCCCAGGGGAGGCGGGAGAGTCGGAGGAAGACGAGGAGGGGGAAGGCTCCGGCCTGAGGTTCCCTGCCCCACCGCCCCTTCCCTCTGCAGCCACAGTGACCAGCCGGCAGGTGCGCACCATCGTGGAGGAAGTCCAGGATGGCAAGGTGGTCACCTCCCGGGAGCAGGTCCACCGCTCTACCCACTGAGCCCTTCCCACTCGCAACAGCCCGGCCTCGAGGGTCACGGGGCAGCCATTGCCTCCAGCCCGCAGCACGCTACTGCTGAGCCCCATGTGCCCATCGGGGTCACAGCCCGAGAGCTGTTGCCTTTCTGTACCTGCTTCCTGCAGCCCTGGCGGAGGGGCCGCCCGAGTTGGCCCCAGTGACCACTATTAAAGCTTGGCCTGAAGTTCAATGCCTCCTGGAGTCCAGTGTGGTCATTGGTGTGGGGCGGTGTGGGCTGAGGGACTGGGGGAGGAGGAGAATCTGTTAAATTTTGGGGTGGTGGATGCCCGGCTGGCGTGGCTCAGTGGTTGAACATTGACCTGTGAACCAGGAGGTTTGATTCCCGGTCAGGGCACATGCCCAGGTTGTGGGCTCCATCCCCAGTGTGAGGCATTGCAGGAGGCAGCCCATCAGTGATTCTCTCTCATCATTGATGCTTCTATCTCTCCCTCTCCCATCCTCTCTGAAATCAATAAACATATATTTAAAAAATGTTTGGGGTGGTGCTTGTCACCTGTCAACCAGTTCTACCTACCTCAACCAGGCCTGGGGCTCCTGGGAGGACAAGAGGGAAGGAGGCAGGAGGACCTAGGGCTCAGGGATCGGCCAGCCCCATAAGCTGGGACTGTGTCTAAGCATCAGCCCCTGGGTCGCCATTGCCTGTGCTGGCCCCTGGGAGGGCACCTAGGTTCCCAGGGAGCTGTGCCTATTCCAGAAGCTCCCGCCTTCGCCTCGGTCTGGGGGAGAGGGGCCGGGCAGGGGGCTTCCTGAAGAGTGATCCGGAACATGGGTGGGTGAGAGGAGGTGGCAGGGGCACAGCCCAGGAAACCAGACCGGCTCTGCCCAGCTCGGGGGTGTATGTGGGGCGGGGTGATGGCTGTGGAAGTGAGCGTGGGGGGCTGTCTTGTTTGCTTTGGTGGCTTGGCAGCTGCCGGGCTATTGGGGAATCTCTGTCGGCTGCTGGCGGGGGCTGTCCAGGCCTGCCTGGGAAGTAGAAGCCATTGGCAGTCTGAGACACGACCACATTCCGCCCAACCTGTCTGCTGGGGCCTGGGACCCAGGCCGGGCCTGGGGTGGTGGGCAGGGCAGGGGAGCGCTGAAGAGCGGCTCAGGGTCCACCCGAAGGGCCATGTCAGGGCAGGCCCTGTGTGGGGGGACTGGCTAGGAGGGTCTCAGGAAGACTCTCTTCTTGGGCAGTGTTCTTAGGAGCGAAGGTGTATGCCCTCACCTTACCCTGAGGCCCCTTGGGGTGTAGGAGGGCTAGGGAGGTGGAAGCGGCGGGGGGGGGGGGGGGCGGGGGGGGGGGGGCCTGGCCTTCGGTATCCTAGTTCCCTTTGACCATGAGGCTCTCCACCCTGCAGTCATTTCCCCATCTGGTAGCTAAGCTCCTCTTTGCCCACTCAAATCCGCCGCCCCCTGTCAGGGAGTCCTGGGGTTGGGGCAGGTCAGAACACTGGCCAGATGGACTTATAGCCCCTAAGAGCGCTCCCCTGGGGTCAGGGCTGGGCAGAGGGGGGCAGTGTGCTGGGGTCCCTTGGGGAGGGGTCAGGAGCTGTGGGATGAGGGGTGAAACGCTGCCAGCCCAGTTCTGCAGGTGTGGGGGGCAGTGGGACACGATCCCTCTCAAGCCCCTGTCTCCTTAGCTATAAAATGGGGTGGTCATCTGAGGCCTGACGGCGTGACTGTGTTGGGTGCTGAGCCTGGTGGTTTAGGTCCAGGTGCCAAGGCGGGATGGGGGCTCCATCCTCGCAGCCTCCCCAGCCCACAGCCCTGGGCCGTGTAACGTGGTGTGCATTGAAGGACAGTAACCTCAGGCTGGAGGGTTCGGGGGAGGCTGCCGGGTTCCCCAACCATTTCTCTACCAGGCCCAGGGGCCAGGTGGGCTGGGCCGGGGTGACAGCTGCCTGGGAGGGCCTGGGACGGTGATGGTGACGTCCTGCCTCTCCTCTTCCCCGTATTAGGTCATGGGAAAGCGTAGCTCGAGGGCCTGCCTGAATCACAGGTGACAGGCTTAAGAACAGAGACAGGCGCACGCACATGCAGACGCCCAGCAGAGGGGGTTCTGAGAAATGAAGCAAAGCCCGGTGGTGGGAGGGGAGGGGGCCCACAGGCACCTGGGAGCTGGCCGCCCGCCAAGGGTGATGAAAGCCCAGGGGAATGGAAAGAGGAGCAAGCCTATTGTCATCGCTCCCCCGCCCACTGCTCGGCCTGTTATAAAGGGAGCGGGTGGCCCCAGCCGCCAAGGCACCTCAGGCTTCTCTCCTCTGCAGCCCTCTCGCTCTGCGCCTGCCTGCCACCCGCTGCCACCACCATGACCACCACCATCCGCCAGTTCACCTCCTCCAGCTCCATCAAGGGCTCCTCCGGCCTGGGGGGTGGTTCGTCCCGCACCTCCTGCCGGCTGTCTAGCGGCCTGGGTGCCGGCTCCTGCAGGCTGGGGTCTGCCAGTGGCCTGGGCAGTGCCCTGGGGAGCGGCAGCTACTCCAGCTGCTACAGCTTCGGCTCTGGCAGTGGCTATGGCAGCAGCTTTGGGGGTGTCGATGGGCTGCTGGCGGGAGGCGAGAAGGCCACCATGCAGAACCTCAACGACCGCCTGGCCTCCTACCTGGACAAGGTGCGCGCCCTGGAGGAGGCCAACACGGAGCTGGAGGTGAAGATCCGGGACTGGTACCAGAAGCAGGCCCCGGGGCCCGCCCGCGACTACAGCCACTACTACCACACCATCGAGGACCTGAAGAGCAAGGTGGGGCGCTGGGGAGGGGTCTGTGGGGACCATGGCTTCTCCCGCATCTCCTGCCCAACCTGGAATCCAGCCTGGGCGCTGTCACAGGGCCTCAGGGGGCCCAGGACAGCTCGGCTCCAGCGTGGCCTCTGGGAGCCCACCTTGGGGCTGCTCTGTGGTCATGTTATTCGTTTTGGGGGAGCAGCAGGCTGGGCCGGGGCAAGCAGGCCTCAGGGTGCTCCTTTGAGGCGCGTGTCCTCATTGCAGAACTTCTTGCCCCCTCGTGGGTGACAGGATAAGGCGAATGGACACATCTGGAGGGCTTGGCGGGCTCAGGAGGCTGCAGGGTATGCGAGCACCTCTATCCTCAGAGCCCTAGGGGGTTTGGGGCAATGGTGGGGTCAGGGGTCTGAGTGAGCATCCCATGGCACCTGCTGGGAGGCGGAGACAGGAGAGAGGGGGCGGGGCCTCAGGAGGCCTCTTGCAAGCCTTATTTGGGGATTTTTCTGGCTTCCCCATCCCTCCTGCTGCTCCCTCAAGAACTGGGCTGAGCAAACCTGGGGGTGGTGGGGGAGGGGGTAGCTGCCCACTGGAGCCTTCCACCAAGGTTTAGCAGGAGTCGAGACTTCTGATTGGAAAATACTCTTCAGTGAGGACTCTTTTAGCCTCCCTTTTAGGGGAAACTCTCAGGGGCACCATCTCCCCAGCTGTAAAGTGTGGGGGTTGCCCACATCCCCTCTGCTTTCTGGGCTTCTGGGACAGCTTCTGCCGGGAGGCATCCCCTACCCCTACCCCCCTTCCACCCACGTTCTCGGGCTCCCCCCGCATTCCCAGCCTGAGAGCTCCCCCGTGGGCGGGCTGCCTGCTCTGGGAGTCTGTGTTGGGGAGGTAGGTCCTGGGGGGACTGGAGGCAAGTTTCAACGCATTAGACTCACACTGGCCCGAACTTTGTCAACAATTGCACACAAGAAAGGAGAGAGGCTGGGCGGGAAGGGAGTCCTCCTGAAGAAGACGGCCACCTCCTGGCCCCCAGGCAGGAAGGCCCATCTCAGAACCCTGGTCAGGGCTGAACCACCCCCACCCGGTGATCTGACTCTTCCCCCACCTCCCCAGATCCTCACGGCCACCGTGGACAACGCCAGCATCCTGCTGCAGATCGACAATGCCCGCCTGGCTGCTGATGACTTCCGCACCAAGTGAGCCTTCACTACTGAGCTGGGGAGGCCCTGGGGCACTCCTCCCCACCCTGGGACCCGCCAGTTGCTTGTGATACCGGCCAAGAGCTGCGGGTGGGGGAGTCTACCTCTTAGTCCAGGATGCAGCAAATTCTGAAGGTCGCAGGGCTGAGGTGATGGACGAGAGCAAGAGGAGGCAGGAGGGAGAAGTAGGAAGCAGGTGGAGTAAGGCCTTGCCCTGCCTGTTCCCAGGGCTCCAGGGCTGGAGTTTGCTTCTACTCCTTGCCATTTTCATTCTTCATAAGCCCGTGGAGCCCTGGAGAAAGCAGGATGCTGGCCAGGGCCTGGACCTGCCAGTCCCAGTGTCCAGATGGAAGTCTCCGGTTCCCTTTGCAGGTTTGAGACCGAGCAGGCCCTGCGGGTGAGCGTGGAGGCCGACATCAACGGCCTGCGCCGGGTGCTGGACGAGCTGACCCTGGCCAGGGCCGACCTGGAGATGCAGATTGAGAACCTGAAGGAGGAGCTGGCCTACCTGAGGAAGAACCACGAGGAGGTGAGGTGGACGGGGTGGCAGGTGCTCCAGGGCTGGCCACCTTACAGGGCTGCCCTGTCTGAGGAGCCCTGATCCTGGGGTCCAGAGCCAGCATGCAGGCCAGCCTCCTTCCTGCTTCCCTGCATGGGAGGAATCTCCCAGGGGCCCGCAGAGGCCTCTTCTGCCCTCTCCCGCTTTAACCTCCCTCCCAAGGACAGGATCTAAGTGAAGAGGTCCACTTGTCCTAGCTCAAACCCTTGAACCTGGGCCCCATGCAGAAGTTCGGAAATGAGAGGGGATATTCTGGGGGCACAGGCCCGAGAATGAGATTTTATTTTTGGAGGGGAGACAAAGAACCTACCTTCAGGGTGCCCACAGTCTGATGAGGGAGTACAGAGCAGGTGAACAAGTGGTGAGGAGGGTCAGAGGGTAGAGGGCAGGCAGAGTGAGGGAGGGGTCTAGAGAGCTTGTGTGGGAAGGGTTGGAGTGAGAGACCGGGGCAGCCCCGGATGCCCACACCACAGTCCCCGTCCTCCACAGGAGATGAACTCCCTGCGAGGCCAGGTGGGCGGCGAGATCAACGTGGAGATGGACGCCGCCCCGGGCGTGGACCTGAGCCGCATCTTGTCCGAGATGCGCGACCAGTATGAGAAGATGGCAGAGAAGAACCGCAAGGACGCCGAGGACTGGTTCTTCAGCAAGGTACGGGCTGCTGGGGCCAGAGGCCTCTCCCAGCGGATGGGGTGCGAGAACCGAGTCCCCACAGCAAGCCCAGGGCCTGGCATCTTGGGGTTATCCTCTCCTCAGTGAGCCAAGCACACCCCAGGAGTTCAGGCTCATCCTTGGCATCAATGGGCTTGGAGCTTGGCCAAAGCTAGTATCTGGGGATGGGGGCGAGCCCCACTCAGGAACACAGCCAGAGGATAAAGGCCCCATGACCCTCCACCTCTCCTGTAAGAAGAACTGGCATCAGGGGCCTGGCTACTGATCCTTAGCAGGGGAGGGGGAAGGGACCCATTAGGGTTCTCAAGTTCCCTACTCTTGCACCTTCCACCTGTAGGGATTAAAGTTAAAACTTAACATATTCCCAAGGTTTCAGGACTCTGGGGAGTGGGAAGCTGATGAGAGATACTCCCCGCATAGTCAGGTTTAGGAGGAGGGTCCAGGGGAGGTCAGCAAGGTGAACAGGGTCAGGGAGGTTATGGGGCGTGGGGGGTTCCCATGTGCCTGTCTGGGCACAGAATGGGTCCTGGGCTGAGGATATGCAGGGTGTGGTGGTTGTCTGACTTGGAGAAGGGATCCCAGGCCCACATGGCACCGTCCTGTGTTCTGTCTGCAGACCGAGGAGCTGAACCGCGAGGTGGCCACCAACACGGAGCTGGTGCAGAGCAGCAAGAGCGAGATCTCCGAGCTCCGGCGCACCATGCAGGCCCTGGAGATCGAGCTGCAGTCCCAGCTCAGCATGGTAGGGGCGCGGCCAGGCCTGGGGTGGGCCCCGCAGGGGGCACCGACCACCGTCTCTGACCCTGCTCCTCCTGCCTTCCTGCAGAAAGCATCCCTGGAGGGCAGCCTGGCGGAGACGGAGAACCGCTACTGCGTGCAGCTGTCCCAGATCCAGGGGCTGATCGGCAGCGTGGAGGAGCAGCTGGCCCAGCTGCGCTGTGAGATGGAGCAGCAGAACCAGGACTACAAGATCCTGCTGGACGTGAAGACGCGGCTGGAGCAGGAGATCACCACCTACCGCCGCCTGCTGGAGGGCGAGGACGCCCAGTGAGTGGGGGTCTGGGGCCAGGGCTGGGGGTGGGGCTGGAGATCTCAGACCCACATCTGATCTCCCCTCTCTGTTTTCTTTGCAGCCTGACTCAGTACAAGCCCAAAGAACGTAAGAATCTTGGATCCTGGTCGCTGGGGGTGGGGCAGCACGGGGCAGGCACCCATCTGCACCTTGCTGGGGGAGGGTCCCCCGGAGCTCCAGGAAATGATGGCTGATCCTCAGTGAGGGTGGGGGAAGGGACTCATTAGGGTTCAGGGTTGATGCTCAGGGGAATCAGACAGGGAGACACTGTCTGGCCCAATGTGGGCAGGGCTGGGAGATGGTCCTTAATCCTGGAGTCCTAGTCTGATGGGGGAAACGTGGTCCTAGCTCTGGAGACCGCCCTCTGATGGGGAGGCACACACCCACTTAGAGGCCACACCCCCACTTAGAGGCCATGACCTTTGCCCTGAGACCCTGCAGATGAGCAAAAGCAGTCCCAACTCTGGCTCTAGCCTGGTGGGAGAAAGGGGCTTGGTCCTTGTCCTCCAGATCCCAGTCTGATGGGGAACATAACATCCTAGCCTGATGGAGGTGTTGGGGACCAGGTGCTGCCCTTGGAGAGCCCAGCCCAGGCTGATGGGGGAGACAGGAGCATAGACCATGCCCCGGAGACTGCGGAGAAATGGAGTTAGACCCCTTGTTGTGGGCACCCCGTCTGCGAGGTGCCGCTCTTGCAGATAGGACACGTGGGTCAGAATCACCCCACCCACCTGGGAGGCGTGGACACTGTGGCTGTGGGGGAAAGAGCGGCTCCTCGCAGGGGTGGGGCCAAGCCAGGCTCTCTGGGCCCCTGCCCCCCTCTGAGTGTCTGTCTCCTGCAGCCGTGACGACCCGTCAGGTGCGCACCATTGTGGAAGAGGTGCAGGACGGCAAGGTCATTTCCTCCCGCGAGCAGATCCACCAGACCACCCGCTGAGGACCCTGCTCCCCTGTCCCCCACCCCAGGGCCCTCATCGGCCCTGCGTCCTCGACCTCCCCACCTGAGCCCCGTGGCTCCCCGTCCCTTTCCCATTCCTCCTGCCTGACCAATAAAGCTTGTTGACTCAGACATGGAATGCCTCCTGATCGTGGCACTGAGTGGGCCCCAGGGAGGGATGGGTGAACAGAAGCGGGGGCAGGGGATGGGGCAGGGGAGGAGGCCGCGGACGCCCACTGTTGTTGACTTAGAGTCTCAGAGTAGGTCTGGGTAAGGAGTAGGTCTGGGCAGAGCTTGTGTGTGGTGGTCCCAGGGACGGTGGTGCAGGCTGGGCCAGACCCGGGTGCGGTCAGTGTATGGGGGGGGGGGGTCTTAGGTGGCCTCCTTGTGGCTTCTTAAGTGGGCGTGTGGGCTCAGGCAGTCCCTTCCCCTTGCTGAGCCCATTCTCTCACCCGTAAATGGGGGAGCAGATTTTAGGTGTGGGAGCCAGAGGCCCGCGGGGTGTCGCATCCAGTCAATTGCGCCTCGAGGTCCCTCCTCTGAAAGGGGCAGGGGTGGGCCATGACAGAAGTCTGGGTTCTCTTGGGAGAGGCACTGGCGTGGAGGGGAGATGGTTAGGGCCCCCCATTGCCTAAGAGAAAGGTGGAGTCTCCCAGGAATATTTCCTTAAATGGTCAGCTGCCGCTTGGGATGGGGTGTTGGGGCGTAGGTTGTACTGGGGAGCAGCACCATCCTCCCTGGCAGCCTGCAGGTGGGGTGGTGGGAAATGCATCCTGGGGAGGGGCCAGGGCAGCTCCACACAGCCACGCCCAGGACCCTCTGGGCCACGCCCCTTTCCCTCCCCGGCAGGCAGGTGAGGAGCAGCTGGGGAGAAGCCTGACACCAGGAAGTCTGCCTTTGAGTGAATCGGGAAACCATGGGGTGGGGTGAGCCTGCTTTCCTGGTTTTCTTGGAGACGTGGGAGTGGGTGGAAGGGATGAATGAGAGGAGGGGTGCCCCCCCACCCCAATTCACCGACAGGCCTGGGACTGTCTGCTGTCGTACAATCAGACCTGGGTGTCCCAACACCTGCTGGATCCTGGTGCCTGGAAACAAGGGTTGGGGCTTGGGCGGGGAGGGGGCAGGAGCTGGTGGGGCAGTGGCAGCAGCACTGTCTAGGAAGTGGGCAGCTGGGGTGGGGCTTTGGGCAGGTCCCAGGCCCGCGCTGGACCCCAGAAGCCACAGGAAGCGAGGAGTGAGATGAGCCCCAGCTAACGGCCCTTCTGGCCCTGATACTGGGGAGGGTGAAGACGGCCAGCTCCTTCCCATGGCTGTCGCCTGGACCCCATGCCTGCAGAGGCCACTGCAGCTCTCCATGCGGGCGGGCCTGCTGGTGTTGCTCAGTCAAAGGCTGGCGCCTCTCAGCTGCCTGGCCGGGACAAGGATGCAGGACGGGCAGGTGGCATCGTGTCCCCAGGCCCCGCCGCACATCCGGCCACAACCAGCAGAACCAGCCCTGGGCTGAGGATGGCTCCTCCGGAGGGTGATCTCACTTATTTGAACAACCTTCCTAGGAAGCAGGAAGGCTCTGGGAAGAGGCGCCTCCTTGTGTGAACGGGGACACGGAGGCTCTGAGGAGCAGTGACTCAGCCCTTGCCGGGAGCCCGGCATGTCAGGGATGGAGCAAGGTGCTGCCGGAGACGGAGACGGAGACAGAGACGCTGCGCTGGGGAGAGGAACCCGGAGCCCCACCTCCTGCCCAGCCTCAGGCTGGGAGGCAGCAAGAGGTTCTCTCTCCACAGACCGGGCTCCTACGATGCAGCGGCTGCCTGCGGAGGGGCCGGAGTGTGGGGCTGGCCAGGGCTCCTCTTCTTGTTCTTTTCTTTTCTTTTTATTGTTGCCCCTCTGCTGGGGAAGAAGACCCTGCCCACAAAGTGAGGGGGTGCGTGGCTCAGGAGGCCACAGCAGGGAGCAGCCTGATGTGCTGAGAACTGAGTTAGGAGAGGCAGTGGCTGCCATGCTAGGGTTGGGGTTCGTGGGCCCAGCAAGGGAATGCCCGCTCTCTCTGGAAGTGCTCAGCCCAGGCCTGGGCAGGTGGGGGCCACAGGGCACAGGCTAGGTTCAGGGGACTATGGCCTCTTGGGGATGGCATGAGAAACGTCGGTGGCTTTTTCCGGGCACCCCAAGCTGACCCAGTGGCTGGGGACGTTGCCTGTGGGTGGATCGGGAGACCCAGCTGTGGGCTCTATCTAGAGTCTCACGGTGCATCCATACCCACCCACTCACGGCACAAAATGTTTTGCCCGAACAGTTAACCAGTCGGTAACTGCCCTCAGCATGCCTCACCCACTTTCCTAGGGTGGACACACACCCACCTGATTCCCAGGCTCAGGCCCCATGGGTAGCCAGCCCCTGAGACTTCCTCCATCACTCCATGCCCTGGAAGAGTGACCACAGGCGGTACACTGTCCGTGGTACTGCCCCGCTCTGTGCCTGGGTCTGCATGGGGACCGGGGGAAGCAAGAGACACTGGCCCTGGCCTGCAGGGACCCTAAGGGACCCTAGCCTAGGGGGGTGAGCACGGCACAGTGGTGACAACACACCCTTTGCCCTTATGCAGTGTGGGCCTCCTGTGCCACCCATGCTGTGGGCGGCTGAGGAGAAAGCGGGACCAGAGCCAGGATAGTTCTCCCACCAGGCACAGGGCTCAGGCTGCAACTGACATTGACCCAGCCATGGGCTTCCCTGAGGGTTGTGTAGACCATTGTGAGGGGCCGTGACAGCCCCTGCCCTCAGAAGGGGGGGCATCAAATATGGGGGAGCTTGGGGTTCAGATTCACCCAGATCCTGGGACCAGTCATGGGGCCAGCGCCCAAGTCAGGGACGTTTGTTCACTCCCAGAGATCCTGCCCCACCCCCTGTAGGCCCCTCACCCTATCACAGCTGAGCACACTATACTGGGATTGTCTCTGCCTGCTCTCCTTCCACCAAATGGTATGCCCTCAGGGTTTTTCTTCTTGGTTTTGTTGTTTGTTTGTTTTTGTTTTTGCATATCAATGCACATAGTAGGTGCTTTATAAATATCTGTGAATAAATGCAATATGGCCACCAGTCTGTGGTAGGTGCTTTATTTCACCTCTAACATGCCTGTGAAGTAGTGCTGATCTTCCCATTTCCCAGAGAAGTAAACTGAGGCCCAGAGAGGCAAAAAGACTTGTCCAATATCTGGTCCCTGCTTATCTGACTCCAGACTACTCTGTCCTGGCTCATCCAGCCTCTTCTCTCTTCATCCTCTCCTGGAGCCCATGGATCTGGCTGCCACCAGGAGCTGAGGGCCCTGCAGCCCCCTCCTCTCTCCCCTCAGTCTCCTTGGTGCCTTCTTCTCCCCAGGCCTGGCTGGTTACCAGAAAGAAAACAGTCCTAGGACCTGCCTTGTCCTGGTGCAGTGGGCTGAGGCTGATGCAGTGGGCTGAGGCTGTGCGGTGGACTGAGGCTGTGCAGTGGGCTGAGGCTGTGCAGTGGGCTGAGGCTGTGCGGTGGACTGAGGCTATGTGGTGGGCTGAGGCTGTGTGGTGGGCTGAGGCTGATGCAGTGGGCTGAGGCTGTGCAGTGGGCTGAGGCTGTGCAGTGGGCTGAGGCTGATGCAGTGGACTGAGGCTGATGCAGTGGGCTGAGGCTGATGCAGTGTGCTGAGGCTGTGTGGTGGACTGAGCCTGTGCGGTGGACTGAGGCTATGTGGTAGGCTGAGGCTGTGCGGTGGGCTGAGGCTGTGCGGTGGGCTGAGGCTGATGCAGTGGGCTGAGGCTGATGCAGTGGGCTGAGGCTGTGCAGTGGGCTGAGGCTGATGCAGTGTGCTGAGGCTGTGTGGTGGACTGAGCCTGTGCGGTGGACTGAGGCTATGTGGTAGGCTGAGGCTGTGCGGTGGGCTGAGGCTGTGCGGTGGGCTGAGGCTGATGCAGTGGGCTGAGGCTGATGCAGTGGGCTGAGGCTGTGCAGTGGACTGAGGCTGTGCAGTGGGCTGAGGCTGATGCAGTGTGCTGAGGCTATGCGGTGGGCTGAGGCTGTGCGGTGGGCTGAGGCTGTGCGGTGGGCTGAGGCTGTGTGGTGGGCTGAGGCTGTGCAGTGGGCTGAGGCTGTGCAGTGGGCTGAGGCTGTGCAGTGGACTGAGGCTGATGCAGTGCGCTGAGGCTGATGCAGTGGGCTGAGGCTGATGCAGTGGGCTGAGGCTGTGTAGTGGCTGAGGCTGATGCAGTGTGCTGAGGCTGTGTGGTGGACTGAGGCTGTGTGGTGGACTGAGGCTATGTGGTGGGCTGAGGCTGTGCGGTGGGCTGAGGCTGTGCAGTGGGCTGAGGCTGTGCAGTGGACTGAGGCTGATGCAGTGGGCTGAGACTGTGCAGTGGGCTGAGGCTGATGCAGTGGGCTGAGGCTGTGCAGTGAGCTGAGGCTGTGCAGTGAGCCGGAGCAGGGCCTGGATAGAATGCTGGTGATCAGTCAGAGTTGTGAATCTGGCAAGTGGAGGCGTGGCATTGGCCAATAATATTTCCTGGCCAACTCTGGAATGAGATGACCTCATACCTGAGATGGGACGGCCCCAGGAGAGAGGAATGAGGCGAACCCACTGCCTGGAGGTGCTCTGTGCCCACCTGGCCTGGTGATTCTGGCGCTTGGCAACCTTGAGGCAGGTGTAATGTAGGAAATGCTCCCCACATTTCTCTGCCAACTCAGATCATCTGAGGCCCAGCTGGAGCCACCGCTGGTTCAGCCACCTTCCCAGGAGGGTCTCAGAGGCAGCCCCTCCTTTACCGCTAGGCTGGGAGCTGATAACACTCACCCAGGTGCATCCTGAGGGCAGAGCATCTCAGGGTTTCCTGCACTCAGTGCTGCATTCCCACCTCAGTGTTCTCCCCGGGTCAAATCCTAAGGTCCAAGGTCAGTGACTGTGTCACTTCTCCCCCACCTCCTGCGCCCCCAATGCCGGGCGTGTGGTGGGTGCTTGGTCTGTGGTGTTGACTGAGTGGTTCGATGGTTGGTTGGTCAGCAACTTTATTCCTGCAGCTTCTTGGCCCAGGCAGCTCCCTGGGCCTTCAGGGCTGGCCCTGTGTGCACCCCTCCCCGCACCTGCAGCCATGGGGGAGGGGCAGCGTGCTGGGGACAGAGAGGGAAATCTCGCAGAGCCAGGTTCGGGTTCGAGTCCCTGCTCCTCGGCCTCCATGTTGTGCAACCTGGGCAAAGGCTCTCACTCTCTTTGGTGGGAGCTTGGTGGTCTTTGGTGACCTCAAAGGTCATTTCCAGTTCTGAGGGTGATGAGTCTGTAGTCGGCCCTGACCTCCAGGCCCACCCTGACATCTGGGATGGTAGGATTTTTTTGGTCCAAAATTCCAAGGCCCCTTTACCCATTTGAGGAGTGTGGGGAGGGAGGGAACATCTCCCAGGCTTAGTCCTAAAGGTGCGTGCTGGGCACCAGCTCTGCTAATACCACTGGGCCCTGTGCCCACAGCCAAATGACTGACGGGGCGCCATGTAGCAGTGGAAAGCCTGGCTCTGCTGAGGCAGAGAGTTTCAAGGTGGTATCGCCCAGCAGCTCTCAGGCTGAGGCAGGCCCTCCCTGCTCCTCACCTTGACAGAGGCACTTCCGAGCAAGGACCGTGGCCAGCTCTGTGGGTCACCCCTCAGGGCCCTCCCCCTGGCCCCCAGGAGGCCTCTGATTTTGGGTCTAGACCCTCCCAATCCTGCCTCCAGCCCTTGGGCCAAGGTCATGCCCACTGTGGGCAGAGCTCCTTCCAGGGCGGTAGATGAGCATAGACACACCTTGGTCCCTGCCTCTAAGATACTGTAGGAGAGTGGGGCTCTTATGGGGAGAAACAGAACAGTGGGTCCTCGCTATAGCTGTAAGACACATTAATCATGCTCTGTTATTTGTGATTGTTCCGTTCTGATTAGAGAAAGCACATTCTGACCTGGCTGAGAGTTGTATGCCCCGGGACATGGGAGTCAACCTCGGAATGCGTCCATTCTCCTTTTCCAGAACTGCCTATCATCATGGAGACTGTAACAAGCTTGTTGCCAAAACAATCTGGTCCCGGAGGTGCCCTCCCTTGGCGACCACCAGGCTGTCTTGCCTATAACCGGTAACCGTTATCCCTTGCCCGCTTCCCCATGCCTGTCATTCCTACTTTCCCAGGTAATCTTTGTCCTTCTTCCCAATGTAAGCATATGGAGGGCTGCAGAGCAGATTCTCGTGGATGGCCAGCTGCTCTCCCATGCTGCCAGCAGTATTGGAATAAACACGCATACATGATTCAACCCTGTGCCTGCTCAATTGCCTCAAGTAGTGACAGGCAGCCCAGACCCGTGCCTAGTTCGGTTTCAGAGATGGCCCGAGCTCGGTTCTAGTCCCAGACTAGTGACTTTAGGGGAATCGTCCCCTTTCTGGGTTTCCCTCTACTTCACAGGATGAGTTTAAGACAAAGATGTATGTTGGGGATGCATAGAGAGAGTGGCTCAGGGTGGTGGAAAGGGCTCAAGCTGGACAAACGGACAGACTGGGGTTCCAACCTCAGCTCCCCATTGACTAGGGTCTTAGGAAGCCCACTTACCCTTCCAGTTCCCTGTCTGTGAACTAGTGGCAGCGACAGACTCTCAGGGAACCGTGTGGCACATGTAGGACACTCTATACAACTCCCGAGTGTGGCAGGCGGCCAGAGAGCCACCTTCCCACCTCTCACAACTGAATGAGAGGGCCCAGCCAGGAATCTGTGGACACTTGAGAGAAAACTGCTGGGAACTGAGCCCTGGACACAGTGTGGGGACTCAAAGCCCATGGTGTGGTCAGGGGTCACTCATGGCACTAGTATCAGGACAGGGACCCCCTCCCATCACAGTGTATAGTGGGTGCCAGTGATTAGGCAGAGCAATGTACTCGAGGTGGGTTGCTCATGAGTACAGAGAGGAGGGCAGGGTGTGGGAGAGAGGTGCCAGGAAGAGGTGGGCTTGAGGAGGTAGGTGAGGGGCATCTGTGCTAGAAAAAAAAGGGTGGGGGGCTGAAGGAGCTGGTGAGGGTCAGAGCTGGCCATCGGGGAGGGGCTAGAGGGGTCCTTCATGCACGTTCCTCTGTGGCTGGTGGTGTGTCCTCCCCTTTTACAGATAGAAACCCCTGAGGCTCAGAGGGGCTGAAGGACTGCCTATGCCAGGCAGCTTGTAAGGGGCAGAGCCGGGGTTGAAGCTGCCAGATGGCCAGCTCCACGGGGCGGCTGGTTCCATGGTGCACACCACTTCTGGGGGTCCTAGGGGCTCAAAGGCAGCCCCCAGGAGAG
Organism: Corynorhinus townsendii; assembly: GCA_026230045.1. Classification (NCBI taxonomy): domain Eukaryota; kingdom Metazoa; phylum Chordata; class Mammalia; order Chiroptera; family Vespertilionidae; genus Corynorhinus; species Corynorhinus townsendii. The sequence goes on from JAPDVU010000009.1 coordinate 7,599,007, forward strand.
AGAGAGTGATCGAATCTGTAGAACTAGAAGGGACTCCAAGACCACCCGGTCCAGCCTGGTCACTTTGCTGAGGGGAAACAGGCCCAGAGATGGCAGGTGAGGGGTCTCAGGTCACACAGTGAGCGAGGTAGAGCCGGGCCAGAAACCAGCTCTCCTGCCAAGAGCCAGGTGTGTAGAATCCCCACGGCTGCATCCCGAGAGGGCTCTGGGACGGCAAGACTGAGGCTGTCACCGTGGGGCAGGGAGTCTTCAACGGGCTGACTCACTGCCCGGGGACGCAGCCGACACAAAGCCGCCTGGGCCAAGGCCCTGCTGTCCCCTCGGGCTCCGGGAACAGGAGCCGATTCCTGCCGCCCAGCCTGAGTCACCACCCACTGGCTTTTGTGTGTGTTTTCTCTCAGCCCCACACCCCCAAAGCTGGGTGGGAACTCCGAGCAGCACAGCGAAGTGAGTCGACCCCAGGCTGAGTAATCCGGAGTGGGGTGTTGGACGGGATCTGGAGTGATGAAATCTGGAGGGGAACCCGGAGTCAGCAGTTGGGAGGGCCCCGCCTTCCCAGGGACATATAAAGGTGCCGGGGCTCCAGGAGCCCAGCATCCTCCCCGCCTTCCTGAGCACCTCTCTCTTCTCTCTGCCAACTCGCTCACTCACTCACTCACCTCTCTCCTCGGCACCATGACCACCTGCAGCCGCCAGTTCTCCTCCAGCTCCATGAAGGGCTCCTGTGGCATTGGCGGTGGCTCCAGCCGCATGTCCTCCATCCTGGCTGGAGGGTCCTGCCGGGCCCCCAGCACCTTCGGGGGCATATCCTCCTCCCGCTTCTCCTCCGGGGGAGCCTGCGGGCTGGGAGGCGGCTATGGCGGTGGCTTCAGCAGCAGCAGCTTTGGTGGAGGCCTGGGTAGTGGCTTCGGAGGAGGATATGGTGGTGGCTTTGGTGGTGGCTTCGGTAGTGGCTATGGTGGCATGGGAGGTGGTGGCTTTGGTGCTGGCTTTGGTGGTGGCGATGGCGGCCTCCTCTCTGGCAATGAGAAGATCACCATGCAGAACCTCAACGACCGCCTGGCCTCCTACCTGGACAAGGTGCGCGCCCTGGAGGAGGCCAATGCCGACCTGGAGGTCAAGATCCGAGACTGGTACCAGAGGCAGCGGCCCAGTGAGGTCAAGGACTACAGCCACTACTTCAAGACCATCGAGGACCTCAGGAACAAGGTGGGTGGGCCAGGTGGGTGGCTCTGGTGGGTGGAGCATTGAGAGAGGTGATGGCTGCAGTGGCCCTCAGAAAACCGCTTGCTAGCATCTCCATTTTACAAACAGGGAGACTGAGGCTGGCCTGGGGGCAGTGGCCAAGGGCCACTCAGAGAATTGGTGGCCGGGGGTCCTTTTTCAGCATCGAGGTGTCTGAGCTGGGTCTGGGACCCCGACTCTCTTATTTCTCTGCATGTGCAGCTTCTCTCAGACTCGGGCCCAGGATGGGGTGTTGGGAGAGGTGGGTGCATCCCCTACACACCCTGAGCTGGGTGGGAAGGCACCCCAGGCTGGCTGGAGAAGCATAGAGCCTGACCTGCCAGCCAGGAACCCCCAAATGTGGGGAGACTTCCTTCTCCTCTCTGTGTTCTTCGCCCCCGAGCAGCGGGATCGTGGTTAACGCTGCCTCCCGCTCTTTGCCCCCTCTGCAGATCATTACAGCCACCATTGAGAATGCTCAGCCTATTCTGCAGATTGACAATGCCAGGCTGGCAGCTGACGACTTCAGGACCAAGTGAGCCTCCTGGTGGCTGGGCTGAGGGCTGAGGGCCAAGAGCAGAGGGTAGGAGGCGAGCAGTGGGGCTGTCTGTCCAGGGGGGCCAGCAGGGCTTGAGCCTCAGAGGCCTCATGGATGCAACCTGATGCCCTGACCTCTGTCCGCCAGGTATGAGCATGAGCTGGCCCTGCGCCAGAGCGTGGAGGCTGACATCAACGGCCTGCGCCGGGTGCTGGACGAGCTGACCCTGGCCAGGGCCGACCTGGAGATGCAGATCGAGAGCCTGAAGGAGGAGCTGGCCTACCTGAGGAAGAACCATGAGGAGGTGAGGGGGCTGCTGGCATTGTTGGTGGGAGGCTGGGTCAGCGGGGTATGGATGCTGAGCTGACGCCCTCTCGCCATCCCTTCCTAGGAGATGCTTGCCCTGCGGGGTCAGACTGGCGGGGATGTCAACGTGGAGATGGATGCTGCCCCCGGTGTGGATCTGAGCCGCATCCTGAATGAGATGCGAGACCAGTACGAGCAGATGGCAGAGAAGAACCGCCGAGACGCCGAGGCCTGGTTCCTGAGCAAGGTGGGGCTGGGCCCTCAGGCCTCCCGCAGGGCTTCCCAGCCAGGGGGGCCGCTGGAGTGCCTCACACCTTCTGCTCTTTTTTCCCACCTCAGACCGACGAGCTGAACAGAGAAGTGGCCTCCAACAGCGAGCTGGTGCAGAGTAACCGCAGCGAGGTGACCGAGCTCCGGAGGGTGCTCCAGGGCCTGGAGATTGAACTGCAGTCCCAGCTCAGCATGGTATGAAAACCCGGCCCTGCCACCCCCAAGTCACCAGTAATGGACACCAACCCCTCAACACTGCCACAATAGTTCCACTTCTCTTTCCCCAAGAGTGGGGCTGAAGGGATCCTTGTACCCACTATATAGATGGAGCAATGAAGGCCCAGAAGGTGCAATAACTTTTCTCCATGTTGTCTGACCCACCTGTGGCCCATGCACCTCCCAGAAAACATGCCCGGAGACCTGTAGGGACAGCAGTGACCATCTCCAATGACTCTCTTTCTCTCACAAACAGAAAGCATCCCTGGAGGGCAGCCTGGAGGAGACCAAAGGCCGCTACTGCATGCAGCTGTCCCAGATCCAGGGGATGATCGGCAGCGTGGAGGAGCAGCTGGCCCAGCTGCGCTGTGAGATGGAACAGCAGAGCCAGGAGTACCAGATCCTGCTGGACGTGAAGACGAGGCTGGAGCAGGAGATCGCCACCTACCGCCGCCTGCTGGAGGGAGAGGACGCCCAGTGAGTGCCTGCCCCAGCACCCCATCCCCCCAGTCCTACTCCATAGACCCTTCAGCCCCCCTGCTGCTCCCAGCACCTCTAACTGCTCTGTCGTTTCTCCCTCACAGTCTCTCCTCCTCACAGCACATGTCATCATCCAGCCAATCCTATTCTTCCCGAGATGGTAAGACTCCTGAGGGTCCGGGGCACTCTAGAGCCTCCCCCTCCCCGCTTCCCCTGTATGGGGCCAGCTGAGATCCCAGAGTCCTTCTCACCTCATCTCTTCTCTCCCACAGCCCTGTCCTCCTCCTCTGGCCGCCAGACTCGACCCCTCCTCAAGGAGCAGGGCTCCTCAAGCTTCAGCCAGGGCCAGAGCTCCAAGCACTGAGCTGCCTCTCCCAGAACTTCCTGCCCACCCGCCGGCCTCACCTCCGGAAGGCCTGGGTCAGGCCCCTGTTCTCCCAGCGCAAGTCCCAGCTGTCTCCCCCTTCCTCTCCGCTGGTGATGGGCAAATAAAGCTGACTTTCTGGTTGATGCAAACATGTGTGGTCTCTGTTCTTGAACTGATGAGAAGGGAGTTGAAGGTGACGCCCAGAAACCTTCTGGGACCTCAGTCTGAGGGATACGAGAAAGAGCGAAGCTCGGAGGAGTTCGCAGGGTCTTCCCGGAAGACCTCCATGCCATGGTGGGAATGGGAGGTGAGCTACAGGGTGGGAAGGAGCTCCCACACGCCAACAGACATCATGGGAGGCATCTTACAGAGGTTCTTCCCTTAGACCTCCTAGCAACTCTGTGACCTGGGTGTGGTCACAGACACAACCCTGGCGTTCAGAGAGGTTAAGTCACTTGCATGAAGTCACGCTGATAGAAAGTGACATGATTGAGGTTCCCAGCCAGGTCTGTCTGGCTGCAATGTCCATGCCATGACAGTTTTACCAAGACCTTTGAGGAATTCAAACACAATACAGAACATTACAAAATAGGCTATTAAGGTAACAGGATGGCCCCAAGGAAGATGACCCTACAGATCATCATCACCCCGGCTTCTCAGGGCCCATCTCAGCGTGCCTTTCTTCTATGCCACTCTGTCACATTCAGTATTTTAACCCAGACTCAACACTTGAGCTCTTAGCTTGATCCCTTGTCTCCTCACCTTTGCACACAATGGTTTTTCTGTTGGACAGTGGAAGGGTGAGACTGCCTTGGGGACAGTGCCCATGGTTAGAGCCTTTCTTCTCTCCACCTGCTCCTCCTCCTCCTCACCCCTGTCAACTCCTTCCTTTCCCTCATTCCCCTCAGCCTATAAATTTTGTGCTGACGAGCTCCCTGGGAAATATCTCTTCTTCATTCCCCAAACCACTGCCCCATTCAGAACTGCCTCCTCTCTCTCTAGAACTGGCCACAGCCTACTCACCAGGGCCCCTTGCTATCCATCTCTCCCACCCCCATTTCTGCCCAGTGACCTTCTAACAAGAATGTGGTCAAGATGAAGAACAAGGATGTGATCAGGACTCCTCTGCTTAACCACTCATGATGTTCCTTTTCCCCTCCGATGCTTGGCCCTTCCTTCTCTACCGGCTTTGCTTCCGCTCCGCCCTTCCCTGCCCTGTACTTGTGAGTCAACCATACCTAACTAATTGCATTGTCCCACGCCTCTCACTTGCTGTGGATGCCTTCCATATTTTGAAAATTTTAATAAACACAAATCAAAGTTATGTGTGTATAACATAATAAAACCTTTATGAAAAAGAACCAGTCCCTCCAAAAAAGTAAAAAAAAAGAGCCATCCCAGTTTTTGTCACATACCTCCATTCCCACCTCCCACTTTCTTAGCTGTTACTTTTGGCATTTGCCTCCTTATTTTATTTTATTACGATTATTTTTTAATCCTCACTTGAGGACATGCTTTGAGAGAAGAAGGGGTGGGGAGAGAGGGGGGGAGAGAGAGAGAGAGAGAGAGAGAGAGAGAGAGAGAGAGAGAGAGAGAGAGAGAGAGAAGGAGAAACAGCAATTGGTTGCCTTCCATAAATGCCCAACCAGGAATCAAACCCACAACCCAGGTATGTGCCCTGACTGAGAATCGAACCGGCAACCTTTAGGTGCACAGGATGACGCTCAACCCTTCTTATTTTTATACAACAGGCTTATATTACCATTTCTTGATTTTTTTTAAAGTTTTAGTATTTAATGCTTGACTTCTGCTATGAAGGATGGGGACTTATTCAGTTCTCTTATACAGCATTGCCCCATCCCACTTCTTCCTCACTTTCTTTTTTTTCCCTATTTCCTCAATATATTCATATTTTCATTAGATAAATGTTAAATATTTACATTATTATGACTATTTAAATACTAGTCACAGTGAAATCATATTTTATACTATATTAAATTTCCTTGGAATAAATATCTCTTCAATTTGTTTATGTTTTCTATGTACCTATCACTACCTTATTCTCTCGTTCACTGTTGGAAGTATAAATCTCCTTTTCATATGTTGAACACTGCCTATTCCATCAAATTCATCTTTTCAAAGATGACCCTCCTGGAGCCCTCTGTGTCCCTGCTTCGGTCTGTCTGTTTGCTCTCTAGGCCTGCTGTCACCCTGGAATCTCTCTTCCCTGTCATCTGGGGTCTCTTCTTTCTGTGTTGCATCCCTTGTTTCCTGGATCCCCTGGCTTCCTTTTTCTTTTTTCCCCTTCATTTTTGTGAAGCACATTTTCTAAGAAAGGATTCATAGCATTTTTTATGTCTGAAAATATGGTTAATCAACCTTCACTACTCTCACTCTTGACTGATAATTGGGCAGGGTATGGAATTCTAGTCTGGAAATAATTTTCCCTCAGCATTTGGAAGGTATTATTACACTGTTTCCTGGCATCTCAATAGTATTGCTGTTAAGTCTAATGCTATTTTGATTATAGATTCTTCGTACGATCCTATTCCTATCTCTTTCCCCAAAACTTTTGGGTTCTTCCCTTTCTTTCTAGCAGGCTGAAATGTCACATGTTGTGTCTTCACCTGTTGGATTGGACACTTGGCAGAATCTTTCAATGTGGAAACCCATGCTTTTCAGTTCTGGGAGATTTTCTTGAATATTTATTTGATGATTTCCTCTCCTCCATTTTCTCTGCTGTATCCTGTAGAGACAAATCATAAACGCTTTGGACCGGCCAGCATGGCTCAGTGGTTGAGCATCGACCACCGAGGTCAAGATTTGGTTCCTGGGCAGGGCACATGCCCAGGTTGCAGGCTCGATCCCCATTGTTTTGCTTGTCCCCACAGCCCTTAGGTATCCATTGGGGGGTGTGCAGGAGGCAGCTGATCAGTGATTCTCCCTCATTATTGATGTTTCTATCTCTCTCCCCCTCTCCCTTCCTCTCTGAAATCAAGAAAAATATATTAAACAAAGAAATAAACAGCAACAACAAAAAACCACCATAAACCCCTTTGAAGAAGTACAACCTCAAAGCAGAAATGTGAGTTTCCCCTTTAATAAGGGAACCAGCTTTTCCATCCAGTAATGCTTTGATGCCTGGTTTCCTCAAACCAAGATTTAAGTCCCAAATCAGACTGCAATTTTCTCATGGCTGGCCTTTCCCCCTTCCTGAGATCCTGGTGCTGAGGTGAGGAGGTTGAGTGGCTTTCGAATGTTCCTTGTAACTTGTCTACTTCGAACACGCCCTCAGATTCTTTATGCTTGACTTAATGTCAAAGTCTGTGAAATATTGTTTCAGATAACTGCGTAAAGTGCTGAAACAATGGCCGGAGTGAGAATTAATGATAGCCTATAAAGTATATCTGCTGATGTAAATGAATTAGTGCTAAGCTTGTACGCTTCTGCTTTCTTTGGGCCCATTGTTCTTGAGAGCTATAAAAAGCGTAGCACACCTCCTTGTCTCTGAGATAAGGGATTTCTTGTTTGCCTTCCCACTGCGGTGGGTCTGGGTCGGTTGCTTGTTTAATTAAGGCCTTCTGATGACTCCCTGAAACAAACAGGAATGATGCCTTCTGTTTTGCTTGTCCCCACAGCCCTTAGGCAGCACCCAGCCCCGAAGGGACACTCATCAATGTTGGTGGAGTCAAACCAGGGGTTTGGTGTACAAGCCGCTCTTCTTGCTGGTCTCCACGAAGCCTTCTCAGAAGCAAATTTCTTGAGAACAGGCTTCTTTGGATTCCACCAGGCTGCCACTGGGCTTGGTATTGAGGAGATTCCGTGGAAGAGAAAGCAGTGCAGAAACAGAGTCCGGTGCGTGAGAGCTGAGGCTCCGAGCCCCTGGAGCTCTTTACCAGGCGGCCCGTCCAGATAAAGTGTGTGGTCACCACCACGGGCTGATGTAGCTTTGCGTCCTCTCTTCCCCCACTTGTCCAGGACTCCGGAGGGGGGTTAAAGCAAAGATGGCTATTTAGGGGAGTCCATTTCGGACTTGGCTCCCTGCTAACTCATTGCTGGGATCCAAGCATCTCTGTCTTCCCCAGGATCATGATATTGTTTCACATAAAACAGATATGTTTTGGTTCTTCCAGTTTTTATCTGCCATGTGAAGAGTGTGATAACATAAATGGAAATGGAAAAAATAAAAATATTCATCCATTGTTCCGTCCCCTGGGTTTTTCCTCTCCCCGGTTCTTCTCTGGCCCCATGATGTGTGAGTTCATGGCAAAGGTGAGTTTCAAAGATGTAAGGGGCTTCAGGATTCAATGAATAATTTCGAAGAAATAAAAGCCCAGCATTAAAGGATGTAAGTGTCATTATTCATATGGGACTGAAAACGGAAAACTAGGTGACCGCCCATCAGTACTGTACAGTCGAGTCACTAGGGGCCCACTCATACTACAAAATATTCAGCCGCCATCACAACCCATACATTGGAGCTATGTCAGATGGCAAGAAGAGATTCCTCAGGGTACGGGGGAGAGGGGAATACAGGATTCAGGAAAGCACACGTAGGATATTGACCTCACGTGGGAATAAACAAAACCAGTCTCCCGTTTATGTAAATGCATTGTGTGTGTGTGTGTGTGTGTGTGTGTGTGTGTGTGTGTGTAATTACACAAGCACCAAAAACATGAAAGGGTACGCATGAAGTTATTAGCATGGGTTACCTGAGGGCTAGGGTGGGAGGCTGAGGTGAGTGAAGGGGGAGGAGGGGAATCCAGAAAACACAGGAAAGGAAAAAGGAGTGCACACACGTTTATACATATACACGCAATTGTGTATGTGTCTACATGGACAAAGAAAACAAACAAAGAAATTTAAAGCCGAAGAATCAGTTAATTTGTTGAAGACAACATGGACTTGCTAGTTAGAAACAGATCGCGCACACTAATGTCCTGGACTGTCAATCTCATAGAGCTGTATAATAGATTTTCATCGTCTTAATAATCTTTCAATGTACAGTTCAGCAGTGTTACATAGATTCACGTTGTCGTGCAACAGGTCTCTAGGACTTCATCTTGCAGGGTTGAAACTCTATACCCATTCAACACCAATCCCCTCTTCTCCTTCCCCCAGTCCTTGGTAACCAGCTTTCTGCTTTCTGTTTCTATAATTTTGACCACTTTAGGTACTTCGTAGGAGTGGAATCGTATAGTATTTGTCCTTTTTGGCTTAGCATAATGTCCTCTGGGCGTATCCATGTTGGTTCGCACGTGGCACCATAAAATAGATTTAATTCACTTTGTACTTAGGTAACGATATGACTACACAAGTCAAAAGTGATACCCAGAAGAAAAGAACTAAAACGAAAGCAGGATCAGAGTCCCATTGCAGAAGGAGTGCGAAATAGTAGCGGGAGGCAAGAGGCCGCCCTGGTGTTGAACTCTGAGCACGGCTTTGGGCCTATTCCTTCATCTCTCTGCATCTCGGTTACCTCATCGGTAAATGTTGGGTCCTAGTATCTACCTGAGAGGGCTCCTGTGAGCATTAAAGGGGATAAAATGTACACAGCAGGCACCCAGTAAATGTTTGCTCACTTTCCCCCTCTCCCTTTGATAGTTCTCACAGCAGCCTGGCCTGTATGACCTTGTTTGATTCTTGCAGCTGTGTTTCTGGCCTGGCAAAGCTGAGCTGGCTCTCTGCCAAGACTCCCACCTGTCTCCCTACACCACATCATCCCATCTTACAGGTGAGGATGCTTAGGCTTGGGGAGGTTGAGCGGCTTGCCCGAGGGTGCATGACTGGCAGGTGAGGTGTCAGAACACCCACGTGGGTCAGACCCCTGGCCTGGTTTGACTTGCTCTGGTCACAGGGAAGGTGAGTTCTCGCAGGAGCCTAGAGAACTCAGCTGTGCCCACTTAAGGGCTGCTCTAGGCCAGGTGTGCTGGGCTCGGGGTGGGAGCAGGGTGGGGACGCCAGTGACCAATCAGGGGCTGCCCGGGTCTTAAGGGAGACACTGCCTTCCAGCACCTAGCTAGGGGACGGCCCTCTTCGTTCTCCTTCTCCCAGAGGTGCCTGTGGTGGGTGCAGGGTGGGCTGTGCTTACCAAATCCAAGCTCCCCGGCAGCCCCATCTTGGCTGATGCCTGCCCTCCTCTTCCTCCTCCTCTCGGAGAAAGGCAGTGGGGTGTTTACATCATGGAAGTGGTAAGTGCTACAAATCAGGGCTTGACTGATTGTCTAGATGTAAGAAAGCCTAGGTTGCAACGTTTTAAGAAAAAAATTTTCATTGATTTTTTTTTTTTTTGCTGTCTTGAGGGCTTTATTTATTTATTTTAATAATTCTTTATCGTTGAAAGTATCACATATGTCCCCTTCTCCCCCCATTAACCTCTCCCATCATGTCCCCCCACCCCAGGCCTTCAGCATCCTATGGTCCGTGTCCATGGGCCATGCATACATGCGTACAACGTCTTTGGTTGCTTACTTCCTGCCCACCCACCCTCCCCCGCCTTCCCTCTGAGATTTCCCACTCTGTTTCATGCTTCCATGTCTCTGGATCCACTTCAATCATCAGTGTGTCTTGCTCCTTAGATTTCCACATATGAGTGAGATCATGTGATACCTGTCTTAAGAAAAACATCTTCAAAATAATACAGCTTAATCTTAAAAGTGTGTCATGTCTGCCCAGCTGGCGTGGCTCAGTGATTGAGTGTTGGCCTATGAACCAGGTCACGGTTTCAATTCCTGGTCAGGACACATGCCTGGGTTGTGGGCTCAATCCCCAGTGTGGGGCATACATACAGGAGGCTGCCGATCAGTGATTCTCTCTCATCATTGCTGTTTCCATGTCTCTTTCCCTTTCCAAAATAAATGAAAGTAATAATAATAAAAGCTTGTGTGCCTCGGTGTGGGTTCCAGAAGCAGACTCTCAGACAAAAATTCAAGTGCAAGAAGTGTTTTGGGTGGTGTCTCGGGAAACACCATTAGGGAGCAGGTGGGTGAGGGGGGAAGGGAGGGAAGGGCTACTGACAGGAGTGTTATCAAGCACGTGAACACTGTGGACAGCTGTAGCCTCAGCCTGCTGCGGGACCCCAGGAGACAGTGTAGCATATGCACCCAGAATTCTTCCCAAACGATGAGGGAGCTGGGGCTTTTGTCCCCTGATCCCATCAGTCCCTGATCTGGGGCGCCTCTCAGGCAGGGGGTGGCACTAACTCCCTAGCATTCCAGGCTGCCTCCTGCACAGGCAGAACGGGCTGTGGTGGCTGGAGGCCCTCAGGCAAGAGTCTCTGGTGCTGACAGTTGGAAATCTGGCCAGTGAGCACCCAGGAGAAGTGGCTGGAGCTTGGTGGGTCCAGGAGGCAGGCTGTGACCCCGCCAGGGGTAGGGGACCCAGCTTTATGGATACCCACACATTCCGTGGCGGCTGGAAGGGGGTCAGCCCTTGGAGAGGGAGGCCCAGGGGAATGTGCCTTTATGTCTCTAAGTCTCTAACACAGAGAAGGTAACACCTTTCCCAAGGGACGAAATGAGGACTCCGAGGTAATACCCAGGACAGTGCCTGCCAGAGCAGAGCTCAGGAAACGGAAGCTCTCGGTGTCCTTCGGATGCTATGAGTTCACTCTTCTCTTTGTTAGTTAGTGCGAGTTTTCGATTCCATCATTGTTTCCCTTTTTGCCTTGGCTGCCAGGAAACCCAGAGCTAGATGTCAGGTATTAGCAGCCTCTTCCCTGTGTTACCACCACCTCCCTTTTGCAGTAGATACACTTTGGGGTGGCTGTTGGGGCCAAATTTGTGCCCCACCTTCTTCTGATATCAGCCCCTTTATCCTTGGTCATGGGGGGCGGTGTCGGCCACATATGTCTACAGGGTTAGTCATATGAATCCAGCCACTGGCCATACCAGCCCACCCAGAAATCTTGCTTGGGACGGCCTTCCTTCCTTCCTTCCTTCCTTCCTTCCTTCCTTCCTTCCTTCCTTTCCTTCCTTCCTTCCTTCCTTCCTTCCTTCCTTCCTTCCTTCCTTCCTTCTTTTCCTCCCTTCCTTCCTTCCTTCCTTTCCTTCCTTCCTTCCTTCCTTCCTTCCTTCCTTCCTTCCTTCCTTCCTTCCTTCCTTTCCTTCCTTCCTTCCTTCCTTCCTTCCTTCTTTCTTTCTTTCTTTCTTTCTTTCTTTCTTTCTTTCTTTCTTCCTTCTTTCCTTCCTTCCTTCCTTCCTTCCTTCCTTCCTTCCTTCCTTCCTTCCTTCCTTCCTTTCTTTCCTTCCTTCCTTCCTTCCTTCCTTCCTTCCTTCCTTCCTTCCTTCCTTCCTTTCTTTCCTTCCTTCCCTTCCTTCCTTCCTTCCTTCCTTCCTTTCCTTCCTTCCTTCCTTCCTTCCTTCCTTCCTTCCTTCCTTCCTTCCTTCCTTCCTTCCTTTCCTTCCCTTCCTTCCTTCCTTCCTTCCTTCCTTCCTTCCTTCCTTCCTTCCTTCCTTCCTTCCTTCTTTCTTTCTTATATATATTTTTTTATTTCAGAGAGGAAGGGAGAGGGAGAGAGAGAGATAAACATCAATGATGACAGAGAATCATTGATTGGCTGCATGTACCACACTGGAGATCGAGCCCACAACCTAAGCATGTGCCCTGACTGGGAGTCGAACTGTGGCCTCCTGGTACATAGGTCAACCACTGAGGCATGCCAGTCAGGCGCCTAGGGCTTTTCAAAATTTGGTCTGATCATCTCTGGCCATGAGGCCAAAGGATGAGTTCAGGGAGGCCTTCAGACACGGTTCAAGTCTTATGGAAGAAGGAGGAAGGGCAAAGCCTAGTTGTGTGTGCGTGAGTGTGGGCACGAGTGTGTGTGTGTGTGCGCGAGTGCGTGCGTGTGTGTGAGTGTGTGTGTATGCACGTGTGCACACCACTGTTGCCCTGGTTGCACAGCCAGGGCCGGGAGGAGAAGAGCCAGGACCTGGTGATGCTGAGTGACTGGCGAGGTTTCCTCTGGCCTCTGGAACTCATTGGACACCAGAGCTGGGCTTTTCCATCTCCCTCACCCAGACCAGGGGAGGCAGTGCTGGGCCCTCAGCTCAGCGTGGGGGTCCTGCTGGCAGCTCCTGTGCCTTGTCCCCTCACACCCACACTGTCCTGCTGACTCTGCCCCAGCAGGGCTTCCGGGCCTGCCTGTTCCCGTCGACTCCGCCCCGGCCAGGCCCTCACTGACTCGCCAGCTCATCACCTGGGCCCCGCTGGCCTCAGCAGCTCTCCGGAGGCCTCCTCCTTTTCTTGTCACTCCCACGCCCCCGCACTTGCCTGGACTCTTCTTTGTTCTTTGTCTCTGTCTGCCTGACTCCTGATACCTGTTCTCCAATTGCGCTCACCCCTGCCCCCATTGGGCAAGCATCTAGGGATTCACTGAAGGGAGATTTCCCCCAAACACTGACTCTGTGCCCAGCACCGTGCTGGCCACTGCCATGAATTATTGGCCCCTGCCCAGCATCCTGCGTGGCAGCAACTGTTGTGCCCATTTGACAGGAGACAGGCTCAGGGGCTGCCGTGAGTGGGCCAAGGTCACATGGCTGCGGAGTGGAGAGCCCAGACTGAGTCCCCCTGACTGACTTGGGAGGCCCTGCTGCTTCCTGGATCCCACACATATCAGCCCGGGGGAAGGGGGCTGCATGACGCCGCATCTGCTCCCCAACCTCTGATGGTGAACAGCACTCCTTCTCTCTCTGGAGCTCCCCAGGACCCCTCTCCCGTCGTCCCTTCTCCTCTGACCCGAGGCCCCTGTAGTGCAGGATCCTGACACAGCCATTCCGGATCCCAGTTTCCTACTTCCCTGAGTTCCCACAGCCACGCCCCTGCCTGGGAATGCCCTCTCCCCACTCCACCCATCCAGGGCTCTTCCTTCTCTGAAAACCTGAGTCAAAGGCAACCTTTCCAAGAAGCCTTCCGTGTGGTACCCACCCCACCTGGTGGCTCTTCGGCTCCATGCTCCCCTCGACCCGGCCCTGGAGCAGAGAAAGCTCTGGCCTCATTTGCCCTCCCCATCACAATAATCATCTCCAAGGGCAAGGGCTGTGTCTCCTCCATCAGATTAGAGTAATTACAGGAAATTAGCATGCCGAGCAGGACCTACTCAAGGTGAGGCATTTTGTGGCTCCCAAAGCACCGTAGTAAGCTTTGTGGGGGCAGGCACAGACCATGGAGGCAGTGGGAGGGCAGAGAAGGGGAAAGCCAAGGATCTGAGGATGGGGTGGGACTTCCAGGAGAAGAGAGGTCTGAGCCAACACCACCCCTTACCTGGATAGTGGCCAGGTAACATCTTCCTTCCTAGTTTTTTCTTTTCTGCCCCTCTGCCAAAGTATGTGCCCCCCAGATGCCAAGAGGCCTTTGTAAAACACACCTGGCAATCTTAGTCCCCTGTGTGGAGCCCGTTCAGTGTCCCCCAGTGTTGTCAGGATAAAGTCTGAGCTCCTCAGCAGGACCTTTGTCACCGGTCGCCGCTCTCAGCTCTGTCAGGCCGATGCAGTCTCCAGCACTGGGCTCAGCGGTGGGCTCAGCGATGCTTCAAGGCTGCGGTTGCCCTCAGACCAGTGGGCCTTTGAGCAAGTGGGATGTCCGTCCTCACTTTCTTGGCTTGCTTAGCATCTGTTCAGTTAAAAGCTCCTCTAAGATGCTTGCCCACGCTGGATGGGTGGAATGACTGTTCTTTCTCTGGGTTCCATTCATCATTCACCCACCTGCCCATGGGCCTACCCACCCACCATCCATCCTCCTCCATTTTTCTAGTTATCCATCCATCCATCCATCCATCCATCCATCCATCCATCATCCATCCATTCATCATCCATCCGTCACATTCCCTTACCAACTTCCCTTTCCTCTCTTTCTACCCGTTCCCCTCCTCCCTTTCTTTTGTCCTTCATTGAGCATCTACTTTATGCCACACAGTCTGCATAAATCATATCTTTCCTTAAAAAAAATGATTTCAGAGAGGAAGGGAGAGGGAAGGAGAGATAGAAACATCAATCATGAGAGAGAATCATTGAGAGAATCAGTGATCTGCTGCCTTCGGCACGCTCCCTACTGGAGGTTGAGCCCACACCCCAGGCATGTGCCCTGCCCAGGAACCAAATCTTGACCTCCTGATTCATAGGTCGATGCTCAACCACTGGGCCATGCCGGCTAGGCCAGAAATCATATCTTAAATTCATGTGTTGAACTGAGGTCTAGCCTTAAAGAACAGGAGGCATTTGGACAGAAAGAAAGGACAGAAGCGGAAATTCAGGCAGAGGCCTGAGACGGGTGGGGACATGGGGGTCAGTGACGGGACTGGGCCGTTGGGGATGGAGCTCGGTTTGCAGTGGGCATTGTGGGTAAGTGGCTGGGGAACTGAAGCCTCCCTTCCCCTGAACAGGAACTAATAGACAGTGAATGGACCCATCTGTTGCTGGCCCTTGGCCATCTGACCGTTCAGGTTCTTAACAACCCGAGTGTGATTCCGGGGTGCGGGCTCTCACAAGGACACCTGGCTCTTTTGACCCCAGCTGTTCTCCCCCTGCCCAGCTCACATTCCTGGGTGGCATGTGGTTAAACATTTTGCACTTTCAAGGCAGGCTCTGCTGTGTGACTTTGGACTTGACCCTTCCCCTCCCGGGGCCTCCGTTTCCTAATCTACCAAGTTAAGAGTCTTGTTCTAGACTCTAGATGACCATGAAGGCCCTTGTTGGCTCTGAGTTTTGGGGACCCCCCTCGCAGGAGGGGACTTGGCACTGGAAAGTGAGCCTTGCCGCAGGCAGAGCAGGGATTGGGTCCTGGCTGGCAGCTTCCTTGCTGTAGACTTGGGGGGTTTCCTCGACCTCTGAACCTTTTGCATCTATAAGGCGGGGTGGTCAGTCTGTTCTGTCAGCGCTCTCAGCTGGCAGGCTCAGACAAGGCAAGGGGCGCCGAAACACTGGGCTCAGCCCATCTGGTGTGTCAGCCAGGCTCTCACGAGGACACTTGGCCCAGATGGGCTGGCTGGCCTGGGAAAGCAGCGGGTGGCAGAGCTCTCTAGGGGAAAGGGGACCGGGGCCTTGGGGAGGTGCTCCAGGCTCCCGCTTGCCTCCCGAGCCTGCAGTCCTGCCTGCCAGCCTGCTCCGGGCCCCGTGCTGGTCCTTCCTTTCTGGTGGCAAAGGCTGAGGCCCGACATATTGTCTCTACGAGTGACAGCCCCCAGCGCTAGGAGACCTAGCTACACGCAGGTGATGAGGACTTGGTGGGGAGAGGGATGAAGGGGAGAGGCTAAAATCTCTCCTAGCCTGACCCTGGTTGTGGGCTCAATCCCAAGTGGGGATCATGCAGGAGGCAGCCAATCCATGAGAAATTCTCTCTCATTATTGATGTTTCTGTCTCTCTCTCTCTCCCTCTCCCTTTTTCTCTGAAATCAATAAAAAATATATTAAATTTTTTAAAAAGCTGCTCCCAGAAGCCTCCCAGATTAGCCCTGCTCATCTCTTAGCACAACCATCTCTCTCTCTTTTTAAAAATATATTTTTATTGATTTCAGAGGGACAGAGAAAGGGAGAGAGAGAGAGAGAGACAGAAACATCAATGATGAGAGAGAATTTCTCATGGATTGGCTACCTCCTGCACGCCCCCTACTGGGGATTGAGCCGGCCACCCAGACATGTGCCCAGGCTGATGCTCTATCCACTGAGCCAAACCGGCCAGGGTGCACAGCTGTCTCTTTACCACATTTCTCACCACCGCCTCTGCAACGTGGACAGCCGCCAGTCTGTTAGGTGGGGTAGTGGGTTGAATAGTCTCCCCCTCAAATGCATGACCACCTGGGACCTCAGAACTTGACCTTATTTGAACATGGGTCTTGGCAGCTGTAACTGGGGGGAGAATTGAGATGAGACTGTACTGGATTGGGGTGGGCATTAAATCCAATGTGTGTCCTTAGCAGACATAGGCGAGGACACAGAGAGACAGAGATGAAGGCTGCGTGGAGCTGGAGCCAGAGATGGGAGTTGGATTCCTCCCCAGCGCCTCCAGGGGGAGTGGCCTGACCACACCTCGATGTGGGACTTCTGGCCTCCGGACCTGTGAGAGAAGAACTTTCTCTTATTCCAAACCACCAGACGTGTGGTCATTTGTTACGGCAGTTCCAGAACACGAGTACATAGGCATTGCTTTTCTTGTGTCTCTTCACGTCTTAGGGGATTTTGATGTGCATCCTCTTGTCCCTCTCAGGCAGGGGGCTTGCTCAGGGCAGGGGCAGTCTCTTCCCTTAGCTTGGGCTCCAAGCCATCGGCTGTAGTTCCCTCCTCGGGCTGGACTGCTCCTCCTCAGGATCCCATTGCCTGGCTCCTTGCCTGGTCCTCAGCACACGGTGCAGGCCCTTCATCTGTTTGGATTGGCCGGGGGAGGCCCCCCAACAGGCTGGTGCGGGGGCGGGGGGGAGACTCATCGACCACAAGAGGCACCACCCCAGGCTCCTCCATTACCCCTCCTTCCCAGGCGGCAGGAGGAGGGTCAGGTAAAGGCACCCACACAAAGCCTGCCTAGCAGTGCAGCATTGGGGGGTACTCCAGGCTCCCACAGAACTCCCCCGCCCCCTGCCCCATTCCATTAACCCCTGCTGTCCCAGAGAGCTGCCTCTCCTCAAAATGTCCCAAGCACCAGGCTGGGCCATTGGCGCCTCGTTCCATGTCTGCAGGGAGGGGGGTTGGCCTCAGGATGAGAATCAGGGGTCTAATCCAGAGTGGGGGGATCAGACTTGCATTCCACAGCGGGGTCTCAGGGTCTGTGGGGGAGGGAAGCTGACAAAGGTCTCTCCTTAGACTGTGCATGAGGTTATTTATGTGTCACTGGGTCCCTACCCTCTTTACCTTTTGGGATCCCCCTTGGAGGACGGCAAGGAAGGAGCCTGCTTTGGGTTCCATGAATGCAGGAGGCCTTTTCCTGTGTCCCTCGCTCTGGGGAGCCTCTGGGTGGTGGTGGTGGGGGTGTCCCTGCAGTGGAGGGAGGCAGGTGGTGGGCTCTGCACCCACTTCTGCTCCCAGGGTCCCTCTGGATGCTGCATTTTTCTCTGGTGAACACCCGCCACCCCCAACCCACAGCCAACAGCAACGTGCCTCCTAAGAGCATCCCTCTCTCCCTCCTAAAAGCCTGTCTCTCCACAGAAGTCCCCGCTGCCTCTGGCTGGGGAATTACAGGGCTGGGCTGGGGCGGGGCCCTCCTGGGGAAGGAGATTAGGAGTGTCTGGCAGGGGTGGGGCCCTGGCTTACTCACATCCTTGTGTGTGCTCTGCGCTGCAGATTTGGGGAGCCCACAGCCTCCAGTGTTTGTCTCAGCATTGTCTCCTGAGCTACCGAGCCAGGTGGCGGAGCTGGGGTGGGAGGGTGGGGGGGTGGGTGGGAGGGGGCAGCTCCCTACATCTGCTTTGATGGCAGGGAGGGTGGGGGGAGAGGGAGGCTCTGCTTCTCGCTTCTCTTTCGGGAGCGGTTGATCCTCAGAAGAGCCTCCAGCGGGGGCTGTTGGGGCCTGTCTGGGGAGATGGGACGTGTCAGGCAGCCCCAGACACGACCACATTCCTCCCAACATGCCTGCCGGGGTCTGTCGAGCTGAGGGGCTGGCGGGAAGGTGGGTGCAGCCTGAGGGGTGCCTTTGGCATTGTCTGGGAGATGTGGGGAAGCTGAGGTCCCTGGTGCAAGCCCTTAGGGCAGAACAAGATGGAGCCCCGAAATGTCCCCTAACCATCAGGGCCTCAGGAGCCAGGGACCCTCAAGTTCACCATCAAGTGCAAGGGACCCTGCACTCCCTCCCTCCTTTCTCCCCCAAATAAACCCTTGGGCCAGCTCCACAAGGGGCTTTAAAAGGGGCACCTGAGCCAGCCCCTCCCACCAGGGCTGCCCTGGGGGCCTGAGAACACCATCCCCTTGGAGCCCAGACTGGGCTACAGCAGTGCTCCCCAGCTTTGTGCCACACTGGGCTTACAAAACCCTTTCACATGCACTGCCGCATTGGATTCTGGGAGCTGACTCCGCAGTAGGCAGGGTGGATGGTGTTTGCTTCCATTTTACAGATGAGCAGACTGAGGCCCAAAGAAGTGTCAGATCCTGGGTGGCACAGGAGCAAATGGCAGAACCAGGACTGATCGGCTGCATGCTCTTTCCTGATGTGTCGGCTGTGTCTATGACGCCCCTGCCTCTGGCCAGACTGAGCAGCTAGCACCTTGGACTTCCCTCTCCTCCGCCTCCCCCCGCCACCCCCCACCGCAGGCCTGTGGAGGGTCTCACGGTCTTTGCTCAGGGCTGGGGAGAGCTGCCTGGATTTTCCTTTAAAGAGGGTGTCAGGGTGGAAGCCTGAGCCACCTGACTGTCTGGGCATGGTTCAGGGATGTGACAGGCTCCTTGGCACAGCCCTGAGGTCAGACCAGGGAGGGTCCTGGACTTCCTCATCTCTTTCTACAGATGGCCATGCTGAGGGTGCCTCTGGGTTTGATATGACCTGCTGTGCAGGTGTCCCTCGAGGCGGGTGCCACCTTGCGTTGTGGGCTTCCTCGAAGAGGAGTGTCTGAGTCTCGCGTAGTTAGTGGGGAACGAACAGGTCACCAGGTTTATGGAGCAGAAGCCCTGCTCCTGCCACCCGACTGAGCCCAGCATGCAGGCTCCCGAGAGCCCCGGCTCCTAGGGCCCGATGGGAAAGTATAGCCTGCAGGCCCACACCTTCTCGTGTGAATCATGCCTGGCGGGACAAGAAACCCAAAGCACCCCAAACAATGAGTTTCCAGTAAAATATGATAGACATGACAAGGCAGAGGAGAGGAGGGAGCTGGCTGGGAGTTGCCTGGCCTGTGGGTGATGAAAGCCAAGGGGGATGGAAAATGCCAGGCCCGCCCCCTACTCAGGACTATAAAGCACCTGCTTCCTTCTCCCACGTACCTGAGCACCTCTCTCTTCTCTGCCGACTCGCTCACTCACTTGCTCACTCACCTCTCTCCTCGGCACCATGACCACCTGCAGTCGCCAGTTCTCCTCCTCCAGCTCCATGAAGGGCTCCTGTGGCATTGGCGGTGGCTCCAGCCGCATGTCCTCCGTCCTGGCTGGAGGGTCCTGCCGGGCCTCCAACGCCTTCGGGGGCATGTCCTCCTCCCGCTTCTCCTCTGGTGGGGGCTATGGGCTGGGAGGTGGCTATGGCGGTGGCTTCAGTGGCAGCAGTGGCTTTGGCGGAGGCTTGGGTAGTGGCTTCGGAGGAGGATTTGGTGGTGGCTTCGGTGGTGGCTTCGGTGGTGGCTTCGGTGGTGGCTTCGGTGGTGGCCTCGGTGGTGGCCTCGGTGGTGGCATTGGCGGTAGTGATGGACTCCTGGTGGGTAGTGAGAAGGTGACCATGCAGAACCTCAATGACCGCCTGGCCTCCTACCTGGATAAGGTGCGCGCCCTGGAGGAGGCCAACGCCGACCTGGAGGTGAAGATCCGTGACTGGTACCAGAGGCAGAGGCCCAGTGAGGTCAAGGACTACAGCCCCTACTTCAAGACCATCGAGGACCTCAGGAACAAGGTTGGTGAGCCAGGCAGCTGGAGGTGCCATTCCAGCTCCCTGACTCTATAGCCGTAGATGCCTCAGGCCACGGGCACCTTTAGGTTCCTGGGACAGATGCCTTACTGTGGTCCCGGATGCCTTACAGAGCTGGTCAGTGGGAAAACGGTTTCCCTTTCCCTGCCTGGCTCGTGCCCTCCTGAAATCTGGATCCTCAGACCATGCGAGACCATGAATCCTTACCCTTATATATGACCGAGGAAGAAGCTGCAGTTTGGGTGGTGCTGTGACCTGCCCAAGGGCACAGTGCACGTTAACGGCAGAGCCGAGGCTAGAATGCCGGTGCTCCACCTGCCAGCACAGGAGACAGCTACCTGCTCTCTAGCACAGGGGAGGAGCAAGACTGTAACGGGACCCAGTTAGACGCCCAAACTGCTCATTAGCTCATTAGTCTGGGCTGTGGCGGCTGCCGCCCATGAGCCCTGGCACCAGCTGGCCCCACCCCACAGCCAGGAGAGCATGAAAACCCACAGAGACCATTAGTGGCAGCCGACCTTACGTCCTCTTTGCAGGAAGGACCCTGGGGGGCTTTGGCATCTGACCCTGGGCCCCTGCTCTGTGCTCCCACCCCACCCTACCCCACCCCAGGAGCCATTCCCGCTGACCCTGCTTCCCTTGGTGTCTTGCTGATGCCTTTTGTGGATTAGGGAAATGCCAGCCAATCAGGGTTTAATTGATCTTTGTCTTCTGCTTCCTCTTTTCTGATTCTCTGTGCTCTCCCTGTGGCCCTTGCTCTGGGAGCTGGGAAAGGCATGCATGTGCCCGCAGGGTCTGGCAGGGCTGGCTTTGCAGAGAGAATTCAGATTGAGAACTGGGTCTCACCTGTAGGAAGGGAACTGGAAGCCCTGAGAACTGGTTTAGGTTTGGCAACAAGTCAGTGGTAAAACCAGGATCAGAACTCAAGAGCTTTTGATTTGAAGGCCAGGGAACTTTCCACCCCCGCTGCTGACCGTGAGTCAGCAAAGCCCTGGGTCAAAGCTGGACTCCCAGCGGTTACCCTTTAGGCTGCTGGAGGGAAGGCTTGTGGGAGGAGGTGTGTGAAAGCAAAGGCTGGATGCTGGCTGCAGTGAAGCCTGGCTAGTGATGTCCGTTTGACCAATGACCTGTGCCCTTTCCCTTGCAGATCCTCACGGCCACCGTGGACAATGCTAATGTCCTCCTGCAGATTGACAATGCCCGCCTGGCTGCGGATGACTTCCGCACCAAGTGAGTTGGCAGTGGTGGCCCAGAATGGCCAGTCTCCCTAGGGTGGGGCATTTTTGGAGCAGTATTGCCTGAACAGAGCGGATGAGCGCCAGGCTGGCCACGTGAAAACCCGTTAGGGTGCTCATAAAAATGGAAGGTTTGGGGGCCCCACCCTTGGAGTTCTGATTCAGTTATTTTAACAGGCTACCTGAGGGATTCTGACCCACAGCCAGGTTTGGGAGTCAGTTTTATGGAGAGGCATTCCTCACTTCCCCACGCACCCCTGAAGTTTAGGAGGCAGTCATATTTGGAGTTCTTGTGTGCTAACATTGACTGAAGCTAGAAGTATCTCCCTCCCCTGAATCCTGTACCATGATAAACTGCCCTATTCCCTGACACCCCACCCCAGGAATGAGCATCTGAGCAATCAATGGGTACTGTGTCCAACCATGCCATTTTCAAGATTGGCACCCTAAACCACCCACAGGGCGCCAACTATGGGAAGAAGCTGCGGGAGGAAGAGAACAAAGCCTTCAGTGTGGTCAGGATAGCTATCTCATTCCTTTTCTCTCGGGTCATTCCAGGTACGAGACGGAGCTGAACCTGCGCATGAGCGTGGAGGCCGACACCAACGGCCTGCGCCGGGTGCTGGACGAGCTGACCCTGGCCAGAGCCGACCTGGAGATGCAGATTGAGAGCCTGAAGGAGGAGCTGGCCTACCTGAGGAAGAACCACGAGGAGGTGAGAGCTCAATGGAAAAGCCAGCTTGGAAGATTAGCAGGGAGGGAAGAGATGGAATTGAGTCGGTGGTGGGCAATGTTCAGGCCAGGAACGCCTCTGACTGGGGAACCCCAATCGGCTGCCAGAGTGAGGCTCCCACTGTGGACTGTTCTTTGGTTGTGCAGGAGATGAACTCCATGCGAGGCCAGGTGGGTGGAGACGTCAATGTGGAGATGGACGCCGCCCCCGGCGTGGACCTGAGCCGCATCCTGAACGAGATGCGCGACCAGTACGAGAAGATTGCGGAGAAGAACCGCAAGGATGCCGAGGACTGGTTCTTCACCAAGGTGGGTGCCACTCGGGTACAGGAGACCCAGGACACCTGCCTCCCAGGAACTTCCAGGGTGAATAACGTTTTCTTTTCTGCAGACCGAGGAGCTGAACCGCGAGGTGGCCACCAACAGCGAGCTGGTGCAGAGCAGCAAGAGCGAGATCTCCGAGCTCCGGCGCACCGTGCAGAACCTGGAGATCGAGCTGCAGTCCCAGCTCAGCATGGTAGGGGCGCGGCCAGGCCGGGGGCGGGCCCAGATCTAGGAGGAAGAGACAGACCGACTCAATGATCCTTGATCCTCTTTCCCTCCCTTACAGAAAGCATCCCTGGAGAACAGTCTAGAGGAGACCAAAGGCCGCTACTGCATGCAGCTGGCCCAGATCCAGGAGATGATCGGCAGCGTGGAGGAGCAGCTGGCCCAGCTGCGCTGCGACATGGAGCAACAGAACCAGGAGTACAAGATCCTGCTGGACGTGAAGACCCGGTTGGAGCAGGAGATCGCCACCTACCGCCGCCTGCTGGAGGGAGAGGATGCCCAGTGAGTGCCCTGTCTTCCCTCCTGGTCCATTCCTTCATGATTCACTCACTGCACCCCCAATGTGTTTAATGATCTTGCCGCTTTCTGTCTTCACAGCCTCTCCTCCTCCCAGTTCTCCTCCGGCTCTCATTCATCCAGAGATGGTAAGACTTTCCTCCTTATCAAGCCTCAGGACCAGCCCTGGTCTCCCAGGAGGCCTAGGGTGTTGGATATAGGCTTCTTGGGGGGTTGAGCTAGAGAAACGCACCAAGTACCTAAATTGTCTAAATCCTCCTTAGGGCTAAGAGCTGGTGGCTTCCACGTTTTACTTTTGTGACCCAGCATCTATGGCAGACCGCATGGTTGTAGGGGTCAGCACCATGGACAGGGCCCTACAGGGCTCTGTCTGTCCTGGGCCAATCTGTGTCTATTTGGGTCAATCTGTACTGAGCCAGTCCCGTCTGAGTTCTTAGGAGGCTCCGGTCTGAGGACACAGACTCTACTCCTAACCTTTGGCAGCCCTAATCTGAAAAATAAAATGTGCTGATGGTATCCGTGCTAGTTCAGGCGCAGTGAAGGAAGACAGGACCAGCAGGGAGGCAGCTCATTTGATTCCTCTCAACTCCTTGGCCTCCCCAATTCTGATTGCTTCATTGCCTATTCCCCGCGGCTAACGCCTTCTCTACCCTATTCCCCAGTGTCCTCCTCCAGTCGCCAGATCCGCACCAAGGTCGTGGACGTGCACGATGGCAAGGTGGTGTCCACCCACGAGCAGGTCCTTCGCACCAAGAACTAAGGCTGCTCAGCATTGCTCAGGCCTAGGGAGCACGCCCTCCCACCCCCTGCTGTGTGGACACAGATCTCATTGAGGGATCCCCTCTCCTGCAACACCACCCGCCCCCCCATTCCTCCCCCCCCCCCCCCCACACACACACAAGCACTTCACACCTGAGCCCTGCCTCACCCTTGGCCCCTCCTGCATTCAATAAAGCTTTGTTATCTGAGTTGCACAACCCGCCTCTGCCTGGTCATTGTCAGTAGTGGAGGTGGGAGAAGGCGGGGAAGCATCTCTTTGGAGCTCGTCCTAGCACCTGGCTGTAGCCTCTGGGACTGGGTGAAAGGGCCTGGGAGAGGACTGGGCTCAGTTCCCGTCATGACTTTCACCATCTCCAAAGATACAGATGGAAGTGTGTACCAGGTCATGTGTGCTGTCTCCTAGGGCATGGAGGCACACATGTTTGTTCAGTCACTCGTTCATTCATTCATTCGTTTGTCCATTCATTCTCCAGACACTATTGAGTATCTTTGGTGTGTCAGGCACTGTGCTAGGGATTGCCATTAGGGATTTCTTTGAGAATATGTTGAAGCTATAGATCTTCTTTTTTCATGCCCCCCACCCCACCCCAATAAGCATACACACATTTGCATACAATTCATGAGGTTTCTTGGGTCCCTAAAGCTCTTCAATAGAAGTCTGTGAATTTAATAAGAACCATATGCTTCCCTGACAGCTTTGTTTGTCTCCATCTACCTGCTCTTGCCTCCAGAGCTGGGCCTGAATCCTGACTGTTCTTAGTTGACATAGAGCAAGTTGGTTATCATGGTCAAGCGTCAGTTTCTACGTATGAAAAATGAGCATAATGGCAGTGCCTTCCATGTGGGCTTGTGGTGAGGATTTTCGGGAAGAAGGCCTGTGAGGCCACTAACACAGTGCCTGGCACAGAGCAAGCTCAGGGCACCGCTGTGTGAGCAGTTCCAGGTCAGCTCCCTCTTGTGCTTGGTGACTCTCTGTCCATGGTAAGGCCCTTTTTAGAGGTGTTGGAAACAGATTCACTGGTTTCTAACCCTGGCTCTGTTCTGCATGAGCTCTGTGATCTTGGAGAGCCTCAGTTTTCCCACTTATCCAGGCAGCATGCACTCTGCTTCTTGGTGTTGATATGGGAATCCAAGGAGTAAATACACATTAAGAACCAGGGTTAGGGAGGCCTCCCTTGGTGGCAGTGTCTTCTCTTTTGGGGAGGCTGGAGAAGGACGGGGGAGGGGAAGACCTGAGTGCATAGCAGAGATTCCAGAGGTGGGTAGGGCTCACTGCCCTGAGCTAGGAAAGAGTTGCATGAGGGAGGCTTCTAGGAATAACCAAGGGTGGGACTGGGGCTAAAGAAAGATGTAGCCTTGCCTGTGGGTCTCAGTGGTTAGAACACTGGCCAGTTCACTGAAGGGTCACAGGTTCGATTCCAAGTTCTCCCTGCATTGCAAATTCTATCCCCAGTCAGGGATTATATGGGAGGCAACCAATTGATGTATCTCTCTCACATTGATGTTTCTCTTTCTCTCTCTCCCTTTCTCACTTCCTCTCTCTCCCCCTCTCTCGTTCTCTCCTCCCACCTTCCCTTCCGACCAATTTTTCTAAAAATTAATGGAAAAATATCCTCTGGTGAGGATTAATTTTGAAAAAAGAAAGAAAGATGTAATCTTTGAGGGCAAAGTGGCTAAAAGCCCAAGTGTTGGAATCAGACATCCAGGGTGGGGTCCTGGCTCCTACACTGACTAGCTTAGAGGAGTTTGGGCAAAATCCTCTTTTGAAAAATGGGGAATAAAGCCCTCAGTATATAAGGCCAATGAAGGATTAAGTGGTCTCATGCAGGCAATGATTTTAGCATTGTGGTCGGCACGTAGGCGGTGCTCTCTAAATGGTAACCCAAGAGGGCGCGTTATTAGGAAAAGGAATGAAGTGAGATTGGTGACCCCATCTTCACTCCAGGGAAGAGCAGTCTACTTTGTGTCCCTTTAACTCCTGGACAGCTTTTCACCTGAGTTTTGGCACTAAGAAGGGCTGATCTGGGTGCTCTCTGGGTGAGGGCGGGCCGCTCCAGAGTGCATGACTAGAGTTTTGGATGTATGGAGGGGTAATCAAGGAGGAGGGAGGCTTGAAGGAGCTCCCTCAGAGACTGGCAAGGGATGGTTTTGTGAACCTAGAAGTGACAAGACCCTGGAGGAGGGGCTGAGTGACTCCCCAGGGATGCTGGACCATGGGGACCAGCTTTCCCAGCTGGGCATCAGGCTCAAGTGTAGCATGGCATCTGGGGAGTAGTCCACATATGGGAGGCCTCATGGGCCTGGACAGAGAGCAAAACGTCAGCTGTCATAGTGAGGATGAGCCTAGGATGCTCTGCATTGAGTAACCATCCCTGGACATCGCTCTGCCACGGAGGTGGTGCCAGATTAAAATTTCCACCCCCGAGGAAGAGCTGGTTTAGGGGAATATAGTAACATGAGATTTCTTAGACTTCAGTGTGGTGGGTGAGCTTTTCCTCCTCCGAATGATTGCCATCACTGTCTGGAGGGAGTACAGTGAGAGTGGGATTGCTGAATGGTAAAGATGGCGGCTGGAGGCCACCTGGCTAACCTGGGCTCAGAATTGAGAGGCAAGGCGGTCAAGCAGTGGGCTTCCAGGTGGTCCCACCCTGTGTGGCTAAGCCCCAGAGGGGAAAAGCAGGCTGGGCAGCTCTCCCAGAACCCCACATGGAGTCCACTACCCTCACCATGCCCCACTGGGAAAAGTGGAGCCCACTTTGAGTCTGCTGCTGACCAGTGCTGTCATCCACAGGGCCCAGGACCCTTCAGTCTGCAGGCTGATGCTCTATCCACTGAGCCAAACTGGCTAGGGCATACTAATCCCCACCAGCACCCAAATAAGACCTGGGCCAGCCACTCTGACAATGGCAAGACTGCCTCCCACCTCCACTCCAGATCTACAAACAAGGAAAGTGACTCCATAGCACAGACTAGTGGAGGCGGGAGGAGCTGCGTCTCAAAGTCCTGGGCGGGTCATGCGACCCCTTGCTCATTTCAGTTCCCGCATCCTTCTAGTGAGCTTTCCTGAACGCTAAAGGCTGATCATCTTCAACCGATCTTTTCCAGACTCGCCTTACATCTATGGCTCTAGGTGCAATTTAGGTTTTTCCAATGAGATGCACTCCTGTGGGACATGAGTAGTGAGGGGAGTGGGGAGAGGGGAAAACATTTGTGTTGCTGTAGATATACCAGGTGCTATACAGTCCTGGGGCCCACAGATCTGGTGGTGCCTTCCTGAGTCCTACGCTTTCTCTTTGTGGCAGACCAGGCGTTCCCTTGGGATGGGTTCTACGGTGTTAATCTGAGAGTCATCCTGAGGCTCAATCTAGAGTTTGCTCCTTTAGCCTCCAAATCCTATATAATAAAAGCCTAATATGCAAATCAACTGAACGGTGGAACGACCAGTTGCTATGATGCGCACTGACCACCAGGGGGCAGATGCTCAATGCAGGAGCTGCCCCCAGCCCGCAGGCCCTAGGCCAGCCAAGGCGGGTGACAGCAGGTTTCCCCCCCCCCCCCCACCGATTGCCCCGCTGGTCACCCCACAGATTGGCCCTGATCGCCGGCCAGGCCTAGGGACCCTACCCGTGCACAACTTTCATGCACCGGGCCTCTAGTAATTTTGTAAGCAGCTAATGGTCTGTCTCAAATTCCCTTCTGTTAAGAAAGGGAGATTTTTTTCTGTTACTTAAAACTGAATTCTGACTGAATCAGGATCTTGCTGGTGCTCGGCCTACCTATTGATTATACTACTCTTTCTTTAAGCTCTCCTCTACAGTTAAAAGAAATTAGTAAACACACACACACACACACACACACACACACACACACACACATACACACACACAAGAACACACCTATTCAATCTCCATTTTATCACTGTGTGCTGTGCCATGAGCTATCTTAATAGTAGCTATAGTTTTACTACCTTCATTTCAGGCCCATCTAGGCCAGATAACCATTTTTATGCTCATGTCATTCATTCAACAATTTTTATTGGGTAAATATATATTAAGTTCCTTCTGTGCCAAACACTATTTAATGAACAAAAGAGACAAAGATTCTTGCCTATATGGAGGTTACATTCTAGGTAGGGGGAGGGGAAATCAAGAAATGTAATGAGTAAATAAATTATCATAATATATTTGAAGGTGATAAGTGCAGAGAAGAAGGAAAGGGTGAGGGGGATTGGAAGCTGTTATGGGGCCTGGGCGGGGGCGGGGCGGGGGAGAGAACTGCAGCGTTAATAGTGTTGCAAAGGTCAGGGTCACCAAGAAGGTGAAATTTCAGCAGCGACTTGCCAGAGCGAGGGAGGTAGGCAGGTATGTGATGGGCAATGACTCAGGCGCCAGGCTTGAGTGAGTAAAGGCCCTAAGGTGGGAACATATTTGATCTATTCAAAGACAAGTGAGGAGGCTAGTATTGTTGGAGCAGAGTGAGCGAGTGAGGAAATGAGTAGTGGGAGAAGAGGCCAGAGAGGCAAGGGGTGGTTGCATTCCACTGGGCTTCGTGGTTCCTCTAAGGAGCTTGGCTTTTATGCTCGGTGAAATGGGAACCACTGAAAGCACCATGGCAAGCTCAGGGCCCCAGGAAGGCAAAGGCCAGAGGAGCTGGATGCCAAGTTCACTGCCTGGAGAGGAGGCTTCAGGACACCTGCCCAACCAGGAACCACCACACTGGTTCCTACTGGAGCAAGTGCAAGCATTTATCCCATGAAGCCAGTGAGATTTTTGAGGTGCCTACAGCAGCTAGCCTTGGCGAATGTAACTAACACACAGGGCTTCAAGCAGAGAAGCAGCACCCTCTAAGTTAAGTGTTAAAAGGATCTCTCTGTCTGCTGTTTGGTTAGAGGCCGAGGAGGAGCAAGGGTAGAAGCAGAGAGACCAGGTCTGGAGGGAGGTAATCCAGGCAACAGATGATGGCACTCAGAGTGGGGAGGATCTGAGGCGGTTGATTCCCGGACATAACTTAACAGTGGCACCATCAGGATTCTTGTCCGTATAAAAGCAAGGAGTCAAAATGTCTCCGTGTCTTTTTTTGTTGTTGTTGAGGAAGGGTGAGAGAGATAGAAACATCGATGATGAGAGAGAATCGTTGACCAGCTGCCTCCTGCACACCCCAACACTGCAGACTGAGCCTGTAACCCATGCATGTGCCCTGACTGGGAATTGAATCATGATCTCCTGGTTCATAGGTTGATGCTCAACCACCAACCCATGCCGGCCGGCACTCCGTGTCTTTTGTCTGAGCAACTGGATGAGAAAAGTTGTTGCCCAATAAGATGGCGAGGCTGGGAGTAGAGGCTGCTGGGATGGGAGATTAATCCGTTTTTGGACATGCTGAATTTACAATGTCTTTAAGGCGCAGCTATGGGCTGAGTCATGTCCCCCGAAATTCATGACCTTAACCCATAGTATCTCACAATGTGACTTTCTTTTTTTTTTTTTTTTTTTTGAGAAAGAGCTTTTAAAGAGGCGATTACATCAAAATGCCCTAATCCAATCTGATTGGTGTCCTTATAAGAAGAGGAAATCGGACACACAGAGACACCAGAGAAAGACCATGGGAGGACACAGCAAAAAGGTGGCCACCTGCAAGCTAAGGAGAGAGGCCTCAGAAGAAAGCAAACCTGCCAACACCTCGATTTCGGAGTTGTAGCCTCCGGAACTGTGAGACAAGACATTTATGTTGTTTTAGTCACCCAGTCTATGGTATTTTGTTATGACACCCCTACAAGACCAAGACAGACACCCAAGCAGAGACTTCTTAGGTCTCTTCTCGCCCGTAATCCCTTCTTCTGCGAAGTTCTGTATCAATTGGGGTTTTAGCCTGCAAAGACCAGAGCCCACTCTCTGAAGCCAGCTTGTCAAGGGATGTGGGGTAAGCCATAGAATCTCCAGGAAGAACTCCCAGAGAACGAGGCTCGAAGGCTGTGCAGCCAGAGGAAGCCCCACTCCTGCCACCATCTGCGGGCACAGACTTGGCGGCACTTTCCACTGGATGCCACTGCTCAGCCTCTGGCATTGCTGCTTCTAGAAGCCGGATGACTCTGGGGCCACTCCTGCCAGAATGGATCCCATGGGGCACCTCCTTCAGGACGTTAGCTGCCAGCTTGCAGGCTTGGGCAATGCACAATGGTTGTATAATAATGGTTGGGCGAGTCTGGCCGTGTGTCTGTGCTCCAGCTGCAGGGGCAGCTGGGAGGCTCATTTCTGGCTTGTATATTGGGGAGGCACAGCCATCGGATGGAAAATTCCCTTTCAAAGGCCTGAGTGCCCAAGAATAAGAACAATTGTCCACAGGAGGAGGGGACAATCCCTTACTGAGGACTTACCCTGTGCCAGGCACTGTGTTAAGCACTTTATACATGTGTTACCTTATATAGTCCTCACAACAACCTCCTGATGCTGTTCCTTTTTTATTTCCTATAAGAGGAAACTTGATTAGTGGGATTAAATGACTTGCCAGTCCTGGCCAGTGTGGCTCAGTTGGTTGGGCATTGTCCCATGCACCAAAAGGTTGCCAGTTTGATTCCCTGTCAGGGCTGTGGCCTTGATCCCAGTAGGGGACCTGCAAGAAGCAGCCTTATTGATGTTATGTTCTCACCTCTCTCTCTCTCTCTCTCTCTCTCTCTCTCTCTCTCTCTCTCTCTCTCCCCCCCTTCCCCTTCTCTCTTTCCCTTTCCTTCGTAAGAGTAATATGCAAATTGACTGCCACTCCAACACACAAGATGGCTGCCCCCATATGGTCAAAGATGACTGCCCCCATGTGGACACAAGATGGCCACCACAAGATGGCCAGCAGGGGAGGGCGGTTGGGAGGGACCAGGTCTGCAAGGAAGGGCAGTGGGGCAATCAAGCCTGCAGGGGAGGGCAGTTAGGGGTGACCAGGCCGGCAGAGGAGGGAAGTTGGGGGCAAACAGGCTAGCAGGGGAGCAGTTAGGCATTAATCAGACTGGCAAGGGAGTGGTTAGGGGGTGATCAGGCTGGCAGGCAGAAGCGGTTAGGGGCAATCAGGAAGGCAGGCAGGCAAGCAGTTGGGAGCCAGCAGTCCTGGATTGTGAGAGGGATGTCCGACTGCCCATTTAGGCCTTATCCAGATCGGGCCTAAACGGGCAGTCGGACATCCCTTGAGGGGTCCCAGATTGGAGAGGGTGCAGGCTGGGCTGAGGGACCCCCCCCACCCCCATGCACGAATTTTGTGCACCGGGCCTCTAGTCAATAATAATAAACTATTCTTAAAAAAAAAATGACTTGCCAAAAAGATCACATGGCTTCTAAGGGATAGAAGCAGGATTTCAATCTAGGAAGTCTGATCCAGCAAAGCAGGGCTTATCACACACACTTCATAGATGAAGAAACTCTAGCGCAGAGAGGGTAAGTAGCTTGTCTGAGGTGACATAGCTCAGCAGTGACCAAGCAAAAACTCAACTCCAGGTTGGCCTGGCTCCGAAGCTGCTGTTCTTCCTGCCCTCTCTGGCCTCCAGTGAGCAGTAAGTCCCCACTGAATACAGAGACGAGCAAATCCTATCAGCAGAGGCTCATGAGAAATGCCTTTTGTGGGAAGCAATGATAGACAAAAATCCAAGAAAAGGACCGGTGACTTCACATGTGTGGATTCTTTCCTGGGACCTCGGTTTCCCACCCTAGAAGGCCTGGGTCTGTGTCTGCCAAAGGGAGAAAGGGCAAATGAGCGGAGTGTGGAGGAATGAGCGTGACAGCAGGACTGTCTTTGAACATCCTTGGCTCCAACATCTATTATTCCAACACTCATAAATCTCACACTTTGATCTCCCCGCGTCCTCTCTCCATGGAGTCTCTCCTACATGTCAAGGCTGCTGCTGGCCCTCTTGGCCCCGGGGCCCTGCCGCTCTCTCCCTATCTCAGGCCCAAATGGGAACCAAGTCGGTTCCCTGCTCTGCTCCTCTTACTAGACTTGGAACTACTTGGACTACCCAAGGGGATTCTAGTGATACTGACAGGAAAGTTCAAGGAAACAAACCACCACCAGCAACAAGTAAAACCCAGGAGATGCAGTACAGCATGACGTCAAAGATGCAGTGAGGAGACGTAAGGCGAGGGTGGGTGTCCCAACTCCGCCTGGTTATGAACGTATCTAACTGGGGTCTCCATCTCTTTTAATCTCTTCTTCGGATCATTAATTTTATCTGTGCATCCATTCAACTAGTATGTATTAGTTCCTTTTATCTGTCAGTGTTGAAAATAAATAAGCCTGGCCAGCATGGCTCAGTGGTTGAGCGTCAACCTATGAACCAGGAGGTCACAGTTTGATTCCCGGTCAGGGCACATGCTCAGGTTTTGGGCTCCATCCCCAGTGTGGGGCATGCAGGAGGCAGCTGATCAGTGATTCTGTCTCATCATTGATGTTTCTATCTTTCTCTCTCCTTCTCCCTTCCTCCCTGAAATCAATAATAATATACTGAAAAAGAAAAAGAAAATAAATAAAATTGTGAACAAAACAGACGAGGTCTCTTTCTCCCCGGGGCACACAATCTAGTGCTGGAGGCAGTTAAGCATATTGGTAATTGCTGAATGGTGTGGCCAGTGCAGTCAGGGACTGGAGGAGACAGACAGGAGTGGGGGGAGTGGGGAGGGGGGAGGGCTGGGAAAGCTGACGAGGCCTCCTGACACTGCCATGGTGGTTGGAAGGGACAGATTCCGTACGTCATCTTGTGTATTTCTCACAACTATGAGAAGTAGATGCTGTTGCGTTAATTTACAGATGTGGAAACTGAGGCTCAGGGAAGGGGAGTAACTGGTTCAAAGTTGGCCTGGCTCCAAATCTTGCCCTCCTAGCACCTTCTACCTGACCTCTACCAATTTTAGCTCTTTCCAAGGTCAGAGATGGGCTTCTGAGGAGCAAGAAAGAGCTGTTTTGAAACAACCTTGCAACCAAGTAAGAGTGAGCTCGGCTCTCTCTGGCCTCGGTGTCCCCTGTGAAGTCACTTGGTCTGAGCTTGTTGGGAATACGTGGCTGAATAACTAAGCTAGGAATGAGGGTGTTGGACAGGATGGCCACTAAGGTCTCTCTGCCCCAACACTATCTGGTTCTGACACTCAGGCGTCTTCAGATGGCTCCGATCTTCCTGGCTTCCGGGAATCTTGTCCAGAAATCTCTTGTCCAGAAATCCACCTTTGCCACCCCCAGCACCCTGACCCTTAGGGGCATGCCATTTTCACCTTAACTCAGGCCAAACCCAGCAAACCACAATCCCTTCATCTGTTCCTCTCAGCATGGCTGGGATGTGCTGGGAATTGTCAGCAGAAAATTTCATCAAGACAGAGGGAAACCTCAGGGAAGTGAAGTGACTCAAGAAAACACAAAACCCATGAAAAAGAGCCACGTTTGAGGTCCACAGGTAGGGGTGGGGATGGAGAGGAAGGTTAGCTCCTCTGAGCTCCCCACTTATCAGGAGCCCGCGTGCAGCTCTGTCTGCCTTTACCAAGCCATTGACTCCTTCATTCAACGCGTACTCTCTGAGGCCTGCTCTGTGCCTGCAGGCCCTCGACGAACACAGCTACTTGCTGGGGCTACAACAGTGGCCCAGATAGACACAGGCTCTGTCGTTAAGGGTCTCACGGTGGAGACCACCTGTGACAGCAACCACAACACACGGTGCTGACTTCCACACCAGGGGTTTTGGGGCACACAGCAAGAGTGTGTCACCCAGTCTTGGGGTTCATGGAACATTCCATGGAGGAAGTGCTGGGACAAGATCTGATGATGGGTTGGCTTTATACAGGTGATAGTTGATGGAGGTTTTGTCTGTGTGTGTGTGTGTGTGTGTGTGTGTGTGTGTGTGTGTGTATTGGGGATGGTGAGTGCTCTGGGCACAGGGAACTGTATCTCTAAAGGCCTGGAGGTGACACTGAATGTGGCACCAACGAAGGACCTGGAACATATTATAGTGCAGAGTGTGAGGAGGGGCTGGTGAGGTTTGGTGGCAAGCAAGTCATGAAGGATTTGCTCAGTGAAAGTGAGGAGATGGAAGGGCTGCAGATAAGCCTGTACCCCTCCCACTCTCACTTGTAGTGGGGAATAGGGCTCTCTTGGCCAAGAACTGCCCGCCATCTTCATTCCAGGTAAACCCCTCCTGGAAGAGGCTGAGTCTGGCAAGAAGACAAATGGTCTCCATTCTGGTGGAAGGTTGCATTGTTGCTGAGGAATGTCACCCTTCAAACTCCCTCCTGCACCTGCTTTCTCCAAGTAACCACAAGGGCCGGGTTGTGTCACTGCTTCAACAGCTCCCCGTGTGTGTCCATCACACGGTCACTGGTGAGGTTCCCTCCCACCCCACCCCCGCCGCTGAGAATGGGTCCCCTCTTCTCTCCCAGGGCGTGCTCCATTGATAACAACTGTAGTTGTCTTGGCCATCATCATCATGCTCTACTTCACCCCAGCCTCATCATTATTGCGCCAGGACCTCCTCTGTGCTCAGACTATGGCAGGCCTTTACAGAAGCCATCTACTTGAAATCCCACAACCACTCAGCTTCACAGATGGGAAACTGAGGTTCAGACAGATGCCAGAACTCAGCTGACAAAGGATCTGGATGGGTCTGACTCTCAAGCCCACCCTGACCCGTCGCATGCCCACTGAAGTAATCACAGAGCCCCGGCTGAGGGCAGAGATGAACATCTCCCAAGAGCAGGCAAGCTTTGGAAATCCCCTTCTCAGGAAGCGAGAAGACACACAGGACGGTGTGTCCATTTCCCAGTTCTTTCTTGTCTCTGAGCCTCCGTGTTCTCGCTGGAGGTCCCCAGTGTGTGGAACAAATGGAGGGACATGAAGGAATGAGGACACTTGTGTAGATGGTGCCCACGGACTTTCTGAGCCATGGGAATCCCTGGGGTCTCACATCCATTTCTGCTGTAACCATGTCCTCAGCCACAGGGCCAGACAGTTCTTCTTTCTCTCCGGGCTAAAGCTGAACCAAACACATCCCTTCCCTCCATTCCCTTCGACATGACTAGAACATTCTGAGATTTCCCAAGGGAACTTCTGTCAGCCCTGATGGATACCTGGAATAAATACGAAGAAAAAGAAAGAGAAATATCGATCAGAACGTCAAACCTCAGGGAAGGTAGGGAGGGTGGGGGTAAGGGGGAGAGATCAACCAAAGGACTTGTATGCATGCATGTAAGCCTAATCAATGGACACAGACAACAGGGGGTAAGGGCATTAATGGGGGGGGGGGTTGGAGGGTAATGGGGGGATAAGGACACATATGTAATACCATAATCAATAAAGAAATTAAAAAGAAAAATAAATAAATAAATATCACTAATTAGTAAATGGAAAAAAAAGAAAACAAAAGAAAATTCAATTCCCACAGCCAATAGTCATGTATGAGGAGCAAAAACTGTGTGTGTGTGTGTGTGTGTGTGTGTGTGTGTGTGTTGTGTGTACGTGTGGCAGGAGAGGAGGTTTGCTCAGAGCATCCTCTTCATTAGAGTTCCTAACAGGATCCCCTTCTGGTATTCTCTGGGCCTCTGAAGTTTCCAATGTACGTCCCCCGGGTGTCAGCAAATATAAAAATAGTCCCCACCCCCCAAACCCAAACTGCTGTGATCAAATCCAGCGGGAAAGGTGGAAATAAATGAGCCAAAGGGACACACACGGGAACAGAAACCACGTCCAGCTGAGGGCTGTGCTAGGCGAGTTCAGGTTCAGGAGCCCAGTGTGGGGACACACCCAATCTGGATGTGGCTTAGGATCAGGAATAGGATTAGGAGACCCAGGTGGAACGGGAAAGAAGTGGAGGTATGGAGGCGGTGGTGGAATGGGTGGTGGCGAGGGCAGAGGCGTGGAGGTAAGAGCCAGCCTGGCACTTTCAAGACTCCGGAAGAAGTTTGGAATGGTGGAAGGGAGAGAGTGCCAAGGCTGTGCAGCCTTTGAATGCCCACTTTCTTGAGCCATCTTGGAGGCTGCTCTGAGCCTCTTGCCCACATTTGCCGTTTGTGCAGGGCAACAGCCGGGAGAGATGGGAGCTGTGGTCCTCAGTCCAAACACCGAGCCCTCTCCCAAAGTGTACCCTCCCATTTGGCGGATCTGGGAGGAAACTGAAGTCCAGAGAGGTTAGTGTCTGGTCTAAGGACCAACAGGTGGTGGTGGGGGGGGGGGCGGGGCGCAGCTCCCTACCCTCCTGGATTTGAGCCCATGTGCACGGGGTTCCGTGGCTGGTGGGATTTCCCTCCGGCACCTTGCCTCAACCCATTGCAAGGCATTCAGGGGTGTTTCTTGGTCCCCCTTGATATATGCTCTGAGTCCATGAAGTTTTTCATATCTGGATCCCCAGGGGTCCCGCTAAACTCTTCTTCCAATGGAACTGAATTGAGGGGGCCGGTCTATTCCGGGAAGTTTTTAGACATGTGGCTTATGGTGTGATTCCAGCATGTCTGGTACAAGGAGGAGGGAGGCTGGGCTGACCAGCTTCAGGGGCGGGATGGGGCAGGGAGGTCAGCCTGGAAGGTGTGGGCACTTTGCATCAGCTCCAGCTTCCTCCACAGCCATGGCAGCAGCGGCCCCTGGTGGCCATTTTACGCACACACAGGAGGAAACTGTCAGATACACTACAACTTACAGCTGGGAGGGGAGGAACCTTTCCTTGGAGAGAAGCCTCCTCCACTCCTTGTTGCCAGAGAGGGACATGCGCAGGCCACACAGCTAGAATCCAGGTCTTTGGACGTCTAGCCCTCCTGGGTCCTTAAACCACTCTCAGCTCAATGCAGGTTTGCTGTCTGCCGAAGGGCCAGGGAGCCCCGGCCGGTGTGGCTCAGTGGGTTGGGCATCGTCCGGTGCACTGAAACGTTGCCGGTTCAATTCCTGGTCAGGGCACATGGCCGGGTTACAGGCTAGATCTCCAGTAGGAGGTGTGCAGGAGGCGGACGATGGATGTTCCTCTCTCCCTCTCCCTTCCTTCCTCTCCTTCCAAAAATCAATAAAAAAATCCTTAAAAAGAAAGTAGCCTGGATGGAAGAGGCCTTTGCCCAGACAGGCCCCCCCCCGTGACCCTCCTCTCTTGTCAGAATTGAGCCGAGTCAGGGGTGCAGCAAGAGGCAGGGAAGGTAGCAGGGAGTCCACCTGGTGGCAGGGCAGCTAGTCCCGCGTGGCCTCCAGGGGGCGCTGTGGCACCAAGTTGGCGAGGCTCTGGGTGCCTCCTGCACAGGCAGAGCTAGCCGGGCTTGCTGAGGGCGAAGGTTGCTGCAGGCGGCAGGCGGCAGGCGGAGCTCGCAAAGGCAGGGCGTGGCCGGCAGCCTGCTGGGAAGGAAGCTGTCGCTGGCTCCGAAGTGGACACCACCACCCACCTTACCCCATGGCTCAGATGCCGGCCTCTATCTACCTCGCAAACCCCTCTTTTCTCGGAGCCTCCGAATGGCCGGGGAAGGGGGACAGCGGGATCATTGTCCCTGTCACTAGTCTGGAAAAGGGTTTCATAGAGGCTGAGGGATTCTCCAAGGCCAGCCAGCTGCTAGGACAGAGCTGAGACTGGATCCCGGGTTTCCGATTCTCCAGCTCGAGCCCTTAAACAAGGGGCATGCCCCTGCATTGTGAGCTAGTGGAAGGCAGGGGGGCTTTGGGGTCAGCTCCACTGCTACCTGCCCACAGGGCCTTCAGCAGGGCACTGAGCCTCTCTGTGCCTCAGTCTCCTCATCTGTAGCATGGGTGGCGGCCATCTTCCCCGAAGGTGGTTGTAAGAAACCGAGAGAATGGATTTGTGTCCCCGCGCCTGCGCTATAGTAGCTGGTATAAATGTGGGGACATCAGAGACCTGCTCTGCTCCCCTGGGGTGGGGTCAGCTGCCCTGGACTGTGGGGATGCAGAGTGTGGGGTGGGGCGGGCATTGCTCAGGCTGTCGGAGCCAGCGCAGAGCTAGAACTGAGCGGAGCTGGGTCTGATGGGGTCAGTGGCAGGGCAGGGTGTGAGGGCTGTGGGGTGAGTCACTCACTCACCAGCTCAGATAATGTGGAGAAAGGGAAGGAGTGTGGGGGTGGCCGGGCCTGGAGGCACCAGGCACCAGGCTAACCGGCAGGGAGGCAGCCCCGTGGAAGGAGGGGAGGGCCTGGCGTTGGGGGAGTTGCCCCAGGAGCTGGGGTGGGGCCGAAGGAGAAATGTGGCCTGGGACCTCTCAATGTGTGGGCTGGGTGGGCAGGGAGCTTCAGAGAAGGCATCAGGCTGCTTTCTGCCCCTCTCCCCACACCTTCTCCTCTTCTTCCCCTTGTTAAAGCCCTTCTTTCCACCTGTACAGCTGGGGGTGGAGGAGAAGGCTCTGTGGGCCTCTCTTAGCCCCTGTGAGGTCACCATCTAAGACAGACAGGCGGAGGCAGTATCCGCATGTGTACGAGGCCCGTTGCAGTTGGCTACCCACTAGGCCGTTAGCCACACTTGCATGGTTCAGGCTGCCCACAGGATGTGATGGGCTCTCAGGGCGAACGGAATGAGTTTCAGAGAAGGATTTTGGAAGTGTGAACAGAAGTAGGGATGGGGATGGGAGGAGCAAGCATGAGCTTGTGCCTGGAGGGACAGGAGAGGAGGGAGCAGTGTGATGGGAGCTGCAGAGGGTGGCCCCACAGGACCAGTGACCAGAGCTGGCTTGTGGGAGGAATAGTTATCCAACCTCTCTCTTCCCATCCATCTTTTGCAGCTGACTCCCATTGGCTGATCCACCAGGTGGCCAGAGACCAGCCTTCCCAGCAGAGAGAGGGGCAGGAACGGATCCAGAGGACCTGGGAGAATTCTTAGGGCCA
Organism: Corynorhinus townsendii; assembly: GCA_026230045.1. Taxonomy (NCBI): domain Eukaryota; kingdom Metazoa; phylum Chordata; class Mammalia; order Chiroptera; family Vespertilionidae; genus Corynorhinus; species Corynorhinus townsendii. The sequence goes on from JAPDVU010000009.1 coordinate 7,637,329, forward strand.
TGGGGGACACACAAATGAATAGCAGACCCTGCCCGCAAGATGTTCATCATCTAGCAGAGGAGGTAAGATCCAACTAACTCCCACCGGGTCGGGAGAGGACAGCCCAGGAGAGATTCCGAGAAAGCACCAGACGGGCTCAGAGGAGGGAAGGAGCTGGGATGGCTTTAAGGAAAAGTGGTGTATTGGCTCCCCACGGCTGCTGTCACGCGTTACCACAGAGTTAGTGGCTTACAACAGAAATCTGAAATGGGTCTCAAGGGCTACAATCAAGGTGTTAGCCGGACGGTGTTAACTTCCGGAGGCTCTAGGGAAGAATCTCTTTCCTCGCCTTTCCCAGCTTCCAGAGGCCGCCTGCATTCCTTGGCTTGCGGCCCCTTCCTCCAAAGTGCACCCTTCCAACTTCCATGTCCCTGGTCACATCTCCTCTCTCTGACTTGGACCGTCCCGCCTCCCTCTTATAAGGACCCTTGTGGTTACCTGGACCCACTCAGATAACCCAGGACCATCTCTCCACCTGCAAAGTCCCTTCCTGCCATGTAAGGTGCATAGTCACAGGTTGGGGGGTTAGGACAGGTACATCTCTGGAGGGCCACTGTCTGCCTGCCGCAGGGGGCGCTGGAGATGGGGCAGGGTGTAGACGTGTGAAGGCCCAGGAAAGGAGCCTGCAGGTGCAGGGGACAGCCGGGGCAGAGGCACAGGTGAGAGGACATGAGCAGCACCTGCGCCCCTGGTGTGTGGTTGCAGGAAGGTGTGGTTTGGGGGAACAGGCCTGGAAAAGCTGAAAGGCCAGTGCCTGCTCCGTTTCCAAATCAGTGCAGCTGGCCTCTGAGTGGAGGGGGCCAATACTGCCCCCTGAGGTACAGCGAGCCCAGCTGGGGGCCAGGTTAGCATCACTGCTGAGTGTTCCCACCACTGCTTTATTCAGGCATGGTCCTGGCCAGTCTGACCCTTGGTGGTGTTCTCCATTTAGCCCTGCCCCCCTCCCCCCGCGTGACCCCATGCCAGGCAGTGTTATTCACAGACAATTTTTATTTATCCCCCACGAACCCTGAAGTGGTGTTATTAGCCCCATTTCAGAGAGGAGGAAACCGAGGCGCTGAGAGTTAAGGAACTGGCCTTGGGCGACAGGGCTTTACTAGTAAAATCAACAGTGGATCACTCCTTAAAGCCAGGCCATGTTTTATAGGGGAGGAAACTGAAGCTCGGGGAGGTTAAATAATGGGGCTCTCAAACCAAGGCGCGGCTCGGGTTTCAAAGGACAGGCTTGTCACTGCCTCAAACGCCCCAACACGGTCACTCCTCACTGCGGCTACCACGCTGCACTGCTGAGCATCCGTTTCCTAGTGATTTGCAGGGCTCTTTGCCTGCCACACCGCTACCCCTCCCACTAGGCAGGGAGCTGGCAGGGGCCGGGCCTGGGTCTCTTTCATCTCTGCAGTCTGCACCTGGCACTGGGCCTGGCTCAGAGCACCTGAGGGCATGAGTGAGACTTCCTGGGTGTGGCTCTGGACAAAGCTGGGCACTGCACAGGGAGCTCACCTGCAGCCACGGAGATCCAGAGGGGCTGCTGCTGGCTTGAGGCCAGCTGGACCCAGACTTGGGGGGTTCTCAGCCCATTCAAATTTCTTGGCAGATCAGAATGCCCAAGTTCGTTTGTTTATGTAACACATGTATGTTATGCTTAGTTTTCAGAAGACTATGTATTTCATAGGCAGTTTTGGAAGACTTTACATAGTTTTTGGAAGGCTATGTATGCCTAATACAGTACAAAAATTGAAAGAACAGATAACAAAATGCTAGTCTTTCTGCATCCTTTGAAACCAATCTCCCAGCTGCCCTCCCAAGAAGCATCCCACGCTACCACTTTCTTCTGTGCCTTTCTAAAGAGAGCTTATGTGTTTGCAAACATAAGTGTGTCTACGCTCTTCCCTGGAGAGCACACGCGAAGGGTAGCCGTCTATATACATTGCTTTGCAATCTTTTTCATTTAATAAAATATTTTGAAAACAATTTTTTTCTTAAATCTTCACCGAGGATATGTTGCCATTGATTTTTAGAGAGAGCGGAAGGGAAAGAGAAACATAGATGTGAGAGAAAAACATCAGTTGGGTTGCCTCCCACATGTGCCCTGACCAGGGATTGAACCCGAAACCTAGGTGTGTGTCCTGACCGGGAATAGAACCCCAAACCTTGCGGTGCATGAGACGACATTCCAGTGAACTGAGCCACCCCATATAGTGCTGCCTCATTCTTTTAAGAGGGTGACACTGTATTCTGCTGCATGGAGTGTCATGTAATGGATATTTAGGTGCTTCTAGTATTTTGCTATTATACATAAAGCTGCAACAGACATCCTGGGACATCATGTCATGTTGCATGTGTGCAAACGTATACCTAAAAGAAAAATACCTGTGAGAGAAGTTGATAAGTCAAAAATTAGATTTAAAATGTTGATAGACATTGGAAATCACTGTTCCCAGAGTGTGTGCTGATTTTACTGCTCCCAAGAATGTGTGGGTCGTCCAGTTCCCCGTATTTCCAACAAACAATGAGTTACTAACCCTTTCCATCTCTACCAATCTGGCATGAACGCAGTGAGATTGCATAATAGTCTAAATTTGCATTTCTCTCATCTGAGTGAGGTTGAGCGATTTCCTGTGTCCAAATGCAATTTGTATATCCCTTTCTGGGAACTGTGTGCTCGTAATTCTTTCTGTTTGTTTGTTTTTTTATTAATCCTCACCTGAGGATATTTTTTCCATTGATTTTCTTTTACCTTTTTTTTATTGTTTTCAGTATTACAAATAGTAGTACTCATGTCTCCTTTTTCTCCCCCATTGATCTCCCCCCGACCTCCCCTACTCCCCAGGACATGCCTTCACCTGCCCACCCTCCCCCCCACCCCAGTGTCTTGTATCCATTGGTTGTGCTTATATGCATGCGTACAAGTCCTTCGGTTGGTCTCTTACAGCCCCCCTCGCCCAACCTCCCCTGTCTTCCCAATGTAGTTTGACAGTCTGTTCAATGCTTCTTTGCCTCTGTATCTTTTTCCCACCATTTCTTTCCTTTAAAAAGTTTTGCCTTTGCAGACTAGAAATAAACATGTTGGTAGAGTATTAACTTTGACAGTAATATAGTAATCAAGTTTTCAGATTAATTTAAATAGGCTAATTGAAATAAGTGAATATTCAAGTAAAGTTAATTGTACTGGACAAAAAGCCGTTCTTAAAGTAATAACTAACATTTCTATTGGTAATTCATCTCATGGTAAAATTCCTGAATATGCATTGATTTTTTTTAGACTCAATGGGATGGGAAAAGGAAGGGGGGAGAGAGAGGGAGAGATGTGAGAGAGACACATGGATTGGTTGCCTCCCACACATGCCCGACCGGGTGGGGCCGGGGGTTGAACCTGCAGCCCAGGTGCATGCCTTTGACTGGGAATAGACCCAGAGACACTTGGGTGCGCAGGCTGGTGCTCTGAACAGGGAGCCACGCCGGCCAGGGCTGTTTGTTCCTATTCTTACTCTTTCTTCCTGGGTTGTTGGTCTCTTCGTTATTTGTAGGAACTCTTTATATGCTTAAGGGTATTAGCCTTTGGCCCATGATATAGGTTGCCAGTATTTCCCCCTTTGTTGTTCCCATAAGTTGTGTTACGGTCTTCCTGCTTATCACTTGCCTCCTTATCTTATCTCCTTTGTGATTATCCCTTCTATTCTCGGGAGTTTTCATCCCTGTGATCCGATGGAAAGCTGGAAGCTTCCATCTTCAGCTCATTTAAAGATCTTCTCATTTGTGTTGGGAGAGAATTCCCCGTGGGCCTCTGGCATTTCTGCCCATCTTGCAACCAGTGACACGGGCAGCTTTTGTTCTGATCTGTCTTTTCAAGCGTGTTTTCGTGGAGAGTTGTCTTGGAGGAGAGAGACAGCATCGCCCAAGGAGCAGAGGGAGCTTTCTTCCTCTTGTTCTGTATCACAAGGAGTTTTCCTCCTGGAGCAAAGATCCATCAGACGGGTTTGCTTACAGACCTGTTAGAAAAGATTTGGTTTTCCAGAGCTTGGGGTTTCTCGGCATTGCATAATGTAGCCCCCAGCGGGGTCCAGCTTTGCGTTGTCTCCGCGGTACTTGCGGTGCGGGGCAAGAGGAATCAGTGCAAACATGAAGCGCCAGTTGCTTGCTGCGCTGCGAGTAAGGAAGTCCTCTGGCTCTGACCTAGGCCTCTCGGGTCTTCTGCAGGCTAACGGGTTAGCGTGCAAAAAGAAGAAATCTCGGACCCTTCTAGTTTTGTTGAGAATTTAGCAGCTGGGCAGAGTGAGGGAGAAAGCAGCACACCAGGCCTGGAACTGGGTCTCTTACCTCACACCCCAAGTTTTGGCAACGCCAGCAGAGTCTTTCCCTGCTAGCCATAAGCTGCCTGTGGCTAGGCTTCTCATGCCTGATTTATCTCTCTCTCTCTTTTTTAAAAGATTTTTATTGATTTCAGAGGAGGGAGAGGGAGAGAGAGAAACATCAATGATGATAGAGAAGGCTTGATCTGCTGCCTCCTGCACGCCCCCTACTGGGGATTGAGCTGGTAACCTGGACACGTGCCCTGACTGGGAATCAAACTGTGACCTCCTGGTTCATAGGTTAATGCTCAACCACTGAGCCACACCAGCGGGGCATGGCTGATTCATCTTTGTGTCTGTCCCACCCCTTCACGCCTCACGATCTCATTCTTGGGCTGCTGGTTCTCAAACTTGGGTGAGCCCCAGAATCAGACGTATAAATATATTGTCTCACCCACAGGGGATTAATTTGGTGGCCCTGGGGAGGAACCCAGGACTCGGTGTTTTAAACAAACTTCCCAGGAGAGGCTGTCCTGGAGGCTCTGAGTCCCACAGTGCGAGTCGCTGCTGCGGAGAGCAGGCTGCCACCCAGGCTGGTGAGCAGCGGCTCAATCAAAGCGGGCAGAGCCCTGGAGACCAGCTCTGAGGGAGGTGCCACGGTTGTTTGGTGTGGAAGCGATAAAGGCTAGGAGTATGGGGGCGGCAGAGGGAAGGAATGAAGAGGGCGATGGGACACCCAGCTGGGACAACAGCTTCAGGGCACCCTGCTCCCGGCTCTCTGACTCATCTGACACTTTGCATGTGTCACCTTCTGACTCAGAAAGAAAAATTCAAACCCAGCGAGCTGACCTGCAAAGGCCCTTCCTTGACTGAGTCCAGTCAGCTCTGCAGCTGCTACTGCCCAGGTTCTCTTTTGGCTGAGGGGTTAGACCTGAGGGCCAGGCCTCCCGGGGTGAAATCCCCACTCTGACACTTACTGGACTTCAGGCGCTCCGCTCAGTTTCCTAGTCAGTAACGTGGGGATATTGCTGCCTACAACGGTATCTACAGCGCAGGGGAGCTGATGATTTAAACACGTTAGCGGGTGCCGCACACTTGAACACACTCAGGATCCTTTGTGTCTAGAACTTTCCACCCATCCGCCACCTCCTTGTCCTCACTCCCTTGTAGCTGCGCATCCTGGGCTCTGTTCAAAGTCCTCCTCCTCCAGGAGGCCCTCCCTGCTCACCCCGGGCCTCTCTCCGGGTGGTCTCCTTCCCTGCGCTCCAGCAGCCCTCGGTTGGATCCCTCCCCTGACCCTGGCCTGCCACCTGCTCTTGCCAGGCGCCTGCCGTGTTTACCTCTTTCTCTTCTCTGAGCTCCGATCCTCCCCTGGGGGCAGATAGCCGGGATCCATGGCGCCTGCCCAGCTGCGTGATCTCAGGCGGCTGAGCCCCTGCTCCTATCGCAGCGCTCGGACCTACAAGCTGCCGGTGTTGGGCTAATGCACCCGTTACTGAGTTTTAAAAGAGGGAGAAGCCCCCGCCTAAGTAAGATCTTACAGAGGCTGAGGATGGAAAGCCAGTGAGGGCAGAGCCGCTTTGGGTAAAGGAATGTGTGCGAGTGTGCGTGTGAGCATGTGAGTGGGAATGAGGGAGGGTTGTATGAGTATGTGTGAGTGCGGATGTATGTGAGTGTATGTGAATATGTGTGAGTGTGTGACAGTATGAGTGCGGAGAGTATATGAGCATATATGTGAGAGTGTATGTGTGAGTGGGAATGAGTGACAGTTGTGAGTGTGTGGGTGTGTGAGTGTGTGTGTGAGTGTATGTGGGTGTGAGGGGGTGTGGGTGTGTAGGTGTGTGAGTGTGTGTGTGTGAGTGTGTGAGTATGTGAGTGGGTATGTGAGTGTGTGAGTAGGTGTGTGAATGTGTGGGTGTGTGAGTGGGTGTGTGAATGTGTGGGTGTGTGAGTGGGTGTGTGAGTGTGTGGGTATGTGAGTGTGTGAGTGGGTGTGTGAATGTGTGAGTGTGTGTGTGAGTGTGTGAGTGGGTGTGTGAGTGTGTGGGTATGGAAGTGTGTGAGTGGGTGAGTGGGTGTGTGAGTGTGTGTGTGTGTAAGTGTGTGAGTGTGTGTGTGAGTGTGTGTGTGTGAGTGTATGTGTGTGTGTGAGTGTGTGAGTGGGTATGTGAGTGTGTGAGTAGGTGTGTGAACGTGTGGGTGTGTGAGTGGGTGTGTGAGTGTGTGGGTATGTGAGTGTGTGAGTGGGTGTGTGAATGTGTGGGTATGTGAGTGTGTGAGTGGGTGCGTGAGTGGGTGTGTGAATGTGTGAGTGTGTGTGTGAGTGTGTGAGTGGGTGTGTGAGTGTGTGGGTATGGAAGTGTGTGAGTGGGTGAGTGGGTGTGTGAGTGTGTGAGTGTGTGTGTAAGTGTGTGAGTGGGTGTGTGAGTGTGTGTGTGTGGGTATGTAAGTGTGTGAGGGGGTGTGTGAGTGTGGGTGGTCAGCAGCAGGCCTGCTGAGCCTGCCCCTCTCTGCTGAGGGCTGTGCAGGCCAGGCTTGAAACCCTGTGGGCTAGAAGGGGTAGGAGGTAGGAGTTTTGTCTAGTTCAGTGGTCTGCAAACTGCAGCTTGTGAGCCATGGTTTGCCGCTCTGTTGACTAATGAGTTTGCTGACCACTGGTCTAGTTCATCTTGCAGACTTCCAGTAGGTGCTGGTCAGGATGAGGCTAAGAACCAGGTAAAGGGCCTAGCAGGGATGGGCCGAGTGGCTGCCTGAAACCTCCCCTCCCCTCCCCTCGAGCTCAGCTCCAGACACAGAGCTCCCTGTCTGAGGTGTTTGTTTGGTTTCTGTGTGCGAGGCACCCGCTAGCTTGTTTGGTGGATGTTTTAGTTCCACAGGCCCAGCCCTAATCCCAGACAAGGCCCTGGGAGGAAGTACCCCAACCCCAGCACATTCCACTGGAGGGGGCTGGTCTCAGGGAGAGGGTGGGGGCTGGCATTCCACACGTCCTGCCTGGAGGGCAGCGAGGTGCCCGGTGAGGGTTTGTCCTCCCACAGTGCTCTGTGTGTGTGTGTGTGGGGGGGGAAAGGGGCGCAGTGGTGTCTCCCAATCCACTGTCATTGATCCAAAGGCCCCTTGCATGCCCCGCCCTGGCAGAGGGTGGGGCCTCCATGGCTCTTTCTCTGAGCAAAGGGCATCTCGCCCATCAGACCCCAGACCTGGGCATTCCTGGTGTTCCCAGCTTCTGGCAGCCCACCTGGTTATGAGATTCTTTGCAGTTTCTGCCTAATGAATGTTTAGCTTGCAGCCGGCTGGGGCCGGGGAAGGCCAGAGGCAGCCAGGGCGCCGCCTCTGTCACCAGAGTGGCAGCTGCCTTTCCGTGAATTTCAGCTGCTCCCAAGAATGTCCCCTCCCAAGCCCACTCCTCCGGCTGCCTTTCTGGGGAAGAAGAAACTTTTCTGCAAACGGGGGTGACCACTGTCCTTCTGGAGGCAAATCAGATAAGCCAAACATGTCCCAGACCAGTCCCCAGGGAGTTTGCCTCCGCTGGTCCTGCAGAATCTGAAAGTTCCTTGACTCATTCAGGTCTCTGTCCATGCGCCTCTTCCTCAGGGGCCCCTGTCATTGGCCTCTCCCTGCTGATCGCCCTTCCCCCCTTCCCTACTTTGCTCCTCCCCACGCACCCCTCATTCCCAGAATTGTTGCGGGTGGAAACGCATTTCCGGGGACCACGCATGGGAGGTTGAAGTGTTGCGGTGGGATTTGTTGGGGAGAACTAGGAGGCTGCCCCTGGGTTTCCCATGTCTCATCGGTCCGTCCCGCTGTGGAGAAGTCCAGCTTCGTCTTCACCAGGCCCAGAGTAGGGCCAATGTCCCGCCATTCTGTGGCATCGGTGTAGTCCGTGCCTGTCCCCATCCGGCCGGCACAGTCTGTGCCCCGCTGTGCTGGTTGGCACTATGTTGCTGTGCTTAGGCTCTGGCTGGCAGCCTGGGCCCCCAGCGGCTGCCTGGCTCACAACGCACAAAGCTTTACGGGGAGAGAGAAAGCAGAGTGTTACCGCGCCAGAGCGCGCTTCGCTAAGCTTGGATAATGTTATCTCGGGCTCGGGAAGGACCAGAGCCCTTGCAAACTACCCAATCAATTTCCCAATCTCCCAACTTTTCCTGGACGTTGTCTTTTTTTAAAAAAAAAAACACAAACACATTTGTGTTGATTTCAGAGGGGAAGGGAGAGAAAGAAGAACATCAGTGATGAGAGAGAACCATTGATCGGCTGCCTCCTGCACGTCTCACACTGGGGATCGAGCCTGAAACTCAGGCATGTGCCCTGACCAATTCTAATCTGGTTGAACCGTGACCTCCTGATTCATAGGTCGACCTTCAACCACTGAACCACACCGGCCAGGCTTTGCTGGGCTTCTGATGGGTCCTCCCCTTAACCAATCAATTTCCTAGATCTTCCAGGGTTCTGTGTGCTTTATCCAATTGATCCTTTCCCCAGGCTAGGCTGTGCCCCTTGTCACACTCTTAGTTCCTGCTGCACATGCCCCAAAGTGGAGAGACCTCCACCTGGGCCGACTAGGCCTCTATGGGGCATGCACCTAGCGGAGGACTTTCCCCTGCGTTTTCCCTTCCCTCAGTAATCCTGGCGAATAAGGGGGACAGGGCGGAGGAGGCAGCGGTCCCTGGGGAGTGTGTGAAGCTGCCGCTTTCTAATAAAGCAGGCTTACTGTCCGCTTCCGCTCCCTAGAATATTGGGCTCCCTTCTGTTCTTAATGCCTAGCTGCTTATGCTGCCAGCACTACATCATGTATCCCCCACCCGGGATGGAGGCTGCGGAGAGCAGGATGTTTTGATCACTTTGTTCTAGACGGGAAACCAAGGGTCCTTCTGACTTGGATTCAATTTAGCTTTAAAATCATAGTTCTAGAAAGCTCTCTCTCTCTCTCTCTCTCTCTCTCTCATCGGCAACCTTGGAGGCAGCAGAAGACAGGAGCTGGGATCTGACTAATGGTCGCAAGGTCGGGACCTCTGGCAGGCTAAAGAAAACATCTTGGCCTAAGTTACATTTCAGGTCCTGAGCCCTAAGGTAGCATGACTCTTGGGCTCCTGTGGGAGCTAAAAAAAAAAAAAAAAAAAAAAAAAAATTAATACTTTTTCTCCCACCTATGTCTGAATCTCAGGCAGGAAAGCCGGAGGGTCCGTCTTTTGTTTCTTAATAAACAGCTTAACATCAATATCCCCAAAATGCCGCTTCAGGGTGGCAACACTTTCGGTCCCTTCAGTTCCGCCTTGGAACCTTTAAAGGAGTTTCACCTTTCGGGAGCTACATTGGTAAGTGGCTCCATATTTCATCGATCCGATAATTCAGTCCTTAGAATAAGTCAGTTCAGTTCCATTGCTGAGTGTGAATTCAGGAGGCCGCGGTGCAGCTGGTCTCCTGAAGTGAGGTCTGCATTGTGTCAGCAAGCAGGGAGGTAGTGAATAAGGGGCGTGTCTATACAAACAAAAGAAAGAAACACACACAGATCAATCACCTGAAACCCGGTTTCTGAGTCTGTCCGACTGTCAGTCGAGAAGCTTTCTAAACCTCAGGCTCAGAGCTTCTTTTTTTGATAGCTCCTCCTGCCCCGCAGTTGGAATGTTGCTCACGATCTCAGGGGCGCGCAGGTAGATTCTGGGCAGCTTCGCGAGTTCGTCACTGAGATGGTTGCAGCATGAGCTGTGGTGGTGATGTCTCTGAAGCTGACGTCATGTCTTCTCAGAAAAAAACCCCAAACAGTTTTAGCTCTCACTAATTCCAAGTCAAAGACTGAGAGGAAAAAAAACAAAAACATTCGTTCAGAGGGTTGTAGCTAAATATTTAAGAAAACTGGAAAAAATCAGGATCCAGTTTACAGGTGAAAAAATAAAACGTTAGTGACAGTTGACTGAACTTGACTCTAACACCCACAACTGTGAATTATAGTTTCTATTGAAACACAATTTCTCTCCCTTAAAATCAGCCTCAATTTTTATCAAAGATAGACAAATTCAGACTAATTTATTGCATGGGTCTAGTTTCCATAAATTTGGCCTGATTATTTGCATAAACGCAACAACAACAAAACCCCACAATTGATCATATAGGCTCTTTTTAAACCTGCTTTTCTGGAATTTCATTCAGGATTGCCAGATTGAACTTTAGCCTCTCAAGGCTAAGAAGCCAAGCCACAGAGTGGCCACCAGTCTTTGCCTGTGACACCTATAGATCTGGGTAAATTACCCAGGTGCAATGTCCCCCCAAATGTTTTGAGGTCCTTTCTTTGCCATCTCCCAGGAAAGCAACCTGGAAAGACTGCTGTGAACATGCAAGCAAGGTAGTGGGCTGTTTTTCCAAGAGGCTTTTATTGGCTTCCAACGTTAATCTTAATCTTTACAGCTTCTGGTGACATTTGAGTCTACGCATCTCTGTCAAGCATGGCATTCCAGTCAAAGTCTTGGTTAATGAAATTACTTATCAGTTGTGTCCTGTTTTAAAAAGAACAGATTCTTACTGAATTTATGTAAACAAACATAGTGCCATGAAAACACTAGTAATTCATTTCCACATTCAGGAGGGAGAAAAATAAAACTGTCTCAATACTGCTTACAACGATATTAATTTACCTAATTGCTCTAAGAAAAAACTGTCTCCTTTATATCTGGAAAACAAAAGATTTAAAATAAAATGTATTTATTTTAAAATATATTTTTATTTATTTCAGAGAGAAGAAGGGAGAGGGAGAGAGAAACATCAAGGATGAGAGAATCACTGATTGGCTGCCTTGTGCACTCCCCATACTGGGGATGGAGCCCGCAACCTGGGCACACGCCCTGACTGGGAATCGAACCGTGACCTCCTGGTTCATGGGTCGACACTCAACAACTGAGCCACGCCAGCCAGGTGAGTTTGGGGTTTTGAGCATTAGCTTCCTGTTCTCCTGGATGGTACCATTCATAATAATATTTTTCAGCTGCGATTCTCCATATTTAGTGTTTGGTTCTGTTAGTGCTGGGTGGACGAACTCTTTCTGTTTGATAATAGAAGTGCCTGGTACATAGAGAGAAATTCATCATTATTGGTTGAATGATAAAATGGGCTTCTCCCATTTCTTCCTCTTTTCCAGCGAATAATCAGTAAACATTTACTAGCTCGGGATTGGCCCTGGGCCTACATGCAGCGCTGAAGCCCCAAGTCTAGCTGGGGAGACAGAGCTGTGGCATGTGATGGGGTGACCCAGGGGCCTGTGGGTATGTTGGGGTGAAATGGACCCAGCCTGAGTGGACCTCCCGGAGGAGGTGGTGCCCAAAGAGGAACTGGAGTCCCTGGCATCCATAGAGGGAGGAGGCAGGTGAGGAAGGACGGGCCTGGTCCCTCCCAGAGGGCAGGAATGTCACCTCATGGCCATGTGCCAGCCTTTGGTGCATAGTAGGTGTTCAGTGACACTGCTGAGACAGCTGGGGCCCCAGAGCCACACCTGATTCTGAGGAAGACAATGTCAGGTCCCGGATAGGAACCTCGATAGAGTGAGGTCAGTAAGCCCTCTGTAGAGCTCACTGGGGATTCACAGATCAGAGAGATGAGTTTTAAAACGGAAAAAATGTCAAGTCTTAGAGTCTTTGTCTCTGAGGGGGGCTGTTTCCCTTGCGGATCCTGGTAGGAGGGAAGTTAGCTGGCTGAAAAGGGAGCAGAGAACCCAGAAATCAGGGCAGGCACTGGGACATTTTCCTTTCTCTCTGTCCCGCATCTGGCCCTCCCCAAGCCCAGCTGGCATGAGCCGAGGCTTGGCACAGAGCTCCAAATGCGGCCCAAATAGCCCAGGGTCTGGGCAGAGGCAGAAAGAGCTCTCCCTCCCCCACCAAGTGGCCTGCCAGGCCCCTCCCCCTGAGCCTGACCCAGGAAACACTCAGTCCCGGGAGGGGTGAGCAGTCCTGGTCTTCCCAGGTGTGGAATGTGACACTTGGGGGGTAGCTGACCCTCTCCCTTGGCCACTGGTCTGGACAAGGGGCCATCTTAGGACTCAGCACTTTCTCCCTGCACCCATGACTGGCCCAGGTTCCAGTCAGGCTGGTTTTTCCTCCTCTGGGGACTCCAAGGGAAACGGAGAGGAGCGGCCACAGACCGGGGATGCTGGCCCCTGGGTCGTCCTGATATCACCCACCTGGCCTGAGCAAGGCACGGAGCTGCCCATAGCGTGGCCAGCATCTCTGGTCTCCGTCCTCAACTCTCCATCCGCATGACTGGGAGGAGCTCAGGCCCCTCCCTCTAGCAGGGCCTATTTCAGCAGGCCCTTAACTGGCCTCCCTACCCCTGGCCATGCCCCCCTCCCCACCACCAACCCACTCTCCACTTGGAACCCTGGTGATTTCTGAGATACAAATGATGGACACGACTTTCCATTGTCTTCAGCATCAAGTCCAACAACTCCTTGGCTGAAGTACAGCCCCCAACCCCCGACCCCCTGCCTCCACCTCTTTCTTGGCCCCTTCCCTTCCCACATGCCCCCAAACTGAGTCACTGGATGTTCCCCCAAACTGGTATCAGCAATCCACTCACTCCTCCAGGCCCATGGTCTCTTTGTCCACCTTCCCCTCCCCCCTCCCCCACACTTATTTATCTTTCAATCTCTTACTCAAGTGTCCTGCCCTCTATAAAACACCTCTCGGTGCTCCTGGGCAAAAGTGAGAGCTCCCCGCATTTGCTCTGTCAACATAAGAACCATCCAAACCTATAAGAATTTTGTTTGTTAATTTTTTTGTTGTTTGATTGTTAATCCTCACCGGAGGACATTTTCCCACTGATTTTTAGAGAGAGGGAAAGACAGAGAGAAACATTCATGCGAGAGAAACACATTGATTGCTTGCCTCCTGCACCAGCCCCAACCAGGGCCTGGGCTGGGGTGGAGCCTGCAACCAAGGTATGTGCCCTTGACTGGAATCGAACCCAGGACCCTTTGGTCCAGAGGCCAACGCTCTATCCACTGAGCCAAACCGGCTAGGGACAAATCTGTAAGAATTCTTTTATGAGTTTATTTGAGCCAAACTGACAACAATCGCTGGGAAGCAAAATCTCAATGGATTGAGAAAATGCTCTGGGAAATGGCAGTGTTGTTACTGGGGAACTTGGGGGTATTCTTTTCCCCACCGAGTCCTGGGTGTGGAGTTCTTATGGTATCTCAAAAAAGAGAGTTGTCTGGGACTCGCACTGGAGAACGAGTGATTTCTTTCTTTTTTTTTATTTGCGCGGAATTACATCCCTGGGTTTCCCAAGTCCCATGTCCCCTGGTCCAGTTGTAGAAGTGCAGCTGGGGGTTCAGGAGAGCTAGAAGCAAAGCCATTGCCCAGCGTTTCCATTCCTTGTTGCAGCTGGGTCCAGTTCAGAATCGGCTAGCTGTAGCCCGTTGTCCATTGTGTGTGGGTAAATGCAGGGGAACCAAGAGAGCCAGGAGCCAGAACTCCTTTGTTTAGGAGATTAAATATCCCAAATACGCCCCCCCCCCCCCTTGCAGTGGCCACACCCATCTGCAGAGGCTGGAAGCCCGAATCTGACACTCCTGGCTTTGGGGGCTGTGGACCTCTGGCAAGTCACTGCCCCCCCCTCGGAGCTTCTGTTTCCTCATCTGTAAAATGGGGATAAGGATCCCCTTTCCACTGGGCTGCTGTGAGGACCCGATGGGATGTGAAAAGCCTTTGTCAAAGGTATATACTCCAGTCAGCTGTTCTGATGGTTATGCTCTTGGGTAGGGAGCTGGGACTCTAAGCTCCTCTGAAGTTTAGAGAGCTCACAATCCCTTAATCTTTCGGGGAGAACCACTGGTTCTAGTCTGTTTCCTAATACAAAGTTCCTTTCTAGACGCCCCTATCAGGCCAGAAAAACAGACATTCTGGCTGGGGCTTATGTGTACATAGCAACTATCTGGCCCATCTCCGCTTCCCCCACCAGGAGCAGGCCTCTTCCTCAAGGCCAAATAAAGAGAGTGACTCATGTCAGACCAGTCCCAGTGGCTACAGGCTACAACCTTTGTGAAGGTCCGGCCACACCCTGCTTTCATGACTGTGTTCGCCTTTTCCCCCATTGGGGACCTACCCACTTGCAGGCCTGCTTCACTAGTTTAAACAGCCTGAGGCTGGTCTTCCTAGTCGCTAGGGCTGCTCCTGGGGGCAGGGGGTGGGGTGAATAGGTGTGTGTGTGGAGGGGGGGGGGGGTGGGGGGTGGGGGGGGGTTTCTGTCCCTGTTCCTGGATACGTTGGTGGACAGAAGACAGTTTATTGGGGACTGGTCTCAGTGTCTGGGGACAAGTCTTCATTTAGCCACAGGTGACCCAGATGATAATATGCAGAGAGGAGGGCTTTTATTTCATGGGGGAAACAGAGGCCTAGAGATAGCACATGACTGGCCCAACTCCCTAACGCTCTGTCAGTAGGTCATAGGGCCTCAGTCCTGAGCCTGGGTCACTGCTCTGACCGAAGGACAGAAGGAACCATGGGGACAGTTCTGTGGAGGGTGAGGTCCCTGGAGACAGGAACTGGCTGAGGTGCTGGCAGTGTCTGGCAGGGGGCCTGGCCCTCCATAGTGATGACAGAGGAGGTGGAATGACTGGGCTGGATGTAGAGCTGGGTTAGGGCTGGGAGCGGAGAGGAAGGGATCCTTCCTCTATTGGTAAAACATCCCTTTGTGGGCATCCTTGCAGAGCCCTCTCATCCACCCACCCACCACCCACCCACTAGGATGAGGTTGTTAGGTGCAAGGATTCAGCCTCTGACCCGCCTGCAGATGCTCACAGGAGAGAGGGATTCCATCCTATTTTTTCTCTTCTGGGTGGCAGTTGCTCAATATTTCATGGGCAAGTTACTTGCCTCCCTCAGGCTCAGATTCCCATCATGGATCATTCATGGGGGTTGGAGGGTAGGGGGTTGTCCTGGTGGGGGGTGGGGTGGGGTGAGGTGGGCTGGTGAGAGTCCTGGAGTGAGGGGCCAGCCCCAGGTGTGAAGGTGCCCTTCACCGTCCAGCTGCAGAGCTGCTCCCAGCAGCTGTTCCCAGGAGCCCATTGTCACTTCCTGGCTGTGTATGGACACAGCAGGGTGGGGCAGCTTTGCCTCAGGAGGCAGGCAAGCAAGCACTCTCATCTGAGGGGCTGGGGGGGGGGGGGGGGAGGCGAGGGGAGGGGAGTCAAGGTGTGGGTGGTCCCCAAGAGGTGGGCTCTGAGAGTCTGTCATTCCGAGCCGGGTGCAGGAATGTGGTTCATGTACTTGGGGCGTTAATTATGATCACCAGGAAGGGGCTCAGTTCTGCATTCTAGAGGGGGACGCTGAGTGAGTGATCCCTGGGGGAGGAAGGGAGTAGCTTATATGTTCCGAGGGACCTAATTCCTGGGGTGATCTGATGAAGGAGGGTCCGAGTGTGAATTGGAAAGGGGTGTCTAAGCACGTTGCCACGGGGGTGCAGATGGGAACAAGTGGGCGCCAGAGAGAGAGCGTGGTCTGGGGGCCCAAGTGGGCTGGGCGGGGCGGCTCCCTCAGGGCTGGAGCCTCTGGCCCTGGGAGGAGAGAGTTGGAGGCAGAGCCACCAGGAGCTGGCCAATGGGGAGAGTGCCCGTGTGTGCACCAAAGAGCCAGCAAATTCCTCGGCCTCAGATATCCGCCCGACCCCCCTCCCCCCGCTGGGGCATAAAAAGCTCCAGGTGAGAGCCTGGCCACTCCTCCCTCGGACCACAGCTCCTCGGACCAGGGTCGCTGCCAGTCCTCTCTCGCTATGACTTCCTACAGCTATCGCCAGTCCTCTGCCGCCTCGTCCTTTGGGGGCCTGGGCAGCGGCGTGATGCGCTTCGGGGTTGGGGGCGCCTACCGCGCGCCCAGCATCCACGGCGGCTCCGGCGGCCGCGGCGTGTCCGTGTCCTCCGCCCGCTTCGTGTCCTCGTCCTCCTCCGGGGGCTACGGAGGCGGCTACCTGGGCGCCGTGGCCGGGTCCGACGGGCTTCTGATGGGCAACGAGAAGGTGACCATGCAGAACCTCAACGACCGCCTGGCCTCCTACCTGGACAAGGTGCGTGCCCTGGAGGCGGCCAACGGCGACCTGGAGGTGAAGATCCGAGACTGGTACCTGAAGCAGGGGCCCGGGCCGGCGCGCGACCACAGCCACTACTTCAAGGCCATCGAGGAGCTGCGGGACAAGGTGGGTGCGCCCCGGCGGCAAGTGCACCTGCCTGCGCGCAACCCAGCCCCGCGGGCCGGGCCTGGCGAGAGGCGGCGGCCAGGGCTGCAGGCGCCGGGCCACTTCTGGGCGGGGCGGGGCGGGGCGGGAGTGAGCCCGTTAGGACCTGGGAGGGCCGCAGGGTGGGCGGGAGAGAAGGGGGCAGGTGAGGGAGGGCAAGACAATGTGGCAGGAAGTGGGGGCCAGATAGAGGGACCAGGGTGTGGAACTGGGGGTGGGGTGGGGTAAGTGGGTGGGGCATGTTGCAGGAGAGCCAGACGGGTGGGGAGGCCAGGGAAAAGGGGTCTGGAGGAATGGGGAGACATAGAACACCGCTGGGGGCAGCCCTGAGGTCCAGATCAGAAGCCCCCTTTGCCCTCGCAGCACGAAAATGGAGTTTGGCCTGGGAGGGATCTGGTCCACCCCGGGCCAGCCCTGCCTCTAGCTGTTCCGCGCCCCCCTGCATCCCTGCCCCCCTCGTGGGGCCTCCGCTTTCCTTGTCTCTGGAGTGCAGGGCCAGGTCTGGTTTCCATCACGCTCAGGCCCCTCCCCCTGGGCCTAGGGGACCACCTGGGACTTGAGAGAAGCTCTAGGAAAAATGGGAGAGGCCAGCGGTGGCCCCTGGACAGGGTAAAGGAGAGACAGATGCAGAGGCCTTGGGGTTCTTTGCCGTGGAGACCTCTGTCCCAGGACCGGGTGGGCAGCAGTTCTCAGCGTCCTGGGCTCTTACAAGGACCCTGGGAGCCTGCAGGGGGGGGCTTGGGCTCCGCCCACAGGGAGGAGCTTGGAGCTCTGTCCTGAACACATGTATGAGAAGCCAGTGGGGGGCGCCATTCTGGTCTCCCCACAGCACTGCCCATGGGCATGGCTCTGGGTACTGGGACATAGGTCAGGCCATAGACACGGAGGGAGGGCTGGGGATACACAGTGAACTTTCTAAGTTGTGACCTATGATGGGACATACATTTTTGTTGTTTGTTAACCCTTACTGGAGGGTATTTTTCCATTTATATTTTTCTATTGATTTTTTTTTTTTTTTTTTAGAGTGGAAGGAAGGGGGATAGACACAGAGAGAGAAACGTTGATGTGAGAGAGACACATCCTGTTCTGTTTCATTTAAAAACGATGCAAATCAAGCTTCAGCCGAGGTACTTGCCCTTGACTGGAATCAAACCCTGGACCTGAATCGAACCTGGGCCCCATGCTCTCTCTATCCACTGAGCCAAACCAGCTAGGGCTAGGAAATACATTTTAAGATGTGTCCTCACATGCTCTCATACACATGCACAATGGAAAGAAAAGTTTCTTGAAGCCATCCTTACCCTGCTGTGAGCAGTCACTTCTGATAGGTTCATCCTGTTCTGTTTCATTTAAAAACGATGCAAATCACCGCACAGCACAATGACTAACGCGTCATGACCTGGATGCACGTAGCTTAATGGTGTGACCATGCCCCTCAGGTCATGGGACCTGAGATTGGGGGTGACAAGGAATCCTGAACTTTCCTTCCCAACCCCATGAACTAGGTACCATTGACCTGACATGAAAGAGGTGTAAGGTGCCCAGCTCCTAATACATGCTCAACAGACTTCCCTTCCTTGAGGCAGAATGCCATGAGTGGGGGGTACAGACAGGGGTAACCCCCACCCCCCACTTCCCTGCATCTGGTTTGCATATCATAGAGGTGTCTTCCTTGACACCATGTGGAGTTTCCCTGGGCACAGGTCTTAGAGACACTCTCCCCAGGCTTTCCTGCCTGCCCTCCCCTGCTCATCACCTCCCCTGGTTCAGCCTCCTGGGCAGGACTGATGCCAAGGCCTCCCAGAGAGCAAGCCTGTGGGCAGGTGAGGGGCTTGTCTCCAGGCGGCAGGGGCACACTCATTTGCTCTGCTCCCCTTTCTCTGGAAAGAAAGTGGTGGGCAGTGCCAGTGTGCTGACCTACCAACCTTCTGCCTTCCAGATTCTTGGTGCCACCATAGAGAACTCCAAGGTTGTCCTGCAGATCGATAATGCCCGTCTGGCTGCGGATGACTTCCGAACCAAGTGAGCATCTCTGCCCTTCTGGGCTGCAGAAGCCGGGAAGAGAGGGGTTGGGGGGGGGGTGGGGCAGGCATACAATCCCAGGCCCTTTTGGGGCTCAATGCAGTGGGGGCACTGGTTGAAGAACACCCCTCATGGGCCCCGGACCCTGGGGAGGTGGGGAAGTCTTCAGAGGCACAGAGGAAAGGCTGGTCTGACTGCAAGTACTTCCTCTGAAAGGTACGAGACGGAGCAGGCCCTGCGCATGAGCGTGGAGGCAGACATCAACGGCCTGCGCAAGGTGCTGGATGAGCTGACCTTGGCCAGAGCCGACCTGGAGATGCAGATCGAAGGCCTGAAGGAGGAGCTGGCCTACCTGAAGAAGAACCATGAGGAGGTGGGTTCCTCAGGGCTGAGGACACTTGTTTCCTGTATGTTCTGACCACAGCCACCCTGGCCGTACTCTCAGCATGGCCCTGGGTGTGGAGCATAGCTTCCAGGGTGCCAGCAGGGGATGGTGGCAACCCGCTTTCTCCCCCAGGGCCAGCTCCTAGGTCTGCACCCGAAAACCAGCCCCTTCGGCCTGCGGGTTTGGGAAATGACCTGGCCCAGGCCCAGCAGGCTCTGGGCCCTGACATGCCCATCTCTGCTCTGTGTTTCCAGGAGATCAGTGCTCTGAGGGGCCAGGTGGGTGGCCAGGTCAGCGTGGAGGTGGATTCCGCTCCTGGCATTGACCTAGCCAAGATCCTGAGTGACATGAGAAGCCAATACGAAGTCATGGCAGAGAAGAACCGGAAGGATGCTGAAGCCTGGTTCACCAGCCAGGTATGAAGGGGGAAGCAGGAGCCCTTAGGGGGGAGGGGTGGCAAGGAGAGAGGGCTTGATGCTCCCAGGCGAAGGTCTGCCTCCATGCTGATGCCCACCGCCATCTCTCTTATTGCAGACGGAGGAGCTAAACCGGGAGGTCGCTGGCCACACGGAGCAGCTGCAGATCAGCAAGACGGAGGTCACCGACCTGCGCCGTACCCTCCAGGGCCTGGAGATTGAGCTGCAGTCTCAGCTCAGCACGGTGTGTGCCCTCTTCTCTGTGGGAGGCACATTCACGTCCTTGCGGACTTGGGCAGCCTGGACAGGGGCACAGGCTCCGCTGAGTCACCTTTTCTCTCCCTGCCCTCAGAAAGCCGCCCTGGAAGGCACGCTGGCGGAAACGGAGGCTCGCTACGGGGCCCAGCTGGCCCAGATCCAGGCGCTGATCGGCAGTATCGAAGCCCAGCTGAGCGACGTGCGCGCTGACACCGAGCGGCAGAACCTGGAGTACAGGCAGCTCATGGACCTCAAGACGCGGCTGGAGCAGGAGATCGCCACCTACCGCAGCCTGCTGGAGGGCCAGGACGCCTACTACAACAACCTGCTCACCACCAAGACTGCCTGAGCCAGCAGCCGCCTGGGCTTCCTGCTTCCGGCTGAGGGATGCATGCGCCTGGGTAGGGGGATGGGAGGGGAGGGATCCTTACCCCTGGCTTTTCCTCTGTCCTGTCAATAAAATGTTATGGCCCAAGGGAGGAAGGGCATTGGGTTTGTTTCTTCAAACGGGCCAGGCCTGGGCCCTTAATTAGGTTTTATTTGGACCAGAGTCCACCCTTACCAGGAAAGGGAAGGGAGGGTGCTCACAAACTCTGACTGTTAGGGTCATTTTTAAAAAAATATTTTTATTGATTTTTTTTTTTTACAGAGAGGAAGGGAGAGGGATAGAGAGTTAGAAACATCGATGAGAGAGAAACATCGATCATTTGCCTCCTGCACACCTCCCACTGGGGCTGTGCTCGCAACCAAGGTGCATGCCCTTGATCGAAATCGAACCTGGGACCCTTCAGTCCTCAGGCCGACGCTCTATCCACTGAACCAAACCCGTCAGAGCTGTTAGGGTAATTCTTGTTGGCAGAAGTCTTCCATTAACCTGTTTCTTAAAACAAGCTTATGAAATAAGCATTGCTCCCATTTCACAGAAGGGTAAACTAAGGCTTGGAGAGGTGAGATGGTTTGTTGTATATGTAACTGCTCTAACACATGGCAGAAGTGGAATTTTTTTTTTTTTTTGCTTCCAGATTAGTTTTCTTTCAACTATATTCCTTCAAGGGTTGGTGTTTGTGTGTACGAAATTAATGTTTACTGAACACCTACCATGGGCCATTTCATCCAAACAACCCTAAAAGGTAGTAATTTGAGTTGCATCTACAGAGCAGGAAACAGGCTCAGAGGTAAAGTACCTTGTCCAAGGCCACACAGCAATTTTATGGGGTGGAGTCAAGACTAGAGTCTAGGTGTCCTGATTCAGTGCTAAGCCTGCACCAGGTCTCCTAGGATCCACCCCACTTGTGCCAGGTCCTCAGGACATTTCGGTCTGGCTCCAGGTGAAGCCTAGGACAAGGATCCCCTGGGGCAGTTCCTGCTGACACATTTTTCCACCTGACAGGGGAGAAACGGGGGCTTTGGGGTGAGAGCCCGAGTAATGGGGGCAGGCATCCCACTCAGCAAGGCTGGAGCGTGCCTGCTGGCGTGCGTCTGTGTGCAGGCACGAACACATTCAGCCGTTCCTGGGCAGTCCCACAGAAACCCCTTTCGCCCACCATCCCATACCTGGGCCCAGAGCCTGGAATGGGACCCAGATGTGACCCAGACCTCCTACACAGACCCCCCAACCCGGCTTGCCTGGGGCCGGGCCAGCCGGAACACAAGTCCCAACTTCCTGGTACAACTCTGCCCTTGGGTGGGTATGGTCCTGCCCCTGTGGTTTACAGCTCGGTTGCCAAGAACTGAGGCCAATTAAAGGTAAATAAGTCCCACTTGGCCCTGGTCGAGAGGTTCAGGCTGAGTGATCTGTTCAGGTCCCATGGCTCTGACAGCTGGCTACCCTGTGAGGGAGAGGGGCGATCGAGGAACACTCTCCTCCATACTGCCCGCCCTCCTTCCCCCAAAGTCTGTAGGGAAATGGAATGCTTGTTGCTAGGAGCCCAGCACTGTGCCAGGGAGGCCTGTGACCCTGTCATTCCCATGCCAATCCTGAAGGAGGCGCTCTTCCCGCCATTGTCCTGTGGGCCTTGGAGGTTTATTAGTTTGCTGCAAACCACCTGGCTGGTGACTCCAGAGCCCTGGGCCAGGAGCCCTTTCTGCAGCCTCCCTAGCTGTGCTGCTCTGGCTTGCAGCACCCACAGCCCCCCTCTCCCACTTCACTTCTCAGGAGGCTTTGTAACTACAGACCTGAGACCTGGCTGCACCCTCAGGCTGGGACTTCCCAGAGGTACTTGTTCCCAGTTCATGAAAGCCTCTGTTGTCACAGCTGAAACCCTCCCCCATGCCCCAGAGGCCCCTGGTATGTGGCTGAGGGGCGGGGTCTGGGTCCACACAGGTGGGGTAGGTGACTGGGTCACAGGTCTGGGTGCTGGGAATGAAGCAGTCCTTTGTGTATGTGAGTGGTGGAGAGAGGGCAAGGGCGGGGACACTTATGCCTCGGCCTGGTCTGAGAGCGGAAACTAGGGGTTGACATCAGTGGCTACCATAGGGAAATGGGAGAGAGGGAGCGAGAGAAAGGGGGAGGGAATTTGGGGGGCAAGGTCTTTCCATCCCTGCTGGTCACCTGGCAACTGCAGTTTGCAAAGCACTTCCTGTCAAGCGTATTGCTTCCTCCCTGTGAGTCAGACTGGGCAGGAGTTAGTTCTGTTTTCCGGATTGGTAGACTGAGGCTCAGAGAGAGGAGGCGCGATTACCCACGGCCACACACCTAATAAATGAGAAAGGAAGAATTCAAAGGGAGGTCCCTAGGCCCCAGGTCATGTGTTCTGTCCCTAGCATCTCCCTTGGGAGTGGGTGGGGGTGGGTAGCGGCCACCAAATGCTGACTGTGGCCCTGTAGCTGGTGTCCATGTCAAGGCCTAGCTTTTTTATTTTTTATTTTGGTAAAATAAGTAACATCCATCTTACCATCTTAACCATTTTTAACTGTACAGTTCAGTGGCATTAAATACATTCAGATTGTTGTGTCACCATCACTACCATCCATCCTCATAACTCTTCCCTCCTAACTTGTAAAACGGAAACTTTGTACCTATTAAACAATAACTCCCCATTCTCTCCTCCTCCCCACCCTGCCAACCACAATTCCACTTTCTGCCTTCATGATTTTGTAAGTACCTCACAGAAGTGGAAAAATGGCCCAATTTTGAATCAGAGGTTTTTAAAAAACATATATATTTTTATTGATTTCAGAGAGGAAGGGAGAGGGAGAGATAGCAACCTCAATGATGAGAGAGAATCATTGATTAGCTGCCTTCTGCACGTCCCACACTAGGGACTGAGCTCGCAACCTGGGCATGTGCCCCAACTGGGAATCGAACAGTGATCTCCTATTTTCATAGGTCAGGTCGATGTGCAACCACTGAGCCACACTGGCCAGACATCAGAGAGGTTTACTCACACCCAGAGGAGGAGTCCAGCTCTAGGGACAGCCTGTCTTGCGGTGGACAAAGTTCTGAAACTGGCACAGCCTCCTGGGCAGGCTACACCCTGGACTGCGCCAAACAGCCGGATCCCCGCCCTGGCCAGTCATCCCCACCTCATGTGCTAATTTGCAGGCCCCAAGGCCCCTCCCGGACCTTGAGCTCACAGGAGCTATTGAGACTGAACCAGGGATTTGCATGGGCCTGAGAGTGGAGGGAAGGCTGCCCTGAGGGGCTGCTGAAGGGGAGTCGTGGTGCAGAAGGGGGGCTGGCTAAGGTCCAGCCCTCCCTCGCCCCGGGGTGATGGCGCGTAATTGTTCCCGTGTTAATTGCTGGGGCCGTAATGTCTGCAGAGGCCTTAATGAGTGATGGCTGGTCTGACTTGGATTATTTTTCTTTTGGAGAAAGACAACGTTCCCCCACCCACAAGACAATACCGTACTGTCTGGGCCCTGCACTCGGAGGCTGGGCTCACTGTGAGGCTGGGTGAGGAGGAGCCCACCTACCCAGGCCTGTGGTACCCCTCCCACCATCCCAACTCAGATGCAGGAATCTGGGGTCAGTGGGAGGGACCCTCTTTTTCTGTCCTCTGAGTGGGGGCAGTGTCAGAGGGCCATCTGAGTCCTGGGGACGCCTCTTCCTAGCTGTGCCACCTTGCCCAAATCACTTTCCCTCTCTGAGCTTCAAATTCATTCCTTCTGAAATAGTACGACGAATCATTTTCTGTGAGCTGAGGATTAGGGGAGGTGTTAGATCAGGGGAGGTGTTGGATCAGGGGAGATGATGGGTTAGGGGAGGTGATGGATTAGGGCAGTGGCCGGTAAACCGCAGCTCGTGAGCCACATGCAGCTCGTGAGCCACATGCAGCTCGCGAGCCACGGTTTGCCGCTCTGTTGACTAATGTGTTTGCCGACCACTGGACTAGACTAAATGTTACTGTGTAGCTGGAAGCTGTGAGGATTAGGCAATTGTGGCATATTCTGTGCAAAGAGGTAAAGGGTAGTATATGACAGTGGTCGGCAAACTCATTGGTCAACAGAGCGGCAAACCGCGGCTTGCGAGCTGCATGTGTGATGGCTGGTCTGACTTGGATTTGCCAACCACTGATTTAGGGGAGGTGTTGGGTTAGGGGAGGTGATGGATTAGGGGAGGTGTTGGGTTAAGGGAGGTGTTGGGTTAAGGGAGGAATTGGGTTAGGGGAGGTGATGGGTTAGGGGAGGTGATGGATTAGGGGAGGTGTTGGGTTAGGGGAGGTGATGGATTAGGGGAGGTGTTGGGTTAAGGGAGGTGTTGGGTTAAGGGAGGAATTGGGTTAGGGGAGGTGATGGGTTAGGGGAGGTGATGGATTAGGGGAGGTGTTGGGTTAGGGGAGGTGATGGATTAGGGGAGGTGTTGGGTTAGGGGAGGTGTTGGGTTAGGGGAGGTGTTGGGTTAAGGGAGGTGTTGGGTTAAGGGAGGTGTTGGGTTAGGGGAGGTGTTGGGTTAGGGGAGGTGTTGGGTTAGGGGAGGTGTTGGGTTAAGGGAGGTGTTGGGTTAGGGGAGGTGTTGGGTTAAGGGAGGTGTTGGGTTAAGGGAGGAATTGGGTTAGGGGAGGTGTTGGGTTAAGGGAGGTGTTGGGTTAAGGGAGGAATTGGGTTAGGGGAGGTGTTGGGTTAGGGGAGGTGATGGATTAGGGGAGGTGTTGGGTTAGGGGAGGTGATGGATTAGGGGAGGTGTTGGGTTAAGGGAGGAATTGGGTTAGGGGAGGTGTTGGGTTAAGGGAGGTGATGGATTAGGGGAGGTGTTGGGTTAGGGGAGGTGTTGGGTTAGGGGAGGTGTTGGGTTAGGGGAGGTGTTGGGTTAGGGGAGGTGTTGGGTTAAGGGAGGTGTTGGGTTAGGGGAGGTGTTGGGTTAAGGGAGGTGTTGGGTTAAGGGAGGAATTGGGTTAGGGGAGGTGTTGGGTTAAGGGAGGTGTTGGGTTAGGGGAGGTGTTGGGTTAGGGGAGGTGTTGGGTTAGGGGAGGTGTTGGGTTAAGGGAGGTGTTGGGTTAGGGGAGGTGTTGGGTTAAGGGAGGTGTTGGGTTAAGGGAGGTGTTGGGTTAAGGGAGGAATTGTGTTAGGGGAGGTGTTGGTCAGGGGAGGTGTTGGGTTAGGGGAGGGGTTGGTCAGGGGAGGGGTTGGATCAGGGGAGGGGTTGGGTTAGGGGAGAGGTTGGATCAGGGGAGGTGATGGATGCAAAGGTGTGCGTAAACCGTGAAGTTGTGGTAGAAGGGATGACTGTGATGATGGCAATAACAAAAGGCCTGCATTGCCCAACAGGCTCTGGCTACGGAATGATGTGGAAGAGCGATGTGGCTCACAGGGCACGATCTGATGCCGGGGACAAAACTCCCTCCTGGCGAGGCTAGTCCCAGGCGATGGACATTCCCCCCACTGTGTGGCCCCTCAAAAATGGGGTGCTAGGAGGGGACAGGTTTGGCGTCCTGGATCTCAGGGGTTCCCCAAAAGTGGGAACTGAATGTGCGCCTTTGCCACAAGGACACTGGGACTTAAAGGTTTCACACGCTGTCACTGACAGAGGCAGGATTTGAACCTTGGCCGGAGGGGCCCCCGAGCCCTGTCCACTGCAGTGAGGTGCAGCCCTGGCAGGCCCCCCCCCCTCCCCGCCCCAGCTCTCCAGTTCAGGCTTGCTTACTTCCCCAGCCCCTGTTCTTTCTCAGTCCAGGAGCCAAGGCCACGCCTCCAAGTGGCGCTGCCCTCAGCACTCAGGTATCCAGGGAAAGCCAGGCCCCCGAGCTGGTGGCAGAGAAGAGGGGGCCCCTCTCTGGCCTCAGCATCCTGCTCTGGGAGGCGGTGCCTCTGCCTTCAGGGTCTCAGGCTGCCTGCCAGGCCTCCCTATGGTCTGTCTCCCTCCCCACAGCTCAGGCACGCAGAGCCCTCTGGGTACGGTCCCTCCTCACCTGTGCTGCTTCGCGGGGCGCATGGAGGCTGTGGCATTAATCTGGCCCTGCTGTGCAGTGACATGCCTCTCCCCGGAGGTAGGGGCTTCCTGAAACTCGCCCCAGTCTTATCTGCCGAGGTTTGCCCCAACGTGTCCCAGGAGTAAGCAACGTTTCGGTGACATGTGCGGTTGGCAGGTGGCGGGAGTATCAATCAGCCCCTTGTCAGCCCTGCGTTTGCTAGCTTTTGAGAGGGTGCCAGGGCTGTGGGCCGGGGCTCGGGGATGGTGCAGGAGAGTCCTTTTGCACCATCAGCGTAGTGACAGATGCTGTCCTTGCTGATCACCTCAACTGGAACTTGACTCAAGACCCCACCCCCTGTCCTCAGCCAGCCCCGGTCCCCATAGGCCCCGCATCCCTCCCTGCGCCTCTGCCCACCGACCCCCTGAGGCCATGGCTCTCCCGCAGCCCTGCAGGCACTCGCATGGGGTCTGGGAGCTGGACAGCGCAGAGCAGGGACGAGTACCGAGAGCAGGTAGCTGGCCACCTAGGGGCCAGGGTCCTGGGACAGCCGCGAAGCCCAGCTGAGGGCAGAGCTGGCCTGAGCTGCTCTAACTGTGTGTGATTCGACTTTGCTCCCTGCTACTCCATATACTCAACCTGGAGTGCAGAAATGAACCTGAACGCCGAGTGTTAAAACCATGGCCTGGGGCAACAACACCATTCCTTCTGAATCATCTCTTTTGTTGCATTAAAAGAAGAAAAGAAAAAAACTCCACACCAGCCACATGGAGGTGTGCAGGCAGCTGTGTTTGTCAGGAATGCAGAAGGAGTTGGCTTTCCTTTGGGGGAGGAGACACAAAGCCACAACACCCTCCAAGGGGAATATATAAGGAGCCCAGGTCCGGGGGGTGACAGGCACAGCACTCTGGTCTCAGGGCAGCCTGTACCTCCCGCCGGAATCTCCTGCTCTTGCTGATCGCACGGGCAGCCGCCTGGCCATGAGCACCACGTTTCTGCAGACTTCTGCCTCCACCTTTGGAGGTGGCTCTTCCCGGGGGGGTGCCCTCCGGGGTGGGGGGAGTGGCTTTGGTGGGGGGAGTCTTTATGGGGGTGGTGGGAGCCGAAATATCTCAGCTTCTTCTGCAAGGTTTGTCTCCTCGGGGTCAGCAGGGGGCTACGGGGGCGGTATGAGTGCTGGCTTCGGTGGAGGGGCTGGCGGTGGCGTTGGGGGTGGCTTCGGAGGTGGCTATGGTGGGGGTTTTGGCGGTGGCTTTGGTGACTTTGGTGGTGGCGATGGCGGCCTCCTCTCCGGCAACGAGAAGATCACCATGCAGAACCTCAACGACCGCCTGGCCTCATACCTGGACAAGGTGCGCGCCCTGGAGGAGGCCAATGCCGACCTGGAGGTCAAGATCCGAGACTGGTACCAGAAGCAGAGCCCGGCCAGCCCGGAGCGCGACTACAGCCACTACTTCAAGGCCATGGAGGAGCTGCGGGACAAGGTGAGCCCTAGGGGTCGGAGGGAGGGGTCAGAGGGAGGGGACGGGTGGCTGGGGCCCTGCCCACACCTCTACTATCCGTGCTCCTGCTGCCTCGAGGAAATCCTCTCCTGCCCGGGCAATGACTGCCAGTGGGTAACCTTGGCAAACTTGGAGCCCAGGGAATGCTTTCCAGGCATGGACGCCGGCACCCATCTGCTCCCCTTGGCAGTGCTGGGCTGGTCCTGGGATCTGGTCAGGACCACTGGGGGCCAAGGTGGGAGCAGTGACAGAAGGCAACCGCTCTCCCTGAACCACACACCCTAGAGAGCAGGTGTCCTGCGCTGCTCCTCCAAGAATGATGGATGTAGCCGCAGGAGCCTGAGTGCAGGGCTTCCTGCCACACCCTCCGAGGATGTCTTTGGTGCCAAAAGCACTATTGGGACTTAGAAGACCTGGAACTCTCTATGGGCTCTGCTGCCCACTCACTCACCCTGTTGTTCACCGGGGCCGGTTTTCTCAGCTGTGAGATGCCCTCCTCAGCTGCCCTCCAGGTGCCTCCTACTGGCCGGGAGGTCCTGCAGATCCTTGGCTGGGTCAAGGTGTGCAGGGGCCAGCGACTCCGAGCTGTCCAAGGGGAGGCAGGTGGACGACCCCTGAGAGGGCCGTTGTCAGAGCCCCACTCCCACCCCGCCCACTCTCCTCCTGGCCAGGCTACTCCCACAGGGGGTGCCAGGCAATCCTTGTTCCTTGGTCTCCCATGCCCCTGAGACAGGGGCAGATCAAGTAGTGGGCACCTGGGATAAGGGTGGACTCAGCCCCAGGGGCCCGACAGGTTTCTGTTGGTGGTGGCAGAGGAGAGATCATCCCCTGAGGTGTGTGTGTGTGGGGGGGATGGGGGGATGACCTGGGGCACAGGATGGGGAGAGCAGTAGGGAAGAGAGGGGTCCCCTTGGCACCAACTGGCTGTCTCCTACAGATCCTGGCAGCCACCATCGACAACTCCCGGGTCATCCTGGAGATTGACAACGCCAGGCTGGCTGCCGACGACTTCAGACTCAAGTGTGTTCCTGCCCCGCCCTCCCCTTCTGCATTCCCCCTTTTCTTGGCTTCCCTCCTTCCCAACACAAGCAGCCCAGACCCCTTGCCCTTCCTTAGCTTGGGTTCCCTCTCTTTTCCCAGGTATGAGAACGAGCTGGCCCTGCGCCAGAGCGTGGAGGCTGACATCAACGGCCTGCGCCGGGTGCTGGACGAGCTGACTCTGGCCAAGGCCGACCTGGAGATGCAGATCGAGAGTCTGAACGAGGAGCTGGCCTACCTGAAGAAGAACCACGAGGAGGTGAGGGTGGTGAGACCAGAGTGGGGGCGCTGGTGCCTCCTCATCGTTGTCTGAAGGGCTTAGTGGTTCAGAAATGCACCCCATAAACTCCAAAACAGGGGTTCCCATGGAGAGGAAGGGACACTGTTCTCTGGTGACCCAGACCCCTTTCCTCGCTCATCCATAGCCAGACCAGGTGGCCAGTGGGAACTGCTGTCCGGATCTGTTTCATGGGCTCGTGCAAGGGCCCTGCTGTTTTGAGGTCCTCCCTTGGGAGCACTAGAGAAGATGAGAGACCCTGAGAGCTGAGGGGCCTGTGCCATCAGACCTCTTCCTGCGCAGTGGGAAGCAGGTTGGGTGGGTGCGGGGAGAGCCGCGGTCACGCAGTGAATTAGGGACCGAGCAGGATTGGCACGTGGGACCCCAGACTCTCTGCTCTCCGGCCCTCTGTCACCACCCTGCAGGAGATGAAGGAGTTCGGCAGCCAGGTGGCCGGCCAGGTCAACGTGGAGATGGACGCGGCCCCGGGCGTGGACCTGACCCGTGTGCTGGCCGAGATGAGGGAGCAGTACGAGGCCATGGCTGAGAAGAACCGCCGAGACGCCGAGGCCTGGTTCTTCACCAAGGTGCGCCAGACCTCCCGGCCTGCCCCAGCTCCCCAAGTCTCCCAGGAAGTCCATGGGGCTCACTTCTCTGTGTGTGACCTACAGACCGAGGAGCTGAACAAGGAGGTGGCCTCCAACACAGAGATGATCCAGAGCAGCAAGACAGAGATCACAGACCTGAGACGCACCATGCAGGGGCTGGAGATCGAGCTGCAATCCCAGCTCAGCATGGTATGGCCACCCCCCTACTGCCCCCCCTCACCCCAATCCTAGTCTATTCCACCCTTCCTGGAGGATAAAGCCTTGGTGTTCCCAACCCTCACAGAGGGGGTTCCCTGCGTTCACTCAGCACCCCTCCCTGTGCCCCTGGTGCTTCCTTCTGGCCTGACGTGGTGCCTGTTGGGTCTGCTGTCCCACTAGAAAGCCGGGCTGGAGAGCTCGCTGGCGGAGACGGAGTGCCGCTACGCCATGCAGCTGCAGCAGATCCAGGGGCTGGTCAGCAGCCTGGAGACACAGCTGGGTGAGCTCCGCGGTGAGATGGAGGCTCAGAACCAGGAGTACAAGCTCCTGCTGGACATCAAGACACGGCTGGAGCAGGAGATCACCACCTACCGGAACCTGCTGGAGGGCCAGGATGCCAGGCAGGGCGGGGTGCAGAGGGAGGGAGGAGGAGGGGGCCAGTTGTGGTCAGGGCGGAGCGCCATCCAGGGGGTCGAGAGCGCTGCAGTGAGCAAGGATGGGGCGGGAGGCTGGGCTCTGGGTTCTGCACGCTGGTCTTTGGCTGTTACCTTGGGCAGGCCACGTCCCTTCTCTGGACATGTGTCTTCTGTACACAGCAGCCCCTGGCTTCCATCCCATGCATGAAGCAGATGGGGTGCTATTGTAGACCAGCATCTGTCTGCACGGGGGTGGCATGTCGGGACCAGCCCTCAGCCTCTAGAGGGGTCAGATGTGGGAGTGGTGGATGTAGGGGGCTGGGGAGGACTGCTGAGCCTTTGCTTACATCTGCTTCCTCCTCTTTCAGGATGGCTGGCATTGGCACCAGAGAAGGTAAGAAGGCTTAGCTCTTCCTGAGTGGGGAGGGGCGTGGTTAAGCCCCCCATTCCCCTTGGAACGGGAGGAAGGAGAAAGAGGCCAAGCATTCCAGTCGGGTGGGGACACGCCCATTCCAGTTGATACCTCTTCCCCAGGGGGACCCTCGAGCAGCCCCGGTAGA
Source organism: Corynorhinus townsendii (assembly GCA_026230045.1). Taxonomy (NCBI): domain Eukaryota; kingdom Metazoa; phylum Chordata; class Mammalia; order Chiroptera; family Vespertilionidae; genus Corynorhinus; species Corynorhinus townsendii. The sequence goes on from JAPDVU010000009.1 coordinate 7,667,894, forward strand.
GCTGGGGTTGAAGATGTATCAAGAACTTCCCAGGCTGAGCAGGCTCTGTCCAGGGCCTCGCTCCCCCAGGCCCCACATCACTTAGGCTGAGATGCCCAGGGTGACACCCTGGTCAGGTGCAGTTAAAACATCTGACATCCGTGCACCTGCCGCTGCCACCGCCCTTCTCTGCGATGAGTAATTCAACACCAGCCCTTCTGGCAGCTCTTGAAGGAGGGGCCGGTGGCCACTCTCAGGGGTGCTGCCCAGTCCTCCCAGAACTCAGCCAAGGTCCGGAGCCCCTGGGAGTGGAGGAGGACAGGGAGGCCCCCCCACTCTAAAGCTTGCTCCTTCTTTCTAGCCTCCCTGGGAGGCGGCGGCGGCGGCGGCGGCAGCAAACTCCACATCAACGTGGAGGAGTCAGTGGACGGGAAGGTGGTTTCTTCCCGCAAGAGAGAAATCTGAGCGCCCAGGGCAGGAGAGATGGCCTCGCACGCCCACCTCCCGGGCTGACGGAGGACTGGCCAGCGGGGCGGGACAAGCACTCGCTTCTGCCTTCTGCGGGTCCTGGTCTCCTAGTTGGGAGCTTCGCTTGCTTTCCCCCCCGCACCTCACCCCCTATCCTTCCCCCGCTCCCCTGCCTCATTTGTGTAACAAGGCCATCCCTATGGGGTGGTGTCCGTCCACGCAATAAAAATCGCTTTTCCTTTTTCAAATATCTCTTGGTAGTGCATCCAGTTTTTCTTGTCAGGGCCTCTGAGGAAGCCCAGGGTCTTCCCCCCACTTTGGGCTCTTCCCTGCGAGGTGGTAATTCATTCTTTGGGGTGCCCAGGGCCCGGGACAAACCTATGCCGCCCGGATGACTTGCTGTTCTGATTGACTCCATTCGCTGATCATGGGAGCAGGACACGGGGGTGGGTGGGTGCGTGAGGAGGTGCTTCTTCAAAGCGGTTTTGCGAACTTAGCACAGAACTTGGCATAGCAACTAGTTAGTATTTTTATATACACTATTTTTTTTATTTTTGTTGCCTACAAAAGGAATACATATGATTTATGCAAAACCGTCGACTAATTACTTACCGTGTGACTGGTGCATGGAGTGTATTGGGTCCCTGCTGTGTGGTCGGCACTGTGCTGGGCACACCCACCCACGGGTGTCCTGGAATGCAAAGGATTGACTCCTCTCATCTTAGAGATGAGGAAACATAGAGATGAGGAAGCTGGGGAGAGGCAGGACTTGCCCAAGGGCCTCATGGTTGAATTTAAAGTAAACAGCAAGGTTGGGGCTGAGCCCCAAGTTTGAATGACTCCAAGACCAGGTCTTCCTCTGGGCCTCAGGCCACAGCCCTTCCCAGTTCACTGCCAGGACCCTCCTCCACCACAGGTGCTGTTTGAACCTCCCTCCTTCCCAGCCAGGCACACCTGAGCTCCAGGTGGCAGAGCCATTCCCATCTCTGCCCCCTGAAGTCGCCAACTCCTCTGCACAAAGCACTTCAAGTGCCCAGAGAGAAAAACACCAGCTCCAGGAGGGCCTCCCTGACTTCCCCAAGCTTACCTCCAAAGCAACACCAACCCCCATTGCCCTCCTCTGTCCCAACCCCGCTCTTGCTCCTCTGACCCCAGCGTCTCCACTCTCCAGCCCATTAGAGTCGCAGCAAGCACGCACACCTAATTTATTGCCTCTGATCTGGGGCTGGTTCCTCTGGGGTTCTTAGCCCTGGAGAGAGGGCAGGGAATGAGGAAGTGGAGACCTCTGGGTGCTGTGGCTGGGCTGGGTCAGTGGGGAGAGGGAGAACTGGTTTCTTAGCCCTCTGGGAAGAGCAGATTGGGGGTGGGGGGGGAGGGGGAGGGGGAGGGGGAATGTGACTCTGTAATCCTGAGAATCAAATCATTTTGGGGGAGAGCCAAGCCCTCTGAGAGGGGGCCCCTGGGTCTCATTGCATAAAACCCCTTGCCTGGCAGCTCTGGTTGGAGAGGAGCTGGCTCCTGTGCTTTCTGGGGGGAGATTTAATCTAGAATGTGTCTCCTGAGTACACACTTCCCCTGGGGCTGGAGGAAGGAAACACAATTTATGAAGCGCCTACGCTGTGCCAGGCATTCAACGAATGGCATCTCATTACTCTCCCAACAGCTTTGCAAAAGCAGGGTCCGCCTGCAGCGTCTGTTTCCAGGAGCGGAAACCGAGTCCCAGGGAAGTTAGTAACATGAGCAAAGTCTCGGGCTGGGAGATAGGGAAACCGAGTCTGGAATTGACTCTGATTCCAGACCCTGCCTTTCCCCTGGCGTCACAAGGGTGACAGACGAAGGACACACTGTTCTTACCAGGATGTACCCATCAGAAACCCACTTCTTAACCTCTCTAGGCAGCCTGTAGAGCCTCAAACAGCCGCTATGGTCAGAAAGATGGTTCCTGCATCTAAGCTCGGTCTCTCACACTGTGGTTAAGCTTATGCTGAGGCCCAAGGCACCAGGGGCCAGGTCCCCGGCCTCCTGGGACAGCCAGGCGCCTTCCTGGTCTGAGACTCTCAGACCCAACGGCCTGGCTGCTCCTGCCTCACCGCCTCCGGCCTCTGTCGAGAAGTCTTGGGCCCTAAGCAGTCAACAAAGGTGTTCTCCGCCTTTCCTCTATAAGAGTAATGACCTCTGCCAGCTGCAGAGAGGCAGGTGGGGCCTTCTCTGGGGGCTGGGCCCCGAGCTGCGGGAGGGGGAGGGAGGCTGTCTTTCTCTCCCTGCAGCACCTGGTCCTGCTCTGCTGGCTCCCGGAGGGCCATCAGGGAGGCCCTCGGACTTGCCAAGCCCTGGCCCCTGCCTGACCCTGGAGTGAGCTGCCCACGCCCAGGGGTAGCTCCTGCCGGGCCCAGCCCTTAAATAGTCTCAGCAGAGATGGCCCGCCTCCTGCCTGCCCCTGGGCTGAGGTCGGGCTTGGCCTCCAGCCAATCTGAGCAGCAGGCACTGGGCCTCCCTTTTCCCCACCGAGAGAGGAGAGAGGGAAGCTTTGGGACTAGGGATTAGGGCCCTGGGCGTGTCCTTTGCTCGGGCTGGGCTTCCTAGAGCAAACGTGTGATGTGCCTGCCACTCTCCCCCTGAGACTTCGGCTGGTCCTTGTCCCTCTCCGAGCCTCAGTGTCCCCGTCTTTAAATTGAGGAGTCTGGCTGGACACGATGGTTTGGAAGGTCTCTGTGAGCTGGGACTCAGGGGAAGTGGACTGTGGGACCTGGGACAGCGGGGCCAAGTCTACTCTGGGCACTGCTGTGTCCTCAGAGGGGGCGCTAAAGAGATCCTAATTTAACGCATGCCCTTGCTTCTCCTTTGCTTTCCTGCCTCAGACACAGCTCTGGGTGTTTTCTGATAGTAGCTTGGGCGTGTGCCCACCTGGAACTCACCTGGCCCTCTGTGGGCAGCTGGCAGCACAGGGGAAATGAGAACCTGGCAGTAGTTGCCCGGCCGGTGTGGCTCAGCAGTAGAGCATCGACCCAGGGACCAGGAGGCCATCAGTTCCATTCCCCGCAGGGCACATGCCCAAGCTGTGGGTTCAGTCCCCAGTGGGGGGTGTGCAGGAAGCAGCCAATCGATAATGTTCCCTCTCATCCATGTTTCTGTCCATCTCCCTTCCTCTCTCTCTAAAAATCAATGAAAATATTAAAATAAAATAAAAAAGCTATACAATAAAAAAAAAAGAAAGAAAGAAAGAAAAAGAAAAAAGAAGCTGGCAACTTTCCCATGAGATTTAGAGCTGGAGTGACCCCACTGGATACCACTCCTGCTTTCCATGCTTCTCATCCCAAACGAGCAGACAGCGTTGCGAGAGCCTTCGAAAACCCTGAGCTTTGGCGCTCACACCAGAGATAGTCGTTAGACAGGCTGACACATCGGGCATCAGCTGCACCGGCTTTGCCGCTGTGGGAAGCAGGACCGCCCGCCAGCTGAGCCTGGGGGGACGGGGTCCGGAGAACGGAGGGGTCAATAGAGGACACCCCTGTTTGGATAGCATGGCACTAACACTGGCCTGAAAGGGGTTTACCAGGCCGTGGTTAAGGGCACAGACCCTGCAACCAGAGGTTTACATCTTGGCTCTGACACAATTGAGTTTGGACAATGCACTTAACCTCCACGGGCCTCAGTTTCCTCATCTGAAAAAAGGGTTTGATAAAAACAGTCAAGTTGCTTTTTTTTTGGGAGGGGGTCTGTGTTACATTTATTTATTTATTTATTTATTTTAATTTTAATTCTTTATTACTTGAAGTATTACATAAGTCTCCTTCCCCCCCCCCACCATTGGCCTCTCCCTGGCTGCCCCCACACCCTATAGTCAAGTTGTTTTGAAGTCATGCATGTAGAGTGTTTAACACAGCATTCAAGAAATGTTAACTAGTGTTATTTTATTATCTTTAAATACATAGAATGGAACACCCAGAGATCATTCACGGAGTTCACAGAAGTCTCTCCGACAACATCAGGTGGGGTCGAGAGAGCCAGAGGCCAAGTTTAAATCTTGACTTCACGGTGACCTTGGCCAAGTGGCTTGGTCTCCCTGGACCTCAGCAGCCTCATCTATAAAATGGGCCAATAAGCACCCTCTTTGGTTGTTGTACGGACTCAGCGGGTTAAGTACAGCCTCATGTCCAGGGGGTGCTCATGTACCAGCTTTCTCTCTCCTTCCCTGGAAACGTCCTGGGCAGGGGACTGAATGTGGTGTGATTTCACCAGAAAGCAAAGCCGAAAGCCCAAGACCAGTGAGCAGTGCCTCAGCCCGCACTCCGTCCTGTGCTATTAGAACCGGGACCTCCGCCCAGCTTCCCCCAGGAGGGCTCAGCTGTTCCCCCGCATGCCTGTGTCAAGGCCCCGAAAGTCCCCACTGGGGAGGGGAGGGGCGGGGAGGGCGGTGCCCTGGCCCACAGGGGGGCTTGTGTATGCTGCTGGGCTTTGCGGGATCTGAGGTATTGTTCCTCAAAGAGGCGTTGGCCAGAACCTGCTCAGCAGCCCCGGGGAGATCATCACTCTGGGCCTGGCAGGTTCCATTAATCACCTTTTTGTCAGTTCTGATCCTCTATTGAGTGAGCCAGAGCTCCTGGTTTGGGCTGAATCAAACCCTTCCAGAGGGAGAGCTGAGCCATCAGTTTGGGGCAGAAGGGCCGGGCCAGGTCAGGGGTCGGTGCATTGCGGGGTTCAGGAGGGCTTTGAGCACCCGCAGCACTCCCTGGCTTCTCTCCCTGGTGCTGACACCCGCTGGGTAAAGCACAGGCCGCTTCCTTACCTGCAGCAAACAAAGGGGAGAAAGCCCTGACTCACAGCCCTCGTTCCTGGTCTTGCTGAATCAGCCGGGATCACCTCACACCAGGCCCTGGCCTGGTCCCATGCAGACCTCTGGCTGGTGCGGCCAGAACCCTGGCCCCTTGGTGAGTGGGGCTGCAAGCCTGAGTCCTGGGCCCTCCATTCTCAGACCCGGAACCTTCTCCTTCTATCCGGGCTCTGGGTGGTCACCTCAAGGCCCTTTCCTTCCAGCCTGGGTAGTGAGGGCCCCGCTGGCAGGGTTACTAAGTGCAGCTGAGTTTCAGCCACTTGTCAGAGAGACCCTGGCCCCAGGTCCTGGGTCACATCCTCCAATGTGGCCTCTTGGTCAAGCACTCACCATCTGAGACAGGTGTCACGTGGGTGGGGACCCGGAGATGGCCCTACTCAGGTACTGCAAGGCCTTCTGTCTGGGCTTGGCTGTGCAGCTAGGGCAGCTGGTATAATGGAATTATGAAACACACAGGCCAGGCTGATCCGGGGCTTCTGAACCCTGGATCAGCTGATCAATGATTCTCCCTTATGATTGATGTTTTTTTCTCTCTCTCCTTTCCTCTCTGAAATCAATAAAAAAACATTAAAAATGCATTAAGCTGGACACATGATTTGTACATTTTATTTTATGAAAATTACACCTAAGAAATGAGCCTTAGCATCAGACCAAACGAGACGTGGGTCTCAGTCCTGACTCTGTCCTGTAGGCTGTTTCCTCATGTGTAAAATGGGGATAATAGCAGGACCCCAATCCCCCCATCCGCTGCTGCAGGCTTAAACTTCAGAGTCACTAGTGCAAAGCTCTTAGCCCAGTGCCTGCATGTGCTGAGGGATCTGAGAGTATGACTTATTGTAACGTACAGGGCCGCTTCCTCTTCCCGTGCCTCAGTTTCCCCAGCTGTGCTGGATGGTCCCCAAGGTTCCGTGCCGCTGTGACTTTATCTGAGGGTCTCAGAGTCATCTTCTTCTCCGATGGAACACCTTCAAGGTGGTTGACCCTATAGGACCAAGCATAGTTCGCCCTCAGCTTCACTGGGGGCACGGGGGCAGGTGAAATGCTAAGAAAGAGGCAGAACCTTCTGGTCAGAGGTTTTAGAAATAGAGAGAAGGGAGGCCAAGGGCTGCGGTGACCTCGCAAAGCACCGGGCCACTCTGCAGCCACCTCTCCCTTCACAGAGGCACCCGAGAAGCTTTTGCAGCTGGGTCCCCATTCCAATACTGGGTGGGGCCGAGGCCTCTGGGAGTGAGTTTCTTAAGTGGAGAGGTGAAACAGAATTCACTGTCAAAGGGCAGTCCTAAGCAGAACACCGTTCCCTATGAATCATCCCTTTTGTCAAGGGTTTAAAAAAAAAAAAAAGCCAGCACCCCCCCTCCCCCCCAAGGCACAACCCACCCTGGAAAGCAGAGGCAACTGGGCTTGTGGGAAACAGAGACGCCCAGCTGGCACCAATCAGAGGGTGGGGATGGGAGGAGAGGAGATGGGGCCATTGTCCAACCACTGCGGAGGGTGTATAAAAGGCATCCACCGGGGGAAGAGCCACATCCTCATCCCAGGCCAAGTCAAGCTCCTGCCCGCACCTGCTCTCCATCTTCTCTCATCATGAGCCTTCGCCTGCAGAACTCCTCCACCAGCTATGGAGGCGCGTGCCAGCTGGGGGGAGGCCGCAGCATGTCTTCCTGTTCCAGCCGATTTGTCTCTGGGGGATCCGCCGGGGGCTATGGCGGCGGCATGAGCTGTGGCTTCGGTGGAGGGGCTGGTAGTGGCTTCGGCGGTGGCTTCGGGGGTGGCGTTGGGGGTGGCTTCGGAGGTGGCTATGGTGGGGGTTTTGGCGGTGGCTTTGGTGACTTTGGTGGTGGCGATGGCGGCCTCCTCTCCGGCAACGAGAAGATCACCATGCAGAACCTCAACGACCGCCTGGCCTCCTACCTGGACAAGGTGCGCGCTCTGGAGGAGGCCAATGCCGACCTGGAGGTCAAGATCCGAGACTGGCACCTGAAGCAGAGCCCGGCCAGCCCAGAGCGCGACTACAGCCACTACTACAAGACCATCGAGGAGCTGCGGGACAAGGTGAGCCCCTGAGTGTCAAGGAGGGTCCCTGTGTGCAGGGCAGAGCTGAAAAGGCCAGGACATGCAGTACCAGGGAGACCAGAAGATGCAGGGCGGGTGGAATTCTCACCCTTCGTGCCGGGGAAAATTCTAGTCTTTTACTACCAAGTGTCTCCACTCCTGATGGGCGGCTTTCTCATGCCATAGCACCCCGACCACGCTTTCTCCCACTCTCCATTTTATTGTTGTTCCTACTCGTGTCCACGTTTTTATTGCTTTCCAAACAGTTATGTTATTAGTGACCCAACCTTTAGAGTCCTGACCACTGAGTTATTTGGATACCCTGACAGTTTTAAGAGCCACGAAGAATGACTAAAGTCAATAGAGAAACGGAGATGAGTTTCTGGGCTGGAAATACTAGTTTGCTTTGTAGGGGCCCCTTTCAAGGGTTATTCTCAATTGGCTGTGACCAGGCGGGGGAGATGGAGGCAGAGGCTTAGGCGGTGCTAAGTCGAGCTTCCCTCCAAGCCTATCCATCCTGGGTGATGCCAGCTTGTTGGAACAGACACCCACCTGCCCGCTACGCCATGCAGACACCCACCTGCCCGGGCTGAGTCCCAGCTCTGTGGGGGTGGGTTTCCAGTGCTTCAGGATAGAAAAGTTTAGCCAAGGAATCCAAATGGATGCGTCTGTTTGTTGGGTTTCCCCTCTGCTCAGCGGCAGACCAGCTCTGGCGCAGTTAGGAGCTATGTGCAGCCAGGTGGGCTGCCTCCTGACCTAAGGGAGAGGCCCTCAGGACAGTGGCCTAGAGAGGTTGCTAGTCGGAGACCTCAGAGACCTGGCCATCCAAAGATGTTCTCTTCTCGGAAAGGTATTTCCCCTGCACTGCCCTCCGCTATCGTCCCCATCATGACCGGAATGCAGGATGTAGAATGCTAATGAACTGAAGGGATCCGGCCGGCCGGCCCCTCACTTGACAGAGAAGCAGCCCATGTCCAGCTCCCATGCTCTCTCGGCCCTCCTCTCCCAGCTCCTGAGACCTCCCACGGTTACCTTCTGTGTTTTGCAGATCCTAGCGGCCACCATTGACAACAACCGGGTCATCCTGGAGATTGACAACTCCCGGCTGGCTGCCGACGACTTCAGGCTCAAGTGAGTTTGTTGTTCCCATTCACCGGTCCTCGCTACTTCTTCCAGACATTCGCTCCTGGGAAGACATTGGAGCTTCCCAGGAGCGAATGTCTTGGAGAAGTAGCAGAGTCCAGGGGGAGTGTTTAATGCCACTGATGTGTTGTTTTTTCAATTAAAAAAAAAATCCTTCAGGTATGAAAACGAGCTGACCCTGCGCCAGGGCGTGGAGGCCGACATCAACGGCCTGCGCCGGGTGCTGGACGATCTGACCCTGGCCAAGACTGACCTGGAGATGCAGATCGAGAGTCTGAACGAGGAGCTGGCCTACCTGAAGAAGAACCACGAGGAGGTGAGAGGGAGCATGGGCCTGCCAGGGTGCATCACCTCCCGTGAGAAAGGGGAGCCCAATGCCGTGGCCAGATTCTGCGCTCTACTGTGGGACCTGGAAGGGCTTTCCAGAACATTCCAGTAGCATCCAGAACCAAGGAGAGCAAAGAGGAGGAGCCTCAAAACCTCTTCCTTTCCCATCCCCACAGGAGATGAAGGAGTTCAGCAACCAGGTGGTAGGCCAGGTCAATGTGGAGATGGATGCCACCCCGGGCATTGACCTGACCCGCGTGCTGGCAGAGATGCGGGAGCAGTACGAGGCCATGGCTGAGAAGAACCGCCGAGATGCCGAGGAATGGTTCCACAGCAAGGTGCCCGGCCCTCTTCCCCTGAGGGGGCAGGGGGTGCCAAGCCTGCCATCTGGGCTTCTCCGTCACCTTCCCCCTGTTTGCCTTTCAGAGCGCGGAACTGAACAAGGAGGTGTCTTCCAACACAGAGATGATTCAGACCAGCAAGACGGAGATCACGGAGCTCAGGCGGACGCTCCAGGGCCTGGAGATCGAGCTGCAGTCCCAGCTCAGCATGGTACACCTGCGGCCCCCTGCCCAGCGGCCACCGCCTCCGGGCCTCCCCTGGGTCGGGCTCCCCTCACGACCTCTCCCTTGCCTCACCAGAAAGCTGGGCTGGAGAGCACGGTGGCCGAGACGGAGTGCCGCTACGCCACGCAGCTGGTTCAGATCCAGGACCTGATCAGCAGCATGGAGGCCCAGCTGAGCGACGTGCGCGCTGACACCGAGCGGCAGAACCTGGAGTACAGGCAGCTCATGGACATCAAGACGCGGCTGGAGCAGGAGATCGCCACCTACCGCAGCCTGCTCGAGGGCCAGGATGCCAAGTAGGTCCTCGCCTGCCTCTCTCTTGGGAAAGGGCCGCAGGCTCTTGGCTGTGAGAGCAGACAGCGTTGCAGGGATCAGGTCCTCAGGTCCCAGGCAGGAGGGGGCCTGACTGAGCTTAAGCAGCCTGGACGAAGACCCAGGACCAGAGCTCCCCAGTCCTCTGGCATCAGGCGGCAGAGCTCATGCCTTTGACATTCTAACTCAGGTCTCCCAGTGGGACCAGCAGGTCTAGGGACCGTGGAGGGAACACCTCCTATTGGAAAAATACGAGCTTGGATTCAGGTCAGCCCAACAAAGCACTGACAATGGCGACGCAACTCCTTCGGACCATTTGCAGAGCCCAGGCCATCCTGTGGGCCTCAGGGCGGGGTGGGGGTGGGGCTGAGGGAGGGACAAAGCTTCTGGCAAATGCCCTGCATTTTGGGGCCAATGGTACCTTCTCCTGAGGCCTCAGACAGACAGACAGACAGACCTGGCAGGCACCTGCTGCTGCTGCCCCTGGGCTGAGGGCACAGTGAGGTGACAAAGCCCCACTCAGGGCTCCCAACGATGGTCTGAGTAGTTCTGGGGAGGGTAAGTGCTGACCCCGGTTGCCTTTGTGCTCACGCTGCCTCTCCTCTCTTCCAGGATGACGGGCTTCCCCTCCTCCGGAGGTAAGGACATGCTGGGGGCGGCTCCTGCTCCCTGCCCTGGAGGGCGGCGGGGGCAGCGCTGGACTTCCCCATGGGAAGGGGTGGGGCTGCGGGGAGCGTGGGCATCTGCTCACTGGTTTCCCTTTCATCATAGATGGCTCTGTCCCCTAGAGCCACTGGCTGTCTTGGAGAAAGCTGGCTTTGGGGCCAATCATAGAGTCCCCATTAACGAACCCCTCACTGACCAATGTGGGGGTGGGGGCCTCCTGGGGCCCTGTCCTGGCCCGAGGTGAGTCTTCTCCAGCCTGAGCATCTCTTGCCTCGTTTCCCAGGAGCCACCAGGTCCGGCAGCTCAGGAATCACCAACTCCGGCAGCCCCACTGCTCCGGGCCCTGTTCGCCGCCCATCTGAGGTCACCACCCGTCGGCCTTAAATCTGCCGGGCATCCCTTCCCTCTGTCTTCAGCATCCAGAGGGGGAGAGAGCGGAAGGGTCCTGCAGGAGAGAGGGAAGGACCTCGGGAGCTCAGTCACCCCGCTCCCAGGCCCGGGCCCCCCTCTCCCTGGGTGAGCGCTCCTTGCTCTTCCCTCTGGGTCGGCTTCCTTTTCCTCCTGATCTGGCTGCTCTGATTTCTTCGCTTCTCTGCTCAAAAGAAAAGAATTCAATAAAGTTTCCTGCCTTTTTGCAAACGTATTTGTGATTCTGGCCTGGTTTTTGTGGGTGGCACCTGCCAAGAACCTGATTTGGGGCTATGGGTGAGCAGGTCACCCTGACAAGCTCAGCCCAGGGAGCTCCCAGTGGGCATGCCAACAGCATCCGGTGCACCAAGGACAAACACAGGGGTGCTGGGGGCTCCCGGGCAATGGCGCCCTGCAAGCATGGACATGGGGCAAACCGGAGACATGCGGGGGCACGCGGGTCAGCTCAACACCCTATAGGGTGCCCAGTAATAAGTCAGCACTGGGGTCCTGTTGAGTCAGTTAATGGGGAGAAGCGGATGAGAGGTATGGAGGGTGCTGGACAGGCTGCGAGCGGCCACTGCAGGGCTGCTTTGGGGAGAAGGAGGCCCAGGACAATTACCCCAGCTCCAGCCTGCTGCCTCCCTGCTCCCTGCAGACGTGATGGGCCTCCCGACCTGCAGTGTCCCCTCAGCCTGCCTCACGGTCCTGCCGTTCCCAGCCACTCAGTGAAGCAGCCACAGGCCTCAGTGAGTGACCCGTGTGCTGCCTTTCTTCCCCGCTTCCCCCTGCACCCTGCCCCCACCCCTCACCGCTTCTCTGGATGTCCCAGCTCGGACTCGCGGCCTCCTCTTGCTCAGCCTAGCCTACTACTCCTTCAACAGGGACTGGTCTCCTGGAACCTGGCGTGGGCGCGCTTCTCTTTTTCCTCTTGTCTGTGATTATTTGCCGGTGAGAATACTCATGTTGTATGTTCATGCAAGTGATTCCAGACTAGAGGGGACAATAACACAGGGGAAAGGAATGATGTGCCCAGCACGCACTCTGTACAGGGCTTCATCTCTACAACGATCCATGAGTTGGCACCGTTGTGCCCATTGTACAGATCTGAAGGCTGAGGCTCAGACTGGTTAAGTGGCCTGCCCAGCCTAAGAGCCGGGGTCCATGTCCCAACGTGCTTTCCAAGACTGTGGCCGCTTTGTCAGCACCAAGCGTTCAGCTCTGGGAAGCTAGGGGGAGAAACAAGGCTGCCACCTAAGCCCAGTGCTCAGGGGACAAAGACATCAACCGCAGAGCATCCTTGCGACCTCATCCCCAGTTTCCTGGAGCTCCAGAGCGGAGCGCCTCTGCAGGGCAGGTGCCTCACACAGGTGGCTGGTTACTGTGCTGCCTGGGACTCCTGGCGGCTCTGTCACCCTTCTTCTCAGCAAAAGACGCCTCCCTCTCCCCAAGGCTCCTCCCAGATGCATGAGGCCAGCGCACCTCTGCACTGCACTCCCCTTGAGGTTGCGTGTCCTGCCTGGGTCCTGCAGGGGGCAGGCTCACTCCAGAAAGCAGGTCAGTGCCTCTGAGGCTACCTGCTGGGACACACAGTGAGGAAAAGGGCTCTAGACCTGGTCCTCCCCCGGCCTGGTCCCAACATGACCTCATGTTGGGCAGCTGGGCACAGGGGCGAGCAGGGCATGGCTGAGCACAGAGCAGCAGCCCTGAGACCCTCCCCCCACCCCCCCGCCCGGTGCCTGTTATCCCTCTGTTTTGGATGACAGCCTTGAAGGTCCACAGAAGACCTAGGGTGGGAGATAAGAGTGTCCAGGTCTTCCTGGCAAGGGGAATCTCAGCCTTCAGATCTGTACACTGGGCACAATGGTGCCAACTCATGGATTGTTGTAAAGACGAAATGGAATAAAGAATGAAAGGAGCCCTGTACAGAGAGCTGGGCACATTATCCCTTCCCCCTCTGTCACTGTCCCCTCTAGTTTGGAATCCCTTGCATGAGAAACAACATGAATGTCTGCACTCACCCTCCCCCCCCCACCTCTCCCCGCGAGGGGAGCCTGGGGAAGAGAGCAAAGGGACCTTCCAGGAGGGTTGTGGCCCATGGCACTGCGCCAGCCTCTCTGCGGGGGCCTCTGCCCTCCCTGCCCGGGTCCGTGCATCTCAGGGGCTCCTGGGGGCGTGACTCCTGGTGGACAATGTTCCTGAGCTTTCGGCGCCTGGAGCGGGCAGGCTGTGTGCATTGCTTCCCTTGGAGCAGCTCCTCGGGGAGCTACAGAGTTTGGGAGGAACCAGGTGGGTGGGTGATGGCTGGGTGGGTGCTGCTCTTGGGGGGTGGAGATTTGGGGAGTTGGCCGAGAGCTGGCATTCACTCTTCTGGCCCATTTTTATAGACAGCCATAATAACCCCGTGACTTCTTTCATCCTAGGATCTCAGACCGGGTTGAAAGTAGACTCCACAGTATAAACTGTGGTTAATTACAACCCAGAGCCCACAGTCCGGCTGGCAGACACCCTGAGACCCACTGAGCACCAGCCCCTGTAAATGCAGCTGGTGGAACCCAACCAAATGGGGAAACCTGCTTTGTGGTTCAGTTAAGTGGTACCTGCATCCAGGGGACGCGGGAGACTGAGGTACCAGCTTCTTTCCCCAGGGGGCCTGCCTGTGGGTCTCCCACAAACCACAGGTTCTCTAAGCACACCAGGGAGAGCAGTGGCAGCGCTGGGATTGTCCATAAAAGCTGGGTGGGGGGAGTGGGGACGGAGTGGATCTGAGCAGGAGGCCCTGGACTTCCAGATGGGAGCTGTCAGCCAGCAGAGCTGCACAGGAAGAGCTGGTCTGCGGGCGAGGAGGCCGAGCCTGGCGTGAGAATACCAAGAGGTATGCCTTAAGACTGGGGTCAGGGCGGCTCTCTAGGCCTCCCCCATGGCAAGAGCAGTTTGGAGCAGAACCCCGAAATCCCAGGCAATTGCCAAAACCATATTCGGCGGCGAGGGTAGGGCGTTGGGGAGGGGGAAGATACCTTTGTATTTTGGGGAAGATGAGAGTTTCAGGGCAATTCTGGCTGGGCAAAGGGGGAGTTTTGAGGCCCCAAGGCCCAGTGGGGACTCAGGACCATGCACAGAGAAGCATGTGGGCAGCTGGGTGCCTGGGAGCCCCCCAGACCCTAGGGCCATGGGACAAACCCCTACTCAGGGGGCCCTGGCCAACTTGTCAGCAGGCTCTTGGCTCCGGGCTCTGTAGAGGGAGTGCGGCAAGACCTCCTTGGTCACCCAGTGTGTGTCTGCCCTGTCCTGAGCTTGGTGAGGCCTGGCGACAGCAGGGGTGGGCCGAGGTTTGGGGCACAGGCTGGGGGAGTGAGAAACAGAGCATAGAGGGACTTGCCAGATCTTGCCGAGGAAGGTCTGAGTCAACCTGCTCAAGGCAACTGGCATGGGGTGGATTGTCACTGAGGTGGCCAGGATGACAGTGAGGACAGCGCCGTAGGTCCGAGTCGTGCTCACTGGGCCTGTGAGGGTAAAAGCGCAGCCACTCCGAATAGGGTACAGAGAACAGAAAGATACGATTTTCCAAAGGAAGTCAGATACACCTGTCCCCAAGCCCAGCCAGTCACGGGACAGGCCACAGGGGAGGAGGGAAGGAACAGCTGTGTCCTGCTCGGCCCAGGCGCTCAGCCGGGGATGCTTCCTTACTGAGGCCTGCCAGATAAAGTGCAGGCGCCCAGTTAAGTCGGAATGACAGACATTTTTTTTTAGTATAGTATGTCCCAAACATCGCTGCATGCGCTATTGCGAAATCCCGCGACCCTATCCTCAGCCGGTCTGTGAACAGCCCCGAGTCTTCCGCCGTCGAAACTGAATAAGCGAGACCTTTCTCCAGGTCTCTGGACAAATCGCTAAATGGTGGCTTAAAATGTCTTCTTTGGAGATTTTCTCCTCCCATAATGCTCCCTGCAGCTTTGTGTACCTGCCACTGCATGCCTGCACTAGGCCTGCCACCAGCTTTGGCCCAAGCTTGCAATGTGGTTCTTTGGCACAGAATAGAGAGGAACCCTGCTTTCCTGGGAGGGGCCGGAGTCGCAGGTGCTTTGTCACTTGAACACATTCTTGGTTACAAGGAAGAAGCAGTGTGTGTGTGTGTGTGTGTGTGTGTGTGTAAATGAGATCGGTGTGGGTCTCCCCATTTCTGGTTGACTGCTGGGTAGGGTCTAAAGAGGTAAAGACATGGGCCCTGACCAGGTAGCTCAGGTGGTTGGCACATCCTCCCGATACTCCTAGGTCGTGGGTTCTATCCTGGATCAGGGCACATACAAGAATCACCTAATGAATGCATGAATGAGTGGAACAACCAGTCAACACTTCTCTCACTCTCTCTCTCATTAAAAAAATTAATTAAAAATAAAGAGGTTAAGACACGGGACCAGCATTCCTCAGATGCCCGTTACGGTGGGGAATTCTGCAGGATCTGTGTGTGTGGACGTCAAAGGTGAAACAGGCAGCAGGTGACAACCAGGAGGATGAAAACCAAGGCAGCAGGACACTGAGAGGCAGCCATGTGCTTCCTGAATGATCTTGGTCCCCTCGGTGCCCAGTTGCAGGGGACTTGGTAGCTCCATGGCCCACTGTCTGCTTCCTCTGATGCCTGTGGGACACTCTGGTGTGGTGGTGGCCGGTACGCTCTGACCACAGCCCTGAGCAGCAGGGAAAGGGGGGCCCTGCTCAGAGAACCCATTTCTTCCGGGGCACACTGTGACGGGCTGTGCCTGCTGCCATCTGCACCGGAGGGACTGCTCAGGGCTGGGCAGAAGGAGACTCAGGCTGGAGCTCTCGGCTCTTTGCCCACGGAGAGCCTCGGCTTCCGATGTAAACTCACTTACGGATGGAGACTTCCTTTTACCGAAGAAGGAGCCATAAGCTCCGTGGCTGACTTTGAGCTTGGTGGCCTTCCACGATGGGCTTGGGAAAAGCCAGGCCGTTTTCTGTTCCCGTGGCAGCATTTCCTCTCTCCCCCGGCCTTGAAGCCGGGGCCATGTGGGCAGAGAACGCCCTGTCAGCTCGGTAGCCCTAAAGCCAGCACTGCACCTGCAAGGCAGGGGGGTGGGGTGGAGGGGGGGGTGGGAGTGGTGGCTTTTGGGAGCTTCTAGAGTAAAGGTCAGAGGCCAGACCGAGAGTCACGGCTGATGGGTCCCTTTAGCCCTGGACATAGCCCCAGCCGCCACCTCTCTGGGCAGCTGTGTTTCCCGGCACAGCTGGGCCAGGCCTCCGAGTCAGTGTCCCATGAAACCAGGGGGAGCGGTTTGTGTACTGGAAACCGTATTTGGGGGGTTCAGACTGCATGGGCTCTCAGAACGGTTTTGACCTCTTAAGTCTGTGAAATGCGTTCCTGTTTACCAAGCACATTTCGATATAGTTCCCACAGTTCCTGTGCCTTTGTGATCTCCATTCGCCGCCTGGGAGAGCGGAGGCTCAGCCGGGGTGCGTAGCTTGGCCTGAGCTCTTTGCTGAGCCCAGGACCTGGTTTGCATATAAAACCCGATGCATGGGCAGCCCTGGTTTACTAAACAGTGAACCGGCGGGTGTCCTCCAGGGCTGGCTGGCTGGCCAGGAGAGGGCGGGTGGGCGGTCCCCGGGTGCGGTCCTGCGGGGGGAGCGGCTCTGTGAGTCCGGGCTCTCTCCTCTGATACAGGTGCAGCATCTGTTCCACGTGGGCCTCCGCCATCCCACGATGGTCCGGGCTTCTGGGCGCAGGAAACAGGAATTCTTCCCACGAGGCGCCCTCCGCACTTGCCTCTGAGAGGTGGCCTTGAAGTCCGCAACATGGAGAACGGCAGGGGGCTGAGGGCGGCCGAGAGACCTTCTCTGGCAGCTGGTCACCTGCTCCAGGAGGGGTGCGTGCTCTGCTCAGTCCCGGAGACCCTGCGGGGCGCTGGCCCACAGCGGAGCGTGGGGACGGCCAGGGCGGCAGACCCCCCTCCCCCCCCCGCCCCGCTTACTCAGTTGTCCCGAGAGAGACCTAGAATCAGCTTCAGGTCTGGATTTCACAAAAAATGAGAGCATCCGCTTCAGCCAGAGGCCCCAGCGGGGAAGAGCCGCACCGGGGGCTTGGGAAGGGCTGCCCGCAGGACAAGCCCGTGCCGCAAATGCGGTACATCGAGGCACGGATGACTTGAGGACTTGCCTGAGAGGCCCCAGAGCCCACCGGCCTCGGCACCAGTCGTCCTCGGAGACAAAGGCGGTGCTTATAGGAGGTCTGGACAGAGCCCAGTCCCGGTCCCGGTAGTCCAGTGGGTCTCAACCGAAGACGGTTGTGCCTCCCACAGGGACATTGGCCATGTCCAGTGACATGTTCGGCTGTCACAGCGAGGGGAGGGGACTGCTCCTGGGCCATGTCCGTGGATGCCAGGGATGCTGCTAACATTTTACAGTGCACAGGGAGCCCCCACGACAGGGAACTATGGAGTCCGAGATGTCCACAGCGCTGAGGCTGAGAAAGCCCGAGATGCCCCGTCCTAGGCCCTGGGGCAGAGCAGGGAAGATGGGCAGCTGGGAGGAACCGTGGCTGCCCACTCTCAGTCCCGGAAGGAGCCTCCCAGGTGCAAAATGGGGCACCTCGACAGGATGCCCACTGCACTGGGCGAGGTGCTACACACCACAGCCAACCCTCCTGAGTAATTCCAGAGAGAAGCTTGTAAAGCGTTTTAAGAGGCTGGTAAATTACAGCTCCAGAAGCGCATAAAAGCTCCCATAAATGCCAGCCTTGCACAGCAGGCCTGCGTGGGAAAGCCCGCGTGGGGAGGCAGGGGCCACATTTACCTTCGCTCCTTAATCCTCAGCCTCTCCCCCGGGCTCGCTTACCTACCCCGCAGCACTTTGCTCCTCTTATTCCTTCCCTGTCCAGAGAGTCTGCATCAACCATCTCTGTACCCAGTTCAGGGACAGGGGCTCAGCGCCGGCCATCTTGGGGTCTTGAGTCTACCCTCCTCGGTGTAGAAACCTGGAGGCCACAAAGGGAACTACCCTCCAAAGCAGCCCCATTTGCAGGCTCACTCCCATGATCCTTTGCTGGCCACAGCCATCAATGACCACCAAAGACAGTTCTCTTAGCTTAACCAAGATCTCTATGGCACCCGATGGTTTTCAAAACACGTTCCCTTCTGACTTTTGATTGAGGCCGGTGATCGCTCCTGCCACGATGAAGGCACTGAGGAGGCCAGAGGGGGGGGTGATGTGCTCAGCAGATGATCAGCAGAGCCAGGATTTGAACCTGGGTCTTGAACCTGGGTCTCCCGTCCCTAAATTCCGGGTGGTGGCACCTGACCTCGGTTGTGTGGGGGACGAGGGCATGGGAGTTGGGGTCTGAGAGCCCTGGTTTCAGATCCAGGTTCTTTACTCACACCCTGTTTACCTTGAACGGGTTTTATTTATTTATTTTCTAACCATTCTGAGCCTCAGTTTCCACATTGGCAAAATGGAGACGATTTCGGCCACTTCCCAGGACTGTGGTGAGGTGGAAATGAAATGACTCTAGCCAGGCACATAACAGATGCTCCAAGAATTTTAGTGTTCTTTGCTCCTTTTTCACCATCCTGGTGGCCCGGGCCCGGGTCAGGGGCAAGGAGGTGTGGGGTCGTGGGTGATGGTGACAGATGGACAGATTGTTCTCCTCAGGGGAAGGCATGCAGACAGGGCAGCGACCAAATGCCATTCGCGAGGCCACTCCCAATTTATGGGACCTGGTGCAAAGTCTTTGAAGAGGCAATAAAATTCATATTCTGCTCCGAAGTGACAACAGCTGAGTCCTGACTTAGCCAACGAATTGAACCATTTTTTTTTACAAGGCAGGGAATTCTGGATGGGTAGCAAAAAGTCACGTTCTAATGCGATTAGCTTTCTGGAATAGGTCTAGGCTTTCCCAAGAGTAACACGCCAACACCCCACAAAGAGGGTATATAACCGCCCCAGAGAGGCCTGGAGAACCCAGAACCCCAGCTCCCTGCTCTGCTGCACCTGCCTCTGCTAGCATCATGGCCACCCAGACCTGCTCCCCGATCTTCTCTTCTGGGTCCGTCAAGGTCCTCTGTGGCCCAGCGGGCGGGCTCTCTCGGGTGTCCCCCGTCCGCTCCATGGGCTCCTGCAGGGTCTCCAGCCTCGCCGGTACAGCGGGCTCGGCCTCCTCCGGCCGGCTGGGCTTCTCGGGCCTGGGGAGCTGCTTGCCGGGCTCCTGCCTGTCCTCCGGGTGCCACCCCGCTGGCTTTGCTGGGAGCGGGGTCTGGCTCTGCGAGGGCGCCTTCAATGGCAGCGAGAAGGAGACCATGCAGTTCCTGAACGACCGCCTGGCCAGCTACCTGGAGAAGGTGCGGCAGCTGGAGCGGGAGAACGCGGAGCTGGAGAGCCGCATCCGGGAGTGGTGCGAGTGTCAGATCCCGTACATCTGCCCCGACTACCAGTCCTACTTCAAGATCATCGAGGAGCTCCAGCAGAAGGTAATGGGGGCCTGGCCCCTCTCCAGCCCCGCAGCCCCATCCCTGTAGGGGGGTCTGTCTCATACCAAGGGGCTCCGGGCGGAACTGTAGCTCTTAGGGAATTCTCCCATCAAGGCAAGCTTTTCTCCTTGGGGTCTTGGTTTCCTGGAGAGCCCAAATCTCTCTGTTGCTTGTAACCTGTGTCCAGCCATTCCTCCCCTCCCCTCACTGTCTCAGCGATAGGAAGGGCAACACCATGCACCAAGCCCCTACTGGGCCCAGGCACTGTGCCTGGCACGTTCCTCTCTGTGGCTTACTGATTCCTCACCTGGGAGAGATGGGCTTCATGGGGCCCACTAAACAGATGAGGAAGTTGAAGTTGAACGGGTGGAGTGCCCGGTCAGCACCTTGCCCAAGATCACACAGCCTGCCAGTGCTGGGTGCAGAGCCTGACTCCGGCTCAGCCTGGCTCTCTCCATGCCCCCTGGTGTTCCCCATTGTGCCTCTCTGGGGACTGCCAATGCCAGGACTGATGGCCATTGACATCCCTCCTAGGACTGACGCTCCCTTCAGACCTGGGTTCGGGGCTCGGGGCTCGGGGCTCAGGGCTGGAGATGCTGAAGGTGCTGGTGGCACTTAGAGGCCTGGCCATCCTGCTGGGCCTTCTCCAGCTCACGGGGTGCTCCTTGTTCCCCAGATCCTGCTGACCAAGGCCGAGAACACCAGGCTGCTCCTGCAGATTGACAACGCCAAGCTGGCTGCTGATGACTTTCGGACCAAGTGAGTGGGCCTGGCCCGGGAGGACTGTGCTGCTCCCCTGCCCTGGGCAGCCGGTGAGGTGGGAGTGAGACCAGGTGAGACTGTATGAGGAAAACGCAGCATTGGCTCTGGATCCCTTCTGGGTCAGGGGAAAGGACCCCTGTGCTGCCGACCCCAACTCAGCCACTGCAGCCAGACAGCAGGCAGGGGCCCTCCCTGGGCCTGGCTCGTCTGCTGCAGACTTGGCAGGGCTCTGTGTGCGCAGGTACGAGACGGAGCTGGGCCTGCGGCAGCTGGTGGAGTCGGACATGAACGGCCTGCGCAGGATCCTGGACGAGCTGACCCTGTGCAAGGCTGACCTGGAGGCCCAGGTGGAGTCCCTGAAGGAGGAGCTGCTCTGCCTCAAGAAGAACCACGAGGAGGTGAGGCTGGTGCCATGAGATCTCCCCATGTTTCCCACCTGGCGGGGAGTTTTGGGCATAACAATGGTGGCAACCACCACAGGAACTCCAGCTGGCATTTGTTCATGGCTCACTGCATGCCAGGAACTTTGCATTTCATTTCATCCTCACCGTAACCCCTGGAGGGATATAAGGTATTATTATAAGCTCTATTCTACAGATGAGAACACTGAGGCACAAAGAGGTTAAGTCACTTGCCTAAGGTCACCCAGATCCCACACTCCTGCCCATAACACTACAGCTCCATTTGGACTGCAATGCCTGCTAACAAGCCTGTTTGCCTGGTACTTGCACCATCTCACTTTTCTCCCAAGCCCTCTGAGGAGGTAGCTCCAAGTCCAGGAGGAGACAGAGGCTCAGAGAGGTTCAGTATCCTGTGTCATGTCACACAGCTGGCCACCAGGGAGGAAGGTTGGAGTGCAGCTCAGTCAAACCCCACCCCCTGCATCCAGCATCCTTTTCATCACCTTCTCGCATCTTGCCGGCTCTCTGCAGGAAGTCAACGCACTCCGTAGCCAACTCGGGGACCGACTGAATGTGGAGGTGGACGCCGCCCCCCCAGTGGATCTCAACAAGATCCTGGATGACATGAGATGCCAGTATGAGGCCCTGGTGGAGAATAACCGCAGAGATGTGGAGGCCTGGTTCAACACGCAGGTGGGGCTGGGGCAGCCCAGGATGGCCAGCTCCTGGGGAGGGGTTACCCTGGACAGTAGCTTCCCTTGGTCTGACTGCGCTGGGCCCTCTCGTTTCCCAGACCGAGGAGCTGAACCAGCAGGTGGTGTCCAGCTCAGAGCAGCTTCAGTGCTGCCAGACGGAGATCATCGAGCTGAGACGTACGGTCAATGCCCTGGAGATCGAGCTGCAGGCCCAGCACAGCATGGTGAGTGGCCCCTGCTGAGTGGCTGTCAGCCCCTTGTGGCAGGCAGGCTCCCCGACCTGCCAGTCTCGGCGCTTAGATGACCATGGGGTGTGATCACAGTGACATGCAGAGTCCCAGGGCCGTGGGTGTCTGGGTGGGATCTCCTCCCGTTGGCAGCTCTCCTCTTTGCAGCGGAACTCCCTGGAATGCACGCTGGAGGAGACCGAGGCCCGCTACAGCTCGCAGCTGGCCCAGATGCAGTGCCTGATCGGCAACGTAGAGGCCCAGCTGGCCGAGATCCGCTGTGACCTGGAGCGGCAGAACCAGGAGTACCAGGTGCTGCTGGACGTCAAGGCCCGGCTGGAGTCGGAGATCGCCACCTACCGCCGCCTGCTGGAGGGAGAGGACTGCAAGTGAGTGGCCAGGGTCCTGGGGAGTCAGGCCTGGGGGAGGGGGGTGGGAAGGGAAGGTTGCACCTAGACTCACCCCAGGGCCTGGATGGCAGCATCAGCCCTGGGAGTGGCCAGTGCACAGATGAAGGGGGACTGAGTCGAAGCCTCTCAAGAGAGATTCCTCCCGCCTGCCCCCCCTCCCGCACCCCCTCCCCCCACCCCAAACACACACACACTTGGGTCATTCACAGGGGGACAAGCCGTCCAAGCACTGTTTTGGCTGGGAGTTCCTAGTCTTCATCCCTGCAGCCCCCGGCACTGTCTGAGGCCGTTCATTGTTGTCACCCACGTGTCTCACTTGATCCCCTAAACCTGGTTAACATGATGTCAGTGCAAAGCCCTGATGCCTGACCTGATACGATTCCATCTCCCCAGGCTGCCTGCCCACCCTTGTGCCTCGGAATGCAAGCCTGCGGGCAGAGTTCCCTACGTCTCGGGCATGTCCTGTGCCCCAGCTCCCCAGGGCAGCACCTAGATTCGCACCATCGCCGAGGAGATCTGAGATGGGAGAGTCATTTCCTCCAGGAGCACAAGCAGGCCTGCCCGCTGTGCCCAGCCACCCAGCCCAGAGGGCAGGCCCTGGCCTACAGGAGGGAGGCCACCCCTGTGGCTCCCGGCTCTCAACAACCCCCCTTCCCTAGAGGGGCTCCCCGCTCAGCAGGTTTTTTCTACCGAAATACTTCTTATATTGTGCTTCTCCATTTCACTGCTTTCATGCATGCAAAACTAGGTTTCCCTGGAAATGTACCCAATAAAGTGTGTTCTCTTGGCATAGCAAACGCGGCTCTGTCTACTCTCATGGGGTTCGTTCTGGGGGGTATTTGGTCAGGGGTTGCACTGAAGGTGTGGGTTCTGGTGTCAGATCTGTCTTCGCTGGTGCTGGGTGATAGGAAGTGACGGGCTGATTAAAAATATTGAATAAAGGGGATACCTCAGGCCCTGGCCCACGAGCCCAGACACTGACCCAATCAGGATGGGCACTGGCCACAACCCACAGGCTTGTCAGCCCTGCATGTGGGTACCCCCCTGGGGAGACCACAGAAGAGGCAAAGGCTCCCCGGCCAGTCCTCCTCAGTAGTCCTGCCTGGATCTGGGGGTTATCTCTCCCTTCCCTTTAGCTTCTCCCTGGCCTGGCGCCCTTTCCCCTGCTCACCCACCCTCAGACCTGGCACGGGGACAGTTTAGGAGAGGGGCTTCCAGGACCAACCAGAGAGAGGCAAATTCCAGACTGCCAGGCTGGGCCAGCCGCCCCAGGGAGGGGAGTTGGAGTGACTTGGGGTATGAAGGTGGGAGGTGAATTCATGTCCACAACACTGGCTACAGAGCCAAAGTGAAAGGTGATGGGCATAGGGACGTGCGTGTGTGTGTGTGTGTGTGTGTGTGTGTTGGGGGGGGAGGGGGCAGGCAGGGGGGGTGGAAACTTCGCAATGAGGCAGAATTCAAAGTGCCCCGGATTCTGCTGGTTGAGCCGTACCATCTGAGCATGGAGCCTAACCATGCCAGGACCTGCTCCCCTCTGACTGAGGGGCATGGCCTGGGAGAAATCTGAGGCCCTCACACCTGCTTTGTCCCCGGCCTCATTCTTCAGTGGAGAACAGGGGCCCAGAGAGAGCAGTGACTTGTTCCAGGCCACACAGTGGTGAGAGGGACAGGCCATGGCTTAGCTATTCAGACTCTAGCTCCGGTGCTCTTCCCAGCACGCAAGTCAGGTTCTCACCTCTCTCTCCGAGTCTGTCTCTGTGTTTGTCTCTTTCTCTTCTTTTCCACCTCTGAGCTCTTACTGGAGCCCAAGACCTCCATGGGAAAGACATGGCCTTGATGGATGTCACCAGGAATTTGCTGCTCAAGCAGAGGTGCAGCGAACACCTCTCGGATCTTAGGGAAGAGGCGCATGGGCAGGTTGGAGGGAACATCTGCACTGAGCCTGCCTCTGTGTTTGGCAGTGGGTACCCAGTCATGTCCTGTGACCTCTCTAGTGTTGGCTGGTTCATCTGTGAAATGGGGCTGCAGGAGGCTCAGTGTGTGCAGCCCCCAGGAAGTAGTAGCAATGAGCAATAATGTTAAATGAAGGCCCCCTGAGCTGAGTATGGAGAGTGGAAACCCCCTGCCCCCCCCCCCCCCCGAGATGGGTCCGGGGTCTTTGCTTGGTTACACGGCAGGATGCTGGTGGGGCCTGCACTGTTGGTCAGCAGCACCCTCGGAGCTGGACAGTGAGCCCGAAGGCCTTGGCCTCAGAGGACCTGCTTGGCCCTGGTCAGGAGGGTCCTTCCATGTGGTCTCACTCTCCTCCTGCCCTGCTCTCTCTGGGCTTCGCACTCCTGCTGTGGGGTCCGTGGGCTCCCCTTCCTGGCTCGTGCCTGAGGCTCAGGAGATGGGCGGTGGGCAGGGGGCACGCAGAGCATGCCACCCCTGTTTGCTGGTACTTGGGGAACAGCCAGGGATTGGACTGGACCTTCTGTCCCATCTACAGCTCAAGCTGCCTGGCTACTGCGCCGGAGCAGACAGACAGACCACACAGGCTTGTGACCTGACAATCACACTGTCAACTCCTCCCAGCATGCAGTGCGTTCCCTTTTTATGCACTCTACAGTTTGCAGAGGGAATTCACAGCCTCATGCCATGCACTCAGACAGCCCTGGGTGTCATGGGCACTTTATTTAGGTAGCCTTGTCTAGCTTTTTATTAAATGGTTTAGAGTCTGTGTTGGTTAAGGAACCCCTTCCTACTCTCACCCTCACATACACCTTCACCCGAGTTCCAGTTTAAATCACTAGGCAGTGTGCACACCAGAGCGCAACACTGTGGACTGGACATGGGCGTGGCAGTGAACTGGCTTACGGTCCTGTCTCCCTTTGGGCAGAATGGCTTTTGGCCCAGAGAACACTTTGTTCCCTGCCAAAGGGGCTGGTTCGTCTGAGCAGATGCTGCTCACCTACACGGAGATGCCTAATCTTTTATCGCTAAGTCTCGGTTTCCTCATCTGTAAGAGTAAGGATGATAAGACTGACTTTGGAAGTACTGTATCCTTCTCTCTCAGTTCTCTACCCACTTTTCTCTCCTTCTTTCTTCATTCCCTCCTTTTCTATGCTCCCTTCCTCTCAAAAACCTTTCTTTGCTTCCTTAGCACAATTCACCATGGGCAAAGCATTGATTGATTGGTTCATTCATTCATTCATTCATTCATGTATGTTGAGACATCTAGAAGCCCAGCACTGTGCTTGACACTATAGAGGTTTCAAAACAAGTACCAGGGCATTCCTTGCCCCCAAGAATGTACAGTCTCCCTGAGAAGATAGGGCTGAAACACAAGACAATTTGAGGATATCATCGAATGGAGGGCCAACAGGTCAACCACTAGTCACTGCCATGAGTGTTTGGAGCTGGTAGAGTACAACAGGGCTGGAGCAGGGAGCAAGCTCCTGAAACATCCCAGCCTCAGTTTATTCAACTATTAAATGGGGATATTGGCGATGCCAATCTCATGGGGTTGTTGTGAGGAGTGAATGAGAGAACACCTGGAGAGAGCTCAGCCCAGAGCCTGGCAGGTGCTCAGTATTCAATGAATGATGGCTGGTACTACTAGTTTGTATTACGAGGACTGTGTGGGAGAGAGAAACCCCTTCTAGGTAGCACAGGTGTGGAGCCCTGCCTGGGAACCCATGTGACCCTGAGGGCTGTATAAACAGCATGTGGCTTGCTGGCCTCCACTGCTGTAGCTTCTCTGGGCTCCTGGGTGGCTCCAGGAGGCTGCGGCTTAGCAGGGCTTGGGTGGAGCCCTGTACTCATCTGGGTGGGAATCACAAACACGCAAGCAGGTGCAGCCAGGTTCTCAGCTCAGGTGTGTCCTTGCACCGGGGCATGGATTTCCAGGGAGGGAGAGGCTGAGGCAGCCAATGGGGGCCTGGGCTGGCGCTGGGTGGGTGCGGGTCACACCAGGCCCCCAGGTGTGGGAAGGGCATGGTGACTCATGGAAGCTCTGTATCTGAGGGCCCCAAACACATGTACCTGGCCTGTGGGATGGTGGCCTGTGTGCTCAGAGACCGTCCCCACTCCCTAGTGACAGCTGTGTGCTATTGAGGTGTGACTTCAACAAGACTCCACAAGTAGGGGACCAGCAGTCAGCGGCTACCCTTACTGAGCATGAACCATGAGCAGGTGCTGTTCTAGAAGCTTCACATTTATGTTATCCTCAGAGCAGCCCTAGGAAGCAGGTTTATCTTCCTCCTGGCTTATAGGGGAGGAAATAGAGAGAGAGGAAACAGTTGGCACATGGCAGGGCTGGGATTCGAACTCCCAGAGTTCACAGGGAACCATGATGCTGAGCTCATCTCCTGGGACACCAGAGGCTGTTGGCCATCCTCTTGTGGAGTCCACCCTATTTTGTCCTTTCCTTTCTCCACAGAGCCTGGCCACAGAGGGCAATCCAGGACCGGATTTCGGAGCTGTGGTGGAGAGGGCCAGGCCAGACTCAGGTTGGCATCTTGGTTCTGCCTGTCACGAGTGGGTGCCACTTTTGCAAGCTTTCATTGCCCTTGGGTCTTGGTTTCCTCAGCTTTGAGAGGGGGATAACAAGTTCGGCTCACAGGGCACCATGAGGATTCGACGAGACCCCGCACCGGAAAGCACCGAGCGCCCTGCCAGGAAGCCTGCCAGTGCTCAGCCCATGGTCGTTCTCCTGATGGGACCCTGAAAAGAGTAAGCAGGACCCAGACCGCAGGGCAGAACAGAAGGCAAGTCCCATCGGCCTCCCTGATGAGGCCCCTCCCCAGCAACACCTGCCCTCTTGCTCAGCTCCCAGGCCCTCTTCCAGATCCCACTTACTTGGCAGACTGGATTTCCTGGGCACATAACCCACCCCTGTCCAGCTTTCTGGCCATCCATCCAGACAACTCCTGTAGCAAAGATCAAATGTCGAAGGCCAGGTGCTTTGAGCCTTCAGAGGAGGCCTGTGAGGCAGGGCCACTCCGCCTGGCCCTGCAACCAGACGGGTAGACTTCTCCATTTTTCAACCAGGGCCTGGACGACACCTTCCTTGCGTGGGGCAGGTGCCCCGTTAGCCGAACTCTAGTCATCTTGGCTGGAGCTGAGGCTGCACTGCCAGAACAGACTTCCTGGCAAGGGAGGGGGTGGGGATGTGTTCATCGAGGCTCTGCTGTGTCCAGGGCGACCAACCGAACCCTTTTGCCCAGGACGGAGAGGTTCCCAGGGAATCGGAAACTTTTAGCACTAAAACCAGAACAATCCTGGGGAAACAGCCATAGTTGGTTACCATAGTCCTATTTCCTGAGCTGTTCTAGAACCTTCTGTGTCTCCTTGGGCTTGAGGCCAGGCCTTCTTGTAACAACCAGACTTGCCTTTCCAACGCCCAGGAGCCAACCCAGAGGCCTCCTCGACTCCATTGGCCCATAAAAGAAGACAGTGCTGGAGAAAGTCAAGACCGTGGCTGGACTCC
The DNA here is from genome assembly GCA_026230045.1 of Corynorhinus townsendii. Classification (NCBI taxonomy): domain Eukaryota; kingdom Metazoa; phylum Chordata; class Mammalia; order Chiroptera; family Vespertilionidae; genus Corynorhinus; species Corynorhinus townsendii. Next base: position 7,695,088 of record JAPDVU010000009.1, read on the forward strand.
CACACCTCTCACCCGGGAGGCTGAGGTCTGGGCTCTGATGACAGGCCCCTTTGAAGAACTGACGGAGACTGGGTCTTGCCAGCAGCACCGGGCGGTGGTGATGAGTCTCGACGTAGCCGCCAGTCCAACGGGGCTCCTTTTTTACGAGGCCCAGAAATGTTCACAGGAAGCTAAAGAGCAGGTTAATGAGGGGTTCTGATAGAAAGTGGTATTAACTTTACGAGGAGAAGACAGTTGGTAAAGGCCAACGCCCACGGGGGGCCGAGATATAAACCCTGGGCGAGGAGCTGCGTCTCTGCATCGGGGGTGTCCAGCCTTGAAGCTCTGTCACTTGCGTCCCGGTGCGGAGGCCATGGCTTCCAAATGCCTCAAGCCCAGCTTCTCCTCGGGGTCTCTCAAGGGCTCGCCCCGCGTGTCCACCATGTACTCCAGCAGCTCCTGCAAGCTCCCGAGCCTCTCCCGTGGGGCCCGGAGTTTCTCCACCTCCTCAGTCGGGCTGGGCAGGAGCAGCTGCAGGGCCGCCAGCTGCCTCCCTGCTCTCTGCCTCCCTTCCGGAGGCTTTGCCCCCAGCTACAGCGTGGGAGGGGCCTGGTTCGGGGAGGGCATCCTCACGGGCAGCGAGAAGGAGACCATGCAGTTCCTGAACGACCGCCTGGCCAGCTACCTGGAGAAGGTGCGGCAGCTGGAGCGGGAGAACGCCAGCCTGGAGAGCCGCATCCGCGAGTGGTGCGAACAGCAGGTGCCCTACCTGTGCCCTGACTACCAGTCCCACTTCCGGACCATCGAGGAGCTGCAGAAGAAGGTGAGGGGTTCAGAGGGGCGTCTCAGGAGGCTGGTGCCGCCAGCACTGGACTGGAAGCCAGAACATCTGTGGTGGTGGCCCAGTTCCCCTGGGGCAATTCAGCGGTCACACAGCACGTGCACACTGGCCGCACTTGCTCCTCCCAGTAATCTTACGAGGGAGGTATCACCAGCCCATTTAACAGATGAGAATGCTGGGGCTCAGGCTGGTTAAGTGACTTTTTCTAAGTGGTCCCGCTGGCAGTTAGTGGAGCCAGAGCTTGAACATGACTCTATGAACTAATTGGCTGTATGACCTTTGATACCGTAGCCCAACTCTCCTCCTCTCCCCGCCCTCCCCCCCTTCTTCCTCCTTCTCCCTTAAGGTAAGGGGATTGAATTTGATGTGTTGGTGCAGGGCAGGTTTCCTATAACTGATTCAGGAAAGGAAAAGCCTGTGAGAAGTTTCCTTCTGGCCCAGCCCTCATCCCCTGAACATCAGCTGGCTTCTGAGAAGGAACATTTATGACCAAGGAATCAGAGTGTGCCGTTGGTAATAACCTGCCCGGAGAACCCTGTAGCCTGGGCGGTAGAGAAGAGGAAGCCACCATGCCGGTCTTTCCTGCAGCATCTCCACGCCTCCCCTCTATTCCGGGCGACAGGTCACAGATGACTGCATTGGAAGGGGCCCTAGCGGTTTCCTGCCCTGATCCGTGCAGCAGGCCCATAAGCCTTCATGGAGCCTCAGCTGCCAGGAGTCCAGGGATGGGTGCTGCCCTTTCTCCAAAGGCAGCTCATGCCAGCTTTGGGGTGCTCTGGCCAGCAAAATGTCCTTCCTTTTACTGAAGTAACTCTTTCCTCCCACCCCCCCCCACCCCGCCAACCCCCAGACCCTGTGCACCAAGGCAGAGAACGCCCGGTTGGTGGTGCAGATCGACAATGCCAAGCTGGCTGCAGATGATTTCAGGACCAAGTGAGTGTCCTGCTTGCCCCTTGGTTGGGGGCGGGTAATACTGGACATTGGTGATGCCCAAACTCAGGATTTTGGCTGCACTAAGTCACTGAGGCATTAAGGTGGACGCACAGCACCAGGCCAGTCTGGGGTGAAATGTGACTTAGATTTAAAACAGAAATGCAGCTTCAGGTGCCCTGTTACGTGCCTGCCAGGTATGAGATGGAGGTATCCATGAAGCAGCTGGTGGAGTCGGACATGAACGGCCTGCGCAGGATCCTGGATGACCTGACCCTGTGCAAGGCTGACCTGGAGGCCCAGGTGGAGTCCCTGAAGGAGGAGCTGCTCTGCCTCAAGAAGAACCATGAGGAGGTAAGTATGGGGAGGTGAGCATGGGGAGCAGTGAGCAAGGGGAGTAGGTGAACATGGGGAGCAGGTGAGCAAGGGCAGGAGGTGAGCATGGGGAAATAGGTGAGCATGGGGAGTAGGTAAGCATTGGGGAGTCGGTGAACATGGGGAGTAGGTGAGAAAGGGCAGGAGGTGAGCATGGGGAAATAGGTGAACATGGGGAGCAGGTGAGCATGGGGAGCAGGTGAGCATGGGGAGTAGTTGAGCATAGGGGAGTAGGTGAACATGGGGAGTAGGTGAGCATGGGATGCAGGTGCAGTGGCAGGGAGGGTGATGGGGCAGCCAGTGGGAAAGTTAGTGCTGACCTTGGTCTATGCCACAGGAAGTAAACTCACTGCGCTGCCAGCTTGGTGACCGACTCAACGTTGAGGTGGACGCTGCCCCACCTGTGGACCTGAATCGTGTTCTGGATGAGATGAGGTGCCAGTACGAGACCCTGGTGGAGAATAACCGCCGGGATGCTGAAGACTGGTTCAACACCCAGGTACGTCCTGGAAACAGTCTGCCACAGAGACACACCGTAGGTCACACAGGAGTGACCTGGGGGCTCCCCATCAAGAACCCTGAGTTTGCGTCCCAGCTCTGCTTTGACTTCCACATGCACCTTGGGCAGGTGGCTCTGGTCTGAGCAACCACGTCCTCTAAAATGACTAGTTTGGGCTGGGTGATCGGAAGGTCCTTCTCAGCTCACGATTCTCAGTGGCCTCTGTGGACCTCAGGAGCTGTGTCCCCAGTGATCCTGACCAGGTCCCGGGTGTGTATGTTTCAGACCGAGGAGCTGAACCAGCAGGTGGTGTCCAGCTCGGAGCAGCTGCAGACCTGCCAGGCGGAGATCATCGAGCTGAGACGCACAGTCAACGCCCTGGAGATTGAGCTGCAGGCCCAGCAGAGCATGGTGAGTCCTGAGGCTGCTGGGGACCAAGCCTCGCTGCCCATGAGTCCCCCGATTTCCATGCTCTGACCACACAGGCTCGTGGTCAAGTTCTTAAGCATCAGAGATTTTCTGTGCAGAGAAGAGGGAACGAGAGCCCAGCCCCCATTCACAAATGCCCCAGTGGTAGAAGAGGAGGCTGTGGAAACCAACATGTCCAGGCAGCAGCTCCCCTATTTGTGGAAGCAGATTCTTTCTGAGTAATTATCAGTTACTCAGGGATGTCATTTTTTTATTTGTTTTTCTTGTTAATCCTCACCTGAGGATATTTTCCCATTGATTTTTATGGAGAGTGGAAGAAAGAGGGAAAGACAGAGAGAAACATCACGATGTGAGAGAAACACATCAATTGGTTGCCTCCTGCACGAGCCCTGACCAGGGCTTGGGTCAGGGAGGAGCCTGCAATGGAGGTCCGTGCCCTTGACTGGAATCAAACCTGGGACCCTTTGGTCCACAGGCTGACGTCTATCCACTGAGCCAAACTGATGAGGGCCAGAGATATCATTTTTAGGTCATTTTAGACCAAGATGGCTGAAGGGGCTAATTGGCTCATCCCAGGGGAGATGTCTGGTTGTGGGTCATCCTGGCTCCAAGTGATTCTCTGAGCTTCTGTTCTTGGATCCCGAGGCCTCCGTGAGATCCAGATGGGTTAGGTGCATGTTCCTCTGATCTCTAACCTTCCTCCTCCCTACACAACCCTTGTCCTCACAGAGAGATGCTTTGGAATCCACCCTGGTGGAGACGGAGGCCCGCTACAGCTCGCAGCTGGCCCAGATGCAGTGCCTGATCGGCAACGTGGAGGCCCAGCTGGCTGAGATCAGGGGTGACCTGGAGCGGCAGAACCAGGAGTACCAGGTGCTGCTGGACGTCCGGGCCCGGCTAGAGTGTGAGATCAACACGTACCGGGGCCTGCTGGAGAGCGAGGACTGCAAGTGAGTACCCACTGCGCTCTCATCTTCTGAACGCAGTCCACACAGTTCTGTGGGAGACAGCATGGTGCCTGGGAAGAGCCCAGCCAGGAGCCCGGGTTTCCTTCTGGTCTTGTTACAAATTCATCACGTGACCCGGACAAATCTCTTTTCTCCCCTGGCCTCTGTTCCCCTTTTGGCAAAACAATGGGGCAGGTCTAGGTGATTTTTTTAGGTTACTCTGAGTTATGGAAAACAGCAGCTGGAAAATCTTACTAATCTGGTCTTTTTCTTTCTCCTAGGCTGCCCTGTAACCCATGTGCCCCGGAACCCTCGCCCTCCAAGTCATGCCTCCCCTGTCTTCCCGTGGCCTCCTGTGGTTCTGGCACAGCCCGCATGACCTGCAGCCCCCACCCCATTTGTGTGCCCTGCCCAGGAGGCCGGTTCTGAGAGTGCCTAGGCCCAGAAAGCCAAGGCCACTGTCTCCAGGACTTGGAGTTGGCCTCTAATTAACCCTAACCCTGAAGCTCCAATCCCTTCTCATGCAGAGCCCAGGGCCTGGTCCTGAGGGGCCTCACTGCAAATACATGCCATCAAATTTCTCAGAGCCTGCCTAAGGCTGGCCGCTCCCGAAGGCCGCAACTCCTCGTCATTTCAATGGGTGCCAGGGTCTCTGTTCTCAGGCTGCCTCTTGGGTCAGCATTTCCTTCTGGGTGCTGTTCCAGTGGGTTCTGAAATGCAACAGAGGGATTCAGAACAATAAAGTGCATTTGCTCTGGCTCTCGATGCCTAAGTAGCACCAGTCTGGATTGTTGGTTTGTGTCTCTGCTGTGTGAAGAGGGGTGACTCTTGGGCAGATGCTTGACCATGTACTAGTATGATGCTGGGGATGACAGGGTCCCTGTGATCCTTTTTGGGGTGGGTAGAGGTCAACAGGAGGGCTTATTGTTCAGCTTTCCTGATAAAGACTTTTCTCCAAGAGTCCAGTGTGGTGGCAGATGTTACCAGACCCTCCCTACTATTCAGAATACACAGTCACCCGGGGAGCCTAGAGGAGGAGAATAAATCTGGGGCCAGTGCAATGGGAAGCATCTCAGGCCACTTCATTAGCTCATGTCTGTGGTCCTCCTAAGAGCAGCCGTATGAAGTCCCACACCAGGGTGCTTCAGGTTGCTTTCTTAAGGAATGTCCAAGGCTCCTGTGATTGGAGATACCTGTCCCCATCTCCTGGCATAGCTCATCCCCCTCTTCCACTGCAGCCTTTTCACACAGGCCCTCCTCTCCCCGTTCAGCACCCCCCCTCTCCGAAAACCCACCCTCCATCCAAAGCATGAGATCCAAGAGTGAGCCACCGTGACTTCCACCCACAATTCAGAGATTCTAGTCCTTACGAGGCTCATCACGTTCTTGTGTGCCCTTGATGTCTGATAAGGCCCACCGTGGGTACCAAAGCATTTCAACAGAAAAGTAGGAGCTCCCAGAATTTTGACCCAAAAGCTCTCAGTTGGGCCCAGAATGTCCTCTCCCAACAGACTAGGCAGGCTCCAAGTTCCATCAGTGCCAATGGGAAGTGGAGAAGGATGAAGGCAAAGCTTTCTGAGATGGAAAGGAAGGTGGGTGGGCCCCAGATGGCCATGTGCTCTTTACAAGGTGCCAAGAGCACATGCTGAGGGGCTTCAGTGATGGTAAGAGAGTTATAGCAACACTCGAGATGGAAAACAGATTGGGGAAGATGCCAAGGTAACGCTGAGGACTGCCCCCGCCCCCTCCACACACACACACCCCTTAAGGGTGCTGAGTGTAGTTCACCCTGATCATCCCCTTCCCAATCCCCTGGAAAGGCGGGTCTAGGGCTTCGGTTCTCCCAGCCCCCTCACTCCTGGCATTCTGCACCCCCTCAGCTCTGGGCTTCTTGGAACCCCTTGGCTGGTTTAGCTGAGGGATCAGCCACCCAAAGAGGATGATGGTCTCAGGATCATTCAGTTCATTCAACAAACCCTTGCTGAGCACCTTCCTGGGCCAGGTGGTGTGTTAGGTGCCAGGGACAGGATTGACTCTCATCAGAGGGAGGCCTTGGGATGGGACAGGAAGGAGCCCACTCTCTTTTCCTTCCTAATTCAGCAGTAGGAGGAGGCCAGCGACAGGGGGCCATGGCGATAGAATTGTCGGAAGCTAATTCCAGCATGTCAGCAGGGCTGAATCACCTGGAATGGCTGAGGGCATTTCCCCAAACCTGAAAAGGAAGCATAAATGATTGCTTGCTGCCAGACAGCTGAGGGCATTTCAATCTATACATGTTACTGCCTCCTGCTGGCCAAACACCTGAACAGCTGTAGGCATTTCCCCCAATCCAACAAGACCTCTGTATACTAAACCTTGGCCTTTGATGTGTATATCTACCTTGCCTTAGGAAAATTTGTGTTAATAAAGAGCAAGGGAGGACTTGGTTTCTTTAGCTAAGTCTCCTCTGGCTCCCCAAAATGCCTTCCAAAATTATGTTTTGTCTCTGGACTCTTTATTAATTTACTGCAGCCCTTCTTCAGATTCCTAAACCCTTGTAGATGCTGGATAAGACCCCTGGCAAGAATGATGAATGTGGGCTCCAAACACAAGCCAGACTAACCTGAGCTCAAATCCCGGCCCCACCTACTGCCTGTGGGAGCTTTTGCAGGTGTAGGTCTCAGTTTCATCATCAGTAAAAGAGAACGTGACATTGACTGTGCCGGAAGGTCCCTAATGCTATGCTGAGCATTTGAAAACTGGCCCGTAATTATTGTGGACTCTATTCTAGCTGGGTTGCTCTGAATGTGGGCATCCACCTTTTTCCTGCCCATGGTTTCACTTCTGAGGTTTCCTTCCAAGCAGCAATGCCCAGGGCACACCAGGCCAGCCAAAGTGGGTAAGTAGGTAGATGACTTATTAGCTAATTCTGGGTCAGAGCAAAGTCAGTGGGAGAATCCACAGTCAGGAAGTGGTACACACACCCTCCCTTGAGCACACAGCTCAGGTTAACTGTTTCACACAAGCCACACTCTTACTTCATTCTTTGTGGTACAAGCCTCTTCCAAACATACCCTAACTCCCTCCAAGATGGAGCGCACCAGATCCTGTGCAGCCCTGTGCAGAAAGCATTACTATCTATTTTATTAGCTTGTGCTTTTCAATTGTAAAGCTGTTTCCACTTGGCCAGAGGTCCTCGGCCTTGGCCAAGGCTGATGCCTTTAAAACACATGGATGCCAGGTCTGAAATCCTGAAATCCTGACTACGTGGGTCTGGAAAAGGTCTGCACGTGACTCCAGTGAGCAGCCAGCGCTAAGAGCCCTGCTGGCAAGGCCCCTGGGAGTTCAGGGGGCTCTGAGCACCTCTGATGTCGACCATAGTACTGTCTGATCCCCATGGTGCACTTTTTAAAAAAATAGATTTTTATTGATTTCAGAGAGGAAGGGGGAGAGGGAGAGAGAGATAAGAACATCAATGATGAGAGAGAATCATTGTGTGGCTGCCTCCTGCATACCCCACGCTGGGAATCGAGTTCCCCAACCGGGAATCAAACTGTGACCTTCTGGTTCATAGATTGACGCTTAACCACTGAGCCACGTGGCTGGGCTAACCTAACCTTTTCAATTTGCATGAGGAAACAGAGACCCAGAGAGGTAAAGTGACTTTCCCAAGGTCACACAGCAAATTAGAAGGTAATAATCTCTATTTTGACTTTTCTTAAGCAATGAATTCTGGGAATAGAGCTAGGTGGGGTTTTCTCTTCCCTTCCTCTTCACCAATACTTCTAGAAATATGTGAAAAATAAGACAAGTGCTTATGCTCCAATATTATGTTGAGAAGATGAAGAAATAAGACGTGGTTATGTAACACAACACACATTAAACATGACGTGTTTGAGCTGGCGGGTATTGCAGCAAGGACTGAAACCACGGGTCTCCCCTGTTGCTTTCTTAAGGAATGTCCAAGGCTCCTGTGATTGGAGATACCTGTCCCCACCTCCTGGCGTAGCTCACCCCAGGGCTGCCAAGGGTCACTTCTCAAGGAGCTGATGCCCACTGCCTCCGTCTCTGAGGCCCTGATGGGAGCCCTCCCTGTCCACCCTTGCAGAAAGTGAAAGCAGAGCCCCTGCCAGCCTGGCCACCTCCGTCTCAGCAAACAAGAATCGGACTTGACAACTCTGTGCGTGGGGCAGTGAGCAATGAAAGGGTGGATCCAGAGACGGTCAGGAGAGAGCATCTGCCTCACGGAGATGTCCATGACGTTGAAGATTTTCTCCAAGAGGGGCGTTCCCTCATCTCTCTCAACAGTGTCCAGCTGAAAGGCTGTCCCTGGCTCTTAAGGCTTTCTGACTTGAGTTTGTTCTCTTGCCCCAGATATTATGTCTTGCCCCGGGGAGGGAGATGACCCGCGCTCCGAAGCCTCAGAGGTTCTCTTCCCGACCTCCCTGGATTTCTACCGCTGCCAGTATCAATGCAGCTTCTGTCACCCACACGCTTCCTCCGTCAGGGGCCAGGCCTCTTCCCCCAGGGAATGCTCTCATTAAAAGGAGCGCCCGCCAGCCCATAGAAGGTGCCTTCCTCAGGGCTGGAGCAGGGGGGGGCGCAGTGGGCCAGGCCATGGGTGGCACAGGGCCAGGCCGCCGTGGTCTCCTGGCGAGTCGGCCCTGGTAATGAGGGCCCAGCATGGAGTCGATCCTTTGAAGACGTGTCCGGAAACTCTCCCCTGGTGGTCAATGACAGGAGGCCTGCTTTAGCCAAATGACAAGCCTGGCCTCGTTTATGAGGAAAGGAACTGCTTATTGGAAACCAAATTACAAATTAATTAGCAGCTTCCTCTGAGGCCGAGAGTACACATCAACACCGCTTTCTAGGGCGAGCCCCCTCACTCCAAGGGTATAAAAGGCCCCAGAGGGATGGGGTCTGTGGGTGTTGGCGATCCAGGTAGCAGCCGCTGAGAGAAGGGGCCTCCCCAACACGGCATCCAACTGCCCACCCGTTTCTCTTAAGAGCTTTTCCCAGCCCTCTGTCTGCTCCAGCAGCATGAGCTGCCGGCCCGAGCTGTGCCTGGGCTATGTCTGCCAGCCCATGCCTTGCGTGCCTTCTGTCTGCATGCCCACCACCCACCGGCCGGCCAGCTGCCTCTCCAAGACCTACCTATCCAGCTCCTGCCGACCCAGTGGCAGCCGGCCACCCACTGGCATCTCCAGCACCATGGGGACCTGCAGCTGGTTCTGTGAAGGGACCTTCAATGGCAGCGAGAAGGAGACCATGCAGTTCCTAAATGACCGGCTGGCCAACTACCTGGAGAAGGTGCGGCAGCTGGAGCAGGAGAACGCCAACCTGGAGAGCAAGATCCAAGAGGCCTGCCAGTCCCAAGTGCCCACCATGTGTCCTGACTACCAGTCGTATTTCAGGACCATTGAGGAACTCCAGCAGAAGGTGAGGGCAAGCGGTGAACAGTCTCACTGGGAAGGCAACCGGAACAGCAGGCATTCTAGATTTGAATCTCATCATTTACTAAGCTATGTTCAGGGAAAAGAGGCTTCCCTAGGGCCGTGGTTGGCAAACTGCGGCTCGCGAGCCACATGCGGCTCTTTGGCCCCTTGAATGTGGCTCTTCCGCCCCTTGAATGTGGCTCTTCCACAAAATACCACGCCCTGGGCGAGTCTATTTTGAAGAAGTGGCATTAGAAGAAGTTTAAGTTTAAAACTTTGGCTCTCAAAAGAAATTTCAATCATTGTACTGTTGATATTTGGCTCGTTGACTAATGAGTTTGCTGACCACTGCCCTAGGGCATAGGATTATCTCATAATTGGAGCACTCAGCCAGAGCCCTTAACGTGGAAAGGGGCCTGGGATGTGGTCTTCATTGCATGACTTTAGGAGGTCCCTTCCCTTCCCTGGGCCTCAGTTTCCCCATCTGTAGAATGGTCCTTACCTAATGGAGCTGCCAAAAGAATTCCATGAGTTGATGCAGGTCAAGTGCTTAGCACAGCCCCTGGAACGGGGGGGGTGGGGGGGTGGGGGGGTGGTTGCAGTAAATGTTAGTGCTGATGAAGGACCCTTCTGTCACATGAATGACTTCAGACTTAATGAGAGCCTTTCCTTCTGTATTGCTCATTGTATCCAAAATGGGATATTTGGATTTATGCAGACCCAGGTGCTTAAGAAATAAATCTTATGTCTCTATGGACGAGCAGTTCACTAAGTACCCCCCCCCCCCCACAGGGTTCCAGGGAGGAGGGGCTTCTGTAGGGATGGCTGCTAGGCTGCTGAGCCCCCCAGCTCCTGTCTTCTCCTCACTTGGGTTCTTATCCTGGACTGACCCCCTCTGTGTGCTTTGGCCTCCAGGTTCTGTGCACCAAGGCAGACAACGCCAGGATGGTGGTGCACATTGATAATGCCAAGCTGGCTGCCGATGACTTTAGGACCAAGTGAGTTTGGCCCGGGGATGGGCGCCCTCCCCTCCCCACACCCCTGTACATGCATGGGGGCAGCTTTTCATTAACTTCATAGAGAGCCGGAAAAGTGCCAGCCATTCAAGGACTGTCCTGATTTCTATGTCCACCCCTCACTGTTGGCCCTGTCCTTGTGCAGGTACGAGACGGAGCTGGCCCTGCGGCAGCTGGTGGAGGCCGACACCAACGGCCTGCGCAGGATCCTGGACGAGCTGACCCTGTGCAAGGCCAACCTGGAGGCCCAGGTGGAGTCCCTGAAGGAGGAGCTGCTCTGCCTCAAGAAGAACCACGAGGAGGTGAGCCCGGAAGTCAGGCAGACGCAGAACATGGGAAGTACGTGGGGCTTTGGGTCAGACCGACGTGGGTTGGAATTCCCAGGCCTGCCACGTATTGTTTCTGTGACTTTGCCCAATGTCTTTAATTTTCTGAGCCTCCTTATCTATACGCGGGAGCAACACTATCAGACAGGGTTGCTTTGAGAATTCAGGGAGGTCTGGGGCTTGAAACACCTGTCCCTTGGTCGGTGCTCAGAAGTGCTAGCCATCCTCTCTGCATTCCCTGGACTTGCGTGACCGCCAGGTGCCTTTCCACTGCATTTGTTTTTCTCCCGAAAGCCAAGTTCCAGGGGGGTTGGTGCACTGGAACCATGGGGGTTGTCTTCTGGAACCCACACCTGCCCGTCTCTGCAAGGCTGGACTGCTGGGTGCCCCCAGGTCTTCTCAGGGGGAGTTGAACTGCAGTGGTTTCCTTCCTTCTGTCCCCATCCTCCTCTTCCTTCCTCTCTTCTGTTTGCATCTAATAGGCTTAATCCATGAGCCTCAGGTCAGCTCTTTCTGGCTCTCCCTCCTCTCCTGCAGGTCCTGGTGGGAATCCCCTCCCCGCCGGGCGCCTGCGTGCTGAACGCCCACTGAGCTCTGGTGTTTTTTCCTCCTTCCCTGTGTTGACTCTCAACCTCTTGACTTGGCGCTGGAAAGAACAAGTGTCTCTGAATCCTGGCTGGATTTCCTTAGGCTTAAGTGTAAAGTAACAACCCGTCACCATGCATTTGCCAAGGGCCCTAAGGTACCTGACTCATCCCATCTAATCAGGGAGCTGGGACCTGAACGGAGAAGCCACTAATGAGGCGCTATTGCACTTCCCGAGCCCCAGTGACAACTTTCTCTCCTTGGCAGCCAAGCCTGCGGAGGCGCCTGCTCTAACTTGGCCTTGAACCAAGCGAAGCCAGGCTTTTGCTGCCCCACTTCCCAGATGGACACGTGGGAAGGGTGGCCGGGGATGCAGGCGCACGGGCTCCCATCTTAGCTCAAATGCATGCAATGAATCCTGATGCTCATGTGTGAAGGGAGGTGTTTAGCTGGAGTGCTTCCCCCATCCCGAGGGCATCCGGTTGGAGCCAGAAGACCATCAGGATACTACAGAGCGGATGGCAGTCCTCCGGGGGGCCCCTTCAATGTAGAGATCTTTACCACCTCCTGTTCTGTCTTTTTACATCGCCTGGGGAGGTGAGCCCCCGAATCCCACAACTTCACACTTGCCTGAGGCTCTTGCTCCTTTTCAGGAAGTCGGCACCCTCCGATGCCAGCTTGGGGACCGCCTTAACATTGAGGTGGATGCTGCGCCCCCTGTGGACCTGAACAGGATGCTGGAAGAGATGCGGTGTCAGTACGAGACGGTGGTGGAGACCAACCGCAGGGACGTGGAGGAATGGTTCAACACGCAGGTGGGCCTCTCGCCGGTGGGTGGCCTCCCCAGTGTCCCCACGAAGGCACTGCCAGCCTCTCCTGTCTCCCCACCTTGCAGATGGAGGAGCTTAACCAGCAGGTGGCCACCAGCTCTGAGCAGCTTCAGACCTACCAGTCGGATATCATTGATCTGAGACGAACAGTCAACACACTGGAGATCGAGCTGCAGGCCCAGCACAGCCTGGTGAGTGCCCCTGGGGTGGGGGGGCACCTCTTCCGCAGCTCTGGCTCCCAGGTGGCACCGAGAGTAGGTGCAGGCATTCCAGAAGGAAAAGGAGGAGGAGGAGGAGACCCAGATTCAGCTACCAGGGCTGCTCGCCCAGCTGACCTTCCTTGGAGGGAGGTTTCTCCCAGGACCCAGCTCAGAGATAAAATGGGTGTCCCAGATCTGACATGAGTGAGGTGGCCGTGGTCAAAAATGACTCCTCAAGAATGCTGTTCTCTGCTTAGCCTGCCCTTCCAAACCCATGCTTTCCCACCCCACCTGTGAAGATATAAAGAACCAAATGCCCAGGTTCCTCCACAGAAGAATGAAATCAGAGTTCCTGGAGGGGGGGCCTGGGTCTGGGTGACTCTAACATGCAGCCAGGGTTAAAGACCACTGTTCCCAGTGATGCCTTAGGGAAGGAGTCCGGTGGACCTCAGCTCCAAAGCCTGAAGGCAGACTAAGGTTGGAGAAGGAATAGGGATTTAGGACCACATGGACCTGTGTTCAAACCCTGGTCTCTCACTTACCAGCTGCTTCACCTTGACCAAGTCACTTGACCTTTCTGGGCTTAGTGACTTAGGTAAAGAGGGGTCATTCTCAACCCCAAAGAGAGACTTGGCTCTTCCTGAGTCAGGCCATGGAAAATAGATCTGTTCCTCATAATTATTCCATCTTCTCCTTTCCTTAGAGGGACTCCCTGGAGAACATGCTGACGGAGACGGAGGCCCGCTACAGCTCCCAGCTGGCCCAGATACAGTGCCTGATCGGCAACGTGGAGGCCCAGCTGGGCGAGATCCGCTGCGACCTGGAGCGGCAGAACCAGGAGTACCAGGTGCTGCTGGACGTCCGGGCCCGGCTGGAGGGCGAGATCAGCACGTACCGGGGCTTGCTGGAGAGCGAGGACTGCAAGTATGTGGGCCCAGCCGAGGCTGTATGGGGAGATGCGTGGCAGGGCTGGGGAAGCCATAGGAAGCAACTGGATCTCCTTATAAGGGAGAACCCTGGCGTAATTAAGAAGCGATTAGGAAGCGGATAGAATCTGAAGCAAGTCAGGGAGGCGTTCACGCCGCCCTCCCTAAACCTGGCCCATTGAAGATCCTGGTCCATCCCAAGTCAACAAACTCCTTCCAAGGGCCCAGCGTGTGCCAGGTGCCAGGGGAAGACCCAGATGGATGATGATAAGGCATCTGCTCTCAAGTTGTTCCCATCTGTTTAGAGAGCCAGGCAGACGGGCAACTGGAGATCATACTGGGGGGGGAAGGGGGAAAGAAATGGTTTCAGCACTGGGAAGGTAGGAAGTAGCTTCATGTGACGATCTGGGGTGGGAGGCAGACAGGAAAGGTCAGTTGGGGTCCGTTCATGGAGAGCCATAAAGGCCATGCTGGAGAGGGAGGGTTTTGTTTTATAGGCAATGGGGAGGCCTTGCTTTTTATTTATTTATTTTTGAGGAGGAGATGATAGAATTTGCTTAACTGCAGATCTCCCTCACTAGAGGGTAAATAAATACCTGGGCCTCAGAGACAATATAAAATATTTTTACCCCCTCCACCTGGCACATAGTAGATGCTCAGTAAACATTTCTTGACCAAGTCAGTGAGAGCTCATAGCTGCTCCTCAGGAAGAGGCCACAGATGACAGACAGAGAAAGGGCTGAGTAGAGGGAGGAGAGACCGGGCAGGGACACTGTTCAGGAGGCCCTGGCCATGGTCTAGGTCCGTGGTCGGCAAACCGTGGCTCGCGAGCCACATGCGGCTCTTTGGCCCCTTGAGTGTGGCTCTTCCACAAAATACCACGGCCTGGGCGAGTCTATTTTGAAGAAGTGGCGTTAGAAGAAGTTTAAGTTTAAAAAATGTGGCTCTCAAAAGAAATTTCAATCTTTGTACTGTTGATACTTGGCTCTGTTGACTAATGAGTTTGCCGACCCCTGGTCTAGGTAATAAGCAACAGGGGTGGGGGGAGGGGTTCTGAATCAGGTCAGTGAGGCATCAGCTCCCAGGCGCAGTGCAGGCAGAATCACAGGGCTGGGTGGTGGTCTGTGTGCAGGACACCGCTGTGCTGTGGACCCCAGGGAGCTGATTACTGTTCTAGGCAGTTTCTGATTCTACGTTCAGCCTGGCTTCTCTGTCATGTAGAATCTTGTCCTCCAAGGCAAGCGTTGCAAAGTCAAATGTTTTCCTAGGACCAGGCTGTTAGCGGACCTGAGTGACGTGGCTCATGTAGGACTGTGGACCACTAGGCAGCGAGGCCTTGTCCAATGCGGGTGGCACCACCCCTCAGGGCCATTTCTACCACAGGGCAGTGGCAGCATTGCTGGATCGTCTGATTGTACAAGGGAAACCAGGAGTCTGGATTTCTTTTAAATGTGAAATTCTCTTGAATTTTAAAGATTTCAACAAATTCAAAGACAACGCAGTGCCGGCATTTCCAGTTGGATGTGGTCCTGGGGCTGCCTGTCTAGTCTCTGGGCTACTCGGTGTCCATCCAACATCCAGTGTGCCGTTTCTGGTTTTGAGCCAACACCTGTCAGTCTCTGAGAGCATCCTTTTCCCCATTTGCCGCGTGTTTCTTCTATATTAATTGGTTAATTCATTTAATCAATTATTAAGAGTCTGCTCTAGGCCAGGTATGCAGGTGGGCATGTATCCATGGTTGCTCACCTCACTGCCCATTGGGAGAGAGACCAACTAGAATAATCACACATGGCTCTGGAAGGAGGTACATGGTACTATAGGGGGATTTGACACAGAGAGATCCTGGTGGGGGGGGGGGTAGGGATGGGCTTCAAGGAAGAGGTGACAATTGAGTTGAAGGAAGTTGCTCTTTGTCCTGAGTACACATGGGAGCCTCTGAAGGTCCTAAGCAGGGGAGGCAGATGATTAGATTTGTGTTTGTGGGAGATCGCTCTGGCCACCAAGTTGACAGTCATTAGAAGGGGCAAGAGTGGGGCTGGGAGACTAGTTAGGAGGCCTTTGGGGTCACATAGATGAAGACGATGAAGAGTGGGACCAGGGAAGTAAGGAGGGAAGGTGAGCAGTGGGTGATTTGGGAGGCATTGGGGGCAGAACCTGCTGTCCACTCCGGCTTCTTTAACCCCTTCATGTGCCTTTCTTCCGCAGGTTGCCCTGTAACCCATGCTCCACTCCCTCGTGTCCCCCCTGTGCGTCCTCCCCCAGTGTGCCCCGCACTGTCTGTGTGCCCCACGCTGTCTGTGTGCCCCACACTGTCTGTGTGCCTTGCGTGCCCTGTCCCCCGGGCCGCTACTGAAGCCCCTCAGTGCTGGTGGATGGATCCTGGAGGGACCGGAGCTGGGAAGCTGGTGCCTCTGCAGATCGAGCCTGACCTGGGTTCAATGGCCACCAAGACAGCGGGGCCGGCAAGGAAGACTGAGCAGTGCCAGGTGGGCCATCTGTCCCCCAAGGCGCTCTGATACTGCAGGGGGCGCCCTGGCCCCTATCTCTTAGTAACAGCCTCTCCATAGGCTAATCTGCTGATGTTTCTAATTCTCTGCTGCCTCAAGAGCCTGTGTCCTTAGTCAACTGGCAAATAAAGCCGCACTCAGTGGCCCTGCAAACACCTTTCTCTATTTGTCATTTACGACACTGTGCCCACCAGCCAGTACTGCTGCTCAGTTGGCATCAAGAGGAATGCGGCCACATTCTGTACTTATTGTATGCCCCTCTGCTTCCGCAGAGGCTTGCGAGGCATTTGCCAAGAAGGCCCACATGCCAGGAAACAGTTAAAACCAGGCTACTGGTTCAGAGCCAAGTAATAAAAACATGAAAAGAGGAGGGAGATAATTATGCCAGAAGCTTATGCCAAAAAACTGTAAATGAGAATATTCCGGTGATGATCCCACCCCAAACCTCATGGCAGCTGGTACAATGGGGCCATTCATTCATAATATCCTTACTGATTGCTTGGGAGGTGAAGGTTCTACCTCATAGGCCGGTTAACCCAGGTGGTAGCCCCCCCCCCCCCCTCCCCAGACACCTTGTTAACGCCCCATTAAATCCTTGCAACAATCTATGAAAAAGGCACCGTTATTTTCTCCACTTTACAAATTAGGAAACTGAGGCCCAGAGAGGTTAAGAATCTTGCTCAAGATCACACAGTAAGTGGTGGGCCCAGGACCCAAACACAGTCCTTCAGGCTCCAAAGATGCTCAACCAATTCATATTCTCAAGTAGTCCTCACTATTTGCAAACGACAGCTGGGGGCCAGGGAATACCAAAAATGCAAGTTGTCCCCATCATCCAGGCATTTCTAATTAGAGAAGCAGCTAAAACCGGTATGTGTAAGGCCTCACTCATGCCTCAATAAGGGCCTAGTAATAAAATAATAATAACCATTTCTACCCCTTACTGAGCACTTGTGATGCACCTTATATTGTATTGCACTCATTACCTAAATTAACTTATGCAGTTTTCATGTCCACCCGTCTTAAGAGATGGGAAACTGAGGTGCAGAGAATGGTTTAGTCAGTTGCCCAAAGCTACATGCAAGGACAAAGATTTGGACCCAGGTCTAGCTGCTTCCACTGTAGCATTATTCTAACCACTCTGCCCCACTGCCAAATTCCAGAGTATACACACGACAAAGACTGGGAGAGAGTCCTGGCTTGGGGAGAGCAGAGGCGGCTTCATGTAGCTCAAGCATGTCAAACTCGTGGCCTGCGGGCCACATGCCTCGTTTATTTGGCCCATGTTAGCCTTTGAGTTTGACATGCTCGATGTAGCTGGTGACATCTGAGATTGGGCTGGAAGGTTGAATAGGATGTCCACGGAGCAAAAGAGAGGTATAGGTGTGGGTTCTGCAGGAAAGCAGAAGTCATGTCAGCATTTGGGGGTGGGGGAGGCGGCTAGGGGGCGCGTGAGTGGCCCTCCTGGTGAGAGCAGTAGGTTCCTGTGACAAACTAGTGGAAATAAAGCTGAAATGGTAGGAAGGTCAGACCGTGGGGGGCCTTGGTTATCCCACAAAGAGCCTGGACTCCATCCTGAAGGTAGTGGGAGGGCTGCTGCAGGCCTTGAGCCCAGGGATGACATGACCGGGGGTGGGGAGTATTGCAGGAAGTTTCACAAAGGAGTGTAACCAGGACATGAGAGGCAGGGAAAGAGCTGAGGAACAGTGGGGCAGAAGCTGAAGGGGTCTCGCCTAAGGCAATGACAGTGGGAAATGGAATAGTAAGGGATCGACTGGAGGGACTCAGGGAAGGGCCCAACTTGGCAAAGACAGATAAAGAGGAGAAAGCCGGGAGCAGGAATCTTGAACACCTTTTTGCACCTCCCTCTCTAAATACGTAGCTCTTCCTAATGAGCTGAGGTGATGTTTCTATTAAGGATCTGCCCTCTGGACCTGCCAAGAAATTATGAGCGATGGAGTGGCTCCTGACGCTGCCTGAGGCTGTTCAGACATGATTCCACATGCCTGGCAGACAGGGCCATGAGCCCGACTGGAGACACACCAACACTGCTCAGCTTGCTGTGGTTCCTGGTCGTGTGTGTGTGTGTGTGTGTGTGTGTGTGTGTGTGTGTGAGAGAGAGAGAGAGAGAGAGAGAGAGAGAGAGATTTCAATGAGCTGGAACGCCATGGCAGGGGGGCTTCTAATAACTGAGCACAAACCGGCATTCCTTACTTTCAGTCCCTGTGCAAAATTTGTCCAGAATGTGCTCAGCTTGATTAACATGATAGACTAAACAGAACCAACTCTTTGGCTCTAGAATCCTAGGTCCATTCTGTCCAATATGGTAGCCACGACCTACACCAGGCTGTTTAATTTCTAATTAAATAAAACAGATCCAGAGACACGGGAACATGGAACAGACTGATGAATCTCAGGGAAGAGCTTATATGCACACTAGAGGCCTGGTGCACGAATTTGTGCATGGGTGCGGTCCCTCATCCTGGCCAGTAATTAGGGCTGAGCAAGGCCGGCCGGGGGGAGGGACTGTGGGAGGTTGGCCAATGGCGGGAGGTTGGCTGTGGGAGCACACTGACCACCAGGGGGCAGCTCCTGCATTGAGTGTCTGCCCCCTGGTGATCAGTGCACGTCATAGCGACCATTTGACTGGTTGTAATGGTCACTTAGGCTTTTCCGTATATAGATATGCATAACCCATGGGCACAGACAATGGTGCAATAGGCCTGAGGGAGTGCCGGTGCAGGGTATCAATTGGGGGGGGGGAGGGGGCATTTTAAATACTTTCAACAATAAAGATAAATTAAAAAAAAACAAACTTAGGTTCTTCAGTCGCACTAGCCACGTTTCAAGTGCTCAAGGCCTTTGCGTGGCTGGTGGTACCCCACTGGTGTGTACAGATGGGGACTGTTCCCATGACTGTAGAAAGTCTATTGCACGGTGCTGTCCTAAACTATGAGAATCAAAAGCAGCCCTACAGTTGGCCTGGCCCAGCCTCTCACTCACAGACGAGGAGTCTACAGGCCCAGGTTGACGGAAAGATGTGCTCACAGACACATAGCCAACAGGTGGGAACCGGGGCCAAGTGTTCTGACGCCAGCCAGTGGGTCTCTCCAAGCTTGTTATGCTTCCTCCAAGCACCAAGGTTTGTTATTCTTTCAGGCTAATAAATATTTCCCCTTTCCCCTTCTTTCATGTCCCTAAGGGCAGAGGCACTTTCTCTGAGATGCTGAAACTCTTTCCTGGGAATATAGTTCCCCTTTAAATAACAACTAGCAACCTCCAAACTCAGCATCCCCTCATCCTTTGAGCATCTGGCTCAGTAAGAGCACAGAACTCAGGCTGTGGCCAGAGTTGCCATGGGAACAATCACACCAGAGTTGCGACCCAGGCATCCAGGCCCCTGGACCTCATGCAGACTTCTGCAGGCTCCTTTCCCCCCCTTGCACATACAGTCCAGTCCATCCTGGCCCTTGTTCCCACACCTGTGTGTCTTCTGACTTGCCAAGACCTGTCTGACCACCCAAACGCCCGTTAAAGTTTTTTTATGTGAAACCAAGCCCCACAGCCCAGGGCCAGGAGTGCCGCCCCCTGCTGGGCACAGATGGCCACCACCTTCCGTGGTTGGATGGTACTTCCAAGTTAGAGACCTCTTGAGCTATCCTCCTGCCTAGCCCATCTCTCTTATTTGATGGATGAGGAAGCCGGGGTCATAGACTTTGGGAAATACGTCCACCAGCACCAGGACCTCCTGGAAACTGGACCCCGTGCTACCCACATGGGGGATTCTCAAAGGAACTGTGTCCTCACATCAAAGCGTTTGCCTTTAATTAACCCTGGTTTATATAGTAAGACTTAGGGCTATGGTAAAGTAATAAAACCTCTGGCGTATTTGATGTTTGGGAGAAGCTCCCACAGGTAGCAGGATCCTTTCCAGGTGGGAATGAAAAAGAAAGAACTTGGGTTTCAAAGGTGCAACTCTCCCTGAGGCCATTAAAGAGTCTGGGACTCAGACCTGCCCCTCACTGTCCGGGTGAGAGGGCCCCTTCTGAGGCAGGAATGAAGACCCGCCAGGCAGCACTGCCTCCAGGAAGCCTGGCCAGAGGGCGATGGCTCCCAGAGAGGAAGGTTCAGGAGTTGGACACAGTGACTGAGGGATGGGTGAAGTGTGGACTGAAATGCACTGAATCAATCTCCCCCCTACCATACTAGGGACGCTTTCACAGCATGATCCAAAAAGGATATGCTAGGCCCGGCCCGTGTGGCTCAGTGGTTGAGCATCGACCTATGAACCAGGAGGTCATGGTTCGATTCCTGATCAGGGCACATGCCCAGGTCACAACCTCTATCACCAGTAGAGGGCAGGCAGGAAGCAACCGACCAATGAGTCTCTGTCATCACTGATGTTTCTCTCTCTCTCTCCCTCTCCCTTCCTCTCTGAAATCAATAAAAGCATATTTACAAAAAAAGGACATGCTAGGAGATAACTGGGAAAATCATCAACAATAAAAAATTCTCTTATAGGGTTTCATACATTTTAGCACACGAATACAATGATCTCAATTTTGCTAAACAGCAAGCTCCTTTGAAAGATCATTTGATGGCTTCTCTTGTTGAACCACTGGTTGAGATAAGTTTACTTTGACACAGTCCTCTCCCGTAGCCAAGCACACTGATGAGCATCTTGCCGTAATGGAAACCATCAATGCTGCTGGCTTCAGGAATCCTGGGCTGGCGTCCTAATGCTACTGCGAACACGCTGTGTGATTTGGGCAGATCCCCCAACCTCTATGTATCTCCGTCTCCTTCTCCCCTTTGGAAATGGGGGTAATTCTACCTCCTTCCAGAGGCGTTGGGATGAACGCATCTGAAATGCCTAGCATGATGCCAATATGTTGTAAGCGCTCGATACCAGCTTGGTTGAGGAAGATCTGCTTTGCAACAAGTGCCCCTGTCTTCTGAGTTCCCCCAGTGTCTCTGGCAGCTGAGTCACTGTTCTGAGCCATTCGAAGCTCGAGTTTCAGAAATAGCAGCAGCAGTTGCAGCGGCAACAACAACACACAGACAGCTTTTCTTTGCTGCAAAATTATAGAACATCTGGATAGGCTTTCAGTCTTGGTCTACATGCCTCAGCAAAGTGGAGGGTCCGGTATCTGAGACCCCGAGTCCAGTACTGGAGTCCACCTGGGTGCTGCCCTCCCTCTGGCCCTACGTGCTCTGAAGGATCCAAATTTTAAGCCTCGTTCATTGTGCTGTGTAGAGTGATTGTCAGTAAACCACTGCTCACAGGTCCAGTCCAGCTGCTGCCTGTCTTGGGAAATAATATGTTACTGGAACACGGCCACACCCATTGCTTCCATATTGTCTATGCCTGCTCGGGGCCATAGGGTGGAGTTGAGCAGCTGTAGAGCAAAGAGACTATCTGGTCTGCAAAGCCTAAGATATTTACCACTTGGCCTTTTCGTAGGCAAGGTTTGATGCAGAGGAGAGAGGATGTACTGGGGTTGGAAGCCCCGGGTCCCAGTCCTGACCATGTGACTGACTTGCTCTGTGCCCAGAGGAGCTCACAGCCCTTCTCTCCTCTCCAGCAGAATTAGCTCTTGGAGTTTAGTTCGAACACCTTAGCACCCTTCTATTCTATGCCAGTCTCTCTGGGGCTCCTGGCCTGAGACTAGAGGACCCCACGCTCAGTGAACTCAACCTCCTCGAGAGCACCACTCCAGAGAGACGCCAAGTGAGCAGAACTTCTCAATGGGGTGTCTTAAAAGAGAACGTGAAAGATCCCTATGAGCAGCAGAGGGCAGTGATAAGGAGTCCAAAGGCAGTTACCTCTCCCTTGTATGAGGCGGGGAGCTACTTATGGAGGCCGAATAGCTGACTGATGGCTATTCCGATGCGAGTGGACATAATGGCATCCTGGAGGAAACTTGCAGGGTGCACCTGCACCCCAAGGGAGAGATGAAAGGTCTGGGCAGGGCATCACTCTCACACTTGGGTGCTTGGCCCTGGCAACAACCCTGAGACTCAGCTTTCTAGGACCATGGCTTCTAGCTGCAGCAAAAACTACTGCCCTTCAAGCTTTGGGAAGTCTGTGTGAAGGCTCCTAGCTCCAGGCAGGCTGTGGCAAGCAGCTGCCCCAGGAACTCCATGCCCAGGGGCTGCCCAGTCTCCAGCCACACTGGGGCACCCACAAAGGAAACACCAATCTACTAGCCATCTTTCCCAGAGCCTGTGGCTCATGGCTACTCCAGCCTGGACAGTTTTGTGGGACTGAGCCCTTACCTTGTAGAATCTGACACTAGCTCCAGGCATATAATGCTAGAATTATAGGACATTCAGATGGTGTCACAGAGAATTGCTTGGTGTGTGGACAGCCCATACATCTAGTGTCAGGAGTATCATGAGTATAAGAGGAAAGAAAAAATACAGGAGTGTTTTTCTAGATAGTTGCAAAGGAAGACTAGCTTAAACTATGATCTGCTCTTGGGCCATCAACAGGGTAATGGGAAGGAAGATGGCGACAAGTCTAAAGACCTCAGCGTGAGGGTGGTACCACCTTCACAGGCCCAATGTGGAGCTTTGTCACAAGTGTCTCCCTCACTCTAAGGCAGGGACTGTGTCTTTCCTAGATGTACCCCTCGTGTCTAGAATATGTCATGGTAGGTGGAAAAATAACACTCATAGTGAATAAACTTTATGGATCCTGGGGTTGGACTAAGAAATCAGATGGTAAATCCCATCTAATCTGCAAGAAAATGTGCCTTTTCCATTCATCAAAGCTTCAAGAGTTGCATAACTAGAATAATAAAATGATATGCTCAGCCTCTTAAGAGTCTTCATGTTTTTCCTGACCTCTGATTTTCTTTGGCACCATTTCCTGCTAACACCTAGGAGACGTTGCAGTACGAGGCTCTACACACAGGAGTTGTCTTCAATCTTTGCATCCACTGCAATGTGTGATGGGTGACGTTTCCATACAGGGCACAAACCCCTGGGTGCTCTCACGCATCATCCTGCAGGGAGGCTGTGGGTCAGGCACAATTTTCAGCTGCCAGCCTGCAACTCCACACCTTCCTCTCCCACTGGTTGAGATACACCCATAGGTAAAACATCATGTTTGAAGATAGCATCTCAAGACCACCGCTCCCTACTTCTATTTGCAGTAGACTTCCTGCCTCTGGAGACCAGTATTTCTAAAGTCAGAATCAGCACAAAGAGCTTTGTGCATACAAGTGAATAAAGGAGGGCTAAAGGGTCCCCTCCATCTCTCCCTCTGCCTCACCACTCCTTGTCACAGAACCTGGCTCATACATGTTCACCAAGGGCCACAGGGACTCTTTAGAGAGTTAGGAAAGAAGGCAGTTTTAGGTATCAGGGCAAGGATCCTCACCCCGCATTCACCTCCTTTCAGAAAAATGCAAATCAGTAGAAACAAGCAATTTTACAAAGGGACATGCAACACCAGTGTCATTATGCAAAACAGCATACTCAGTAGAAGCCCAAGCCAGGACCATAATGAGCTTAAATGGAAGGAAGCATCATCTAAACATATAAAGCTTCAACAGTGATGTTGTAAAGATGGAAGAAATCATGGACTTTAGCCAATGAATGAATCCTGCCAGAGAATAAGGTCAAAAGATGAATTCTATTTAGCAAGTCAAAAGAAATGACTTTAACAGTCAAGTTCTCTAGCTCACAGAGAAGATTGTTGCTATGTGATGAGGTGGAGGAGAGCAGCAAAGGGGTGTTTGAAGATGTACCCTATGCATATTGCATGCAGAAGCCTCTGAAGGAGGGGATGGCCTAGCCTGGCAATGACTTCTAATTTTGGTGTCTGCAAAGGGCTATTCATTGATGAGCTCTGAATAACCCTAGGTCTTTCCTTGATAACCCAACTTGATCAGAATTCTCAAATTCTGTATTTCTTCTTGATAGAACTCCAAAAGCCTATGTTTCACATATACATAGCTCGTCCGTACAGAGATGTCCAGTTTTGCTCAATGCTCAAAGTACTGGCAAATATTCATTTTTTCAAAGATCTTGTTATAACCACTTTGTGGGCGGGTCTTACTTTACATTAGGTGTTGTTCAGTCTTAGGGTCCTATCTACCTCCTGCCACAAATTTTGAGAGAAGAATTTCTGGACCTCCACAGTCAGCTATCTTGGCTCCCAGTATCAAGAGCCAGAAGGGTGTGCTAGAACTTTCTCCTGGGCATCTTTTGGCATGATCCTTTGAGAAACTCTGCCGTATTGCTTTGGTACCCCAACATCTGTGACACAAAGAGGAATAACATAGAATGTCAGATTCTTGTTTTATCTCTTAATTTCAACTTCTCGCCCAGTTTGTAAGCCTTTTAATCCTTCTTAGTTTTGGCAATGACACAGTTGTTCTGTTGGGGTGGTGGTGGGAGTGTGGGGGGTGGTCTGGTGGTCAAGGTGAAGAGAACAAGGATAGGCTCTGGAGTCAAAAGAAACTGGTGTTGAGATCAGGCTTTGTCATTTCATAATGGAGTTGATCTTAGAAAAATGACTTCACATCTCTGGTCCTCAGTGCCTATTTCTTTCTTTTATAAAATTAAGATAATAATACACCCCTCGCAGGATGGTAAGAAGGATTAAACAATATCATTGATCAATCCCCTAACATAGACGGTAGGTGCCGGATAACCGACTTTAGAATCAAGGAAGTAAGACAGGAAGAGGACCCATCGTGATTCTGATAGTTCAATGTCCTTTGAGTTTCATGGCCAATTCTTATTTGGGATTAAAAAGGTTATGCTCATTTTTTATTGTTGCTGGCTTCTTGAGCTCACTTTTCTTGGTTCAGATTGACATGGTTTTCAGGGTCACTCTTATACTGATGAGCCTCTCAGACTCCTCTGGCTGTCTGAGTTGTGGTTGTTTC
This sequence comes from Corynorhinus townsendii, assembly GCA_026230045.1. NCBI lineage: Eukaryota > Metazoa > Chordata > Mammalia > Chiroptera > Vespertilionidae > Corynorhinus > Corynorhinus townsendii. The sequence continues at coordinate 7,719,795 of JAPDVU010000009.1, forward strand.
CCAATGGACTTTACATCAGGTGTGTGGCACAGTGCCCTGCATGTAAGATGGGCTGGGAGATGTTTGCTGAATGAGTAAACTTACTGAGGTTTTTTGCCCCTTGAGTGAGTCTGAAAGGCAAATAACTGAAGAAAAAAAAAGTAGGACTTATTATTAACCCAAATCATAACATCTACTAAGAACCAGTGTAGGGAAGGCTGGTTGATTATAAACCCAGAGAGTGCCACTACAGTCACAGGGGTTTGTCTCTCCTGCCACTCCAATGACCCACAGTAACAATCATGCCGTAGAGTGGGCAAATCAGCAAGGAGGCCAACCCCCTTCAAGGTATAAACATCCAATGGCTAAGAGCACTTTTGTTCTTTGAAAAATAACTAAAGCTTCCCTGCCCTCTCACCAACAGACAACCTGATATCAGAGCCAAGAGGCACCTCGGATCATCAGCATTCCTTTAATGAGGTGAGGAACTCTTGGTGGTAAACTCAACAGCTGAGTAACAGGATGGCAGTACAACAACAGGTCGAGAATCAAGGCAGTGAGGTCAAAGCACTGAGCCAACACCCACCTGGGATACGGTATAAAAGGCCCAGGAGGGAAGGGGGTTCTCAGACTCGCGTCTTGGCCTTTCCAGCTGCTCTGAACCTCCTGTGTAGCATCAGCCCACACCATGACTTCCTTCTACATGACCTCAAGCCAGCCTCTGGGCAGCACCCAGAATCCTGGAGAAAGATCTATCTGCCCCTCCTCCATTGATGTGGGGTACCACCCTGGCTTAGAGGAAAAGGCTGCCTGCCAGGGCCTCCTGGCCAGCCTGGCACATGTCAACCGAGTTCGTGTGGGGACCACCCCTCTGGGCAGACCCAATCTCTGTCTGCCCAACAGCTGCCACAATGCTTGCCCCTTGCCAGGAACCCGCAACATTCCTGGCAACATCGGAAGCTGTGGGGCCTACGGTGAAGGCACCCTGAACGGCCATGAGAAGGTGACCATGCAGTTCCTGAACGACCGCCTGGCCAACTACCTGCAGAAGGTGCGGCAGCTGGAGCAGGAGAACGCGGAGCTGGAGACCAAGATCCGAGAGTGGAGCAAATGCCATGAGACCACCATGTGCCCCAACTACCAGGGCTACTTCCAGACCATCGAGGAGCTCCAGCAGAAGGTGGGGTCTGGAGTAGCCTGGGGTGTGCTGGGTCTGAGGGAGGCGGAGGGCATGGCAGGCAAAACCACTGAAGGTTCAAAGAGCTTAGGGTTCTTGGGTGTTCTTGAGCAGGAGGGTAGACACCACACGTAGGGCTGGAGCCCAGTGTGATGTTAGTGTGTGAATGGTCTTCCTGCTTTTTCTTAGATCCTGTGCAGCAAAGCTGAGAATGCCAGGCTGGTTAGCCAAATTGACAACGCCAAACTGGCTGCCGATGACTTTAGGATCAAGTAAGTAAGGGTCTAAGAAGGCTCAGAGTGACTCCTTCCTCCACCTAAATCCCAAATGTGCAAGTATTTGTTGAATGAGGGAATTACTGTTCTGTTTCTTTCTTCCTAAATTCTCAAATTAAAAACAACTAATAGGAAGAAGGTAGAGAAGAAAAAACACCATTAAGTCAAGCATGTATGGCATAGCCTCATGTTAGTCCTATGCCATTTATTTCCCTAAAATGTAAGGTAAGGATGCCTGAGCTCATTGCTTAAGAGCAAAATAGGGTGATTTCAAGAATAAACTGAGTATGGAAAGCTGCTGAATTTCACATATCAGTTGGAAGAGCCACTTACAGAGGGGCCAGTGTCCAGATTTAGCTATGAAGCACTCAGGTACCAGGCATTTCCACTAAATAAAGGAGAGAGATGAGCAAGTAGCACATCACAAAGAATAAGGGAGCAAATCAAGGTCCAGGCTCCTGCTGTTGCTTCTCCTTCTTAACAATAGCCCATGCAATGGCCCGAGCCCTGCACTGGGTCCTAAGACACATATTCTTAGGTAAGTCAGTTAAGCTTTCTGAGCCACAGTTGCTTCAATGCACAATGGCAAAAATATAACTGCTTCCCTAGACCACGAATCCTTTGAGAGGAGCAGATGTGTCTAATTCATCTCTGAGGCCAGAGATCGAGCACAGTGAGCAAATGAGGAGCCACGGTGATCAGGGGGTGGGAACGGGGGTCAGGTGAGAGGGACTCTCCTTGACATCTTGTTGACCTTGCATCTCCCGTGATGGAAGGCATGAGAGTGAGCACTCCCTGCGCCTGCTGGTGGAGGCGGACATGTGTGGGATGCACAAGCTCCTGGATGACCTGAGCCTGGCCAAGGCCGACCTGGAGGCCCAGCAGGAGTCCCTGAAGGAGGAGCAGCTCTGCCTCAAGAGCAACCACGAGAAGGTCTGGTCCTGTGGCTGCAGACTCATGGTGGTGGTGGTGAGGGGTGTTGGGCAGGAAAGGGAGCACTCCCACCCCATGGCTCAAGGATTGGAACCTGGGTTCAGTGGCATCAAGATAATGGGCTGATCTGGGTCTGAGTCAAACTGACCCTGTGGGATGTGGCAGATGGGAGTTTCTTTTCTAAAGATTTGCCTCATGAGTTTAGGAAGGTCTCCCGACACGTTCTTCCCATTGGTCCCGGCAACAAGACCTTTCACATCAGTGTGTATGAGGAATTGCCCCTAATAGTGCTCTTCAGGAGAGGGGTTCAGGTGCTGTCTGCTCTGTCAAAAGCCCTTTTCTCACTTGGGGTTCTTCTGTTGGTTCTTTTGTCCCTGCAGGAAGTGAACATTCTGAAGTGCCAGCTGGGAGACAGGCTGCGGATTGAGCTGGACACAGAGCCCACCGTGGACCTGAGCAGGGTGCTGGAGGAGATGCGGTGCCAGTACGAGACCATGGTGGAGACCAACCGGCGTGATGTGGAGCAGTGGTTCGAAGCTCAGGTGAGGCGGTGCTGCGCAGCAGGGGGCAAGGGGAGCATGGCTGCCATCTGGGCAGGGCGCTGATCACGTCTCTGTGCACTGTGCTTCAGTCTGAAGGCATCAGCCTGCAGGCCTCGTCCTGCTCCGAGGAGCTGCAGTGCTGCCAGTCAGAGATCCTGGAGCTGAGATGCACGGTGAACGCCCTGGAGGTGGAGCGCCAAGCCCAGCACCACCTGGTATGGGTCCTCCTGCACCCACACGGCACTGCAAATGCCACAGCCATGAGCTGGTAGCATTCTGTGACGGAGGTCTCAGTACTCAGGTCCTTTCATCTGCATACCCATTATTGTCAATTCCTTCTTTTTTAATATTTATTGCTCTAGCTCAGAAACATACCTTAAAGGGTCAACCTCTCCCTTTAACAAAAGGAAGCTTATGCATTCATTGCACAAAAGTTATTGACTTATAACTTTTTCATCAGTTATTGGAGACCTAGGGATGAATGATATGCTGCCACTCAAGCTCTGAGTCAGTGCTACTTTGGCAAAAGTCTTGCTCACGATTTGATTAATCGAGAGCTCTGCTCTGGAGTGTGAGTTTCTACAATTTTTCTTGGGCCCAGTGGATGTCCATATAGTGGCGGTTCTGGCCATAGTGACCACGGCTAAGATTTGGTGCATGGAGCAGATTCCCTGGCGCCTTACCCCATTGTTTCCCATGACAGAAAGACTGTCTGCAGAACTCCCTGTGTGAGGCCGAGGCCCGTTTCGGCACCGAGCTGGCCCAGATGCAGTGCCTGATCAGCACCGTGGAGGAGCAGCTGGCCGAGATCCGGGCTGACCTGGAGCGGCAGAACCAGGAGTACCAGGTGCTGCTGGACGTCAAGGCCCGGCTGGAGTGTGAGATCGCCACATACCGGAACCTTCTGGAGAGCGAGGACTGCAAGTACGTGTCATCTAGGCAATTCCTGGCCAAATCATTTAGCCATTTCTCGTAAGCTCCTCCGGGTACCAGAAGGGCTATCTTCACAGCACAAAGGCTCTCCACGCGCCTGTGGGTGACCCCTGCCAGTCCCGCGCACACTCTGTGTCATAGGTGGAGCGAGTGTCCAGGGACTGGCTGTCCATTCAGAGGAGGCTGCCATCTACCAGGTCTCTTGGCATAGATTTGATCCAGCGGGTTTTTGGGGTTTGCTTTTCCTTTTAAAAATCTCTCCCAGTAGTTTATACCCCGTGGGACAGAACTGGACTCTCACGTACAAAACCTTGATTCTGGCAGGCCTTGGAGAGATCACCCAGTCGAACTCTAAAGGTGCAAACTAGCCCTAACCGGTTTGGCTCAGTGGATAGAGTGTCGGCCTGTGGACTGAAGGGTCCCAGGTTGGATTCCGGTCAAGGGCATGTACCTTGGTTGCAGGCACATCCCCAGTAGGGGGCGTGCAAGAGGCAGCTGATCGATGTCTCTCATCAATGTTTCTAACTCTATTCCTCTCTCTTCCTCTCTGTAAAAAAATCAATAAAATATATTTAAAAAATAAATAAATAAAGGTGCAAACTAGGCGTCAGTGGGCAGAGGGCTTCAGTTGCATCATGTCCTGTGGTTTGGGAGTGAGGACCCCTTCCTCATGCTCCACACACATACGTAGCAGTGAGCCTTCTATTAATTCCCACCCCTAACCTTGCCCACCTTTTCCATCTCTCTGCAGACTCCCCTGCAATCCCTGCTCCACGTCTGCCGCCTGTGTGCCTCCCGCCTGCCCGAGCTGTGCCCCCGGCACCCCCTGTGGACCCGGCTCAGCCTGTGCAGCCAGCACTGGGAGCCGGTTCTGAATGTCTGTGGACCAGCAGAGGCGGTTAAAGCAAGGGGATACCCACATAGCAATGCTCATTATACATTTAGGAGATCTGGCTTCTAACTATCACCGACTTTCCGCATGCATAGGCCTGTCCAAACCTACCAGGAAAGTGGAGTCTCGATGGGGAGCCCTCTCTCCCAGCTCCTGATTTCCCCAGATGGGCTCCACACCTCGCTGGCTGGATCCCCATGACCAGTGGTGGCTCAGAGTATCTACCTGGAGACACTCAGGGATGGGATCCGGTGGGAGAATCATTCGGGTGAGTCTAGGGCATGACTTGTAGTTGTGTTTGTGTTTCAAAGGACACCAATGTTAACTTGAAAATTTACCCACTAAACTTACTTCGTCTGTGACCAGGAAAGTGAGGAACAAACTTCACTGTTTAGGAGTCCTCCAAATGGACTGTTTCTAACGTCTCCAGCCCCGGACAATGGTCCCAGAAGGAAATATGGGACTAGAAACTACATATTTAATCACTTCCTCTCCCACTTCCTCCTGCCTCCCTGCCTAGGAAGCTGGTTCCACTTCCTTCCTAGGTCAGGGGGGAACCTCCTTGCATCAAATCTGAGTTCTCTCTGCTCAGGATCTCTGTCTTTGACAAAGGGCCAGGCTCGCCTCTTGCTACGTCAAGGGACCTTTCACGTTAAGAAATCTCTCTTCTTTATAAACACTGCCTCTCGTAACTATTGTCTGGCTAGACTCCCCTCTCCATCTAATTTTACAGTAAAATTTCAACAGCGACTTAATTTTGTCTAGCACGTCCCCCCGAAGTATTAAAACCTATTGATTCAACCAGGAGAGGGCTGCTGGCCACAGGGTTTAAGGGTAATGGAAACTATATCACGACAGTACCTTCAACACGTTTATGTTTGCTTACTTTCTATGCTTCCGCTCTTGTCTCCCACTCTTCCCCATTCTCACCACAATCCAGCCACGGCGCCCTTTCTGTGCGGGATGTGCTAGGAGACCTGTCCCCGCTCTTCCTCCTCCCTGGAATGCTGTCCCCCCTCTTCCTGGTTATTCAGGTCTCAGCTGAAACATCACTCCCTCTGAAAGATCCTGCTTGATCCTCAATCTTCAGTCCTCACAGCCTCCTCATTCTCTGTCTTGTTTATTTTCATCAGAGTAGCTCTCAACAGCTGAATTCGCTTACTGGCCTATTATTTTCTCATTAAAATGCTTCCTTGAGATTATCATCTGTCTACTGCTGCTCCCCCAGGGCCTAGGCCACCACCTGGCACAGAGTAGGTGCTCAATAAACATCTGTTGAAAGAATGAATGTGTCTGGACCCGATTTTATCATTGACTTTCCTGGGGCTAGAGAATCACCTGAGCCTCAGTGTTTTGTTCCTGCTATAAAAGGAGGCAAATGTTACTTTTCCTACTTACGTCTTAGATCTGTCGTGGACTCAAAGTGAGATGGCAGAATTAAAACACTCTGAAAGGGAGAAAGCACCATAAAAACCTCCTCCAGAGCCAATATCATACCATGACTAGGAGTGTGGGTCCTGAGGCAGACGGGTCAGGTTCAAAGCTCACCCCGGGCCTCTGGCCTTTTCCTTGAGGCAGTTAGAAGAAAGTTCCCTTAGCAGCTAAATTCAACCAGAAACAAAATGATACACTGAATAACGTGCTTTCCAGAGCAAAGTGTATTTGTCTTTGTCCAACGAACGTGGGAACGTTACTTTGAGGGGCAGAGCCTTCTTAGCAACCCCATTATACTGAGTCCATCCAAGGGGAGGGGACCCAGTTTTAGGGATGGTTTTGTCTTCTTTTCCCTATTGGACCCACCAGGGTTAAAGTGATGGGGGTGGGAGGACTCACCTTGGTCCCAGGATGCACTCAGGAATTCCAAGGGCCCCTGATGACTCCCGCTGAACTTCCTTTTGGGGGGATGTGGATGATATGTTTGCGGTCCTGATTTCTAAATGTGGTTACCAGATGGTTGGAAAAATAGCTCATCTCAGCCTCATGGCACGTCCTACCTTGTGGCTCTGTAAGAGAAAAGGTGACGTGGAGACACAGAGGAGTGACACTGCCACCCAAGTCAGAGTCAAGGCCGGCCTGGTTCAAGGCAACCTTGTCTCCATGGGAAGGAACTGCCCGTTTGCATTTGGGCCCACAGCTTCCAGCGCTGAATGTGGCGGGTACTGAGGGTGCCCTTCTGGAAGAACCTCTCATGTTATCAAGTCATTTTGTCTGAAGCTGATGGACTGGGCTGTGGTTAAGGGGCAGGAACTGGCTTGTCCTCCTTCCTCCCCCAATGATCTGAGCTTTGAAAAGCTCCCTCTGCAGGGTTGACATCTTCCTGAGAAGCGACTGTTGTGTGTGTACCCACCTTGAGGGCGCTGCCTGTCGGGAAAGCTCCCGTCTCTTGCTTCAGCCCAGCTCCAGTCTCCCACCTACGCCTGGGGTGGCCTTCCGTCCTCACCATGGACAGCAGCAGCGACATCACACACAGCCTGCGCTGCTCTCTTCCTGTGCTGGTTAAAATAAACATTGAACCCTAACCACGCACTTTTCACTGGGGCTTTATGTAGCGGCAGTTTCCTCCTGCTGGTGTTAAATGCCATCACTTCTCTCTAAGAACTGAATGTCGTTCTCTCACACTCAGAAAGGCGCACATTATAAACCCCTTAAGATTATGAAGCAGTGGGGCTCACAGGAGTGAAATAACTTGACGAAGGCTGGGGTAGGACTCGGACCTAGGCTGCTCTGGCTGCAAAGCAATTGCGTCCTAGTTCTCGAGTCTTTATTCTCTGTTCTTTTTTTTTTTAATTTAATAAACCTTTATTGTTCAGATTATTACAATTGTTCTTCTCTGCACCCCCCTCCCCCCATAGCTCACCTCCACCTGGTTCCCACCCCACCCTCTGCCCTTACCTCCCCCACAACTGTCCTCATCCATAGGTGTACGATTTTTGTCCAGTCTCTTCCCGCACCCCCCCACACCCCTTTCCCCCCGAGAATTGTCAGTCCACTCCCTTCCTATGCCCCTGATTCTATATATTCACCAGTTAATTCTGTTCATCACATTTTTTATTCACTTGATTTTTAGATTCACTTGTTGATAGATATGTATTTGTTGTTCATAATTTTTATCTTTACCTTTTTCTTCTTCTTCCTCTTCTTAAGGAATACCTTTCACCATTTCATATAATTCTGGTTTGGTGGTGATGAACTCCTTTAGCTTTTTCTTGTCTGTGAAGCTCTTTATCTGACCTTCAATTCTGAATGATAGCTTTGCTGGGTAGAGTAATCTTGGTTGTAGGTTCTTGCTATTCATCACTTTGAATATTTCTTGCCACTCCTGTCTGGCCTGCATAGTTTCTCTTGAGAAATCAGCTGACAATCGTATGGGTGCTCCCTTGTAGGTAATTAACTGTTTTTCTCTTGCTGCTTTTAAGATTCTCTCTTTGTGTTTTGCTCTTGGCATTTTAATTATGATGTGTCTTGGTGTTGTCCTCTTTGGATTCCTTTTGTTTGGGGTTCTGTGCGCTTCCTGGACTTGTAAGTCTATTTCTTTCACCAGGTGGGGGAAGTTTTCAGTCATTATTTCTTCAAATAGGTTTTCAGTATCTTGCTCTCTCTCTTCTTCTGGCACCCCCATAATTCAGATGTTGGTACGCTTGAGGTTGTCCCAGAGGCTCCTTACACTATCTTCAAATTTTTCGATTCTTTTTTCTTTTTGCTTTCCCGGTTGTTTTTTGCTTCTTTGTATTTCAAATCTTTGACTTGATTCTTGCGTTCCTCTAGTCTGTTGTTGGGTCTCTGTATAATATTTTTTTATTTCAGTCAGTGTATGTTTAATTTCTAATTGGTCCTTTTTCATATCCTCAAGGGTCTTGCTAAATTTATCAGCCTTTTCTAGGAAATTCTTGAAAAACCTTATAACCGTGGTTTTAAACTCTATATCCAGTCCTTTGTTTTCCTCCGTTTCTTTCATTTGTGATCTGTTTCTTTGTCTCCGCATTTTCGCTGCTTCCCTGAGTTGGTAGAGTAGCTTTGTGTGCTAGGTGTCCTATGGGGTCCAGTGGCTCAGCCTCCCCAGTTACCTGAGGTGGACACTCTTGGTGCACCCCTTTGTGGACTGTGTGCACAGCCTTGTTGTAGTTAAGTCTTGATTGTTGTTGGTATCACTGGGAGGAACTGACCTCCAGGCCAACTGGCTGTGAGGATCAGCTGTGTCCACGCTGGGAGAACTTCTGTGCTGGAGACACCCTTATGAGACAAGACTCACAAAATTGCAAAAGTCTCTGTGCTCAGCTTGGATGGGGCGGAGTCTCAGGGCGGAGCAGACAGCCTTGGCTTCCCATCAGCCCTGCCCTATGAGGCCCTTGGGTCTTAGTGTACCTCAGTAATCACTGCGAGCACCTCTGAGAGAAAGCCGCCCTTGAGTTTCGTCCGCTGCCAGGCAGTCCAGTTTCTTCCTGAGTGAGTCTGGGTTCCCAGAGTCTCACCTGGAACTGGAGTTCAGTGCAGTCAGGAGCTTCTGTCTCCCTCCCGCTTGAGAAAGCCAGCCGCGCACTCAGCCGCCAGTTCTCTCTGCTCGCACGCATCTCAGTACCTCAGCCTTTTGCAGCTCCTCTGAGTCTCAATGTGCTTTTCCCTTTCCTTCTAGTTGTAGAATTTCTACTCAGCCAGCTTTCCTGTGGTTCTGGATGGTGTCCGTTTTGTCTTTTAGTTGTAGTTTTGAAATTGTTGTGCGAGGCAGCAGTTTAGGTGTTTACCTATGCTGCCATCTTGGTTTCTCCTATACTCTGCTCTTTTGGTGACTCTGCCTTCTAAAGGGACACCCTGCAATGTAAGCCTTGGATGCCCCTGTTTCTCACACTCAGGGTCACCAACAGTGCAATTTGGAAAGTGGCTAGACCTGGACTTACTGATTTACTGAGCACAAATCTCACAGGACAGTGGATTAGTCAGTTCCCTGAACCAGCTGGTCTGCACTCCAGCTCACTGCTATCTACATCCTTTAAAAAAAAAAAAAAAAAAATATATATATATATATATATATATATATATATATATATATATATATACACACACACACACACACACACACACACACACATATACATGTGTGTATATATATATATATACAATTTTCCCCTCTATATATGGTTCTGCCCTTTGGTGTAGTTTGAGGTGAAGATTAATAGCGCACTTGGATTTCAGAGAGGAAGGGAGAGGGAGAGAGAGATAGAAACATCAATAATGAGAGAGAATCATTGATTGGCTGCCTACTGCACATCCCACACTGGGGATTGAGCCAGCAGCCCAGGCATATGCCCTGACCAGGAATTGAACCTTGACCTCCTGGCCCATAGGTCAATGCTCAACCACTGAGCCAAGCTTGGCCGGGCTGTCTACCTCCTTTTAAATGCCTTGTCTATGTTGAACATTTCATGGGTCAATATCAAGATCTGAGAAGGGGGACAGGGGATTCTTGAGGGGAGAGTATGTCATTGCCAGAAGAGGGCTAGTCCCAGGGATGTAAAACCAAACCAGTTGTCTGCCATGAAATAATTCTATTCTCTTCAGAAAAGAACATGGGTTAAGAATCAATATGGTCTAGTTTAAATGCTCTGTAGGACTTTTCATATACATACTAGAGGTCCGGTGCACGGATTTGTGCACCAGTGGGGTCCCCCAGCCTGGCCTGTGACCTCTTGCAATTTGGGACCGCTCAGGGTATGTTGAACTGCCAATTTCAGCCCAATCCCCACAGGCCAGGCCAAGGTACCCCACTGGTGCATGATCCGTGCACTGGGCCTCTAGTATGCATATAAGATCTTTGGTTAATCTCTTCCCACCCTCCCTGCTCTTCCCCTTCCCTCTGAGATTCACCAGTCTGTTCCATGTATCCATGCCTGTGCATTGAGCATCTGCCCCCTGATGGTCAGTGCACGTCATAGCTACCAGTTGAATGGTCACTTAAGCTTTTATATATATAGATTATTCTAAATGAAAACAAATGTTATACTGATTTGATTTAGGGTTTAGAAGTCCAGGATTTTCTTTCCTTGGCATAACATGCTATTGTCTGGCTTTATACTATATCTCTTCATTCATTCATTCATTCATTCATTCATTCATTTAGTCCACATTTACTGAGCATCACCTTGCACCAGGCACTGTAGGAGGTTAATGCTGAGAATGATTTGCTCCATAGCTGAGCTTATTTGGTTATTTCTTTCATCTTTTCACTAACTGAGCATTTACTGTGTGTCAGGTGCTATGCTGAGAATTACAGAGATGAATAAGACAAAAGGAATAAGATGAAAATCCCTGCTTCCAAGGGTCTTCCAAGTAAACCGACAGCAGAGTACACCACAAGGGGGAGTATATTCAAGGTAAACTAGGGGCTCAGTGTGAGTGGAGAAGAACTGACCAAATGCCAAGTAAAGCTGGAGGAATATTCAAGGCTACTCTTTCACTGAGAAATACAAACTCTTAGGGCTAGACCTGGCCTTCAGAAATCAGAGTATTTAATAATAGATTTTTCATGTGCAAAATGAAACCAACTTGTCCATATTTCTCTATTTTTCCTGCACAAAATTTGTGAAGTGGGCCAAATAAATACTTCTATAATGACTTTTTCATCTCATATTTTCCCAACATCCTAAATCATTCACCTTCTAAGTTCCCACAGTTAATTTTTCTCCTTCCCATTTAATGCACCTTTGCCCCAGGACTATCTCCAGCCAGGCCAGTGAGAGTTTTATTAGCTTAACACCCATAGGAAATGGTACCTGAGAAACCCAGAATAATGGATGAATAACATCCAGAGGCTTATGGGGACACAAAAGAGCAGAGGTGGTTCCTGGTCCAGCACCCCAGGGACCTCATCAGCCAGGATCGTCACTCAACGTGAAGGGTGTGAAGGGCAAAGGGGCTCTGAACACTGGGCAGAACAGCGTTGTAACCCAACTGATTCAGCACAAAAGTCAGACTCCTGAAACGGGAAAAGGAGCCCAAGGGTGTCCTGATGCTAACAAAACACCAAGCATTTTTTGTTTGTACAAAGCCTCTTAGAAAAATAACTCACAAAGTTATACAAGCAGAACATAAATACTGTACAAACTTGAGACATAACAAAAGGCTACCATGTGCAAATAATCCTCCTCAAGTTAGTTTCTATACACACACACGAGTGAGGTGGTGGATATTAAAATATATATATAATTGATTTCAGAGAGGAAGGGAGCAGGATAGAAACACCAATGATGAGAGAGAATCATTGATTGGCCGCCTCCAAAACCACACCCCCGCCACTGGGGATCGAGCCCACAACCCAGGAATGTGCCCCGATCAGGAATCAAACTGTGACCTCCAGTTCATAGGCTGATGCTTAACCACTGAGCCACAATGGCCGGGCAAGGTGGGGAATATTTTGATGTACTGATAGATGCAGTTCATGGTATTCCCTCTGAAACACAGGGCCCTTCTAACAAAAGCTATAGCCTGAGCCTCATTTAATGATTCGGGGAAGGGATGGCACAGAGAAGGAAGGGAAGAGGCTTTTGAGGTTCAAAGACCAAGCTCTGAACAGACAAGAGCATGGACTTGTCTGACATGAGGAAGAGCACGTGTCCTGTTCTCTGGTTAGATGAAGGCATGTTGACATCAGGGGATGAAGAGGAGGGGAAGGGAAGAGAACTGAGATGCTGGTAGGTCCTCTGCCGGTCCGACGCCTTCTCCCAGGCTGGGCTGTGGAGTCAAGGGCAGGGGCATAATAGAAACCCTAGGTAGACTTGGGGGTTTAGGAGCAGAGGGGACCTGTTTTCCCTCCCCCACGTGGAATCTGGGGAGGCACCAAGACCCCAGTGGAGAAATGGTTCAGGGGAGCCTGGGAAGTAGAACCCTCACAGAGAATCCCGAGGCCGAGGGTGACGTAGCAGCTAAAAGTGATCGTGGTGTCAGAGAGCAGCAGGGATGTAACAGCGGGGTCCTGAGAGCTCCCGGGGACTGTGGATGAGGATAAGGATCCTGGCAACACCTGGGGGTTCTGACAACCAAGCTCTAGGCAGGAGGACCCAGGTGGGCCACCTGGGCTGCAGTGTGGATGAATGAAAACGCCGAGGACACACCGCGGCCTTCCTCCTCGGTCCCAACACCATGGAAAAGAGGCCTCTGGAACTTGGAGCCACCCCTTGGGAAGGGGTACTTAAGATGACTGAGATTAAGATTGTGCCCTTTGACATAGTGAGAGATGAAGATTAATAGTGCAATTTAGTTTAAGTATCAGAAAGGCTGTATCTTTTTCACACCTGACTTTATGGTCTGAGATTCAATCTTGCTATAAATTTATGTCTACATAGATGTCCTGTTGGTAATTATAAAACGTAGCATGCTAGGTATCTTGTTGTGCACTTGGATTTTTTTTCACTTACTCTTATGTTGTAGGTGTCATTTCTATGTCAGCATCTATAGATCTATCTCATTATGTGCAATAGCTGTAAGCCTTTTCCTACATGGATGAACAATTCATTAACCTGGCTTCTGTTGGTGGGCATTTTGTTTCTTCCTGGTCTGCTGTGACTCCCAAGCTGTTGTGATGAATATCCTTGTTACCCTTGCACATGTGTCCATGTAAGTGTGTCTGCAGCATAAATTCCCGGAAGTGGAATAACTGGGTCAGAGGGTATGTGCCGCTGTACTTTTAATAGACATTTCTGACCTGCCTTGCAAAGATGTTGTATGATGCCATAGTGTGTGACGGTGCCAACATTGTGACATTAACCTTTTTAAAAATTTATGGTTGACACTATTACAGATGTCCCCTATTTCCTCCCTTTTTGATCTTTGCTAACTTAAATAGGTACAAAATAGTAATTTAATAAGCATATTTGAATTATAAATGATGTGAACGTCTAAACCATGATTAAAGGCCATCTGAAAAAAAAGCAACAGCTAACACTTGTTTAGTGCTTCCTGCCAGACATTATTTTAAATGATTTATAGATATAACTTCTTTAATACTTAAACAGATCGATGACCTGGGTGCTATTGCCGCTTCCATTTTTCACATGCAGAAACCACGGCATAGAGAGGTCAAGTCACCAGGCCACGTTCATATAGCTAGTACATGGAAGAACCAGAATTTGAATCCAAACAGTCTGGCTCCAGAGTCCCTGGCCTTAACCACTCTGCTCTGCTGCCTTAAAATTCTGTGTAATGGGTTCTAATAGCAGATAAATATTAAAGCAAGTGTCCTGCGCTAGAATGTAGATAAAGGAACCTGGGACCAGGGGGGGGAAAGGGGAAGTGAAGAGAATTATTTTCATATTGATAGGTCTCTAATGAACTGAAGACCTGGGACAAGAATAAAGCAGAATAATAATGTTAAAACCCCTTAAAATCAAATTAAAAATGCCCAAGTAACATGGGTATAAAATCCCATCCAGAGACAGAGAAGCATCGATCAGACCGTCAAACCTCAGAGAGAAAGAAGGGCAGGGTGCGGGGAAGGGGGAGAGGTCAACCAAAGGACTTGTATGCATGCATATAAGCATAACCAATGGACATAGACACCAGGGGGTGAGGGCACGAGCTGGGGTGCGGGGGGGGGGAAGGGGTAATGGGGTATAAGGACACATATGTAATATCTTAATCAATAAAGAAAAAAAAAGAAAACAAAGTCACGAACTATGACACTAGCTGCAATAAAAACACAGGTATGTCCATTAAAAAAAAAAATCCCATGGAAGGGAAAAGAAAATGGTGATTTTTCCTCTGTTTCAAAGCCTCTCAAGATGGCCTTTTGAAGTCAGAGATCCCTCAGGTATCCTCCCTCAAACTCTGATCTTTACCAGAAGCAAACTTCTTTCTGGTGTAACACACAGTGGGTGCTGCCTGTGGACAGCACGCGTTTGCTTCGGTATCTTCAGAATCTCCCCCTGCAATAGACAAGGTGGCTGCAGGTTAGACCCAAGCCCCGTGGGCTGCTCCAACTCCACTGCTTTTGTTCTCACTCAGAGATGCATCAGAATTGCCATGGTGTTGAATGATGCTATTCTGTACCCAGTGGCCCACCGCCCCCTGAAGATAGATGGTAGCTCAAAAAATTTTACCCCTGAAGAGAGAAGACAGAGGTGGTCCCCTGTGGATGAAGGAGGGCTGCAGGACTACCTTTCTCTTGGCTCTTCATGGCCAGCACCTCCCTTCATGTTACCCGGCTCATATGTTATTCTCAGGGACCAGGGCCTGTTTTCACAGGGGAGTGAACAGGGCCAGTCTACGGTGTCCAGGGTGGGATCCTCCTCACCTACACAGCCGAGTGTATCTCAAACACCTGCTTCACGCCGTCCACTTACTGCCAGTTCCTTTGAGACAAAAGAGAAGCAGCAGAATCCACTATTCTACAGAGGAGCAGGCAGCATCAATGCCACTAAGCAACACAGACCTTACAGAGCCCACACGGGGCGGGTGGGGAGGAGAAGGTGGACACAAAATCCAACTTTAGAGAGGGGTGTCAGCCAGGGATGCAAACTTCAGCTCTGATGCCTAGAAGTGTGTTCTGAGATGGAAGGAACCATGATGTTCATCAATGGGACAAATCCTGCCTGGGGATAGGATCTAAAGATGGAGCCTATTTAGCAAATCAAAGGAAACCATTTTAATGGTCCAATTCTCTGGATTACAATGATGCTATGATGAGAAGGAAGAGAGAAACAAAAAAGTGTTTGAAGATGAACATATGCAGATTGTGCTCAGAGGCCTCCGAAGGACAACCTGACTGGGAGAGGTCTTCTAAGGATTGTCTCAGCAAAGAATTACTCATCGATGACCTCAGGGTAGCTGGGAGAGGCACAGCTGACCCAGAGCAGTTTTCCTTTGGGGAAGAATTCCAGTTCTCTTTATTTAATTCTTCTTGAGAGAATTCCAAGAACCTCGGTCTCACCTATCCTCACACCCACTGCCTCCCATTTGGGTCCCATGGGGATCCTTGTTCCTGAACTTCGCTCTTTTTATACTCTTTTAGGGTCTTATCCCATTGAATCTTCCTTAGTCTTTAGGTCCCTCTACTTTTCCTTGGCCACTTTGGAGGGGCAATCCCTGACCCCACAGAAGTTGGTCACAATGGCCCTGATGAAACTCTGAAGAAACTCTTTGGGATCCGAGATATGCTACTGATTCTCATATTTAAGCATAACTTTTTCTATGTGCATTTTATTGTCCTCCCAGCTTCAGTATCTCTGTGCCGGAATACATGGACCCTCAATAATATTCTTTTTCACTCCAACTTCCTGTCCAATAACTAAGCCTTGTACACTTTCCTGAGCAATGACCTGGGAAGCAGTACGCGTTCTTCCCCCTGGAGGTTGTGGTGAGGTGGAGAGAGAATGGGCTCTACAGATATGAGACGGAATCTAGCCCTTGCCAGCTTATCAGTCTGTGAATCAGAACATGAACTTTATTCTAGTTTCCTCATCTGCACATGGAGGCTAAGAACAGCCACTTCACAGGTGTGAAGGACTCAAGAGGAAAGAATACAGTCACATAGCTAGCTTACCTGTAATCCTCTATGAATGTTAGTTCTAGAACTTTTGTCTCAACATCCTTTGAGCTCTGTGGCCCAATTTCCATTTTCTGGATTAAATAAAATGGTTGTTTTTTGTTACTAGTTTCTCTCTAGATACACCTGTGGTCAGGATGATGCATTTTCTGTCTTTCACTAACTCTCATCTATGGTTCTCATTCAAGTTTGTTTAAGAACCTACGCTTTTAATGACGCTGTTTTCTCCTGAAGAACAGGGACCACTGTGTGTCCTGGACCCAGCACACCTCCTGAGTTATGGGGGTGTTCAGGAAACATGCTGAACAAGTAAATGAATGAATGAATGAATGAATGAATGCTGATGTGGACTAGTCAACCAAAACTGAATTAGCAGCAATGTTTCCTAGTGCATTGATGCTTTGTTGCTCCTCCAGGGGAGTATGCAATTTAAAAGAGAAAAGAAAAAAGAAGAAATGGGAACCACTCAATATTCAAATATCAGTACACTTGCTAGTTTTATAACCTGGCATTTCTCTTGAAAGAAAAGCTCAGTTGAGTCCAACCACAGGTGGGAGAGACACTGGATCTTATAGATTTTCTGTCTCTCCTGCTACACAAATCATTGACTGAAAGATTTGATCCTTCAGTGTGGCCGCATCCACAGGGAGACCGTCCAGCCCAGAGTGAGGACATCTGAGGCTGCATTAACTGTTGGTGGTGGTTGAGTAGGAATATAAAACTCTGATCTTTCAGGAACGACAATCTGATATCAAAGAGTCAAGAGGCACCTCAGACCATCAGCATTCCTTTAATGAGGTGAGGAACTCTTGGTGGTAAACTCAACAGCTGAGTAACAGGATGGCGGTACAACAACAGGTCGAGAATTAAGGCAGTGAGGTCAAAGCACTGAGCCAACACCCACCTGGGATACGGTATAAAAGGCCCAGGAGGGAAGGGGGTTCTCAGACTCGCGTCTTGGCCTTTCCAGCTGCTCTGAACCTCCTGTGTAGCATCAGCCCACACCATGACTTCCTTCTACATGACCTCAAGCCAGCCTCTGGGCAGCACCCAGAATCCTGGAGAAAGATCTATCTGCCCCTCCATTGATGTGGGGTACCACCCTGGCTTAGAGGAAAAGGCTGCCTGCCAGGGCCTCCTGGCCAGCCTGGCACATGTCAACCGAGTTCGTGTGGGGACCACCCCTCTGGGCCGACCCAATCTCTGTCTGCCCAACAGCTGCCACAATGCTTGCCCCTTGCCAGGAACCCGCAACATTCCTGGCAACATCGGAAGCTGTGGGGCCTACGGTGAAGGCACCCTGAACGGCCATGAGAAGGTGACCATGCAGTTCCTGAACGACCGCCTGGCCAACTACCTGCAGAAGGTGCGGCAGCTGGAGCAGGAGAACGCGGAGCTGGAGACCAAGATCCGAGAGTGGAGCAAATGCCATGAGACCACCATGTGCCCCAACTACCAGGGCTACTTCCAGACCATCGAGGAGCTCCAGCAGAAGGTGGGGTCTGGAGTAGCCTGGGGTGTGCCGGGTCTGAGGGAGGTGGAAGGAATGGCAGGCAAAACCACTGAAGGCTCAAAGAGCTTAGGGTTCTTGGGTGTTCTTGAGCAGGAGGGTAGACACCACATGTAGGGCTGGAGCCCAGTGTGATGTTAGTGTGTGAATGGTCTTCCTCCTTTTTCTTAGATCCTGTGCAGCAAAGCTGAGAATGCCAGGCTGGTTAGCCAAATTGACAATGCCAAACTGGCTGCCGATGACTTTAGGATCAAGTAAGTAAGGCCAGAAGTAGGCTAAGAGTGACTCCTCTCTTCTGTTTTATTTCTAAGTGGTCACCAGAGTACTTGGTCCAGAGTAGGTGTTCAAAAATAGTTGTTGATGAGAATAATGAATGAATCAATGAATAAGTGTCCTCTTTCTTTCTCTCCACCATAATTTAATCTTTTACTAGAAATGGTCATTATGTGGGCTGAAAGAGAACAAAAACATTAAAACAAGAAAGGAAGTAGGGTCTAGATTGGTTAGATCCTATGTCATATTCTCCCCATATCTAGAAGAAAAGAGGGTTTTGTGTTATAACCTGAAGCAAAATCAAGTCATTCCAAGAATAAACTTTCAGTGCACAGGTTGTCAACAGACTCACTGACCCTTGACCTAATCCATTAGTGGGAATAATTGTCATTGTAGCTTCTTTTATTAAGAGTTGCAATTGAATGAATGAGAAAAACAATGAGAAATAATTAATCCAATGGGTGAAGTAGTAAACTGTAGGTCCAGAAGGCTTATATTTAATCCATTCTTTTTCCTATGGCAGAATGAATACTGCATTTGAAGTTTGAATACTTAGGTTGAGTCCATTATTTACTATTAATCAAGGTATATAATCCTAGACATCTACTATCCTTTCTGAGACTCAGGTTCCATCTAGTCAGTGACCATGGGCTCTGTAGCTACAGAGTCTAACACAGTGATAGTTGATCAGGTGAGCAAATGGGGATCCAAGGTGGGAACCACAGTCAAGTTAGAGGGGCTCTCCTTGACATCTTGTTGACCTTGCATCTCCTATGATGGAAGGCATGAGAGTGAGCACTCCCTGCGCCTGCTGGTGGAGGCGGACATGTGTGGGATGCACAAGCTCCTGGATGACCTGAGCCTGGCCAAGGCCGACCTGGAGGCCCAGCAGGAGTCCCTGAAGGAGGAGCAGCTCTGCCTCAAGAGCAACCACGAGAAGGTCTGGTCCTGTGGCTGCAGACTCATGGTGGTGGTGGTGGTGTGTGTGTGGGGGGGTGTTGGGCAGGAAAGGGAGCACCTCCCCCCTCTGGCTAAAGGATTGGAACCTGGTTTCAGTGGCATCAAGATAATGGGCTGATCTGGGTCTGAGTCAAACTGACCCTGTGGGATGTGGCAGATGGGAGTTTCTTTTATAAAGATTTGCCTCATGAGTTTAGGAAGGTCTCCAGATGGGTTCTTCCCATTGGTCCTGGCAACAGGAGTGATTCAGGTGCTGTCTGCTCTGTCAAAAGCCCTTTTCTCACTTGGGGTTCTTCTGTTGGTTCTTCTGTCCCTGCAGGAAGTGAACATTCTGAAGTGCCAGCTGGGAGACAGGCTCCGGATTGAGCTGGACACGGAGCCCACCGTGGACCTGAGCAGGGTGCTGGAGGAGATGCGGTGCCAGTACGAGACCATGGTGGAGACCAACCGGCGTGATGTGGAGCAGTGGTTCGAAGCTCAGGTGAGGCGGTGCTATGCAGCAGGGGGCAAGGGGAGCCTGGCTGCCATCTGGGCAGGGCGCTGATCACGTCTCTGTGCACTGTGCTTCAGTCTGAAGGCATCAGCCTACAGGCCTCATCCTGCTCCGAGGAGCTGCAGTGCTGCCAGTCGGAGATCCTAGAGCTGAGATGCACGGTGAACGCCTTGGAGGTGGAGCGCCAAGCCCAGCACCACCTGGTATGGGTCCTCCTGCACCCGCATGGCACTGCGAATGCCACCGCCATGGCCTGGTCGCAGCGTATCTGAGAAATCTCCCTACTCAGTTCTATATATATTAAGTTTGAGCTTGAGCTGGCTTCCTCTATCCTGGGTGGAGAAGGTTGGCTTTTAAGGCTAGCTTGACCCAGAAAAATGGTTCCTATTACAAGTTAACGCCACTTCCTTCAGAATGAGGTGTGGACGTTCAGGCACTCATTGCACAAGATTTTGCTGGGTGTGTCCTTCATGTCATGTACTGGAGGAATTAGGGGGAACATGACACAGTTCAAGTTAGATTTGTGTGTGTGTGTGTGTGTGTGTGTGTGTGTGTGTGTGTGTGTGTGTAAAACGTCATGGTCACATTGATGGTAATTTCTTCAGAGCTCTAGAAATGCCCTGTGACTTCTTGGAATTTGCCACCTGCCTGGTGAATTCAGCCAATTCACTGTTGAATTTTTCACCCCCTGGGACTTTTCCCCCATTATTTCCCATTATAGAAAGACTGTCTGCAGAATTCCCTGTGTGAGGCCGAGGCCCGCTTCGGCACCGAGCTGTCCCAGATGCAGTGCCTGATCAGCACCGTGGAGGAACAGCTGGCTGAGATCCGGGCTGACCTGGAGCGGCAGAACCAGGAGTACCAGGTGCTGCTGGACGTCAAGGCCCGGCTGGAGTGTGAGATCGCCACGTACCGGAACCTTCTGGAGAGCGAGGACTGCAAGTACGTGTCATCTAGGCAATTCCTGGCTAGGCCACATAACTGACTGTCAGATTCCGCTGAGATAACTCACGTACTGGTGAAGGAGATCTCATCCTAAAGAAACTGCCTTGCTTAGTGACTCATTTACCATTGCTGGTGTGTACAGATTGTGCTGTTGATAGAATGGATCACAAATGGTAACCGGGTCCCTAAGCTGAGCCCTGGGGACACCTGGATATGGAAAGACCCAGCTGAGTGTGGACATGGTTCTGATGGAAGAGGTTCTGTTGGGTTGTGTGATTTGTGTGTGGCAAACCCTCCCTACACCATTTTAGTCTGAGCTTTTCTGTCTCCAGCACTGAGATATCTTTTTATTTCCCATGTCTAACTCTCCCTTCTCTCTCTCCCTGCAGACTCCCCTGCAACCCCTGCTCTACACCTGCTTCCTGTACTCTTCGTCCAGGCTGTGCCCCGCCGGCCTGTGTGTCTTCATGAGAGCCGACTCTGAAGGCCTGAGTTCCAACGCAGGAGATCACAGCTGCCTGTCCTGGAGCTAGGATCACCCTCACCTTGCTTAGTCTTCCTCTAGAAATACCAAACCCACTGGAGGCATTTTCACTGAATCAAAGGGCAGTAGACAACTTCTAAGTAGTGGCTTCCTATTTGTGCCTTAGGCTGATTTTTAAAAACATTGCATTGTCTTCCATTGAAACTATTGTTTTCCCCCCCAGCCTCTTCTGGGATTTTCATTCTACTCCAGTGCTTCCGAATCTTCTAAAATGTAATTGGGCTCCTGTATTAAATGGTCAATAAACCTCCTTCCTGTATCAAGTGGTCTCCTTCCTGGGTTTGGCAGTATATGTGGTGTGCTAGAGAACCCGGGCCCTCAAGCCCTTGGGTGGTCACTGGCCCTGACATGTCACTTACAGGACCTCTTTGGGGTACTGGGGTCTGAGCCTCGGGATGAAGGTCCTTGGCTGACACTGGACATGTCTTTACCTTGCCCGTAGCTCCCTACAGATTGGTGAAAGGAAGCAGTATTGGTTGCCAAGTCTGAATTCCTTCAGAACAGCTCAGGACTAATATGTCCCTACTGTGCTTTTTGGCATCTTCAGCCTCTTGGTATTTTGTTCCAGAGCAAAATCACACAAATTCGAGTTCCAACCCAGTCAAAGGGAGGTCATGTTGAGAACTGCCCTAGCCAAGTTGCCAAGTTTTTCTCTCATTCAAACTGGCCCCTTCATGGAGGCATGGCATTTCCTCCTGCTGTTAGACATGGAGGCCCAGCTTGGGCCCTGGGGTCAGTTGTCTTGGTCCTGGCCCACTTCTGGGACATGGTTTTCTCTAGAGAGACACTGCCACTGATGTGCTTGTCTCCTCTGCTGCCACCTCCCAAGGGCTGGTGTGGGGACTGTGGTTGCCACAAGTGCTCCAAATGCCTGCCGGCCTCCTAGCTGGGACCTTGATACAGGCCCAGGTGGTTCACAGCCAGACCTGGTGGAAGAGCATTTGGGCAGCCGCAGTGGAGAGGCTGTGCCCCTTCCATGCTGAGGAGTCAATTTTGCTTTTGGCAGGAGCCGAGTGTGCCCAGATCCCAGCTCACCCATGTACCCTAGTCCAAAGACCAATGCAAAGTTGGTCCTTCTTCATAATAGTATAGTAGGGTGGCTAGAGCACATGTTCCAGATTCGGGCAGACCTGGGCTCAGATCCCACCTCTGCAACACCAGCTGAGGTCACTACACTCTCTTGAGACCTATTCATAAAATTAGAATAATGTACTTCCCTCTCTCACCATTGTTAAGGGATCATCCAGGTAATGTTCCCAGCATATACTAGGAGAAGGCACTCAATGAATCCTGGTTTATGAGGCTTCCTGGGAACCAGCAGGGACAGTCTTTTCTTCATTGAGAGAAAGAGGAGATAGTGAGGTGGTAGCAGAACCTGTCAGCGGCACCAGGAACCACATCTTCCCATGCTGGTTTCCCGAAGGTTGTCCATACTCCCATCCACTTATAAACAATCACGAAAACCATAGACTGTTGTTAGTGGAGCTCAATTTCAAACTCCAAGTGGCGTAACCAAACATTTCTAAAAAGCATTCTTTGGGCTATCAGAGGACAAGAATTCCTTTGGGCTCTTGTGGGCTTCCTTCTATTAAGTGACCCCCAAGAGTCATATGTTTTAAACAATGGCCAGGACCGCTTCCTGTGCCAGGGCCATGGGCATCTGGTCTGTCCCCCCTTCTCTGGCCAGGTCACACCCTGAATGCACTCTAACTGTGGGACCCCCATGGCTACTAGGCCTGCAGGAAAGGCTACTCAGACCTGGAAGGGACTGCAGATTAGGGAGGCCAGCAGATGGCTGGCTCTGGGCACTTGGACAAAGGTCTTGCTCAGTCATTACTGCAGTCTGAGGGCTTGGGGCTCCCTCTGGTACCAAATCCAAGCACTCCTCTTCCTCAGGTTGATTCTCCTCTCCTTCAGGGTCATCTTCCCGTCTGTGGCCTGGCTGCATCATGATCCCCTCACTGATTGGCCCTGGATGTGGTATCTGCTTTTGTTTTGGTCACAATAATTTCAGCCAGATTGATTATTTTCCTCCCCCTGAGACTTTGGCTGCCTTGGCTTGAGACCAGAGCCAGTTTGGAGCCACCTACCACTAACCTCACTAATCTTCAGTCAACCAGCCCTGCACTCCTGATGTGCCGGTTGGGAATATTTCTTTCCAGTTGGGTCTCTTCAGGTGCTTCCACCAACCATTTTTTTTCCAACTTCAAATGCCATTTTCCTCAAGTCCCAGCAGAGTGGGAAGGAGGTGGTGGCTGGCAGTGGGTCAAGGAGCTTTGGGAAGGGGCCCACACTTCTGCGCCCACTACCCACACTGGGAAGCCAAGGAAATCAAGGTGGAATTCTGGGCTCTCCAGAACAAGAGCATTTGAAATGTAGATACGAGGTTTTCTGTGGTCCACCCTGTGTGACCCAAGGTCCTGCCTCGTCCTCTCCCCCTCATCTTCCTTTGTTCTTCTCAAGAACAGAATCAATGCGTCCCTTCTCATGACCACTTACAATCACCCTCATGAGCGCATCTTGTTGAATCATTTTTGTCTTTTTTCATCAATTCAGTGTTTCCTGACCTTTTCCTCCTCCATGGATTTTCATTTAATGAATATATATATATTTTTAAAATCCTTACCTTCTCATTTAATGTTGTTTTAACTTTCAAAAGTATAAATACCAAACTCATTTTATGACTAAAAGACAGCTCACTTAGAATCCAGGTTTTGCTTGCTTTCAGACAACACTCCCTCTATCCAAAATATCTTCCCTGCCACTGTTTTAGAGATTCCAAATGCCACTCCCCTCTAGGGTCATTCTCCCATTGAGAAGCAGGGCTCCTGGTCAGGTCTGAGCCCTGGGCTGCCTCAACCTCCCTACCTACCTTTAGGCGTAAGAAACCTTAGCAGCTCAGGAGGGCTTCTCAGTAGGTCCAAACAGCCCAGGCTCCAGACACTTATCTCTGACCCCCTGGTGGCCAGTCCCATTCACTACATGTCACACTCTCCACACTTAATTTCACTTCTCTCCCTTTAGCCAGCTCTTTGCCTTGACTTTCCACCTTCCCTTCCCATTGCATTATACTCCCAGGGTGACCTCAAGAACATTTTGGTGTGTCCCCACCCCTACATATACAGCCAGTCGCTCAGCCTTAGAGAGTCCTTTTGGGACATCTCTGTCCTCCATCCCTCCCTTACTATTGGCACTGCTAGTGGCTGCAGTGGGTTTCCATCATGTGCTACCTGGACTCTGGTAAGAGCCTACTCCTGCCCATCTTTCAAGCCCCAGATCGTCTCTTTGATACTCTACATCTCTAAGGCTCTGTGGCCTCTCCTTCCTTTGAGTTACATGGTCTAGCTCTACTGCTCTCAGTTTTTTGAGAAATGGGGTTCCTCTGATTCATCTCTGTAGGCCCCATAGTGCCTTTAGGGGGCATTGCTATGGCAGGAGCTCATGAATATTGGAGTGGGTCACTGGGACAAGGTTACTGATGGTGGTAAACCCTGCCTTGGTAATATTGCCCACATCTACTGGCAGCCTCTTAATCCAAACTCATCAGAAATTCACTTCTAAGGCCCCCACTTAGGGTGATAGGAACTATGAAGAATGTATTCAGAGGAATATACTCAGGATGGCAGGCAAGGGGACTTAGAACCATGCTAAATAAAGAACCGAGAATGAGAAATCACACAGCAGTCTTAAAGAGCTGAAGGTCTGCTATAGGGCAGAATGACTGGATTATTCCTCTCTGGGACCCCATGGGTAGAATGAGAAAGGAAACGAACAAAAGAGCACACGCTGGCTTACTTGCTAATGTATCACCCGCACCCAACGCCTGTGCCTGCTTGCACAGGTAGGAACTCAATAAATATTTGTTGAATGCACGAATGAAAGAACAAATGGAAACACTAGGTAGAACTAGCAGGGAGGTAGATCTGTCTCTGCATAAAGAACTTTCTAATAATCCTGATGTGGAAAGTCTTCTAAGGCAAAGCTAGCTGTTATTTATCTCTAGATTCCACTGTCTTGTACAAAACCTGGGATACTGGGAGCCACAGGGGCCAAGTTGGCTAGGGATGAGTCATCTTGGAAAATGGTGGTCTGGGCAACTAGTTAGAGGGGGGTTATCAGAAGGGATTCAATGCTAAAGGGCCTAAGACTAGTGGACTTGGAGATCCCTTTTGGCTGGATATTTGATGTGTTTGAGCCAGCTATGATATGTACTGCTGCCTCAAGGGCACTCCCAGGACAGGTGCATTCATTCATCTTAACAATAGGGTCAACATAGCGTCTTCATTAGCATAGTCTTGAAGCTGGCTGGCTGCCCTTTTCCAGGGCTTATTAAATGATTGGCCACAAACTTCTGATGCGCTGAATGTGTCTGAAGATTAAGGAAATTTAAATTTTGTTCTAGAGTCTCCTAAGTAATGGGCAATCAAGGTAGGTGCATTTCAAAGAAATGCAAGAAGTTTCAAAAGGTGAAACATCAAAGTTCTTGAGTGGGTATCTTTTAAAATAAGGCGAGGAGGGAGTCAGTGGGTGAGAGTGTCTGACGAAGAAAAATGCCCAGAAAGGATGGGGAGGTGCCTGAGAACAGACACCCTAAAGTAGAAATCACTGCCTGCCTTAATTAGACAGCAGACTCCAAAACACAGGAACGTAATTTTATTCCCTGGGAATCACAAATTACCCAGTTTCATTCCCAAGTGTTTTCCCCACGTCCAAAACTGCTCATCGGCTTCACACTTGCACACGGAAAGTCTTAATTGCCAAAATCAGTTTGATATGTTGTATTTTCATTTTAATTGAGCTCAAAATACTTTCATTTCTCATTTCATTTCTCCTATGTCCCTTGGGTTATTAAAGTGTGTTTAGTTTTCAAACACCAAAATCAATTAGAATTTAGGTTTTTCCTTCATTGTTCTGGCCCACAGAAGGAAACTTCCTTCTCAAAGCTGTTACTTCCCTTCACAAGGATTTTGGCTATTTTTCCTCAGAGTTGAGGAAAGTCAGCTACCAGGGGCAGATCTTATCTTTGATTTGCCTTTACCTGAAGATTATACACGGGATGGTCCTGGCATTTGAGGCTCCCACAATCTGGACTACACACACCTTTCCAGGAGGGGCATGTATGTCTTCATAGTAAGTGCCCACACAGTTAGATTCTTTCCCACTTCCCAAGCATGTTTGATTCTGTTCATTCTGTTCTCTATGAGAGCTACTCTCTTCCCCAATCCCTCATGGAAACCATCACTCAAAACACGTTTTAGATGCTCCCTATTCTGCGAAGTCTTTTTCTGGTCTCTCCAGAAGCTCTCTTCTTAAAATCTTCATAGCTTTTTTATTTAAAAATATGTTTAACACTCCTCCTACTGCCTTTATAATATCAAGGCCATTACCTTTTTTCTCTCTCTTATTAAAATCGAACACTGCTCCCTCTAAGCAGGCCAAACAGTGCCCCCCACGCCCCCAGCATTCCATACATATCTGCTGGGGGGGGCCGGGGGGGAAGGTGATTTTTCTCTTTCCTCAATGTGCCTGATGGACTAGCATTTTACACTTTGCCATGATGACAACATTCTAAGGTAGGAAAAGACTACGGGAGGGACAGAGCTTTTGAGGACATTTTAGGAGTCCCAGGGTCTTGACACAAGCTGACAGCGGGGAAAGAGTTCACAGCCCCAGAGTGTGGGCGGCTCAATGAAGAGCCCTTCCCCCGTGTGTGAGGACTCTGCACAGATGAGCAGCATCCTGTGTCGGGTAGGCCTCTTTTATGAACTCATTAACTCTTTACAGGAGACAAAATCACTGACTAACCGAGTGATCGTATAACATTCGATATACATATTAATGAGCAAAATGCCAGTTTTCTTGCACCAACTCCCACTACAGGCTTATATAAGATCTAGAGAAGGAAGGTTTTAGGCTCCAGCAAATGCAACCGTGGACAAAGCCGGAGGCCAGCCTTTGAGCGCCATGACTTCCGATCACTGGAGTTCTCCCCTCTGGGGGCAGGTTTCAGAGGCCAAGGCTGCCTGCCAGGGCCTCCTGGCCAGCCTGGCTCATGCCAATCGAGTTCGAGTGGGGACCACCCCTCTGGGCCGACCCAATCTCTGTCTGCCCAACAGCTGCCACAATGCTTGCCCTTTGCCAGGGATCCGCCACATTCCTGGCAACATTGGAAGCTGTGGGGCCTATGGTGAAGGCACCCTGAACAGCCATGAGAAGGAGACCATGCAGTTCCTCAACGACCGCCTGGCCAACTACCTGCAGAAGGTGCGGCAGCTGGAGCAGGAGAACGCGGAGCTGGAGACCAAGATCCGAGAGTGGAGCAAATGCCATGAGACCACCATGTGCCCCAACTACCAGGGCCACTTCCAGACCCTCGAGGAGCTCCAGCAGAAGGTGAGGTTTAGGGTTCTTCAGGTCATGGGTTGGCCAACTGTGGCCTGTGAGCCAAATCTGGCCTGCTGTCTGATTTTATAAATAAAGTTTTATTGGTACAGCTGTGCTATTTCATTGAGGTATGGTCTTTGGCTGTCTTTGTGCTACAGGGGCAGAGTTGAGTAGTCATGACTGAGACTCATGGTCTGCAAAGCCTAAAATATTTACTATCGGGCCCTTTACAAAGATTACTGACCCTTGCACTAAATGTCCGGGGCCTGGACTGGAAGTGGAAGCAGCAATAGCTGAAATGTTTTTTAGATGTAGGAAGAGAAACTCTTGAGTGGAGGTGAATGGGGACATCAAAAGGATGAGACGTAGGATTTGACTCTCCAGGATTCTGAGGTTATGCTTACTTAGGTTCAGTACATACAATTCCTATATTGCAGTTGCAAAAATTGCAACTATCTTCTGGTGCAGTAAAAGGGGTCAGAGGAGTATGCTCCAATGTCCTACATGAGCCAGAGTATATCCGTTCAGTAGCACTCGCCTCTTATGCACATCAGCTGTCCCCTCTGATGATTAAGTCAATGCTGCTTAAGAGCCTACATCTTAGTTCTGAAGACAGAAAGACAAGGAATGTCAGAATGGCCCCTCACAGAAATCTGGCTAGATTCAGAGAAGACCTTTGCGGAGGTTGACCAATCAGCTCAAAGGACTTCTTCTTAGGAATGGATCCCACCTTAAAACTTTCATCACCAGCCATTGTTCTCTGGTCTAGACTCCAGATGTTTTTGTTTAGATCTGGCTAAGCATCACACCTGGCAAAATAAAATGATCTTTTTTATATGTTCAGTTTGCACCCCCACCTCTGGCCCTGCACCACACAAGCATCTCTTATATGTTTAGGAGTTAGTGTGTGTCCAAGGGGATGTTGCAGTTTGAACCCAGCCAACAGGACTTCCTTTGATCTGAGGCCACAGATGGTCTGAGAACAGCGAATCACTGAGCCTACTTTCTTTCCTCAGATCCTGAGCATCAAATCTGAGAACAACAGGCTGGTCATCCAAGTCGACAATGCCAAGCTGGCTGCAGATGACTTCAGGACCAAGTGAGTTGGGGTCAGATGGGGAGGGGGCAGAGCCAGATGCCTCTCCTGGCTTCTTCTCTCCTGTGATGCAGTTGGCATCATAGATGTAGTCGACCAGGACATGATTCCACACTGCAGCCTGACTACTTTGTGAGCACTAGTAATTCATGATGCCATGGAGGTATGTGAAGGTCAAAGGGTTCATACCACCTGAGAAGGTCCCGCCTAGGAATAGGAAGGGGCCTTAAGTTTTGTTGTTTTTCTTCAGGGCACATGGAAGCCTCACTCCTCTAGAGCTAAAGAAAGCCATTTCCTTCCTTCCATTCTCCCTGTTGGCTTTTAACCTGAGAGAGATTCCGGGGTCCATCTAAGCAGGGAAAATGGAAGAGGGGGTTCTGCAGTGATCACACTGCATCGTAATTACCTCATTACTCTGCTGCCTCCCCTCTGGCCGTCAGCCACCTGTCCATCCCAGTACTGGCCACTTTGCCGGTTCATCTTAGGTGCTTAGTGGTGAATGAGTGGGGAACACCATATTGCTTTCTATGAACACACTACACAGCAAATGCCAACTCACAATGAGACTGCAGAGAGAAGCTAGTGACGTTATGGCTGTAAGTCGGGTCCTGGGGTCCCTTCTACCCTTGAGCCCCAACTCTCCTCTACCTGACCTGGTAAAGGTACCAGATGGAGCACTCACTCCACCAGCTGGTAGAGGCCGACATTTGCGGCCTGCGCAGGGCGCTGGATGACCTCACACTTGCCAAGTGCGACTTGGAAGCCCAGGTGGAGTCTTTGAAGGAGGAGCTGCTCTGCCTCAAGAAGAACCATGAACAGGTGCAGTCCCTTGTGTGATCCATGCAGACGTCTGGGGGGAGGGGAGTGAGTTCAGGCTCAGTTGAAGGAAGAAATGAGGTTCTTCCTCTGGCTCAGGATGGAAGCCCTGCAGGCCCTGCCTGTGGTTAAGCCTCAGAGGCTCTGAAGAGGAGCTCTGGTATTCAGTGGGAGCATGTTCTTTATCCGCAGAGGTTGAAGGAACATCATTGGGATGATGGGCAGTGGGAGATCATTGAGGCTTTGGGTGGAGGGCAGTGGGGGCTCAGTGAATAGGACATCCTCCTCCTGTGCCCACAGGAAGTCCACACTCTGACGTGCCAGCTGGGAGACAGGCTCCGGATTGAGCTGGACACGGAGCCCACCGTGGACCTGAGCAGGGTGCTGGAGGAGATGCGGTGCCAGTACGAGACCATGGTGGAGACCAACCGCCGTGATGTGGAGCAGTGGTTCCAAGCTCAGGTGAGGTGGTGCTGTGAAGCAGGGGGCAGGAGGCCGGGGGAGCCCGGCTTCCACGTGGGCCAGTGAGCTGACCTGTGTTGTTTAACCCACTGTGCTCCAGTCTGAAGGCATCAGCCTGCAGGCCACGTCCTGCTCCGAGGAGCTGCAGTGCTGCCAGTCGGAGATCCTGGAGCTGAGACGCACGGTGAATGCCCTGGAGGTGGAGCTTCAGGCTCAGCACAACCTGGTGAGCCTCTGTGCATGCATGGAAGACTGGGCTTGGCTCCCACTCCCAGGAGCAGTTCCCGGTTCAGTACATGCCTCCCTTAAATAGAGCCCAGGGCACAGCCTGAACCGTGACCTCATCTCAGCATTGAACATTCTCATGATGTGAATGCTGAGGGAATGAACATTAAGCCAGATGAGGGAGGTTCTGCAAACCCATCCTAAGGTCTACAATAAAGAGCCTAGCATATTGTCCGTTCCTCCAGCTGGAGACTGCTAACAGGAGCTGGACCTCTTGGGGGTGTCATCGTCTGGCTGCAGAGCCCTCGGGCAGGTGTCCATGCTTTTTAACCTGCGTCTCATTTTCTTTGGCATCACAGAAGGACTGTCTGCAGAATTCCCTGTGTGAGGCCGAGGCCCGCTTCGGCACCGAGCTGGCCCAGATGCAGTGCCTGATCAGCACCGTGGAGGAGCAGCTGGCCGAGATCCGGGCTGACCTGGAGCGGCAGAACCAGGAGTACCAGGTGCTGCTGGACGTCAAGGCCCAGCTGGAGTGTGAGATCGCCACGTACCGGAACCTTCTGGAGAGCGAGGGCTGCAAGTAGGTCCTCTGATGTCTGTGTCAATGTCACGTGCAAGAGCAGAGACCTCTTATTGGCAATGCCCTAGTGGTGGCATTGCAGATGCAATCTTTGAAGACAAACTTGTTACCCAAGGTGTAAAACTCTGTTTTCCCCTCTGATTCTAAAGAGCCGTTATACTTTTGTTTTCCATGAACTTCAGATGCCAATGTTACAAACAGCGTTTTTCTCTTTGCAGGCTTCCTTGCAACCCATGCACAACCCCGGCCCCCAGCACCCCCTGTCCAGCCCCTGCAGCCTGCACCCCCTGCCCTCCGTGCCCTTCCAGGCCTCTTCAGGCCTCCCGTGGGCCCTGCTTGTCGCCTCAGTGCTGACATATTCCTCGAGGAGCCAGAAAACAGAACACGATCCTTCGGCTCCATCGAGCCTCAGCCACCCCGGAGACTGGAGCCAGGAGGGAGATGCTTCTCCGTGGTGGGATTCCAGTCCTGCAGCTCAGCTCCGGGCCCTGGACTTGTGCTGCCTTTTCTCTCTTCCATGGCCTCCTGGTTTCTCTGAGATGTGGCAGGCAACCTTGTTTTTATTTTACTAATAAACTTCACCTTCCGCAGCATAAGGAGGCCAGAGCCTGCTGATCTCAGTTTCTCCATCCCATGCGGAGAGCAATGCTGGCAGCTCCTTGAACCAGCCGTTCCCGCAGAAACAGGGCTTGTGGCTCTGGGAGATGGCAGACGACTGGGGTTGAACTGGGACTGCAGCAAAACGGCACAGACGAGAGTTGCCTGGCTCTGGACCTGACCAAGCCTATTTAGACCCGGATTCACAGAGCTCTTAAGATATAGACACTAAAAAAACCCCGCCCCTCTATCTGGCTGAAGCATCGCGGTTCTTGTGCGGAGAAAAAGCTCCATCCAGAGGTTCTGCCGGATCTCTGCATAAAGTCAGCTTTCGGGACGTCATGCTCCTGACCAGCAAGGCCTCGTGCTGGGCGTTACAGACATTGTGACCGGGGTCCCACGGAAACCCACAAGCGGGGAGCGGCTGTCATGATTCTCAGCTGGTGGCTGAGTCAAGGCTTGACCCGCAGTCCCTTTGAACTGGATCCAAAGCCCATCTTCTGGGAGCTTTGAAGGGGAAAACAATCCAACATGAGAAGGTTTAGGGTGGTGGTGAAGTGTGGTCCTCCAACCGGTAGCACCAGCACTACCTGGAAACTTGTGGAAAATTCACATTCTTGAGCCCCACCCGAGACTTTCTGAATCAGAAGTCTGGTTTTCCAAGACTTCCGGATGATTCTATTCACTCTCATGTTTGAGAACCACCGGGTTAGGGGCTTTATTTGGGGAGTGAGCCCCTGCCTGGCCAGACTCTGCAGAAGGGGTTGGCCTTGCTCTCCTGGCCAGTCCCAGGGGGGAGGAATCCCTCAGACCGCTGAGCTAGAGCATTTCCCCTGCACATTATGAAACTCTGGACATATTTAACCCTGGTGATTGCTGAGCCTGTCAGACTATCAGTCTATCCATCAAACTGACCCACCCACACTCCTGAACAGGATCCACTGGCAAGTCCTTCCCGCAGCTGCTGGGCTGGAAACTTGCAGGCAATAGACACATGGACTGGAGGATCCATGTTTAGGCTGAGAACAGCACATCTCCAGAAAGCAGCACTGCACCTGGCCAAGGACGGGAGGCAGGGAGTTCCCATCACAGGAGATACTCAAGCAGGGCCTTTGCAGCCACCTGGTGGGGATGCTGAGGCGGGGACTCCGGTACCTGATGGGGCTAGACGAGATGAATGCCGAGGGTCTTCTACTCCCTACATTCTATGACTCTGCTTTCGAGGTCTTTTTGTCCTAAGTGCTAAAGTGGAGCCCTCTCTGCTCTGTGATCCCTCTGAATCGAAGTCACTTGCTGAGACATTTCCAAAGTCCAGCTCCTGGCTGTTGAATCCAGCCCATTCTGTGCAGGAGTGACCACAGTCTCACGCTCCAGAGGTGGAGAGAGCTCTCGGGCTCTCTGCCTTCAACTGCTCTCAAACCCAGACTCTTATCTGTCGGCCACTGTCTGTGTACAAGACAGGACTGATTTGCTTGGGAGGCGTCAGGGCTCCGATCCTAGGAAGCTTTGGGAGGGTCGGAGGCTGTCACGCCCTCATCTCCCATCCCACCGTGCCTCTGCTTTTTCCCAAGTGGTGGAGGTGTTTGGGCACAGGTGACACACCCCTGAGGCACTATCCAAGAGTGGGTCCCAATAAGGAAGAACAATTTTGATGAGTCTTATTTTAGCACCTGGCTCAAACACCTTCACCTCCTCCTTTGTACTTAAATAGCTCCTTTCATCCAACAAGTTCAAAGCTGCCTAACAAAATAAACCCACTTATTCGTGCACATGACAGAGTAGGCAAGCATTATTCTTCCCATTTAAGGGGAGGGAGAGAAGGTGAGTCATTTAGTGGTTGAGGGATTCTTCTGGTGACATGAAATGAGTCAATGGGGCCCCAGGGTGATTGACCCGTATTTCTTAAGTTCACATCCAATGCCCTGTCGTTTATAATTATAAGATTAGCTTTGATGAGACATTGTTTGTGTATGTGTACGCGTGTGAAATGGTTTGGGTTCCTGGGAAGAATTGCTGGGTAGACGGGTCTATTATACTTGGGGAGGTGTGAAGAGCTTCCCTGGAAACCAAGCAGCCCATCATTACCATCATCACT
Source organism: Corynorhinus townsendii (assembly GCA_026230045.1). NCBI lineage: Eukaryota > Metazoa > Chordata > Mammalia > Chiroptera > Vespertilionidae > Corynorhinus > Corynorhinus townsendii. The sequence continues at coordinate 7,753,036 of JAPDVU010000009.1, forward strand.
ATCGTCACCACCACCACAATATTCATTTTCATCATCATCATCATCATCATCATCATCATCATCACATTGTATTTGAAGATCACATGCATTGAGCTCTTACTCTAAGCCAGGCACTAAAATACAGATACGTTTATATATATATATATATATATATATATATATATATATATATATATATATATACAGCAATTCTATGAAGCCAATGCTTTTGCTATCCCCATTTTGCAGATGAGGAATGGAGGCTCAGAGAGGTTAAGTAACACACCCAAGATTACACAGCTACTAGGTAGTGAAGCCAGAATTTAGATTCAGAATTTAGTTGCCTCCAGCAACTGCTCTTAACCTCTTTACAGAGGCTAAGTCTCACCTTGTGTCAGCAGAACCTTAACTACCCCCAACGCTTTTCCTTGAAGGAAATGAGAGAGTGTTTATGCCGGAGGAACCATTTTGAGGCTTTATGTCAAAAAGGGGATACAAGGAATGAAATTCCTATAGCATCTCAAAATAACTTGAGGACCTTGGGCCATTCTAATGCCTGGGAATCACCAAAGAAGGTCACCCCACCTCCTGCCATTACTAAAACCACCCTGTCTATTGAGGAAGAGGAGAAGAAGAAAAACACATTCCCATATATATGTCCATCATTTTACCATTTACAAGGCACTTTCATATGTGTTATTCAGTTTGCCGAACCCCGAGAGAGACGGAACAGGCGTCACCATGCCCATTGGCAGTGGGAGAAGTTCAGGGTCGGGGAGGGGAAATGACCACCTACATTCTCACGGCTGGTCTCACACAATCCCAGGCCTTCTCATTCCCAGGCCATTGCCCTTTCCCTGCACTGAACCTCTAAGGGCTTTGCTGGAAGCACGCCTGGACAGCACTTCACATTCAGACCCACTCGCAGTGTTGGGAGGGGTGGCTAAGATGGGTTTACACAGCAAAGGCATTGCAGGGCCTGGGGTTCTCCCCAAGGGGAGTCTTCCTGTGCTTTCTCCCACCCTGCACTGTCCTCCTCACCCAGCCACATTCAGACTGAGCTCCTGGCCTTTGGTCATCTGGCCTCTCTCAGCAGAGGCTCCCCCCCTTATTTTATTTTATTATTTTTATACATATGTGTCCTTATCCCCCCATTACCCCCCACCCCCCACTCATGCCGCACCCACCTGTTGTCTGTGTCCATTGATTAGGCTCATATGCATGCACCCAAGTCCGGAAGCTGCCCCTTTACCCTGGTTTTTGTACCCAAATCTCCTTTGGCTCCCTTCTCCCTTCTTCCTCCCTGGTTGTCAGACATCCTCCACATGAGTCCAGCCATTCACGCTGGTCTCCCTGGCCCTCCGCCACATGTCTGCACCCACAGGAGGGCTCTGGTCCAGAGTGTGGCACAGCTGTGTCTGCTCACGAACAGGCATCACCTCCATTTCTCTCCACTGATCGCATTCCCCTTTCTGGTTCCTCGCTCACTTGTTTGGTTTAGCACTTTTTCTTTCTTCTGCTCCGTACCAGCCTCCTTCACTTGCTTTGAAACTCATTCTCAGTGCCTAGGGGGATGCTGCAGGGCTGAACCATTTGTGGTCTCCAAAACAACAAGAACCAAATACCAAAATAATAAATTATTCCCGGGCAACATGGCTCAGTGGTTGAGCGGCGACCTATGAACCAAGAGGTCATGGTTCCATTCCTGGTCAGGGCACATGCCCAAGTTGTGGGCTCGATCCCCAGGGTAGGGCATGCAGGAGGCAGCCAATCAATGATTCTCTCTCATCATTGATGTTTCTATCTCTCTCTCCTTCTTCCTTCCTCTCTAAAATCAATAAAAGTATATTAAAACACACACACACACACACACACACACACACACACACACACACACACACACAAATTGCCAGGCCTGGTTGAAGCAAAGATTCTTAAAAAGATATGGATTCTAACAAGATCAGTTGTTTGAATTCTACCTGATGCCACCTAGAGAGTGGGTAACCAATACACCTTCAGAATATAGGTAAATCATCTGAAATGGCCTCAGCCCTCAGCCCCGGGCTGAGAACCATGAACTGGGTTGAAAAACCCTGACTGAGGTTTGGGGCAGGAATAGGTGTGGGAAGAAGTGGGAAGAAGAAACTCTTTTTTGAGGGGAGTGGGGTAAAGGGCCCAAATTATATTACCTCATTTTAGAGTTAGTTGTGGACCTGTCTGTCTGCCCAACAGGACTGAGAGCTCACAGAGGGCAGGGGCATGCCACCTCCCTCCCGTCCCCCTGTCCTCCCATCCCCAACCCTGGGACTATGCCGCGTGCTATGTAGACATTCAACAAATGCCTGCTTTCCTTAATGTCGCACATACAGCCTTCTAATTACACTAAACATAGACCTATCTCCAAATGTCCATATCACACCTTTAAAATTTCTCACCTCCTTACATTTTTGTTATTTCTCAAATATTTGGGGGCCCATAGTAGCCTGAATTGCTCATGAAAAGATAAGCCTCTACCAGAACTATGAGTCTTCTGTCTCACTGCGGTCCCAAACCCAGCACCGCAGAGCTGCTCAATAAATGCATTTGGAATAAAATTGAACTAAATGAAGAAAGTGGGTCTGACAGTCCATTGACTGCTCAGGTTCTCTCTGAATGAATAAAATCTGCAGCTATTTTAATTAGAAAATGAGAGAGTACGTGAAGTCTGATCCTCACCTGTGGGAGGTCGTGGAGACCTCACAGCACCGGAGTCCCACTTCCCCTATGAATCCGAGCAACACATTGCCCCAAGCCTATCGATATTTTGGAAACACCGCAAGAAAGAGGCTAGATTTCCAAGGGATGGCAGCATTATGTTCACTCACCAGCCAGCCCATCTGCTGCTCCATCCAGAATTCTTGTGCCATTTCCCCTTCTGCAGGGAAAAAAGAATCTCCAGGTAACACGGGTAATCTGTTCCTTCCCGCATCCTCCGCGTGGCTGTTGATTAGCTGTGAACTGAAGCCCATGCAGGTCTGACTCCCTCTGCTCCTTGCTCCTCTGCACACTCCTTACTCGTCAGGAACAGGTAGCCTTGTCCCCCTTTTGACTTGCACTGCCTGCATGCAGACAATGGTGTCTTTCTCAGCCACAGACACATCTCGGTGTGGATCAGGGAGGTGATGCTCTGGTCTGGACGCCTTGGAAGACTGCCGCTTCTTTCAAGGCCTCAGAAGCTGTGGTCTCATGTCTACAGATCTTTCCTGAGTCATCGCCACTTACATCTCACAGGACACTCAGCAGGTGGGCCACTCTTCCATCCACCAATGCAGGTTGTCTTGGTCACTTCTCAGTGTTGCATCCTCCAGGTTCACTCTTGTGAAGATGGGTATCTCTGTCTGATATGTGTGGCCCCATGTGATTCTGGGGATTCCTTCTAGGACTCCTCTTCTCTCTTCTTCATGTTCTTACCTCTCTTATTAAATACACCTCTCCCTGTTCCATCTCTCTCCATTTCTCCGGTCTCTGCATTGTGCACAAATTTGGTGCCATTACTTGTCAATCCAATCCTCTGATCTTTTCGTATTTACAACCTGCACATTCTCCTTTGACTAAGGCCTCCACAATGCTACACTGGCCAGTCAGTAGATCATGCCAAAGAGCTTGAAGGATGCTGCTGGCATTGAGTCTGTGCTCAGGGGAACCCTCTCTGGGTGGCGAGGAAGGCGGGTTTGAGGAAACAGCTCCTTGCAGGCTGACAAGCTGGGATGCAGGAAGCTCCGTGCTGTTCTCTACAAGCAAATGCTCACAAGGCTGATTCACAGGCCGTTCCATTCATCCCGAGCCCAGATGAAGTGAGACAGGAGCTTCCTACTGACTGAGCTGCCCAGCCTTGTGCCTTTGCTCTGGAGAGTCTCGGTGATGCCTGCCCCAGCACCCATCTATTTCTTCTCCTTTAATTGCCTTGGAGGAAAACAAAGAAAATTTGATTTTATTATAAGCCTGGGGCTTCTTTGTAGTGCGGTGGGGCATCTTAATGGCATTATAGTAAGTGGCGATAATGGCCTTGGAGAAGGTAGATGAAGGACCTTTTATCTGAGACTCAAGCAGAGAGCCATAAGAATACTGGCATGAAAGCTTGATGGGGAGGAGGACTCCAATAAGTTGTCAATAAAGCTACCACTCTGGCTGGCAGCCAAAGCCACAGTGGAGATTGGGGTGCTGCTACCCAAGATGTAAGGGGTACCCTGTGATGCCTATAATTATGCAACTGATATATATATTCAGAACTTTGGCCACCTCTTCCTCAGACCTTCTGATGCCACCCTTCAGACCTTCTCAACCCCAAATCCTCCAGGCTTGCTTTGCTATGTCCCCTCCCCTGCTTATGCGGCATTTCAGCATTTTCTCTCCCTGTGAACAGGTCCTTGGATGCAGTGACATGACCACAGAGCCGTCCCTGGTACCTTTTAATTTTTGGTTCTTAAACCAGGTTACCTGTAACCGAGAAAGGCTGGGGATGGGAAGCCCAGGACAGAATCGGGACATCTCCCTGGCGTATCGATTTCACTTAGCCAACTGGGCAAAACGTTAGAGAGTTGAACTGGAAACTTGGGAACGACTTTTTTATCTTAAAGCCAAAATGGGAGTCTGATGGGATATGAAGTCAATCCACATGATGCTTTAAGATCAACCTCAAAGGTTCTCCTGCTTGTGGAAGCCGCCCCCCGCACCCCCCACCCCCGGGCTGTCTCTGGACTTTGCCAGCTACCTGCTTACTCTGTCCCAATGCTATGGACGCCTGTGGAAAAGTCCACCATCACCTTCTTGTTCCTTTCTTACCTGCCTCCAGATACTTTCCCCAGGTAATTGAAATGCATTTGTATGGCTCTCTCACCTTGCATTTTTTTCCAACTCTTTTTCGAAATGATCTCTTCCTCCAGAAATTCCCCTGATCCCCAACTAATTATCAAAGCCTCTACCTTTAAAATCTCTCTACAACCCCTTTAAGGGATATACAAGAGGTGTTACACAAATAGCTGTCCACCTCCTCAGCCATTCCTATCCACCTCCCAGTTTCCAAGGCTTGGGGTGCTATAGCGCTGAAGGATTTGACTCTTAAAAGCAGATGGAAAGGGTGCCCATTGCTGCCACTTCATACAACTTCTTCCTTGACTCAATCCCAGTTCCTCCCTAGAGATGCCAGGTGGGCTATGAGGTGGGTCTGATTATGGGTTTACAGGATCACGTGACACAAAATAATGTCACTGGATAGACCCACTCCCAATTAACAAGGGCAGTTACTTGGGCTAGACTGTGTGGCCTCTTTGAAGATCTACCACAAAAGTCTGATTTCATGGGTGCGCTGAGAGGAGTCCTGACTTAGCAAGAAGCTCAAGTAAAGAATTTTATGAGACAAGAATTTTATGGGACAAGAGACTCTTATGAGGAAGGCAAATAACAGACTGAAGGGAAGGGCATTTGAAAAGTGGTGAAGATGTAAGAAGAAAAAAGCCTTTACATCCTGTGTCCACACCCTCTGTAGAGAGGGTATAAATGCTCCTAGAAGAAGGAGTCCTACAAGCTCCTTGGAGAGCTGGGGCTCTGTTTTTCGCTGGGTGACTTGCTCCCTCCCAGCGCCATGCCTTACACCTGCTACCTGCCCAACCTGAGCTGCCGCTCCAACTGCTCCTCCAGGCCCTGCGTGGCCCCCAGCTGCCACAGCACCCCCCTACCTGGGGCCTGGAACATCCCCGCCAACGTAGGCAGCTGCGGCTGGTTCTGCGAGGGCTCCTTCAATGGCAGCGAGAAGGAGACCATGCAGTTCCTGAACGAACGCCTGGCCAGCTACCTGGAGAAGGTGCGGCAGCTGGAGCGGGAGAACGCGGAGCTGGAGAGCCGCATCCAGGAGCGGTGCCAGCAGCAGGAACCCCTGATGTGCCCCAGCTACCAGTCCTACTTCCGGACCATCGAGGAGTTCCAGCAGAAGGTGAGGGACCTTGCTGTCATTGCTAAGCCAAGGGAGTTTGCCATGATTGTCAATCTGTGGCAGAGAAGTGTGTTTCTTGCTTCTATGTCATCTTGACTCTAGCTTCTCTTCTTTACTGTCCTCACTAAGCACCCTCTCATTCTCCAGATCCTGTGCAGCAAGTCTGAGAATGCCCGGCTGGTGGTGCAGATTGACAACGCCAAGCTGGCTGCAGACGACTTCAGGACCAAGTGAGTTCTTTCAGAATGTGCACTGAGGTCCACTTCTTTTGTTTAATCTCCAAAAGAAAAGAGATTCCCGTAGCTTTATTGAACAACGGTTTGATCCATTGGTCACAAAGGATTCTGCAGGGATTGAGGGGAGCACAGCAATCACCGAAAGAGATGAGGGCTCAAATCAATCTATTGCTTTTTGGATCCATATTGGGTCTTGATAGCCTCCAGAACCCTCTGTCTCCTGGTTTCACTCATTGCAGAAAGTGGAAAGACAAGAGGAATGGGGTTATCAAAGGTCATCCCCAGGAGTCTTGGAGGCCTGCCAGTTACTGTTCTGATCCTATCCTTGCGCAGGTACGAGACAGAGCTGGGCCTGAGGCAGCTGGTGGAGTCGGACATGAACGGCCTGCGCAGGATCCTGGACGAGCTGACCCTGTGCAAAGCTGACCTGGAGGCCCAGGTGGAGTCCCTGAAGGAGGAGCTGCTCTGCCTCAAGAGGAACCATGAGGAGGTGAGGCCAGAAATGAGAAATGAAGAAACCTGATTTAGTCTCCTGCTGAGGTGGCTTTCATGATTTCCTTTTAAAACACCAACACTTCATAGGGACAGAAAAAATGAAGAGACGGAACCTATACATGGTCCCAGATAAGGTGTCTCTTTTCACTCATATTTGGATTTCCCCGAGCACTCCCACCAGCTTGTGATTGGTTGCTGTATTGTAGAATGCCCACGTTGGCAGGGATGTCCTAGACCCTATTGTTGTATTCATGCTATGCCAATTCATTTCTCACCAGGAAGAGCCCAAAGAGTCTCTACTCTTTCAAAGCCTTGGTGAAGAATAATCTGGGGCTCCTTCTTCTCTCTCCTGGGATTAAATTATCCTCTTACTTGATGGCAAGAATTATTTGATGCAAACTGGGAAAGCGGACCTTCAGTGGCATCCAAGCAGGTCCCTGAAAATACGTATTTTTTTAAAAAATTGTTGACACTATTACAGATGTCCCCTGTTTTCTCTCCCTTTGCCCCCCTTCACCCAACCACCAGTCCCCTGGCCTTCTCTACAATGTTGTCTGTGTCCATGGGCTATGCATATATGCATATATGTTATTTGGCTAATATCTTTCAGTCCTCCACCCCTCTCCCCTCTGAGATGTGTCAGTCTGCTCCAGGTTTCCACACCTATGGCCATATTTTGTTCTTTGAATCCTGGTGGGATGGCACAGTCATGGTGAGGAGGGAGCTGGGCCACATAGAGCGCAGATCACTTTGCCTTGAACCATCAGAGATTGTTCCACTGAGTTTCTTTCCTGAGGAAATAGACTAACAGGCTTCAACAATCAATGCTATTCTTCATTGAGGATAGTCACTCTTGCTTTTTCTGAATCCATAGGAAGTCAACACCTTGCGTTGCCAGATTGGAGACCGCCTCAACGTGGAGGTGGACGCTGCCCCCACTGTGGACCTGAACCGCGTGCTCAATGAGACCAGGTGTCAGTATGAGGCCATGGTGGAGACCAACCGCAGGGACGTGGAGGAATGGTACACCAACCAGGTGGGCATCTGGGCACATGGCCACCCAGGACCTTGGGACCCTTAAGGCAGGGTCTGATCCTGTCTCTTACCTTTGGTGTTTCAGACCCAGGAGCTGAACAAGCAGGTGGTGTCCAGCTCAGAGCAGCTGCAGACCTGCCAGGCAGAGATCATTGAGCTGAGACGCACGGTCAACGCCCTGGAGATCGAGCTGCAGGCCCAGCACAACCTGGTGGGTATTGTTCAGACCTGAAGGTGAGAAAGTCGGGGATTCAGAGTCACTAGTAGGCCTTTTGGGTCACAGTCTCTTTAACTCTGGAAGCTTGTGACGTCTATGGAACCCTATAGAGGGACATGCTAAAGGAGCAGCTCTGTGACATTCTTCCTCTTCCCCACACAGAGGGACTCACTGGAGAACACGCTGACGGAGACGGAGGCCCGCTACAGCTCCCAGCTGTCCCAGGTGCAGTGCATGATCACCAACGTGGAGTCCCAGCTGGGCGAGATCAGGGGTGACCTGGAGCGGCAGAACCAGGAGTACCAGGTGCTGCTGGACGTCCGGGCCCGGCTGGAGTGTGAGATCAACACGTACCGGGGCCTGCTGGAGAGTGAGGACTGCAAGTGAGTACCTAGCTGGGGGTGTTTGATGAACGAACGAACACACACACACACACACACACACACACACACACACACACACAAGCATACTTCTCAGTCGGACTCCAGGGAAAAGCTGCATGCCTTGGAAAGGAAATTATGACTTCACACCAGTCAGGCCCAAGCAGAACTCAGAAAACACAATATGGCCATCATTCAAAACATAAAATGGCAACAATTTAATGTACAAACTGAAATTGTACAGCCAATTCTTTGCATTCTAATGTGATGATATTTCTTACGTTTTATAATACTATACATTTCCACTCACTACGTCATCCGGCCTTCCATCCAGTTAAGAGCTGGCAGGCTGGATCAGTATTCTCCCCATTCTGCAGGGGAAGAAACTGGGCTGAGAGAAGTTAAGGAACTTTCCCAAGGTCACCAGCTGGGAATAGACAGTGTTGGGAGTCAAAGCCAGAGTTGCAGAGTTTCTGTCTAGAATTTTAGTGCTATATGGTAGGGAGACCATGTGAAATTTGACCCTGAGCTTTGTAGCCGCTGAGCCTCTAGCCTTTCTGTTATTGGTCAGGCCAAGTCCAGATGGGCATTCCATTCCTGGGGTCTCTCTGGTATTATAAGCCTCCCTCAATTCACCTTTCCACGTCATTCTTTTCGCCAGGCTGCCCTGCAACCCCTGTGCCACAACCAACGCCTGCGGCAAGCCCATTGGGCCCTGTGTCTCCAATCCCTGCACCCCCTGTGCTCCCTCTGCCCCCTGCACGCCTTGCGTCCCCCGTCCCCGCTGTGGACCTTGCAGCCCTTTTGTGCACTAAGGGCTGCCAGAGGAGCCAGGAGGCAGCCCCAGGGCTCCAGAGCTTTGACCTGGCCCTGGTTCATTCAACACAAGGGCCTGAAGACAATTTGCGTGGCTGGAAACTCACCCGACCTACTCTAGATCATTCATTCCCTGCCCAGCCTTGCCTTCACCAGGGTCTGTTCCTTCTTTGCTTGTCCAGAGAACCCTCCCAAGCACCAGCAGCCTTCATTGGAACCTCCTAATAAACTTGACTTCCCTGGCAAAGCAGATGCCTTTCTCATTGGTATTCATTTGTTTCGCCACACCCATCCCTGGAGCACTCTATATAAAAAGCCACTTGAAAGTCAGGCCACATAATGACCTGACTCTTGGATACAGAGCCGTTCTATGCCTGGGGGGGGGGGGGGGGGCAGAGGGCTGGCCTGGCACCCATGGGTGAGACAGGGTGGCAGCAGGGAGGGCAGAGGCTCTGGAAAGCTCATCTTCTTTCTCTAGGCAGGAAGTTATAGGTCCCGGCACTGTATCATTTGGGTGACTGGGGGTCCCATAGCCACAGGAACACCTAGTGAAGGCACCCTCTGCTGTGTCCTGTGTAGGTGGATCATTACCAGCCTGGGCTTCGGCTGCTTGCTTCTCCTCTGGGCTCTGAGGCTTAGAGACCCCTCAACTCCTCACTTGCTATCCCTGCTTTTCTCAATGCAGTCCAAGCAGTACCTGATGAATACCTGCCCCATGCAGACCCTGGGCTGCAGGGAGGGGAGACACATAAAGAAAAAAACAGTTCTGGCTGCAAGTTATTTACAATTCGTTAAAAGGCATAAAACTCGTCCCCAGGTAGTGCTGTTATAAGCCATAGTCCCTGGCCCTGTGAACAAAGGCTGGAGAGGCAAGCAGATCTTGGGGTACTGAAGGTGACAGCAGCATTCATCAAGAATGGGGATCTCTCTTTAATCCTAATGAAGAGCACGGAAGTGATAAGCATCCACTTGCTAAAACCTCAGAGGAAGAGATCAGAGACCACAGTGGGGTCTAATTTTCCCCATTAATTTGCCCATCACACCAGGCTTCCTGAGGCTGGTGTCAGACCCCACATTAGTGAAACACACACAGTCTTGTGTACTAAAATAATAAAATGGATTGAAAAAAAAAATATATATATATATTTAAATAAAGCAACTATTTATTCTTTCTACTATAACTTTCCCCTTGATCCTTTTTTTTAATCCTTATTTTCAAAGCTCAAATTTCGGGATGGATTCAGATTTGCATGTTTGGCTACTTGGTTTGTGAGAAGCCTCTGACCTGAACTTCCTTCTCTCATGTGGTTTGCCACCAAGTCTGTGATTTCCTCCAAATCCAAGGTCAAGTTCGGTTCAGAGGTCCTGCCTAATTTTGCTTGTTCATTGATTGCATATCCTGCTTACATATATTAGTATTTTACAGTAATGCTGAAGTAATTCTAAAAGCTCATGTGGTAGGCAGAATACCTGCTCCCCGCCCCTGCAAAGGTGTCCATGTCCCAATTCCTGGAACCTGAAATATGTTAGTTTATACACAGAGAGAAATTAAGGTCTCAGATGGAATTAAAATTGCATATCAGCTGCCTTTACAATGGAGGATTATTTTGGATTAGCTGGTGGGCCCAATGTAATCACAATGGTTCTTAAAAGTGGAAGAGGGAGGGACAAGAGAGCCAGAGGGAGATGTGACTGTGGACACAGGTCAGAGCGATGTGACATGAGAAGCACTTGACCCATCACTGCAGGATTTGAAGAAGGAGCAAGGGGGCTCTGAGCCAAGGAATGCAGGTAGCCTCTGGGTGTTGAAAAAGGCAGGGAAATGCATTCTTCCCTGGAGCCTGCAGAAAGGAGCACAGGCCCACCAACACCTTCATTATTTGTTTTTAATTGTGGTAAAATACATATAACAGAAAATGTACCACTTTAACCATTTTTAGTGTACGATTCAGGGCCATTGTCTGCACTCACACTGTTGTACAGCCATCACCACTATCCATTTCCAGAACTTCTTCATCATCCCAAACTGCAGCTCCGTACTCATTAAACCTCCCAATCCCGCCTGCTCTGAGTCCCAGGAACAACCTTGATTCTACTTTCTGTCTGTCTGAGTTTGACTATTCCAAATCCTCTCTTTTCTAAATCCCCACTCAACTCCGAGCCAGGAGCATCTCTTCTACTCAGCCCTAAGTGATACTCTTTGGCCCCAGGCCCATCTTTTGATGAGGGCCCCAGGTCCCTCCCTTCTTGTTTGGCATGTCCAGTGAGTGCTCTTTGGTGATCTGTTTTATTGGCTCCTGAGCTTACTTGGTCTGAACTCTAAGCCCACTGGGCATATCACTCTTCGATGTTTGACTTTTCCCCAGGCTTACAAGCTAAATATTTTTCCTGATTCTTTCCCTTTCTGTTTCCCGGAAAATTTTATAGTTATTATAGGCTAGAGAGAAAGCATCTTTTTTCATCCTTGTACCTGGGGCCAAAGTCATTGTTGGAGCCCTTTAAGGCCTGAGCCTGCTGTCAGCATCTACAGGTGGGATAGCACTGCCCAGAAGTCTCAGCATTTTCCTCTATAAAACCCCATTTCATTACTTCTAGGAGTCACGCCTCATCACAAGCTTATGGTATTTGTCACTTTTTAACCCCCATTCTACTGAGGAGCAAAGCAATATGTCTGTCCTCAGAGCTGGCATCGAAATTCATGATCTCATTTCTGTGTCTTCTTCCAGTTCTTGTGCTTGGACACTCCATGACCTTGTCCTTGTCTCATCTCTCTAGTTCAGCAGTTGGCAACCAGTGGTCCACGGACCACTGGTGGTCCTTGAGGTCCAAAAGGTTGGCAACTGCTGTTCTAATTCACAATGAGGTAGGATGGCCCAGGCAGACTTGAATCTACCTGCATGTGTCATGGACAAGTTAAATTTCTTCCCAGTGTCTCAGATTCTTCATCTCTGACATTGATGACAGCAACAGAATCCAAACTCTTTGGGTGAGACAGGAACACTATGTGTGAAGGGTCCCATAGTCTACCTGACTAGAAAGTGATCTACTGGGATTCATTTCCTTCCTACCTCACTGTCTGTGCCTCTGTTTTCTCTTCCATGAATTCAAGTCCTTTTAGCTATAAAATTCTTGGATTCTAGACCATAAAACTCACTGCTGAAGTGAACTTTTACAGGGCCAAAAGTTCAAGACTAGGTAGGCTTCCTCCCAGATTCTAAGTCACCTTAGCTCTTGCCATTGTGCATTATCATTTGTTTAGATATTAAAACACACAATTTAATTTCCAATCTGGATATATCAGCCAATTATGAAAAAGGATGGCATTTCCCTGTAGAGAAAAGCTGAGTGTAATTTGGTCTTAGTTCAGGAAGGTGAGAGGACTGCTTGGGCAGAAAGGCCTATGAAGGGCTGATGGGGTTAGTAGGGGCTGGGTTACAGGGCCCCAGTGGGGACCAGAAGCAAAAAGTACAAGTGGGACAATAGGCAGAAAATAATCCAATATTTCTGTCCCTTAGAAAAATCAGAGAAACTTCTGTGCCAAATATTTTGCACGTGTTTAGGTATTCAGGCTCAGGAGTTAGACAGCTGAGTTGTTTAAATCCCAGCTCTGCCATTTATTGGCTGTGGCTTGGGAAGATTCTGAGCCTTTCCTCATCTGTGTCTTTATCTGTAAAGTCCAACTAATTTTATAGACCAAACTTATAGGGTTGTTGGAAGGATCAACTGAGAATTGTGCCATAATACTTAGCACCTTGTTTGGCACATAATAAGTATCTGTGAAATGGTATCATCATCTTCATCATCATCACCGCCGTCATCATTATTATGAATACTTGTACGGAAATGTAAGGCTGGAGGATTCCCCGAGGAGAGGAGAGCCCATTTCAATGCCAGTACAAGAAAGGAGGCTTGGTGGCAGTACAACCCCATGTAAAGAACTTGTCCCCCTCAAGAACTACCCCAAATAAGATAACCAAACCCACAAGATCAGGAACTTAACAAAGAATGTGGGGACCATGGGCCATCTGACAACTTCCTATTCCAGTCACCAAGTTAGTGTTAAAATTTGTTGATTAATTTATGAGTATAGTTCTGTGCCCCTAGAGCTTGCAAGGTAAGTGAATGGGGTTTGATCACCACTGGGTTGTCACGGGCAACCTGTCTAGGTGTCTGTTCAACAAAATTGAATTTTCTCAAAATTATTCATCTGAATAATCTAGGCCTACAACAGGAAGGAGGAAGGTTACAGAAATAATCACCATCACCCCCATGCCCAACCATATTCAAACACAATATCTTATTTAACTTGCACAACAAAACTACTATTACTTCCGTGTAAGAGATGAAGAAAACAAGACTCAAAAAAGGGAACTCACTTCTCTGAGGTCATATCGTTAGTGAAGATGTAAACTGAGGTCATTTAGCTTCAGACATATGCTTTTCTGTTCCTTCCCCACTGCCTTTGAATCTGGACACATCCTTCTTAAACTATCTACATTGTGTTCCACAAATGATCTTTTAGGAATTCTTTCTGAACCATGATTCTGTTTCTGCTCAAAACAAAGGACAGATATAGTGACAAAAAATAGAAGGTGAGATGGGAGGGCTACTTTGTTAAGATTCATTATTGGGCAAGAGGGAGACTCCCAAGGGTTTGAGAGGGTATATGATCCCAGAGGTGATGGAGAAATACACACACTTGTCACAGATGGTGCCCCCTTCTTAGGGACAACAGAGTCAAGCTGCATTCTCACGGGCACTGTGACTTGTTCTGGGAATATCTCATGTTGGCAGAGCCACACTGCTAGGGTTGTTCAATACTCTCAGTAAGAGGATTAAGTCTAGGAATAAGGCAAGAGAAATTTCCAGAGACTTTGAGATAAGGTCACTATGGATACAAAGATAGCTCTGAGCACCTCATTCAGGTTTTCCCTTCTTGTTAAGTCTGAAGCATTTGCGTCAACACTGCCACCTAAACTCCCTGTGGACTATTCTCAGGATGTTTCCCTCTATCTGTCTCTTCTCTTTCTCATCTTGGGGAGATTGTTGCTTCAGTGAAGGTTGGTAGACTTTTTCTGAAAAGGACAGATAGTAAATATTTTAGGCTTTTCAGGCCATATGGTCTCTGTTGCAACTACTCAACTCTGCCACTGTAGAATGAAAGCACCACAGATAATGTCTAAATGAGTGAACATGACTTATGTGTGGATAAAACTTTATACAAAAAAGGGCAAGAGGCTGAACTCTGCTTTAGGACTATGCATGCCCATTCCACTGGTTTCATTTCCCAACCAAAAATACTCAGTTATTTTCAGTCTTTTCATTACTGACAAATTCTCTAAGCCCCCAACTAATATTCTCACAGAGTAAGGCTCAGGATCCTTGCAGCTGATACAGGATGAATTTTTGCTGAAAGACAAGTTGTACTGAACACTGAAATGTGAGTACACTTGGGAGAAGAAGGCCACCAGAAGACTGTTCACTCCAAACTCTCTCTTAGGGATTCCAGTGGCAGGACCTCGTGGGTAAGGAGTTCCAAACAACTCCACCCCATGTCCCTGGCTGTCCTCCCCTCTGAGTAATGGGAAGAACCATTTGGAGTTGTGATGATTCTGTCTCCTTTGAAGCCACCTGATGAAACTCTGTTTTCACCAACCATCAGTACCCAGGAGGAGCCTGTGTGACACAAGATGAATGGAATAATTTTATGGGATGAGGGAAGACTCTGTGGAGGCATCTAACAAGCATATTTTGGAGAAAAAAAATTACCTGAAGCATTAGGGAAGAAAACTATGCAACATGCCACCCTCCCCCCCCACCCATAATAAAGGGTATAAAAGGACCATGGAGGAAGGAGAGACTCAAACCTCACCCATATCCACCTCCATCAGCTCGTCTGTTGTTCCATCACCTCTCCCAGTACCATGCCTTACAACTGTTGTCTGTCCAACCTGAGCTGCGGCTCTACCTGTGCCTCCCGGCCTTGTGTGGCCCCCAGCTGCCATGACATCCCTCTACCTGGGGCCTGCAACATCCCAGCCAACGTGGGCAACTGCGGCTGGTTCTGCGAGGGCTCCTTCAATGGCAGCGAGAAGGAGACCATGCAGTTCCTGAACGACCGCCTGGCCAGCTACCTGGAGAAGGTGCGGCAGCTGGAGCGGGAGAACGCGGAGCTGGAGAGCCGCATCCAGGAGCGGTGCCAGCAGCAGGAACCCCTGATGTGCCCCAGCTACCAGTCCTACTTCCGGACCATCGAGGAGCTGCAGCAGAAGGTGAGGTGTGGAGTATATGGGGGCACAGCAGCAGCTGGCTGTCTTTGAACAATAAGAAGTTCTCAAGTTCGGGTGGTCCTCACCGTGGAAACTTGTTTTCAGATTCTGTGTGCCAAGTCTGAGAACGCCAGGCTGGTGATACAGATCGACAATGCCAAGTTGGCCTCTGATGACTTCAGAACCAAGTATGTTGAAACCTTTCAGCCAGGTAACCTCCAAGGTCCTTATGGCTCCTTCATGGCCCTGTGGACCTAATGTTGCCTGGTGGAGAAGAGGAAGCCATTTCCCCCCTTTTATTTCTCCTCTGATGGCTGGATATGTAAAATTCATTTCAGAGCCCAGATTCATATGCCATCTGCTCTTCAGTCCCTATTCCTTCTTAAACCCCCAAATTCAGAAATTGAAGTTAATTATTGGAGAATGGATTGGTTTGGTGGTATATTAACCAACAACATTGAGAGGAGAGTGAGAGACTCTATTCCAGGAGTCCCTATGGGCACCTTTGGGTGTTAGGATGAGTCCGGTCCCCTCCAGACTATCCATGCAGAGCTCAAGGGACACATGGAAAAGAAGGGATGTCAGTTCAAAGACAGTGAGGCAATGCCATTCCAACAGGACATGGGTCAGGGAGATGGGCTTCCTTCCTGGCTCCTCCTCCCACTCCAACCTGTGTGTACAGGTACGAGATGGAGCACTCCTCCCGGCAGCTGGTGGAGTCGGACATAAATAGCCTGCGCAGGATCCTGGACGAGCTGACCCTGTGCAAGGCAGACCTGGAGGCCCAGGTGGAGTCCCTGAAGGAGGAGCTGCTCTGTCTCAAGAAGAACCACGAGGAGGTGAGAGGGGAAAAAACCCAACAACAATAGGCTTCAGAGCTAACCCTTCAGCATCAGGTATGAGGAGGTACTTACCATCAGGATCCCTGGTTGGTACCCTTCTCTGAAGAACTCAGGGCCAGCTCAGGGAATAAGGATGCTATGTCCATAGTGTACAACAAGGTGCTGAGGAAGGAAATCCAGGTTCTCTGTTGGTCACTGTTGGGTCCCTACTTTGGTGGTAGAGATTGAGAAGAAAAAGAAAGACATAAGACATAGCCCCTCTCTTCAAAGGCTCCACAGTCTTGTCTCTAGTCTGGGGGAGACAACAATGTAAAAACATCACATAATCCCAGCAGAGGGAAATAAGTGCTATATGAGACGTACTAGTATGAGCAGCCCTGAGAACAATCCAGTCTGCTTGAAAGTAACTCTTCTCAGAGGCATGTTACGGAGAGCGGGAAAACTTTAGTACTTGGGTGTTGTAATCTGAGGGAGGAAGCTGAGCAAAGACACAAAGTAGCAAAGTGAGGTATATTTGAGAATGGCCCATGAATGGGTATGGCTGGGCATGGGGTACCTGTAGGGATGTGAGAGGAAATGACAAAGGACCTGTGCATGGCCAGGAGTTGTGACTTAGTCTTATAGGAAATGTAGTTTTCCCAGAAAGGAATAGATGTGACCCTTATTTGGATTTATTTTTATATAATATCTGTGTCAGTCTTTGGAAAAGTCAGGATATTCTTTTCAGTGAACTTTTTGGCTATCGCAGGAAGATAGCAGATCTATTTCTGTGGGTTCACACCTTCCCCTTCCTCCATCAGGAAGTCAACACCCTGCGTTGCCAGATTGGAGACCGCCTCAACGTGGAGGTGGATGCTGCCCCCACCGTGGACCTGAACCGTGTGCTCAATGAGACCAGGTGTCAGTATGAGGCCCTGGTGGAGACCAACCGCAGGGACGTGGAGGAATGGTACACCAACCAGGTGGGCATCTGGGCACATGGCCACCCAGGACCTTGGGACCCTTAAGGCAGGGTCTGATCCTGTCTCTTACCTTTGGTGTTTCAGACCCAGGAGCTGAACAAGCAGGTGGTGTCCAGCTCAGAGCAGCTGCAGACCTGCCAGGCAGAGATCATTGAGCTGAGACGCACGGTCAACGCCCTGGAGATTGAGCTGCAGGCCCAGCACAACCTGGTGGGTATTGTTCAGACCTGCTGGTGAGAAAATGAGGTCAGGGATTCAGAGTCACTGGTAGGCCTTTTGGGTCATAGTCTCTTTAACTCTGGAAGCTTGTGACGTCTATGGAACCCTAGGGAAGGACATGCTAAAGGAGCAGCTCTGTGACATTCTTCCTCTTCCCTGCACAGAGGGACTCACTGGAGAACACGCTGACGGAGACAGAGTCCCGCTATAGTTCCCAGCTGTCCCAGGTGCAGTGCATGATCACCAACGTGGAAGAGCAGCTGGGCGAGATCAGATGTGACCTGGAGCGGCAGAACCAGGAGTACCAGGTGCTGCTGGACGTCCGGGCCCGGCTGGAGTGTGAGATCAACACATACCGGAACCTTCTGGAGAGTGAGGACTGCAAGTGAGTATGAGGCAAAATATTTCTGGGGAAGTGTGTGTGGGACTAATGACACTATAAACGCTCACATGTCGGCCATATTTTCAACTCACCCAATAATATTAATCAAGTGTCTACCATGTGGCAGTTAAGCATACATGTAAGGTCAAAGGTAAAGTGCATATATCCCCTGCCTCAAGGAGCTAACAATGGAGGTAATATTTTTCAAAAGGACAAGTTTCCACCTCTGCCCATGTCATTCTGGGGAAGGGAAAAGGATTTGGTAATAATCACATTTGATTCCCACTAACTCCACCACTGTGAATTCATAGGTTGTTTCATTAAACTTGGTGTTTCCTCCATCCTCTCCCTAATTCATTCTAAAATTGTGTTTTTCCAGCCTCCCCTGCAACCCGTGTGCTACCACCAATGCTTGTGGAAACTCCTGTGGGCCCTGTTAACAGGTTGCTGTTTACTTAAATACCGGCATCCTCTTTGAAGATGACAATGAAGCCATTTACATCAAACATGGAAAAGGTTCCTAGGAACTACTTTGCCGGAGCTCAGTTGCCTTTAGACATCTTGTCACATCAACTGCGATATTTCTAGACATGGAAATGCTTTCCAGACCCAACAAGCAAAGACACATCATCAAGTTCCAATGTCTGGAAAACTCCCTCCCATCGAAGGTCGAGTCTCTCTGTATCTGAGGATGTCCAGCTCCCTGTAATCTGAGCTCCAGGTATTACTTTAGGGCGTTTCCTATACATATTATGTTTCCTGCTTTCCTGGCTTCTTTGGTATTCTCTGGAATGCAAGGAGGCTACTTCATTTACTTCCCAATAAACTTTATTTCTCTGGCATTGTAAATGTGTTTCTCATTCATATTCATGCATTGTAAAGTACTTCTCATGGCTGCTCCATAAAAAATACCCCTTCATTAGGAGGTTGACATGAGTTGAATGACTGAACCCAGCCACCATCTTCCAGTGAGGGAGGGCTGTCCCCCTGGGAGGCTCCCACCAAGGGAAGACCATGAAGAAAACCTGGCCTTCAACACTTGATGCCCATCTCGCTTTGGCTGCAGGGCCCTTGACAATTCTGAGACTCCTCTCCAACCTCACTGCTTTCTCCCACTGCCCCTTCATCACTGTGAAATTCTCTGCTTCCCTTTCTCCTATACTGTGAAGACCAGCTTCTGTAGAAACTGCTCCAAAAGCAGCTACCTTCTCCTCTCAACATCTTGGCTGCACCACCCATATGCATACTTGTCCTTCCTTCAAAATGTGCCTTCAATGATTTCCTGCACACTCTGGGTCCTCTTCTTATATCTCTGACTACCCATTCACGAACTCTCAATTAGCCAACTTCCACTTTTTGTCCCAAATAGAAGACAAGCCCATATCCTTGGCTCTTTGTTTTGCTCTTTCCATATCCCTACTCAGGAAGAGCTAGCACCTCTATGCTGATGATGCCGAAATCTCACTCTCACCTCAGCTCCAGCTTTGCTTGCTGTAGGACAGTTTCACTTGGTATCAGGCCATCACGGCCCATTTAATGGAACTAAAACTTATCTTTGCCAAACTGGTTCATCTTGTACTCCCTTATTATGCCCAATATTTTTTAATCAAAAGATCCTTTAAATGTAGGCAGGCGTGTCTCCCTCTCTTCAAGTTTACTTTTTCCTCAAGGTCTTAGCTCATATCTATAATGTCCTTCCATGACCTCTTTATCATTTATTCCCTATAATTCCAAAAAAGGCCAATGTTCATTAAATCTCCTCCAACAAACATTGATTCTACCTTTCCTCCCACTTGCCCCATTTTTGAATTATTAAAACTCTCAAGTCTATCAATCACTTTAGAGATTATCCATTTAACTTAATGCTATCTCACCGACACAACCACAATCATTCATCTGGTGTGTGTGCCACTACAATGAGGGGTGCTGAGAACACAGAAATAAGTGAACCCCCAATCTTGGCCCACAGCACAATTAGAGTCCAAGATGGATAAGACAAAGAGATAACAGCCACACATTCATCAATGTCTCAAGAAAGGTGTAACTAAAGAATGATGACTTTCTGAGGTCTGAGGGAGTGATAAGAAGAGGCTCCAAGAAGGAGGTAGCACTCAATCAGGGCTTTGAAAACCCAAATCTTCTGTTTATATAAGTTTTGTCTGCCTGTCACATTGACTACACTGTTTTCACCTGATCAAAATCTAGTGCAAACCATGAAATACTATCCGTGGAACAAACAGGGAACAGTATCACTGGTGAGGATTCATGAAAAGGAGATTAAAACTTTATATACTTCCAAATTCAATCAACTACAACTGCATGACATTAGCATAATTCTGAAATACAGTTTGATGGGATATGTTTGGACAGATGAGTGTGTGCAGGTCTGAGAAGAGGGAAAGTTTTTCCAAGCATGAACTTTGCCTGGTAAGATGAAGCAGGAGGTGTGTCTAGAGCCTCACAGACTAATTTGTAGCCTGGAACAGAGGATACATTTGCCAGTGGAAGATGCAACTGCAAAGCAGTTAGGTAAAATCACATCTGGCAGTGCTCTGAATGGTTATCTGTGAGATTTGCTTGTTAGGAAGGTTGGCAGATGATATATCAGGCAGCTATGTATAGGCTGGGTTGTGATGGGTCCTAGAAGATGGTGGGATTAGGTGAGAAAGAAGGAAGATCAATCAGGAGGCTGGTAAAAAACAAGGACTGAGATGGGTGGAGGTGGGTGAGTAGGTGGGGCAAGGGTGGGGTGGATTTCAGAGGCTCAGCTTCAGATATGAAAGCTGATTGGAGGTAGAACAATGGAGTGAGATGAAAGGAAACTAGTACTGATTGGATACCTACAATGGGTCAATATGTGTGAAGTTTTTGAGCCTGAGAACATGAAACAACAGTGGATCTCGAGTGGAAAGAACTGGAAAAAAAAAAAAGAGAATACATTTGGGAGAGACACTGGAGTTACCTAACTATAGTTAGAGTTGCAGGAGTTGTTAACATTGTCAAGGGGAAGGTGTTAGAGTATGAGTATGGAGGGACCTTGGGGACCACTGATAGAAATGATAGAGCAGGCCTGAAGCTCTCTAAAGTCTTGACATGAGGTTCTGCCTTGGGTAACTTGGTCCCTGAAGATAGAGATGGCATTTGGGTAAAAGCAGTTGGAGAAAGAAGTGGAGGAACAGCTGAAGTGACACAGAAGTAAAAAGATCACAGTTGTTGGTTTTTCATACATATTTTTTATTGATTTCAGAGAGGAAGGGAGAGATAGAAACATCAATAATGAGAGAGAATCATTGATTGGCTACCTTCTGTATACCTTCTACTGGGGACTGAGCCACAACCCAGGCATGTGCCCTGACCAGAAATTGAACCGTGACCTCCTGCTTCATAGGTCAATTCTCAACCACTGAGCCATGCCAGTTGGGCCGAAGTCAGAGATGGGAATTCAGACAAATCCACTGGAAACAGCAATGGGGAGATAAGTGGGGAATGTAAAGGGTCTGTGGGATGCTGGGGGAAGAAGCCGTATTTCAGCCGCTCTTTCAATCTGTCTCAAATCATCAACTTGATAATGACCTTATTGAAAAAGTTCAAAGCAACACATTCACACTAAACACGAAGCTTACTTTGCTCTATCCTCCGTGGGCTACTAAAAATGTTTTCGAATCTGCTGTCCCCTTTGATCTGCAGAGCAGTCCCATAACAGGTTCTCATTCTGTCTGAATCCAGCTTTCCCAGAAGACGAGGACAATTAAGTCCCATTGCTTTGGGTCATTTCATGTTCTTTTTGACTTCTCTGTTCTAAACTGTGCAGAATTAAAAACATAGTGACGAACTTTGCATTTTTCTGACGTGGTTTGTCCCTTATGGCCCCTGTTGGGACTCCATTTCCATTGTGAGGCCAAGAATGAGTATAAGAGAAGCAGCGGTGGCCTTGGGGAGGGTTTGTGGCATGATCCCAGAATCCCATCTTGAGGTGTCTGTTCCTCTTTTTGCTCAGAGTATCTTGCTACTGACCTGGCACATCTTGCTACTGTCCTGGCACATTTTCTGCATGTCTCTCATTGGAAACCCTGTTTGAGCATCTACTCAGAGCCAAAACTGTGGGCTTAGTTCTTGGGTTACAATTCCTCCCCTCAATGTAGTGAGGCTGGGCAGCTGATAACCTGGCAGCAGTCGCTTTTATAAAGCAGTCTATGGAAGTCTTATATCCTGATCTCATGAGCAGCTCTCACTGGGGCTGGCTCAACGTAATGGGCTAGTGTCGGTATAGACAGTGTGTGCTTCTGTAATTCCCAGTGGGTGACTTTTCATCTGTCTTTGGCATAAGTCAGTCCTCCTGCTCGGTGTGTGCCTATTGATACTATTGTTGGTCTCTCCTTGCCATGTGTACATATTAAAATACAATTAATTGGCAAGTGGTCCAATATGTGACTTTGCATTTCCTAGAGAACACATTTTATATTTCTTGTTTTTTTCTTTTTTATTGGGGGTAACATTGGTTAATAACAAGATATAGGTTTCATGTGTATAATTCTATAATGCATCATCTGTATACTGTGTTATGTGTTCACCACCCCAACTCACGTGTCCATTTATCATGGTGAGAATTTCAAGTGCCAGGACCTGGCCACGCAGGAAGATGGTTTTGGGAGGAGAGGAGGGGGGTCCTAATGACTTTAAAGTCCTGCCACAGGTAGGATGGCCTCAGCAGAAAGTCTTCCCTGACTCCACTCCATGGTTAACTACCACTGATGAGTTTGCGTGTGATCTTTCCCATGAAAATAGCCTCAGCTTCCATCATAAATAGTATCCTTAAATCTCAACTGCAATTTGCTCACATCTGGAAACCAAAAGCCTTACCATGGCGTCTGCCACAATTACATGGGCAGGTATAAAACCTTTCTGTTTGTTAGGATTTGATTTGCTCATCATGTTTATTAAAGGGTCATTGACTAGAGACAATGCCATTGCTTATGCAAAGGCAAGAATTCTCAATACACAGTAAGTGGAATAAATAAAGAGCAATTGTCTTCTAGAATTTCTGGGAAGCTACTTGAAACCTGGCTCTTTTCTCCATAGACCCAAGTCTTCTCAACCATCATTACCCAACAACCATGTAGTTATGCAGCAATCATGGTTACTTCTACTCAAAAGTGGGAATAGTCGTGTTTCCTAAACTCTGCCTTCCACTATTGAATATATAAGGACACTCCCCTCTGGATTATTCCATTCTGACTGACATAGAAGCTATAGTAATGGTTATAGGGACCCCCACGGGCATATGTACCAGTTTGCAATGCAGTATGCCTATTCTTTAAAATGTATCATTGTCTAGATTTTCCTCTTTTGAAGCTTGGGGAATAGAAGAATGGGAGAAAGACAGAGAAAAGCCTATGAATCCAGCTACTCAATTTATGTTATTTGATCTCAGCCAGTATAGGGCTTCAGTCAGTCTGGCACTTACTTGAAACCCATACACCCATTCCACTTCTCACTAAAGGTAGAGACTCAGGCAGGAGGGGCAGAGAGGTGTGGATCGCGAGCATGGGTGAAGATGTCAGTGCCTTCAGAGCACACACTCTGGGAGAGCACACCTTTCCTCCAAAGCTGCTGTCTTTTATGAACGTGTATTTTTAAAAAAATATATATTTTTATTGATTTCAAAGAGAGCGACAGAAACATCAATGATGAGAGAGAACCATTGATTGCCTCCTGCACACCCCACAATGGGGATTGAGCCTGCAACCTGGGCATGTGCCCTGATTGGGAATTGAGCCATGACCTCCTGATTCATAGGTCAATGCTCAACCACTGAGCCACACCAGCTGGACTAAAAGTGTATTTGAAACTCTATCTTGGAAATGATTTTTAGAATCACCCAAGAAAATGTACCCTATTATTTTATAGTGACAACAGGTTTCTTACCCATCAAAGATGCTCTTTAATTTGGTTGTTTATCCCATTCACTAGAGTTGGTTCCAAATAATATCTGGCTGATTCCAAAAATAAACACACCCTCAGAAGGTGAAGATTTGCCTTCAAATGAGGATGAGCAAAAGAAATGTCCCAGGCTGTGAGGACAAGCTTGAAGAAGGGGTGATCTGAGTATTGGCAGTCGGGGTGGAATCAGCATGGAGCTTCCAAGAGGAAGTACTTGAGGGAGTCATTTTCATATTTTACACACTGGTCGATTAAACATAAAATCTTCATAGTTCCTACATCTGTCTGGAATAGCATGAGGGCAGAATATCTGTTTGCCAAAACATATTGATGGTCACAAGATGCCACTAAGCAGGTAACAATGCGGTGGCTTTTCACAGTCACATCCTTTGGAGAACTGGGCTCAGGTGTTTCTATGTCAAAGCCACCGAGGACTTCCTTTGTTCTAGCTTTTAGTGGGCATTACACTTCCCCGCTAAGCAGACTTCCTTCTGTTAGAATGAAACATCCTTTTCTTCTTTGGTGGAGACCAGACTTTCATTTCCTGGTCCATTCTAACATAGGAGGGGGTATGGCCTAGTAGTGCTTGAGTCCCATTGAATTCAATCCACTTGTGGACTGTTGCATCTCAGCAGTGAGAAGATCGGAAGAGAGACACTTAGGGATGGAGAGAGCTCGGCCTTTGGAATCAGAGAGTTCCAGGTTTGAATGCTAGCTCCACCATGGAGGAGCTTGATGTCCTCATCTACAAACCCTGCAGGGTTTCGGACTGCAGCAGATAACGCATTTGAGGTGCTTAGCACAGTGGGTGCTCAGGGAGCAGGAGCCATTCTAATAATAGTCATACTGTGTGTAAGCACATGGTATAGTCCTCATGCTGAGTAGGTCCCAAGATGTTAGTCTTCATGTTCTGTGAACACTGAGGAAGAGCAGAAATGGAGCCTGGAAGCATCCCGTAACTTCTTCCTCCCCACTCTCCCCCTTAGGAAGAGGCTGCCATGACTCCCCCTGCCCTGGATGGCATGGCTAAGGGACATTGAGCTGGATGGCCTCCTAAGTCCTTTCTGACCTCAGCTTCCACGACTCCCTACCCCAGGAGTCTGGCTTCCGCCAGTGGTTTTTCTCACCGAGTCCTTACAGAGTAGGAGCTGGATGAGGCACAGGCCACTTCTTTGGTAGGACAAAGAGACACAGACATGCCCCCAACTCGGGGGGACAGGGTACAGCAGCTGTCAATCTACCTTGACACCTTGTGAATAAGCGCTCCTGTGGACAAGGTAATAGGCTGGTCACTTTGAAGCTCTTACTTAACCAACCAGCAAGATGGGTGAGGAGTCCTGACTTAGCAAAGAAGCCAGAGTAAAACATTTTATGAGGTGAAGGACTCGCGTGAGGTGGCTAAAAAATGAATGGAAAAATGGGTAATCAGGTTAAAGGGGGGCAATGCTGTATGTGGTTGCCACACCTACTGTGGCTGATGGAATATAAAAGCTGAGGAGAGGACCAGGGCTTACACCAGAGAAAAGGAATCAGGCTTTGACACTGACCTTCAGAGCTCGGCTCCCTCCCAGCGCCATGCCTTACAACTGCTGCCTGTCCAACCTGAGCTGTCGCTCCAGCTGCCCCGCCCGGCCCTGCGTGGCCCCCAGCTGCCACAGCACCCCCCTGCCCGGGGCCTGCAACATCCCCGCCAACGTGGGCAACTGCGGCTGGTTCTGCGAGGGCTCCTTCAATGGCAGCGAGAAGGAGACCATGCAGTTCCTGAACGACCGCCTGGCCAGCTACCTGGAGAAGGTGCGGCAGCTGGAGCGGGAGAACGCGGAGCTGGAGAGCCGCATCCAGGAGCGGTGCCAGCAGCAGGAACCCCTGATGTGCCCCAGCTACCAGTCCTACTTCCGGACCATCGAGGAGCTGCAGCAGAAGGTGAGGGCTGGGCACCGCACTACCACATAGTGACCTATTTATCCCAATTCAACATACCCGCTTCTGAATGGATTTAACACGGTGCGAGACTAATGTGGAGAATGGTGAAGACTCAGACTTCATCACCTTAGGTGTGGCCCACCGAGTAGTCTTAGAACACCTGTTTGGGAAGCCCCACAGGGAAACTTACAGACTAGGGGGAAGGCAAGGCGTTAGGCTGAAATCAGTCATAGCAATCTTATACTGTTTCTTACCTAAAACCAGAATATCAGATTCTTTAATTCCATTATGATATCCTGGCCTTGTTTTCAGAGCCTATACCATTCAAAACAAACCAAAACATGCAGCCAAATTATTTCTCAGAAGTAGGAATTTTGTTAGTGAATTCTCAAATAAGTCAAAGCTTTCAAAACTGTAGCAATAGACGAAAAACAGCAGAGGGGCCCTTGACTCTAGAGCCTCGCTGGTAGGCACAGACGCTGTGCCACCCCCTAAAGCAGGCATGCACGCAAGTGAGAATTCAGGGCCAGAAATGCAGAAGCAGAAGTGGGGATAAGGAAAGAGTCAGCACAGAGTGGGACTTACTACATAGTGCAAATCAGGGAGGGCTTCCCAGAAGAGACAGCATCCGAGCAGAGTTTGAAGGATGAGCGCTATGCCAATTGCACGAGCTCTTGATTCTCAGAGGGGATGTACTGTCCACAGTTCTGTAGTTCTGACAAAGTGAATGCCAGAAAGAGCTGTGCAATCCGAAGAGCATGCTTGTTGACCCACACTTAGTACCAGGCTCAGTGCTGGAGTGAGGGGTGAAGTACTAAGACAATCCAACAGGGGAGAGAGACGTGGAAATGAATGACCATGGTGAAGGTGGTAAGAAGTGTAACTAGCTAAGGGCAAAGTACTGTGAGAGCTCATGGAGGAAGTGACTCCCTGTAAGAGGTGAGGAAGGAGGGGGATGTGGATTATGCAAGGGGTCTTGCTAGGTGGGTGAGAGGGAGAAGCTTTGTGCACAAAAGCCTTGGCCAGGGTAACTTGAGGGGAGAGTGGAGAGGTCAGTTTGCCTGGGATCTTCCTGGGTTTAGCATCCCAGGAACCCCCTAATCCTAAGCAAACTGGGGCCCTGGTCCCACTTTGCGAGGCTTGGTACCCAGGATGTTCAATGCCTACAGGGAGCCAGCGGCAGACCAAGAAGAGAATTCCTGACAGCACGCACGTGTCCCCGCCACTGTTCTCGTTTTGAAATGATCAGTTCGATCAATCCTCCTTTTATCCCCAAGTTGTACATCCAAGAAGACGCGAAGCTATTTGGAAGAAACGTGGCTGAATTAAAATAGCTTTTCATGTGAAGACACAAGGCATGCTTGCTTCGTATAACTCACTGAGTATCATTAATTCTGGCTCCAGATCCTGTGCAGCAAGTCGGAGAACGCCCGGCTGGTGGTGCAGATCGACAACGCCAAGCTGGCCGCGGACGACTTCAGGACCAAGTGAGAATTCTCTAACGGTCAGAGAAGTCTAGTGAGGGGCAGGCTGAATGGCAAAGTGACGGACTCTGTCCAGGGAGCACGTGAGCAGAAGCTGTCTGGATGCTGTGGGAGAGTTCTTACACCGGCTTAGTTAGGTCCAATGTGTCCACATCTCCTCACACGGAACCTAAGATTCTGTATTTTAGGTTTAGCTTGAAGGAGCTCAAGGAACCACCCATTCTTTCTCTCTTTCAACTTCATGTCTGGACCAAGTTTGAAAAGTGAATTTCACACCATTTCTTAGTATAGGTTAGTCACTCTCAGCCCATGAAAATGCAGGAGGCAAAATCCATGTCAGAGAATCGATCAATTTTTCTAGGTATGATGATCACAATCATAAAATCCTTTGCATTTTGATGGGACCCTACAGCTGACAATGTAATTTTACGGATGTCCTTTCTCCATCTCCAGGCCCACCCGATGAAGTGCTAGTGTGGTTCCCCTTTAACAGATGAGGAAGTCAAGGCTCAGAGAGATTAAGGAACTTATCCACAGCCACAGTGTCAAGGTTGATCTGACTGACTTCTAATTCATAATACCAGATGGCTTCTCAGAGTAGCTGGAAAGGAGGGCGAGAAAGTCTGTATATCAGGCTTACGAAGTTTAGATGCACTTAGGAAGGCAAGATGGCAGGACGTAGCTGACAGCAACCTGTGAATGGACTCTTAGAACAAACGCAGTTACTATTAGATTAGAACCTTCTCTCCGGGTCTCAGGGAAGAAATAGGTCTTTTTACTCAGCATGGTGATATTTTTTCCTTTCATAAACTTTGAAAAAGAATTCAAAATATAGGTCAGCCAAGGAAAGCCTGGGAGGAATTCTTCCTCTTTAGCCTCCTTGGACCTTTGGCTGTGTGTGCAGGTACGAGACGGAGCTGGGCCTGCGGCAGCTGGTGGAGTCAGACATAACCAGCCTGCGCAGGATCCTGGATGAGCTGACCCTGTGCAAGTCTGACCTGGAGGCCCAGGTGGAGTCCCTGAAGGAGGAGCTGCTCTGCCTCAAGCAGAACCACGAGCAGGTGAGGGAGTCCCAGTCCCCAATATCCCAATAGCGAGAGTTCCACAACTCCCTTGAGCAGGATAAGGCGGGGCTTTGCTAAGTATCCGAGAGCTAACACAACATTTTGCTGGTTGCTCGAAACATATTTGGGGATTGTTAGGGAATGAGTCATAGGCCTCCTTTCTTTATTTTTATCTTTAAATCTAAAAGAGTGTGGTCAGTTGACCTATTTCTACTTAGGGCCAGACCTGTAATGAATAGTCCAGACAAAGATGTTTAAAATACTTTCTACTGTTTGATAAGATCTGTTATCTTCTGAATAGATGCCAAATGAATGACGGAGACTGGAACTAGATAGCAAACTCTTTGTATTAGGTGTCACCCTAGATATTAGAAACCAAGCTGGGTGGGTGGATGGATGGATGAGGAAAGTGGAAGAAATGAAGGTTGATTCAAATAATGGTTGATTCTGACCTGATGGTTGAATGTAATACTAGGAAATCAGATGCGTGTCTCAAACATTAGATGTGATGAAGAGGATACAACCCTTAACAGATAGTGTATGATGGTAGGAGACATGGAATAAATGGGAGTTGGTAAACCTTATTTCTCCATATCTAAGTTGCAGCAGTTATAAACCAGTTATCATGCTAAGCTTATCACTGAGAAAAGAGAAAATCGGGAGAAAATGATAGAATCTTGGAATGGGAAGAAACAGTAGCAATCATTTAACCAAGCAACCTCATGATACAGATGAGGAGAGGCTCAGACAGGAGGACTAAATCACAAGACCTAATTTAGCTGGGTTTTCCATCTACTGAAATTCAACTCATAAATCCTAAATTTCAATGCAAACCTCATCCAACCACACCACACTCCCTTAAAGAGAGTTAATTTTGGTCTCTTTCTGTGGGTTCACTCCTTCTCCTTCCTCCACCAGGAAGTCAACACCCTGCGTTGCCAGATTGGAGACCGCCTCAACGTGGAGGTGGACGCTGCCCCCACCGTGGACCTGAACCGCGTGCTCAATGAGACCAGGTGTCAGTATGAGGCCCTGGTGGAGACCAACCGCAGGGACGTGGAGGAATGGTACACCAACCAGGTGGGCATCTTGGCACATGGCCACCCAGGACCTTGGGACCCTTAAGGCAGGGTCTGATCCTATCTCTTACCTTTGGTGTTTCAGACCCAGGAGCTGAACAAGCAGGTGGTGTCCAGCTCAGAGCAGCTGCAGACCTGCCAGGCAGAGATCATTGAGCTGAGACGCACGGTCAACGCCCTGGAGATCGAGCTGCAGGCCCAGCACAACCTGGTGGGTATTGTTCAGACCTGAAGGTGAGAAAGTCGGGGAATCAGAGTCACAGCACAGCCCTTTGGGTCATAGTTTCTTTAAGCTTGTGACTTCTATGGAACCGTATGGAGGGACATGCTAAAGGAGCAACTCTGTGACATTCTTCCTCTTCCCCGCACAGAGGGACTCACTAGAGAACACGCTGACAGAGACGGAGGCCCGCTACAGCTCCCAGCTGTCCCAGGTGCAGTGCATGATCACCAATGTGGAGTCCCAGCTGGCTGAGATCAGGGGTGACCTGGAGCGGCAGAACCAGGAGTACCAGGTGCTGCTGGACGTCAAGGCCCGGCTGGAGTGTGAGATCAACACGTACCGGGGCCTGCTGGAGAGCGAGGACTGCAAGTGAGTACCCACAGGCAGCACTTACCCAGTTCTACTGAAGAATACATTAAGGACTTTGCAAGTCAAGTTTCAGAAGCCGACATGTCTTTGGAGACCAGATGTATGGTATTTTTGCTACCGTAACCTGGGCTAAAGGTATTTTCTGGTCCAAAAGATACTTGAGAGACTTGACTTGAATGCTGATGGGTAAATAAAGCTTTGTACCTTCAGGGTGGGATTTAACCCAAGCACCCAAATTCATTGTTTTGTGGATCCCAGTTGGACCCATCAGAGGCAGGCAGAGTGGGAATCACATAACCATCATCAAGATGAGCATTTGAATATCAAAAGGGAGGATAACTCAGTAACTCAGGGGCCAGCACTTGTCCCCTAACACAGAATTTTTAGGAATACAGTCTGTGGACTTTTCACAATTCTGTATGGCAGGTCTTACTAATCCTGTTTTAGCGGGTAGGCCAAGGCTTAGAGGGAGGAAGTGATGTCTCCCCGACTCCAGGGCTACAGAGCAAGGGCTGGATTTACAACATGAGGCTTGGCTCTTTTCTGCCACCACTGTCTGACGTTAGAAGGGGTGATCAGAAGAGGCTTGGCTTTTTAAGGTGTCAGAGAATGAATTCCTCTTGTCCCCATGTCTCCTTGGGTTGAGTCCCCTCCTTTTTTAAAAAAGAAATTACCCCTCTCATGCTAACAAGCTAATGCTTCTGTGTCCCAGCCTGCCCTGCAACCCCTGCGCCACCACCAACGCGTGTGACAAGCCCATCGGGCCCTGCGTCACCAATCCCTGTGCCCCCTGTGGCCCCCGAACCCGCTGTGCGCCCTGCAGCACCTTTGGGTGCTAGACATCCTGGTGCCAGCAGGAGGATCGCATGAAAACAGAAGACCACGGACGGACCAGCCCTGTTTCTCTGACAACCACCACCGCAGGAACTCCCCGTAGGCATCACCATCGATCCTGGTCTAGAAGAAGAACATATGGCCAGCATGTGGCTGGCTCTGAGCCCTGCCTGCCTGATCCTCTTCATTCAAGGCTGCTCTCCTGCAGTTATTGTCTGACCTGAGAGTTGGACAGGTCTGGGCCATGACGGTGTCATCTGAGATGTTTTGTGGTTCTCTCTGTTGCTCTGGCCTTCTCTCGCAGTTCCCCAGTCCCTTTGCACATCTTCTAATAAACTTACCTCTTGCAAAGCAGAGATGATGTGTATTCATACTTTTCCAAGTGTTCGCTCTATGTTATGTGCTTCTTATAAACCCACTTGAAAGCTTAGGCAGACTGTGTAGTTGAATCCTCTCCTAAAAGGTCTTCGTCATCATTAATTAACATTCATTAAGCACAAGGAGGCCCAGCATGCACTCAGGCCAGCAGGAAACCAGTGGGGCCATGAGGGCAAGAGGCCTCATCTAAATATGATAAACACATTCATTATGGGACCTTACTTAGTAAAATACAACGGTTACTATTTCTAGAAAGTTCCACTGTTTCTTTTCCCAGTGCCTACAAGAAGAGGGACAGCAACCAAGTACCAGGAACTGCATGGCTAATTTTCTCCCTTGCTCGCATAGTAACAACCATGGGACTGAACCCAGAGCTGACACTCTGAATGTCAATTACATGTGAGGTGTGACTATGAGAGAATAAAACTGATTTCACACAAGCACACAGACTTTATGCATCCTTCAAAGTTGTCACCTGGGGAAAGATGATGCTATTAGCACCCTAAACATCTCTTGAAACTCCTTTGGGCAAAGAACTCATAATAGTGGGAGCCTTATATTTGAGTAATATCCAATAGATTTTTCAAGTGTTTTACTTCTCATTTGAATGTTTTAATCACTGAAATTAAATTTGGATTTTGGGACCCCTCCCCCATAAAAAAAATACTTTAGCATCAAACCAGGACACCGAATCTTTGCCAGTGTGAAAACTGACAGCTTTGCTGGGGCCCTGCTCCTACTGGTGCCCATTGATGTCGGCGTAGGTTAGTGGCTCCCAATGGCTATGGTGCTGTGGTCTGTGCGATGCCACTGTCTCAGTCATTGGCCAAACTGCTAGTCATGTCTTCTTTCCTTCAGATGAAGCTGACACTCTCTCCCCCTGCTGTGATGATGTCTGCTCCAATCTTGGTCTTCAATGCATACTCCAGTTCTTTGAATGTTTACCCCATTGTCACTGATATTGTTGAATCTCCCTTATCCAGACTTAAGGCATGAGACCCTGGAAGATAATTGAGTGACACTGCATGCTGTGCGCAGAATGTCCCAGACCCGGTGGGTGCATTCCAGCCTCTCTTCCTTCCTTCATGGCGAGTTCAATCCCAGGAACCACCTCCACGCCTTGTACAAATACCCCTGTCCAATCCTTCTCATCAGTTCTCTGTAAACGCTGGGACCACTGTCCACCAATAGTTGCCTGCAGCTGCCTTTATCAGGGACAGGTGCTTCCCACACACCATTGTCTTTTGTGTTTTGTTGTCATTGCTGAAAAGCCTATTGCCAATCTAACGATGGTTCTATTGCTGATAATCTTTTTCTCTCTCCCTTGGACTGTTTCTAAGATTGTCTCTTTGTTTCTCATGCTGTGTAGCTTCACTGCATCATGTCTAAGGCTGGGGCTGGTTTTGCTTTCCTACTTAGGAGCGAGGGGCTTCTAGAACTGATTCATGCTTTTCAACACCTGTGTAAAATTCTCAACCACTATCAGTTTCGAATATGGCTTCTGTCCTATTCTGTTTGCTCCTTCTGAATTATTATTTTTAAAATAGCTTTATTGAAATACAACTCATACCATAATATATAATTCATATACCACAAAATTCACCTATATGAAGTATATAGTTCAATGATTTTAAATATATTGATAGAACAATATAACCTTTACCATAATTTTAGAATATTTCATCATCCCCAAAAAGAAATCTTTTACCCAATTAGTAGCCACTCCCATTGCCCCCCACCCTCCAGGCCTAGGCAACCCCTATTGTCTCTATAGATTTGCCTATTCTGGATATTGCCTATGAATGGAATCATACAATATGCGGTATTTTATGACTGGCTTTTAAAAATACAGCATACTAGTTTAAATTTAGAAAAATAAGAGCAAGTTCAATTTTTTTATTCGTTAAATCTTCCTGTAACAATGAGCATACATTTTTTTTTAAGTTCACCTTTTCATTAAGCGTGCAGTCTTTTGAGAGATGTAACTTTTTTCATTGGTTTGAGTTCCAACACTCACAGAGACCAAAGGCCTTGTCTCCTGTCCCTTATTTCTCTAGTCTAATGCACCTTTCCCCATTTTAGACTTTTCCACAAACTCTCCACGTGAGCCTCGGCAAGCTTCTTCCCCCTCTGGGTCAACGCCTTCCCATTTGCAAAATGAAAGAGTTGGATGAGATGGTTGCCTAGGTCCTCCTTGGCAGTGCCGACAGTCTAAGATTCTAGACTTCATATGACCTAGACATTATTTGCAGAAAAGACATTTTATCGTCATGTATGTGTGTGGGAAATCCATTCTCAGAATGTCGTCTGGTGAAGTGATCCTGAAATACCCAGTTGTCTTGGCCTATGGGCTGACAGTCCATTGAGAGAACATTTCTCCAAGGCTGGGTCCTCTTGGCATTCTCTTCACCTGCAGCTCAGACCAACACATCAGCCAATTCATGAGCAGCAGGTCCTTTGATCCCATAGGAAGCTTAGTTTCCCTTCATCAGTTCCTAATAGCTCCCTTTTGAAACTGGCAAACTCAGCAGTTACCACACGAGTGTGAATGCCAATCATGACAAAGGCTTTATTTCCAGAATAACAAGCTCAAGGGCAACTTAACGATTATGTTGGAATAGGAGCCTTACCTGGGTCCCTTTACAACTCTTTATTGCTTTAGAAGACTTATAAGAATTTCCTTTTGGAATTTTTAATGTCAGTGTTATGTCTTTTTCTTGTACAGAAGTAATATATGTATTTTTAAAAATTTTGGAGGAGACAAAAAAAGAGTAGATAGGAATTCAATTAGGGGTCAGCAGATTTGGGTTCAAGTGATAAGACCCTAAGCCAGCCATTCCTCCATCCTGTGCCTCAGTTTCCTCATTTGTACAATGAGACACTTGAATGAGATAATCATTAAGATCCTTACCATCACACTTGTTCCAAGATTTTCCCTCTCTCTCTTTGATAATTTTGGCATTTGAGCTCTACCTTAAGAGGTGGGAGGAGGGAAGGAAGAGCAAAGCAGTCTGGTTGCTGATCTGCAGCTGTAGCTGAGGGGCTTGGGCTCTGCTCTGAGCACCTTTACTTGAGTTCTGCTGTGTCCCCTGCTAGGACGATGGTAAGGAGCCCCTCCTCTCCCTGGGCAGCACATCTAGGCACACAACTGAATTCCTTCCTCATCACCTCCCTTTAGGATATTAAGTACATCTCACCTTATGCCTTGCCACAAAACAGAAGTTACAGGCATGGACAGTTCCAAGTGCTTCTGCTTCTTGGCTAATTGTTCCTACATTACCAACTATTGTAAGTCGTCAGATCCAAACAAGACTGACAACTTGAAGCTGCTTAAAGCACACTAATTGTGGTAAGAAAGTCTGTATAGGTAAGAGCAAAGCTCACAAGCTTTATAATCAAGTGTACAAACTGACTGTGGCAGGACTTCTCTAAACCATGAAAATCTCAGCTCAGGGTGCTTAAAGTCTCAGTTTACCGAAGTTCCATGCGGGTGTTACTCGGAAGAGCACAGGTGTGGTGTATACCTGTGTGACTCTGGAAAGGTCCTGGCAACTTCCTGGTCAACTTACCCAAGACCCTCTCCATGGTTCTGATCTTACCGGGTCCCTTGACCCCACTAAGAGTTTTGACCTTCAACTCCACTTTGATGCTCTCTCCTCCGTGACCTTCTGTCATGCCATGAACCAGCTCTCTTCGTGTTCTCTCACCAGTTCTCCATTTCATCCTGCTCTCTGGCTGGGGAGTTTTCCAAAGTTTGGTCCTCAGCCCCTTGTTGTTGTTCTCTTTGTGCACTCTCTACCCTGGGCTTATTTCTCCAGCACTCATAACTGCACTGGGATCATATCTGTTGGGAATTCTAGTCAACTCCAAGGACCTGCTGAACATTTCCCTGTTCCTTCAAATGCAGCTTATCAAGAATGAAACTATATCACTTCTCTCCTTAGAATCTTCAATGGCTCCCCTTTGCCCTTAAGATAGAGCCTCAACTCAAGGACCTTCATATAAGGGTCCTTCAAGCCTTCAGGGAACTCATCTAGAGAGAGAGAGGTAGACATGAATCATGACAATGCCAAGTTCAAGGTGAGATGAGAGCTTGGGAAGGAGGAAGAGAGGACCTATCAGAAGTTAGGAAAGGAGGTAGGTCATTTGTACCTATGCAGCAAGGGAGGATGGAAAGAGTCTGCTTCTCCTCCACCCTAATCTATCACTCCCTGGCTCACCCGGCCCTTACTGAGCCTCTCCCAGTTCCTCTGATGTAGAACTTTCCAACTTACTGAGGTCTGAAGAGGTTATGGAAGGTGGTAGTTCACTTATTTAGGGAGCATAGTATGATGGAAAGAGGAGAGATCCGTGCTGGCATCATAAATTCACAACATATTAACTCCTACCCTCTGCCTCGCTTTGTGCATCTGTAAAATGGATATAAGACCACTCACTCTTGAAGGCTCATGGTGGGGAGTGAGTGAGATCATGTTTCTGAAAAGTGTCTAGCACCACCTTGGGCCTGTGTAGGTGCCCAAACAAATGCCAGTGCCATCTGACCACAGCCCTGGTCTGACCCTCCATTCCTCACTGTTCCCTCTCTGAACTATGATCCTGGTGAATATCTGCTATTTGGTTGATTGACATTATCATGGATATGGGTGGTGCCTGCGTATCAGGCAACAGCCACTGGGAACCAGGCAGTTTGAATGGTTCCAGAGGGATTTATTCTTCTTTCTGAGAACATGGGTTTGGAAGCCAGTGCTGGAAATTTGACCTAGCCAAGGACAAATTGACAGGCAGGAGCTAAGTTTTTCTGTCGTAGCGAGCAGAGCCAGAGGCTTGCCAAGGAGGCAGGGCTGGGAAGCCAGGAAGCAAAGGAACGACGGTGTCCCTGGCCCGCCACGCCCAGTAATAAAGGCCAGGGCGTTCGCGAGGCCAGTGCTTTGAAGCCACACAGTGAGGCTCTTACTTCATCGACGCTCAGCATGGACGAGGAGTCCTGAGGTAGGGAGAAGCCCCAGTAAAGACTTTTATGAGGTGAGGGACTCTTCTGAGGAAACATAACAAACCAAGGGGAAGGGCTTTTGACAATCACCAAGTAAGTAGGAATGAAAGGCCTGCCTTCCATGTCCACACCCTCTGCGGAAGGGGTATAAAGGCTCTCGGAACTAGGAGACCCACACGCTCCTTGGAGAACCGGGACTCTGTCTTCGGCCGGCGCCTTGCTCCCTCCCAGCACCATGCCTTACACCTGCTGCCTGCCCAACCTGAGCTGCCGCTCCAGCTGCCCTGCCCGGCCCTGCGTGGCCCCCAGCTGCCACAGCACCCCCTTGCCCGGGGCCTGCAACATCCCCGCCAACGTGGGCAACTGCGGCTGGTTCTGCGAGGGCTCCTTCAATGGCAGCGAGAAGGAGACCATGCAGTTCCTGAACGACCGCCTGGCCAGCTACCTGGAGAAGGTGCGGCAGCTGGAGCGGGAGAACGCGGAGCTGGAGAGCCTCATCCAGGAGCGCTGCCAGCCCCAGGAGCCCCTGATGTGCCCCAGCTACCAGTCCTACTTCCGGACCATCGAGGAGCTGCAGCAGAAGGTGAGGGCTGGGCACCGCACTGCCTGGGCCGGACGTTGTGTGTGTGTGTGTGTGGGGGGGGGTGGGGCGCGGAATGTGAGCTCTGATTCAGAAATAAGACGGGCTCTCTGGGGGACTGAAACACAGGGGTTCAAGTCTGGCTTTTCCATTTTGTTTCCTGGAGGCCCATGTTCTTCTAGGCTCAGGACTGTTAGGTCTGAACATTTGCATAGTGTTAGTCTGTGTGGAGGTAGCAGCACTTTGCATAAATACGCTGTAATTAAAAGCTGCTGTGCATTTGCCAAGCTCCGGAATTACTACCCTGGGGTGAGAGAAAAGACTGGGCCCGAGAACCTTCGGTAAAGCGGAACCTTCTGTAAAGACCGGACCATTTTCTCTCTCCCGCATCTGGACTTCCCACGGCTCTGACCTCTTACTACTGTCCTCTGTGGGTCCCTGATCCCTGTGACCTCATTGTCCTGACCTAGATGCCTCTGGGCTTCTCCTGCGCGCACTGTCCAGCGAGGGCATACAATGGTTGCCTAGAACCAGAAAGCGTGAAAACTGCCTCCCAGGACATGGTGCCTGGGTGGCCGGGAGGGCGTGGCTGCTTTCCTGACCAGCCCACGCTCCCGGCTGTGAGTTTATTTCCTTATTGATCTTCCCCGCTGGATTGGGAGTTTCTTGAGGGCAGGATCTAGTGCTGACTCGTTTTTGTTTCCTCAGCTCTTAGAACCATGCCAGACATACAGTAAGTTTTAAAGAAATAAATGCTACTTATTATCAACTTCTCAGTACTGCTTATTAGGAAAGAAAAAGAAAGATCATTTATCTACTGATACTTTTCTGGGTGTTCTTTTCAAATTAAATTTCTCAAGTGGTTATTGAGCACAGAGATAGCACGTAATATTCTTATATAAGATCTACTAGGGTTTTCCTCACTGTGCTCCTTCCAGATAGCTAAATTAGTAGGGGTCACCACTGCTGAAAGTAACCCAGCTCACTCTAGCCCGTGTTCCCAGCTCACTCTAGCCCGTGTTCCCAGCTCTCACTCTAGCCCGTGTTCCCAGCTCACTCTAGCACGTGTTCCCAGCTCACTCTAGCACGTGTTCCCAGCTCACTCTAGCACGTGTTGGGTCTTCCAGATCCTGTGCAGCAAGTCGGAGAACGCCCGGCTGGTGGTGCAGATTGACAACGCCAAGCTGGCCTCGGACGACTTCAGGACCAAGTGAGTGGCAAGCGGGGTGCTGCCTTCTCTCTGTCCTCTCCGTGCCCTTAGCCTGTGCTCAGCCCTGATGGACATCAACAAAGCGTTGCCCTGCGTGTGTTCCCCAAGGGCTCGAGGCTCACCAGAGCTGAGACCTCTTTTCAGGATTCACCTCCTGCTTCTCTGCAGAATGACATTCCCCAACCTAGTGCAGGAGCCTGCTCCCCAGTGGTCTCCTCTGCACAGCAGTCCATCAGGAGACTACGGAAGGTGTATTACTTTGGGACATCTCACCGTTTTTATGGGCTTTTATCCCTTTAAGTCCACTGGCTCTTTATTTATTAAAAATAATTACAGCCCAGCTGGCCTAGCTCAGTGGTTGAGGGTCGACCTATGAACCAGGAGGTACCGGTCACGGTTCAATTCCCGGTCAGGGCATATGTGTCGGGTTGCGGGCTCGATCAATGATTCTCTCTCATCATTGATGTTTCTTTCTCTCCCTCTCCCTTCCTCTCTGAAATCAATAAAAACATATTTTAAAAAATAATCACCAGGGCATTTTTCTCTAGGAGCTACTGCTTGGTGTTAAAAACCTATATGAAGGAGATGTCTGTACAAAACAGCAGCCCCAACTCCCATTTGTCTGACAAACCAAACCAGAGTCTAGGTCAGGCCTGTGTCCGATGCTCCTGTTACGTATCGCAGGTATGAGACGGAGATGGGCCTGCGGCAGCTGGTGGAGTCGGACATAAACAGCCTGCGCAGGATCCTGGACGAGCTGACCCTGTGCAAGTCCGACCTGGAGGCCCAGGTGGAGTCCCTGAAGGAGGAGCTGCTCTGCCTCAAGCAGAACCACGAGCAGGTGAGGTTTCCCAAGGAGCAACGGGATTGAACTTGCCACGGCCTGTTTCCAACCCCACGGGGTGTGTGTGGGAGAGGCTCGGCAAGCTGGGGAATGTGTTTTCCAAACAAAAAGGGGTTTATTGAGAATGAGTAACCTAAAAATCCCTGATAGCAGATGAGGAGTTTTTTGCCGGAGGCAGGAATGAGAGTGAAGGAAGCTGGCGAGCCCAATAATGAAAGGCCGGCAATCAGGCAGCCTCCTCTGTCCCCAGGTCAGAGCAGGTCTGCAGGGGTCTTCTACCCAAATTCTCCACTTAGCAGCTGGAGAGGCCAGGATGAGGCCTCTTGACACAGCAGAGAGGGCTGAGCTGGAAACGAAGCCCCTCTCTTCCTTCCATCTCATTCAGAGAGCTTTCTGCTAGACAGAACTGTCTACAGGAAACACAGAAAAATGCTCACCACCACTGCTCGGTTGCACAATAAAGAAAACTGATATTATGTGCAAACCTTAAATTCCTGAACAATGTAAATGGTGATAGTTGATATTACTCAAGTGTTTGTTGTGTGCCAAACATTGTACCCAAGTGCTTTAGAACTCCAGAGGTATAAATTGGGGCATTTAGAAGCTTATAGAAGCCATATAGTAAGGGGTAGAGGTGAGACCCAATTCAAATCTGCCTGACATCTACCAAAGCCCAAGCACCACACAATGTTGGCTCAGTGAGATTCGCAGTGAAATGAAGAGACATTGACTTCCTCCAGGAAGATCTATGCTGGTGGAATCAACAAATCACCAGTTATGTGACAATGGCAGATTTTGAAGTAAGCAGTCTTTAATTCACCTTTAGCCAGACTCTATCCTTTTTTATTACCCATGGTTAAGAATCCAACAGAAGAGGCTTTCTGGTATACCAGCAAAATCTCCAAACTTGGTGTTTGGGGACCCACAGTGCAAACTGTGGGTCCATTATACTTCACCTTCCACATGAGGAGTGGTACACTGAACACGAGGGTGGAAAGAGGTCATGGACGTGAAAGCACTTTGTAGAGTGAAATACGCAGATTACTCATGAATATAGAACCCAGTTAATGAGAGGATCAGAGGGAACTGAGCTGTTGAAAGCTTATGAATGATCACAAGTTGAATTGTATTCTTAGAGGAGAGGATCAGGATCCTTTAATTTTTTAAATCATTAAAATGTAATAAATACTGTTCAAATATTTTAAATCTTCCATCAGGAAGTCAACACCCTGCGTTGCCAGATTGGAGACCGCCTCAACGTGGAGGTGGACGCTGCCCCCACCGTGGACCTGAACCGCGTGCTCAATGAGACCAGGTGTCAGTATGAGGCCCTGGTGGAGACCAACCGCAGGGACGTGGAGGAATGGTACACCAACCAGGTGGGCATCTGGGCACATGGCCACCCAGGACGTTGGGACCCTTAAGGCAGGGTCTGATCCTGTCTCTTACCTTTGGTGTTTCAGACCCAGGAGCTGAACAAGCAGGTGGTGTCCAGCTCAGAGCAGCTGCAGACCTGCCAGGCAGAGATCATTGAGCTGAGACGCACGGTCAACGCCCTGGAGATCGAGCTGCAGGCCCAGCACAACCTGGTGGGTATTGTTCAGACCTGCTGGTGAGAAAGTCGGGGAATCAGAGTCACAGCGCAGCCCTTTGGGTCACAGTCTCTTTAACACATTTTTTAAAAATACATTTTTATTGATTTCAGAGAGGAAGGGAGAGAGAGAGAGAAACATTAACGATGAGAGAGAATCATTGATTGGCTGCCTCCTCCATGCCCCCTAGTGGGGATTGAGCCCACCACCCAGGCATGTGCCTTGACTGTGACCTTCTGGTTCATAGGTTGATACTTAACTACTGAGCACCACAGGCCAGGTGTCTCTTTAACTCTCGAAGCTCGTGACTTCTATGGAACCCTATGGAGGGACATGCTAAAGGGTGACCTTCTTCCTCTTCCCTACACAGAGAGACTCACTGGAGAACACACTGACGGAGACAGAAGCTCGCTACAGCTCCCAGCTGTCCCAGGTGCAGTGCATGATCACCAACGTAGAGTCCCAACTGGCTGAGATCAGGGGTGACCTGGAGCGGCAGAACCAGGAGTACCAGGTGCTACTGGACGTCCGGGCCCGGCTGGAGTGTGAGATCAACACGTACCGGGGCCTGCTGGAGAGCGAGGACTGCAAGTGAGTATGAAGCTAGTTATACTTTCCTTGAGGGCACATGAGGTTGCTGGGGGGGTGGGGCTTTTCTTGCTGGAAATGATTTTATAACTCCAAGAGTTTGGTTGGCAACAAAGGAAGAAAGATATAATCAAAGTGTGTTTAGTATCCTCCAGTTTCTTCAGCTCATGTCACTCTAACTTGCCCCAATGGTTTTGTCTCCAGTCTTCCCTGCAACCCATGTGCTACAACCAATGCATGTGACAAGCCCATTGGACCCTGTGTCTCCAATCCTTGTGGCCCACGTGTTCGGTGTGGGCCTTGCAGTACCTTTGTGTGCTAAAGGCCCTGGTTCCAGGAGGAGGAGGAGGGCTCTGAAGTCACATCTCAACTCTACTTGGTTCAAACATCTCCAAGACTGACCACTTAGGATAAAGGAAGAAACTCCTCTCGCACCAGCTTCCAGGGCTCACCTCTAGGCTCCTGCTGAAATTCCTGGCTTGATTCTTTCCTGTAAGAGATGGCAGAGTCACCTCACTGTCTCCATCTTCTGAGACACATAGAGAAATCTATAACAGGGTCAAGTAATATCTATTATCACAGTGACACATTTACATAATGTGTTATGCTTTCACAGGTACTCATCTAGGTGTGACTTTAAAATAAGTTCATTAGATATGATATTGCTGATGGGCACACTATGAAGCTAAACATAATTGGGAGACATTTTCCTTGTCACTCTTTTGGTCTTTGGAGATGCATTAACAGATCCCTTGTTAACCTCCTAATAAACTTTTAATCTGGCACAAAAGTGATAACTGTCCTTTTCGTTCATCAATTCCAAAGTTGGGTGTCTTGTATAAATAAAAAGTAACCGGCGTTCTTCCATCAGATGAAGGGATCATTTACTCTAATATATGGTCTGTGACTTCTGCTTAAAGGAAAAGTCTCCACTAGACATACCCACTCATTCTTGTGGATTTCATGTTTGGGAAAACTGTGGTGGGAAAGGAAAGGCAAATCCATGAGGGTCTCTGCAAACATTTTCTGTCAAGCTCTTCAGAGGGAACATGTGAACGAATCACAGAAACAGGTCAACAACAGGAGCAAGTGGATCTTGAGAGGAGGTCTGTGCCTCTTGGCAACGTGAAATATTGTAACTGGAAAGAACTGGGGAAAATATACTCAGCCAACAATTATCTTCTCCAACTCAATCTCCACATGTTGGAGAGGTTTTTGTCCACAGCCATCAAAATCAAGCAGTGACTATTTTTGTTCCTGAAAATTTCGTAGTTATAAACATATGCAGAAATATATTCTACACAGAACCAGACCTTCAAGTCAATGCATTACAAGTCATTAAACCAAAATGTTAAAAAAAGACTCCTTTTCAATCACATTCTCTCATCAAAATGTTATTAATGTTAACATTATCTTCCATATTACTGAATTACGATATATCTTGGGAGTGCCAATGTTTATGTCTACTTTATAATAAAAACTAATATAATTTTTAAAGTTTTATCACAGATGACTTAGCCCTTTAAATTTTTTTATTAGTCATGCCTGGTATATATTTAACAACATGCATAATGTTTTACAGATGTAGTATATATACATATTATAAAATGCATAAAAATAAGTAAACATATTATAGGTTTGGACTCAAAATTTTTTTAGTAGGGGTATAAAAAGAAATATGGTGAAACCCAGCAGATTGGTTTTCCCATAATGCCTTGAAATATTGGGATATGACATTTCAACCTGACATAAAAGTGTGGGTGGAAATTTTTTGGAACACACATGTCTGTTGAAAAGTTGAAAGTCAGACAGTTTTGTTTTGGTCACAAAGATCCTTTTCATGGTGAGAAAATGGATTGCTCTCACTGCTGTGGGAGGGGATCATTCAGTCACCGAGGGCCCTGCATAGAGCAAAAAAGCAGTGGATTTGCTTCCTTTGCCTGAGCTGGACCTTCATCCTCCCCGGCCCTTGGACATCATGGCCCTGGTTCTCTGGTTTTCAGACTCAGACAGATCACACCACCAGCTTTCCTGGTTCTCTGACTTGCAGATGGCAGATCAGGGGCCTTCCTAGTCTCATAATCACATGAGCCATGTTCCATCATAGATTTCATCATATATATATATCCTATTGG
Source organism: Corynorhinus townsendii (assembly GCA_026230045.1). Taxonomy (NCBI): domain Eukaryota; kingdom Metazoa; phylum Chordata; class Mammalia; order Chiroptera; family Vespertilionidae; genus Corynorhinus; species Corynorhinus townsendii. The sequence goes on from JAPDVU010000009.1 coordinate 7,796,069, forward strand.
TTCTGTTTCGCTGGAGAACCCCAATACATGGATGGAGGGTGCCAAGATGGCAGGTAATGGGGTCTGTGGTGGCATGAATGTCCCAAACATAAAATACAGGCCTGGGAAGCTTCTCCTGGGAATAGGAGACTGGAATGGAGATGAGTGTGCATTCAACATGGACCATCTTTTCTGGTTCTCACCCTTCCCTGGCTTCAGCGATCCTGGAGGTCGGTATTGAATTAAATTTGCTTTCAGGGCCAGCTCAGAAGGCTTCTCCCTTCCTTCAACTCCCTTTGAATAACGCCCCCCTAGTTTCTTGTTTATGGGAGTGAGGGAGGAAAAGAGAGATATAGAAATAGAGAGAGGGGGGAGGGAGAGAGAGAAGCAAAGCATAGAGTGAGAATGTATTGTATGGTTCAGTTAAAGCGTTATTAGTAAACCTCAGGAAACAGCTGATACCAGACACATCCTGGTTTTGTTGTTGAGGAGAAAGGAGAGGGACGAGGCAGAGGACAATGACTATGAGGCCCTTAGCATCCCACAGATAAGGGAAAGGATTGCCTAGGAGAAGAGAGAGACTGTGCATCAATATCTCTTATCCCCATGCTCTTCTTATAAGAGCTAGCTTTCCTGTTGACATAGACCCTTCCCTCAAACCTGGGCCAATTTGTGACTGCAGAGGAAGTGACACTATGTGACTTCTGAGGATCATTCGTGAAAGGACAAGCAGCTTCCACCCGGTTCTCCTGGGATGCTTGAGACCCAGACACCAAGCCCTGAGGAAGCCCACGCAGTCTTCATGCCTCTCCACAGGATACACCTGGCATCATAGAGCAGCGACAGGCCATCTGCTGTGCCTTTTCAGAATTCCTGACCCACAGAATCCATGAGCAGAGTAACATGTTTGTTGACTTACAGCACTATATTTGGGGTATTTGTTATGCAGCAGTAGAGTCCAGAACAAGGATTCTCTCTGGGGCCTCTGGTTTGTCTTCCCCTTGGGTGGGAACCAAATGAAAGCAGCAGAGGTTACATCTCTATTTTCCAGCACCCACACAATTCAATGGGCATCTAAGCAGGGCTGACTTTCTTTTGTCAGCTGTATTTCTAAAGGCCATTTCTGCAGACATACTCCAGTTTGTCATTTATTACTTTAAAGCAGCGGTCGCCAACCTTTCAGACCTCACGGACCACCAGTGGTCCAGGAGAGAAACATATTATAATATGTGTTTGATAATTCCAGTATCTGAAGTCTCTGTGGTTTGTTTATGCTCTGTTTTTTCTACTGGCTCTCACTCATGGTGCCTTGTTTCCTTGTGTGCTTAGTCATGAGTGACTGTGAGTTGTTCATTGCATCAGTCAGGACAGGCAAAGTTACAGTTACCACAGTAACAACTCCCAGGTTTCCCAAATCTTATCACAACAAGAGTTTATGTCTTGTGCATGCTCCAATTCCACCACTGGCCATGAGGAGGCTCCAATCGTCATACTTACTCAAGAAGCCAGGCTGACAGTACCTCCGACTCTAGCTACACTTTCACAGATCTGCTTGGGAGGGCAGTCCATTCTGCAATGACTCATAAGCTTTGGTCTTCAGTGAATAACATTCACATGTTATTAACCAAAGGAAGTCACTTAGTCATGCCAACTTCAAAGGAGGTAGGAAGAGCATTCCTGCCATACTTGTGAAAGGCAGAGAGAGAAACATTTGGTGAACAACACTGATGAGTACCACCTTCATTTTCCTTGGAATATTTGTGAGACTTCATTGAGGTAGGATGATGGTGTGCCCTTTCAGAAAGGAGTGGAATTCGTTCCTGCCCCTGCACTCCAGCACTACCAGTAAGAGGCCTCTTTAAATTCATGGCCTGAATTTTTTGGAATCACGCAGGTGATGTGCAAGACCAGTGCCCTGTGGTAGGCGTGGGTGGACTGAGATTATATATGGCTCACCATTACCCCAAGGGTGCGGCCCTTTGGGGTCCTAGCTTTACGGAGGGGTGGATCTCCTAGGGGGTCTCTACTGTGGGTGGGACCTGGACTTTATTTTCTGTTTCTGTAATTCAAGTTTGTCAAATTCAGCAAATGCCCTTGAGGGAGAAGCAATTACAGTGCTCAGTCCATCTCTCTGAGCACCTACCAATTACTTAGTTCTTTGATAATTTCTTGGCAATTTGTACTCTCTTCTCAGTTTTTTGATGCCTTAAAAAGGCTCAAATTTTAAAAAAGAAAGGAAAAACAGAATATTGAGTTATTTTCATGATGCAGGTTAATTCCAACAACTGAGCCTGCCACGTCATCTGACACAGAATCTCAAGCTGTACGGTCCAACTCAAAAGCCACTGGCTACATGTGGCGATTCAATGAAAACATATAAACATTAACTACAGTTAAAAGCACAGGTTCTCCATCACATCGGCCACATTGCCAGTGCTCAGTGGTCATGTGTGCCCAGTGGACCCTGTGTTGGTGGAGCAGATGTGGACATCTCCATTATGGCAGCAGGTCCTCCAGAACAGTGCTGATTCCAGACCTGACTGAGCAAAGCAGAGACTGAGAGCCATGAGGGGTGAGTGAGGAACAGCAGCAAGGACTCCATTCTCTTCCAGGTGACACTTTTGGACTGCATTGCTGACGAGGGGTCCTCTCACATTCCGTTATGATTTTATTTAGCCATTCATTTGGTAACTATGTATGAGTGCCTACCGTCTGGTAACCATGGGTGTAAACTGGAGACTAAATTAGCTATGGCCTCTGTGGTTTGAAATTCGCAATCACTTGCCTATATTCTTACTCTAAGACTTACCTTAAGACAAAGAGGCAGTTTCCTCTGGTTCCCTCAAGAAGCATAGGCATAGAGGAAGGGCTGGGTTTCAGAAGCAGACATATCTGGGTCCAGATCCAAGCCCTGCATCTCCTAGTTAAATAGTTGACCTCCACGAGCCTTGGTTTCCTCAAGATGAGGATAATACTTATTGTATATAGTTGTCCTGGATATTAACCAAGAAAACACATAGAAAATGCTTAGTGGATACCTGGCACCATTGGAGGGGCTGATAATATGCCCCCTTTGCCAAGAGATGGTTGACTGGACACATGATTTAAATCAGTGCCATCTATAATAACAAAAGCATAATATACAAATCGACCAAATGGCCGAACAGCAGTACGACTGTCCGGATGTCCTTCCAGACAACCTTCTGGGCAAAGCCAGGGCTGCGAGGGCCACAGTGGCTGGGGCTGCGAAGGCCTACCCTTGCACAAATTTTGTGCATCGAGCCTCTAGTGTTAAATATAATAAGCTTCTCACATCCAACTAAGTTTTTGTTACGTTGCTTCTGGGGAAGCCAGAATCAGGGCTTATTTTGTGATTGCCTCTAAAAGAACCACCAGAAACTGCATGTGAAATGTCACAGATGCTTCCCTGTCTCCAGGTCTGTTCACATGCATATGAGCCTAACCAGTCATCACGGACAACAGGGGAGTGGGGGCATGTGTGGGGAGGGGTTTGGGATGGGAATGGGGGGATGAGGACCAATATGTGATACCTTAATCAATAAAGAAATTAAAATAAAATAAAGTATTTTATGCAAATAAAGTCTTATTTGCATGAAGATGTTCAAATTTTTTTTAAAATGTCACAGATGGACACTAGAGGCCGCCAGAACAGATGCCAGGCCCAGGTCTCTAATGACTCTTGCGGTACCTCCACATCTTGTTCTTTATTACATACCAATCATTAATTTTATAGGCACTTGAGTCCCCCAATTAGGAATACCAGGACATTTTTGTAAAGCAGTATCTGCCACACCTCAAAATAAATTCCTCATGGAGAACAGCATTACTAGTATGTATAAAAAAATGCAACAATAAAACTAAAAGTTCATCGTTGTCTCATCTGAAGATAATGAAGAAGTTTCAAAGTATAAAAGCAGCAGGAAAAAAATACAGTAGATTTTCCTATATAAAAAGCCCTAGCCGGGTTGGCTCAGTGGATAGAGTGTTGGCCTGCAGACTGAAGGGTCCGGGGTTTGATTCCAGTCAAGGGCACATGTCTGGATTGTGGGCTCGATCCCCAGTGGGGGGGTGTGCAGGAGGCAGCCAATCAAGGATTCTCTGTCATCATTGATGTTTCTCTCTCCCTCTCCTTTCCTCCCTGAAATCAATAAAAAATATGTTAAAAAAAGAAGAAAATTCTATGCATAAAAACATCATAGACACAATTAGAAAGTAATGCTACTCTGGCATAAATTTTGCAACATGTGTAAATGTCACAAAGGAAAGTTAATATGTGTAGCATGAAGTAAGCACTTATAAGTAAATTAGGAAAGATGAATAATCTAAGAGAAAAATTGGCGTGAATAGATAATTTCCAAAAGAAGAAATAAAAATGGCCTATGAAATAAATGCACTAATAATGAAATAAGTACAAATAAATGCTACAAAGAGATTTCATGATTGGACTATGAATCTTAACAAATCTCTTGAGAAAGAAACAAGTCAGACAGAAAAAGTCAAGAACCACCTGATTTTACTCCTACGTGGGATATAAAGCTGAAAGGTAACAAATGAATAAACAAGAAAAGCAAACAAAAACTCATAGACACAGACAACGTATGGTGGCTACTGGAGGGAAGGAGGTGGGTATTAAAGGGTAAAGAGGGTCAAATATGGTGATGGAAGATGGAAGAAGAGTCTACTTTGGGTGACAGGTACACTATGCATACACAGATCCCGTATCATAGAATTGTACACTTGAAACCTATATAGGGTGTGCCAAAAAACTGTATACACACACTTTGAATAATTATAAAGGCAGTGTTTATTAAAATACATTTCATTTTCAAAATTGAGCTATTAAAAAAAGAAAATTAAGCTATCACCTGTAAAAGTGTGTATACATTTTGGGGGGACACCTGACATAATCTTATTAACCAATATTACTCCAATAAAATGAATTAAAAAGAAAAAAACTGGTATTGGAGAAGGTTCTGTGAAATGAGTGCAAATGGGGACAATTTTTCTGGAGGATCATTTTAAAATATTTATTCATAGATTTAAAGTTATTAACACACTGAAGATTCAGTAATCACATTTCCAGGAATTTATTTTAGGGAGATAAGAAAGATGCAGAAAAGTTCGCATTTAAGGAAGTTCACCTCAGGGTATTGCTTTTAATATTGGGAAACCGGAGACAACTTAGATATCCAACAATGGGGCAGGTTTATAGCAACATAAAAATATAAATGCCCAAATGTTTATAATATTTAATAATCAACACATTTATGAGCGTTTTCTCAGGTTAAGTACAATATTCAGTGCATAAATCAATTTACACAGCATGATTCCGATTTTGTAAGACTATGTGTCAGAATGAGACCTTAAAATAGTCACTGCTCTTTCTTCTGTCATTTCTTTCACTGCTGCTCGTTCCTCATGACGTGGGCATCAGTGGGGTCTTTCTAATAGTCACCACCGCCAGGGTAGGGTAATTCCTGTGGAAATGCAGAGAGAATGATTCAAGTCAATGCTTAGCTTATGCAATTCCAATTAGGCTTTTGTGGTGGAGGAAACTGACAGAGGAGACCTTGGGCCTCCTAGATGGGGTGGCGGAAGGATGCAGAATTTGTGGAGAGCAGGGAGAACTCAGATACCCAGCTGGTGCCATCAGAGGGAGGATGGTGGTCGGGAATAAGACAGGACCATGCACAATTTAGTGGATGCCCACCATGAACCAGTGGCCACTCTCTTTTATGCTATGATACTATCTAAGCCCCCCAAACTCAGATACCATGCATATTCATATCAATATTTTATGCAAATATTTAGGAAAAACACTAAAAAGGAAACAAGAAAATTAGGAGTAAACATCATATTTGTGGGGTTATAGATGGTTTTTATTTTCTCATATTTAATCATTTTGGTTTTGTTCAGAAATTCCACAGTAAACAGATAATGAAATTTATAATGTAAATATTATAATAATTATTAGCATTAAAATACAGCATCAAAGGCTAATGTCATCCTGAAAACAATATATTTTTATTGATTTCAGAGATGAAGGGAGAGGGAGAGAGAGAAACATCAATGACGAGAGATAATCATTGATCAGCTGCCTCCTGCACACCCTTCAACCTGGGCATGTGCCTTGACTGGGAATTGAACTGTGACCCTCTGGTTCATAGGTCGACACTCAACCACTGAGCCACGTCAACTGGGCCTGAAAACAATATTTTTAACTCATAATACAGGCACATATTTTTCCTTCTATTTCATAAAGGATTCCTATCAACCAAAGAGAAAGACCAACAACCCAATAGAAAAATGGACAATAGAAAAGATGATCCACAGAAAAGGGAGCATAAATAGCATTTAAGCATATGAAATACTGTTTAATTTTATTTGCAATAACAGAAATGCAAATTAAAACTATTGCAAGATCCTATCTTTTTCCTATCAGATTGTCAAGGTCCAACTCTGATAACACTGTAGGTAAAGCATGAAGAGACAGTACTCTCGCACTTGCCGAGGGGTACGTAAACGGGTACAACCTTTATGAAGGGTGACCTGGCAACATCCATAAAAATTACAAATACAAAAACTCATTGACTCAGCAATTTCTATCCCAAGAGTTGATGGGAGGGATATATAAAGACATGCTAAGTTACATAATAGTAAATATTTAAAATAACCAAGTTTATAATAGCACAATATTGGAAATTAGAAACAAATGTCTTTCAATAGAGAATTGATTAAATAAATGATTGGCACAATAGAATACTATAAAAAACTTTATGTACAGATATGGAATGATTAAGATAATCTTGTTAAGAGGGAAAAAAGAGTTAAGAGCAGGGTGTATATTATGCTACCATTTGTGTAATGAACTAGGTATAAAACTATGTATTATATGGACAACTATCTATCTCTTTTTGTATATAAATAATAGCTAATACTTATCAAGTGATATGTGGCCAATCCCTGTTCTAAGGTTCGAAGTGCTGTATTTGCATATACAATAACCCGCCTTACCTTCACAGCAGCTCTGTGAGACTGGTGCTATTATTATCACAATTTCCACATTCTAGGTGAGTGAGTTTAGGTGCAGGGGTTCGTGAGGGAGGGTGGGTGAGAGGCAGGCCTGGCAGGACACGGGAAGAGAAGGACGACTGTTCACTGCATTCCTTTTGCACGTTGACCATGTGAATGCATCGCCTATTATTAAAAAAAGAAGGAAAAGAATGCATCTGCTGTGATTGTCGCTGTGTTACTTACCCAGAGGTGTGCGTCTGTGGGAGGAACACTGGACCAGGAAACAGCCTTCGCGGTCCAGTCTATCAGGAAGTGTCCTGCCTGGGCCCTGCTATCATCTTTCGTATAGAAAAGTGCTTGCGGGTGATGGTCACGGCGGCATTAAGTTCTATCAGTGTTTCCTCACCTGTCGATTATCTGAAACTTTCAAATATATAGTTTCGCAAGCTCCCACAAGCCCATGCTCTGATTTAACAGAACCGGGTGCTGGTTGACGTCTGTCTTTTTCAGAAGTCCCCACCCTCGCCTAGGCCATTCTGATTGTAAAACCTGGTTTAGAAACCCTGGAGCACGTGATCTTTTGGGGTTCCTCCCAGTCCTAACATTCCACATCCCATGCAGTACTGAGGGTCACCTCAGATCCAAGTAGCCCATCCTTTCTCGCTGTCTCCATTCCCCTCCCCTCCTGGTTTTCAGTACGTCTAGCCCTTTCTAGGAGCTGCCTGACCTCCAGGCTCACCTTAAAAAAGGAGAGGAAATGGAAAAGGAGGGACTGTGTCCCTTGATTCAGATCTCCACACCCACCACCACCCGCCATCCCCACCTTCCATGCCAGGTGCGCCTTCCGGAGGGCCGAGCCCATAGATTCCAGGGTTGCTATTATCATTCCAAGAGGCTGACAAGGTACCGAAGCCCGAACGGAGACAGGAAATTTGACCCGTCGCAGAGTTTACACAGGGACCTGCCTCTCCTGTGGACTCTAGTCTTCCTATGGCATTTCAGTCACCCATGGAGCTCTGGGTATTTGTATGCTTATCCCTCATTCTGACAGATGGTCTTAAAAAAGTGCACAACATTCCCATTTTCATGTGGTGTTTTGGATGTTCAGTGATCTCCTCTTTTCCTCCCTTCCTCCCTCCTTCCCTTCCTCCCTCCTCCCCTTTCTTCCTTCCCTCCCTCCTTCCCTTTCTCTCTCCCTCCCTTCCTTCTCCTCCATCTCCTCTTCCTTCATCTCCTTCTCCTCCTCATGCCCTTTTTTCCAGTTCTCCCCTCTCCTCCTCCATCTTCCCCAGCTCCTTCTTCTGCATCTCTTCTTCCTCCTTTTCCTCCTCCTCTTTTTCCTCTTCCTCCATCTCCCCCTTCCTCTTCCTCCATCTCCTCCTCCTTTTCCTCTTTCATCTCTTCCTCCACATCCTCCTCCTCTTCCTTTTTCGCCTCCTCCCTGCTCTCCTCCTTCTCTTCCTCTCAAGGGAAGGCCTAGGCCGGGTGGTGCAGGTTCTGCCCACTGCCCTTTCAGCCCATTCAGAGAGAAGGGTGAGTGTTCAGTTCCTGGCACAGCCCAGAGAAACATGGTCCCCCTGCCTTTTGCAGTTTTATGATGAGTCTCTCTCCGTTTCACAGGGCAGTTATTACTCATGATTGCTGGTCACTGATGAAGCCCAAACAAACGTGCAGCACACTCCACATACCACACACACACTCACACACACACATTTGCCTTGCTCGCACGGGATGAAGATGCCACTTCCAGCTGGGAGGAGCCACATGGCCAGACCTCCTCAGCGGCCTCTGAGCTGCTTTTAGGATTGTCTTCTTCCGGGATTGGCATCCATGGCAAAGAGGTTGGCTGCCCACTTGCCACAGAAGGCATGGAAGAGGAACCCCCCCCGCCAATGCCAGATCTGGGGGGCTTCCCCTTCCTGGCTCCAGCCTGACTAATGATGGCTGGCCCCAGTTTGGCCGTGATGATAGGTCTTTCCGAAGGTGTATTTTTACCCTCTGGACAAACAGCCCTTGGGAGGAGTGGGGCCTTTTTATGAGTTGAGGTACTCAGGGCTGGAAAACAAGCAGGCAGCTAATGAGACCTTCTTCTGGACACGGGCATAAATAATAACAAAGGAAACATCTGGCCCTCGGGCCCACGCCCTGGCGGAGGGGATATAAAAGCTGCTGTCCAGCTGGTGACGGTCAGACCTGGGGAACTCTGGCTGCGGTCCTGACCTGCGCCCTGACCAGCGGGGATCATGGGGTGCTGCCCGGGGGACTGCTTCACCTGCTGCGGTGAGGAGCAGGACTGCTGCGAGATGTGCTGCTGCCAGCCCGGCTGCTGCGGCTGCTGCGGGTCCTGCTGCGGCTGCGGGGGCTCGGGCTGCGGAGGCGGCTGCTGCGGGTCCTCCTGCTGCGGCGGCTCTGGCTGCTGCGGGGGCGGCGGCTCTGGCTGCGGGGGCGGCTCTGGCTGCGGGGGCGGCTGCTGCGGGTCCAGCTGCTGTGGCTCCAGCTGCTGTGGCTCCTCGGGGGGCTGCTGCGGCCCTGTTTGCTGCCAGCCCACGCCCGTCTGCGACACGAAATGAAGAGCTCCCCGTGCCCCCTCCATGGAGACAGCCCCACCGAACGTGTCCACCCATCTGCTCCGGCCGAGACCCTTCGTCTCCAGGACCTTCCAGGACAGTGTCCTGCCTCCCGTGGCATTGACAGAGGAGGCTTGTTGATCTGGCGCCCGCCCTGGTGTTTCAAGGCCCTGAAAACTAGAGCCACGTGCTGATGAGGAATTGAAACTGGGTGCCACCCAAAGTGATCCCCACGGATCACTGAAAGGGGGCATCCCCACGGCTGGCTTGACTCTCACGAAGTTACATGGTCGCCAGGAGGCATCCTCTCGTTCAAGGTGTCTCTGGGACTGAGCCCTCCTCCTCAGCGTTCGGGGGCTTTTGAGACGCACAGATTCCTCTCTGTTAACTTCTTAATAAATTCGAGCACGCTGGCCTAACCACATTAGTTCTGCCGCCTCTTCCTTCGCCCCCTCTTGGGCACTGGGCCAGAGAAAGGTACTCTGGCGTCCCCAATAGGCGCTTCCGACAAGCAGTTTGTGGATCACTTACAGCAGAACCCCCAGGGGTAGTTAAGTGGGGGTTCTGGAGCCCTCCCTGAGCCAGGCAGAATCAGCATTCGGAGGCGGTGGCCTGGAAACCTGTGTTTCTAACAAGGACCCAGGTATTCTTACGCACTGAGGTCTGAGAACCACAGATGGAGGCGGAAGTTCTACGTGCTCCATGAGATTCACTTGGGGAGGCTTTGAAACCTTGGGCTTTGCTGCTGGAGGTTTTACCCATTAATCCTAGGGTGGAGGCCCTGGGAGCTGCATTGTTATTTTTAAACATATATTTTTATTGATTTCAGCGAGGAAGGGAAAGGGAGAGAGAGACAGAAACATCAGTGATGTCAATGATGCGAGAGAATTGATTAGCTGCCTCCTGCACACCCCCTACCGGGGACTGAGCCCGCAACCCAGGCATGTGTCCTGACCTGGCATTGAGCTGTGACCTCCTGATTCACTGAGCCACGCCAGCTGGCTGGGGCCTGCATTTTTAAAAACTCCCAGGTAAATGCTGATGCTGGCCAAGTTTAACCTTGAGCGAGGTGCCTGGCTGCCTCCTGCATTGTAGTTCTCCCGGAATGGTTCTGCGGGAGGCTTCAGGTTTGGTCAGAACTTTCTAGCAAAGTCAGCGGAGAAGGCTTGATAAGACAAGCTTGGTTCTAAATGGAAGGGATTCCTGTAGCGAAATTTTGACAACACTCAGTTTCTAAGAATGTTCTGGGAAGTTCAGGTCCTTCCTCCAGCCTCATGCTTTGGCAAAGTCTCCCTTTTCTGGATTAGGTTTTCGTGTCCAGCTGTATAAGGCCCAGGGAGGTGAAGGGTGAGCATCTGCCTGCTAAATGGAGCCTGGCCCAGCTGTGTGTGGATTCCGATGGAAGGTTAAAATTCAAGAAGGAGTTGATTCATCCTCTTGCTGAATATGACCTTGAGTTGCTACATGTGCTGTAAAACTGATTCTGCTCTTGCTTTGGGAGAACAATATTTATTTTTATTCCTCCAAAGCAATGCTTTATTCAATAAACAAAAATATTTTTCTGATCATAAGTATAGCAATGATTCCTAAAAATATGAAAAAATATAGAAAAATATAAAGACATAATAGCCACTCAAATTCTCACCACTCAGGCTTTATTACTAATATGTATCTTTCTAGACTCCTTTCTAGGCATTTTTACAAATAAAACTAGGATTATGCTGCTTTTGCTTTTTTGCCTTTAAATTTTTTGTTTTATTTTTTTATAAGCTAACTTGGAGATATAATTTACATGTAATAAATCACTCCCATTTTAGTGTAGTTTGATAAGATTTTGTCAGTCCTATATAATAAAGAGATAATATGCAAATTGACTCTCACTCCATCACGCTGTCACAAGATGGCTGTGCCCACAGCAGAGGCGGGGTTCCCATAATGAGCCGTGAGGAGTGATCAGCAGGGACCTGAGGCTGTGTGGCACCGGGTCGGGGTGGGGGACCTGAGGCTGAGCCCCCTGCCTGGTGGGGCTTGACGGGGGGCCTGAGGCTGCACTCCCACCCTGAGCCGGGGGACCTGAGGCCGTGCCTCCAGCCCCGGCACTGGGCCAGGGGACCTGAGGCTGCACCCCGCTGCCTAGCAGGGCTTGACAGGGGACCTGAGGCTGCACCCCCCCCTACCTGGTGGGGCTTGATGGGAGCCTCAAGGCTGCACCCCACATCTGGCAGGCTTGACGGGGGACCTGAGGTTGTGCCCCCCGCCCTGCAGGGCTTGATGGGGGTGGGGCTGGCTGGGTCTGGATCTTGCCCAATGGGGGTGGGGCCAGCTGGGTCTGGGTCTCGCACTATTTCGAGGTGCACACAAGTGGGCAGGGACTTGACTCTGGATCCCACAGCATGCCCCAGACTCTGACAGGAGGAAGATTTTCATATACATTTTACTAATTTTCTTTCATCTCTGACACTTCTATTATAGAGGAAGGGCAAATAGCAATATTAAAATATTTCCTCTAATTAATTCCCTTTTAATGTGCACAAATTTCATGCACTGGGCCACTAGTTGTATATATTTAACCATTACTGCACTCAAGATCTAGAATTTTCCATCATCTCTCAAATTCCCCAGTGTGTTTTTGCAGGTAGTGTCCCCTTGACCTGACCCCAATCTCAGACAACCATTGATCTGTTTTATGTCACTATAAATTTCACCATTTCTAGAATTTCATATAAATGAAATCATATATTGTGAACTTTTTCACTTAGAAAAACATTTTTAAATATTCATTCATGTTGCTATAGATATCAATAGTTCATTCCTTTTTATTGAGTGAATAAACTACATTGTATGAATAAACTACATTAAAATATTCATCTACTGATGGACATTTGGGTTGTCTACAGTTCTTTGCTATTATGAATAAAGCTATTATGAATATTCATGTACAAATTTTTGTGTGGACATATATTTTCATTTATTTAGGATAAATTCCTAGGTGTTGGATTGCTGGACAAATGGTAAGTGAATGTTTTACATTATAAAAACCTACCCACCTGTTTTGCAAAGTGGTTGTACCATTTTGTATATCTGGGAGTTCCAGTTGCTCCATGTTCTTGCTAACACTTGATATTGTCAGTCTTTTAATGTTCTAGCAAGTATCTAATGATAGTTCCCTTGTGTTTTCTTTTTTCCTTTTTTTTTTTTGGGGGGGGGGGGTTACATTAAAAATCCCAGTAGTATTTGCAGTATCTTGCTTTGGGAGAGAATTTGAGATTTGACTCTACCCTGATTCAGTTTTAGACTCTACTATTTAGCTCATTGTTTGCTGTGCCTGAAATTGGCCTCCTAAATACTGGCTCTCTAACCCCTAGGACAAAGCCACAGTCAGAGCAGAAGCATGCGAAAGTGACATAGTTGACAAGGGGTGAACTGGTCTACATTGAGCAATTGTGATTAAGAGCAGCTCATTCTTTCATTGCTCATGACCATGGCCTCATGGAAGCATGAGTGGAAGATAGTAATTTCTTTGAATTATTGATAGAGAATTGCTCCTCTTACTTGTCCACGGAGGTCCTCATTCATTCATTCAACAAATATTAATAGTGAACTGCCTATGTATCAAACACTGCTCTGGGTGCCGGGTTTACATCAGGTAATAAACAAAATTCTTATCCTCCTAGTGCTTATATGGCATCAAGGGAGCCAAGAGCTACAAAAGAAAATAAAGTAGAAATGGGCTAGATAGTTAAAAGAGCAGCTTATTCCACTTAGCAGGGAAGGATTCTTAGAGGAGATGACATTATAGCATAATGAATGATACTATGGAAGTTTTTCAGCTGAGAGCCTTTATGAGGTATTTTTGGGGGAGGGGCATCTCCATCTTGGGACATCACTCCAGTCCCAAGGCACTGGCTAGTTCACCATGAAGCTTTTGGGTAATTGCCCCAGAACCCTAATGGTCGGGCCACTTCCAGACTCACCCTTCTTCTTCAATCCCTTCTCCACAGCCAGAGAGATATTTCCAAAGGGCAGACCTGGCCAAGTTACTCCCCTGGTTAAAACCTACCGGTGTCAGCATGAAATCCAACTTTTTTCCATGGTTCATAGGTTTTTCATGATTGAGTGGCTAGTAACCCCTCTAGACCCATCGCTATCCTTTCCTGTCCCCTTGCACTTTTCATCTCAGCTATGGAACCATTTGCTGCTCCCCAAATGTATCATGCTCTCTTAAGAAGCCTTCCCTAACTCCATCAAAACCACATTGCTGTTTCTCCTGGGTGCCCACAGAGCACCCGTGCATCCAGGTGTTGTAGCACTTGTACATATACTGTACCATAATTGCTTATGGAAGTATCTGTTTTTCTTCTAAACTTGAGCTCCTTACGGAATTGCAACTCATTCATTCTGTATCATCACACAAAACCCAATGATGGCTGGGTTCGTTGGATGAATAAAATTGAAATTGGGCAAATGATTGCATAAATTAATGAAGAGAAGAATGGTGAATGAATGAAAAAATGGTTCAGCTTTTCCAAAGCTGCCTTTTATATTGATGTTGAAAGCACATGGGGGAGGCAAGATGGGGCCTCAGTGAGCAGGGATATCAGTCCTTGGTATTTAGAAATTTAGGGTTTGTTTCCCACATCATGTCTCTCTCAAGCAGTAGTATTGACACAAAGCTTTGAAAAAGCATTTGTGTTCTTGCTTTTGTTCATAATGTTTTTTGTAAAAAAAACAAAAAACAAAAAACAAACAAACCTGTCTTTCTTCTTTACCCTTTGGGTCTTGGATGTATCTTTCTTTTAGGAGCTGTTAAAATCACCAAAGGACAGTAGAGTATACAGATGTCTTATTAGAAAGTTGTATACCTGAAATTTATGTTATTAACCAATGTTATTCCACTACATTTAATTTTTAAAAATCACCAAATGCAAGAAGAACTCTGGAGGTCTAATGGATGCTTGAGGTGGGGGTGAAGGAAGGAAAAAAGGAAACAGAAGCAGAATGGTTAGGCCAAGTGCCTTCCAGGGACAGGTAGAGCCAGCGGTCTGGGGCACAGAACAGGATGAAGGACAGCATGTGGGTGAAGCCTGTGACACGTAGCTTTGACAAAGCCTCCTGAGAAAGGTCTGTCCAGACAGGATGGTGAGGGGAAAGAAGAGCAGCTCTAGATTAGGAGGCAAGCCGTGTGGGATCTTTAGCAAATGACGTACTTTTGGATTCCAATTCCCCCTCCCTGTTCTTCATCTGTAATGGAAGAAGAAGTTTCCATATCTCATGGGATGGCTGATGATTTTAAATAAGATCACTGCTATAAAGTGCAGTCATTTGAGATCCATCCCAGATATCCCCTCTTCCACAGAGTTCATCACTGGTCCTCTCACTAATCCCCGTGTGTCTGTTGTTAAGTTTATCATTGCATTGCACTGAGTTTGCCTGTACACTTGTCTGCCCACCAGAGAGTGACATCTATGAGAATGAGTGAGTAGGTCTTATGCATGGGTATCCCCTGTACCCAGCTCAGGGCCCGGTACAGAGGACAGAAGATGGATAAATGGAAAATTCTTTTCTTCCCCTGTTCATGATGCTCAGAGATACTGATCATTGAAGGTGATGATGCTTATTCCAAGATCGTCTATAACTCCGAGGACTCTACATTTAGCAAGTCAATAAACAAACAGCTTCTTTATGGGTAGATAAACAACCTCAGGTCAACAAACCTTGGCATAATAAGATGTTCTTCTGAAAAGTGGCCCAAACAGCAACGAGGAAAAGACGCAGGAGCTCAAAACATCATATGCCGGTGAAGGGGTATAAAAGAGAGGGCCCCAGGGAGCTGTGCCAGTCAGGCAGCCACCTCGCAGCACTCACCAGGGAGCAGAGGCACCTCCATCATGTCTGGAAACTGCTGTTCTAGGAAATGCCCCTCTGTGCCAGCCATCTCGCTCTGCTCCACGGAGGTGAGCTGCAGAGGGCCCGTCTGCTTGCCCAGCTCCTGCCAGAGCCAGACGTGGCAACTGATGACCTGTCAAGATGGCTGTGGAGCATCCAGCTGTGGCCCACAATGCTGTCAGCCCTGCTGTTCCGTGAGCAGCTGTGCCCAACCCGTGTGCTGTGAGGCCACCATGTGTGAACCTTCCTGTTCCGTGAGCAGCTGTGCCCAACCCGTGTGCTGTGAGGCCAGCATGTGTGATCCCTGTTGTTCTGTGAGCAGCTGTGCCCAACCTGTGTGCTGCGAGGCCACCACGTGTGAGCCCTGCTGTTCCGTGAGCAGCTGTGCCCAACCTGTGTGCTGCGAGGCCACCACATGTGAGCCCTCTTGCTCCGTAAGCAGTTGCTGCCAACCGGTGTGCTGCGAGGCTGCTTCCTGCCAAGCGGTCCTCTGTATGCCCACCCCCTGCCAGCCCATCGTCTGCAAGCCCAGCTGCTGCCAGCCAGTCGTTTGTGAGCCCAGCTGCTGTCCAGCTGTCTGCACTGTGCCTAGCTCTTGCCAACCAATGGTCTGCGAACCTGCTTGCTGTCAGTCAGTGTGCCCCACGCCCAGCTGCTGCCCATCCATCTGCTCTGTGGGCAATAGCTGCCAGGCTGCTTGCTGTGAGCCCAGTCCCTGTGAGCCATCCTGCTCCGGACCCAGCATCTGCCAGCCAGCTCCCTGTGTGGCTCTGGTCTGTGAGCCTGTCTGCCTTCGCCCTGCCTGCTGTGTCCCGAGCCCTTGGGAACCACCTTGTGCCTCTAGCACTTGCCAAGAGCCCTCGTGTTGTGTCTCCAGCATCTGCCAACCCATCTGCTCAGAGCCCAGTCCCTGCTCACCAAGTGTCTGTGTGCCCCGTCCATGCCAACCTGCTTGCTACATAGTCCAGCGCCGTCAGTCCATCTGCTGTGAGCCTATTTCCTGCCCATCTACTTCCTGCCAGCCTCCCTGCTGCCGCCCGGGGTCTTCTGCATCTGCCATCTGCCAACCAACTTGTCCTCGGACTTTCTACATACCCAGCTCCTGCAAACCATCTTGCACGACTTCGGTCCCCTACCGCCCCATCTACCGCTCAATCTACTCTGGACCCTTCACCTACAGGCAGCCGTATGTGACATCCATCTCCTACCCGCCCTGCCTGCTACCGCCCTGCCTGCTACCGCCCTTGTTACTCCATCCTGCGCCGCCCGGCCTATATCACTTCAGTCTCCTACCGCCCGGTGAGTGCCTGCCTGCCTTGTGCTACCTCCTGCAAACGAGATTGCAAAACGTCCACTTCCAGCCAACAGGATTGTGCTGATGCCACTCCCTGCAAGGCGGAAGTCTCAGAGGACAATCCCTGCCAGCCCACGGAGGCCAAAGCCACCAGCCCAACCACCCGTGAGGCCACAGCCAGCCAGCCTGCTGCCACCAAGCCTGCCAACCGCTGAACGGACCTCAGCCCACCAATTCCTGCAAAGCAAACCTCCGCCTAGAGAGGAAGCTTGGCTGCCCTCCCCGAAGCGCAGCACGACGTAGCTAGAATCTTTTTCTTTCTGCAGCATTCTCTCACCATCTGCTTATGTTTCAAGGAACTCTTCAGAAATGACAGTCCCCGAATGGCCCACATGAAGGCCTCCTGGGCACTGAGACAGGCACACTCTGGGTGCCTGTCTGCTGCTGTCATCAAGCTGTGCCACATCGTCGCAAGTCTCTTTCCTGGCTACGTTTCTTCCAGTCCTCCTGCCTGTGCTCCCCTGCTGCCTGTGCTCATGCTCCTGGGGGGCCTCCTCAGTGAGAGAAGGGTATTTAACTGTCCAATAAACATGGCTAAGTTGAAGCAACATGTGGTTTCCACCTCTCTCTCGTTAATGCCATCACCCCATCAGCTGACTTGCCTTGTCTTTGAGAGCAGCTTCATTCATCCATTCATTCATCCAAAAAGGTTTATTAGAGACTGTGAGGTGCCAGGGACTAGGTTAGGCTCTAGGAATGAGATGACAAAAGTCTCAGTCCCTGCTCTCAGAGGAGCTCACTCCAGAGGGGAGACAGATGGACAGAGAGACAATGAACTATACTTCACTGTGCTAAATGCTGGGATAGAAGCAAGCATGGGCACTGTGAACTCAGCAGGGTGTTAGGGAGAGCCAGGGGAGGATTCTTGGGGATATGATACTAAAGCCTTATATTTCAGCACAAGTAGGAGCTGAGCAGTTAGAAACCAGGAAGGAAGGGTTTGCTAGGGAGAGGAAGCACACTCATGAATATGCCTGTGAGCACACTATTCACTAGGCAAGGCCTGGGCAAAGGTGTGCTTAGAGGAGTGGTGAGCTCTGAGGTCAGGTAAGCACACCAGGAGCTGCTCTTATCAGGCCTTGTATGCTGGACAGAGGGACTTGGTTATGGTGCAGGGCTGATATGAAGGCATGAAGGCGATGTCTGCAGGGCAGTGACATGAAGAGCACTGTTTTGGAATGTCCCTTTGGCCTTGGTGTTGAGAACTGCAGTGAGGAGTATGCTCTTGGATATAGGGAGACTGGGGAGGAAGACAGTTGCTTTGAGATCCCCAGTGGGATGAAAACAAGTGTGTGTGTGTGTGTGTGTGTGTGTGTGTGTGTGTGTGGTGGCAGGGGTGTCATAATTACAATAGGAAAGGGTTTTTTTGTGTAAGAGCTTTACTTATGTTCTCCTAGTCCTGTAAGACACATTCTTTGTAAAAACTCCATACATAACCTCTTATAATCTCTAAGGATGGAGTCTCTTCAAAGTGATCATCCATTACACATAATACACAGAACAAAGGGCTATTCCTTGCCTCAAAATGCAGCTTTGGCACTATTGACATCTTGGGCTGGGTCATTCTTTGTTGTAGTGCTGTCCTATACATTGTATGATACCAAGCAGCATCTCTGACCTTTACCAACTAGATGCCAGTAGTGTCAGAAGATTGTGATAACCAAAAATGTCTCCAAACACTGCCAAACACCCCCTGGGGAGTGTGTGTGCAAAAACTGCCCCTGTTTGAGAACTACTGGATTAGACAATGGCAGAGTAAAAAGTGAAATTTATCCTGCCACTGGTATTGGCGTTGCTGTTTCATCTATTGGGATTTAGCTCCGTCTCCTTCCAGAGTCAAGAGAGGAGTTAGCCAGATTTTAAATCTCCGTGCCAAACGTGGACTTGGAGTTTCATGTAAATCACAGTCATTCTGTGAGAAGATTTCTTCTCCCCTATTTTATAGGTGAGGAATATAAAGGACGAACAATACAAGTGCCCATCAACAGAGACAAGAAAACTGTGGTATAGTCATGTAATAGATTACTCTGCTGCAGAGAAAAATGACCGGACAATGGCTAAATGCAACATAAGTGAACCTTATCAATGAAATGTGGATTGATTAAACAAGCCTCAGAGAGCACACATGTATCTAAAGTTCAAAACAATACACACACATGAATTTACATGTATGAGTACATATGCATGTACATATATATGCACATACACACACTATGTGTTATATACTATCCTATATAATAAATAGCTAATATGCTAATTAGACCGAATAGAGAACGATCATCCGGACGACCTTCCGGATGAAGCCGGGGCTGCGAGAGCCAAGGCAGTCGGGGCTGTGAGGGCCAGGCCCCTTGCATGAATTTCACGCATTGGGCCTCTAGTATATCTTATATCTATATTCACAAGGGGATGATAAACACAAAATTCAGGATAGTCATAGCTGGTAACGTACAAATGATTAAAACCCAGTTCTGTCCAAAGCCTGTATTGCCATATTTCCTGAAGTGATCTCAATAGCCCTTTGTGCCTTGAACCAAAATGAAAGTTGTCTTTATTAAGAGGTTTCTTTTTTTCCAGCTTTACTGAGGTATAATTGATAAAGTTTTAAGATATTAAAAGTATACAGTATGATGATTTGATATACATATATAGTGAAAGAATTTCTCCCATATAATTAATGAACACATTCATCTCCTCACATATTTATCATTTTTATGAGAACATATAAGTTTTCTTAGCAAATTTTAATTATGCAATGCAGTATTATCAACCATGTTATAGCCATTAGATCTTCAGAACTTCTTCTAATAGCTGAAAGTTTGTACACTTTTACCAACCTCTTAAGAGGTTTCTTTAAGAAGAAGGGAGGAAAGAGAAGAATTAGAGAACAAATGGATGTAAAAATGGATTTCTGTGAAACAGTAACAGTGGTATATATAGGTAAAGGATATTGGCATCTTTTCAGATTGAAGTTAACTGGTTTCTGAAATATATTTAAGTTCCATTTTGATTGACTTACTTGGTATTTATTCCTAAATATCTACATCCCAAACCTCTCATCTCTGAAGTATTTCCTTTTGGGAGATGAGAGGTTTGGGATATAGACATTTAGGAATAAAACATCCTTTAGGGACCCTTGTAGTTTACGAGATGTTAAAATGAATAGCAATAAAATGAGGGCAAAAGAAGTGATTGATGCTGTGACATAAAAAGCAATGGTAGATTTCATTCCATCCCCCCTTTCCTCTGTCAGTCCATTTAAAGAACTCATATGCACATATGATAGCTCGTGGACATAGACAATAGCACGGTGAAGGCCTTGGGGGGTGGGGGAGTGCAGGTACAGTGTGGAGGGAGTCAAGGGGGGGGAAAGGGAACATCTATACTACTTTCAACAATAAAGATAAATTTTAAAAAAGAAAGCAGAGAACACACACAAAAAATAAAAATAAAAAAATACATATATTCCTACCAAAAAAAAAAAGGCAGTGGTAGAGGAAAGGCATTTTAACCACCAGGGGGAGAGTTTTCTAGGCATCATTCAATCAGAAAATTGTCTCTTTTTAAAATGAGGGGGTGGTGGGTATAAGGCGATGGCATTTTGTATCTGGTACTTTGAAAAGTATCTTCCAGGATGTCCGGCACTCTAAATAACTGTGAGACAGACAGTAAGAACAAAAGTAACCTGAGTAACAGCAATGCAGTTGATGAACTCCTGGTACTTTGAACGCAGGGTCGTGAGCTAAGAGGTCCAATAGAGTGAGTTAGTAGCAGATCCAGAAATCCAGACCAACCCTGTCTGGCTCTCAAAAGTCATGGTCTTCTATTCCACCCCGCATCTCCATTGTGAACCAGGGCACGGACCCATGTGGGATGCTGGAGTTGGATGGTGAAGCAGAGCCTGGACCAGCCCAGAGGAAGAGAGGAAGGACCAGAAAAGCACCTTGCAAATCCCTCTTGGAACAGGTTGATTTAACACTAACATAACTTCGCAGTCATGGCTTCATGTCACGTCTGGTTGTCGCATTTTTATATTTATAGAATATACTAGTATATGCTTTGACTTCATAGTGTGAATTTAACCTTTCCTGATGAAGCATATGGCAGTTTTAAATTTCCAAATTCAATGATTGTCCTTGGATGTATTGATGAGCAGAGGTAAGTACTCATACCCATTCGATCTAGCTGATGATTACAGTCACCAGAGAGGGCAGATGACCCCTAGCATGGGGTCTGGGCCACCGACCCGTAGCAGGTGTATTGCTGCAAGAATGTCAGCCTTCAGTCACTATGTTAAAGTCATCCCATGCCCCCTCCAAAGTTGGGAGGTCTAAGAGGTGGTCAGTTTCAGAGGAATTTGGGTCAGCCTAACTTAGGTTTGAATTGTATTTCTACCCTTCATTACTTGCATAATTTGGGGAACACGATTTAAATTCAGAGTTGGCTTTGTTACCTCCAAAATGATGGTGACAATTACACCTAGTCACTAGGGTCATTGCAAAGATTCCATGAAAAATGCAGCCAAGGACTTGCTACATAGCAGGTATGCAATAAATGGAAGCCATTACCATTGTCAGTGGTCCTAGCAGAGTTGAGTTTCGGGAAAGCCAAATGGGAAAGGTGTAGAAAGAATGTCCTTGACTGATTTTCTGTTCTCCTTCTCTGACACCATCCCCCCTTAACTGGGTGAGGGCTTCGTTTCCGGATTGAATGGCGCAGAGATGCACTCCTGGTGGGAGAGCGGGCTGCGGCCTCCGCATGCGAGGTCGTGCTGGGAAGAGCCTGCGTCAGGGAGGCCGGAGCACAACCCATAAAAGCGACAGCTCATCCGGGGCAGGAGCAGCATCCAGAAATCCAAACTTAGCAAAGAAAACGCCCCACCCAACAGACAAGTTGTAAAAGCGGGGCCAGCATCTCCCCGGCTCCTGAAGCCTGCTAATCAGATGTCTGCCTGCAACCCGCTGGAGACAACAACAAGGAAAGATGCTCTCTGTCGCGCCAACACCCCGAGCGAAGGCCTATAAAAGCCCGGGTAGCAGGTGTCTTCCTGGCAAGGAGCTCCAGCGCCATGGTGGACGGCTGTTGTCCTGGAAACGCCGCGGCCATTCCAGCGGTGCCCGCCCTCTCCAGGTGCCCAAAGGGTGGCGGCTTCCGAAATGGCATCCTTTTGCCTAGCTTCTGCCGGAGCAGAACCAGGCAACTGGTCACATGCCAAGGACACGGTCCGCCATCCGGCAGGGTCCCAGGAGGCCGTGAACCTGCTCCCTGCCACCATACCTGCCTCCCAGCCACTTCCTGTGTGGGCTTTGTTTGCCAGCCCATGTGCTCCTGCACAGCCTGCTACGAATCCAGCACCGATCAGGCTCCTCGTCTGGTTAGCCCCCGCCAGCCCTCCTGCTCAGAACCCCCCAGCGGCCAGGAAAAATGCTGCGAAGCCAGACCCAGTCGGCAAAGCTCCTGCCAGGGACCTGTCTTCGTGTCCGGATCGCGCCAGGCAGCTTGTGACCCATCAGTCGGCTGTGACACTAGGTCCTGCCAGCCATCCTGCTCTGAGGTGACTCCCTGTCCTGAAACACTGTGCCCACCAACCGCCTGTGCAGCTACTCCGTGCCAGCCAACTTGCTGCCAAGCAGGTTCATGCCACCCCATGAGTGGTGAAGGTCAGCCCTGCAGGTCAACTTATTACCAGCCCATCTGCTACATTTTCAAGACTTGCCAGTCAGTTCCCTGCATGCCTGCTCCCTGCCAGCCATCGCCTCGTGTGTTCGGCTCTTGCAATCCTGCTTGCTGTGTGACCTCCCCTTGCCAGCCACTGCCCTGCCAAGCAGCTCCTTCCATACCCTTCATCTGCCAGCCGGCGGCTACATGCCAGCCCCCTTGCACTGTGAACTCTTGCACACCAGCGTCCCGTGGCACCGGGCCTTCTGGTCAACCAACTTGTGGCGGACCCACTTCCTGCAGCCAAGGTGGCTGCAAATCCCCTTCCCACCAACCCGTCTGCTGTGTGACAGGTTTAGGCAAATTATCCAGTGGTGACTCCAGTTGCTTCCAGTCAATTCCTCCACGCCCCTGCAAAGCCAGCCCCTGCTTGCCGGCTTCCTGTCAACCCGGCCTCGAGTCCAGCTCCTGTAAGGCGACACTTGGTTGATGGAGCCCTCTTCACGCCTCCTCTGAGCTCTGCAGATGTCTGCAAGGGTACAGCCATCCTGCGGCACCCGCCCCCAGCCAAGCACAAATGCTGCCTGCTTGCTGACGCACCCCCATTCCAGCCCGCCCTCACTCCAGGTCCTGGCGTGGGAACTTGTCCAGCCACAAAGATCCTTCTTAGCTGAGGAGAAGCTGTCAGCGAGCATGGTCCCCACGATAGCTTGCCTTTCCTGATGTCGGTTCGCTTCACTTCAGCAAAGCCTGCTTTCCACTTCTTTTTTTCCTTTGGATGCTGCCCAGTCTGTCAAAAGACTCCTTGGCTGCCAGCTGCTCATTAAAGTGGGACTTGTCAAGCATGATGAGCAAGACTCTCAGAGTGCTTTCTTTCCTTCAGTGCACCGCTTTGTGGATCTCCTGCAGGTCACGTTGGGCCACGATGATGCCGGGCCCTCTGAGTCAGGGGTCTGCCTTTGGTGTCCGGTTCTTGCAACCCTACTTGCTGGTAAAGTTGATGTGCCTTTCGTACCCTCTCAGAGCCGTTTATCTTCTTCCCTTGTCAGGTACACCCTTGTATGCCCTTCTAGTCACTGTTCCATTATATAAAAACACAAACAATACATACATACTATTTATAAAGTAGTCAAACTCTCTCTCTCTCTCTCTCTCTCTCTCTCTCTCTCTCTCTCTATATATATATATATATATATATATATATATATATATATACACACATATATATATAGTACCAAGGTTTAGAAATTTAAGCATTTATATATATATATATACATATATATATATAATGTAAAATTATGAAATTTACTTTTTTCCTTTATTATTGCTTTTAGGAATACTTCAGGTATATGGCTCTTTACTTTGAGTTCAGGTGAGCCAGTGTTTCTCCCCTAGCAATCTCCCGATGCCTTGAGAACCTGCAGAAAAGACTATTACATAGCTCTGCCCCAAGATGTCTGCCTAATTGTTCCTCTAGTACATCTCTCATCCAGGGTCTCAGCTTGAATTGGGAATCAAGTGCTTATTGTTATTGGGTAAAGTAAAAGTTGCCATTGGAAATGAGACATGTTTTGGCAATCGTCACTGAATTCAGTCTATATTTCTGCACTCTCTTTCTAAGGTATTATGAGAGTCTTTTTCAAATTGCCCTGTGGAAATCCAGATTCATTTTCTACTAAGTTTCTTGGATCGACTAATCTAGCAAAAATAAAAAGTTAAAGCATTTGCCATGACTTGGTCTAAGTGGTCCCATGTTCCCTTTCTAGGAAATCGCAAAGGGTCTTTTGAGCAATCCATTCTAGAATATTTTTCTGATGTGAGGTCAAACTTACAGGTGTATGCTTTGCAGAAACTTGAACGTGGAATGGCATTTGCTTGTCTGGACACATTCGGCATCTCTCGTTCTCTAAGATTCCTCACTGTCGCTGTGTGCGTTACTTCTATTCTCTAAGTGCTCTGGGACATAATGTGCAAGAATCTGAATGAGGCTCAAGAGCTTGGCTTTTATCATGCCTTATCTTGGGTAAGGAGTGTTTTTGTCTAGAATAAGGGTCTGAAGGCTTTCTGGCCAGGGACTGGCTATAAACCTGAACCAGGGACAATAAAGGAGACGTGACAATAAAGGAGACATGATGCATGCATGCTTTCCTTATCTGCTGTACATTCTCTACTTAACATAGGCTTCCTTGATTTATGTTTTGGGCATGAGGGAGAGTCTGACAAGGGTCCACTCTGGTGTTGTTAGTCAAGGTTCCTGAGAGGAGAAGGCCTGGGAGAGCCAACACAGGATTCAACCTCTCGTAGAGAAGGCCTCTAACGGAGAGGTTTCCATGGGGCCAGAAAGGACTGGGATTGGGGAGAGACTGCTGTGCCTGTCTCAGCAGTGAGCAGGGCCTGCCCTCTAGGACCCAGTTTCCATTAATATTTGTAAACGGACTCAGTGCTGCTACACTCTTTCTGAGCTTCCCATCAATTCTTGGCCGTATGGCAGCTGGAGAAAAATGATGAGAGTGACCTGACTTGTGGGTTTGATTCAAGAGTCTGGCTGAAGCCAAGGAGCAATGGAGCCTTCCTGGGCAGCTCAGACAGGGACTGGAGGTTTTGAGGCAGTAAAGGAGAAGTGGAAGAAGTGGAAGAAATGAAGATGGAGGCTGATTAAAAGTGGAAGGAGTGGATAAAACGAAGATGGAGGCTGATTCCCTGAAATTAACCTCTATTCTTTCCCTAACAGTCCCACATTGCACAGGAGTGCCTAATCTAGAGGTTGACCTTCATATTTGACCCATATCATAACAAGTGTGTAACTCATGGGAGGGAGGAAAGGAATATGATGGGTGTGAACAAAGACACACAAAAAATGAGTAATGCAATATTCTGGTGGTAACTCCACATCACTGATAAAAATTTTTTTTGGGGAGAGAACGATAAACAAGTCCAGCCATCCAAAAATACAATTAGAAATATCATAAATAACCAAAAGGTATTATGGTAGGAATGAACCAAAACATAGATTTCATGGTAGATGCTAAGGATGCAATAGTATGAGTGAGGACGCATAAGTGGGGCCTACAGCGAGATGCCACCCAACACTTGGAATCTACACTAAAAAGGACCAAAACCCAATTATGTAAAGTCACCTTGGAGGAACTGATTCAGATCTGGTTGAAGATATAGGCAATGTGAAACTTAACCGAGAGTGTTGGCATCACGGAAACTCGGCGTGAAGACATTGCTGAGGCAAACGTTGGCATGCCCCTGCAAAGCACTGCAAAGGGGAGATGGAGAGTTAGTCGCAGGACTGTGAGTTTTCAAGTTCCATTGGTGAGGACTATTGGGAAAAAAAATGTGCCAAATGCTATCTGACATTAGTTCCTTTAACTTCCGGTGCCAATTCCGTGCTCGTGTGGTAGCTCAGGAGTTCCTGTTACAGTCAATTCTCCTGTAAGTTCCTAAGTAGGCATCCTTGCTTTATGGGCTTGGTTAACGTGAGTCTGCTCCAAGGGGTGGTTTCCTCCTTGATGTGTAAACAAAACTCAAGTCCAGGGTCATGATCAAGGCTGTGAGTTCTGCCCTGAATACCTTTCAGAAGACAGCTTCCCTCACTCTCCTCCTCTTCAAGGAATGCCTATTCCCATGACAGCGTACGTTTTCTTTAAAGCAGAAGCTATGTGAATGCTTATGGAGTTTGGAGAACGATAACATGCCAGTAGGCAATCAACTAAGTAATGATGGGGTAAGGCAGAGTGCTCAGGGCGCTCAAAGAATCTCAGGCATGGCAGGAATCCTGATAAAAACCTCTGAGTGGCTGTCAGTTCCCATGCTCCAATGCCTCATAATAAAAAAAAAAAATGCATACACCCAGAGTGGTCCAGCCCATCCTTGGAGACCTCTTTTGAAGAGTTTCTCCACACTTCAGGTCATACTCATCCTCGGCCCGCTGGACTTTTCCTCCATCAGAAGCATCTATGCTACAGTCAGAATGGCATTTCCAGGTACTTCCGGACTCGTATTAGCCCTGCCCTCTATTTCAGTGCCCTTTGCTAAGAAGCCCCATTCCTTTTCCCCTGAACATGGCCATTACCCTCGAGCTCTGTAGGATACAGCACTTCCCTGACTGGTTGTCACAGATTTTAAGATGGTGGCGGAGACGGAAGACAAGAGTCCTACTAAGAATTTACTTTTTAAGATTCTTAGAGGGGACGGGGAAGGGCTGGCCACTTTCCCAAGGCTGAGTTCATGAGTTTATGTCAGGGTAGATGAGGCAGACCAGCAGCTGGCACACCGAGCTACAGGAAAAAGGAAGAACCAAATCAAAGTGAAGCAGGCTCCACTCCACTCAGCAGCCTCGCATTTTAACAAGATAATTAACAGAATGTTTGGTGGGCAGCAAACCTGGGGGAGTGAGATTATGGGCACGTTTGACTGACCGGTCTATCATTAAGGAGAAAATGCCAATTTGTTTCCTGAAGGGGCTGTACAAATTTATACCACCCTTCTCCCCTCCCCCAACATGCAAGAGCTTCAGCAGTTTCACATTCTCCCTAATTTTTTGATACGGTCAGACTTTTACATTGTTTTTCAATATAGTGGTGTAAATTGGAATTTTGAGTTTTTAAAAAATATATATTTTTATTGATTTCAGGGAGGAAGAAAGAGATAGAAATATCAATAATGAGAGAAAATCACTGATCGGCTGACTCCTGCATGCTACACCCTGAGGATGGAGTCCACAACTGGGGCATGTGTCCTGACCAGAAATCAAACCATGACCTCCTGGTTCATAGGTCGACGCTCAACCACTGAGTTGTGCTGGCCAGGCAGAATCTTGAGGTTTTGAATTGTATTTTTCTCAATTACTTACGATTTTGAG
Source organism: Corynorhinus townsendii (assembly GCA_026230045.1). Classification (NCBI taxonomy): domain Eukaryota; kingdom Metazoa; phylum Chordata; class Mammalia; order Chiroptera; family Vespertilionidae; genus Corynorhinus; species Corynorhinus townsendii. The sequence goes on from JAPDVU010000009.1 coordinate 7,823,418, forward strand.
TATTTCTTTTTTAACATTTATTGGCTGCATATGTTTCCTCTAAATAAAATTCCTAGCTACATCTTTTACCCACTTCTCTGTTGGGTGGTTCATGGGTACTGGTTGTGGGAGCTATGTTGTTGAGACCAGTCCTTTGCCTCTATGTGTCCCAGTCAATATCACGTGAGACTAAAGAAGTGGACACACAGCGTGGCAGCAGCAAGGCTGGCAGCAGCTGGACACTCATGAACTCATGAGAAATGGTAAATAGTTGTTGTTTTCAGTGATAAATAGTTTGTAACAAAGCAACAGATAATTAAAATAATATAAAACTGTTTTATTCATATCCTAAGGCCCAAGTTTTCTTTCATAATATTATTGAACTTTGGCACCATTTTTAGCCAATCAGTCTTCCCAGAGTTGTATCTATTTTGTTCAATTTTGAAAAGGCCAAACCTTTGGTTTTGTTGAATTCACTATATATAGCTTTTACTTTCTGTTTTATTAATTTCTACTCTTTTTTAAGTATTCATTTTCTTCAGTGTAGTTTGGGAGCAATACTATTGCTTTTCTCTAAACTTCTTAAGATGGGGCATTTAACTCATTATTTTGACATTTTCTTCTCTTCTTATATAAATACTTAAACATATAAATCATCCTCAAAGCATTTGTGCTTTTGTTGTTGCATCCCATGAGTTTTGATGTTACGCTTATTATTATCCAATTCTACACATTTAGATAACTCCTCTGTACTACAGATTTTACTCCTGTGTTTTGTACATTTACCCACTTCTCCCACCCATCTTAGCTCTGTATGGCCCAACCCGAAAGGGGTGCTCCTGGCATCTAGTGGGTAGAAGCCAGGATGCTGCCAAACACTCCTCCATGGTCACAACAGGGCACCTTCACCCAGCCAACAAAGAATTATCTGGCCCAAATTAATATCTTGCTGGAGCTCAGTCCCACAACATTTTCTAATTTGTTCTGAGATTAAAACTTAAATATCATTGAGCAGAAGCAAAAGATACAGTCTTGGGTCTGAGTCTGTCCAAATCAGCTGTCTAACATGACCCCATGAAATGTTCTCATATGAAGAATGGAGATAATTATTTTGGGGGGACTGCATGAAGCTCAGAATGGATCATGCATATGATGTGCAACATGTGTGTAAATCCTCCCATCAGGATGTTGTACAATAAAACCAAACACAATATGGAATGCATAGAATTTATTAAGAAATAGAGGTAAAACTACCTGTATGTAGGGAGCCAACTTAGAGTGACCAGGAAAGAAGAAAGCAGATTACAGGAACCAGGAGTGCACGGGAAAAGAAGACAGGATTGAGATTTTCAGCAGTTGTAGAAAACCTGTGTAACAGTTACAAGAATTCCTTTTTCTAAGTCACACAGAGGGAGAGGGTGAAGACCTTGAGTACAGAGTCAAAGCAGAGACCAGAGCACCATATCGAGGATGCATGAAGCTGACACATGATCCACACACACACAGGAGGAAGCTGATTGGGGACATCCTCTGCTCTCCATCCAGCTGATTCAGAAGCTTGTATCGGGCATGAGTCACAGAAATCAAGGTAGAGCATGCGGGTTGCCAGCCAAGTCAAGGAAAGTGAATTTGTTTCCAAAATGGCGAGTCAGTTAACAGGTGTTCTGTGAACATGGTGGTTCTTTGGTGAGGGGATCAGCAGCAGGAAGGCTGGCAGCAGCTGGACACACAGCATGGGCAGCAGCAAGGCTGGCAGCAGCTGGACACACAGCAGGGGCGGCAGCAAGGCTGGCAGCAGCTGGACACACAGCAGGGGCGGCAGCAAGGCTGGCAGCAGCTGGACACACAGCAGGGGCGGCAGCAAGGCTGGCAGCAGCTGGACACACAGCAGGGGCGGCAGCAAGGCTGGCAGCAGCTGGACCCACAACTGGACCCACAGCAGGTGGGCCTCCAGCAGGCGGGCTGGCAGCAAGGGGAGCAGCACATGGTGTCAGATGTGGAGGGTGGGTTCCTGTTCAGAGGTGAGTTTCTCAGATGCTGAGGACTCCCCTTCTATCCTGGGGCTTTTCTACGCTCTCCCACCCAATTTGGACCAATGAGCAGAACTTTCCTTGTTGCTGTTCATACTGTTTTCCATAGTCACTGGGGAATTGTAAAAAAGGAAGTTATTCTCTAAATGTTTTAATGAGTAGCAGATATGTTTCTTAACTGAGAATTACTCAAACTTTTCAGATAAAAGGGTGTCAGCATTGTTCTTGCTTTGTTCATAATCTAGTCATAAGATACAGTTCCTCATCACCTCATGAGGTTCAGTACACTTTCCCTCCTCAGTTATCTTTAAATGGAATTTATTGGGATGATATTGGTTTGCGAAACCACACAGGTATGAAGTGCACAACTCAACAAAACATCTGCACATTGCCTCGTGCACCCTCCACCCCAAACAGTCTCTTCCGGCCTCCATTTTCTCTCTCTTTGCCCACCTCCGCCTATCCCACCCCCTTCCCCTTGGCTGTCACCACACTGTTGTCTGTGTCTATGTGTTATGTATATGTTCTTTGGCTAATCCCTTCACCTTCTTTCATCCAGCCCCACCTCCCCTCTGACAGATGTCAGTCTGTTCCATGCATCCAGGCCTCTGTTTCTCTTCTGTTCATTGTCTCTTCAGCTGCCTTAGACTGGGACTTATTTCTGGGGTGATGGGCGTGATGCTGACATGTTTACAGTGACAAACTGAATCCATGCCCAAGTCCAACTCTGTGTCGAGGAGGAAAAATTTCTCCTTTACCCTTCTAGGTTCTGCTTGCTGGTCTAAGAGTTAAATGGACAAAATCTGACTAACGGGGAGAAAACAAAAAAACCGACTCACAACATGTATACCTCCTGTGTACATGGGAGAGACTCGGGAACTAAGTCACTCCCCTGAGATGGCATCTGCCTTCACCTTAACGCCATCTTCAATAAAGACAGCAGCAGACCTGGGGAGTGGGGAGTTAGTTATGAGAGGCTGCCAGGGAAAGCACAGCAAACAAGGGTCAAGTTGTTCAGAGTGAAGTCCCTGCCTTCTCCATGGGTACGAGTCTCTAGAGACGGAGTCATCCCCTCCTCCTTAAAAGTGTAGAGGGAGAAAACATAATTTCCCCCTGTACGTCCACCCCCATTTTAACCAAAAGTAATTATAATAAAACTAATTTGTTTCATAACAAGTCGAGTCTTATTAAATTTGGCCTGCTTATTTACCTAAGAGCAGCGAGAATGGTGATGGCGTCATATAGGCTCTTATATTTATGTTTACAGTTTATTAAAATGTTCAGGGTGACTTCGGTTAATAAAATTATATAGGTTCCAAGTGTTCAATTCTATAATACATGGTCTGTATATCGCATTGTGTGTTCACTAACCAAAGCCAAGTCTCTTTCCGTCATCATATATCTGACCCCCTTTACCCTTTTTACCTCCCCCACCCACTCTGGTAACCACCACACTGTTGTGTCTATGAGTTTTTGTTTGTCTTATATGTTCAGTTTTGTATCCCACATGAGTGAAATTATATGGTTCTTGACTTTTTTGTCTGACTTATTTTGCTTAGTATTATATTCTCAAGATCCACCCATGTTGTTGCAAATGGCAGTATTTAATCTTTTCTTATGGCTGAGTAGTATTCCATTGTATATATGTATCATATCTTCTTTATCCAATCATCTATTGAAGGCCACTTAGGTTGTTTCCATGTCTTGACCACCGTGAATAATGCTGCAATTAAATAAGGGTACATACATCTTTATAAATGTTTTCAAATTTGGGGGTAGATATCCAGAAGATGGATTGCTGGATCAAATGGTCACTCCATCCTTAGGTTTTTTTGGAGAAAGCTCCATTCTGTTTTCCTAGTGGCTGTACCAGTTTATATTCCCACAAGCTGTGTATGAGGGTTCCTTTTCCTCTACAACCTGTCAACACTTGCTATTACTTCTCTTGTTGATAATAGCCATTCCAACAGGTGTGAGGTGGTACCTCATTGTGGTTTTGATTACATTCCTTTAAATCTGCTTTGCTGGTACTTTTCATGTGGAATCCTCAGACTGAACTTTTAACAGCCTCTCGAGGCTAAGAAGCCAAGCCAGAAGATGCTTGCAATCAGCTTTGCCTGCAATACCTATAGATTTAGGTAAATTTCTCTCTTCTTGAGCTCCCCAAAATATCCTGTGATTCTTCCCATAGAAAATTAGCACTGATTTCTTTTTCCTTCTTCACCCTTTCATGAATAGAAGATCTATTTTACTGCAGATCTTAGCAACCTCAGCCTATGTTTGTTTATTTTTTCTTATTAGGTTAAGAACTTTCACTTTTTCACTTACAGGAAGCACTTTGCAGTTTCTCTTTAGCATATCTGGGTCGCCAGCATCACTCTCTTACGCTCTGGGGCCATTATTAAGTGGACAAGAGTTACTTGAACACAGGCACTGCAATACCAAGGCAGTTGGATCTCATAACTGAGACAGCTACTAAGTGACTTAAAGTGAGTAGGGTATACAGTATGGATTTATTGGACAAAGGGAGGATTCACTACCCAGGTGGAATGGAGCAGGACAGTGTGAGATTTCACCACGCTACTCAGAATGGCGTGCAACTTAAAACTTATGAATTGTTCATTTCTGGAATTTTCCATTTACTATTTTCAGACCATGGGTGACTGTGGGTAACTAAAACTACAGAAAGCAAAACCTCAGATTCAAGTGCGGGGGGGGGGGGGGGGTACTGTATACTGAAAAGTGTATAAAATATACATGTATCATGTAACAAATAATTATGAAGCAAGCATCTATCTATCCCAACACCCAAGTCAAGAAATAGGACATTGCTGTCACCAAGAGGGCCCTGGATGTGTCTTCTCTTGACCACATAGCTCTCCTTCCTCCCTGATTCTTCCTGTCCTGATTCTTAAAGGAATCTTTTCTCTGATGTGCTTTACAGTTTTACCACCTAGGTATGCATCCTAATCATTATAGTTTAGTTTTACTTGTTGTTGAATTTTATATAAGTGGAATCTTCATCTATGTCTTGTGTGTTTTTATTCTCTCACTCAATATTATGTAAGAGTTGTGGTAGGCAGCCCCTTAGGTGGCCCGGTGATTTCTGCCTCTTGATGTTCATGGTTTTATGTAATTCCCTCCCTGTGAGTAACATGCTTCTAACCAACTGCCTCTGGCAACTTCAAGCAATTAAGTTAAACGGGATTGTGACTTTCATCTTGCTAGGCGACTTTCTCTCGCCCTCACAGGCTCTGAGAGGCCCTGTGGGAGAGAAGTATGTGGCAAGGCACTGAGGACAGTCTCCATTCGACAACCCGCAGGGAACTGAGGCTCTCACTCCAATGGCCCTCGAGGACTGGAATCCTGTTAACAACCACATCCGTGAACTTGGAAGAGGATTCTTCTCCAGCTAAGACTTGAGATGAGATGCCAGTGCCAGCTAACACCTTGACTGCAGCCTTATGAATCATTAAGGAATAGAGAGCCCAGCTGAGCCGTACTGAGATTCCTGATGCACAAAAACTGTGGGACAGTAGATGAGTCTCATTTTCAGCTGCTAAAATTTGAGGTAATATTAGCTAACAATAGATAGCTAGTACAGATTTATCTAGTACCACACTACACAGAGATGAGGATGAAGGGATCAAAGGGTGCAGAGAAGTTAATAGGCTAGAATAGATCTAGTCACAAGGCCAGGAACCCAACCAGCTGAATAAGCTCCCTAGGAGGACTCAGGGGTGCCCTCTGTAATAAGGTAATAAGGAATGAACAGATAGAGAGGTCTATTCTCTAAGGTTGGAGCTCGTGGTGGGGAATATTGCCACAGAACTTAGTTCCCAAGGAGCAATGAGAATGAGAATGTCCTTAAAGTAGCAGAGGAGGCCAGCTGGCAGCATTTAACGGTAAGAGTAATATGGGTATAAATATGTGATGGGCAGCACATTTGGGCCGACAACTAGGGTGAAGTGCTGTGTGACCCACAGGCTGAGGTCAGCGATCCCAATGGGAAATTATGACCCCTCACCCAGTTGCCAGGCTGAGCCAGTTCTCAGAATTTCCCAAAAGAATTCACAGCCATTTACTCAGGGGACACTGGAATACCCCTATTGGACATTGTTGGTTACTGGGTCTGAGTTGACACTGGCAGTTGGCAACCATTCATAATGCATGTTTAAAATGTGTTAAAGGACACTAGTAATTACATTTGGAATACTGGTGCCTTAGATTGGTTACCCACGGGAACAGAGGCCCAAACAGGGGTTTGAGATCTAGTAGTTTATTTGGGACATCATCCTAAAAGGCACTGCAGGGAGCCTGGGAAGTGATCTGGGGAAGGGACAGAGCCCAGTGTGGGGTGATGGAATGAGCAGCTTACTCCTGAGGGCAGCTGGGCGCCATTCCACCAACGACCTCTAGAGACTGGTGCTCCCTGCCCCCACCTGGGAGGAAAGAGCCAGAGTCTGTATCCACCCCTCACTGGCCCAGCACTGCTCCCACACACTTGGACCCCCGGCCTGCCTAGAGCTGGCTCCTTCATCCGGAGAAAGTCCACAGGCCGACAGATCAAAGTGTTTGCTGTACGAAACCATCTTCCTATATTAAAACAAGGATGCTGACGGCATGGAGGGGGCATCCCGAAATGACCTGCTGTCCTCTGCTCTCTGCAGAGAGGGACAGCAGAACAATTGACAGCTAAGGATGGCAAGTCAAGAGGAACAATGATCAGACAGGATACTCTTGTATTTGTATGCCTGGGAAATTCAGATTTATTTAAGATTTAGGGACATCTCCATATGAGAAAAGATGGCCGGGAAGAAATATATCAATTGGGATGACATGTTGGTTGAAAGTTCCAGAGAAAATTCAAACTTTGTGTTCATTTGGGAGACAGGTAATAACATGCTCTGGGGGTGGGGGAGGGGGAGGAGCAATATATTTGGAGGCCAAACCAGTTAAAGAATCAGTTGGAACAGGTTTGACAATTGGCCTCTCATGACTCAGTTCAGTCAAACTACATCAAGAAGACTGGCTGACGGAAACCAGTGGGCACAGGTCAGGGCAGTCAGCAGCAGGAACCGCTAGAGCAGACTGGGCGGCAGCAGGTGGTCTGGCAGCAGGTGGGGCGGCAGCAGGTGGTCTGGCAGCAGGTGGGGCGGCAGCAGGTGGTCTTGCAACAGATGGTGGGGCAGCAGCAGGGCCGGCAGCAGCTGGAGCCACAGCAGGAGCCACAGCAGGAGGGGCGGCAGCAGCTGGAGCCACAGCAGGAGGGGCGGCAGCAGGTAGGCCGACAGCAGGTAGGCCGACAGCAGCTAGAGATGCAGCAGGTTGGCCTGCAGCAGCTGGAGCCACAGCAGGAGCCACAGCAGGTGGGGCGGCAGCAGGTGGGGCGGCAGCAGGTGGGGCGGCAGCAGGTGGTCACACAGCAGGGGCGGCAGCAGCTGGAGCCACAGCAGCTGGGGCGGCAACAGCTGGAACCACAGCAGGAGCCACAGCAGCTGGGGCGGCAGCAGGTGGTCTGGCAGCAGGTGGGGCGGCAGCAGGTGGTCTGGCAGCAGCTGGGGCGGCAGCAGGTCTCCTGGCAGCAGCCTTGGCCACAGCCCTGGTCAGAGCAGACGGAGCCACAGCAGGAGTTGACCATGGTGTCGGAGAGTGGAGGATCGGAGTGAGTTTGCAGGAAGGTGGGTTGGAAGGTTTGGAAGTCCGCTTGCCCCAGGTCCCCTTTTATACCCTGCTAAGGGCTGCTGGCATCAGAAGTTGTGCTCTTTCCTTGTCCTTGTTTGTCCTAATTAACAGGTGATTATGAAATTAGCCAGGTTTGTTTTCCTGGTAACCTTTTCAAGATGCATGGAAACCATTGTTTCCTTTTCCTCATGGGTGAGGATTCCTCACTTCAGCTCTTCCTGGATCATCTCTTATGTGTCTTTCTTGCTTCATCTTGCTTAAAGAAAGCTGTCATGTGATTTATGCATTTACATCATGTATGTGTGTCTCATGTTGCACAGCCCAACATGTCTCCCTTTGGGTGATAGTAAGCCACATTCCTTTTGGTGACTTGGGGGGATACAGCTGCATTTTAGTTTGATGTCTCATTCGTTGTGGGTCAGGTGGGCAGAGAAGTGTTTAATGTGAATCAGGGCATCGCTGGCATGAGGATAAGACTCTTAGGGTATTTCCTCTCCCCACTGTGAACCATGGTCCACTTTCTAGAGTTTTAGATGGGAAATAAGTAACTGGTGGATGAGGAAAACGTAATATACAAAATATTACACATCTAATGCATATATTTTGATGAATCTGGACTTATGCATGTACCGTAATACCATTCCCATAATTAACGCACTAAATATATCCATCACCTCAAAAATATTTTTTTCTGTCCCCTCCATTTGTGTGTGTGTGTGTGGTAAGAACATTAACCTAAGATTTACCTTCTCAACAAGATTTTCAGTGCGCAATACCATATTGTCAACTATAGTCACACGTTGTACAGCAGACCTGTAGATGTTACTTGCCTTGTATAACTGTGATTTTATAGCCATTGAACAACAGCTAACCATCTCCTACTACACCAGCCTCTGCAAACCAAAATTTTATTCTCTGCTCCTTTTGCGTATTTAATATTTCAAATAAGTGGATTCATGCAGTATTTGTCCTTCTGTGACCGATTGATTTCACTTAGTATAATATCTTCCAGGCCCATCCATGTTATCACAACTGGCAGGATTTCCTTTCTTTTTTAAAAAATCCATTTGCATTCTCAATAATATTCATGTTCATTAATGTATCAGAGCTAGCTAGCATTCAGTGTGCAATTCAGGGTGTCCTGGCAGGAAGTGGGTGGCAATGAGTGTGAACTTATACTGAGGTTACTATCATGTGGGGAAACCTTTGTCCTTTTCATTCTAAACGGCTTTCATCTCTGCTGAGAGACGTGTAGGGGTTATTTGTAGACCAGCAATTCTCAATCTTTTTTTTTTTTCCCTGTTACCAGCAGTAACATTTTTGATGCAGTTACTCCTCGGGGAGAGGTGCTGAGGGTGAATACAACATTAGGGTGTATGGCTAGTTAAGAAATACTCCCAAGAAGTTTAGGTATACTTCCTGCTCCCCAAATCAGGTGCCATATTTTGGGTTAGTAACAACTCTTTCAGATCTAAGACAGGCTGTGACTTTCATCTTAGATTTAGTCATCCCTGCGCAAGGATGTCTAAAGCTTTTTGAACTTGAAATAGTTGAGGAGCCCTTCATAGGTGAATGATGGAACAAACAAACTGTGATACACACGGAAAAAGCTATTGATACGAAGAACAACATGCATGATCTCAAGGGAAGGATGCTGAGTGTGAAAAACCAATCACCAGAGGTTACACACTGTACGTTTCCATTTGTAGGACATGCTTGGAAATAAAATTATAGAGATGGAGAACAGAGTAGTGGTAGGCAGGGGTGTTGGATGATGAGTGGGAGGGAGTGGGTGTGGCTACAAAGATAGAGCCTTATGGAGAAGCGCAGTTCTGTGTCTTAATTGTGATGGTGGTTACACAAATCCATATAGTACATATGATAATCTGCATAGAACCACACACACACACACACACACACACACTCACAAGTGCATGTAATACAGGTAAAATCTGAGCCAGTTCTGGGGATTGTACTGTGTCAGTTAGTTTCTGAGTTTTGAGATGTTCTATAATTACTTAAGATGTGACCATTTGTTTTTTTGCTATTTACTTATATAAATTCTTCATATATTTTGGAAGTTAGCCCAGCATCAACTATATAATTTGCAAATATTTGCTCCCATTCAGTAGGTTGCCTTTTTATTTTGTTGATGCTTTCCTTTGCTATATAGAAGCTTTTTAGTTTGCTGTAGTTTCCCTTTTTTAGTTTTTTGCCATTGTGTTGGTGTCAACTCCAAAAAATTATTGCCGAGCTCTATGTGAATGAGCTTACTGTCTATGTTTTCTTCTAGGAATTTTATAGTTTCAGACTCAAGTATTTGAGTCATTTTTGAGTTAATTTTTGCATATGGTGTAAGATAGTGGCCCAGTTTTGTTCCTCTGCAGGTGGCTTCACTGTTTTCCCAATACCATTTAGTGAAAAGACTGACCTTTCCCCATAATGTATTCTTGGCTCCTTTGTCATAAATTAGTTGACCATATATATTTGGGTTTAATTCTGGGATCTCTGTTCTGTTCCTTTGATCTATGTGTCTGTTTTTAATGCCAAATGCCATACTGTTTTTATTACTATAGCTTTGTAATATAGTTTGAAATCAGAGAGCATGGTGCCTCCAGATTTGCTCTTCTTTCTCAAGATGGCTTTTGCTATCCTGGGTCTCTTGTCATCCCATATAAATTTTAGGATTTTTTTTTTCTATTTCTGACATGGGCTATTTCATGGGGATTGCACTGAATCTATAGATTGCTTTCAGTAGTATGCTGATGATGTGACTACCTTCCTTTTATCTATAAAAGTTTCTATGAGTTATTCTCAATTAAGGAACACATTAAACACCAATTTTCTAAAGATTCATATCACTTAGGGAACAACTTCCTCCTTGACAATTTCCCTGTGATTACCAAAACAACAAAAACAAAAACAAGGAAAGTACTACTGATTGGTCCCAACATTGGGGGCCCAGTGTATAAAAGCCCCAGAACAGAAGAAGTCCTCAGAATCTGAGAAACTCACCTCTGAACACAAACTCACCTTCTACACCTGACACCATGTGCTGCTCCCCTTGCTGCCAGCCCAGCTGCTGTGGATCCAGCTGCTGTGGGTCTAGCTGTTGCCGGCCTTGCTGCCGCCCCTGCTGTGTGTCCAGCTGCTGCCAGCCTTGCTGCCGCCCCTGCTGTGTGTCCAGCTGCTGCCAGCCTTGCTGCCGCCCATGCTGTGTGTCCAGCTGCTGCCAGCCTTGCTGCCGCCCCTGCTGTGTGTCCAGCTGCTGCCAGCCTTGCTGCCGCCCATGCTGTGTGTCCAGCTGCTGCCAGCCTTGCTGCCGCCCCTGCTGTGGGTCCAGCTGCTGCCAGCCATGCTGCCGCCCATGCTGTGTGTCCAGCTGTTGTAGGCCATGTTGCCAGCCTTGCTGCCGCCCCTGCTGTGTGTCCAGCTGCTGCCAGCCTTGCTGCCGCCCCTGCTGTGTGTCCAGCTGCTGCCGGCCTTCCTGCTGCTGATCATCTTGTCAGAAAACCACCATCTGAGCATAACATCTTCAGCTAACTGACTTGCCACTTTGGAGACTTGTTCACTTCCTAGACTTAGCAGCCAGCATGCTTGACCATAATTTTCTGTGACTCATTTGCCTGATACAAGCTTCTGAATCAGCCTGATGGGGTGCACAGGACGTCCCTGATCCTCTCCCTCCCGGGTTGGTGGATCATGTGCCAGCTTCCTGCATCCCCGATACGGAGTTCTGGTCTCTGCTTTGCGTCTGTAGTCAAGGTCTTCACCCTCTCCCTCTGTGTAACTTAGAGAAACAAATTATTATAATTTTTTAAAGGTTTTGCAACTGATAAATAATTCTCATAATCGTATGTTCTTTATCAATGTAGTCATGCTTCTTGTAACAGGCTTTCTTTTTTTATGAGCACTTTGAACTGTATTCCTAAATGTAGGAGTCTTACCTTTGTTTCTTAATAAATTCTAAAGCATAATTCATCCATATTGTGTTTTCTTTATTGCACTGAATTCCTGACATATGGATTTAAATACTTACTGCATACTATATGCATCATCCCTTCTGAGCATCAGAAGAGCTCCCACAAGAAGTATCACTGCTTTTTTCTGGGTTGGGGGGGGGGAAATCCCCCTTAATTGATTAAGGTCACGTAGCTAATACTGGACTGACTCAGATCCAGGAGAGTCTTATATCGCAAGGAAGCCTCCAGTTAATGTTGTCACTGGGCATGCACACACTCAGCGAATCCCCACATTCCAGATGTACTTCTCCCTGCTCTCTACTTCTCATGCTAAGTGTCCCTCACCAAATAGGAACTGCATTCTCTTCCTGCGACTCTACTCATATGAAATTCCACACTGACCAGATGATCGTTCTGACCTGGACTATGTTCCTGACAAAAATGTGCTTTCACAAGGAGTAGAAGCTTCAGTCGGGGCGGGCCTGCAGCCGTCATGGGATGGGAAGCACAAATTCCCACATGTGTCACTGGTGGTTAACGCGAGAAGATTCACTCTGACTTCCGCCTAACCTGTGTGTACTCCCATTGGAGGACATATGCAGTCCTACACTAATGATATAATAACGGCCATTGCGTTAAGTAAGGTACAGCCCACATCCGGAAGACAATATATCAGTCCTGTATGTTGTCACCTCTATGGTGGTGTCTTTGCTGCACATCTAAGAGACCACTCCAATGTTTTTACCAGGCCAGCAATTTCTCTGTCACGTGATGTATGGTAGGACAGGTAGGTCCACGGTTATGTGCCTACTGTTGACCTTGCTCATCACAGAGTGGGTCCCTTGGTCCAAAGTGATGCTATTCAGGAACCTATGACAATAATACTGTAAGCTGGTGGACAGCACTGCAGACAGGGGAGACAATTCTTTTTGCCAAACATGCAATCATAGTAAGGAACGATTGCCTTTTCAGTGTGGAAGTGATCCGAGGTGGAACACTTGGGTCCATCTGGAGTGGTTAGTTTTCATACAGGATGCTATCAATACCAACTCACCTCTTGTCTCAACTTCTGACAACAGCACATCCAGCAGAGGCAGCTGAGGGGAGAGGGAGCCTGTGCTGTGGGTCCATGCCTGCCTCAATCCCTGCCACTATGGCTGCTTTGTTCATGACCCTGTGCGAGTACTGGTGCACCTGAGGACCTGGACGAAGTGAATTATACCAACTTGTACGTGTCCAGAGCTTCCTATGTGGTGGATGCTCTCTGGAGAGCATTGATGTGGCACACAGAGAGAAAGCACCTTCTGCTGACGCACCATCTCCATGAACATGATTCTTCTCCAAATGTCTTTATCTTCCAATCATGCTTCTTCCAGGGATGAGATAAATCAATCAGGCCTTTCACCCTTTGCAAGTAGCCAATAAACATGGTTTTCTGAGGCCATCGACCACCTCCCCAATACAAAATTACACACACACACACACACACACACACACACACACACACACACACACACAACCATTGTACTAACCACAGTTCTTTTCATTGGAAATATTTCCTCTTTCCACTGACTTTGCAGACCAAAAGTTTTTCATCTGTTGCAGTAAAAATTCTCCATCTGGCATAAAAGCTGCCATTGAGGCCATCAATCACTGAAGTTTAGGTAGTCCATGTTCATATGTTCATACATTATAATCAAGTAGGGTAGGAAGGAGTCAAATGGAATTATGCTAAAAATTACCACCCATGTATTTTTCAGTCATGAGATGAGCACTAAACTCTCCATGGATGTGCCATGATTTCTCATTAATGCCTTGGTTTTAATGTTTATAATTTGTAAACTGAGGTTAGTTTGCATTAACTCAGGGGTTCAAAGATTACCAAAAGAGACACTATCTTAGATTATTGAGGAAGAGAAGAAAAACTTCTCTATAAATAATAAGGGTGATGAATATATTTTTTCTGTAACATCCCTTGAAAATATAACAATTGGGGTCTCTTAAAAAGGTATCTGACTACAAACAGACTGAACCAGTAATATAGGCGGGGGAGGGGGGGAGAGAAAGAAAACACTTCTAGATTAATCCATCGGCAGACATATATGTAAGATGGTAGCTGAAAAATGAAGATATATTTGTAAGAGATCACACAGTATATTGAGAAACAATTCATGAGTTGGTTTAAGTGTATTCTATCTTTACCCCTAAGACATACAGCTAGTGAGTGCCAGAACAGGAATTGGGGACTCTTCCATATGAGTTTAATTCCCATTAACCAAAATATGTTGCATTCTGCTTTCACAATAGAAAGCTTATGGCTGAGGATAAGCTTTTTTGTGGCAATTTAGTATAGAAAATGGATAAGGAAAACTAGAAGCATCTTACAAAACAGCATAGTCACAAGTAATAAGAATGATAAGATATGGCCATATACTGTACAGGATAAGGATATCTCATTCCACCAAACCAGAATCCGATAACATCTAGAATATTGTGAGAAACAACTCTGAGCTTCATCTTACAAATCAAGCTCCATTTTCAAGATTAGTGTCAAGGGCCTTGGGGGAAAATGCACATCATAAAATTCATGTAATCAACAGGGAAATGCTGTCCTTTGTCAGAAAGCATTCCACGAGGCAGGGAAACGCATGCCAGAGATTGGAGTGAAGGGAATGTGATGCTGCAGCCGGCCTATCAGGCAACAAGGTGTCTAATGAGAGGAGGAAATGCTCTGCAATGCCGTCTGACTGTCTGGTCACAAGGAATCCCGATGAGCAAGAGATGCAGGAGGCCCAGGAGGGTGGATGCTCACATAAGGAAGCTGAGTCTCACAATCATCATATAAAGAGAAAGTAGCCAATTATACATTATTTCATTCATATAAAGTTTAAGAACAGCCTTAACTCATGACCTTTGGGGATGAGTGAGCGCTATAATTTGAAGGGGATGGGGGTGAGATTCTATCTCTCAACCAGGGTGACATGGCTGTGTTCACTTTGAGATCTTTTATCACGTTGAAAATTAATAACAAGTTACCAAGTTGGAAATTGTATATTTGAGCGCTTTTTAAGGTGAATGTTAAGCCATAAAAACTTTTGAACATGTTCATACTCAAAGATACTTCAGGTATCATCTTTCCTGATCTAATTACTACATTAACGACAAAAAGAAAGACAGGGTACAGTCAGTCACCTAAACGACTCTGGAGTAAACAGACTGGGCATAAACTCACCATCCACTGCGACCTGCCCAGGCAGCAGGTGCTCTATGGGTCAGAGGACCTACCCGATTATGAAGCAGGAACATGCTGATAATGTGACCATTTCCTATTTATCCATAAAAAGGTTCCTATGAGTTATTCTCAGTTAAAAAATAGATTACGAACTTATTTGGAAGAGATTAATTACATTTAGGGAACAACTTCCTCTTCAAAATTTCCCAAGTGACAACACTAAAAGTGACAACACTAAATAAGAACAAGGAAAACCCTGGCCATTGGTACCAACATTTTGGGCCTCGGGTATAAAAGCTCCAGAAAGGAAGGAGTCATCAGAGTCTGAGAAACTCACCTCTGAACAGGAACCCACCCTCCACACCTGACACCATGTGCTGCTCCCCTTGCTGCCAGCCCGCCTGCTGCAGGACCACCTGCGGGAGGCCCACCTGCTGTGGGTCCAGCTGCTGCCAGCCTTGCTGCCGCCCCTGCTGTGGGTCCAGCTGCTGCCAGCCTTGCTGCCGCCCCTGCTGTGTGTCCAGCTGCTGCCAGCCTTGCTGCCACCCCTGCTGTGTGTCCAGCTGCTGCCAGCCTTGCTGCCGCCCCTGCTGTGTGTCCAGCTGCTGCCAGCCTTGCTGCCGCCCCTGCTGTGGGTCCAGCTGCTGCCAGCCTTGCTGCCGCCCCTGCTGTGTGTCCAGCTGCTGCCAGCCTTCCTGCTGCTGATTGTCTTCCCCAAGAACCACCAACTGGAAATAACACCCTCTGTGAACTGATTTGCCATGTGGACAATTTCACTTCCTGGACTTCGAAGACAACCAGCATACCGCCGCCACCATCTCTGTTATGCATCAGCCCACTCAGAGGCTTGTGATGCAGTGTAGAGGACTTCACTCGGTTCTCTCTCTCCCACGCTATGGATCGTTGGCCAGCTCCCTGCATCCTCGATATGGAGTCATGCTCTTGCTTTGACTCTTAAGTCAGAATCTCTTGCTTCTTCTAAGTAATTCATCTTTATAACTTTTTAATAGGTTTCTGCAATTGATCGATATCTTCATAACCATATATGCATAGTTTCTATCCTATTTCTTCTTTTCACAATCACTTTGTAACCTCTCCCTGGATGCAGGGAATCTTACATATTCCTTAATAAAATCGGTACCTCTTAAATCCCATATTGTGTTTTCTCTTACTGTACAGTATTCCTGACATAGGAAGTCATATACCTATTGCATACCATGTGCAGCATCCAACTAGAGCTGCAAAACAGACCTCCATGAATTATTATCCACAGTTTTAGATGAGAAAACCTCATTGCGTGATGTGCTATAGCTAATAATGGACAGACTGAGATCCAGGACGGGGTCATCTGTTCCTGCTCAAGGGCACCTGCACTCACAGGTCAATACAAGTAGCAATGACACTGAGTGCTGAGGTCTAGCAAGAGTGCAATTACTTTTCTACCTCAACAGTGGCAGGAGTAATCCCTCGTATGTACAGATGACGTTGTTCACAACATTCCTCCCGTGTCAGGTCCCTGCAGCCACATGCTAGGGCAGCAGGGACAGTATCTGCAGCTCTCGTGAGTACAGGGAGCCTTTCCCATCTCAGGAGCTGTGCAGCCACTCATGCAATCCCTCTGACCACTCGCCACTTTATTTAATATATTACGGAAAGTCCTAGCCAGAGCAATTAGTAAAAATAGATTTTTTTAAACAAAGGCATCCAAATTGGGCATGAGGAAGTAAAACTGACTCTATTTGCAGTTGAAGTAAATATATATATATATATTTATATATATATACCTAAAGATGACTCAGAAAACTTTTAGAACTAATCAATAAATTCAGGAAAGTTACAGGTTACAAATCAATATATAAAAATAGGTTGTGTTTTTATATACTAGTAATGAATTATCAGAAAGAGGAATTAAGATAATTTCATTTATATTTGCATAAAATGAATAAAATAAGTAGGAATAAATATAACCAAGAATGTGAAAGACCTTTACCCTGAAAACTAAAGATATATATGAAAGAAACTAAAGACCACACAGACAATTGAAAATATATTCTATGCTCGTGGATTGGAAGGATTAATATTGTTAAGTGTCCAAACTACTCAAAACAATATTCAGAT
This sequence comes from Corynorhinus townsendii, assembly GCA_026230045.1. NCBI lineage: Eukaryota > Metazoa > Chordata > Mammalia > Chiroptera > Vespertilionidae > Corynorhinus > Corynorhinus townsendii. Next base: position 7,840,424 of record JAPDVU010000009.1, read on the forward strand.
CCAGTACTATCCCTATTAAAATTCCAATGGCATTTTTCAAAGAAATAAAAAATATTAAAATGTATATGGAATCCCAAATAGTTCTCTCTGACTAGCCAAAGCATTCCTGAGAAACAAAAGGTGGAGGCATCTTGCTCCCTGATTTCAAACTATATTACAAACCTATAGTAATCAAAACAGTATGGTACTAGCATAAAAATAGTCACATATCAATGGAACAAAATACAGAGCCTAGAAATAAACCCTCCTGTAATGGTCAATATATTTATGACAAAGGAGCCAAGAATACAAAATGGGAAAGGGACAGTCTTTTCAATAAATGGTGTTGAAATAAAACTAGGCAATCACATTGTTATTGAATTACTATCTTATAGTATACACAAAAATTAACTCAAAATGAAATAAAGACTGGAATGTAAGACTGGAAACCACAGAATTCCTGTATAAATGCATAGGAGATAAGTTCCTTGACATGGGTCTTGCCAATGTTTTTTTTTTTTTTTTTTTTGGATATGCCATCAAAAGCAAAAACAGCAAAATAAACAAATGGAACTACGTCAAACTAAATAGCATCTGCCTAGCAAAGGAAACCATCAACAAAATGAAAAGACAAACTACTGAAAGAGAGAAAATATTTCTGATCATATATTTGATAAGGGTTAATATCCAAAATACATAGAGAACTCATAAAACTCCATAGCAAAATGAAGACAAAACTCCCAAACCCATAAAACATTAAATTAAAAAATAGAGGATCTGAGTAAATATTTTGCCAAAGAAGACATATAGATGGCCAAGAGGTACACGAAAAGGTGCTCCACATCACTAATACCAGGGAAATGCAAATTCAAACCACAATGAGACATCACTTCAGACCTGTTACAAGGATAATAAACAAAAAGACAGGGCCTCACCAGTGCTGGTGAGAATGTGGAAATCTCTTGTGCACTGTTGGTGGAAATTTAAATTGGCACAGCCACTGTGGAAAACAGTGTGGGTGTTCCTCAATAGAACTGCCTAGTGACTCAGCAATGCCACTTCTACATATTTATCTGAAAAAAAAGCCCCACTAACTTGAAAAGATATGTGCACCAACAATGTTCATTGCAGCATTATTTATAACTAGGGGCCCAGTGCACAAATTCGTGCACCTTGAAAGGAAACTGTGGGCCGTTAGGGTGCGGTGGGCACATGGGCAGGTCTTGGCCCATCCACCAAGCCCCTGCCTGGCCCCTCCTGCTGCAGCCCCTGGTCCCCTGCCTGCTGGAAGCCCCACTCCCATGCGCTGACAGCACCAGTGCCACTCACACCCACTGATAGCATGAAGCGATTGGGGCCTGCACCAGCAGTGGGTATGAGCAGCAGCTGCTGTCACAATCTCCCCTCAGGAGTAGGGAAGGTGGAGAAGCCCTGAGGAGAGATTGGGGCCAGCAGCTGTCCCTTGCACCCACTGACAGTGCTGAGTGATTGGGGCCGGTGCTAGGCACTGGCAGCAGGTGCAAGTGGTGGCTTTGGTGCTGGGAGCAGGACCGTAGCACATGGGAGCAAAGAATTTTCAGTAACCACCAGAGGCTCGCCCCAATGATAGCGACAGGTGACCCACCTTGGTCTGGCGCCCCCACTCACCTGCTCCACCATCCCACCATAGCCATGCCTACCATCTTCCGCACTCTGCCGCCTGCTGCCAATGCCCACCATGTTCCACGCGCACCCGCTGGTGATCAGTGCACGTCATAGCAACCAGTTGTTCTGTTGTTCTGCCTTTTGGTCTATTTGCATATTAGGGTTTTATATATATAGATACCCAAGATAGGAACACAATCTGTATACCCATCACACACACCTCCCCCCCCCCCCGAATATTATCCAGCCATAAAAAAGAAGTACATCTTTTCATCTATCACAACATAGACCTAGAAGGCATTATGCTAAATGAGATGAGTCAGACAAAGACAAATACCATATGACCTCTCTTCTATCTGGAACCTAGAAAAAAAACACATTAGCCAGTGGTGGGGAGTGCAAGTTGGGCAAGATGGGTGAAGGGGGGTCAAAAGATACAAACTTCCAGTTATGAAAGAAATGAGTCATGGGAATGTAATGTACAGAATGATAACTACAGTTAAAAACACTGTATCACATATTTGAAAGATGCTAAGAGAGTGTTACTGAATCACTATCTTATATGTGTGTTTTTTTATTTCAGAAATGAAGGAAGAGGGAGAGATAGAGATAAAAACATCCATTATGAGAGAGAATCATCAATTGGCTACCCCCTGCACCTCCCCACCCACTGGGGATTGAGCCTGCAACCGGGATATGTGCTCTGACCAGGCATCGAACTGTGGCCTCCTGGTTCATGTGTCCACACACAACCACTGAGCCACACTGGCTTGGCAAGAGAGTTTTTATCAAAAGGAAATTAATAACTATGAATGCTGGAAAGTGTTAACTAGACTGATTGTGCTGATCCTTTTGCAAATATCAATTCATAATGTTCTACACCTGTAAGTAATATCATTTAATATGTCAGTATACCTCAATAAAAAATAAGCAGAGATAATACAAGTAGAACTCAACAGGCTCAAAATATCAGAAAGAACAGGAGACAGTGTTGGTAGTGAAATGTAGAAACACTGTCCTAGCCTTCCTATCCTGTTGACTCTGTGCTTTCCCTATGACATGGAAATTCCTCTCTGGCATATGTACCTAGAAGAAAGAAAATGGGGCAGAAACACATTCTAAAATGTAGGTGGTAACTTTTTACATTTGTTGAAAAGTATAAATATATGTATTCAAATTTCCCTTGGCCATCATTTTATCTCACTTTTCGCCTGAATTTATGAAAGAAAGTATGTGCAACTTGAGAGGTTATCACCTGAGATCCTGATTCAGCTAGAAAACAGATGCAGCATGAATGGCTTGATGCTCTGAAAACCAGTTGACTGCTTCTGCCTCTATTCTCCTGTTTGGGTGCTGATTTACATATGAAAAACAGTCAGCCAGGGACCCAAGAGTCTCTGGCAGTACTGGGAAACACATTTCTAGTAGGAGGCCTCAGACACATACAGGCTGGAGCCTTGAGTCCACTTTTCTGGGAGATCAGACTTAGACTCAAGAGGACTTCATTAATCACAAAACCCATCAACTCCTGACCACTCAGGGCACCTCCCAATCTAAATATGGCCAAAGGAACAACACTGAGAAAAGACCACTATCCTGACCTTCTTCAAACCAGCAGGAAGTAATACAAGATCAGATGATGTCACATGACCAGAAATGTTGCCGGGGATGATTCCTGATTGTCCCATTTCTGGAAAAGATTCTTAAGTAGTATTCCCAATTAAGGAGAAGATCAAACGGTAATTGACAGAACCCTCAAAACACAAGGGGAACAACTTCCTCCTTGACAATTTCCTTGTGACTATAAACACGGAAACAACAGCAGGAAAGACCTGCTTATTGGTCCCATCAATGGGGGTCCAGAGTATAAAAGCCCCCAAAGAGAAGACACCATCAGAATCTGAGAAATTCACCTCTGAACAGAAGCCCACCCTCCACACCTGACACCATGAGTTGCTCCTCTTGCTGCCAGCCCACCTGCTGCAGGCCCACCTGCTGCAGGTCCTGCTGCAGGCCCACCTGCTGCAGGTCCTGCTGCTGCCAGCCTTGCTGCCGCCCTTGCTGTGTGAGCAGCTGCTGCCAGCCTTGCTGCTGTAGCTCTCCCTGCTGCCAGCCCAGCTGCTGCGGGTCCAGCTGTGGCGGGTCCTGCTGCTGCTCACCCTGCTGCCAGCGAGTGTGCTGCTGTCCCGTGCATGTCTGCAGAACCTGCTACCACCCCACCTGCTGCTGCGTGCCTGGCTGCATAAGCTATGGCTGTGGATCCAGCTGCTGCCAGCCTTGCTGCTGCTGAGCACCTTGCCAGACAACCACCGTCTGCACACATAACTTCTGTGATCTGACTTGCCATTATGGAAACAAAATGAACCTTCTGGACTTGGTTGACAACCAGCACGTGGGAACATAATTTCTGTGACTCATCTGCCCGTTTAAAGAGTCAGCTGGATGGAGCGCAGAGGACTTTCCTCAGTTCTCTTCCTCCCGGGTATGTGGATCTTGCCCCCACATTGTGCATCCTCGATATGCAGTCATGATCTTGGCTTTGACTCTGAAGTCAGGACCAATGGCTTCCTCTAAATAACTTACCCAAACAAATCTTCATACCTTACTTACAGGTTTCTGTAACTGAATAATAACCCTCATCATCACAATTCCTTACAATGTAATCGTGATTCTTGTATAAGACTTTCTTCCTTCAGGATCACATTGAATTGTCTTACTAAATACAGGACTCTTCTCTATGTGTTTCTTAATAAAGTCTATACCATTAGCCATCCATATTGTGTGTGATTTATTGTACAGCATTCCTGATTTAAATACTTATTGCATACTATATGCATCATTCATTTTGAGCATCATAACAGCCTCCACAATTATTATCTACAATTTCAGAAAAAGATCAAATTCATTGCATAATGTCACAAGCTAATAATCATGACCAGACTCAGATCCAGGAGTAGGACTTCTGTTCCTGCTCAAGACACTGACATTTACAGGTCAAAGATGTAGAGGTCAGAGCCTCGGGTTACAATACCCTTGGTAAGCTGTGGTGTTGTCATTGCTCAGATAAGGTTGTCATGGGCATGTTCACATCATGAGACACCCCAGTAAATATCCACATTCCAGACGTACTTCTCCCTGCTCTCTATATGTTCATGGTAATTATCACTCACCAAATAGTAACTGCTTTCTCTGCCTGCTACCCTACTGTTATGAAGAGTCTAAACTGACCAGATGATAGCTGTAACATTAGATTATGTTCCTGACAAAATGTGCTTGCATAGGAGTAAAGTTGCCAGTCCAGAAAAGCCAAAAGGCATGATATGATAGGAAGCCCAGATTACGAAGTATATCACAGGGGATTAAGGTGAGAAGGTCGCTTTTACTTGCACCCGTTGCTTCTGAATCCATGGATACTAACCTTTATGGATACATACAGTACTATATATATGCCAACCTAACAATGGTTATTGGGTCAAAATATATAAGACATTTAGAAGGCAATACATCAGTCCTACAGGTTGTCACTCTATGGTGGTGTCTTTGCTGCACACCTAGAACACTATTACAATTTTTTAATCAGGCCAGTAATTTCTCTGTCATGTGATTTATGGTAGGACAACTACTAGTAGATCCATGGTTATTTGCCTATTGTTGACCTTGTTCTTTATAAGGTGGGTCCCTGAATAAAAAATGTGGCTGTCCAGCATCCTATAACAATATAGTGTAATCTGCTAGATAGGACAGCAGACAAGGAAGATAATTCCACACGCCAAACATGCAACCATAGAAAGGAAGAACTGCTGTCTTGTCAATGTGGAAGCGGTACAATGTAGAACACTGGCTCTGCGTGGGTGATTACTTTTCAAGGTGGATATGACAGGTAAGGATTCCACACCATTCTCTGTCTATGACAAGAGCACATAGAGCAGAGAGCCGTGGGGAGAGGAAGTGCTTGCTGTTGGTCCACACAGAGCCTCTGTCCCTTCCTCCATGGCTACTTTGCTCATGTTCCCTGTGCAAGTGTTGGTGCACCTGAGAAGGGACATAGGCTGAGCTGAATCAAACTCATAGCTGGCCAGTGTCTCCTAAATGGTGGATACTCTCTGGCGGGGGTGGGCGTTGAGGTGGGACAGAATGTGGAAACACTTTCTGTCCACAGACCATCTCCCTCTACATGATTCTTCTCCAAATGCCTTATAGTCTAACCCTGCTCCTTCCAGGATTCAGACAATCAGTCAAGCCTTTCATCACTTGCAAATAGCCATTTACATCATTCCATCAGGTTGGTTTTCTTTGTTTGTTTGTTTTTGCAAACAATTCATACATATATAAATAATACTCAATGTACTATTCAAAGTTCTTTTCATTGGAAATATTTCCTCTGTCCACTGACTTTGAAACCAGAAGTCATTGATCTCTTGCCATAAAAACTCCATTGGACATAAATTTGTCTGTTTTACAGAGGTAAATGAAAGCCATAGTTTGCATTCTCAAAGAAAATATATCCTGAGAAAAGATTCAAGTGACCATAGTTTATTTGGGATGCGCAGATCACATTGGCAGAGAGTTGAGAAAATGATGAGGCAGAAATGTGTATAAAGCCAGCATCAAGTTTACAACAGAAGTGCAAAACGATGGAAAACACACACTTTGGAATTGTCCTACTTGACAAATGAAGGAGCCAGAGTCTTTATAAAAAGATCGCCAGAATTACTGGGTGAATGTTTTTGTTAGGTGACATGCACTGACATCATGACTTTCTGCTTTAGCATGAACAGAACCCGAAGACATAAAAGTGAACAACTGGTGGGAGGAAATTGGTCTGAGCACACTAAGACCCAAAATATGTACAAGTCAATTTGGAGAGCTATATATAACAAATGACTAATTAGTGGGTTGCTCAAACAATAACATGCATTTCCCACAGTTCTGCAGGTTGGGATATGCAAGATCAAGGTGCTGGCAGGGTAAGTGTCCACTCAGGTAGACCTACCTCCTGGTTTGCCAATGGCTGCTTTATTTCTGTATCCTCCAATGACACACACACACTGAGAGAGAGAGAAAGAGGTGGGGGGGGACTCTGCTCTCTTTTTGTTAGTAACAGAGCACTAATCCTCTCATGGGGGACTTGCCCTCATATCTTCAGCCAAATCTAATTACCTCTCATAGATACCTCCTCCAAATGCCATTATATTGGATATTCAACATGTGAATTTTGAGAGGAAACAAACATTCAGGCTGTAAAAGTGAGGTAATTAGAAACATCATCTACAATCTCCCTTTGATACTCTCAACCTTCCTCTGCTTCTTCAAATTGTGAACATCCACAATTTCTAGATTGAGAAGAATGATTAGAAAAGGAAAAGGATAAAGAGGAAGAGAATTTTATACCCCACAAAACTTGAAAAAGAAGAAATAAGGAAGGTCAAAGTTAGTAGAGAAAGAAAATAACAAAGACAAGAGCTGAAAAAAATAATAGACTAAGAAGACAATAAAAAGAATCAATGAAACCAAGAGCTGGTATTTTGTAAAGAAGGAAAATTGACAAACCTTTGGTTAGACTCGCTAAGAAAAATAGTAATAACACTCAAATAAACAAAATCACAAATGAAAGAAACAATGCTGTGATTGATATCACAGAAAACCTACCAAGAATAATTTGTAAAGAAACTGAAAATCTGAACAGTCATCCTACATAATAAAGAGCTTAGACCAAACAGCAGAATGACCATCTGGACATCCTTCCGGATGAGCTTCCGGACAAAGTCGGGACTGTGAGGGCCAGCCGAGGCAGCCGGGGCTGCGAGGGTCAAACCCCTTGCATGAATTCTGTGCATCGGGCCTCTAGTATTAGTAATAAATGACTCCATAACATAAAACCTTCCACAAACAAAAGTCTACAAGCCGATGGCTTCACTAGTGAATTCCATCAATCATTTAAAGTAGAATTAATACCAATGTTTCTCAAACGCTTCCAAATAACAGAAAAGGAAGGAACAACTTCCAATCCCATTTATAGGGCCAGCACTACCCTATACTAAAACCAGACAAGGACAAGGAAGAAAGAAAATTACATGTCAATATCTCCAATGAGCATAGATGGAAAATCCTCAACAAAATATTAGCAAAAAAAAAAAAATCCAACGAAAGATTGAAAAACTCACATACCATGATCAAGTGGAACTGATTTCAGGGATGCAAGGGTGGTACGACATCTGCAAATCAATGTGACACACCACATTAACAAAGTGAAGGATAAAAATCATATGATTGTCTCAATAGAGGCAGAAAAAGCATTAGCCAAAATTCAATACCTATCTATTATAATAAAACTATCAACAAAGAGGGCATATAGAGAACATACCTCAACATAATAGAGGCCATATGTGACAAGTCCATAGCTAACTTCAAACTCAATTAGGAAAGCTGAAAGCTTTTTATATAAGACTAGAGGCCCAGTGCATGAATTCATGCATGGGTGGGGTCCCTCGGCCTGGCAGGCGATTGGGGCCAATCAGGGACACGGGAGGTTGGCTAGGGTGAGGGGTTGAGGGAGGTTGGCCAGCCGCGGGAGGCTGGCTGTGGGAGCACACTGATCACCAGGGGACAGCTCCTGCATTGATAGTCTCCCCCTGGTGGTCAGTGCGCATCATAGCAACTGGCCAACGGTCGTTTGGTCGCTTAAGCTTTTATATATATATATATAGATCAGGCACAAGACAAGAATGCCCACTCTTATTTAACATAGTATTTTATTCAACATAATATTGAACCCTTATTCAACACATTATTATTGCGAGTCCTAGCCAAAGCAATTAGCAAGAAAAAAAAGGTATCCAAATCAGTAAAGAAGAGGTTAAACTGACTCAATTTGTAGATGATGTAATATATAATGAGAGAAAAACATAAAGACTCCACCAAAAAAACTGTTAGAACTAATCAATAAATTCAAAAAAATTGCAGTCTATATAGTCAATATACACACATGCTGAATTTCCACACATTAAAAAACTATCAGAAAGAGAAATTCAGATGATAATTCCATTTACAATGGCATCAAAACAAAAATATATAGAAATAAATTTAACCAAAGGAGTAAAAGACCTGTGCCTGTCACTAAAAGACAAAAAATGAAAGAAATTGAAGACACAGGTAATGAAAGAATATCTGTGCTCATGGAATGGAAAACTTAATATTAATGTCCACAATGCTCAAAGCAATCTAAAATTCAATGCAATTAATATTAAAATTTTAATGTCATTTTTTTCACAGAAATGGAAAGTAATCCTAAAATTTATGTGAAACTAAAAAAAAATTTTGAATAGCCAAAACAACCTTGAGAAAGAAGAGCAAAGCTACAGGTATCATGCTTCCTGGTTTCAAACTATATTACAAACCTATAGTAATCAAAATAGTAAGTTATTGGCATAAAGACACACCCACATATCAGAATACAGAGCCTAGAAATAAATCCACATATATATGGTCGGTATCTTTATGACAAAGGAGCCAAGAATATAAACTGGGGAATGTAAATGGTGTTGGGAAAACTGACAAATATTAACTAGACTTATTGTGGTGATCATTCGCAATATATACAAACATGAATCATCATGTCCCACACGTGAAGTTAATGTTTTATGTCAATTGTACCTCAATAAAAAGGGCAAGTATAGATATATGCCACTAGAATTCACAAGGCTCACAATATCAGAAAAAGCAGGTGACCCTGCTGTAGTGAAATATTGAGACTCTGCCCTGTTCTTTCACACTGTTGACTATGTGCTTTCCCTATGACATGGCTATTTCACTCCTACAAATTTACCTAGAAAGAGAGAATGGAGCACAAAAACACTGAAAAATGTATGGCTGACCATTTTCCACATCTGTTGCAATATATCAATTACACAACAAATACACTTTTACCATCATATATCTCACCTGTTTGCCTCACTTTATAGAAGAGAGTATGTGTAAGTTAGGATGTCTCACCTGAGATACTGACCAGTAAGAAAACAGAGATGGAACATGAATGCATTGATGCTCTGAAACCCAGTGGGCGGCTTCTGCCTCTACTCTCCTGTTTTGATGCTGATTTGCATTAGAAAAAAAATAAACGATATGTTCTCTACTCAAGTGTGTCTGATGGAACTGGAGAACAATTTCTAGTAGGTGGCCACAGGCAAATAATGCTAAAGTTCTCAATCCAGATTCTGGGAGATCAGACTTAGGCACAAGCAGGGCTCCATTCATCCAGAACTCGCTGGCTCCTGGCATCGCAGGACACTTCCCCATATTAACAAGGCCAACGGTGTAAAGATGAGAAGAGACAACTGTTCTGACCTTCACCAAGCCAGCAGGAAAGACCACAGACCACATGATGTCACACGACTAGAGATGATCCTGAGGATGGTTCCTGTTGCATTTCTGGAAAGGGCTGTAAATTAGGATTCACAATTAAGGAGAAGATCAAACAGTTATTTACATAAGCTTCAAAACACTCAGGGAACAACTTCCTCCTTGACAATTCCACAGTAATTACCAAAACAACAAAGAGGAAAGTCCTGCTTATTGGACCCATCAATGGGGGTCCAGAGTATAAAAGCCCCCAAAGAGAAGACACCACCAGAATCTGAGAAACTCACCTCTGAACAGAAGCCCACCCTCCACACCTGACACCATGAGTTGCTCCCCTTGCTGCCAGCCCACCTGCTACAGGACCACCTGCAGGACCACCTGCTGGAGGCCCACCTGCTGCGGGTCCAGCTGCTGTGGGTCCTGCTGCTGCCAGCCTTGCTGCCGCCCTTGCTGCATGAGCAGCTGCTGCCAGCCTTGCTGCCGCCCTTGCTGCATGAGCAGCTGCTGCCAGCCTTGCTGCCGCCCTTGCTGTGTGAGCAGCTGCTGCCAGCCTTGCTGCTGTAGCTCTCCCTGCTGCCAGCCCAGCTGCTGCGGGTCCAGCTGTGGCGGGTCCTGCTGCTGCTCACCCTGCTGCCAGCGAGTGTGCTGCTGTCCCGTGCATGTCTGCAGAACCTGCTACCACCCCACCTGCTGCTGCGTGCCTGGCTGCATAAGCTATGGCTGTGGATCCAGCTGCTGCCAGCCTTGCTGCTGCTGAGCACCTTGCCAGACAACCACCGTCTGCACACATAACTTCTGTGATCTGACTTGCCATTATGGAAACAAAATGAACCTTCTGGACTTGGTTGACAACCAGCACGTGGGAACATAACTTCTGTGACTCATCTGCCCGTTTAAAGAGTCAGCTGGATGGAGCGCAGAGGACTTTCCTCAGTTCTCTTCCTCCCGGGTATGTGGATCTTGCCCCCACATTGTGCATCCTCGATATGCAGTCATGATCTTGGCTTTGACTCTGAAGTCAGGACCAATGGCTTCCTCTAAATAACTTACCCAAACAAATCTTCATACCTTACTTACAGGTTTCTGTAACTGAATAATAACCCTCATCATCACAATTCCTTACAATGTAATCGTGATTCTTGTATAAGACTTTCTTCCTTCGGGATCACATTGAATTGTCTTACGAGATGCAGGACTCTTCTCCATGTGTTTCTTAATAAAGTCTATACCATAAGCTGTCCATATTGTGTGTGATTTATTGTACAGCATTCCTGATTTAAATACTTATTGCATACTATATGCATCATTCATTCTGAGCACAATAGCTCCCACAATTATTATCTACAATTTCAGAAAAACAAATTCATTGCATAATGTCACAAGCTAATAATAATGACCTCACTCAGTTCCAGGACTGGGTCTTCTGTTCCTGCTCAAGACACTGACATTTACATGCCAAAGATGTAGAGGTCTGAGCCTCTGGTTACAATACCCTTGGTAAGCTGCGGTGTTGTCATTGCTCAGATAAGGTTGTCAATGAGCCTGCACACATCATAGACACTCCAGTAAATTCCCACATTCCAGATGTACTTCTCCCTGCTCTCTACTTCGTACATCTTTGTGGTAATTATCACTCACCAAATAGTAACTGCTTTCTCTGCTTGCTACTCTACTCATATGAAAATTCCAAACTCAGCAGATGATACTTATAAAATTACATGATATTACTTAACAAAAAGTGCTTTCTTAGGAGTAAAACTACCAATCCAGAAGAAACCAGAGGCATGATGGGATAGGAAGCCCCAATTCCCAAGCATGTTACAGGGTATTCACAGGAGAGGGTCACATTTACTTTCACCCATTATTTCTAAATCCACGGATACTAACTTTCATGAATATATAGTGCTACATATATGTCAAGCAAATAATGGTCATTGGGCCAAAATATATGCCACGTTTAGAAGACAATATATCAATCCCCCAGGTTGTCATCTCTATGGTGGTATCTTTGCTGCACATCTAAAACACCATGCTCATTTTTTATCAGTCCAGCATTTTCTCTGTCATGTGATGTATGGTAGGCCAAGTAGATCCATAGGGCAAGTAGATCCATGATTATATGCCTACTGTTGATCTTGTTCATTATAAAATGGGTCCCTTGGTCCAAAATGTTGCTATCTAGCATCCTACGGCAATAGACTGTAAGCTCGTGGGTAGCACTGCAGACAAAGAAGACAATTCCACATGCCAAACTCGCAACCATAGAAAGGAAGAATCACTGTGGAAGTGGTACAAGTAGAACATTGGCTCTGCGTGGGTGATTCCTTTCAAGGTGGATATGACAGGTAAGGATTCCACACCATTCTCTGTCTATGACAAGAGCACATAGAGCAGAGAGCCGTGGGGAGAGGAAGTCCTTGCTGTTGGTCCACACAGAGCCTCTGTCCCTTCCCCCCTGGCTACTTTGCTCATGTTCCCTGTGCAAGTGTTGGTGCACCTGAGAAGGGACATAGGCTGAGCTGTATCAAACTCATAGCTGGCCAGTGTCTCCTAAATGGTGGATACTCTCTGGGGGGACATTGAAGTGGAACACAAAGTGGGAACACTTTTTGCCCACAGACCATCTCCATCTACATGATTCTTTTCCAAACGCCTATAGTCCAACCTTGGTCCTTCCAGGACTATGAGCTGTCAGTCAAGGCTTTCACCCCTGGCAAATAGTCAATTAACACAGTTCCCTCAAGCCACTTTTTAAATCCAAAATTACATACACATATAAATAATGCTCAGTGTACTCCTCACAGTTGTTTTGACTGGAAATATTTCCTCTGTCCACTGCCTTTGAAACTAGATCTCTTGCCATAAAAACTCCATTGGGCATAAATTCTGCTATTGGGGTTACCAATTAATGAATTTTAAGGGATTCCATGTCCATATATTATAATAAGTTTATGTTTTTTGGTAATAAAATGGAATTGTGCTAAAAAGTATCATCCTTGTGTTCATTAGCTATGGACATCACTGCTACATCATGATCTTCTCCCTGGTTTGGGAGAGGACCTACCATTATTCCTGGTTTGGGATGTTAATAATTTGTAACATTGAGGTCAGTTGTACTAAGTCATAGATAAGAGATAAGCAAGAGAGAAATAAATCTCAGATTATTAAGGGAAAAGAAAAGGGGAAGTTACTATTCTCTACCAAAAATAGGGGTGATGAATTGATTCGTTTTTGTCATGTCTGTTGAAAATATAAGAACGATGGTATCTCCAAGAAAGTATCTGCCAGCAGACTGGCTGCCCCAGTAAAAGAAAGAAAAATAGAGGAAGAAACACTTCCAGATTAATCCATGGGTGGTCATAACATGTAAGATGGTAGCTGGAAAATAAAAAATACATATTTGTAAAGGATGATCATACAGTATATGTAAGAAACAATTTATGAGTTGGTATAAAGAATACACTATATTTCCCCTAACGGTAAAGCTGGTGAGTGGCAGAGCAGGAATCTGAGGACTCTTCCATATGATTTAAACCTCATAACCAAAATCAATTGTACTTACTTCCACAATAGAGAACTTATGGTTGAAGATAAAATCAGAGATAAACAGATGTATAATCTACAGAAAATGGATAATGGAAACTAGAAGCATCTTACAAAAACAGCACAGACGCAAGTAGTAAGAATAGCAATAAATGTCCATACATTTCAGGATCTTATTATATTCCACCAAACCAGAATCCAGGAACAACTAGAATATTAAGAGAAACAACTCTTAACAATGTCTTCACAGTAAGGATCTAATTGGCAATGTCAATTTCATGGTCCTTGAGAAAAATTGAGCTTCATAAAATTCATGTAATCAACAGGAAATGCTGTCCTTCATCAGAAGTGCATCCCACGAGGCGGGGAAACACATGCCAGAAATAGAGGGAAGGGAATGCGATGCTGCAGCCGGCCTATCAGGGGACAAGGTGTCTCGTGAGAGGAGGAGCTGCTCTGCAATGCTGTCTGACTGTCTGGTCACAAGGATCCCGAAGAGCAAGAGATGCAGGAGGCCCAGGAGGGTGGACGCTCAGATAAGGAAGCTCTGTTATGGGAGATGTTAGCAAATGGGATGGGCTACCATGGGGATAGGAACTCACATCACTGCAGGTATCAAGCATCAACTAAATAACCAGTTAGTAGATACTGGGATATTATATCTTTGATTTGCACTCTCTGTGAGCAAATTCAATAGGGGACTCTAAGGGTCCTTTCCATTACTGAGTCTCTCTAAAGTCCCTAAATTCTTTCTCTTGTCCAATCACTGTCATTGATTGCTTGCTGACATTGCTGTCATTCTCAGAAGTCCACAAGCATTCGAAAGCATCACACTGAAATAAATACATGGCACGGGGTGCCATGAAATTTTTATGCATTCATCCGGGAGAACAAGAAGCTCTCTTCCAAAACTCTTTCAAGTCGATTTTCAGAATTGTGACAAATCTGTGAGGGGCTGGATTTGAATCTTGCAGACTCAGACATCTGATCTCAGTCACACACAAGGATGAGTCGCCACCCCCGCCCCTGAAGCCTAGCAACTTTATTGATCCTCATAAACTAATACACCAATTATTAGCCATAATTATAAATGTAGTAACTGTAGTTTTTATACTCTATTTGACCAGTTGTTTCTCGCTGCACAAATGCCTAGCAGAGTAGCCAAACAATAACAGGAGGGTTATTTTCTGAGCAAAGAATCAGAAGGAGTAAGTTAGAAGAACAAAATGTTTAACTGCATTCATGTCAAACACGTGCTCTTGCCGTAGGAACTGGAAGGCTCAGGTGCACTGTCCCTCTCCCCTGTGCGGTGCAGCTGTGCGCTGCCCACCTCTGCCCGTGTGCCTCTCCTGACTCTGAACTTCCAGGGTTCACTGCCACACGCCCATTTGAGAAACCACATTCATTTGTACCTATCCTCAACCTGGGTAGTGAATATTCTACTTGTCTTCATATAATTCTTCCTCTTTAAAGTGCCTGTATAAATTGGTTCTGCTCCTGTTTCTGTCTTTACATTCAGCTTTAGAAGGGCAATCCTATCATGGGTGGATGATATAACTGTGTATGTGAAATGTCCAAAAAAATCTATCAATAAGCTATCCTATCTAATAAAAGAGTAATATGCAAATTGACCATCATTACAACACACAAGATGGCTGCCCCCATGTGGTCAAAGATGGCTGCCCCCCATGTGGATACAAGATGGCTGCCACAAGATGGCTGGCAGGGGAGGGCAGTTGTGGGCGATCAGGCCAGCAGGGGAGGGCAGTTAGGGGTGACTGGGCTGGCAGAAGAGGGCAGTTAGGGGGGACTAGGCCTGCAGAGGAGGGCAGTTTGGGGGGACCCAGGCCTGCAAAGGAGGGCAGTTGGGGGGGCACCAGGCCTGCAGGGGAGGGCAGTTAGGGGCAATCGGGCTGGCAGGGGAAGACAGGGGCAACCAGGCTGGCAAGGGAGGGAAGTTAGGGGCAAGTGGGCCAGCAGGGGAGCAGTTAGGCATCGATCAGGCTGACAGGGGAGTGGTTAGGGGTGATCAGGGTAGCAGGCAGAGCGATTTAAGGGCAATCAAGCAGGCAGACAGGCGAGCCGTTGGGAGCCAGCAGTCCTGAATTGTGAGAGGGGTCCCAGATTGGAGAGGGTGCAGGCTGGGCTGAGGGAGACCCCCCCCTGCATGCACGAATTTCATGCACTGGGCTTCTAGTCCTATCTAATAAAAGAGTAATATGCAAATTAACCATCACTCCACGACAAAAATGGTGGTGCCCATAGACACAAGGTGGCGGCACCCAGTCCTCTCAGGCCCATTGGAGTCCCCCAGTCCCAGGGAGGGCTGCCAATGAGAGCTGGCAGCGTGGGGCCTGGGCTGTTGGCCTGGGAGGCGGTCATGCCCCCCCCTCCCCCAGCGCGATCCGCTCCCAGCCCCAGCCCAGATGTTGGCCTGCAAGCTGGATGCCCCCTTCCCCCTGCCTCCCGCCCCCCCCCCCCCGGTTGCGATGCGCTCAAAGCCATGGCCCAGGCAGTCAGCCTGTGAGGTGGCCACACACCCCCTTCCCCACCCCCCCCCGCGATGATCAGCTCCCAGCCGCAGCCGGGGGTGTAGGTCTGAGAGGCAGCCGTGTCCCCCAGAGCGATTCCCTCCCAGCGGCAGCCTGGGGTGTCAGCCTCCAAAGGGCCTGAGCCCCCATGGAGTGATCCTCCCCACACACACCTATAGCCTTGGCACTTCCCTTGCCCCCAGCGGAGTGATTGGACATGGGGGAAGGGGGGTATCTGGGCGATGCTGCCCAGCAAACCTCTCCCATTGGGTAGAAACTTCTGACCAGGTTAGGGAAGTAAATGGATTTTGTTTAAAATCTTTAGAAACCGCAAAGGAAATGTCTGAGGTAGGGTTTCACACTGGAAGTAACTTACAACTAATTTCTGAAGGCAAACGGGGACACTGCAGTTACATTACTGGAGAGTACAGGGAGGTCCGGAGGTTGGCTCTGCAAGGGCGGTGGCGGTTGTTCCCCGCCCTGGTTCCTCAGCACCTCGGGCAGGGCTTGAGCCCACCCAGGAAGGCCTTTCCCCCTACAGTTTTCACCATGGCAGGGAGGTTTTGTAGACATGAATAAGAAGTGCCCATGCATAAGTCCTGAAGATGCCGGGGCCGGCAGAAATGACAAACCGGGAAAAGAGCAAAACCAGAAACACCACCGATCCCAACATAGACCATCTTTTTCCTCAGATGACGGTGTGTTTCCCTCTTCTTCGTCTTCTGAAGCAAGACAGATTCAAGTACTGACGATTCTACCACTGGAAAAGTTAAGAGAAAGAGAGGACAAAAAAGGAATAAAAGGAGAAAAGAAAGAAAGGACAAAAGATGAAACATCAAGGAAAAGAGACAGAAAGAAGAAATGAAACAACCACATGATATCACATTTCCAAGGTCTCATGAAATTCCTGTTTAAGGAGTTTATTTGATGACACTTTTAGTTTGGGTTTACATTTTTACAGGTTTGTCAAGACCACGGCAGGTACACTGTCCAATATGTTAAAGAAAAAAATCCTATCTAATAAGGAGGGAATATGCAGGGGAGGGCATTTGGGGGTGTCCGGGCTGTCAGGGGAGGGCAGTTGGGGATGTTTGGGCTGGCAGGGGAACAGTTAGGCATCAATCAGGCTGGCAGGGGAATGGTTAGGGGATGATCAGGGTGGCAGGCAGAAGCGGTTAGGGGCAATCAAGCAGGCAGGCGAGCAGTTGGGAGCCAGCAGTCCCGGATTGTGAAAGGGATATCTGACTGCCTGTTTAGGGGATCGGGCCTAAACAGGCAGTCGGACATCCCCCGAGGGGTCCCAGATTGGAGAAGGTGCAGGCTGGGCTGAGGGACACACACCCTCCCCCCAGTGTATGAATTTCATGCACCGGGCCTCTAGTCCTATATAATAAAAGGTTAATATGCAAATCGATCAAACAGCAGAATGACTGGTAGCTATGATGTGCACTGGCCACCAGGGGGCAGATGCTCAATGCAGGAGCTGCCCCCTGGTGGTCAGTGTGCTCCCACACTGGAGTCCGCTCAGCCAAAAGTGGGACTCACGGCTGGTGAACGCAGAGACGGTGGGAGCCGCTCCCGCCTCCACGGCAGCATGGAACAGGCCTAAGCCTTCAGTTGGACATTTCCCAAGGGCTCCGGACTGCAAGAGGGCACAGGCTGGGCTGAAGGACACCCACCCCCAGTGCACAAACTTTCGTGCACCGGGCCTCTAGTTAGAAATAATAGTGCAGTTTTTTTTTTCTTAATTAAATCTTTATTGTTCAGATTATTACAGGTGTTCCACTTTTTTTTCCCCCCCATAGCTCCCCTCCACCTGATTCCCCACCCCACCCCATGCCCTTACCCCCCGCCACTGTCTTCATCCATAGGAGTAAGATTTTTGTCCAATCTCTTCCCGTACCCCTCACACTTGCTTCCCCTGAGAATCGTCAGTCCACTCCCTTTCTATGTCCCTGATTCTATTATATTCACCAGTCCATTCTGTTCTTCAGATTTTTTATTCACTTGATTTTTAGATTCACTTGTTGGTAGGTATGTATTTGATGTCATTTTGTTGTTCATAATTTTTATCTTTACCTTTTTCTTCTTCTTCTTCTTCTTAAAGAATACCCTTCAGCATTTCATGTAATCCTGGTTTGGTGGCGATGAACTCCTTTAGCTTTTTCTTGTCTGTGAAGCTCTTTATCTGACCTTCAACTCTGAATGATAGCTTTGCTGGGTAGAGTAATCTTGGTTGTAGGTTCTTGCTGTTCATCACTTTGAATATTTCTTGCCACTCCCTTCTGGCCTGCATAGTTTCTGCCGAGAAATCAGCTGACAGTCGTATGTGTACTCCCTTGTAGGTAATTAACTGTTTTTCTCTTGCTGCTTTTAATATTCTCTCTTTGTCTTTTGCCCTTGGCATTTTAATTATGATGTGTCTTGGTGTGGTCCTCTTTGGGTTCCTCTTGTATGGGGTTCTGTGCGCTTCCTGAACTTGTAAGTCTATTTCTTTCACCAGGTAGGGAAAGTTTTCTGTCATTATTTCTTCTAATAGGTTTTCAATATTTTGCTCTCTCCCTTCTTCTGGCACCCCAAAAATTCGGATGTTGTTTCGCTTAAAGTTGTCCCAGAGGCTCCTTACATTATCTTCATATTTTTGGATTCTTTTTTCTTTTTGTTTTTCTGGTTGGATGTTTTTTGTTTCCACATATTTCAGATCTTTGGTTTGATTCTTGGGGTATGTTGATCTACAGTTGAGTTTCTGTATATTCTTTATTTCAGACAGTGTATGCTTCATTTCTGACTGATCCTTTTCCATTTTTTTGGCATTCTCATTAAGGTCCTTGAAGGTCTCACTAAGCTCCTCAGAAGTGTCATCAAGTTTCTCGGCGGTTTTTAGAAGATTCTTGAGTAACCTTATAAATGTGATTCTGAACTCTATGTCATCCAGTAGTTTGCTTTCCTCCGTTTCTTTCATTCGTGACATGTTTCTTTGTTTCTGCACTTTGGCTGCTTCCCTGTGTTGATGGAGTGGCTTTGTGTGGTAGGTGACCTATAGGGGGCAGTAGCTCAGCCTCCCCAATCACCTGATGTGGATGCTCTTGGTACACCCCTTTGTGGGCTGAGTGAAAAGTCTTGGTGTAGTTAAGCCTGAATTGCTGTTGGTACGCTGGGAGGAATTGTCCTCCAGGCCAACCAATTAGCTGTGAGCACTCCCTGTGTCTATAATGGAAGAAGTGCTGCGCTGAAGACACGCTTATGGTGCAGGACTTGTTTCAGTGGGGCTTTGGTGCTCACTGAGTCTGCCTCTTGAATGTGTCACTTATGGATGTGAGGAGTTGAAATCTGGTGTCTCACTCTGACCACTAGGTACACTGGCTTCTGGATCTCCAATGGGGTGCAGGTCAGCTACTGTCTGAGGCCACCCAGCAGGAGCTACAGTGAGAGCTACAGTTTTCTCCTCTTTGCTTGGGGTTTGGAGGTTTTGGAGCTGTCTGACCCAGGCTGCAAGTTTTCTAGGTTAAGCTGCGATAGGGCAGGCTTTCTTATGCTAATTGAGCTGCTTGGAGCTTGGGTGGGTTTGTAGGTTGTGTGGGGTGGGGTCTCAGGGCGTCACTAGGTTAGGGCGTGGCAAACAGCAATGGCTGCTAGTTAGCCGGCTCTGTGTCCCCGACCGCGTCCTGGAGTCCTGTGCCCCAGTGCCGTAAACAATTATTCCTGCGCGCAGCTCTGCAAGCAAGCCACTCTCACTGGCAGACAGTCCAGCTTCTCCCCGTAGGAGTTTGGGTCCCCCGCGTCTCCCCAGAGACTGGATTTCAGAGTAATCGGGGGCTTGTCTCAGTTCAGGTTGAAAAAAGCAACACACCCAGTCGCCCGCCGCCAGCCCGGATCACGCGCCTCCGTACCTCAGCTTTTCAGCTCTCGTGCACGTCTCAATGCTCTTTTCTCTTTCCTTCTAGTTGTAGAACTTCCACTCAGCCAGCTTTCCCGTGGTTCTGGGTGATAGACGTTTTGTCTTTTAGTTGCAGTTTAAATTGTTGTGGGAGGCAGCAGTTTAGGTGTTTACCTACGCCGCCATCTTGGATTCCTCCTCAATAGTGCAGTTTGATTACACTATCAACATACAAACATGAATTGTATTTATGTATGTCAGAAACAGAATTTAACATTTCAAGGATAACATATTCTAAATCCACGGATACTAACTTTCATGAATATATAGTGCTATATATATGTCAAGCAAATAATGGTCATTGGGCCAAAATATATGCCACGTTTAGAAGACAATATATCAATCCCCCAGGTTGTCATCTCTATGGTAGTATCTTTGCAGCACATCTAAAACACCATGCTCATTTTTTATCAGTCCAGCATTTTCTCTGTCATGTAATGTATGGTAGGCCAAGTAGATCCATAGGACAAGTAGATCCATGATTATATGCCTACTGTTGACCTTGTTCATTATAAAATGGGTCCCTTGGTCCAAAATGTTGCTATCCAGCATCCTACAGCAATAGACTGTAAGCTTGTGGGTACTACAATAGACTGTAAGTTCGGGGGTACTACAATAGACTGTAAGTTCGTGGGTAGCACTGCAGATAAAGAAGACAATTCCACACACCAAACTCGTAACCATAGAAAGGAAGAATCACTGTGTTTTCAATGTGGAAGTGGTACAAGTAGAACATTGGCTCTATGTGGGTGATTACTTTCAAGATGGATATTATAGATAAGGATTCAACACCATTCTCTGCTTATGACAACAGCACATCAATCTAAATATGGCCAAAGGAACAACACTGAGAAGAGACCACTATCCTGACCTTCTTCAAACCAGCAGGAAGTAATACAAGACCAGATGATATCACATGACCAGAAATGTTGCTGGGGATGATTCCTGATTGTTCCATTTCTGGAAAAGATTCTTAAGTAGTATTCCCAATTAAGGAGAAGATCAAACGGTAATTGACAGAACCCTCAAAACACAAGGGGAACAACTTCCTCCTTGACAATTTTCTTGTGACTATAAACACGGAAACAACAGCGAGGAAAGACCTGCTTATTGGTCCCATTAATGGGGGTCCAGAATATAAAAGCCCCCAAAGAGAAGACACCATCAGAATCTGAGAAATTCACCTCTGAACAGAAACCCACCCTCCACACCTGACACCATGAGTTGCTCCTCTTGCTGCCAGCCCACCTGCTACAGGACCACCTGCAGAACCACCTGCTGGAGGCCCACCT
Organism: Corynorhinus townsendii; assembly: GCA_026230045.1. Lineage (NCBI taxonomy): Eukaryota > Metazoa > Chordata > Mammalia > Chiroptera > Vespertilionidae > Corynorhinus > Corynorhinus townsendii. The sequence continues at coordinate 7,861,708 of JAPDVU010000009.1, forward strand.
GCTGCGGGTCCTGCTGCTGCCAGCCTTGCTGCCGCCCTTGCTGTTCGAGCAGCTGCTGCCAGCCTTGCTGCCGCCCTTGCTGTGTGAGCAGCTGCTGCCAGCCTTGCTGCTGTAGCTCTCCCTGCTGCCAGCCCAGCTGCTGCGGGTCCAGCTGTGGCGGGTCCTGCTGCTGCTCACCCTGCTGCCAGCGAGTGTCCTGCTGTCCCGTGCATGTCTGCAGAACCTGCTACCACCCCACCTGCTGCTGCGTGCCTGGCTGCATAAGCTATGGCTGTGGATCCAGTTGCTGCCAGCCTTGCTGCTGCTGAGCACCTTGCCAGACAACCACCATCTGGACATATAACTTCTGTGATCTGACTTGCTATTATGGAAACAAATGGTCTTCCTTGACTTTGCTGACACCAGCATGCTGGACCATAATTTCTGTGACTCATCTGCTTGGTTACAAGTTTTGAGTCAGCTTGATGGAGGTCACAGGACTTTGACCTTCCTCCTGTACATGTGGATCATGTACCAGTTTTGTGCATCCTCGATATGAAATTGACCTTGATTTTGAAGTAGGATTACTTAGTTCCTCTAAGTAACTTAGGAAATCAAATTCTCATAACTTTTTCATAGGTGTCTATAATTAATCAATAATCGTCACAATCATATATTCTTTTTCCATGTATTCCTGGTTTTTGTATCATGCTTTCTTCTTTTATGATCATTGTTAGTTGTCTGTGTAGAATCAGGAGTCTTACCTATGTGTTTCTTAATAAATTCTATATCATAATTCATCCATATTGTATGTGATTTATTGTACAGAATTCCTGATACAAGGATTTAAATACACATTGTATACTACATGCATTATCCATTCTGAACATCAAAATAGCACCTCCCACCATTATTATCTCCAATATTCAGAAAAACAACAACACACAAACACTTCATTGTGCAATGTCACAAGCTAATAATGAACAGACTCAGCCCAGGACTGGGTCTCCTGTTCCTACTCAAAGGCACTTACATCTACATCTCAGAGATGTAGGTCTGAGCCCCAATGATCTGGTTGGCATGCTGTGGTTGCTGTCCTGGCTCATTTATGAATGTCACTGAGCCCGAACCCACCACGAGTCACTCCAGTGAAATCCTGTGTTCCAGATGTATTTCTTTCTTTTCTCTTACCTTCAAGATAACGATCCCTCCCCAAATGGTAACTGCTCTCTAGAGTCCAGGGTAAGACCTTCACCCCAGGAGAGCCTAAAGGCATTATGAGACAAGAAGCACAGATTCCCCAGGGTCTCACAGGGAGTTAATTTGAGAAGGTTCACTCCAACTTCCATCCATCATTTTCTGAACCTATGTGTTCTACTTTTTAATGGATATATGTGGTCCTACCTATATATCAAACCATATAATGGCATTGGATTGAGGTACATTCCACATCCAGAACACAATATAGCAGGATGTCACCTCTAAGTTGGTGTCTTTGCTGCACCTCTAAGAGACCGTTTTAATTTCTCAGCAACCCTGCAATTTCTCTGTCATGTGATGTATAGTAGGACAAGTAGATCCCATGGTCTTGTGCCTATTGTTGACCTTGTTCATCATAAGAGTGGATCCCTTGGTCCAAAATGATGCTATCCTATGACTTATATACTGTAAGCTAGTGGGTAGCACTGCAGACAGGGAAGACAATTCTATGCACCACACATGCAGTTATAATAAGAAAGAACTGCTATTGTCTTTTCACTGTGGAAGTGGTCTGATGTAGAAAACTAGCCTCCATGTGGGGTGGTTAGCTTCATGGCTGATATTTATCGATAAGGGCTCTGTACCATTCTCTGCTTATGACAACAGCATACACAGCAGAGGCAGCAGAGGTGAGAGGGAGCCGTGCTACTGGCCCACACCTGCCTCTCTTCCTGCCACCATGGCTACTTTGGAATTCCATCATGGCATGTGTGCCTGCACGTGACCCATGGGATATTCCTGCGAACTGTTTCAAAGGTAACACTTTTCCCCGAGCCCTACTCCGCAAGAGCACTGCGGGTTAATCTTGTGGGTCTTAAAAGTGTTTTGGAAACCCAATACAGGGAGTTACATCAGGTGCAAATCCAGTCACAGGAAGCGGGGAGGATAGTGCCATATTTAGGGTTGACTTATGTGAGGGAGGTGGAGGAAATGGTATAAGAACTGAAGGATAAGTGTGTGGGATACAATCAGAGCATATGTCCTAAACACAATATAAGCAGATCACATTCAGCGCCATATACATATGATCAGAACCACATTGAATTGTTGACAGGAATACAAGGTTGGTTTAACATTTAAACATGAATCAATTTTTAAAAATCATATTTACTGAAAAAAAAGAGGAGGTTAATCATATGATTATCTCAACAGGTAAAGAAAAAGCATTTTATAAATTTAAACACATTTCAAATATAGAATGCCTTAGCAATAGTAATTAAAAAAAAAACAAAAACCCTTTGCTCCCCTGATGGAAAGAATCTACAGAAAAGACAGAAAGCTTACTATTTAGTTATGAAATATGGAGAGCTGTCCTACTCTACAGACAATACACAGAAATCCACTTCACCGTTCTATTCAATATTAAAGGGAGGGCCTACCCGTCGACTAAAGAAGGAAACAATTTACAAGATAAAGAGGCTGCTAATGAATAAACCCACCATTTTCTGTGGATATGACAGTGTATGCAAAATTTACAACAAAAAATGTATTAGTAAGCTATTAAAAATAATGAGGGAATTTGGTTCCAAGATAAATTCACATACAAAAGAATGTTTTTCTGTATGTCAGAAGCAGTTACAAATAAAATTTTATATTATACGATAAATAAGATCATAAAAATAAAATATCTAGGAAAAATCTAATGAAAGACAGCCAAGATCCCTACAGAGAACAGAATAATCTGACCAAGCATGACTATGAGAAATCTACTGCTAGGTGTATATATATTCAAAGAGAGATTTATATATGTTTGCCAAAAGACTATACCAAAAAAAATCCATAGAGGCATTATTTTTAAGAGTCCCAAACTGCAAAAAACCTAGATATTTCTCAAGTGGACAGTCAACAAATAAATTGTCATATTTATCCAGTGGAAGATTATACACCAACAATAATAAATGAACTACAAATATTTACATTGTTGAATGTCACAATCATCATGTAAAGAAGAGCCAATTCTATAATCTTTTATTTATATAAAGATCTAAAAGAGTGAAATCAACCTATAGTGTGACAAGTCAAGAGAGTGATTAGCAAGCATTAGACATGCGTAAGGGGGTATGATTTGGAGTGAGTAAGGCTCATTTCTATTTCTTGACCTGATAGTATTACCACGGGTCTGGTCATTTTGTGATAATCAGTCAAACTGGAAATTAATGATTTGCATACTTTTAAAATGAATAGTATGTCTAAAAAGTTTAAACATATTAGACATCAAAGATAAGTCAGGTAACATCTCAACTAATCTAATTCCTTCATAAACTGAGAAAAAGAGAGGCAAGGAGAGAGAAAGATTATTATAAGAAAATGAGAAAAAAAGGAAAGTGTAATTGTGACAAGATTAGGACTGGAGTCACCAACACATCCTGGTTTGCCCAAACTGCCCCAGTGACACCACTGGGGAGTCCCGCATCCTGGAAAACCCCTAAGCCCTGGGCAATCAGGACCATTGGTCACCCAGGAAGTGAAATGATTGGTGCTCTCTCAGTCCCAGCTTCTGCTTCCACCCACCCTGCTTTGGTTCTGCTGTGCATATGGAAGAGATTATGCCAAACATCCTCTACCCAAGTGTCTGTGATCCAACCTGAATACAAAGGTGGGTTGGTGGCTCCAGAGAGATTCCTGTCACAGTCCTGAACCAGGCTTTTGTGGGCAAAGAGACGTGTACTCTAAAATGTTCACAATTTAACCCTGTGAACATTTCAGCATCATGTCCCTCACACAGGGATACTTCCAAAACTAAGTACAGATGAATACCCAGAACACATGTACTGACCCTCATGAGGCCATGAGGGACTCTATCATATGACCACAGTATGACCAAAGTGGGAACCATCCTGATGATGGGACCACCTTCCTTTTATGTAAAAAAGTTTCCGTGAGTGTTTCTCAATTAAGGAACACTTTAAACACTTATTTTCTAAACATTTATATCACATAGGGAACAACTTCCTCCTTGACAATTTCCCTGTGATTATAAAACTACATAAACAAAAACAAGGAAAGTCTTACTGATTGGTCCCAACATTGGGGGCCCAGTGTATAAAAGCCCCAGAACAGAAGAAGTCCTCAGAATCTGAGAAACTCACCTCTGAACACAAACTCACCTTCTACACCTGACACCATGTGCTGCTCCCCTTGCTGCCAGCCCAGCTGTTGTGGATCCAGCTGCTGTGGATCCAGCTGTTGCCAGCCCAGCTGCTGCTGCCGCCCCTGCTGTGTGTCCAGCTGCTGCCAGCCTTGCTGCCGCCCCTGCTGTGTGTCCAGCTGCTGCCAGCCTTGCTGCCGCCCCTGCTGTGGGTCCAGCTGCTGCCAGCCTTGCTGCCGCCCCTGCTGTGGATCTAGCTGCTGCCAGCCTTGCTGCCGCCCCTGCTGTGTGTCCAGCTGCTGCCAGCCTTGCTGCCGCCCCTGCTGTGTGTCCAGCTGCTGCCAGCCTTGCTGCCGCCCCTGCTGTGTGTCCAGCTGCTGCCAGCCTTGCTGCCGCCCAACCTGGTGTCAGACCACCTGCTGTAGAACCACCTGCTGCCGGCCCAGCTGCTGCTGCCGCCCTTGCTGTGTGTCCAGCTGCTGCCAGCCTTCCTGCTGCTGATCACCTACCAAAGAAACGCCTTCATGCACCATCTGTTAACTGACTCACCATTTTGGGAAAAATTCACTTCGTAGGCCAGGCTGACACCCGCAGGCTCTACCTTGATTTCTGTGACTCCTGTGCCCCATACAAGCTTCCAAATCAGCTGGATGGAGAGCAGAGGACGTCCCCAATCCACTTCCTCCCGTGTGTGTGGATCATGTGACAGCTTCATGCATCCTCGATATGGAGCTCTGTTCTCTGCTTTGACTCTGTAGTCAAGGTCTTCACCCTCTCCCTCTGTGTGACTTAGAAAAACAAATTTTGTAACTGTTACACAGGTTTTCTGCAACTGCTGAAAATCTTCTCAATCCTGTTTTCTTTTCCTGTGCACTCCTGGTTCCTGTAATCTGCTTTCTTCTTTCATGCTCACTCTGGATTGACTTCCTGTATACGGGGAGTTGTACCTATATTTCTTAATAAATTCTTTTCATTCCACATTGTGTTTGGTTTTATTAGAAATCCTGATGTAAGGATTTACACACATGTTGCACATCATAAGCATGATCCATTCTGAGCTTCATATAGTCCCCCCAAAATAATTATCTCCATTCTTCATATGAGAATGTTTCACAGGATCATGTTAGACAGCTGATTTGGACAGACCCAGATCCAAGACTGTATCTTTTGCTTCTGCTCAATGGCACGTAAGTTACTATCTCAAGACAAATCAGAAAAGGGCCTGGACTGAGCACCAGCAAGATGTTAATTTGAGTGTCTCTGACAGTGGAAATGATATTCTCCTGTATGTATATGCTCATAACACCTATCTACAAAGTTCTCCCCAAATCAGTGTCCACACCTCAGCGACATAGTAGGGCAGCAAAGCCTGCAGTTTACAGCTCTCCTGCGTACAGGATCCTTTCCTGTCTCAGGTGCTGTCCAGCCACTCACGCTTTCATGGGCATCCAATATTTGGGAGTATCCAGTGTGTCCTCATGAGGGATAGGCTCATCTAAAGAGACCTGTTTTTTGCTTTCACATAAATCAAAATCTTGGCAGTCCTCCATCCCCTGAGTTACCTATAGACTAGAATAAAAGGGAATTAAGTCATTTCAGCAGAACATTTTACATTCCCCAACTTTAAGGCAATTTGTCATTCTGATCAGAATATTAGCTCTAACTGGTATGGCTCAGTGGATAGAGTGTTGGCCTGTGGACTGAAAGGTCACAGGTTCCATTCCGGTCAAGGGCATGTACCTTGGTTGTGGGCACATCCCCAGTAGGAGGTGTGAAGGAGGCAGATGATGGATGTTTCTCTCTCATCGATGTTTCTAACTCCCCATCCCTCTCCCTTCCTCTCTGTAAAAAATCAATAAAATATATTTTTTTAAAAAAGAATATTAGTAAGAGAATTCATTAAGGAAAAAAGTTGGGAACTGAGAAATAAGCCATGGGCACGTATGACATTGAGGAATTCATAAAACCTGAACCTCTTAAGGACATAGAACCATCTCCTGTGTATTGTGAGTCAACTCTGAAGCATTTGAGAGAAATAAAAACCTGGGTTCCGGGGGAAGTGAAATAATGTGAGAAAGAAGAAAAGTTGAGGAACCTGAGCACTCCCAGTAGTCATGCTGGACAGAGGCTGCTCTTTGGTCCTGCACTAACAATGCTGCCTGGACATTCACTGAGGTAAGGCTTGAGACTGGTTCTGAGAGAAGCACAAGAGTTTGGGACCCGGATCATCTCCTTGGGAGCAGTAGTGGTGCCTCTGATGAGCTCACGAAGCTGGTATCCAGGACACGTGCTTGCTTTTGAGACTGTGTGTCTGGGATGCTCAGAAGAGACTGCCAAGACCAAACTGACTGACTGCTGGTCCTTGGTGGGTGTTTGGTTGATTAAAATGAGAAACTAACATGTTCTGGGTAACTTGCTAGTTGCTGGGTATGCTCTCAGTGCTTTTTCTACATATCTTTAATTGCTGAAGAAATTTTCAAGGCAGGTATAAATGTTCCCATTGTAGATGAGGAAATTGAGACTGAGGAGGTAAAAAATGTCATAGTTTGGTTTCTCCCAGAAGTCACCCTAAAGAAATGATTCAAGTGCATGTAGTTGACTTGGAAAGTTCAGGTCTCACTGGCTGTGGAGTGTGGATGCGATACAGGAAAGGGGCACATGAAGCCAGTACCACCGTGGCCAACTGCAGCTTATGCCCAAGAGGAAGTACCAGAAACGATGCAAGCACACACTTTAGGATTATCCAACTGAGTAATTCGGGAGCCGCCTCCTTATAACCCTCTCCAGAAGCAGTGGTTGTGACACACATAGGCAGCATGACTTCTGTGGTTGCAAGAAAACAGCCCTGAGGCACAGAGATGCAGGTCTACTGGCAGAAATTGGCTGAACGCACTAAGATCCAAGCTCCTTGCATTGGGACTTCAAAACCTCATCTATAATCTGATTTTCTCCACTAACAGGCAATATGGTGTTATTCAGTGTAAACTCACACTTTCTAGAAGAAGAGGACAGAGTAAGAAGAGGTAGTGCTGGTGAAGGAGATGTAGAAAGTGGAGAAGGTGGGGAGTAGGAAAAGTGAGGGAGAGATGGAGAAGAAGAAAAGTGGAGAGGAGGAAGAAGAGGAGAAGAAGGACAGAGGAGGTAGAGAAGGAGGAAAAGAGGAGAGAAGAAGAAAGAAAAAGGGAGGAAGAAAAGAAGGCATAAAAGATAATAAGAAACAAAGAAAAAGAAAATACAGTAATTGTGTAGTAACTGATATGAGGTCACCGAATCTGATAGTTAACAAGGTTAGGAATGGACTCACCAACTCATCCTGCTTTGCCCAAACTTTCCCAGTCACATCTCTGGGGAGTCCCACATCCCGGGAAACCCTTTAGTTCCGGAAAATCGGGACCATTGGTCACTCAGGAAGTGAAATGATTGATGCTCTCTCAGTCCCATCTTCTGCTTCCTCCCACCTGCTTTGGTTCTGCTGTGCATATGGGAGAGATTACGCCAAACATCCTCTACCCAAGCGTCTGTGATCCGACCTGGATACACCGGTGGGGTGGGTTGCTCCAGAAAGAGATTCCTGTCAGTCTTGAATCAAGCTTTTGTGGGCAAACAGACTTGGACTCAGGCATGATGTCAATCTAACCCATGAACATACCAGCATCATGTTGTTTAAACAGGGATACTTCCAAAACTAAGTACAGCCGAGTATACAAAACACATGTACTGACATGGCCTCATGAGGGACTCTATCATATGACCACAATATGACCAAAGTGGGAACCATCCTGATGATGGGACCACCTTCCTTTTATCTGAACACATTTCTATGACTTATTCTCAATTAAGGAACACTTTAAACACTTACTTTCTAAACATTCATATCAGATAGGAAACAACTTCATCTTAGACAATTTCCCTGTGATTATAAAACAACATAAACAAAAACAAGGAAAGTCTTACTGATTGGTCCCAACATTGGGGGCCCAGTGTATAAAAGCCCCAGAACAGAAGAAGTCCTCAGAATCTGAGAAACTCACCTCTGAACACAAACTCACCTTCTACACCTGACACCATGTGCTGCTCCCCTTGCTGCCAGCCCAGCTGTTGTGGATCCAGCTGCTGTGGATCCAGCTGTTGCCAGCCCAGCTGCTGCTGCCGCCCCTGCTGTGGGTCCAGCTGCTGCCAGCCTTGCTGCCGCCCCTGCTGTGTGTCCAGCTGCTGCCAGCCTTGCTGCCGCCCATGCTGTGTGTCCAGCTGCTGCCAGCCTTGCTGCCGCCCATGCTGTGTGTCCAGCTGCTGCCAGCCTTGCTGCCGCCCCTGCTGTGGGTCCAGCTGCTGCTGCCGCCCCTGCTGTGTGTCCAGCCGCTGCCAGCCTTGCTGCCGCCCATGCTGTGTGTCTAGCTGCTGCCAGCCTTGCTGCCGCCCCTGCTGTGTGTCCAGCTGCTGCCAGCCTTGCTGCCGCCCCTGCTGTGTGTCCAGCTGCTGTCAGCCTAGCTGCTGCTGATCACCTTGACAAAGAACCACCATCTTCATACACCATCTGTTAACTCAGTCGAATTTGGGAAACAAATTCACTTCCTAGGCTTGGCTGACAACCTGCATGCTCTACCTTAATTTCTGTGTTTCATGCCTGGTACAAGCTTCCAAATCAGCTGAATGGAGAGCAGAGGACGTCCCCAATTAGCTTCCTCTCGTGTGTGTGGAACATGTGTCAGCATCATGCATCCTCAGTACAGAACTCTGTTCTCTGCTTTGACTCTGTACTCAAGGTCTTCACCCTCTCCCTCTGTGTGACTTGGAAAAACAAATTTTGTTAATGTTACATAGGTTTTCTGCAACTGCTGAAAATCTTCTCAATCCTGTTTTCTTTTCCCGTGCACTCCTGGTTCCTATAACCCTGCTTGCTTCTTTCATGCTCAATCTGGATTGACTTCCTGGATACGGGGAGTTGTACCTATATTTCTTAATAAATTCTGTTCATTCCACATTGTGTTTGGTTTTATTAGAAATCCTGATGTAAGGATTTACACACATGTTGCACATCATAAGCATGATCCATTCTGAGCTTCATATAGTCCCCCCAAAATAATTATCTCCATTCTTCATATGAGAACATTTCACAGGATCATGTTAGACAGCAGATTTGGACAGACCCAGACCCAAGACTGTATCTTTTGCTTCTGCTCAATGGCACGTAAGTTACTATCTCAAGACAAATCAGAAAAAGGCCTGGACTGAGCACCAGCAAGATGTTAATTTGAGTGTTTCTGACAGTGGAAATGATATTCTCCTGTATGTATATGCTCATAACACCTATCTACAAAGTTCTCCCCAAATCAGTATCCACACCTCAGCGACATAGTAGGGCAACAAGGCCTGTAGTTTACAGCTCTCCTGCGTACAGGATCCTTTCCTGTCTCAGGTGCTGTCCAGCCACTCACGCTTTCATGGGCATCCAATATTTGGGAGTATCCAGTGTGTCCTCAGGAGGGAGAGGGTCATCTAAAGAGACTTGTTCTTTGCTTTTACAAAAATCAAAATCTTGGCTGTCTTCCATCCCCTGAGTTACCTATAGACTAGAATAAAAGGGAATTAAGTCATTTCAGCAGAACATTTTACATTCCCCAACTTTAAGGCAATTTGTCATTCTGGTCAGAATATTAGTAAGAGAAGTTAGTTGGTACCTGAGAAATAAGCAATGGGCATGTATGACATTAATGGGCATCTAATGAAACAGAACCATCTCCTGTGTATTGTGAGTCAATTCTGAAGCATTTGAGAGAAATAAAAACCTGGGTTCCAGGGGAAGTGAAATAATGTGAGAAAGAAGAAAAGTCGAGGAGCCAGAGCACTCCTAGTAATCACGCTGGACAGAGGCTGCCCTTTGGTCCTGCACTAACAATGCTGCCTGGACATTCACTGAGGTAAGGCTTGAGGCTGGTTCTGAGAGAAGTAGAAGAGTTTGGAACCTGGATCATCTCCTTCGGAGCAGTAGTGGTGCCTCTGATGAGCTCACGAAGCTGGTATCCAGAACACATGCTCGCTTTTGAGACTGTGGTCTGGGATGCTCAGAAGAGACTGCCAAGACCAAACTGACTGACTGCTGGTCCTTGGTGGGTGTTTGGTTGATTAAAATGAGAAACTAACATGTTCTCGGTGACTTACTAGTTGCTGGGTATGCTCTCAGTGCTTTTTCTACATATCTTTAATTGCTGAAGAAATTTTCAAGGCAGGTATAAATGTTCCCATTGTAGATGAGGAAATTGAGACTGTGGAGGTAAAGAAATGTCTTAGTTTGGTTTCTCCCAGAAGTCACCCTAAAGAAATGATTCAAGTGCATGTAGTTGACTTGGAAAGTTCAGGTCTCACTGGCTGTGGAGTGTGGATGTGATACAGGAAAGGGGCACATGAAGCCAGTACCACCGTGGCCAGCTGCAGCTTATGCCCAAGAGGAAGTACCAGAAAAGATGCAAGCACACACTTTAGGATTATCCAACTGAGTAATTCGGGAGCCGCCTCCTTATAACCCTCTCCAGAAGCAGTGGTTGTGACACACATAGGCAGCATGACTTCTGTGGTTGCAAGAAAACAGCCCTGAGGCACAGAGATGCAGGTCTACTGGCAGAAATTGGCCTGAACAGAATGAGATCCAAGATACCTGGGTGGGGAATGCAAAACCTCATTTATAATCTATGATTTTCCCCATTTCATCCAATATTGGGTTATTCAGTGTAAACTCACCGTTTCTAAGAAGAAGAGGTAGACCTGGTGAAGAAGGGGATGGAGAAGGTGGATGGGAGGAATGGGCGAGGGGAAAGGGAGAAGGAGAAGAAAGATGAGGAGGAAGAGGCTGAAGAGAAGCAGAAGGAAGAGGAAGGAAAGGAGGAGGTAGAGAAGGAGGAAGAGAAAGAGAGAAGAAGAAAGAAAAAGAAGGAAGAAAGGAAGGGATTAAAGAAAATGAGAAAGAAAGAAAAAGAAAACAGTACATGTGTAGTCAGTGACATGAGGTCACTGAATCTGCTGGTTAACAAGGTTAGGACTGGAGTCACCAACCATCCTGGTTTGCCCAAACTGCCCCAGTCACACCTTTGGGGAGTCCTGCATCGTGGGATACTCCTTAGTCCTGGGCAATCAGGACCATTGGTCACACAGGAAGTGAAATGATTGATGCTCTCTCAGTCCCAGCTTCTGCTTCCTCCCACCTGCTTTGGTTCTGCTGTGCATATGGGAGAGATTACGCCAAACATCCTCTACCCAAGCGTCTGTGATCCAACCTGGATACACCGGTGGGGTGGGTTGCTCCAGAAAGAGATTCCTGTCACAGTCTTGAATCAAGCTTTTGTGGGCAAACAGACTTAGACTCAGGCATGATGTCAATCTAACCCCTTGAACATATCAGCATCATGTCCCTCACACAGGGATACTTCCCAATGTAGTACAGCCGAATACACAAAACACAAGTACTGACCCTCATGAGGCCATGGGGGACTCTATCATATGACCACAATATGACCAAAGCAGGAATGCTTATGTGACCACCATCCTCTTATCTGAAAAGTTCCTGTGAGTGTTTCTCAATTAAGGAACACTTTAAACACTTATTTCCTATAGATTCATATCACATAGGGAACAACTTCCTCCTTGACAATTTCCCTGTGATCACAAAATAACATAAACAAAAACAAGGAAAGTACTACTGATTGGTCCCAACATTGGGGGCCCAGTGTATAAAAACCCCAGAACAGAAGAAGTCCTCAGAATCTGAGAAACTCACCTCTGAACACAAACTCACCTTCTACACCTGACACCATGTGCTGCTCCCCTTGCTGCCAGCCCAGCTGCTGTGGATCCAGCTGTTGCCAGCCCAGCTGCTGCTGCCGCCCCTGCTGTGGGTCCAGCTGCTGCCAGCCTTGCTGCCGCCCCTGCTGTGGGTCCAGCTGCTGCCAGCCTTGCTGCCGCCCCTGCTGTGGGTCCAGCTGCTGCCAGCCTTGCTGCCGCCCCTGCTGTGGGTCCAGCTGCTGCCAGCCTTGCTGCCGCCCCTGCTGTGGGTCCAGCTGCTGCCAGCCTTGCTGCCGCCCCTGCTGTGGGTCCAGCTGCTGCCAGCCTTGCTGCCGCCCCTGCTGTGTGTCCAGCTGCTGCCAGCCTTGCTGCCGTCCAACCTGGTGTCAGACCACCTGCTGTAGAACCACCTGCTGCCGGCCCAGCTGCTGCTGCCGCCCTTGCTGTGTCTCTAGCTGCTGCCAGCCTTCCTGCTGCTGATTGGCCTGACTTAGGAGCCACCATTGGCACATAACACCTTCTATGAACTGACTTGCAATTTTGGAAATAAATTTACTTCCAAATGTTGCTGAAGGCCAGCAAGTGGTCACCCAAATTTTTGTGACTCATTTGCCTGTTAACAAGTTTATGAATCAGCCCGACATAGTGCAGAGGACATCCCCCTGATTCTTTTCTTACATCTTGTGGATCACGTGCCAGCTTTGTGCATCCTCACTGTGGAGTGTGACCTCTGAGTAACTTCGGAAAACACACTCTCATTACCTCTTCTTGGATTTCTGCTGCCGGTCTTGTAGCAATCTTCATAATCATGTTTCTTTTTCAATGTACTCATGGTGCTTATATCCTGCTGTTTTATTTTCATGATCACTTTGAATTGTCTCTGTAGATGCAGGAAGTCAATCCTATATTTCTTAATAAATCCTGTACCCTAGGATTCATCCCCAGTTGCATTTTGTTTTATTACTCAGCATTCCTGATATAGGGACCGATACACTTATTGCATACCGCATGCATTTTCATTTTGAGCCTCACAACAGCCTCTCACAAGTTATATCCTCCATTTGTTCAGATGAGGGCATTTCGCTGTGTAATGCAGCTAAAAATGGACCGAGGAGATGGAAGACCGGGCCTCCTACTCCTCTCAAGGGCACTTACGTTCCCATACCGGGAAATGTCGAGATGAACCTGGGACTGACCACCAGCAACCCGTGCACTTGAGTCTCTCCTTTAACAATGGATGGAATCATCTCCCATCTATGCAGTTACCTCTGTGCCTACAGAGTTCTTCCCCAGTCAGGGTCCCACACCTCAGCGAGCAGTGGCTGTTTCAGTGAGGATGGCGGTGAGTTTCAGTTAGGGGGCAGTGACGGCGTTGGAGAGCTCTCAGGAATGCAGGGAAACTTCCCTTCTCTCAGGCTCTGGTCACCCCCGCATGCAATTCATCTGCATCGAGTAATTTTGAGCATCCATTGTGTCCTCTCAAGACAGGTTCATATATCAGGACTTGTTCTTGGCATCATGTACTTCTTGTGTGGTCTCCTTCTCCCACATCCCTGTTTTAGAGCAAAAAGGAATTAAGTAATTCTCTACAAAACATACACCCTACATTATGATCCCCAACTTTAAACCAACTTGCTTCACTGAGTTTTTATGAGGGATGTTACCATATTAGGGGCTCGACATCAGTCCCTGCTGCTGACAAGTAGCACCGTCAGTAGAGGCAGCTGCGGTGGGCGAGGGTGCACGCGGCTGGTTCCACGCAAAGCCTGGGTCCCTGCCACCACGGCTACTTTGTATGTGGTCTATCATGGAAGCACTGGGGCACCTGAGGAGGGAGACGGGACGAGTTATCCCAAACTCCTGATTACCCAGTGCCTCCTAAGTGGTGGATACTCTTGTGGGCACTGATGTGGGACACAAAGAGGGAACACTTTCTGTCCACACACGTGGTTATAGCTACATGATTCCTCAGATCTCTGTAACTCCAATCTTTCCATCTTGCTCCTTCCAGGTCTCAGACCAATCATCCGTGCTTCCCAACAGCCCAGGAATGTCATTTCCTCGTCCACCTTTCTTCTAAGCAAAACTTACAACTAGATGTACTGCTCACAGTTCTTCTCACTGGGAGTGTTCCCACCTTCCACGGCCTTGTCAGACCAGAAATTGTTGACCTATTTTTGTAAAAATTCCATAGGGAGTATAATAGCTGCTGTTGGGGCTACTAATTGATAAAATTTAAGGAATTTCATGATTATATATCATATTCCATTAGTTCTCTGCAGGGATAAATGGAGTTTGTAAACCAATCTTGCTTTAGTCACTTAGGTCAGCACTAACCTCCTGATGTGCCTAGCACCTCGGTCTGGAGGTTTGATTTGTAAATTTGAGATAAAGTTTATGTTAAATTGGGAATGTAGGCATAAACAAGAAAAGGCAAATCCCAATTACTGAGAAGAAAATGCAAATAAATTATCCTTTACTATTAAGGATTAGGACTAAAATATGTGTTTGTGATACCCCTTGAAAATGTAAGAATGATGATATCTTAAAGATGGTATTTGCCCACAGACTGGCTAATATAGTAAAGGAGGCTGGAAAAGAGAAAGAAAGAATTCCAGATTAATCCATGGGTGGACATACTATTTAGGATGGAAGTGGGAAAAAGAAAGCAATAGACAAAAGGAAGATGACACTGTATATGAGCAACATTCATGAGGATGCATAAATATATCCTGCATTTCCCTCCCCCCCCCCACCTCCCACCCAACACACAACTAGGGAGCAGCAAAACAGGAATTTGAGGACTCTTCCATATGATTCTAATTCCCATAACAAAAATCTATTGTATTCTTTTCCACAACAGAATTTACAATTAAAGACAAAATTTGAGATGAATAGCTGCACAGTTCTGGAGGGAACTTAGTATAGGCAAGGGATGATGCAAACTGGTAGCATCTTTACAAAATGGGCTCACACTGAGTGGCTCTGTAATCGAGTGAGGGACTGCAGAACTTTTTCCTATGTTTCTCTCTAGAAGTTCTATAGTTTCAAGCTTTACATTTAGATGCATAATCCATTTTGAGCTGGTTTTGTATAACATATGAAATATGGGCCAAAGTGGGTGTTTTTTGTTTGTTTTTGCACATGGATATTTACTAGTAGCTGTTTTAGCATCATCTGTTCAAAAGCCCACATTTCTCTGCATATCAATTTGATACCTTTTTAAAAAATCAGTTTCCCCCCATTGGTCTATGTCATTACCATTTCCCCAGTGCCCCCACAAAACAGATTTAATTTAAGTCAGATGGTGTTTTGCAGTTCATGCAATTTCATGCTAGTTACTTTGCTTCCCTCAACACTAATTTCCTCAGCTCTTCCATGGAGGCAGTAATATCCACTTTTCAGGGTTATATGAGAATAAGAGATGATGTAGAGCAAACATCTAGCTCAATACTCAGCATACAGGAGGACTTCAATAAGTGTTAGTAATTCTTCCCACCTATTTTCTATGTTGGACATATCCTCTAGAAAGATCACACTTTCTGTCACATCCAGTGACATGACACTAAGTATCTCTGCATCTCTTAAGAGGTGACCATAATAAAAACTTATTTTTCTCCCAGAGCTATATTAACCCTTAATGGCTAATACAGCCATTCTCTTTATTATTCAGTTTTTCATCCAAAGATCCAGGTTTCCTCTGTTTGAAAATCAACCTAATATCCATCTTGACTTTGAATAATAAATACATCCTTCCTTCTTCCTACTTTTTTCTTTCTTTTTCCTGAAAACTCTATGAGTCTTTATCTCAAGAGAACATGGTAAGCTGTACTGTTTCCTTTTATGGCCTAGAGATTATGATTGGATCAAAGGGTTATATGCCCATTACATGGTCACCTCAATTCTCAGGACTCTAGAAATGTATCTTCCTTTAACAACTTCCAGGTCAGGAGATCAAATTGCCTCAAAGTTTGGAAGCCTGGGAAGTATGGCCTGAGTTTGTGTGCTCTGCAAGGGTGAGTATTAATCCCAATTTCTGTTGAGATAAATGAAATATCACCAATGCCTATTCTATGACATCAAAGAACAGGTTCTTCTAGGCAAGGGGAAGGCCAGGAATACCAACCACACTCACGTTACTTTCTGATGACGGGTTGCGCCAGTTGCGGATCAGAACTCAGGGAAGCTATCAGAGCTGCCTTCACTGATAGAAGTCTTAAATCCGCCTCTATTGGTGAGAGAAGTAGGAAGAATATTTGGGAAGAGCTCTGTAGACAGAAAAGGGTTCTGTATATGAAAGGTGGGACTATTCCCATTGTTTGAAAAGCAACTCAACATATATACCTTCCCTGCGCCCAGTCACCCGTTATTTCTACCTGCAGAAAAATGTAAACAAAAGTGCCCTTGACCTGGAATCCAAAGACCCTGTGTACATAGGACCTACTATGTCCATTACAAGCCATATGTCAAATCATTTTCTGTTCACTGAGAATGAGAGTGGGATGATAATTTTTGCTCTGCCTATCTTGTAAGGCCATTGTGAGACTTGAATGAGATAAAACATATGAACTGCAACTCAGAAGTAAGGCTTCATAAAGGAAGTATTATAAACAAATAAACAAAATACAAACATATGATGCAAGATAGTATAGATTTTTATTAGGAAAGACAGTCAGGAAGAGGGTTCAAACTGATTGTGAAGAGTTTAGTAGCCTGGCATAAATTACTAAATATAATGCATAGATCTAAAAAGATGATCAATATTGATCATTGTGCAGAGCTAAATATACAGTCATAATAATTTGTTTACGTGCCATAGAGGCAAGAGGTGAGGATGACTTTCATCAGGCCTGAGACCATGAATTCATGTCAAAATCCGATGGAGCTGACCAGTATCTGGTACATTGATCAAGAGGAGATGAAGAACAGAATCAAAGGGAAGTAGACTGCATCGCCTCAGTGGACTCCTAAGAACTGTAGGAAGAAGATGAACGAAGTTATGTCAGCATGTTGTTTCTCAGCAAAGCTTAGGGAGCCAGTTTCTTGCAGGAACAGAAACTTTGGCAAAATGGTCAAAGAAATATGTCTTGTCTCTGGTGGGCAAGTGGATCAGCAGCAGGAAGGCTGGCAGCAGCTGGACACACAGCAAGGGCGGCAGCATGGCTGGCAGCAGCTGGACCCACAGCAGGGGCGGCAGCAGCAGCTGGACACACAGCAGGGGCGGCAGCATGGCTGGCAGCAGCTGGACACACAGCAGGGGCGGCAGCAAGGCTGGCAGCAGCTGGACACACAGCATGGGCGGCAGCAGCTAGATCCACAGCAGGGGCGGCAGCAAGGCTGGCAGCAGCTGGACACACAGCATGGGCGGCAGCAAGGCTGGCAGCAGCTGGACACACAGCAGGGGCGGCAGCAAGGCTGGCAGCAGCTGGACACACAGCAGCTGGACCCACAACATGTGGGCCGGCAGCAGGTGGTCCTGCAGCAGGTAGACTGGCAGCAAGGGGAACAGCAGGTCATGGTGTCAGGTGTAACAGGTGGGCTTCTGAGCAGAAAATAATTCTTAGAATGTGAACTCTTCTGCCCTACTAGGCCTTTTATGCACTGGCTCCCAAATTTGGGACCAATAAACAGAATTTTCCTGGTTATTATCTACGACATTTCTTCATGACCATGGACAATTGCCTAAGGAAGAAGAGTTCCCTAAGTATTATGAATTATCTGAAAATAAAGGATAGAGTTGTTCTAATTAAAAGATAACCTGTAAGAACTCATTTCCAGAAATGGGATAGTCAACATCAAAAGAATTACTAACTATGAATCATCATTTTTTAAAGACAAAGCACGTCCTCTGGTCATATGCTAGTACAAGCTAGTTTGGAGACGAGGCCAGAGCCATTGTCACTAACTTTTCTCCCTCGATGCCACGTATATTGAAATCCATCTCTGAAGATAGAGCATGTTGCTGATGAAACAAAGATGATGAATTCCATCTACATTTTGACACGGTTTGAATGAAAAGAGTATTTTAATAAGGCTTTCCTCTGTGTCACACAGAACTCAATGACTGATTATTCTCTTAGTAGCAAGCAACTCACGTGGGCACGTATTTTCTGCAGCAGGGACTGCGCTCAACTCTAACTGGCATGATCTCTTCCATGCTGGGCTCCAGATTTGCTGGCTGGCCTTCAGCAAGCCTCTTCTGGGGACACTATACTTACATCCACTGGTAAAGAAAAAGCCGGTAGTCTGACAACTAAAAGAGTTTGCTTTGAATTGCAGTTTAAAACAAGGAGTGTAAATGGAGGAACAAAAGGGACAATGACTCCATCATGTGTATCAATGCAGCAAAGCAGAATACGGTGCATAATATTTTGAATACCTAGAAATTTCCATATTTGGATAAGTTTTCAAAAAAAAGAGCCTCTTTCTTTCACTGGCAGCAATGTGGCCCCTGACACAGCTTCGAGTGCTCTGAATTAGGCTGTGGCTAAGGATTTCTGGTGCCTCTGCTACTGAGGTGGCCTGACTTGGCTGCAAAGGTGGAGAAACCCCATGTTCACAGGTCCAGCAGATGAGTAATGGCATTTTTCACTCAACATAATTTTCTATTGAGTCATCCAGGTTGTTGAGTATTAATAGTTTATTCTCTTTTGCTGCTGAGGAGTATTCCGTAGTATGAGTATACCACAGTCTAATCACTCATTCATTGAAGGGTATCTGGGTTGTATCCATTGGTTGGCTTTATGAACAGAATTAGTATAAACATTCACTGTATGAACAAAGTCTTCACTTCTCTGGTGGAAATGTCCAAGATTGCAATTTCCATGTTATATGGTAATTGCATGTTCTGTTTTTAAAGAATCTGACAAACTGCTTGTTAGAATAGCTACATCATGTCACATCTGCATCAGTATAATAAGTGATATTGTTTCTCCACATCCTCACTAGCATTTGGCGTTACCTATCTTTTACTTCAGCTACGATGACAGGTTTATAGTGATATCTCATCGTGGCTCTAATTCTCATTTCCCCAGTGGCTAATGATATTGAATGTCTTTTCATGCGCTCATTTGCCATTTATATATCTTCAGTGAAATGTCTCTCCATGTCTTTACCCATGCTCTACTTTGACTGTTTAATTTTTTTTCCTGTTGAGTTTGAGAGTTTTTTTAATATATTCTAGATACTAGTGTTCTGTCGGATATGTGGTTTATAAATATTCTCTCCCAACCTGGACCTTGTCTTTTCATCCTTTTAACAGCACACCTTACAGATCAAAGGTTTTTAATTCCAATGAAGTTCAGTTTGTCAATTTTTCCTTTTATGGATTGTACTCTTGGTGTCAATAGTAAGAAGTCTTTGCCTAGTCCAAGATCACAAAGATTTTTTTCCCTGTTTTCTTTTCAAAGTTTTATAGTTTCACATTTAAGTTTGTGATGCATTTAATTTTTTCTTCTTCTTTTGCTTATAGATGTTCAACGTGTTCCTTTGTAAAAAAAAAAAAAAAAATCCAATTGGGACTATTTGTGTGGTTCTGAGTCATCACTGTCTTTTTCTTTGAGATTTTATCCCATTCATATTTATTCTGATAACTAATGTGTTTATTATTACTTTTGAAAGAGCTTTATTGAGATGTAACTAAAACCCATCAAGTTCACCCCTTTTAAAGTATAGTTCAGTGTTTTTAGAATCTAAGCAGGTTGGACAGCTATTACCACATCTAGTTTTAGATCATCTTCATCTCTCTGAGAAGATACTTCATATCCATTAGCAATCACTCCCCATGTCCGCAACCTCCACCCCAGCTGCAGGCAACTTCTGATCTACTTTCTCTCTACTTAGATTTGCCTCTCTGGACATTCCATATACATAGAAGCATACAATATGTGGTCTTTCCTAACTAACTCCTTTCACTTAGTGTGTTGTTTTCAAGGTTCATCCACATCGTAACATGAGTCAATATTTAATTCCTTTTTATTGACAAATAATTCATCTGGGTAAACAAAATTTTAATATAAAGTTCATACACACAATTCATTAAAGAAATTTAAATGTTACACTAGAAAATATCCACTGAACACACTACAAGGAAATAAAGAAGGCATATAGGAGAATGGACTTGTATCAAGGATATATAAAGAATTCTCACAACTCAATAATAATAAAAATTTTTTAATGGACACATAATTTTGTCCATTACTCTACATTTTGTTTATACAGTCATTAGTTGATGGACATTTGGGTTGTTCCCTCAGTTTTGACTATCTGTGTACAACTTTTTGTGTGGACATATACTTTCATTTCTCATCAGGATATTTGCAGGAGCAAACTGCTGGGTCTCTACATGATAACTCTATGGTTAATTTCTGAGAAATTGCCAAACTATTTCCCAAAGCAGTGCACCATGTTATAATCCCACCAGCAATGTATAAAGGTGCCAACTTCTGCACATGCTCACTGTAAGAGCATTAAAAAAAAAGCTTTTCTTTTTCTTTGCAGTGGCTTTCCACAATTTATGAAAAGCACAGAGTAATTAAACCCCAAGATTGTAGCTCCTCTGATTCAAACAGTGCCTCTATTCAAACTGCAAGACAAGATAAGCTACTTTAATGTCTACATTCTTGCCTTTCCCCTCCTCCCTGCTGTTTTTACAACTCAGGGATAATTCACATCAAGAAGTTTCTACTTAATAGAAAGTTCCCTTCTCCCTGCCCCTTAAAACAAGCCTCTTTTGAGCTCTTCAAAACTTTTGCTTTAAGCATGTTTTATAGGCTTGGGAAATATACTGATAAGATACCTGCCTGGGCCCAGAAGGCGTGGCTCAGTGGTTGAGTGTGACCTATGAACCAGGAAGTCATGGTTTGATTCCTGGTCAGGGCACATGCCTGGGTTGCAGGCTCAATCCCCAGTGGGGGTTGTGCAGGAGGCAGCCAATCAATGATTCTCTCTCATCATTGATATTTCTCTCCCTCACCCTTCTTCTCTGAAATAGAAAAAATATATATTAAAAATAAAAAGGACACCTCCCTGCAACATCAGCAGGACTATCTCCTAGGAAGCAAACAAACTTTTTAAGGCAACCGCCCTGATGTCTGCTCAACTTCAGCCCCAAATCCTCATCCCTTCCTTGTCACTTAGCAACCACAGCCATTACTTTTCTAAAGGGGAAGCTGATTTTGTTTCTTGCCTTGTATTGATTAACAATGCACTGCCCTTTTCCTCCCTTGGAAAGTAAAATAAACTCCCTCTCTCTGCATCTATCTCTTCTCTCAGCTGTGCATTTTTTCACAGCCAGCATCATAGGCCAAGCCCTAACACTCACACCAAGACTTGTTATTATCTGCCTCTTAAGTCCTAGTGGAGAAAAAGTGATGTACTGTGCTTTTGATTTACATTTCCCTAATGACTAATGATGTTGAGCATCTTTGCATGGGCTTATAAGCCATTTGTATATCATTTTTGTACACATGTCTATTCAAATTCTTTGACTCACATTTGCTCCCAAGTCTTTCCCACCTTGTTTAAAAACATTGGCTTATGATGTCACAGAGTGCTATTCCTGTTCTGTCTTCTTGAGAAGATGAAGTCTCGGTGCATTCAATTTTAGGCTTATTCTTATCAATGGAATTGCACCAGCAAGGAATTAGGAGAGAAGGTCATGGCCCTGGGCTCTCCTGGGCACCTTCCCAAAACATCTTAGCCAGTTTCTGAAATACACAGATTTCTAGGCTTCATTACAGGGGATATGTGTCATTTGGTTATTTCATAAAGAAGAGATATGATAATTTATTGTGCTAAACAGAGTGATACTGCCAATAAGAAGCCGTAACAACATGAGGAAATATGCCAAAATCCATTACTTGGGATTCCTTTCCCAGCTCACTAATCACCAGCCTGCATCTAGAGCCATATCTTATCTCACTACTCAAGAATCATTCATGGTGAGGGGGTGGGGGTTGGGGGGGAGGTCTCCTACTCCTATCCAGGATCCCTCAATATAGCATTCTGAGAATTATTTCATTCCCATTAGTCTGTGTCCTAAACTCATGACTCACAACTTAGGCCTAAGCTGAGTCATGGAAAAGAGAAACATGGGCACTTAACAACAAATAGCCAGTCCCATTCCAGCCAATTGGAACAGAGAGCGGCAGTCCTGAAATTAGATGATACACACAAGGAAGAAACACAAGTGTTGATTTGAAGAACAGATTAGAGTGAAGATACATTACAGAAAGGAAGAATGCATTCTATCTAATTTTGCAAGAAAAAAAATGATTATAATTATCTAATTGAATAATTATTTACCTATTAAGATAAACAATAACAAGGAAAAAATTGCCTCAACAGGGTATAAAAGAGGGCCTGAGCAAGGAGATTCAGGAAACTCTCCTGGAAACCCACCCAGAACCTCCACCCTCCGACACCATGGTCAACTCTTGTGGTTCTGTCTGCTCTGACCAGGGCTGTGGCCAAGGCTGCTGCCAGGAGACCTGCTGCCGCCCCAGCTGCTGCCAGACCACCTGCTGCCGCCCCAGCTGCTGTGGCTCCAGCTGCTGCCGTCCCTCCTGCTGTGTGTCCAGCTGCTGCCGTCCTTCCTGCTGTGGTTCCAGCTGCTGCAGACCTACCTGTGGCATCTCTAGCTGCTGCCGTCCCACCTGTTGCCAGACCACCTGCTGCCGCCCCAGCTGCTGCCAGACCACCTGCTGCCGCCCCAGCTGCTGTGGCTCCAGCTGCTGCCGTCCCTCCTGCTGTGGTTCCAGCTGCTGCAGACCTACCTGTGGCTTCTCTAGCTGCTGCCGTCCCACCTGTTGCCAGACCACCTGCTGCCGCCCCAGCTGCTGCCAGACCACCTGCTGCCGTCCCAGCTGCTGCCGCCCCAGCTGCTGTGTGTCCAGCTGCTGCCGCCCCTCCTGCTGTGGTTCCAGCTGCTGCAGACCCAGCTGCTGTGTGTCCAATTGCTGCCGTCCCGTCTGCTGCCAGACCACCTGCTGTCGCCCTGTCTGTTGTGGATCCTCTTGTTGTTGAACTACATTTTTCACCTCCAGCCCTGAGTCTACTATCAGTGCATCAATCTTGTTCTCATCTCCTTTATCCACAGCACCCGGTCATGTTCTAATCTGTTGCTATACTTATTAACCCCTGCCACCAAGCAACTATTTAAAATGTAACAACTTAAACTAAATACCACACAAAACCTCCAAGCTGACGTTCAGTCAAATGACCAAATGTCTACTACTTCATGGGGTGGGCTTCACCTTCACACTGAACGTGTGCAGTAGAGTAACCATGTCTCAATAAATACTTATCCTCCTGGTATCAAAACATTTGTGGCCTTGAATTGTTTTTTAGTGTTGATTATGAATTGGAGATGAGTTTGGATATTTGTTATGGTAACAGAGAAACTGATTTTGCATATATCAATCAAAGCCTGCCTATCTATCTATCTATCTATCTATCTATCTATCTATCTATCTGGCTAACATGCTAAGTATATGTTCGAGTAATGATGTTACATAGCAATGCCCAGCTTCCTCTCCCTTGCGAGAGGCCATTTAACAATAAGCGGCACCACAGACCTGGTGCCCACAAAGCAACACTTGGCTTCCCCCAAGTGGAACACAGGCCCCGCCACCACCCCAGAACAACACCCCACCAAATTGCAGCTGACGCCTCCAAGACCCCATGGCACAAAATGTGCCCCACAGCCCAGCCCAGCCCAGACATGATGGCATGGCTGTGGGAGCCGGGGAGTGATGTCATGTAACAATGCCCAGCTTCCTCTCCCTAGTGACAAGTAGCCTCCTTGCAGTTTCTTCAGCCCAGGAACACAACTTACTTTATAGCCATGTGCAAACATTTTACACTTTAACCAAATGTCTGTGAAGCCTCATCTCATTTGCTCCTCACAGAAGTCCTGGAGAAGGTAGATAGGAGACGCAGAGGAATCCTCTTTTCTTTCATTAGCCGGAAAACAGAGATTTTAGAAAGCTTAGAAACTTGACCCCACTGAAAAGAAGTAAGAAATAGTGGACCTTGAAAATGACTTCAGGTTTTCTCACTGTGCAGAATATAATCAAACACTGCTGCAGTTAGTTTTACCTTTGTTCTCACTGCATGATCTACAATAATAATCTGCTTCATGTTGACATTTACTGCTGTGTTGCTGACAATTACCTGAAAGAGAAGTTGGGGTGCTTCACTAGGCTGGAAAAAGTTTAGCTATATCAGAAAGCAGGTCTAATTAAGCAAGTTTATTCTATACATATATATAAAAGGCTAAGTTGACTCGCACCTGCATGATACATATAAAGCTCTTGCTGGTGCCAATTGCACGCATGTTTCAATCTGTCATTGTTGCTTGTGAATTTGGTTGACACTTCTATTATAGAGAAAGGGCGAATAGTGATATTACAAATACTTCTTCTAATTAATTTCCTTTCAATGTGCACGAATTGATGCACCGGACTACTAGTATCAAAGAAAGTGCCAAATAATTAGTCTTTCTCCAACCAGATTGCCCACATTGTCTGCCAGCAAGTTTATTGAGAGAAGACAAGAACATCCTTTTTACTGAACTGAATTATGAACCATTTAGCAAGGTCCTTGTACTGCTGGGCTCCAGGAAGCTTATAAGTTGAATGAGACCCAGTTCCCATCCCTCAGGTAACTCACAATGAAACCTTGGATTTAATAGAAAGACATATGTCAAGTAGAGTCTGTTGGTAATATTGGTGAAAAAGAGGATTCTATTCTATTGGAGAAGATAATATATAAGGATCAATTCCTAAAAATAAAATGCGTCAAGTCTGAAAATTGAGGGGAATGTCCAGCTCACAGACACATAAGACAAAGCGAGGAGAGGAGTGAATTAAAGCATGATGTTTATATTCTGATGAAGGCAGTCTTTATTACAAAAAAAGTATCGGAAAAACATTGTCTCATATGCTGCTAGCCTGTGGCCTGGGAGCTGTGCCATCTCCCTCCACCTGGAGTGGCTCCATTTTCCCTGATTTATACAAACGCAGTGAGCTTCCAGATAAGAAAGCATTCTTTAAAAGGTTTGAAAATCATTCATTGAAACAACAAATTCACATCAATATAAATAATGTGAATAACATACTAAGAAGATGGCATAAGTGAAAAATTTTACATGAGAAATATTTTATTTAAAGTACTAGTACCAAAAGAAAGGAAGAAAGAAAAGAAAAAAGGGAGGGAGGGAGGGAGGGAAAGGAAAGAAGGAAGGAAGGAAGGAAGGAAGGAAGGAAGGAAGGAAGGAAGGAAGGAAGGAAGGAAGGAAGGAAAGAAGGAAGGAATGAGAGATACTACATTTGGTAAACCAAAACAAACTTCAATAGAGTGAAAAACTCAATATGAAAACAAAACTGTTAAAGTTCTAAAAGAAATCAGGAGGGATTTTCAAACATAATGTTAAGCTTATTGTCTGTTGACTAATGAGTTTGCCGACCACTGAGATAGGGGCTTAATCACAAGGAACAACAACAGCCTGTAATTATTGGAATCGAGAGTCTAGGTCAGTGGTCAGCAAACTTATTAGTCAACAGAGCGGCAAACCGCGGCTCGCGACCCGCATGTGGCTCACGAGCCGCAGTTTGCCAACCACTGTCCTAAGCAACAAGAACAACAAAGCAACACACACACACACACACACACACACACACACACACCCCATGAAGGAAAAAATATAGCCAATTAATATCAATAAATGTGACCACAGCTGAGTCATCAGTAGGTGTGTCATAAGGACTCCTGGGTCATTCTTTTTCCCACATTCCAGGTCATATAGATATCTTGGAAGTTTCTTCAGATTCCATAACAGGGCTCCCTACAGCCTTCACCCCACAACAACTTGAATCTGCGTTTGTTCCCTCATCTGTCTGTGACAGAAGAGGAGGCTCGGGACCTTTCCAACAAAATGCTGTGTGGGGGCTCATCAGAGCTATGACAATGCAGGCTCAGCACACCAGCCACAGCGCCCAGCAGAGGTCCAGTCAGGAGCGCACATTGCCATCATCCAGGTTGTGTCCACCTGGAAATTTGAGCCAGGGCAGGAGTGGCAACTGGCCAGGAATTTTAAAAGCAACATAAGGAGTTTGGTTTATGAGATGTTTAAGTTGCTTAAGGTAGAATGGGATCCTCAAACCCATTTCATCCCACCTTCTCTATCTGGATTTTTATTCTTTCTCTGTAACACCCGCTTACAATTCAAGCCCTCCACTGACTGTCTACAGAGGCAGTCATTCCATAACCTTACTCACCAGGGTGAGTCGAATTGGATTCTCTCTCTGAGACACCCACTTACCTAATAGCAGCCCTTTACAGTATGTGGGGGGATGTCATTCCCTCACATACAGCAACCATTCGACTAGCCGACTACAGTTTCTCAGAATGAGGGGCACTGACAGTTCAGCTGGCTCTTTATATACATTTCCCCTCTGGAGTCAAGGAAACCTGGGAAAAAGAAGGACAGTTACTATAAAATCTGTTTTTATATTATGTTCTGCCAAATAGGCATCAGTTTCAACTTCAGGATAGCTTCTGGGTAGCCATTCCTGTTTTGAACTAGTCATCTTGAGGACAGAGCCACGGACATCTCAACTTGGTTGAGAATTTTCTCATGAAATAGGGAAATGAGAAATAAAATGAGAGTCTTTTCATCAAAATATTTGGAAGCCATAAGGAAAGGGAGGTGGAATATGCTGAAAGACAAAATCATCATGTGAAAATCTGTAGCCATCCGTGCACAAGACACTAAATCCCACAGGATGAAATGTCAGCGCCTTTCTGAGATCTAGTTATGAAAGCGCATGGCAGGTGAGTTGGGGAGCTCTGACTATATTTAAACTTGGGGGGAGAACTGATTTAACGTTGTATCCCCTCTCAGCACCTCTTCCCCAGGTATACCATCATCAGCACGAGCCACGTTACTCCTGGTATCAGGCAGAAGAAGAGACTGAGAAGTGCCGGTCTATGTATATCCACGGCAAATCTTTAAGAAAGATGGAAGCAGCTTGTAATGAAAAAGACAAAGGTGTTTCACAGGCCGAACGTCCACATCTACTGCCAACCAATATTGCCATTATACTTGGAATGTCAGTAATAAAAGTGTCTTTTATTAATACAGTAATAAAAGTGTCTATTATTCCGCCTTTCAAAGGAAAATCCTGCCAGCCTTAGCCGGTTTGGCTCAGTGGTGAGAGCATCGCCCTGCAGACCAAAGAGTTCTGGGTTCGATTCGGGTCCATGCAGACTCCTCCCCAGCCCAGCCCTGGTCGGTGCTCATGCAGGAGGTAACTAATCAATGTATTTCTTTCACATCGATGTTTCTTTCTGTCTTTCCCTCCTTCCTAAAAATCAATGGGAACATATCCTGGGTTAGGATTAACAAAAAACAACAACAAAGGAAATCCTGCTATTTGTGATAGCATGAATGGACCTGGAAGACATGATGCTAAGTGAAATAAGTCAGTCACAATAGGACAAATACTGCAAGAATCCACTTACATGAGATATCTAAAAGAGTCAAGATTTTTGATAGAAGAGAATAAAATGGTGGTTTCCAGGGGTGAGAGGAGGAAGAAATGGGTAGTTGTTCAATGGACAGAACATGCCAATGGTACAAAAAACACACACAAACAAGTTTTAGAGATCTGATGTACAATATTGTGTTTATAACAGCAGCACATTATGGTGCACTTAAAACCTTGTTAAGAGCTATCTCATGCTAATGTTTCCCATCAGAAAGTCTAGAAAAAGGTCCCTGGTTCACAGTGGGGAGAGGAAATACCCTAAGAGACTTATTCTCATGCCAGCGATGCCCTGATTCACATTAAACACTTCTCTGCCCACCTGACCCACAACGAATGAGACATCAAACTAAAATGCAGCTGTATCCCCCCAGGTCACCAAAAGGAATGTGGCTTATTATCACCCAAAGGGACACGTTAGGCTGTGCAACATGAGACACACATACATGATGTAAATGCATAAATCACATGACAGCTTTCTTTAAGCAAGATGAAGCAAGAAAGACACATAAGAGATGATCCAGGAAGAGCTGAAGTGAGGAATCCTCACCCATGAGGAAAAGGAAACAATGGTTTCCATGCATCTTGAAAAGGTTAGCCAGGAAAACAAACCTGGCTAATTTCATAATCACCTGTTAATTAGGACAAACAAGGACAAGGAAAGAGCACAGCTTCTGATGCCAGCAGCCCTTAGCAGGGTATAAAAGGGGACCTGGGGCAAGGGGACTTCCAAACCTTCCAACCCACCTTCCTGCAAACTCACTCCGATCCTCCACTCTCCGACACCATGGTCAACTCCTGCTGTGGCTCCGTCTGCTCTGACCAGGGCTGTGGCCAAGGCTGCTGCCAGGAGACCTGCTGCCGCCCCAGCTGCTACCAGACCACCTGCTGCCGCCCCACCTGCTGCCAGACCACCTGCTGCCGCCCCAGCTGCTGTGGCTCCAGCTGCTGCAGGCCTACCTGTTGCATCTCTAGCTGCTGCCGCCCCACCTGCTGTGGCTCCAGCTGCTGCCGCCCCTGCTGTAGTTCCAGCTGCTGCCGCCCCTCCTGCTGTGGCTCCAGCTGCTGCCGCCCCTGCTGTAGTTCCAGCTGCTGCCGCCCCTCCTGCTGTGGCTCCAGCTGCTGCCGCCCCTGCTGTATTTCCAGCTGCTGCCGCCCCTCCTGCTGTGGCTCCAGCTGCTGCCGCCCCGCCTGCTGTGGCTCCAGCTGCTGCCGGCCCTGCTGCCGCCCCACCTGCTGCCAGACCACCTGCTGCCGCCCCACCTGCTGCCAGACCACCTGCTGCCGCCCCACCTGCTGCCAGACCACCTGCTGCCGCCCAGTCTGCTCTAGCGGTTCCTGCTGCTGACTGCCCTGACCTGTGCCCACTGGTTTCCGTCAGCCAGTCTTCTTGATGTAGTTTGACTGAACTGAGTCATGAGAGGCCAATTGTCAAACCTGTTCCAACTGATTCTTTAACTGGTTTGGCCTCCAAATATATTGCTCCTCCCCCTCCCCCCACCCCCAGAGCATGTTAACACCTGTCTCCCAAATGAACACAAAGTTTGAATTTTCTCTGGAACTTTCAACCAACATGTCATCCCAATTGATATATTTCTTCCCGGCCATCTTTTCTCATATGGAGATGTCCCTAAATCTTAAATAAATCTGAATTTCCCAGGCATACAAATACAAGAGTATCCTGTCTGATCATTGTTCCTCTTGACTTGCCATCCTTAGCGTCAATTGTTCTGCTGTCCCTCTCTGCAGAGAGCAGAGGACAGCAGGTCATTTCGGGATGCCCCCCTCCATGCCGTCAGCACCCTTGTTTTAATATAGGAAGATGGTTTCGTACAGCAAACACTTTGATCTGTCGGCCTGTGGACTTTCTCCGGATGAAGGAGCCAGCTCTAGGCAGGCCGGGGGTCCAAGTGTGTGGGAGCAGTGCTGGGCCAGTGAGGGGTGGATACAGACTCTGGCTCTTTCCTCCCAGGTGGGGGCAGGGAGCACCAGTCTCTAGAGGTCATTGGTGGAATGGCGCCCAGCTGCCCTCAGGAGTAAGCTGCTCATTCCATCACCGCACACTGGGCTCTGTCCCTTCCCCAGATCACTTCCCAGGCTCCCTGCAGTGCCCTTTAGGATGATCTCCCTAACAGACTATTTTATTTGAAACTTGTGTTGCGGTCTGCCCCTGAGGGCACTCCATCTAAGACACCAGTGTTCCAAATGTCATTACCAGTGCCCTCGAAACAGCTTTCCTGCGTTATGAAAGGTTGCCACGCTGTTACAGTCAAGTCCTGGGTTATTATCAACTGAACCACTCAATCCTTTGAATATTTTCTCTTTCTTCTCGCCATTTTTTGCACAATCATTTTTAGAGGAGCAGTCTTCACTTGTTTTTCTCATATCATTATGTCTGACAGAAAGGATATCCCACGAGTAACATGGCGCGTCTTGTTAGCAACGCTCACCCTAAAGGAGGCTGCTGCATTTATGGGGGAACCTCCCTCACCTGTCTGTCTTATGTTGGATTTATTAAAAGCAGAGCCTGACACAAGGATTCTTGCACCAGTGATACCTAAGGAAGTGCTTTCAGGAGAAATCAGTAAGAAATGGAGGGAAGCAGGACAGGGAAGTAGAAGAAGATAAGCCAAAATGTGGTTGCCGTGGCATTTTATGATCATCTGACCCCACAGGTGCAGGTGTGAACCATACCACAGACCTGTCCTTCCTGGAGGCAAGGTGGCTGGGGCTTGGTTCTTCTACATCAGTTATCTCTAGTTCTGGACCACTCTGAGGGGAGAAGCGATGGAGAGCCGCAGCCTCCTGTAGGTGAGAACCATGACCTGGAGAACATGTGGCTGAACAGTGTCAGCCACCAGCAGTCCACACTCACACTAGCCTGAGGATGGAGTTCTTGATGGCAGAGGGGATCTGTTATATAGTTCACGTCCATGCATTTTTCTCAATAAACTCACTCCAACTGATTGGTTACAGTTTCTACAGAAACTTACAAGAGGAGGCTTTGTGGGCAGCATCTCTGCTCTTCTGGCTGGCCTGTCTAGTGGAGGGACCAAATTCTAGTCCCTGAGGATTCTGAGCCCTCCATTCCTATGTCCTCAGCTGTTACTATGGCCACAGCTGTTGTACTTGCCCCAAATCTTGGAAATAGAAATTCCCAGAATGCCCTCAGGACACCACCTAAAAGCTAAATATTTTCCTCCTTGACACCATTACTCTTTTCGTTGCTTGCTGATCACCTGATACTAGAAGCTCAAAGTAATTAGGTGACAGCCATAGCTTTAATTCCAATCACACCTTTACTGTGCCTCGTTAGCGGTAACTCTTTTCTGTTAGACCTAAGGCATTTAGATGCACAGAGCCTACAATTATGGTGGAGGGAGGCATAAATCCCCCCAAATGGATCACTGGGGGTGAAGGTGAACGGGGCAACTCCTATGGAGCAAAGTTCTGTGAAAATATTCCCTATGACAAACTCCAACTTGAGAGAATAGACACTACTGAGTTTCTCAATATGCCTGTGTAGTATACAGTGAACCCTCCTAGGGAACATAGTCAGTGAGTTGGGTTTTCTGGCTTATGACAAAATCTATTCTACCATATCCACTTCTCTGCACCTTTTGATCCCTTCCTCCTCATCTGTGTGTTATGTGGTACAAGATAAAGTAAAATAGTCATAAGTACTAAAAGGTGATGAAGGTGAACAGTATGCAAGTAAAAGCATATTCCTTTTTACCGACCACTAACTTTATTTTATATTTTACTTTGATATAACTATAGGTGCACAGAAAGTTATAAAAGAGTACAGCAATGTCCTGCACACCCTTCACCCAATTCCCACCACTGGTCACAATCTATTTACAGTACATATCCAAACTTCAAAATTTACATTAGTACAAATCACAGATCTTGTTCAGAATTCACCAGTTTTATAAGCGCGAGTGTACGTGTGCATGCATGTGTGTGTGTTTCTATGCGGTATAATCATGTGTATTGTATAGATTTGTGTAACCACCATCACAATTAAGATACAGAACTGCCCTTGATAAGGCTCCATCTTTGTAGCCACACCCACTCCCTCCCACTCATCATCCGACACCCCTGCCTACCACTACTCTGTTCTCCATCTCTATAATTTTATTTCCAAGCATGTCCTATAAATGGAATCTTCCAGTGTGTAACCTCTCGTGATTGGCTGTTTACACTCAGCAGTCTTCCCTTGAGATCATGCAAGTTGTTCAGTGTATCAGTAGCTGTTCTTTTATGGACACATATAGTTTGATTTGTTCAACTATTCACTTATGAAGAATACCCTTAACTGTTTCAAGTTCATTCATTTAGTCACTCATTCTTTCATTTTTGCGGAAAAATTGTACTGAGGCTTCCTACTTGCAGGCAAACACTGTCACTTTTCAGTCATAAGACATATTATCTAATTTGAATACTGTCGGATTTAGCAAGTTTGTATCTATTTTGTCTCCTGTTCCTTATGACTTTTAAAAGTTTCATTATAAGCCTATATCTATTTTCCTCTTGGACTAAAGGGTTCTAATAATTTAGTCTTTCTTACAAGATAATCACTCTTCTGAGAATTAAAATATCGCTTTTCTTACAACCATCAATTTATGTCTCAATTAATTTCTAAAAGGAAGAAAGGCTTGCCATGGGTAAAATATTTGCTAGAAGTAAGAAATACAGGTTATATTTATCTCTGCAGCCTACTCATTCACGTTCAAGATTTAGGAGACAGTAAATTTGGCAGTGAGCCAGAAATATAAATGTAGAGAAAAATAGTTTTCCCAAAGTTTTGTAGCACTTTCCTAAGTCATAACATCGCAGCAGAATTATCTTTAAAAAAAAAAAAAAGAATAGTTGGGTATTTTATTTTGGGTTCTTTCTGCGTTGGATAAGCACAAAGGGACATTGACTATATGCTATTTTAAAAATTCTAATTTTACATGACTACTTCTGAGGACAATTATCAATTCTAAAGTAAAATCATGAACATAGATAGAAGTAAATGAAACAAAAACCAGTCAATAAAAGGGGATTGAATAGTCATAAATTTATGGATTTGTAGAACTGAGAATCACTTTAAAGACTCTCTAACCCAGGGATATTCACATAGTGGGGTGTGCCATCAAATAGACTCCAGAATAAACCTAAAAGCCTACAGAAACTCAGTATAGACTAAAAATGTCTGTACTATAATAATAAAAATTATATAAGTCAGCTCATTAACTTCTGGACAAAGAAAGGAGAGAGTTAACACTTCATTAAACCAAAGCAAGTTTCATTTGGATGAAAAACTCAATATAAAAATTAAACCGTTAATGTGCTAGAAGAAATCATGAGGAATTTTGAAACATACTTTTAAGCTTCTCCCACGGAACACACACACACACACACATACACACACACCCCATGAAGAAAAATATATCCTAAATTAATATAAATAAAAATTATCTCTACTGAGTCATCAGTAGCACTCACTCATCAGATCTCCTAGGGGACAACCTTTTCCTAAAACAGGAGGTCATATGGAACTCGAGTTGTTTTCAGACTCCGTGATGAGGCTCTCTAGGGCCTCTGCCCCCACAGCAACTGGATCTGTTCTTGTTCCCTCATCTTTCTGTGACAGGAGAAGAGGCTCAGGACTTCTGCAATAAAATGCTGCATCTGGTGCACCAGCGTTATGACAACGCAGGCTCAGCTCACCAGCCACACCTCCCAGCCAAGGTCCCTTCAGGAGCCCAGGTCATCAGCACCCGGGGATGTCCACCTGAAAATCAGAGCCAGGGCAGAAGTAGAAACTGGACAGAAAAAAAAAGAAGCAACATGTGGAGTTAGGTTTTATTCGACCTATACATCCTTTACGGTAGAGAGGGCTCCTCAAACCCATGTCATCAAATCTCCACCACCTGGTTCTTGATTCTTCCTCTGTAAAACCAACTTAGAGTTCAAGCACTCCACTGACTATGCTTGGAGGCAGCCATTCCATAAACCATATTCACCATGGTGACTCAAATTTGTTTCTAGGAGACAACCACTTAGGCTGTATCAGTCTATTATAGGAATCTGGGGAAAGTCAATCTTACATACAGCAACCATATGACTAGCTGATTAGTGTTTAAAAAAAATTAGGGGCACTGACAGAGCATCTGTTAGCTCCTTATATACAGTTTCCCCTTGACTCAAAGGAAGTCAGGGAGGGAGTAGGACACTTAGTATAAAATCTGTTTTTTTTATTGTTTGTTTTTTTGTTTTTTGTATTATGTTCTACTAAATAGGTAACAGCTTCAACGTATAGTTTCTGGGTAGCCATTCCTGTCTTGGACTAGCCATCCTGAGAACCAAGCCAAAGACATCTCCACTTGGTTGAGAGCCTTCTCATAAAATAGGTAAATGAAAAGTAAAATGAGAGTCTTTTAATAGAAAGATTTGGAGGCCATGATGTTGAGGACGACAGAATATGCTGAAAGACAGAATCTGGTTCAAAAAGCCTTAGACATCCTTGCACCAGACTGTAAATCCCACAGGATGAAAGGTCAGAGCCTTTCGGAGTCTAGATGAGTAGTTATTAATGCACATAGCACATGAGTTGGGTAGTTCTAACTGTATTTAAAATTTTGGGCTCAACTAGTGTGGGTCAGTGGTTGAGCGTCAGCCTATGAACCAGGAGGTCACGGTTCAATTCCTGGTCAGGGCACATGCCCAGGTTGCATGCTCGATGCAGGAAGCAGCTGACCAATGAGTCTCTCTCATCATTGATGTTTCTCTCTCTCTCTCTCCCTCTCCCTTCCTCTCTGAAATAAAAAAATGTATTTTTTTAATTGGGAGAAGAACTGATTTGAACCACCACACACCCTAACAGTACATTTCCTCTCAGCACCTCTTCCCGAGGTGTACCATCATCAATACACCTGTTATCAGGTAGAAGAAGAGCTTGAGAACTGCTGGTCTATACTCTACCTGCTGCAAATCTGTAAGAAAGATCGAAGCAGTTTGTAATGAAAAAGACATAGATGTGTACAAGATATTAATTTCCAGGATAAGCCACACGTACTGCTGACCACTGTTGCCATTAAACTCTGAATGCTAACACTGAAACATAGATGAAAGTGTATATTATTCAGCCTTAAATAAATTCTGCCATGTGTGACAACATAAATGGACCTGAAAGACATTATGCTTCATGAAGTCAGTCAGTCACGGAAGTACAAATACTGCATGCTCCACTCATTGAGATATTTAAAATAGTCAAATTCATAGAAGCAGAGAATAAAATGGTGAATTTTAGGACCTGGGGGAGGAGGAAGTGGGTTGTTATTGTTCAATGGGTACAGAGTTAAAGATATACAAGATGAACGAATTTTAGAAATATCCCTTACAACATTGTGCCTATAGTTAACAATAATAGTATGATGCACTTGTTAAGAAGGTAGATCTCATGCTAATGTTTTTAACACACACACACACACACAAACAAAGGGAAACAAAAACTCTTTAGAGGTAAAGAATAGGTTTTTACCTTAATTTTGGAAACGATATTATGGTGCATGCGTAAGTCCAAACGCATCAGAATGTATACATTAGACGTGCAATTTTTTGTCTATTACATATACCTTAATAAAGCTGAAGACGAAGAAGAAAAATTACATGACTTAGGTTTTCCTCCAACACCAGTTATTTGTTTCCCATCTAAAACTCTAGAAAGTGGGCCATGATTCACAGTGGGGAGAGGAAATACCCTAAGAGACTTATTCTCATGCCAGCGATGCCCTGATTCACATTAAACACTTCTCTGCCCACCTGACCCACAACGAATGAGACATCAAACTAAAATGCAGCTGTATCCCCCCAGGTCACCAAAAGGAATGTGGCTTATTATCACCCAAAGGGAGACATGTTGGGCTGTGCAACATGAGACACACATACATGATATAAATGCATAAATCACATGACAGCTTTCTTTAAGCAAGATGAAGCATGAAAGACACATAAGAGATGATCCAGGAAGAGCTGAAGTGAGGAATCCTCACCCATGAGGAAAAGGAAACAATGGTTTCCATGCATCTTGAAAAGGTTACCAGGAAAACAACCTGGCTAATTTCATAATCACCTGTTCATTAGGACAAACAAGGACAAGGAAAGAGCACAGCTTCTGATGCCAGCAGCCCTTAGCAGGGTATAAAAGGGGACCTGGGGCAAGCGGACTTCCAAACCTTCCAACCCACCTTCCTGCAAACTCACTCCGATCCTCCACTCTCCGACACCATGGTCAACTCCTGCTGTGGCTCCGTCTGCTCTGACCAGGGCTGTGGCCAAGGCTGCTGCCAGGAGACCTGCTGCCGCCCCAGCTGCTGCCAGACCACCTGCTGCCGCCCCAGCTGCTGTGGCTCCAGCTGCTGTGCCTCCAGCTGCTGCCGCCCCTGCTGTAGTTCCAGCTGCTGCCGCCCCTCCTGCTGTGGCTCCAGCTGCTGCCGCCCCTGCTGTATTTCCAGCTGCTGCCGCCCCTCCTGCTGTGGCTCCAGCTGCTGCCGCCCCTGTTGTATTTCCAGCTGCTGCCGCCCCTGCTGTAGTTCCAGCTGCTGCCGCCCCTCCTGCTGCCGCCCCACCTGCTGCCAGACCACCTGCTGCCAGACCACCTGGTGCCGCCCCACCTGCTGCCGCCCCACCTGCTGCCGCCCAGTCTGCTCTAGCGGTTCCTGCTGCTGACTGCCCTGACCTGTGCCCACTGGTTTCCGTCAGCCAGTCTTATTGATGTAGTTTAACTGAACTGAGTCATGAGAGGCCAATTGTCAAACCTGTTCCAACTGATTCTTTAACTGGTTTGGCCTCCAAATATATTGCTCCTCCCCCTCCCCCACCCCCAGAGCATGTTATTACCTGTCTCCCAAATGAACACAAAGTTTGAATTTTCTCTGAAACTTCCAACCAACATGTCATCCCAATTGATATATTTCTTCCCGGCCATCTTTTCCCATATGGAGATGTCTCTAAATCTTAAATAAATCTGAATTTCCCAGGCATACAAATACAAGAGTATCCTGTCTGATCATTGTTCCTCTTGACTTGCCATCCTTAGCTGTCAATTGTTCTGCTGTCCCTCTCTGCAGAGAGCAGAGGACAGCAGGTCATTTCGGGATGCCCCCCTCCATGCCGTCAGCACCCTTGTTTTAATATAGGAAGATGGTTTCGTACAGCAAACACTTTGATCTGTCGGCCTGTGGACTTTCTCCGGATGAAGGAGCCAGCTCTAGGCAGGCCGGGGGTCCAAGTGTGTGGGAGCAGTGCTGGGCCAGTGAGGGGTGGATACAGACTCTGGCTCTTTCCTCCCAGGTGGGGGCAGGGAGGACCAGTCTCTAGAGGTCTTTGGTGGAATGGCGCCCAGCTGCCCTCAGGAGTAAGCTGCTCATTCCATCACCCCACACTGGGCTCTGTCCCTTCCCCAGATCACTTCCCAGGCTCCCTGCAGTGCCCTTTAGGATGATCTCCCTAACAGACTATTTTATTTGAAACTTGTGTTGCGGTCTGCCCCTGAGGGCACTCCATTCAAGACACCAGTGTTCCAAATGTCATTACCAGTGCCCTCGAAACAGCTTTCCTGCCTTATGAAAGGTTGCCACGCTGTTACAGTCAAGTCCTGGGTTATTATCAACTGAACCACTCAATCCTTTGAATATTTTCTCTTTCTTCTCACCATTTTTTGCACAATCATTTTTAGAGGAGCAGTCTTCACTTGTTTTTCTCATATCATTATGTCTGACAGAAAGGATATCCCACGAGTAACATGGCGCGTCTTGTTAGCAACGCTCACCCTAAAGGAGGCTGCTGCATTTATGGGGGAACCTCCCCCACCTGTCTGTCTTATGTTGGATTTATTAAAAGCAGAGCCTGACACAAGGATTCTTGCACCAGTGATACCTAAGGAAGTGCTTTCAGGAGAAATCAGCAAGAAATGGAGGGAAGCAGGACAGGGAAGTAGAAGAAGATAAGCCAAAATGTGGTTGCCGTGACATTTTATGATCATCTGACCCCACAGGTGCGGGTGTGAACCATACCACAGACCTGTCCCTCCTGGAGGCAAGGTGGCTGGGGCTTGGTACTCTTACATCAGTTATCTCTAGTTCTGGACCACTCTGAGGGGAGAAGGGATGGAGAGCTGCAGCCTCCTGTAGGTGAGAACCATGACCTGGAGAATATGGGGCTGAACAGTGTCAGCCACCAGCAGTCCACACTCACACTAGCTTGAGGATGGAGTTCTTGATGGCAGAGGGGATCTGTTATATAGTTCAGGTCCATGCATTTTTCTCAATAAACTCACTCCAACTGATTGGTTACAGTTTCTACAGAAACTTACAAGAGGAGGGTTTGTGGGCAGCATCTCTGCTCTTCTGGCTGGCCTGTCTAGTGGAGGGACCAAATTCTAGTCCCTGAGGATTCTGAGCCCTCCATTCCTACGTCCTCAGCTGTTACTACGGCCACAGCTGTTGTACTTGCCCCAAATCTTGGAAATAGAAATTCCCAGAATGCCCTCAGGACACCACCTAAAAGCTAAATATTTTCCTCCTTGACACCATTACTCTTTTCTTTGCTTGCTGATCACCTGATACTTGAAGCTCAAAGTAATTCGGTGACTGCCATAGCTTTAATTCCAATCACACCTTTACTGTGCCTCGTTAGCGGTAACTCTTTTCTGTTAGACCTAAGGCATTTAGATGCACAGAGCCTACAATTATGGTGGAGGGAGGCATAAATCCCCCCAAATGGATCACTGGGGGTGAAGGTGAACGGGGCAACTCCTATGGAGCAAAGTTCTGTGATAATATTCCCTATGACAAACTCCAACTTGAGAGAATAGACACTACTGAGTTTCTCAATATGCCTGTGTAGTATACAGTGAACCCTCCTAGGGAATATAGTCAGTGAGTTGGGTTTTCTGGCTTATGACAAAATCTATTCTACCATATCCACTTCTCTGCACCTTTTGATCCCTTCTTCCTCATCTGCGTCTTATGTGGTACAAGATAAAGTAAAATGGTCATGAGTACTAAAAGGTGATGAAGGTGAACGGTATGCAAATAAAAGCATATTCCTTTTTACCGACCACTAACTTTATTTTATATTTTACTTTGATATAACTATAGGTGCACAGAAAGTTATAAAAGAGTACAGCAATGTCCTGCACACCCTTCACCCAATTCCCACCACTGGTCACAATCTATTTACAGTACATATCCAAACTTCAAAATTTACATTAGTACAAATCACAGATCTTGTTCAGAATTCACCAGTTTTATAAGCGTGAGTGTACGTGTGCATGCATGTGTGTGTGTTTCTATGCGGTATAATCATGTGTACTGTATAGATTTGTGTAACCACCATCACAATTAAGATACAGAACTGCCCTTGATAAGGCTCCATCTTTGTAGCCACACCCACTCCCTCCCACTCATCATCCGACACCCCTGCCTACCACTACTCTGTTCTCCATCTCTATAATTTTATTTCCAAGCATGTCCTACAAATGGAATCTTCCAGGGTGTAACCGCTCGTGATTGGCTTTTTACACTCAGCAGTCTTCCCTTGAGATCATGCAAGTTGTTCAGTGTATCAGTAGCTGTTCTTTTATGGACACATATAGTTTGATTTGTTCAACTATTCACTTATGAAGAATACGCTTAACTGTTTCAAGTTCATTCATTTAGTCACTCATGCTTTCATTTTTGCGGAAAAATTGTACTGAGGCTTCCTACTTGCAGGCAAACACTGTCACTTTTCAGTCATAAGACATATTATCTAATTTGAATACTGTCGGATTTAGCAAGTTTGTATCTATTTTGTCTCCTGTTCCTTATGACTTTTAAAAGTTTCATTATAAGCCTATATCTATTTTCCTCTTGGACTAAAGGGTTCTAATAATTTAGTCTTTCTTACAAGATAATCACTCTTCTGAGAATTAAAATATCACTTTTCTTACAACCATCAATTTATGTCTCAATTAATTTCTAAAAGGAAGAAAGGCTAGCCATGGGTAAAATATTTGCTAGAAGTAAGAAATACAGGTTATAGTTATCTCTGCAGCCTACTCAGTTACATTCAAGATTTAGGAGACATAGTAAATTTGGCAGTGACCCAGAAATATAAATGTAGAGAAAAATAGTTTTCCCAAAGTTTTGTAGCACTTTCCTAAGTCATAACATCGCAGCAGAATTATCTTTAAAAAAAAAAAAAAAGAATAGTTGGGTATTTTATTTTGGGTTCTTTCTGCGTTGGATAAGCACAAAGGGACATTGACTATATGCTATTTTAAAAATTCTAATTTTACATGACTACTTCTGAGGACAATTATCAATTCTAAAGTAAAATCATGAACATAGATAGAAGTAAATGAAACAAAAACCAGTCAATAAAAGGGGATTGAATAGTCATAAATTTATGGATTTGTAGAACTGAGAATCACATTAAAGACTCTCTAACCCACGGATATTCACATAGTGGGGTGTGCCATCAAATAGACTCCAGAATAAACCTAAAAGCCTACAGAAACTCAGTATAGACTAAAAATGTCTGTACTATAATAATAAAAATTATATAAGTCAGCTCGTTAACTTCTGGACAAAGAAAGGAGAGAGTTAACACTTCATTAAACCAAAGCAAGTTTCATTTGGATGAAAAACTCAATATAAAAATTAAACCGTTAATGTGCTAGAAGAAATCATGAGGAATTTTGAAACATACTTTTAAGCTTCTCCCACGGAACACACACACACACACACACCCCATGAAGAAAAATATATCCTAAATTAATATAAATAAAAATTATCTCTACTGAGTCATCAATAGGACTCACTCACCAGAGCTCCTAGGGGACAACCTTTTCCTAAAACAGGAGGTCATATGGAACTCGAGTTGTTTTCAGACTCCGTGATGAGGCTCTCTAGGGCCTCTGCCCCCACAGCAACTGGATATCTGTTCCTGTTCCCTCATCTTTCTGTGACAGGAGAAGAGGCTCAGGACTTCTCCAATAAAATGCTGCATCTGGTGCACCAGCGTTATGACAACGCAGGCTCAGCTCACCAGCCACACCTCCCAGCCAAGGTCCCTTCAGGAGCCCAGGTCGTTAGCACCCGGGGATGTCCACCTGAAAATCAGAGCCAGGGCAGAAGTAGAAACTGGATAGAAAAAAAAGAAGCAACATGTGGAGTTTGGTTTTATTCAACCTATACATCCTTTACAGTAGAGAGGGCTCCTCAAACCCATGTCATCAAATCTCCACCACCTGGTTCTTGATTCTTCCTCTGGAAAACCAGCTTAGAGTTCAAGCTCTCCACTGACTATGCTTGGAGGCAGCCATTCCATAAACCATATTCACCATGGTGACTCAAATTTGTTTCTAGGAGACACCCACTTAGGCTGTATCAGTCTATTATAGGAATCTGGGGAAAGTCAATCTTACGTACAGCAACCATATGACTAGCTGATTAGTGTTTAAAAAAAATGAGGGGCACTGACAGAGCATCTGTTAGCTCCTTATATACAGTTTCCCCTTGAGTCAAAGAAAGTCAGGGAGGGAGTAGGACACTTAGTATAAAATCTGTTTTTTTTTATTGTTTGTTTTTTTGTTTTTTTGTATTATGTTCTACTAAATAGGTAACAGCTTCAACGTATAGTTTCTGGGTAGCCATTCCTGTCTTGGACTAGCCATCCTGAGAACCAAGCCAAAGACATCTCCACTTGGTTGAGAGTCTTCTCATAAAATATGCAAATGAGAAGTAAAATGAGAGTCTTTTAATCGAAAGATTTGGAGGCCATGATGTTGAGGATGACAGAATATGCTGAAAGACAGAGCCTGGTTCAAAAAGCCTTAGACATCCTTGCACCAGACTGTAAATCCCGCAGGATGAAAGGTCAGAGCCTTTCGGAGGTCTAGATGAGTAGTTATTAATGCACATAGCACATGAGTTGGGTAGTTCTAACTGTATTTAAAATTTTGGGCTCAACTAGTGTGGGTCAGTGGTTGAGCGTCAGCCTATGAACCAGGAGGTCACGGTTCAATCCTGGTCAGGGCACACGCCCAGGTTGCAGGCTCGATGCAGGAAGCAACTGACCAATGAGTCTCTCTCATCATTGATGTTTCTCTCTCTCTCTCTCCCTCTCCCTTCCTCTCTGAAATAAAAAAATGTATTTTTTTAATTGGGAGAAGAACTGACTTGAACCACCACACACCCTAACAGTACATTTCCTCTCAGCACCTCTTCCCGAGGTGTACCATCATCAGTACACCTGTTATCAGGTAGAAGAAGAGCTTGAGAACTGCTGGTCTATACTCTACCTGCTGCAAATCTGTAAGAAAGATCGAAGCAGTTTGTAATGAAAAAGACATAGATGTGTACAAGATATTAATTTCCAGGATAAGCCACACGTACTGCTGACCACTGTTGCCATTAAACTCTGAATGCTA
Source organism: Corynorhinus townsendii (assembly GCA_026230045.1). Classification (NCBI taxonomy): domain Eukaryota; kingdom Metazoa; phylum Chordata; class Mammalia; order Chiroptera; family Vespertilionidae; genus Corynorhinus; species Corynorhinus townsendii. Next base: position 7,903,823 of record JAPDVU010000009.1, read on the forward strand.
ACACTGAAACATAGATGAAAGTGTATATTATTCAGCCTTAAATAAATTCTGCCATGTGTGACAACATAAATGGACCTGAAAGACATTATGCTTCGTGAAGTCAGTCAGTCACGGAAGTACAAATACTGCATGCTCCACTCATTGAGATATTTAAAATAGTCAAATTCATAGAAGCAGAGAATAAAATGGTGAATTTTAGGACCTGGGGGAGGAGGAAGTGGGTTGTTATTGTTCAATGGGTACAGAGTTAAAGATATACAAGATGAACGAATTTTAGAAATTTGCTATACAACATTGTGCCTATAGTTAACAATAATAGTATGATGCACTTGTTAAGAAGGTAGATCTCATGCTAATGTTTTTAACACACACACACACACACACACACAAACAAAGGGACACAAAAACTCTTTAGAGGTAAAGAATAGGTTTTTACCTTAATTTTGGAAACGATATTATGGTGCATGCGTAAGTCCAAACGCATCAGAATGTATACATTAGACGTGCAATTTTTTGTCTATTACATATACCTTAATAAAGCTGAAGACGAAGAAGAAAAATTACATGACTTAGGTTTTCCTCCAACACCAGTTACTTATTTCCCATCTAAAACTCTAGAAAGTGGGCCACAATTCACAGTGGGGAGAGGAAATACCCTAAGAGACTTATTCTCATGCCAGCGATGCCCTGATTCACATTAAACACTTCTCTGCCCACCTGACCCACAACGAATGAGACATCAAACTAAAATGCAGCTGTATCCCCCCAGGTCACCAAAAGGAATGTGGCTTATTATCACCCAAAGGGAGACATGTTGGGCTGTGCAACATGAGACACACATACATGATGTAAATGCATAAATCACATGACAGCTTTCTTTAAGCAAGATGAAGCAAGAAAGACACATAAGAGATGATCCAGGAAGAGCTGAAGTGAGGAATCCTCACCCATGAGGAAAAGGAAACAATGGTTTCCATGCATCTTGAAAAGGTTACCAGGAAAAGAAACCTGGCTAATTTCATAATCACCTGTTAATTAGGACAAACAAGGACAAGGAAAGAGCACAGCTTCTGATGCCAGCAGCCCTTAGCAGGGTATAAAAGGGGACCTGGGGCAAGCGGACTTCCAAACCTTCCAACCCACCTTCCTGCAAACTCACTCTGATCCTACACTCTCCGACACCATGGTCAACTCCTGCTGTGGCTCCGTCTGCTCTGACCAGGGCTGTGGCCAAGGCTGCTGCCAGGAGACCTGCTGCCGCCCCAGCTGCTGCCAGACCACCTGCTGCCGCCCCACCTGCTGCCAGACCACCTGCTGCCACCCCAGCTGCTGTGGCTCCTGCTGTGGCTCCAGCTGCTGCAGGCCTACCTGCTGCATCTCTAGCTGCTGCCGCCCCACCTGCTGTGGCTCCAGCTGCTGCCGCCCCTGCTGTGGTTCCAGCTGCTGCCGCCCCACCTGCTGTGGCTCCAGCTGCTGCCGCCCCTGCTGTAGTTCCAGCTGCTGCCGCCCCTCCTGCTGTGGCTCCAGCTGCTGCCGCCCCTGCTGTATTTCCAGCTGCTGCCGGCCCTGCTGTAGTTCCAGCTGCTGCCGGCCCTGCTGCCGCCCCACCATCTGCTGCCAGACCACCTGCTGCCGCCCCACCTGCTGCCAGACCACCTGCTGCCGCCCCACCTGCTGCCAGACCACCTGCTGCCGCCCAGTCTGCTCTAGCGGTTCCTGCTGCTGACTGCCCTGACCTGTGCCCACTGGTTCTCCCCAGCCAGTCTTCTTGATGTAGTTTGACTGAACTGAGTCATGAGAGGCCAATTGTCAAACCTGTTCCAACTGATTCTTTAACTGACTTTGGCCTCCAAATATATTGCCCCATATGTTACTCTCTCTCTCCCATATGAATAGAAAGCTTCAATTTTCTCTGAAATTCTTCAATGAGTATGTCATCCCAATTGATATATTTCTTCCTTACCACATTTTCTCATATGAAGATGTCCCCAAATCTTAAATAAATCTTAATTTCCCAAGCGTACAAATACAAGAGTATTATGTCTCATTTTTCCTTCTTGAATCAGCATTCTTATCTGTCCACTCTTCTGTTGTTCTCTGCAGAAAGCAGGTGATTTTAGAATTTCTAACTTTAGTCCCACCTCATCCGCACTCTATGATAGAGAGATGGTTTCCTACAGCAACCACCTGGACCTTGCTCAGTAGAGAAATTCCTGCAGATGAAGGAGAAAGCTCTGGGCAGTCCAAAAGTCAGAGTTAATGTCTCTGGGAACATTGTTCAACCACTGGACGGGAGTTTTTGGTCAATGCTGTAGCTTCATTTTTCTCTAGTGGGGGCATGCTGTTCCAGTTTCCCGAGGTTCTCGGTGGGATTGCACCCTAGTGGTCTATAGGAGTCATCTTCTCATTACATCATTTATATTGTGGCTCAAGCATCCAGATGCAGCTCAGCTGACCTCTCCATTTCATCCACTTTCACAACTCTGCAATCGAGGTGTTAGCTGGCACTGGGGTCCCATCTAAAGTCTTGACTGAGCAGGAATCCAGTTCCAAGTTCACTTATGTGGTTGGTGACAGGATTCAGTTCCTTGAGGCCCATTAGAGTCAGAGCCTCAGTTCCCTCTGGTTGTCAGCAGAGACTGCTCTCAGTGCTTTGCTACATACTTCTCTCCCACACGGCCGCTTACTTCCTTCAGAGCCAGTAAGGGAGAGAAATCTGGATAGTCACCATCTTCTGCAACTTAGTCACTCGATGTTGATTAGAAGCAATTTTCTCACAAGGAGGGAAATATGTAAGACCATGAACACCAAGAGGTAGAAATCACTGGGTCACCTAAGGGGCTGCCTACCACAACTCTTACATAATATTGAGTGAGAGAATAAAAACACACAATACATAGATGAAGATCCCACTTATATAAAATTCAAAAACATGTAAAACTAAACTACAGTGATTAGGATGCACACCTAGGTGGTAAAACTGTAAAGCACATCAGTGAAAAGATTCCTTTAAGAATCAGGACAGTAAGAATCAGGGGGGAAGGAGAGCTATGTGGTCAAGAGGAGACACATCCAGGGCCCTCTTCGTGACAGCAATGTCCTATTTCTTGACTTGGGTGTTGGGATAGATAGATGCTTGCTTCATAATTACTTATTACTAGAGGCCTGGTGCACAAAATTCGTGCATGGGAGCAGGGGGTCCCTCAGCCCAGCCTGCACCCTCTCCAATCCTGGACCCTCGGGACTGCTGGCTCCTATCCGCTCACCTGCCTGCCAGCCTGATCCCCCTAAGTGCTCTCCCCTGCCTGCCTGATCCCCCTAACTGCTCTCCCTTGACTGCCTGATCACCTCTAACCACCTCTGCCTCAGCCCCACCACCATGCTTTGTCTGGAAAGACGTCTGGAAGGTCTTCCGGAAGATGTTCAGTCTAATTAGCATATTACCCTCTTATTAGTATAGATATTACACGTGTATGTCTTATACACTTTTCAGTATACAGTAGTCTCCTCCCTTGAATCTGAGGTTTTGCTTTCTGTAGTTTTAGTTACGCACAGTCACCCATGGTCTGAAAATAGTAAATGGAAAATTCCAAAAATAAATAATTCATAGTTTTAAGTTGCACACCATTCTGAGTAGCAAGTGAAATCTTGAGCTGTCCTGTTCCATCCCACCCAGGTTGTGAATCCTCCCTTTGTCCAGTAAATCCATACTATATATGCTATCCCCCTGTCAGTCACTTAATAGCTGTCTCAATGGTCAGATCAACTCTCTTGGTGTTGCAGTGCTTGGGTTCCTTATTTACTGCTGCTGGTCAACATGACCTGTGCCCCAAAGCGTAAGAAGAGTGATGCTGGTAATTCAAATATGCCAAAGAGAAGCCCTGAAGTGCTCCTTTAAAGAGAAAGTTCTTAATAAGAAAATATTGTTTTAAAGCATATGCTGAGGCTGAGCAGGAATCCAGTTCCAAGTTCACTTATGTGGTTGGTGACAGGCCACCAACATCACACACATACAGAGGTCCCCTTCCTCATTGCTCACTAATTTCTACAGTAAGAATGGATCTTCTACCCTAGCCAGTTTGCTCAATGGATAGAGCACTGGCCTGCTGACTGAAGGGTCCCGGGTTCAATTCTGATAAAGGGCACCTTCCTATCTAGGGCACATGCCCAGGTTGTGGGCTCAATCCCCAGTAGGGGGCACAGAGGAGGAAGCTGATCAATGATTCTCTCTCATCATTGATGTTTCTATTCCCCCCCCCCCGCCTTTCTCTCTGAAATCCATAAAAATATACACCGAGTGGCCAGATTCTGATGACCTCTGAACTCATAATAATCTGGCTACTCAGTGTATTTGTATCTCAAATGGGTACCAAAAGTATTCTAGACTTGTGTTGGAGATCAACCACCTATTTGCCCTGAGCTTTCTATCAGCCAGTGCAAAGGGGAAAACTGATCAGGTGCACGATTTATAGGATCTTTGATATCAAATAAATGAGGTTCTCAAGAGAAGTACACTGAGTGGCCAGATGATTATGTGTTTAGAGATCATAACAATCTGGCCACTCAGTGTATATACTGTATATTTTTTAAAAAAGAATGGATCTTCTATCCACAAATTTTGATGAAGGGAAAATAAATTTGTATTAATTTGTTGAGAGACCACATTCACATAACTTTCATTACAGTATAATCTTATAACTGTTCTATTTTATTATTAGCTATGTTTGTTCATTTCTTACTCTGCCTACTATACATATAAATTAAACTTGAACCAAGAGACCGGCTAGAGAGAGATGCTGCAAACATAAATGCCAGCAAAGTAACAACGGTAATAAACTGTGGGATGCTGTAGTAACCAGAGCCATGCAGATAAATTGTCTGCCATGGTTTAGGATACAGAACATGATCCAAAGTTTGAAACGTCTAAGGAAACCCATTCCAGTGGCATAGAGGCCACCAACATCACACACGTACAGAGGTCCCCTTCCTCATTGCTCACAAATGACCCACGGGGGTCATTTTTCTCTTGTCCCATGCCCGATGCCACACTATGCTGATGGAATTTCCTCCACATTAGTCACTGGAAGAAATGCACAACCAGGAATATGTCTGCCCAGATCCCATCCTGAGGAGAGAGTAAGGAATGTAGCCCCAAATGCTAAATGGAGGAGAGAGTGTGGTCTAGAACATACCCGCAGGTATGACTCAGAGGAAAAGCAAATCAGACAGAATTTAGCACATCTGGAAAGGAAAATGTTGTTTCTAATAAGTTTAAACCATTAAACAGATAAACATTAATGTGTAATCTGATAATTACTCAAACATTAGGCAAATAAAAACAAGGAAACATGTGGACAGCTCACCCTGTTCAGACAGTATATAAGAGGCCCTGCCACAAGAAGACCCCCAAACTCAAGAACCTCACTCTCCTGGAAACCCACCCAGAACCTCCACCCTCTGATACCATGTCCTGTTGTGGCTCCGTCTGCTCTGACCAGGGCTGTGGCCAAGGCTGCTGCCAGACCACCTGCTGCCGCCCCAGCTGCTGTGTGTCCAGCTGCTGCCCCCCCAGCTGCTGTGTGTCCAGCTGCTGCCGCCCCAGCTGCTGTGTGTCCAGCTGCTGCCGCCCCAGCTCCTGTGGCTCCTGCTGCTGCCGCCCCTCCTGTTGCATCTCCAGCTGCTGCCGGCCCTCTTGCTGTGGCTCCAGCTGCTGTGGCTCCAGCTGCTGCCGCCCCTCCTGTTGCATCTCCAGCTGCTGCCGCCCCTCTTGCTGTGGCTCCAGCTGCTGTGGCTCCAGCTGCTGCCGGCCCTGCTGCTGCCCCTGCTGCTGCCTCCGCCCAGTCTGTGGCCAGGTCTCCTGCCACACCAATTGCTATCGCCCCACCTGCGTCATCTCCACCTGCCCCCGCCCCATGTGCTGTGCCATCCCTGACTGCTGAATCTCTGCCTATAATCTGTCACACTGTGGATGTCTTCACAAGTCACCTAAACGGTGTTGAGCCAGCCAGTGACTGGGGAATGAACTCTTAGCTGCCAACTCTTCAGATTTGGCATTCAGAGTTGGTGTTCAATTCCAGGAAATGATAAATGAAAACACATTTGTCAAATGGTTTTAACCGAGGCCCAGATGCATCTATTTTTGAACCAACACCGTCTCATCCGAAGTATATACTGTATGTGATGATCTCATATAACATTGTCTCCATTTGTTCTTAATAAACAGCCATTTCCCCCGATATCAAAATCTGCTGATTTGTTAACTTGACGTGTGTGTGTATATGTGCATGTGTGTGTGTACATGTGTGTCTTTATGACTTCACACTAAGAAATGTTGCATGAAATGCAGGACAGTAAGTTTGGGAGCAGTTACTTATTTTGGAATCAGGATTCCACTGGGCATTCCTTGCATGACACAGGCAAAGCTATTTAATATCTTTAGGCCTCGGTTTTTTTCTCTGTGAAATGGGGATAATACATTATGCTCTTCAAAGGTTCAAAGACATAATCCATGTAATAAATACACTTAGCACAGAGGTGAAGAGCATGATGTAAGCTCTCAGTAAATGTCATTTTTATTGTTACTATTATTGAAACACTACCCTGGTTGAGAATACTACCTTAGTATCGTGTTCTCTTGGACAGAACAACAAAGAAAGTTTGTATAATGGTTTCACTGTCCTCTAAAACTTTAAGTATTGGCATATGTCTCAAATGTCCCGTGAAAACTCCAGTGAGTTGAACATCATACAGACATCTAAATTTCTCTGGACTATATTTCTACTTGCAGTATGTCCCATTATTGGTTGTGTTAATAAATTTGGGTGTTTTACTTAGCTGGAGTACTTCTTCCTCCCTCCCTCCGCCCCTTCCTCATTTTCTCTCTAAATAATAAACTTTATCTCAGAATACTAAGTGTACATTCTCAATACAGATTTCTGGAAATGTATTAAAGTCCATGGCAACTTCTCCATAAAAATTGTAAAACATTTAAAAGTATGTTTTTATTGATATTTATTTATTTTAGAGAGAGAGCAAGCTAGAAAACATCAATTGAGAGAGAATCACTGATCAGCTGCCTCCTGCATGGCCCTACTGGGGATCGAACCCACAGCCCAGGCCCACAACCCTGACCGGAAATTGAATCTCCGTGACCTCTTGATTCAGGGGTTGATGCCCAACCACTGAGCCACACAGGCTGGGCTTTTAAAACTGTTTATTAATAGATGTTCAAGCCCAGCTGAAGTGGCTCAGTTGGTTAAGCCACTGTCCCATGCACCAAAGGGTTGCCTGTTCATTTCCCAGTCAGGGCACATACCTGGTTGCAAGTTTGATCCCCTATTGGGGAGTGAATGGGGGGAGAGGGGTAGTCTACTGATGTTTCTCTCACATATCTGTGTTTGTTTCTCTCTCTCACTCTCTCGCTCTCTCCATTTCTTTCTCTAAGCATGTCCTAAAATTTTAGTATTTCAAAACGGAAACTCCTTCATAATTTTAGCCTCTCATGTTACAGAAGTTTCCTCTCTTCCTGATGGTTTTACTCTCCTGACTTAGGCGTTTGTCACCTTGCTTGGTCTTACATAAGAGCACATGTGCAGGATATTTCTCTGAGACTCAGTTTTCTTATCACCAAAACTTAGGTGAGAATTCTCCTCCTTAGCTGCGAAAACATCTCACAATATATACAATAATATCATTTTTATCCTATATAATAAAGAGCGAATATCCTAATTAGACCAAACAGCAGAACAAACATCCGGGCCTCTAGTACTAATATAAGGGTCTATAACTTTTGGTTCATAATCTGAAGTACATTAAAAACATTTTAAATTAAAAATTTGCGTATATCAGAGTTTTATATATTAGCTGGGTTATATTTCCAAAAAACAAATGTAACTAAGAGTTGATTGTTATTTCTAAAAAAATTTTTTTGAAAAGTCTAAGGTGTCAAGAAACAAACCATATAGAGGTTGATATAAAATGGGCTTTACCCCAACGTGAGTTGAGTGTTAGGGTCTTAGTGAGCGGGTTAGCTTGACACACTGGCAGACAGGGCAGGGGTCCAGTGGGAAACAAAGGCAGGTGGAACATAGGTAGGGGCAGACACGGCAGTTTGAGCAAAATCTAATCACAGAAACCAACCATGCAGAAATAATGAAATGTTTCTGGACTCAAAGCGGGAGACGTGTGAAACTAGGAAGGGTCTGCAACAGTAAGTTGAACTGATGCATAGAAACAGGGAACGTTCAGGTCTGTTGCTGGGCAAGAACATTTGAGGGAATTAATCAGGTGATGACACAGATAGATACAGAGCAGGCCTGTAGCCAATATAAACTCCTAGACTACAAAGCTTCATGGGCAACCCATTATTGGATGCCCTCCCCGTTCGGGAAGTCTGAATCTGCTTGTAATAAATTTTCCACACTTTTGCTTAAATCTTCTGATCTGTGATTTAATTTGGCTTCATAAGACATGACCCTGGGGGGAAAAAAAAACCTTGGCTCACCATCCCAGTTATCAGTATGACTATGTAATGAAGCCTCCAGAAAAACCCAGAAGAATGGTGTTCAGACAGCATCTGGTTGGTGGACATTTAGAGCACCATTTATCCTTTAGAATTTTTAATTGTTGGTTTTTAGGTGGCGGGTGTCATAAATTATACACATAGGGAGTTATAAAATATATAAATATATAGTTAGGTATCTTTTATAACTTTTCTGAAAAGCCCTCCTTATATCTCCATTTTCAATTTGACCCAATTCTCTTCTGATTCTTTCTTTAAAATAACTATTATACTCATTTCATCACCTGATGCCGTGAACACACCTCCTACTCTGCCCCACTTAAACCTTTTAAGCAACATCTCTCCCCAGAAATCCAAGTGTATTCTGACATTTCTAAAGGCAGGTCAAAAAATAAAATAAATCATATATAATAAATATATTACTTCTTGCCTAAAGGCTATTAATAGATCTTCACCATTTCTTGTGGAATTCAAGGCTACCCACAACCCTTCCCACATTCTAGAAACCTCACCATATCTCTTACTATTTATTAAAATAGACCTTCCAGACATATCCCTCTCATCATCACGAGCCAGGGTTATGCCTACTCTCATTTGCTTGTTCTCTTTTAAATTCTTTTTTCTGTCTAGATATGTGAATAACATGTTCTCAACATCGGTGTGTCATTTTTTATGACCTAGACAAACTCTTCACTTACTAAAAAAAAAAAAATACTCCTTTATCAAAAATGTGTTCTATTTCAAGCCTGGGGGATAAAACTATGAGTAAAATACTGCCCTAGTGGAGTTGACATTCTAGAGAGAGCTAGCTATATACATACATTTCTGGTAGAGAATGCTATAGAACCCACACATACACAAAGCACAACAGAAGGTCAATGGAGGAAGAACTTTGCTCTGCATCAGCCAAGAAAGACAATGGGGGAATATAGCATTTGAACTTCCTGATAAAAGATAACTAGGAGAATGCTGAGCTCACGAGAGACTTTGCAGGAAGAGGGAATATCATGAGGGTAATTTGCTCTTTCCTCGAATAGTTTTTTCCTGAATGCCTGTGGCACTGAAGAAGACCTCTGATTATGACTATAATCATATAGGCAATGATTACAAAACCATTTATGGGTGCAATTTCTGTGTACATGCATGTATGATGATGAATATGGCATTTCTATCCCTCTTAATTCATCTGAGAAAATCTTAAATATAAGTGATGCTACAAAAACTACTAGATTTTTTTTAGCTCAGAATGTTTAAAAAAGATTTTAAGAAAATGTCCATAAAGTATAACCATGACATATCTTGATATTTTGAAAGGCCGATAAAAAAATTTTGTCCCAATTACTCTACCTGACCTGAGAGGAGATTTATGAAGATCAAAAGTAATCAATCCCAGATGACTCTTTGCTATTTAAAAACACTGAGTCACTGCTAACTGTTTCAAAATACATCAGGGTGATGAAAAATAACACAGCTTGGAATGTCCTAGTAATTTTATTAGCTCAATGGACACCCAGAAAACACAATGAATCATAAGTTTCCTTATTTCTCAAACTCAAGAAAATGAGCTTACTTCCTTCTTTCCTATCAGCATTCCATCTGATCGAAACACAAAATCTTCCACCAGAAAACCTAGCCCCATCAGAAGTGCTCCCAAAATTATGTCAAGGTGAGGAACAGACAAGAGATAGTGGCCCGCCTGTGTCACATGATACCCAGGGAGTGAAATCTTATGACACAGCAAACAAGGGAAAAACACAAAAGGTGATTCATGTGGGAACACTGGGGAACTTGATAAAAGGGAAATAACTGTGTTCTACATAATGGAAGTTTTTACTAGAAAAATGCAATGATATTATTTACTAAATGCATTTGTAGTCATATAAACAAAAACAAGGAAATAGTATTTTCATAATCATAGAAGTCCCTCAGCTGGGTATAAAAGGGGACATGTGGTAAGAAGACATCCAAAGTCAAGAACCACACTCTCCTGAACACCCACCCAGAACTTCCACCCTCTGACACCATGGTCAACTCTTGCTGTGGCTCCGTCTGCTCTGACCAGGGCTGTGGCCAAGGCTGCTGCCAGACCACCTGCTGCCGCCCCAGCTGCTGTGGCTCCTGCTGTGGCTCTAGCTGCTGCCGTCCCACCTGCTGCCAGACCACCTGCTGCCGCCCCAGCTGCTGTGGCTCCAGCTGCTGCAGGCCTACCTGTTGCATCTCCAGCTGCTGCCGCCCCACATGCTGTGGTTCCAGCTGCTGCCGCCCCACCTGCTGTGGCTCCAGCTGCTGCCGCCCCTCTTGCTGTGGTTCCAGCTGTTGCCGGCCCTCTTGCTGTAGTTCTAGCTGCTGTGGCTCCAGCTGTTGCCGGCCCTCTTGCTGTAGTTCTAGCTGCTGTGGCTCCAGCTGCTGCCGGCCCTCCTGTTGCATCTCCAGCTGCTGCCGCCCCTCTTGCTGTGGCTCCAGCTGCTGTGGCTCCAGCTGCTGCCGGCCCTGCTGCTGCCCCTGCTGCTGCCTCCGCCCAGTCTGTGGCCAGGTCTCCTGCCACACCAATTGCTATCGCCCCACTTGCGTCATCTCCACCTGCCCCCGCCCAATGTGCTGCGCCATCCCTGACTGCTGAACACCTTCCCTGAACCCATTCTCTCTCCTGCATCTTGCTCATCACAGAAGCAGACCCTGTGCACCTCAGAGATGCCTTAGGACTGCCCATTCCCTTCAACTTGTGTCCATATCCTGGCCTCAGGCCAAAGTCTCTCTTTGGTTGACTTTTCTCTGATGTGGATCCGGAGGAGGAAATTAGGTGGCATTTATAATAAGCAATTATTAGATTTATGCACATTCTGTATCTGATCTTTTGATTTCTGGGTTCCAGGTCATCCTGTCCAAAATATGGACATTCCTGTAGGGCCTGTAGGACCACTGATGTCACAGCCTGAGATCTGAAAACCTTCGAGGGCCTATCTTGTATTTCCTTTAAGAGGGATGCTTCAGTATCTTACTGTTGCTTCTAAATAAAGCTCTATTTTCTTGGCTTAGAAATATTGCTCTTGTGTCTCTTACTTTGTGATGATTGTCCTCATTTCCAGGGAAATTATATCCAACACACAACTGAATCAGGTTTTGTAATTCTTGTTCTCACCTTCAGGAAAACCCTAACATGTATTAGCATTAAAAGCAAACAAACAAGCCCAGAAATAATAACAGTACATAGATGATTCCAAAAGCATTAAAGAATAATAAAGATTTTTATTTAAAATGTGTGGGGCAAACCTTTCTTAAATGTTTTTAAGAGCATATATTTCCACTCCTCTCTTAGTTGCCTTCATTCTCCTTCCCCCCCCCCCCCCGTTTCTCTCTCTCCTTCTTCTTTCCCTTCCCCATATCCATCATTTTACCCCTCTTCTTCTTGGAAAACTAGAGTCCTCCTCAAGGTTTATAAATCTCTCATGTAACCCAATTTATTACATTCTCAGCTTCTCTAATTTCAGCTCCATCCATTAACAACAAAATAGTTCTCTTTTGAAAAAAAAATCAACCTTCCTGAGAAGTTGGGGGGTAGCAGAAAATGGAAAACACTCAAATTTTAATATTTTCCTATCCGCTTGGCTTTTCTGGGATGTGTATTTGACGGTATGGCCTGGAGAACTATGGGGAATGTGGAGACTAACAAGAAACCACTTAATGGACTAGTTTGGTTCTTAGGTAACCCTGGAAGGCTCCCAAATGCCTATGAACACTATCCTAGGAAAAATAAGGTAAAAATAAATTTCTGAGGAATGCATGCTAGTGAAAGTAGGAGAAATATTTAGAAAGCTTTGTATGAAATGCATATTCTAGGAGTTGTAGGATTGATAAGTAATATAGTGGTATTGAATCATGAATATGCTTGACTTCCATAAATTTTACACATGAGTAATGAAGATAATGAAAAAATAATTTAACTTGTGTAGGGTCATTATTCTCCAACCCCACTCAAGGCACAGAACTCCTGATAGACCAGAGATGGTAAATGATAATTGGTTGTACCTTCAGTTGGTTTCAGCATAAACATTTTTTGGTTGTTGTGTGAGGTGTTTTGTTTGTGTGTGTGTGTGTGTGTGTGTGTGTGTGTGTGTGCATGCGCGTGTATGTTTTGGGAGTGGGGGGGCGCTGTATCAGTACATTTTCCTCCCAGAAAGATGTAAAGAAGTGAAAAAATTGAAAAGGAAACAAACAAATAAACAAAAAAGACATTTTTTGCAGATAATCTGTCTTCATGGAAGATCTAGGAGAATTTCACATGTATGAAATTGGTATGTGTATTAGTTATTTAGCATCGGTTAAAACTTAGCAGTTTAAAAGAACAAACATTTATTATCTCACACACTTCCGGAGGGTTAGAAATTCAGCAGTGGCATGTTGGGGTCTCTCATGAGCTTGCAGGCAAGTTTCTGGCCAGGGCTGCATTCATATGCACAGAGGAAAATCCATTTCCAAGCTCACCTACACAGCTCTTGGCAAGAGGATTCAGTTCTTCCCCACGTGGGCTGCTCACACAACATGGCAGCTGGCTTCCCCCAGAGTGAGAAGGATCTCAGAAAGCCAGAGCAATAGAAGGAAAACCCAAGATGGAAGCCACAATCTTCTTATAATAACCTAATCTTGAAAATGACTTACTCTTCATACTTCTCTATTCCATTTATTCACTCAAAGTGAGTCACTGTATCCAGCTCACACTGAAGGGGAGGGGATTACACAAGGACATGAGCACGGGGAGGCAGGGACTGCTGGAGGCCCTCTGAAAGGCTGCGAGAGGAGATTACAATCCAACGTGGTTTTTAATGCCATGGGCCGGTAGGGGGTGTCCTGGGTCACAGGAAGTTAAGTGCCTGAAGAGAAGATGCATATGACCTGAGCTATAGGAAACACCAACATTTGTAAATTGAAAAAGGAGTGACAGCAACCACAAGGAACCAGAAAGGACTAGCCAGAGAAGTGAGAAGACAACTAGTAGCATGCAGGGTCCAAAAGACAGCAGCCACTTGAAAAGTTAAAGGACAGGATTCCACATCTAGCTATGACAAAGCAGCTAGTATCACACAAATCGCTCAATGAAACTATGAGAATTGGAGAAAATTAAGAAACAATTGTTTTAAAGCATTGGAAACTGACCTATGTAGGCAGGATTGAGGGCCCAAGGTCTAAGTCAATGAAATCATTTCCGGTGAAAGATAAATCGCCTTAGGCCTCTGAAGTGTTTCATGTTCAATGTCTGGCATTCAATTTAAAAAATTACCAGATTTGTCAAAACATAAAGGACCAAATGACTAAAAACAGAGCAAAAGGCAAAGAAAAGATAATAGAAATAGATTCAAAGGTGATACTTATGTAGGTGTTAAAAACTACATTTAGAATAACTATGATTAATATGTTTGAAATAATAGATAAAAATAATAACTTTCATCAGAGAATTTGGAATCTGTAAAAAAAAAAAAAAAAAAGATAAACGAAAGTCCAGTGGAAATCCTAGAACTAAAAAACTCAAAAACTGAAATTCGGAATTCAATAAATGATTAGACGGAATAGTAGGTTGAACAGGTCAGACAGAATAGAAGAGAGAAAAAGCAAACAGGAAGCAGAAAATACCCACATTGAAGTACAGAGAGAAAAAGGTAAACGGTACAGACAAGAACATCAGACAGTGGAGTACAGGGGACGGTCTGAGATATGTGTAAGCCGGGCTCCCAGGAAGAGAGAACAGGGCAGAAGCTCTGAATGAGGAGACAGTGATGGGCAACTTGACAAAACGGTTGAAACGCTTCAAGCCACAGATTCAAGATCCTCTTTGAACCCTCATGGACGTATAGTCGCCTTCAGAATCTTCAATTATCTAAATTCTTGGAAGTTACACTTCCTTTTCCTGCATCTACCGTGCTACGTATGGTGGGTTCTTTTCTGTGTATTTCGTAACATCTCCTCTGTGGGCATCATGTACAGTCTCTGTGTGGTTTCTTGGAGGTTCATCTGTTCTGTGGTTAACGCTTTTTCAAGTTGTACTTTTATGGGGGTTATTTCTGTGTGCTGTGATTTTTACGTGTGTTTCTGATGAGTCCAAGGACACTCGCTATTTCGCAATAGTTCCTCTCCTTGAGGTTCCTCACCAAGCATATAGTGTAAAACAGAAAACGTGGTGACGTTTCTGTGGTTGAGATGTTCATGGGAGCCTTGATTACCGCTTACAATCCCTTGTGGGCGGACTAAGTTTTTCTTGTCTCCATCTTACTTACAAGGTAAGAATGCCAACTTCATTCTGAATCTGGCCTTGTGACAACCTGAGGCAGCATTTCTTGCATCTGCCTGGGTTTTGACTACCAGCCTCCAATTATGAGAGCCTGTAACTAGATACCGAACCTCCAAAGGCCACGGGACATCAGCTACTGCTGGCAGTTTGAGTTGCCTTTTTGTATCTGGAAAATGAGAACTTGTCCTCTAAGTTCAGATATGTAACTGAAATCTTTTAAAAATATTTTTCAAGCATTTCTATTCGCTTATACCTACAAGTAGACCTGTCCATAGCAGCTTATTCAGCCACGCTGCCAGAAGTCCTATATGATCAGGGCCCCAAGAAGAAAGTTTACTGCATTGGTTAGAAATATAAGAAAGAGCCCTAACCGGTTTGGCTCAGTGGACAGAGCATCGGCCTGCGGACTGAAAAGTCCCACGTTTGGTTCCCATCAAGGGCATGTACCTGGGTTGCGAGCACATCCCCACTAGGAGGTGTGCAGGAGGCAGCTGATCGATGTTTCTCTCCCATCGATGTTTCTAGCTCTCTATCCTTCTCCCTTCCTCTCTGTAAAAAAGCAATAAAATATATTTTTAAAAAAAGAAATATAAGAAAGAGATCTTGGAGTAGAGGCTCCTACAAAGTAAAATGTATCAAATACTTTCATATTTCCCCCAAAAGACACAGAGTACTTATTTTTAATATACTAATACTACAGAAAAAAATATTTTCAATCCCCATCCCCTTTGATATTTTTTACATTTTTGAACATTTTCAAATATACAGAACTGTGCCAAATAACTCCTTTATACAATTAGCCTCTACCCTGTTTCAACCCTTTGCCACATTCTATTTCTCTCTCTAATAGAGAGATATGAGTAGGCAGGTAAGTAGATAGATAGATAGATAGATAGATAGATAGATAGATAGATAAATGATCTGCTCTAGATACAGATAGATTCATATCCTAAGACTAAGAACATTTTTTTTGCATAACCACAGTACAGTTAGCAAATTAAGTGTTGATACATTACTATTATCTAACTTATGTCTAACATGTAAATGACACTGTCAGTTTGTGCCGTTGATCCCGTGGTGAAGGTTATGCTCTCGAGTTTCTCTACAGCACAGTTAGTATGTCTTCCTTTGAAATGAATAAATAGCCGAGGGAGAACTATTTTGAAAGTGTGCAAATAGCCTGTTACCTGTCAAACTTTAACCCCACAGTTATAGCATCCACTAATAATACTTACTTGAATCAAGCTTTATTATGAGGATTGTAAGTGATAATTTGGTAACTCTGTTTTTATTCTTCTACATTTATTAGTTGTTATTCTACTGTCATAGATAATTGTCTCATCTTCCTTTTAAAAATATTTTTATTTAATTAGTCTCTCTATGGCATCATGGACTTTTATTTTATTTATCGAGTAAAATCCATTACTGCCATTATGCATGTTGGTGCTTACACTGCTCCATATTGAGTGAGAGTATCTTTTAATGTTTAAAAACAATTGAGTCATTGGCAACGGTTTACAAGTGAATGCAGGAAGCAGTACTTAGTACATATTTGGGGGGCAGCCAGAGAGTCCACTATCTAATGAGCATCCTTGTCTCACAGAAAGGTTGTCTTCCTCATTGCACACAGGTAACTCACAAAGGGGAGCCTTTTTCTTTCTTTTCCCTACTGTAATTCTGCCTCTCTTTTAACATCAAAGAGATCTTGGCATAATGAGAATAATTGATCCAAACAGCATCAGGGGATGATATACAGATCACAGGTGACTGAATCATGTGATGGCCCTTCTTGACCAAACAAGAAAGTAGGAAGGACTATTCTGAGAAAGACCAGATTGGAAAATCTTAACACATCAGAAAAGAGAAATTGTCTTTTTCTTCATCTTAAAAATCTTTAACCAGAAAAAAACACGATGCTCTAATTTTAGACTAATAGTTATTTAGAAAAATAAACTAGAAAATGGTCCAGGACCTGGACACAGTACCTCGGCATAGCATGAAAGAGGACATACAGCAGAGGGACTTGCAAATTCGCTCAGTTCACTCTCCGACCAACATCAAAACCTCCAGCCTCTGACACCATGGTCAGCTCCTCTGGCCAGGGCTGCTCTGACCAGGGCCGTGGCCAAGGCCGCTGCCAGACCACCTGCTGCCAGACCACCTGCTGCTGCCCCAGCTGCTGTGTGTCCACCTGCTGCCGCCCCAGCTGCTGTGGCTGCAGCTGCTGCCTCCACCCAGTCTGTGGCCAGGTCTCCTGCTGCACCACTTACTATTGCCCCACCTGCGTCATCTCCACCTGCCCCCCCCCCCCGGAGTTGTGCCTCCTCTTGCTGTTGAGCCCCCTGCTTTGTAACCACTGTCTCCATTTACCTCTGTCCTCACAGATGTAGACCCTCCTTTTGTGTGGACCATTGGGGCACATGGAGTGGGACTGATGTCGCTCAACGAAACGGGGCCTCATAATTCCAAGGAGGCACCAGGTCCTGGGACTGAAGATGGACATGGCCAGGAGCTGCTGGCTCTTGTCAAATCTTCCTGAGAAAAGCAGAAGCGTGCCTGTTTTTACATAGTCTCTCTATCAAAGGATGTTCTCAAATTTTGAATTTTTGACAATCTGCCATATTTTCAAACTGTTACAAATCAAATAGATTCAAGAAGAAAACACAGACAGGAACTTTTTTTCGATCCTTCATACCTCACTGACAATCCAGGAAATCCAAAGGAATCACAGTATTCTTAATTGCACACAAATAACTGCCCCCCCCCCCACCTTTCCAAGATGGGTCTTCCATCTGATTTTACTGCCAGTACTTGATATGACTTACTCTTTGACAGCAGAGATTTAGCATCATAAACCCATTCTCAACATCTTATTCTGGAGTCAAACAGAGAAATGAAACATTAACCCTTGCGAAATCCAATGAAGCGGTGTCATGTAATGGGTCTACTTGAGAAAACACATGGGACAGAGGAATATGGGCGCTGATTCACCCGGCATTAACCCAACTGGACAGTTCATTATACTACAGGAAAAGGAAATGGTGCCGTTCCTATAAATAGGGACATTTACCAGATAAACACAATTATCTCATTTACTAAAACTAACTGATTTCCAACTAGGATCAACAACAACAAGAAGGGTCCTGCACATGGTCACCGCAGCCCTCAGCAGGATATAAAAGCAACAGAGGGCAAGGAGAGATCTCACTCAAGAACCTCACTCTCCTGGAAACTCACCCAGAACCTCCACCCTCCGACACCATGTCCTGTTGTGGCTCCGTCTGCTCTGACCAGGGCTGTGGCCAAGGCTGCTGCCAGACCACCTGCTGCCGCCCCAGCTGCTGTGTGTCCAGCTGCTGCCGCCCCAGCTCCTGTGGCTCCTGCTGCTGCCGCCCCTCCTGTTGCATCTCCAGCTGCTGCCGCCCCTCTTGCTGTGGCTCCAGCTGCTGTGGCTCCAGCTGCTGCCGGCCCTCTTGCTGTGGCTCCAGCTGCTGTGGCTCCAGCTGCTGCCGCCCCTCCTGTTGCATCTCCAGCTGCTGCCGCCCCTCTTGCTGTGGCTCCAGCTGCTGTGGCTCCAGCTGCTGCCGGCCCTGCTGCTGCCCCTGCTGCTGCCTCCGCCCAGTCTGTGGCCAGGTCTCCTGCCACACCAATTGCTATCGCCCCACCTGCGTCATCTCCACCTGCCCCCGCCCCATGTGCTGTGCCATCCCTGACTGCTGAGCTTCTGCTTTGAACATACCACTTCCTCCCTGCCTCCCTCCCCAGAGATGCAGACCCTGCTTTTCAAAAAATGTGTAACTGATCTCTTGGATCCCATAGCAAACCCCAGCCCTACTAATTCTCTGCTTACATCCCAACTTCTGTCCAAACTTCCTTCCTTCATTCAGAACCTCCTAATAAATTAAGTTCTCCCAACATCTCTCCCTTTATCGCCAAGACATCCATGCTTCGTGCTTAAGGAATTTGAAGATTGTCTCCATCACTTGTGGGGCCACAGACTCTAAGTCCTCTGACAGGGAAGCCCAATGATGCCTTTTTCTTGTAATCCTTTGCAAAGATTTTCTTTTACCGAAATAAACCTCTTTGTTCTGGGCACTGAAAATTAAATGTGATTGTAGTCTCTTTTTTTTAAAAGGTTTTGTATGTGGGTCCTAGGCAATTGTATTTTGCCTGCACCTGTTGGACAGACAGCAGAGACTATTCAACCTCCAACAGAGGTCAAATGTCACTGGTTGCCAGTTTTCTCTAGGGACCTTTTTAGTCTTAGGCAAATCAACTAATCATTTCCTGGTGTTTAGGGGAGAACATGCAACTGAAGTCATGGTGCACCCATGACTATAATGAGAAAGGTTTACGAAGATCGAACATAATTCATAAAACAAAGGTTTACAAAGATTGAACATAATAAAACCAAGGTTTTAAAAGACTGATCTTTGAAAACACCATCTTTCGGGGTTCTTTATTCACCAATAAAATGCAGCGAATAAATACATACATAAATAAATAGATGTGACTTTCCTCGAGTGTAACTATGATCCCTTTGGAAGATTTCTCCCTCTTTTCTCCATTAGTCACAAGTTCCATATTTTACAAGGACCATGACATGCTCCTATGCCATCAAAAGCCTTCGTTTACTCAGCAGACATTGGTCACTAGTGTGCTCGGCCCCAGCTCTGTTTGGAACATGATGGGACAAAGTAAATGTCATAGCTCATACCATCAGGGCATCTGCATTGCAACTGGGGGAGAGACAGAAGCAAACAACTGACACAGAGAGTGCACTAAGTTCGGGGCACAGTGCAGGGGATAATCACATATGCGTGGGGCAGATTTCCAGAGAGGGTCTCATTGAGGAGGAGGCATTGTCAGCTGGGTTTCTGACAGATGACTTGGAATCTGCGGAGCTGACAAGAAAGAATAAACATTCCGGGAGGCTTGGAAGTGTTACTCTTGGTACCTTCCTCGGCTGCTCAGAGATTAAGACAAGCTTACTTTCTGTTTAATCTTATAGAAGTTTTTTTTTTTTTCAATTGATCTCAGAGAGGGAGAGGGAGAGAGAAATAGAAACATCAGTGATGAGAGAGAATCATTGACCAGCTGCCTCCTGCATGCCCCCCACTGGGGATTGAGCTTGCAACCCGGGCATATACTCTGACCGGGAACCGAGACCTCTTGGTTCATAGGTTGATGCTCAACCACTGAGCCACACCGGCTGGGCTTACACAAGTTTTTTTTCTCGTACTTTCTCTGTGTTTCTTTTGCCTATTCCACTAAGAGAGTAACATGACCACATAGTACTTTATATCCGCGGTCGCCAACCTTTCGGACCTGACAGACCACCCGTGGTCTGTGGACCACCGGTTGCCGACTGCTGCTTTACTAGTATATGGTTGCATTAAAGATTAAAAACAAATATTAGATATTAAGCATGCCTGGTACAGAGTGAATACTTCACAATGGTAGATGTTAATATTTCCTCCACCTTTACTTACCCACATGCTGTATTTTTATTAATTAAAATAAGTACCATTATTTTAATTGATGCCAAACTCTGTTCCCCATACATGTCTTATTCTCATTTTTTAAATATATTTTATTGATTTTTTTACAGAGAGGAAGGGAGAGGGAGAGAGAGTTAGAAACATTGATGAGAGAGAAACATCGATCAGCTGTCCCCTGCACACTCCCCATTGGGTATGTGCCTGCAACCAAGGTACATGCCCCTGACCGGAATGGAACCTGGGACCCTTGAGTCCGCAGGCCAACGCTCTATCCACTGAGCCAAACCGGTCAGGGCCATGTCTTATTCTTATACAGGAAAGATTATGAGGGGTTTTCATCATGCGCCCCTAGTACCTAACAGAATGTCTTGGATATGTGTGTGTGTTCCATGCTGTTGGGTCAGCTCTGACCCCTGGCGACCCTGTGAATGAGTGATGTCCACAGTGTCCTGTCCTCAATAGCCCTGCTCAGCTCCTACAGACTCATTCCTATGGTTTCCTTTATGGAGTCAATCCACCTCCTATTTTCTTCCTCTTTCCCTGATGCCTTCTATTTCCCTCAGCATTACTGTCTTTTCCAGAGAAGCCTGCCTTCTCATGACGTGCCCAAAGTAAGACAGCCTTAGTTTTGTCGTGGAAACACGGTGCTGAAGGCCTAATAATGGTAAATACTGTTTATATAACAAATGCTTCTGTAATAAAATATCCACTTTGAAGGTTTAACGATCAAAAGCTAAATAAAAAATTTCCCACCGTTAATGTCCTATCGTGAAAAACATACAACAGATCCAGGGATAAGTACCTCAGCTTGAAACAGTGAAATAAAATATGACACAGAATTTGAAACTTCCTTGGGGTCCAGCTATTTCCCTGACCCTTCAAGATGCCCACACAGGATCAGTTATCCTCCTTATAGATTGTTCTTATTCCCCTGACCAGCACGCATTCCCCTCATCTTTGCTGACAAAAGATAGATTAGCATTGTTAAGAACCATTCTCCATGATTTTCACAAAGCAGTGTACTGATAGGAGGAAATGTCCCGTTCAAAAACAAAATGTCAGAGTCATGTGACAAGTGCCTTGTAAAAGTCATTGCATCTGTCAGAAACAAAGGTGACACCCTTTAAAAAAATGTGACAAGTCTTTTAATTGGAACACAGAAACTTACCAGAAAAGGGAAATGTGCTATTTCTTCCCATTTTTTGGCATACTTCACTAGAAACACACAATTATGAAATTAAATAATTAAGCTTTCTAGTGGGGTAAATAACAATAAGGAAATAATGACATAGTGAGAGCAGCTCTTCAGCAGGGTATAAAAGGAGGTGTGGGCCAAGGAGACCCCCAAACACAAGAACCTCACTCTCCTGGAAACTCACCCAGAACCTCCACCCTCCGACACCATGTCCTGTTGTGGCTCCGTCTGCTCTGACCAGGGCTGTGGCCAAGGCTGCTGCCAGACCACCTGCTGCCGCCCCAGCTGCTGTGTGTCCAGCTGCTGCCGCCCCAGCTGCTGTGTGTCCAGCTGCTGCCGGCCCTCCTGCTGCATCTCCAGCTGCTGCCGCCCCTCCTGTTGCATCTCCAGCTGCTGCCGCCCCTCTTGCTGTGGCTCCACCTGCTGTGGCTCCAGCTGCTGCCGCCCCTCCTGTTGCATCTCCAGCTGCTGCCGCCCCTCTTGCTGTGGCTCCAGCTGCTGTGGCTCCAGCTGCTGCCGGCCCTGCTGCTGCCCCTGCTGCTGCCTCCGCCCAGTCTGTGGCCAGGTCTCCTGCCACACCAATTGCTATCGCCCCACCTGCGTCATCTCCACCTGCCCCCGCCCCATGTGCTGTGCCATCCCTGACTGCTGAGCCCCCTTCTCTGTAACTGTCATCTCTATTTACTTCTGTCTGCACAGATGTACACATTTCTTGTGATGACCCTTAGGACACATGGGATCTGGCTAATGTCATCTACTGGGCTTCATGATTCCAGTGAGCTCACCACTGTCCCATTGCCTCTGTGAGCACATTCTGGTTCATTTAAAACTCTCTCCCTTGCTATCTTTTCCTTTTGATATTGACTAACTCTGTATTAATTTGTAATCCACCAGATAAGAAATTATCCGAATCCTCTAAATTTCTCATTCTTCCTTATCTTCCTTTGGGGACTCTAGATTATCCTTCCAGCAAGGTGGGCCTTATCTACAGCCCTGGAGTGACACTGATTTGACACTCTCAGACCTGGGGTCCATTTATACCCTGTATATTCTCCTAGAGTGAATTTCTCATGTTTTGTTGTTTCCCTGCTTTCTAATAAACTTTTTTTGCACATAAGAATTCATTGGTATTGTTCCCTATTGTTTTTATGATCATTTTACTTGGTAACTAGGCAGATATGGAAAGAATAACCCATGTTGAAATCACTTTGAAGTTTCAAGGCTTCTTGGGGCTTAAATTTCAGAACTTACACAACTCATCCACCATGTTCTATTGGTCAAAATAAATCATAAGGCCAAATCAGACGCAAAGATTAGAGAAGTAGAATCTAACTCTTGATGGGAAGAGCTACAAGACACTGCTGGCCCATATGGGGAAGTTCCGCCAAGCCAATGTCAGTCCTGAGGATCCTTTTCTTCCTATCTTACATTCCTCTCAATACTAAGTAAAAGCATTTATGCAAGTATGTTGGATCCTCATGTGTATGCATTACAATCAGCAAATTTTAGCTACAATTATTGGCAGAGATGGGGCTACAGGTAATGACAACTCTTTATAAGTAAGACCAAGAAATAGGGAAAACCAGAACTTCTAGATTGCAAAATGACCCCAGCTGACATCAGTTGCTCCTGGGTTAGGAGAATTTCTTATCAACTCATTGTAATGACAGAGATGGTATAGCCCTTACACACCCGAGATATGATATGGTAATAAAATTTTAAAAAAGCAAAAAGTATTCTTTTATTTAAAAATAAAAGTTGAAATGTCAAGAGGCATATAGTATCATCTTTTTTGCTTCCTTTTTATCAACAAATTAAGACTACTGGAACTTTTCAGTAAAAGCTAAAAGAGACCCAGAGGTAGAGTTCAGTGTGATTCTCAAAAGACAGAGAATTCAGAACATCTCTTTAATTTAGGAAGAAGTACAATTGGATCACCTGTCAAAGACGATCTTTACGTTAGGTCAGTGGTTCTCAACCTTTCTAATGCCACGACCCTTTAATACAGTTCCTCATGTTGTGGTGACCCCCAACCATAAAATTATTTTCGTTGCTCCTTCATAACTGCAGTTTTGCTACTGGTATGAATCGTAATGTAAATATCTGTGTTTTCCGATGGTCTTAGGCGACCCTGCTAGCGGTTCTCAACCTTTCACGACCCACAGGTTGAGAACCGCTGCTGTAGAGCCCAAGACCATCGGAAAACACAGATATTTACATTACAATTCATAACAGTAGCAGAATTACAGTTATGAAATAGCAACAAAAATAATTTTATGGTTTGGGGGTCACCACAACATGAGGAACTGTATTAAAGGGCCGCGGCGTTAGAAAGGTTGAGAACCACTGCTCTAAGTTAAAGGAGTAATTACTGCCCAGTGCCCTCCGTCTCCTCCCCCAACCAAAAGCAGTGCTCTGACCAAGGAATGCCATGCAAAGGCTGGGAGCCACTACTTCACTGTCATCCACATGAGCCACAGATGGGGGCGGGGGCGGAGGGGCGGGTGGGCAAGCACATGGATGAAGAAGCAGAGAAAAGTCAGATTTGTCACCACAACACCAAACTAAGAAGAGCAGAAGTCTCACTATTCAGACATAAGACTGATAATTGGTTGGTTTATATAAAAAAAATAAATAAAAGCATAAGGGCACTTCCACATCCAAGGAAAATGAAATTCTTATAGTACAAACGATTCCTGAAGAATATTAACTCATGATAAAAAATGACGCATCACTCAGGGAAATGGACCTCTATCCTCATGATGGTTTTGAGTTTGCTACTGCTGGGAGTCCCAGGGGTTTCTCTGGCCTGAGACAAACCATTTCCTCAGCTTGGGATTCCCACGCCACAGAGAAGTCTAAAACTGGAATCCCAACTCACTTAAGTTGTAAGCTTTCAGTTCTGAATGTAGAATTGTTATTTCTTCAATTAACATTCACCGAAGAATAAGATGAACTGGGCTTCTTACTGAGATTTTCCAGTTCTCCTACCTCAGATGGGAGATCCCTCCAGTCTCAGGTTTTCATGGTCCCTAAATCAAGTCTTTCGGCCCCGTGAGGAAGTTAAAACCCTGGCCCGGAGTCATTGGTTCATATCCTAAAAAAATTGCAGCACCAGATTCCAGATGGAACAGTCTGATCTTAAGTTCCTTCTTCATTCTGGCACCTGGGGATTTTTATTTTCTTTCCTTTAAGCTCAGAAATTTATTACTTTAAAACTTATATCCAGAATCTCCATATATAGGTCATCAGAAGGGGATTTCATATTTAATTAGTATCTGTGTTACTGAAGTCCTTCATTTACCTTTCCCAAAAGGAAATTTCACCTGTTAGTCATTGGAATAAGTGGTACTTATATTAGGCCATGAAATATAATTTCTAATTAAATATTTGATTAAATCAAAAGACATTTTCATAAAACTGGTGTTTCTCTTTTGGACATCTAATCAAATATAAACTAACAGGAGACTGACAACATGAATTTCTTATAGATAAATCAGGCAGCCTTTGTTTAATCAATGACATTTCTTAGTTGACCAGAAAGAAGAGGACAATGAGTAAAAGTAATCCCGTAAATGGAGACCTAGTAAACATAATCTTACTTGATTTTCTAGGAGGCTGTATCCAACCTCCACAACAAAGATTATTAAATTAACTAATTCACTGCTCTGGTAGATTATATCATTCTTCATTAATATTTACTCTTTTCCCCTCACACCCCCTGGAAGGAGTATCCTCTCCCACCCCCTACACCCTGTGGTTTGAACTTCACCAAGTCACTTGCTTTGGTCAATGGGATGTTAGAGGACATGACCCAAGCAAAGACCTGAAATATATTGGCATGACTGGGATTGCTCCCTTGTGCTTGTGCTGTCAGAGGTAGGGTTGTCAGTGAAAATACAGGACACAGCTCACAGAAGTGGAATTTCAGATAAATAATGAATACTTACATGTCTGTTACTAAAAAAGTATTTGTTGTTTATTTAAAATCAGAATTTAACTGAGTTACCTGTATTTTTATTTGCTAAATCTGGCAACTCTAATTCAGAAAGAAGTTCAAAACCAACCCATAACCAAAAGGCAAGGCCAGTCTTAAACAGCCAAAACCCAACTGACTTGCAGACACATGACCAAGAAATAAATACTTGTTATTGTATACTCAGAGTTTGTGGTTCCTTGTTATACAGCAACAGCTGACTAATGCAACTGTGGTGGCAATGAGAAACTAGCTTAATACATCAATCAGTATGAAAAGATTAAGCAGATAGTTTTCCATAAAGAAAATAAAAATAAAGGAGTGCCCAAGTGTTTGTGCCAGGGTTGCTTTTATTTTAAAAAACTTTCTGAAGGACATGGATTAATAAATTTCTGGGCGTATAGATAAAATTATGTGTTTATGAATAATACAAAGTGAAATACTATGTTACACTGCAGGGCAATCCCGTGCATTTTTGCAAGCATATTTGTTCAAACACAGGCTTACCAGTTGGACATGCTTAAGTTGAATCCAGACTTCGGGCTGTGTAATTTCGGACAAACTAGTTAACCTCTATAAGCTTCAGAGTCTTCATCTATAAAGTGGAGGTAATAACACCTAACTCGATGGTTATGATGATTGATAAGGTAGGTAAGGACACCTACCACAGTCCCTGGAACATACCAAATACTCCCTAATTATAACTTAAAGTTCTTACATAGTGGGGAGAAAAATGGAAGTCGTTATCCAATATCAGCGAACAAAACATTACAGTACTATAATAAACTATACTGAGAGGAAAATGGGTGTAAGCTTCCAGTAAGAGCCTAGTTAGAAAATAAAAGAAAATTCCTTGTAAAACTATGCTATATGATATCATTTCAAAAGACTGCTGAGGCCAAAAATGGCCAGAGTAGGTTGATCTTAAGTAAAAAGGCTATTTGTAAACAAATCAGAAAATATTACCCTCATACCAGATTACAATATGACTTTGCCTAGAATAGTGCATGTAATTCTAGCCACATAATCTTAGAGAATTATTTAATCTATACAGCAAAAAAAAAAAAAAAATCAACTAATGTTATAAAGAAGCCAAGAGAAAATCTTGGCATAAGGAATACAGAGAATGAAATTAGTATAATTCACATCTATATCTTCCAGAATATCATCAAAGCAAAAATAGAACTAATTATCCATGACAAGAACAAAAAGCCTTCTCCTTGAAGCAGAGTTTAGGACAAATGAGTATTAAAAAGCATTGGATTGGTGGTTTGCAAGCTCTTGGCCCTCCTTTTTTCATTTAGACTAAGTGGGATTGACTGGAAAGATTTCTTCTTCTTTTTTTAAATAAAAGTGTTGATCTACTCCACTGGTAAGAAGTAAATTTATGGCACTCATTATAAAGGTAAGATGTAGGGTGAAGGTACAGATAAATAACAATAGAAGGAATGAGACAAGCATATGCTTCTCTCACCGTGCCATGGCGAGTTCCCAAGGGAAACCAGAGACTGACTTTGAGACTTTGAGACTGACGTACAGAAGTGACCCCCACCCCACACCTCACAGTCCAGCTCTGCTGATCCTCAGAGAGAAACCTCTATGCTCATGCACAGGTCTGACTAGCTATCATGGGGTAAAGCATTTCCCTAATAACCTTCCCTCATCACTTTTAATGACACTAATTACTTCAAGGCTTCAGTCGGTCTCTCTTCCCTCCCAAGACTCGGGTGGAGCCTGGTCAACATAAATCTCATGGAGGCTGCTTATTGAGGAATGAGAAGACCTGGATCCCGGACCTAACTGTGTGACCATAACCCCTCCTGCAAAATGAGGGGATAGGTCTACATATCCGCCACAGTCCCTTCCTGGATTGCACACATGCAATGACTAATCCCGAATAAATGACAAAGACAAAAATTGCAACAGATCCTTGATGAGGGTTTTGCAATCAAGGTAGATACTGATTTGGGGTTGGAAGGATGAGAACGGCACTCCAGGTGAATGTGGAGACATTACAATCACGGTAGGACAGCCCAGGGGTGGGAGAAGTTACTAAACCAGGGTGGCAGAGATCCAGGGTGCCATGTGATCCCTCCTCATGTGAAAACCTGCCTTTCAGTGAGTGGTAGAAAGAGACATCTGGGAAGTAGATGACTGTTGGTCGGCACTGGGTGCTGCTATTAACCTGTTACTGTCACGTGCATGTGTGTAGAGAAGGCAAGTCACTGTTTGGGGAGTAATTATGAGAGTCTTTGAAGTCCATGAATAAAATACTAACTTTAGGGCCACAGGGCAGAGTGATTAGAAACTATACTGGTTTAGAAAACACACTCTTTTCTCTTTTATTTAGAAATATTCACAAGGAAATTCAGCAGAATCGAATCCAATGTCTAGATTTGGTGAGAATAAACAATACAGAAAAAAGGAAAAACATTTGTGGTGTAGGTGCATGTACAGGAATGAGGTGAGGGTAACCAAAAGCACCATTAGTCAATGCTAAATCCTCACTTAATTGGCCAGGAAATTAACCAGGATGTGATCCTGTGGCCTGGGGGTCATCAGCATCAGGCCAGGGTATATAAAGGACCCTGTGGGGATGGAAGACATTCACACCTGAGAACATCCAACTCCTCTCACCAGTCCAACTCATCCCACCCCCAGACACCACCATGACCGGCTCCTGCTGTGGCTCCACCTGCTCCAGCTGTGGGGGAGGCTGCTGCCAGCCCTGCTGCTGCCGAGACCCCTGCTGCTGCCGCCCCTGCTGCTGCCAGACCACCGTGTGCCGCCCCGTGACCTGCGTGCCCCACTGCACGCGCCCCATCTGTGAGCCCTGCCGCCGCCCCATCTGCTGTGACCCCTGTGGCCTGCAGGAGGGCTGCTGCCGCCCCATCACCTGCTGCCCCACGTCCTGCACGGCTATAGTCTGCCGCCCCTGCTGCTGGGCCTCCACCTGCTGCCAGCCCATCTGTGTGCAGGCGCCCTGCTGCCGGCCCCCCTGCTGCCAGCCTGCCCCCTGCCGCACCACCTGCAGGACCTGCCCCTGCTGCTGCTGCTGCTGAAATCCCATGATCCCCACAGATCAATACACTGAAGCCTAAGCACCTATTCTGCATTTTAATCAGATTGAAAGAAAAACAGATTTTTTCCATAAAGTGACAATCGTCATTTTTATATCCCACCATTTGGACACACAAGCAGATCTCTATCTCCACTCTCAGCCAAATTCCCAGTGTCCCCATGAGAAGTCACCATGGATGGCAAGCCCACCTTTAAAAGTCCCTGGAGTAGACTTGGCAAACCCATCCTGAACTCTGGAGACTGCTCAGAGCCTCCCAGCATCGCTTGTAATGTGCTGCTCACTTGTTTTCAATAAACTAATTTTTCCTGTGAACCTCATGGCTACCTGATTCATTTATTAGTGTATACAGATGAGCAGACGATGAACAGGAAGGAGAGTGAAGAGGAAGAAGGAAAAACCGACAGACAGGATGAGGAAGACAGGAGAGAGAGGTGCTAGGAATCCTGGTATGAGTCTTGAGCAGTGGTACAGGATGGCCAGGCTACTCCTCGGGCTGCTCACATGGGTAGGATATCTATGCACACCAGGCCCTCCATGCCTATCCTTTGTCCCTGTCTCGAGGTTCATGTCTTCACACTCCTCACTAAGTTTCACTAAGCAACACTAAATTTCTCACAGTAACTGACACATGCATTGCTGTTCCATCTGTCTTTGTTTTTATCATGTTCTTTCATTTTTCACCTGCCTCTCCCCTCCACCTTCTTCACTTACCTAACTCTGATCCATTTCCAAGTTCAACTCAGTCTTCTCCTAACCCAGTGGTCGGCAAACTCATTGGTCAACAGAGCGGCAAACCGCGGCCCGCGAGCCACATGTGGCTCGTGAGCCGCAATTTGCCGAACACTGTCCTAACCCCTCAAACACACACACACACACACACACTAGGTTAGGTGCCCTAACATATACCAATAGTATCCTGTGATCCCATGCTTATCTCCCTCCCCATAAGGCATTGTATTGAGATTATCTACTTCTCTTCCTCCAAGAAAAAAAAAGCCCAGTTTATTCATTCTGGCTCCCAGCAATGAGTTCAATGTTTAGAATAGATTCTCTTTGTTGAATCAAACTAAATTAGAAGGCAAATGTCTTTATGACAAGAATTCTAAAAGGTAGATATTTACTTAAAGCAAAAACTTCAGCATCAGCATAACTTATCTTCCCCGCCCCCTCAGGTTTCCTCATCTGCAAAACAGGAAAATTAATGCTAATCAATGTAGATTGCTAGGGAAGTCAAAAGACTTTATGTATGTAAGTGCCTGGCACACAGTAAGCACCAGTACCATAAAAGCCTAATATGCTAAGTGTCCAGTTGACTGGTGGTCCCTTCAACCAATCAAAGAGTAATATGCTAATGATATGCTAAGGGCACTCAACGACTCGCTATGACATGCACTGACCACCAGGGGGCAGACGCTCCAACCAGTAGGTTAGCTTATTGCTGGGGTCTGGCTAATCAGGACTGAGTAACATACCTTGGAGTCCTCCCACAGTCCCGCCCTGACTGGCCAACCTCCCATGTCTCTCCCCGGCTTCGATCGTGCACCAGTAGGGTCCCTCGGCCTGGCCTGCACCCTCTCACAATCCGGGACCCCTCAGGAATGTCGGAGAGCCAGTTTCAGCCTGATCCCACACGCCAGGCCAAGGGACCCCACTGGTGCACGAATTCATGCACCGGGCCTCTAGTTCATTTATATTCCTTGTTGCACATATGAGCATCACTATATTATATGGGATCAAAATATGTGTTATTTATTATATATCACATCATGGAGAGTGGGAAAGTATTCAGGGAAGGCTTTTTTCTTTCCAGGATAGTCCACATCCACTGGCAGAAATAAATTTCCTAATAAATATAATAGAGAAGGCCAAAAACTTCATCATCAGATCGAGACTGTCTTGTAATGAAAGGGCTCTTTAAAAGCTGACCTACAAGTCCACAGGAAGGAGTCCTAGATTACAGGATTTGCAAATAGGGGTTTAGCACTGGGAGCAAAAAAAGAGTCGGGGGAAATATATGCATCAGACAGACTTTCCTCTCACCCTGAGGCACCCAAAGGAATCAAACAACTCCAAGCTATAAGAGACACCAAAAGATGACCTGGTTTAGTTTTCCCTAGCTTTAGGCAGATGAATATCTCAACCACTTAGAAGATATATTTCTTCCTTAAATTCCAGAAATGAATCCCACCAGTTCCCTGATCATCTAGAGTTTTCTGTCTTTTCCAACTAAAATATTTTCTCTTCTCAATGAATATCCATCTCTTCCGTCTTTCACGTTTGTGTAGATTTTATGATAAACCTGGCCTGTGAAGTCTTGCCATTTCACAGATGAGGAAACTGGGGCTGGCAGGGTGTAAGCACTTGCTCTAAGTCACACAACTGCTAGGTGGTGGAGGAAGGATCTGAATCCTTCTTTGTCTTCCCCATCCTCCTCCCATCCCTCCCTGTTAATCTTCCTCATCCCCACTTCTAACTCTTAGGATTGGAGGATATTTTAAAGATCACTTTGGAGGACAGTGTTTAAAATTATGTTTTCATAATTTTAAAAGTGTCCTAACATCCAGTGTCCCCACAACTAGTTCCTACCAAAACACAGCTTAGGAAACTATTAAGATGAGGGCACAGGTCAGCATCACAAAAAGTCATCAACACTACATTCTTTTCCATCCAACTACAAAATATCCTACAATTGATCACCACCACGGTTAACATTTACTTGCTCCCAGTCTGGTAATTACGTTCTTGCAGAACCTGTAACTTGAATGATATGACACAAAAAGCCCCCGTGATGAAGACCAGGGACACATCTCTTATCCCATAAGCTTAGGCTCGTTAATGTGCTATAGCGAAGGAAACCACACAGCACAGGGCCACCGAACAAAAGAAGAGGAAAGGTTTCTGTAGGAATTTGAGAAATAGTGGATGTCGGTGAAATTACATGAAATGGTGTTTTGCTCGCCTCAGGCTTTGAGCAAAAGAATTAGCATCAGGACTGGCCTGTGAAAAGCCCTGTGGTATTGTTAAAACTTTGCCACTCTCTTATCTGTGTGACTCTGAGAAATCATTTCACAGATCTGGCCTTCCGACAACTGGGATGGAGTACGATGGTCCACCAAGTCAAAGGCCTTCAGATACTGTGTAGATAAGATAAATGCCAATGTCGTGTCTGAAGATCTCTTACCTGAAACTCTGCCTCTGGGTTGGATACGAAGGCTGTTTCTCTGTGTTAAAGTGACTAAGATCCTAAACAGGAAATAGTGGGTTTGTATGGAGGTGACTTCAGACAGCCGAGTTTCTGACAGTCTGTAATTTTAAAAAATGCAAGATTTCTTAGTACTATGCATTTTTTGTTAGTTAAAAACACAAAACGCAGTGAATAAAGTAACAGGTGAATTCCTGTTCCTAATATTTGGATCTCTGTATATAGTCTAAGCCAGATAACAATATGCTAAACCATAAATCAAACAAGTTCTTATTTCACTATATGGGATAGAATTTCTGATAACTACTAGTACATTTTCACTACTTTGAAGTGACTCAGAATTGGGCAAAGACTAGGAGTCAACCACCAGCATTTGTTTTGCTTTTTCAGAGAGGAAGGTAAAGGGAGAGAGAGAGAGAAACATCCAGGATGAGAGAGAATCTTTGATGGGTGGCCTCCTGAATGCCCCCTACTGGACATCAAGCCCCCTATCTGGGCACATGCCCTGTCTGGGAATTGAACTGTGACATTCTGGTTCGTAGGCTGATGCTCAACCACTGAGCCACGCCAGGTGACCAGTGTTTATACTCCACACCAGGTGACCAGTATGGTTAAAACTGTGCCACTCTCTTGTGTGACTCAGAAATCATTTCACGGACCTGGCCTCCTGACAACTGCGATGGAGTACGATGGTCCACAGAGTCAAAGGCCTTCAAGGACTGGGGCTCTGGCGGACCAGAGTGTATATAATGATTAAATCAAACCAAACATATCGGAGACAAATTCCGTCTGACAGCCATCAGCATCCCTTGGACAATGTTATCTTTAACCTACCTTCCAACTATACATCTCTTTTCTATACCCCCATTTTCCTCAGCCGTGGCTAAAAAAGACAAAGCCATGTTATCAGTCATCAGTTCCCTTAATTCCCCTAGCCTTTTCAAAAGCCCAACTTCATCCTTCATAAGAAACAAGACCCTCAGCCAACAAACCTAAGCATCTACTACTGAAATATAATTGATCCCTTTACAAATATTTCCAATATACTTCGAAGAACTCAATACGCACGCTTATGTCACACGTAAAAAGTAAGAAATACCTCAATTTAAATGTTATTTCTAAATCCATACCAGACACAAAATCAATAAAATCCACATTTACTTTGGCCTTATTGTCCCGTGAAGAGTTCTTCTCCTTCAATTGCTTTATCTGCCTTTGTCCTGCCTTCCTAAAATGTGCAATTACTGTGTGATCAGAAACTACTTAGAACTTTTTTTTCTTTCCTTTCCCTCTCCACCCGCCAAGGAATATAGCACTGTTTACATAGTTAGTGTCTCATAAGTATGAGTAATAGGCCAGCTCTAATGGCCTATAACCATGCCACTCTCGTGGTTTGGATGGTTATTTCCATATAAACATGGAGAAGCAGCATGTTGTTTCATGTACAGAAGCGCTGCACCATTCTTTTCATAGCAGAATTGGCACACATCTTTTATGAGCCATTTTAGTTTTTTGGTTTTGTTTTGTTTTGTTTTTAGGAATTCTTGACATATTGCAAGAAATCAGGCCTGTGAATAGTATAGTCTCACACTTGGTCATGGATAGTGAACAAGAGGAAAGTGTGATGGTGGCAACACCGGATTCTTTAACTTGTCACGTGGTCTGTAAAAACTGGCTATTCGATGAGTAATTTTTCTAAAGCTATAAACCATCAAGTATTCATTTCAAGGGGAAAAGCAGGAAGAAAGGAAAGCATCCTTCAGTGATATTAGAATTGCTGCCTCAGCAACGGGATCCACCAATCCAGAGTTCTCATTTCAATGGGCAACCACAGCTTTAGGAAATGACCTTGTGTCCTGGCGGTTATCAGCACCAGGCCAGGGTATATAAAGGGCCCTGAAGGGGAGGAAGGTATTTACACCTGAGAACACCCAAATCTTCTCACCAGTCCAACTCATCCCACCCCCAGACACCACCATGACCGGCTCCTGCTGTGGCTCCACCTGCTCCAGCTGTGGGGGAGGCTGCTGCCAGCCCTGCTGCTGCCGAGACCCCTGCTGCTGCCGCCCCTGCTGCTGCCAGACCACCGTGTGCCGCCCCGTGACCTGCGTGCCCCACTGCACGCGCCCCATCTGTGAGCCCTGCCGCCGCCCCATCTGCTGTGACCCCTGTGGCCTTCAGGAGGGCTGCTGCCAGCCTATTGTCTGCTGCCCCATATCCTGCACGGCTGTGTTCTGTCGCCACCGTATCTGCTGTGAGCCCTGTGGCCTGCAGGAGGGCTGCTGCTGCCCCATCACCTGCTGCCCCACGTCCTGCACGGCTATTGTCTGCCGCCCCTGCTGCTGGGCCTCCACCTGCTGCCAGCCCATCTGTGTGCAGGCGCCCTGCTGCCGGCCCCCCTGCTGCCAGCCTGCCCCCTGCCGCACCACCTGCAGGACCTGCCCCTGCTGCTGCTGAGCTGCCCACAGGAAACATTCCAAGTGTTCAGAAATGTACAAATTTTCCCACCCCAATGGGTCAGATGAGAGATAGCACCTTTGCAACCTACCTGCTCTTCAACAGCTAACTCAACAGCAAATGTCTATCCATTTTCCATATAATTATACAGCTCATTCTGGCCCTCCTTGAGAATATTTAGAAAGATTCCAACTCTCATCATTTGAGTTTTTAGCTTTAAAAAAATGAGTAAACAAAGACCAAAGTTCCTCTTGAATGAGACTCTACCCTACTGACTCATCATCATTCCTCTACTGTTTCAAGATGGGATATTTTTCCACGAATAGATTACATTTATGGTGTTTTTGCACAGTAAAATAATAAAAATTTACTTCTGGGAAGCAAATGTGTTTCTCTTCATTGCTTGTTAATCTTCAAAAGCTTAGTTTTTGCTTAAGTTATGGTATACAGAAGAACCAAAGGAAAAAGGACTTTCCATGGCCATATTTTTTGCTTTAGAAACAATTCCAGTACACGGTCTGTAATTTTAATAACAATTCAAATAATTCAGAACATCTTAAGTACCTTCATATTTCAAGCCACAGGTTTTGTGGTGATGCTGAGGAAATGGAGAGACTTCAGCAGGTCTCTCTGACCATGAACTTGACTCATGAATCATCGGCACATGAGGGAAGAGGAGGAAGCCTAAATCAGAGCTCCTCTAATTCCCTGCTTTAGAAACTACACAGTGATTAATGTCAATTGGTACCTGGGAATCCCTAACAATTGAATGCCTACGCTGGAAGGACTATACCCCAGCTTTTTCCATGGTTCCCACCAGCACTACTATGGCCAATTCCAGTTGCAGTGGAGTCACTGCTGCTGAGCAGAGAGAAATGTACCTTGGATGGAAACATTCCAATTTAGAACTCCAAATAATGTTACCATTAAAACAATGCTAATGCAGTTGAAATAGTGGTAACATAAACCCACGTTGGCTATGTTGTTGTTAAAACCCTTGATTCTGGCCAGGAAAACTATTATTGTGTTACTGAGAAATATGTATTGAGTTTCCAACGCCTGATCTATAAGAGTTTTTTTGGAATGTGCTGCCTGTATACTTGGACATATCTACCTGCCCAGGGCGGGCAGTCAGGCAAGATAAGCTTTGTGAAGGCCTAGATCTTAACTGACTTTGCTCACTACTGGATTCCCACTGACCTACACAGTATTTGGCACACAGTATAGGATCAGAAAGTATTTGTTGAATCATTGAATACGTTCTAAGGGTTGGAAGAGAGTGATCCCAACTATCTCCTCATGCTAGACATGGGCATTCTTAGATTAACACAACAAGCCATCTCAAGAGGAAAAGTATTTTTCTTGAAATATGGTAAAAGTTTCTCAACAGAAATTCCATTATATTAAAATCTTAACATTGTCAGTTCATGCACAATGGAGTTTTCTCTTTACTAAGCGTTTAATAGCTTACCAATGAATAGGCTCACAGGTCCAGTTTTGTTCTACATATTCCTAACCGCCATTCTTAAAATTCTCTAACTTCATCTGTTTTCCTTCATCCCAGAATCTTTCTTGTTAGCCTTCCAGAGACTTCCTCATCTTACAATAATTTTTCAGATTTAGATTGCTTTGTTTCCTCCAAGGGTCATCATTATTATTGGATCATGTTTGCTTCCACAGTAACTTCACGCCTGGTCAGCCATGGTGGCTGGTGCAGGGCTGGGTAAGTTGCAAGGTTTTGTGCGAGCAGAATGATCAAGAGTAAGGATTCAACTGGAGCTTCAGCCACAGACCTAGAACAGACTTAGTTGTAAAGCAAAAGGTCAGAACCAAGCAAATCCAGAGGCAGAAGTGAAAAAGTTGCTAAGTGACAAGATTCTCCTACGGACAGTTTGAGACAACTGAAATCACAGCTGGTTCTGTGGGCAGGAAGAAGCTCAGCACCGTACAGGGGGAGACAGTGGAGCAAGAGGTGTTGGGGTATGCACTAGGCGGGCCTGGAGACCACCTCTGGCTGGGTTCACTACCTGGGGATTTTGTCACGCTGGACGGCAGCTAGATTGTGGTTTTGTTCAGAGTGCCCCATGGCTACTCAGTTATGTCCAATTTTTATTACTATCTCCTTAGGAATTTTGAGAAGGCTGCCTGGGAGATAATTCCCCCAATTCTTAATATTGATGAGACATAGTCCTTTCAGGTGACTAGAAAAATTAGCCATTTCACATATAACAATGATAGAAAAATAAATTCACTGATAGCATTCCTAAATAAAACAGATGTTGCTTAATGACAAGAAATAGGATACCCACAATTCCATTCTTCAGTTTCTTGGGCTTACAATGTAATGTTCCCACAGATGTTTTTGGAGTAAGTATTGGTATCTATACAATACTTGACCTTAGGGAAGCCAATTTCTAGTTCTTTATGTGTAAAATGAGGACTCTAATAATACCTACCTCATGGGATTGTACAAAGAATAAAGTCAATGCCTTTATTGCTTTTGCATAATGTTTGGGACAGAGTTAGAACTCAGTGATAGTGGCTAGCATGAAGGTTATAAATAACGAAATTCACCATGGTATGGGAAAATATAATTATGAAAATCAATGAGCATGTAATTTAAGACTAAAAAAAAAAACCCAAATTCATAGAACGGAATGGTGGTTACCATAGGCTGGGTTTGAGGGGAAAGAGAAGATAATTTTTTTAAAGAAAGTACAATGGTGGTTGCAGGGGCTGGAGAGACAGTTGGTGTTTAATGGGTGGAGTTTTAGTTTACAAGATGAAAGAGTTCTGGAGATGGATGGTGGTAATGATTACACAACAATATGACAGTATTTAATGCCACAGAACTGTCTACAGAAAAATGGCAAAGACAGTCAATTTTATGTTACATGGATTTTACCAAACGTTTTTTAAAAATGGAATAAAAAGAAACACTGATGATAGACGTTTATGAAGATGCATTCCTATAGCTCCAAAACACAGACTGAAAAATTCTTCTTTTCCTGACAATCCACGACTTTAAAAACATTCCTTTGTATTTTTCTGAACTTGTTTTGCGCAGGAGGCTTCGCAGTGCAAAAGGCCACTCAACTCGGGAATCTACTTCCTGATCAGTAAGTAACCCTAAGAGCAGGACAGCTACTTTTGTGCTATCAAAACACCAATTGGAAAAAAACACAAAACACCAATTGGGAAAAGCATCGCTAAGTTATAAAGATAATTGGAGACTTTGAAGTTAAGGTCATTAAGTTCAGATTTGAACCATAAATAGCAAAACATAATGAGTCTTGACTAAAAAAGGAAAACAAATAGTCTTTTATGAGTACCTGAGCACCAAAAACAGTGTCTAGAGAATTTATTAGCCTATCAGTGCCATTTCAAAATAAATAAACAAAAACAAGGAAATAATCTTGTGTCATGGAGGACACCAGCACCAGGCCAGGGTATATAAAGGACCCTGTGGGGGTGGAAGACATTCACACCTGAGAACACCCAACTCCTCTCACCAGTCCAACTCATCCCACCCCCAGACACCACCATGACCGGCTCCTGCTGTGGCTCCACCTGCTCCAGCTGTGGGGGAGGCTGCTGCCAGCCCTGCTGCTGCCAGCCCTGCTGCTGCCGAGACCCCTGCTGCTGCCGCCCCTGCTGCTGCCAGACCACCGTGTGCCGCCCCGTGACCTGCGTGCCCCACTGCACGCGCCCCATCTGTGAGCCCTGCCGCCGCCCCATCTGCTGTGACCCTTGTGGCCTGCAGGAGGGCTGCTGCCGCCCCATCACCTGCTGCCCCACGTCCTGCACGGCTATAGTCTGCCGCCCCTGCTGCTGGGCCTCCACCTGCTGCCAGCCCATCTGTGTGCAGGCGCCCTGCTGCCGGCCCCCCTGCTGCCAGCCTGCCCCCTGCCGCACCACCTGCAGGACCTGCCCCTCCTGCTGCTGAGCAGTGCATCATCCCTAAGGCCCCTCAGTAGATGGCTGGGTCCATCCTGCTGTCCCTTAGCTTCACTGCAGAACAACATGGCTTTTCTTGAGAAGAGCATTTCTCATTTCTTCAAATAGTTCATGGAGACACCTCTCCAGGCTAACTACCAATGAAGAGTACCCTGGTCTAGCTCCAAATCATGGTGTCTGTTTTCTAATAAACTTTGTGTTCCCAGCATAGGAATCATGGTCGTTGTGGTATTTCCTTTCAGTAGATTTCTGCCTGTCTGTTTTGACCAGAGAACTTCAAGACAAGATGCCAAATAAGCCTCTTACATTGTTTAATGCAATAATCTACGTCTGCTTAGTTTCCTTGTTATCCTTGTAAAAGACATTTATAAGGCCCAGGAGCTGAGTGAGGAAGGTGGACATGACTATATTTTCATCACGTATATAGAGTTACTAGTGTTCATTATTCAGACACACAAAACACCTTGTGAATGATCAGTAAGGAGGCTGCTCTTGTCTGACATACAGAGTCCCAATCTGAGGGTTCTTTCACTGACCTGGCACCTGTTAGCACAGCATAGAAAGCCCAGTACCTTAGAGGTAAAAGGAATCTTAGATGACATCTGGCCAATCATCTGGTTTTGAAGCCAAGGAGCAATGAGTAATGAGAGATGAAATAAATTCTTACTAATGTAATTTTAATGTAATTATAATCACCAAGGCTCAGAAAAGACCCAGGAGAGGCAAGCCCCCTGACAATAAGCCTTTACATCTAACAAGCCCTTTAAGTCAAATAAGCCCTTTAGTGTAGTTCCTCTGGCCAGAGGAACTCTCCCGTCTTCTGTGACCAAGTGTAACTGTACCCAGATAATGCATTCCCTGCGATGTTAAGGATCTGATTGTTACTCAGAATGTTATTCACAGTGCTGACTCTTGTGGATTGTAAATCCACACCAACTCCCAAGGGCTGCTTATCTCTGAACTTTGGGCATTAATGGCATTATACACCGAGTGGCCAGATTATTGTGATCTCTGAACGCATAATAATCTGGCCACTCAGTGTATATCCTATATAATAAAAGGCTAATATGCAAATTGTCCCCTCGACCAGGAGTTCGACCAGCAGGCAGGCCGGACAACCACCCATGTCCCCTCCCCCTGGCCAGGCTGGCTGGACCCCACCCATGCACGAATTCATGCACCAGGCCTCTAAGATAGATAGATAGATAGATAGATAGATAGATAGATAGATAGATAGATAGATAGATAGATACTGAGTGGCCAGATTATTATGCGTTCAGAGATCATAATAATCTGGCCACTCAGTGTATATGTAACCAAAATCACAGAACTCATGGGAACAGAGCATGGAAAGGTGGTTGCCAGGGGCTGAGGTGTAGGAGGTGGGCAGATGCTGGCCAAAGGATACAAACTCTCAGTTATAAGATGAATAAGTTCGGGGATCGACATGTACAACATATAATACAATATAGTTCACAATACTATATCGTATGCCTGAAAGTTGCTATGAAAGCAGAGCTTTGATGTTCTCACCACCACCACCACAACAAAATAATTATGGGAGGCGAAGGATATGTTAATTAACCTTACTGGAGTGAACATTTTGCAACATGTATGTGTCAGGTCGTCACAATGTACATTTGACTTATTCAAGGTTATATATCAATTATACCTTAATAAACCCGGGGGGAGGGAAGAAAGCAGAATATACAAGTTTTCCTCTAGGCTCTGGGTACTGCTTTGAAAAAAATCACGTGTCTATGGACAAGCGAAAGAACGTGACATGTGAGCGACTCAAAGGTCTTCACTGACGATGAGACCGCTTGACTTCTCCCTCCTCTGTTTTCCCCAGTGGTGACTGTATGTTTAGTCATTTTACATTCCTTTCAAAGTTCTGAAATGGTTTGAAATTCCATTTAGGGAGCTTTAGCTCCTGGGGCCCAGGGCACATTCTTCTGAATAATGAGAAAGATCCCAAAGTGATCCCCAACCCTGGCTGGTGACTAATAGGAGGGGTGACACAGAAACTAATGTGATTGTTTCCATGCAATTCCTTACTGCCTCTGCCTCTGCCTCCGGGAGAAGCATGTCCATCACATGTCTGGCAGAGCCCTGGCAGAGCAGCTGTGTGGGCCCCCAAGGCAATGCCTCTGATAAGGTATTGCACATGTTTGCACTGCTGGTGGGAAACCCCCATCTTGTCACTTCTTAGTCATAGCACCAGGTGCAGGTAAATGAAGAAAAAGCTTCTCATGACATCATTCTTGATCACATACACAAGAAAACCAAGTATAAAAAATGCCATATCTCTTGCCCGGCTGGTATGGCTCAGTGGTTGAGCGTCAACCTATGACACAGGAAGTCACGGATCAATTCCCCACATGCCCGGGTTGCAAGCTCAATCTCCAGTAGGGGGCGTGAAGGAGGCAGCTGAGCAACGATTCTCTCATCACTGATGTTTCTATCTCTCCCTCTCCCTTCCTCTCTGAAATAAAAAATATATATATTTTTTAAAATGCCATGTTTCATGATCAGCATTCTGTGATCAGAAGGACCAAAGATATGCACAGCATGAACTGCAGAAAAGAAATAAAAAATAGATGGCAGTCTTGGATGCTTTATTCCAATGCTTACGTGGTTTACAAAAACAAAGTTCTGTGCCTCCCATACAAGTATATGAGCTGCAGTCTTATTCAAAGTATATATACATTGCATTATAGCAAGTAATATGTACTTCCAAGGAAGGACATGTGCAATACCTGTGTGATTAACATGTAGGCTTTTCAGAGAGCTCTTGAGGGTCAAGGTTAGGACCTAGTCATTGTTCTATAAACCCCTATATTATGTTTAATTTCTTTTAAAAAGTGCAATTCCTACAGAACCATTTGTCCAGGATTCAGCAGGTGCTATCGACTCAAAATGAGCATCAAGGGTTGCTATCACCTGAAATGACTGTGACTGCTTAAATTTTGATGATAAACAGCATGAATATGCCCATATTTAACGTACAAAAATAGATCTTTCATGAGATCATGAGTCTGTCATGAGCAATGCAACCATTAGTCAAAACAAACTTCTAGTTAATTGGCCAAAAGATAAACAAGAGGGGTCACCAGCACCAGGCCAGGGTATATAAAGGGCCCTGAAGGGGTGGAAGACATTCACACCTGAGAACACCTAACTCCTCTCACCAGTCCAACTCATCCCACCCCCAGACACCACCATGACCGGCTCCTGCTGTGGCTCCACCTGCTCCAGCTGTGGGGGAGGCTGCTGCCAGCCCTGCTGCTGCCAGCCCTGCTGCTGCCGAGACCCCTGCTGCTGCCGCCCCTGCTGCTGCCAGACCACCGTGTGCCGCCCTGTGACCTGCGTGCCCCACTGCACGCGCCCCATCTGTGAGCCCTGCCGCCGCCCCATCTGCTGTGACCCCTGTGGCCTGCAGGAGGGCTGCTGCCGCCCCATCGCCTGCTGCCCCACGTCCTGCACGGCTATTGTCTGCCGCCCCTGCTGCTGGGCCTCCACCTGCTGCCAGCCCATCTGTGTGCAGGCGCCCTGCTGCCGGCCCCCCTGCTGCCAGCCTGCCCCCTGCCGCACCACCTGCAGGACCTGCCCCTCCTGCTGCTGAGCTGCCTAGAACAAGCAATCAACCTTCTCTACCCAACAAAACTCCTGCCCTGAGCCTTTAAGACCTCAAGTCAGCCAGAAGTTGCATGGAGATCCAAATTCATCTATTAAGATTTGGGCTGTTCTCAAGTCTTTGTAATAGTAGCAACTTCTTTCTTTCCATCTTAGATCTTAGGTCTTTCTGGCATGTTTAGTTTCTAATAAACTTCTCTTCTTTGGCCTAGCAATCATAGCTTTGGTTTTACTTATTCATTCTAATTTTGTTCATTACATTTTAATAAATGTGCCAATTAACTACCATCTGCAAGTTACACATGGTACAGTATAGAATAGAAAGTAAAATTGACTTTAAAATGTTCCCCTCTTCAAGAAACTTCCAGAAAGGTGAATCAAATTAATAATCACTCAACTAAAAATTAGAATATGAAAAAAATCAAAGCACAACACCCTGTTTGGTATCAACAAGAAGTCACTATTGGAGAACAAGAAAGACTGAAAGGAGAACCCAGCATTTTATAAGCGTTAAGATTTTGGGGTACAGTTCTGAAGGAAGATGGCATTCTCAACTATGGAAAAAGTATGCACACAGGTACAGACAGGCTGTTCAGAGGAGAGTTGCCTGGGAGCACTGGATATATGTAGACTAATAGTGGAAGGTAAATCTGGAAAATTTGTGTGCTTTGAATATTAACTAAAGGAGTTTACCCTTAAGGCAATAAGCACTAAGGAGCTGTTGAAAGCCTTGAAGCAAGGGAATGGCATGACAGGAGTTGGACATTGGGAAGTTCCTATGGTCACTGCTTATAAAAACAGAAGACCACAGCCTATACATATGATGACTATACAGAAACAAATTAAGAGCTAAACTAAGATGATGGCAACAGAATAAAGAAGACACGAAGAGGAGGGCAGACCTAGAAACTCTGAAGGAATATTAGATAGTCTCAACGTGGGGGGGGGGGGAGGGGAGAAACAATTAGGAAGCAGTTCTAGATGGAACTCTTGATCAGCAGACACCTGAAAGAATGTTAACATACTTATGCTTATTTACTGTGTGTTTAAAATCACTACTCCACCATGTATTCTGCCTTCCAGCAATATTCACATTCTTGAGCTATTATAAAATATTTTTAAAACAGAAGACAACAAATTTTACTAACTCTAATTCTGGACAGCAGCAGAAAATAACATGAACTGATTTAGACGCGAAGGATAAGAGTTTTATACCCAGCTCTTCTGGCTATGTACTGGCTATGTGAATGTAGCAAGTCAATAACCTCTCCAAAATGCAGCCATTCCTAGACTCAGTGGTATTTTAACATCAACTGATGTTCAGAGGGAATTAAAAGTAGTTCATAACATTAGAACCAATGTCCCAATTTAGAACTTTGAGATTAAATGGGTTTATATTTGACTCTTTTCCTTGAATAATCCCTCCTATCAATATATACTGATTTGTGCACTAGAACAAAATGTGAGGCAAGCAGATTAGGTTTTGCTTTCTAGATAACCCTTTAGTACCTCATATGTAATAGGATTTAATAAACATGTGCTATTTATAAAAAGAATGATGTCAGTTTCTGTACCTATAAAATTAAATGGTTGGACAAGATGATTTATTAAGGTTTTAATCTCTAATGTGTAATGATTCCATTTAACCATTTTTCAACTTCATACCTACAGTCATGGTTATCATATGACATGAACATCTTTATTGACACTGGCATGAATCACTTTTTAATTCTATCCTTGTATTAACCAACACCTCTACCCCATAAAAGCTAACTATGTGCTTCTATTTATGATTAGAAGAAAGGAATAAGCCTGCCATAAGTGGCAACACTATGTTCTTTTGGCCATAACTTTTTTTTTTTCATTTATCTCCCTGTAACCATAAGCATCAACTTCTTTTCTTTTAGCAACTACCAGGAATTGTTTCTATTTTACTTTGCACATATTGAACAATATTTGATCATCCATTTCCTGTCTTGCCCTATAAGCTCTGTGATCCAGAAAAAGTATTTCCAAGTTCCTGCTATTTATTATATTGGTTCACCTTTATAAATTAAATTGTTTTGCTCTTTGGTCTGATATTCTTCCATAATACACAAGGTGTAGTTACATAAAATGACATAAACTGAAATGAATCCCACCTCTGAGAAATCAATACTATCCAGATAAACTGTATAGCAATGATTTTCATGTTTCATAGAAATATAAATTACACATAAATTTTTTGTGAATTTTTTTACTAATTACTAGATATAAATTTTAGCCCTTATTTTAAATTTTTTATAACAAAATATTCATAGTAAACTGGAATGGAACAGGTTTTGTTCCATATATCCTTCTGAGTGATAAATGTTTCCTCAAAGCTGAATGTGTGAAGTTCAGGAGAGAAAGATCTATAAATTTCTATGAAGTGGAGTTTATCAGAGTTTCAATGTGGGTGATGATAGGGACTGATATCTTATTAATCTAAACAAATATAAAGACAGCCTTACATAGCCCGGCCAGCATGGCTCAGTGGCTGCGCGTCGACCTATGAACCAGGAGGTCACGGTTCGATTCCTAGTCAGGACACATGCCCGGGATTGCAGGCTCAATCCCCACTGTGGGACATGCAGAAGGCAGCCGATCAATGATTCTCTCTCATCATTGATGTT
The DNA here is from genome assembly GCA_026230045.1 of Corynorhinus townsendii. Lineage (NCBI taxonomy): Eukaryota > Metazoa > Chordata > Mammalia > Chiroptera > Vespertilionidae > Corynorhinus > Corynorhinus townsendii. The sequence goes on from JAPDVU010000009.1 coordinate 7,948,284, forward strand.
TCTATCTCTCTTTCCCTCTCCTTTCTTCTCTGAAATCAATTAAAAATATATATATTGGGGGGGGGGGGAAGATAGCCTTACCTAAAGGCAATGGTTAACAATAACAGTCAATGGCTAAATTTTTTTTCTGAAGACTTGAGTTTTGGTGAATGAGAGTCACTTTGTCAAGTAAAAATTATAGGAAACAAAACAAAACAACAACTCTACCAAGGACCACCGGACACATTTGGTGAGTACTACCAGCTGAGTAATAAGGAAAAACCAATTTGGACATATGTTTAAAACAACTCAGTACCTGAATAGTCAGAAGGCCCTGGGAAAGCTTGTTTAAAGAGTAACAAGAGAAAAATGCCATCCATGACACAGAACTGGCCAAAGCCTATAAAAGGCCCGAGAGGAACAAGCAGCCCTAACTCAGAAACTCCTCCAAGCAACCCAACTCTCAACCCAACTCCTGACACCATGGCCTGCTGTCAAACCAGCTTCTGTGGATTTCCCAGCTGCTCCTGTGGGACCTGTGGCCCCAGCTGCTGCCAGCCCAGCTGCTGCCAGCCCACCTGCTGCCAAACCAGCTGCTGCCAGCCCACCTGCTGCCAGACCAGCTGCTGTGGCACCGGCTGTGGCACCGGCTGTGGCCAGGATGGTGGCTGCGGAGCTGTGAGCTGCCGCACCAGGTGGTGCCGCCCTGACTGCCGTGTGGAGGACACCTGCCTGCCCCCCTGCTGCGTGGTGAGCTGCACACCCCCCACCTGCTGCCAGCTGCACCACGCCCAGGCCGCCTGCTGCCGCCCCTCCTACTGTGGACAGTCCTGCTGCCGCCCGGCCTGCTGCTGCTACTGCTGTGAGCCCACCTGTTGAAAAACCTCCTTCTGATGGGAGCCCTGAGAAAATGGCACATCCAAACTAACCAATGTTAGAGCCTCCACGAACTTCTGAGCTCCAATACTCACAACCCAGCTTGCAGCCTCTTGTCGCAAAGCTGCATAATTTCCCTGAGGTGTAAATTAATGTATAATAGAAGACCAAAAGTATTTCACAGACCTGGATATCAACCGAAGCCCTACAATCGGAAAAGAGGGCATGATACATTACCATGGATATCTCCTGAAATATTTCAACAGCTCATTGGGTTTGGGATTTAATAAAAATTCTCATTCTTCAGCGTTGAAGTCATTGTTGAAGAGTCCTTTTCTTTTAAACTTGTTATTGATACTGAGATTTTCCAATATCTCAATAGATGTGGCATAGCCCTGTGCGTTTTCATTACTGTGCCTTTAATAATGGTCTTTAAAGGGCAGTTTTTCTTTGTTTTGCCATGAAGTGGTCCAATATTCTGCAGCCAAAACACATGATTAAAAGAATTTCACCTCAATTTTTTAAAAAGTCAAAGAGACAGAATTCTCCACTAGCACGACATTACAAGAACCACCCAGCTCGTTGAGCCCACAGCTCTTTCCTCCTCTAAGTGGACGTAGCACCCCATCAGGGCACACCCTCCGCGTGCCTGTGCAGCACCTCCACTCCCTCCTCTGCCACTCGCCTCTCTCCCAGCATGTAGGGATGATTGAGGCTAGATGCATCTTTTACTTACCATGGCTGCAACTCAGAACCACCAAAATGAGCCAGGTTGGAATGCAGGAGAGAAGAGAAAAATCTTGCTACATGATTTAGAATAAAAAGTTGAGGGTGTTCCTTTGCATCAACCGTGTCTTACCTCTCAGGCACTTAAGGAAAGCAGCTGCAACTGATGCAGAGAACTGATTAAATGTAGCTGAAGAAATTGAAAGAATACCCAAAACTTATAACTAGAAAATGGAACCCTGACCAAAAAAGAAAAATAATTCAATAGATTAGTATCTATAAAAATTTGAGAATAACATCCTCTCTTCTTATAGTTCTGGAATTGTCTGGGCACCATAACTTAAATGAAATAATTAAAATCAAAAGGAATGGGCACAATAATTTTAAAAAGCTTTAAGTGTAAAGGTACCGGTATTTCTCCCCCCACCCCCCAAAAAAAAGACCAGCAATAGAGTATTCAGCATTTAAACAGAATAGAAAATCTACACAGAGGGAGATCACAAATGAATAAACTTCTTACTCTTTGTATGAAACCAATCAGGAAGCAAGGGACTTAAGTGGTAAGACAAAAATCTTGATTTTCTTTCTTTATTTAGGAAATGTAAGGGAATGCTCAGATTAGTCTTCATTCTGTGGCAGAGAGGTAAAATTCTCAAATTTTAAGCATCATACGATGGTTAATTTTATGTCTCAAGTTGATTGGGCTAAGGGATAAGCAGATAACATTATTTCTGGGTGTGCCTGTGAGGGTGTTTTCAGAAGAGATTCGCATTTGGCCTGCATACCGAGTCAAAAAGCTGAGCCACCCTCAGCAACACAGCCAGTCATCAGTTAATGCACTGAGGGCCCAAGTAAAACAAAAAAGGCAGAAGGGCAAATTTGCTCTCTTGCTTGAGTTGGGACATCTGTCTTTTGCCCTCAGATCTGTGCTCCTAGTGGGACTTCTCAGCCTCCATAGTTGTATGAGCCAATCCCGCATAATAAATACATATATTTTCACTTATATGTACAGGGGTGGGCAAAAGTTGGTTTATAGTTGTTCATATGGAAAAAGACACTCCAGTGTGATTACTCTAATAGCTTTATTAACTAAAAAGAAAAAAAAATGCCACTCACAACCTGCTTTGGCCCACTCCTGAATTTATATATCTTGTTGATTCTCTTTCCCTGGAGAATCCTGACTAAAACATCTTATTTTTAATTATTCTCTAAGGGCATCTAAAGACCAGAAACATGAAAACTGAGTTAAATTTTGCAGTGAGAAAGATGTTGAAAGCAATGCCATGGTAGAGAAGCACATAAATGGAAATATGATATATAATGCTACTCTATCTCCAGTGCCCTTGTCAATATGAATTTTAACTCTTCAAACATCTGAAATGTGTGCAAGGAAAGATAAGTAATTTTAGTATCAAAGATTCTGCTAAATTTAGGTATGAATTAGCTTCTGAGATTGTAGTAATGAGAAAGCCACACAGTTAAGACATCCAATGTGGAAATATTAGCTAATTAAAGAATTGGTGATACAGATTTGCTAACGGAGAAGAAGCAAAAATATTCACAAAGAACCATACCTTTCAATTCACATTTGATGTGGAATTTGAAAATGTCTTAATTCACCTGGGAAGAGTTATGATCTGAACTCAAAGCTGTCATTTCTAGAGAAGCAGAATTAACACTTGGCGTTCTGATTCAAACCCTCTATGTGGCATTGGATTAGTCTCTAACAACTACAGTAAACTGCACACTCTAGGTCTAACACACCATAGTATGCCACATACTCCAGTTTTAATATATTAAGAATGTGATTTTTATGCAGTTAGGAGCATTTATTCTCAGCACAAGAAAAAAAATTCTAACTATGTGTGGTGATGGATCTTAACTTACTGTGGTGATCATTTCACAATATATACATACTAGAGGCCCAGTGCATGAATTCATGCACAGGTGGGGTCCAGCTGGCCTGCCCCAATCAGGTCGATCAGGCCTGGTTGGCTGGGGGGAGGGGCCACAGGTTGTTGGCCAGCCCCGTCCCTGATGCAGGGGGGAGGGCTATGGGGGGGGCGGGCTGGGTGGAGGGGCTGGGGGTGGTTGGCTGGCCGGCCCTACCCCCTGGTCAAACTCCCAGTTGAATTCCTGGTGGAGGGGACAATTTGCATATTAGCCTTTTATTATATAGGATATCAAATCATCATGTTGTACACTTAAAACTAATACAATATTATATGTCAATCATATCTCAATTTTAAGAAAAGAACATTTAAATCTATTGGATGAAGTCACAAGTCAAGTAGTCACAAGTCACATGTTAACTCTTTCAGCACTTAAGATTTTCTTGAAGTATACCTATTATATAGTTTTTAAAAAATACAATCTCTTGCCCAGATGACATGGCTCAATGGTTGTGCACTGACCTATGACCCAGGATGTCACAGTTCGATTCCTGGTCAGGGCATATGCCCGGATTGCAGGCTCAATTCCCTGTGGAGGGCATGCAGGAGGCTGCCAATCAATGATTCTCTCTCATCACTGATATTTCTATCTCTCCTTCCCTCTCCCTTCCTCTCTGAAATCAATTAAAAAATATTTTTAAAAAGTAAATTAAATAAAATCTCCAGAGAAATCTCTAATCACAGAGTTATTACTCACACTAAACTCTGTCTTTCCTTCCTCTACTCTCCAAAAGTCTGTAAGAAATAGGGCAAATTTCCATTGGTTTTCCCTAGAACACCTGCTTACGTGGAAAAGACTGTAATAGTTGCAAGTTCAGTCGGGAGTCAGATGGCATGGTTCAAATTTCAGGTTCACCATTTGTTAGTGTGAACATGGGCGAATGACTTAAATCTGTTTGTGGCTCACTGTCCTCATCGAGACGGTATAATAGCAATGATAACTGCCCCGCAGGGTTGCTGTGAAAATTAACTGAATTGATGCAAGCAAAGTACTCAGAACTGTTTGGACACATAAGTGTTTCAAAAATGTTTTCAGTAACAATTCATCCATATTTCCCAGCCCCCCGTGAAAGCATCTGTTCTGTCCAGCTGAATCACTCTGCTGCTCTGGCAAAGTGAAGAACAGACAGGGTAGGGAAGGGGCAGCTGTCAATGTGGCTGAGCCTCAAACTGTCATGTGAGACCCAAGAGCTCAATTATTAGGGTCAGCATTGAGTAATATTGACACTCCTTAAAGGTGAGGCATCAGCCAGTTATTCTCTGGGCAATGAGCATATTGTAACGAATATGGGAAATTAGAGGTTATGTCCTCAATGAACGCTAATGACTACTGGGCCGTGGTAAAATATCCTAAATGAAGACCAAATAAAATAAACCTTTAAAGGCTCTTAGAAGGTTGCACAAATAACTCAGGCACAGGGCAATTATCACTCACAAACAAGTTATTTAAGCACAAACAAGGAAGAGACTTGGGGAATTATGTAAATAATAGCTGGCCAAGGCTTATAAAAGGCCCAATGTAGAAGTCATCACCAAACCGAAAAAATTTCTCCAAGCAGTCCACCTCTCAACCCAACTCCTGACACCATGGCCTGCTGTCAAACCAGCTTCTGTGGATTTCCCAGCTGCTCCTGTGGGACCTGTGGCCCCAGCTGCTGCCAGCCCAGCTGCTGCCAGCCCACCTGCTGCCAGACCAGCTGCTGCCAGCCCACCTGCTGCCAGACCAGCTGCTGTGGCACCGGCTGTGGAGCTGTGAGCTGCCGCACCAGGTGGTGCCGCCCTGACTGCCGTGTGGAGGACACCTGCCTGCCCCCCTGCTGCGTGGTGAGCTGCACCCCCCCAACCTGCTGCCAGCTGCACCACGCCCAGGCCGCCTGCTGCCGCCCCTCCTACTGTGGACAGTCCTGCTGCCGCCCGGCCTGCTGCTGCTACTGCTGTGAGCCCACCTGCTAAAAGCCAAGTTAATGATTTTCAACCTGAAGTTTCAACTTCCAACTCCAACCATGAACTAATTATTTCTTCAACCATCCCGGGACCACTAACAAGTTCTGGGACTTTTGTTAGGCTTTTGTTGTGGGAGTTAGCAAATATTTGAGCCTCACAGACCTCATCTCCCCACTGAGGCTGCCAAAATACATATTTGACTCAAGAAATGGAAAAACCAATTTGCATTGGGCTTGACCTTCAGCAAGTATTCGATCCCACGCTCCAGGACTCAGTGCTGCCGAGGCCAGGGAGGAACTACCTATACTTCTCAGAGGCATTCACCCCCTCTAATCTACCATCCTGCAAACTGCACTTCCCATAAAAGAGGAATACTATACTAAGGCCTAATAAATTACATTTATTTGGTGCAGCAGACATATCTCTTTTTCTTCATTGAGTGTGCTCATGATGTATATTTCATAGAAAGTCATGCAAAATATTTTAACCTGGTTGTGCTACGCCACACTGATCTTCTTATACAATGTTAGGAAAATTTTTGATGAGATCCAGTGGAGGTTAATCCCCATCAAAACATCCAGAAAAGGCAGTTCTAGGGCCTCAGAAATGTCAAAGCTCTATGACCAAGTGCTGACCTCACACAGTGCTTTCACAACCAGAAAGCTACAGAAGCCAGGAGTTCTGAATCTAGCGCCAGAATATGAGTCATTTTTTTCACATCTGTTAAAGGAATGCTCTTTCGGGCAATCTTCAAACACTGGTAATGTATGCTAGTAAACCCCACTTTTCCATTTACATGTGGTCTTGCAGAATAAAGCAAGCGAACTACAAGTTGAGGAAGCCTCACTGAGGAAATACGCTTTTAATTAGATGGAGATTTTTACTCCAAAAACTTTTCTTCCCTAGTTTTTATACTGAAAGTGAGGATAACAAAGATTTTGCTCTATTTTTAGAAGCAACATATTGTACATTGGTTTAAAATATATGCTTAACAGAAATACATATGTATTATACATATACATGCATTTATATATAATACATATATACAATGAATTTAAACACAAGTATCACAGAATATTTCACAAATTTCTGGGAAAGGATCAGGATAAATTCATGGTTTCTTGGGATTAGAACTAAATGAGACTGAAGGTATTCTTTTTTATTAAGAATACTAGTGGCCCGGTGTACGAAATTCATGCACATTAAAAGGGGATTAATTAGAGGAAATAATTTAATATTGCTATTTGCCCTTTCTCTATAATAGAAGTGTCAGAGATGAAAGAATATTAGTAAAATGTATATGAAAACCTTCCTCCTGTCAGAGTCTGGGGTGCACCGCACCATGGGACCCAGAGTCAAGTCCCCACCCACCCACATGCTCCTCAAAATCGCGTGATACCCAGACCCGGCCACCCTCCTCCCCATTGGGCTAGATCCAGACCTGGCCAGTCCCACCCTTGTCAAGCCTTGCCGGGCAGGGGGCATAGCTTCAGGTCCCCTGGCCTGGTGCCAGGATGGGGGACATGGCCTGAGGTCCCCCATCAAGCCCTGCCAGGCGGGGGGAGGGGGCAGCCTCAGGTCCCCTATCAAGCCCCTCCGGCAGGGGGGCGCAGCCTCAGGTTCCCTGTCAAGCCCCACTGGGTGGGGGAGTGCAGCCTGAGTTCCCCCAACCCAGCACTGGGGGTGCACCTTGAGGTCCCCTGTCAAGCCCTGCTGGGTGGGGGGGCACAGCTTGAGGTCTCCTGTCAAGCCCAGCCAGGCAGGGGGGTGCAGTCTCAGGTCCCCTGGCCTGCTGCTGGGGCGGGGGGCGTGGCCTGAGGTCCCCTGTCAAGGCTTGCCAGGCAGGGGGTGCAGTCTGAGGTCCCCCGGCCTGGTGCTGGGGTGGGGGAGCCCAGCCTGAGGTCCCCTGTCAAGCCCTGCTGGGTGGGGGGCATGGCCTGAGGTCCCCAGCCTGGCACTGGGGCGGGGAGAGCAGCCTGAAGTCCCCTAGCCCAGCACCAGGATGGGAAGCACACCTTGAGGTCCCCTGTCAAGCCCCACCTGGTGGGGGGCGCAGCCTGAGGTCCCCTGGACTGGTGCTGGGGTGGGAGGAGCAGCCTGAGGTTCCCTAGCCCAGCACCAGGACGGGAAGTGCACCTTGAGGTCCCCTGTCAAGCCCTGCTGGGTGGAGGGTGCGGCCTGAGTCCCCTGTCAAGCCCCACGGGAGCGGAGATGGCGTAGCCTCAGGTCCCTGCTGATCGCTCATTAAGGCTCCTTATGGGAACTTGGCCTCAGCTGTGGGTGCAGCCATCTTTGTGATGGAATGATGGTCAATTAGCATATTCCCTCTTTATTAGATAGGATTACTTTGGCCCTGACTGGGTGGCTCAGTTGGTTGGAATGTCATCCTGTACACCAAGAAGTTCAAGTTCGATTCCCAATCAGGGCACATACCTAGGTTGCAGGTTCAATCACCCATTGGGTTGCATACAGGAGGCAAATGATGTTTCTTTCTCTTTCTCTCTCTCTCTCTCTCCCTTCCTCTCTCTCTAAAATCAATAAACATATCCTCGGGTGAGGATAAAAAAAGAAAGAATATTACTTTGGTTAAAATTCCAATGCTTTATTCATTTATAGGTTAATAAGTATCAAGTAATTAGAAAGCATGAATAAAGGATAATATGTAATCAAAGAATCACTTTCCCTGACGCAGCACCTAGAAACCTGATCCAATCCAGAAAACACCCCTAGAACACCAGAACAGAAAGGAAGACGAGATAGATAGATGGATAGATGGATAGATAGATAGATAGATAGATAGATAGATAGATAGATAGATAGATAGATAGATAGATAAAAAATAAATAAATAGACAAGTGACTTTAGTAGGAGGCAAATTCGGATGTTTATCATTACCATACACTGCTCATCATTCATTCCCTCTTTAATTCAACAAGTGCATGCTGAGCATGGACACGCAGGTGGTGCAGAAGGTACTGTCTAGGAAACCAAGGCGAACCTGACAGGGGCAGATCCTGCCCTTAAGGGACCAATGATCCGGTGGAGCAATAGCACAATTTTCGCCCTGGAGGTGTCTGAGAGAGCATCTCATCTTACAGATGAACAAACCAGTGCTCAGAGGGACTAAGTGACTTTTCCGAGGTTCAGTCACTTAATGGTAGACCCAGTTTGAGAAGCCTCTTTGGTTGAATTCATTTAATTCTCAGGTAAGAGCTCAGTTCCCTACATCATGTGACCACCTCTAATCTCCTAACTCTGGACTTGTTTAAAGTTACTTTCAGCTTAAAAGTCTATGATTTTTTTAAAACTAAAAAGCACAAACTAAAAACAATTGAGATTTTTATCAGTAGGTGATGACTGAAGAGAGTGTGGTGTGATCATACTCAGGAATACCACATAGCTATTTAAAAGAAACAGTAATAGTAAGTATAGGATAGGTCAACAAATTGGATAATCTAGATGAAGTGGGTATTTCCTATCAAAACTGAATCATGGAGATACGGAAGTCTGAACAGAGTTATATAGCTAAGAAGATTGAATCAGTACTAAACAACCTCCTACAAGAGAAAAATCCCCGTTTCAGACGGCTTTACTGGTGAATTCTAACAAACACTTAAAGAAAATGAAAGTTGGAGAAACACTTCCAAACCCATTCTATGAAGCCAGCATCACCCTGATACCAAAGTCAGACAGACACTACAAGAAAATTACAGACCAATATCCCTGATTAATATTGATGCAATATCCCTTGACAAAATACTATCCAACAGAATTCAAAAGCACATTAAAGGATATACACTGTGACCAAGTAAATTCTCAACATATGAAAATGATTCAACCCAATACATCACATAACATAATGAAGGGGGGGAACACATGCTTTCGTCTTAATAGATGCAGAGAAAACATTTGATGAAATTCAACAGTCTTTCGTGATTAAAAACAAACAAAACACACACTCAACAAACGAAGAATAGAAGGAAACTACCTCTGCAGAATGAAAGTCATATATGAAAAGCCCACACCAACATCATAACCAATGGTGAAAGACAAAGCTGCTGTTTTGTTTTGTTGGGGGTTTTTTTTTGCTAAATATCAACGTATATTTTTATTTCATTTTTTTATTAAGGTATTACATATGTGTCCTTATCGCCCTGTTGCCCCCCCAACCCAAAGTTTTTTTAATAAAATTTTATTTTTATTGTTGACAGCATTACAGAGGCCCCCCAATTATCCCCCCTTTACCCACCTTCTCCCAGCCCCTGCTGCACCCCAAGCATTCACCACACTATTGTCTGTGTCCTTTGGTTATGCATATATGTATATGAGTTCTTTGGTTAATCTCTTCCTGTCTCTCACCCACCCCTCCTCCCCACCCCCTTGCTTTCTCCCACCTCCGTCATCTATCACCAGTGGATCTCATGGAACCCACTGGCTGGTCAACATGTCAGTCTGTTCCATGCCTCCCTGTCTCTGGACCTCTTTTGTTCATCTGTTTATTATATTCATTAGATTTCACTTGTGAGATCATATGATATTTGTCTTTCTCTGACTGGCTTATTTCACTTAGCATATTATTCACCAGACCCCTCCATGCTGTTGCAAAGGGTAAGAAATCTTTTTACAGCTGCATAGTATTCCGTTAAATGCACTACAGCTTTTTTATCCACTCATCTACTGATGGGCACTAAGGGCTATTTTCAGACTCTAGCTGTTGTAAATAACACTGCTATGAACATGGGGGTACATATATTCTTTCTGATTGGTATTTCAGGCTTCTTAGGATATATTCCCAGAAGTGGGACCACTGGGCCAAATGGGAGTTCCATTTTTAATTTTTGAGTAAATTTCATACTGTTCTCCATAGTGGATGCACCAATCTGCATTCCCACCAGCAGTGTACTAGCATTCCCTTTTCTGGACATCCTCACCAGCATTTGGTATTTGTTGCTTTATAAATCTGCCACCTACTAATATGGAATGGTCTGTCTTTCTTTTGTTTCTCTTTGACCTTCGTGTATGTGGGCCAGTTTGCAAACCAAAATCAGTATTAATCATATAGCCAAAGGTGGAAGCAACCCAAGTGTCCATTGATGGATGAATGGATTAAAAAAACTGAGGTGTATGCATACAATGGAATATTACAGATGTCAGAGGGGTGGGAGTGGGGAGGACTGGATGAACGAAGGTGAAAAGATTAGCCAAAGAACATATAGGCAAAGCCCAAGGACACACACAGTGTGGTGAAGGCCAGAGGAAGGAGTGGGGAGGGGCTGGGTGGAGACGGGCAAAACGGGGGTGAATGAATAGGGGATATCTGTAATAGTGTCAACAATAAAATTTTAAAAAGGAAACTCTGACACATTCTACAACATGGATGACTCCTGAGAACATTATGCTAAGTGATATAAGTCAGTCACTAAACAGACAAATACTGGATGATTCCACTTGTATGAGGTACCAAGAGTGGTCAAATTCAGCAAGGCACAAAGTAGAACGGTGGTTGCCAATGGTTTGGGAAGGAAAGAAGGAGAAAGTTGTTTAAATGGATATAGAATTTCTGTTTTGCAAGATAAAAAGAATTCACAATGTGAATTTACCTAACACTAGTGAGCTGCACTCTTAAAAATGGTTAAAATGATCAATTTTATGTGTATTTTACAATTAAGTTGTTTAAAAATAAGTCGTATAGGAGACCCCAACGACCTAATTAGAAGATCTATGTGCATAGATGCTGCTTCATGTTTACAAAAACAGGAAGAAAGGTATTGAAGAACAGGTACCAAACTTAATATTGGTTATCTTCTGGAATACTACTTTAGGAAGGGATGTGTGTATTTTGGGAAAGGGAGGGAAAATATTAAGTTTTGGTACTGCCTGACTTTGTGTTCATCACTGGAATATATTCTTAATTTAGTACAGTCAGAAAACAATCTACAAGCTGAAGTCATTAGGGTCTCATTTGGGAATATGTACATTGATGATGAAGACAAATGCCCGTGGGAGCTCTGAGGACCTTGTAACTTGTACACTCTGATCACAGAAAGGCATACTTTGTTTGGATACTGATGAACCAAGTGAGTGCTCATGTCTTGATGGCACTAATGTTACTCAAGTCTAGACAACGTGTTTCTGAATCATGATCCTAACTGAGTGACCACCTACAAAGAAAATGTTCAGTGTAGACAGACTCTGCTTGAAGGTTATCAAAGGACAGATTGGACAAAGCAAGCCAGGGCAGTGGTTGGCTCAAGTTTGGTCCTTCATGTGACTAACATACAGAGGAGCTGCCATGATTGGCTTCCACAATGAGTCTTCACTTGACCCACAGGGCAAAGAAGAAACGTAATGAGACTTAATTGAGCAATGACCAAAGCAGGCTATTAAAATGCTATTTATAACTTTCTAAACAACTCAGGTATTAGCCAATCAGAGACTGACTTTGCAAATAGTTTCAAGGAAAGATGCTAAATGTTAGGAAAATAGGTGTCTCTGGGGACTATATAAAAGGCCAGATGTAGAGGGTGCAGCCAAAACTCAGAAACTTCTCTAAACAACACACCTCTCAACCCAACTCCCGACACCATGGCCTGCTGTCAAACCAGCTTCTGTGGATTTCCCAGCTGCTCCTGTGGGACCTGTGGCCCCAGCTGCTGCCAGACCAGCTGCTGCCAGCCCACCTGCTGCCAGACCAGCTGCTGCCAGCCCACCTGCTGCCAGACCAGCTGCTGTGGCACCGGCTGTGGCACTGGCTGTGGAGCTGTGAGCTGCCGCACCAGGTGGTGCCGCCCTGACTGCCGTGTGGAGGACACCTGCCTGCCCCCCTGCTGCGTGGTGAGCTGCACCCCCCCAACCTGCTGCCAGCTGCACCACGCCCAGGCCGCCTGCTGCCGCCCCTCCTACTGTGGACAGTCCTGCTGCCGCCCCGCCTGCTGCTGCTACTGCTGTGAGCCCACCTGCTAAAAGGAAGGGTGCTGGGTGCTTCAGAATGGAAGGAGCAACTCAGGAAAACTGCCTTGATCTCTGAAGAAGTGTTCGACTTTCCTTGGATGCTATGTATCGCGATGTTTCTAAGCCGCTTAGAAATCACAAGTCTTAGGCCCCGCTTGAGTGCGCTGAATTCGCCCACTGAAAACATGTATTTATCAGTGTCAGATCGATGACAGCTCTGTCCTCCTCCCTATTTCGTGATTCCCACGCATTTTCAGATCTGCTTTCTCCTTCAATATCCCGTTAACTTAAAATAAAATGTTTAATTGTGCTAAGCAAACTGAGTCATTTTCTTCCATCTTTTAGCTTGTCCACCTTCAGCTGAAATTCCAGAGAAGTGGATTTGCACTTTAATAATAATAACCCTAAGGCATAAACATAAAGTCTAAACCAGAAAAACACAAATTATATTATGCTTTCACCCATCAGTTAATGAGATGTTCCATGCATTAAATAATACTTGCAGTTATTAAAAAACTTACATGCTTCCAATCTATTCTGATTAAGTCTAAACTAATAAGGCCACTTTTAGCTAAAATGTTCAGGTTGATCAAAGCTATGGGATTTCTACCTAGATGTACTTCCACGACTTTTAATCTCCTTCCCTTTAATCTAATAGACGTTCTCCTTCATGTATGCCTAATATCTAAAGAAATTGTATTGCTGACTAAATAGATTTGAAAGTATCTACCAGATACTATCAGACACTATTTTCCAAGAGTATTTAGGCCTTAATTCCTATGCCTTATCCTAATATATTCTTCCCACTGACCCCCAATTGATCTCTAAGCTTCAACTCCCAACACTGACCTCCATCTATTATAAGAATGTATAGGTGCATCACTGGTCTAAATGAAATTAGAATAAACAGCTATGTAGATACCCATTGAGTTCCACCATCACCATTTGTCAGAGACATGTATTAGAAAAATGAAACAACTATATATTTTGCACTTTGTAATCCAATTTGAAAGATGTTCTCTTAAGAAGTTAGCACAAATCTAGACCCAAAATACCTTTTACCAATTAATTTTTAAGTATTTGAGTGCAGCATACAAAATACAAGCTGACAAAATACCAGACACTTTAAGACGTCTTTTCCAAGTTATTTACAAGCTCCCAGCACTTACCTCTACCATTTAATTAGTAGCAGAATATAGTAGATGGCAGTGTATTCTTCAAAATGTCATAACTCCCAGATACTTTTCCTGAGCCTTGGTTCAACTATCAAATGCAGAAAAAATTGTCAGCATATCCTGGTCTCTTTTGACAATAACAAGGACTCCTTCATGAGAGGTACGAAGCTTGCAAGTTCTATTCAGTCATTATTAAGTGGTACAGGCATCCATGAATCATGCCTTTTACTCCTCCCATTCAAAATCATTTCCAATAAACAGTGAGGTACTACCAGCTGGTAAGCACTCTGCCAGATACTTTTACATATACTATGTCATTTGGTTCACACGAAAAGCTTTTTGGCTTGAAACACAAATAACATTTGTACATTTCAAGTTGGTTAAAATAAAAGGAACTATAATGGGAGTCTGACTTGATTGGAAACTAAATTATTCATAGCAGAAGGCATGCTTTCAACTCAGTGGTTGTCCTGATGTCCTAAATTCAAGAGAATTTAGTCTATACATCCAGAGGGGGGGAAAATAAGAGTTTTTTTTTTTTTAAAGGAGCACAATTATCCTTAGCCCTAGAGGTCTGGACAGAATGTCATGTGGAATAAATACCTCTATGAAGCACGTGTGTTGACATGGACAAAAATAGGAGGACTCTTTGAAAACCACAAACCTATTCCAAAGAGCAAAAGACCAATCCGAGGAGTCCAAATAAACTATAAAACAAAGTAATTTCTAAACTGCTGCTCATAATGTGTCATAAGTATTTATATGTAAGCCAATCAGAGGCCCACTGAGGAGCAAATTTAAACAAAAACAAGGAAGATATGTTAAGAACTGTCTAAATACCAGCTGGTCAGGATATATAAAAGGCCCAACACAGCAGTCACCACCAAACCTCCAAGCAGCCCAACTCCTGACACCATGGCCTGCTGTCAAACTAGCTTCTGTGGATTTCCCAGCTGCTCCTGTGGGACCTGTGGCCCCAGCTGCTGCCAGACCAGCTGCTGCCAGCCCACCTGCTGCCAGACCAGCTGCTGTGGCACCGGCTGTGGCACCGGCTGTGGCCAGGATGGTGGCTGTGGAGCTGTGAGCTGCCGCACCAGGTGGTGCCGCCCTGACTGCCGCGTGGAGGACACCTGCCTGCCCCCCTGCTGCGTGGTGAGCTGTACACCCCCCACCTGCTGCCAGCTGCACCACGCCCAGGCCGCCTGCTGCCGCCCCTCCTACTGTGGACAGTCCTGCTGCCGCCCGGCCTGCTGCTGCTATTGCTGTGAGCCCGCCTGCTGTGAGCCCACCTGCTGAAAAGCCAGCTTGCTGATTTTTAACTGCCCAGGACACAGTGTCTGAATAATGTGTCTCCTCAACAACCCGTGGGCCACTAACAAGTTCTTCGACTTCTATTTGGGTTTCTGTTATGGGGGTTATCAGGTCGATAAGTTCTACCAGATTCCACTCTACAATGAATACCTTGACTCTCCACTGCGGACTCAGAAGTGCTGTGAGCCCGCCTGCTGATCATCAAATTGCTTTGCATCTACTAGTCCCGAGTTTCCCTCAGGGTTGAAAATTGCTGCTGTATTGTGGATTTTATCTTTGAGAGCTGTCCACAAGTCTAGTTTTCCCCTGCTTTGTGATCTATTTTTAGCTTCTACTTACCTAATTTTTTTTTCCAACATTAAAGGCACCAAAGTATAGCCAAGCGACATTCCTCAGATGTCACCAGAGAGAATGGAAGCTCTTCGCCCAACATTCAGCTTCTAAGAAGTAGACCAGGCTTTCCCATATTTCAGCATCTGATTCCACCTCTTTTGGGGGGGATCATAATGATCTTTCCTGTTGGCTATTTTAATTATACCTGTGATGCAGTGTCTTCTGTCATTTCTTAATAAATGTTGTATACTAGGCAAAGAAATCATGGTCGGTGTCTCCACTTGTACATAACTGCTTATAGTTCAAGAATGTCCACTTGTAAGAAATACACTTGTTTCTTTTTAAAAAGAGACTGAAGCCATATGTAGTGTATTCATTCAATAAAAATTTATTGACCACCACGTCCAAAGAAGTGATTACGGAAATCAGAAAGATGAAAAAATAATTCCTTCCCTTGAAGACCTTACTATCCAGAAAGAAAAAGAATGTGTGAAAATAGCTACATACAGTGTGACGAGATAAACTGTATTTTCTTAGAAGTTCATAGAAAAAACTCCCTCTACCATAGGGATAGATGTTTTTGTGACCAAGATGCCTCAACAGTTCAACTTAAAATAGGTTCATCCACATGGGACATGCATGTTGGCAACCCCAAAAGCTTAAGAAAAGGGCATTAAACATACACATGAGACAAAGAGAGAACTATTTCCTATTGCAGAAAGGGAGTGAAGAGAGAAAAGAAGAGAGGTCATGAATATTACTCTATGAACCCTCCACATTAAGCTGTCACACTCACACAATCTCTGGGTGGTCTACTGTCCTATGTAAGGAGCTGAGTTTCATGTCTGGGTTGATTCAAGGGAATGACAGCCCAGGAGCTAGACAGAGAGAGGGAATGACAGGAAAGTAATGCTCCAGGAACCTTCAGAAACTGTGGAGAGGCTTTGGGTGGACCCTGCTGTGGAAAGTAGTATCACTTCAGGATCAGCGAGGGCTATGCTGGGGGCAGCATTAGGGAAGACTTCCCAAGGGAGGTGATCTTTGAAGAGGGCCTTGAGGTCATTCTAAATGGAACAAAAAGAGTTAAAAAAAAAAAAAGGCCAACCTACACATCAAAGCAATGACAACACCAAAAGGTAGAAAAATGTTGTTGGAGCAACAGGAATTCTCACTCATTGCTGATGGGAAGGCAAAATGGTACAGCCACTCTGGAAGACAATTGGACAGTTTCTTACAAAACGTAGATTTACTGTAAAGTATTTACCCTAATAAGTTGAAACCTTATGTCCATGCAAAAATCTGCGCATGAATGTTTATAGAAGCTTTATTCATAATTGCCAAAAATTGGTAGCCACCAAAATGTCCCTCCATAGGTGAATGGGTAAGTAAACTTTGGTATAACTATTCAATAAATATCACTATCTACACCAAGGGTCCTCAAACTTTTTAAACAGGGGGCCAGTTCACTGTCCCTCAGACGGTTGGAGGGCCAGACTATAGTTTAAAAAAAAACAACCAAGAACAAATTCCTATGCACACTGGGGGCTCGGGACGAGTCAGCTGCTAAGCAGGACAGGCAGTGGCACCCGGTGGGCCGGATAAATATCCTCAGTGGGCCGCATGTGGCCCGCGGGTCATAGTTTGAGGACCCCTGATCTACACTAATAAAAGAGTAAGTTGCAAATTGACCGTACCTTCACGACACCCACCAGCCAATCAAGAGTATGCAAATTAACCCAACAAAGATGGAAGGTTAATTTGCATACACAGGCGCCAAGCAGCCTGGGGCAGGGGTGAGACGTTTGCTGTCACACTCACACAATCTGTGGGTGGTCTATTGTCCTATGTAAGGAACTGAGTTTCATGTCTGGGTTGATTCTAGGGAATGACAGCTGTTCCACACCGCCCCAGTCACTCTGGGCCTCTGGGCAGCAGGGGAAGGCAGAAAGGCAGCTCTGGGCCAGAGGGATAAGGCGGCTCCGGCGGGAGTGAAGGTGCTGCCAGCAGCCAGGGTAAGGAAGGCCCATTCTTGCATGAATCTTCATGCATCGGGCCTCTAGTTCTATGATAAAGAGAAATGACTTCTCAAACCACAAAAGGGCATGGAAGAATCTTAAATGCCTACTGTTTAAGGTAAGAAGCCAATCTGAAAAGACTTCATACTATATGATTCCAACTGTGTGACATTCTGAAAAGGGAAAATCTATAGAGACAATAAAAGTTGCCAACATGTCCTGCCTACTATTCCCTGCAGATGCCTGTAGTAGTATAACACTATATATAAGCTTATGAATTTAAAAAATAAATGACAGAAATAGAGAGACATGGCACTGGCCTACGAAATCTAAACTCTGTGCGTTTCCTTTATTGATAAAAGGAACATGCATTGCTGGCACTCCCACTTCCTCTTCACCCTGACTCTTCCTCGTACTTTACTTGCAGATATGATTCCTGGAGCTACAAAATCCAAGAGAATGGGAGGGAGCCCTGATCTTGACATAGGTGAGCCTGCAAACCAATGCTAGCAACTGCCTACCTATGAAAAGAATAAGTCCTTTGATCAAGTCCATGTTCGTTGGCTTTTCCAAAACTGGAAATCTAAAACATTCCTAACTGCTACACTATGCAAAATGGCAACTTCCTACACGTGATACCTAAGAGAATTTATCAGATGCATAAACAGTTCAGAGATGAAAAATTACAAATTCTAGAGCAAAAGTCAAGCATTTTTACTGAGGTTCATTGACCATAATATGAGCAGATGGATAACAAAAAAGGATAGGAGAAAATAAGAGGTGGGGGATTTGGGGAATAAAAGGTGGAGAAAAGAACATCTGCAAAATCCCTTTTGTTCTGTAATGTGCTCATGGGTGTGAAACCAGGGCTCAGAGTTTATGGGAGCAAAAAGTCTGCCTACCACAGCGAGTATTAGACACTGCGTTGACACTGATTCCTAGAGACCCAAAATGTCACTCCAATCCACTGATGAAAGTTGTGCCTTCTGGTGTCCAGGTCATGGTTAAAGTCTTGGCCCACATGTTAATCACAGTGGACCCAGTAGATCTACAGATCAATTCCCCAATCTGTGAACGTATAATTGAAATAATCATGCTTGACAATTGGCAGAATCCCCACATCAGCACTCTGGCTTAAGGAATAAAGCTCATATGGTAGAACGGGCCAAGGAGAAACCCCTGGAAGGTCTCCTTGTTACATGAGTAGTAAACTAAAAATGATACTATATCCATCGGGGGAACTTGGAAAATGAGCACCACAATCAGACTTGAATAAAGCCAGGGTGGTGATATCTAGCATCTCCCCACTTACAAAATTGTTTGTCCTATGGAAAGAGCAGACAAATCTTAGAAAAATAACAGAATAACTACTTATTAATTATTCTTTATTGTTTGACCTATGGGAAGAGTAGGCAAATCTTAGAGAATAACAGAATAATTATTTATTATTGTAACCAAGAAGTACTTATTATTACTTATTGTTTGCCCTATGGAAAGAATAGGCAAATCTTAGAGAATAACAGAATAATTACTTATTAGCATTCACAGAATACCTACAACATGAAAGCAACCCCATCGACCAATGATGAATGAAGAAAATTTAGGTAGTGGCCCCAATTGAAGCTGACGTTCTAGATGAAGTATCTTTAATGAAACAAAGCAATGTAGCCCCTGGCACCTGGTATGCATCTTTTGACTGAACAAGGCCTTTTTCTCCATATCAGTTGACAAGGGCAATCAGAAGCAATATGCTTCTACCTGGTATGACTAACAGCAACTTTCCGAGTGTTGCCTTGGGGCTATGTCAGCTCTCCTCCTCTATCATAATATACTCAGGAGATACCCTACTCATCCTGATATTCCACACAACATCAGATCAGTCCACTGCATTGGTGGCATCATGCTAATTGTTTCTGATGAGCAGGAAGTAGCAAGTATTTTCCATGTCTTCGTAAAACATACAACCCCAGTGAAGTTTCTTGGAGTCAAATGGTCTAGAACCGTGGTCAGCAAACGGCGGCTCGCGAGCCACATGCGGCTTTTTGGCCCCTTGAGTGTGGCTCTTCCACAAAATACACAGCCTGGGTGAGTCTATTTTGAAGAAGTGGCGTTAGAAGAAGTTTAAGTTTAAAAAATTTAGCTCTCAAAAGAGATTTCAGTTGTTGTACTGTTGATATTTGGCTCTGTTGGCTAATGAGTTTGCTGACCACTGGTCTAGAACATGTTGAGATTTCACTTCCAAGGTGAAAGCAATATCGCTGCACTTATGAACTATCTTTAGTTAGAAAGCATGACTTTGGATAGGCTTTTGGGATTTTGAAGTCAACATATACTACTTTAACCCACTTACTGATAATCTGAAAAAGTCAATACCACTGTGAACTCAGACCTCTCCAGAAAAGATTTAAATCACGTCCAGCAGTAAAGAACCCCATCCAGCTGAGGGTAAAGAAAACATGAAATGGGTAGTGGGAGAAGAGAGTTTAGGTATTAGTTACAGCCTTGTAACCAATTAGAAAAAAACATTATAGAAACGATGTATATTTTTCTCCTGGTTTTTTTCCTTCCCTTGTTTAACGTCATATGCTGTACCACAAGCTAAGTAAACTTCATATGGACCTAATTTCATTTAACACTTACATCAGACCTGTGAAATAGATATTTTTGTCAGTGAGTAAATTAAGTCTAAAGGAGGTTCAATGGCTTGAAATCAGGGTCTCAAAGAGATATCATCCGCACTCCCGTGTTCATTGCAACATTATTCACAATACCCAAGATATGAAAGCAACCCAAATATCCATCAACAAAGAAAACGTAGTATTTACACACAGCGCAATATTAGTCAACATTAAAAAAGAAGGAAATCATGCCACTTGTAGCAACATGGCTGAACCTAGAGGACATTATGCTAAGTTAAACAAGCCAGACACGGAAGAGTCAATACTACACCGGCCCACTTATATAAGGAATCTGAACTAGTCAAACATAGAAGCAGAGAGTAGAATGGTGGTTACCAGGGGCTTGCAGGTGGGGAAAATGGGGAGGTGACGGTCGAAGGCTACAAAGTTTTAGTGATGCAAGGTAAGTCTTAGGGATCTACTGTACATCCTAGTGTCTAAGATTAACAGTACAGTCCCGTATGCTTCAATATTTGCTAAAAGGATAGCTATTACGTGTCCTTATCACCAAAAAGAGGGCAGGAAGAAAATTTGGAAGCGACAGGTATGTTGATGGTATTGATTGTGGTGATGGTTTCATGCATGTGTACTTATCCCCAAACTCGCCAAATTCTATACATTAAATACATACAACTTTTTGTATCTCAATCATATCTCAATCAGGAGTTTTTATTAAGTAAATGCCAGACGGATAAGTGACGTTAAATAGTTTGCTGACAGTCACACAGCTCATAAGTAAAAACTAACACATGACTCCCACTCTGACTCCCAACCTCATGAGAAACAATGAAATTAGGGGACTGAAAGGCAAGAACGGTGTGGGCAGGTTCGGCTGGCTTAACGACGGCTATTTGGGAAGCTGTGGGTTTCAGAGTAAGTTCCTCTTGATGCCAGTAGTTAGGTTATTATCTCACAGCTCCACACCTGTCCTCCATACGGGGCTTTGTGATGCCTCCATGGTGCTCTGCAAACCACGTGAGAGCTTTGCCAGCTGCTCCAAGTCGGGTTCTGCCACTAGAGGGCGACAGAGGGAAACGACAAAGCTGGAGGAGGAAGGAGGGACTTGTTTCTTCCTATTTGTTTCCTTCTGCTTAATCAGGGCTTCCTGTACGCTAGCGGGGGGGCCCAGGATGATCACCCCAGTGACACTTCTTCGTACAGCGGATGCAGGTATGGGGATTAGCCGATACATGACCCAAAAACCACCTGCTGCCAGGTCTCCCTGGCCTTCCATAGCAACGCCTAATACTCGTTCGCTGTTTTCTCAACACGCATCATTGCGCCTGCCTCGGAGTCACAGCAGCACCGACCAGCCAGTTCTCTGGAAAACGCCCGAGTTTCAGCCCCACAGGGCAATCTCCCAGCTAAATTCCTAAGTTTTAATTCCTCCCCTCCCCCCTTTACAGAAACTCTCGCTCTTAGGGCTTTCTGCATTTCCTGCATTTGTCTCTCATGGTTTTCTTTTTTATCCTT
The DNA here is from genome assembly GCA_026230045.1 of Corynorhinus townsendii. Taxonomy (NCBI): domain Eukaryota; kingdom Metazoa; phylum Chordata; class Mammalia; order Chiroptera; family Vespertilionidae; genus Corynorhinus; species Corynorhinus townsendii. The sequence goes on from JAPDVU010000009.1 coordinate 7,969,697, forward strand.
TTAGTTAGTTACCTAGCTAACAACCTAGTTTAGAAGTCTTGGTATAAAATTCACTCCATTCAAATAATGGGTATGCCTCTTGTCTCAGGACTGGACCCTAACTATTAAACTCTTACTGCCTTTTGAAATTCAGATTATTTCATGAACCATTGTTCAGACTTTTCACTCACGCCCTTTAATCACAGCAGCTGATTACCAAGGGGGGGAAATCAGTCTCTGAGCTTTGGAGGTGGCAGCCACAGCATGACAACATTTTAGGCCTGATAGAATCCGGCTGAGCAACTGGAAACACTGCTCAGCACCATTTAGCTTTGTACTTAAGAAAGTTCCATTTTTTATTAAAAACCTTCCATATAAAATGAGTTGTGCCAGCAAAATCTGACAGCAGATAGTGTGTGTGTGTGTGTGTGTGTGTGTGTGTTGTCGTTAACTACTGACTTATCCCCAAAACCATAACTCTGATTTAAGAAACCTGCTTGTCATCATGATTATTCAAATTTTATTGAGCATCTACTTTCTCAACCAGGCTTATTTAAATGGAACACATCTATTTATACCTTATTTAACTGGGTATAAGTCTCTGCTGCCACCTGCATATCCTATAGCTTACAATAAATAATACATGATGTTTAAACTGGAAGCGTAAGACCCCCAAGAGAAAGAGGCAACACGTCCAGCCAGCAGAAGCCAGGCTAAGCTCGCATGTGCCCCGGGAGTTTACACGCTGTGAGACCTGCCCTGGCATATTGGAATGGGAACATGTATGTCCAAGTTGAGGCAGCACCCAAGGGTCACCCCTGTTGGGTCACATACACCCACAAAACTATGGCCAATATCAGCTGTCCTCAAGGGGCAAACCAGCACCACTTTTACTTTTAAAGAAATCCAATTGGAGAGTAGTTTTCAGTGCCGGCTCGTGTCCTATCACCACACACTGGGAAAAAATGTCCTGATGCAACTGTAAAAGGCCCCCAACGTCTGCCGTTCTACCTAAACCCGGAGTCCTCTGCCACGCGCTCAGGCAGGGGGACGGCCTGCAATGAAAGGACGGATGTCGATGGCAGTCCTGATAGCAGCCCTTCTTTCTCCCCATGTGGGTACCTCACAAAGGAGTTCACCAGACATTTAAAAGAGGGTGCAGTTCAGGAGATAAAGACCAAGTGTGTTTACTTACAGGCACGTTTATTAGGATGACAGATTGCAAAGGTCCCTGTGTCCTGCTTTCGTGAGGGGATGAAGCGCTGAAGGAAACTGAGCGCCTTGACGTGTGTAACCTCCCCACCCTGACATGCCTGCTGATGCGGGAGGTGCCGTCATGGGAGATTGTCCTGACAGCAGCCCCAGAAACCCACCGAGCGGTTGGGAGATGGATGTCGGTAAGTCACACAGAGGATCACAACACACTGTGACGAACACACATAAAAGTGACCTTTGATCTCAGTCAGGAGCTTCGCAGTAAGTACATTTTTATGAGTGCACTGGAGCGTCACAAGTCTTCAGCCCTGCTCCCTCCCACGGGCTTCAGGCTGCTCACTCTCTGCAGGCCCCACACCAAACTCATCATCGGTCCCTTCCCTACTCCCCTAGATGGCAGCTTTGGGGCTCAGGGCCCCTCACTCATGAGTAAACCTTGGCCACTCTCTGGATCAGCATGATATACCATCTCCACTTACAAAAAGGCCTCCTACACTCTCCCGCCTCTTACCCTTTCATCAACCGCTGGCAACCACGTTGATCCTCTCACCGGAATCACTTACTTGTGTGCCTGTTTCCATTCTGGCCCCGCTGCAGTTCCTTTTCCGTGGAATGTAAGTCACATCTTACCACTCCCTGCCATAAATCATCCAGTGGGTTCTCAATGCCCTTAAAATAAAAGCTGAATTCTGCAGAACTACCTACACATCCATACCTGTCCTAGCACCCGCCCACCTCCTTGACCTCATCCTCCTGTCGCACTCCTTCCCTTTCACATACTCCAGCCACCTGGCAAAGACTGTCCCTGACCCCCCAAACCGAAGCAGACATGCTGCTGAGGGGCACTACCTCCCATCACTCTCAGTCACTTTACTCTGTATTACTTTCTTTTGGTACTTGTAACTGTCTGAAGTTCTTATTCATTCACTTGCTTTTCTTTTTTTTTTTTTTTCTTTTTTTTTTGTCTCATTCACTAGAATGAGCACCTTGACAACAAGGACCTTAACTGACCTATTTATTTCTATATTAGAGGCCCGGTGCACAGAATTTGTGTACAGGCTGGCGGGGGGGGGGGGGGGGGGGATCCCTCAGCCCAGCCTGCACCCTCTCCAATCCGGGAACCCTCGGGGGACGTCTGATTGCCTCTCACAATCCAGAACCACTGGCTCCTAACCGCTTGCCTGCCTGCCTGCCTGATCGCCCCTAACCACCTCTGCCTGCCTGCCTGATGGTCCCTAACTGCTCCCCTACTGGCCTGATTGCCCCCAACTGCTTCCCTGCTGGCCTGATCACCCCTAACTGCCTCTGCCTTGCCCCGCACCCGGGACCCAGGCTTCCCTCCCTCTGGCCGTCCACAGGCACCCAGGACCCGGGCCGGCTTCACCCGGGCCAGCCATAGCCACAGGGGACCATGGGCAGGTGGCTTCACCCAGGCCGCAGTCGCAGGCACTGGTGCCCAGGACCACGGGGCGGGCGGCTTGTTCCTCTCCCAGGCCGCAGGCGCTGGCACCCAGGACCACGGGTGGGCAGCTTGTCCTTCTTTCAGGCCGCAGGTGCAGACGCAGCTACTGGCGCCCGGGACCATGGAGCAGGCAGCTTGTCCCTCTTCCAGGCTGCAGCCTGGCTGGTCCCCATTCCTCTCTCACAAGCTCAATTGTGCCTGGCTGGTCCCCATTCCTCTCTCACATGCTCATTTGTGCCTGGCTGGTCCCCATTCCTCTCTCCCCAGTGTTGAGTGCCTATGCCATTATGGCGTGAGGTTGTGATGACCATTTGCATATTAGCTCTTTATTATATAGGATGCTTAGCACCCTGCATGGTGCTAGGCATTTTGCTTAATGAATTAATAAATGGGGGGAGGAGGAGAATGAACACAATTTACAATTATATAAAATTTAATTCCACAAAAATACTGAGTTTTATTAGTAAGTGTGAGGTACTGTTGTTAGATGAGCCATCATTCACTAACTGTGTGATTTTAAATCTTTATTTAATGTCATTACACAGTTTCACTATCTAGGAAGTGGGTATAAGAATATTCTTTATCTTATAAGGTTGTAAGAAATAAGAATGCCTGGCACGTGGTACACATTCAATACGTGCTAGCTATTAGTGGAGGATAAGATCAGGAGATTCATTATCTTAAAAACAAGAATAGTAATTTTATCGTGGAAACTGATGTGCCATCCAGATAGTGGTCCCCAGAAAACTGGATGATGTGATGAGGAATCCCAGATATGCCCCTCTGCTCTCTTCCCACCCAGTCATGATGCCCTCTAAGGGAGAAATTAGGCCCTCCTCATCACTCCCATGGAATACCCACACAGCTTCCCAAACACTGTCCCTGCCTTCAAATTATCTCCATTCTACAGAAGAGTACTTGGGTTAAGAAAAATAGGCTCTAGAATCAACTCCTCCTATGGTCCCAAGACTTCAATAAGCCAGTCCGCCCCTCTCCGCAATCTTACACACAACTGATCATGAGGGTCATCCTCACTCTTGTCAGAACACTGCCCCCGGCATGAGAGGGAAGGCACAGGGGCTAAGAGCGTGGAATCAGCTTTGCTTCAAATACCAGCTCCATCCCTTACTACTTACTCAGCCTCTCTGTGCCTCAGGTTCCTCATCTGCGAGATGGCAAAGGCAGCAACACTGCGTACATCATAAGGCTGTGGCAAGAAATGTGTAATATATATACAGCACTCAGCACAAGACCTGATACGTAGTAAGTGATGATAATGATGACAACGATGATGATGGGCCTCCACTCAAAAACTACAGTCATCTTTCTAAAACACAAATCCAATCATGTCCCATACGCATTCAAAACCCTTTCGGTAATGCTCATTGCCAGGAGGATGTATTTCAAAATCATGAGTGTGGAATACTACACACAGTCGGAGCTCTTTCCACCGTGGCGCTCACCCACCTTTCCGATGCCGTCTCTCAGCATTCTCCTCCGACACCTCCCAAACGGAGACCCAGAATCTGTGCCTTCGCCAGCCAACACTTCCGCCATCCCAGGAATACACCAGAGCAGTTTTACTTGCTTCAGCACCCACACCAATGTTTCCTGTTCCTGGAGTTCTCCCCAAAGCTTTCAGGCAGTGACTCCGGCTCTCAGTTCCCACTTCTTACCTAGAAAGCCTGAATGCACAACCCTGTGTTGTCATTGGCAGCTTACTTCTCTGGGTTTTCTTCTCTGTGACCTCCTCATAGACAAAAACCTATTTGCTTCCATTTTTGCACGCTGTCTGACTCACAGCAGGCACCCAACCAATGAGTGTTTGGTTGAACAAAGAGATATCTACTGAAGCAACAAGCTTATTTCCAGCAGAGGGATCCCAAACCGCAACATCATTCTAGTAAGAAAATAACTCAAATGAAAGCATTTTTCATGTTCAGCACCCTTTGCATCCAGCATCTTGTTGATTTGCGTGTCCTTTGATTTCTGGCTCCTCTAGATTGAGCAATTTTAAATTATTTTTCAAAGCCTGGACCATTTCAGGGGTAGATGGGTCAGAAAATATATACATTTTTAAGACTTTCGAATTAACATACACCTGAAATTTTTCCAGTTACTATTTTTCCTACTTTAAAGTAATTCTAAAACATCATGCTGTTTTATGTCTTTAAAATTAAGTAATTTTATTTATTTATTTGTTAATCCTCACATGAGAATATTTTTCCATTGATTTTTAGAGAGAGTAGAAGAGAGAGGGAAAGACCAAGAGAGCCGGAACCGGTTTGGCTCAGTGTATAGAGCATCGGCCTGTGGACTGAGGGGTCCCAGGTTCGATTCCGGTCAAGGGCATGTACCTTGGTTGTGGGCACACCCCCAGTGGGGGTGTGCAGGAGGCATCTGATCGATGTTTCTCTCTCATCAATGTTTCTAACTCTCTATGCCTCTCCCTTCCTCTCTGTAAAAAATCAATAAAATATATTTTTTTTAAAAAAGAAGAAGAAGAAGAAAGACCGAGAGAAGCATCGATGTGAGAGAAACACACTGATTGGTTGCCTCCTAAAGGAGCCAGGAGCAGGGTCTGGGCTGGGGAGGAGTCTGCAATCACGGTATGTGCCCTTGACTGGAATCAAATCTGGGACCCTTTGGTCCACAGTCCGCCTCTCTATGCAATGAGCCAAACAGGCTAGGGCAGTGGTCGGCAAACCGTGGCTCTTTGGCCCCTTGAGTGTTCTAATGCCACTTCTTCAAGATAGACTCGCCCAGGCCCAAAACTTTCTGCGCATGGGCCAGGAAGTTTCAGTCGCACTGTACGTGTGCGCCCGCACGTGGTATTTTGTGGAAGAGCCACACTCAAGAGGCCAAAGAGCCGCATGTGGCTCGCGAGCCGCGGTTTGCCGACCACTGGCCTAGGGCAATCATTTTGTTATTAAGGTCTTAGTGGTTTCGATGTAATGTGGGAATCTCCCCAGAGTGTTCCATTGAACACTAACTTACAGAGTTAATCTATGAAAACTAAAATATAAAAACGAATAAATCTACAAATAAACAAAGACTAAATCTACAAACCTTATCACTTTTAAGCCACAGAGCCAAAAGTATCACGTAGTTGCTGGTAGAAAAGCAACCAAAAAGCCTACTTCTCTCTTCGTGCGAAAGAAGACAGAAGACACGGGGGTGAGCATGTCATTAACAGATGTGTAATGGTTAGAAGACGATCGCCGGGAGCCTTTGAAGACGGCAAGGAAGTGCTGGTGCTGTGACAAACAGCAACATGGAGAGTCCCAATTTGACAACAAAACAAACTAACCCCCTTTTACGAGGTGAGGAGTGTGTCTTAGGTAATAAACATTTAAGTAATTAGATGGTTTTTATGGAAATAGCTTTAAGCTGAAACATGGGGAAGAAAACCTTGCTAATAGGGTGACGCCCAGGGAGGTGGGTATATAAGAGCCAGGGCAGAAGAGAGAAGCACGGAAACGCTAAGAGACTTCTCTCCTCAACCCAACGAACACCCAAATCTTCACACCATGGCTTGCTGTGCCCCCTGCTGCTGCAGCGTCCCCACCGGCCCCGCCACCACCATCTGCTCCTCTGACAAATGCTGCAGATGCGGAGTCTGCCTGCCCAGCACCTGCCCACATGACATCAGCCTCCTTCAGCCCACCTGCTGTGACACCTGCCCCCCGCCCTGCTGCGAGCCTGACACCTACGTGCCAACCTGCTGGCTGCTCAACTCTTGCCACCCGACTCCTGGACTGTACGGGATCAACGTGACGACCTGCGTCCAGCCCTGCTGTGAAAGTCCCTGTGAGCCCTGCTGTTAAGCAGCCACGGCTTTGCACAGGTTCCGTGATGTGCTACTCAACGTCCTGCACGTCACCCGGCCTTCAACACGCTGCTACCTACAGCGGGCTAACTCCACACTATTCCCTGGGCCATGTTTTCGTGAATTAGTCCAACTTCTTAATTCTTTCCTCCTTTGGGGAGACTTGGAGACCTTTGTTCTCTCTTTTAGGCTATTTTACTGCTCTTTGAGAAATAACCATTTTGATTCTTCATTAATAAACTTCATTCTGGCTTAGCAAATAAGGCCTTGTGATTATTGATTCCATGTTCCCTCTCAGAGAAAGTAGAATGCCTACCTAAACCTGAACAGCAGGTCATCCTACTACCCAAGATTTCCCCTCTCACTCCCCCCCCGCGCCCCCGCCCCGAGCAGAATGAGAGCTTTCAGGGTGGAATCACTGAAAATTAGATACTGGCTCTTTGTGGTAGGTTAAAAAGTAAAAACTTCAGTGGGTCATTTTGTAGAATCTACTTATACAATAAATATTTTTTAAAATAACCACTGCACCAAGCACTATGCTAGAGTCTAGAGATTAGTATGTTTTTTGAATATTTTATTTCTTTTCATTTCTATAACCCCTAAAAGTGATTTTTCTTTCTTCCGTAACTAACTAAACAAACTACTCACTTTGATAGTATGTAGACATAATTTTAATTCCTTTAGTCAGAGTCATCACTGAAATTCCAAGTTCAAAATGCTATACAATTTTGGGGAATACACACACACACACACACAAGGAAATTATATATATATATATATATATATATATATATATATATATATATATATATATTTCCTTATATATGTTGTCTTCTATGAATATTAGCATTTATAGAATATTCCTTATTTCCTGAAATTAGGCTTGGCTTCCATTAGTCATAACTATATTTATAAACTTACTAGTCCAAATGACATATAACAGCATGTCATTGAAATAAACTAAAAACATCAGACTAGTGCAGTCTTCTCTATACATCAGAAATAGTCACACTGGGAGAAAAACCAAGATGGCGGCATAGGTAAGCACCTAAACTGCTGCCTCGCACAACAATTTCAGAACTACAACTAAAAGACAGAACAAAACCATCCAGAACCACAGGAAAGCTGGCTGAATGGAAATTCTACAACTAGAAGGAAAGAGAAAAGCTCACGGAGAATTGAAGGAATGGCAAAGGGTTGAGGTACAGAGACACGCGTGCCCAGAGAGGATGGGCAGCTGAGAGCCTGGCTGACTTTCTCTGGTGGGAGGGAGAAGGAAGCCCCCAACTGCACTGAACCCCAGTTCCGGGCGAAACCCCGTGGACCCAGGCTCATACAGGGGGAGTCTGGACTGTCAGGTAGAGAGAAAGGCACACAGAGACTCAGAGACTCGGGGGAGCCACAGCAGGCAGGGGGCTGGAGGCGCACACACTAGTGTGCACAAAGACTGCAGAGGTTGCCACAGGCTTTCCCTAGCAGAAGGGAGTCTGAAGCTCCTGACTGCACTGAACCCCAGTTCTCACTGCACTGAACCCCAGTTCCAGGCAAGCCCCTGAGGACCCACACTCTTACGGGGGGAATCTGGACTGTCAGGCAGAAACTCGGGAGCCACGGAAGGCAGAGGTCTGGAGGCGCATGCGCAAGGGCAGGGCTGACGGGAAGCCAAGACTGTCTGCTCCACCCTGAGACTCCACCCCATCCAAGCTGAGCACAGAGGCTTTTGCAGTTTGGCAAGTCTAATCCTATAAGGCTGTCTCCAGCACCGAACTTCTCCCAGCATAGACACAGCTGATCCTCACAGCCAACTGGCCTGGAGGTCAATTCCTCCCAGTGATACCAACAACAATCAAAACTTAAATACAACAAGGCTGTACACACAGTCCACAAAGGGGTACACCAAGAGTGTCCACCTCAGGTTAACTGGGGAGGCCGACCCACTGGGCCATATAGGAAACCTAGCACACAAAGCTACCCTACCAACTCAGGGAAGCAGCGAAAATGTGGAGACAAAGAAACAGATCACAAACGAAAGAAATGGAGGGAAAAAAATGACTGGATATAGAATTCAAAACCATGGTTATAAGGCTTTTCAAGAATATCCTAGAAAAGGCCGATAAATATAATGAGACCCTCGAAGATATGAAAAAGGACCAACTAGAAATTAAACATACACTGACTGAAATAAAAAATATTATACAGAGACCCAACAGCAGACTAGAGGAATGCAAAAATCAAGTCAAAGAATTGAAATACAAAGAAGCAAAAAACACTCAACCGAAAAAGCAAAAAGAAAAAAGAATCCAAAAAGTTGAAGATAGTGTAAGAAACCTCTGGGACAACTTCAAGCATACCAACATCAGAATTATGGGGGTGCCAGAAGAAGAGAGAGAGTAAGATACTGAAGACCTATTTGAAGAAATAATGACAGAAAACTTCCCCCACTTGGTGAAAGAAATAGACTTACAAGTCCAAGAAGCACACAGAACCCCAAACAAAAGGAATCCAAAGAGGACCGCACCAAGACACATCATAATTAAAATGCCAAGAGCAAAAGACAAAGAGAGAATATTAAAAGCAGCAAGAGAAAAACAGCTAATTACCTACAAGGGAGCACCCATATGATTGTCAGCTGATTTCTCAACAGAAACTATGCAGGCCAGATGGGAGTGGCAAGAAATATTCAAAGTGATGAATAGCAAGAACCTACAACCAAGATTACTCTACCCAGCAAAGCTATTATTCAGAATGGAAGGGCAGATAAAGGACTTCACAGATAAGAAAAATCTAAAGGAGTTCATCACCACCAAACCAGTATTATATGAAATGCTGAAAGGTATTCTTTAAAAAGAGGAAGAAGAAAAATGGTAAAGATAAAAATTATGAACAACAAATACATATCTATCAACAAGTGAACCTAAAAATCAAGTGAATTAAAAACCTGAGGAACAGAATAAACTGGTGAATACAATAGAATCAGGGGCATACAGAAGGAGTGGACTGATAATTCTCAGGGGGAAAGGGGTATGGGGGGGTGCAAGAAGAGACTGGACAAAAATCGTATACCTATGGATGAGGACAGTGTGGGGAAGGTAAGGGCAGAGGATTGGGTGGGAACCGGGTAGAGGGGAGCTATGAGGGGAAAAGGAGAAACAATTGTAATAATCTGAATAAAGATTTATTAAATTAAAAAAATAATAATAAATAAATAACATTTTAAAAGAAAAGAAATAGTCACACAATATGGGAGTGAAAACATACATTCCTCCTACAACAAACTTCTATGATGAGCAGTAATTCATCTCCTTGGCTGTCCTGGAAAAATCTAAGTGCAGTAAGGCTTTTGCAGGAAGTATGCAGAATGCAGTCTGGTTGTATATTGTCTTGGATTCGCCTTGGGACCTTGGGCCATTCGCTTCTCTCTCAGCCTCTGCTTCCTCGTTATTACAGCAGAAATAATACTCTCTTCTCTGCTTACATCCTAGGATTACTGTGAGGATCAAATGACCCAAAGTGTCCACAGCAGCAAACCAGACACAGGGAGAGGCTCCGCCATTACTGCCACACACTGGTTCCCAGCCTTATCACCAAAAGACATCTTTTTATTTATTTCTTTTGTTTTCTTTTCTTTTTATTAGTTAATCCTCACCCGAGAATATTTTCCCATTGATTTTTTTTTTTCTTTCCAGAGAGTGGGAGAGAGAGGGAAAGACAGAGAGAAACATCCACATGAGAGAAACACATCGATTGGTAGCCTCCTGCACAAGCTCTGACTAGGGCCTGGGCGGGGAAGGAACCTGCCATCAAGGTACATGCCCTTGACCAGAATCAAACCCGGGACCCTTTGGTTCGCAGGCCTATGCTCTATCCACTGAGCCAAACCGGCTAGGGCCATCCTTTTATTTCTTGAAAAATGTTTTCTTTGCTCAAATGGCTTTTAAAAATATTCATTTAGTCATCTTTTTCGTTTTTGTTCATAAATACATTTATAAGTATCAGTGAGCGTTTTAGGATTAATGGAACTATTATTACTGTGCCAAGTTACCTTTTTTTTTTTTTTTCAGTCAAAAGCGAGGAAGTTTGATGTTATATATCTTTGTAAGGGATAAATACTTAGACTTTATTTTTAATACTGAAAATAACTCTAAAGTGTCCTGGGACTGCCACTGTGGACCTTCAGACAGTCAAGGCTAATTAAAGAGCCCACCTGCAAACCAGGAGAAGGGTGTCCTAGTCCTGGCTCTGCCTCGCTGTCTCTATGACTCTGAGCAAGTCACCTGAACGCTTTGGGTCTCAGGTCTTAAACCGGTAAAATGGGTGGGTTGGCCAGATTCTCTCTCTAAAGTCACTTTAGTTTTGACATTCTATGGTTCTAGATTATCCAGAGCATTCTAAGTAACAAGTACCCCACACCATTAACCAACGCTATCCCACCTTATTAATTGTACTGCTTTCATTCGTCAGAGCTAACATTTGGTGAATCTACTGGGCACTCAAATAAGTGCTTTATGTGCATATGTCCTTTATTTCTAACGAAAGTACTCAGAGGTGCCTACCATTATTCTCCCCGCTTTACAGGTGAGGAAACTGAGGCTGAGAAAGTTACTTGCCAATGTTACACCAAGTGTGACAGAGACGGGATGAAACTTAAAATGCCTGAATCCAAAGTCCCTTCTCTTTCCACTTCACCAAAGAATCTGCCTCCTCTGCAGACAGAAATATGATTACACGTGGCTCTCTTTACTCAGGAGAACATATATGCCCCGTGGCAACATTCTCTACTACCCCTCTGAACTGTGTCTTTGGTTGTATACAGTAACTCACCTTCCTCTGTGCTTTAAGACAAACCCAGTGTATACAATGAGTCTAGAAAAAAAAACTGTTTTCATTGCTAAGGTGAGAGCAAATCATCTTTTTTTTTTTTTTAAGTCAGACTTTAAATACTGATTAGCAATGTCAGTACAGGAGAAATACTGGCTGGGTCTTTCACCTCACAGTGAAGGTTACTTCGGCAACTCAGACACATTTTCAATTTTCTGATAAGTTTTAATAACCTAGTTCAGGGTAAAAACAAACTAACCTTGAAGTTAATAATTATTTACCCTTGATAATAGAATAGAAAACCGGTCGTTTCGTTTTTCTTTCAAACTATTCCTGACCTCTTTCCTTCCACCTTCACTGACGCCAGCCTAACCTAGACCCTGACCACCACTCCCCTGATGACACCACCGTCTCCTAGTTGTCCTTGAGTCCGGTATTCTCTGCCCCTTCCTCCTCCCGAACAATATTCCTGTCAGACAAGGCTCCTGTCCCTGATAATGTTTAAACTGAATTGCTCAAAACTCTAGGACGACTCAAGATGGCTGTTTTCACTGAATCAAAGCTAAGTTCTTCAGTGTGTTTCTAAAGCCCTCAATAACCTGATAAGAGTCATTTTTACAAATCTTCCTGGCTACTAACCTTGGGGAAACCTGCAGCCTACATTTTAGTCAGAGCAATGCTGCCTATATAATGGTCAAGAGAGTGGTCTCCAGCCAAAACCGGTTTGGCTCAGTGGATAGAGCGTCAGCCTGCAGACTAAAAGGTCCCAGGTTCGATTCCGGTCAAGGGCATGTACCTGGGTTGCGGGCACATCCCCAGTAGGGGGCGTGCAGGAGGCAGCTGATTGGGATGTGCAGGAGGCAGCTGATTGATGTTCCTCTCTCATCGATGTTTCTAGCTTTCTATCTCTCTCCCTTCCTCTCTGTAAAAAATCAATAAAGTATATATTTTTTAAAAAGAGAGTGGTCTCCAAAACTCCAAAAAAAGAGAGTGTCACACCTATCACTTACTAGTTATGCGTCCTTGGTTATGACATTTAACTTGTCTATGCCTCAGGTTCCTCAACTGTTAAATAAGATTAAAAATAGTATGTACCCTAAAAAAACACCTGAATATACCACAAATCTGCCCAGGTGATGAAAAACAAGACTGAAAAACTAATAAAACATACTAAGCTCTAACCTTGTCACAGACCAGAGAAGACTAATAGATGTGATGACTAATGTAATTGGTGCCTCAGAGAGGGTCCTGGAACAGAAAAGGACATTAGTGAAAAAACTAGTGCTCTCTGAATAAAGTATGATGTTTAATTAATAGCAATATGCCAACGTCGGCGTCTTAGTTTCTGACAAATGCACAATGGGATTGTAAGATCCTGTCATTGAGGGAAACTGAGTGCCGGGTGTACAGGAACGCTGTACTATCTAATTAAACCAGGTGCTGGGTGTACAGGAATGCTGTACTATCTAATTAAACCAGGTGCCGTCCACAGGACAATAGGTGCTAATTGTCAACCCCCAAGTCCAACCTGTGATACTCTGTGATGCCTAGGTGAAGACTGTTTCTCCTTTGGCTGGTTTTCTACTGGGTTCCACCAATACGGGGTGCTAGAAAGAGACTGCAAGGCTTGAGGAAGAATGAAGGGTCTTGTTGCCCCAGCAACAGTTCTTTATCTGACAGAAGCAATAGATTCCAGTCTCCAGCTGCTTCCGGCACGCCAAAAAAAAAAATAATAAAAAATGGCATCATTGCATCTCCTCAGAATCACCAGCATCAGCAAGGGAGTGACAACAGTAAGCAAGTTTGACTATAGCACACAAATAAAACTACAGCAGAGCTCATCCCATGGCTGATAAATAGCAAGCTCGTGAGTTATCTGTATGGGATTATACAAACAATAAGAAAACATTCTGATGTTCGGATGGGCGGCAGCCACATTCCCTGACACAAGTGGATAGAAGAGATCCACCGAGGATGACTTTGTAGGACAAAACCTCCCTTTGCAATAAAAATCTACCTGACCCACTGTCCCCATGTCTTGCTGGGAGCCTTGCCTCCAAGGATGCTACGGGTGCTGTCAGTTTGGAGACAGCCTTCCCAGCAGCTGCCCCCCTGAGATTAGCCTTCTTCAGCCCACCTGCTGTGACACCTGCCCTCTGCCCTGCTGCATTCCTGATTCCTAGCGCCATTGTTAGGCAGTTCCACTGCCGCCACCCTACTCCAAACCTGAGCGTGCTCTCTGTCCCAACCGGCAGCCAGCCCTGTGACTGTGAAGCACCTTGTGCCAGCTACCGATGTTTCAAAGGGCTTGCCCACATTGCCCCAAGGGACTGCAACAGTCATTAAGGGCTGCTCAGCAAATGGTCTTTAATTCGAAGCTCTGGAAGAAAATGTTCTGACTCTGTGCCTTCAGTTTTGCAGAAGTGTTCGTCCTGTGTTTTTAAAAGATGATTTCAAATGAGAAGAGAAAAATGCTATCATGGACCTCCTCAGTAGTTTAAAATAACTACCACTGCTCCCCAAACCACACACTGTCTCAATGTTTAATGCTATAATGACCCCATAACTCTTGACACATGCATACATCATGAACTATGAATGTGTCCAGCGGAAGTACATTTTCTGATGACATCAACATAAGTCTCATCCAGAAAGGAGGCCTCACAGGGATATGTAAATACCTGGAGAAAACTGTATGGATAATAAAATATATTCAGCTCTAACCTTAGAATCATTTTAAATTCTAAGTGGTAGTGCCTACTCTAAATTTTTATTTTCCCCCCTGCCTCTTTAAGTAATTTACATACATCCTTAAAGAGGCTGAGACACTGACATAGAGGTCAACACTCACAGAAGGGGCCCCAAAGACTGAGCGGAGCCATCTTTTTTCATTGTCTACTTTAGGTGAAGTTTTGAATGTAAAACTGTTTTGACAGTGGTAAAGTACTTCACAAGTGAAATGAATCATTTTGCTGCTGTAAAATCTATAATTTACTCCAATTCAATAATCATTTATCAAATGCCTACTATGTACCAGGCATTGTCCTAGGTACTTGACAGAGACAAAGAAAATTAAGGCAAGATTCCCACTTTTGAGGAGTTTGCATTAGAGTGAGGAGGACAGGCGTAAGTGAAAAACTATGATATAGAGCAGAATAAAACAAGGACTACATGAAAAGACAGGCAACGCACTTTGTGAGAACACAGAAGAGAATGAAACAAGAACCACCGAAAGTTTCTTTATGCGATATCTGAGCTCATGCTTGAGGGGTAAGAGTTGAGAAGTAGAGAATTAGGGAAGGACATTTTTAAGAAACAGTATGATTAGGATCACAGAAGTGTAAAGTACCTAGGGGACTCCAACCTTCCTTTGTATTTGATGTAGTTTATGATAAATACTGGTATTTAAGAAAAAAATCAAACCAACTTCAGTAACAAGCTCTTTTTCTCATAAAATGTACGGGCTTATTTACCAGTGCTATTTAGATTTTCCACTGATCTGGGTTAGCCAGCGTTCTTCCCACTTAAACAGGCCACGCTGGTGTTCATGAATGTGCCCTCAGAAACAACCCACCAACTAATCTGTACTTGGTGTTTATTCAACCATTTGCCACCCAACAAACTGTGTAATTTAGATTCCGCTATCGGAATAGTTTTGTGCTGACCATGGGGGAGTATGTGAAGACGTTGGAATCATAGACTCTTCCACATTGAGGATGATCCGGGTCCACTTCCTCATCGGCCATCCTGAAGGAAGGCAAACCAAGGCCAGCTGAGGTGAACGATGTTGTTTAGGGCATTCCTCAAAGGAATTTACAACCTAATTGAAGACCCAAGATACAAAAACAAACATGCAAAGTAGGAAGCAAGTCAGTGGAGAAATGAATTGTATGAATGCCAACATTCTAAAGCACATTTGATCAGATCCCTTGCCAGAACCCACTGTATCTTATGATTTCTCCTTTGTCTTACTTTATTTTATTTATTTACTTAAAATACATTTTTATTGATTTCAGAGAGGAAGGGAGCAGGAGAGAGAGAGAAACATCATTGATGAGAGAGAATCATTGATTGACTGCCTCCCTATGACCCCAACTGGGGATCAAGCCCCCCCACCTGGGCATGTGCCCTGACCAGGAATCAAACTGTGACCTCCTGGTTCATAGGTCGACACTCACAAACTTAGCCACACCGGCTGGGCTGTTTCATCTTACTTTAAGGTTAAGTATATTATTCATGTGAAAATGAATGAAGACTGAGGGGCTCTTCTTTCACTGGTACATTTAACGAAAGACAGCAACTGGGTGAATCCTTCCTTCCAGTAAATTTACACTTTCACCCACTACAAGACTGACATGACCATGAGAATAGGGACTTTAAAAAAAATAAGCCGGTCAGAGAAAGACAAATACTGTATGATCGCACATGTGGAATCTAATGAGCAAAATAAACTGATGAACAAACTGGAACCAGAGGCATGGATCCATGGAACAGACTGACGGATATCAGAGGGGAGGAGATGGAGGGGGATAAAAGGTGAAGAGATTAGCCAAAGAACATATAGGCACAGCCACGGACACAAACAACAGTGCCAGGGGAGCGGGAAGGGGTTGGGTGAAGGTGGACAAAGAGAGGGAAAATGGGGGACATCTGTAATAGTGTCAACAGCAAAAAAATAATAATAAATAACAATAAGAAGTACAGTAAAAAAAATTAAAACCCATAAAGTAACACCACCTTTGGAAACTCACTATAGATTTATTTAAAATAATAAAAAGAGGTTTCATTTTATTCCATTATGGATAGCACCCTGCTTGCTCAAAAGAACCTGAATTATGTCATCAATAAATAAGGCAAATATGTCAGATGCCTGTACTCATTACCTCTGAAACTATAGCTGAACTGTCACTTGGTCTGATTATCCATCATTTATGTAAGATTTGCCATGCCAGGACCCAGTGAAGGCAAAATGTAATCATCTCACGACAAAAAATGACAAGTCTATGAGTAAAAAAGATGATTACTTTAATAAGGGTAAGAACTTTTAATGGACAAGTAAATACCAAACTGATTAGGGAATCTTAGTGGAAAAGAGTGGCATAAACACCAGGAGGAAGCCTTCTGGTTGGACCAACACCCATTTGGGGAGAGTATATAAGAGCCCCAGAGCCAGTGGAGACATTTGCATCTCAGAAACCTCATCTCTCTCCCGGAAAAGCCAAAAGCACACCAGCTTCCCACCGCCATGGCCTGCTGTGCTCCCTGCTGCTGCAGCGTCCCCACCGGCCCTGCCACCACCATCTGCTCCTCTGACAAATGCTGCCGCTGCGGAGTCTGCCTGCCCAGCACCTGCCCACACACCACCTGGTTACTGGAGCCTACCTGCTGTGACAACTGCCCCCCACCCTGCCACATCCCTCAGCCCTGTGTGCCCACCTGCTTCCTGCTCAACTCCTGCCAGCCCACCCCCTGCCTGGAGACCATCAACCTCACCACCTGCACTCAGCCCTGCTGTGAGCCCTGCCTCCCGAGCTGCTGCTGAGGGAGGACCGCCTCACTCCGCGCCTGGTGATGAAGAACCCAGAAGCTGTCTGTTCAGTATTCACTTGCCTCAGTAGTTTATCAGATGTCGAGGCAGACCAGAGGGCACAAACACGGAAAACCTACCTTTCATTTTAAGGGAAAGAAAAATTTAAAAATGGTTACGGTTATTTGGCTGAGTGATCATTTGGTTCATTTGGGCAGGTGAATATCATCTATTATCAAAAGACATTAAAATCTGTGAGACTTCAGACAATATTTCCTTGGTCATGTTGCTTCCTGGATCCCACTTCTTGTCTTGGATATTTTCATAAAAGGGAAAAATTTTTCATAACGGGTTTTCCAATAAATTTTGTTTCTCTGGCAATATTTTGTGTTCTTTATTTGTATTTTTGGTATATTTTTTCATGTTTTTAAAAAGGTAAAAGATGATTATTTTATTATTTTTTAAAAGAATCTATTAGATAGGAGGGACTAAAACGAGCTTACTAACATAGCTTGCTAACTTTTAATTGGTAATCTTTTATGTTCACCTTTTCTCTCCTCTTACTCAGAAAACTACAATTTTGGGGGTGAGCCAACATTTATTTAATAAATACATACCTATCCTTTGCTAGGTAAATTGCATCTATTAACTCATGTAATCCTTAAAATAGCACTAACAGGTGGGAAAAATGTAGCTTTAAGAGTTATTCAACATTCTCAAAGTCATAAGTTGGTTACTAAGAAAACCAGAATTCAGTTCCTTGCACGTGTGACTTTAAAGGCCAATTATTTCTACCACGTCACACAGCCTCCAGTACTAGAAGAGCCAGAAGCTTAATGAACAGAGTTATGACATTAACTTAAAATATGCACAAGAAATAAAAAGTGTAAGAATCTTAACAAAATCATCATATCCAATTGTAATAGGAAAAAGATAGATTGGCTCACAGATTAAAAGTGACAGGTACTCAGTTCTAAGATCGGGGTCATTTAGTGGGCCTACCAATTTTGACTTCATTTTTCCTTAGGAAGATCAAATGGTCACTCTAGTAGCAGGGCACTAGGAATATATCTCTCTACATCCCACCATCCTCAGCACAGAGGTCTAATTAGCACATTCCCCTTTTATTATTATAGATGTAATATGGCATATTATATATAATATTACATGAAACATATGTAACATATATATAAAAGCACAAGTCAAAATCTGAAAAAGTAGTGAACTAAACCAAAACAGTGCATGTGAAAAAGTAAAAGGTAGGGCAAGGAAGGAGGGGGAGCAAATGCCTTTAAATAAGCATGTTTTTAAATGTCCTTAGCGTGACTTCTGGTCAAGATGGCAGAGTAGGTAAATGCGGTACTACTTACATCCTCCCACAACTACACCAAAATTATAACTGAACTACAGAACAACCATCACTGAGAACCACCCGAAGTCTAGCTGAACAGAGGTCTTATAACTAAGGATATATAGAAGAAGCCACATGGAAATAGGCAGGAGGGGCTGAGACTTGGAAGGAGCTGGCCTCACACCCATGTGTGGCTGTTTAAAAGCAGGAGGAATATCTAGGTATAGAGGTCCCCCCTGAGGAGTGTGGAGTCCCAGCCCTACACCAAACTTCACAGTACAGGGAAGAAGGAGGAAGAGAAGAGGCAGGAGGGGGAAGGAGATGGAGAGGAGGAAGAGGTGGAGGAGGCGAAGGAGGAGGAGGAGAAGAGAAAGATGAGGAGAGGAGGAGGAAGAGGAGGAGGAGGAGAAGGAGGAGATGGAGGAGGCAATAAATACATATCTATCAACAATTACTTTAAATGTAAATTGATTAAATGCTCCAATCAAAAGACAGAGTGGCTGAATGGATAAGAACACAAGACCCACACATACGCTAGCATGTCTACAAGAAACTCACTGCAGATAGAAAGACACACAGACTGGAAGTAAAGGGATGGGAAAAAAATATTTCATGAAAATGGGGAGAGGGGGAGAAGCATGGGTAGCAATACTTATACCAGACTTTCAAACAAAGGCTATAATAAGAGACAAGGAAGGACCCAGCAATTCCACTTCTGGGTATTTATCTGAATAAACCCAAAAACTAATTCAAAAAGAATTAGAAGCATCCATATGTTCATTGCATCATTATTTACAATAGCCAACATATGGAAGCAATCTAAGTAGCCAAAAATAAATGCATAGATAAAGAAGTGGCACATATATACAATGGAATATTATGAGGCTCTAAGAAAGAATGATGAAATCTTGGCATTTGTGACAACATGGATGCACCTAGAGGGTATTACGCTGAGTGAAACAAGTCAGTCAGAGAAAGATAAATACCATGATTTCATTCATATGCCAATCAAAAGAACAAAATAAATGAACAAAACAAAAACAGATTCACAGCTACAGAAAACAATTTGAGAGTTGTCAGAGGGGAAGATTTTGAGTGACTGGGTGAAAAAGGTGAAGGAATTAAGAAGTACAAATTGGTAGTTACAAAATGGTCATGAGGATGTATAGTATATAGTCAATAATATTGTAATAACTATGTATGGTGCCAGATGGGTACTAGATTTATTGAGGTGATGATTTCCTAAGTTATATAAATGTCTCATTACTTGGTTGTACACCTGAAACTGATATAATATTGTACATCAACTATAATTGAAAAAAATTAAAAATATTTTTAAAAGTGAAAAATAAGTGTCCTCAGAGTGCCTGTCAGTCTCTCCAGAGAAGAATTTCTCGGAGGATCCCGCAGCTTAGGTAGCACATCTTTAAATGAACAGAACTTAGAAGGCAGGAGGTAGATGGGACGCAACCCAGGACGCAAGTCAACAAGGGATTTAGTCCATTTACTCACTCCTTTGGCAAGTATTTCTCGAGTGCTTCCCCTGTGCTAGGAACCATATCCATTCTAGAAGTATAAAGATAAAAGAGATGTGATTACCTAAGATGCCCTCAAGTTTCTCTCAAATCTGGAGGAGTTATTATAATCATGATTTCCGTGCTCTATATATGTTGAGTGCATATAATTAGAATGCTGTGTGATTTCTGCTGTGACTGAGCTGTGAGCAGCGAGCATGCACACATGCACCCAGAGTAACTAGATTTGGTGATTCAGTGTCAGGGTGAGGGATGGTTATGGAAAGCTCCGAGCTATCCAGGCTGAGCACTGCAAGATGACAAGGCGGAGGGGTGGGGAGCAGTTGTTCCAGGCAGAGCAGCACTTCAGGAACTCATAGATGTACTGACCATGCGGAGAAGAGGATGAGGCGAGCAGGGGAGAAGAAATGCAAAGGCCCTGGGGTGATGGCTCTCCAGAGGAAGGGGTCTAGGTGAAAAACTCAAAGCAATGAGAGATTTGAAGCAAGAGACTAACAATCATATTTTACTTCTGTTTCTTTTTCATTGTCAGTCTTTAATTTTTGCCTTCACTGTCACAGATGCCCCTATTGCTTATAGAATGGCATACTTAAAACTGGGCACGGTGCAGGGTGTGTGTGTGTGTGTGTGTGTGTGTGTATTTTTAGCACTTTGAAAATCTACCATCTAATCAGGAGTCATCGTGGTTTTCCCACATTTACTTAAAGGAAAAAAGATACCCTTTGTTTCTAAAAATAAAATGTTTAGTATCTCTGACACATGCTGTACATGTAATTTTAAACCACATAAAAAGTAGCTCAATCCTTGTAGGTCCTATGTTTAGTGTTTAACAAGTCAGTCACCAGACCACCTAAGGCAAATTATCTCATTTCTCTTTGACTCACTATCCTAATGTGGAAACAGAGGAAAGTAATTCTCAGGTCTCTTGACCACTGCAGAGAAAATAAATTTTAATAAACTATTGCAAGTTTGTTCAATAAAAGAAATGAATTTATTACCATAGACTTATTTTACAACTGTTTCGAATGTGTATCCTTAAGTCAATACTTTACACAGAACAGTAACAATTCCTTTATCCTTATAATTTTGACTCAAAGTCACACTGTATTCTAAATAAGAGATTGATATCCTTCTACCATGAAATTCTAATTGTGGAAGTCTGCAAGCCCCTTTCTAATGTTTTCTTAAAAATTTCTACATAATTTCCTTCTGCTTATTGTTTTTCCACTCTTAGAATCTGGTCTTCTTTTGTTGTATCAAAATGTATAACAACAATAATTTATAATAATATATTCTGTGTGTGACAGACCTTCTATCAGACTCTAAGTTCCATGAGAACAAGGATGGTGTCTATTTTTTTTAATTGGTTTCGGAGAGTAAGGACCTCAGGAGAGAAAGACAGAAACATCGATGATGAGAGAAAATCTTTGATCGGCTGTTTCTTGCACACCCCACACCGGTGAGGATGAAGCTCACAACCCGGGCACGCGCCCTGACTGGGAATCAAACCCTGATCTCCTGGTTCATAGGTCAACGAATACTTCATCAGATCAATTGATGCAGATAAAGGCGAGGAGAATAAAAACTGACCAGCACTAGACTATAGGGGTACTATGATGCAATAGTCCCCAGCAGGGCTGTGTTGGACTTATAATAGCAGAAGGCTTTGGTGATACCTCATAAAGCTTCTGTTCCCGTGACAAACAGCAAGAGTAATCAGCTCAGAATTAGCCAGAAACTCACATAAAGGTTAATTAGGAGAATAGAAACTATTTACAAGCATCTAAATGTCAAAGGATAATGGACACACTAACATAAACAAGAACCAGGAAAGAAGCCTTCTGGTTGGACAACACCCATTGGGGAGGGTATATAAGAACCCCAGAGCAAGCAGACACCCGTGTCTCAAGAAACTTCATTTGTCTTGAAACCAAACCAATAAAAATCAGAGTCCCACCGCCATGTCTTGCTGTGCCCCCTGCTGCTGCAGCGTCCCCACCGGCCCTGCCACCACCATCTGCTCCTCTGACAAATGCTGCCGCTGTGGAGTCTGCCTGCCCAGCACCTGCCCACACACCACCTGGTTACTGGAGCCCACCTGCTGTGACAACTGCCCCCCACCCTGCCACATCCCTCAGCCCTGTGTGCCCACCTGCTTCCTGCTCAACTCCTGCCAGCCCACCCCCTGCCTGGAGACCATCAACCTCACCACCTGCACTCAGCCCTGCTGTGAGCCCTGCCTCCCGAGCTGCTGCTGAGGGAGGGCCCGCCTCACTCCGCGCCTGGCGTGAAAGCGTCTACTCAGAAGCTTTATTGTTCACTCGTCTCAGTGTCTGCAACTAATTGACTTTGCTTTTGAAGTTGGAACAAGGATGGCACTCTTACTGACACACCACCACCACCACCACCAGGCAAAAGAAGAAGAAGAAGAAGAAGAAGAAACCAAGAAGCTTTCAATGCCAAGTAGGGATATCAGTAATCAAGGACAATTTGAGCAGGTAGATGCCTAGGAATTTACCGAAGTTGTTCAATTCCTTCAGAGCAAAGCACAGCTTTCTTTGGGTGTTTGGGAATTCTGTTTTCAGTCTTGGATGGCATCTTCCTAGAAATTGAGCAGCTTCTTCATGATCATTCTAATAAATCTTACGTCTCTGGCATAGCACAAATGTTTACAATGGCTTTATTTTCTGCTAACTCCTTAAATGTATTTATTAACTACAAAAGTCGGCATTTTAGTCAGTTAACTGCCACAATATTTTGAATTTAATTAAAAAAGGTCTGCCACGTGCGTCTGTAGATGCTTATAGTGTACAAATGGTTAAGAAAAACTGAGAACATCCGCAAGACTGAAAATGGTGGCAGTACAAATATTTCGTGATTGTAAAAAAACTGAATATTCTTGTATAAGAGGTGGTTTATTATACTGGCATACATGAAAGTAGACTTTATCTGACTTGTCCATTCAAAAAATGGTTTAAGAAATACTGAACATAATCTGAAGATCAAATATGATCCTATATAATAAAAGGCTTATATGCAAATCAACCGAATGGCAAAACGACTGGTCGCTATGACGCACACTGACCACCAGGGGGCAGACGCTCAAAGCAGGAGCTGCCCCTGGTGGTCAGTGTGCTCCCACAGGGGGAGCGCTGCTCATCCAGAAGCCAGGCTCATGGCTGGTGAGCACAGTGGCAGTGGCGGGAGCCTCTCATGTCTCCACTGCAGCGCCAAGGAAGTTGGACATCCCCCAAGGGCTCCTGGACTGCAAGAGGGCACAACCAGGCTGAGGGCCCCTCCCATCCTCCCGCTGAGTGCATGCTTTTCATGCACTGGGCCTCTAGTATAACATATTAACTCACCCAGGTGACCTGATCTATTTATGGCAAAAATTAATAATATAATGTCATTATTTAATTTCTATTTTTTGAATATTTACTGAATGTTCTGCATTTTATGGTCCCTGCTTAAAATGAGCTGACAGTCTGGCAGGTTAGGTATATACATACACAATACCCACTCATTCCTTCAGACAATTAGCCATTATTTATTGAATGCCAGGCATTGAATTAAAATAAGAAGATACAAGTGATATACCACTTTAGTCAAGTACTGTGCTACTATAAAATTGAGAACAATTAAGAAATTGAGATTGCTGCCATGGTGATGAGGAGGAGAAAGATATAGTCAAAGACAAATTGACTAGAGGTAGGGGTCAAAGGGGTATGGAAGAAAAGAGGGCATCAAAGGAAAACTAGGCAGTGGAGTTATGTCACCAACTGAGCAAAGAGTTGGAGAGAAGGGAGCATAGAAAGAGGAGAAATTTAAAAAAAATAAGTACTCTGTTCTGCTGTAGACATATCAAGTTTGAGGCATACGTGGCATATCTAACTAGAGTTTAGGCAGCTGGAATTTGCACAATGGCACAAGGAAAGGAAGAAGATGTATGAGAAAGGATGCAGAAGTCTGTGTAAAAGTTTTTAATCAAGTAGTTGCAGAGGGCTGGGTTGCATGGACACAGGGTGCAATTCCATAAGGCCAGCAAAGAGTGTCTGCTGGGGACAAAGAGTTCAATGAAGATACAGAAGTCATTCAGCACTAACTGAATGTGCCAGCTCATTCAGAGTACCTCAGGCATTCATTCAATGTTCCAGAAAGATACGCCAAAAGAGTAAGGATCACAACCTTGAGTAAAGAACACACAAAATTATACCTGCCCTAGAAAAATCTAAAAAGCCAAACCTGAGAGGATTAAGAGGGACTTCCAGTGACTTAACTTCCTATCAGAATAAGACTAAGACTTTGCAATATAATCAAGACTTCCTAAAAGGTGTCATCCAGAATGTACAGCATGTAATTAAAAATTGTCAGCCATGTGAATAAGCTGGAAAATGTCTTCCACGATTCAGAGAAAACGCAGCCAATAAAAACAGGTCCCTAGATACACAGATGTTAGAATTAGCAGACAAGAATTTTTAAACATGCCTAGCTGGCGTGGCTTGGGGGTTGAGCTTTTACTTATGTACCAGGAGGAATCAACCAAAGTGTCCCTCAATAGATGACTGGATAAAGAAAATGTGATACAAACAGACAGTGGAATACTCAGCCATAAGAAAAGATGAAATACTGCCACTTGTGACAACATGGCTGGATCTTGAGAATATCATGCTAAGTGAAATAAGTCAGCCAGAAACATCAAGAACCATATGATTCCACTCAAATGTATGATATAAAACTGAAAGCAACAAATAAACAACCAAAAACAACCAAGAAAAAAAAGACAACAATATGATAGTTGGGAGAAGTAGTAAAAGGCAAAGGGGGTTAAATATATGGTGAAGGAAGAAGGTTTTTTGGGTGGTGGTCACACAATGAAATATACAGATAATGCATCATAGAATTGTACACTTGAAATCTATATAACTTTATTAACCAATGTCACCCAATAATTTTTAAATGAATGACAACACTTCCATATCTCAGAAGAAAAGCCTCCCATAGTTTGATTGACCCTACTCTATAGTGTAATCACTGAGGATTTCCAAGAGACTGAAAGATTGAAACTTAGAATTTATATTTCACTCTTATTAGGAATTCAGAAAAAAAAAATTGTATCCTTGGTCTAAACAGAGGCATAGGAAACGTGGAGAAGACATGTTTCAGGGCACTGAAAATCACATCTCCAGGTCTTGATAACAAACAAAAGGTCTGCTGTTTCATTTATATTTTGGCCTGGAGGGCACAAATTATGCCCATCAATCATGTAAAGTGACTTTTCAATTTGCACACAGACAGATGTCATTTACACACACACAGACACACAATTTAAACCCAGTACACGTCTCCCTCTTCTACCATGTGAGCACAAGCAAGAGCACAAAGGTTTTGCAAATATTGATAATCACACAGAACATTTTTATGGTGGTGGCACAAACAATATAAATGGTATTTAATGTGTTGTAATCTATAATAAAAAAGCATAATATGCAAATCGACCAAACAGCCAAACAGCCGAATGACCATCCAGACGACCACGCTATGACACCCATTGGCACCAGGCCAGGAAGTCAGGTGCCATGTGATTGGTCAGGGGCCCAGCCATCACCCCATGATCACCCTTTAGAGGGAGGTCCAGGCCACCAACTGGCAGGCTGCAGTGGGTGGGCGGGGCCTCCCTCTTTGGGGCAATCCATCGTGGGACTCCCAGACTGTGAGAGGGAACAGGCCAGGCTGAGGGACACCCCCGCACCCCCGCCAAGTGCATGAATTTCGTGCACCGGGCCTCTAGTTTTAATTATAAAAGGAGACATGAACAATTTTCTTTCTTTTTTTTAATATATTTTATTGGTTTTTTACAGAGAGGAAGGGAGAGAGAGAGAGTTAGAAACATCAATGAGAGAGGAACATCGATCAGCTGCCTCCTGCACGCCCCTACTGGGGATGTGCCCGCAACCTAGGCACATGCCCTTGACCGGAATCGAACCTGGGACCCTTCAGTCTGCAGGCTGACGCTCTATCCACTGAGCCAAACCGGTTTCGGCTGAACAATTTTCAATGCACAGCATCAAAATCTGCGGAAATATGATTTTCCTTATTTGTGATCACTTGCATTGGCCAAATTTTCTTTCTTTCCTTATTCTGCCAAAAGGACAATGCTTCCTCTGAAGATTTTCTAAAACAAGTAGTTTATCCTACTAGCACATGGAAATGGTGTCCTTATTTAGTAACCTGAAGTTATGCCTCTTTTATGAGGCATAAAACTCTTTCTCCGCAAATAAACAACACTAATGAGTGTTCGCATGAAAGCTGGTACCAACAGTGATAAAGAAAACATGCCGTACATTCTGTAAATACCCATTTGGGGGTTATATAAAAGTCCCAGGAGGGAAGGAGTCTTTTGGAGTCAGGCAACTTGAGTTTTGCTGCTGATCTTCGTTCCTTGCTTCTTAAGATGACGTCCGACAGTTCCCCCACATCCTGCTCTTCTGAGCCCCATGCCGGGGTTTCTGACGGTGCAGCTGCTTCAACTGGTTCCACGGAAACCCCTTGTCTCCCCAACACCTGTGCTACGTCCGGATGCCAGACTCCTAGCTTCCTGCCCACGTCTCACTTGCCAACCATTTGCTTCACGCCATGCTCCCTCGCTGGCAGCTGTAACCTTCCACGTGTGGTGGGGAACTGTGCTTGGTGCCAGGATGGGGTGTTCAACAGCAATGAGAAGGAGACCATGCAGTTCCTGAATGACAGACTCGCCAGCTACCTGGAGAGGGTGCGTGGCCTGGAGGAGATGAATGCCGAGCTGGAATGCAGGATCCGAGAACAGTGTGGAGGGGACATCCCACTGGTGTGCCCCGATTATCAGTGTTACTTCGACACCATTGAAGATCTCCAACGAAAGGTCTGGTGTCTTCTTGTCCTAAAGTTCCACTTGGCCAATCTGTGATCAGCTCTCTCTTTACACTAGAAGAGGTTCTAGAAGGAACCCAGGAAAAAGGGACTTCTGGGTGGCGAGGGGATGCAGAGGAAAGGGCACTGGACTAAAGGTTGGGAGACAGCTGACCCCAGGGCTGCCCCTAATTACCGAGTGACCACAATAAGCTCACGTATCTCCAGGCTTTATCGTCTACAGAATGAGGAAAAATTGTGCTCTACATAAAATCACTTCTGTAGGCAACACTGTGTATCTGCATTGTTTTCAACATAGATATTGAAACGTCATTTTTTAAACCAAATTATTTCACAATATTGAAACGTCATTTTTTTAAATCAAATTATTTCACCTAATGATAATTTTATTTCCTCACTGGTGAATTTTTATTATCGCGGGTGGGGATACAGTCATAATATAGACAACTTATGGAGAAAAATGTGACTGAGTTCAATTGCCAAGGAATATTGCCAAATGTCTTGGGCCATTACAAAACTAAGCCTTTCTTCCCTGTTTCGTTTGTAAATTTTGTAAATTTTTTCTTCACGCAGTGACATGGTCAATGAGAAAAGCAGGCTAAAAGCTATGTTATACTTTCTTACAAAAAGACTTTTAAAAGGTAAATCATGCCATAGCTGTTAAATGTATAGATATCTATGTTTGTTTCAAAGGACCACTTATTACTTAATAACTTACTTCCCAGATTTTGTGCACAAAGGCAGAGAATTCGAGACTCACTATACAGCTTGACAACTGCAAACTGGCGGCCAATGACTTTAGGTCAAAGTAAGTTTAATTTCAATTTGAATATAATGTACAGTCTCTCTCTCTCTCTTTCACACACACACACACACACACACACACACACACACACACACACCACACATGTTCTCTATATAATATTTTTTAAGCTAAGAATGTTCGCAAAGCTCAAATTTATCATTATTTGGGATGTAAAAGAAATTACAGCTCGTGGCTTCCTTGAGTCCATATATCATTGTCAGTAGGCCCTAGCGCTTGGCACAGTGTCCAGTAAAGTAATCATTGGTTATCCCTTTGTTTCTTGTGAAAGGTACGAGTCGGAGCTGTCTCTTCGCCAGCTGCTAGAGACTGACATTGGTGGCCTGCGAGGGATCCTGGACGAGCTGACCCTGTGCAAGTCCGACCTGGAGGCCCAGGTGGAGTCCCTGAAGGAGGATCTCCTTTGCCTTAAGAAACACCATGAAGAGGTGAGGCCAGTGGCAAGATCACTGAGAGAATGTAAGAATGACAAACTAAACTGATCAAGTCTGTGTGTGTCTATAAGCTGGACATGGATAATGGTGCTAAAGCTGGAAAAAAATTTACTCAAGGCACTGTTACTGTTTGGCCTGATCATTCCTGTGTGTCTCTGAATGGAGCTGTGAAATGACCCCTGGCCAGAGCTCGACGAAGGAACCAAACGCTTCACCTGCCATTGCTTTTGTGGAGAAAGTAACTCCACAAATGGCTTTCCTTAGAGGCTTTACCCCACGTCTAACTCTAATCCATAAGGTATGAAAACCAGGCAGATAAACACAGCGTGCAAAGGCCATTTCAAAAAGGGGATAAAAACTCATGCAACATTTGAAGCCATATTTTAAAAATATTCTGCATCTATCAACTTTTTAAAATCATAAAACATAAAGTCTATGATTACCCTATATTGATGAAGCTAACAAGTGAAAAGCTAAATGGTGTAACAAAGTTTATTTTCCCCCTTGAACATCTGTTGATGACAATAGCAGCTAGCATTTATTGAGATCTTACTATATACCGAGGACTTTTATAAGTGTTTTTACACATAGTAACTCTTATATCTCACAATAACTCTCTGAACAGGTAAAATTTTTATACCCATTTTGCAGATGAAGAAATTGCGTGATGAAGAGATTCAACAAAGGCAATCTGAATCTCAATCCCACACTCTTACTCACTACTCTCCAAAACAAAGAAGGGATGCCACGGATGTCGAAGTGATTTTTCCCCACCACTCTGTGACATTCTGTACTTCATCTCCACTTTCAGGAGATCAACTTGCTCCGTGGCCAGCTTGGTGACCGACTCACTGTGGAGCTAGACAGTGCCCCCACCATCGACCTCAACAAGGTCTTGAATGAGATGCGCTGTCAATATGAAACAGTGCTCGCCAACAACCGCAGAGACGTGGAAGAATGGTTCGCTGTTCAGGTCAGCCCCGAGAGCGATAACATGACAGGCTTCCAGACTTCTGCCCACTTGCGTTCTCTAATCCTGCCTGTGTTGCAGACGGAGGAGCTGAATCAGCAGCAGCTGTCCAGTGCAGAGCAGCTGCAGGGCTGCCAGACAGAGATCCTGGAACTGAAACGAACAGCCAACGCTCTGGAAATCGATCTCCAAGCACAACAAAGCCTGGTGTGTAAGGGAAAGGCTGCTAGCTCTGTTTTGTCACTGAAGAATCAGGCCCTAAGATACTACCCCCTCTCCCATAACCCAGAGGAGAGACCACACAGTTCACAGGGCAGAAAGTCTGAATCTCCAGTGTGCAAGGATTGTATTTTCTTGCCTTTCCCAAGTAGTGGCTAGAAGCAGCAGTGAAAGGTCAACAGCTTGTACTGTCCCAAGTAGGATGCCCGACCTTCTCTCTTGGGCGTGAGCATGATCCTGCAGCATCCTCCAGAGACAGAGAGAGAGGGGAAAGGGCGGGAGCAGAACAAGACAAAGGCACTCAAACATTCCAGTGGGTTTTAACTCTCTTTTGATGAGGGCCAATTTTCCAAGCTCACAATCATATCTAAAACAAAGAATGGAATTCATACTCTGCATTCAACCACTAGCCTAAATTTCCCCAGGATCCACACCTCAACCAGACCCTTCACTACACCCTCCTCCACCCAAGCAACAAGAATAGTGGCATTCAAGATTACATTCACCAGTTCCAGTCGAACTCCACTGTGTATGTCACGTTAGGTCCTGTAGAGAGTATCTTGGTGAAGCCTCACGATAACTTTATGGTGGCAAATCCCTTTCCTAATCCCATTATACAGATGAGGAAAACTGAGACTCAGATAAGTAACAAGGGGTCATGCAATTTTCTAAGAAACAAGAGTGGAAGTTGAATCCCAGTTGTTCAATCCCAGAGCCTCTTCTCTTCACCACGCTCTTCCACCCCTCCCTGCCACAAGCCCATACTCAATGTTTCCTCCCAATTGCTGTTGATCCTCCTTAAGCTACACAAACATATTGCAGGTTGTGATGGTCCTAGTGGTGGCAGCAATAACGAACACAAAGCCCTGAAAATTCTTTCAGGTACTGTGCTAGGTGCTTTACACATATTAACCCAGCTAGTCCTCACAACCATCCTATGATGGTACTTTGCACTGCCCACTTTTTATAGAATAAAACTGAGGCTCAGAGAAGCTAAGTAATTTTCTCCCAGTCACACAGCTAGAAAAGGGAGATCAGGGGCTTGGAAACAGGCAGTCTGGCCCCACAGAATATGCAGCCCTTTGCACATCTTTCTCTCCGCAGGCAGAATCTCTGGAATGCACTGTGGCAGAAACGGAGGCCCAGTACAGCACCCAGCTGGCCCAGATGCAGTGCCTGATTGACAATGTGGAGGAGCAGCTGGCCGAGATCCGCTGCGACCTGGAGCGGCAGAACCAGGAGTACCAGGTGCTGCTGGACACAAAGGCCCGGCTGGAGGGCGAGATCAGCACGTACCGGGGTCTCCTGGAGAGCGAGGACGGCAGGCAAGTTCCACACAATCATCCTCAAAATCACCCCCAGTCACAGAGAGTCTTCTGTAGGAGAATCCTGTTTCCCCAAGATCTGGCCAAGGTCAAATGTGTTCAAGGATCTTCTTCCAAGAGTGATGAAAAGCAGCTGATGCTAATCACATGACCGCAAAAATGTTCAAAAATATCCTAAAGTCACAAAGCAGAATAAATATCATTATGTAACTCTTCATACCGGGGGGTGGGAGGGAATCTGTCTCCCTTTGCTCCTGCCTCCCATTAAAGGGAAATCAGGAGCATGCATAAGATGGCATTTTTTAAAATATATATTTTTTTATTTTTTACAGAGAGGAAGGGAGAGGGATAGAGAGTTAGAAACATTGATGAGCTGCCTCCTGCACACCCCCTACCGGGGATGTTCCCACAACCAAGGCACATGCCCTTGACCAGAATCGAACCTTGGACCCTTCGGTCTGCAGGCCAACGTTCTATCCACTGAGCCAAAAAGGGTAGGGCCATAAGATGGCATTTGCAAAGTAAAGAAAATGTTTGTTTAACTGCTGCCGCTGCAGTGAAATGAAGTGGCAATACTGGGTCCAGGACTGAGAGGTTAAGTCAAGCATTATTCTACAAAGAGTGTCCTTCAGGGCATAGCTGCAGGGCAAATTCTGGCGTGATTTTTTCTGAGTTGCCATTTTATCCAGCTTTCCCTTGGGAGGCTTAGTTCCAAATGGATTTTCCACAGGCTTCCCTGTAACCCATGTTCCACGACAAGCGTGTCAAGCAACACGGGAGAGCCGTGCTCGGTGTACGTACTTTGCACAGTCGAAAACTGCTGTGCATGACCGCTGAGCACCCAGCCCAGCTGATGGAGGGACTGAAGCCAGCAGGGTCCTAAGAAGGAGATGGGGCTACAAGCAGGAACATCCAAACTTGAAACTCAAGTCAAGAAGGCTTTCATGTCCTAAAAGTGTCCCCTCTGCATCCCCAGTACATTTCTGCTTTATTGTTTCCTCTCCTGCCTGCCTATTTGTGATAGCCTTGGAGTTTGTAAAGCTTTCTTGCTAATGTCCAAATAAAATGCATTTCATTCCTTCAGCATGGTAAATATAGCTGTGTGGCTTATGACTGTTGGTATAATAACCATTTGAGGCCAAGGTAATTGTCTAAACCCATGCCAATAGTTTAATAGTCCATAAACCCAAGCTGAAAGTATTTTTAAACTCCTCAAATGCAAACAGATTAACTAATCCATGCAAAATGTCAATATCATGGAAGACAGCTGTATGTAACTCTTGAAGAGGAAATTTAGAAATAAAATATAATACACTTTATTTTTAATGATAAAAGTACTAGAGTCCTTTTTTTCAATTTGGCACATGAAGGGAGAGGGGGGACCAATCATAATTCCATACCCTTAACATTGATTGTAAGTATTTTGGGAACTTCCAAGTTTTTTTTTTCTTTTCTTTTTTTTTTAATATATTTTATTGATTTTCTACAGAGAGGAAGGGAGAGGGATAGAGAGTTAGAAACATCAGTAAGAGAGAAACACCGATCAGCTGCCTCCTGCACACCTCCCACTGGGGATGTTCCCACAACCAAGGTGCATGCCCTTGACCGGAATCCAACCTGAGACCCTTCAGTCTGCAGGCCGACGCTCTATCCACTGAGCCAAACCGGTCAGGGCAAGTTTTTTTTTTTTATGTAGGTTTTTCCATATACTGTAGTAGTATCATAGTTATATATTCATCTACTTGTGTAATCTTTTTTTTTTTTTCAATAAGTCATCTAAGCATTTTCAATCCTAATAAATGTATAAGATCATCTTGTGGACCATTATTTTAGTGACTTCATAAAATATCATAAGGTACACTGGTCTGTTATTGGACATTAAGCATATATGAATAATTATTCTTACACATATAAAAAGCAAAGAAAAGAGCATCCCCTTCCACAAAGATGAAGTAGAGGGACATTTCCCCTTTCCTCTCCCTAAGTATGACTAAAAACTCTGGAAATTATATAGACAAATATAAGCAGACTCTGAAAAGTGGAAAGAGAGACCAAACCATCTAGGGTTCATGATATCCAAGGAACAACATGGTGCTGAGTTTCCTGGGCATTTTTTTTTTGGGGGGGGGGGGGGGGTTCTTTTTGTCTCCTATATCCAGTATTGGGAACTGAAGAAACCAAGAACTGAGAAACAACAGTAGCTGCAGACAAAAATAGAAAAAAAAAAAATCCTCCAAGATAAGGTGAGTAAAGGGAGGAAGGGAAGTAAGGTCTCTATACTTCACTTGAAGTGACAAAATGTCAGCACCAGTAGACTGTTAGGTTATGTGTATGTAATGTAATGCTTTTTAAGTAACTACTTGAAAAGCTATCCAAAGAAAACTTTAAAATGCTATCCTATCTAATGAAAGAGTAATAAGCAAATTAACCATCACTCTGCTACACCCACAAGCCACGCCCACCAGCCAATCAGGAGTGAGTATGCATATTAACCCAACCAAGATAGCTACGGCCATGGAGCAAGCAGGAGGCTTGGGTTTCCCTGGCAATGGAGGAAGCCAAGCTTTCCACATACCCTGGCAGGACCAGGCCTCCACTCAAGGCTACAAAGTTTCAATTACAGAAGATAAATAAATCCCAACAAAAATGTCTGTGGCCACGGAGCAAGCAGGAGGCTTGGCTCAAGGCTACAAAGTTTCAATTATAGAAGATAAATAAATCCCAGATGCCAGGGCCTCCGCTTGGGTCACTGCGGGGTATGGCTGGCCTGCAAACCACCACAGGCCCCTCACCCAGGCCATCCCACAACCCAAGGGAACCCCCACCCTGATCCGGGACACCCTTCAGGGCAAACCAGCTGGCCCCCACCCATGCACCAGGCCTCTATCCTATCTAATAAAAGAGTAATATGCAAATTGACCATCACTCCAACACACAAGATGGCTGCCCCCATGTGGTCAAAGATGACTGCCCCTATGTGGACACAAGATGGCCAGCAGGGAAGGGCAGTTGGGAGGGACCAGACCTGCAAGGGAGGGCAGTTGGGGATGATCAAGCCTGCAGGGGAGGGCAGTTAGGGGTGACCAGGCCAGCAGAGGAGGGAAGTTGGGGATGACTGGGCCTGCAGGGAAGGGCAGTTGGGGGGGGACCCAGGCCTGCAGGGGAAAGCAGTTGGGAGGGACCAGGACTGCAGGGAAGGGCAGTTAGGGGCAAACAGGCTGGCAGGGGAGCAGTTAGGCATCAATCAGGCTGGCAGGGGAGTGGTTAGGGGGTGATCAGGCTGGCAGGCAGAAGCAGTTAGGGGCAATCAGGAAGGCAGGCAGGCAAGCAGTTGGGAGCCAGCAGTCCTGGATTGTGAGAGGGATGTCCGACTGCCCGTTTAGGCCTGATCCTACTGGGACACCTCAAGGGGTGGGACATCCCTCAAGGGGTCCCAGATTAGAGAGGGTGTAGGCTGGGCTGAGGGACACACACCTACACCCCCCCCTTGCACAAATTTCGTGTACCGGGCCTCTAGTAAATAAATAAAAGTGAAATTCTAAAACATATTCAAGTAACCCACAGAAGGCAGGAAGAAGAAAACAAATTAAAAACCAGAGGGAACAAACAGAAAACAAAATGCTGACGTAAGCCCTACTGTATCAGTAATTGTAGCAACCAAAAATCATCTAAATATATCAATTAAAGGGCAGAGATCAGCAGAGTGAATAAAAAACTAAATACTTTGCACAAAAAGTTCACTTCAAATATAGGTAGGTGAAAAGTAATGGGGCTGGGGGAGAAATACATGAGTGTTCCTAACAGCTTTATTTGTAATAGCCCAAACTGAAAACAACCGAAATGTCCTCAAGATCTGAAGGCCACTATGGAGAGTGAAAAAAGGCAATCTTTTTTTTTTTTTAATTTATTTATTTATTTTTTTATTGTTTTAAGTATTACAAATAGTAGTACATATGTCTCCTTTTTTTTTTTTCCCTTTGATCTCCCCCTGACCTCCCCTACCCCCCAGGACATGCCTTCACCTGCCCACCCTCCCCCGCCGCCCCAGTGTCTTATATCCATTGGTTGTGCTTATATGCATGCGTACAAGTCCTTCGGTTGGTCTCTTACAGCCCTCCTCGCCCAACCACCCCTGTCTTCCCAATGTAGTTTGACAGTCTGTTCAATGCTTCTTTGCCTCTGTATCTAAAAAAGGCAATCTTGACGGATCGTATACTGCATGATTCTATTTACATGACATTCTTGAAATGATAACATTATAGAGATGGAGGACAATTAGCATGAAGGAGATCTTTGTGGTGATTAAATAGTTGCATATTTTGATGGCAGTGGTGGTTACATGAATCTACACATGTGGAAAAAAGTATGCAGAACTAAACACACATATTGTATCCATTTCCTAGTTATAGTACAATTGTACTATAGTTGAATGAGATATAACCATTATCTTTGCAACTTCATGTGAATCTATAATTATTTCAAAATTTAAAAGTTTAAAAAGGATGTTTTTCCATTGATTTTTTAGAGTGAAGGGAGGGGGAGAAAGACAGAAAGAAACATCGATGTGAGAGTGACACATCAACTGGTTGCCTCCGATACTTGCCCCGACCGGGGCTGGGTACTGAACCTGCAACTCAGGTCCATGCCTGTGACTGGGAATCAAAGCCATGACCCTTTGGTTTGCAGGGCAAGGCTCTAATCACTTAGCAACACCAACTAAGTCTCTCAATGTAGTTTAAATTTACATTTCCTGCCTGGCCAATGTGGCTCAGTAGGTTGAGCATGGTTCCATACACCAGGAGTTCGTGGTTTGATTCCCAGTCAGGGCACATGCCTGGTTTGCACTTCCATCCCCAATAGGGGGCGTGAAGGAGGCAGTCGATCAATCTTTCTCTCTCACTGATGTTTCTATCGCTGAAGTCAATTTTTAAAAATATTTAAATTTACATTTCCTTTTATTATGAGTAACAATGAGCATTATTTCTGAGGCACTTTTTAAATTTATTTTTTATTTAAAAATTTTAATGTTGACATTACTGTAGGTGTCCCTCTTCCCTCCCCCTTTGCCCATCTTTTATACTTTCTTTCTGGTCACTGTTTGTGGTGTAACTGCAAATATTCTTTTCCAGTTTGGTATCCATCTTCTAATTTTGTAGGCTTATTTTTTACCCATGCATAAGTTATTTGATGTAGACAAATTGATGTTTTTTATAGTTTCTTAAATTTGAGACATTATTTGAAAGACCTTCTAACTGTACATTTGTAAAGGATTCTCCTATATTTTCCTTTAGCCCATTTTGTAATTTCATTTTTCACATTTGAATCTTTGATCAATTTGTAATTTGTCTTACTGTAAGGCATGATCCAACAGTGCCTGCCCTTACCCCTCCCCAAGTGATACAGAATTATCTCCAGATTACTGATAGTCTATCTTTTCCGCATTGATTTTAAATGTCACATTTATCATATACTAAATCCCAGTCTGCTTGGGAGTCTATTTCTAAACTGCTTATTCTATACCAACAGTCTGTCTATTTATGCATCAATATTATTTTAATTACTGAGGCTTTAAAATATATTTTAATATCCAAAAAGACTAGTTTCTCTGTGGCTTTTTTTAGAATTTTCCTACCTCTTCAAATTTGTTTACTTTTTCTCATAAAACT
This sequence comes from Corynorhinus townsendii, assembly GCA_026230045.1. Classification (NCBI taxonomy): domain Eukaryota; kingdom Metazoa; phylum Chordata; class Mammalia; order Chiroptera; family Vespertilionidae; genus Corynorhinus; species Corynorhinus townsendii. The sequence goes on from JAPDVU010000009.1 coordinate 8,005,756, forward strand.
TCAGAATTATCTTGTCTAGTTGAAAAAAGTCACATTTTGAGAGGACCGCAATAAATTCATTGGGCTCTCGGTTTAATTAATATAAAAATACTTGGTGTTTTTATAATGATGAATACAGCATTTCAGGTCAAAAATATGATATATCTTTATGTTTTTTTCTTTATATCATTTGATATGCAGAACAATAGGTCCCCGAAGATGTTTATGCCCTAATCCCAGAACATTTGAACATGTTAGGCTATATAGCTATGGGGAAGTAAGGTTGCTAATCAGCTGACCTTAAAATAGGAAGATTATCCTGGATGATATGAGTAGGCCCAATATAATCAGAAGGGCCCTTAAATGTGGAAGACAGAAGCAGAAGGGTCATGTGAGAAAGACTCGACTGGCCATTGCAGGCTTTGAAGATGGGAGGGAGCCATAAGCCAAGGAATGTGGGCGGCCTCTAGAAACTGGAAAAGGCAAAGAAACTATCCTTTCCTAGCACCTCTATAAAGGACTAGGAGCTAATAAATTTCTCAATAAAATGCTGAGTAAGTATTCCTGAGAAAGAACACACATATCTTTCAACAGATCATATTTAAACATCAAATATAAACCAAGATGATCACAAATTTTACCTAATGTAATACCACAAGCAAACACTGAGCACGAAAAAAGTTATCAAATGTGGGCTTTGGAAAAACCGAAAGGTAACCAGCCTCTTTTTCAAGAAATTTCTTGTTAGCAATAAAAACCTACCTGGAAAGCTAAGACAGAATTCTGACAACTGCCTTTAAAAAGAGCCTTAGGGCTGGGGAGTGTTGGGGAGGGGAGGAAAGAGATCAACCAAAGGACTTGTATGCATGCAGATAAGCACAACCAATGACACAGGACACTGTGGGGGTGGGATGAGGGCATGTGACAGGGGGTGGGGGAGGCTGGGGGAAGGTCTATGGGGAAGAAAAGGAGATATATGTACTACTACATGTAATACTTTAAACTAAACTAAAATAAAACAAAATAGCCTTAGTTAGGAGTGACATTTTAATCCATACTCACAATAAAAATGGGAAAACACTGAGTAGAACAAAGATGAAAAAGAAAACAGGAAAACCGATTGGGCAGAACAAAATAAAATACTGATTTCTAAGTTCACACCAAGAATTATTAGATAATAATAGTTTCCCTTTTCTAGAGAAGAAAGAAAAAATAAATGCTCATTCCTGGTCCAGGTGGAGAGGTCAACAAGGACTTAATGAATGCAATATACTCATTCCTACTTAATAATGGATGCTGTTAGACCTGTGACGATAGTTCCTTTTGAAGAAATCATGTGAAGCTCTGAATCCAATGACAAGTAGTAGTTGTGATGGGTAATAACTTAGTAACAGCCTAAATGCACATTTTTATGAGACCAGGTAACTCTTCTCAGGCAAGTAAAAGCGGACTAATGAGACGTTCCTATGGGATTCGACATAAGCACCAGACAGGAAAACATCCTGTCTGCTGTGACACTGCCTCGAGGAAAGGCTATATAAGCACTTCAAAGAAGAAAAAGCCACAAAAGGCTCAGAATTTAGACTCAGCCACAGTAGCTTGAGCTTTTGATGCAGGGGAACCACAGACTTTGAAATAAACCAAAGCTGGGCACACACTATGGATACCAAGGACTGCTCAACAACTATTTCTTCTTCAACACCATGCCAAGGCCGCTCTAGGATTACAAATTTTAGGATCATCTCTTCCAACACCAGCTGCCAACAGCTTGAAACCAACAAATGCCAACCAACTGGCCATGTTCTGAGAACTTTGCAGTCCCAGGGCTGCCAACCCATTCCTTGCTTCTACCCGATGCCCATCTGCTTAGTAAACAACGTCGATTGTGGCTGGTGTGGTGAAGGCATTAACAGCAATGAGAAAGAGACCATGCAAACCCTGAATGACCGCCTTGCTAACTACCTGGAAAAGGTGCGGATGCTGGAACGAGAGAACGCAGAACTGGAGTGTAAAGTCCAGGAAGAATGTAACAAAGAGTTCCCTGTCATATGTCCTGATTACCTGTCCTACTTTGCTACCATCAAGGAACTCCAGCAGAAGGTAAGATTCTTGGCAACCTATATAATCGAGTTTTGAATTTACATCCTCCAATTTCTTTATTTCCTTTTATGCTGAAAAATATTTTATAGAATAAGAAAATGTCTTGAAGGAAATTGTCATCTTGATGCCATATTCAGAGTTATGGTTATAGATTTTCATTTTCCAGAAATATACTCTGCTATTATTTTAACCGGGTAACTCAGGACCAGAATGTGTTAACAGCACATTGCTGCCATTTCTTTAACAAAAATAAGAAAACAGGGATCTGAGAAAATCAATTTTGTTTTAATAAGTTCCTAACTAGTTTAATTTTTGTCCATGTTGTCCACTATCACCGCTTTTTCTATTATATGCTCATTTCTTCATCTCCCAATTGTTTAAGTAGTTTCTTCCCACACCAAACCTAACTTTCCTATTCAGAGTGATATGCTGCTAATGTATGTGCTGGGTTTATTCCGCTTCGTTAGTTTTACAAATATTTACTGAGCATCACACCAAGGCACCAGACATTATTCTAGTTTAGGGCACATACTGGTGAACTAAAATGTCCCTGCCCTCATGGAGTTTACATTCTGGTGGATCATGTATGTTACACAAATTTAAGGTAGATTTTATATTTTAATGATAAAACATCTACACAGTTTTTATTAAAGTAATTTTGCTTAATCTTTAGGAAAATAACAAAAACCTTGATTTTCCCAAGTTGTTGAGGCTTTCTAAGCATAGCTAGGAAAAGCCTAACTAGCCTTCCCCTGTTAACTGAAATACATACCAGCCCCTTGGTTCGTAAGGAAGGGATCTTGGTGTTTGTCTCATTTGTGTGTACAACTTCTTAATTCTAGATCTTGTGTACCAAGGCTGAGAATTCCAGACTGGTCTCACAAATTGACAACACCAAACTGGCTGCTGATGACTTGAAAGCCAAGTAAGCCCACCCAGCACTGTCGTTCCTGACAGAATTCACCCTGCGTCTGGTGCTAATACCCTCAATAAGATTATACATAAGTCTACCAACCCTCCTGCACCCATCATGAAGGCACTAACTCAGAAGAGACCTTCACATTCAATAAAGCATTATGATTAATAACCACTCACATGTATACAGTGCTTGTATTTTCTAACATATAAACCCGTCTGATTACCTTCCCAATAGTTCAGTAAAATAAGTAGGGCAAATATACTGTTACACTATTTAAAATGAGAAAACTGTGATTTAATGGGGTTCAGTTACTTATGCAAAGGCATACAACTAGTAGTACAAGACAGAGCCAAATCTGGGATGCAAATTCTCTTAAGTCCTAATCCAATACTCTGCACTTACACTGCATCACTTCTAGGGGCAGGGAGAGGAGGATAAATGCCCTCATCTCAAAGAAAAGCAATGTAGCCTCATTCTGGCAAAATAATCTAGGAATAAGAATTAAGTGGTGATGTTTATCTAATGATCCCACCTCTAACGAGAAGAAAACCCACATGAGAAATGCAGGAAATGAGAGGCCCACGAGGCAGTTAGTTCTGCTTAGCTTGATTAACACCACCTACATTTTAATGTCTTTCGCTTCTGAAAATGTCTCATTTTTAAAGGTATGAAGCTGAGGTGTCCCTGTGCCAGCTAGTGGAGGCAGATGCCAATGGCCTACGGCGGATCCTGAATGCACTGACCCTGGGCAAAGCTGACCTGGAGGCACGAGTCCAATCTCTGAAGGAGGAGCTCCTTTGCCTCAAAAGCAACCATGAAGAGGTTAGAGAAAGCCCCAGCTAAGTCTCTAACAATAGCATCGAACCCTTTGAGTTGAACTTGACAAAGGGTGTCCTCTCTAGATAGTCTTCTGTTTTTTAGCCCTGATCATAACGATTACTATTACCACTGGTTCAATGTATTTCACATCCGTTGCCTGTAATACGGTATCTGAAGCCTCCATTGTCCTCTCCAGCTTTTCTAGAAGAAGGAAGTAGCCCCATTTTATTGTCCTCACAGATTTCCTCTATTTTAGGAGACATCCCTACACAGATTCAGGGCACTACTGGTATAGGTCAATATTGGCATAAGCCCACATTGGCATCATAGAGAATACGGCCTCTCATTAAAGTCCACCTCTGTGCTGCTTCACCCCCTTATCCATCCCTGGAAATGATCTAAATTCTTTAAACCCCTGATCTTGCCATCAATTCCTTTTAATGTTGCACTTATTTGAACACAAGGTCACATCTGAAATAGCCTTAAGTCATTTTATAGCATCTCAAAAGCACCTATGAATCATGTATTACTTTATTGTGGGCTATAGTTCAGACCTGACTAAGCTACATTATTGCTGTTAGACTGAAACAAGAAAGCGAGGAGGTCATCTGTTCACCAAGTGACTTCACGCTCTCTTTCTTTCCATAGGAAACCAATTCCTTACAGAGCCAGCTTGGGGACAGACTCAACATTGAAGTGACTGCTGCCCCTTCTGTTGACCTAAATCGGGTTCTACAAGAAATGAGATGTCAATATGAGTCTATCATGGAGACAAACCGCAGAGATGTGGAACAGTGGTTCAACACGCAGGTGGGGAGGGCAGGAAACTCAAAACCTTGCCCTTCCAGGGGCCCTTTAATCAAACTTACGTTCTCCACCATCATATCCATGGTCCTTGACTATGTTTCAGATGGAGGAGCTGAACCAGCAGGTGGGGACCAGCTCTCAACAGCAGCAGTGCTGCCAGAAGGAGATCATCGAACTGAGACGAACCATGAATGCTCTGGAGGTGGAGCGACAGGCCCAGCACCGAATGGTACCCAGCGAACTGACCAAGCCTAGCACCATATATGGCAATAGCTCCTGACACGTGTGCTGCCATGTTTCCCAAACTGCGTCCCTCAGAACAATAGTCCCTCTGTTTGGTAAAGAGTCTACGGCCAAAAAAAGGACTCTATGGTCAAGTAAGCCTGGTAAATGCTGGATTAAACAAAGGTGAAATGGGAGGCCTTCCTGCAGTCCTTTGAAAAGCTGATATGTACCATGAATCTCCAAGAAGGGGATATATGTCCTCACAGGTTTTGACTTTATGGTACTCAGCATTCCAAAACGTACTTGACTGTGGACTCCTTTTTCAAAGACTATCTCATGGCAATAGTGATCCATGAATGCACTTTGGGAAACACTAAAAGAGAATTTTATTTTATGCAAAGCATTTTTTATTAAGTATCAAAATTCATAAAATAGTCTTCTGAGGGAGGTGGCATAATTATTAAGCCATTTTGATAGGTGAGAGCTAAGGTGATTTTCCCAAGCCAAATCCAATATAAGTTTCATCTCACCAATTTTATAGGTGTAGGAGACACTACGATCCTAAGGCATTAAGTCACAGAAGAATTAAGAGTCTGAGCCAGAACTCAAGTTCCCAAGTTAGAACTGATTCCACCACCTACTAACTCTCTGAAGTAGGAAATATCGAAAAGCTCAGATAGGAAGGGTATTAGGATGTTCCCCAAAGCTGCTTTTGTCACCAGCTAGTCATGTGTCTGGGGGCAGCTCATTTAACCTCTTGAACCTCAGTTTTTCTCATCTATAAAAATAGGGATAATCATGCAAGTAATAGGTTATTAAAATATAAAATGCCACTATCCATAAAACTTACAGAATGGTAGAGCAGGAAAGAACTTTAATCATCAAAGTTTCAACTCTCATATTTTACATATAAAAAATTGATTCAATGATCGACTTACAAAGTATCAAAATGTATAAAATAGTTTTCTGAGGGAGGTGGCTAAATGCTGCTCACTTCCTTTTTAAGGTAAAAACACTCGCGAGGTACCATAGTAATGGATTTTTAATTCCGAGGTGTGAAATAAGTTGGAGTACTTTTTTCTCATAGGTAGAAAAGTGTGGTAGGAGATTATCAGGTGATTAAGAAAGAGAAATATAAGTAGCACTTAAAAGGAGGCCAAGAGAGAGAGAGAGAGAGAGAGAGAGAGAGAGAGAAGCAAGCTTTAGCATAGCTGATAATTTTGGTTTTGGATTTAGTTGGTTAGGAGATGATAAGAGAGCTTGAAGATTCATTAGTACCTGTCACAAAGAAACCACTGTTCAGAATGGTACAGGTCACAAAGACCTGCGCTTAAAGGAGGCATCATTCTAAACCCTGCTTTCCTCCTGTGAGGCAGAGAGACTCCCAGGAATGCCTGCTGGCGGAGACGGAGGCCCGCTACACAGCCCTGCTAGCCCAGATGCAGTGTCTGATCGATAACCTTGAGGCTCAGCTGGCGGAGATCCGAGGTGCCCTGGAGAGGCAGAACCAAGAATACGAGATTCTGCTGGACGTCAAGTCCCAGCTGGAGTGTGAGATTGCCACCTACCGCAGCCTGCTGGAGAGCTCAGACAGCAAGTGCGTAACGTAACAGCATCTTTATGAAAAAGACAACATGTGTGTATGTATGTACTACCACTGGCAACAGGGCGACAGTGCTTTAATCTGACCAGTGATGGGGCGCTTTGGATCCAAGGGTTAACACACTCTCTTCAGCTGTGCCGTTTGGACATCCACATAGTAACCTAGTCGAGCTGAGCTCAGTTTTTTTTTGAGGAGTTGGTGCTCCTGGTTACTTCCTTATAGGTTTTTAACTTCTTACACTTTTAAGAATTACTAGGGGGAGAAAGGTGGTTTCTTTGAAGATGAACATTCCTGACTTACAGATTTTCCCCATTGAGATGAACGTCTGAATTTCATGAGATTGAACAGTACAACCCTGCTCCCTTTGGAGGAAGCTGCTCAGGCTGAAACCCTTATCCCTGTCCAGCCACTTTCCCTTGACGCCAACAGCATTATGTACATATGCACTTTTCAGCATATTTTTATAGAAGCTGTAATGTTTTTACATGATAAGAAGCTTACCAACCTATAAGAAACTGACCTAGAGCATGGGCTCTTTGAAGCAACCCAGTACAAAGGCAAACTTAGTTAAGATTGTTAAAAAGACCTCCCTCCCCCAAATAATCAGTGATCTCTGTCCATAGCGTTCTTTTAACTGGCACACTCACATTACTAACCAATGTTAACCAATTCTACCACCTTGGGGAGCCATAATATAACAAAGAAAGATAATGCTTTCTAAAAAGGGTTCTGACATGCTTCTAACTCCAATTCTCTAAAAAGTATTCACTTATAAATACACCCAGAAGGCACTTTGGAGCTTCCCAATGAAGCACTGAGAATTCTTCCATAGATGGGGGTCAGGCCACCCACCAGTAGCACATACCGTGATTAACTCCCTGATTTAAAAAAAAGTATCTTATTAATTTCCTTTCCTCAGATAATAAGCTCCTTGTCTCTTATCACTGTTGATCCTGTAAGTTTAATTCCCATCATATCCATTCTGCAGATGAAAAACTAAATCAGGAGGGTTATCTGAGGGCACCAGCTGGTAACAGCAGAGCTGGGCTCTCTCCCGTCTGTGACTCCTGGTGTCGTGGTCTTCCATGGTGCTGTGGCATTGCCTGGAACGGAAGCTAACATAATCCAATACTTCTGAACCGAGGATGCTGCTTTCCCATGCACCTGGTCTGATTCTTTTCCTTCCACCAATGATAGTACAAAGTGAAATGACAGTATACGTATCTTGGAAGTATTTGTTTTGAGTGACACGTGTTGAAAGATTAACCACCGCCATTTTTCTCCAGAGCCAGCGTTGCCTTATCTCAATCACAGGCACAATTTCTGTCTTTGTGTAGGCTTTCCTGCAACCCCTGTGCCACTCAGTGTGAGCCCTCCGTTCGCACAACCATGGAATGCACAGTCCCAGGTTACACATCCTCTTCAGCTCTCCATGGGATACCCCAGCCCGGCTGCGCCTATGGAGACCTACCCCGTCTACTCGCTAAAATCTTGACCATCACCAAGGAGATTAAGGATGGGAAAGTCATTTCTTCTCATGAGCATGTGCAGCCTTGCTTCATCGTCCGAGCTGCCAAAGCCTAACGTCCCAAGGTGCTGAAAGTGACCCTCATTCAGGAAAGAGAGGCCAATACTTGCTCCGGCCAGAAAGGTTTAAGACTCCCCCAGTCCCTTCAGGTACTTAGTTTCTTTCTACTACATTGGGTCCCCATTGGCATTCTGCTCCTGTCCCAAGTCTCTGAGGTCAACGCGATAAAAAACTGACATTCTCTGGAAGCACATTTCATATTTATCTGAGGAACAAGCACTGCTTTGTAAGTGCCCAGGAAGGTGACCTACATTACTGCCCGCCAGTGATGGGCAGGTTTCTCTTTTGTTTATTCAGGTCTTATTTACTTGCGTTCCTCCTTAGAGCCAGTCAGACAAGTTCTGGGATTGTTTTTGGCTGTGGCACAGGAAGGTGAAAAGCTACAACCTTCCCTTCTTAACTGCCTCTGTGGATGTAGAAAGAACCTTCTATGGGAACAGCATGAATGGAGAAAAGGATCCTTAATATTTAGTTTCCTTGAATAGATTGTCATGAGTCTAAAGCCTATTGAACTCTGTTGTCTTATTACTATTTACCCATGCGTACATACTTGATCTTCCCCGAGATATTTTGAAAGATGTCCATGTTCTCCAAAACTTTGGGAAAACATTAGGCTCTCCAAATATTATCACTGAAAATTGGGAACAATTATGGGAAGTGAATCTAGAGCACTTGGAAGAAATAGCATGGATCCTCTCATTAAATGTTTGCTATTTCTCTTTCTGTTCTTTAGGGAATGGGATTTGGTTCTGATTGCTTTACAAGGGACATGTAGCTGGAACGCTCAAGACATAACCTTGCTCCTCTGTCTCCCTGTGATGGGTCACTATGGAAAAATAACTTAGATGCCTGCTTCAGTCTATCCACCAGAGAGAATGGACTTAATATTCACAAACTCTACAAGAAAGTAATCAGGAATAATTGCTATTTGCAAGCACAAGGCAGTCCCAGAGTGAGAAGGTTCATTTATGTCCCAGCCATTATCAAAGCTTCTCATTATCAAAGTTGGGTCACGGAGCGTGTAGGTCATTCCCTATGAAAGTTACTTGACATTTCCAGAGGTTTTAGTAAATAATTCTGAATCAAACACAGAAAGGGGAGTCAGAAAGCCTGAAGTCCTAAACTTGCCATTTCCTAGGGCAAAACATTTAGCCTTCATGCAATTTAATTTCCTTGTTTGTTAAATGAGGACCATGCCTGCTTCACACGGATATGATGGAGACCAAATGTAACTGTTTGTTTTCAGCCATAGCTCTAGACCTGTGTCATTTTTATCTTCAGTTAAAATACTTTCTCTATGAATTTATCTATCCAGTCATAATTTTGGAGTTTTACCAGTGTTTGGCTTTTGGGGGACAAAGAATAGAACAAGCTCCCCTGCGACCAAGCCCGCAATTGTAGTCAATAAAGCATTTTTGAAGTCTTAGGCTATGTATCAGGTATCAGTTGATGACTGATGCCCACATCAAAGACAAAAGCATTAACTCACAGCTCAGCAATCCACTCCCTCCACACAAGTAGCAACTTACACTCAGCAAGTGGAATGCAGAACTTCCAGGGTGATCCTTTTCTATCAATAATTTCTCTCTCATCTGAATGCCCAGGTCAGCCCTGGTAGCACTTAATTGCATACTGTCTCAAACGGAGGGTGGAAACATGGGCAGAGCATGCGACTTGGACACAGAAACCTGAGGGCAGAGTCACAACCGAGCCGTTGTGGGTGACCTTGAATAAAAGGGACATAACAACTTGGGCCCCGCCTCCCATGCGGCTGGAAGGATTGAATGGGATAATGATGGTGAAAGGGTTTTGTAAGCTGTAAAGTGCTCTGCAGAATGGAGTTTATTCCCTAATTTGAAAGCCGGACATATGTCATTTCCTTCCGTGCCATCTTCCTTTGTGTTGGTTCAGTGATGGCACCTGGTGGACCCCATACATAACATTAACAGACTGGAAAACCAACTGGTGAGAGGCCAGAGCTGCTCAGTCTGCTCTGAGTCTTAATGCCAACAGGATTCAGGGTTTCAGAACCTCGCTGGACTCCGATTAACCTCAGGCTGATGCAGCAACGCCACTGTCAATCCATCCCAGAAATAGGACATCTTCCTCCCACTTGGCAAAGTATCCCACATGCCTTCCATGATAAAAATAAACTACAGACTGCATAGTAAAGAGGGGGGTCTGTCCACTCAGGTTTACAGATTCTTTAAGTGTCTTCTCTATGTAAGGAATGTAAAGCCATCTGCTAGATGTTGTAAATGAGTGGTCAAACAATGAGGGGCCCAGATTTTTACCAGGAAGCTAAACCAGTATCCTATGCAGCCACAGGAGGGAGTTAAAGATGGGTGTTTTTTTAATATACACAGTTCAGCAAAGGTCAGCAGCTAGAAAAGGAGCTGATGGAGAGGGAAAGGGGGGAGTCAATACAAATATCATTTTAGCACAAAAGACAAGCATGAATCAGGAAACAGCATGGTCCCTGGAGCCCCAGTTCAAATCCCACCACTGCTTCTTCACTGTGAGATCTCAAGTGCGTTACTGATCCTTTCTGAACATGGCTTTCCCCACTGGCAAAATAACTACCATCAGATCATTGTGAGAATTAAATAAACTACAGCATGTAAAGTACTTAGAGAAGTATCTGGCACACAGCACATATTCAATATATATGTTTGTTATTCTTAAAAATATTGCCATTATTAATATAAATGTAACACCAATATGAACCTTCTTGGGAGACAAGTGCTATAGAGTACAATAATGCCATTATTATTACTACTAATAATAATAATAATAACAATAATGGCTGCAGTGTGCTGAGCATCTCCCACGTATCAGGCCCTGTGCGGCAGAGCCTCTCATCTCCCAGCCTCTCATCCTCAGCACAGCCCCACAAGGCAGCTCTTTTTATTCCTCTCTCCATACAAGGAAAGTAAACCTCAGACAGAATAAATGGCTTTCCCAGAACTAGATAGTGACAGAGCCAGGACTCCAACCCAGATCTCTCTGACCCCCAAACTCATGCTCTTAACCACTAGGCCAAATTACAGACACTTGAAACCAAGCCCATCCGTGAGTCCCAGTCCTGGAAGGCAGTTGTGATGCCCGGTTCCTTCCTCCAAGCCCACGAAGTCCTAGTGAGACACTCGCACTGAGCACTGACTCCATGGAGCCAGGTGGCCTCTCGTTTGCTTGTCTCGGACGGAGAAGGGTTATCAGCACCCATTCGTATTTATAAACAAGGGACTATATTTTCTCTACGTTTTATCTTTTTTCATGTTGACTCCACCTTCATATGAGAGCTAGTTTAAACCCCTTCATACACAGGCATATTACTTTGACTTCTCTTCCCCTTCGTCTCTCACCCATTCACTGCACCCCCACCCTTATACATGGCCCACGACCTCTTCATCCTCAGCCTCCAGGATCATGCCATCATTTTCTGCTTAGAAGAGGCTGCCCAAAGATTTTCCTCAAGAGTTCGGTCAGTTGTAACCCCTGACATTACTTCCCACCAGAATTTCCCTAACTCAGCCCAGAAACCACCTACATCCAAATCCCCTGGGGAGCTTGTAAAATCCAGATTCTTGAGCCCTACCCCAGACCTCCCACACTACAATCTCCAGGTGTGGAGCCCGGGAATCCAAGTTTTAACAAAATCCTCAGCTAAAGCATGTGTGCTGAGTTAAAAGCCACTGCTTTCTAATTGGTTTAAAGATCTAGATGACTCAATGCCTTGTTAAGGTTCTTTTAGGTTCTGACATTAGCTTGAGAGATGACCACACTTGCAGATGATTCTCCCCCTACATGCCTAATCACCTGTTTATGAAGTGAGGTGGTTAATCATTAAGTTAGTAATTATTACAAACTCATTTAATCCTCACAACACCACCATGAAGTAGCTACTATTAATATTCACATTTAAAAGATAAGAAAACTTACAGAGCCCTAACCCAGTGGTCGGCAAACGCATTAGTCAACAGAGCCAAATATCAACAGTACAACGATTGAAATTTCTTTTGAGAGCAGAGAACCGACTTCTGCGCATGGGCCACGAAGTTTCAATCGCACTGTATGTGCCCGCCCGCACGTGGTATTTTGTGGAAGAGCCACACTCAAGGGGCCAACGAGCCCCATGTGGCTCGAGAGCCACAGTTTGCCGACCACTGCCCTAACCGGTTTGGCTCAGTGGATGGAGCATCGGCCTGTGGGCTGAAGGATCCCAGGAAACATCGATTTCGGTCAAGGGCATGTACCTTGGTTGTGGGCACATCCCCAGTAGGGAGTGTGCAGGAGGCAGCTGAATTGATCTCTCTCTCTCATCGATGTTTCTAACTCTCTGTCCCTCTCCCTTCCTCTCTGTGAAAAATCAATAAAATATATATTTTTTTAAAGAAAACTAACAGAGAAGTTAAATGATTTGCCCAATGCCACACAAAAATTAGACTGAACTTTCGGCACTTTGATTTCCTTAGCAAGGTCAAAAAATGTGCTTGACACACTATATAATCAGTCTCCAAGAACAGAAGCAGTATTTTCATCCGTGGCCACAATGCTGTAGAGCAGATCTCTAGCACTTATTCATTTTGCATAACTGAGACTTCAAACCCCTTGATTAGCAACACTTCCTTTTCCCCTCCCTCAAGCCCCCGTTAACCACTACTCTATTCCTTATTTCTATGTGTTTGCATGTTTTTAGATATATTGTGTAAGCGGAATCATGCATTATTGTCTTCCTATAATTGGCTTATTTCACTTAGCACAGTGGTCAGCAAACTCATTAGTCAACAGAGCCAAATATCAACAGTACGACGATTGAAATTTCTTTTGAGAGCCAACTTTTTTTAACTTAAACTATATAGGTAGGTACATTGTTATTAACTTAATTAGGCTGGCCTTTGCTAAAAACTCAAGGGGCCAAAGAGCCGCATGTGGCTCGAGAGCCGGAGTTTGCCGACCACTGACTTAGCATAATAACCTCAAGGTTCATCCTTACCTACTTGATATCCATGCCATTAGAGAAGCCACTTAACTCTATTCACCCAGAAGACCTAGAGAGAGAGACCATACTTTGGGCTGAATTTCTCCAAATCCCTACAGTTGGTTGTAGAGAACTGCCTATCCCCAACTTGTATGCAAGAGTAGAAAGATCTGCTTTCTGCACCCCAGTGGGGCATAAGTGTTTGTCAGCTCATGTTCCACTGACCCATCAGATAAAAAATAACTGTGCCACCCCGCCCTGACACTCTGCGAGAATCCACCCCCTCCCCACCTGTACCAACAAAACTTTTGTTGGTGCAGAGATAAGTCTCAAAGTGGCATGCAAATAAAAATTACAACCCATTTAAGAGGACTCTATAACTTGAGGGAGAAAAGAAGACTAGGATGAAAATTCAGAACAAGTGGCCTCTACTAAGGCATTACGAAGAGCCAGAAAAGAACTCTGGCCATCTCTGGCCAAGAAGCAAAATCACATGCTGATTAAGAACAGATGCTTGAAGCTAGACCAGCTGGGTCTGATTCCTGGCCCTGCCACCTCTTGGTGGGAGATATTGGACAAGTTACTTAACCTCTCTATCTCCACTTCCTCATCGTTAAAATGAGGCTATTAATAGCATATACTTCATAAGGTTAAGATGATGACATTAATTAATGCATGCAAAGCTCTTAGAGCATGCCTGGCACCCAATAACAATGCAAGTATGATTTCCTTGTGCTGCTCTGAGAGGCTTACATTCCATTGGCAAAACAATCACACTCAAGCTAATGAAGTATTTCACTTGAGGTAACAATGGCCAAGGTCACACTAAGCCATTCTGATAAGAATAGAACATTCCTTTTTTTTTTTTTTTTACTTATTTTTTAATAAAAATTGTATATACTTGAGGTATTTTTTACATACATATACACAGTGAAATGATTACCACATATAGGTCCAATTCTTCTCCCATCCAAGCCAACTCTTACATTTTCCAGAACATTATGGAATTCAGTTGGAAAAAACTTCCCCATAATATATCAACCTTCACACTCTTTAGCAGCCAGTAGGACAAAGATGGCCCAAGAGAAGTGAGAACAATTTGAAGGCAGCCCTTTAAATAGGATCACTTTTGTGGACAACAAAAATGACAAGGGAGTTCAGATAGGACTGGTGGCCCTTCTTCTAGTACAATACCCGTTTCCCTTGTCTCTCATGGCCCCAATGTTCCTGGAGTCAGGAGATGGGCTCAGTACAGAAAGCATCAAGAAGGCTCCTTCAAAACTCTGAGTTAACATAGTGCAGCCAACACATAACCAAAGCCATTCGTTATGTGCAGAAACCACAGTACCTCCCAGGACCAACAAGTAGAAAGAGCAATGTTTCTCCATTCAACTAAAAATCAATTAACTATTATTCCTCAGACACTGTGTAAGTGCTTTACATGACTTACCTGACTCAATTCTCACAACAACCCTATAATACTATTATTATTCCCACTTTACTAATAAGTGAACCGAAGCTTACAGAAGCTAACTAACTTAGCGTCATATAGTTTGTAAATGGTCAAGTTAAAATTTGAACCAATTCATGTCTTCTGTACTCCAAATGCCCTGGTCTTAATCACTTAAGTTTGACAATATAATATCTGCAGTCCACTCAAAGGCATAAATAGTTAAAGAAATAATTCTTGTCATGGAGTTCAGGAGAAAGTGAGCCCAAAAGCAACTCAACAGTCTTTCTATCCAGCGCAATGCAGGAAGCACCTTCTGGCTGAGCAGTGCTTCCCCTGTGGGAGCGCTCTGACCATCAGGGGGCAGCTCCTGCATTGAGCATCTGCCTCCTGGTGGTCAGTGTGCATCATAGCAACTGGTTGTTCTGCCATTTGGCTGATTTGCATATTAGGGTTTTACTATCTATATCCATATATATAAAAGCCTAAGTGGCTGTTATGACAGAATGACCGGAATGACCGGTTGACCAGTAGCTATGATGCGCACTGACCACCACAGGACAGATGCTCAACGCAAGAGCTGCCCCCTGGTGGTCAGTGCACTCCCACAGCCAATCTCCTGCGGCCCTTCCCCCCTCCCGGCCGCCCCCTCCCCATAGGCTCCAATCGGGGGGGCTGGCCAGCCAATCTCCTGGGGTCCTTCCCTCTGGCCGGCCAGCCGGTCCCGCTGATAGGCCTCGATCACTGGCCAGGCCGAGGGACCCTACCTATGCACGAATTCATGCACCAGGTCTCTAGTATAGGATAAGATTAACAGAAAGGGCCATAGGCTAGGATATGGGAAGCAACTCCCCACCCCCAACACCTTTGCATACAGGCTACAAATTGTTGAAGGGTAGTAATCAGAAGACACATCATTTGTATTTGGTTTACACAGTAAAATGTAGAAGATGCTATGTTTGTGAATTCAGGGGAAAACAGACAAAATAAGAAAAGAGGAAGAAACAAAACAGCTATGCTCTTGTGGCCACAGAGTAAGATGATCCAAGAGGTCATTTGGAGCTCACCCAAACAGGGGAGAATCTAGTTCAGTGGGATGACATTGCAGGCATCATGTCCACTACCCCAGTTACAGCACCATCTCTTCATACTAACGATATGAAGCTTCTGTAGTAAACAGCAATTAGTGATGGAGAAGCCCATGGTTCACATAGCTCTACCTGAGAGGAAGTCAATGGAGGAGTTCCAGTGCTGAGGACAGAGGACGAGATCAGGAAGGATAGGCTTGGCTCATAATAAAAGACAAGTATTCACATTGCCCTAGCCATGGTAACTGTTTGCCCTAGACTTCAAGAAAAGCTTTGTTTTATGTAATTTTATACTTTTCAATAAAAATCATTTGGGAAATGTTTAATTAAATGTGATTTATATTATACAAATTTGCAAGGTATATTATATAAATTAATTTCCAAATAATAAAAAATCTGGCTACAATTTGATTATGCAGGGTTGATAAAATATAGTCACTATAACCATCTTGGCTGCTATGCTGATAATTAAAAATTCATATTAAAATACATATAAATTATGTTTAAATTACATGGAAAATTTTTCTATTCACTTATAATTTAATCTGCAAGGGGGGATCAATCACTAGAGTTCCTATTTTTATGTCACACACAGACACTTGCTATATTAATTTTCTATTTAAACTGTAATAAATTACTATAAATTTAGTGGCTCAAAACAAAACAAATTTATTCTCTTACAGTTCTCTATTTTCAGAAGCCTGACATGCGTCTCAATGGGCTAAAATCAAGGTGTCAGCAAGTTGTCACCTGGAGGTCCTAGTGGAGAACCTGCTTCCTTGCCTTTCCCAGTTTCTGGGGCTGCTCACACCCTTTGGCTTGTGTCCCCCTCCCATCTTCAAAATCAACAATCTCATCCCTCCGAATTCCACCTTCATCTTCTCCCTCCCTGACTCTTCTACCTCTTTCTTCTACTTTTAAAGACACTTGCGATTATATTGAGCCCAGAGGAGTAATTCAAGCTACTATCCCTACTTTGAGAGCAGTTTATTAGCAACCTTGATTCTCTCTGCAACCTTTATTCTCCTTTGCCATGTAACACACAGTCACAGATTCTAGGTATTAGGAGATGGACATCTTTAAGGGGACATTATTCTGCTTACTATACTCACCTACAACTAAACCAAAGAAAATTAAGAGAGAAAGGTCATGAATTATCTCCATAAAACACCAAAACCAAAACTGGAGATTGATGCATACATAATGAAGTCATGAGTATTTAAATTCACCAACCAATCAGGTTTCCCTGTTGTACTTCAAGCCTCAGGGAACTCAACTGATGTGAAGATAATATATATTAAGGCTTACACCTTAACTAATAGTTTGAAGATGTAAACATACTCCACCACCTTCTGGGGGCCATCTTTTTATAGCAACAATAATAACCATTAACATTTACTGAGGACTTCCAAAGGGCCACAGTGTTCAGTGCGCTCTGTGTGCATTTTCTGCACAACTACTCATTTTATCAATGCAGAACCTGAGGCATGAGCTGCTCCTACATACCCGAGCCGCCTGGATAGTTAGGGTCAGAGCCACGAAGCAAAGCCAGGACTGTGCGACTTGAGACCCTGCACTTTGAACCATCATGCAAAACTGCCTCTTCCTTTTTTAACCAATATACACTTTGCAGGAATCTATTCCTTAATTGAGAGAAAGTAATAAATAGGAAAATAAGTCAGAAGAATATCGCACAAATATAGAAAGGAGCAACCTAGAAATAAATCTGCAAAGATACTGTAAATACACATTAAGTCACCATAAACCCCATGGATAAAATGTGAAGCCAATGTTACGTAGGGCTGGGCTCCATGGCACCTCTGCTGTTGACTCACTGGACAACCTTAGGCAAGTCCTTCTCCTTTCACTGCTTTAATTCTTTCATCTATAAAACAGTGTCCATCATAGTAGTTACTTGTTCATAAAACAAGTTAAGAGCCGTGAACAAGAGATTGCGTTAGCAAAATATATTATTACTCCTGTCTACATGCATATTCGTTAGGATATGCATCAAACACGTGCAGTTTCAGACAGCATAATAAACACCGTGTTTATGATATAATCCTGTAGAATAGACAAATGTGACATATACGTAACATGGATGCCATAAAAATAAATTTAATTTCATTACAATGTCTTCTTTTTCTTGGCCAAAGAGTAATGCTGTGCTTCTCCTCTAATATCCCTGCATATTTTACTAAACCATTCTTCAAAAAAAAATAATTTAAAGAAACATCACAGTCTGTCACCTGGACAGGTGCAATAACCTCCCAGCTGATCCCCACGTTTACTCTTTCTCTCACATATTCCTCACAAGCCAGCCAGGGTTATCTTTTGAAAACACAAATACAATCAAGGCACAGCAATCCACTGCTTAAAATCCTTCTGTGGTCTCCCACCTTTAGTTGAAGATCAAAATACTTACAAGAGCTGAGAAAGCCTGGGACACCCAGCACCGAAATGCATCACCTGATTCATCTCATCCTATTCTCCCCCTTGCTCCCTAGGCTGCAGCCACTTAGATTGTCTTCAATACGTATTTGAACAAATGGATGGATGCATGAAAGACTAAATGAATGAATGAAAAGGTGAAAAATACATTAAGGGTTGTTTTTTTAATAGGAAGCAATATTTTGGTGAACCTAGAAAATAAATGGTTAGATTTCAGACACCAACAACTGTCAAGTGGGTAAGACCCCTGGAGTATAAAACCTTCCCATTCACTGACCCAGATGCCACATGAACTACACTGGGCTGAAGGTAAAACCTCCCAGGACAAGATTTCAGCAAATTGCATGAGATGATGTCTCAGCACACCAAAACCAGTTATTCAAAATGTCTCCTTAAATGGCAAAAAAAATGCAACACCAGAGAGCACTGAAGCTAACGTGTGGTTAATTCAAGGATTATCAATGGCAACAGCCCTTTCATAAAGGACTTACTTGATTACCTATCATGTTATTCGGATTAAGATGATAATGAGGAGGAAAAAAAGAGTGAGATCATTCCAGTCTTGCACTAGCACTCCCCACCCACTCATGGGGATCGGTTTTTCTTCTGTAGGCTCAAATGAACAAGATCACCCCAGCAGGCCTGGTGATGTGCCAAAGGTAGTGCAAAAGGACCTAAGGGATCTGTCTAGAACCTGGCAACTCCTTTAAGGGTGTTATCTGGCTGGAACTTCTACCTTCCCAGAAAGGTTCCGTGTCAGATGGGAAAGAAAACTGGAAAAAGGGAGGAGATGGCAGCTGCTTTCTTAGAAGGTGACAGTGATAAACGAGGTTCATTCAACTCCCAGTTTCGTGGGCTAGGCCGGCCCATTCTTTCCAAGCTTCACAATAAAGTATTGAATGACAAACATGTCACTCAAATGATGATGACTTCATCACCACCAGGTGAAAAGATTCTGATAACCTGGAAAACGAGGTTTTTCTCTCTTGGTGATGATGTTAAATTGCCATGTCTGCCTGAGAACTGGCAAGAATTCAAAATACAAAAAGGTAAAGATCAGTGACTGCTCCTAAGCACCCAGAACAGACTCTCGCCTAACAGGTTGTGTCATTTGGCAAAGTACTGAATTAGCTAAATAAATAAATAAAATTAGTGTGTGTGCTTCCCAAGCATGTACACCAAAAAAAGAAAAAAAGAAAGAAAGAAATAATAAAATAAAATAAAACCCTATGTCCACAGACTGAAGGATCCTTGAAGGCAGGAACTGTTCCTTATTAATCTCTCTAGTCACAGAATCAGAGCAGCTCCAAAATACATTGAATTAAATTAGAGGATTTTAACCCTAATTATTTGTGGCTATGGACTTTAGCCAACAATAAATAAAATCAGAGACAAAATGCATAGTATGGGGGCAGGAGAAAAAGGTAGTAGAAAACATTTGAGACATAGCCAGCCATTTGTAAATGAACATGGATCAGTATCCCACAACTGCAAAAAGTTTAGTAAACCTAGGGAGTCATCTCTATGGCTTTAAAATTAATAATAGAGAGGCAGTGCCCGCGGGGGTCCTGGATCTGTCTCTTGTTTCAACAGGGTTTGGACAGAACAGACCCAGGGATGCCCTTCTTCCAGCGTCCGACCAACCCTCCCGCATCGTATCCAGTCACCACCTTCAGAACCACCTCAGCCTCCGAGACCAGCCAACACTGTGGGGTTTTTTTCCCCCTACCTTAATTCTTTATTGCCAAACAACCAAGAGCTCCCAAATTCGTCAGAATTATTCCACCGAGTTGGAGGCTGCAGTCAACCGCCTGGCCAACCTGCGGGCCACCCACACCTACCTCTGCAGGCCACCCACACCTACCTCTCTCTGGGCTTGTTTTTCCACCATGAAAATGTGGCTCTCGAGGGCATGGGCCACTTCTTCCACAAGTTGGCAGAGAAGAAGCAGCACAAGGACACTGAGCGTCTTTTAGAGATGCAAAACCAGTGCGATGGCCGCATTCTCTTCCCGGATGCTCTGAAGCCTCCCCAAGGTGAGTGAGGCAAAACTCAGGACACCATGGCAGCCGCCTGGCCTTGGAGAGGAGCCTGACCCAAGCCCTTTGGAGCTGCAGGCCCTGGTTCTGCCCGCGCAGACCCTCAGCTCTGAGACTTCCTGGAGAACCACTTCCGGGGTGAGGAGGTGAAACTCATCAAGAAGATGGGCGACACCTGACTCACCTTCACAGGCTGCCGGCCCCCAGGCTGGGCTGGGCGCGTCTCTCTTCCAAAGGCTCCCCCTCAAGCACAACTAGGAACCTTTGGAGCCTAGAGGCCTTTGAGGGGCCCCTCTGTATCCCCCTGATGTCTGGCTTTAGCCTGAGTCTCCCTCCGAAAGCACCTGCTATTCTTTTACCCACCCTGGAGCCCTCTCCCATGCATTGGACCAAATGAAAACAATAAAACTCTTTGCAGCAAAAAAATAAAATAAAATAAATGATGATAATAATAATAATAGAGATAATAAGAAGCTATACAACAATGTAATGAAATCTTACTCTCCCATCACCTGGCCATGGTTCTGTCTGTAAAGTTATGAGTATGAGACAGATTACAGTTAATTTCAAAATCTAATATTATGTTCCTATAAAATATGAAAATCCTAAACATTCTATTGGTAACTAGAGGCCAACAGAGAAAAGGAACCTGTGCAGTTTTACACCACTGGACCCTAACTTTTTCAATATATATACTCCCTCAAAAAGTTAATGAAAGCTGTGGCCTCTCCCCAGAAGAGTGAACATATAAACATGCACAGAAAAATTTGCACACAGTTTTAGAGGTTTTACCACCTTCCTGAAATCTGTCCACTGTGTTCCCAGGTACCAAACCTCAGCACTGTCTTGTTTTTACAGCTGGGAGATTTTCACAAGGGTTACAGAAGCTACAAGAGCTTAAGCATCAAAGGTCAAGTGAGGTGGATATAGAAATGTTGTTACGGCATGAACATTAAGAAGTACTGTACACAACACTCCCTCTGAAGTAGTCTTGCCAAAAATGGCAAACCTAAATCTAATAAAGCCTTTATATCTACCTTACAAGTACTATGGGAGTCAGAGGAACACATTAAGAATACCCTGGGGATTCAATCAGCAAAATCCAGAATCTGGGAAATTCTACAGGATTTGTGTTTCCTTTCCAGCCGCTCTTTCTGACTCTATTAACTAAGACCTCTTCGCTTTTAACTGCACTTGCCCACAACCATCTTTCTTTTTCATCTCATTTCTATCTCACTCGGTCTTTTTCACACGGGCCACTAGTGCTATATATTCTTCCCAGGACCCAAGTTAGTAACATTGATGGAGGACCTGCCACGGCCCTCTACGAACCGGAAGTAACTGAGGAGTTCAAGACAAGCCGGCCATAGCCTGGCCTTTCCGCTTCCTCACAATAAGGGCTGGGATAACGTTGTTTGATGTACAGTCTGTGCAGCAAAGGTGTCTTTCACTTTTTGTATGTTCCAAATTGCTCAGCAATATGCTTCCTGGAGAAACATTCCTGGATGAGGTTCTTAATAAGCAGATTAGGATCTCAATAAACATTTGCCAACTTGGATTTCTGTCAACACAGACCTTATTTAACTGAAATGTACTTTTTCTTTATTCTGATATATTCTCTTCTTCAAATTTCCTAACTCTTAAGGCCTGAATGCTATTCATTTGTCATCACTTACAGGCTCCATCTACCTCTGCATCCTTACTTAAATCTCAACTGCTTTTAAAAAATCAGACTAACTTTACTTCTTCTGTCTGACTTATTTCACTTAGCATGATAGTCTCAAGATCTATCCATGTCACAAATGGCAATATTTCATCTTTCCTTATCACTGAGTAGTATTCCATTGTATATATGTACCACATCTTCTCTATGCAATCATCAAGAAGCATATGATTTCACTCATATGTGGGATATAAAACAGAAAGCAACAAATACTAGTAAGTAAATAACACAAACAAAAACTCAGAGACACAGACAACAGTAGGGTGGTTACCGAAGGGCGAGGGGGTGATGGAGAGGTAGAAGAGAGTAAAGAGGGTCAGACACATGATGACAGAAGGAGCTTAACTTTGGGAGGTGAGCACACAATGTAATATACAGATGATGTATTATAGAGTTATACAGTGAAAACCTACACAATCTTATTAACCAATGTCACCCCAATAAATTTAAGGAAGTATTTTTTTAAATCAGATTAAGAAGAGTGTCCAACACAGCCATCTCATTATCTACCCTTTGAGAGAACTTCTGTGATCTTTTTTTAAGTTCAAATACCTTTTTTTCTTTATTTTACTTTTTCCATCACCATTTATCCCCCTTACAACCTCCTCCATTTCCACTCACCACCTCCCCTCCACAATACTGCACTGTTGTCTGTGTCCATGAGTTTCTTTTTTTTCTTTTTTGCTCAATTCCTCCACCTCCCCCAACACCACCAGAGCTATCTGCCTGCTCTCCATCTATCAGTCTGTCTCTATTTTGCTTGTTAGTTCAGTTTGTTCATTAAGTTCCACATATGCGTGAAATCATATGGTACTTCTCTTTCTGTGGCTGGCTATTTCACTTAGCACAATGCTCTCCAGATCCCTCCAGGAGGACATACGGATGGCCAAGAGACATGAAAAGATGCTCAACTTCACTAATCACCAGAGAAATGCAAATTAAAACCACAGTGAGGTATCAACTCACACCTGTCAGAATGGCTATCATCACTAAATCAACAAACAACAAGTGCTGGCGAGGATGTGAAGAGGGAACCCTGTACACTGTTGGTGGGAATGAGGATTGGTGCAGACACTGTGGAAAACAGTATAAAGTTTCCTAAAAAAAAATTAAAAATGGAACTGCCTTATGACCCACAGTTCCACTTTGGGGAATTTATCTGAAGAAATCCAAAACACTAATTTGAAAAAAATATATGCACCCCTATGTTCACAGAAGTGTTATTTATAATAGCCACGATTTGGAAGCAGCCCCGGTGTCCATCAGCTTGAGCAGGGTATGAAACAGCTATGGTACATTTACACAATGAAATACTACTTGGCCATAAAAAGGAAGAAAACGTCACCCTTTGTGACAGCATGGATGGACCGTCTGTGATCTTAAAAGTCTTTTTGCCTATGTGTGTTTTTCATTATTTTTCCTTGCATGTCAGTAAATAAATACAAGTACTATTTGGAAGCAACTTTAAGTTGACTTGCCTTCCCCTCTGACTCTAAAATACCATACTGAATACTTCTTAACTTGAACCATCTATATATATTGGCTCCCTTTTCCTGGAAAGACCAAAATATGAGAAAATTATATTGTTATTTGGCTACAGTATGATAAAGTTAGGCACTTACGAAATGTCTGACCTGGTGTTACTGCAGAAGCTGTGTTTTATTTCTATAAATGACTAATCTTTACATGTAACCCTCCAAATCACAGGATAATGACATAGCAATTTTGCCTGGAGACTTACTACTCATCTGTTCTGAAATGTCATGCATAGTAAAATCTATTTGAGGATGGTTTGGCCATTGTTCTCTCACTATAAACAAGAGGGTGCCCATGGAATGCCACGGGGATGGGACAATTGTCTTTAAAAGGCACACACATTGTGCTCCCAGTTAATGACAGCTAACTGTGGACAGGCCTCCTTTCTGATCCCTGATACACCCACAAGCAACCCATTCATTCAATCCCCAACCAACCTCTCCTGCAAAGTATTACTTCCCTTTTAATGACAGCATCTCAGTTTACCAGAAAGATGAACCAGAAGTGAAACAGAGTGCAGCCTGGCCCTTGCACATCCTACAAATGGATGTTCTCACGTATGTGGCTGGATCACTGTGAACACAATCCGATCCTACCCTGAGTCAGGACCCATCCACGTCCATCAGCACCCTGCTCATAACCACACATCTCAATAAGTCTGTTTCTCTTATTTGCTCTTTTTATCTTGTCTCCCTTTTTTTCCCTCCTGCTCACAGATGTGACTGTGAAACACTTTAAAAGGGCACCCCTTTCAAGCATCCCCAAGGCTTCCTTTAGTCTTGACCGAATTTTTCCATCTTTCACATAGTGAGATGAGGAAAGTCCAAGGACTTGAGCAAGGCTTTGTTGCCAGAGCGGACAAGCAGAGTTGGGTGTGCTTCAGTGATATTATTTGCAATTAGGGATGATTTTGCCTTTGTGGTTGGCTAGTCCACCCCTGGGAGAGGCTTTTTCTACTCTCTGGTTTTACAGCTCACGCTCCTAAAAAGAGCAAGAGGTGATGGTGTTCGAGAACCTGAGTTAAAAACATGATTCTACGGACGAAGAGGGAGAGAGAGAAGTGGAGAGGGTATAGGCTGGATAAACAGTGATGGATGGAGACTTGACTTGGGGTGGTGAACACACAATACAGTGTACAGATGATGTGTTGCAGAAATGTGCACCTGAAACCTGAAGAATTGTGTTAACTAGTGTCACCCCAATAACTTCAATAAAAAGGAAAAAAAAATCATGACGCTAAAAAGTTCAATATTGAGTTAACACACATTTATGAAATGCCTACAAGAAGCCGGACTTTGGTGCTTGAAAGATGGGAGACAGAATCCCTGCTTCCATGCAGCCTACAGACCCAGAGGGGCGTAACAAACACAGCACAGCCTGGTCAGTGCAGAGCATCTGAGATCTTGCCCCCTGGCATGTATCATCACTTTGGCTCAAATAAACTCTTATAAAAAATTCTTATACTACGCTGCTATAAAAAAAGAAGAAATTCTTATCATTTGCAGCAGCATGGATGGACCTGGAGAGCATTATGTTAAGTGAAATAAGCCAGGCAATGAAAGAAAAATAGCACATGATCTCACTCATTTATGGAAAATAAAGAACATTATAACCTGATGAATAAAAAGATAGATACAGAGGCAGTAAAGCACCAAACAGACTCAAATTGCAGCGGGAAGGCTGGGGAGTGTTGGGGAGGGAGGGAAATAGATCAACCAAAGGACTTGTATGCATGCATATAAGCACACCAATGGACACAAGACACTGGGGGTGTGGGATGAGGGCATGCGACAGGGGGTAGGGGAGGCTGGGGGAAGGTCAATGGGGGGGAAAAGGAGATATATGTACTAATATAAGTAATATTTTAAACAATAAAAAAATATTTAAAAGAATAAACTTTAAAAAAAATCCAAAAAAAAATTTTTTTAGCCCTAGCCAGTTTGGCTCAATGGTTAGATTGTCAGCCTGCTGACGGAAGGGTAGCAGGTTCGATTCCAGGTCAAGGGCATGTACCTGGGTTGCAGGTTTGATCCCCAGGCCCCCATCAGGGAACATGCAGGAGGCAACGAATCAATGTGTCTGTCTGTCTGTCTGTCTGTCTGTCTCTCTCTCTCTTCCCTCCCTCTTCCTTCCTGCCCTCCCTCCCACTCTCTCTAAATATCAATGGAAAAAAATATCCTCAGGTGAGGATTAACACACACACACAAAAAAAAAGAATATCAAAGGGCTATGTAAACTGGAAAGTTCCATTACCACCCTTATGAAAGAGAAGTATTGCATAGGATTCTGTCAAGATTCCACTCAATGATAACAGTGCCATGTGGCAGGAAGAATCCACTCTGGCTTTGCCACTCACCCACCATCTGCCCTCTGGCATACCCCCCAAAGACTCAGCTTCCCTCATCTGTAAAATTAGTGGCTTGACCCAAGGAATGAAAGTCCCTTCCGCAGCTGCCATTTTATTTCTAAGTCCTCTTTAAATCTAATTGCCAGTAACCAGCACGTGGCTCCCCGCCCCCAGACCATGTCTTTGCTCACTCGTAACCTTTACCTTGGCAGACGAAGCGGACAATTCATTGAGCATGTTAGCCAACCCATGGCATATTTCCTGCCCCCCCCCCCGCCGCACCCACCCCCTCTGCAGGTCACAGACACAGAACCCAGCCTTTCTGGGGCTCAGCACGGCTGCTAGGCTGGGACAAGGGAGCCAAGGGAAGTCCTGAGCACAGGTCAGGGTTGTTTGGTTTTGAGGTGTGCTCGGGATGAAAGGCACCTTGAAAGTGGAAGGCTCGGTCATTCATTAATTAATTATAATTGAAGGTTTGTTCTTCAGAATGATTCCTTTGAAATTACTTTCCATCAAACACTGACGGCCACAAAGGCATCAGATACTCAGGGCATTCTCCACTTCCTCAGCACGAGTATTTTCACTCCGAGATTCTGTTCTGATCTGAACAGTCTCTGCCCGCCCCTCCCCTCCCCACCCCCCTTGCTTCAGAGCTGGGACTGCGGAGGGGTGTCTGTGTGTTTAATGTCTACTTTTTAAAAGAAAAACCTATGCTACATCAAATAACCCTTTTGTGGACTTCAATCTGACCCTTTTCAGATAAATGAACAAAGGAAACATTCCACGGGCAGATCAGAAAGGCACCTGAGACAAACACCCACCTGAGGTCGCGGCCACTCCTCCGGGTTACAACTGGAAGGGAGACCCAAACTGGTATATCGATGTGGCTCTGAACAACAGCAGAGTGTGTGGAGGCCTGCGGCGCTGCGGGATTGACCAAGAGGAAACATATGTTGCACAATGATACGATCTTGTTGGTACAGTTGTCAAAGAAGGGAACTCCCACAGCAAAGGGCATAAAACCATCCAGGGCAGTCTGGGGCGGCTCAGTTCTGCGGTGCCAGGGAGCAGAGCCGAGCCCCGCCCCGCCCCACACACAAATGGGACCATGAGCTCCAGCCACAGCTTCAGCCAGATCCCCTCTGGCTCCCTCCCTGGCACCAGAGGTGGCTGGGGCAGGCCGGGGGGCTTCCCCCGGGCTCCCAGCGTCCACGGGGGCGCAGGGGGCGTCCGCATCTCCCTTTCCTTCACCTCCCCAAGCTGCCTGCCCCCTGGAAGGTCTTGGGGGTCCAGAAGAGGCAGCTCCCTCCTAGGTGGAAATGGGAAGGTGACGATGCAGAACCTCAATGAGCGCCTGGCCTCCTACCTGGACAAGGTGCGTGCTTTGGAGGAGGCCAACGTGAAGCTCGAGAGTCGCATCCTGAAGTGGCACCAGGAGAGAGATCCTGGCAGTAAGCAAGATTATTCCCAGTATGAGGAGAACATCAGCCGCCTGCAGGAGCAGGTAAGATCCCGGGGGGCCTGGGAGTCAGGGTGGGTGGTGCATTTCCAGGAAACCCACCATCAGGCCTCTGACATACCCCATGGGAGGAGAAATCAGATAAAAGGCAACTGCCAGGAAAATGGCAAAAGAGCTTAAAGTAATTGTGAACAAAGGTATTTGAGGATATTTTTTTATTTTCCCTTACATTTGGACTTCGGAACATCTATTGTATTTATTTAAACCTGTACATAAATCATGTGGGGGGAAAATCTAAAGAGTCTAAGGCAGTGGTCGGCAAACTGCGGCTCACGAGCCACGTGCGGCTCTTTGGCCCCTTGAGTTTTTAGTAAAGGCCAGCTTAGGAGTACCCTAATTAAGTTAATAACAATGTACCTACCTATATAGTTGAAGTTTAAAAAGTTTGGCTCTCAAAAGAAATTTCAGTCGTTGCACTGTTGATATTTGGCTCTGTTGACTAATGAGTTTGCCGACCACTGGTCTAAGGCAACCAGCTGCTGTCCAGTGTCACCCAGTGATATAATAATAATGACAAAGGCTAGACTTCCTTCCTCGTGTTCAGCGCACAAGGCACGAGACAGCCTTTGCTTTCTCATTATATCAGTTCTGTTCCACCTCAAATGGCAATAGTGTGATTCTCTGGCAAAGAGAGGCTGAGTTATACTATTTTGAAGACCACAGCTAAAAGCTGTCACTCCACAGGCAAATACATAATTGTGACATCCCTAAATACTTCCCTGAGTTTCTAGATGCTAGTAGTTCCAAAAATGTCATATTGCTATATGACATAATAATAAAAAGAGCATAATTTTTGGAATCTTAGCATTAGGATAGGTTATGGAGACTTCTTCAAAAAATAAATAACTTTTCAACCAAATATTTTACAAGCTAAGCTTATACCTTCTGGGGCATCTCATAACACTGGCTAGAGTAGAAGGAATCCCGTCACCTCATAGGTTATTTTTTCACTACATAACTTCCCTCTATGTAAAGCAGTCCCAAAAAAGGTCCTGCAGGATCAGGATTTAACCTACCCCGAAAAGGGCACCACAGGTTTCCAATATGCATATGATGTTACTTCTCAACACTCAGTCATCCTTGCGTGAATGTAGGAAGGACCAATCAAGATAATATAAATCTGTCTTCATAATAAACCCTAATTATTGAATAAGCAACCTAATAACTGACTGTGTAATTACCTTAACTATATAGTACATCGTTGTCTTTACCAAAAAAACAAAACAAAACAAGGTGACTCAACAAACGTCACCATATTTTTTTTTTTCATTAATAAAGTTGCTTTGGTTTTAGAATGGAGAGAATAGAAGATTTTTGCAAACAGACAGCTGAGAATATAACTCCCAAAAGAAATCTGAGGTTAGACCTGATCAAATAATGTATTAGCTGACAGTGGAGAGGAGGAAAAGTGAGAGAAAGGAGGGAAACATTTGTTGAGCACTTACTATATGCCAGGAATCATGCTGGTTATTTAATACACTTATCAGCGCCATCCGAAAGTTTTCTGCAATAATGGAAACATTCTATAGCATCTGATTTAATTCTCACAACAATCCTGGAAAGAACGGAAGCTCAGAAGAGTGAAATAGCAACACAAAGGCACTGGAAAGAGCCAGAGATGGGATTCTAACCCAAGTCTGCTTCCAATGGCCTCAATTTCCACACAGTACGATGCTAACTAGCCTACCTCATACAACAATGATACTGCTCATTAATAAAGATATTGCATTGCATTTGCATTGTTAATTATGCAACACATATTTCATTCACATCATTTCATTCTGTGAAGCAGGTACTTTTATCCCCAATACACAGATGAGCAGACTGAGACCAAGTGGCTGCCTAAATTCATTACAGCAGAATTGAGAAAAGAGAGTGGGACCAATGACAAGGAGGGGGCAGCTTGCCCATTGTTCAGGTGTCCCTGGAATCTAAGTTCTGACATTAAATAGGAGTCTTCTTCAGCTTTGAATTACACTCTTTTCTGGATTTCTTACTTCAGTTGTTACATTTTCTCCATGTTGGCAGAAAACAACTCTTTGAAGCTGAGGTCTGTCTAGTCCACTCTCTCCTGTTTGCAGCTGAGAAAACAGAGACCAGACAAGTCCCATAAGTACACGGACCTCTTCCTGGACCTTGATGAAATGTTCTGAGTAGATATATCACTCTCCCACCCCGACTCTAGGTATATTAAAGGCTATTCAAAAAGTCTATAAGAAATTGTGTTCAAAAATTAACCCACTCCTTTTGAAACACAGAGTTGGACAGAGAGATTACAATAACTCATAACAGAACTCTACTTGGTGCTTTGGATTATGGTAAAATAGTCTACGTCCCTCTCGCTGGTAGGAGATTACACACCCTGGAGCAATGATGCTGTACTACTAATACACCAACTAGATTATTTTAAAAGAATTAACTCAGGGCTTTGGGGAGAATCCCGATGATTAATTATAACACACAATGCCAAACCTATGCCTCATAGTATTTCTCAATCCATCCTCATCCATTCGTTATTGCAAAGGATGTCTCAGAAATAGTGGCTGTGTCACAATATTGTATCAGGCAACCCAAACAGTGGGAAATGGTTTCCATTTTTAAATGTGCTCTATATCAAGTGCATTTCAGAACTCACCACTCATGCACTCTGAGAATACTGGCTGGGAGAATCAGAGTTTTGATGTGGGGGCTTTGCAATTGATAAATTACCAGTTTAATTCACTAAAGATGGTATTTTTATTCTGTGGAGTCTATAGGGAATGGTTTCTCTACATGTCAATCAATACCTCAGTGTACAACTAAGGCTAACCCTAGGGGTCCCCAGGCCTTTTTGGATGGAGCTACTCTTTATTTCCCATGAGCTTAAATAATGCAAAGAATAAAAAGTCTGGGAGTTTGGTAAGAAAGTCCCTAAGAAACACTGTAGAGGAAAGACAAGGAAATATCTACAGAATCTTCTTGTAGCGCAAAGGAAGCGTCATAGTACC
Organism: Corynorhinus townsendii; assembly: GCA_026230045.1. Classification (NCBI taxonomy): domain Eukaryota; kingdom Metazoa; phylum Chordata; class Mammalia; order Chiroptera; family Vespertilionidae; genus Corynorhinus; species Corynorhinus townsendii. The sequence continues at coordinate 8,035,917 of JAPDVU010000009.1, forward strand.
ACTTGGAATCCATCCACCAAGGGAAGAATGAAGGTGGACAGGGGAAGCCAACCTGGCCATCTCCTACCACAGAGTTTGAGGGTACATCTCAACATATAAATCCTGAGATTTATCCAATGCAGACACTGGCTCTAGTTACAAAAGTGTTAGATTTTAAAGAAGAAAATTTTGAACTAATTTTTCAGTGTCTACAGTATGCCCAGAAAATGATAAGGATCTTACAACATTAGTTTCTCTCTTCTAATCTAATTCTCATAACTTCATTGTCATTTTATGAATGAAGAAACGAACATGTAGCAAGCTCACTCGACTGGTGGAGTTCAGGCCCACTGTTGTCACCACCTCTGAATCCTGCTATTGTACATCCATAATACCAAATTCCATCTAACCAGTGAAGCTTTGAATAGGACCAGATTTTTTCAAGGTGCCTTTGTTTTCAAGTATAACTTTGTCCAAAGAAAATCCTTTCTAAAGAAAGAATTATTTGTATAAATAAAATGGGAATGTCACAAGATTGTCTGGTCCCAAATAAAGTTTAAAGCGATGACCTCTAAGGTCACCTGTTTCTAGTACAAACTCCTTATCTAACAAGTGATGGATCTGAAGACCAAGGAATGGAGTGACTGGCCCAAGCTCATGCTGATGGTCAGCAACAGGAAGGAAAAGGAAAATCTCCCAATTCCTAGGTCAGCACAATATTTGGTACAAAAGTAGTATTATACTTTTGACGCTGAGACATCTTCCACCCAATTTTCCTGAAGACAGAGACATACAGCAAATGTGGACTACTTCTCTGATTAAAACGTCCTAGAAGTGTTTACAAATCCTATATGTATACACAATTGCTCAAGCAGATGAACTTTCAATAACGTTTCTCCTTTTAAAGTGAAAAAGTATATAAACATCTAGTGAAAGTGTTTGACAGGAGGCTTTAACACAATTAAAGTTTACTAAGCTGGCAAAGAATCATTTCATTGAATATTTTACTAGTAATAGCTACAATTGGGGCATTCTCATCATGGAATAATTGACAAACACATACCTACATGTTATGTACATGACTATAGTTACTTTGGACAAAAGTTACTTACGGTATGTGATGACCATAACAACATACATTTAAAATTAGTTTCAAAAACTATTATCAGTTGACATTTTGTACCAAGTGATACTTTGCTCAGGAGTCACAGATCAGAAATATGAATGCTATCATGAGGAAGAATTATGTGCATTTAAAATAATTATTTTATTTTAGGGGAGGCAAACTAATAATCACAGTAAGGAAAGGATCAGAACCTAAACCACTTTTAACATCTTCAATGTGGGTGCACTTGAGCAAAACAGTAAGGTATGTTTATAGTACTAGAAAGTTAGAAGGCATTTTGAATAATTACACTCTTTCCTCTTCCTTTTGGCATTTGCGTCAGTCCTAACCTGTCAAAACTCCACGTAAAAAAAGACAATGTAGACCATATCCTTACTATAAAATCATTTTATGCTTTGCACCTAGTAAGTGCTCGATAAATATTTTCTATGTGATTGCTCCACTGCCAGGAAACAAGTCATCTGTTCTAACAAATCATATCGCCAGGAGACTAGAGAACAGAAATGCAGCTTTCCTGTGTCACGTGCCCCACGGAAATGACTCTTGGTGCATCTTTACAGATAGTGGACGGTAAGCTGACCAACGCTCAGGTGTTTCTTCTCCTTGACAACGCCAGGATGGCAGTGGACGACTTCAACCTCAAGTAAGTTCCATCCTCAGTGTCGTGGAGGGCCGGGGGCAGTATTGTTTGGTGTTGGTTTTGTTTTGTGAGCTGTTCTTGTTCTTGTTCTTGTTTTGCAGAGGAAAACTTATCTCGCCATTAGCTACATGTAAAAATCTTACTGAAATATAATTAAAAGGCAAACAAGAATAAATGCTTGGCTGGACCCTAATTTAAACGAATCAGATAATAAAAAACACTTTTTGTTGTGAGGAAATCTGAATAGGAACCAAGGATTAGATGACATTAAAGAGTTGTTTTTGGCCCTAGCTGGTTTGGCTCGGTGGATAGAGCACTGGCCTGCGGACCGAAGGGTCCCAGGTTCGATTTCGGTCAAGGGCATGTATAGAGGTTGCAGGCTCCTTCCCGGCCCAGGCCTTGGTCAGGGCACGTGCAGGAGGCAACCAATAGATGTGTTTCTCTCACATCACTATTTCTCTCTGTCTTTCCCTCTCTCTTCCATTCCCTCTAAAAATCAATGGGAAAGTATCTTTGGGTGAGGATTTTAAAAAAATAAATAAATCTTTGCAATAAACCGGGAAGGTGGGGGTGTTTAAAAAAGGGAGTTTTTAATGTTTTAGGTGAGATAATGTTATTATCCTTATTTAGAAAGATGTGCTTTTCTTAAAAGATGCATTCAGAAGCATTTAGGGGTATAATGTTATTTCTAAAATTTACATTAAAATACAAAATGGAATACAGATGAAGCAAATAAGGCAAACTGTTAATGACTGCTAAAGCTAGGTGATGATCACATGGCTGTGTATTATTTTATTCTATTTTCTAAAATAACATTGAGTCACTATTATAGAAAAATATACATGAAACACACATATAAAGAATAAATAGTATGTATTAACTGTTTTTCCATTAAGCCTAAAAAGTATGAGCAGCACCTCTAAATGAAGGTGAACCCTCACAAAGACCATAGCCTTCCAACAATGGGTGTACTCTTTTCTTCCTTCTAACCAAAGGTATGAAAATGAACACTCCTTCAAGAAAGACTTGGAAATTGAAGTGGAGCGTCTCCGAAAGACCTTGGATGATCTAACCATTGTCACAACAGACCTAGAACAGGAGGTCGAAGGGCTGAGGAAAGAGCTCATCCTCATGAAGAAGCGCCATGAGCAGGTAGGACTCGCCAGCAATCACCAGCACAGCTCTTAATTAGCACATTTTAGGTGATCCAACAGCCACAGAAGAAACTACTACCTCTATGCCAGTTCTATTGTCCTGGAACTTAAATAATCATAAGGAACCACATAAGCATCTAAGTTTTCCAATTCCAAGGTTATCTACTCAGATGTCAAATACAACAGCCAAAATACAATCACAATTAACAATAGATGGGTCAACAATTTTAATATGCAATGTTTACCTAGGTTTGTTTGTTAATATAATACTTCCCAGCTGGTGTGCTCAGTGATTGAGCATCAACCTATGCACCAAGCGGTCACTGGTTTGATTCCTGGTCAGGGCACGTGCCCTGGTTACCAGTTCAATCCCCAGTACAGGTTGTGCAGGAGGTAGCAGCTGATAGATGTTTCTCTCTCATTGATATTTCTATCTCTCTCCCTCTCCCTTCCACTTTCTCTAAAATCAATAAAAACATTTAAAAAATATTGTAGGAATAAATGTGTGAGACTTAACCTCCTTCATTGACCCACTGTGCAGCAAATTGAGGGCCAACAGAATAAAGAGAATCTGCTACTAACCAAGCTATATAGGACTAGTAGCAAAAATTAAGAATCCTAATTTCCAGAAACATATAACCGACTTTTGAAAAGTTACCATCCATCTAAAGTCCCTGAGACTTTGATAAAATGATAGAAAAACAATCCCTATTTTAGGCAAACAAAATTTATTATGAACATCAAAGCTAGTTAGACAATGATTGTTAAACCTTTCTTGTGGTTCCTTGGTTTTCATGATATCCAATGGGTGTCAGCCCTACAGAATCCTAATGCACTGATGAGATTTTAAAGGCCTCTATACCTTTTGGCTTTGGATTACTGAACTGCTTCCCAAAGTTTTGGTCTAGATCCTGAAATGTTCAACTGCTTAGTTGTGTCATCACTTCACCCATAAACATTTGCTAAAGAGTACTTTACACACCATGGAAGCGTAATTCTTGCTGAAACACATTCAATCGGGGACTAAGTCAGTAACCATAGAGGCCATACCATGACCTGTCTGGTGCTATTCTTTATTTTACAAAAGTGTAAGAGGAAAAATTCACATCATGTTTTGCCATCGATAACTAATAACTGAGAAGCCAAACCAAACCAATGAAAGAGTAGCAACCACATGAGCTGAAATTTTTAAAAGATCCTTTAACCGCTGCCAATCAACACACTTCCTTCTGATGGTCACAGTCGATTCATTTTCTTTCTCTGTTATTAAACAGGAAATGGAGGGGCAGCATGTGCCAAATGACTTCAAGGTCAATGTGAAGCTGAATACAACCCCAGGGGAAGATCTGATTAAGATCCTGGAGGACATGAGGCAAGAATACGAGTTTCTGATAAAGAAGAAGCATCGAGACTTGGATGCTTGGTATAAAGAGCAGGTAAAAGGGGACCCTTTTCCCCCTCCCCACGTGGGAGTCCGTTCCATAGTACTCTTCCCACTCCCTACGAGGGAGTCTATACTTGTTCTTTAATAAATTTCCACCTTTGCCAAACCCAAAAATAAAATAAAGAGCAGGTAAAAGAAAAGTGTCCAGACTTCCCAAAGGTGCCATTTCCATGTGGCCCAATGCCAATGCCTCTGCTCTGTGCTCGGTCTCACAGTCAGCAGCCATTGCCCAGGAGACCGCCAGTCCCGCAGCTGTGCAGAGCAACCCAGGCAACAGCCAGGAGCTGAAGCGCACTTTCCAGGCCCTGGAGATTGACCTGCAGGCGCAGCGCAACAGGGTGAGTGTGAGCTAGGACTATCCTGAGTCGGGTAATGTCAGCGTAAGGAGGTAAGGAACAGATCAGGGCAGGCACCTTAGGCCCCATCCCAAACGAGCAGCATAAACAATGAATGCCACGGAGGGAGGTGCGGCAGCGTTGCCAAGAGAAGCCCGACATAAAGGTTTTATGCCAAATGGGCTTCAAAAGTCCAGCCACTGCTCAACTCCCGGCTGCCCACGTCCCAAACCTATGAGTCGGCCTGCTTCTCCTCTTCGCGTTCCCAGCAGCCACCAAGACACCTCGCAGAGTGGTCGGCGGATTCTAGCTACTCAGCAAGCACCCGTTACTGAAGCAATCGAGCCGTCAGCCAATTAAGGTCAGAAACGTCATTTCCTCTTTCAGAAATCTGCTTTGGAAAACATGCTAGCGGAGACCCAGTCTCGGTACTCCTGCCAGCTCCAGGACATGCAACGCATCATCTCCCACTACGAGGAGGAACTGCTGCAGCTGCGCCATGACCTGGAGCGGCAGAACAGCGAATACAAGGTCCTCCTGGGCATCAAAACCCACCTGGAGAAGGAAATCTCCACCTACCGCCAGCTGCTGGAGGGCGAGAGCCAAGGGTGAGGCAAAGGCTGGCAGGGGAGGGCGCAAAGGGCACCCAGCGAGCATATGGACACTCATGTACCCTACGGTTCTGTTTGCAATCGGCACTCCAGAGCAAAGAGGTTTATGTTGAATTTCTCCTGAAGACACTTAGATCTGATTGTATTTCGTTAAGCAGAAGGTGTGACTTAATCAGGGATTACTCCCAGGACCCTGGGATTTGAGGTCAGCCATTGAAATTAATACATTGAAATCTCTAGAAACAGTCAAGAAGGTGTTGCTCTAGTGTTTCCCAGTGAGAATACACACAATTCAGGTAAAAAAAAAAAAGGCTTCAAACAATAAAAAATAAAAAAAAGGGGGGGGGGGGGATTGGGGAAATATTTTAGCCTAACAGCAGGAGGAGATTCATAAGAGATTAAGGTACCTAGATTTTCAATCTGTTATTTCTGACTATCTTGGGAAGTAGCTGTCCACAAATAGGGCACAGACATTTTATAATCCAAGAGAAGGAGTGATAGTTTTTTCAGAAATGCATAAAGTTCTCAAGAAGCCCAGGGTTCTGGGCTTCAGACCCAGACCCTGGAAAGGATCCTGATGAAGGTGAAGCCTGCAGGTGGCTAGAAGGATGGAAGTGAGTCATGAGACTTCTCTGCCCCCAGGGTTAGTGGAAGGCAGCACTTCCCAGGAGGGTTCTTCCATGACCCCATGACCTTGAGACTAGCTCCAAGAATCATCCTCATTAAACGGGTACAAATTTACAAGCAGGCAAAGGAAGGCGATTCAATGTAAGATGTTTTTATGATTATTGCTAATACTAAAGTGAGCTTTAATCTTTATTACTTTTTTAGGACAGCAGAGGAATCTAAGCTGAGCGCGAGAGGTAAATAAATTTCTTCCATTGTTTGAATCTACTTTTTAAAAATAAGTCAGCATACTTATCCATTCTGTAGTATTCATATCTTTAGTGTACTCCCAAATGTTCTATATTCAATTTTTCTTTTACTCCCAAATTTTGAATTAAATTAACAAATTAGATGATATGAAGTGAGCTCTCAATATTGTCCTCAACAATATACATGAAAGCTCTTTGCAAGTGGTCAAGTAGATAAAAAATAATCATTAATGTTATTATCTCTCTATTAACTAATGGCGGCTGTTTATTACACTCCGAATAGAAGACAAGGAAATGGTTTTACCTAATTTCCCAAACTGTCTTCTGTCGAACATTCGTGTCCCAGGAGATTTTAGTTGTGTGTTATGAAAGACGTGTTCTGTGCCCAGCTAAGATGTATCCTCTGTGTGAAGAGCCGTGTTCTGTTTCGGCACATGGAAGATGAAGCAGTGTTGGAAAGGCACTTTTCAGGGAGGGAAAGGAACAAGAAGGGAAAAGAACGACAAAAGTTCTAATTTTGTTTTCGCCCAGGGTTCCCTAACATCTTTGACCTGGGAACTCTACTTTCTCAGATAGCCTTTAACATCTCACAGAAAAATTCTAAGAAACCAGTCTGGAACAAGTGGCACTTTCTGAGTAGTTTATGGGGAAAATATCCTAAGGCATATTAGAGATTCAGAGAATCAGAGTTCAAGTAACCACTACAGAGCAGGTGGTCGAACAGCTACCCCTCGGCAAGATCTCCGTGGATGGTCCCTCAGCCTCTCTCCTTACCCAAACCCAGGGATGCAGAACCCAATACTGAATGGGGTGGCCCAATGTACTGTTGGAGAGGTTTCATTTTAACCAAGTTCTCCCTGTATCTCTGTTAATGGTTTCAATTCTTCCCCCCTGGTTTAGAATCAATTTATTGAGGTGTCAACAAGCGCTTATTCAAATCAATCGCACTTTTTAATATGGTGACCAAAATAAAAATCCCTGGCTCGTCACCATCCCTCACATGGGAATCTTGCTAGATCTTAAAATGAGGTACCCAGAATGGCGTTTAGTACTCCATACACTCATAGAGCTACGGTGCACGTGCTACAAAACCCAAATAAGCAATCGGACTCCTCCAGTGCTGTGCTCAGTGACTAGATTTTGTATCAGGCATGCCTAGATTAAAGGTCTTGATCCCTAGAAGATGGCACTGCCCAGACACCCTCATTCCTTAGAGGGTGGGAAGAATAACCTTTTCACTCCAGCAGAGACCACCATCTTGCATAGTGATCATTTTGGAAGGCACAGAGAGCCTGAGGATGCTGAAAACAGCACAGTTCAGATGGTGGGGGGAGCATGGCACTGACCTCTTCATTGCTCTTTTCCTTAGCGGCTGTAGTGCCCAAGATCAAGGCCATCACACGGGAGAGCATCAATGGAAGAATAATTTATTCTCAAGTGAATGAGATCCAAAAGTATGCATGACGCTAATAAAAGTTTCTGCCTGTTGTAAAAATGATTTTTCTGCAGTGGAAAGTCATTCCTTGCCCAGACACAAACGGGTGAGTCCTAAGAGGTATCCTTGGAGTTATTAAACTCAACGTTTTTCTCTGTAACCATCTCATCAGACATCCCATAATGATCCTAATATACTGCTGTACTTAATATACCGCTCTACTTTCCCTCTGCAATCTTCAGAGTCCATCATTGCGTATCTGTTTTATAGCTAACAAACCTCCATAGCAGCTGCATCATCTCTCTTCTATGTCATAAGGCAAGACAAGACCTCAAGGTTTCCTCCTAACCAGGGATACTCGGAGCATTGTCCATACAAGACCCGCTGGGACCTGAATGCTCTGAACATGTCCGCAGCAGCCAAACACTGGGTAGAGCTGTTACCCTGCAGCCATGTGACTTAGGGACAAGATGTGGCTCGTGAGCCTCTCCAGACTTCTGCCAACAAGGACAGAAACAGAGAAAAGGAGGCCCAGCCTCACTTGGAATGAGAGAGGACCAAAAATTACTTTAAATTACTATTAATTAGATAAAAGCTTAAGGGCCTAACAGAGAGTTAATGTTAAAAAGGGAAATTCCGAAAAGAAAAAAATATTCTTATTGCAGATAGAAACTAAGACCCAAAAGGGGAAGTGACTTGTCCAACATTCGAATTATAAATATCAGGATCCGGAGTATTGTATTGAGGTGTAGCAGGGGATAAAGCACAGAGACTATGCACCTCTGTCCCCTGAAGAAAGTGTCACTTTCTCACATTGTAGCTGTGAGACCGTTGTTCCAAGACTGGTTCAGAGGAGGAATGCTGGAGAAAAGGTAGCTAGAAATCCACATATCCACTAAGACATCATCAGCATTTGTATATGGAATTACCAATAGTTTTAGGGCCCATAGGCACAGGCTAATCAAAATCTCCCATTTTACAAATCAACTGAGGCCCAGAGCAGTAAAGGCATTTACCCACACTCTCACTGGATTGTTGCAGTTAGGTCTAGATCTAGCTCTCTTAGCTCTGTTAATAGTTGTTAAACTAAAAGGGGTATAATTTAATTCCACTGCCATGTAAAACACTGACAGTGTGTCCTATATTTTTTGTCTCTATGTTTTAATACTCTTTTAGAAAGGATTGCTGTTGATATTTTCTGAATTGGATATCTGCAAAAACTAGGTTAGTCTTCCCTTTAAGGCAATAATTGGTGTTTCTTATTCTTAATGCCCAAAGGATCTGAAATTAGGCAAAAGGAACCCAGAATAATCACATCGTTGCAAAATATGTTACTGATTTAACTGAAATACTCTAATCATCTGGGGTAAAATTATAACTTCATCTTTACTGTGTAATTAGTTCAAAGATTCTCAGAAATAACCAATACCCCAACATCTTTAATAAGTTTTCTTTGTGGTAACTTTTGGTGTTTTTTGGAGTATGGGGAGAATGGATTCATATCAAACATCATTAGTTCTTTTTCTATTTCATTTTACTATGAGAACTTCATGTCAATAAGATACTACAGTTTCAAAGCATATCAAAAAATACATTTTTCTCTATTGCAGCACCAATTCACTCTGCCATTTTAATATTATTATCTCTTTCTTGAAACCTAGAAATCATGCTAAAAATATACATATTTTCTCAAGGTAAAGTGTGAGCATTGCTAGCAAAATCTTTTGAAGACTATTCAAAAAGAATGTGACAAGCTGGAGGGTAAGTTATAATACTAGACCCAGGAAATAACCACTAACCTTCCATTGACCATCATAGTTTACATATGACTTGGTAATCATAAATTTTAACATATAAATAATTTCTCATTTAAGAAGCCAAATGTCCTTAAAGTCTTACTAATTTTCACTGTTTGCCCAGGAAACCCCTCAGTCCCAGGCAAACTGGGTGGCCAGTCAATCTATCAATAAAAATTGCTGTCTTAGCCTATCCGGGCTTACCAGAATACCATAGACTGGGTGGCTTATAAACAACAGAAACGTATTTCTCACGGTTCGGGAGCCTGGGAAATCCAAGACCGAGGCACCAGCACGGCTGCGTTCTGCTGAAGGCCTGCTTCCCGGTCCTTACGTGATGGACAGGGCTGGGAGCTCTTTTGTAAGAGGGCTGCACCCTCATGACCCAGGCACCCAAAGGCCTCACCTCCTAAAACCATCACCTTTTGGGGCTTAGAATTTTAACATATGGACTTTTCAGACCATGACATCTCTGTTTCACTAAAGAGAGACAAGTAGAGATAAACTAAACCATCTGCCTGAGTAAAGAGACAACTGCATAACATAGATAACCTCTCTCCGCTTCTAAATCTGCCCAAAAATCTTTCAAAATACCCATTACAAGCAGAACCGAAACAGACTCATAGATACAGAGAACATTTTGACAGTTGCTGGATGGAAGGAGGGGTGGAGGCCACGTGGAAAAGGTGAAGGAATTAAGAAGTACAAATTGGTAGTTACAGAACAGTCATGGGGATGTAAAGTATAGCATAGGGAGCACAGTCAATAACACTGTAATAACCATATAAGTGTCATATGGGTACCAGATTTATCAGGGTGATCACTTCATAAGTTATATAGATGTCTAATCATGAAGTTGTACACCTGAAGCTAATATTATACATCCACTGTAAGAAGTAAAAAATAAAAATATTTTTTTAAATACCCATGAAGTTTTCATTTGCATTTGGTTTTGACCAACATACACCTAATCCACATAAAGGAGTTGGTAATAAATTATATTGTCTTCATTATAGAAACATTTTGAGTAAATAGCAGCTATTCAATTACCCAAAACTCAGTTAAACAAATAGTGTTGGCTAATCCAGAGAGGTATAAAGTATTACTTTGGAATTTAATATTTATGTCAACATGTTTTTCAACAGTATTAAGACGCTAGAGGCCCAGTGCATGAAAATTCACGCACTTGGATGGGTCCCTCAGCCCGGCCTGCGCCCTCTCCCAGTCCAGGAGTCCTCAGGGGATGTCCGACTGACAGCCTCTGTGGGAGGCAACTGGAGTGCCAACCAGGGGACAGTGCCAGCAGCAAGCAGCCGGCCCCACCCCCCATCACCCAGCCGCTGCCACCACCAGCCTCCCTCTGTGGGAGGCGACCTTGACGGCTGGTCTGGGGATGGCACTGGCCAGCCCTGCCCCAAATCACCCCACCGCCGTCGCGGGTGGCCTCCCTCTGCAGGAGGCAATCCCAGTGGGCCCATCTGGGGACGGCATCAGCCCCGCCGCCACCACCCCCCCATCGCCGTCCCCTCCCGCTGGCCTGACACCACCAGCTCACTGGCCCCACCCCCCACAGACTGGTTGATCAACCGTTCGGTCAATTTGCATATTACCCTTTTATTATATAGGATAGTTACATTATACCAACTTAGCCTTTCACAATTAAAAATGGATACTAAATAATAGTATATTCTGAGTATGCAGTAGCTATTGGTCGGCCCAATGAATCCATACCACCAGGACTCACGCTTTTCAGTATTCTCTCCCACATTTACTCTGGGCTTGGCCATGTGGCTTGATTTGGCCAATGGAATATCAGGAAACATGATACAAACAGAGGTTTAATAAATGCTTTCACATTGGGGCTTATTTCCTTGGAATGCTCCTGCTAAGAAGCTAGCTACCATGTAAGTTCATTTACCCTGAGACTACCATGCCATACGAAAGCCCAAGCCAGCCTCCTGGAGAAGCCACATGAAGGAAAACTGAGGAACCCAGCCAACAGCCATACTGAAGCTCCAGACTGACTCTGATCAAGCCATTCCAGCTGGTTCCCAGACAGTCAAGTCAACCCAGCTGAAGTCCCACACATCACAGAGCAGAGATAAGCCAGCCCCGGTATTCTAAATCTGAAATTCTGACCATTAGAATTATGAACAAATAAAATATATTGTTGTTCTAAACCAGTAAGTTTGGGGGATTTTTCATGTGGCAATGGATGCACAAAACAAAGTATTTAAAATATTAGAGTCTATTATTTGCTCAGGGACAGCTGATTTAAGGCTAGTTCACTAGCATCCCACCAAACTTTTAACCAAAATTTTAGTCATTTTAACAATGAAATGGATCTCTACAGAGGTCGTGGTCCAATGACCACAGATAAAGCACCAAAGTCTCCAAGAAAAAAAACCAAAGCCTTCCCTCTTCAAAGATGGCAGAGTAAAGCCATTGCCCATGAATGGTCATAGCTACCCTCTCTGCCTCTTCACAAATGGGAACCAAGCAGTGTAACTACAACCAGGAGAATAGGACATCCCCTGATCTCCACTAGAGCATGCTGGGATGCCCAGGTAAATCTTCTCCTTCTTATCTTGGAGTTTCGATTCCTTTTGATTCTGTCTTTAAGTTCCTCATTCCAGGGACATTAACAACTTCTCTATAAATATTTATGCGTACAGTAAGTATCACACATATCAAGAGTTTCACTGAAAGGTGACCTCTTTTCAATGTAGATAAGAAATGCTCTCCTTCCTGAAGAAACTGTAAGGCCTTTACAGAGTAAGACGATCCTGATTATCAGGTATCTCTTAATTATAATGTTTAAGTTTTTAGGTCATTAAGACCCTTGACTATTGACCATTCACTCTAGGTATATTTCTTCACAATGGTGTACTTTAAATGCTATCCTCTTACATGGCCTTTAATCAATAAATACTTTTAAGATTTTTGGTGTTTTTATACATCCCCTAGGTGTTTTATTGGTTATTTGTGTATCATAATAATGTTGGTTTCTCCATCATACTACATTCCCTGTGTGTGACACATTCCCCATTTCATGTATTCTATTACAACATCTACATGTCACCACCATCTTTCTGAAGAGGATTCAAGAATTTCTAAAAAATATCTGCAGTTAGGTCATGCAAAAAGGAAAAAAAGACAGTGTCTCTGACATACTTCACCATCTGATGATCTAACCACACTTAGGAGTCTTATTGAAGAAGTGTGTGTGTGTGTGTGTGTGTGTGTGTGTGTGTGTGTGAGAGAGAGAGAGAGAGAGAGAGAGATACCAACACATGGACTATCCTACCCTCCAAAACTAGTCTTTGAAATTTAAATTAAGAGCCATCTAATAAAATTATGAGTTATCTAACAAAAACTACAAGTCAATTTATATTAAATTTTGAAGTGTGCATACACAACATAACACTCATGCATGTGATATACATACACACATACACTAGAGGAAATTTTAACAATAACAACTATTGTGTTTTTTTTGTTGATTGATTTTAGAGAGAGGCAAGGAGGAGGATGAGGAGGAGAGAAACATTGACATGTGCCCTGACAGGGGATCAAACCTGAAACCTGGGTCTGTGCCCAGACCGGGAATTGAACCCCACCACCTTTTGGTGTATGGGATGACTCTCCAACCAACTGAGTCACACAACAATAACAACTATTCTTGACTGGCATTTGCATTCCTAATCTCATTTAACATTTGTCACAACACCGCAAGGTATTATTATATTCATTTTACAGTTGAGGAAACTGAGACTCACATAGAGTGAATTACTTGACCTGTGGTCATATAGCTTAAAAATGGTGGAATCAGGATTTGTACCCAATGTATTTGCTCTTTCTACTGTGTCACACAGTTATAAATAGTTGCTAAAGAGTTATGTGAAACCTAAGCACAGGCAACACGTCTTGAAGCACTCTTGCTAATAGCTTTTATCTTAAGGTGAGAGTCCAGGGATGAGAAATCTGAATATACATGTTACTAGAATAATGCACAGGAGTCAGAAGTCTGTAAGGACTAGGGAGGGACAGGGTTTTATAAACAAGAGCTATCACCCAAAACCAAGAGTCACCTCCCCATTACCCAAACACAAGCATTCAATCCTCTGTGCACAGAAGTAGTCGCTTAACTTGCCATTCCCTTAGCCTAAAACTCTATCAGTTAACATGAGGAAGGAGATTAGCAAGTTCCAAAACCAGAGGACCTCACCCCTTAATCTTTCCAGCTAGACCTTACACACATGCCTAGTTTCTATCAAAATGATCGCTCCCCATGCACTTAGAGAACGAAAAAAGAAGAGAAAGGTAAACGGAAGACAGTAATGATGGACAGGCCATACCTATACAAACTATGTTCGAGTCATCAGTTGGAAATATTTTATCAGTCTCATCACAAAAACATATTGTGAAGATTTCTATTTACCATTTCCAGCACTCTAGGAAGCAGTAGTTTGGGGTCAACATCTAATTCCATCTTATAAATATATCAGTGCTTCTTAATTTTTAATGTGCATATATATAGACCACACTGAGTAGCAAGATTATAGATGAGTCCAATCCATCTACCATTTGCCATATCCCCTAGAAGATTAAAATTCGTATCTAAAAGCCAGCCTCAGTAGGTTTAATACAGATTGAACTAGGTGAAAAATATAGCGGGTAAGGTGGCATCACTAGAATCCCATTAGATTGTCTTGCTCAAAGCAAGTGAAACTTGCAAGAACACTGATTAAGGAAGGCTTTGAAAGAAGGTGTTTCTTGGTTCTGGTCAAGAGTAGAAAACAGAATGAAGTCTGTAAACTAAAGAGATCGATCACCTTGTCCCAAACTATTCCTGGCTTCAATGCATTGGTACAGCCATGGAAAGTTCACCACTGCCAGACTCACTGGAGCAGATGAAAATCACCTGTCCAATGTCATCTATCATGTTAGGTAACCCAGCACTAAAAAGTAGGCCACTATTTACATGTGAGTATTCACTTACAAAATTCTAAATTATCTTCAGTTAACCGAACAATGGTTGAAGTTTTCAGAAAAACAACAATAATTCTGTGAAATTATGTCCTTTTCCACACTAAGCTAATCCAGCTCTGACTGGCTGCTTTCATTAGTGTTACTGATGTTATTCTTTCTTTTCAAGAAATTCGCATATGAATTGGAATTAAGGACCAGTGAAAGAATACTTAGGCTCCCAACATTTGTTTACTATAGAGCCAGTCACTATTAGGAAGACAAAATAAGGAAGTTCATGAAGTCAGAACTTCAGAGAAGGAAATTAAATATATGAAACAGTCCCTTTGCCCAACTGCAATTCCTGTCACCCATAATCATGGTAAGTAGCCATGATAATTATTACCTTTGCCGGTGTTACAAGGAAATTGATTTGAGCTGAGAGACAAAAAAAGGAAGCACATCTCCTCAGTAAAGCTCTTCCTCCTTGAAATTTTCTCCCACACCCAACAAAAACTTCGTAAAGCCATCCTGACCCTCTTACCCAGTTCTACCACGTCAACTCCTAGGGCTGGCCTCACACCCTACTCGAATGCCCAGGTATTACCACACAGCCTTCCCGTGGGGAGGCCCCAGCTTGTTTTTCCAGAGGGCGGCAGTCATTACCTGAATGGCAGGTTTGCAAGCTGCCGCCTTAATGTGGGGTTTTGTAGACATCACGCCTGGGTTGTCATTAGTGTCCTCTGAAAATAATAATCAGCTGGCAGACCCAAAAAGGGCATTCCAAGAAAACATTAATTCAGGTGTTTGGGGAAGCCATGGAAAATCTAAATTCATTTATGTTTTAGCTAGTCAAAGAAAGATCTAACATACACACAAGGACAATCAGCTAAAAGTTTATGAACTGCACTTGCTACAGTGCTGAGTTGGAAGAGGTTACACACCTATGGGTCGGTAGCTCTGGGGAAGGTGGTAGTGTCTTCAGTCATTCCTGCCTGTACAGGGGGCTGAGCCTTATTGTAGGGACATGGGTGATTCCATTTCTCACACTGTTCCTTCTTCGTTCTTCTACAAGTTAGGTGCTTAGAAGGCTCATCTACTAGTATGTCCTCCAGGCATCCTTGCCTCTCTACAGGAGACAAGGCATCATCTGGCTTCCTCCTCTGCCCCCACCTCTAGGTGGGGCTGCACCTAAAGTCAATATGGCCCAAGGGACATGACAGCACTCAAGTCTCTCTTCCCATCAGTCAAACTGTCCCTGGGCCAACCAGAGGTTAAAGTGCACAGAAAAGGGTTCTGTCAGACCACATTGAAGCTTCCTCTGAATAGGAGATGTCTAGAATCAGTTCCCTTCCCCATCACAGGAAGCAGGAGGAAGAAATACACCCCCCAATCACAAGCACAGCCCTGCTAACTACTTGTACCACAGGCCAAGACAACCACAGGTCCAAAAAGGCTCCTGCAGATGCTTCTGGCACCTGGCGGAAGGAAGCTGGGAGCCTGCACCACTGGGCAAGACAGAGACCCACCCAGGGGTCCAGACACTGGGCAGGCTGGGTCAGAGGGACCCACAGACACCTGAAGTGGGGGAACAATAGAGGGTGGAGTCTAGGTCAGGGAGTTCAAGGCGGTGATACACAAATATGTTCTTCCAGGATCTTCCTGGTAGTGGTTGGAATTTGATCCACCCTTCTTCCTCCTCCAGGAGTGTGTAAGGAGGAGAATTCAGAGCTGACTCCCATAATCCTTTGAAAAGAAAACTTTCTAAGTGTTCTCTGCCACACTTAAAAGATCTGACACTATGTGGAAGGTGCTCCTGTGCTTGTTTGGGTCCCCTCGCAGGGAAAGCTTGGGAGCCTCTCAAATTTGCTTCCTACTGGCCCCCAGATTTGTTCTAGTGCATCCAAGTAACCTCTGACAAGTACATGTTTATAAAAAACTAGAGGCCCAGTGCACAAATTCATGCACCAGTGGGCTCCCTCAGCCTGGCCTGCAGGATCAGGCCGAAACTGGCTCTCTGACATCCCCCGAGGGTGTCCCAGATTGCAAGAGGGCTAAGGCCAGGCCGAGGGACCCCACCAGTGCATGATTGGGGCTGGGGAAGAGACGTGGGAGATTGGCAGGCCAGGGAGGGACCAAGGGAGGGCTCCAGGGCCTGTCCAGCCAGTCTCGCTCAGTCCCAATCGGTCAGACCCCAGCAGCAAGCTAATCTACCAGTCAGAGCATCTGCCCCCTGGTGGTCAGTGCCCATCATAGCAACTGGTCAACCGGTCGATTATCTGCCCCCTGGTGGTCAGTGCACATCATAGCGAGTAGTTGAGCAGCCTTAGCATATCATTAGCATATATGCTTTGATTGGTTAAACAGCCGACCAGTCGACCAGACACTTAGCATATTAGGCTTTTATTATACAGGATTGTCTTGATATAAAAACACCTTCAGTGCTTCTCCTCTTAGTCACTTCTTGTCCCCTCCCTTCCGTAGTCAGCCCCAGCTAAACATTTCTTTGAAGAGAGGGAAAGGAGCAGGTAACCCCTGGCTCTCAGAAGTGGAGAAGGGAAGGGGAAGTTAAGAGGAGATGAAGAAGGACTAAAACTGCAGGCAGCAATTGTTACCTCAGTTTCCCCCAAACTCACTCAAACTTGGAAGAAACAGAACCCATACACAGAAAAAGTACAAAGGTGGGTTTGAGGTCAGGCAGTAGATAAAATGTTCCAGTTGCTGCTCTTGCAATTATCCCCTCTCGAAGTGCTGGCTCCCTTTCCCAGACAACTTGTCGCAGTTTCTTTCGCTCTTGGCATCTATGACCTCCAGGCATCCAAGTATCTTGTGTATCTTTCAACAGATCAAAAGGCAGAAAGAAAAAATGTTCTTGGATCAACTCCTAGAAAACTCTGAAACCAGATTTTTCCAGGGATCTTGCAGGCCAGTCGGAGCCTGTTACATTACCCTGTGGCATCTTTCTTTTAAAATGAAAAGATGAAAAATTCACAATTCCAGCAGCATCGGTTTCTAAACTGTTGTGTTTCCTCCTTAAAAAGGCCTGTGGACTTTCACCATCTGCTCTGCTTCCCGGGCCCCTGCCTTTCTTTCACGGAAAACAGAAAGCCCGAACTCTCCAACCACGGGGCAATGACGCTTGTCAGGAACACTGTAAGGGGGACAGACATCAGTTCCAACAGTAGCGGAACCAGATGGGCATTAACATTTAGTTATTTTCTTGTTAATTAGAAAGAGTGTTTTTTTTTATAAAAAAAAAAAAAGGAAAGTATTTGTGTTTATAAAGAATATAAAATAACAGCTATATGGAAGATATTAACTGGTTTTTCAATATTTACAGATAGCTATAGGATAGCCAAATCATAAACTTTCATTAGCACACAGCCACCCCACTTGTTTACGTGGTTTCTGCGGCTGCTTTTGGGGTTACAGAAGCAGAGGTGAGTAGTTCTAACAGAGTCCCTCTGGCCCACAAAGCCTAAAATATTTCCATCTGGCCTTTTCAGATACAACAATTGCCAACCCCTTCTATGCATACTAGGGTGGGAGAAAATGAGTTGAGATGACATCAGGAAGAGTAAGGTCCATCTGTGTCAACATCTCTGCCAGGGCACGGGGACCGGCCTTTAAACCTTTCCTAGAACTAGAGGGCCTTTGACCCCTTGCCCGCTACTAAACATTAACATGACTAATTTCAAGAATACCTGGGTAGTTCAGGACTGGTGCAACAATTTAAAAGATTGAAAAGTATCTGCTGTTTCCCAGGTGATTCATGCTTATTGCAAAAAATAAAAATCAGATAAAGAATATATTTTGCTTTTTACTTTAAAATTATAGAGCTTCCCAAATACTTTGGTCAACAGTTGCTCACCAAAAAGTAATGCCGTCCTTTGCGAGATGCCAACTGAACCCAGAAAGAAGGATGGTTATGACTCAAACTTGGGTTTCACTAGGAGCACTAGAAGGGATGCGTTAGCCTTTATTAGATATGAAGAGAGTGCCCTCTGCTGCCCAGGAAGGCCACTTGAGCTTGAACTCAATATTTTTCCGGATCAGGGCTCTCAGGTTGGACAAGGATCAACAGAGCCTTGCGAAGAAATAAAGGAATATCAAACATTCACAATTCATGGCCCACGACATGACAGCAACTTTAAATCTCAGTACGTGGTTTGTATAACATATATGGTAACAAAGAACACCCACCAAAACGAAATAACCAGGTTTTTGCTTCTCTCCCTTAAGCCTGCCTCCCTCCTAAAATAAAAATAAAACTACATACTGTCTTCTACAACCACTAATTGAACACACATTCCTTTAACAATGAATAAAGAATTTAATTCCTCATTTTAGAAAGAATACTGGCTAAGGGTTTTGTGCATAATAGGTTGCCAATATTCCACTAGTTTGATCCATAGAAACGGTAATTTCATGTGGTTCTACTTGCATATTATGAGCTCACCAACAATTGACAAAGATACAGAGCACAGCCTAAAGGTGTGAAGTTGGGGGGCAAGCTTTCCTTTTTGACTGATGGACACAGTGACTGGAAGCTGAGGATACAGTATATAAGCTTTCTGGTTTCACATTTTCCCTCGGACCTCCTCTGAATTCCTCTGGCCAAGAAAAGTAGAGGGTGGGGATTTAAAGTACCTCCTTGTCATTTAGGTAACGCTGTTCCATGTTTTAATAAACTGTAAAATAGTATTTGTTTTCTTTTTAACATAATCATCCTAATAAAAGAGATTCAGGAAAGAGGAGATTTTTCAATCATGATCTCACCACTGCCTCGCTCTGACATTCTACTGAACAGGAATGTTTGCTAACAAGTGAAGTAAAAGGCCCGTTGACTGTAACTGTGGGACTGCAATGGTGGACTGTGCGATGGAGACCAGCGGCAGTCCAGGATTGGGGCTGGGATAGACACACAGACCTTGTCAAAGGCCAAGTGCTAAGAGGGCAGGGACTGCTGATTTGGAGACTCTGGAAAGCAGAACATTTAAAAGTTCTGAATGCTAAGCAAACTTAACATGTAGACTTGTAATTCCTTAAAATGTCCATGACGATTTAAGGCAGTGGTCGGCAAACCGCGGCTCACGAGCCACATGAGGCTCTTTGGCCCCTTGAGTGTTCTAACGTCTTCAAAATAGACTCACCCAGGCCGAAAACCGCCTTCTGCGCATGGGCCACGAAGTTTTAATCGCACTGTTCGTGCACACCTGCACGTGGTATTTTGTGGAAGAGCCACACTCAAGGGGCCAAAGAGCCACATGTGGCTCGCGATTTGCTGACCACTGATTTAAGGCAATAGTCCCTAGATTAAAAACACAAAGAATCATGGTGTCTGATATCTCAGATTTGAAAACACTGGTCAAAAGCCCTCCTCCAGGGCATAAACACTAAACACAGTAAAAGCCTGAATTATATTCTTAACCTATAACATCAAGCGCCAACCCCCAAGATGACCATGTGGATCTTAAGGATGGAAACTATTGACTTAAAGGATTTCTCTTGAGTCTAAGTATAATTCTGTATAATCTTGGGGATTTTTAAGTACAAAAGCAAGAAAAAACAAAATTCGACACCTATACAATATATTCAGTATAAGACCAAAACAGAAAGCCAATCTTCCAGCAGAGGGAGCAAGAGGTAAATAAATACTTTTTTTTTTTTTTTTTTTTTTTTAGTCAAAATATGGTAGCTTAACAATTCAGAACCCAAATGGTTCATTTTATCTTCAATGGTATTATTTCCTGAAGAGTAAATAAACTTGGTCACAGTAACACAGAGAATAAAATCCTCCATCCCTTGACTCCAGGTCCTGTGTTCTTTCCCAGGGCAAAGCTAATCTGAAGTGAATTTTTTATGTTAATTGCCCTACAGAAGCACGCATCAAATTCCTTATTTAGATTAAGAACCATGGCAAAGTACATTTTAATTGGTAGCAGACATCATAATAACAGGAAGGATTTTTAAGGAAAATACAAAGACATCTTCCTCTTTAAAACAGATCCACTGGACCCCTCATTCATTCATTCATTCACTCACTCACTCACTTATCATAGTATCAACTGTGTACTTAGTATGTTAGACATTGTGTCCACACTTCACCTAAGATCCCTTTACACTCCTGTATTGAAGTTTGGATTATATGAGCCCCTTCTTCAGGTGGCCCATTTCCTGTGATACACTACTAGGCATTATTGTGCTGTTTCCTATGTGATTGCTGATGTTATACTTGTACAGTTGCATTTAGTGGGTAAGATGGACAGAATATTTCCAGATGACTCTTCCAGACTCACTGCACTTTATACCCTTACTCACTCAGCACATATTGGTTGGCAAAGGTCCAGTGATCAAACTTCATGGTTCAGAAATTTGACTTTATCAGTCCACTCAAGGTTGATCAGGAGCTAAGGAAATGGAATCATCATATAAACCCCATTAACAAGAGATCCCTATTCATTTACAATGAAAGTGTCGTTGGTGTTGTTTTACCATTATCCAGTACACCTTCGTCTTGTGACTGATGTGCTTACAAACTAAACTGAGTATCAAAAATTGTTTGGTAATCATGGAATAAACACAAAGGCTTGAGAGGCACTTTTCTAAGGAATGGGGAAGCTCCAAATAACAGTATTTTGTGATAAGAATACTATCTCTGCCAGATGGCGTCTGTGGCACAACATTCATGCTGCCTGTTCCAGGCTCCACCTATACTGCCACCTGCACATCCTACGCCAGCCTCTCTGGCTAGACTGTGAACCCTTGAGGAGAGAACAGACTTACTCATATTTGTACCTAGATGACGCTAGGTTCTTGGAATTTCTAATGATCAGATGGGTGGGTGAAAGGATGGGTTGGGTGGATGCATGAACGAAGGCAACTCAGTTATTCAGACTCTTACCAGAGTCCAAAGCTTCTCACTCTGAATCATTATTAGTTTGTTCTTTAGCTTTAATTTTAATTTCCTTGCATTCAAAATTGTGTATGTTACCGCCAACACTACTCTACCTTCTCAAATAACTGTAAAGGAAAATATGCATTTGAAAACGTGTCTTATCATCTACTCTGTTCATCTAAAATCAATATTTATAAAGTGTGGTCTTTATGTCTCTTTTCAAACATAGAGGGGATTACTTCACAGGCATAGGGGATTAGCTTCCCATATTATATGGATTAAAAGCCAGAGTCCTTGAAGGACCATGCCATCAGCACAACATTCCCATTTACCTCTGACCTCCTTTCCTACCACTCTCCCTCCCACTGCTCAGCACCAGCTCTGGGCCCCCCACTGCTCACAGCACCAGACCTTTGCATCTAGAAGGTTCTGCACCCCAGATTTCTACATCACTCTTCCCTCTCCATGAAACTTCTGGTTACCACTCAGATATTGCCCTCACAGTGAGGCCAATCCTAGTCACTCTATATACAAGTGCACCCTCCCTACTCCAACCCCAACCTCAGGCCCCTTCCTTTGTCTCCATTGTATGGATCATCCTTCTGCATGCTCTCTTTACTCAGCAGGTCTGAGGTGGAGCCCAGGATCTGCATCTCTAACCAGTTCCCAGGTGATGTCAATGCTGCTGGTCCACGGGCCAAACTTTGAGTCCAAGGCATTACAACTTGTACCCAGTAGATTCGCATTAAATTAAATAATCTTCTTAGGTCTCTAAGCTTTGCGTTGGTTCAAAGCATTTGAGTTTGGGCCCGAGTACTAAAACTACAAATATACTTTTATATTTTATTAAATTTCTGACAAAATAGAAGCAAGTTAACATGTCAACTTTCACCCATATGAAACCTCCAACATAAACAGGCCCAGCTGACTCCTTGGCGCTGCCCAGATGTACCCAAGCTCTGTTCAAACAGTGCAGATAATTGTAAACCTCATGGAGATGGTTGGGAGGGTGGGGCTATTTATCCATGTTGATTTAGAAATGTGCTCTTTGTCCTGTGGTGAGTGGTGTTGTGTTGTGTAGTTATAGCATTTAGCCTTCATTGACATCTGGCTTTAGGACACCATTATCTAATACATTATTGAGTCCTGCCCTACCCCTTCTTTCACCACCCTCATCTCCCAAGGCCTGAGTTATCTCTTTTTCATTTTTTATTTCTTAGGCTATAAAAAGATTGTGGTGATGGGGAAGTGAAAGAGAGCATTAGCTCCTCCCAAAACCTACCTAATCCACTTACTCTCTTATAGCTGCAGATAAATAGTAAGTACACTCTTAGTGGAGGGGAAGACAAACTACAAAATTTGCAGGGCCCAGTGCAAAATGAAAATGCAGGATCTCTTGCTCAGAATTATTAAGAATTTCAACACTTTGACAGTAGAGCATTAAACCAAGTGCTAGGCCCTTCTAAGGTCATATGCTCATGAAACCAATCATGGGGGAGAGCCTGACATAATGAAAACCCATAAATTAGGAAACTGACCAGATATCTTTTCACTTTTTCTCCCTTTCAAAACAAATGTCAGAAAAGAATAGCTATGATGAGATGGTGGTAACATTCATTAGATTATTGACTATATATATATATATATGGTCAATAATATATATATATATATATATATATATATATATATATATATATATATATATATATATATATCTCCTATCTAATAAAAAAGTAATATGCAAATTGACCATCACTCCAACACACAAGATGGCTGCCCCCATGTGGACACAAGATGGCTACCACAAGATGGCCAGCAGGAGAGAGCAGTTGGGAGGGACCAGGCCTGCAAGGGAGGGCAGTTGGAGGCGATCAAGCCTGCAGGGGAGGGCAGTTAGGGGTGACCAGGCTGGCAGAGGAGGGAAGTTGGGGGCAACCAGGCCTGCAAGGAAGGGCAGTTGGGGGGGACCCAGGCCTGTAGGGGAGAGCAGTTGGGGGGGACCAGGCCTGCAGGGGAGGGCAATTAGAGTGACCAGGCCTTCAGGGGAAGGCAGTTAGGGGTGACCAGGCCTGTAGGGGAAGGCAGTTAAGGGCAATCAGGCAGGCAGGGGAGTGGTTAGGGGGTGATCAGGCTGGCAGGCAGAAGCGGTTACAGGCAATCAGGAAGGCAGGCAGGCGAGCAGTTGGAAGCCAGCAGTCCAGGATTGTGAGAGGGATGTCCAACTGCCCGTTTAAGCCTGATTCTACCGGGATCGGGCCTAAACGGGCAGTTGGACATCCCTCGAAGGGTCCCAGATTGGAGAGGGTGAAGGCTGGGCTGCAGGACATCCCCTGCCCCGTGCACGAATTTCGTGCACCAGGCCTCTAGTGTGTGTGTGTGTGTGTCTTATATTTGGCCTGCCTTTTCTTTCCTTTTTGCTAAAATATCTCAACTTTCTGATTAAGAAAAACCTAACTAGATGTCACTGAATCCAACCAGGGTGAAACTGGACTCTACCTTTGGTCTGATTATGATAAAATGGTTTACCTAATCTATGAAAATGTAACAGCACAAATATCATGGGAGAAGAGGGTGTGTAATCTCAAACAACAGTCCAAAAAAAATCATCAATAATTTTATAAAAATCATTAATAATTTTCTATCGATTATATTTTTTTGCATATATTGGCTAAAATGCAAAATGATGGAGACAAAATTATCACAACCATAGTGACAAAGCAGTTTAAGAATCATGGTTTTAACACAACAGTGTGACAGGCCAGAAAAATTGGTTTCCATTTTTACTCTTTGATTAACTGGACATTGCTTCTAGGATCAATTTTGCTGAAGTTTTTCCATTTTGACAATGCTAAGGCACTATGTCAGTGTAATCTGAGGGGGTGAGGGATCTGAATTAGAGGTTAAAAGCCTGAACTCTGGTTGTTATACTTATTATGTTCGATAAACATAACTGATGATTGAACACATACCATAGTAAATGCTATGCTTTTAAAAAGCCACCAGGTAAACCTTTAATAAAGCCTCAAATGACATAGGAACAAAACAAATACTGCAGTAGAAAATAAAATGAATTATTGGCATAGATCAAATTGCCCAGAAACATCATGTGTCAACATTAATGTCAGTTCCTCAGAACCAATATATTGCTCCTTATTTACTCCAGGCTTCCAAAACCTAGAATCCTTCTGACAGCTCATTCCACAGAGATGCATTTATTTAGAAAAAGTGTGTGCAGCTATCAGCATGTCCACTCTGTCAATGTAAGACTTGCCCATAAAATCCTGTTATATTTTGCTCTGGGCAGCAAAGATTAAGTATCCCTGAACACATGTGTCAACACATAAGAAATGGCTCCAGGCTCTCTACCTTTTCATGGCTTAAAAAAGCAGAAAACACCAAACAAAAGAGCCTTTGTGGAACTTGAGGCATCAGAAATATTAGTTGTGTTGTGTGAGTCAAAGAGTAGCAATTTATTCTTGGAAAATATTAATAAGCCAAGTTTCCATTGACACCGAGTAAGTCCCCAGGAAGGTGTAAAGCCCTGAGTTGAGTATAAGGCCAGGAAACATCACAGAAACAAAACGCAAAGCTGCAAAAAGCTACACTAATGGCAATGGTTACTGTCACTTGCTACAATGACTGGTTCTCTGCCTTCACTTTTCTAAATCAGGTTAAATGGGGATCCTCGCTGTAGGGTTGTTTCTTCCTGACCCTCTGATGCCCAAGCAGGATTATCTAAGGATTTATTATCTTACTAGGGGCCCTGTGCACGAAATTTGTGCACTGGGGGGGGCGGGGGGGAGGGGGTCCCCTCAGCCCAGCCTGCCCCCTCCTGCAGTCTGGCCTCCCTTTGTGGGAGGCAACCGGGCTGGTCAGGGAAAGGCACCAGCCCCATCACCCCGCTGCTGCAGCCACTGCCAGTCACCACAGCCACCAAGGTGTTTTCATCAACACAGACAAAAATGACAACTTTCTTTAGGCATTTTCAAGATGTGTCTTTCATAGGATATGACATTTCTTTCTCTTTCTTTCTTTTTTTATCCTCACCTGAGGATATGTTTCCGTTGATTTTTAGAGAATGTGGAAGAGAAAGGGAAAGACAGAGAGAAACATCAAAGTGAGAGGAACACTTTGATTGGTTGCCTCCTGCATGAGCCCTGACCTGGGCCCCAGCCAGGGAAGAGCCTGCAACCTAGGTACATGCCCTTGATCAGAATCTAACCCAGATCCCACAGTTGGCAAACCTAGGCATTATCCACTGAGCCAAACCGCCTAGGGCAGGATATGACATTTCTTAGCCCTCCAGCAGCGGACCTTCGTTTTTTCCTCCAGGAGTGTGGTGGAAAAACCCTAGATCACCTTTTTGGACTCTTATACCCAAGTTACTAAGAATATTACCAGTGGCATACAGGGAGCTTAGCCAATGAGTGGTCAGAAAAGGTGTTTCCTCTATAGTTCACACCTATCTACTCTGATCTCCGGCTCCACCCCAGCTAAGGCCTAAAGCCTCTGGCCCTAGGCAGGGGACCCCCAGCTCGCTCTGATTGCCTGGCTCCATCCCCGGCCAAGGCCACAAGCCTCTGGCCCAGGCTTGGGCCCAGGGCAAGGGATCCCCAGCTCGCTCCAATCGCCCGGCTCTGCCCCCGGCCAAGGCCACAAGCCTCTGGCCCAGGCTCGGGCTCTGGGTGGGGCCCCCCAGCTTGCTCCAATCGCCCGGCTCTGCCCCCGGCCAAGGCCGGCAAGGGCAGGCGGAAAGCTTGGCTTCCTCCATTGCCAGGGAAACCCAAGCCTCCCTCCTGCTCTCTGTGGCCACAGCCATCTTAGTTGGGTTTATTTGCATATCCGCTCCTGATTGGCTGGTGGGCATGGCTGGTGGGCGTGCCTTGTGGTTGTAGCAAAGGTGTGGTCAATTTGCATATTACTCTTTTATTAGATAGGATTATATGCTAGCATCCCAATTCTGCCATTAATTAATACATAACCTGAGCCCCAGAGCCTGCAGACTGACAACTCACCTAATTCTCTATCTTCAGGGTTCCCTGGGTCTCAGTGTTCTGCCCTCACATCTCACACTTGCATCTTTTTATCTACCCACTTGAAAATGAAAATGAAAATCCCTGTCAGTATTTCCTCTGCTAGAGCACAAGCTCCTTGCAAGCAGTGTCTGACCACCCTTTTTGTTGAATGTGGGCATTCAACAAATACTTGAAGAATAAATTATTTTATTCATTTGCCTAGTTATTTTTCCACTTTTAAAAGATAGCTGTCGCAACTTCATTTTGTGCTTTGCCAACTGCCTGCCTTCAGACAGTGCTAATCTTTATAGGAAGCTTTATTGAAATTTGTAAAAACAATATGCTGACTGTTAAATCCATTTTGACAGAACTCTAAAATCAACAAAGTCCAAAATTCAACATTCTTCTTTCAAAATTCAACAATAGGAAAAGCTTATTCTCTCTCTCTCTCTCTCTCTTTCTCTCTCTCTCTCTCTCTCTCTCTCTCTCTCTCTCTCTCTCTCTCTCTCTCTTATCTCTCAAGCATCTGGGGGTTCTCTTTAATCAATATTCTGCTTTATATAGTTCTTTTAACTTAAATGTGTGCACATTAAAAAGTAATGACATAGCACCCAACCGAGATGAAATGAGATCACATCTGCCATTCATGTTCTGAAAGATGAATTAATAATGCATCTCTTCATCTGGTCTGATGTATCTGTATACACAGTGCCTTGCTCTAGGCATACTCTGAGGCCAGTGATCACTGCCTCGTCTTAGAGAATCTATTTCAATCCCGTGTTATAGGAGCAAATGAAGGAAGATATTGAAAGAGTAAGTCTTTAGCCCCAGAGTGGAAACTAGAATGTGTGGGGCATATACCTTACATTAGCCTTTTAAGCAGTAATTTAATTGGTGAGAGTTTTATTTACACATCAGGCTGGTGTTTGTAAGGCAGCTTTCCTGGGTCAGGCAAACTTACAGGGAATCAATTTAGAGAGCAAACATTATGTTGATTCATCTCAACTTTATATATTTGTATTGTTGCTATAGGCAAGTCATTCAATTTTTTAACCCCTCTGCTTCCTTGTCTGTAAAATGAGAAGGATGGCCTGCATGATTTTCACGTTCTCTTCCAGGTAGGAGAGCCCACAGTTCTTTGTGTTGAAAAATAAGCACCATGAAAAATAAAAACACATGGTGAGTAATTGCCACTTGCTTACTTGTCTTCGAAGATACTAAATTTAGGTTGTTCAAATAACACAAAAGTACATCATAAAATGGAATCACTGATCACTTCTTCCCTTAAATTATAATCCAAAAAACTCAATGCTAATTGGTTATTACCATTTAGTTAGCTAAATCTAGTCCAGATTTTCTAGATCGTGCACAAATTTCACTCAAGCACCGTAAATCTTTGGTTGTCGCCATGAATGGAAGGCTCGGTTATGTGCCAACGCAGCAGGGCAGTTTAGAGAAAGAGGAACTGTTAGTCAGCGACTAGGCCAATGCTTCTCCCAGTCACTCTGGTCTTTCCGCACAGAGCTTTGACTCTGGAGTTCTGAAAGGCCCCCGAGTAAACTAGAATTACAGTGGTCACTATATGAGGGATAATGTCACAACCAACAAGAGCAGAGGCAACCTTTCCTGCATCTTATTACACACCTCCAGCCCAGGTCTCTCCAGACCAGAATATACGACATCATCTATAGACCTTCTACATTTGATCTAGTAATGCAGGCAA
Organism: Corynorhinus townsendii; assembly: GCA_026230045.1. Lineage (NCBI taxonomy): Eukaryota > Metazoa > Chordata > Mammalia > Chiroptera > Vespertilionidae > Corynorhinus > Corynorhinus townsendii. Next base: position 8,063,916 of record JAPDVU010000009.1, read on the forward strand.
CACAAACGGGGCATGTCCGCAACCAAACATGCCATGTACCCCTTTGCAATAATCCCTGCACAGACATTCTCCTCACCTTATCCAAGCGCCCCTCCCCCCTTTCCGTAAAGGACACCACCATTGCTACCCACTCACCCAAGTCAGAACTCCAGGAGTCATCCTTATCTCATCCTATTCCTCATGCTCCACACCCACTCAGCCAACAGAGAACAGAGGAATCAGGGCCAAAGAGTGTGCACATGCTGTACCAGGTAAGAGATGCATACAGGAGAGATGAACAGGATGACCAACTGTCCCGGCTGGCCTGGGCGTGTCTGGGTTTGAACAATGAAAGTCTCACATCCCAGAAAGCTTCTCAGTCTCAGGCAAACCAAGAAAACTGGTCATCTTGGAAAGGAGGAAATTTGGGAGGGCAGGGATGGCTTCCTGGAAGAAATGACACCTAGAAGAGGACAGTATGTGCAAAAGTACCAAATGGAGGAGCATCAGTAGCATGTGTTAATGAAGTGTCAAGTTTGAGGCATGGAGGGAGGGGAGGGGACTCTAAAAAGGTAGGCAGGGGCTGGGTCTTAGAGAGCGATGTATTGGACTTGACCACTTAAGTGTCACAAGTTTCTCAGGGAGGTAAAATAGTCAGATCTGATTCGCAGGCAGGTGTTTTGAGAAGGAACCTTAACATTTATGAACTGTTGATGGCTTGAAGCCGGGAGCTAAGCTGTTATCTTTCAACTAGAGGCCCAGTGCATGAAATTTGCGCATGGGTAGGGTCCCTAGCAGCTGCCGGCTGGGAATGCCTCCCTTCCCCTGGCTGCCTGCTGCCGCTGCTGCCACTGGCCCCACCCCCTGGTCGAACTCCTGGTCGAACTCCCAGTCAAGGGGACAATTTGCATATTAGGCTTTTATTATTTAGGATTGTCAATTATTTCTTAACTGTGATTTTAAAGACAGAAGCTAGAATTTGTCTTGGGGACAAACTTTTCCTCTGCTTTGGGAGGAAGTTGGTTAGGCTCTCTCTTAGTCGAGTTGATATAAAATAAGTACCCACTTGTTCCTGGTATAATCTCAAACTTGGGTGAAATAATCCAGGGCCAACTGCAGGGATGAGGAGGGCCATTCAGTCTATCAGGCTTCCCAGTAAGAGATGTTGGGTGTTACATTATTTTAGAGAGGATCTGAACTTCCTGCTACCAGTTGGCTGAGGGCATCACTGATCAGGGACCACTTTAAACCAAATTCTCCATTTAAGGTTTTCAGATTACACACAGACCTGGGTAAATACAGACAACAAACTGTGTCAGGCTAGCTGTGGCTACAAATTCTCAGGGAAGATTTTTTTTTCCTCTGCACAAAGCACCAAGGTTGAGACAGAAAATTTTTCTTACTGGACCCTCCTGCATGGTGGCTTTATCTATCATGTACCCTTATTCTGAAGGCATAGTTCTTCAGTATACTAGGTTTATGTGGATATTTCCTGTTAACAGTCCCACTTTAGACAAGCCCTAGACTCTCATCTCCTGTACCTTTACAGACATCATAAGGGAAGCTTAATATCTCCATGTCTGAGCAGAATCCCACAGGGTGAAAGACAGCTCTCTCACTTACTTCTCTCCTAAGGTTCCTGTTTTCATTTCCTTTTTTATCTCTGAGGAGTCTTTCTTTTCATAATAGGTCTGTAATAGGTTTTTTAAAATACATGCATACATATATAGCACATAGGGAAGAAGGAAGGAAGGGAGGGATGGAGGAGGGAGGGTGGGAGGGAGAGAGGAAGGAAGGAAGGAAGGAAGGAAGGAAGGAAGGAAGGAAGGAAGGGAGGGAGGGAGGGAGGGAGGGAGGGAGGGAGGGAGGGAGGGAGGGAGGGAGGGAGGAAGGAAGGAAGGAAGGGAGGGAAGCAGATAATGCACTTTAGTTGTTTCCACTAAGAACATTTGGGATAGTGGCATTAGGAGTATCCAGTCTGCCATAGTCCATGTCATTGAACTCCTGGGTTGAAACTCTTACTTTCTTAACATGATTAGCAGAAACAGCAGCCAATGGGCACAGAGAACCCCCCACAAATGCTTCTTCTCTCCTTTAAATTGGGCATCAGCACTTTTATTCATTCACTCATTTGTCATTCATATGGTAAGTGAATATCAAGTGCCTACTATGTTTGAGCTCCTATGAGACAACAAACTACCAACTCACTGAAGTATGCAACACATGAGTACAAATCAAAGCTTGAAAATGCCAGATTAACTATGTAAAATACAGTAACGAAAGTTCACTGCACCTGGATCTTAAAATGTCTTATTATAGAAATTTCCAAACAAACACTAGAGTAGTTAGAACAGTATAACAAATCCCCATATATCCATTTTCCAGCTTCAACAAATAACTCATGGCCAAACTTCCTTCATCTATACTTCCCCCCTCCCTCTTCCTCCATCCCATTTTATTTGGAAGCCAACCAAAGATATCATATCCTTTCACTTGTAACTATTTCACTAAGTAAACCAGGTTTTAAAGCACAGGGACCATGACTTTTTTCTGACTTAACTCTGTGTTATGTCAAGTATCTAGAACTACAATGCATACAAACGCCCACAGTTTATATGTGCCACCCTTCTCAACCAATCAGAGCAAGTATCCTGACTGAGGTGTCTGGGAAAGACAGCTCTCCCCCACAGACTGCAGATTCTCTATGTGTCACATCTGGGCTGCAACAGCTTATCCATAATGAGGGGGGAAAGTCCAAAGTCCTCTTAAAACGACAGTGCTTATGAGAGCACCCCAAAATACTGGCCATACTTAACATTAATCATGAACACCCTCAGCAGAGTCTATCTATGAGGTAAAAATGTGCCTCCCATTAGTCATAAGGACGTTTGGATCTGATAAATATTTTGCAGTCATCCAACAGCCTGGAATATCAAGAGTTGGAAATTCATGACTTACGTATAAATAAGAGTCAACAGGATATGTTTCTACTCCTCAAGTGTAATTCAGGAAATGTAACTACTGTGAAATGCTACCCTGATTTCCTGTGATCATATTATAAGATATAAAAACCTACCAAGGCATAAAACTCAACATGATAGAGGAGCCATCAAATTTTTCTCTCTTTACGTAAACATGTAGAAGTCTTCACAACAGAAACTTTTCTACTCAGCAAAGGAGTAGATTGGATGACTGAACCCCATAAAACAGTGCTAATGTCCCATGTTTAATTTAAATTGGAAATCTCAAAAACCTACAAACACTAGCCAAAAAAACTGGTGGAATAACACATAGACAAAGTTATTTCTCCAAAATATTCAAAATGATTTTAAGCATTCTAATGAAATTTTAACTCACTTAAACATAATTGGATCTAGACATAAGGAAGAATTGTGCCAAAGAAGAGAACTTCAAAAATTATTATGTTAAACAACTGCACTTATATTCCTTTTTAGTTCTAAAGCTAATTCTTTATTTAAATAATGCTTCTACACACCTGGATCATATATATGCCTTAGTGCATGAACCTCTTAGCTGAAACTAAATCACTGTAAAATGTGTATAATTTAAACAGTACAATTTTCCAGTGACTTTAATCAAATCTCCTTCTCCCCCACTAAGCAATAAAACAAATTAATTTTGTAAATACACGTGTACAGAACATGTGTTTATAAAAAGTTCTTCACTGCAGGTTTTAACTGTGACATCCATTTCCAGAGTAATTTACAGCTTTTTAATAAGCAGTAAGATCTGCTTATGATGTATCCAGTCATTATTGGTGAACTCTCAGTGAGTGCTGGCTGATGCATATATATACACATATATATAATGTCCATAGATATCATATTCCATAAATAGCATATCCTATATTATCATATTCCATATATATATATATCATATTCCATATATACATGGAGTATCATTCGGCCATAAAAAAGCAGGAAGTCCTGCTATTTGGAACAACATGGTGGACTTTGAGGCCATGATGCTAAGTAAATAAGCCAGACAGAGAAAGACAAATACTGCATGCTATCACTTGTATGTGGAATCTGAAAGAGGAAGAGAAGGAGGAGGAGAAGTTGTCAAATTCATAGAGAGTAGCAAAGTGGCTGCCAGGAGCTGGGGGGTGGAGGAAATAGGGAAATGTTGGTAAAAGAGGACAAATTTTCGGCTATAAAATGAATAATGTGTGAGTATAAAATGTAAAACATAGTGACTAAAGTAGATAACACTGTATTGTATAATTACATTTTATTAAGAGAATAGAACTTAAATATTCTCGCCTAAAAGAAAAACAAATAATTGAAAAAAAAATTAAGCATTGTTCTTTATCACCATTGTGACTTATTATGTAGCCGCATCTGTCTTTTTAGGTACCCAAATTATTCATGGAGATTGCAAATATTCTTCATGTATATACGAGGATGAAAATATTTGCCAAGGCAGGTGCAAGAGCTAAAAGAACACCCTTTCTTGTTTCCTTTTGTTACCTCTGTTGAAAAAAAGAAGCCACCCCTGAGAAAAGGCTCTAAGAAATGCGTCTAGTGGTAATTTCTAGAAAGGAATTAAACAGATTGCTGTAAAAGCATTGGCGGGAGCAAGGCAAGGTGGACTGTGGTGTCAATCCTCAGGTGAGATGTCAGCAGAGGAGGAGTTTCTTTCCTGTGAACACTATAAAAGGCAGTTCACTCACCACCGAGGGACAGACTCTGCTCCACCCATCCTGAAGCTACAGGTGCTCCCTCCTAGAATCCCCAATGGATTTCACACGCAGAAGCTTGCAAAGAAGCCTGAGTTCCTCCTCGCAGGCCTCTATGGTCAACACGTATAGGACTGGGAGCAGGCAGCTCCTGGGGACGGCACCCAGCGTCTATGGGGGAGCTGGAGGCCATGGCACCCGCATCTCAACCTCCAAAAGCTTGGTGAGCTATGGGAATGATCTCAACAGAGGCGACCTGTTTTTTGGCAATGAGAAGATGGCCATGAGAAACCTCAACGACCGCCTAGCAAGCTACCTAGAAAAAGTGCGGTCCCTGGAGCAGTCCAACTACAAACTTGAGATGCAGATTAAGCAGTGGTATGAATCAAACGCGCCCAGCACCAGTCGGGACTACAGTGCATACTACAAACAAATTGAAGAGCTGCAAGCTCAGGTAAGGGATGAGGCTGTGTTTTCTACTCCATTGTTTAGCTGCATGATAGATCAAGAGGGCATATACATTAGGTGGGTCCAAATGGATGTTGTAAAGCAAATTGGGCTGAAATGCAACATCTATAAAAATGGTATAGTCTATCACCTACCCTGACTGCATAATAGGATGACTGTAAATCATACTTTTTAAAGTTTTAAAATCTAATTACATGTAAAATATAAAAATTTTATCCTCCAATCTTACATTCTGTATTTTTTTTGTCATAGTTTACTAAGTCAGGGCTAAGAGAATAGTAAGCCATTTTTTCTGAAAAAGCTGAATTTTTAAGTGATAATAAGTCTCTCTTAGTTCTTCACCTAGATCCCATCAACTCTTAAAACGCCCGTCAATTTAGAGAGTTTCCCCCTTTCATTTATATAAATGGTACAATATAAGTATTAGAATGCTGTATCGTAGATTCCAATGATAAAGTTATTCAGGGTAGAAATGAGGGAGAGGGGGATAGGTCTTAATGATACCTGGATTTTTAAATGTCCTATTTGATAATCTGATCATCAACAGCAAGCAGTGCAGACACCACTTCTATAGTAATAAAATGTTCTATTGCCCCCAATTAAAATTTATGGCAATTGTATCAGAACCATGTCATCCAAGAAAGGTGGAGTTCCCCGTTTTATTGATTGTGTGGACTAAAAGAAGACTTTGCTCCTAACTGAAGATTTCAGATATGACTCAGAGCACTTGCACTGCTGTAATATTCTTATCTAATCAAGAAAAGTATCCCTTTTCTTTTCCTTTCTATTTTAACATGCCCTTTAGAGCAAAGGCCACTTACCAGCAAGTCTCTTTTTCTTGTGTTGTATTAGACAGCAGTACAATTTGATGCAGATTCTACAGGAAGTTACTTTGGTGTTTCAGGAACTCTGTGGGTGTGAGAGGCAAAGGTGTTTAAAGTGTCCTTTCTGCCAACAGGTCATTCCTCTCCAGCTCCCACTGAACACATTCAAAATCAGCCAACCATTCCCCCTACCTGTCTCATGGTTCATGTTTCTGAATCCACTATAGATTGCCCCAAACCCATGGGCACTTCTTCCATTTAGCTGGACAGCCCCTGTATTTGAAGGCAGGCAGCTCTTTCTAGGATGGGATAAGCTGAAAGAGATATGTCATTATAACATTTTCTACAAGCAGACTTCTGATCCATGTGCCTCTTCGAGAATTCACCCAATAGGTAACAGCTACTTAAGAACAGGGGCTTATCCCATCCTGACAGCCCCCAGGCATAGCACAACTCCCACCACATAAGTGTCCATTCATCAGCCGATATTTAGTCAACACCAACTAGGTGCTGGTTACCATGCTGCACAATGGGAAATACGATGGTAAACATAATGTGATTTAGGGGGAAAGAGGCATGGACAAAGGTCACATTTATCCCACACACATGGGGGGCTGTGTAAGGCAATGAGGGCACAAGCAGTTCATCCGCCCAGTTCTGTTTTGAGGAAACCGAGAAGGCTTGAAGCAATGAATGTCTACGCCGAGACATGGAGGAGGAGGAGGAAAAAGAGGAGGGGCTCACTGAGTGAGAGGAGCTCAGAGAAATGTGCGAAGCAGGAATAAAGGCAGGGCACTCAGTAAGGTCTGATTGCCTCAAGTTGAATTAAAATCGCCTTTGATGAAATCACAAGAAAGCTGACCAGACTGTGAGACTAGCACTGCGTTTTACAAATCTGTTATGTTCAATAGCCATATCATTATTCTTCCTTTCCGTTTTCACGTGGAAACTATTGAAATGAACATCATCTCTGATATAATAGTAGCCGTATCTGAGTATAAATGCAATCATTTAAACTCCTATCCAGTTGAAAATGGCATTCTTTCTCATGTGTTTTCCAGATTAAGGATGCTCAACGGCAAAATGCTCTGTGTGTCCTGAAAATCGATAATGGCAAACTGGCAGCTGAGGACTTCAGACTGAAGTAGGTTCTCTAATACCACGGCAAAAGTTCCTGAAAAGGAATGTCTTTTAGTGGTCCTTCGTGATACTAAGCTTTCCATTGTTGGCAAAGGAGCTACCACTAAATATTTTCAGAATCTTGGCATTTAAAGGGTGTTAGAAACTATCTGGTACAGTCCCTCACCCACAGTCTTAAGATTACCCAGCGTGTAACTAAACACCTCCAATAACTGCTACTGTTCTTGTTGGTTAGCTCTGCTTGTTAGAACCTTCTTTTTCAGTAACCCAGCATCTACCTTCTCACATACTGAACCTAATTCTGCCCTTTGGAATAATAACAAAGCAATTTAAAACTCTGCATAGACCCTAGCCAGTTTGGCTCAGTGGATAGAGTGTTGGCCTGCGGACTGAAGGATCCCAGTTTCGATTCTTGTCAAGAGCACATGCCCAGGTTGCGGGCTCGATCCCCAGTGTGGGGCATGCAGGAGGCAGCCCATCAATGATTCTCTCTCATCATTGATGTTTCTATCTCCATCTCCTTCTCCCTTCCTCTCTGAAATCAATAAAAAATATATATTAAAAAAAAAAGAACTCTGCATAGATGCCCGTCTGTTATCTAATGAGAGTCATTTGTCTACCTTAGTAATTCTGCAAATGAGTCATCCATGTTCCTCCCACTGCCTACAAGCGTATGCCCAAAGTTCCAGGGGTGACGTGACTCATGATGCTTTTTAGATTCCCAGTGTTTTACAATACAGTCTGACCAAGCAAAGAACTAGGACTATGATTAAATCAGTTCAAGCTGCTCCCTCTCTTATAGTCATATCACACGACATGTAATCAGAGTTGTACCTCAGAAACTGCTACTACACTAGGGCTTCCTCACCTGAACTTGTACAATGCATCTGCACCAACGAGTCCCTTATGTTTTAAAAGGGTGACATCTTAATGCTACAGGGAATCAAAAAGAAAAAAAAATGAGAGCAGATCTGAAGATTAAAACAGTAAAAGTTCATTAATTCCAGTCAGCATTTGATTGTTCTATTGCATTATCATTTTTTAAACATTACTACTTTAATAACAATGGGAGTATATAAAATTTTAGAAGGGAATGCATAAATTTTTAAGATAATTTACTTTGGACACATCTTTTTACAAAGTAATAAAAATAAATTGATCATGTATATTCATTAAGTAAATTTAATTACTTTAATATCAATGAGAACCCTTTGCTGACACAATAATTAAAGTAATTTTTTATTATTTTTTAAATATATCTTTATTGATTTCAGATAGGAATGGAGATGAAGAGAGATATAGAAACATCAATGATGAGAGAGAATAATTGATCAGCTGCCTCCTGTACGCCCCCTACTGGAGACAGAGCCCACAACCGGGGCATGTCCCCTGACCTGGAATCGAACCATGACCTCCCAGTTCATAGGTCGACAGTCAACCACTGAGACACACCAGCCGGGCACAAATTTTTTCTTTGTAAATATACCCTAGAATTTTAAAAATTTTTTTATTGATTTCAGAGAGGAAGGGAGAGGGAGAGAGAGATAGAAACATCAATGATGAAAGAGAATCATTGATCGACTGCCTCCTGCACGTCCCCTACTGGGGAGGGAGCCCACAATCTGGGCATGTGCCCTGATCGAGAAACAAATTGTGACTTCCTGTCATGGATCTACTCTCAACCACTGAACCACACAGGCTGGGCTAGAAACTTTTTAAAGTAATTTTAGATTGATTTCTTTTTTAACCAAATCACAGAGATTATATATGGGGCAAATTATCTGATTCCTAGGTTCTCAGGAACATTTTTGAAATGTATAAAGAGGGACACAATAATGTATAGAAATTGAAATCCTCATATACCACATATAAACCTATCTCACTATATTAAGATGATCTCTTCTATAATGGTTTCAGAAGGACTCAGTTACCTCTGCTTATTAATTCACAGGTATGAGACTGAAAGAGGGATGCGCCTAGCAGTGGAAGCTGACCTCCAGGGCCTGAGTAAGGTTTATGATGATCTAACCCTAAACAAAACAGACTTGGAGATTCAAATTGAAGAACTGAATAAAGACCTGGTTCTCCTCAAAAAAGAACATCAGGAGGTAAAAAATAAATAAACAAATTTCAGAAGTGGTATTGGGAATGGTGGAAAGAGGAGAAGAAAGACAACTGGGTGGTGGTGATGATGGTGAAGATGACAACAATAATGATGTTATCCCTAACTTCTTTTCATAAGGTTTCTATCAGGGTTAAATAACTTAGAGAAATATCTGGACCATAAAAAGCCCTGCCTATTATGTTCTTCCTTTTTTGACTCACTCCCAGTGAAAAAAACCATAAAACATATAAAGTCTTTTCTGCCCAGCCTCTTCTGAGAATACGCTTCAGACTATAATCAGCCAGGATGTTCATTCTCGTAGGAAGTGGATAGCCTACGCAAACAGCTGGGCAATACTGTCAACGTGGAGCTGATGGCTGCTCCAGCCCTGAACCTCAGTGCCATCATGGATGAAATGAGGCAGAAATATGAAGTCTTGGCCCAAGAGAACCTTAAGAAGGCCAAAGAGGAGTTTGAGATACAGGTAATAGCATAATTCTAAAGGATAAGCAAATGTGCACAAGCTGTACTCCAAAAAGAGATAACTTTTTCTGCCTTTCTTTCTTTCTGTCTTTTTTCCCTTATTTATTTTTTTCCCTTTTGGAATTTTAGACTGAAACTCTGCAGCAACAAGTCTCAGTGGACACTGCAGAATTAAGGGAATCAGAGGTTCAAGTAAAGGAGCTGAGACGCACCTACCAGAACGTGGAGATAGACCTCAAGTCCCATCTCAGTATGGTAAAGCACATTTAACTTCCAGCTCTCGATGTCGTGTCTGTTTACTAAGTGCCTGCGTTAGGAAGTTTGAAAATAAGAAATTACCCCGCCCCTTGCAAAGCTGGCAGGGAAACGGGCCAAACAACAGATTATAATGAAAGAACAGAAAGAAATCAAGGAAAAAGGCAATGTACTACAAGGATGCAGAGGAAGAAGATTTGGAAGACTTACAGGGAAAGTGGCATTTCAACTAGGTCTGAACACTTTAGATTAATTTTTAAACTACAGACTAGGAGTAAAGACATTCTAGGCAAAGCAAATCAGTCAGCATGTGATAAATTATGCTGTGGTAACAACCCCAAAATCATAGTGGCTCACAACACTGCACCCATCATGGTTTGGCTGCAGCTCTAGCTGGGGCATGCCAGTGCTGTGGCCCAAAAAAGAGAGCAATAGTCAGACCACGTGATCCCTCTTAAAGCTTCTCAGAAAAGGCAATTATCAGTTTCACTTGCATCTCATTAGCCAAAGAAAATCATATGACCACGCCTGGTGTCAATAGCATGAGGAAGGCTAATCCTCCAAAGGAAGTGGCACCATAATCCGCAGGGAGGAGAAGCAAACATTGAAAACAATAATACAATATACAGTAAGAGAAGAGTGAGTGCAAAGCTAAAAACAGACAAACGAACAAACGAAACAAAAAAACAAAGCTAATGGTCCTACCTGACTGACTGGGATTGTCTAGAGCAGTGGTTCTCAACCTTTCTAATGCCGCGACCCTTTAATACAGTTCCTCATGTCGTGGTGACCCCCAACCATAAAATTATTCTCGTTGCTACTTCATAACTGTAATTTTGCTACTGTTATGAATCGTAATGCAAATATCTGTGTTTTCGGATGGTCTTAGGCTCTACAGCATCGGTTCTCAACCTGTGGGGCGCAAAAGGTTGAGAACCGCTAGCAGGGTCGCCTAAGACCATTGGAAAACACAGATATTTACATTATGATTCATAACAGCAGCAAAATTACAATTATGAAGTAGCAACGAGAATAATTTTATGGTTAGGGGTCACCACGACATGAGGAACTGTATTAAAGGGCCGCAGCATTAGAAAGGTTGAGAACCACTGGTCTAGAGGAAGAGAGTGGAAGACAAAGCCAGAATTATGCATGATGCCCATAACTAGCTACAGAAATTCCTCTCAAAAGATTAAAATTGAGCCACCTCTTAAATCAAGCCCTCAAGTAAGAAATGTCCACTTTTTCTTGTGCTCGTAGAAACAATCTTTGGAGCAGACACTGCAAGATACCAAAGCTCGTTATCACAGCCAGCTGGCCGCCCTCCAGGCCCTGCTGAATTCCCTAGAGGCCCAACTGATGCAGATTCGAGCTGATGCAGAACGCCAGAACAAGGAGTACAATGAGCTCCTTGACATGAAGATCAGGCTGGAGCAGGAAATTGCTACTTACCGGCGCCTTCTGGAAGGAGAAGATCTGTAAGGAACTCATTAGAATCCAGGGATGTGTCTACACGATGTGCTATTTTCACGTCCACACGTTAAACCCTGTCACTCATTCCCCAGCATCAATTCAATGTCTATCACAAAATCAATTCCACACATAGACCAACACCAAAACAAAAATATATCCAAAAGTGCACACACCCCAAAAATACCAAATACAGGTTTTGTACTTGAGGCTGTGTTGTAGAGATGATAAAGATTATGCAAATGTTAATTTTTATAATTAATACATAATTGAAAGCAAAATAGCTTTCTAAAATTCTCACGGAGAGGTCATGAGCTGCACCCCCGGCCACAGAGGTCTGTGGGAACCAGCTGAAGACTCACTGGTGTTGCGGCAGCACCTGTCTTCAAATACCACAGCCAAGAAAGTCACAAGGGAACACAGATTTCAACTTCTATTATAGTTGGACTATTTTAATTAGAAAAACGTCGAGCATGTGTTATATGAGTCCGTTTGAAAGCTATGTATTTTTCAAGTTAAAAAGTAGACACTCTGCCCTAGCCGGTTGGGCTCAGTGGATAGAGTTTGGCCCTTGAACTGAAGAGTCCTGGGTTCGATTCTGATCAAGGGCACATACCTCAGTTGCAGGCTGGATCCCCGGCCCTGGTCAGGCCACGTACAGGAGACAACCGATCAATGTGTCTCTCTCACATCGTTGTTTCTCTCTCTGTGTCTCTCCCCCCTCCCTTCCACTCTCTAAAAATCAATGGAAAAATATCCTCAGGTGAGGATTAACAACCAAAAAACTAAGACACTCAAGTTAGAAGAGACAAGCATAATAAAAGGGAGGAAATACAAACACGGGATGAAAACACACATCACTCGGACTTAATTTTGAAACAAAAAAGACAGGTCGGTGCTTCATGTTCAAAATGGCAATAACACTTTTTTTTTTTCTGTTTCTCTTTCTTTTCTTAAAAAAAGCTTCCTGGAGGAGAAAGCAGGTAAGTGTTCTAATTTCACACATTTCCAGTAAGACTACATTCTCACTCAACAGCTTACCGCTTCTTATCTGCTGCTGGTAAAAAGTAAAGGGAGGTCAGTTCTCAAGTGAGCTGATATTACCCTCGGGATTCTGAAAATCAAGCATATCACAGAAGGGAGATATTTCCCTGTGGGAAATCTGTCACACCCCATGACCGGGTGGTTTTCTTGGCCCTATGCTACTGTTGTCCTGAAACATCCTGAAATCTTGAAAACGAAAAAATAAGGTGAAAATGTGCAATTTGCCTAATTCAATATTGTATATTTCTCTTTGGGGGGTGGGAGAGTAGAAAATTTATAAATTTGGGAAGAGTGGCACCTTTTCTGCACTTATTTTTAAAATGAACTTAAGATCATTTAAGAAAGAGAACTTCTGTCTAAAAGAAGGAAGTACATACAAAATAATTAAACGTTGAATATTGTAAACCAGCAGAGTTATGTGTCTGAATTAACATTTTATATTTCAATCTAAATTCAGATGTGAAGAAAACCAGGAAGATTAAGACAGTGGTGCAAGAAGTAGTGGATGGCAAGGTCGTGTCATCTGAAGTCCAGGAAATGGAAGAAAGTATATAAACCCCTGACAGAAGGAGATGCTGCTGAGGTCTTGAGAGAAGTGGAGCTATAACGTTTGCTCCCTACAGGAAAGTGGCCATCAGAAAGCACCAGTAACGCTTTCTAGTAGTGGGGTGGAGGGGGTAGCCCATCTATCTATCAGTCTCTGTAATTGAACATAAATGTTTTACTCAAAAGAGCTGCAAATTGCCAGCAAAAGTGAAACCCAATGAGCAGCAGGATATTGAAAACATCATTACTGCCAACTTTACCATGAAACATTAATTACAAGCTACAGACCACCTAATATCAATTCATGACTGTTCCTGAAAATTACAGCACATTTCAATGATACTAAACCTCATGAAGCAGAGGGTCTATGCAAATAAACCTCCTTCTCTCGAATTTCTTCTGTTTTTGAGCTGCAAAATCTCCTTTCTGGGGCCCCTGGATTCTTGATAAAGGTAATTTCTTGGTTAATTTCATAGAACTCACCCTCAAGTGTAACCCCTGGGGTCCTTCTTCATCCTCATCTCAACAGCATAAATCAGCAGTAGCCCAATGTTCTTTCACTCATTCACAGGACCTTAAATTTTTGTTCACACAAAAGTGAAAAATGGTATGGACCACGTGATCACTGAATTGCAGAAAATGGAAGGTGTATCAGTCTTTAACTCAGGGGCCAAATTCTGAAATCAAAGACCAGAAAAGTACCCAATCAGACATAAGAAGATGAGCACACATCGTACTTAATAAAAACCTAAAGATTTACAGACACCACATAAATAATCATTTCCATTTTGAGTTTGCCGGAAACTCTACAAAAATGAAGATACAATCTTTTTGAACAGTTCACCCTGGTTCTAGTCATTTTCCTCTCTGCCTCAACTTATGTAATCACTTTGCCAACAAGACCAAGATCGTTTCTGTTTTATGCATTCCCACCTTCCTACATTTTCACAGCTGTCAATGAAATTATTTCCACTTCTAAAAACTCCAGAATAGAGGTATGATTATTTAACATACCCCTCCCTCCAATCCCCCTCAAAAAAAAATAAAACTGAGGAATAAATATTTCATTACAACTTCTGAAGTTGCTCCCCTTTTATAACTGAATTTAGAATAAATCTTGGCCAAAGCATACCAGTAAATTAGAGCAAAGTCATTTTCAAATGAAATGAACTTTAAATGACACTCTCAAGCATATTAAGGATTAAATTCTTTCAAGTGAAGTAACTCCAGGAATGGGTGGATAAAGTTTACCCAAACACTAAACTATGACTCAGGATAAAAAATTAATTAGACATAGTCCCTACCTGAGAAACTTATAGACCAGGATAATATATAATATGTATAGAAACATAAAGGTATAATGTGTAAATACAATGTATAGATATTGAGCAAAATTATTTACATTTACATATATAACTTAGAGTAGGAAAGTATACATTTCAACACAAAATTGGCTCCAAGTTCAAAAACTGAAGTTCATCATTTTCCCATATTATTTGATCAAATCACTAAGGCACACTTTGAACCTGGTACTTTCCTTCTGACTCTGTAAGCAAGTGATAGCCCATTTTTATTTTATACAAGCAATTTGGAGAAGAAAAATTCTTTATGACAACCATCTCTACTCCACCCAGATTTCCCTTTTTGTATATCAAATATGTTATGGGCATAATTATTCAATTATTTCTATGCCAATGAATTTTCAATATGCATTAATCATTTAGATGTTGAGTTGGTCAAAAAAAGGGGGGGGCCTATATTTTTGAATGGAGGGAGTGAACTTTTCAACTGCAACACCCATTTCATGACCTATAAAAGGGTAGCCTTTGTGCCTGGCCGACACTGCTTCCTCTCAGGTTCTGGCCACCTTCCCCAGGCTGTGGACCTCTCCAACACCACCATGTCACTCTTAGTGCAGAACTCCGAGCTGTCCAGGCAGCTGTCTGCCCAGAGTGGGACACTGGGCAGAGCCAGGGGCATGTCTGCCTCCAGTGTTGGAAGCGGCTATGGGGGAAGTGGCCTTGGCTTTGGAGGCAGCTATGGGGGAGGTTTTTCCGCTGCTTCCATGCTTGGTTCTAGTTCAGGCTTTGGTGGTGGTTCTGGAAGTTCCTTCGCAGGAGGGCTGAGCATTGCTTATGGAGGAGGCCTGGGGATTGGATTTGGAGAAAGCCCAGGAGGGGGCTCTCTATGTATTCTCTCTGGCAATGATGGAGGCCTTCTTTCTGGATCAGAAAAGGAAACCATGCAAAATCTTAATGATAGATTGGCTTCCTACCTACATAAGGTTCGAGCTCTAGAAGAGGCTAATACTGAGCTAGAAAACAAAATTCATGAATGGTACAAAACACGAGGATCTGGGACTGAAGATTCTGGGTCACAGAACGATTACAGTAAATATTATCCACTGATTGAAGACCTCAGGAATAAGGTAACAATATGGTTTTTGGAGGGGCTTTGGGAATTATGTTGGTTTTTTGTTGTTGTTGTTTTTGCTATTACAGTGTTTTAACAGTGATAATTTTTTTCAATCCCAGTATACCTGGAGAAATTTCTCATATTGAGATATTTAGTTTCATTTTACCATTTACCATAAAGGGACTCTATTTCCACTTTCTGTAGGAAATATATGTTCCTTAACTTTTAAAATATTCCATCAATATATATTCTTTAAAAAATTTAATTGCCACACAGCTGACATGGCTCAGTGGTTGAGCATCGGCCTATGAACCAGGAGGTCATAGTTTGATTTTCGGTCAGGGCACATGTCTGGGTTGCGGGCTCAGTCTTCAGTGTGAGGCATGCAGGAGGCAGCCGATCAATGATTCTCTCTCAACACTGATGTTTCTATCTCTCTCTTCCTCTCCCTTCCTCTCTGAAGTCAATATATGTATATATAAAATTTAATTGCCTTAAACTCTTAATAAAATAGCATTTTAACATCACCTAAAAATTATCTGTCAAAAACCTATTTGTATAATAGTGGTACTTTAGGGTGTTATTTAGTGTGTCCTCCCCTGTTTTGCCAGATCATCTCTGCCAGCACTGGAAATGCCCAGCTCATCTTACAGACCGACAATGCAAGACTGGCTGCCGACGACTTTAGAATGAAGTGAGTTGAATAAAAGATAGATTAATGGAAACTGACATGTCCCGCCATTTCTTCTTATGCCCTATTTTCCTGCCTTCATTGATGCCAAGTATTTCAAACTTTCTGCAGTTCACCTGCCCCATACATTCAGTGTTCTAGTAAATTCACATAGGGCATTCTAGAAAGTAACTAGATTCAAATACAACTCATGAAGTATAAGTTGCTTAAACATAGGGCTATGGATTAATTTCATGTCACTTCATGAGTAATGTGCTATTGACTCATGATGTGACACGATAATTCCACCGATGTCCTAAAGCTCAACCTTCCGTGTATCCAAATGAATTAATAATGTTTTTGCCCGGGAGTTAAATGAAATGAGCTTTTTCATGATGACACATACACCTAAAATATTAACCATGCCCTGCTTTTTATAGTCTCACCTCCTTCCCCCTACTCCACCCTCTGGACATAAAGAAGAAATACTAACGTCCCTTTTGCTCCACAAAATTTCCACACAGAATATTGCGGCAGTGATGATCCTGAGCCTGTCAAATCCTGGTAAAAGCTACTAAAGAAGTATCAATGTTTTAAATTAAATCATGAGTAAAAGTTAAGGGAAAAAAACCTAGTTATTATTTTATTTTCAACTGCTTTTAGGATTCTGTCTGAAACTCCCTGAGACGTGCTGCTGCTGTTCATAGCCAGGGCAGCTGGCCAAGGGGGAAACTTTTCCCTGGGATGCCATGCTATTGGGGCTCACTGCTGAGGGAAAGTATCACCTCATAATTTTTTCAGTTCTCTCCAACTGAGCATTAAACTACCATAGAAAGGGGACGGAGCGGTTATAAAAGCAAAAACAACATCATACATTGCAATGCTGCCATTTTAAAATAGTCGCACAGATTTATGCCCAAAATAGCTCTGAAGAATGCAGGCACCATATTCAAATGGGTGTGTTGATTCCCTAAACTGTTTTGCACTCGGTTTTCAGGTCTGAGAACGAGCTGGCCCTGCGCATGAGCATGGAGGCCGACACCAACGGCCTGCGCCGGGTGCTGGACGAGCTGACCCTGGCCAGGGCCGGCCTGGAGATGCAGATGGAGAGCCTGAAGGAGGAGCTGGCCTACCTGAGGAAGAACCACGAGGAGGTGAGGCCACAAAGGGCTGCTTTGGTTTCACCTTTACAAATCTGGAGTTAGATCAGATATGGAGAATACACACTTCCCTGTTAAAATGGCCATTTTAATTTTGTGTGTGTGTGTGTGTGTGTGTGTGTGTGTGTGTGTGTATTATGTGTCAGCTGCTGGTGGTGGCATTGATAGTAGTTCCTGTTAAAGTTTATCCAATTAAAGGCACTTTCTGATTTAGTCATTTTCATCATTAGGTAAGGACAGTAAGAATTTTAATTACCTTGATCCAGTGATTATTTTTTTCAAGTTAAAAAACAAATTCTACCAATAATACATAACGTCATACATGTCAGAGAAAGCGGCATTAGCCTGTGACACACACAGAACTCCGGTTTGCCACAGCAGGTAGAAGCTGGTAGGTGGCATGCCCATTAGCCATGACTCTAGCCATAGGCTTCTAAGGGGGTTTCTATGGAAACCAATGGCTGTGATAGAAACGGTGTGGAAGCCGAGGTACCGTCTGCTGCCCTCCGTTTGGCAGCGGTAGCTGAAACCCCAAATGTACCGTTTCTAGCAGGCCTTCCTTCATAGTAAGGCCCTGGGTCCCCAAGAAGCAGTGCCATCTCATTCATTAGCGATGGCAGGCACAGCAACTAGAGCCCATGGTAATTTCAGGGGCCCAGGAAAATGTCTTAAGTTCTTTTAAAATCAAAGAAAAATACTCGTTTTGGGGGTTAAAAAATGTTTTAACATATCGTATTAATATGTTTGACTTATACTAACTCAGTCATAAAACACAAGGTGTAATATTTGTTATAGAAGAAGAGGCCCACCAAATCCTAATGGGCCCCCTGCACTCCTTCTCACTTGCTGCCCCCAGGAGCTCCGAGGCTTCCAGTCTGACGGCCCCGCCCAGGTCAGTGTAGAAATGAATGCTGCCCCAGGAGTGGACCTCACCGGGCTCCTCAGCAACATGAGGGCACAGTATGAAGCGATTGCTGAGCAGCACCGTAAGGACGCGGAAGCCTGGTTCATTGAAAAGGTACCACGAACGAAAAGAGAGGCCTTGTTTGAGCTATTAGCAGAAAAGCGCTCACTCATGTCCTCTGGCTCCTCTTTTCTGTGGCAGAGCGGGGAGCTCAAGAAGGAGATGGGCACCAACACTGAGCAGCTTCAGTCCAGCAAGAGCGAGATCACCGACTTGAGACGCGCCTTTCAAAACCTGGAGATGGAGCTCCAGGCCCACCTCGCCATGGTAGGGCCCCGCGCAAAGAGACGCAGCATCGTTTCGCCTTCCAAAGAAAATGTTGCATCCCACTTCTGTTAGGCCATTGGCTGCCTTCCTCATTCAGCCCTCTCCATTGTTATGCCTGTGCCATTTCTCTCCCACGTGCAGAAGACATCTCTGGAGGACTCCTTGGCCCAAACCGAGGGGGACTACTGCGGCCAGCTGTCCCAGGTGCAACAGCTCATCTGCAGCCTGGAGGAGCAACTGCTCCAGGTGCGCAGGGACACGGAATGCCAGAATGCCAACCACCGGCGACTGCTGGACGTCAAGGCCAGCCTGGAGCTGGAGATCGAGACCTACCGTGACCTGCTGGATGGCAAAGCCCAATGGTGAATAGATAATTGAGGTTGAAATAACCTCAGTGGCTGACCAACCCCCCAGTGGAGTTTGGGGGGCAGTGGAAGAAAGGGTTTTTTAGTTGACAAAAAAATAACAAATCTAGTAAAAACAAGTCTTGGGCTTATTAAGCACTCTATACTTTGCAAAGTGTTGTCACCCGTTATCTTACTTGATAATCCTACATAATAAAAGGCTACTATGCAAACTGACCGACCGCTGGAACGACTGGTCATTCTGACACGCGCTGACCACCAGGGAGCAGACGCTCAATGCAGGAGCTGCCCCCTAATGGTCAGTGTGGTCCCACAGGGGGAGTGCCGCTCAACCAGGAGCCGGGCTCATGGCTGGTGAGCGCAGCAGTGGTGGCGGGAGCCTCTCCAGCCTCCGTGGCAGCACTATGGATGTTGGACAGATGGCTTAGGCCCGCTCCCCTGAGGGCTTCTGGACTACAAGAGGGCACAGGCCGAGCTAAGGGATCTCCCCTCCCCCACCAAGTGCACAAATTTTCGTGCACCAGGCCTCTAGGAATTCATAAAATGCTGGGATGAACAATGACACCACAGACAGAGGCACACTGCAAAGGAGTGTGCCTAGAAAATCACCACTTGAGTTCTGATATCAATCTCTAGGTACTAAGAATGACACTTCAAATAATAGCCATCTGAGCCTACTGTAGCAAACGTTTTAAAAGTAATGGAGAGGAGCGTGACCCACTGGGCTATAAATCAGAAAATCCAACTCTGAGACCAGATCCTCCATTAATGGCCACTTTGCTTCATCTTGAGATCCAGATTTGGCAGGGTTTGAAAATAAAGGTGCACTGTACCGACTGATTACTCTCAGGGTGAGTCATGCAAGCGCTCTTTTTTTTTTTTTTTTTTCAGTTTTAATTCTAGGACATTACAGTTTTTTTTGTTTGTTTGTTTGTGTTTTTTTTGCCAATTGAGGTCTTTAAATTTTATTTTTCAGTTATAGTTTACATTCAATATTATTTTGTATTTGTTTCAGGTGTACGGCATAGTGGTTAGACAATCACACTTTACAAAGCATTTCCCCTAATATTTCTAGTACCCACCTAGCACCGTACAAGGTTATTATAATATTATCATTCAATTATTCTTGATCAAGAAATTTGGAATCCCTTCCTTTTTGTCTATAGTTTTAGGTACAGTTCCAATTTTTAGTTCAAATAGCAAACTCCTTATTGCTCCTCATTCCAGAAAGCACGATGTAATATAATTTCCCTCGTTTTCCCTACAGTGATGGTGTGGATGAAACTTCATCTGTGACTGACTCCAAATCTCAAGCACAGTCCACTGATTCCTCTAAAGGTATGCAGATTCCCTAAGAATCACTTAGAATAAGTCACAGTCATATTTATTAATGACTAAAACTATAAAATGTCATTGACTACTGCAGCATTATTAATAATTTAAAGTACATTTACATTCTGAGCCAAGGAAAACCCATTTATGCATCCCTGCAGAAAAATTAGTAGTCTGTATTGTATTAAAATTTCTTGTAAGCCCGGGGGCGGGGGGGGGGGGGGAATCTACTCTGCAACAAGGTATTATGAGCATCATAACTATATTTAAATGCTTAAACATATTTTTATTTGTGAATAGGATAACACTGAATGCATTTCTTTTCATTGAATAAAATACATTTTTTAGAATGTGAAAATCACTTTTGAAAGTTTAAATTTGATGGGTTTTATCAGTCAATACCTAATATAGAAGGTTAAGTTAAACAACAACCAATTTTAGGTGAATATTTGAAACACTAACTTTTGCCCCCTTTGTTCCCTCTTTATCTTTAGACCCTACCAAACCCCGAAAAATCAAAACAGTTATCCAGACCGTGGTGAACGAGGAGGTGTTCTCATCGCAAGTTCAGGAACTTGAAGAACTAATATAAAATTTCACAAGATCTGCCCCACGATCGCTTCCGTGGGCACAAGAAATTTACAAGTAGGAATTATTCCTGTCAGAGTAAGATGCTATATTAGTTCAAGCTCTATTTTTGTTTCGTTTTCTTTAGATTCCTATTCCCTTTGAGTCCTTTCTGCCCTTCTGAAACAATACTCAACTGTGAGTCACTGTGGCCATGCTGGTGTTTATAACAAACCAAAATTGCCTTATAAATTCCTGGACCTGGAGGAGTCTTTTAATAAACTTCCTTCTAGTGACCTGGAGCATGTTCTTAATCACAGGGCTTTGATCAAGTAGTACTGTCTTAATAAAATTAATTTTAAAAGATTAATGGTAATAATGTGACATCTGTACCTTCTTGATTCCAGCAATAATGTCAAGGGCATAGAGAGGTTTGTGAAATATTAACAAGAAAAGTAGATAAACACTGGGCTAAACATGTCAAGGTTTGAGATTAAGTTAAAGAGGTTCCTTTTTGAAGTCCCTTCCTTTGTACATTATCCCCTCAAGTTCACAGCAAAATCCTATTGTCCACTCTAGGGCATTAACAGTTGTCCTGTTAATTTTCTAGAACCTTCTTTCATTCAATCAAGAAACACTTATTGAACCCTTACAGTGTGCCAGACTGGAGACTCTTCCAGGAATGGCGTTACAATGAGATAGGGCGAATAGAAATTCAATGGCCACATGGAGGAGAAAGGGAACAATATGTCGGGGGGCAATTAAAAGTTTCATATAGAACTCAACCAGGCAGAGAAAGGAGAATGCAGACCAAGGAGACACGTTGTTCACAAGGGTGTGAACAAATTGCTGCAATGTCCTTTCTCCTATCTGATACCAGTGACACCAAGGCTGGGGCTTCTATTAGGCTGGGTCAGACACGTAAGTCAATAACAGATGTCATGTGCTCGGTTGGAGCAGAAGGCAGCCAAAGTCTAAGCCTGAGTAGACGGTGGTTCAATCTGGGTGGACAGATTCAAAACCAGAAAAAACACGAGTAGGATTTAATGATTCAGAACCTGGGCTCTGAAGCCAGACTGGGTTCAAATTCTGGCTCTGCTACATAGCAGCTAGTTAACCACCTCTGTGTGCCTCGCGTTCCTGACCTTAAAGTGGGGTGGATTTGTGAAGATTAAATAAGGTAACATACATGAAACACTAGGAACAGATCCTGGGGCCTAGCAAGTACTCAATATTTGCGTCCCGTTATTATTTGCTGTATAGAACCAAAACGGTATGGAGAACTCAGGGGAACTGATGGGTGAGGAGTGTCCAAGGGAGCAGAAGGGAGAGGGTGGATTCATGCAAGCCTGGAGGAATTCCATGCTGAGTGCAAAAGCCCATGGAAGGTTATGATGCCATTTTAAGATGACCTGCTGCAGTATGCAGCTTTCTGAAGTCACACTTCCTTTTAATATTGGCTAGTGTTTTGGGTTACTCCATTCATCTCACTTGGTTACACACAGCAATTCAACTCTCTGTCTTGCCCCTCGCCTTCCAGAATGTGTCCTAGGACAACCTTACTTTTCAGACCCAAAGAGATTATTGAGGTCTTTTCCCAAACAAGGTCCCTAGCCCACAAATAACAAAGAATGACACTTTTCTAATACTCAGAGTGGCTGCAAATAGTTTTACATAACATCTGTTTTCCTTACAACTACATCTGAATTGTATGAGATTCAAATGAAAAAGGGATTTTGCACAAGTATTAATCTGGTGGCTATTTCTTAGCTATTAATTTAGTTTCTCAACAATCCCTTCCATCATCTCACTGGAAGCTTTTTCTCAGACTCTTCTTTGTGACCTCTGAATGTTGGCCCAATCCTCCTGTCTCCTCTCTCTACACTCTCTCCCTAGGTAACCTCATCTATGCCATGGCTTTAAAGTAACAATCTATGGATGAATGTTAGTTGGACATATTGTGATCATTTCATATTATATATAAACTAGAGGCCCGATGCATGAAATTTGTGCACGTGCAGGGGGGGAGGGGGGGGATTGTCCCTCAGCCCAGCCTGCACCCTCTCCAATCTGAGATCCCTCTCACAATCCACAACTGCTGGCTCCCAACTGCTCGCCTGCCTGCCTTCCTGAATGCCCCTAACCGCTTCTGCCTGCCAGCCTGATCACCCCCTAACCACTCCTCTTCCAGCCTGATTGATGCCTAACTGCTCCCCTGCCAGCCTGATTGCCCCTAACTGCTCTCAGCTGCAGGGCTGGGTCTCCCCCCCCAACTGCCCTCCCCTGAAGGCCTAGTCACCCCTAACTGCTCTCCCCTGCAGGCCTGGGTCCCCCCCAACTGCCCTCCCTTGCAGGCCTGGTCTCTCCCAACTGCCCTCCCCATCTTGTGGCAGCCATCTTGTGTCCATATGGGGGCAGCCATCTTGGGTGTTGGAGTGATGGTCAATTTGCATATTACTCTTTTATTAGATAGGATAGAGGCCTGGTGCACGGGTGGGGGCCTGCTGGTTTGCCCTGAAGGGTGTCCCAGATCAGGGTGGGGGTTCCCTTGGGGCATGGGGTGGCCTGGGTGAGGGGCCTGTGGTGGTTTGCACACTGGCCACACACCCCCGCAACCCAAGCGGAGGCCCTGGTATCTGGGATTTATCTGTCTTCTATAATTGAAACTTTGTAGCCTTGAGTGGAGGCCAGGGCAGGCCAGGGAGGGCAGAAAGTTTGGCTTCCTCCATCACCGGAGGCAACCCAAACCTCCTGCTCTCTCCAGCTCCATGGCTGCCGCCCTTTTTGTTGGGATTTATTTATCTTCTATATTTGAAACTTTGTAGCCTTGAGCGGAGACCAGGGCCAGCCAGGGCGGGTGGGAAGCTTGGCTTCCTCCATCACTAGGGGCAACCCAAGCCTCCTGCTCTCTCCAGCTCCGTGGCCACTGCCATATTTGTTGGGTTAATTTGCATACTCACTCCTGATTGGCTTGTGGGCATGGCTTGTGGGAGTAGTGTAGGTACATTCAAGTTGCATGTTTCTCTTTTATTAGGTAGGATATAGAATCATTATGCTGTACACTTGCAATTAATATAATGTATTTCAATTATACCTCGATTAAAAATAAAGAAAGTGACCATCTATGCATTGATTAGTTCTTGTGGTAGCTTCCAAGATGGTTCCAATGATCCTCACCTCTTGGTGCTCATGCCCCTGTGTATAGTCCCCTCCCACGATGAACAGAGTAGACTTATTGAACAAGTGACAGTGTGTGACCTTC
Source organism: Corynorhinus townsendii (assembly GCA_026230045.1). Classification (NCBI taxonomy): domain Eukaryota; kingdom Metazoa; phylum Chordata; class Mammalia; order Chiroptera; family Vespertilionidae; genus Corynorhinus; species Corynorhinus townsendii. Next base: position 8,087,930 of record JAPDVU010000009.1, read on the forward strand.
AACATTAGGTCACAAAAGCATTTCAGTTCTGGCTTGGTCATTAGATTGCTCACTCTGGGAGCAGTCAGCTGCCCTTAAGTTTATTCTATGGGGGCGGGGAACCACCCCCCAAAAAACGTCAGGGATTTTACAAAGTTCCCCATCCAAAATCACTGTCTTATTCTGACAATATCTCAGTGAAAATATTCTACAGTCTTCGGTTGGCAAGGGAGGCATCATATTTCTTATTAAAAGTATTTTGCCCTCCTCTCACTGCCAAGAAATATAATTAGCACAGCATCCTCATCATGAGATTCCAGCCCTCATTCACAAGCCCACAAGCCCTAATTCAATACTGACATGAAATATCCTTTTGGACTTAGTCATTAATGCATTGCATAAGTGAGAGGTCTGTCTTTAAAGAAAGAAATTCATAAGAGAGGAAAAAACTACAGGATCAAACAACAAAAGACAAACATATTACGTACGATTATTTTAAAATCTGAAACTTTACTAATATAAATGTTATGCATTTGTTGTGTGTAGAGGCTAGGAAAAAAAAGGCTGGAAAATATTTTTTTAATATATTTTATTGATTTTTTTTACAGAGAGGAAGGAAGAGGGATAGAGAGCTAGAAACATCAATGAGATACATCGATCAGCTGCCTCCTGCACACCCCCAACTAGGGATGTGCCCACAACCAAGGTACATGCTTTTGACCGGAATCAAACCTGGGACCCTTCAGTCTGCAGGCCGACGCTCTATCCACTGAGCCAAACGGGTTTCGGCTGAAAAATGTTTTTTATACTAACCTATTATAGTGGTTATCTTATGGGGATTAGCAATCAGTTTGAAGAATACAGGCTGTGTGACAAAAAAAAATGTATACACACTTCAGCTCAACTTTGAAAATTAAATGTATTTTAATAAACACTGCCTTTATAATTATTCAAAGGGTATATACATTTTGGGGGGACACCCTGTATATTGTATTTTCTATTGTACATTTTGTAAATGCTTAACAAACCACATGTATAACTTTGATAACTGGGGAGGGGATGAATTTTAGCTATCCACAACAAATGAGTTTGCACATAGGTCACAATCTAGAAACCAACCAACCATCGCCAAAGCAATCACTTTTTTGGGTTTTGCAAGAGTGCCACCTACTGGAATTTTAGGAAATAAACTTTTTAAAAACTGCCTCATTCACTGCTGGTGGGACTGTAAACTAGCACAGTCACTATGGAAAACAGTATGAAGGTTCCTCAAAAAATTAGGAATAGAGTTATCATAGGACCCCGCAACCCCTCTTCCGGATATCTACCTGAAAAATTTTGAAAACATTTATTCACAGGGATATATGTGCACTCCTATGTTCACTGCAGCATTTTTCACGGTGGCCAAGATGTGCCTGGGGTTGCAAGATAAATCCCCAGTAGGGGGCAAGCAGGAGGCAGCTGATCAATGATTCTCTCTCATCACTGATGTTTCTATCTGTCCCTCTCCCTTTCTCTCTGAAATCAATAAAAATAAAAAATAAAAAAATAAAAAGCTATGGCTGCAAGCCTGGCCCCTGTGGCTCAGTGGTTGAGTATTGACCTATGAACCAGGAGGTCACGGTTCGCTTCCCAATCCAGGCATGCCAGGGTTGTAGGCTCGATCCTCAGTGTGGGGCAGGCAGGAGGTGGCCAATTAATGATTCTCTCCCATCTATCTCTCTCTCCCTCTCCCTTCCTTTCTGAAATCAACAAAAATGTTTTTTTACAAAAAGCTCTGGCTGCAACATTTTTATAAAAGGATTTATGATGACCAGAATTCACAGCTGAAAAATAATCATGAGAATAGATAAATTGTGGTATATCCACATAATAGAATACAACATACCAATTAAAAAGGATAGAACTACTAACACAAAAACACCATGGATTAATTTCAAGACCATTATGCTGAACAATGGAAGTCAGACTCACAATAATACATACTGTATGATTCAATTTACATGAAATACTAGGGGTGGGGAATCTAATTTATAGTGACAGAAAGCAGGTTAGTGGAGAAGTGGGGATTAACTGATTAACTGGGAAAAGTCACAGGAGAAACTTTAGAACTGATGAAAATGTTCTGTATCTTGATTGTGGTAATGGTTACATGGGTCTATCCATTTGTCAAAATTCTTCAAACTGTACACTTAAGATGGGTATATTTTATTATATGCAAATCATACATCATAAAGTTAAATTTAAAAGGATAATAATAATAACTCACTAGTCTTTCTTCATGGCGATGCTGTGTTGAAAGCACAAAGAGGCCAGGTAGGATAATCAACGGTATGCAAGGATGGGCTTGCACCTGCTCTTAAGTGATAACTGACAGATATTCAGGAATTTTTTCAATCTGGCTATTAAGCCATGGGTAGCTTGGCATTGGCCATGATGGGAATAGTTACACTATGGAACTTGGGCTCTACATATGTATTTCCCGGGAGAACGGGTTCACGCCAGCACACCACGGAGCACAGCAGTGAGCACAGATGCAGAGGCTGATTGCCTCGGTTTGGGATCCAGCTCTTCCACTTTCCAGTGGTTTTATTTACCCCTCTGTTCCTCAGTTCAAATTAAACTGACTGAATTTTAGCTGCTGAGAGATGTCATTGTCAATGTTTCACTACGCATACAGTCTTAAAGAAACACAATTTTTCTTCAAAATCATGGAAACAGCCCTTTAGAAGCAGACCTTTGCATAAATCATACTAATAGAACAGTCCACAGAGAGGTAGTAAGGTCTAACAGATAGAAACTAGATGGTATTTCAGGCTTTGCTCAGTGAGTCATCATTTTGCTCAGAACAAGTTACTCAACTTGAAATGATTCATCTTTTACAAAAGACAATAATAATATGTCTAATCACATTAGCTCCACCTTTTAGGATCCTCATTAGAAACACCATAAACACAGAGCACTATGAACCTATCTGGTCCAAATATGTTCATTAGTTAATGGAGCCCACCTCCTACAGTTATACAGACATGCAGTTTCTGCTGAGGAAAGTATGTCCATTTTGAAAATTTTATTTGCAAATACCATGGGATTTTTTTATATATATATTTTATTGATTTTTTACAGAGAGGAAGAGAGAGAGAGAGATAGTCAGAAACATCGATCAGCTGCCTCCTGCATGCCCCCCACTGGGGATGTGCCCGCAACCCAGGTACATGCCCTTGACTGGAATCGAACCTGGGACCCTTCAGTCCACAGGCCGACGCTCTATCCACTGAGCCAAACCGGTTTTGGCACCATGGGATTTTTTTAATCATTTAAGGCTGCAACTTCACATTTCCAGTGGATAGAACTGCAATTCAACTTTTTTTAACCAGCTGAAGTATAACTTTTTTTAACAGTCCATTTGGTGTTATTTATTTACACATGCGGGGCACCCCATATTCATTTATTTGTGCATTCATTCACTCAACAAATAATTATTTAGCACCAACTATATGTAAGCCTTTACATCGTCTATTGAAAATAACCTCAGTTTTTAGGAACTAAAGATAAATACATGATAAAACTTCATCCATTTTTCTTGCATCAGTGCAAATGAAATCAGGTAAGTCATGATCATTTTTAATTGCCAAAGTGTCATAGCCCCACCTGCGGTATATGCTGAGTATTTAACAAAGGTGTGAGGAGGCTCCCTCTGGAAGATATGACATTCATTTTTATGAGTTTTAGAAGTTTTATAAAGGAGTAACCCATACTGTTACACAGATATTTACTTACAGGGTATATGTTTAAATTATGATACTCTTAAATATTTAATTATATTTTATACTATATTTCTCATGATATGAAAGTATCTTCAAGGTACTAATTTTATGTGCTAATTCTGGGTGGTAGAGTAATTTTAATGTTAAATGTCTCTAACTTATCTAAAAAGTAACTGAGTAGGCTAATAAATAATAAAATAAATTTTCATCTTTAAAACAAAAAAACAACAACAATACAATTCACGTCCAATCAAGAGATAATCCTGGAACAAAAACTGCAAAATTGGATCCAGGCCACTAGGAATTCATTCCTCGGTGGTGTTATAGATAATGCAGAACAATGAAGCCTAGTTTCCCTGTCTCATTAATCAGAGGCTGGGGGTAAGGAAAAGCCCTCAGGGGGTGATGTGAAGGTGGGAGAATTTGACTCAATCCCCACTGAGTCTTCAGTGGAAGATCTCCCCGCCCTGCCCCCCCACCATGTGACTCTGGGCGGTGTTTTTACAGCTTGTAGAGTTGGAAGGAAGGAGCAAGGAGAACTGAATGCTAACCAGTGGGAAGATGAGAATGCTCTAGGGGAAGGTAGGTTTCAGCAGGGAGGAGAACCCAATGAACATTTTAGTCATTATCATCATCATCACTATCTGTCTAGACCAAAACAGAACTTGTTCCCCCTTAGTTAACCAAGGTGTTCTATCTAAAACAGACTTTTCTCCGAATCAAACTTATATTTAATGGGTATTTCAGAAGCAACTGTGAGCAAACAGACATATGCAAATACGTTTACCTTGACGTATTAAGAGACCTGCCTATAAGAAAAAGTGCAGATGAGGTGCTACAAAAGTTTGGAAGAGGGAGAATATATAGGGCTGGGGCTTGAGGACCAGGGCCACTCTTACTGCAGAAGAAGCATTTGAGCGGAGCCTTGATCAGTATATAAAGTCTCAATGCACAGTGTTAAAATGGCAGAAACAGGATCAAAGACTGCTCTCCCACAAGACTAAGTGACCTTCTTCTGAGAACCCTATGTTCTTTGACCATGGTGGTTTGACCTTTATTTTCAGATGATGAGTTTGTGTGCCTGATTCCTCTTCAAAGGCAGGGCAATGTACAATTAATGGGTCATCAGAAATAAACTCCCAGACTTAACACAGAGTCTAGCAGAATGTAAGTATGCTAAATATACCTTGGCCGAAGTGATGCTTAGAAACATCACATTCAGTTTACGGATTGTCAAGATGATGGAAAAATTCAGAGAAAAGGATTGACTGAAATCCAATGAAAATTGTGAGTCGATCACATAATTCGGCACAGTTTAAAATAAAAGCATATGTTGACTGAATTTTTCATTTTGGCACTGATTATGCAGTCACATAGGTATGGCTCTAGTTTATGAGTTACTTGAAAATCTATAACCTGGAAATAATAACACAGTGTATTTTAATAACTCTATTATAGCAAGTGAGGATTTAAGAAAACAGAACCAATAATATTGCAAAGTGCCCACTGATCAATCTTTAAGGAAAGTCCTACTCAGCAGTAGTGTAACAGCAACATCTGACATTTGAATAACCCAGAAAAAAATATGAATTGTCAGGGAAAGTTTGCTTACAGGGAAATAAAATTCCACTGTGAATTATTAGATTTTGCAATAGTCCATGTTGTAATACAGAAATGTGACTTTAACTCAAGGAGGAAGATAATTATAGTTTAGAAGCCAACTAGTTAATCAACACCACGATCAGAAATGTCTAAGTGACAAGCCTTGGTCCCACACCCAGGAAAAAAGGGTGAACCCAAAAAGTAAGTAAAACAAGTTTCCATTAAAATGTGTTCAAGACACCTGAGCTGTCTGAAACCAAGCCCTGAAACCAAGGGAGGAAGGGAATTTTATGAAGCTAAAAATTACTAAATTTAAATAAATAATTTCTATACATTTAATAGGAAAACAAGAAATTCTGGGCTATATTACATCTCAGGAAGTCATAGTATGCTGGAAATTGATGCAATGGAATAAAACACAGTTAACCCGCATTCCTCAAAAAATATATTCCTTGAACTGATAGTAAAGACAATGAAAAAGAAGCTAGGTCAATCCTACAGATTTATGAGTAATCCAAGTAATGGCAACCTAGATGATAAATGGAAGTAAATAACCATGTCACCTAAGGAACAACTGAGTGAACTGGTGACCCCTTAGCTATGAAAACAAAAGATTTATGAGGGTAGAGTAACCCTCTTCAAATATCCAAAATCCTCCAAGTTTTCTGTGACAGAATGCAAGCTATATTGTGTGTGGCAGGTTTCAGTTCAATACCAACTTTTTAGTAATTAGAACAGCTCAAAAACAGAAACTCCCTGAAAGACAATGGGCTTCCCTTCACTGGAAATATTCAAGTAGACACCAGAGCTGTTTGATAATGGAGCTCTGCTTGGTTTTAAATATTTTTAACGAAGGAGGAAAGACGGTAACTAGCATTTATGAGTACCTACCATTGTTGGAGAGTGGGAATTTTTGCCCATTCCAGAGACCATGGACTATGCCCTAGATAGAGCTGTCAGTGCTGACACCAGGCCAGGCCTTGAGATACGGTCTCATGGCCCCTTCGCAGCACGTAGGCCTTCTTTCATAAAACACTGTCAGCTTTCTGAAGAACAGGATGATCCTGTGAATAACATGGTCATCAATAGCATGATCTTGACGTTGCTTAGGAAAACTGTTTTGTCTTGGGTTACTTGCTCTACAAAAACAAGATGTGGTTAATGTGCTTAAAAGTGGTCCTGCGCACCCAGTACAGGCCTCTAGCAACAGAAGGCGAGGTAGAAATGCAAACCGACCCCGAAGGTCTCTAAGATTAGAGACCGGCCAAAGAAAAGGGGGGAATGAAAGAATGCAAGGCCAGCGAGTGTGATCATTCCCAGACAGAGAGGAGCCAGGAGCCTAACCTGCAATAATTAACAAGAGGCAGCTGGAAGTAGTAAAACCCGATACCAGTTTGTAGGAGAAAAACAGTTTGAGGATGGCAGTAACGGTTTCAGGAGATAACGAACACACTGAAATGTCCTGGGGTCAGAAAGGGCAGGCAATAAAAAATTCCCCACTCCTTCCTCCCAAGGTATATAATCTCTGCCTTTGTCTTGATTCGGGGCTCACAACCTCTACTCTATGTTTAGAGTACGTTGTGGGTCCCAGCATGCTTGGTCAATAAACCCTTTGTTTTTGCATGAGAACGTCTCTTGGTGCCTTTGTGAGTGCGACCGGCGTCCCGGGCGTAACACCATTAGCAAACGTTTGGGGTATATTATGTAAATTGATAGTCTCAAATTCATGCATTAAATATTATTTCTCATGTAAGGAGACTAATTTATAAAGGTTACGTTGTTAAGAGTTTATCACACACTCAATGATAGACAGACCTAGGCTTTAAAACCTGGAAATGACTTTTAAGGTCCCTTAAAAATTCTGTCCTGGATGACACCATGACAGTGAATGTGTTGATGGGTAAGGAATATCAAAAGGGAGATTTAAGGAAGTTGCCTTTGGCTTCATCTTAGGGAGAGTTTCTGAATTTGGGCACATGAACAATCTTGCCACCAGGGAGGAGTGGCCTAGGGTGGCCTCAGTAAGATCTGGAGGAAATGTCCCTCAACTCTATTAACCTCTGCTCAAATTCTGAACCTTTTGGATTCCTACTTTATCCTACCAAATACACCTACAGTGATTAGGAAAGAGGTCTTGACCGTCTGGAAAGAAATGTCCCTTATTGCTAATAGACATTTCGTTGGGGCCCAACGACAGATTATATTTTACTGTTACTAGTTCAGTTAGGAAACCAACCATATTTCCTTTTCTCCCAAGTTCATGGGGATACCTCACTGTCACATCCATATTTACAGCTATAACTACTTCTTCCAACTATCAGAGGGCAGCCCCTAGGTTCACTGTACATAAGAATGAAGTCTAGCCCTAGCTGGTTTGGCTCAGTGGCTAGAGCGTCGGCCTGTGGACTGAAGGGTCCCGGGTTCAATTGCGGTCAAGGGCACATGCCTGGGTTTTGGACTCGGTCCCCAGTGGGGGCGTGCAGGAGGCAGCCAGTCGCTGATTCTCTCTCATCATGGATGTTTCCATCTCTCTCTCCCTCTCCCTTCCTCCCTGAAATCAATTAAAAAATACATATTTTTTAAAAATAAAGAATGAAGTCTATTATTTTAAAAGTACAAAGGAGAATGATACACACCTTTCAGACTCAATGCACATTCACCACAGTGACTCTTCTAAAGTGTAGGATTTTTCCCCATCATTTTTAAAAGATACCACATCTGTTCTTTATGATAAGTCCCCTATAATGAAGTTTAAATCAATCACTCAGCGAGTAGTTTCCTACATCACTGAGGCTTCACTGATTCTTGGATCACTATTAGTTCTGATTACTCCTTCCTTCCAGGTACCCAAGTGCTACATCACTTCTCGGCTCTCCGGGATGTTCTCCTTCTGTTTGTTACCAGAAGCACTAAAGAGCTTGCTTCTGCATTCTACACCCAACAATCGTGTCTTCACTCCGCCCTTGCTTCCCTCCTCACCATTCTTTTGTCTTTTACGCCCACTCAGAATGATGCTGCAGCAATACAAGACACAGATGGTTTCATTCCATCTCCATCTTTTGCTTCCCTCGTAACAGATGGCCTGGCTTCTGTGCCTAACTTGTCCAGAAAAGTCTTGCTTTCAGGTCTCCCAAGGATTTTGTGGCAATATCATGGACATTTTTCTAGTCCTCTTTCTCCCTGATCTCTCTGCAGAATTTGAAACTCAAATCTTGAAACTTCTGCCTCCTGGTTCTCTCTTTTTTCTTTGAGTGTTTCCTTTCAACCTCTTTTGTTTCTCCTTAAATGTTACAGTTCCTTGAGGTTTTATCCTTGGTCCTAGTCTCTATTCCTCTTCCCTGGGAAATCCCATTCAGTTTCATAGTTGCTCTTTGCCAGTAACTTCAAAACTAGGCACAGGTTCCAGACCCACACTGCAACCGCCTATGGAATATATCTCTACCTAAATGATGACAGGTGCTTCATCCCCAACCTTCCTTTTCCTGAACTCACTATCTTTCCCCCAAAACCTGCTCCTCCTTTGCATTTCCATGTTAGTTCATGGCACTTCCCAAAGTCCAAAACTGGAAACCTCTTGTCATTTAAGATTCCCTCCCTCTTCTTCACCAACCGGTAACTAGTCAGTAGTCAAGTGCCACCATTTGTCTTCTGTCTCCCGCTTCTCACTACCCTACTGCTACTTTCTTGAAGTTCTCATTGTCTCTTCCCCAGCCCCTACACTCTTGCAAATCCTCCTCTCATCTCTCTACCTCCGGTTTCCCTCTTGTCCATCTAGTACACTGCCAACAATGCTTATCTTTCTAAAAATTAAGATCATGTCCATCCCCTGCTTAGCAACCTTAAATGGTCCACCCCCTGACTATGGGACCAAGTCCAAATTCCTTAGGAGGATATTAAAGGTCCTTCCCCATCTGGCCTCGACCTGTTTTTCCAATCTTATCTGTTGGCACTCACTCAGACAGACATTATGCCCCAGCCAAACCAAGCTTCTCACAATTCTTAAAATATGTCTTACATGTCTATACCACCTTCATACAGACTGGTCCCCCTCCTATAAATTATTTTTTTCCGACTCATTTTTTAAGACTCTATTCGAATGGCATCTCCCTAAGGCCTCTAAAGGCTGGTTTCTCTCTCTCTCTCTCTCTCTCTTTTTTTTTTTTTTTTTTTTTTTTTTTTGGTGCTTCATGTGTTTTATACAAATCTTTATTATTAAATCCCTTACCTTCTTTTGTAATTATCTATGTCTTAGCACCTACCCTCTGTTCCCCAAGATATATCTTCTTGGAAAGCAAGAACCACATACTACTCATTTTCGCATCTTCAGGAACCCATAAATCTTGTGGTATATAATATATACATGCAGTGAGTAACTACTATACAAAAACGGGGAATGCAAAGCGGAAGGCCTGCCCCTTCCCTCCAGAAGGTAAGGGGGAAAGGCCTAAACAAAAAAGAACCTTCATTACCCTCTTTCCTAATTCAGCTAATCTAATAGTCAAGTTGAATTAACTGAAAGAATACCAAACAATCCTTTCTCCACAACTTTTATCATCACAGTGCCTGAAATTCCACTTAGGTAAAAGTTACCTTTTTTTTTTTAATGTAAATAGCTTCAGTGACTACCTCTCCACCCTTTCCCACCTTTATCAGTAAGTCACACCTTAGACTGCATTAGACTAACCAGATGGTTATCCTCCTAATACCTGTTCCCACGCAGGCTGGGCAGTTTCAGAAGGGAAGGAGAAATAAGGGAAATGGAAACCCTCAGGGGAGGACAAACTAATCTGGAATGTGGCTGTAGGGTCCTAGGGAGCAACTTCAGAGCACAGGATAGTTGGGGGAGGGGAGGAAGCTGCAGAGAGGAAGAGGACAGCACAACCAAGATCCAAATTCTATAATGGAAACTTTGGTAGGTACTGGTTCTTCTACTCCTCCACAGAGCTGGGGAAACAGCCCCACCTCTGCACACAGGCTTGGGGGAAGAACTCACCTTCCATTGTTACTTAACACCTGCTAACTCTTTGTAAACTACCTATTGTTCCCACCCACTGCCCCCATTATCCTGCCTTTCATCTAGTGAGGAGGTGAGGAAGAGGGGGGTGAGCAGGCCTGCAGTCCCAAGACAGGCTGCCACAGAGAATTAGATCCCACCTGAGATGTTCTGTTTCTCCCTACCTTACCTGCAGGGGTCAGCAGGATTTCTGAGGGGAAAACTGGAAGGAAGCAGCCCAGAAAGTTTCCATACAGTGATTATTACATGTATCCAGAGATGCTTGCTGTCCTGTGAAACTTGTATCAATACACCTTGAAGAAACTGAAGCCAAAGGCTGTCCATAAGGATGCCCCACTAGTACTGAAGGCATGCCTTTAGCTATGGTTTCTGCAAACTAGCCCTCCAGGTCCTGCCTATCTTCCAAGCCCCTGTTCTCCTGCCTTCCTTTGATTCTAGAAGCAGTTGGTATTCTTCCAGTAAATTCCTTTATTTAATGCAACCAGTCTGTTTCTGACTGTTAGCAACTCTGTGAAGGCTACCTGGATCTTCCTGGAACAGTTGCTCAACTCCATCCTTCATTTCTCTTCCCTTTACCATTCCACTGATAGGCACCTGCTCATATCTAGCATTAAGTGTCAAGAAAGAAACATGAATAATGCTAGTCTCAACCCTTGAAGATCTTACACTTTAATAAGCATGTATTAACTGTTATTTCATGGCATTGCAATTATTCATTTTCCAATTAACCTCCTGGAGGGTAAGGACTTTACACAAGCCTACTGTACAATATAGTATGAGCAGGAAATGACAGGCATATTCAAATTAGGAAAAATCAAGGCGAGTTTAATAAAAAGGATTATTTACAAAGGTGGGGCATGGTGTAGGGCAGTGGCTGGCAAACCGCGGCTCGCGAGCCACATGCGGCTCTTTGGTCCCTTTGAGTGTGGCTCTTCCACAAAATACCACGGCCTGGACGAGTCTATTTGAAGAAGTGGCGTTAGAAGAAGTTTAAAAAATTTGGCTCTCAAAAGAAATTTCAGTCGTTGTACTGTTGATCATCGTGGCTCTGTTGACTAATGAGTTTGCCGACCACTGGTGTAGGGAAACAACCAGGACTGGCTATTATTACCCCATGCCCAAAGAGACAAAGGAAGGTGACTAAGAAAGCGAAAGTCATAGAGAGGGCCATTGTAATGGGAGCTGTGGCTTTTAATGAAAGGCCACAGCCAACTTTAGAGGAGGCCAGAGGAATAAGCACCCCAAACTCACTCCCTTGCCTCTGATTTCCTGATTGGGTCCCCACTGGGCAAATACAATGAAAGCCAGAGGGCAAAGTTATCATTCGGAAGAGAACACAGGATGGAGAAAGGTAGAAAGTGAGTCTGGAAGGGCAAATAGCTTTGTAGGGCCAGCACTCCATGCAGGTGTGTTAAATTAGAGTACTAATACACGCATGTAGTTTCCCTTTTCTCATTTGATTAGTTTTCAAGTAGCTATATTAGTGTTTTCATTGACAGTTGTCCTGATCCATGCAAGTTTTATTCTCTTCTCCCTCTCTTTTACCTTTATATATATTTTTAAAGACAATTCTCCTAAGTCTAATTATAATCAGCGTGGACATTAATAATCAGTGTCTACTCTTACAACCCTGATGAAAACTACTTTCCTACCTTTCCATGCATTTTCAGCCCCTCCATCCTGTGCACCTAAGTGGGACAAAATCATGGGCCCTTGGAATCATGGGAAGCGGGCATAGAAAAGGCAGAACTACCCCCAGGCTATGGAGATGGTGTGCCATAGACTGAAGTGGTGATCATGGCACAAGGGAATTTTGGAAAAGGAAACATTGATGGTCAAGTTCAAGACTATAGCAAATATTGCACCACTATCGAGGACCTTAAAACTCAGGTAAGTTGTCTTATATAAAAAAAAAAAAAAAAAAAACACTTTTTCCTGGGTAACATATATCATATCATATTAAGTAATGCATTTAATTAAAAAGAAAAATATCTGATGTGCATATAAAATGGCTTAGCACTCATTTGAAAGAGGAGCATTTGACTTATTTGTATTTCAGAAGTTCTAAAAAATATATATTTAGCTAAAAAGTACCATAACAATTACAGAAATATTTGAATTTACTGTTTATCTAGTTTATACAAATTTAATTATGTTGGCAAACACTTATAATTATTGAATCTATAAAGGATATAATCTGGACCTAATAAAACCTAATATATTTTGTTGAATGATATGGTTCCTTTTCCTCTCTCAAAGGTCAACACAAATGTTACTTTAAAAAACATTAATACTCTGCTTGAGATCAACAGTTCCAGGCTCATTGTGGATGACTTCAAGCTCACAAAATACATAAAGGTTCAACTGTCAAGATAATACAGGGTAGGGTAAAATTAGGTTTACAGTTGTGAGTATGAGAAACACATAATTTATTCTTGTATTCTTATTTATTAATTACTAGAGGCCCAATGCATGAAGATTCGTATAAGAATGGGCCTTCCTTCCCCTGGCTGCCAGCACCACCTTCACTCCGGCCAAAGCCGCCTTTCCGCCTTCCCACGCTGCCTAGAGGGCTGGAGCAGTTGGAACACCTGCATCATCACCATGGTGACGACGCAAGCATCTCGCCCCCGGTCGCTCAGCGCCTGCGTATGCAAATTAACCCACCATCTTTGTTGGGTTAATTTGCATACTCGCTCCTGATTGGCTGGTGGGCATCACAAAGGTACAGTCAATTTGCATCTTTCTCTTTTATTAGTGTAGATTGTATTATTTTCCATACAAACAACTGTAAACCTAATTTTCCAGTGCTAAACTAACCCAAAAATCCTTGGATGAATTCATGCTTTGATGAGTTGCTACTTTCTGAGTCTAAATATTCTGCTAATTAAAAAATAACAACTCCCCTTTCTCCACCTCCCAGCAAAACTTACTTCTCAGGGTGACAGTAAAGATCAAATGAATCACTTATATTAAAACACTTTGTAAAATGTAAAAATAAACATATTATCTTATATTGGTCCTAAATATTTTTGCAATAGGTTTGCCAAATAAAATACATGACACCCAGTTAAACTGGAATGTCAGATAAACAATGAATAATATTTTAGTACAAATATACCCCAAAATATTGCATGGGATATACTATAAAAGTACTGTTCATCTAAAATTCAAATTTACGTGGGGGTTTTGTATTTATTTTAGAGAGAGAGAGGAAGGGAGAGGGATAGAGAATTAGAAACACCAATGAGAGAGAAACATCATTGATTGGCTGCCTCCTGCATGGCCCCCCCTGAGGATCAAGCCCACAAGCCCAGCATGTGCCCGGGACTGGGAATAGAACCACTGACCTCTTGGTTCCTGGCTTGATGCTCAACTACTGAGATACACTGGCTGGGTGAGTTTTGTATTTTAATTTGCTAAATCTAATAAAACTATTTTGTTATCTCCTAGAAATGTTTTAAAACCTTTAAAATGATTTCTAAAATCTACATTTCTAGTTTTAGCTTTTTAAATCCTTTTTTAATATATATTTATATTAATTTCAGAGAGGAAGGGACAGGGAGAGAGAGAAACATCAATGATGAGAGAGAATCACTGATTGGCTGCCTTTTGCACACCCCACACTGGGGAGCAGCCCGCAACCCAGGCATGTGCCCTGAGCGGGAATCGAACTGTGACTTCCTGGTTCATAGGTGTATACTCAACTGCTAAGCCATGCCAGCTGGGCTACCCTGCAATTTTTAATGAATTATCTTTTCACTTTTACTTTCCATTCCTTCAGACGCATTCCTTTAAACCTAACTTAACGGAAACTGAAACTACTGTGCTCAGCTTTCACAAATGCAACAGATGATCAGCAATCTGGTTCTCCCTCAGCGATGGAAGTTCCAGTGCAACAAATCAGACCTTAAGCAGAGCCAGAACACTGAGTAGGAACAATTCCTGAGATTGAAAAGTGCCACAAACTAATGAATAAAAAATCTGGGTAAGCGATAAAATAAATAATCCACCAAACCCTAGCTCTTTTCACTCAGTTCTTAAATGGAGTGTGCATATTTCTCAAACCTAGAATATCAGGCCAAGTAGCACTTTGCCATAAAATAATCACCTTACCATAAAATAACTTACCAATCAATTGTGGTTGATTCAACCCTAACCTAGTCAAATCTATTATCCTCAAAACACATCCACATCACAGTGTTTGTAAAACATCTTTGAAAATAACGTTTTAAAATCAGCTAAATAAAAAAGCGACATTCTTCAAATCTACTTATCTTAAAAATTCTTTTTAATTCATTTATAAGTAGGAAATGCAAGCTTATCCTAAATAGAGCTGCTGTAATAAAAAGGTTCCATCCTCACTACTGTAATTTCGGAAACAGTCGTGGAAACCACAAAGCACAGTTTACACATCTGTCAGGGAAAGGTAGTAGTTAAGAGTAGGATCTAGAGAAGACAGACCTGGTTTCAATTCTGGCTCAGCTACTAATTTATTAGCTGTATTACCCTGTGCAAGGTATACAGGGTGTCCTCTAAAATGCATATAAGTTTGAATAATTATTAATTCCAATGGATTAAATTTATTCACAAAGAAAGAAATGCCAATTGAGCTATCAGCCGTAAAGTGTATATACATTTTTTGGGACACGCAATATAACCTCTATAAGCTTCAGTTTCCTCCTTTGTAAAACTGGCCTAATAATAGTACCTGCCTTATAGAGTTGCTAAGTGAGTTGCAGGAGAAAATGTACACATAGCCCTTAACACAGTATATGGCACGAAGTCGATCACTCTTAATATTCTTACACTTAGAGCAACTTGATGGCTGTGTGATGGATGGCTACAACAGTTATCCTGGCATAGGTCGTGGAGGCCTCATCCTTGGACAGCTGGTTTAAAAAAAAAAACAATTCCGCTACATTATATTTAGATCATAGCATTTATATTCTAGATGTCAAGAAAAATAAAATAGACAACATCTCACAGTTCTGTAAATATCCACTCATTTCTAGCTTTAGGACTAGAAATTTCTAACCGTCGCATCCCATTTTAACCAAAATGGCCAATATGGAAAATATTTTTAAGAGACACCTGTAATAGTGTCAATAAAAAAAATAATAAAAGTTAAAAAAGAGACACCAAAAAGTTTGATAGCTTTTGAATTACGGAAAATGGAAAATCCCAAGTACCCATATCCCATTAATGTCATAGTTTACTATGGAATTAATTCAGACATATAGCATGTGCTCAAGACTTAAAATAAAAACCTGATGAGAAGCAGTTAATCTCCATAATGGGTGTTAGCTCCATCTGGGAAAAGCAGCATTATAAAAGGATTAGCACTGCAATTACGCTTGTGGCTAATTGATATGATTAGTTATTTTAATGACTGATCTGACGCTGGCCAATCCTGCCAAAAAGAAAATTCCAGAAACCCAAGCAGGAGGGACCTTCAAAAAGTTAGGACAGCGTCTAGCCTGGGTACAGACAAGATCTCCAAGTCTGACCTCTTCAAGAGCAGAAACCCTTTTCTCATTCTTTTTCTTGTCTGTTTATTGTTTTTTCATTGCAAATGCAATGATAACAAGGAAGGCTTGTCCAGACTGAGAAAAAAAGTAAAATCCCTTATGTTCCTGTTAACTTTCTAAGTCACAAGGTTGGAACATACAATGCCGGGTCAGACTTTCTTATTACGTTAAAGCAAAAGCCCTGAAGATAAATAGATCTGTGTTCAAATCCCAGCTGAGCCCCTTTATTGGATAATTTTGGCCAAACTACTTTTTTTTTTTTTTTTTTTAGTTAAAATAAAAGCTGATGAGACAAAAACTCAGGTCAAGTGCTTAGCACAGGCCTTGGCACATACAAAAGTCTCAACAAGTTCTATAAGCTCTAATTACCTGAGAACTGACATTGCAAATGTTACTTGCATGTTGATTTAATGAGTTTAATTGCTTTCATTATATTCTTTAACCTCTATGTGAACCATTTGTAAATTGGAACCAAATTTTTCTCTATTTTTTTTTTTCAATCCTCACCCAAGGATATGTTTTTAATTGATTTTAGAGAGATGGAGAGAGGGAGAGGTTGTTGGGAGAGAGAAACATCGATCAGTTGCCTCCCTTACATGCCCTGACTGGCCAGGGATCAAACGCAAAACCTGGGAATGGACCCTGACCAGGAATTGAATCTGCCACCTTTTGGTGTAAGGGACGACACTGCAACCAACTGAGCCACACCGGCCACCGCTTCTATTCTTTTCTTATCTGCCCAGACTCCCTAAGTAAAAATTAACAAGACCTGGTAACAAAGTCATTTTCTCTCATTACCAGCCATCTGTGAGTTGATCGATTTTGATAGACCACCACAACTGGACCTAAAGGAATTTTCTTGGATTTATGAATGGGGAGGGGGACAGCCACTGAATTTTTTATTGGATTCTGTAAAGGGTGGTTGGTTAGTTGGTTTGGTACTTTCAACTTTACTAATTTTTATAAAACTCAAAAGAGATATTATGTTTCTATTTTCAGTTCCATATCAGAAATTCTCTTCCTATTGCAGGTAATTCATAGTGAGCATTGTCTTTCAAAAAATGAAGTTTACTCAATCAATAGGAAAAAAATATATAACATGCTAATGAAACTTGCTAAGTTGTTGTTACATTTTATCCTTAAATTACACCATGCTAATGGGCTAGGACCGTGGTCGGCAAACTGCGGCTCGCGAGCCACATGTGGATCTTTGGCCCCTTGAGTGTGGCTCTTCCACAAAATACCACAGCCTGGGCGAGTCTATTTTGAAGAAGTGGCATTAGAAGAAGTTTAAGTTTAAAAAATTTGGCTCTGAAAAGAAATTTCAATCGTTGTACTGTTGATATTTGGCTCTGTTGACTAATGAGTTTGCCGACCACTGGGCTAGCTAACCAGAAAACCAACCAAAATAGTCAACTTTCCTAATTAAAAAACAAATTTTGGAAGTACAGGTACATTTTAGCAATTTATAAGTATCAGGATCATTCTCAACACTTCCAAGACCAAAAAGGGGACCTTTAATGAAAAGGAAAAGGTGAGAGCCAAAATGTTAAAATATTCTAAGTTATAAATCTTTACCTATTTTAAGATATCTTAAGTATCCTATGCAGAATCTTAGATTGCTTATCATTTTTATACAACATTCCCATATCTAAAAAGCACGTCATAATTTACTTAAAGAAAAATTAAATTAGTTGTTTTCAACTAGGCTTTATTTAAATTTTGAACTAGTATCATTACCAAAACATATGGAAGAAGAGTTTAGAGAACAAAATAAAGACAAATAAAATAAAGTGGAAAAAGTCACTGAGGTGTATGAAAATATTCAGAAAACAGTAAGTACCTACCAGGTACAGCAAGAGTATAAGGCATCTCCCTTTTCTAAAGGAACTTAAATGTCTTATCTCATTGGGAGCAATAATAACACAGCATATTATAAAATACTACGTTATACACAGGAAATGAAAAGCACATGACTAGATTAACCATGAGAAACCTCATGAAGGAGATGGCATTTAAGCCAGAGCTTGGAGTTGAGGTAGAATGATTGGAATAAGCAACAAAACGGTAAAAGGATGTTACAAACCAGTAGCAACAAAGGCCTTAAAATAGGATAAAGCATAGTATCTCAGCCAAGATTTTTAAAAAAGCCTTGCTTATAATTAAGGGGTTTTTTAAGAAAATGCTAACATTTTTTCATTGGATTGGAGATGATTATTATTACAGATCTTTTAACATTTACTATTATTATTCTCCATATTTTACAGCGTAGTAAAAGGAGGCACAGAAAGGCTTGCCCAAGGCCACACAGTCGCTTTATGAAGAGACTCCAGCACTCCTTCAACTCCAGCACTCCTTCAACTCCAGCACAGGGAGCGTGAGGTTGGACAGATAGAGCAGTGCAAGGTTATTGAAAAGGTTTTATGCATCCACAAGAGAAATCCACTGCAGGTGCTTGAGTATGCGGATAAAGTGACGAGGGTACTTTTTCAAGAACATTAATCTTACATCAGTGAACACAATAGATCTTAAGTGGCACAGCAGTGAGTCAAGAAAACCACTTCAGGAGCTGGTGAGGTAACCTCTGAGAGAAGTGGTGAAAACCTGCATGAGGACAGTTGCAGAGGGACAGGACAAACAGTGACAAAATTAGTGACTTGGTGGATGCAGGAGATAAAGAAAAGAATGAAGTTAAAAATGAAAGCAAGTATTAGCCAGAGACGGCATGGTTTGTCACATAGTTATCAATAAAACCCATTCCCTGCCCCACCTTCTCCCCAGCCATTCCCTTCCTCACTAGCCGTATTCCAACTACCAATCTTATCCTTTCATTCATTCATATTTTGCTGGCCTACTGCAGGTTAGACAGTGGTTTAGGCTTTGAGAAACTGAGATCACAGTGATAGTAATAGTAATAACAAAAAATATGTATTAAACATGTATTCTGTATGTGCCAGGTACTGTGCTAAAGGCTGGGTATTTACTAACTCATTTAACAATAGGATAGGCAAAATTATTCCTACTTTAGAGATGAAGCAAAGCAGTAGAGTAAGTGGTGGGGTCTGGACTGTAACCCAAGCTGTCTGACTCTAGAGCCCACCCGCTTAGGTACTCTGCTATATACTACACTGAAAGCCTTTAGGCAATTTCCATATATTTGTGGCTTCCATTACAGTATATCCCATACGTTTTTAAAAAATTGTATAATATGGGCGTGTCTTCATATTTTAGAGCCTGCAATTTTATAAGGTTGCCAATGAGAAGATATGGGCTTTACCTTAGTTGTTCTCATTACTCAGCGATCTGGGAGAAAGATACTAAACCCATCAAACAGTTGTACAAACTTTCCTCCTGGCTTTGACTCCATAGGTGGTAATCACAAAGGAACATCCAGCAATTCCTATCTAGTCACACAACACTGAAGTAATACATGTCTAATTCTCAAACTTTATGCGATAAGCAATAGAAAATGCTAAACATTTAGCTTATCTGCCTTGCCATCTTGAGGCATAACCTGCATTACCAGATTCACCTTTCTGCACCTAACTAAATTACTCATTAAATCTGTTACTCAACCAGAGAAAGAACCATGCAAATAGAATTCTCAACTAGAAACTTCAAGAGAGGATTTTACTTGAAGCAAAATAAGGAAGAAATTGGAATGATCCAAATCCCAACAGTAAGGCAAGCAAAACCACTAACAAAGTTGAGACAATGACATGCTTCAAGAGCCCCAGCCTAATTCACCACACAGGACTAGCACCTAGACTTTTCCTAACCATGACCCAAAATCCAGAAGCAATTAAAGAATAAATTGATAAACTGGAGTACATGAAAATAAAATACCACAAGTCAAGTCATCAATTCTAAGATTGAACACGTTGTGGACTGCCCCACCACAGCTCTTCTAAGCCTGCCCTGAAAGGGTGGCAATGTTCCCACTTGCCAAACCAGCAGTCTCCTCTGACCTTGACCAATCTCTCTGCATTCTCTCCTCTCCTGGTTTCTGTGATCCTTGTTTCCCCTTCCCCCGGTCCGAGGTGCCCTCTTATTCCCTAGCTCTTCTTCCCAGCTCCTACTATGGCTGTCCCCAAAAGTTCAGGCTTGGGTCTTCTGTTCATTTCTTTCTGAACTCCTTTCCTTAGGGATGCTAACTATCCTGAAGTCTGCTGCTCTAATTTTCTCCTGAGCTATAATCCTAGGGCTCTAACTGCTGACAGGTATTTTCATATGAATATCCTGATATTAGTACTTCAAATGCACATCTTAAACCAAATTCATCTTTTCCTCGAAACTTGACTTAACTAATCTTTCAGTTGTGGCCTCACACATCACACACACACACACACACACACACACACACCTGTTGGGGCTCCTCTCTGCACTCCCTCAACACCATGTCTATACCTCAAAAAGCCCGGATTACCCTATTATAATCTCTGGTTCATGGGTATGTTTGTTTGCCTCTCCAAGTAGACTATAAACGCCCTCAGGGGCAGGAATTGTATCTTAATTGCCTATGTATCCCCAGAGATTTTTACAGGTGCTCAATATAATCTGCTAAGAGAAATTAATCAACATGGACCATCGGTTCCAGCCAAACTGGTCCATCTAGAGTGTCCACATGATTGGCATTTTCACAGATCCCACTTCCAAGAGCAGTCCTCTCTCTGCTGCTGCACATATGGAAAAGCACTACCCATCCTTCACAAGACTTAGCTAAAATTTCACCTGCACCATGAAACTTGATCAGGTGATCCTTTCCCAAGACTCCTCACTCATCAGTTTTACAGTGGCAGTTCAGTGTCATCAAACAGTACCACCTTTGAAGCTACATAGGCCTGATTTAAAAACAAGCTCTAACATAAACTAGCTGAGTTACTCTGGGCAAATTCCTAAAGCTTTTTAACCCTTTGTACACCATAAACGTCTATAGATGCTTTAAAAAATCATTTTTCGTGAGAATTTTCTACTCAAAATATTCAAGAACACCCAAATTGTAATGTATTTATTTTATACTGTATTTATTTATAATATTCATTGAAATTTTATTTTTTAATTAAATTCAAAATATCCTGGCGTGTGGGGATGGTTTCCATTTTGGATGCATGGCAGTTAACTGGTTAAAGCTATAAAATTAGGTAAATAATACCTATCATATAGGATTAGGGGGAGGGGTAAAGAAGAGTAAATATAATGGATGTTCGGGAAGTGTTAACTCCTCCCCACCCCACCTCCCTCCACTTCATTTACCACTGCTGTAGCCCTTAAGTTGATAATGTAGGTCATGTCTCCTCAATGAGATCCCAACGACTTGTAAGATCCTTAAGGGCAGGAGCTGAATCTCATTCATCGTTCTATCTTCCAAGCACCTATCAATGTATCTTACATAGAAACACAATAAAAATTGAGGAAAATGAAATGACATTTACAGTGGATTATGGCAATCAAGTGTAAACTGTGCCAAGATTAGAACTGACAATTGTAAATATTCATCCAGTTTAGCTGCAAACTTATTACCTGGCACCTCGGTAATTTCACTTAAGCCAAAGGCTGATTTCAACAAATGACAGTACAAATAAGGACAAACCTATTTGTAGAGTGTATATATTAATAAGTAATCTTTGATAATGACATTAAAGGTGGCTTAACATAAATGTTACAGTATTAGAAGACTATACATGTTTTTTCCCATGTGCTTTTATGCAATGGTTTCTTTTCACATGTTCTTTGATTTATTATAATTGTAGCAGATCTCTTCCTACCACTTGTTAATGAATTGAAACTAGATTGAGATTTTTCTATCTTTCCACCAGGGTACAAAATTAAAGACTAATATTAAAACAAAACTGGTAAGATCAAGATTCAAAACTTGTAATAAATACAAGTAACATCTTCCAAATGTTTTATCTAAAATGTCTTCTTCCCAAATTGCTTTCATTAACATCAAGCCTTTCAGATCTTCTCTGAAGTTATTGGAATATTTTTTCTCTATCCTGATTTATCATGGCTCTCCTTCATCACATATTATCTTCATCAGGAATCAATTCCCTTGGTTGGGTTTCATTTTTTCTTTTAACTATTGCCCCACTTGCATGTGCTAACAGGTTGGAGGAACTGCAACTTTTGCTGCTTAGTAACCTCCACTCTAACAATCAACTCTTCGTTATTCTGCCAACCACATTCCCTTTCCCTACAGAAACTATTTCTAGAGTTTTCATAGACTAGAATGTGCAGCTATAAATTTAATTTGAAAAAAAGCAATTAAGAATAGAAGAGTGTGTACCAAATACCCTCCTTTCAAAATGTTCATGCTTCCAAGTTTGTTTTGTTTTGTTTTCCCATGTGGAGAAGTTCATGGCAAGAAATAGTGGCCTTCTATTCTATCAGGCCAATCCACCGGAGCACGGAAAACACACACACACACACACACACACACACACACTGATATAACAGGAAAGAGCTAAAAGCCAGGCATCAAAGGACCAAGTTTCCCATCTCAGTTCAACCACCTATTATATCTCTTTAGGCAAAATCATAACCTCTCTCAGCTTCAACTTCCCCTTCTATAAACTAGAGACAATAACCACCATCCTATTTCAGCACCTTACTTCAGAGATTATAAAAGCACCGGATCACAAAAGCACTGTATAATTGCAAAATGTGTGAAAAATTAATATATATATATGTACATGTGCAAACACACACAGCAATGTCATTGTCTATGGATAAATATAAAATAATTTTATGCAATGTATTAAAGTTCCAATTAAATACTTCCCTAGACAAACTAATACACCAAATTCTATATATAATATAGCCATGGAAATTTTTTTCTTTTTGAGAAACAGAATCTAGCTTGGAAACATATGTTTACAGTCTAGTTCATAATTTTTGGAGCAAGTATCACTCTCTAATCTAGATTTATATTCTTGCAAGCAAATTTTTACTCATAATCAAAACCTATCTAAATTTTCCCTCTCAACCAATCAAACTTAATATAAGTAAGTACTGGAGGTTAGTTTTTCATATCTTGTGCTAAGAATGTCTACATAATGGTCTTCACATAAGCCTTAATTAAAATTTATTTATTTATTGTTTTTAATGTTAAAAAAAAACACAGTAGCACCATTAAATTAGAAAATTCCTAAATCATTACTCACTTCCAATTTCCTAGGCAAAAATAGCAATATACCTTCATTCTCCAAACATACACACACACACACACACACACACACTTCCTACATTGTGCTTTTATAGCATTAACTTTTTATATGTGGCAACTTTTGAACACTAATTAAATTGTTTGGCATATGTGTTTTCTTTTTAGTTGCTTACAGTTTTCTACAAGATCTCTATTATAGCATGCTATTTGTTGTTCCAATTAACTAATACTGCTTAAAACATGAAACTGAAAAATCTTATTTTAACCATAACTTTGCAGCTAAAATTCTTTTTCCAAACTTTGCAAACATTCTGTACAACCTAAATTAGTGCTGAGATCAAACTGGATCTCAACAGTTGCTCAATGTTCTTCTAAAGGTGAAAAAGCATTTGTTTATCTGAACTACACCCATTTTCAATTTCAACACAGCAAACCTCTCATTTGTTCTTAAGGCAAATTTTAAGCCATACATATTGGGATTGGTTATTACTGAAGATAATTTATGCAATCATGAGCCAAAGATGCTAAGTTGGCTAGAAGAAAACCATGCAAGTAAGCAAACTCTACCACATGTGGGACACACCTCCTATGCATATAATATATAAAGGCTTGCCACTGTCCTTGGTTGCAGCAGGAACTCCCTGGGCTAAATAGCATCACCATGTCTGTTCGATACAGCTCAAGCAAGCAATACTCTTCCTCCCGAAGTGGAGGAGGAGGAGGAGGAGGAGGAGGAGGATCCCTCAAAGTTTCGAGCAGCAAAAGCTCCCATGGTGGAGGATATAGCTCAGGGGGGGGTTTCAGCGGTGGCTCTTTCAGCCGTGGGAGCTCTGGTGGAGGCTGCTTTGGAGGCTCATCGGGTGGCTATGGAGGTGGACTAGGAGGTGGGTATGGTGGAGGTAGCTTTGGTGGAGGCTACGGAAGCAGCAGCTTCGGTGGGGGCTATGGAGGAGGCGGTTTTGGAGGAGGCAGCTTTGGAGGGGGCAACTTTGGTGGGGGCTTCGGTGGAGGCAGCTATGGAGGAGGCTTTGGTGGTGGTGGATTGGGAGACGGTGGCCTTCTCTCTGGAAATGAAAAAATAACCATGCAAAATCTGAACGACCGCCTGGCTTCCTACTTGGACAAAGTTCGGGCTCTTGAAGAATCAAACTATGAGCTAGAAGGCAAAATCAAAGAGTGGTATGAAAAGTACGGCAACACAGGCCAGCGAGAGACCCGTGACTACAGCAAATACTACAAAACCATTGAAGATCTTAAAAATCAGGTAAGGGGCATTTAAAACTCCAACGTTAAGCCTATTTTTTCATCCATGTGATTCAGATAGATCAATTTTAAGTTAACCATGATGTAGCTGTTCATTGTGTTTGCCTATGTTACTTTCTTGCATCCAAAATCAGTCCTGTCTCATCAAAGGTAAGTATTTGTGAGGATATGGTCATTTCCATCTTCATCCAAAAATGTGTGTTGTGTGTTTTATAGGATGGTGGATTAATGAAAGTGTTTTTGTTTTAATGAGTGTATTATGAGTCCATAGCTAAAATACCCTAGATCATTTACAAATAGGAAGACAGAAAGAACTGTTAAATGAGTCCGAACAAAATATCATTCAGATTGATAACAAAAAAAAATACTCATTACTTACATTGCAAGAAACATGAACTCTCCAATAAGGAAATGATATATTGTTTGCCTCTACGGATTTGTGTACTGTACCTATAGTGTACCAGCTTGGAGTGTATTCATTTAGAATATAATTTTATAACAAATTAAACCAAATACAGGTATGTGCCAGCATTGGCCGAAATACACAGAAATCACACAGTATAAGAGGAGGACACATATGTAGGAACTCAGGAATATAATTCCAGTTAGTTTTCAGAAAGAGATGATAGAGAAATAGAAGAGTATAGAACCTTCAAGAGAACAAATGACTCAAGTTTAAGTGTCAGGGGAAGCCTGCGATAGTTCATATTTAAAATAAAAAAGTTCCCCCCAAATTTTGTAAGAGGACATCATAAAAAATGTAGTTCATCTATGCCACTATAAAAGCCATATCTATGTCTTATTTCTTTACCTCTTCCCACAGATCCTTAATCTAACAACTGATAACGCCAATGTCCTGCTGCAGATCGACAATGCCAGGCTGGCAGCGGATGACTTCAGGCTGAAGTAAGCTGAGTGCATGGAGTACAGTACTGTCACAACAAACACATGAGTTGCTTTTAACAATGGCTTTGCGAATCCACAACAGCATTTACGTTTTCCTGAATTCATTTAAAGTTAAACAGTATTGGAGCTGTCCGACATATTTTCCGCTTCCATATCACCTTTTTTTGAGCAATATTAAAAGAAGAAAATGCATTTTAAAGTAACTGCTAAGCTTCTTTGCTCTAAACCACTAATATCCCTATGGGAATTAGTCCAGGATAAATGTTGCCACGACATGAAGTCAACTCTATATTTGCTTTTTAAATAGTCTCTGCCCAAGCACACGTCCCTTATTTATGTTATAACCAGTTACTGTGCCATGCTTGTTTCAGGTATGAGAACGAGGTAGCCCTCCGCCAAAGCGTGGACGCTGACATCAACGGCCTGCGCCGGGTGCTGGACGAGCTGACCCTGACCAAGGCCGACCTGGAGATGCAGATCGAGAGCCTGACTGAAGAGCTGGCCTACCTGAGGAAGAACCACGAGGAGGTGATGCAACAAGTTACCTGTCCTTCTCCCGGCCAAAGGATTTGCTCATTTCGGTCACAGTGCAGACATTACATTTTTCTGTTCCTCACACAGGAAATGAAAGACCTTCAAAACGTGTCCACTGGTGACGTGAACGTGGAAATGAACGCTGCCCCGGGTGTTGATCTGACTCAACTTCTGAATAACATGAGAAGTCAGTATGAACAACTTGCTGAACAAAACCGCAAGGACGCTGAGGCCTGGTTCAATGAAAAGGTAGCCTGCCTTCCCCTTGGTGGTGAAGCCAATGGAGGTCGCTGACCATTTCAGATTTTGCTCATCTTTCCCTTTTTCTCTTACTTTAGAGCAAAGAACTGACTACAGAAATCGATAGTAACATTGAACAAATGTCCAGCCAAAAAACGGAGATTACCGAATTGAGACGCACTGTTCAAGGTCTGGAGATCGAACTACAGTCCCAACTAGCCCTGGTAGGTGAATAACCCTCTCACACACGGTTTCACGCTCATGCAAGAATATGTCACACACACACACACACACAATGCGGAGTTGGGGTACAAAAGTAGAAATAAAAATTGGAGCTCTTGTTAAACGGGAGAAAAGCATCATTGGCATCAAATGTAAAACACAGATTTTATTCATTTTACTTATGCTTCTATATGATGTCTTAAGTTGTTAAATCAATTCCACGGTACTCAACTGAACGAGGGGGTCGCTAAGCCACAATATATTCTCTCCCCTTTTCAGAAACAATCTCTGGAAGCCTCCCTGGCAGAAACAGAAGGTCGCTACTGTGTGCAGCTCTCCCAGATTCAGGCCCAGATCTCCACTCTGGAGCAACAACTGCAACAGATTCGAGCTGAAACCGAGTGCCAGAATTCCGAGTACCAGCAACTCCTGGATATTAAGATTCGACTGGAGAATGAGATTCAAACCTACCGCAGCCTGCTAGAAGGAGAGGGAGGGTAAAGTATATCTTTTTTTTTTTTTTTTTAATTACCCCAGTAGCTTTGATTCACTATTCCAAATCGCCAGGCTTTCCTAAAACCCAAGGGAGTGCCAGAGAATGGGAAAGCAGCGAGGAGGCAGGATAAAAAAAAAAAAAAAAAAAGGCGTATGGAACCAGCCTCCGTTTCTCACGAATTTGATTCTGGAATTTGATTCTGAGGGTTGTGTGTATATAAAATTGTGTTTCAAGAATGTGTTTTAAAATGTAAAGTGCATACTTGGCAGGGTGGGCTTTTTCCCCTTAAAACATGTTTTATTTTCTAAAGTAACAAAAAGCCGGAAAGCGACCCACCGTCTTCCAATGTTTGAGTTAACTGAATGTGACGTTTACTCTCTGTAGTTCCGGAGGCAGCTACGGCGGCGGGCGCGGCGGCGGGCGCGGCGGCGGCTACGGCGGCGGCAGTTCCGGCGGCGGCTACGGCGGCGGCAGTTCCGGCGGCGGCTACGGCGGCGGCAGTTCCGGCGGCGGCGGTGGTGGCGGTAGCTACGGCGGCGGAAGTTCCGGCGGCGGCTACGGCGGCGGAAGTTCCAGCGGCGGCGGTGGTGGCGGCGGTAGCTACGGCGGCGGAAGTTCCGGCGGTGGCGGTAGCTACGGCGGCGGAAGCTCTGGCGGAGGCCACAAGACCTCTTCCGGGTCCACTGGGGAGTCCTCATCTAAGGGACCAAGGTCAGGAGAACCTGGCTGGGGTAATAAGAATTCGTCTTAACTTTCTAAAAAATTAAAGTCTTAGGGTTCCTACATGCTTTTTTTTTTTTTAATAAATTATACTCTTGACACCAATCTTGAAGGAAAACTTGCGCAGTTTAAAATGCTATCGCTTAAACATTGCTCGGATTGTTTATGCAACTTTAGAAAGTTAAATTTTCTTTTTTAAAGTTGGTGTCTTTTTCTTTTAGAAATGTTGCTTGTTAATTAGTGGGACCCCCCCCCCCCACAAATTGCTTTGTCTAAATTCTCTTTTCTTTTTCGTGATTCACTTGCAGACACCAATAAAACCAGAGTGATCAAGACAATTATTGAAGAAGTGACACCTGATGGTAGAGTCCTTTCATCTAAGGTTGAATCAGAAACCAAGAAACACTACAAGTAAACTACATCAGAAAGGGAAGAGTCTCCCTTCACACAGGCCATTTTGCACAGATGCATGAAAAACAGAACCTCCAAGAAGAACAGAACCTTCAATCTCAATGGTCTATGGAAATAGGTTCCCTCTTTGAAAATAAGCTGTCTAAAAGGTGTTTTTGTGGTTTCTGTATTTCTTCTTTTCACTTTACCAGAAAGTGTTCTTTAAAGGGAAAAAAAAAAATTCTATCCTCATCTACTAATGAACTCAATAAACTTTCTTACTGATGCAAACAATTTTACTTGGTCAGAATTGTCTTTATTTAAATTAGGTTATATTTTTGACCTTAAACGTTAGTCAACTATAGCATTTGAAGGTTGATTTATACATAAATTTTGAAGGGAAGATAGTTGTCATTAGGATTTCTCTGAGTACATTTTTTAACCTTGTGGGCATGTTGGACCCATGTCAGTAACCTCACTGAGTAAAAAGTTCATGAGTCTCCAATCTTATTTCTTCTTAACAATACACAATATGGATAGCTCCCAGTTCTCTGTCTTTGAATTATTATAAGCCTGGAAATCCTGAAATCTCTCAACTAAGATCCAAAAATAAAGTTAATTGGAAATTTCACATTTCATGATTACTTGACTTCTCACATTTACCTTCCCGTATTTTCTTCCCATTACTATATTACTTCTGCCCAACGGCCATGCATCTTAAGAGATATTTTCCAGTGCTTTCTAGCACAGTGAAATCATATCACACAAAACTATGTGGTGTCCATCAGATGAACAGGAGAAGCACTGTCAAGTCAGGTGATGCCAATTTGGCCGAAAGGACATCTCTATGTTTTTGCCTTAGCCAACCCTGCCCAGTGAGCAATACTAAAAATCTGGTACTTGTAGGGTCAACCCCATCACCGCATCTTTCAGCCAATAAGAACCCAAATTACATTACTTCATACTCTGCAAGTATACGGGGTGGGTAAGGGCTGGAGTTATTCTGTGCCCCTAAGACTACCTTATGTTCTCTGGTGGATTCCTGTATTACCCATGTCTACCAAACAGCATTCTGCAATATCCTTCCTGATTTGAGCTCCAGTTTTCCCCAGGACATGAGCCCTGGTCCCCAAGCCACTTGCTTGGTATTCCTATTCAGTAAACCCTACCTTCTGTACCCCAAATTGATGACTGAAATGCTATTTCAATGTGAATAAATTTCCCTATAGTAAAGTTTCCATGACCTGCTTGGCACCAAATAATACCATAGTTCAAAGATTTTCCACTTAATTCATATGTCCTATGATATATGTACCAGCCACTCTTTTGGGGGACCACTCTTCTGGGGTTCACTGTTGAAGTCCCAACATGCACATTGTAAAGCCCTGAAACACATGTTGCTGGGTAAGGACTCTTAGAGCACATACTGTATAAATATTTACTGCTGTTCAGAAACACTATCTTTTTAAAATATTGAATATCTAACAAAGTTAACCAAGTCCCTGGCGTATCCTATATAATAAAAGGGTAATATGCAAATCGACCTAACAGTGGACCGAATGGCGGAATGACCGGTCACTATGATGTGCACTGCTCACCAGGGGGCAGATGCTCAACACAGGAGCTGCCCCCTGGTGGTCAGTGCGCTCCCACAGAGGGAGCACCACTCAGCCACAAGCTGGGCTGACAGCTGGCGAGCACCGCAGCCTACCTCTGTGGCAGCACTAAGGATGTCCAACTGACAGCTTAGTCCCGCTTGGACCTAAGCCATCAGTCAGACATTCTCCAAGGGCTCCCGGACTGCGAAAGGGTGCAGGCAGGGCTGAGGGAACCACCCCCCCACCCCACCCCCCACCACCAGTGCACTAATGTTGTGCACTAGGCCTCCAGTTTTTCATAATCTGAGATGACCATTCCCTTTATACTGAAAAGATAAGTGTTTTCAAACTTGAGACAAATACAAATGTGTTATTATAAGACTAGAGGCCCAGTGCACAAATTCATGCACTGGTGGGGTCCAGCCGGCCTGCCCCGATGAGGGCCATCAGGGTAGGCTGGCTGGGGTGAGGGGCCATGGGTGGGGCCAGCCGGGGGGGCAGGGCCAGCCAGGGTAAGGGGCCACAGGCATTCTGGTCATTCCGCTGTTCAGTCAATTTGCATATTACTCTTTTATTATATAGGATAGTTGTTTGTTATTAAGCTTTGTCTCTTCTACCCATTCATAAGCCAGAATCTCAGTGCATCAGAGTTCTTTATCTGATTGTGTGGTGAGCGAAATCTTCATTTCTGAAAGGTCTGAATCATGGTGGTCCTGTTGTCTGACCTTTTCAATCTTCCAATATCTCCTTAAACAATTATTTATACTAAATTCTCTCTGATAAGCCCTGGGCAGGTAGCTCAGCTGGTTAGAGCATTATTCTGATATGCCAAGGTTGTGGGTTTGATCTCTGGTCAGGGCACATACAAGAATCAAAAGATGAATGGGTGGAATTCATTCACCCATTCTCTTCATCTCTCTTTCTTCATCTCTCTTTCTCTCCCTTCTTCTCTAAAATCAATAAAAAAGTATTTATAAAATGTTTACAATCTTTAGAGAAATGCAAGTCAAACATTAGGGTAACTGCTATTTAAAAAATAAGACTTGGCTTGGGATGGTGAACACAATACGATATACAGATGTATGATAGATTTGTACCCCTGAAACCTATATAATTTTATTAACCAATGTCACCCCAATAAATTCAATTTTAAAATAACAAAAAACAGGAAATAGCAAGTGTTGGCAAGGATGTGGAAAAGTCAAAACTCTTATGCCCTGTTGGTGAGAATGTAAAATGGTACAGCTGCTATGGAAAACAGTATTATGGTTCCTCAAAAATATTAAAACTAGCCTGGCTGGTGTGGCTCGATGGTTGAGCGTCGACTTACAAACCAGGAGGTTACGGTTCGATTCCCAGTCAGGACACATGCCTGGGTTGTGAGCTTGATCCCCAGTAGGGGACGTGCAGAAGGCAGCTGATCAGTGATTCTCTTATCATTGGTGTTTCTAACTCTCCCTTCCCCTCCGAAATCAATAAAAGTATATTTAAATATATGCATACCAAAATTAGAATTACCATATGATTCAACAATACCGTCCAGAAGAATTGAAATAAAAATATATTTAAATATATGCATACCAAAATTAGAATTACCATATGATTCAACAATACCGTCCAGAAGAATTGAAATCAGGGTCATTTCCAGCAGCATTATTCACAATAAGAAGTTGAGGCAACTGTTTTCTTCCCCTTTGTGTTCCCTGCTACTAGTACAGTCCTGGTGCATAGCAGGTGCTCATTAAAATTTCCTTTATGTTGTTATGAGTTTCATTTTAAAAAACATAAGTTGTTATATGAATCGTGTTTTCTCATCTTAAAATCAGAGGGAAAAACCCTCTCTCCCCGATTCCTTGTAAGGTTCAAATGAGATAATACACAAGAAATCACTTTGGAAGCTGTAAAGCACCATATAAATGTAAGGAAATCTTGTCTTTATATTTATTGTGCTCTGGCATTTTGAAAACATCAATATTAAGGTTGCTTCTGATCAGGAGTTTAATAATTTCTAGTTCAGAAGCTAAGCAATATCCATTTGAAGGTGAACACTGCCCCCTGGTGGAAATAGAAGGGCAGGGGCAAGGGTGGTTAACAACGGGGGCATAGCCAAGGTGATACTGACTGCAAAGGAGAAACCACTTACTTAAATTTATACTTCTTGCCTTTTTTGTCACAAATGCTCTTTTAGAAGTAGTTTCTTTACATATGCAGGATGTAGACACATTACATCTATAAGTTGTCTAATTATTATTATTTACAGTTAATAATCAGGCATTGAAGAGATTTATAATTCCTTATATACTTTAACATTCTAATTCTTTAATATTTTGATTCAATAATCCAATAACAATTAAAAGAATAATTTTTACAATTTATACTGCATGTTAATACTATTGGTGACAATATGTACAGCAGGTATATGTATTAGCATGACTCATTAATAGTATATATAAAATATGCTCATGATGCCAGAATCTCAAGGCCCTCTTGAACATATGCCAAGTCTTCCCCTGGCCTGTGCCTGGTGACTGAGCAAATTGTTTACCATTTCTGGGTCTCAGTTGACTCATCTTCCAAAACAAAAATGGGGACTGAATTAGGTGAAATCTGAGGTTCTCCACAGTAATAAAAAGATCTTACAACTTGGCCAAATTTCATTTAGAGGCCATGCTGAGGCTGGTGACAAATACTGGCTGAGAAAGCTTTGGACTGCGTGTGCCGACACAGTTCCGGAAGACACCCTGACTGTCCTGGTGACAAACCAACTTTATACCTGAACCTGCAACCATTCAAGTCCAACCAAGTCCCTCCTACCCCTCCACCTCCTTCACCCCCACCCTCCTCACTACTGCTTCAAGAGGAGGCTTCTCAGATCATTTCTCCTTGCTCACCTCACCTTTCTTCCCAGCTTGACCTCCCCACACACACACACACACACACACACACACACACACACACACACAGAGTTTGTAAAACAATAATAATATTAACAACATCTGCTCTTCATTGACAGTTTTGCATTTGCCAGACACTGTGCTATGTGTCTCGACAAACTGAGGTGGAAACTCTTTTGTCCACATTTTAACGATTATCTGAACCCTTTCTGCAACCCTCTCTGGGCTCAACTGAAAAGATATTTTTAGGCTGGGGAGGGTGTTAAATAAAGGAATCCGTCAATATTTATATTATTGTTCAAGGTCATTAGTAGATGTTATAATCCTGGTAAGACCAGAGAAGTTACCAGGATTATATATTTTTTTAATAACACTTTTTTTGTTGTTGTTCTGGTGGGATAAAATATGTGTTTCTGTTGTTAATAGTTCTTTATATACTTCTCTGGTAATTAAGACTCTGCTGTAGCTGATGGTACCCTATTACAGTCTTAGTTAACTTTTAAAATTTTATAATATCCTGTGCCAGATAATGATGGTATATTCTTAGGGTCAAGATGAAAGTAAAGGATTACTCATTCAAAATTAGAAGTTAACATAATGAACTTAATATAGAACGAACCCTATTATATATAAGATAACAAACACCCTGAAGCAACAGCCAGAGATGGTAGACATTAATTTCTTTCAATCATCCAATTACACATAATTTTATGTTAATCTGAACGATGCCGTTTCTCTTTTGGCATGCATAACTCAAAAAGAAACATCCCAAATGTTGTGTATAAAAGCCCAAAGAAACCATCAGTGCACAATATTCTGTTCTCCTTTGAAGCTACAGCTATCCACAGACAAGGAACATTTCTCATACCACCATGTCCCTCCGATTTTCTAGTGGGTCCAGGCGTATTTGCTTGCGGTCTGGATCTGGATCCGTCAGACCATCCAGTGGAGGTGTGGGCTTTGCAGGCAGCAATGCCTGTGGCAGCTCTGTTGCTGGAAGTGGACTTTCCTGTGCCTTGGGGGGGAGCCTGGGCAGCGTTTCTGGTGGGAACCAGGCTGGTGGTGCCTTTGGCAATGCAGCGTGTACCGGCTTCGCTGGAAGCGAAGGGGGCCTCCTCTCTGGGAACGAGAAGGTGACCATGCAGAATCTTAACGACCGTTTGGCATCCTACCTGGATAATGTGCGTGCTCTGGAGGAGGCAAATGCTGAATTAGAGAGAAAAATCAAGACTTGGTATGAAAAATATGGTCCTGGATCTTGCCGTGGACTTGATCATGACTACAGTAGATATCACCTAACAATCGACGATCTTAAGAATAAGGTGAGAAACCGCAAATTTGGAACTATTCAAAGTAATTCAAATGAAGAATTACCTTGCAAAAGACAGACCTACAACAAGAAATGCTTTATAATTGTTATCTGTAATTTACATTGCATTTATTTATTTAGGTAAATAATTCTTGGATTCAAGAATTTCTATGTAGCTTAAATGTTAATAATTTCACTATTGTTTATTTTGAAGTACGTTCATTGATAAGAAAGCATTGTGTTCTAAAGTTATATGAGTATATGAGAAAAAAACGTATCTGTAATTTTTAAAAATTAAATTTTAAACATTTTGGTTGTTCCCTAAGGGAGCCAGAGTTTTATGCAAAAGCTTCATTGTGTAACATTTCTTACCTCCTGAAATAATAAATTATAAAAGCAGCTTATATGCGGTGTTCTCCCTCTTGATTACTTCTAGATTATCTCTTCCACTACTGCTAACGCCAGTGTCATTCTGCAGATTGATAATGCCAGGCTGGCTGCTGATGATTTCCGGCTAAAGTAGGTGACAGAAAACAATCACACTCTAGAAGAAGTTCCCTATCTATTTACTGTTAAATAAGCATTTCCATTTCATCCCACATAGAACAAAGTACAGCCTAAGAGATTAAAGGAAGTAATGCATGTTATAACATGATACAAAGCATGTTATAATCTTTTAATAAGCTATACTTAGAATTTATACATACTTATTACATTGCTGTGACAAAATATCACTGTATTTCTATGCCTGTCTAGAATAGTGCCAAGAGCAAAGATGTTTGTAAATATTTGTTGACTAAAGTAAAAAATATTAACCAAGGTAAAATTACAAAGTGGTATGTTTTATTTAATTGGGATATACCATTGAAATTTGTGTGATTAAATATCTGTAGATTGTCCTGCACAGAATTAGGTGAGAGGAGTGAAGAGGGCTTCCTCTGTGTACTTTTATAATATTCGGAGTCCTAACTCAATGTCTAACTTTCAGTTAGAAGCATCTGAGGCATTACTGTTCCGTCTCTGGAGGCAGTCTCACTTGTGCTGATGTTCACGAATGCCTCTCCAGGTATGAAAATGAGCTCGCCCTTCACCAGAACACCGAGGCCGACATCAATGGGCTGAGGCGAGTTCTGGATGAACTGACGCTCTGCAGGACCGACCAGGAGCTGCAGTACGAATCCCTGAGTGAAGAGATGACGTATCTCAAGAAGAACCATGAAGAGGTAGGCGCAGCTTCACTTCTAGTCAGATCACAACTGCACACATTTCAAATACGTTTGGGGGACAATTACATTATAGTAGTAATTCGCGCTCATTGTAATAACTCAAACAACGCCCAGGCGTGTACAGAAAAAATTTCATTTCTCTCTCTCGCTCTCTCTCTGCCCTTCTAATCTCATCCCTCAAGGTAATAAATGTTAGTAATTTGATCTGCATCCTTCCATTTTCTAGACTGATATAATATTCTATTTTTCTGAAATGACGACATTACTTTTGCATTCATGCAACCGTCTTTCTTTCAATGCCATTATTTCTTTTATTCACATAGGCTTATCTGGCGGTCAGTCTTCTCACAAAAGACCTCTCAGACTAGGAAAAGATATCACTGTTCTCCCTACCTAATGAGCCTGGGTTTACTATACTATTGAACACTGCACAATGATAACCCCATTAGTTAATGCATAACACCAGGAAACTTCAACACCCTCCCCCCAAAAAATTACTACCCCAAAAATAATTGTAAAAGTCTCCAAAATCAGAGATGCCAAATTTTCTGAAAACAGACTGTGACAAACGTGCCCCATCATTGGGTAGAAATGGCTAAAACACCAAATCTACTGTCCCCAAAGGGTAAAATTGTGGGAGAGGGAGAGAGAGAAGTAGTACTTCGAAAGAAAAAAATTAAAATAAAAGAGAAACAGGGAGAGGAGAGAGTGTCCCAGAGCAGGGGGTTGGAAGAGTCAGGCCACCGGAGTAAGTATCAGCAGGAGAGTGAAAAACAGATCCAGCATTGCAGACAGTGTGACATCAGGAAAAGAAACAATCCCAGAAGAGAAGAAATGGCAACCACAGCAGCCCAGCCAGCTGTGGGCCTTTAGGGTAGGAGCAGGATTCATTGTCCTCCTTAAAGACACCTAAACCAAAAGAAGGTACCTCTGAAGGCACTGAAGGTGGGAACAAAGAGCCACTCACATCTCAACATCCCCCTGAGAGTGTCAAATTTACCGTACTCACCAGTGACCAGTACCCCTAGGATAACATCAAGCAATTCAATTTTCTTTTTTTAAATTTTTATTTATTGATTTTTAGAGACATCAGTTTGTTGTTCCACCAATTTATGCATTCATTGGTTCAGTCTTGTATGCCCCCAGACTGAGGATCGAACTCACAATCTTGGTGTATCAGGCTGATGCTCTAACCAACTGAGCTACCTGGCCAGGGCCCAAGCAATTCAATGTTTAAACTCTTTTAACAAGAAGAATGTTTCTTCATGTGAATTTTACACAAAACCCAAAAAATGTGGAAATAACTTCAAGTTATCAGTGGCCTCCTTGGGCAATGTAAATCCTTTGCTCTTGGTGGACACTGGCAAGCCACTGGTCTAAGGTCATAAAAATATGATTTAAGAAAGCAGAGATGGCAATCCATCAAAAGCAAGTACTGATGAAAAAGGTCAGCTACCTAAGGAACTAAGTCCAGGTCACTGATGAGCTGATTTGTCCAGAAATCCATTTTTCGACCAGATTAGACTATTTAATGATTCAAAGTAGAACATGTACTAGAACAGAGCGGCCATGGAGTGTAGTTACTAACAGCAGACACTCTGGAGCGAGTCTGTACCGCATTCTGATCCTGGGGTGTTCAAATCCCAGCCTTTCGAGTACTGAGAACCTCGGGAGATTACTTTATCTCTCTGTGCTTCCGTTTCCTGTCTGTCAAATAAGTCTAAGAGTGACACATACCCCATAACGAGGTAAAAAGACTTGAACGAGGTAATGCATGTAAACCACTGATGAAACGGAATTTTTGGACTGGAACCCGGATTCTTTGTCCGCTGGAATCAAAGAATGAATCCACGGACAGAAAGTGGTATAGCAAAGGTAGAGATTTATTGAAGAACAAGTACAGACTCCCACGTGGGGAGAAGGAAAGAGTCCCACAGAATGGACTCCCACGTGGGGAGGGGGAAAGGGTCCCACTGAGTCCTTTTTCCCTATAGCTGATAAAGGCTGCAGATCCTGGTGCCTTGATGTCCCCTCTGATTGGTCACTATTCCCTTGGACTGGTTACTATAGTAACTCCTGGGCTCAAAGGTTGAACCTCACATGAATCTCTGCCACCACCCCCCCCCCCCCACCCCTTATTGCTTTCCTATTCCCTTTGGGCTTTCTTCTCCTTCTGGATGAAGGGCTTCTTTCTCTTTATTTTGTAAATATAAACCTTTTACTGTTCCCAGCTCTCTCACTCTATGGAAATGTACCTGTTGCAGCTTTTCAGCTTCCCTACTCTGTGGAAATATACCTTCTGCTGCTCTGCATCCCTTCGCTTCCTCCATAGTCCCCTTCATTTCCAAAATTTCTAAAATTTCCTAAAACCTGTCTTTTTCACCCCAAAGAATCCTGTTTCACTTAGAACAATGCCTGGGAAGCAATCAATAAATGACAGCTCTTGTCCCTCATGTGAGAGTTCCATGTGGGCAGGGATCTTTCTTTCTTTCTTTTCTTTCTTTCTTTCTTTCTTCCTTTCCTTTCCTT
The DNA here is from genome assembly GCA_026230045.1 of Corynorhinus townsendii. Lineage (NCBI taxonomy): Eukaryota > Metazoa > Chordata > Mammalia > Chiroptera > Vespertilionidae > Corynorhinus > Corynorhinus townsendii. The sequence continues at coordinate 8,125,315 of JAPDVU010000009.1, forward strand.
TCCTTTTTCTTTCTTTCTTTCTTTCCTTTTCTTTTCTTTCTTCCTTTCCTTCCCTTTCCCTTTCTTTCGTTCTTTCTTTCTCCCTTCCTTCCTTCCCTTCCTTCCTCCCCTTCCTTCCTCCCCTTCCTTCCTCCCTTTCCTTCCTTCCCTTCCCTTCCCTTCCTTCCCTTCCCTTCCCTTCCCTTCCCTTCCCTTCCCTTCCCTTCCCTTCCCTTCCCTTCCCTTCCCTTCCCTTCCCTTCCCTTCCTTCCTTCTGCTTTATTCCCGTCCAGGAGAATGCTCTCTGACATTTAGTCAATAGCCATGAGCCTCGTCGCTCTCTGGTCTTTGTAGCCCCTTCTCATTTAAAAAAATAAAACCCTTCTCTGGGGATGCTGCCTTTTCACAATCAGCATGCCTCTGGGTGGAATGAGTCCATTTGAAAAAGTCTTACGCCTTGCATTATACACTGGAATTTCAACCACAGCCCTTGAGACATGAAGCAACCCTTTAGGAAACTTCTCAAATTGTTGACTGCAGGTGACTGCAGGCCCCTAAAGTCAGGCCGACCTTTTCCTCCAGGAGATGAAGGCTCTGCAGTGCGCGGCCGGGGGCAACGTGAGCGTGGAGATGAACGCAGCGCCCGGGGTGGACCTCACGGTTCTGCTGAACAACATGCGGGCCGAGTACGAAGACCTCGCCGAGCAGAACCGCCGCGATGCGGAGGCCTGGTTCAACGAGAAGGTGAGGGCCCCCCAGTCAGCCCTGCCCTCACCACCCGGAGGGGACAGGCCCAGTGAACCCCTTTGCACCCTGCCTTCCAGAGTGCCACCCTGCAGCAACAGATCTCCGACGACGCGGGCGCAGCCACCTCGGCCAGGACCGAGCTGACGGAAATGAAGCGCAGCCTGCAGACCGTGGAGATCGAGCTGCAGTCCCTCCTGGCCATGGTAGGTGACAGCGCAGGTCAGCTGGATTTCGTGATCCTAACAAATCTAACTGAAACCCTCCCGTTTCCCCTGTTAGAGCTTTCACCTACAAATACCTCCTGGAGACAGCAGGAAAGACAGACACTGAGACACTCAGAAGGAGGGACAAGACAGAGCTCTCTTCCTCCCTGAGGTCACTGAGGATTTCTTTCCTGGCAGGTGCTCAGGGCCCATTTCATGAAATAGCTCCTTCCTTGGGTAGCTCTTCTCAGACCTGGATGGCAAGCAGCAGGCAGTGTGCTCCACCACAAAATTAAGTGGCAGGCTGACATCAGGCGAGCACACAGCACAAAGCTGACATCTCCTAGTATTGATGGAAGCCTAGTAAAAGCCACATCGTGCTTTTCCTGGGGCAGAGGAAAAGAGGGTGCATCTCTGATTCTGTGTGAGCCCTGCCAGCCTCTTCATCACCAGGGGGTCCAGGACAGCAGTCCCTGGAGACAACCCAGCACTAAAACCAGCTTCCCTCTGGAGTGTTTCTGGAGTGTTGGCTGGCAACACCCAGAAGACTGGATTTTGAGAGTGATGGCATACATGGGCCCAGGGGTTCCCTGTTACCATCAGAGGTTTCAGGCACCCTGAGGACACCAGGTCGCAACACAAAGAAAGATCCATTATTATACAAATGAGTGTGTTACAGAAAACTGGAATAATCAAACAATGCAGGAGAGTTTCGAGTCACACTTTATTCACCACGGTGGGCTTAGAGCAGGGGTCCTCAAACTTTTTAAACAGGGGGCCTGTTCACTGTCCCTCAGACCGTTGGAGGGCCGAACTATAGTTTTAAAAAAAACTATGAACAAATTCCTATGTGCACTGCGGGCCCAGGACGAGTCAGCTGCTAAGCAGGACAGGCAGCAGCACCCGGCAGGCCGGATAAATGTCCTCGGCGGGCCGCATATGGCCTGCGGGCTGTAGTTTGAGGACCCCTGGCTTAGAGAAAATAAATTCAAATTCTAAGCAAAGCTACAAGCAGAACTTCCCTTTTTATTAAGGAGCCAGCCCTCTGTGTAATTAGTGGTTATCTCTCTGCTGTCTTTGAAAACAAACACAGTTCTAAAAATTATGGGCACATCTAGTCTCTGGCCTACAAGGTCAGACAGCTAAGTTTATCTTCCTCATTATTCAAGCAGGCTAAAGCAGGCTAGAAAGCAAAGTTATTTTTTTTTTTTTTAGAATAAGAGGCCATCTAGGGAAAACAGCAGAGAATTCCAAACAGCAGTTTTTACGAAATAGGGGTTTGCCTTCTCAAGTGCAGTAAGCCAAGAAAGAAAAAGAAAAAGATGACTCAAAACAATAGGAAGGTTATTTTGATTTAGCCACCCTAAAAAGGGGTAGTGCTTTCTTATTATATAGCATTTAGATTGGAGACTTATGTTACCACTGACTGAATCCCAACTTAACCACCATGCCTCTCTTTTCACCTTCATCACCACCACGGCTGGTACCCGAAACCCTCCTGGCCACTTTGAGTTCCTGGAACCCTCCTCTCTTCCCCGTCCCCTTCTTTCCTACAACTGGAACCCTGAGGACCTGTTCCTGCTGCTGTCCCCTGAATAGGAATCCCTCCTCTCACTTTTGAGCTATGTTGAAGGAAATTAATTACTCAGTTCCCAGATCAGAATGTAAGCATTTTCACACAGAAACAATGATATTAGAAAGTAGTTAGATTCTATGCAGCCAGTGTAGTACTATCGTTTGAGCTCATGAAATAATCCACAACAACAAAACAAACAAACAAAAACCCTTTTTTTAACATACAATGTAAATGAATTCTAGAATATGGTGGCATAGAACTAACTTCCAAACCTAAGGTTCTTTTGTCGTAGATGAATTCTAAGCACAATCTCCTGTAGCTTCGCACACAAATCCTATGTAAATTGGGAGTTGTCTAAATGGATAAAGGTTTCATATGCTTCCAGCTTCCAACTTCCAAGTAGTTTACCAACTTCCAAGTTCATCCTGCCCTCCTTCCACCTCTACGAGCCAACCTTTATAGCAGAAGGCTACGGGATAGAGACGCTGTCCCCTCTGATTTAAGACAGCATTAATAACCTTAAAAAGGAATACCATCATCAAGGAAGTTAAAGTTCTGAACAGCCGACCACACACCTCAATGACTCCTGGCCACTTCTTGCCTCCCCCTCCCCCTTACCATCCTGGTCACCTTCCACTCCTCTGCCCCTGGAGAGCCCAACACCACCCATGTAATGCACCCGTCAGCCTCTTGGACCCACTGTCGGTCTGTCATGACAAATACTTTATAATTTCCTCTTTATAATCTTAAAATGAAGTCAATAGATAATATATTTAACAATTTACACAAAAAATAATTTTAAACCAGTGCAATGTCATAACTGCAATAAAAAGGAGAATTAAGTGTATTTTAATATAAAATGTATTTAATATGTAAATAAGTGGGGCCAACTACCCTAGAGTATGGAATGAAAGAGACAGAGGCTTACACATTTCTTTGGTAAATAAGTTTTGTTTTAAACAATCAGGAATTGCTCCACACAAGAAGAAAAGGGAAATGAAAGAGTGGATGGGGTGGACACTTGGATAATAACTAATATGAGGAGAAATAATAAGCACCTAGATATATTTATATATGATAAGGGAAAGAGGAAAATTGCTTTAATTAAAGTAGGGATCACAAGACAAGACAAATTACAGACTATGGAAGTAGAAATGAGTAGGTATAAGATTCATAAAATAGTGTTGAAATAATGGCCTGGACTGTGTTATTAAATATGCCTCTTGTCTTGAAATTCCACTTTTGTCAAGTTGAAATCTCCATTTCAGCTTAAGAAAAGGCCTTTGATTGACAGAAAATCAAGGACAGATTAGGAAAAACAAAACAAAACACAGCACAGAGGCCTGGGAACAGTGGTGGGGTAGATCTCTGGGGACAGTAGCAGAATAAGATCGAAAACAATAGGCAACCCAAAAATACATATGTAATTTCAAAATACACAATTTCCAATGTTGATTTCTTTTCTTTTCTTTTTTTTAAATACATTTTATTGATTTTTTTACAGAGAGGAAGGGAGAGGGATAGAGAGTTAGAAACATCGATCAGCTGCCTCCTGCACACCCCCCACTGGGGAAGTGCCCGCAACCAAGGCACATGCCCTCAACGGGATTCGAACCTGGGACCCTTGAGTCCGCAGGCCGACGCTCTATCCACTGAGCCAAACCGGTCAAGGCCCAATGTTGATTTCTTATTGTGCTACCCCCAGAAAGCGTTTTAATACCTAGGTAGGTCATAATAGGAAATATTACCTACATATCATGAATGTCCATTGGAAAAGTCGTGGGACAAAAAGGCCATTTAGACCATGTTAGGCCATCTAGCATGCCTACCCCTCCCCCATCTCCAGTAAAACCAGTCACTTCCCCTTCTTCTCCACCTCCCATTTTATTGTGACAAGCCCCACAAATTTCCAAAGCTTGCCTAAGGAGCAGTACTGCCTTTTGCTGGGAAACACTGGCCTACATAGCCCTCCAAGTGGCTTCACCCCTTGCTCTGACATCGTTTATGTCCTCAGAAACAGTCCCTGGAGTGCTCCCTGTCTGAGACAGAAAGCAACTACTGTGCGCAGCTGGCCCAGATCCAGGCTCAGATCCGGGCCCTGGAGGAGCAGCTGCACCAGGTCAGAACGGAGACCGAGGGCCAGAAACTCGAGTATGAGCAGCTGCTGGACATCAAGGTCCACCTGGAAAAAGAGATTGAGACCTACTGCCGCCTGATAGATGGAGATGGAAAGTAAGTAACACCACACATTATTCACCTTCCATGCCTCCATCCTTTTCTTCTTTATTCCCACAGCAGAAAAGCCTGTTCCTCTCTTGCCTCTGCAGTCATCTCTCCCATATTTTGTATACCACAGCCTCTAAACCTGTGGGTTTAAAAAATCAAATCGAAAGAAGGTTGTTTTATATCCTCTCTTTGGATAACATTTAATTACTTTCAGCTCCTGCCCCCCAAAATCTATTTTCCTTTATAAAAAACTAAGATCTGGTTTTGGCATACAAAGTTCACTTAGTTTATGTTCACCTATCAATTCAAAAGTGACAAACAGAAATATTAAGAAATGAACTGTTGTTGTTGTTTTCAGCTCGTGCTCCAAATCAAAGGGCTTTGGATCAGGAAGCTCAGGAAATTCATCTAACGGTAATAAAATCTAATCGTATTTCTATTGCAGCAAGTACTTTTGCATGAATGGCAACCGTACACTACGGCAACAGTCTATATTTCAACAATTTAAACCAAAGTACTTAGCTTGGAACTTAAAATATTATTTTAAATGGATAAAACTGTTCTATACTATGGGGTATCCCCCCCCCCCACAACATGTATATACACTTTTAACAGCTGATAGCTCAATTTTGAAAATGAAATGTACTTTAATAAACACTGCCTTTATAATTATTCAACATGTGTGCATACATTTTTGGGACACTCTATATTAATATAAATCTATTAGAGGCCCAGTGCATGGATTCGTGCACCAGTGTGATCCCTCTGCCTGGCTTGCAGGGATCGGGCTAAAACCAGCTGACATCCCCTGAGGGGTCCCAGATTGTGAGAGGGTGGTTCTCGGGTGATGCATCCCGGAATCGGGCTCCCTCCTCTCTGGTTCCAGGTTCATCACCCAAGAACCACAGCTGCCAAGTGACCGCAGCTCAGCAGCTCCTGCATTGAGCATCTGCCCCCTGGTGGTCAGTGCACATCATAGCTACTGGCCGGTCAGCCGGTCAGCCATCAGCCAGTCACTTAAGCTTTTATATATAGATAGATATTTATTCCTTCACCAAAAATGTACATAATATATTATATTACAACCAACAGTTGAATTCTTTGTCATGCAATCTTTTAGGTTGAATATGTGTATTCATGTATATTTTACTTCTAGATTTATCCAAAACCACACTGGTAAAGACGGTGGTTGAAGAGATAGATCAACGTGGCAAAGTCCTTTCATCGAGGATTCAGTCCATTGAAGAAAAGACATCTAAAATTACCAATGGCAAGACAGAACAAAGGGTTTCTTTCTAGCTGTCATTTTTGATAAAAGAATAATTTGGAGAAGGATCCTGCACTCCTGCATTATTCTAAATATCAAGGAGATAATAAAAATACTTTCTACATTAAAAATAAGTTTCTGGGGGGGAGGGGGCTTGTTTTCTTAGTTACCTTTTACTGGAAAAGGGGTGTTTATTTTAAAATAAATAAAAGTTAATGTGCACTCATTTCCATTCACTCATGACTAATAAATAATTATTTGTGATTTATTTTGTCTTGGTTTCTAAGCCTTCCCTTTTCTTGTTCATTTTGCCCTCTAGTGGTTTCCTGACAACGTTTGCAAAAGAGGTAAACTTGTGAGATTTGTCTTGTCTGAAAATATCTTTATTTCACCCTCACTCATGATGAATTGTCAAAGTAGAGAACTTTAGGTTGGACAGTGTTTTCCGTTAGAATTTTTCGAAGGCACTCTTCACGGGAATCATGGTTTCCAGGGCTGTGGAGACATTCAGAGCCACTCTGATTTCCCCACCAATGGCTCCCAACTAGAAAGTGGCAGAACTGGGATACGAATGCTGATATATCTGATTCAAGAGTCCAAGTTTGCCCCACCAGTGTGGCTCAGCAGTTGAGCATCAAACCAGGAACCAAGAGGTCGCTGGTTTGATTCCCGGTAAAACACATACCCAGGTTTTGGCCTCAATCCTCAATGTTTCTACTTCTCTATCCCTCTCCCTTCTTCTCTCTCTAAAAAAAAAAATCAATAAAAAAAATTTTTTAAACAGTCCAAGTTCTTCCATGAATGGTGTTGTACTTCAGGAATAATAATAACCTTGGCACCCAACTGCTTAATGACCATGATAGAAAGAAAAGACTTGAAACCAGAAATCCAATTAAGGTTCTACTAACGGATTTGAAAGAAAATGATAGTGACAAGGAAAATAGAAAAGAGAAAAATGCTTCAAGAGACACTGTAAAAGTAGATTCAAGAGGACTTACTGACCTATTGTATGTGGGCTGGTAGAAAATAGCAGTTAGAGATTTCTTAGTAATCTTGAGCATGGCACAGTAATTCCACCAGCAACTAATGAAGAAAGATGCAAAAGATCAAATTTTGATGCCAAGATAATTATGTGTTGAGTTGGAAGTCAAGACAGAATATCCAAGTAGAAATGTCTGGAGAAGGGGTCCTCAAACTACGGTCCGCGGGCCACATGCGGCCCACCGAGGACATTTATCCAGCCCGTCAGGTGCCGCTGCCTGTCCTGCTTAGCAGCTGACTCGTCCAGGGCCCGCAGTGCGCATAGGAATTTGTTCATAGTTTTGTTTTTTTAACTATAGTCCGGCCCTCCAACGGTCAGAGGGACAGTGAACTGGCCCCCTGTTTAAAAAGTTTGAGGACCCCTGGAGGGTGTCGTAAGGTGTGGGTCTAGAAGGGGGAAAGGATGGTGCTAAAGATATATATTTAGAACATGCACCTAGAGCCAAAAAGGGATGAGATCACCAAGAGAGCGTGTGTACAAATCAGGAACATCAAAAACAAAATGTCAAGAATGGCAAATTTTAGAGCAAGAAACTATGAACTTCAAAGAAAGAAGAGGAGCAGAGATACAACAGTATTCTCAGAAAGCAATTATTGAAAATTCAATAAAACTGAATTTAGTATCAAATGTGTCTAAGAGAGCATAGGAGAAGAAAGATGAGAAATGATAACTGGATTAGTGATGTGGGGTAATTAGCAATCTTTGAGAGGTTAATTTCATAAAGTGGCAAGACCAAATTCAGGAGTGAGTAGGAAATGAAAAGTGGAGAAAATGAATACAGGAAAGTTTTCCAGAAGTAATGAAAGAAAGGTAAAAACACAAGAAATATAGAAATAGCTCTGGCCAGGGTGGCTCAGTTGATCAAGCGTTGTCTAGTACACCAAAAGTTTGCGATTCAATTCCTAGGCAGGGCACATGCCCAGCTTGTGGGCTCCATCCCCAGTAGAGGGCATGCAGAAGGCACTCAATCAATGTTTTGATCTACATCAATGTTTCTTTTCTCTCTCTCTAAAAATCAACAACAGCCCTAACCGGTTTGGCTCAGTGGATAGAGCGTCAGCCTGCGGACTGAAGGGTCCCAGGTTCGATTCCGGTCAAGGGCATGTACCTGGGTTGTGGGCACATCCCCAATGGGGGGCATGCAGCAGGCAGCTGATCAATGTCTCTCATCGATGTTTCTAACTCTCTATCCCTCTCTCTTCCTCTCTGTAAAAAATCAATAAAATATATATTTAAAAAAATCAACAACAACAACATTTTTTAAATAATAAAATCCACCTATAATGCCACTACACAGAGGCAAACCTATTTACATTTTTAAAAGAAACCTAGAAATAGAAGCGAACATTCAAGCCATAGTCTAGTCCAGTGGTCGGCAAACTGTGGCTCTGTTGACTAATGAGTTTGCCGACCACTGACCTAAACTCTCGATTCCAATAATTGCAGGCTGTTGTTGTTCCTTGTGATTAAGCCCCTATCCCAGTGGTCGGCAAACTCATTAGTCAACAGAGTGGCAAACCGCATGTGGCTCGCGAGCCGCAGTTTGCCGACCATGGGTCTAGTCCATTCAGTTTTCAGATGAGGAGACTGAGGTCCAGGCAGGTTAACCAATACCTTCACTTAATTTGGTTAGCATGAGAACTTAGACAGAAAACCAGTAAAGATGAAATGGTAATTCTTCAATTTTCATTTAAGACCTGGTCACGTTCCTCTGGTACCATGAGCCCAAGGTCTCGAGATTCTTTTCAAGATATCAAAAAAAAGATCATATTATCCATAGAAAACCATAAATATGATACCTCACTTGCTGGGGGAGAAAAAAGGAGTTGATTTTGGTTAATCAAGAGACAGAGAAGTTTGCCTATGACACTTTTTTATTCTTATAGGGATTTTGTACTCCTGAAGCCTGGGAGACAGGAAGACGTACTCATACTAAATTTGAAATGCGTCACTATAATAATCTTGATAATACTCCTTCCTGTCCCATTTTGGAGATAACATATAACCCCAAGGTAACTATCCACCTACAGAAATGGACACAGTAGGGTAAAGACATTCATTAAAGAAAAAAAAAAGTCACCCAATTATAAATAATTCATGATGAGCTGGCAAGCACCATTTTGCTATGGGTTGCAAGGTTCATCCAGGAACACCCTGATCACGTGTATATAAAGACACACTGAACTGTTTGAGCAGGACACTCACCATCAGAGCTTCATTCCAGCCACAAGCTTCGCTCCGGTCTGGACACCATGTCTGTGCGCTTTTCTTCTGCATCCAGACGCCTGGGCTCGTGCGCGGGCGTGGGCTCCGTGCGGCTGTCTAGTGGGGGAGCCGGCTTTGGGGCTGGAAACACGTGCAGTGTGCCGGGCATGGGAAGTGGCTTCTCTTGCACCTTCGGGAGCAACTCATCCGCAGGAGGCTACGGCGCAGGGCTGGGCGGGGGAAGTGCTTCCTGCGCTGCCTTCCTTGGGAATGAACACGGCCTCCTCTCCGGCAATGAGAAGGTGACCATGCAGAACCTCAACGACCGCCTGGCCTCCTACCTGGAGAATGTGCGCGCCCTGGAGGAGGCCAATGCGGACCTGGAGGTCAAGATCAAAGGGTGGTATGAGAAATTTGGGCCTGGCTCTTGCCGCGGTCTGGATCATGATTACAGCAGATACTTCCCAATAATTGACGACCTTAGGAACCAGGTAAGAAACACAATGTCATGAGGGTTACGACCCGTTAAGAGTATTTAGCTACATGCACACACTCACAGATATATAAGCAACTGCCCACAGGAAGCAGGGCTTTGCTTTCAGATTCTAATTCTCGGTACTTCGTTATTAATATTAAAAATAACGTACGTTAAAATTCTAATCTTTGAACATGTCACACTTAGCACCTGGTATAAAGTGTGCATATTGATGCATTTAATAATATCAAAATATCAAAAACTGCCCAATGTCTCCAGCTCTACATTTACAGGCTTTTCTATCGAAAGAGGTATTTTTGTGTGTGTTGTTTTTGTTTTATTTTTTTACCGGGGGGGGGGGAGAGAGTAAAAAGAGGTCAGACTTAAATTTCCCATTTTCAAAAGAATCTTATTATTGAAGACAGGGTGCCAGAAATATTACTGTTACTTCATTGGTGACTTTCTCCAAGGAAATTTGAAAATTTAAGAAGGATTTCCTCACTCTTCACTAATTCTCCATTTATCAGATAATTTCTGCAACTACAAGTAATGCCAGTGTCGTCCTGCAAAACGATAACGCCAGACTAACAGCTGATGACTTCAGGCTGAAGTAAGTAGAGCTGAAGAGAATTTTAAAAAAAAAAATTATTTAAGCATGTCACTTTTATTTAGGCTATTTGAGGTTGGCTCAATTCTTTGTTTCTCTTGGTTTGTTAAATGTGTATTATAATAACTAGCCTGAATTATATATTTTACTCGGGAAATTTGAGCGCTGACATAGATGAATGTCAAGATCACAGGAAAGAAAATTTTGGACTATTTTCATTCTCTTGCTTCAGAGAAATCCGTGTATTGCATTATGGCCAATCCACGTGACGTTCTGAGTCTCTTTTAACAGTTTGACCCCAACGCTTAGAGTTTTACAGCGGCCTAAAAAGTGACGTGACTAACGTGATTGAACTTGCCACTATTCCCTGAGGTTTGAGAACGAGCAGGCCCTTCACCAGAGCGTGGACGCCGACGTCAGCAGTTTGCGCAGGGTCCTGGATGAGCTGACGCTGTGCCGGACCGACCTGGAGATCCAGCTGGAGGCTCTGAGCGAGGAGCTGGCTTACCTCAAGAAGAACCACGAGGAGGTAGAGGCCTCTCCCCCCCCACCCCACCCCCCCCACCCCCCCATCCCACCACCTGCCTTCCTCCCAAACTTAGAAAATGCATTTCAGGTGACAGAGGTAATGTCTTAAGTCAATTTCAAGAAGGAACTTGTCAATTTCTCCAGCCGGTCTGATGGTTTAAAATGGTCTATTCATCCTCCTCTAAAGAAACCAACCCTAAAATAAGTGTCTAACTTGTATGGATCATGTCTGCCTGGCTCCTTTAAAAACATTCAGATCCTAACTAACATGGTTTAACACACTTGTTCCAGGAGATGAAGGCTCTGCAGTGCGCGGCCGGGGGCAACGTGAACGTGGAGATGAACGCGGCGCCCGGGGTGGACCTCACGGTTCTGCTGAACAACATGCGGGCCGAGTACGAAGACCTCGCCGAGCAGAACCGCCGCGATGCGGAGGCCTGGTTCAACGAGAAGGTGAGCCCACGCTAGGGCGCGCTTACCTGGCCCTGGGAGGTCAAGCAGCACCCTAAACAGTGGTCGGCAAACTCATTTGTCCGCAGAGCCAAATATCAACAGCACAGCGATTGAAATTTACTTTGAGAGCCAAACTTTGTAAACTTCTTCTAACGCCACTTCTCCAAAATAGACTCGCCCAGTCCATGGTATTTTGTGGAAGAGCCACACTCAAGGGGCCAGAGAGCCGCAGTTTGCCGACCATGGCCCTAACATAACTCCTCGCGTTTCAGAGCGCCTCGCTACAGCAGCAGATCTCCGACGATGCTGGGGCCACCACCTCCGCTCGAAATGAACTTACTGAGATGAAACGAACGCTTCAAACCCTGGAGATTGAACTTCAGTCCCTCTTAGCAATGGTAAGTCCAAAACTACTAAAAAATCATAATAACAGCAAGTGTTTGCTTTGGAAGTTAAGAAATATGTCAAAGAGGGTGTTCTTCTACATGATTCTTATCCATTAATTACTATGCTTGAAATAAGGCACATTTGCACTTTGCACCGTAGAATCCTCCTTGCCTGAAAATTATACCTAGATGCTAATTAAAATGAAACATCGAAATTAGCAAATACAATTATTTTGGGGCACTCGTAAGAAGAAGAAAAAAGTTTTACCGTGACTCTTCTCTCCCATATCCATAGATCAGAAGCCACTGTCCGTGGAGTGCAAAAATAGTTTGCACGCCACCTAGCTTCTTCATCTAGCATTCCTTTTGCCCACTTCATTAAGAGCTCTTACAAGTTCCTTTTTAAGTGGCACAAACAGGAAGCAAAGTAGAGGCATGAAGGCTGCCTACAAAGCTAAACGTGCATGATGGTAATAACAACCTTATTCATGAAGGGTTTGCCCAGCACTTTCACCCACGCGGGTCCACAATAGCTCTGGGGCTCGGGCAGGAAAGACTTTATAATTCCTGTCATTATTTCCAGAAGGAGACTCTGAGATTCAAAGGAGTTAAGCAGTTTTCCCAGAGTCCCACAGTTGGACCCGAAGGAAACATAACTTCTCTCCAAATTTTCTAATTCCCAAGTCTCTGCTTCTTTCCACAATGGCTAGTAAACCTCCAGATGTGCCCCCAAAAGCGGCTGCCATGGTCTATGAAATTAGGACTTTGTATAAAAATCATTGCAGGTGAATTGGGTAAGACATTCTCATCTTCATTCCATGTAAAAAGAGCTACGGTCCTCCTGAGACAAGGCTGTCACATGATTAGAAATGAAGTAGCCAAGTTTAGGGGAACTTCTATTCTGGGGGGAAGGTGGCATGTTGTGTCAGGCTCCCACAGGCTATATTGGGTGTGGGGGGGAGGAGGGGATCTATGCACTGTGCCCTATGAGGAAACAACCTCATCTTCCCTAACACCCCTGGGTCTATGCGTAACATTCAACAGCAACTGTGTGATTCTCACAGATGAAAATAGTCTGGCACATAATAAAGGCAACAATTAATATGGAACAAGTGGAATCTTTTGAGTAAATATTACTTGCATTACATAAAGATAACTCTCCTAGATATCTGTGTGCTTTGCCTTACTCTATAACAGCGCCGTAACGTTTTCTACTAAATTGTCTTACTGACCCACAGAAACAATCCCTGGAGTGCTCCCTGACGGAAACGGAAGGCAACTACTGTGCGCAGCTGGCCCAGATCCAGGCTCAGATCGGGGCCCTGGAGGAGCAGCTGCACCAGGTCAGAACCGAGACCGAGGGCCAGAAACTCGAGTACGAGCAGCTGCTGGACATCAAGGTCCACCTGGAAAAAGAGATTGAGACCTACTGCCGCCTGATAGATGGAGAGGATGGGTAAGTACTGCTTCCACTGAGAAAGTAACTTATTTTAAGGTTGTTAACTATTTTTTAAAATCAAGTACAAAGTATCCATGACCTACATCATAGGTACCTAAACTTCTTCTACTGTTATTTAAGAATCCAATGCTCTCCCATGCTAAATCAATATTTTTCCGTTTCTTCAGCAAAACACAGGGTGAAATTGTTAACACCAGCTCTCTATATTTTTACAGCTCTTGCGTTAAATCAAAAGGCTACAAAGGACCAGGAAATCAGATAAAAGGTAAACAAAAGCGGTGTTGAGCATTCAGTGTTTATTTGTCTATGTTCCAGATGACACGTTATTTCCTCTTTACGAATTTGAGAAATCTTCACAATTCGTCTGTGTCATTTTAGATGCATCCAAAGGCACCGTGATTAAAACAATTGTTGAAGAAATAGATCCTCGTGGCAAAGTTCTCTCGTCCAGAGTCCAAACCCTGGAAGAGAAATCCACCAAAGTCAACAACATGAAGAGTGAACAGAGGGTGCCTTCCTGAGCCCCAAAAGAATGGCCTTAAGTTAAAATGTCAAATTGAAGCTAGATCCCTAAATAAGGGCCCTCTTATTTTTCTGCTTTTCTCCGAGTGAATGAAGACAACTCAGTTTTAGAGTAGTAACATTTCTTTGGCTTTCTCTGTGGTGGTGTTTCAATAAAAGTTTTTCCTGTTGCAAGTCATCTTCACTGGTTCCGGTCAGTCTTTGCATTGTAAACTTAACCCCCAGGTGGAGCTGAATTTTGCTTTGAATTTCTTCAGTTTAATTCAATGACCTTCAGAAATTAGGAGTTAATTTTAACAGGCAAACTAGCTGGAGTCTTTTTCACAAGTCTGTAAAGTTTTACATTGTCCTTCTTTGTATAAATACTTATTAAGCACACACTACTAAGTGCTAGTAGTAAGAATAAAACAATTAACAAAATCTAATCCCTAAGTGCAACATGACAGAGAAGTGGGAATAAGGAACTGGAGAATCAGAAATATCCTAAAAATGAAAAAAACAACAACACACACACTAAAAATGGTGATATTTGAAGGTAGAAAGGAAACGAGAGAAATGTGAGGACTAGAGAAGGCAAGTGGTCAATTTCACAGTGTTAGGCCACAAAACAAATTTAAGAAGCCTGATATCATAACAAGTATCTTTTCTGACCACACTAGTACGAAACTAGAAATCAATCATAGCTGGAAAATTGGAACTTTCAGAAATATATATAAACTTAACAAAATACTCCTGAGCAAATAATGGGTCAAAGAAATCAAAGGACAAATAGAAAAATACATTGAGACAAATGAAAATAAAAATTCAATTTACCAAAACTTACAGGATGCGGCAAAGCAGTACTAAGTAGGAACTTTATAGTGGTAACTGCCTGCCTTAAGAAAGATGGAAGATTGGGAGATCCAAACTGGTGGCAGTGTAGGTGGAAGCGACACTCACCTCCTCCCAGGAATCAAACTGGACTGACAACTGAAATATAGAACAACCAACCTGAATAAACAACTGAAGACTAGCTGAACAGAAGTCTTATAACCAAGAATTTACAAAGGAAGCCACATCGAGACAGGTAGGAAGGGTGGAAATGCAAAAAGGGTCTGGCTTTGTTCCCACAGGTGGCGGCTGAGATCCCAGAGGGATATCTCAGCTGCAAAGGTTCTCCCTGAGGAGGGTGGGGTCTCAACCCCACACCAGGCTCCCCAGCCCAGAACACCAGAGCCAGGAAGAGGCGCCCACATAGTATCTCGCTGTGAAAGTCATCAGGTATTCTGTCTGCCAGGGACGTAATAAAGTCCACATATGACAATCCCAAAGCCAAACATCACACTCAATGGGCTTTTCCCTTAAGATCAGAAGCAAGACAGAGATGTATGCTTTCACCATTCTTATTCAATACTAGAGGCCCGGTGCACAAAATTCGTGCGTGGGTGTGGTCCCTAGGCCTGGCGTCTGGTGTGGAAGGGCAAGTCCCAGCTGACCTCTGGGTCCTGGGCAGCACCTGGGCCCCCAGACCCCCATGCGCCCCCCTCTGCCTGAGTCACAGTGCCCGAGTCCCCAAGAGGAGATGCGGTGAGCGCAGCCAGACACTGTGGGCTGGGGCGCAGCGTGGGCCTCTGGGCTGCCCAGCAGCGCTGCATGGAAGCCAGGAGGGCAGCGCGCTCTCTCCTGGCCGGCCTTGCAGACCTGCTCCTGTGCAAACCCACAGGGAGTCTAACCGGCCCCTGCAGTCCCAGTGGCTGCGGCCCAGCTCACCCGGAAGAGGCCGCGCAGGTGCAGGGCGGGCTCCTCACAGGTGCCTGGCACCTCAGCGCAGTGGCTTCCCCGGCGTGCAAGCCCTGGCATCCTGGGGGAGGGTAGCAGGGGAAGTGAGAGCAAGCTCAGTAGATACCCTGCATTCTCACTGCACCTCCATCCCTGTCACCCCTGCCCCCAGGTAGCTGGTGAGAGGTCGCAGCACGTCGCCAACATCCACCATGTTCCACGTCACCCCCAGGTGGTCAGTGCACATCATAGCGAGTGGTCGAACTCCTGGTCTCCTGGTCAAACGACCACCCGAGGAGACAATTTGCATACTATAGTACTGTAAGTCCAAGCCATAAGTATCAGCAAGAAGAAGAAATAAAGGGCACCCAAATTGGAAAGGAAGAAGTAAAACTGTCATTATTTGCAAATGACATGATACTGTATATATAGAACCCTAAAGGTTTCACCAAAAAAACTACTAGAACTGATAAATGAATTCAATAAAGTAGCAGGATATAAAATAAATATCTAGAAATCAGTTGCATTTTCATACACCAATAATGAACTATCAGAAAGAGAAACTAAGAAAATAATCCCATTTACAACTGCATCAAAATATATACATACCTGCCCTAGTCGGTTTGGCTCAGTGGATAGAGCTTTGGCCTGCGGACAGAAGGGTCCCAGGTTCGATTCTGGTCAAGGGCATGTACCTCGGTTGCAGGCTCGATCCCCAGTAGGGGCCATGCCGGCGGCAGCTGATTGATGATGTTCCTCTCTCATCAATGTTTCTATCTCTCTATCCCTCTCCCTTCCTCTCTCTAAAAATCAATAAAAATATATTTTTAAAAAGCCAACTATATGAGTTTCCTCAAAAAATTAAAAATGAAACTGCCTTGTGACCCAGTGATTCCACTTCTGGGAATATATTTTTTTTTTAAACCCAAAACACTAATTCAAAAAAAGTGTATATGCACCCTTATGTTCACCACAGCGTCTTTTACAGTAGCCAACATGTGCGAGCAGCCCAAGGACCCATCAGTAGGTGAGTGGATAAAAAAGCTGTGGCTCAGAATCGGTGTGCTTAACCACAACATAACACCATGCTAGGGAGAACCTCATGAGCCTACCTTCCTTTTAGAAAGGGATGGGATAAAAACAACTAAGTGCATTCTAACTCCAAATAGTCTGAGATTAAGCAAAGTCATCAGTGTCTCCTTCCCAAACAAACCAGGGAAGCCATTTTGTGGGAGGAGTTAGCATACTAGAATCTGATTCTCAGGGGGGGAAAAACCCAGAAATCTAGTGACAAAACAAATGGCATTCATGTCCAAGAGAAATACATTTCTAAACTGCACTAACATATGCAGAATGTGAATTTCAAACAATGGCAAAAGATAGTGTAGCCTGTTTGAAGCTAAACACTAAATTTATCAGGGGCAAAATTAGTGTATGGTCATTAGAATAAGATGATGTAATGAAAAACTTCATCCAGAGATAAGCAGACATTAACACTGAATAACTTAAAGTTTAATTCAAGTATGGTATGCACATTATATAATGAATGTTGTAATATCTAATAGATTCTGAAAAGAATGTTAATGATACATGGCTGAATACATGTATCATGAATAAAATAACTACTCTCAGGGAAGAAATACTAGTACATGGATAGAAATAGCTTAGAGAATTTGTTAAGCCTATCTCCCTCTTCCAGAAAGGACTAAAGCTAAATTATTATTTTAGAAGAAATTTATGATTAAGAAAATTCAGGAGAGTTGCTCGTATGAATAATAGATGACAACATTTTGAGGAGTTAAGCATCAGACATTCCAGTCTTGCTTTGACATAAAAATGTTTCGTGATCTGTGTGGCCACTTAGCTTCAGAGTCAACTCATCTTCAAAATGGTCCTAATAATATATGCTTAACTTATTTCACAAAACACTGCAAGTTAATTATTGCTTATAAAATATCTAGAGACCAGTAGTTTATGTTAATAATACTTTGCAGTCTCATAATACCTCTTATAATTCAAGAATTATAAACTATTACACTGACAAACTACTCTGTTTTTCTTGTTTTATTCCTGGGGGATATGAGCAAAAGATTAAATTTTTTATCAGGTCACAACAAAATCAGTAATAAGTCCCTGAATATGACCTGCATCTCTCAACTCATCACACATTCTTCTAAACATGGGCAAGTGGTCTGAATTTCAGTTTTCTATTAATTATCTTAAATATTTTGGTCAGCCCTAACTGGTTTGGCTCAGTGGATAGAGCGTCGGCCTGCGGACTGAAAGGTCCCAGGTTCAATTCCAGTCAAGGGCATGTACCTTGGTTGCGGGCACATCCCCAGTAGGAGGTGTGCAGGAGGCAGCTGATCGATGTTTCTCTCTCACTGATGTTTCTAACTCTCTATCCCTCTCCCTTCCTCTCTGTAAAAAAAAATCAATAAAATATTTTTTTAAAGAAAGAACTTGTTAAAAAATATATTTTGGTCAAAAAAAATCCATGCATTCTGGGCCACCCAATATTCCATATCTTTTATGGACAGGAACGTTGGAGGTTTTTTCAAACTAGTCAATATCCACAACCTTGAAAAAAATCTTATTCCGAACAAATTACAGTTTTAAAGCTATCCAAACCCATAATTAGTCAACCAGTCAATTTGTACCATTATAAATGATAGAGACCTGAACCTTCTGACATGGCCACTTTATTATAATAATTTAAGTAATTAACATTTACAAAATGTTTGTGCCCTGCAGACTGTTTTATAGTCATTAATTATTGGAATAGCTCAACATTCATTTGAGACTGTTCAACATTATTATTTTCATTTGCCCAACCAAACAAATGAAGCCCAACCAGACAGGTTAACTTCCCATGGCATCAAGGCAAGAGAATGAAAAGCCTTCTTAGCTATGACAACGAATCTTCTATTCAGAGTACCAAATCACTGGCTTTCTAGGTAATAATGAAAATGCTCCTCTTCACCTATTTAACTCCCCACTCATCAATATGAACACTGATAATCACTTCTCAAAATAATCCATGATGCCTTAAATACATACATTTAAACTAAAAGGCAGTAAACAATATTTTTGAGGTAGAGAAATGAACAATGTGGAGACAGAAGTTAGCTGAATGAACATTCTGCTCCTGGACTCAACCAAGAAATCTCAATACAATTAACTTTCTGTCAAGGCCACATATGCATTCTTTTTAGTTGATAAGCAAAGTACTGCAGGACTTCTGTTATTTCAGTTTTTAAAAAATCAATTAAAAAACTCCCACCACCAAAGGATCACTATTTATTGAGAGTATCTGACTTTAATAAGAAAGAAAACACTCAATAAAGCATGAATAATAATAAAGATACTCCATAAGCATTTACAGGACAAAAGCAGTAGACATTTCCCATTTGACTTATTAAATTTTTGTTATATAGAGGGGGAAATGAATCTATCCCAGAGGTCTAAAAGCTCTCTCTTTAAGTTTGACCTTTGAAGCTATGACTCAATATTACTCCACCTGGCACCTCTTCATATGGAAAGATGTCCTTGGGCACTTTTCCACCTACAGACTGGACAGTATTGACAATCACCCAGTTATGAAAAACAACAATTAGAGTATGAGCAACATTGTATTATAAATCGGCATAGTAAAGACTGAAATGACATAGGGAATCCTATAAAAGGCCCACGGGAGTAAGTACTACGGGTGGTGCACTTTGGCTTTGCTCCGCTCTGAGACAGGGCTGCTCAGCTGTGCTGTCGCCATGTCCTTTCGACTTCCTAGTGGATCCAGGCGGGTCTGCTCTCAAGCTGGCCCTGGCCGGCTGTCTGGTGGAGGGACAGGCTTCGGGGCTGGGAATGTGTGCAGTGGGTCTGGAGCAGGAAGCAGCTTTTCTTGTACTCTTGGGAGCGTTTCTTCTGGAGGAGGTTTCTACAGCGGTGGTGGAGGGCCGGGAAGCGGTGCCTGCGCTGGTTTTCTTGGAAATGAGCATGGCCTCCTCTCCGGGAATGAGAAGGTGACCATGCAGAACCTCAACGACCGCCTGGCATCCTACCTGGACCACGTGCGAGCTCTGGAGGAAGCAAACGCCGACCTGGAGCAGAAGATCAAGTGCTGGTATGAGAGCTATGGGCCTGGTTCTTGCCGGGGACTGGACCATGACTATAGTAGATATTCCTCAGTCATGGAAGATCTGAAAAGGCAGGTAAGAAATATGGATTTGCAGACTTTCATTCTAGATCTGAGGTGTCCGTAACCTAAAAGCAACACAAAATAGCAAATGTGCTTAGCAACTGTAAATGATGTCTTCCTAGTGGTTGGAGGGTGATAATAAAAATTTGTAAAATTAATGGAAAAGAAGTAGTTTTAAAACAATGGAATCATTCTGTTGAGCTTATATTTAGCTCATAGTTTTATAAAAGTATTCATGATTATAAAATTTACACTTTGGCTCTTAAGTTCCAGCAATTTATTTATCCAAGGAAAATCCAGATTCCTTTTAACGTAGAAAACAATTGTACTAAAATAGATATTTGAGGGGTTAAGAAGAATCACATTAAAGCTGAAGTTTTCCTTGACTTTTGGAACTTAACATTTTGCACAATCTACCCTATTTAGATCATTTCTGTGACCACCTGTAATGCCAGCATTGTCCTACAAAATGACAATGCCAGACTGACGACTGATGACTTCAGAATGAAGTAGGTAAAACTAAAGTCATTCATTATAACAAAGGGGAAAAGACTGTATTTGGAGTAAAGATCATATCTTTTGCTTTAAAAACCAACAAGTTTTCTTTTATTTAAATTCTTTATTGCTTAAAGTATTACATATGTCTCCTTTTTCCCCCCACTGACCTCTCCCCGGCCGCTCCCCCCCCCCCCCGCCCAGCATGGGCCCTCACCCCCCTACTTGAACCAACATGTTTTTATAAAGTTAGACTAGATCAATGAAGAAATTAAATGCATCCTTATTTAAAAAAAAAAAAGCCAGAGTAAACGTGAAACCATATTTTTATTCAGCTCTTAAGCATCTTTGGATGACAAAAATCAACTCTGAAAAACAACGCCTCCAAAATAATATCCACAGACCAGTGGGGATGCCAAAGGGATGCATCCCTTTGCCATCACAGTCAGCTTCCGCAGTGTGCACAACAGACATCACGCTTCAGTGCATGAAACGTCTGAAGGAGGTCCCCTTTGCCCCTGCCTGCGGCTACGATTCTCACGCTCTTCAATGGCCTTCCAGGTATGAAAATGAGCTCGCGCTGCGCCAGAGCGTGGAGGCCGACATCAACGGTCTGCACAGGGTGATGGATGAGCTGACCCTGTGCACAGCCGACCTGGAGATACAGAGCGAAGCCCTGACCGAGGAGCTGGCCTACCTGAAGAAAAACCATGAGGAGGTCAGGGCACTGCGGGGTGGCTCTGTGTCCCATCGGATTCCCTCCCTCGGGTTCACTGTGTATGTCACAGCACCTTTGATTCTCACAATCCCACCTTGAATATCCACACTGATCCCTTCTCCAGGAAATGGAGGTCCTGCAGGGTTCAGCCGGGGGGAACGTGAACGTGGAGATGAACGCAGCCCCGGGTGTGGACCTGACGGTTCTGCTGAACAACATGAGGGCCGAGTACCAGGACTTGGCCGAGCAGAACCGCAAAGAGGCCGAAGCCTGGTTTCACGAGAAGGTACGTCTGTGGCAAATCACACACCCAGGTCAAGGGCCTGCTTGTTCCATAGACCACCAGGCTGGTCACTAACCCTTCTGACAATTATGCTTCAGAGTGCTTCGCTGCAACAGCAGATTTCTGACGATGTGGGAGCAGCCACGGTGGCCAGGAATGAGCTGATGGAACTGAAACGCAACCTGCAAAGCCTGGAAATAGAACTTCAGTCCCTCGTGGCCACGGTTTGTAGGAATCACCACTGATTTGAATATCTGTGTGTGTGTGTGTGTGTGTGTGTGTGTGTGTGTGTGTAATAAGTAAATACATATATCATATAACAAAATAGGTAACCAAGTATATGTAACTGAAAAGATAAAATATATGAAATATATATTAATATATTAAATACATAGAAAAATATTAAATATCAAGAATCTTGTCCCTCAGCATTACTTCTGACTCATCAATCCCAAAAAAATTTTTTAAAGAAACTTTTTTCAATGAAAAACATTTTTTTAACTTTGCTAATGCTGGTTTTGATTGAAAGAATTTAAGACTCCACACAAATCTTTCATTCCACCTGGAGAGTGCTTTAAAAGAGGAACGTGTTATTTATGGGTTCTACAGGCAAGCCTCGCTTTGTTCTTTCAGAAACATTCCTACGAATGCTCCCTGGCAGAGACCGAAGGCTACTACTGCCTCCAGCTCCAGCAAATCCAGGATCAGGTCGGGGCGATGGAGGAACAGCTCCAACAGATCCGCACGGAAACCGAAGGCCAGAAGCTGGACTATGAACAGCTTCTAGATATCAAAATATTTTTAGAAAAAGAAATTGAAACGTATTGCATATTAATAGATGGAGATGGAAGGTAAATATTAACTCGTGGAAAACATAATCTAGTTATTTAAAAATTCAACTCACATCAACTAGGTTTTCTCAGTATACGTGTATACTAATACTGTATCCTAGAATGTCCTACTCTAAAGAGCATATCTGTCTATGACCTCAGAAAGTTATTATTGCATCCAGCTGAAATGAAAACAGGCAGCAAAATCAAATTTTTTAAGTCTGTAAAACATTTGCAGTCTGTTAATATATAGAACATTTAACTATAAAACGCTGAACAATTCCTCGAATCCAAGTGGCTTTCCATGATTTAGTGCTGAAGTACATTTCTCATCATAACACATCTTCTTTTATTTTTTACTTGCTTAGTTACCAGAATGACACCCTTGGGAGAATCTGAGCACATTGCTTAAGCTCTCTCAACCCGTTTCTTTATTGGTAGAACTATGATAACACCAAATTCATACTCTGAGATACTTTTAACAATAGTGCCTCACTATGTAGGCAAAGTGCTTATGACAGTGGCTTGCACACAAAAGGGACTCAGTAATCAGCAGCTATTACTAAACCTTGCCCAGGGTCTCACCATGACTTAGCATCTTCCAAGACTAGTGTCAGTCTCCACAGCGTATTCCCTCAAGAACTCTAACAGTGATGGCTCCCTCCTGCGAACAACGTGCTCATCAAACCCTTCATGTTTCCCTTCTCTTACCTTTCATGCCATGTTAGAGGTAACTTTTTACTTGCATGTGCTTCCTTTTCTTTTCAACGATGTAAACTGCTTGTCTCTTGGCTCTACACGTGCTACAGCACATAGTCTAGTGCCTTCTGTGCAGCAGGCACGCCAGCCACGTTCATGGGCCAGGTGATGGACTGAAAAGTCAGAATGAGATTTTGGAGTCCCCATATTGCTAGATGAAAGAGATAATGTCTGATCACCAGGGAATTTTTATCTATTAATCTCAATATCCACTTAGATTAAACATCCATTGAATCGCTTTTTTTTTTTTACTGTATTGAAGTCATGAAAAACTTACTAATGTCTGTAAAACCTAAGAAGTTGAATCTTATTGAAGCTAGAACTCCAAAACTTTTATTCCCAACTCATCGTTATTTATGAGCTCCTGAACGAAATAAACGCAGTAACTTACTCTTCTCTTCGCAGAAAAAGCAAGTCCACGTGTTACAAATCAAAGGGGTGTGAGCCCGTGAATTCCGAAAATCAAGTCCAAGGTATGGGAGGGTTTTTACTTGTAAACCTTTTAAACTCCAGCAATTGCATTAAATAAGTCACTTATGTTTGTAAGCTTATGACCGTTCTTAATATTTGTATTTCATATTCTTATTGACCAGATGTGGCCAAATTATGAAATTACTGAAATGGGGAACCCATCCTTCAATACCTTTTTTACTTAGAAACTATTATTTTCTCAGTTTCAATGCTTTGATAGCAGAACTGTTTAAAATAAACTATTAAAGTTTATTTTAAACCACAAAACTAGGGCAAGTTGATGTTTAAAAGAAGACATTAGTTGCTCCGGGCCTATACTTGCCTAACATTTACATGTTTTAATCCATGTTTCGTTTATGCTTTCAAACACCCATTTCTCTAAAAACAGTGGTAAATACAAGAAAGAAAGCGATCCCAGGCCTTGCTAAGCATAGACTTCAAACACAGTATTAATATTTCATTTGCCACAAGCTTGCAAACACCGTTTTTAAAATGCTTACCCCTTGTAACTAAATACCTTTCAACCTGTTAAGAATGAACAGTGGCCCTAAATGGTTTGGCTCAGTGGATAGAGCGTCGGCCTACAGACTGAAGGGTCCCAGGTTCGATTCCGGTCAAGGGCATATACCTTGGTTGCGGGCACATCCCCAGTAGGAGGTGTGCAGGAGGCAGCTGACCGATGTTTCTCTCCCATCGATGTTTCTGACGCTCTATCCCTCTCCCTTCCTCTCTGTAAAAAAAAAAAAAAAAAAAAAAAAAAAAAAAAAAATCAATAAAATATTAAAAAAAAGAATAAACACTAAACTTTCCTTTGTTTTATTTTAGACTCAAAAGAAGAAACTGTTATTAAAACAATGGTTGAGGAGCTAGATCAACTCACCAATGTCCTTTCACTGAGGGTCCACTCAGTTGAAGAAAAATCCTCCAAAATAAGCAATATTACAATGGAGCAACGAGTGCCTTCTAAGACACCATAATGAGGGGGAAGAGGTTGTTGCTTTGAAAAGCCTGCCTTTGCAAAATCCCACTGGCTAAGCAACCCAAGGAAATCACTCAGTTCTGTTCTTAACAAATAAAAAGGCTAGACTGTGTTTTTCTTCTCTTCCTTTCTCAGGTTCTTTGCATGTAATCCTTCTTGGGAGTGCATACTATATAATTCCATCCATATGCTATTCTGGAATAGACAAGGTTACAGGCATAGTAAATTGATCAACATTTTCATGGTGCCAGGGCTGCGGGAGAGGATGACTACAAAGGGATATGAGATGATTTGGGGGTTCATGAATTGTTCTGTACCTTGATTGTGGTGGGGGTTACATGACTATGTGTTATTAAAACTCATAGAACTGTATGTTTAAGATGAATTTTACTCTACGTATATTAAACCTCAATAAATCTAATGAAAAAGAACTGACAAAAAAATTGAAGGAATCTATCCTAAAGAAAAACATGAATATATTCAGCATTGTTAACAATAGCAAAAAAAAAAAAAAAAAAAAATGGAAACAATCCGAACGTCTCCTAATAATGGTTAAACAAATTATTTAATATTAGGTTTGGCTCAGAGTAACATAACAAAATAACGGGACTTCACACAGATAGGAATTTCTTTCTTTCCCACACACAAATCCAGAGGTAAGGTATTCAGGGCTGGGCTGGTACCTTTGCACCAGAGAATCCCCAGGAATGCAGCCATCACAGCCATTTCAGCAGAATGGAGGAAAGGGAGACGATGGGACAGAGACTGTGTCAGCTGCGTCTTAGATGAAGTATCTAGAACACACTTGCACATATACTTCTGCTTACATCTCATTGGCTAGCTTAATCACATGACCACAATTAGTTACAAAGAATGTGGAGAAAGTAATCTTTACTGTGGGTAGCTATTGCCCAGTTAAAATTTTGGGGGACCAACCAACAGTTTCCATCTCATTAGACACCTACCAATTCATGCTCTAAGGCTGTAAGGTAAACAAAGTTACAGGGCAATACATATAACACAGATGAGTCACCTAGGCATGTGTGTCTACATGCTATGTATGTGTGCAAATGCATGGAAAACCATCTGGAAGGGTACAAACATCTGGAATGGTGAACTGTGGTTGCGGGAGAGAGTAAGGAGGAGAAGAAAGGAAGGTGAGAAAGGATTGTAACATTTTACTCTATACTCTTTGTTTACATCAAGAGAATGTTTTCGTGCAGAAAGTAAAATCATGGTTGCCATGTTCATATCAGCATTATTCACAATAGCCAAAAGGTGGATGCAACCCAAGTGCCCGCCTACTGTTGAGTGGATAAAAAAAAATATGGTATATAAATGCAATGGAACATTATTAACCCTTTAAAAAACAAAGAAATTCTGACACATGATACAACTTTGAAGCCAGTCACAACAGGCGAAATAATGCATTATTCTACTTACCTTGAGTCCCCAGAACATAGTAGGTGTTTTATAAATATTTGTTGAATGAATGAATGAATGAATCCATATGTTCATAACAGTGTCACATAAATGTTCACGGAAATTTTGTCCATAAGCCAATTTCCAGATTTTTCAAAAAATTCCATAATATTTAGAATTTTCAATAAATATATGGGAATCCCAGTAAGTAGTTAATTTACCGATGCCTTTCACCTAAGCTAAACCACAATGAGATAAAAACAGATGAAATATTTGCTTCCAGGTTTGCTTCAAATTTTGCTGGGTCAGGAAATAAGTTAATATTCTTTCCCACAACTCATAACAGCAATTAGGGGTGTGTTCCTAATTGCCAAAATGGATAAGAGAAGGCAGCTATGCCTAACTATAAGTAAGTGTCAACAAAACATGATGCATGTCAGCCAAAATGGAAGTTACTTCCCATCGGAAACAGTGGTGGGTGGCTATGGGGGCGGGACTGGTGTTTGAAGGACCAGGATGGGCATATCTGGATCCCAGTTCTGTTCCCTACTTAAGTGGAAAGAATTGTAACAATAACATTTTTTTAAAGTCTCAAAAACATCAAAATCTGCCTCGGCATAAAGAGCCCAAAACCATGACGCCAGATTGCTATGGTGTGGTGGACTGATGAGTTTTATCTTCTAAGGAGGGAAGTGAAGAATGACTCACTCACAATTTTAAAATGTAATAAGGAACCTGAAATTGCTCCACCCAGACCCATTTCTCAGATAACCACCAACCTGAGGGCAGCTGCCCTCCTACAGAAATGAGCCCAGCAAAGTCAGTTACTAATTAGGAAAAATCATCCAATTATGCTAGCTTGCTGAGGCTGGCAAGCTCCCTTTTACTCTGTGTAGGCAAAATACCATCCAGAACACACTTGAGAATTGTCTATAAAAAGGCACACAAAACAGGTGAGAGGAGAAGGCACTCCATTCTGGGATTCACGAGAAAGGCTCTGCCACGCGCTTGCCCGGACACCATGTCTCTTCGACTTCCCAGTGGCTCCAGGCGGGCCTGTCCCCGTCCCACCACGGGATCGCTCAGGCTCTCGGGTGGGGGAGCCAGCTTTGGGGCTGGAAATGCTTGCAGCTTGCCTGGAATCGGAAGTGGCTTCTCCTGTGCTTTCGGGAGCAGCGCATTGGGAGGAAATGCGGGCGGAAGCAATTCCTGCGCTGGCTTTACTGTGAATGAGGGGGGCCTCCTCTCTGGGAATGAGAAGGTGACCATGCAGAACCTCAATGACCGCCTGGCCTCCTACCTGGACAACGTGCGAGCTCTGGAGGAGGCCAACGCCGACCTAGAGCAGAAGATCAAGGGTTGGTATGAGAAATTTGGGCCTGGATCTTGCCGTGGTCTGGATCATGATTACAGTAGATATTTCCCTATAATTGATGATCTCAAAAGTCAGGTAAGAAACTACACTCCGCAGTCATTTTTATGAACTTTCATTTCTAAAGGCTCTTTGCCTTTCCTCACTGAATTCTAAACGCATTTATCATCCCTACTTGTAAGTTCCTAAAAGGAATTTCAATTTAGCATTAGAAATAAGCATGAAGTCGATTCATTTGGTTAACCTCATGATTTAAAATGTCACTATCTGGTCACTATATTAATTTTGATTATTTCCATTTTCTAATCTTAAAAATAACCACTTTTTTATTGATTGTAATAAATGGCCTTTAAAAAACTTAAACTCCCGCCAAAACCGGTTTTGCTCAGTGGATAGAGCGTCAGCCTGCGGACTGAAGGGTCCCAGGTTCCATTCCGGTCAAGGGCATGTGCCTTGGTTGCGGGCACAACCCCAGTAGGAGGTGTGCAGGAGGCAGCTGATTGATGTTTCTCTCTCATCAATGTTTCTAGCTCTCTATCCCTCTTCCTTCCTCTCTGTAAAATATCAATAAAATATATTTTTTTAAAATTTAAACTCCCCATTTCTAGATCATCGCTTCCACCACCAGCAATGCTAATGCTGTTCTACAGATCGATAATGCCAGGCTGACAGCGGATGACTTCAGACTCAAGTAAGTAGACTCTCAGAGTGAAAGAATCCATGGAGATTAATGGGAAGCATTAAACTGAATTTATTTTTTGATTCCTCCATTAAATATTAAAATACCGGGGTTTAAAGCAAACAGAATGCTATTCCTTTTTTATACTTCTGCCACAAGATATGAAGTATGAACTGCCATAAAAGAAGTGTTCAATGCCCTCGTTCTTTTTCTGTCAAAGAAATGCGTCAAAATAAAGAAAAGAATAACTACCATACAATAGACTTTGAAAATGTCTCTTGTGGCCAGATGTGGCACCTCAAAATTCTATTTGCTCATTGATCGTTGGCTATTTCTCCAACCATATGACAAACTGGAAAATCATTAACACCCTTGAAGGTATGAAAATGAGCTGGCTCTTCACCAGAGCGTGGAGAGTGATGTCAATGGGTTGCGCAGAGTCCTGGATGAAATAACCCTGTGCAGAACAGACCTGGAGATTCAGTACGAGACCCTGAGCGAGGAGATGACGTACCTCAAAAAGAACCACAAAGAGGTGAGAGCTGACTGTCTACGCTTTGCCACCCCTCTGCAGACACTACCCCCTGATAGGAGATCCCGCACTTGGCTTCTTAAACAAGAAATGCGTCCTAACAAACCAGTATCAGACAGACATGTGGCCTGAGCTGCCTTTAGAAGTGGCGAAGTCTTTGTACAGACTCACCCTTGCTCTCTCATTGTTTCCCACGGGGCGGGGGGTGGAGGGGAATAATCATGTTTTCCAGACC
Source organism: Corynorhinus townsendii (assembly GCA_026230045.1). Lineage (NCBI taxonomy): Eukaryota > Metazoa > Chordata > Mammalia > Chiroptera > Vespertilionidae > Corynorhinus > Corynorhinus townsendii. The sequence goes on from JAPDVU010000009.1 coordinate 8,153,718, forward strand.
AATCAGGGTTAAAGAGCAGTATCTGGCTAGATAATTATAGCTGTAGATAATTAAAAAGGTGCGCTTAAAAGATTACATCTAATGAGACAGAAGATGTATACTGTAAGGACTGCCTAAGGAAACTAGATCTAAATTTCTGTATAACAGTGACAGATTTAAAACACTTAAACATTTACTCCATACGCACATTAGGTATACGGAGTACACATTTACTCCATACGCACATTAAGTATACGGAGTACACATTTACTCCATACGCACATTAAGTATACGGAGTAAACATTTACTCCATACGCACATTAAGTATATTAAGTTTAAAACACTTAAACACATTACTCCATACACACATTAAGATTAAATTGTTCCATTAAAATTTTCGCTTCCAAATAAATAGTGTATGTGCAAAGTGGTCATCGTGGGAAGCTAGGTTCTGAATTAGAGCATACAGCCACTACTCCAGACACGCCTCTGGGATTGCTTCCAGAACCACTGTTTCCTGATAATATCTTTATTCTCTGAAAAGGAATTTGATGTTTTTAAACAGCCAAAAAAAACTTCTCAAAGTCAAGCCAAGTGCTTGACTAAGGCTAAAAATTTGTAAAGGAGAAAAGCTAAAAATGCAGCTTGCTTAGTCATGAGGCTGTCTTGTAAATTTAAGTATTTGAAGAACAACATTTGTATAAATACATGGGTTCAAGTATGGCTATAGCCCCCTGGTAGTTACTCAACAAATGTTTGATGAATTGGATGCAACTGATTTCATTTTTTTTAAATGACTCACAGACAAACCCCCATGCACCTTTTAATCTTTTCCTATTTGAACTGGGGAAGGTTTCCCTAAATCCTCAGAAGTAAAAACCCCACCTGGAGATAGACTAGGCCTGGGGACCACCAGGGAGGAACGAATGCTAGAAGTCACCAGAGGGACTTGGTACAGGGAGGAAAGGACGCCTCATTAGTGCCATTAGGACCGATCCATCGGGGACATGGGTGGGGAGGAGGGTTCCTGCAGCAGAGGTGTAAGCTGCTCGGGTTGTTTCAGTGGTACACAGACTGAGTGGTGTCTGCCATCCACAACCTTGGAAAGACTCACTGCATCCCAACAGCACACACCTCGGAGGAAATAATATGCAAAACTGACTCCAACCTCTCTGATGATGATAATGATCATAGTGACTAGCATTTATTTAGTATCTACACGCCAGGTAGTAATGTTGGTCTTATTACTATTTCACATCTCCCAACAACACAGAGAAGGATATTATTTGTTGCCTCAATTTCCAGATAAGAAAATTGGGATTTGAAGTGAAGCATCGTTCCCAGGTAGCTACTGCAGGGCAGAACCAAAATTCACGTGGAGAATAGAGAGAGCATCATTGATCAGCTGCCTTTGGACACCCAAGTCCATCAAGACACTATAATGGCCTGTGTAAGCTTAATAGCTTAACAGACAACTAAGGATTCTTTAGAAGATGATGTTCTTCCTTTACTACTAGTAAATAAGTTTATAATTATAAGCAAGTGTAAATATAGAAACATAAAGATGTATTTATTCACAGTTATTTCAACTGTTCACAATTATCCAGACTCAGCCCCTCCACCGTGTTCACGCTGAGTTCAGGGTATTGCTGAGTGGAGACAGCTTTGGCTGGTCTCAAGGTGGAATAATGACCAAGTCCACAGAGCTGGAGACATTTAAGCTATAAATGAATAGAAAAAGAATGATAGATCACTCATTCTATATGTTTAATTCTTTAAAAAACATTTTTTACTGGCTTCAGCGAGGAAGAGAGAGATGGGAACATCAATGCCGAGAGAGCATCATTGATCAGCTGCCTCTTGCATGTCCCCTACCAGGGAATCAAGCTGTAAACCCAGCCATGTGCCCTGACCAGGAATCCAGTAGTGACCTCCAGGTTCATAGGTCCACACTCAACCACTGAGCCATACCAGCCGGGTTCACTCTAGATATTTTAAGGACTTTCATTTGGAAAAGGAATTAAGACTTTTTCTGGGCAGCAGCACTATAACCGATGAATTGGAGTTTATGAGCTGGAATTGGGCTCATCATAGAAAAGACCTCCGCAGCAACTAACACTCCAAGAATGAAACAGGCTGTTTCATGAGGCAGTGAGTTCATGGCCATTGAAAGTTATGTCTGCTGGACAGGGTATATAAAATATAGATGGAGCTCATTGCACAGACTGGGAGATGGAACCAGGTAAATGCTTCTTCAGCTTCTAGACTTTCTATGAGATCCCTGCTTTGCTGAGCTGCACACTTCTCTGCCTCTAGGAGATGCAAGTACTGCAGTGCGCGGCCGGGGGCAACGTGAACGTGGAGATGAACGCGGCGCCCGGGGTGGACCTCACGGTTCTGCTGAACAACATGCGGGCCGAGTACGAGGCACTTGCGGAACAGAACCGCCGGGATGCGGAGGCCTGGTTCAATGAAAAGGTGAGTCTCTGTCTGAAAACAAGCCTGCTGCATGTTGGTGATGCTCACAGCTAAGATTTGCTCCTTCGCTTATGCCTTCCAGAGCGCTTCGCTGCAACAGCAGATCTCTGAGGATGTGGGCGCCACAACCTCTGCCCGGAATGAGCTGACGGAGATGAAGCGCAATCTGCAAACACTGGAAATCGAACTTCAGTCTCTCTTAGCCACGGTAGGAAAGGACAATGTCTTACCATCTTCCAGGTTATCAGTTTATGTGCCGGTTGGTTTTAAAGCTCTTAACCATGTTGCCTGACCAGCATGGATCAGTGGCTGAGCATTGATCTATGAACCAGGAGGTCACAGTTCAATTCCTAGTCAGGGCATATGCCTGGGTTGCGTGCTCCACACCCAGTGTGGGGCATGCAGCAGGCATTCAATCAATGATTTTTCTCTCATCATTGATGTTTCTATCTCTCTCTCCCTCTCCCTTCCTCTCTGAGATACAAATATATAAAATGTGTATGTATTTTTAAATCTCTTAACCATGTTGAGAATATATATATATATATATGCCTAATATGCAAATTGTCCCCTTGGGAGTTTGACCAGGAGACCGATCACTTGCTATGATGTGCACTGACCACCAGGGGGCAGCACGGAAAGAAGGGAGGCCCAGGCCAGCAGCCGGCAGCTGGGGAAGGGAGGTCCTGGCTGGCAGCCGGAAAACCCCAATGAGCCCTGATCTGACAGCCAGACCTAGGGACCCTACCTGTGCATGAATTTCGTGCACCAGGCCTCTAGTATGCATATATTATTTTATGTAATTAACTTAAAACATTAAGAGAGAATAGGATTGTATCTAGAACAGCTAAAACAGCAACATCAATGTCTTTAGACTTGTACCAAAAAGAAAGACTTGCTCATTTTAAGAAAGTCACAGTCTTCTGAACCATGTGTCCACAGGAAATCAACAATTATAGGCAGAGCTAACAAGAGGAGAAAGCCATATGTCAAAGCAAGTCTATGTGTGTATCCATCTCAGCCTCTTCATTGTTTCCTTACAGAAACAGTCCCTGGAGTGCTCCTTGACGGAGACCGAAAGCAACTACTGTGCGCAGCTGGCCCAGATCCAGGCTCAGATCGGGGCCCTGGAGGAGCAGCTGCACCAGGTCAGAACCGAGACCGAGGGCCAGAAACTCGAGTACGAGCAGCTGCTGGACATCAAGGTCCTCCTGGAAAAAGAGATTGAGACCTACTGCCTCCTCATAGGCGGAGATGACGGGTAGGTAAAGTAATTTACAGAGAAGTAATAAACTGAAATCTGCATGAAACTTAGATCTCTGGAAACTGATATGACCACATTTATTATCATAGTCACTAAATATTAAACATGATACTCTACTGCCAAGGTACAAATTAGCCACATCTTACAAAACCAAAATGCAACAAGCCCTGTATTTACGGTGTGAAAATGTAAGACTCACCTCCTGATGCTAAAGCAGATGTAACCCACTGAAATGTGCTCTGCAGACAGCTAAATAAAACAAATAATGAATTTAGAATTGAAGGGGTTCTTTCCGACTCATTCTTTTGTGATGGTTTCAATAATATGTGTTTACAGGGCTTGCAAGTCTGGAGGTTACAAGTCAAAGGATTATGGGTCTGGAAACATGGGAAGTCAAGTCAAAGGTAATTAAGTAAATTTTATTTGTATGCTATACTACTTCATTTTCAATGCACAGCTTGATTGCCTTTATATTCCCAGAATATATATTATATATTATATATTATATATTATATATTATATATTATATATTATATATTATATATTATATATTATATGTAAGAGTAGATAAAGATTTGTAGTAGACATCAGTGAGTGTTAGATGTCTGTCTTTAAAGAATATGCTAATTTTATTCTTTTTTATGTTTTTAATTTTTTTCTTTTTTATGCTAATTTTAAACAAAGTAACATGTCGCCATATTTTTAGCTAATCAAAAATCACCAAAAAATGAGTCCAAGTATTTGTGCTTATTGCATAGTTCACCCTATATAAAAATCCTATTATTCCTTTAATTGATATACTTTCTTACTCATTTTTTAAGTTTATTGGGTTAAAATATACTAAACACAACATTTAGTATCTTAACCATTTTTGTGTGTACAGGTCAGTGGCATGATGTACATTCATACTTGTGCAACCATCACCACCATCTATCTCTAGAGCTCTTTTCATCTTCCAACTCTGAAACTCTATACCCATTCAACAACCCTCCATTCCCCTCCCCAGCCCCTGGCAACCACCATTCTACTTTCTGTATGAATTTCACTAGTCTGGGCACCGCATATAAGCAGAATCATATAGCACTCGCCTTTTTGTGACTGAGTTATTTCACTTAGCATAATATCCTCAGGATTTGTCCATGTTGTGGCATGTCAGAATTTCCTTCCTTTTTATTTTTTCTATTTTTTACTTTTTATTGATTTCAGAGAGGAAGGGTTAGGGAGAGAGAGAAATAACAATGATGAGAGAGAATCATGGACTGGCTGCCTCTGCACACCCCCAGTTGGGGATCAAGCCTGCAACCCAGGCATATGCCCTGACTGGGGAATCAAACCGTGACCTCCTGGTTCATAGGTAAACACTCAACCACTGAACCACGCTGGCCAGGTGAATTTCCTTCCTTCTTTGTGCTGAGTCATATTCCCTTGTATGCTTTTACCATATTTTTTTAATCCATTCACCCATTGATGAATTCTTGGGTTGCTTCCACACTTTAGCTATTGGTATCCTATTCATCTTTTCTCAGCTCTCTAAAATCTCCTTTTAAATTTTAATTTTTAGATCCAGCCAAAGCCATAGTGGTTAAGAAAGTTCTGGAGGAGGTAGACCAACGCAGCAAAATACTGAGCACCAGGCTCCACTCCCTGGAAGAGAAATCTCAAAGCAATTAATTTGAGACACAAGAGCTAGCATATGCCAAGTGCTTTCCGAGAAGAAAACAGCATTATATATCTGTCCAGAAAAATGAGCAAGTCTAAAAAAAAATGTCTGTCCCTTTGTCTTTCTGTTACTGAAATAGAACCTCTAGCCATCAATAGTGGTATCTCCCATTCATCTGGAAGAATGTCACATACAAATGTGATGACTCATTTGAATACCTTATAGAAAATGTTGTCAATTCTTTGTGTTCAATAAACCTTCCTTCAGCAAGCTATCACTGATGGTATTGTCTTATATTAAAATGCCCGTGTCTGTGGCCGAGATATATGAACACTTAACAGCTTTTCATTTATATAAAAACTTTTAAAAAATTAACAGATTTTCATGAGGCTTTCTCAACAATTCAAAATGAGACAAATTCAGAATGAATAAAAATACTTGCACTTAAATCCCCAATTTGCCATACTCTGACATAATAACAAGTCTATTCCCTTTCATAATAGCTAAAATGTACACATTTCAGGTTCATATGTAAAATGGGGATAATAATACTTCTCTCAAATGATTATTATAAAAATTAAATGAATTATTCTAAAGTGTATTTATTAAATAAACACTCAGTAAATGCTAATTTACTTTTAAATACTTTATATTTATAAGGGTTCTCAAATATCATTTCACTTTGAATATATATTTAAATAATATTCCAAATATAAAGAAGTTTAAAGCACAAGTTCTGGTTTAGAATTCAAGTTCTATTAATGGAGACACATAATTTCCTCAAATCAAATATTACCCCTAGAGACTTAGTTGACCTCTCAATCCTCTATGAATGGATTATCCATATTATATTCCATCCATGAAAATTTGATTTCAAGCTCCATCTGAAAATATTAAACAGAAAAGACAAGTGGAGTTTTTTAAGGGTACTATAATTATTCTTGAATTCTTTTTATTGTCTGTTTCTAAAGCAATCTTAGCCAGGGGCCACTAAAGTCAAAATATCTAATTATGACCCCCATGAGATTATGTGAAACAGAAACAATACAATCTTAGAGAAAATTCATGAGTTCTCAGAAATGCAGCTTTCTCAATAAATGTGAGCGTAATAGACATTTCTTGCCAAAAAGAAAATACATTTTTCTTTCATGCCATTTGGGCTATATGCCACTGTTCTCATTCATTTAATAACAACAACCAAGAATTTTCTCAGGCCCAACCAGTGTGGCTCAGTGGTTGAGCATTGACCTATGAACCAGGAGATCAGGGTTCGATTCCGGGTCAAGGCATTTGCCCGGGTTGTGGGCTCTATCGCCAGTGGGGGGCGTGCAGGAGGCAGCCGATCAATGATTCTCTCTCTTTCCCTCTCCCTTCCTTTCTGAAATCAATAAAGATAGATTTTTTTTAAAAAGAATTTTCTAGTAGTAAGATTCTATTGACTTACTTTCACTTACTACTTAATTTTGAAAGCATTTTTGAAATTTAATGATAATTGTGTCATAGAAGAAGACAACTTTGGGGGGACATTTTCAGAGGTTCAGTTCATACCCTGTAACCAGTGTGTCAACATTGCTCCTTAATGAAATGCTTATCTTCCTTCTGCCACTGTTGCTGCCATCACCACCTCATTCTCGGTTCACTGAAGAGTTTACACGCAGCGACTATGAGAATTTTAAGGTATTTATGTGGCTGTCTTACCAGATAGTCTTACTTTATGAGGAAACCAAATTTTATTGAATGTAGCTGTCCTTTCTTAGGCTTAAAGTTATATTCACACAGACCTGCCGAGGCAATATGATTGCCCAATGGTAGATCTATATTCAGTTACAGGAATAATCAAAAGGAAGGAGGGAGACAGTGTTCAAACTAATGTGTAATAGTCTTCGCCTAATTTCAATAATTTCCTTGGTCTTTGGGCTGGAAGGACAGCCTGTAGTTGTCTGGTACCTGGCCCTGGATGATGTAGGGCAGGGGAAGTACTGGCTTGGTGTGTGAGAGTTAGTTTAATTTTGATCTGTTCCTTTAAATTAGGCAAAGGGGTGGAACAAGATTCTAGTTTTAGCATCATTACTGGAAGGAATGCTGCCCCACCTGCTGACCTATCTCAGCATGGGAATGCTGACAAATATAACATGAAATTGTTGTCAAGTAAATCTATAAGGACGCAAAAGAAGAGTTCAATTATTAACATGGCTAGTGAAATATACATGAGGAAGTAAAATGGGAGTGTATTTCAGAGCTCTGTCCCACCACGATGCTACAGGCCAGAGTGAGTCACGGCCAGCTCAGTTCTCCACGGAAGCAGCTGACCAAGCCGAGATGAGATCACAAAGCCGAAATGCAGTCTTCACAACCATGACATTTAACTACAATCCTTAATTGCTCAGGTTTGTGAGAGCAGCTAATTATAGTCTTAAACTTAAATCCGAAAGATATAAATGGGGCCCTACCAGGTGGCTCAGTTTGTTGGAGCCTTCGTCCCATACACCAGAAAGGCTGGGGGTTCAGGGCACATACCTCGATTGCAGATTCGATCCCCAGCGGGGCAAGTACCGAAGGCAACAGATCTCTCTCTCTCCATCACTCTCTGTCTTTTTTCATCAATGAAAGATATATCCCCAGATGAGGATTTTAAAAATAGATATAGATAGGGTCTACATATTTTTATAAATAATTATACGTAAATTTATCAAAAATAAAATCCCTTAGTATAGGTACCAAGGACATCAGACATGCATTTTAAAAAATGGTGAAGACTATACAGCACTTGAATCGGATGAAATCGGGCTGATCTTCCAATTCAGCAGCAGGTGGTCTTATGGAATAAACAATACTGTACAAATGCAAAAAAAAACACACTAAAAATGATCAAACCATGTGTTTGAATACAGAATCACAATTTATAAAGCACTGATACTCCTGTGCACTAGGTAGGACAGGAATTACTAACCTTCATTTTAAAGGTTAGAAAACTATGGCTCTAAAATTCTCCCCTGAAATAAAGGCAGAGGAACCAGGACAGTGACAGACAATGGCCAAGTGATTTCATCCCAAGTCAACAATGTTTCTGATGTAAAATTCAAATAAAAGCAAGAAAGCAAGATGTAGGCACCTGTGCTCCAGTCCCAAGAAGTAAAGGATGAGTCTGAAGAAGTGTAACAATCTAACAAGTCCGACCAGACGGAGCTTCAGCTACTGCTATAATTGTTTCTGATATTCCACAGAGATTAC